>CP073641.1:29750000-34550000 GCA_018223645.1 Jasminum sambac
ATTGCCTTCTAAATTACAATCAGCCGATGGTCTTCTCCGATGATAGTGGACTTCTCCGATGGTCTTCTCCGATGATGGCTCCATTTTCTACAAATGAAAACGTTTTTGAACTTTCAGAAACAAGGACTAAATAAAAAATTTACAGACGTGTAAACACAATCCCACCTTAGAAGTAGGACTAAGAAATGGATCCAATTTGGGGGAATTCAATACTTTTTCTCCTCGAAAAATTTCGGCACCACTTACGTTGTCCTCCAAATCTTTGTCCCTTTTAACTCGGGATGAAGGAAACCCATCAATCTCCCACAAACTAGCAGCTAATTTTCGGGCCGAAACAGAGAAATCTTTGTTCTTCTCACCACTCAAATTCTTCAACGCGGCGTCGTTTGGGAGTGATGGGGATCTGGGATTCATCATCTTCCACATTGGAACAGGGGTACTTGAGCCTCCCCTTTTACCCACCAAAATTGCTCGCTTTAAACGGTAATTTTTCACTAATGACGACGAAGATGATGAAGAATTACCTCTCTTTCTCACTTTACATTGTCTTCCCCAAAACTTTCCATCTACATTCAAATTTTGCCTTGGCATTTTCTGCCTAAATTTCGGTGTAAATTGTAATCTATATATGGTATGTGATTGAGTGATTCTGATTCCAGATTTTTTCTTTTTTGTCAGACTAATCCCAAGAATCACTCCAATCAAAAAACCCAAAATGTTATAGAAATTCAAACCAGCAAATTGACTGTAATTTTTGGGAATTTGTGAAGGAATTGTTCAAAAAACGGGTCAAAAAGAGAAGTGGGCTAAATCGTGCAAGTTTTGATGATAGCATGCAAATTAGAGCCCTCCTTTTAAAGTTTGTCTTTGTTTCATTGGTTCAAACTTGAGTAGAGGGAAAAGGAAAAGGGAAACATGTGAAAGAGAGGCTAATCAGGTAACTGTCTCAGCTTCGTCTTTAAGTTTATAGTTGAAAAAGCTTATGCAGATGAGAGAGACAGAGAAATACACACAGAGAGAGAAGGGATCAGCTACTGTTTTTCATGGAAAAGGAAAAGTTGTGATAGCGAGAGATACAGATGGGGCAGTTATTGTGGCAGCGAAAAGGAAAGGAAATTGGGTGGGCCCCGTATATATGTACATCAACCCTTGTGTATATGCAAAATTGATCCGATGCACTCTGAGTTACACACCATGGATTCCCACTAATGTGGCACCGTATAATGTGCCATGCCCCCCTAATATGCTACATTATCCTGCAATGTGCTATAATATGTACCATAAGATGCATTAGATTAGCTTTATCCGTTTCTTTATAAATAATCTTTTGAGTAATGCTACATTTGGCGGCGATTTATAATTTACTCACAATAAAAGAGATGATAAAAAAAATTTATTTCTCCATTTATATGGCTTGTGCTGTCTACCTGAACGATAAATGGATCAATACATATACACTTTTCTAAATTTTTTCTTTTCTTCCCCCCTCCACATGAGTTAGTGACGTTGCTGGAAAGAATAATGTTATTCATAACTCATAAGTAATAATGATTGGCTTTGCTAATCATAATAATATTAATAATAATCAAAGGATATGACATTAATTACTGGTTGTATCCCGTTCGTTCCACATATATGATTCACCTTATTTTTCATAAAGATTAAAAATGGATTTAGAAAAGTAAATTTTACAAATAAATTTCATGTAACTCCCTATCTTAAAGGAATAAAAGCCATAAGTATTTTATATTTTCAAGGATATGTATCGAGTATAGCTGTAAATGAATATAAAAAAAATACTAATAAATATATAAAAAGAGAATCATATATGTGGAACAACCGAAAAGGAACAGAGGACCATATATGTGGGATGGGGAATATAAATTTTGAATTTAAATTGGTAAAAACAATTACTATCATTTGTTAATCAATCACAAAAGAATAATGATATTTATAAGTAATGATAATGAAAGATAAGCAGGATGTACATTAATTAATTGTGTTATATAAATTTTGCATTTAAATTGATAAATCAATTATCATTATTATTAATAAATCATCGATGATGAGTAATAAATACGGTTTTGTTTCCCTATCCACAAAGATAGTCTACTAGTTTTTTTCACATATATTAAGAAAATGATACTAGTAGTTAAATAATTATTTTTTTTGAATAAGATAGTTAATTAAGTTAAAATATTAAATATGTGTGAAAACAATTAATTGGCTCTTTTTGTGTTTATTTGAATAGGACCGATATTATTTATTTTCATCATCATTATTAATTCAACAAATTAAATTTCAAAAATAAAATTGAGAGAAACGGACAGAGATTTTTCCATTATTTTCTTCCCTGGTTGATTATTCATTTGCTTCATCATATTTTCAACCAATGAGGCCCATTAATAAAATCCAAGAAAAAAATTAAAAGTTCTATAAGTAACTTATGAAGAAGTTTAGTGACTAGAATGAATTAACCTTATAAGTTGAGTACCTACCAAAAAATAAAATAGAATTGGACAAATTCAAGTACGTATAAATTCAACGAATGTCCTCAGAGTCAGAGCGGCATTGCGCCTGCTCATCTGGTCCATGGGATTCATGGAATCTGAAGGTGCAGGTGCGATTTTTCCAAGGGAGCCCCCCACATTTTTTTGGAATTAGTTGTTGTCTTAATTCCAACTTCAAGTACCAGATTAATTGAACCTAATAATGCAATTCTCGTAACCACATGGTAAAATATACACTTCTATAAATTAATGTCGAAAAGTCAAGTCCGCAATCAGGATACTTAGCTAAATTTCTCATAGTCATGGAACTAATCTTTTGGTTGATGTAGGGGCACCTACAATCCCAAATAATAAATCACGAATTGTAATAATATGAACAGAAAATATTGTTCTTATTAAAATGCAACCAATTAAAAACTCTACACGTTGAACTTTTGCATAAGTAGAAATAAACTCTACTTGGCCAACTAACCCACAGTGAGCAAGGCCTTATTAAGTTAAATACGAAATGAATTAATAAAACATAAATCCTTCTTGCGCGATGAAATGGTGTCGGTGAATTGCAACTTTTTGCAAGCATTCCAGATTGGGATCATGGTCCCAAAACGAATATCATTTGCCAAAGTTACGCCCATTTCTTTGAACACCGACCAATGAAATGATCCATAAACCTATGTGCTTGTGTTTCAGCTTCCTTCGATCCTTGACTTCCATCACTAGTCATCCACGAGTTTACGCCAAGAAAAACACACGGGACAATATAACTGAGTTTGGAAGAATCTCAAGACAATAAATGTACAGTAGTAACATCAAGATTCACAAACACCACATGTACCCAGCTTACTTTATTCAATTCCACAATAAGGCAAAAATAAAATACAAATCTCTCATGTCTTATGAAAAATGAATCAAGTATATAAAACTCGTATCCTAGTTACGCCCAAACTTCTTACTTTCTAGGGAGTGCAGAATTCGAACTCTACCCAACTAACTAACGAGAACTACCCAAATGCACATCACCTCCCTTGGCATGCCTAGAGGCTAGATATTGCCCATAGCAAATGTCATTGGGCAAAATAGATAACCAACTTAACAAGTAATTAAACAATCAACTCACTAGCTCATGTCAATATGTAAAAATGGTCCACTAAAGAAAGATTGATTTGGAATAAGCAAATCTTGGAACTTCTATCAAGTTATTACCATGATATTTCCACACTCAACATTCCAAATTTAGCATTTATTAATAAAACATTGTTGGGACAAATTTGAATAACGTTTTAGTCCATGTTCGGAAAATAAATCATGTCATATTTTAGGAAATAATTCGTGTTCATTCATATTTTCATATAGTGGCTAAGCCAAATTATTATTTGTCACGTCAATAATTTGAAGCATTGAAAACGAAAGCACACACGGAAGTTTCCAATTGTTGCAACTGCTTTTTGACACACATTGTATTTGTGTTTATGTGTTGGGGTTCTAAATATTTGGACCACTGTTTAATGTTCTAGGTTAGGTGCCAAAATTTCAAAACCCTATCTATCACTAGTCCTTTCTAGTCTCACTAAACATGTGAACCTTTTTCCTTCGAAGAAATTGTGGTGTTCAAGAACAACGTTTTGGTAGTTTATGATTATATAATTGATAAGAGTTAAAGTCGATCAATTATGATCTAATATCCAATTTAATACAAATTTATTACTCCTCTCATTCCATTTTGATGTGACTTTCACACTGACAAGACTAAATTAATATTTATTGGAAAGGTAAATTTTACTTGTATATTTCTCAATATACCCCTATATTAAATATAACAACTTAGGCCTTGTTTGATTGGGGGTTTAGTTGTTCACAGATTCCAGAAAAATGTGTGATTAATATTATTTTAAATATGTGTGTGGTTGAAAATGAGATGATGTATAATGATCATACGGATTTTGCTAACACCAAATAAACGCCTTACTTTTATTAATAACCACGATAATAAATAGGGTAGATTAGAAATGAATAAATTAAATTTATACCAATAAGGAAAGTAAATTATATTTTATCTGACGAAAAAAGCGAAATGCTCATCAAAATGGGACGGAGGGAGTATATTCACTTAGCGATATCATCTCACTATTGGATATATATTGAATAATATCGAGGTGATTATATCATATATCCAATACTGAAATAATATATGTTAAGTAAATATAATAAATCAACCAATCGAGTACTAGATCATAATTGTAAAGTCGACATGGTGAAACGATGAATTGTTAAAACACGCAAAGGTGACCCACACGAGCTACAACATACTACAATGGTGACCCATTCCTGATTTCCTATAAATATATGTGGTTCAAAGTTGCAAACGTTGATACCTTTTAGTGGATGTGAAGAAAATGAATAATACTGTTCACTAGCTTATCTAATCTCCGAAATGTAAATATTAATTAATTGACTATAATTAATCCATCATTAAAATATTGTTTTCATGCAATATGTAACATTAAAAATAAATTAATTAATGCCACATCACCATTTTGTATAAGCATTGAAAGTGTGTTTATTTGTGGAAAAGAACTTTTGAATGTATAAACAAAGAAAATTTTATTAATGTTTTGAGTACCGATTAAATGTTAGAACAAAATCATTCTTTCGGTAATATATATTTTCGAACATTCATTTTATTGGTTTGATATTTTTTTTATTTTTTCATACTAGTTTTCTTACTTTTTAAAAATCTCTACCCAATATATCCTAAGTTCTAGACTCCTCCATATTTCATATCATGAATGAATGTTTAAAATTCATATTATTCAAAGGAAGATTATTTTTTGCCAATTTAAAAATGTGAAAGAATTATTACATTAAAACAGTGAACAGTTAAAAATAATATTTATAAAAAATTAAAAATTTACACCAAACAAACTCCAAACATCGATTCCTTTGACAAATTACCCATGGAGAAGTAGGGAAGGTAATTCTCATCTGCAAAATGAACAACTGTACATTGCACAGAGCCATCTGTCAACCAAAAATCCAAAATGCAGAATAAAGGAACCAGAGTTGGACATACATGGAAACTTGCTGGTCTGAATTGGGCCCCCATAAACGGCTATAAAATATTTCTCTGGGATTTCACCGATGTCGTACCGAGTATATTTCCACAAGACACCCAGATCCTGACATTGGATATGGGTCCCACTACATGTGCACATTGATTAACAAATATAAAATGTTTCCAAAATTCAATAATTTGCAAAAACCGTCAGAATGTTATCAACAATTTTATTCAACTCTTAACTATTCAAATAATCTAAATCTTGAACAAAATAAGAATGTTGGGATTTGACTCAACCATTTTGGTTGAACGGAGTTTTGATATGGTGGCTCAATATATATGGATAAATATTCAATAGTGTATAAACGTGGAGTTCATATACTCTAGTTTCTATTAGGCATGTATTTATATTAAACATCGTATATGATAATCAACATTTTAACAGAATTATCATGTGTTGATAATTTTAGACCAATCATGAGATCTTTTGCCCATTAGCATTGATATCGCCCAATAATTGAATTTCATGGTTGATTTTGATCACTGTATGGCCAAGAAGTGATACCAGCTATAAATATTACTACGAGATCGGGCGATGAAAGAGATAGCAAAATAACATGCCCCACGACTAAAACCTACCACAACCCTTGATGATTGATATTTCAACTAAGATATCGGCCATCGGCCAATCGAGATCAACTGATGGTCATTAAGGGGTTTTTGATCGCCTTCACTACTATCACCTGATAATAACGTTGCTCTACTATACTAATCAATGGTTGATGAACCAAAATGGCTACCTCGAGCGATACTTCTTCGAACTCCATAGCCTATAAATATGACCACACCCAATCAGTACAAGGGGATCAATCATTTTCATACTAAAACACAATTAAAAAAATTTTCTGGAGTTCGGCTAGCTGATCGGCATTCAAAACAAGGTCGGTTGCCACCTGCATCCCCCCTCCTCATTGTCCTCACTCCTCAAGCGGTGGTCAACACTCCGCTAGCTTGGTTGATGCCACCCTCTTGGAGTTCTTGTTGTAACCTATTATCGGATTCCTGTTGACACCTGGGCTCTTGTTATGAACTGTGATCGAGATAGCTTCTCAGTCTTCTCTATTCACTTAAGTTCTCTACGTTTTTTAACCCACTAGTCATACTACACATAATTTACACATTAATTACTATGAAACTTTTTAGTACCTTGTTTGAATAGATTGAGATTTTCAAACTTGTAATTAACTATATTGTCTATATCCGACCGCAACAACAAGATCATTGAATTGAGCACCCAAAAAAAAAAAAAAAATGTCAAGTTTTACGTACAATAATTTATAATGAAGTGGCATGTAATTGTCATTCAAAATAACAAATTAATTGACAGAGAGCAATTAAAAATAACCTGGTAGTGAATATATCCAATAATATTTTGCTTGCATTCTATTTTGATAAAATGCTAATTTTTAGACTTGATAGACGCGAAAACATGAAATGTTTAGATAATAATTAATAATAGTTATATAAGTATGGTTGATGGTGAAATTTGACTAAAACTAAGGGTATGTTTAGTAGAACAAACTGATAAGTTAGCTTATAGCTAATAAGCCAATTGAGAGCTTATAATTTATAGCTGATAGTTGAAAAACTAACTGATTTAAATATTAATATTTGGTAAAATTAGGTGAAAAGTTATAGCAGAAATACAAAATGATCGAAAATAACAAGTTTAAAATAATTATATTTCTTTTTTATAAAAAGAAAAAGGTAAAAATAAAATAAAAAATGAAAAGCTCAGGAACTTATTTGAAAAGCTAATAAAAAATACTTTTCAATTAAGCTCTTCCAAGCAAACGGAGGTTATTTGAATAGAAAGAGTTTATAAACTCTTCAATAAGTTATAAACTAACTTATTGTGCCTACCAAATATATCCTAAATAGTATAAATTAATGTTTAATCAAATCAATGATGAGACAAACTCAAGCCGTCCAAATGGTTTCGCATGGAATTTGTAATGTTCGATTGCATGGCATAAACTTGGACATCACCCAGTTTTGTACTGTACAATTGCGCGGAATTGTACTGTGCGATTGCACAATAAAATCGATTTTTATAATTAAATTTATTTTTCCTTGTTTTTGAATTTTGCATTTCAATCCTTATAAAAGTTGAAATATTGAACACATACAGACATACTCAGCTAAAAAAGCCCAACTATTGGGAAGCCCAAATTACCAATGACTCCAGAGGTTCAGAAAAAAGCCCGAGTTCCTAACTAGGCAAAGGAAATTTCAACAAGGAGCACTGTTGCTTTTGTAAGTACCCCATAGCTTCAAAAATTAGAGAGGATAACTATAAAAATAAAAAATTCCAGTGTATCCCATAGCTTAACAAATTATTAAAATGTTACTTCAGTTGGATACTTAGGCCTTGTTCGGTTGGTAGTTAATTTGCTGAGCACGATATTCCGTAGAAAATGTGTTGTTAATATTGTATTGAAGAATATGTGTGTGGTTGAAAAAATGAGAGAGAAATTATTATTTTTTCCTTAGTGATGAACCGAACAAGCCCTTAAATTGTTACTTCAGGTAGATGACATAGGTACTTCATGTAATTATTGCAATCAAAAAATTTTTTTCTTCTTTTAAGGTAATCGAAATAAGTTTCAACCAGAGATCCATATAACATTTTGTCAACTAATAATGTCGTTATTACTTCAAATCCCACATTGAAATAGACTTCATAAGAATAGCCATTCCTATGTATGTTGTTATTCTCACTCCTACTTTCAAAATAAAAAAGTAATAATTATTTAGCAAAAAAAAAAAAAAGAAGATTTAGCCACTATATAAAGCTTATTGTGGAAATATTCATCAACCAAGTTGATATTGTGAATAAAATTCTTTTTTATTCTATTGAAGAACGCTAACTAAAACGAATCGATTGCTCTTGAGCTTATTGTTAATTAAAATGAAATAATTTCTTGTGCCCATTTGGGAAATTAGAATGACTCCTGAAAAGTTAGCATGTGTTTGGGTACACTTTTTTTTACCTAAAAATTATCTACTACTAAAAATTTAAGTCAAACATCAATATCAACCATACATTTCACATTATTTCTCATTATTATCCACATATTTTGTGGTCCTCACCACTATCTATCCCAAAAGTTCATTTTTAGTCAATTTTTAGATTAAAAAAAAAAAAAAAGTATCACGAACCCACGCTTAAAAGTACTTTGTGTCATTATAAAGTTGTCTTTTAAGCTTGTCCGAGTAATTTTCAAAAGTGTGTTGTTCAAGCTGTAATGGAAGCTAATTCAGATTAACTTTATGATGATGCAATTATACAAATAAAAGCAAATAATACACCAAATAGGTCCTTAATCTCTTTCCCTTGCATCTTGGAAAGATTTTGATATGAGGTGGAATAGTAATTACTGGGAGATATTTTAATTTTTTGCTAAGATGGAGTGCATTAAGAAAGAAACAAACTTTGAGAAATAGATTACAAAGTCATATCATACACATATCTCACAAAGATTGTAACACCATTTCAGAAGTATTCTTCGGTCCTTCCCTTGAAGCCAATTTGCCCAAAAGTAAGGCAAACGAAGAGGCCAAAGTGCCAGCATACCAACCACAACCTATAAATAACAATGCATACTCAAATGATAAACATCCAATACAGAATTCCCATGAAAATAAGTATGATAATTTCATCGAAAATGTTAGCTGTTAGAGACAATAACTACATCATTAACACTTCCAAGGCGAGCAATATGAAAGACTGACAAGTATAGCTTTTATCACGAATCGAGGGAGTTTTCGCAGCTAGGGGACAACAAGTAAACATACGTTTGTTATCACACTAAAAAAAACCCCTTCGTCCATATTTCACTGAAAAAGGCCGTCAATTTTTCCTCAATTTTTCACAAAAATCGTCAGAGTCTTGTTCGTCAGTCTCTTTTCAAGTTGTTATTCTCTTTAATTTTGTAGTGATTTAAGGTCTTGTAATCAGTTCAACTCGCTGTTACATATTATACCACCAAAATAGTTACACAATTCTGACTATTAACCTATTTCATGCAACTCATCAATTTTTTGGCATATTTCATTTCTCCCATAGTTCACCAAAAAATCATCAATTTTTCATCGGTATTTCAAAGAAACTGTCTCGTCAACCTCATCGCAACTTGTTATTCTGTTTAATTTTGCAGAACTTTCGGGTTTTGTAATCCTTCAACTCTCCGTAAGATTCTACAATCACATCAGTTGTACGATTCTTATTCTGACCAACAATTAGATCCATTTAACATTCTTATTAATTTGCTGTAAACATTGTCTCCTACAGTCGAGTTCCACCATTGAAAACCGGTATACTGGTGAATAGCACATACAGTGACAAAAACACACAAATAAAGAATCAGGTCTGATTGCTCACCAGAATTGTGAAGTGAGAGCTGGAGGAGTGGGGAAGTGGGCAAGTTCAGCTCCAATGCTCTCAACGAAAAGTCCGGTCAAACTTTTCCCATTGATAATCGGAATGCAAGACGGAGCAATCCATCCAATCAAACCGAATCCGATCACATTGAAGTCTGTTCGCAGCCAATCTCTCTGAAAGCTTTATAGTCAAACAATTATACTTATGCGTTAGCTTCATTGTTGACTGTATATATATATCCATAATCCCAAGTTAGTATTAGTTCTTGGTTTAGCAATAGTTTACCATACGAATTTTCCCACTGAAGCCTTTGGTAGCCTTAGAGAATTCTTGGCAGTTACTTGAGGTCTTAGAAAAGCTGATAAACAACATAAAGTCATAAATAGTCCACAGAGGCAATTTATCGAACACATTATGGGCATTGAAAATACTTCAAATTCAGGCATCAAGCAATGAGTAAACAATGACTGGGGAGTGAATGCAATACCTGGATGGAGGTTCAGTTTCCTTGCAGGGGAAAGGGAGGAAGCACCCAATCCAGCAACAGTTGTAGTTGACATGGTTGCAGCAGCCATTGTTTTCTGGTTATGCCTGAACTAGGGTGTGAGTGTGTTTTGTTATGGGCATAGAAATACTGGTGGGGTTTGTGAATTTACATGGATTATGGATATTTGGTGATTTGTGGTTGAAAGAGATGATTGTGCAATTGGGAGATTACATGGATAGGTTATGAAGCAATGCTGTTTAGCCATGTGGACCTCTGTGGATAAAATGGATCTTATTATTTGGATTGAGGCTGACTTCAGAGCATGTCAAATGGTACGTGGATTATTGCTGATATGAAAAATATCTCTGGTCGTGGCTATGAATTGTTGAAGAGTGAAGACTTGAACTAATGGTTGATGTGTATATCAGCGCGTGTTAGGGTGTGTATTTTTTTATATTTTTATGTGTTTTGATGTGATATAGGAGAGAGAAAAATGGAATTGAATGGTGGAGATTTGTGTAGTACATGTGGATCCCACGAAATAAGTATTATAAAAATGTGTAAAAATGGGTAGGAGAACATGCGCTCAATTATTGATTGAAGAAAATAAATAATAAAAAAGAAATATTGAAAAAAGTTAAATAGCCAATATTTAATATATTATTTAGGCCAATTGCTTCCTTGTCCACGGCTGACGTTGCCTCCGCGTCGGCATGTGCCGCATGTGCTTGATGTGGCGGCCATGTCAGCGCGACATGGCGGCCACATAGGCTTGGGCATCCCGCCCCACCCCAACCAATCCAACCCCCCAAAAAAAAACACCACATTGTGGGTAGGGGAATATTCCTCTACTATTTAGATATGAATAGTGTGTTAAAATGTTGTTTGAAATCAATCAACAAGATCTAAATGTTGTACTATTTAGTTTGTAATTTTACTTTCATATTAAATAGATGAATAAGATTTAGTAGTCTTTATTCCAATACTCATTTGTAGGTATGATAAAATATCCAGAAATAGATATCGGAGCAAAATCGCAAGATTTCTTAGTCAATAGCATCAAGTACTCAGTATACTAGTATTCGGAGAAAATGTCACATTCGTAGAAAATAATTTCTATTTTTGATCTCCGTCACAGAGTTAGAAATGGAACTGGAATTCTATTGGACAAGCCTCTTACACATATTTTGACTTATTTTTAATGAAAATTTAAATTAAGGAGATAGTAGGAATTCTTTTCTACGAAATTGAATGACATTTTCTTTTCCATTTCCTTGCTAATAATAATAATAATAATAATAAAGAAAGAAAGAAAGAAAAAGCTTGAACCTTTCCTACGTGCTTGATTCAATTTATTTTTGATGACTCATATTGAATTCTAGACAGCAAGTGAAATAATGCTATGTTTATGAACGAGTACTACTGGAAATATCTATACAATTGATAACAAAAGAGCTCTAAACCATTTCTCTTATCTATAATCCACTCATCAAACAATTCTACAAAAAAATGTAAACGCAATTATAACTTTTTTGTTTTTTTCTTTTTGTCATTGATTTTAGACTTTTTAGTAGGCTGGCCGTGCCATCATAGTTTCAAATTTGAATGCGCAAATCTTGTAAGTTCCGATAGTTCTTGAATTTGGTGTAGAAATAGATCTTCCTCTACTTCTATTGCAGCATTGGTTTTCTCTTCGCTGATCTTTGATTTTACTAGATTGTTTCGCTTCTTTTTAAGTGATATTATTCTTAGTTAAATACTGGTTTTAAATAATAATAATAATAATAAATTTTTGTAGTTGATTAAATTTCTACAATTATTATTGTCTTTAAATTAGTGAAATTAAAATAATTTTCTTTCGGGATATGTAATTTTAATCCTCTACACACCAAATAATTTTTATTTTTTTTTAAGAAGGCCTCTCACCCATATGTGTCCTAGCCATGAGGAGATCGTGGAACACTTACTCAAGCAGGAATTATTCCAAATTTATCTACGCTCTAAAAGTTATTAACAAAGGAGGTACCAACCTAACAAATAAGATACAATTATCAAGAACAGTCCCTTTCTATTGCCCATAGTGAATACCGTTACGGTACCTACAATTGACCAGATTAATGACATGATGCGTTATTGATCCAAATTATTGTGGGTATCGTAATGATATCTACTGTGGGCAACGAAACTCTAGCCTTATCAAGAAAATGGGTATGATGAAGTAAAGAACGGTTGCGTTGTGAAAAGAAGTTATAACATCCATAAATAAAATGTATAAAAATAAGAAATCAAGACATTTACAAAGACCGATGGTATAACTCTCAAAATCGAGAGCGTGATTTCGTTTTTCATATACATTTCATGTCATTTACTTTTTTCTTAGTTATATGACCACATCTTGTGATCATTGTGTGGGCTTGGGTCATTTTGAGGGCCAATTTCAATTCTTCATTGCACTCTTTTTAAGATTTTTATCTCAACAATTTTATTCTAGCACACATTCGTCTAAGTGTTTAATTGTTAGTTGAAATCCTGGGTAAAAAATTTCACGTGCCCAATGAGACCTTAGTGTACAATCAAAGTCAGAATACCTCCTAAAAATGCAAATAAGATATGCCTTAATTAACCGGGCTTTGTTACATTTTCCTCTTGATTATCTGAATAGGCTGGGTGGTCTAGCTTATCTAAAGGGTTGACCTTACCGCTGGTCTCTTAATATGCATTTGGCACCATTTTATCATTTTCAATTTGTTGTTTCACAAGAATTTTTGGCAATTGAACTTCACTCTATATACGTATCAATTAACTTTTGAAGATAATGTCCAAAACGTTATAAGTTTGACAAAGCTAAGGTAATTTTGACATACTTGAATCTCCAAGTGATTTTTAGTTAAGTCGATCACATACGAATTTAGAGACAGATCGCTACTCATGTCAACCAAAAAATTTAAACTTTTACATAAGAAAAATGTATTTATAATTTTAGTTGAATTAAATTCTTTTCTTTATTATAATCCATGTCATTAAAATTTTTAGATCCCCTTAACGCGGACCCATGAGTTATAAAAGTTCAAGAATCTTAACATAATCTACACTTCTTATATTTATATATATATATATATATATAGACACACAAAGGAATATACAGGTAAAGCCAGGCTTCAGGCATGGATAACAATAATTGAAGTCACGTTATCTAGCTTCAGTCGAATTTAGAAATGGTATTTCTTATTTCGAAGTCGTTTAATGTCGCTTTTTGATAGCATTATTATCTACTTATTACACATATAATAAAATTGTGTAAATTGACATAGTACTGTGATTTTGGATAATTCATATTTCGTACATTAGCATACACGTCTTTTTGCACGTCTAGAGCCTTTTTAATAAAAAAATTAATTTATTATTGTTAGAGCTGAGAACTCCTCAAACGTAGGCTGGCTAGGAAAGAAAACGCAAATAAAAAAATATATAAAAAGAAAAAGAAAAAGAAAGAAAGAAAGAAAAATATATATATGGTCAAGAAATCAACAATATTGTTTTAGTTCGTTTTATACATTATTAAAAGTTATGGTTCAATGCATCATACAATTTCGTGATTTCTTAATGTACAACTTGTGATAAATTGACCACAATATATTTGAATAATTAGGATGGAAAGAAATAGAGGTCGGTCTTGATATGTTGTGGGTTCTAACTCTAACCGAAACTTGATTTCAGTTCTAAGCAAAACATGATTTTAAGGCTTTTCATATTAATAACAAAAAAGAAGAGAAAAATTAAATTGGAGGCCTAGATTATTGCTTTGATCGCTTAGCTTCAGAATCGTCACTGATAGGAACCATAAAATGTGCAAAATAATCAATCATCAAGCTCATGACAGTCATTTGAAAATTTTGAATGGTTAATTAGAAGGTACTCAAGTGGACTGAAAACTTGAACGTTACCTTTCAACACGAATCATGTAAATTTAGTCGACTTTCAAAATTCGGGGGTCCGATCCCATGCAAAAATCTATACCGAGGCTCTCGATAAATGATTAAAAATCACAGTCTTTTCTACATAAAACGATCGTAGCTAAACTTCCTGCATCATGGAAACTTCAAAAGTAACAATTGTAGTGTAAAACTTTATGTTTATTTTAATTTAGCCTTTTTAGCATTTTTTTGACATGAAAAAGCATTTTAACCATTGGCACTTAGGTCTTTTGGACTAGCTCTCCTTTATTTATTTATGTATTTATTTTTCAAAAAAGCTAAAGTATGATATATAATTTCTCCAAATTAGACCGTATACATACTTGTGTATCATTGGTTAGGGTTCTATTGCCCATAATAGCTACTATTATGGTATCCACAATAGACCGAATCAATGACAGATGTCCCCTGATAGCGAAGGGCCCACAAATTTTTCATACATATTATTAATCCAAGCTATTATGGAAATTATTATAATACCACTATGAGCAATGGAAGAAAAATGGTGTACCACTATCCATTCTATCTCTCTTGGTGACTTGGTCGATTACAGACTGCTCCCTCCTGGTCACACTCGCGTGCACTCGTTAGTTTCTCGGACTGGACTAAAGTCTTCCACTTGCGTCTATTGGGATTGGCATTTAAGGCCTCGCATTTTGAATCATTCCCACAACTTTGACAATTAGGGGTTGTTTGATTGGGGATAAAAGTTATCCGCACGGTATTCCGTGTAAAATGTGTGGTTAATATTGTATTGAAAAGTGTGTATGTGGTTGAAAAGATGAGAGAGAAGAGTGTGGGATAAAATTATCCTGGATAGAACAAAGCCTAAGTATGTGGCAGTGGCGGCGGTGGTCAGAGGAACCAAGAACAATTCAAACTTGTTAGACTTTTTGGTAATTGGTACTATTATAGTTTGGGGCTTGTTCTTTGGAGCAATCTTTTTGAAAATATAGAGTTATTCGAAAAACGTGTTAGATGTGTGGTTGAAAATTATGAAAAATATATTAAAAAATATAAAATAATTGTATGAACGATTGAAAATAATGAGAGAGAAAAAATTAATAGAAGAGAATAAAAAATGTAGTAAATTGAACAAGCCCTAAGTGAAATTAATGGAAGGAAAAAGTTAAACATCTATAATGTTTATTACTCCCTCCTTTCCGTAAAGATAACCCCATTTTCTTTTTTTCTCTATCTCAAATTATAATACTCCACTTTTTAAATTAATTTGTTAGTTGCCATTTATATCCCTATTTAATATACATTATTATTAATATATAAAAATAATTAATGTGGAATAATAAATATTTGAAATGGTATATTACGCAAAATATTTATAAATATTACTTTTCCAAAAATATTAATTGATCTTTTTAATCTTTGTGAAAATAAAAGTGGGAGCTATCTTTATGGGACGGAGGGAGTATAATAAGTGATATGTTAAAGATTTGTATAATATTTTATAAGGAATAATAATGATAATACAACTATTTTACCTCATTATATTATTTTTTGTGTAACTCTCTATGTTATTGTAGAATAACCGTTATGGAATTGTAACTTGATTTAATTAATTGAGTTAATGTTTATTTAGCGTGTGTTCTTCTACACATTTTTATATATTTTTATACATTTTTATACATTTTTGTCAACTCCACTCATTCTCTCTCCTATTTCACATGCACATCTCTCGTGCGACCTATCTGTACTATACAAATCTCCACCATTCAATTCCACTTATTTTCTCTCCTATATCACATAAAAATTTATTTTTATACATATCCTAACATGCGCTTAGGTTAGAACTCCATTGAGCATTATTTAAAGAAATCCACCCGAAAAATGCTTGGACTCGCTCAAGCGTGTTTAAGAGAGAGGCAGGCGACCACCAACTGGTGCTCAAGCGACCCATGATATTTTGGCATGTTAAACTGGTTAAACCAATGTGTCGACTCCTTGAATCGGTGCCAAATCACCTTAAATGGTTGCATTCTAAATTGCTAACCCAACTAATTAATTACTTTGTATTCGAAATTCAAAACTGATTTAAAAAAAAAAAAAAAAAAAAAGGGTTATGTCCCCATGTGTTGTTTAGGTCAATGCCACTAGTTTTTGAAAAATGTGATACAACTATTAGATAATAATGGCATTTATCATGACTTGTCAACAGTAATACAATAATTAGTGATAGTTGATTTTTCATCTTAATTATCATTTTAAATATAGAATTTAAGATTATATATCATATCACATTCCCCATTAGTAAATAGCATTGTTGATATACACAAATTTTAAGTTCCCATCGAGCGTTCCTAAATTTAAGGAACGCTCGAGCCATTTTCATTTTGAAATCCCCAAACATCAAAACTGGCCAAAACTTTGTGGTGCATTACTGTCGCCACGGAAAAATTCGAAAATTCCCGACACTCACCTCGTAGTGTTGATTTGGCCCCAGTGGGATTTGAAATGGGGTCGAATGGATTTTAAAAAATCGTCCGGTGGTTTTTATTTTTAAAAACCACCGGTGGGAACGGAATATTTCTGTGTTGCTATAATTGGATGGTGAATGATCACCTGCCCATGCGTGGGCATGCCCACGCGTCACGTGTCGCCCTCATAGGGCGCCACGTCATCGGGTGAAAATATTTTTATTATTTTTATTTTTTTTTAGTGTTTCCGTTAGATAAGACGAATAATACATAACTGCTCCCTAATGGTGGGGGGTCCGTGTGAATCCCACGAATTTTTTTTCCGAGCGTGGGCATGCCCACTCGTTGGCATTAGAAGATTTCCCATAATTGGATTACATAAGATCGTCTAAAAATGATTGATGATTCCCTTCCCAGCCATAAATATCTTGTTACGTCCTTGTACCATTGTACAACTTGACAAATAGGCCATCGAGATGTCGGCCCCTGAATTAAAAGGTACAAGGTGGAAAGGCATAAATTAAAAGCACAAGCAGCAAAATTAATGAAAATTTATGCGAAACGTATGAAATGATCATAATTCATTACATATAAAGAATAATTCAAATACAAGAATTAAAGAATTTCTTCAATGACATCTTCTAGTTTGATTAATTAAACTTTTACATGCTCATAAACATAAAATCTTGAGTAATAAGTGATCAATAAATAATTATAAGTCATAAATAAATTGTAGAAAATATGTATTAACAAAAATAGGCCCAAAGAGAGAACAAAAAGGTCACTCCAAAAGTTATAAACATGATATCTATGTTCTTCTCTTTTCTCCGTTTCATCTCTCGAAATTGTATTCTCCTGTTCTGTAACAACTCAAACCTTTCTTTTTCAACGCGAGTGTCACTTTTACTTCTTTGCCCCTGCATGGCCTCGAGCAAAATTACCAAACTGTCCATCCCAGTCAAAATCTTTCCCTCCATATCCTCAACTTGCATGCTGACCTCCTTTATGTACAACTCTGCCCCTTCTTTACCGCCGCAGGTGATCACCACCCCACACTGCACCAACTCTCCCTCCTCCGCCTGCGCCTCCGCTGCAGCCATCACGGTGGCATACCGGAGCTGTATTTCTTCCGTCAACCAGTTCCGGGAAGCCTCCACCGCCTTCGAACTCGCCACATTCACCGCCCGATTGTGAACAGGGTCGATCAAAATCCAACTCACGGTGAGATTCTCCGACAGAATATCCATACAATTGCCGTCTTCCCCTTCGAACATCACAGGCGCCGCCACCGTTTCTTTCAAATCAAGAAGATCGATTCTCAATGGTGAACTCATGAACCACCCTGAAATGGTCTCTGTTTCTATTACTTTCGAGTAGACTAATTTTCCGGCGAATCGAATATCCACCGCCGATATTAATTCCGACGTTTCTAACAACCATTGCTGCTGGGATTGCGTACAACTGTGGCGGTGGTCAAGGCCGCGGCGGTGGAGGGTCGGGAAACAGTCGGAGTAGAACGAGCGGTGACCGCCGGGGAAGGCGGAGATTGCGGCGGCGACACGGTGGTGATCGCTGGAGGGCCAGGCGGTGTTGCAAATATCTTTCCATAGATTATCTTGTGTGCACAAGGAGTTAAATTGTGTTGAAGCACAGGTTGTGGATGCCAGAGTTGATCCATCAAGTCGATTCAAGATGTGGGTTTGGATTATGTCGGGATGGATGGCGGTGATGGGTGTTCCTCCGCCGCCGTGATGAGTCGCCGCCGTATCGGCGGCGGTGGTCGTGGTGGAAAGGGGAGACATGATTGATTATATTGTTTGGATAATTGTGGAATTGTTTAATCGACTAGGGGGGGAGATAATGGTATTTATAATGGATTTATTTGTAAGATAAGAAGCTTCGCTCATATATACACTATACAGGGTCAATAATGGCATATATTTTAAAACGAGTGAAGAAGTCAAACGTCACCGGAGGGGAAAGGGCTGTAGTGTTAGAACAGTGAAATCATCAACTTGGATTTTATTTTATTTACTATTTATTTTTTTTAAGTAACTCGAAATATTCTGACTGAGTTTGAATAATTTCACACATTTTAAATTGATATTTTTAAATCACATTTATATGTGTAATTTGTTTATTCTTATTTAAATGATGAAAACACGTTAATGTATTTATTATTTAATGTACATCATCACAATCCAATAAGAATATGACACATCTATCGTCACAAAAATATCAATTTTGAATATAATATTCACATAAAATTACTTATAGAGTTTGTATATCAAGAATAGTCACCGAAGTATTGATGAAATTTCAATTTGGTTGTTAATGTAATTTTCTACGTACTCATTCACCACAGTTATTTAACGTTGTACAAGTAGTTCTTAAGTATTTTTGACTCATTTGATTTGATTGCTAATGTTAAACAACATATACTCCATCCGTCCTAAAATAATAAACCTACTTTCTCTTTTCATTTGTCCCAAAATATAATTCACTTACTAAATTAAAAGTTTTTTTTTTATTTTCTATATATCGATTACGCCTTAATTAATTTGACCTACTTAATGAATAACTTTTAAAATTCTCAACTATTTACATTGTGAATGTAGTACATATTCATTTTCCCTTAAATTAGCCTATAAATTTTGCAATTATATTGGGGTATATTACGAATGTTATGTAAATATTTTATTTCTCCAATTTCATTAATTGACATTTCTTAAATTATGTGAAAAAAGAAGTGGGTCTATTATTTTAAAAGGGGAATAAATGTTTGGTCTATATCCATTTTTGTACACGCCTTTTAATAGAGGGCGTATGAAATTGGTATTTTATCATGATTTTATATTAAAGAATAAATTAAAAGGTATATAAATAGGTTAGTGTGAGGAAAAAAAAATTGGTTAATGTGAGCAATATATATTAGGTTAGTGAGTGAAAATAATGAACATCGGGAAGGACACATATCGTCAATCCATCCATATGTGGGCATTGTAACGTATTCACATATGCCTAACGGAACAAGACACGTGAAAATAATGCCCAATTTGTGGAGATTTTTGTATCACATTTATCAAGTAAAAAATGAACGGCAGAGTTATCCATGATTGGGTTATTCGAACAAATGCCGTCATTTTCTTGTCATTTACCAATGGTTTGGGTGGAGAAACTTTGTAAATTTCACGCTATCTTATCATCATTTGATTAATCAACAAGTCGGCCAATTTGAGTTCTAAAGCTAAGGTGGTCGGGTCCGGCTGTGGGGACGGCTTCTATTTCTTTCTTCTTTTGAGATATTTTTGCTCTCACAAATTACGATAAAATCTAAAAATTAATTCATATTATTAATCGAAGTCAAATATTAATATAAACTATACATTCACATTTATCACTCATTAAATCATTATTATTCACACACTTTCTTATCTTACTTAATCTAAAAAATATTAATTTTAACTAAAAAACACTCTATTGGAACACATCAAAGTTTATAAAGGCGATTGTTTAGGGGGAACAAAAAAAAAAAAAAAAAAAAGAAGAAGAAAAATCACCATCAATTTTATTTTTTTATTTTACGCAAAATTTCAATTGAACATATTAAAAAAATATTTATTTTATTGACAGTTTTCTCACTTCAAAGTACTCATTTTATTGAAAAAAATTGTGCAAAAAAATGTTTTTACCAAACAAGTCTAAAGATCAACAAATATTTGATTCTCCGAACTAGTACTTCCAAGTAAAATTATTCTTTTGGACATTACAATCAAGATCTTATCCTCTTGTGTGCTCGATCAAATTTAGTCCCCAATCAATTTTGTGTGACTGATACTTGATTGAACGTTTTCTTTTGGTAGTTGACCTCAAAATTAGTTTCTCGGAAAATGTGCAATAAGTCTCATTGAGCTAGCGAATGACGACCTAATAGAATGTGACATCTCGTTAATATTTGAGTGTGTCATATAACTTCACTAATACTCTTTAACTAATTTCATGGAAATCAATATAAAAATAAATAAATAAATATTTTTAATCATTACCTTATAATTTTTCTCACTTAAACAACGTCTCATATTAACAAACTAGTGACCGGGCATATCCCCGCGCATATGGGAATATATTCCCCCTTCATTAGCGTGGTTGATACTGTTATGAGAATAGATTTTATTTCTTCTTTCGGCTACAAAAAACATAAATGAAGGACGCTAATGCGCTATTATGACATTGCATTTTCTATGATGATCAAAACAATTCTTGAAAGATGACAATTATATTTGTACCCGATTTAAAGTTCTTTGAGGATTGCAGAATGTTCCTTATTTTGTCGCAACACATATATTGTCATGGAATGTTTCATATTTTTTAAATTTAGATGAAAACTAACACGCTATATCATAGGTCAAGTTTCATGTTCTTTCCGTAATTTTCTCAAGGCGCAGTTATTATTAGTCCCGAGCTTGATATATTGTCCGCGCTGGGAGAATGTTTTTCTCCCAGCGCGGGCCCCCACACACTCAGCCCCCCTGAATGCGGGGGGCCCGCGGGAGGGGGGCAGAAACCCCGCGCTGGGAGAATTTTTTTCTCCCAGTGCGGGGAATATAACATGGTCGTTATTAGTCCAAAAGAGCAAAATTATAACCATGTCATCGATCGCATGGTAGAATATCAACAACAAACTAGCTAGTACATTCGTTATTGCGGCTTTTGATGAATATTCTTGATTTTCGTGAAACAGTGGCACCATGTCGACCGTGACTATTGGAAATATTTGTAAATATGTCATGGATTTCACATTTGGAATCAATCAAAACAACGAAATATATAATTACACTAAAAGATTTTTACCATCCCTTACAAAGTATTTTTTAGGGAAAGGTTGTCTTGATTTGCCAGGAAATAACCTAGGAGACAAAAATAAATAAATAAATAAATTTATAGGCGACTTTGTGAGCTAAGCCTCATAAGGAATGGTTATTGGTTACAAGTCTTTAAAAATTTTTGGGCCAATATTTTCGGCTACAAATTTTTTGGAGACAAATACAATTTGTAGGCAAATGTTAGAGGTGATAAAATTTCGAAATTGTGGCTTAAAGTTTGCCCTTACCAGCCTAAATTCATGGGCTAAAATTTGTCTATACAAACTCTTTGGAGAGAAATATACTTTGTGTCATAATATTTTTCCTCACAAATAACAAATATTTCGGAGCTAAATAAAAATTAATTATTATTGCAATTATCTTATACATGACACAATAATCTAGATATAATTGTTTTTAAATGGCATCAAGTCATTATATTATACTTTCTTGTGGTGGGCTGTCTTGAGATTAACTGGGAAAAATTTATTTACTGTGCAGCTAGATTATTATATTACAGGTAGTTGCCATATATAATAATTAAATACAGCTTATGGAATACTTTCAATTCATATCTGGATAAGAATAGAAGGGGAGAAATATTTTAATGTATGTTATGTTTTTTAGTTTATACCAACTTTTGTGAAAGTTTTCCTCTAGCAAGTAAGTCGACTGTTCTTTGTTAATCAATAACAAATTCGTTGAAAATTCTGTGTTATCACTTGTCAATTATCATTCATGTCGCCTTCGTGATGTAATGAAAGCATTATAAAAGTCAGTCTAATTAAAAAACACCCTAAACTAAAGGCTAGAATTATCATTGCTTATTATTGCTTATAACTATATCCAATGTACAATTATATACAAAAAATATGAAATAAAAAGTACTATGAATTTGGCAAGAAGTTAAACGTCGCTTAATTGGCCCTCTGAAAAGTAGAGAGGACAACAATTATGCTTGATCCAGATCATTAAAGACGAATACCAAACCTAATATTTTAAATGAGACGCTATGTTTAATGAGATGCTATGTTTAATTAATCATCTCAAATGGGGCCAGTTATACTGCACAATACTGATAATCATATTACGAAGAATCATTGTTATAAAAGTATAGAAACAATAGAGAGAATTTAGAGAGAATGAATTCTAAGGAATTCTCAGGAATGAATTTCATTAATAACTGAAGCCCTATTTATAGGAAAACTTCGAATGACACAATCGTAATTACATAATTTCATCAAGGGTATAATAGTCATTCACATATAATAATTACATCTTTTACCAAATTATTCCTCCACCAAATTATTCCTCATAATTCATAACCACCACATTATTCTCAATTATTCATAACACCTAATAATTATTCTTCAATTATTATTCATAACACTTCTTGAATGACTATTAATACAAATGTCTTCGGGCGCTGTTTGGAGAAAAACCCAGTGGGAAAAAACTTCCAAACCGATTGCGTGATAGCTTGGAGTGGTTATATATCGCTTCATCAAAAACATTGCTCCCCGACGTCTATCGGCGCATATGAGTATTCACGTCTTTCTCGTTAAAACCTTGTCAAGAAAACCCGGTGGGAAAAAACTTGATCGAAGGAAAAAGAGTACACGCTCCGCTTGATTTCATATCTTGAGAATCGATATCTTTACTTACGGTAAATGATTTCAATATCATCATCGTTTGGATCTAAAGCATTAGCTCCATTATAACTTGATCCAATAGATACACTGTATCAATTTCTCCTATCGTTCTCAATATACCATGAATATGCCTCGTTAAAACCTTATTAGGAAAAACCCGGTGAAAAACCCTAATGAAGGAAAAAGAGTACATTATTCATGTGAATACGCCTTTAAAGTTGCCTCATTAAAAACCTTGCTAGGAAAACCCAATGGGATAAAACCTCAGCCAAGGGAAAAAGAGTGCAACGCGTATTTTATACAAGTATGCTGCAGGCATTTCAAAAATCTTTCATACATTTGTATGAGTATCATATACATTGGTTTTATACTCTTCGTTCATTTAGAGTGCATCAATTTTCTTACACAACTACAAAACATTCACCATGAACACATGTCTCCAAACACACAATTTAAAGCATATAAATTCATTGTAAAAACATGTAAACATATAAGTAAACCTTCATAACTAACTAACACTTAAAATATATCATTTAACATTTAATACTCACTTAATATGTTATTTCATTCCCAGGGTCTTAGCTCACCCTTTAGGGTACTCATAAACACGGGTTTAGCTCATCCGATCCTTTAATTTCCTTTTCGGTACTACACACACAATCGGTAATTTAACTTTCATGAGCATGCAACATATAATGACCACCATGCTTATCTTTAAACTTGAGCACTAGTTATCATCATCTCATCATCTCATAAGTTAAGGATTTCACATTCACCATTTATCATCTTCAATATATCTCAATATTTTCATTATCATTGATCATATGTAGCGCTACATTTTCATATCGTGTCGACACTTTTCAATTTCATTTCTCTCCCCATATCGACATAACTTATCGAGATATCTCATTATCAATCCTCTTGTAGGATTACACAATATAGTTATGTCTATATACTCTTCAAGAGCATATGCCTCCGTTATTAAGACCATCTTTTATAATTTGCTTTGATATATATGATTGGGGAAATATCAACGCTTCTAGCGTGCTAACTCATCAAAGCATCGTAGCTGATATATGTGATTGTTCATAGCCTTTCATGCATCTTTGAACTTCAAGTTCGTATTTCAATTTCGAGGATATAACATGATGCATTTCACATATTATTTTCAACCTTTAATACTCCCCCTCATGCTGAGAAAATTTAGAACACCAAAACTCATACAGTTGGTATGATTTTAATCATATATGTTCTCATCATTCACCTTAATATGGAATTTAGACCGCTTGCATTCTATTCTCGATATCGCAATTTATTTGAGGACTTTAAATAATTTGCCATATAATATCCCACTTGTATGCGCATACTCAAATCCTTCAGGGATTTATTCAAGTATTGGGATATACATTTACTAGCTTTATCATTAAATCTGAAAATCATGCTCATACCGTGAGCAAACATTTCCGTAAATTTCAAATTACTTAATCATATACACATGTGACTATCTAGTGGATCCATATCATAATATCTAGTAGTCCACATGGAGGATGAGTGGGCCCATACTTCTCATCCTTTATTCCGGATATATTTGGGATTTATTCCCAATATTGGCTAGTAATGATTTCATCATTTATCGAGAACAATCATTGAAGAATTTTTAATTCTTCACTTGAAATATTGATTTCAATAATTATTTAAACCGGATGGTCAGTCGGTTTTGCAAGCAAGTATTATTGAACTTCTAGTTGAGAAATTCTTATATCGATTTCACTAGTATCGTATAGTGCTCAATATGATTTATCATAGAAATAATTCACCGACATATTCCATCATCTTTTGGTGACATTATTGTCTACTCATTGTTCAAACATCGAGTTGCTTCTGACTCATACGATCACATCCGCTATTATTTAATTCGAAATCGTAGCTCTTCCACGCTTCATATTATTTATTTAAAATCGAAGTCTTATTTCATACGCGCCGTATTATTCTATAAATAAATCATCAAAATTATTGCAAAATTCATCCTAACAAGGGTCTATACATTATAATGGATCATATGCTCTCAAATCTTCGAAAATACTATCCATCACTACCGATCAAAATCCTAAAAAGGATTTATCGATGTAAATCTGGAAAGATTAAGGATGCTAATGAATAAGGGTATCCCACAAGATATCCGATGCTTGATTGAAGCAAAGGTTCGATTATCTGGTGAGGTTTCAATTCCTTCTAAATACATGCCTGGTATGGGTAAAAGTAGTTTTTCAAAGAAACGGAGAGCAAAAAGATTAGGAGGATGCTACAAGTGTGCTCGGTGGACATGTGACACTCGATGTAAATCATGGGGTACTTGTCCGTAAATCGAGAAGATAAAATAGCATTCATTAAGGATGGATTGAGTAAGGAGCATTTGGATGATATTCAATGGGCTCTTGAGACACATCCTAGTGGACACGACAAAGGTGAGCTAATGGCCTTATGGGCCAAATTCAAAGATCAACAAACGCGTTCTGATCTTGAAAAACTTACTTTAGAAGATCCTGCTTGTAAATTTAGTAGAAAATTTTAGTATAATAATTTTCTCATATTAATATAAGGAAGCTCGGTGTAATAAACTTAAGATCAATGTTTTTCTTGTAATTGTAAATATTGTTTTTCGATTTTAAGATATATATATATATATATATATGTATATATATATTATTTTTCAATCATAAACAGATATATGTCATTTTCACTTTTAAAAAAATTTCTGCATTTTTTTCTCTTTCATATTTTGTCAAAAAGTAAATAGTGCACTCAATTATTGGTTTGAAAATTTTTCTTTAAATAGAGGGATTCATATATCTCTCATGTTCATACATTAAAAGTATAGTGCAAAAAGAGAGATAGGAGTAGAGATGGATATGGAGATTGTAGAATCATCTCATACAAGTCACCTTTACCTCGCCAGATTAAAACCGTATGTATTCTTGGTGGATCTAAGCTGGTAGGCCATATCCAATATGTGGATATGGCAAACCGACTGTAAAGAGTTAGGGAGACAAGAAATCAATATACTATCTGAGGAACCAACAACAAACTTTTAGCTAGACTTATAATGGCCGCACAATCATGGGGAATAAGAGTTTCGAGCGAATACCTTTCCATCTAGTTGGATCTAATACTCGAATTGGAGCCGTTCTACCATGGGTCCAAAGCGGGGTTGGGGCTACAAGCGCAATCCATCCACAACCGCATGATGTATATGATGAATAATAGTGATGCTTTCATTGTCCTTCCCAGGTGCGCTACAACACACCGGAGGAAATATTCAATATAGCCTCGTTGTACAAAGTGGAACTTTCATGTCAAACCAATAGGTTTTTTGAATATTAATAATTTCTTTGATGGCTTACTAGCGTTTCTAGATCGAGTGTAAATAATAAGTTTATCTCTCATTCAATGAGAAAAATACTTATTTCTGCTAGTACTTGTTGATGAATTACTCATCAAATTTCATGCATATGTTCAAGAATCATGGAAGCTCCAGGTCCATTGCTCACAGACTGATCAAAAAGTGTCAAGTTTAAAAAGAAATTCGATCCTTTAAATATTTCATTATGAATCCTAATGTTGATGGTGGCAGAGTTACTGAGTATTTATACTCTCGAGACGCATCCCTCATTTATGGATTCAATATATATTTTCTTTTTAGTATTTCTATATTTTCAGTGTTTATTGTCATCTTTGATATTCTCAATGTGTTCCACTTCAACTGCTTTTGTACTTCTTCTCGAGTAATAATAATAATATCATATTGGCTTTATTCAAATACAGATATCTAGTGATTTTGCTTCTTCAAGAGCATTTTATTCTCATATTAATACAATCTCATATCATCAATAAGATTACTTCATATAAGCTTTCCATGCGATATATTTTCTTTGATTTATCAACATGGGATCTATTCAAAGATTTTACTTTCGCCTATTTATCCAATGGTAACTTCAAGTACCACTTGCTCAATTTTCTCCATTCATATTCGTATATATGAAGAAGTAATTTTATTCTCATCGTCTACTTCTTCGAGAGTATGATTAGAATATTTGATCAACTACTTCTTACAGAGTAGGATTAGATTTATAACCAATCATGTAGTATAACCCACCACATTGGAAATATGCACACCAATCGTGGTATTACCCACCACATTGGAAATATACTCAAACTATAAAGTGCATAAATTTAAATTGCAGAAATTAAATTTCCTCCAATAGGTGGTCGAACCTACCTTATGGGAATTATTGCAATAAATATAAATTTACGGAATTTAAATTAAGTAGAATTAAATTGCATAATGTTTAACTACTTCTTCAGAGTAGGATCTGCTTAGTAGAAGGTATTACCCATCACTTAGCATATAAAGTGCAGAAATATATAAAACCTTCCGCTTAGTGACTGCTAAACCCATCATCAAGTAGGAGGTATTGCAAGTAATTAAATTGCAGTAAATAAAGTGCAGAATTAAATATTGAATCGCTTCTACGGAGCAAATTTGTTCTTCTAGAACAAATACTCATTACTTCTACAAGAGCACACTTATCCTTCTAGAATAAGTACATTATGTAATTGAACTCTTCTTAGTTAAAATAATATTCCGATCTTTTAACTCAAATGGACTTCAAGCCATTTTATATAATCAATGGATTTAGAATTTCTTCATGAATATTCTATCCATTTTTCACTGTCGTCAAAATTAGGTCGGTTTTACCCTAAGGGTAAAATTGTCCATTCCAATTCGTAAAGGTAAAATTGTCAAAAATATTTTATCAATATTTTACGATTGAAAATTATCTCATTTCTACTTCAATTTATCAATATCAAAATATTCAAGGACTATTTTGTAACTTTTTCAAAAGTTGGTGTACTGATTTGTAAATTTTGAAAGTTTGATAATAACATATTTCAAAACGAGTTATTACCCTATCAATGTTGGTGTCAAATCGAAGCTCTCATTAAATCGAGTATAATGGAGTCAAGAAAATTTGATTTTGATAATGTATGCTCCTTATATCTCGATAAAACGAATGTTATAGTTTAATATATTATTATATTATAAAATAATATATAATTATTATATTATAATGGAATATATATACCTTCGTCCTTTTCTGATTCTCTTCCTTTCTTCACACTCTGCACCGACACTTCCATTTGATTACCTGGCACGGGTTGGACGGGACATGGCCGATCAATGGGAGGATTATTATCGGGCACGATAGCCAAATGGTTAGTTTCCTCCTCATGTATGCTCTCCAAATTGCTACCACCGTTTGCCGCCGTAATTAGGTAGATTAATTTGTGGTTGAGGGAATTATCAAGAAGTGGTGATTAGGGTAGTGGAAGGAAGAAGGAAAAGGGCGTTAAGCATAGTCTTAATCAGGTTTATAGTCATGGAGCGTCAAAGAAATATTGGCCATAATTTTCTTGTAATAATCCAGGTTCGACGTCTGAGAAGATCATCTATAAAGATGCAACTGTAGAAAGATACTTCTTTCATATTACTCAAAGGGTTAGAGACTCGTCTTTGATAACGTGTTATAAAAGTATAGAAACAATAGAGAGAATTTAGAGAGAATGAATTCTAAGGAATTCTCAGGAATGAATTTCATTAATAACTGAAGCCCTATTTATAGGAAAACTTCGAATGGCACAATCGTAATTACATAATTTCATCAAGGGTATAATAGTCATTCACATATAATAATTACATCTTTTACCAAATTATTCCTCCACCAAATTATTCCTCATAATTCATAACCACCACATTATTCTCAATTATTCATAACAATCATGACGATTTTAACTAGTATTTGTGTTAGTTTAACATCAGTATTAATTACATGTATATTCTCGTTTATTGTAACATGAATTATGTTTTTATATTAAGAAGAATGTAAGGTAATTATTCGACTCTACATTATATTTAGTGAAGTACACTCGTGCAGAATGAAAATCTACATATTAACATTTTTCTATTTAGTTAGAGACACGATTAGTAATAGGACAACTAAGAACGGACTGTTGTGAACGTGCACCTCGAGAGATAGGAAAATAATATTTTAATGATGTGAATGACTATTATGTCCCTGATGAAATTATGTAATTACGATTGTGTCATTCGAAGTTTCCCTATAAATAGGGCTTCAGTTATTAATGAAATTCATTCCTGTGAATTCCTTATAATTCATTCTCTCTAAATTCTCTCTATTATTTCTATACTTTTATAACACGTTATCAGCACGAGTTTCTAACCAACTGAGTAATATGAAGGGAGTATGCTCTACGCTTGCATCTTATAGATGATCTTCTCAGACGTAAACCTGGATTATTACCAATGAATTAATTCTTCCTAATATCTCTCAATTCTATATTATAATCAATCCTATACAATTATGCATCAATTCTCTTTCTTCGCCTTCGCAAATAATCGAACACTAAGCAAAGAAGATTTGATGAATTCAAAGTGTCTCCAATTTGAGTCAAACATGGATGTAGACAAGCCGAGAACTGCAGTGGATATTGAGGATGTGAGGACGAGGTATATATATATAATATTATTTTATAATATAATAATATATTAAACTCTAACATTCGCTTTCTCGAGATATAAGGAGCATACATTATCAAAATCAAATTTTATCGACTCCATTATACTCGATTTAACGAGATCTTCGATTTGACATCAATATTGATAAGGTAAACGTTCAAAATTTACAAATCAAGACTCAACTTTTGAAAAAGTTACAAAAGGGTCCTTAGACTTGTGAATATTTACGATTAATGCTTATAATGTCAAAACTTTATAAAGAGATATGTGCATAACGCACTTGCCAGCGACGCCATGACAGAATCGGTAGCTGCGGCGCAAATGAGTATGTATTAATATTTTATAAAGAAATATGTGTAGCGCACTTTGCCGGTGATCGCCGCAGAATCAGCGGTTGGCAGCAGATATTTCGATTTACTACTGCATTACTTTGACAATAATTATATTTTGAAGAAATAGTTAGAACAAATTTGATTCTATAGATATTTAAGTCTCGTGACTTTATTTATTGCAATTTAAATATCGCAATACCTCCTCACTGATGATGGGTTCAACCATCACTAAACGGAAGATTTTATATATTTATGCACTTTATATGCTAAGTGAAGAGTAATACCTTCTACTAAGCGGACTCTACTCTGAAGAAGTAGTTAAATGTTATGCAATTTAATTCTCGCGATTTAAATTCGTGAAATTTATATTTATTACAATAATTCCCATAAGGTAGGTTCGACCACCTATTGGAGGAAATTTAATTTCTGCAATTTAAATTTACGCACTTTAAATTCGTGATATATTTCCAATGTGGTGAGTTATATCACACGATTGGTATGAATATTTTCAATGTGGTGGGATATACCACACGCTTAGAATACTTATTACAAATGTGGTTGGATTAAACCCCACAATTGGATAACTGATTTATATATGTTCGATATGAATATTCTATTGATATTAAAGAAGGGATTTGAGCAAGTGATGCCAGAATTTCATGCTGTATGTATTGATGAAATGAAATTGCTCAAAGAATCCCATTGTAATAAAAGAGAAAGAAAATATACATGGTGAAAAATCTCATTCTGAGATTAGTATATTGTAATATGATGAGAAATGCTCTTAAAGAAGCATTTAATAAAGGAATGTTCACTTTCCACGTCTATTGAATATTGATGGAGAAAATTGAGTAAGTGGTATCTCAAGTTACCATTGGATAAATAAAATGCTCAATAGATCCCATGTTGATATATCAAAGAAAATATATCGCATGGAGAGATTATATGAAGTAATCTCATCGATGATATGAGATTGTATTAATATGAAAATAAAATGCTCTTGAAGAAGCATAATCACTAAGATTTACAGATTTGAATAAAGCCAATATGATATTATTATTATTACTCCCGTAAGAAGTACAAAACAAATTTAAGTGGAACATATTAAGAATATCAAAGATGGCAATAAACACTCGAAAATATAGAAATGCGAAAAGAAAATACATATTGAACTCCATAAATGAGGGATGCCTCGAGAGTATAAATACTCAGTAACTCGCCACCACCCCAAACATTCGGGTTCATAATGAAAGATCCAAAGGATCTCTTTTTCGCTTGACACCGATGGTCTGTGACCGATGGGTTTTTTTTTCCACAGATTTTTGAACATATGATTGAATCTTGATGAGTAGATCAAAGAATCAGATTAGTAAAAACAAGTATATTTCTCATTTGAGCGAGAAATAAATTTATGTTCTACACTCGATCTAGAAATGCTAGCAAACCATCAAAGAAATAATTAATATTCAACAAACCTATGGGTTTGTTATGAAAGTTCCATGTGCAAATGACGCTATATTGAATACTTCCTCTAGCGTGTTATAGCCGCTGGAAGAATAATAAAAGCATCACTATTGCTCATCATGTACATCGCGTCGTGGATGGATTGTGTTTGTAGCATCAATCCACCGACTAATGACATTTCTAACTCCAATTCGATTCATCGCCTCCAATTCGATGAAAAGGTATTACACTTGACACTCTTATCCCCATGATTGTGCGGCCATCATAAGACTCTTAATAGTTTGTTATTAGTCCATCCATATAGTATATTGATATTTTGTTTCCTAACTCCCTTACAAGTTGGTCCGCCATATCCACATATTGGATATGACCTACTAGTCTGGAGCCACCAAGAACACATATGGTTTTAATCTGGTGAGGTAAATCTTGACTTGTATATGAGATGATTCTAAAATCTCTATATCCATCTCTACTCCTATCTCTCTTTGCACTATACTTTCAACGTATAAACATGAGAGACACGAATCCCTTTATTTAAAGAAAAATTTTCAAACCAATAATTGATTGTACTATTTACTTTTTGACAAATATGAAAGAGAAAAAGCAGAAAAATTTTAGTGAAATGACATATACCTATCGGTGATTGAAAAATAATATATATATACATATATATATCTTAAAAATTAAAAAAACAATATTTACAATTACAAGAAAAACATTGATCTTCAAGTTATTACAATCAACTTCCTTACATTAATATGAGAAAATTATTATACTAAATTTTTCTACTAAATTTACAAACAAGGATCTTCTAAAGTAAGTTTTTCAAGACTATAACGTGATTGTTCATCTTTGAATTTGGCCCATAAGGCCATCACCACCTTTGTATGCGTGTCCACTAGGATGTGTCTCAAGAGCCTGTTGAATATCATCCAAAGGCTCCTTACTCAATCCATCCTTAATAAATGCTATCTTATCTTCTCTACATTAGACACGCATTCACAGATTTACATCGAAAGTGTCACATGTCCACCGAGCACATTTGTAGCACCCTCCTAATCTTTTTGCTCTCCGCTTTCTTTGAAAAACTACTTTTACCCATACCAGACATGTATTTAGAAGGAATCGAAACCTCACCAGATAATCGAACCTTTGTTTCAATTAAACATCGAACATCTCCTGGGATGCCCTTATTCATTAGCATCCTCAACCTTTCAAGCCTATTTCGATAAATCCTTTTTAGGATTTTGATCTGTAGTGATGGATAGTATTTTTCAAGATTTGAGAGCAAATTATCCATTATTATATATGGACCATTATTAATGGTGAATACCGTAAAGTGCCCGAATAATTTATAAACGCCAGCATGAGGTAAGGCTCGCGTTGGAACAAAGATTGAAACATGAAGCGTATGTGCTAAGATTCCACGCTTGAACAAGTGATGTGTAATAATGCTACCAAACATGATGGAATATGCTCTGAGCTATACATATGATGAAAGTAATAAATCATGTTGAGCACTATACAGGATACTAGTGAAATCGATATAAGAATTTCATCGAACTAAAAGTTCAATAATACTGCTTGCGAATCCTGATCGACCATCCCGGTTTAAATAATTATTGAAATCAATATTTCAAGTGAAGAATTAAAAGAATTCTTCAATGATTGTTCTCGATAAATGATGAAATCATTACTAGTCAATATTGGGAATAAATCCCACATATATCCGAATAAAGGATGAGAAATATGGCCCACTCATCCTCCATGTGGACTACTAGATATTATGATATGGATCCACTAGATAGTCACATGTGTATTTAAGAAATATTTGCTCACTAGATGAGCATGATTTCCAGATTTAATGATAAAACTAGTAAATGTATATCCCAATACTTGAATAAATCCCTGAAGGATTGAGTATGCGCATACAAGTGGGATATTATGTGGCAAATTATTTAAAGTCCTCCAATAAATTGCCAATATCGAGAATAGAATGCAAACTATATAAATTCTCATATTAAGGTTTGAATGATGAGAACATATATGAGTTTTAGTGTTCAATTTTCTTAGCATGAGGGGGAGTATTAAAGGTTTGAAAATGATATGTGAAATGCATCATACTATATCCCCACAATTAAAATATGAACTTGAAGTTCAAAGATGTATAAAAGATGCTATGAACAATCACATATATCGCTTAAGATGCTTTGATAAGTTAGCACGCTTTGAAGCGTTGATATTATGAGATTTCCCCAATCATATATATCAAGCAAATTATTAAAGATGGTCTTAATAACGGAGGCATATACTCTTGAAGAGTATATAGACATAACTATATTGTGTAATCCTACAAGAGGATTGATAATGAGATATCTCGATAAGTTATGTCGATATGGGGAAAGAAATAAAATTGAAAGTGTCGACACACTATGAAAAGATAGCGCTACATACTATCAATAATAGTGAGGATATTAAAATCCATCGAAAATGCCGATGTCAAATATATGCCCTTATGATTAAAGTGTTCATGCACGGGTTTAATGAGAAATGAGAATGAAACTCTTGAAGAGGTTTCAAATGTATTATTGTATCAAGCAGATGCAACGGCTCAAAATATCTACATTGATATTGTTGAGAAATTCATATGTCTTGTACTCTTTTCCTTGATTGATGTTTTTGTCCCAAAACGGGTTTTTCTCAAACAAGGTTTTTAATGAGGCACCCAATCTCAACTACTATGAAATCTCCGTAAGAGATTTAGGTATATATCTCGATATAGTAAGAAAATGAGATCGAAAATTTGTTGATTGCATATATACACTAAATATAACATGATATTGTATAACATCTAAAATTTCATTCATGTGAAATGAATGAAGAGTAGGAACCAATGTATATGATACTCATACAAATCTATGAAAGATTTTGAAATGCTTACAAGATACTTGTATAAAATACGCGTTGCACTCTTTTTCCCTTGGCGAGGTTTTATCCCATTGGGTTTTCCTAGCAAGGTTTTTAATGAGGCAACATTAAAGGCGTATTCACATGAATAATGTACTCTTTTTCCTTCATTAGGATTTTTCCCACCGGGTTTTTCCTAATAAGGTTTTAACGAGGCATATTCATGGTATATTGAGGATCAAGAGAAATCGACACAAAGTGTATCTATTGGATCAAGTTATAATAGAGATAATGTTTTAAATCCAAACAATGATGATATTGAAATCCTTTACCGTAAGGATATCCGTCCTCAAGATATGAAATCGGATGGAGTAGTCACTTTTTTTCCTTCGATCAAGTTTTTTCCCAATCGGGTTTTCTTGACAAGGTTTTAACAAGGCAAAGACGTGAATACTCCTATACCATCGATAGACATCGTGGGGAGCAATGTTTTGATGAAGCAAAGATATAACCACTCCAAGCTATCCTACAATCAATTTGGAAGTTTTTCCGTTGGATTTTGCTTCAAACAAGTCCAGAAGACAATTGCACAAATAGTCATTCAAGGGGGAGTGTTGTGAACGTGCACCTCGAGAGATAGGAAAATAATATTTTAATGACGTGAATGACTATTATGTCCCTGATGAAATTATGTAATTACGATTGTGCCATTCGAAGTTTCCCTATAAATAGGGCTTCAGTTATTAATGAAATTCATTCCTGTGAATTCCTTATAATTCATTCTCTCTAAATTCTCTCTATTATTTCTATACTTTTATAACACGGACAACATTTTAATGCTTAATCTTATCTATCTCATATCTATACTAATATATAAAGGTCGATCTACCAATGTGTGTTTTTACACATAATTTCCCGCCTAAGGGAATTTTTTTTATTTTATTTTTTTGGTGAGCAATAAGATTAACAATTAATTAATTAAGGAAACACGTGCTTCCTTAATAAGCGTTTATAAAAAAGCAATGCAAGAATTTTTTTTATTTTTTTAAGCTTTGATTTTTATTATGTAAGGCAAGGGATGATAACATATAAGCGTTTGAAGAGATACGTTAGAATGTTATCATCAATATTAAAAATTTTTTTATACGTTAAAAAAGATTAATTTTTTTTTAAAGCTCGGATTATTGATTGACTAAAAAATATATATGTATCTCGTTGAATGTAAGGAAAACAGACTTAGCCTTTGAATAATTAATTTAATATGGATTTATAATTTAAAAAATAATTAATTTAATGTGGAATTAATGTTTTACGTATAATTTGAATTTATAGTTTATAATCTTTTAGAGATTAACACGTTTTCTTAACTAATAAGATTTCATATACAATTATTTAATTCATCTATACAAATTAAAATGACTAAAATTTAGTTTTATCTATACTAATTGCAATGGTTGAAATCATACTTCATATCATACTATTAATAAAAATAGAAGTGCCAAGTTGAATAGTGCCATGTTAATAGTGCCAATGTGGCACGCATATACTAAAAAAAGAAAAAAAATCAAATCTGGAAAACATTATTTCCTTTTTCTTAAGTATATTATTAATCATGGGTTTATTGTTAAAATAAAAAAAAAATTAATTTTGGAAAGAAGCGTCAAATAAAATTTCAATTTTTACGAATATAATTAATCACGAAAATCATAATAATCATTTCAAACTAAAATTTGGTTAAACTTTTATTTACTTTTTTTAAAATAACATATTTATTAGTAATTTTTTAAGTAAAGCTATAGATTAAAAATTAAAAAGTTGCGTTAAGAAATTAAAAATCAAAATTGATTAAAAAGTTAAGAATAAAATGGTCACTCACAAATATTAATTACACATACACACAATTATAAAACTGGTCATGTTTGAGTTAAAAGGTGTCATGTAAAAAATGAAGGATATTGAATTATGTGACTTAAAGTTCCATATTGAATCAAATTAAAAAATCGCATATATAAAAAATTCGACTTGATTAAAAAGTTGAGAGTCAAAATGCGCACAAAAAATAATTATAATTACACAGATGCACTAATATAATAAGGGAAATATGTGGTTTAGAAATTTACATATAAAAAATGGAATTAATAAAACGTTAAGATATGTGTATTTTCAATATTTTTTTTAGTACAAATTTGGGTTAAAATGTTAATTACTTATGTATTTATTATTATATTAATAACTATGTACACACTGACGTTTCATGTGTTCAATATCAAAAGGATACTTTTGAGCCTAGTCGTATTTAATTATTATAAGAAAATATTTCATTGTTTGAAATAGTTACACCCTGATATTATCTAAACGTTTGTCGCCAATATTATATAAATATATTCTTTTTTGTAATTTTAATTCAATCTGTTTAACTATTATGACGTAGAGAACATAGGATCTCAATGTTTTGTTCATTGATCTCTTCAATGGAAATAATTGAAAATGCATTTCTACGTAATGTCAACCTACCCTTGTAAACCAAAATCTTTCTTTCAAAAGTCCATTAAGTGCAATCGATAATGGCAGTTTCGTGTTTCATTAAACTATAAATGATTTTATTTAATATTTTCATTTTTACTAATTGAAGATTTTGATTTACAACAAAAATGGTCAACCAGAAAACTCTCCAACGAATGCGATGTTCAAAGAAGTATTTCAAATTTTAGAGTGATTATTATATTTCTATTTTTTATTTGGTTTATATGCATGTCGTCACAATGTTATTGTTCCTATTAAAATGTACTTCTATTTATTGCGCACTACATTATAGCTATTTTTGTTCAATTGTCATATAATATTATTCAATTATATTTTTATATCTAATGTGAAACATATTTTAATATTTTACATTAATTATCCAATAATATTTTTTTTTATTATTTCAATTATATTTTCAACTAATGGGTGCTACTTAAGGAGATATTCTTAATATATCTATCAAACGCGTCTTTTAGAATATTTTCATCATGTGCAACGCACGGGTTGAATATAATTTCTTTAATTTTTAAAGGCGTAAATATGTTGAAAAAAGGTATCCTCGATAATTTTATATCAATCTCCATTTAACTTTAACTAATATATATTGATTTTATCAGTGTTATGTAATAATATACTTTAACTTTTAAGGGAAAATATGTTGGAAAATATATAGGATTTTCACTTATAAATGTGAAATTGATCCCATATTAGAAAGGGAAGTGGGGTTTTGAGAGAAGCCTTAAAGGGAGTGCAATCATACATTGGAAAAATGGCATTGTGGGAAAAGTCTAAATGGTCATTCCATATAGGAAAAAGAGGTGGAACTAAACCAACTACAATATAATTGACACTTTGTAAAGCATAACTAATTGTTACATATATAGACTCTTCCATAGCCTATGCACTTGTAGGGGGTGCAAATCACTGACCGATCTCTACAAAAGTTTTGGGATTCGTGTGCGAGCACGACCTATGCCTTGAAGGTTACAACTTGAGGTTAATGGCAGCAACACCTCTTGCCTATAAATTCGAGTCCTCCACAGTCACAGATTGCTTTTGTGCATGTATAGTAGTTTCGAATCTATAGAACACATCGTTCAATTCTTTCAAACAAATTTTTGGACAATCACGTTCTTATCGTTTCTCGGGAATTTAATGTTCACCATATTGTCTTTTATTATTATTTTATATAATTATAATTTTTGGTGTGCTTTATTGTTGTTTTGTGGACACTTGTGTTATTTTTATATTTTATATATTTATAGTTTTGTCTTTCAATAATTGTGTTAGATACTAATAATTTACTCTCAAGTAGGCTTACAAGTTTTTAGAGCACTTCCAATATGGAAAGAAATTTAGGGAAAAAATATGAGCATGAAATCATGGGGGAAAAAGGGGCTCAAATTTGGCCCCTCTTATAACTTTTTGAATTTTGACCCCTAAAGATAGTCTTTTTTTTTCTTTTTTGGGACTTCTCATTATAACATTATTTGGGAGAAAAATTCAAATGTTGATTTTTTCCCCGAAATCCATGAGTGCACACCTATGTAACTAGTAGGAATCACATGCATTGCACTTGGTTGACCTTTAAAAAAAATCAGTTGATGCGTAGTTTTACAAAGGTAGATGTCGTATAATATGTAGGGGTTATCCTGAATCACAGGGATTAAATGTAGGCTTTGGCAAAGCATACAATTTGATAAGTGTCAACTATGAACACATAAATTGCATAAACACACTTGCATTCTTGCTGTTAAATGCGAAATCTTAAACAACATTCTTCAAAAACTTCCATTTTATAGAGAAAGTCATTACAAAGACTCGAATATGAGGAAGAATACCTCAATTGAATGCCAGGGGACTTAATTGACACGAGATTCGAGTCCCAACCCCAAATAGGCAAAAGCATAGAATATAAGAGGTAAAGAAAACAAACAAGGCCAAGAAGGCATAAATTGGAAATGTATAACAGAGATTGAAGGTTCATTAGCGACATCATCACTTCCATCACCAGTGTCTTTTGAAGAAGCCTGGAACTATGATTTGGAAGCAAGCAAAGGCTTTTGTCATAGTCTACCAATCACATGTCCACCCACTTTTCATCGTTTTGTATAACCTAGCCAACTTGAATAAAAAATACTAACAAAGACGAACATAAAAATAATTAAAATTATCGGTGAAATGTAAGCAGTGCCGTACTTTGGGTTTCGGGGGCCTGAGTCAAGATCTGAAAATTGGGCCCTTGTTGGCCCATTTAGTCATTAAATTCCCTTGCAGGCCCGGTTAGTCACTAAAATCACTTTGAAAAAATACACAATAGTTGGCACTGAGGGCGTTTCGAACCTGGGTGGGTAATGAAACGTGGTAACTACTCATCCACCACACCACCAGGCTTTATGTTACTAAATTCTATGTACTTTAATATATATAAAAAAACATCTTGGAAATTCTGGGCCCCCAAAAAATTTCTAAATTTCGGGCCCCGAGACGGAGGCCTCTCGAGCCTCGTGGAAAGTCCGGCTCTGAATGTAAGTTTAGAGACTTGAAAGTCTATTATTTCAATAAGAAAGATTTGTGTTTACAAAACATGACATCATTACAATTTTAATTTCCTTGTGTTGGTAAAATAAATTAGACCATATTACAAAATATTATTCACAGTTTTTTAAAATTAGGATTCCACAATAAAGGCAAACTCTTGACTTTGGGAATTACTCAAATATTACTTTTAAGAACTTCAAAACAAATACTGCAATATTTTTAGAAAGAATCTAATGGTGCATTTCTCACTCTAATTTGTAGGAGAAGAATCAACATATACGTATCCAAATCATTCTTGACTATTTAGAAAATAACAATGACCATTTTCAATTGTTGAACTAACCACGAGTTTTTTCTGGTGTGGCCTTTGGAAGCTTTTTATTCTTCAGCCACCCACGTGGCTGTACAGGTGGATCTCCACATCAGATGCACAGCCGGTGCCAGATTTTAATTGGTAACGAAACTGGAGGACCAACTATGCAAATAGGTTGTTTTGAACAAATACCCTAATCAGAGATCCCCATCCTCATTCCATTTTTTCACCCGTCTTGAAATTTACCCACCACCATCGGCGGCCCGACGAGTGCTTTCTCGAGCGACTGTAAAATCAAAACCAATCGACAGCGAAGGTAAATGTCCGAGTTACTTCTTCTCTAATTCGACTTCTTCTTCTCCATCGTCCATATCAAATTACCCTCTAATTCGAATTAGACAGACCGCCGAGAATTTGATATTCCATCAACGAAGTGCCGCTGGTCAGCTGCCATTGTCGCCTTCTCGACACCAAGGTGCAAGTTTTAACCCTTTTTTGCTGATATTTCGTGGTCTCAACTCTCTGTCAGCTTGAAATTTAACGATTTTCCTTTTTATTGAATGCAGATTGTTTGCACGCCTTCTTCCTGAAGTTCTCTGTTAGCTCTCTATTGTTCAATCTCTCTTGGCAATGTCTTAGCACTCGGGTGACAATGGACCGAACGAACCGAACGACAAAGTCAATTTGGGTAGATATGTTTCTTTTTTTATGTGTGTGTTTTGTAAGTTTTGATTATCGTTAATGAATTTCAAGATGGTTAATGAATCTTTGAAGAAGATTAATCAATTTGGAAGTTTATGTTTGAAACAATTAAAGGCTGCGATAGCTAGTTAGAAGGGAAAGGACTTTGTTTTCCTCACTTAAGTCGGTGGTTATTTGCATGAACCATTTCTATGATGTTAATAACTAGATATTAACCTAATTGAATCATTTTAATGTTAGTGGAAATTTTTTATAGTTTTACTTATTTGGATAAGAGAATGCAACTTTTTATAGTTGAACATTAATTGGAGGGGTTCTTTATGTTGTCCATTTAGAGGGAGTAATTGTCTAAATTTTACTGCAAAAGTATAAGAGAATGAAATTTTATTTGGAAGAGAGAATGAAATTTTACTTTATTTATTTTATTTCATTTTATTAATTACAAAGAATGTTTGATTTTTTTTAGTTGTATAAACAACATTATCCTTTTTATACAATAACTTGTTAGGTAATATAAAAGTTCGCTAGATGAATGTGTAAGTATTTTCAACATTTGGTAAAGTTTAGAGGGCATTCACTATATGTACTTTTATTGGGCTCACATTTTGTCTATTTATTGTTGAAGCATCTATAATGAGTAGTTTTGAAGCTCTACTGTGTTATATAAACAAGTTTTGATTGGTGCAGCTATTGAGTTGAGGAACAATGATGAGAAATACATCCCCCAACTTTGCCACCTTGATGATGTTCTATATGTTGGGTAGACATTTAACTCAGTTGAAGAGGCTCTTCAGTTCTACAACAAATACGCAAGGCTAGCAGGATTCAACATGCGTAAACACAGCAACAAATTAAATGAAGACCGGACAACATATCGATGGAAGGAATTTACTTGCAACAGACAAGGTTTGACAAACTTGAAATACCAAGAGAAAGATAAACATAAGCAACCGCGCGTTAGAAAGCGAAAGCGGGGATGTACTTGATGCGGTTGCAAGGCTAGAGTGACTATGGCAAAATAGAATGAGGGGAGTCTATGGGTCGTCTCAATCTTTGTAGTTGAGCACAATCATCCATTAACTAGCCCAGGGAAGGTGGATCTTTTGAAATCTCACAGGAATGTAACACCGGCAAAGAAGAGTCTGGTCAGTCAATTTTCACAGGCAAACATTCCTACATATCAGCAATATCGGTTTACGGGTGTAGAGTTAGGTGGTCCTTCTTTTGTAAGGTGCCTTGAACTGGATATTAGGAATATTGAGAGGGAAATGCGCCAAAAGTTCTTGGGGCACGACGTCGAGACCCTTGTTAAAATGTTCGAGAAAGAGAAAAAGGCAGATGAAAACTTTTACTACAGCTTCACGACAGAGGATAGGGTCTTGCAATGGTACTTTTGGGCAGATTCTTCGTCACGCAATTCATATGTGTACTTTGGCGACGTTATAGTGTTTGACACAACCTACAACACCAATAGGTATGGTATGATATTCGCGCCTTTTGTGGGTGTGAATAATCATATGCAGACCATTTTATTTGGGTGTGGATTTCTCAGCGATGAGAAAACATAGTCCTTCATCTGGTTGTTTTCACAATTTCTAAAGGCAGTGCCCGGCGGAGCCATCCCAAAAGTGATTATTACTGATAAAGATCAAGCCATCGGAAGGGTAGTTGGTGAGGTATGATTGGCACGGAGCTTGGTTACAGAGAATTTATCCATAGAACTCGCTAGTATTCTTTATCTTCATTTTCCATTTTGTATTCAACTATTTTTCTTTATAGGACGTCATTTTCCATTTTGTATTCAATTGTTTTTCTTTATAGGACGTCATTTTCCATTTTTTTATTTCAGGTGTTTCCCCTGTCAGTGCACCGTCTATGTTTGTGGCACATCACAAACAAATTCACGGAAACATTGGGTCCAGTGTTGTATGGAGATTATTGTGACGTCCTATACAGCGTTGTGTATAGGTCTGAGACGCATGAAGAGTTTGAGCGGAAATGGGGCGAGCTAATGAACACCACTCCATTGGGTGGAAATGTTTGGTTGTGGACCATGTATGGAATCCGCCATCGATGGGTACCAGCTTATGTAAAGGACTTTTTTGTTGCAGGAATATCGAGTAGTCAAAGGGTTGAATCTCATCATTCGTTCCTAAAAACGTATGTGTTGAGGAAGAATTTTCTTACAGATTTCCTTGTACGGTTTCAGATAGCAATAGTATACCAGAGGGAACAGGAGCTTAGAGCAGACCACATTAACAAAAGTGAGGTGCCAGTTATTTCCTCTCATTTTCATTTGGAGACTCAAATGATAGGTATATACACAAAGGCTGTGTTTTTACTCTTCCAAGACGAACTAAAGGAGAGCGTGTCATACGATTGCTCTAAAGTATCTTCCACGGCCGATGCAAAGGTGTACCAGTTAACAAGGCTTAATGTAGAATCGGATCGTCCACGTCATGTGACTTGGTTTACTGTATCTGATTTCATGACATGTAGCTGCAAACTTTTTGAATTCAAAGGATATGTATGTCACCATATTTTGCGGTTGATGTGCAAGAAGGACATTAGGGCGTTATCTGATAATTACATCCTAGTTAGGTAGACAAAAAAGGCAAAATCAGTTCTTGTCTTCGAACCCATGCCTCAAGCTTTAGCTAGACAATCTTCTATTTCTACACGCTTCATAATGAACAGAGAATGTGGAACTTTCAAATGATGCATTTATGTCACCAAAAGTTAGTAGCTTTGTAATGAAAGGGATAAGAGAACTTGGAAAGTAGGCAAGAGAGATGATGGCGGTCGGGGGTCAAGTTGCAACAAACGGAGAGAGTAACATGAATGATGATGATGGCTAAAGTATTCATGATATCAGTGCGTGCTAAGGGTTCCGGGAGGCGGCTAAGGTCATCGAAGGAAAAAGGAATGAGTAAAAATGACAGGAAGTGTAGGTGTCGTGAACCAGGTCACACGGTGAAAAAATGTCCACATTTGCAGTCACGGTATGTCTATTGTCTTGTCTATTGTCTATTGCCCTTTACATGTACATTATATATTCATTGCACATTGAAGATTTCTTTAACAAGTTGTGTTTTTATTTCCAAAAATATTGTAGCCTTGACATTAGGTTGAAAAGGTGTTGGTGAAAACATGGATTTCCATTGCATGATTTTCTTGATTGATTGGGTTTCTTAGAATTAAGTTTGAATAGTATATGCCTATATTTATTTTCTTGGTTGTCCCATTCATTACAAAATGGATTAACTTTCTAGTGCCCTTATGTGTATGTCACAGAACTGGATTGGTCGACGAGGTGTATGAACCAGATATGTCTTTTGATACGGGTAACGATGGTAACGGGCAGCTCATGATATGTTCGTCTCTCAAGCAGCCGATAATCACTCTGCTTACCAGCTGACAATACAAGAGAATGATTTCCTACGTGCTCTATAGAACTTGTATGGAGATTAAACTCTGTTTTGTGGCTTGCAAAATGTCTACTTTATTTTGTCAGTTATAGATTATTTTGAGACTTGTAGGATTTCTATTGGATTGTAGATTGTTATGGATTATTTTGAGGCTTGTGTGATTTATGTTTGATTGTCGTTTTTTATGGATTATTTAGAGGTTTGTATGATTTCCATTGGATTGTAAGTTCATTATTTCATATTTTCAATTTTTTGTGGTTTATGTAGGATTGTAGTTCATTACGGATTATCTTGTGGCTGTTGCGATTTAAGTTGGATTGTAGGCCGTTGTGTATTATTTTATGGCATAGTGTAGATTATATATTTTGGATGTATATGTCATCTCCGTTTTGATCATATTGTTTTTTAATATATATATATATATATATATATATATATATATATATATATAAAAGTTAGATTGTAGTTCATTTTGTTGGTTTGTAGTTCATTTTCAGTTTTTTTATGCATCTCCAGTTGTTTAGCTTTAAAATGTATAGCTCTTCATATCACTAAAATGATTAATTTTAGGCATATGTAATGCCATCAATTAAACAACAAAAAAATTTCTCAAACACTGAATAGATGACATGAAACAACATAAAACATTATTAAATAAGTACTTTTAAGCATCTTCAATACACAAGTAGATAACAACCACATAGTACAGTTAGTCTAGGCATTCTAAGAGTTCTCTAGACATTGTCTTGCAACACGATCAGTGACATAAATATCTAAAGTATTACACAACAAACATGGTCAGTGATGGCGCGTCTCCGTGAGACGAGCTTGTCTACAACACGGGTCATTTGGTGGACCAATTCGGCATCACTATGACTCATGCCTTCATCACGATCGACAATGATTGTCCCTGAAGTGCCTTTATTTACATCCCCATATCGTTCGATTTTAATTTCGGCTAGCTCGTCATGCCAGTAGAACCGACCACATACCTTTTGGTCCTACAACATCACGACAACAGTGAATCAATGTTCTCTTTATTTATGCAAATCAAATATAACATACATATGCAAATAAATAAAGAAAGAAGTGGACAATGTGTGCAAGCTTGTCACAAGTACTTTTTAGCAAGACATTTTCCAGTACTTGCGACCTCGATTATTATCATAATTTGAAGTCAATAGTGTCATATAGGTGCCGCATGTGCACCGTACATTTGCAATGCTAGCATCCCAACTAGAAGAAGACATGTTCTATAGAACAACAACATTAGTAAAACAACAAGATTAGTAACGTTGAACCAGTGAATCAACAAACCTAAGTAGTGTTGAACCACGAAATCGAAAACTTGAAAGTTCATCTCAAACTCAAATTTTCCGTCGTGTTAAAAGTAAAATGAGGACTCTTGTTCATGAAGAAGAATCCAATTAGTGAAAACCAAACTTAGCTCAAAACTATCAAACTATTGTCCATAAAAAAGGCCAATGACATTCTAATAGTCCATCATAACTATCAAACTATGAAATTTGATAGTTAATCTCTCATTGATAATCATTATTACCGAGTGTCCATAAATCTTTCATTGCAGGCCATACACATTCTAATACTTGACTGCATTTGTATGTCTTCAATAATAACCATCAAACAATTAATTAACTACCTCAAAAAAACATATAACTGAATTTAGCAAAGATCCTCCAATTTCTCTGTTAATTGAACTGGACCTCATTTTCCAAAGAATTTGGTAATATATAAAACAGAAAGAGAAAAGGGTATGTTCACTGAATTCCAACTTCACATTCACTTGTTGTACCCATTAAAATAATCAATCAGCCATTAAAATCTTTGTAAGAAGTTTTTACAAAGGCAATTCATTGTAGCCATACAAATAGCCGTTAAAATCACTCCAAATTTTTAAAAATTTATTTGAGAAATTAACACCTTACTTTAGATGTGTTGACTGGAGTGGAAGAGTGGTGACAATTGCCGGCAACAACTGAGGAACACAGAAACAGCTGAGAAATAAAAGAGAAGCGTATAGGTAATACGAATTAGAGGGTAATTTGGTATGGACGATGGAGAAGAAGAAGTCGAATTGGAGAAGAAGTAATTGGACATTTATCTTCGCCATCGATTGGTGTCGATTTTACGGTCGCCGGAGGAAGCACTCGTCTGGCCGCCGGTGGTGGTGGTGGGTAAATTTCAAGACGGGTGAAAAAATGGAATGAGGACGGGGATCTCTGATTAGGGTATTTGTTCAAAACAACATATTTGCACAGTTGGTCCTCCATGTTTCGTTACCAATTAAAATCTGGCACCGACTGTGCATCTGATGTGGAGATCCACCTGTACAGCCATGTGGGCGGCTGAAGAATAAAAAGCTTCCAGAGGCCGCACTAGAAAAAACTCAAAACTAACCATTTGACCGTTTGGTTTTCATAATGACAACAGTCCATTTTAACTATAGCTGGGATGAAATTCCACTTGATTTTCGAGGGCAAAATAAGCGTAAAATATTTTACACATCTAGCTCCTTTTAGAAAGGGGATAGATGTTATACTTTTATATATTTTGCTTACAAAAGGTTTCGAGTAGATGAAATACTTTTGGAAGATAAAAAAAAAGTGCAAGATAAGTGACAATAAATTATTTCCAATGGTTTAAGGCATAATTTGATGGTCACCTATATATGAAAAGGTTTGAGGCTTGAACAAGATGCCACGACTAATAGGCCATAAAAAAAAAGTCACATCTCTTATGTGTTATCTTAATCTTAATCACAATCTTAATTTATATATATAAAGAAAATGAAGGGTTTTTGGCTTGTTAAAAAATTAACTAGTATCCAACCTATGTATTACATGAGATGAAAATATTCTAAAAGGCGTGTTTGATAAACATACTAAGAAAATATCCTTAAGTAACACTCATTAGTTGAAAATATAATTAAACTGGTGAAAAAATATTGTTCGAAAATTAATATAATAAAATATTTAAGATGCATTTCACATTATATATAAAAATATAATTGAACAATATTATACGACAATCAAACTAAAAAAATTATAATATAGCACATTAGGTGAAAGTCCATTTGAATAGGTGCAATGTCATTATGGTAGCACGTATGACACGTAACTAAACAAATAAGTATTATAAATCACAAAAATCAATCTAAATTTCACACATCTTTAAACACCACATTCATCACCGTGTCTTCTGGTCGACTATCATTGTCATAAATAAAAATCTTCAATCTCTCCTATTTATGACTTTGGACACAGCACATACAACTGCCCATGGCTGAATATCGACCTCTTCAAATAAATACCAACATTAGAAAGCGATTGTTCCTGACCCTTGTTGATCATCGTCGCATAGGATACAATTAAAGGAAACTGCCTCCGTTGGAATTTAAATGGCAATCTCGGACTCAATGGAGTAAACATCATTCTAGGAATAGATACCTTGTGACTTACTTTACTTCTAGAAATAATTTCTGCCTCAATCGCGTGTTTTTCAAGTCTTGTCACTTGTGATTATCAATTGGGTTCCATTGCACAAACCTACCGAATGATCAACGTTTCTCAACAACATTACCATAATGCCAACCCTCTACTCCAGTTTGTGATTCGAAACACTGGAACACCGAATAGCATTCAAAAAGTTCTACGAGTAGAGATCCTTAAAAATCTCATTATTGCAATCAGACTTGCACGTAATGTCAGCACTATAATACACCTTAGACTTACCCTGAATACAAGACACAATATATTCGTTAATCAACTCAACCATATCAAGAGTCGATGCGAGTATCGCTCTGTCTTACTAATTACTCACGTCATCACTGCCATCCATTAAGTGCAAATATATGCTCTCGACAATCGACCCTACCAGATCATCAGAAGTCTTAATTAATAGATCATTCGGAATTTCAGTTGTTGCCGTCCCATCATTCGGACCTCCAATCGTGCCATCCCCAATACTTGATATCCAATAAGAGAATTCTTTCAACTGAGCATGCTCGATTTCCACCTACATTCTGAAGCCTCATGTCCTTCATCAATCTCAACACCTTATAGAAGCTCCAAATGTACAATGAATTAATACATGAGAGCACAATGTCTTGTCTCGTTTCTTTCAGGATTACAAGTAAAGATCGATCTAAAATTGCCTCAAAAAACAATTGTCTTTTCTCCAAAACACAACTCCATGCTCAACGAGCCAACAAACCTCATAATGCCTTGTAAACCCTTATCCAATGCTTCAAAACTATATTTATTCATCATAAGACCCTTATCCCAAATGATAAGCTTATACCTAACAATCAACTCCACTAGTTCGTTGCTTTATTTTATGTTGCATGTAAATTCTTTAATAGGGCTCAAAGGAATAGCAAACCTATAATGAGCCGTTTTCCTACCAAGTAGGAGCAACGAAGCTATACCGCTGGACGCAACACTAGAGACAATCTCGCCCGTTGATCTCAGGCTATTGATATGATTCTCCAACCAAAGGTTTTTTAGTACCACCATATCCGTACCACACTCCATTCATCAGCCTTAACTGCACGAATTACCACCTCGTATGCATGTTTCTACTATTCGTTCAACTTGGATACCAATAATTTATGCTCTTCAGCCATTTTTTTCTTGTCGTAATTTAATTAATCTTCCATTAGCTTATTACTTTCCATAGAAAAACTGATGCATTGGGGAAAGGCATAATGTTGAATTCCCGAAGATTTCTCCTGCACATTCTCAACATTTTCTCTATTTCCACAAGAGTGTAATTTTTCTATTCATCGGCAATTAATCACAAACCTGTTATGAAATAGAACAAATAAAGTATATTGCAATTGTAGGGTTTTATTAAAAAAGTAAGATTAGAACATAAATACAATGACCACACAGTACCTGGATGGTCCATAATCCTTTATTGTCTACGTAGTAAATCTTTCGATAGAATCTCCCAACACCTTTTCCATACAAACTCAGGTTTGGCCAAACAATTCGAAGATAATAGCATAGGGAATAATGTCTTCAATGAGTGCCTTGTGTCCCAATGACTCGCTTCGACTATACCATCCATATATTTCCTATCATCATCCAACAAATCATAGGAGTAGCAAACATCTCTGTAAGTCTGGAATTGAGTTCCATCAATTGTTCTCAAATCTTTATAATTTGTCGGTCCATGAACAATGTTCATCAACATTGCATGTAATACCGTTCACCAGAACCTAATGGAACATGTTGTACTCGACCAATCTTATCCTCACGTTGTGTTGGCTTCAATTCCTTAGCCTTCTTATCCCAACTAAAATTTGTTGAAAAATCTACATAAGTCAGCTGCCGGGCCACTTCATAGTTTTATTCGCTTCAAACCAACCCAATAACATAACATTCCATCACTTCTTCAATGGTATCGGAATCTTTAAAGAACAGGGTTTGCTCATTTAGAAGATGGATAGCTAATCTCTTGACATACGGCTCTCTGTAGTGAATATCATATGCAAACAATCTCCAAGAAGCCTTGCACGAAGAAATATATCTGCAGTCGTAGTACATGCTGATCTCATCAATAACTTTCTCTTTTGCTATCATTCGCATTCTAATAAAATGCAACAGTCACAAGATCATGACCTTGTTGACGTATTTAAATAGAGATTTTATGGACCTCGACTGATGGCACTAGTCGATGTTGATATGAGCACCATACCTCATTAATAGGTCTCTATTGTGAAGAACCACATATCTATTGTCTAACTCAAAGCCGTTCTTTTTTACTATCCTACCATCATCTCTATGCTTGTAAACAACATGACCATTTTCATCAATGGTTGTACAATCAGTAAACGTCTTTGGAAAATATTTTGTATACTTCCCATTAGCCATACACAGAGATGTAGTCATAGCATTCCCGCACGGACAATGCATCATCAAATCTTTCACTACAGCATAACACGTGGTTTTTCATATGAAATTTTAGCCGATAAAATACAATCCATATCATTTGGCGTAGGATATTTGTCTTTTCATGCCAACAACAACAATATATGTGCATAAGACAACCCACGCTTTTGAAACACACAAAAAAATCTAGTTAAACATTATACAATTTAAATGCGATGATTCCATTTATTTATAGAAATATCAAAACAGCTTTACTTATACGTAAATCAAAAACAATAAAAACTATTACCTATCTTTGACTCTGCCAAACACTTTGTTCTTTCTCAGATCCTTGAAAAGAATATCTAATTTCATCTTGAAAACTGTACAAATAATGTCTGGACCATCATCTGGTTTCAACCCTTTGTCCCTCAAGTGACATTATATCCCGGCCATTTAGGATTATATGTAAATGTAATGAAGAGATCAAGATATCCAACCCACTTGCATATCATCATCGCATCTTGGTAAGTATTAATCATTTACGTTGCTCCTCTCGTAAAGCTAGATGGTAAAATAACCTGCTTACCTTGCGACAAAGGATTAATGTCAGCTCTACAAAGTGCATTTGACAACCCACTAAACATGTCACATCTTAGTTTCATTTGATGAGTGCGTATGTACAAAAAATGCCTGGATTCAATCGTCATCGCATCTTGGTAAATATTAATCATGTACCTCACTCCTCTCGTAAAGTTAGATGGTAAAATAATCTGCTTACCTTGCGACAAAGGATCCGTGTCAGCTCTACAAAGTGCATCTAACAACCCACTAAATATGTCACATCTCAATTTCATTTGATGAGTGTATGTGTACAAAATACGCTTGGATTCAATCATCGTATATATATCAACCACAAATTGTTGGAATAATCTCCTCCGAACAAAATATTCCTGCGATTTACGTCCCTTCTCTTGCAATCGAAACACAATAAACTCCATCATATTGACTGCCTTTCTTCCGCCCAATGAATTCTCATCGACATCTTTAATCAGAATCCAATCTCAAAAACCATATTGACCGTTCAAAAAAAATAATAGGTACTCGAGGCCGAGATAAGATGGATGCCATTCATTTATCCGCTTCAATTGTTAAGTTTAAGTTTCCGCTATAATATCTCTGTCAAGTGGATTGTTTTCAAAATCATCCACTATCAAAGTTCCAACTTAAAAAATAGATGGGAGATTGTACATCCTTCCAAATTTATCACTTCTTCCAATAAGCCTTAACTTCACATGTCAGCAATCGTCTTGATGAATTGTTTCCCCCACCATACCATTAGAAACGATTTTACCAAGACATTATTTTCATCCAACATTGCTTGCTAATCTTCAATGATTTCTTTGTGTATTTTATTTCAATCGTTATTTTGGCGGTAAAGAAATAGAACTATTGTCAACATGATGTATGATTAAATGAAACCTGCTACATTGAAATACACGGAAAAAATTGAAATCGTATCTCACAACATTTATTATATTCTAGACCTTGTTGGTAGTGTCATAAATGTATAATTATGCAAATTTTGGGTTTGAACCTCTCACCGGCAGTAAACTCCCAATCCAATGGTAAATTTGCCTGTTGATTCTAATTATTAAAGGTCCTCTGCTTTTGTTTACGTCCTTATCAATTTTGGCAGTGCCAATCAGCTGTAGGAAAATCTTACCCCCCATGGAGGGAGGAGAATGGAATTTGTCTATCCAATAGCGCCTAAACATACCGTGCATTTAATTCATTTCAACTTTTGATGTCAATTCTATGGGAACGTTTACTAACAATATTCAACTCAATAATCTATTAGACTAAAAGTGTTTAGGAAAGGAGATTCCCTTATGGGCCATCTTCGAAAAAAGAGGCGTATAAAACTTACATCAAGCAAAACGATAAAAGATTGGTCTACACTCTATTTTGCATTTTGTAGAACATTAATAACAATAGCCACAAGATCGGCTTACACACAAGTCGACGTTAAGGTCTCTTTTCTTTTCTTTTCTTTCCCCACCCCACCAAGTAGAGGAATGGTTATGACAATCTTGTTACAAATAGAATTAGTCCAAGGATTTTATTTTTCCGAACATAATAGGATTATACTTGTTGTTTCCATTTCTAAGGTAAGGTTTCAGCTTTTGCATGTTTTATTTATTATTTTTTTAATACCTAAAATTCAACTTTTACTTTTCTATAAAAGTTAAATTTTAATATGATCTACAGATTTCATACTATCATTCATTAATATTTAATTTAAAAAGTTAACTCTTAAGTTATTCCTAAATACAAATATATATATATATACATACATACATATTATAATAGCATAGTTTAATTCAATATAGCATTGAGGGATCATTGTGTTTCTATCAATGTTTAGAAAACCGAACCGGTCAGTGAACCGGAGAAGCCAAAGGTTCAAGGGTCAAACGGTCGAATCGGGTCGAACCGGGGTCGAACCGTTTTTAATTAAAAAATATAAAAAATAAATTAAAACTAATAAATTTATAAAAATAATTTTAAAAAATTAGAAAAACCGGTTCAACTGTTGATCCGGCCGGTTCAACACCGGTTCAACCGGTTGAACCGGTCGGTTGACCGGTTTTTGACCGATTTTCTGATACCCGATTTTAAGGCATAACCGGGCGGTTTTTGGACCGGTTCACGGTTGAACCTGTTGAACCGGCCAGTCCGGTACGGTTTTCTAAACACTGGTCTCTATATATAGAAAGAATGTGTAAAGCTTTTCAATAACTGCACAAACTATCGTATCCCTTTTTGGTACAATTTAATTCAATATAGGATTAGAAATAGGGATTATTGTGTCTATATAGAGAGAGAAAATGTAACGCTGTCCAATCGTGGCACAAACTAACAAATATTTTATTTTCTCTCGCATAAATGTTCTTTAGGGACATTTGTACAAAGAAATGGGAAATGAGGATACTGTCAAACCGTGAAAGGCAATAACTATTTGCACAAACATGTCCATGGATAGAGACGTTCTATGCTAATTACCTTTTATAAATACAATCATGCAATTCTTAAGTGTGTGTTATTTGAGTTTCAATTTTTTGTTTTGAGTTTTGAATTTATTATTTTTGGGCGAGAGAAAAAAGCAATTGTGTATTTTCCTTGTTTTTAAGGTCTTGTCATATTTTCACTAAAAAATGGCTCATTTTGAGTTTTCTTCACATTTTTAACCGTAAAAAGTATATTTGAAAAAATATGAAAGTAAATAAGTTTTCATTTAAAAAAAAAATCAAAATAGTTTGAAAATAATAAACAGAACATACCATAACATAAGACATAGGTTGTCCTTGTGAAAACGCATCTTTATATTTATGACTTATGAACATTAATTAATCCAAGTTAACAACAAAGAGAACAGACCTCCAAGACAAGCTTGAATTTATCAAAATTCAGAGTAGCTTTGAACTAAGCGGACAAGAGTATCCACCATAAGTGCCGTGATGTGAACAAGGTGGCGGATTGGTAAGCCAACAAAGGTCATGAACACGCGGGCTTGATTATGTATGATTCTACCGCTTTGAAGCGGCTCACTACGAGTATCCTCAAAATTGATATGGAAGGACTCCCATACCCTAGAAAGCTTAGAACTTAATATGCACTCGCCCTTTTTTCCTTTCTATTCTTTTGGTCGTAGTTGGAATAGTACTCCACTGCTTAGTTATTCAATTCTTTCAATTGAATTGTAATAATTGAGAGATTAGGTTCCCATGTCCCCTTCTCTTTGTTGTGATTTTTTTATCTACATTAATAAAATTGTATTTTGAGTTAGGATTTTCAAGTTGAGATACTTCAAAACAAAAAATTTATGAACATTAATCCAAGTTAACAGCAAAGAGAATAGGACGTGAACTTCACCGAACTAAAACTACGAGACTTGGCTTGCAATTTGTCTATTTCTCGGAGTCTGGATTGAATTACCTAACGTTAAAGATTTACAGACTAATAGGATAATAGGGATTGATTTTTAATGGTTTTTAAAAATTTTTAATGTAAAAGATGAGAGAGAATGAGTGGAATTGAATGGTAGATATTTGTGGGTGTGATGTGATATATGGATGTGATTAATTTAGGTAAAGAAAGAATGAATAAAAAAATGATAAAAAATTTTAAATAATAGTATAGATTGGGGATCGATAATGCAATATTCAGTTTAGTCTTCATTTATTCAAATGGCAGCTCAGACAGTATTTCTCTCTCTCCAGCACTCTCTTTTCCCCGTTCCAATCCCGATGTCTGAAAACTCAAGCCCTCCGCCGGTTTCACCCGAAGACGAGGCCGCAGACCAGTCGCCCGTCGATTCTAGTAATGAAACCGGCGACGTGATTGAACCCGACCCACTGCTGGGATCCGGCTCATTTATTGACGCCGACCCTAACGAGGCTGAGCCGGAAACGCCTCCAAAGAAAAAACAACAAGCAATTCCGGAAGAGGAGGAGGAATCGGGCGCCGGCATTGCCGCGGAGCCGATTTCTGTTGCGCCTCCGGCCGATGGCTCTTCTGGGAAGAACAAGCAGCCGATGAAGAGAAACCTAGAGGAGATGTCGAAAAGGCCGACCTGGTTGCCGGATAACTGGACGGTGGAAGTGAAGGTCCGCTCCACCGGTGCCACCGCTGGAAGCTTCGATCGGGTATCTCTCTTTAATTCTGACACATATACGCACGCGGATATATGTTATTTCGAACTGATCAGTTATAGTTGTCTTTTTTTTTTTAAATCAGTTGTGTTGTGTGTTTGGTGATAATACAGTGTGCATTTCTAATTTAGGGTTTTTGTGTGGCTTTTCTCTCTGAGTGTTGCTGTTAGTACCCTCATTGCCTTTGTAATTTCTAGAATATGTTTGTCTGTGTTCTTTGATAAGTAAACTAGGGTTCAGAGTGCTAATGGAGGTGGTTTGAAAGTTATGCATAATTTACAATAAAATTGTTATCGCCCTTCCTCTTTCGTTAATTATCCAGTGATTTCGATCATCCAACATTAATTTTACTAAATTCTGATGCCATTTAGCAAGGGACCAGCAATGTGTTGTGACTCGATTCTCTGGAACTCTATATGTTCATTTATGTGTTTCCTAGTGTTTGAAAATACCTGCCAGGCCGCTTAGGTTCGTAAAGTGATATCTTAGGTTTGCTGCATAGCGAACACTGCTACATGTATATTTGCGTGAGGTGGAATTTGTGTAGCTGTATCTTTATAAGTTTTGTGTGCACATGTTTGTATTTACTTTGGTTGCTGAAATCCGCTTTACCTGGTTAGATTTTTAGATTATCGGTGTCTTGTGTTTGCAGAAGTGATAAGACTGCTGTACTTTGAGGGTTTCTCTCTCTCTCTCTGAATATTTACACTCTTAAGGATTGTTCTCACCATCTAGTCATTTATACACATGACCATTGAGTAGATAAATTTATCTAGTTGTGTAAAGCTTGTTCCACATAGGGTGTGTTTACCATGCATTGTCGGGTTTGAATTAAGATAATTGAAAATGGTACAAAAGTATAGAATTGTTCTTTCTTCTAGTATTTTCCACATTCTATGATGCATGGACATGCCACCGTAATTGGCAAGTTGGTCTTGGATATGTATGACACGCCTTGATCACGTGTCGGTGCATGTTGGAAATGCCAACTGGCATGTTCCTTTTCGTTAGAGCTTTTACTAATTGGAGGGTCGTTGAGAAGCAGCCGACAATTCTTTGGCGCCACATATCAAATGGCATGTGAAGAAAGGAATAATATTAAGGAATTGAAAGGTGAGAATGATCTGTAGCAATAAATTGCATGGTGTGGGCTGGAGTTTTGAGGGGGAGAGGTAAGCCCTAATTTCCTGTTTCCTTTGTAATCTTGTATTCTTCTTCTTTTCTCTTCCATTTTTTTCGCTCCCCTAAATTAAAGAATACTTTTAACCAAGAAAATTCCTTTAGAAGTAAACCAAACCTTTTTACTCCCATAGTTTTAAAGACGAATGGAATGCTTTTCAACATAAAGTCCTAACTGATATGTGCTGGTTTTACCCATAAAATTGGTTTTAATGACTTCTCTTCATTTTCTGAAGTGTTCTGTGGGCAGGTGATTCAATTTTGTAAGTATTTTATCATTCCTAAACTAGAAATTACATACTAAAAACACTTGCCATATTCAGAGGCTAGGTTGGCTAATATGAAAGGGCAACTTGGCAGATGAGAATGCATTCCAAATTCAAGAAAGAGAGCAAATGCATTTGTTTCGCGAAGTGTTTCTTTCGAGAAGCATTTGCTTACAAACATGTGTATGTTTCTCCAAACCTTCTTTTATATATACACATTTTTCCAAAACTGCTTCGGCTACGACCAAGTTACCTTATTTATAGACACCCCATTTATGAGAAGTCTATAAACATTTTACCGAACATATCCTCAAACATGTATAAAAGCCCATTTTAACTTAGCGGCTATCGGGTGTTAAGATGTGTGTAAAAATAAGTTTTTATATGTTTTTATGTGATATATGAGAGAAAATGAGTGGAATTGAATGGTGGAGATTTGTGTAGTATAGGTAGGTTCCACGAGATATGTGGATGTAAAATAGGAGAGAGAATGAGTAGGGTTGAAAAAATAGGAGAGAGAATGAGTGGGGTTGAAAAAAATGTGTAAAAATGTGTAGAATAACACCCGCTTAATGTTGTTATTTAGATGATGTGTTTAATTTTGTAACTACCTTTCCTTTTCCTTTTTCCCCATGAATAAATATACATCATCATTTTTGTAGCTTTGTATCATGGGCCGCATCTAAAATTCTAAATGCATGCCATTAATTTTTCTTTGCTCCCAGAAACTAAAGAAAATGATAGATTAAGGGTCCAAAGATATAGTTATTGATGCATTGCTTTTATTTGATTGCTAATTCGTTGTTTTTTTTTAAAATATTTTGATTGATGGCTTTGTCTCTGATCTACTTGTTTGTTTGGCATGTCTTCAGTAAGATAAAAGTGCCTTTGGAGTCTAACAAGCTTCCTTACGCATTGATTAATAATTCTCTGAAAATATTTTGTTTGATTGTAACTTTCTTTTTCTTTTTAAGAAAGTTGCCCAAGATGGCTTCCTTTAAGAAGATTTTTTAAGAAAGCAAGTGCAGAAACTATCCCAGACAAGCCTCACATTTCTTGAAGTTTGTCATTCCCTAGTTTAGGACCTCAACTGGGAAGTTGACAATTGCTCAGAGACACTATACAAGTTGTTCCAGTAAAGGCTAGTATTGTTTCATTTAGTGATCATTAGAAAAGATGAAAAGGCTCATGTCCTAGTTTGCATGTTAGTCGAATAGGGCTGTACATGTATTATTGTTTCAACTAGACTTGATTGCTCGGTTTCTGTTGCCGCTTCTACCGTCGGTGGTGTTGATTCCTTTTTATCCATAGGATTTTCCATTAGTGAAGACTAAACTTGGAGCAAATAGAAAGAAATCTCCCCTTATATGTTTGAGTTTCGGTGCAAGGTGGGGATTGGGCCTAGGACTTTTTGGGGTTCATTAAGTCTTGAATTTAGTTCAATGTGGGGTTTATGGTTTGTACCATTTCTGCCCCTCAAAACTCAACACGGTTTACCAAAATTGTCCCTTGAGTTACTAATCACCACCAATATGTTTGTATACATGCATGTTTTGAGTAGGCTTGTCTCCAGAATCGCTTTTTGGCTGTTGCACGATTGAGCGGCTGCGGGCTCATTTATGATTTACAACCACCCCCCCCCCCCAAAAAAAAAAGAGGAAAAGAAAAGAAAAAAAAAGGTTAGAATTCTTCACTGTTTGTTAGACTCGAGCACAAATGATTGGAAGTTTGGAACTTGATTTCTTCAGTTTAAAAATGTTAACCACATTAATTGTCATGTAGGATTTTTGTTTACCATGTCAACAACCTCTTTGATGGGATTTTATTAATTTATAATTTGGAAAAGCAATTATGCGTGAATGAACCATATTGGTGAGGCAATAACACAAACACAGCATTGGCCTCAATTTGTTGTGGAAGAGGCTGAAATTGTAGCATACAAATATTTGACTTTTAGCACTAATAACTCGTTTGACAGATTTTTTTGAATAAGGTAAGGTGATATGTTTCCTTTGCTTTTGTTTCTTCCTTTTCTATTTTATTGAGAATGTGTGGTTAAAAAGTAAGGTACTTTATGGAGAAACATGGAAAATATGTGTCTATTTTTGGTAGTGCGCAGGGTTGAAGATGAGTATAAAATAATGACTATGGAATTAAAAGAAAGGATGACCTCTCGACATGGTTTGGTAGTGGGTGGTAATTGAAGGGACAATTTTGATAAACCACGTTGAGTTTTGAGGGGTAGAAATGGTATCAAACCATATGCCCCACATCGTGTAAAATTCAATCACCAGTGAATTAATGAATCCCGGAAAAACCCTAGGCCCAATCCCCGACCTTGCGCCGCAACAATCCCCACCTTGCGCTGCAACAAAAACAACTAAGGGGAGATTTCATTGTATTTGCTTGAAGTTTAGTTTTCACTAATGGAAAATCCTATGGATAACAAGGAATTGGCACCACCGACAGTAGAGGCGGCAACAGAACCTCAGGTACCATAGAGGCAATTTATTTGCAGTCCCTTTTCAATTCATTGCTTCTCTTAAATTAATTTTTCTGAAAGAAGCTGGGCAATCAAGTCCGGTTGAAACATTGACTTATCGTGTGTCTTAATCGTAATGAGTTTCTTGGCTCGAGCTTAGTTTGTTGAGACTAGTTTTGTTAAGTAAAATCATGTCAGCAATGAATTGAATTTATAGGAGACCTTTACCCTATTATATATATTTTGTTTGTTCATCGATGATTGATACAAAAAGTAAGAATTCTCTATGACTATGCCTGCTATATCTTTTGCTCTCATTTCTAACACTGTTCTATGCGTTTTCCTAAATCACTTGAGTTATTTTGCAGAGAGAGAGAGAGAGAGAGGAGGAACAAAAAAAAGAAAAAGGGAAAAAGAAAAGAACCATTAACGATGTCTCATCACAATTGTTAAATTATTATTGCAGAAATTACAATATAACTATGTCTTCTGCAGGCTCGAGATGTATTTGTGCTGTATCCGGAATCTTGAAATTTGAATAAGTACTGTTATGTTTTGGCATATGCTGCTGTATATGACTTGCACTCAAATAGTACCTTTGAATATCTGACATGTAATACAAGAAGCATTTTATAAATAATATTTTGAGACAAATTTTATTTTTCCATGCTTCCAATGAATCTGTGTTGCGTTCTCAATTTAAAATATAAAATGAATTCTTCTATGTTTTTTGGCATATCCTTATGGTGGTAGTATTCATTCAAATAGTGTGTCTGATATCTGATGGAGTGATGGTTAAACTAGAAAGTGGATGAAGTATTTGACTTTTGTCTGTATTTTGAGCTTTAAGCTTTTATCTGAAAATATCCTCAACAAATTTAGTTGGTTGTGAGTGACCCGAGCCTCTGTTTGACTGTCAAACCAATTTCGGGCTATTAAAGTGAACTTGGCTGTTTTAAGTTGGCCAAATTCTATAAACCTATTATTCAATAGATCCTCACTCTGAAACTGAGAGCTTTTCTGATTTAGTGCTTGTTTTGACAAGCTGTTTTGTGGGGGGAAAGTGATTTTTTGAAGAATCTATTAAGAAGTAAACAAAGCAATAGAGTAACGTGAAAAATAAATTTTGAACCTTTGATTGCAGAATGTATGATCTAAAATGAACGAAAGAAAAAGTGATTTTGATAAGATCGTCATCAAACATGATCTTGTACTTTGCAAAAATCACTTTTCTTGAAAACAACTTTTAGATTCCATTGACAGAACAATTTTTCATGTTTTCTCCTCGTTTTGAAATCATTTTTTCAAAAATCTATTTGGGACAATAATGCACATTCGTATGTCCTTTGTGTTATGGAATTTCTGTAGAGCACGTGCCTCCATCACCCCCTACAGCAATTTGACTTTATAAGACCCTCTCCCTCTTCTAGCAAAATCTTTTCCGTATAGTTATACAAGTATACATGGCACATATTTTGCTACTATGTATCAAAGACATGGTAACATTGATTTTACAATTTTTTTTTACGTGTTAGTATCTTCTATCCAGAGCTTGTTTGCTGCAACATTTAGGGAAAAAAAAAAAAGGAAAAGTTTTCTCAGCCATTATTTTCAACCACCCATTCACCGATTTGACTACCTATGCCTTTTATTTTTTATTTTTTATTTTATTTTTTTATGATACTGGAATCTCTGTCAAACATAGACTACTTTCTAACACACTTTTTCCTTTTCTTCCAAACCACCCTGTGGCCGCCCCCCCCAAAAACCAAAAAAAATTCTCTATGAAACATACACTGAATTCAAAACTACATTGGGTTCACTCTAGGCTATTCAAGTCTTAGCATACGCCTTTTATTGAGTTACGTCGAAAATGGGGATCCGTGTAGCTAACCTTATGGGTATTAACTTGAGTGGAATTGGTCATTTCAAAGGTATGAGAAATCCCTGACCTGCTGTTTTTGATTTCTTATCCTTTTTCCCTATTATTTTAACAGCTAAATCACTCGATGCCTCTGTGTGTGGGTTATTATTTTCAAATTTCCTCTTGCGAATTGGTCCTACCTATGCAGGATGCATAATGATTGATGTTTCTGTGTCTATGACCCTTGATTGAGTTGGTTAAGGCCTTGTTCTATGCACCATTAGTGGAAAGTGTTAGAATTGCGTGTAGATTGTGGTTAAAATAAGAGATAGTGCATTAAAAAATGTAAAGTAATTTTGTGTGTGGTTGAAAAGGAGGAGAGAGAATTTTTTTTTGAATTTGTTGGTGAAAAGAACAAGGCCTAAATAAGGGCATCCAAGTAGCTATCCTTAAGAGGGGAGTCGGTTGAATAAGGGAATTCATGTAGCTTAGATGTATTAAGTTGAGTTGAGTCGTGTCGGGCATTTGAAGCATTTGAAAAAGTTTGAAAAATCCCTCACGGGCTGTTTTCAATCTCATATCCTTTTTTCCTATTATTTTGACGTGTAATTAGCTTCATACATGAGTGCATGTGTGTGTAGATTATTATTTTGAATTTCTTCTTGTAAATCGGTCCTACGTAGGCATGTTTATTATAATTGATGTTTCTTTGTTTCTTCTGTATCATTGTGCTAAAACTGCTCAGAGCGGTTTTGCATTGCTATGGGAATAAATTAATTGTACTAAGCATATCTGGCTTTATTTGTCTGTGTTTCGTGAAATTTGACCATTGGAGTGTGTGCTTTTTCTTGGTCATGATGGTTGGGAGCTGAGATCTTTAGTGGGGCTAAAATGTTGTTTGTACAGAATTTCAAATTCACTTGCTTTTGAATAAATTGTTGTAGCTGGCTAGGTCGTGAAAATACGGTGGTTTTGTTTTGGTGAACTGTGAAAAGAAACAACAATATCTACGTTAGATATTGGAATTCTTGTGCAGTATAATTGTAAGATGTAATATTGAGTAGTTGATTTTCTTAGTTTCTTTTTTATTTATTTTTATCTGTTCTTTGTGCATAATGATTTGGGTTATATCCAAGCGTTCCAATGCTCGAGAATTACCTTCATTCAATCATGTTTCAGTGATTATCAGTCATTTAGAAATAGTATATCTGCTTTCTTCATTCTGGTGCCACTTTTTGGTTTGCATTACACATTTCACAGAACGTAATAATTCTCTTCTGCATTCTGCAGTACTACAGAGATCCGTCCGGAAAGAAATTCCGTTCCAAGAATGAAGTGATGCACTTTCTGGAAACCGGAAGTAAGATAAACAGAAAGGCTAACAATGCTGAAGCTACGGTCAGTAAAAATAATTTTCCTCTACTGTGTTCCTGTAATTATTTCTCTGCATTCAGCCTCAATTCCAACCGTTTAAACCCAACCCCCCCACCCAACAAAACACACAGACACAGTCACAGACACAGAGGGAAAAAAAACTAAATTCCAACAATTGTTATTGCAGCCTTCCAAATCCAAGAGTCCTGGCCCAAAGAGCAAAAAGCAAAAGAAGTCTGGTTCGAAACGCAAGAGGTCTGAGGCTTTGAAGTATGACTTTGAGAATGTACCGGAGTGCGTCAGCTGGACTTGCACAAATGGGCCTGATTCTGAAGAGACATGGACTGCTAAGATTGACAACAAACGGGTTCCTGAATCTCGCCAACGCGAGTGGTCTGCTGCATTTGAACATTGCACACAACCCAAAGCTGATGAGGGGCCTTCTAACTGAAGGCACTTCTGTTCTGATTTACCATATCAACTTAACTCAGTTAAGTCAGCTCATACAGAATTTTTTTCCAGTTTACCAACTTTTTATGATATCCGAAGATTGGTTGGTCACCCTCTTCTGAAAGTAGGAGTTAGGATGGTGGGGTTATACACATTGTGTCAAGTTAAAAATAGGGTCTCAGAAAACTGAGAAGGGAGGTGCTTTTTTCTTTTCTTTTCTTTTGTTTTCTAAACTTTAACTGAGTTAGTCTGTGTCTGGATGTTTTAATTAGCTTGACTTTGAATGAAACTGTTTGGTTTATGTAGATAGATAATTTCTTGCTTGTTTACGAGTTAGGATGCTAGATGTCTTACTATGCATGCTATTATTAGGATGAAAATGGGCCAATTTAACCCAATTATTTGAGTCAATACCGTCCAAGTATTCTGGTTTTATTATGTGTTTAGTCTCTCAGATTTCTGGGGGTCCTCTTTGGAATTTGCTAGTCGTTGTGTTGATGTGATCTGTGTGTTAGGTATCTGGTTTAGGATAGAACTTTTGATACTATTGGAGTACTCACTCGTCTATATGTAATAATGGATTTTTTTTTTATTTTATTTTTTATCATGTATCGAGGACCACATTATTTACTTCTGGAGTACGAGAGAATTTTAGGTGAGAAGCCCCTATTGCTCCACCAAGATTTTTTTTTTTTTTTAATTTTTATTTTTATAAGGAATTGATGAATACGTCAGTTGGTGCTCCATTGTCCACTTGTGGGCATAGTAGAATGTGGATGGATTTTTGACACTTGTTTTCCTGTTGCCCCGGGGCCCGGGGGGGGCTGGCTTGAGTGCACATTTTCAAAGAAAATGTAGAAAATGTCTATTTTCTATTTAAATTTCTATTTTTGCCATCAAACACGTTTTGAATTGCATGGAATTAGAATTTCACTTTAGGCCTAATTTGTGGAGAGTTTCCTTAAAATTAAAGAATTTGAATTTCACTCTCCAATCAAACGCGCCTTGAGTTTCGTAAATGAGAGTGAGGTTAAAGAATTTTGAAATAAGTTTCGTTAAACTACGTAGAAAGACATTGGTTGTTTTGAAACGACGTAGTCATTTTCAATTTTTCATGGTTGGTCTGAATGATCGGTCGTTTACTGGCTGAATGACCATAGTCATTTTTAAACGATAAATCATAATTGTTTGGAATGATTGAGACAGACATTTTTCATATTTTAAAGTCTTTCAAATATGAATGTTGAACGGGAAATTTTTTTTCTTGAGTTAGGTTCATTAAGAATACTTTAATCAATTTAGGTTTGGGTGTCTCAAAATCCTTCTTAAAGAAAAAGTTGCCCCAAAAACTATTTACATATATGACTAAGCCACTGTGAAAAATTTCCACTTCACTAGGCATGTTAAATTGGAAACAACTTGCATGATTAAGGGAAATACGTTTGGATTACTTGTTGCACATAGTTCTAAAAAGTTTGCCTAGCGACACTTACGCCTAATGTTTGGATTCCACATTTCATCGCAATTTACGTTTTATTATACATTGATCGCACTTTATCACGTATTGATGTGTTTAAGCATGCTTAATGTTTGGGGTCTGTGTTTTTTTCGCCCTTTATGCTTTTTAAAACTTTTTTGTTGCATTATGTATTTTGATACATGAGTTAGTAACTTACATTTTCAGCATCGGCAAAATGGCAATGCAATATGTAAGCTCTTGTATACTGCGGAGTGTATTGTTTTAGAACATTCACAATAGATGTATTAATTAAGTCTTAGCGTTATTAGTTAGCTCAATGCTATATTTACGCCTCAATCAATATGTTAACATGCATATTAGCTAGGTAATATGTTATCATTATTGTTATTGTTATTATTGTTATTATTATTATTATTATTTTAAATGATATGTTATCATTACTTAGTGTGTTTTTTAGGGTAAATTTTAATTTTATTAAATATTAACTTTTTTTAAAAAAAGTTTGAGTAATGTTGGTATTACACAATGTGTGATAATAATAAGTGTTGATTTGAGATATGTTGGTTATATTAATATTTGATTTTAATTAAGGCCTTGTTTGATTGGGGGTTTAGTTGTTCCGCGCGGTATTCCGTGTAAAAATGTGTGGTTAATATTATTTTGGGAAATGTGTGTGTGGTTGAAAATGTGTATGAGGTATACGGAATTGCGTGCAGATTTGGTTAATACCAAATAGAACAAGGCCTAAATGATAGTCATTAATTTTCAAGTAGAAAAAAAGACAAAAGGAACATAAAAGTCACAATATTCTCATTTCTGTCAAACCTTAACATTAGCTTTACAGTCTTCTACTGATACCACTATGGTCTTTGCTATCACGCCACCCACCAATACATAGTATTTTGGTTGTGAATACGATGTTGCCACAACGAAAATACAATGACAAGAGCAGGGCTTAGAAAAATTTAGGTATGGCAAAATATAATGATAAGAGCAAGGCTTCGACAAATTTAGGGATGGCAAATGGGTGGCTTGACCCGTTGAAAAGGAGCCGAACTCGGCTTGGCTGGTTTGGGACATGAGCCAAACCGACTCGGTCCGTGTCTCAAGCGAGGAGCTCAAGTTCAGCTCGGGCTCATTTGGCCCACCAACCAAACCTTAGTTGTCCATGGGCTGGTCTAAGCACATGAATAAATTTAATTTATTATTATTTTTATTATTTTTCTTTCAATTTTTAAGGATTTCGGTAGTTGAAAATACTATAGATTGTAGTTTTGAAGTATAAAGGTTCAATTTTTATTTTTATTTTAAAAAAATTGGTACTATGTTGTGGGTAAAAGTGGATAAAAGTGTCCCTCCAAAAAAAAAAAAAAAAAAAAAGAAAAAAAGAGGATAAAAGTGGACGAATCCAAGAGTCAAGCTCACAGATCGATCCGTTGAGCTTGTTCATGAATATCACAAACCAAATCTGAGCTATCCAATTTCTAAATTTTTGGTCTAGTCCAAATCCATATTTACATGGACCGACTCTGAACTTTTAACTGTCCACGCCTTTTACCACTCCTAGACAAATTGGAACTAAATTTTTGATGGTAAGCGATTTGAAATTTCATCAATTGTTTTTCTCGTTCAGTTCCGACTAAAATCACGATGTATTTGTAATATGATTTTTATGTTAGGATCGGTTGTGGAACTGGGCACACAATTACAACTGAAGTAGAAATGAGAAAAACGAGAAACACCAGATTTTACGTGGAAAACCCCCAAATTAATTCGGGGTAAAAACCACGGGCAAACGGTAGAAGGATTTCACTATCGACAAAAGGATTACAACAACTTCTCTCTAATATAAGGAGAGTACAATTGACGATAACTCTCTCTTATAATAGGAGAAAACACTCCCTCTGCAATAAAGGAAAGAACACGAATTACTAGGAGAAATCTCACACCTTGTTTTCTCTCTAGTTCTCTAAACCTCTCTCTCTTTATCTCTAATTGTTGAGATTACAAAGGATTTGTAACTCACTACAAGGGATTACATGAGGCTTGTAATTCAAGAATGGGATGCAAAGAATGAGAATTCATTTGCCAATTTATAGAAATAGAGAGGCGGTGGAGATGGGGTTGGTGGCTCACAATTTTTGACTATCCCTTTTTTTTTTTGTCAACTTAATAGGTAAGCAATGAGGTAACCAATCTTGCAAGTCAACAAAAATGGCTTTACTACCATCATTCTCCCACTTAAAGGCACTTTTTGTAATAATCCTTCTCTCCTTTCTACGTTTGCCATATCCATGCTGCTTACGTCTCTGCTAGGCCAATAGAGGATCGACACAATACAAACTTGTCATTGTTGACCGGTTTTGTAAATATATCCGCTAGGTTGTCTTTCGTATGGATTTTCTGAATATCCACACTTCCTTCTTCCACCTTCTCACGAACAAAGTGATACTGAACCCGAATGTGTTTCGTCCTTGAATGAAATGCTGGATTCTTTGCCAAATGCAAAGCGCTCTGACTGTCACAAAATAGAGTAATCTTCTCATGTTTGTGCCCAAGCTCTTCCAATAACATTTGCAACCATATTGCCTCTTTGCTGGCTTGTGTAGCTGCCACGTATTCTGCCTCTGTCGTTGACGTAGCCACGATAGACTGCAGTTTCGAAACCCAACTCACTGCTCCTCCAGCAAGAGTAAACACATAACCTGTGGTGGATTTGCTTTTATCAAGATCACCTGCGTAATCCGAATCAACATAGCCTCTGACAATAAAGTCTGATCCTCCATAACATAATGCAGCATCTGAGGTACCCTTGATATATCTCAGGATCCTCTTCACAGTATTCCAATGCTCTCTACCAGGATTCGCCATGTACCGACTAACCGCTCCCACTGCTTGTGCAATGTCTGGCCTTGTACAAACCATAGCGAACATTAAACTACCCACTGCTGATGCATACGGCACTCGAGACATCTCCATCCTCTCCGCTTCACTGCTAGGACTCATACTTGAGGATAACTTGAAATTAATAGGAAGAGGGGTAGAGATTGGCTTACAATCTTGCATATTGAAGCGTCGCAAAATTTTCTTCAAGTAATTCTTCTGAGAAAGCCAAATCTTCCTATTATTTCTGTCTCGGTAAATTTGCATCCCTAGAATCTTGTTTGCTGGTCCCAAGTCCTTCATTTCAAACTCCCTAGCCAATTGAGCCTTCAATTCCGTAATGCGATCTTTGTTGGGGCCTGCTACCAACATGTCGTCAACATACAACAGTAGAATAATGAAATCACCATCACCAAATCTCTTGTTATAGGCACAAGGATCTGCATTCAATCTGTTGTATCCAAGGCTCGTGATGAAGGAATCAAATCTCTTATACCAACATCTCTACTGCTTGAGACCGTATAGAGATTTGTTCAACCTACAAACCAAGTTCTCTTTTCCTTTTCTTCAAACCATCCGTTGGAGCATAAAAATTTCTTCTTCAAGTTCTCCATGAAGAAATGCGTTTTCACATCCAAATGCTCCAAATACAAATCAAATGTAGCACACATCGCCGTAACCACTCGAATCGCTGTCGGTCGAACAACAGGAGAAAATATTTCGTTGAAATCAATACCTTCTTTCTGAGCAAATCCTTTCACCACCAATCTAGCACGATACCGCTCCACTTGGTCATTGCCATCTCGTTTGATCTTGTAGACCCATTTATTTCCGATGGCTTTCCTTCCATGTGGCAGTGGAACAAGATCCCAAGTTTTATTTTTATGAAGAGCTTCCATTTCTTCTTGCATTGCTGTCATCCACAGAGAAACATCTTGACTCTTTATAGCCTCCATGAAAGTTGATGGCTCCCCATCCTCTGTTAGTAGACAATATGCAATGTTACCCTCCATAATATAACTGAGTGCCAAGTCGGGTCCTCTTCTCTCCCGAGTTGACCGTCTAACTTGTGGAGTCACAAACTCAACTTGCTCTTGTTCTTCGTGCTCTGGTACTGCTTCAGAAGAATCTAGAACTTCTTGTTCTAGTTGATCTTCAACTTGAACTACAGTAGTCTCTGGTTTCTCCTTTGAAATGCTATCATCACTTTGCACCTTATCTTCTGCAAATACAACGTCCCTGCTGATTATAACCTTATGGGCAGTGGGATCCCACAGGCGATACCCCTTAACACCATCAGCATACCCCAAGAAAATGCATTTCCTGGATTTCGGATCCAACTTTGATGTTTCTTGGGTGTTGTACATAGCATACGCAGAACTTCCAAACGTATGCAAACGAGAATAATCAGCTGGCTTCCCCGTCCACATCTCCATAGGAGTCTTTAGATCAATTGCGGTTGATGGTGACCGATTGATCACATAACAGGCGGTCTTGACTGCTTCAGCCCAAAATGATTTGGCCAATCCTGCAGTTCTCAACATTGCTCTTGTCCTTTCTAACAAGGTTCTGTTCATCCGCTCTGCTACTCCATTTTGTTGTGGAGTGTGTGCCACCGTAAATTGCCTTTTGATACCTTCTTGTTTACAGAAGTTATCAAATTCATCGCCAGTATATTCTCCTCCATTGTCTGTCCTCAAACACTTGATCTTTTTCTCAGATTCAAGTTCAACCCGCGCTTTGAAGATTTTGAAAACTTCAAACACATCCGACTTCTTTCTAATTGGATACACCCAACATCTCCTGGAGTAGTCATCAATAAATGATACAAAGTATTTGGCACCTCCTAGGGACACAACCGGTGCTTGCCAAACGTCAGAGTGAACTAACTCAAGTATAGCTTTACTTCTAGCAGTCGAACTGCTGAATTTCAATCTGTGCTGCTTACTAGTAACACAATGCTCACAAAATGATAAAGATACCTTTTTGAGCCCTGGAAGAAGCTTTCTTTCTGAGAGAATTTTCAAACCTCGTTCAGACATGTGGCCAAGTTTACAGTGCCACATCATCGTCACGTCTTCTCCCGAATTCACCGTCGCAGTTGACGCTTCTCCTTCTTGTTGTGTTTCGCCTTTAAGCATGTACAGATTTGCTGCTATCTTTTCTGCTTTCATCACCACAAGCGCGCCTTTAACAATCTTCATGATCCCATCTCGAACATGGGTACTACACCCAATACTATCTAATTGTCCCAGTGACAATAGATTTTTCTTCAGGCCTTTCACATGTCGTACCTCCTGGATGGTGCGAATAGTACCATCATACATCACCAATTTGATGGTACCAATACCAGCAATCTCCAAGGCATGATCGTTACCCATAAACACAGATCCTCCTGAGATAGGTTCATATTGGTGGAACCATTCTCTCCTAGGGGTCATATGCCATGTAGCTCCTGAATCCAAAAGCCACACGCTTCGGTGAACCTTCTTACTCGCTTCTTCAACAACCGCCGTTGCTTGTATAATATCTCGCCCTCATCCGATGTATTCGCTACACAACCCTGAGCATTTAATGTCTCAGGCCGTTTTCCTTTTGCTTCCTCAATCTTCTTGAGCTGCCAACACTCCCTTTTGTAGTGCCCCTTCTTGCCACAGTGATGACACTTGACATTTTTCTTACTTCGACTTTGATCTACTCGATTTTGACTCCCACCGGGCCACGTTCGTTGATCTACCTCTCGCCATCGTTAGAGCTTCGCGTGAGCTCCCACCGTCTTCTTTATTTTTGCGCCGACTTTCTTCTTCAAGAACCGCAGCTGCAATATCGTCAAAGACTAATATCTCCAAATTGTTGGTCAAATTGATGATGAGTTGATCATACGAATCGTAGACTCAAGTAGAATTTCGCACGTTCACCCGCTCTCTATATTATGCCCCATTGTTGTGGTTGTGAAAATAGAGTGTTCGGGGTGTTGATGTGGTCTGTCACCGAAATTGACTCCACCATCCGAAGGGTGTATAACTTCCTCTTCAAGAAGATCTTCTTGTGTAGTGATTTGGCCTCGTACAATTTTGTGAGAGTATCCCAAATCTCTTTTGCCGCCTTTTTCTCTCGCTACACTTGACAATACTCAGTCGGCTAGTGCTAGATGTAGATTAGCAATAGCATTGCCATCCATCTCGCTCCATTTATCATCGCGATATCGTCTGCCTTTCTCCAATTGCCGCCAAGCGCTTATCTTTTCTCAATATCGCTTTTATTCTCATTTTCCACAATGAGAAATTATTCCCATTGAATTTCTCTATTTCATATTTAGTCGCCATTTTTATAGATGCCTCTTTTCCACTAATCGGATCTCGATCTTAGCACGAACTCGGCTATAGATCTAGTGATTTTCTCAAAAATCGCTTTACGATGTGGAAGATCACTATGCCGCAACCACAGAGCATACTAAGAATTTAACGAAAAATCACAACCAAAGCTCGATACCACTTGTTAGGATCGGTTGTGGGCTGGGCACACAATTACAATCAAGTAGAAATGAGAAAAGCAAACACCAGATTTTACGTGGAAAACCCCAAATTAATTCGGGTAAAAACCACGGCAAAGCGGTAGAAGGATTTCACTATCGACAAAGGATTACAACAACTTCTCTCTAATATAAGGAGAGTACAATTGACGATAACTCTCTCTTATAATAGGAGAAAACACTCTCTCTTCAATAAAGGAAAGAACACGAATTACTAGGAGAAATCTCACACCTTGTTTTCTCTCTAGTTCTCTAAACCTCTCTCTCTTTATCTCTAATTGTTGAGATTACAAAGGATTTGTAACTCACTACAAGGGATTACATGAGGCTTGTAATTCAAGAATGGGATGCAAAGAATGAGAATTCATTTGCCAATTTATAGAAATAGAGAGGCGGTGGAGATGGGGTTGGTGGCTCACAATTTTTGACTATCCCTTTTTTTTTTTTTTTTTGTCAACTTAATAGGTAAGCAATGAGGTAACCAATCTTGCAGGTCAACAAAAATGGCTTTACTACCATCATTTTATTGTGACGATATTTTCTTCTCTCTATGAGAAGCTTTTCCCTCTTGTCTTCTGACAAGTTCTTGCATTAAGGTCGTTTTCTTTTGTTGTTCACTCTGTATTCCATCTACAACCATGGCTCTTGATGACGTCTACGCCAAGCTAACTTTGGCGGATGAGGACGAAGGTGTTGAGATTGTCGGAGACGATGTCGAAGTGGTTAGCGATGAGTATCGATTTTGCTTGGTTGGTCGTTTTTTTAGTGATAAAGCCATTAATTTCACAGCAATGAAAAATACTTTAGCATCAATCTGGAGGCCAGTCAAGGGAGTTTGTATCAACGATCTGGGTTCGTCTGTTTATGTCTTCCAATTTTTTCACCCCATTGACCTCAAAAGGGTGCTTGAGAATGACCCCTAGACTTTTGATCAACATTTGCTATTGGTCAAGCACCTTGGTGAAACTGAAAATCCCATGAAGATTGAACTTTTTGAGGAGGGGTTTTGGGTCCAAGTTCATGATGTTCCAACGGGGTTTCGGTCGGAAAAAATTTTGCAACATGTGGGGAATTACATTGGCTCTTTTCTCTCATCAGATCCCAATAATTTCTCTGGTGGCTGGAAAACGTTTTTACGCATCAGAGTACTAATTGACGTACGTCTACCCTTGAAAAGGAAAATGAAGCTTAAGAAAGCTGGCGGTGAGTGGATTTGGATTACTTTTAAGTACGAGAAGCTTCATACATTTTGTTATGTTTGCGGCAAGATTGGTCATTCGGACCAATTCTGTGAGAAGGTTTTTGATTCACCGGACGGGCAAGTTGAGCAGCCATATGGACCTTGGCTCCGAGCACCTTCTCGTCGGAATGTTGGGCAAACTGGTGAAAAATGGCTTCGTGAAGGCTCGTCGGAGAAGGTGAATTTTAATTTTGGCAAGGAGACGAATATGGCAGTTGACCAGATCAATCCCAAAATTTCTGCTAGTCAATCATTCATGCACAAGCAGAAAGACGTGGACTATGGAATAGATTCTGTCAAATCTCATCAAGATCCGTTAATTTCTCCAACTTTACAAATGACAACCGACCCACTATTTAAGGACAATCAAGATGCTGCTTTGGTGGAGGGAAATTCTAATATAAATCCTGGCTTAATTGTGGTGGACCCGAAAAGACGTCGTACTGAGGATAACTTGGCTTTAATGGATGAAAGCCCATTCACTGAAACTGGGCTTGCGAAGGAAGCTCCAAAAAACGTCGTAGCGGTGGGCTCTGCTCCACAGGCCCACCGATCCAAATGAGTGTGATTAGCTGGAACTGTCGTGGGCTGGGAAACCGCGAGCAGTTCAGGTCCTTGTAGACCTTGTCTTTACAAATAAGCCAGATTTTATTTTTCTTATTGAAACGCTATCTTGTAAACAAAAAATATTATCAATAAAAAGTCGATTGGGTTATGAGGGTCTTTTTACTGTCGATTGTATGGGCCATAGTGGTGGTCTTGCTCTTTTATGGCGTCACCAAGACATGGCGTCACTTATTAGTTTTTCTCGGTTTCACATCGATGTTGAGGTCTCAATTGTTAACCAACCTAAATGGCGGCTTACTGGTTACTATGGCATACCCGATCGCAACAGATGTCGCGAATGATGGGACCACTTGAGACTTCTAGCTTCTGCATCGTCTCTTCCTTGGTTATGCATCGGTGACTTCAATGACATTTTATTTCATCATGAGAAATTTGGGCAAAATGATCACCCGAATTGGCTTTTGAATGGATTTAGAGAAGCCATTGAAGATTGTAATCTCTTCGACCTCGGCATGCAAGGCTATCAATTCACATGGTGCAAGAGCCGTGGTGCTTCGGGATGGATTGAAGAACGTCTTGACCGTGCGTTTGCCAACGCCGATTGGTCCTCATTCTTTCCAGCGGCCAAGGTCTCTAATCTGGGGTTCCTTTCTTCTGACCATTCTCCTATCTTCTTGTAACCAGTACTCCCTCAAACGCGCCCTTATCGACGAAAATTTCGGTTCGAAAACCAGTGGCTTTGCGAGACTGACTGTAGACTCGTTGTTCAATCTAGCTGGGAAAGAAGTAACGGGGAAACCATCATGGGCAGAATTGGTAAGTGCGGGTCGGATCTACTTGCTTGGAGAGGGGAACAGGCCATTCGAAGTTTCGACAGAAGATACGGCATTGTAAGGACCTTATGCGCCGCCTCCAATCTAGAACAGATACTGCGGGGTTGGATGAGTTTCGTAAGGCTCAATCTGATTTTTTTATGGCTCTTCACCAGCAAGAGCTCTATTGGAAACAAAGAGCTAAGAAATTTTGGCTCAAAGAAGGGGATTCAAACACTAAATACTTCCATAGAGCAGCATCGACCCGTCGAAAACTCAACTCCATCAACAAGCTTAGAGATACGACTGGGAATTTAGTTTCTGATCAAGGATCGATCCAAGCAATTATGATTCATTACTTTGAGTCCCTATTTAAGTCCAATGCTCAAGCTAGTAGGTTCGGACAGATTACCAGTAGCATTGAATCAAAGCTCTCAGAATCACAGCAAGATTTTTTGATAGCACCCGTTACAGCGACTGAGGTTCGAGAAGCTGTCTTTTCGATGAAACCGGACAAGTCGCCTGGGCCGGATGCTTTCCAACGGGGCTCAATGACACATCCATCGTGCTAATACCTAAGAAAGAAAATCCGGAGTCTATGCATGATCTACGCCCCATCTCGTTATGTAACGTTGTATACAAGGTCATTGCCAAAGTCCTCGCCACTCGCCTCAAATCTGTGCTTCCGGAGCTAATTTCTGAAACCCAAAGTGCTTTTGTACCGGGACGCTCGATCACAGACAATATCTTGCTGGGTTTTGAAGCTCTTCACTATATGAAGAAGAAAAAATATGGTAAAAATGGGGTGGCTGCCCTGAAGATCGACATCAGTAAAGCATATGATCGCATTGAATGGAGTTTTCTTAAAGACGTGATGCTCCGCATGGGGTTTCCCCTCAGATGGATTGATTGGATTATCCTATGCATTTCTACAGTTTGGTACAAAGTACTTCACGGGGGTACCCAAGTTGGTCCAATTATCCCGGGACGCAGGTTGCGCCAAGGCTGCCCGCTGTCACCTTATTTATTCATTTTGTGTGCAGAAAGTTTGTCCTCGGCTATCAGACGGAAAGTGGCTGCGGGAGATATCCATGGTTGTCAAATTGCTCGAAGAGCTCCCATCATTTCCCATCTTTTGTTTGCCGAGGATAGCCTTCTTTTCTTTCGGGCAAATATGCGGGAATGCGAAGTTATTAAGAATCTCCTTTACCAATATGAGGTAGATTCTGGGCAGTCTATAAATTTTCAGAAATCAGCGATAAGTTTCAGTTCCAATGTTAAAAATGATGTTCAGTTTGCTATCCGATCACTCTTGGGAATTCAGGCTTTTGAAGGTCACGAAAAGTATCTTGGATTGCCTTCTTTGGTTGGGAGAAAGAAGAAATAGCTTTTTGGCTTCCTAAAGGATCGAGTGTGGCATCGACTACAAGGTTGGAAGGAGAAAACGCTATCCAAAGCCGGCAAAGAAATTTTGTTGAAAACAGTAGCCCAAGCAATTCCTAACTATGTGGCGAGTGTTTTTCTGATTCCTATCCAACTATGTGAAGAGATTGAGAGAATGATGAACAACTTTTGGCGGCGTTCGAATAAAGGCAAGAATAGTGGCATTAATTGGATGTCATGGGATAGATTATGTCTTCCGAAATGTAGAGGCGGCATGGGTTTTAAAAAATTTCATGAGAATAACCTGGCTTTATTGGCAAAGCATGGCTGGAATTTTATGGTTCGGCCATATTCTCTAGTCTCACAAGTTTTTAAAGCGCGATACTTTCCTTCTTCACCTTTTCTTGAGGCTAAAGTTGGCTATAACCCGAGCTATGTTTGGAGGAGTATTATGGCTGCTCAACCGATTCTCAAATATGGATGTAGGTTCCGCGTTGGCAATGGATCTTCCATTCGGGTGTGGCAAGACCCATGGTTACCGAAGACAACTCACGGCTACATCACCTCTCCATGCCCTCCCGGGCCTTGAAGGAGTCGAGTTAAACAACTCATGGGTGAAGGAAATAATTCATGGGATATTGACATTATCAATGATCTCTTTAACCTTCATGACCGTCGAGCTATCTTGAGCATTCCTCTTAGCTCTCGAATTGTCAATGATCGGCTTTACTGGACTCATGACACCAAGGGGAACTATTATGTGCGCAGTGGATACAACCATTTGATAAACCTACAGCCCTCGAATAGCCTGCCGCCGATTCGTCCCTTTTGGAAGAAAATCTGGCAATTGAAGGTCCCAAGCAAAGTTAAAAATTTGCTTTGGCGTGCCAGCTCGAATATCATTCCTACAAATGATTTATTGCGCATCAAGCGGGTGGATGTTGAGGAGATTTGTCATGTTTGCTCTATTTCTCCCGAATCTGCCTACCACAGTCTTGTTTGGTGTGAATTTGCTCAGCATGTGTGGACTGCAGCAGCTGGTTTTGACATCACAGATATATCTGCTACAAACTTCATTGATTGGCTGGGAAACTTTCTTGATAAAAATTGGGGTTCGGAAGAGATCATTGGCATGATTTGTTGGGCGCTTTGGAGGAATCGTAATGAAGTAGTTTGGGAAAATCGTTCATTCACCATCCTCAAGACTGTTGATTTAGCTAAAACTCTCCTATATCAGTGGCGTGCAACTCAACAATCGAATCATCGTCCATCTCCGGCATTGCCCCATGTACCTATGACTTGGAGTCCTCCCACAGCAGGCTCATGGAAGATTAATGTGGACGCAGCCCTATTTAACAATAAAGGGAAGACAGGAATTGGCATGGTTGTTCGAGATGAATTGGGACTCTTCATTGCAGCCAAGTCAATCCCACTTTGGGCACTTCGGACCCTTCTATCGCAGAAGCTGTAGGAGTTCGTGAAGCCTTGTCGTGGATGAAATCTCATTTTTCGGGGGTTCATATCATTGAGATGGATGCTCTTCTAGTTTTCAATGCCCTCCATGATGAAGAGCCGGACTACTCCCACTTCGGGTTCATTATTGAAGATTGTCGGAATCTAGCCCGTGAATTTATGAACTTAAGATTTTCTTGGGTTAGGCGGTCTGCGAATCGCGTCGCTCACGCACTTGCTAGGGCGGCAGATTCCTTGTCAGATCCATTTGAGTGGTTTAATTTTCCCCCATTGTTTATTTCTGATGTACTTATTACCGACGCAATGAATGAATAAATCTTCATTCTTCAAAAAAAAAAAAAAATCACGATGTATTAATAATCACTTCGAAACCTAGGAGTGGCAGTACTGTAATTTTGCATGTGTATTCTCTCAAAAATATTTTAGACTCAAATTTAATTTCCTAAGTCTGGAGGTTATTGGGTTGAACTTTACAAGAATCATTTTTAATATAACCTTTATTAAATTGAGAAACTTTCTCATATCTTTTATTAAATTGAGAAACTTTCTCATATTTTTTTGTAACCTTTTTTCACATTTTAGCCACATACTTAAATAAATTTTTCTAAAAGATTTCTCAGAATTGATCTAATAGAAAAGCAAGACTCGCGTTTGGCACAAGGCAATAGAAAACAAAGATAAATTTATTAAAAAGAAAAAGAAAAGGAAAAAAAGATAAATTTAGAAACAATCCCCAATGTCTGATCATTGAATAACATTATCGAGTACGTTTTTTCACATACTCAAATGGAAGCGAGATGGCGAAATTTTTTTTATCTTTAAACACGGAATAAAAAAATTTGAGAAAATAATTACACGAAAAGCTTATGTAGATGAATGGACAATTTTACCCTTTCTAAGTTAGTCTATGCATGAGCATGACGCTCCACACCACTGGCGAAGAGAGTGGTAGGCCTCTGTAGGCCTTTGCCTGCACAACTTTTTTCTTTTTTTTTTTTTTGTTTTGTTTGTTTTATTTGTTTTTTTTACAGAAAATCTATAAAGGCCACCGTATTGCTATAATTCTATTTTCTAAATCCTAAGTTAATAATTTTAATTGGTAAAGCCCAAAATCCAAATTCCCCACCCACTAACTTCCAACTCCCAACGATCCTACCCAATTTGAAACCTTTATAAATTTATCAAATTAACCAATTACGCCATATGACTAATCAAATATATTATACTCCCTCCGTCCCAATTATTATATAGGGCTTTATTCCTGTTTTGGGATGTCCCAATTATATAGGAACTTTCGTATTTTTTACTATAATACCTCTATTTAATTTGAAAATTTTAAAGCCTTTTGTTAGCTCCAATAATTTTTTAACTTATTAATAAGGGCAAAATGGAAAATTATTTGTATTATTTACTTTTCCCATGCAATTCTTAGTATGTGTGAAAAGTCAACGAGCCCTTTATAATTGGGACAGAGGCAGTATTTTACAAGTTTTTTCATAATTTCACATTGTTTCAATTCGAAATTATTCTAATACTTAGTATATCACTAGATTTTTTCAAATAATACAAAATTTATATTATAAATATTCCATTAAAAAAAATTTCGGGGCCAGCCCAAAGTCCGCCGCTCAATATGCCTACACAGCTTCAACTGTCTGGCTTCGCCACTGCTCCACACCATTTAACAGATAGATTGATGTTTTTCTTTCAAAAAAGAAAAAAAAAAGTGAGATCTGATCGCAACTATCTCAAAGAGTTAGGGGCTTTCTTGCAATTTGCACAAAAATTTAAGGACGACACGTCAATTGTTGCATGCAAAAATGACAGGTAACAGCCAGAGACAATGACACGTGCACTATTTCCATCAGGTGGTGTTCACGTCCTCCCAAGCTGCCACGTCATCCCACGAAACACACGCACGCACATCACCAAACGCAACCATGAGCCCTTATTAAAGAACAAATACAAAACTTGTTGCAGAGTTTCAGTTATTTTGATTCGGTGCTTTACTCTCCAATACTCCTCAAGTATAGATTCCACTTCGAATTTTCGCATAAAAGAGGGCATTTGTTTTTTCTATCGATTTTGACCTAGAAATGAGCGATGATAGTGGGAGAATTGTCGGGTCATTTTCGAGAAATATTTCGAAAATTCCGATGGAGATTTCTATGGAGGAAGCGATTTCGATGTTTCCTGGGTTTCGATTTTCTCCGACGGATGAGGAATTGATCGAGTATTACTTGAAGAAGAAGCTTATGGGTTCTGATAAGTGTGTTGAAGTCATTCCCGAGGTCGATATCTGTCGCCACGAGCCTTGGGATTTACCAGGTTCTACTTTTACTTCTATTTCTACTTCTACTTCTTTCTCATAGTAATAATTAGATATATACTGAATGGGTATTTGTGTGTGTTTTTGTAATTATGTTATTGTAACGAGGATGTTGTTTAATGTTGTTCTGGCTTCTGGAAATAGATTAGGAACAGTTGAGGTTTTCTCCATTGTGAGATTCTCTGAGCTCAATTGCAAGCAGGGGATTTATAAAAAATTAGGAGTAGAAGAAGTTAAAATTATTGGGAAGTCATTGTGTGGGAAGAAATTACAGAGCACGTTTGGCAGGTTTATAGAATCATTTAGGATAAACAATTGTCAAAAGGCAGCACATTCTTCATCACTTATTTCTTTTTGTTTAAAAACTACTGTTTTTGAAAACTTTATGAGCATACTCAATATTGTCGCTTTACCTATGAGCTTGTTTGGTAAAGCCTTTTCAGGGAGAAAGTGATTGCATGAGAGAATGTGCGGTTAAAAAGTAAAAATTTTTATGGAGAGAGTAATTTCCGCGGGAGAAATGCATGGTTAGAAAATAAGGAATCTTGTGTTGACACGTGTGGTTAAAAAGTAAGGTAACTTATTTGATAAACGATCAAAATTGTTTGTGGTTGCAAATGATTGTTACAGCAAGTGATTGGAATATAGTTTTGTCAAACATGGACATATTACATATGTTTTGTACTTCTCTTTTTGGTCCCATGTTGTTGCAACACAACATAGGTGGTGACAGATAGTTGCTATTTGCAAATAAAATTTGGTTCTTTGAGTAATTTGGATTCATGTTGCTGTGTCAGCTAAGTGCTTGTTCGACAAGGCCTTTTTAATTATGCGTGGCAACTGATTAATTCTTGTTCACACTGATCAACAGCCCAAACCATCATGCAATCCGATAACGAATGGTTCTTCTTTACTCCCCGAGGAAGAAAGTACCCAAAGGGCTCCCAAAGTAAAAGGGCAACTGAATTTGGCTACTGGAAGGCCACAGGAAAAGAACGTGCTGTTAAGTCGGGTTCAAATCTCATTGGCACTAAAAGGACCCTTGTCTTCCACAAGGGTCGAGCTCCGAAAGGACAAAGGACAGAATGGATAATGCACGAGTATTGTATAAGCGAGAAATCTCAGGTTAGTCTATACTCTGTGTGTTTATTTTTTATTTTTATTTTTGGTATTAGACTGACTTGTTTTTGTTGAGGATAATATTTAAATGATCTATCAATTTAAATTTTTGCATCAAATTGTTCAACAATGGTATTAGAATAGGAGTTCGAATATCATCGCCGCCCATTTAAACAAGTTGTGCATCAGTGCATGTGGTAGGCTTTGATCCGGGGCCTACACATGAGTGAGGATAGTTAAATAATAAACATTAGAACTATTGTATGAACTTAAACTTTTAGATCATGTGGTTCAATATTTTATACAGTTGGTTATGTAATGTTCCTCGATGATATTTGTAGGATTCTATGGTTATATGCCGTCTTAGAAAGAACAGTGAGTTCCATATAAACGAAAACCAGGGAAAACGTCCTGAGAATGTTCAAGATGATTCTTCCCCATTAAACAACAGTGCTGCAGCTCCATCTGGAATTGACCAATCAAACTTGGTTGAAGGGATTAAGATGGATGAAAGCTGTTCAAAGGAGAGTAGTGGCAGTTATAATTCTCATTTGGTAGAGCAGATTGACGACTGTGGCTCTGAATCTGACGAGAAAGAAACCGAGATTGACCAGCAGAATTTCCCTAGCAACGAAAAGGTTTGTGGAGTTTCATGTCAATTACATTTCATGCTCTGTTAACAACTTCTTCATATCTTGAATGTGAAATTTGACCTCCACACCCTGCAATAGAGCACTAGACCAGGGGTAAAGATGGTATTTCACCTTGTTGTGATTTTCTTGTTTCAGGATTGGGCCGATGATGAGGAATGGTTCGCCGATATAATGAAAGATGACATAATAATGCTAGATGATTCTGCGTTGAATACAAACACTGGACTATTTCCTTCTGTCTCTGTAGAACCCGAGCGTGACGTGAGTTATGAGCAACCATCCCAAGCTACCACCTCAACCACCACCACCACCGCCCCGGCCACCGCCATCCCTTCTCAGGGAACAGCAAATCGACGACTCAGACTATGGTGGCCAAAACGTCGAGTAGATAACTGTGAAGCATCTAATGGCAAAAAGGAGAGTGTAGCTTGCTCAAGTAAAAAGTCGATGCTGTTTCTGGTTAGAGTTAGGCTTAGGTGGCTAGCCCTGTTTGTGGTTATGCTAGTTCTTCTGGCACTACTTGTGTTCTTTACTCGAAGTTATCCGGTAGGTGGTGGTTCTGGATTTAAACGATACAGGGATATCAACTGGAATGGGTTTCTTCCCTCAAATCTTGAAGGGTTAATCGGGTGAATTTGATCTATGGTTTTATAATGGAAGAGGAGATCAGAATGTATATTCTAATGTGTTACTTCTATAATGTGCATATGCATGTTTATTAGAAATGGATTATGAACCTGTTTTACAGGTATGGAAAATTTGTTCCTAGGAGAGTACGATATTTTGCTTATTTTTTCTTGTTTTCTGGTAACTCTTCATGGCATCTTAATATCTATGTAAATTAATATTATAAATACACATACATAAATACATTTTGTGTTTACTTGAATATATGTCATTTTGATATTAAATTAGTTGAGATGATGCTTACTTGACATGTTAAAATCTCTCTTAAATGTATTATTATTGTTCTTCAATTTTTGTGCATAAATGTTAAGTGAAATGCAGCTCAAATAGTCAAATGGAAGTAAAAATCAATAGAAATACTTTTTGCTCTCTTGGATTTTTGATACCTGTAAGTTCAAAATCGATAGAAATACTTTGTTATTCTGGTATCAGAAATACTGGGACACAGCCATCCCATATTGGAAGCTTGGACTTTAATTGTAAGTACTCCAAATAAATAAATAAATGTGTGTGAGCTATTCCGTTCTTCTCGATTGTATATAGTGTATGTTTGGTGTCGATGGGTTCCGATTTATAGTGTAACTTTTGCCTTGTCTGTTGGCGTGATTTGAGCTTTAACAAGGTGTGAGATTTCACTACATTTTACCAATATCACGACTTCTCATTTTCTAGAGAGATTTCGAAAATAGCAGAAAAGAAATATTGATATTAAAAAATAAAATGTTAAAAACGTTTCATATTTTTAATAATAGCAATATTTGGTGAAGCGTTGAAAATGTCGTTATTCGTTGTACTCCTCAATGCCATAATCGTTAGCTGCACGGGCAACCAATTTGTTTCTATCAACTACTAGATGGTGGATATGGTGGTCACAAACCACAAGATGGGGGTTTGAACCACCATATGGTGGTCGTCTTGCAACCACCTTCTCGCAATCGGCAATGACCAGCTTGGTTCGCTGGCATGAGGTGTGAGGGTTGATGAAAAGGGTCAAAGTAAACAATTTGAGAAGTTTAAGACTTCTACGCAATTTTTATTGTCACAAAAAGAATTTTTTGGTATTTTTGCAATTATGCAAAATTTTTGCTACTTTGTAATTACTATACTTTTTCTTGTGATTCTTACAGTTAGTCCTATTTTCTAATATGATTACATTTATTCTTTTTTTCATTTTTAGTAAATCCAAATAAAGTGTGATTCATGTATCATAAGCTCATTAATATTGGAAATATTTGTATTGGGCGGTCCTATTATCCTATGTGGTAGATCACCCAATGAAATCTTCTCATATCCCTCATACTTTTTTATTTTATTTTTTATTTTATTTTCTTTCCCTTTTCACCCAAAAACCTTTAAATGGGTATTATCTGACGAGTCAATCTACTTGTATTATAATAGTTGCATTGCACTATTTTTCTTTCTCAAATCTCTTGCCTTTCAAAAGAGAACTCACGAACCAAATAATTTTCCCTTTGCCAAGGCAACGCTGGTGTCTTTTTATCTTTTATTTTTTTTTTTTATTATTATTATTATTATTATTATTATTATTATTATTATTATTATTATTATTATTTTGAAGCAGGTGTCTTTTTATCTTTTCTTCAATTTGAAATCTTTCGTTTATGATTAGCTTTTCTTTCTAGAAAATTATTTTTTAAAAAGAAAAATAAAGGAGAAATCTTCCGACTGTTTTTTTTTTCTATTTTCAAGAGGGCAAATAATTATTTTGCCTAGGTACAAGAGATATTTTACCAAATGTTTTTGTCTAATAACTATTGGACAAATTTTGATGAATATTTATAGATTTTGAACATTTCTATCTTGTTTTAATATTTCAAATTTAATGTCAGGATTCCTTTTCTTTCGAAACTGTGACTTTATTTGTACATTTTATTTATTTTATTACATTATTTAGCATCTAAAGAATTTGTGTTATGAATAAATTATTTAGTAGAGACAAGAAAAATATTGCACGAATAAATAGCATGTACATTTATACACATCGAACGAAATTTTGAAATTTATACAAAAAAAAAAAAAAGAAATTTTAGTATGTCGCCGGGTGGTAATTAACCACCCCGTGCCGCATCTATTCGGTCCTTGAATATGATAACATTATTATATTATATGAAAACGTTATATATTATAATAACGTGTAAATAATTTTCCGGCAAGGAAATGTTTCACACCATTTGTCAACCATTGTTTTATGATTAGTGCTTAAAAGTGATATTTATTTTGTATTAATTTATATATTTTGAGCAATTGATTCTAATAATAATAACGAACTAGACGATTTTTATACTATTTTCTCAGGTTGATCACTTTTATAAGAGAATGAATTTTAAGCAAAAGGATACAATTGACATTCACTTTGATACCAGTTGATGTGCTCATTCTTGATTGGCATGGATAAATAAATACACAATTCAGCAGTCCAAGATAAAGAAGAATGCAGGGACACGTGAGAAGTCAAGAAAAGGAATTGGCATTAATAAACTAGTGACATGAATTGGGCCTTGGAATTAAGTTAGTGGGCTTTTAGTATTATTGGGCTTATTCTTAGATTTGCATAAGGCTGGAAAATAAATACACGAACCAAGAGGAAAAAAAGGCCGCTCACGTAAAACTCCAAGGCATCGCAGGCTGCTGGAACTCATCCTCCTCTCCAAGATTCCTCCTAAAATTATAGTTTATTCTTTCTTTTTTTATGGGGAACTAATTTTCCAACTAGGATTAGGGGATAAACCCAGATTATTTATGTGATGTTATTGATTCAATTTAGACAAATACTTTTTAGGCAATTTTAGTAATTGGATTGTTAATTTAACATTGGGCTTATTTATTGAGACGATTGATGGTTGCTATATAATCTAATTCATAGGGTCAATCAAGTTTTTCCTATTGTTTAGTAAAAACAACAATTCTTTTGAAATTTTGAAGACCCAGTTGATTGATTAAAATCTCGATCGAACTATTTCTTGATAGATTGTTGCTGTAAGTACAATTTATACTTGAGATTAATTTTATAAGAGATTAATCGTGCTTATTATGTAAACAACTTTTAACTAAATTTATCTTTCCAATATCAATTCTTATGTAAGTTTTAAGAAAATAATTGAATCATAGCACCGCTTAGATAATCGACGGTGGAACCCCGATGCCTTAGTGTTTCTCTCTTATTAATTTACTACAATTCAAGTTCATTTATTTCATTATTATATTCTCAATTGAATCGTTTTAATTATTTTATTTTCCTTAGTCTATAATAATTTTGCGATCTTTCCCATTGCTCCTGGTGGAACGATACTCGTACTCCGAGTTATACTACTACGCAACTCCTACACTTGGGATTAGCAAGCATTTTATTATAATGACATGGCATGGTTCATTTGGTGGAAACAATTTTACTAACCGCCGTATGTAAATTACATTATTTGAAGGTTTTATATAGGAAATGTGAAAAAAATAAAGGCAAATAGGTAAGAGGTGGAGGAAGTAAAAACTAAAAATAAGAGAGATGAAAAGATTTTATCTGGCGGCTCCACCAATCTACAATGGTAAAGTCGTTCTATACAAATTTTTCTTAGTACGAAGTATATGTACTTGAAGAATGTATATAAATCGTCAATAATGTTCTAGTACCATCAAAAGTTCTTTAGTTAAGGAACCATCAAGCCGTTTTGAGAGTCCATCTGACATCTGTTTTGAAATCCTAGACCAGATCTAGAATCAGTACGACGAGGGGGAACTCCAACAATTTTGAAAATTTTCCAATGACTGTTGCGGCTCGTGGCGGCCGGTCAAAGTTTTGGCACTCATCCAAGGCTAAAATTAATGCCAAAACTTTGACCGGCTGCTACGGGCCACCACCGTATCGTCGAAAAATTTTCAAAATTGCTGAAGCTCCTTCTCGCCATGCTGATTCTAGATTTGGTCCCGGATTTCAAAATGGATGTCGGATGGACTCTCAAAACGGCTTGATGGTTCCTTAACTAAGAAACTTTTGATGGTTTTAGAAACTTATTGATGGTTTTAACTAAGGAACTTATTGTATAAATCGTACATGATTAATCTTGATAATGCATACACTACTGAGAATCAAACTAGAATAAAAGTTCAAATACAATGTAATTTCAACAAAAAAAAAAAAAACAGTACAAATTATAAATAGTTTTATTACCTAAATTTGTATGTTATGTATTTAAAGGGTTATAAGGAATAGATTATAATGGTTTTTAAATGTTTTTAATGTAAAAGAGGAGAGAGAGTGAGTGGAGTTGAGTGATTAAGATTTGTGGATGTGATTGATTTAGGAGAGAGAAAAAAATTAAAAAAAAAAGTGTTTAAAACACTTTTAATTTGATGCCTAACGGGCTATTAGGTATCCAAGTGGTAAAAATTAGAAAGATTTCGGCCCAAAATTTTCTCTATAATTCTGTTGGCTTTGAAAAAATTATTACAAAACATAATTAGTTTATTTTACCATATTTTATTATTTATTAAAAATATTATAACCATTATCAGAAAAGGGCCCAAAAAAAAAATAAATAAATAAAAACGGGATCATGTTAATTTTTAGGAGGAAGGAAGAACGGACTTGTCATGATGTAGAAAATCTAGAAAACGTGTGTTATAGGTACGAGTTTGACTCTGACTCAGGACTTAAAGACGTCATTCAAATCTTTTATTAATTTCAATTCCGATATTGCAGGAATGCCCCTGTGGAATTTTAAGTAGTTGGTAAACAACGTATTCATATTTAACATTATCCTCAACCGTCCTTCCAGTTTGTTTTCTCGTCAAAGGGACAACACATAAGCGGTTTCAATAAACGTGGGAGATATTGGATAATCTTTATCGTTATAGGTCAAGATTAAGAAAAATAAACATTTGAGGCCACTTTTTCAACTCACATTAATCGAAAACAAAATTAAATCCGAGGAAGGAAGACTTGTTTTATGGATTAAATAGAAGTAAGAAGAATCCTCTCGTAACATTTATTTCTTATCTCATCTGAAAAAAATCCTATTGACTCATTATTTCTAGAGTTGGGTCAAGAAGGGTGTGCTAGGCCCAACTCCAAGAAGATATAATTTGATTTCTTAATGGAAAAATTACAGCATATACACAGACTATTGTAGTACATTATATGAGACAAAAGGAGGATAGAACGATTATTTTGTCTTCGTTCCTATTGTGAAATGACAATACACTTGTGAATCGTAATGCAAAGGATGTATGTATAACATCGCTCTAAGTGCTAGTTGAATTGTCTTATCGTGGTTGATTAGAATGCGTGATGTCAAGTTTTGACCAAATTAAAAAAAAAAAAAAAAAGCCCCTCATGATGTCCATAAGAATATTTCATTGCACCGGAAACTATTTTGACAAGTTTCGATTGTACGTTAGTTGGTAAATTTTGTGTGACTATGAAGGCTAAAATACTAAATTGGTATTTTAAAAAAAACACACATTTGACAATTTGGTATTTTAAAAAATTCTGACAACAAATTATTATTTAAAAATCGAGATTCTGACAAATTGGTATTTAAAAATCGAAATTCCGACAATTAGGCATTTTTCTCTCACCGGCGATGGAATCTCGAAAAAAATAATAATATTTTCAAATTTTCATATTTTTTATTCATTTTTGTATTTTTTATTTAATTTATGTATTTTTACATTCGATTTTTCTCGCGGTATATTCCTACTAAAATTTTACGAAAATACAATAATTATATTTATTGTTAACTGCTGGTAAAAATCAAAATGTGTACGTATCTAATGAAAAAAAAATTATTGTGACTAAATAAATAAATAAATCAAAAAATCAAATCAAAAAATTCAAAAAAATGGTGAAAATTTCAACACCGTACCATTTGTTCGTATTAATATCGTAACTTTTCACAATACATTAAAGACACACACAATTTTTATTAACCAAAACATTTCATAATAAATGTAATTATTGTAACTACATAAAATTTTAACATAAATATATCACTGTAAAAACTTACAAAATATAAATAAAAAATAATATAAAATCAAAAAATTTATAACCAAAAACAAAAAACCTTAAACCCACCCCACCCCACCCCAGTAAAATATCGATTGGGCTACCGAGGGTGTTGGACCCTCGGATTTTAAACGGCAACGAGGTGGTCAGTGGCGACCTTGCCGTGATCGATTTTTTGGGAAACCTCGATGGCCCAATCAGTTTTTGGGGCCTGGGTAGGGTGGAGTGGGGGTGGGGTTGGGTGGGGTGGGTTTAGGATTTTTTATTTTATTATTTATTTATATTATTATTAATGAGAATTTTAAAATACAGAAAATAAAGAAAATGATTTAAAACTAGGAAAATTTGAAAATATTATTATTTTAATAGAGATTCCACCGCCGACGAGAGAAAAATACCTAACTATGGGATTCTCGATTTTCAAATACCAATTTGTGTCCGAAATTTTTAAAATACAAAATCGTCAAAAGTGTGTTTTTTAAAATACCAATTTGGTATTTTAGCCAACTATGAAGTGTCGTGCTTTTCACACATTTTGTCTTTGTCTATGTGACCTGTTGTTTTTCATGATCTAATTAGTCACAACAATCCGACTCAGGTACCCACTGTGGGTACCTTACTGCAGACAAATGATCGGGAAAAAATTATGGGGGTCGGGTGAGACCCCTCACCATCAGGGGACAGTTATGTATTATTCGTCTAACTTAACGTACATACCAAAAAAATTTTAAAAAAAATTAAAAAAAATTTGCGTGATGACGTGGTGCCACCTGGTGGCACCACATAGGCATGGGGATTGGCTTATGTTCCCCCTGTGGGGAACAGAGCCAATCCGTTAGTCACAATTCATCCAAAAACAAAAAAAAAAAAAAGAAAAGAAAAGAAAAAGAAAGTAAAACTTGATTTATTTGAGTTTATGCACGTTTTATACACAATTCGATCTTGTACATGTTTTAGTTACAATTTATGTCACTCATGCATGTGATCTACTGTTTTTCATTGTATATTTCGTCACAATTCATTTAAAACAATAAAAGTTTCTTTATGTGACCCATTCATGTTTTAGTCAAATTAGTCACAACGCCTCTTGCATGTTTTATTCACAATTTATGTGACCTCAATTTTAGTTACAAATAATAATAAGAAAAAAACCTAATTTATGAACTTTTAAAATATCGATATATATAATATGTGGCTACATAAAAGTAAACATTGAGTAGAAGCGAATTTTTTCTTTCCCTTAATTTATCACTGGACGTAACAAAGTTTAATATTTACTAAATACAAAATAGATGTATTTTTAAGGTGCACAATTATCTTATTTGCTGATACTTATGTAGAATTTTTCTTCCTTATAGAAGTTGTTTTTGCTATATACTAATGTGTTTCATTTCTATTGAAGTGATTTGTATTACAAGTTCACAATTATATGTTTATTTGACCTTTTTCCCCCATATTTTAAATTTTTTCTCCCCTCTCTCTTATGCGACGCCTCAAAGTGGCGCAAATAATCAGTCCATAGGCAAATTTACGGATCAGTCGAGAAAAGACGAAGGGAAATGTGTCGATGACCTCAATGTTTTCGAGAATTTATGCCTCGAGAGAGTACATGTGAATTGGTTTCTCGGTTCATCTTTGGAGGCATGCATATTTATTACTCTTCGCATAAATATGGTTTATTGTATTCACTGAACGGATTTCACCTCAATATTAGTCATTAGATGATGTCGAAGTAATCATATCTAATGAAGAAGTAACATGTGTCGTTTAACTTGTAGGTACAATAACCATGTATTCAAGTGGACATTAGATGAGTATTAATTTGTTGTGTTGTCTTAAATCGTAAAACATACACGATTTTTACTTCTTTATCTTTCATAATACTATTCACTTCTGTAAAATCTAAGTTATAATATTATAAGTATTAAGTAGTGCTTTACATAGTACTTGGCTAGACGCGAAGGTAAAGTAGCTCTATTAATTGGTGTTGCTAGTGAAACTAGCTCGCACACTGCTCGACTGTTCTTCAAACTCGGAGTTAAATGGTGGATTGTAGACATCCAAGACGAGTTGGGGAAGAAGCTAGTGTGCAAAGATTTGGGACACCCATCAACCTCCTTTGTCTATGTGATGTAATTAAGGGCTTTGATATGGAAATTAACTAAAGTTAACACGATTGTTGCCAAATACGAAGCGTTGGATATAACATAAAACTATGAAAGGTGTTGATTTTAAGTCAGATGATGTGGTTGAAGCTATTCTTTCTTTATAAAAGATGAATCAAAGTATGTTGTATGCAAGTAAACATAATCTTTCGTTAATAAAGGCTTCATTGTTACAAATTCAATTTTCTCCATATTTGAATCCACATAAAGGAATTTTAAATTGAGACTTGATGAATTATGTGTAGAAGCAGCAAAACCTTTTGTTGTGTGCTTAGTTAGTTTTCCCTACTGTTTCCTAGGTTGTAAATTTCAGTAACATGCTAACCTATGTGTCAACAAGCATATCATTAGATTTCAAGTGGTTGCTAATCAAATAAAAAAAAGCATACAATATCTGATAACATGCAATTATAGCTACTAAGAAATCAAAAATTTCTAACATGAACGGTTGTTGAGGCATTGGCAAGCAACCTTACATCATTTCATCCTCAACTTCATCAATTTCAAGTAATGCTTCTTTGACTCTAAAGAACTTGAAACCTAATTGGTTTACAGTATCGACATGACTTGCTCACCATTTAGGTGACAATGGCTTCACATTAGTTTTATTTTTTATCAATAATTTTCCGTAGTCTCTAGAATTAGGGTTTACAAAAAATAAAAAAAGAAAAAAAAAAAGAAAGAAGAGCTTGCCATATCACATAGAATATTATCACACGGTTTATAATACAGTGTCTATTCTAGTGCATGTCCCAAAAAATAAATAAATAAATAAATAAATAAAAATAAAAAAAAATAAAAAATCTGATATATATATATATATATATATATATATATATATATATAGTGATAGGGGTTGATTTTTAATGGTTTTTAAAGGTTTTTAATGTAAAAGAGGAGAGAGAATGAGCGGAGTTGAATGGTAGAAATTTGTTAATGTGATATGATATGTGGATGTGATTGATTTAGGGTAAAGAAATAGTGGATAAAAAATGGTAAAAATATTTTTAAAAGATTCCCTAACAAGCTTATATTTCAAGTGATTTTAATTTAATATATCAAAGATGAAAAAATAGGGAATAACTATGGATCACGACGGGGTTGTACATGGAAAAGCCCATATCCATTCAACTATTTAAGGTCCATCCAGACTTAAGAGGTCCATATCCCTCAATGGAAACACATACCAGAATTCAACTTTCTTGTCTTGAAAATACACAGAGTTCCTCAATAATTATGAGCTTAGAACTATTGTTTCATTTTATTGCATCTAATTAAAATAATTCACATGTATAATTAAGCATATTAATTTAATAGTATAGATTATTTATTTATTTTTTAAATTAGTGTGGATTCTTATAAGTTTATAATTAGATAGAGAGCCAAATTGATCGAAAATGAGACTGCGAATCTTAATTCGATATGTTTCACATGAAAACACATTATTAACCCCCATCTAATCAAATAATTAAATATAATTACAAAATTAAATTTACTTGTTACTGCAGATGTGTGCGGTGGTGGGTGAGTTGATACTTGGACTCAAAATAATTAAAAAATAAACATATCTCGTTCCCACCAAATCTAACATCCGTCAAATAATTTCTATTTATTTATTTAATTAACATTAAACGTGTCACGTGACTCACGTCTGACTCGATAATTAAATAAAAAATGTACAAAATTTTTTTCAGAATAATAATCAACGCGATAAGGACTAAGGAGTTTGAAGATTTTATTGTCTTTAAATGATGGCGTGTAGAGAAGGAATATTATTACACAGATTCACACAACATCGGGTCATTGTACTCACCGACCCGACAACATACAAAATCTCCCACCAACCTAATCTGATGATTCTGTTTGAAATTTGTAGAAGTGAAAGCAGAAAGCAGAAATCGAGCAACCATATCCAATGCATGAATTCTGTATCACGTGTCCGTCAAATAGAATTGTTTGCATTTAACATTTAAGAAATTGACATTGAAATTTATAAAATGTCTCCTATGACTGACACGTGCGGATATTTAATTAAAATCGATGACCATTCCAATCAGATGTTCACATATGGGTATGCTACGATGCCCACATATTGTTGGATAGATGCCACATGCCCCCCAATCATCAGGAGAGAGATATGTATTGTTGATCCGCCCACATATGGGCACCGTAGCGTGCTCACATATAGACACTTGATCAAAACCGATCATCGACAATATTCTACAACCTATTAGTATTTTACATGTGTTTTGTAATCAAATATTACAATATATGTGCTTTTAATCAAATATTACAAAATAAAATAATTAAGATAAATTAACAGAGAAAAAAACGTAACCCAAAAAAAGGGGAAAAAACATGTTTTAAATTTTTAAAAATGATAATCATCCAACCTTACACACTGTAGACAGCATCTAACTTTTCATTCACATCAGCTTAACTTTATCTATATTTTTCACAATTGAAGATGATTTTCATTTTTTTTTTTTTTTGGTGTGTGTAAAATGTATGTTGCTTATGTGGTTCTTTAATTTTTACAAAATCGGCATACCATTTGAGATACTTTTTATGCAAAATTTTGAAATGCAGGGTTGGGTTGCAAATTTGAAAAATATTATTTATAACTGATGGTCATCATCAATAATATCACCTTAATTGAAATTTTTATTTTAGATTCTACATTTAAAATATAATATTTAAACTGACAAATTAGTTACTATCAACTATCACTTCAATGATGAATAAGTAGGCATAATTTATATATACCAGTCTATTTATTACAAGATGTGTACTGGTCTGAACTAGCCATGTGAAGATGAAATGAAAATTTTATCTTTTCTGCTATTGTGTCAAATTAAGCTATAAACTCCGTAGTAAAGGAGGTGATACGTGTAGCGGTGTAGTATGATCCAAATAAATAATATTAATTGTAAATCTATTTCATGAGAATAAACAAGGATGGAAAGATTTATAGAAGTTAATTTTTTAATTTTTCTTTTAGAGACGTTACTACATTGTGAGTTGATAACACAATGACATAAAACTTTATGAACAAACAATATGCTATTTGAATATACAGATCTATACATAAAAAAAAAAAAAAAATTATGATAATGTGAAATGTCATATCTGGTAATATTGGTTTTCCCAAGAAAAAAAATCTTGTAATATTGTGATGTGTAAGTAACTGAAACAACAAAATTGCTTTTTTGGGGAGACAGAGAGGAAGAGGAAAGAGGAAATTGTACGTAAAAAGTGAAATTAAACATGTATGCCCATTTCAGCAAAACTTCCTAATCCATTGGCAAACTTTTATGCTTACAGACCTAAACATAGCTAAAATGGTAACAGCTTTTTAATAGAATATTAGGGTGTGTTTGATTGCACAAAAGTTTTCCTGGAAAACGAGTTTTCCAGCCATTTTTTCCAGCTTTGGGTGTTTGATTGGTTTTTTTTTTCGAAAACGTTTTCCAGGTACAAGCGTTTAAAGCACAAAAATCATAGTTTTCCTGGAAAACTCAATCCAAGGAAAAGGTAGGAATCCGTTTTCCAGGAAAACGTTTTCCCAGAATTCCCTTTCCCGGAATCCTATCAAACACATCCTTAAAGTAATGCTCTGCTCTGTCTTGAAGGAGGATCAATCACACTCTTATCTGCGTAATAGTGTTATGTAAGTTAGAGTAATTAATTGTTTAATTTTGTTTTATCCAATCTATTTTATGTCTTAGAAGGGTTGAACAATCACGATCGATAATGCAAATCTAAAAATTAGTTTGTTAGTTGTTTAATATTTGGCTGCAAATTGAATGGATTCTCATAAATGATTATAGATCGACTCGACCATATGATCAATTTTATGATATCGAAAATGATCTAACATTAGCGATCATATCTTGTTATAGTACTAACACGTCAAACCCGTGTATGACATATTTACTACATATTGGTTGTTTTTGCATTTCGGATTTTGTGTACTTTTATTTTTCTTGGTTGGGAGCCTCAGTTGCAAATATCGGTCTATCATGTATACTTGTCAATTAATATGGTCCTACATATTAACTAGAACAAGATACAATTTGCAGTTGCGTACAAAAAGCCAATTGACATGCGATATAAGCTGCAACTTACCGCAAATTAATAACAAGAGCATGATACACATTGCAGTGATTACGGTTGCATCTAAACAATAACCTTTACAAATTGACCAACGTTCCTTTTCACTCGTAAGAGTTATTTGATCATTTTGTCTTCAATGCCTTTGACGAAAATCTAATGACAATTGACAATCATCGTTATATAGGGGTGGCAAACGAGTCGAGCCGACAATAACCTTTACAAATTGACCAACGTTCCTTTTCACTCGTAAGAGTTATTTGATCATTTTGTCTTCAATACCTTTGACGAAAATCTAATGACAATTGACAATCGTCGTCATATAGGGGTGGCAAACGAGCTGAGGCGAGCCAGCTCGGCTCGTTAACACCGAGCTCGGGTTCGGCTCGTTCGGCTCAGGAGCCAAACCCGAGTGGTCCACGAACCGCTCGGCTCGGCCTCATTTTTTTTCTCAATTTAAAGTGTTCAATTAGTAACTTTTTTTTGTATAATTACTTAAATTAATTAGTATGACTTATCCATATTGGTTAAAAGTAGACATTGATTAATTAAAAGTGAATACGACAAAATTATAAAAGAGTCAAAATGAAAATAGTTTTTCAATTAAAAAATTTAAAATTGCAACTCATTAAAATTTGACTAGCTCACGAGCTGGTCTACAAACTTTAGGAGCCGAACCCGAACTGTCCATTGCCCAATTTTTTGGCTCGGTCCATGTCCAAGTCCATGTTTTGACGAGCCAAACCTAACTGAATACACGAACTCACGAACTGTCCAACTCATTTACCACTCCTATCGTTATATATGCACATTATTGATGTGAGCGGCATATTTTGTAAAATGCTAAATATTGCATACACTTTTCTAAGAAAAAGAATATTCAGATGGGAGACAGATTTTAAAATCTAAAATTCCGTCCTCTTTTTTTTTTTTTTTTTTTTTTTTGAAGTTTTGTCTTATTTATTTATCCCTATTTTCAGTTTTTTTCCCTAAGATTTTATTAAAATTTACACTCCAACTTTGGACGGCTGGCCCACCCACCAAATATTTTATCTTATGCCTAAAGATTGCAAAATGGGACCACAATCACTTTTTCATTTTTGCAATTCATCAAATCACCTTCTTGGCTTCTTCCTTATAATAGGAAATATAGTTAAGCGTGTTGCCCAACAGATACGGTGTGAAAGCAATAGCGCATATCATAATGAAATGTCGGTTAAAATTTTAGCACGATAATACTATCGAATGGGGGAATATTCTCCATCTCCACGAGAATCGCGAATTGGCACCTTATTATATTTAAAAAATTCAATTTCTCCCATCATTTTCAACGGTCTATATATATTACTAGATTAATTTAATAAATTTTTATATTCTTATTTTAAAAGTATTTTCATCACTTCTTAACTTTGAATCCGAAAATTATTTTTATCATAATTTCTGCTGAATAAATACTAATAATGTTTTGTCAAAAAAAAAAACAATACTAACAATGTTTTGTCAAAAAAAAAAAAATACTAACAATGTTTTGTCAAAAAAAAAATACTAATAATGTTGAATAGTCACATTGAAGAGTCAAATCTACCATCTTTATTTATGTTCTTTTGGCTGATTTCATTCTATCAAAACAGTTCACATAATTAAATTAATATATTTGATTGTTCATATAAGCTATCTTTATTGGAAGTGACAATCGATGAGACACAAATTGAGTCATCACATATGAATTTCTCACGGAGACTATAGCATAAATAGGTACAAGATAATGACTAATGAAATAATATCAGTATATGCAAGAAATTTTTCATGCATTTTAATTATCGGAACATCTCTAATGGTTTGTGAATTCTCAAAATGTGGCTTCACATGTTGCATCACCTATTTTCACCACTTACTAGTTACTACATTCGATCCTCACCAATTATTGAAAATATTTTATCTTTATTTTCCTATTTTATTTGTTACATCAATTAAAATCCACACTGCACTATCGATAAACTTTTAAATTTGATATTGTTGAAATCAAAGTTAGGTTTTGAGTACTAATTTTAGGTTAGAAATAGTTCTCCATTAGATAAGCATTTTTCCCTTTTATACCTAAACACCCAACTTATCCATTATTATTTGCTTGTTCTTAAATAGAGCAATTAAAAAGCTCTTCATGCTTTCTCTACTAGCACCAAAATAATGAGAAAACTACACAAAAATACAAAAGAAAGAAAAGATAATAAAGGTTAACAATAACAACATTGATTAGATGAAAATGGTGCTATATGACAGATTGGTGATAGCAAGATTATCAAAAATGGAGGTGTACCGTACATTATGGTAACAAGAAGACACATAAAAAATGAGTTAATTAAAACAATTGGTACAGCATTCGTGGTACTATAATATCACAGCCTGGATTCATAAATAAGTTGCATAAAAGGTGCAGGCGAGTGATATCTTTGTGATAACAACATTACATATAAGAGGACAAAAGGAGATGACTAGATCATGACTGGGCTAGAATAAACAATTTAACTAAAACTCCACCCACACCGTTGATCATCATGTCTTCAACAAGTTGTGAAATCCCTATTTTTTTTCTCCTCCTTCCTAGTAATCAAATGCTTCATAGCATTTCAAAAGTCCGTTTGGTTTAGATATTTTTGTTGAAAATGTCATATCGATTGTTAAGTGCTTGATACAATGTAGGAAATCAGAATAGAAATCTATAGTATTGTCAAGTTTGTTTTAACTTATTTTTCATGAAAAAAAAAAGAAATTAGGAGAAAAATAAGACTTAATTTCCACAAAATTGGATGATAATTTTCTTTTCGTCATTTTACAATTTAATGGACTATATTGTTGCATGGTTTTAATTTTATTGACAAGAATATTTGAAGGTAACAATCACCCATTTAATCTAACTTGTTATTTTGAAATTAAGTATACAAAATTTCTTATCGATGCCAGAGAGGGTAAGAACTAATTATTCAGACATCAAATCACTTAACAAATCGCTAATCACAAAACCATAGCTGTTATAAAAGTATAGAAATAATAGAGAGAATTTAGAGAGTGAATTCCAAGGAATTCTCAGGAATCAATTTCATTAATAACCGAAGCCCTATTTATAGGAAAACTTCGAATGGCACAATCGTAATTACATAATTTCATCAAGGGTATAATAGTCATTCACATATAATAATTACACCTTTTACCAAATTATTCCTCCACCAAATTATTCCTCCACCAAATTATTCCTCATAATTCATAACCACCAAATTATTCTCAATTATTCATAACACTTCAATTATTATTCATAACACTAATGGTATTAATACAAATGTCTTCCTGACTGTTTGGAGAAAAACCAGGTGGGAAAAAACTTCCAAACCGATTGCGGGATAGCTTGGAGTGGTTATATCTTGCTTCATCAAAACATTGCTCCCCACGATATCTATCGGCATATGAGTATTCACGTCTTTGCGCCGTTAAAAACCTTGTCAAGAAAACCCTGGGAAAAAACTTGATCGAAGGAAAAAAAAGTGCAATTTGCTCGTTCGATTTCATATCTTGAGAACTCGATATCTTTACTTACGGTAAATGATTTCCAATATCATCATCGTTTGGATCTAAAGCATTAGCTCCATTATAACTTGATCCAATAGATACACTGTATCAATTTCTCCTATCGTTCTCAATATACCATGAATATGCCTCGTTAAAACCTTATTAGGAAAAACCCAGTGGGAAAAACCCTAATGAAGGAAAAAGAGTACATTATTCATGTGAATACGCTTTTAAAGTTGCCTCATTAAAAACCTTGCTAGGAAAACCCAATGGGATAAAACCTCAATCAAGGGAAAAAGAGTACAACGCGTATTTTATACAATTATGCTGCAAGCATTTCAAAATCTTTCATACATTTGTATGAGTATCATATACATTGGTTTTATACTCTTCGTTCATTTAGAGTGCATCAATTTTCGTACACAACTACAAAACATTCACCATGAACACATGTCTCCAAACACACAATTTAAAGCATATAAATTCATCGTAAAAACATGTAAACATATAAGTAAACCTTCATAACTAATTAACACTTAAAATATATCATTTAACATTTAATACTCACTTAATAGGTTACTTCATTCCAGGGGCTTAGCTCACCCTTTAGGATACTCATAAACACGGGTTTAGCTCATCCGATCATTTAATTTTCTTTTCGGTACTACACACACGATCGGTAATTTAACTTTCATGAGCATGCAACATATAATGACCACCATGCTTATCTTTAAACTTGAGCACTAGTCATCATCATCTCATCATCTCATAAGTTAAGGATTTCACATTCACCATTTATCATCTTCAATATATCTCAATATTTTCATTATCATTGATCATATGTAGCGCTACATTTTCATATCGTGTCGGCACATTTCAATTTCATTTCTTTCCCCATATCGACATAACTTATCGAGATATCTCATTATCAATCCTCTTGTAGGATTACACAATATAGTTATGTCTATATACTCTTCAAGAGTATATGCCTCCGTTATTAAGACCATCTTTTATAATTTGCTTTGATATATATGATTGGGGAAATATCAACGCTTCTAGCGTGCTAACTTATCAAAGCATCGTAGCTGATATATGTGATTGTTCATAGCCTTTCATGCATCTTTGAACTTCAAGTTCGTATTTCAATTTCGAGGATATAACATGATGCATTTCACATATTATTTTCAACATTTAATACTCCCCCTCATGCTGAGAAAATTTAGAACACCAAAACTCATACAGTTGGTATGATTTTAATCATATATGTTCTCATCATTCAAATTTAATATGGGAATTTAGACCGTTTGCATTCTATTCTCGATATCGGCAATTTATTTGAGGACTTTAAATAATTTGCCATATAATATCCCACTTGTATGCGCATACTCAAATCCTTCAAGGATTTATTCAAATCATTGGGATATACATTTACTAGCTTTATCATTAAATCAAAATCATGCTCATACTGGTGAGCAAATATTTAAATAAATTTCAAATTACGAATCATATACACATGTGACTATCTAGTGGATCCATATCATAATATCTAGTAGTCCACATGTAGGATGAAATGGGCCCATACTTCTCATCCTTTATTCCGTATATATTTGGGATTTATTCCCAATATTGGCTAGTAATGATTTCATCATTTATCGAGAACAATCATTAAAGAATTCTTTTAATTCTTCACTTGAAATATTGATTTCAATAATTATTTAAACCGGATGGTCAGTCCGGTTTTGCAAGCAGTATTATTGAACTTCTAGTTGATGAATTCTTATATCGATTTCACTAGTATACGTATAGTGCTCAATATGATTTATCATAGAAATAATTCACCGACATATTCCATCATCTTTTGGTGACATTATTGTCTACCACTATTCAAACACGGAGTTCTGACTCGTCGCATCACATCCGCTATTATTTAATTCAAAACGTAGCTCTTACGCTTCATATTATTTATTTAAAATCGGGTCTTATTTCATACGCGTCGTATTATTCTATAAATAAATCATCAAAATTATTGCAAAATTCATCCTAACAAGGGTCTATACATTATAATGGATCATATGCTCTCAAATCTTCGAAAATACTATCCATCACTACCGATTAAAATCCTAAAAATGATTTATCGAGGTAAAGATTAAGGATGCTAATGAATAAGGGTATCCCACAAGATATCCGATGCTTGATTGAAGCAAAGGTTCGATTATCTGGTGAGGTTTCAATTCCTTCTAAATACATGCACTGGTATGGGTAAAAGTAGTTTTTCAAAGAAAGCGAGAGCAAAAAGATTAGGAGGATACTACAAGTGTGCTCGATGGACATGTGACACTGATGTAAATCATGGGGTACTTGTCCGAAATCGAGAAGATAAAATAGCATTCATTAAGGATGGATTGAGTAAAGGAGCCTTTGGATGATATTCAACAGCTCTTGAGACACATCCTAGTGGACACGTGCAAGGTGAGCTAATGGCCTTATGGGCCAAATTCAAAGATCAACAAACGCGTTATAGTCTTGAAAAACTTACTTTAGAAGATCCTGTTGTAAATTTAGTAGAAAAATTTAGCATAATGATTTTCCCATATTTATGTAAGAAAGCTCGGTGTAATAACAAAGATCAATATATTTCTTTTATTTGTAAATATCGCTTTTTCAATTTTAAGATATATATTATTTTTCAATCACTGACAGCTATATGTCATATCACTAAAGAAAAATTTCTGCCTTTTTCTCTTTCATATTTGTCAAAAAGTAAATAGTGCACTCAATTATTGGTTTTAAAATTTTTCTTTAAATAGAGGGATTCATATATCTCTCATGTTGAAAATATAGTGCAAAAAGAGAGATAGGAGTAGAGATGGATGTGGAGATTTTAGAATCATCTCATACAAGTCAACTTTTACCTCGCCATATTAAAAACCGTATGTATTCTTGGTGGATCTAAGCGGTAGGCCATATCCAATATGTGGATATGGCAAACCAACTAAATAAAGAGTTAGGGAGACAAGAAATCAATATACTATACGGAGGAACCAACAACAAACTTTTAGCTAGACTTATAATGGCCGCACAATCATGGGAATAAGAGTTTTGAGTGTAATACCTTTCCATCTAGTTGGATCTAATACTCGAATTGGAGCCGCTTCTACCATGGGTCAGCAGGTTGGTGCTACAAGCGCAATCCATCCACAACCGCATGATGTATATGATGAATAATAGTGATGCTTTCATTGTCCTTCCAGGCTACAACACACGGAGGAAATATTCAATATAGCCTCGTTGTACGATGGAATTTTCATGTCAAACCAATAGGTTTGTTGAATATTAATAATTTCTTTGATGGCTTACTAGCGTTTCTAGATCAGTGTAAATAATAAGTTTATCTCTCATTCAATGAGAAAAATACTTATTTCTGCTAGGTTGATGAACTACTCATCAAATTTCATGCATATGTTCAAGAATCTGTGGAAGCCCAGTCCGCCGATCACAGACCATCGTGTCAGCGAAAAAGAAATTGATCCTTTAAATATTTCATTATGAATCCTAATGTTGATGGTGGCGAGTTACGAGTATTTATACTCTCGAGACATCCTCATTTATGGATTAAGATGTATATTCTTTTGCATTTCTATATTTTCAGTGTTTAATGCCATCTTTTGATATTCTCAATATGTTCCACTTCGAGCTGTTTTGTACTTCTTCTGGAGTAATAATAATATCATATTGGCTTTATTCAAATACAGAAATCTAGTGATTATGCTTCTTCAAGAGCATTTTATTCTCATATTAATACAATCTCATATCATCGATGAGATTACTTCATATAATTTCTCCATGCGATATATTATCTTTGATTTATCAACATGGGATCTATTGAGCATTTGATTTTCATCTATTTATCCAATGGTGACTTCAAGTACCACTTACTCAATTTTCTCCATTAATATTCGGTATATATGGGGAAGTAATTTTATTCTCATCGTCTACTACTTCGAGAGTATGATTAGAATATTTGATCAACTACTTCTTCCAGGTAGGATTAGTTATAACCAATCGTGTAGTATAACCCACCACATTGGAAATATGCACACCAATCGTGTGGTATTACCCACCACATTGGAAATATACTCAAACTATAAAGTGTATAAATTTAAATTGCAGAAATTAAATTTCCTCCAATAGGTGGTCGAACCTACCTTATGGGAATTATTGCAATAAATATAAATCTACGGAATTTAAATAGCAAGAATTAAATTGCATAATATTTAACTACTTCTTCAGGAGTAGGATCTGCTTAGTAGAAGGTATTACCCATCACTTAGCATATAAAGTGCAGAAATATATAAAACCTTCCGTTTAGTGACGGTTGAACCCATCATCAAGTAGGAGGTATTGCGATAATTAAAATGCAGTAAATAAAGCGAGAATTAAATATTGAACTGCTTCTCACGGGAGCAAATTTGTTCTTCTAGAACAAATACTCATTACTTCTACAAGAAGCACACTTATCCTTCTAGAATAAGTACATTATGTAATTGAACTCTTCTTGGAGTTAAAATAATATTCGATCTTTTAACTCAAATGGACTTCAAGCCATTTTATATAATCAATTGATTTAGAATTTCTTCATGAATATTCTATCCCATTTTCACTGCCGTCAAAATTAGGTCGGTTTTACCCTAAGGGTAAAATTGTCCATTCCAATTGTAAAGGTAAAATTGTCAAAAATATTTTATCAATGTTTTACGATTGGAAAATTATCTCCTTTCTATTTCAATTTATCAATATCAAAATGTTCAAGGACTATTTTGTAACTTTTTCAAAAGTTGGTGTCTTGATTTGTAAATTTTGAAAGTTTGATAATAACATATTTCAAAACGAAGTTATTACCCTATCAATGTTGGTGTCAAATCAGCTCGTTAAATCGAGTATAATGGAGTCGAAAATTTGATTTTGATAATGTATGCTCCTTATATCTCGAGAAAACGAATATTATAGTTTAATATATTATTATATTATAAAGTAATATAATATATATACCTTTTCCTTTTCTTAGGGAAGCGATTGAGCATGATTTCCTCCATTTGCCAATTCTTGAATTGCTCACAACTCTTTGTCTCTGTAAATGTTTTTACTGTGGTGATTGGGAAGATAGAGAGAGTGAGGCGTCGGAAAGTGGGAAAAAGATAAGAGAGAAAAGAAAGATAAGTATTGATTGGAGATGAATTAGGTTATTTATAATAATTCGGTTTCGATATGTAAGATCATCTATAAGATGCAATCAGAAAGCATACTCCCTTCATATTACTCAAATGGCTAGAGACTCGTGCTGATAACGTGTTATAAAAGTATAGAAATAATAGAGAGAATTTAGAGAGTGAATTCCAAGGAATTCTCAGGAATCAATTTCATTAATAACCGAAGCCCTATTTATAGGAAAACTTCGAATGGCACAATCGTAATTACATAATTTCATCAAGGGTATAATAGTCATTCACATATAATAATTACACCTTTTACCAAATTATTCCTCCACCAAATTATTCCTCCACCAAATTATTCCTCATAATTCATAACCACCAAATTATTCTCAATTATTCATAACACTTCAATTATTATTCATAACAATAGCATCAATTTAAAAAAAAAAAAAAAGAACAATGATAGGGGCAGGTATAGGGTTAGGTAATGGTTTAGGTAAAGTGATTTTTTGGACAAAATTATCCCTTATGCCCACCTCACATTCAGGGGAGCGGGGGTAATTTTGTCCAAAAAATCACTTTACCTAAATCATTACCTAACTCTATACCTACATTTATCATTTTTGAGAAAAAAATATAGCATATTTTATCGAGAAATGGCATTGCAACATCCAATCTCACACTTTCTTTTACACTTATTTAAGATGTCAAAATCTTTTGAAAAAACACAAAATAATAATATCGACATTCTTAAGTGACCAATCAACACGATGCATTCTATCATACAATAACATAATGTAACGCCTGATAGCCAACTAGTTTTTACAAAAGTTAAAAAAAAATATGTAATCATACAGTATTTTGATCTTAATCATACAGTATTTTGATCTTAATTGTGGTTTTTATTTGAATAGATGTTCGTATATTCTTAATTTATATTGATTTAATTTTACATTTATATTAAAAAGTAAAAAATCATATTAAAAATATTTATTATTTATATGTGTTTTAAGTGAAGTTGAATGAATATTTTATTTCAAAATCAAAAATTATAATATTTTCATTACAGTATTGGAATTATGGTTTGTGAAAATTCTTTTAAAAAATATTTTACGTTCACAGTTAAATTATAATATAAAAATTTAATTATTGATGCATTTTGTTGGAGAAATGCCAACTTCCTTCTTTTAAATTATTTTTTTGCTTCCCTAAAATTAAATTAATATTTATACTGTGGATTTTTTATTTTTAAAAAATACATATTCTATACAATTGTGAGCACATATTTTTATTTACTAACAATGCCTAAATTTATTTTCATTGTAGAGATTAAATTGGATTAATTATTTTATTAGTGGTAGATAAACTTCTTATCTATTTGAAAGGGAAAAATATTTTACGTGAAAATGTCATACATAATTTTTTTTATTTGATTATACAGTCATTTGATTTTAATTGTTGCTCTTATATTTAGCCTCCGTTCACCAACCACTTTTACCACTTTTTATAATTTTTTACAACTTTTTTATCTATTCTTTCTTTATCCTTAATCAATCACATCCATATATTTCATCACATCCACAAATCTCAACCACTCAACTCCACTCATTCTCTCTACTCTTTTACATAATACAACTTTAAAAATCATTATAATCTACTCCCTAACGGGGGCTTAAATAAATGTCTATGTATTGTTAAATTATAATGATTTAACTTTACAGTCGTTAAAGTAAATTATTTTGAAGGACATTGAAGTAATTTTTTATTATAATTATTTAGCTAATTTGTCACTATCTAACACTCTCATTGGCGTTGAATTGAAGAATTAAAAGAATTTAATTAGCGTTGAATTTCAATGAAATGCCAACTTATTTTTTACTCGAATTTTTATTAATTTTGCCTATATCTCTATTACATATCTTGCACAGTTAATTTTATGAGTTTTGATGCGAGAGTTTTCAAAAATTATTCATCGTTAAACCAATTTCATTAATTACCTTGCATATTAAGAGTTATAAGTCATGAGGGATTAAAAGTATTGATATGTGATAAGGATATAAAGTTTATCACATATCAACATTTTCAATCGTCTCACGAACAATAACCAATGTTATATATACATATATATATACACACACGAAAATGTTTCAAAATTTGTGATCATTTATGTTAAAATAATGAGATTAAATTATTTTTATTTTATGACTTTTATTTCTTATATCTTAATTTATATTTTTAATAATTAAAAATATATATTTTTAAACATTAGAAGATTCTCGTGTATCGCACGGGTGATAGACTAGTCTAATCAATTTTTGTGTCTATTAAGCTGATAACTTTTTCTTTCATAGCAATGTAGAGCCGTTAGGACTTCACAACAAAATACGTCTAGAATTCCGTGAGGTGGCACATTAAAATACGTTTCCTAGTACCTCTCTCCTTTTTGAAAAATAAATAAATAAATAAATAATTTTGTTTCCTCGTCCTTCCGTCGACGGTTCCAAGAAAGCGGGACAATTAATGCACGCAAAATTGTCAAATTATTACAAGTCAACCAACTGACGAGGAGCTGAGTAAGAAACATTAATAAGGGATAGATATGATCCTAGGTCACTCTCACAAAATATCAGGTATGGGGGTGGATAAGTGTCACTTTCAAACATACTTCAAACGTAATTTATATTTTATGTACCGACTAGTTCGGTAATTGCTTGCCTCGGTAGCATTGCCGACGTTTTGCCTATTCCAAGGTCCCTCACCACTATAAAAAGCCCCTCTCAAAGGCGGTGAAATTATCGAGTCATAAACACCAACTCAAGGAGATTACAACTTACAAATTACAATACATACATTTATTTTATTTTATTTTATTTTTGTTTTGTAAGTTTGAATTATGGGAAGTGCACCTATGGTTCCAACTTTTTGTGGAAGGTATATGTAATATGTAACTCTTTTATTTATTGTTGTGACAAAATTTTCTAGTTATTGGTTTGGTAATATTTAGTATTATGATCTTTGTTTCTAATATACAATAATGTTCGAATACAGGCTTGAAGGCAAGGTAGCAGTGATTACTGGTGCTGCTGGTGGAATTGGCGAGGCGACTGCGAGGTTGTTCGTGAAACATGGCGCTAAAGTTGTCGTCGCAGATATCCAGGATGACTTGGGAGAGAAGTTATGCAAAGAATTGGGACATTCATCAGCTGTGTATGTCCACTGTGATGTGACGAATGAATCCGACGTAAAGAATGCGGTTGATACAGCCGTCGCAAAATTCGGGAAATTAGACATAATGTACAACAATGCTGGCATAGGAAGCACGGCGAATCCAAATATTCTCGAAATCGAAAAACGAGAATTTGAAAAGCTTTTGGCTGTGAACGTCATAGGTCCTTTCTTGGGCGCTAAACATGCTGCTCGTGTGATGATTCCCAATCGCCGTGGAACTATAATTATGACGGCCAGTACTTGTTCCAGAATCGGCGGCGTTTCATCGCACTCCTACACTAGCTCAAAGCATGGGGTGGCCGGACTTGCGAAGAATCTCGCAGTCGAGCTTGGAAAACATGGCATTCGAGTAAATTGTGTGTCGCCACATCTAGTCGCTACGGCGCAAGCAAAGAATTTCTATAAATGGGATGATGAGAAATGTCACGCTGTTTATTCCAACCTTAAAGGTGCTTATCTTGAGCCAGAGGACGTGGCTGAAGCTGCACTTTATTTGGCAAGTGATGAATCAAAATATGTGAGTGGGCACAATCTTTTTGTTGATGGAGGTTTTACAATAGTTAATCCTATGTTTTGCATGTTTGAAAATAATTGATGTAATAAATTTTATATCTATAAAGCATGATGCAGTTGTAATAAAGTATTGTCCTCTTAGTAGTTATTTTGTGTAATCCATGGAATTTGGAAGAAAGGAATTATAGAGTATCCGCTTGACTTTATTAACTGACTATTTAGGTCCTAGTTTCCAATTTGTTATTTGTTAATTGCCTGTTTGTATCATAATCGCTATAATCTTTAAAATAAGAAAAGGTTCAAGCACGTACCCGCGGAGATGGAATTTTTTTCCCCGCACCACTCACAGTCCTCCCAAATGCTGTGGGGCCAAGGATGTGGGGAAGTGATAAATCCATCCCCACGCGGGAACCAGATTTTTGCTTCTTTATAAAATATTTTTATTGGCAAGAAACGATGATAAAATTATATACGTCTAACATTATAATTTATTTGGAATAGCATTATAATTTTAAATAGAATTTAGGGTGTGTTTAATTGAAAAGTTGGAATTTATTTGGAAAGAAAATGAATTTCGGATAATTTAATTCCACAAAAACCATGGATTCAATCAGGGGTGGGCGTTGGTCGGTTTTTCCACCCGAACCACAATCGACCGATTTCGGTAGGTTTTTTTTAAAAAAACCGAACCTAACCGATCGCTGGAAAATGAAACCGACCAACCGAGTCGGTTTTTTGTTTTTCCCCTTTTTTCGATTTTTGCTTTTTAAATCGACGGTTTTTGGTTTAGTGAAACCAAACCAAACCGAACCGACCGCCTTGAAAACCGAACTCATGTGGTCAGTTTGTTGATTTGGCGGTTGAAATGCCCGGTCTTAGATTCAATTTTCCAATCAAATCAATTTATATTGTACTTTAAGCACTTATACATGAAAAGCAATTTCCAAACAAATTTTGCAATCAAATATTAAAATTGGAAAGTCTTTTCAATGATGTGATAGTTTCAGGATAAATTGAAGACAATCAGACACACCCTTAATATCGGGATATATTTTAAGATTGCGACAGTAATTGAAGGGCAGGTTATTCGCTACCAATATTTTATTGTCATTGAATTAATTCATTTATCGTATTGTATATTGTTGTTTTCCTAGTACAATCATTGAAACAATTAAAAATCTGATTTTGACTAATTAAGTATAGATTTGCACTTTATTACAAAAGAAAAAAAGGGTATAGATTTGCACTTGTGATGCTGATCGTTTGTCTCTTAGGATGCGGGCAAGAAGGTCTCTTCAATATTTTTATTGGTTTGTTTGAGCGAATATTTGTGTGCAATTACAAGCCTCCGGTTTAAAACTTTTTCCATCTAAATACAAATTAACTGTTATTGATCACTATTAATTAAAATCAAATTAATATCCATGGTATATTTTACGTCACTACCTTACACTTATTATCATCTTAAGATCATCTCATAAGTTCATCGATATTCAACTTAAAAATTTAATTTTTCGCCAAAGACATATTTAAGGAAACACACTATGAATTTTGTTCAACAAACTCTACTTTTGACTCAGAATGCAGTAAATGCCGTAAACTAACATTTTAACTAGCATTAATATATAAAATTTTGTTTTATTTGTAATCTAATATAATATGTACATCAATATGACATATTTGAGTAAGGGTTATTGTGTTTAGTTTGGTGTTCTATAATTTGACATTCTAATTTAAATTAATAAATCATATATTCATATATATATATATATATATATATATATAATGCATAAAATGAGATAGCACCCAAGTGTCTCGGTCATTCTGATTTAATTTCAACATTCACATGTTTGCAAGTAATAATAAATTTTTATTCTTCTAATTTATTTTCAAAATTATTTTGTTTTATACTTAATTTTAATTGCATAATTTGCAATGAAACTTATTTTTCATCATATTTTATTCTATGAAGGAAAAGGTAGCCGGAGTGGCTGAAAAAAGTGTGAGTTGCACAAATGAACATGAGGCTCTCTAGCTAAAGCATGAGTAACTACGTCAACTTGCCTCTAATTAGCCTATATATTTTTATATATATTTTTTTCAATTAATTAATTCTCTCTTATTTACATCCATATCTCGTAGAGCATACTTATCTTCTGAATCTCACCATTAAACTCCACTCATTTTTTCTCCTACATCACATAAAAATTTATAAAAATCCATTTTTACACATACACTAACACGTGCTTGCGGTGGCCAAATAGTAATGCTTTAAGCGAAGGAAATCCGATTCACAATAGCTCCAAACTCAGTAGCGTCTACAAATCATAAGAGTTGCGTGTTATCTTTTGCTATTTTTGTATTGTGACGATGATTCTAAACTTTATGAGATACTTTGTATATTATATATTTATTTGTTATGATGGTAATGCAGGACGGTTGCTAGCTAATGCTGTATTTGCAAATCTCCTGACTATCAACATTTCGTTTTGTGCTTTTGATTAATTTTTATATTTATATATTTGGTTGCTAGCAATAGATTCAATTATTATTTATCTGTTTCATATTTCTTTTAAATTTAATGTTTGAAGCTAAGTTTTGGGTTTCAAGAAATAGAAATGTACCACTTTAGTGAAAATAGATATGATTGAGTCATTGAGTCATTGAGTTTAGATGATAAATTAGTTAAAATGTACAATAGTCTTTTTTATTTTGCCACGGAATACTGGAGAGAGAGTTTAAATATAAATTGTCAACTGACAATTATGAGAATAAAAGTATTAAAAAAATTTGAGTTGTAATTCATGTCAAATGCATTGAGTAAGTATTTAATTAGGGAGAATACGGTTACAATATTATTGACTAAAGAGAATAAAATCACTCGAAAAGTACTCGATGGCCCCTCATGTGTGTCGATCAGGTCTAACTGTTGTCCGACATACACTACATTGTGCTTGAGAGGTCCATATACATCAATAATTCAGCTTTTGCAATTTATACTATATATTTCAAAACACTATTTATGACCTATCTATAAATATACCAATCTCTATTTTATCCATTGATTGAGAGCCTAAAACACTACATAGAACTATCTTTGAAGCTCTTGACTTCGAACAACGATATTATAGAGCAACCATAGCCTTGAATCTCCAACGTACTGAATTAGAAAAACACAAAACCAAACCTTAGAATGACAACTACTTCACCTTAGTTGCTGTTTGAACAATTGAATAAGTAAAAGTTCCGTCTTGGTCTGAGTGGGCATAGCACTCTCTTTAGCATGTCTATGGAGTTTAGAAAAATCCAAACATCCACAAATACGGAGGTAGAAATTTCTTGAACAAACCGCACTCCTTCGTGTACATTAGGAGCCCAATATTGATGAGAATGTCCGGAGAAAGTTTGAACCCAATTCCTACAAATATGAGCACATTTGAAATTCCTTGGGAGTTATACATTTGTCTATTGATATGGCCATTAACTATTTTTGAAACTCGATCTCTCCGTCGAATGAACTATATATCCAAGAAAAAGGCATGAACCAGAATAGAAAAACTTGGCCCAACCAAAAGTAAATATTTAACAATAGCCTCATTATACTATAATCTTTCTTAGGAGCATAAACTAAAATATTCTAGAGCTATAAAGATAGATATTAAATCATTGGTACTGTATAAAATGTTTGGCCTAGAGTATATGTTAATATGAATAACATAAATTCTATTATAACCATTTTTGTACTCTACGAATGAAGGAATACATAGCGTAGAACATATTATTAAAATTAAAAATTGAAAGATTTTATTGAAATTGTTAATTTGAAAATTTCCCAAAAGCTAATCATATGTTCTCTTCTCTATAACGGAACAATAGGGCCCTTATGGTGACTATATCATATCTATTTTATCTAGATCAAGAGTAATTATTTACAAAAAGCCCAATTACAGAGCTAAATCAAGAGTGATTATCTATGGGACAAAATAAGTTACCAAATTCGTTTTCCGGTCTAAATTCTATTTCTTTTTTCGGAAATATTGCAGTCAATAAAATAATGTACTTCAATTTTTTAATTAATAAGGTAAATGCTACACTTTCCAAAAGAAAACGATATATATCCGCATCACTGGTCTTGACGGTCCATTTTATTCCAATTATAACTTATTCCAATCATTAAATTTATTTTTGTTCGCAACCCAAAAACAGCTATAAACATTATAATAGGAAATATTGATCATTATAAAATGTTACTGTCGTTCTTTGTTTGGCTAAAATTAAATATATCAATGGTCAATAGCTGTCAAGAACACAATGGCATTGAACGGTGTATAATTTGCCCCAATCACATCACCGTTAATCCGTTATTTGTATTTTCTTGAAATAAAATTCAAACAAAATTGTTAAGCATTTTATATCCAAGCATTGGCATCTAATGACAACGTGCATCAGCTTACAAGATAAGCAAGTGGTGTGGAGGATGGTATTGTTCCGGTACACATAGGTGATTTTCGGTTTTATACGAATTTCGTTTTGAAATCCGAAATCAGATTTAGATTTAGCACAACGAGGTGGAGTTTAACGATTCAGAAAATTTTCTGATAACACTATATATCCAGCAGTGGTGGTGATCAAAGTTTTGGAGTATAATTTAGCCAAATTATGCTCCAAAACTTTGATCGGCCGCCACGGTATCACCGAATTTTTTTAATTGTTGGAACTCCGCCTCATCGTGCTGAATCTAGATCTAGTATCGAGTTTCAAAACAGAGGTCGTATGAGATTGTAAATCACTCGGGTGTGATTTATTTACGGCACACTCGGGTGTACCGAAACAAACCTTGTGTAGAGAAATGCGATATCGGTAACCGACAATGTTCTAAACAGTCGGTTTTATTTTGATAAAGGATATTCTAACGTGAACTTTGACTTTGTCGCTTTGTATTTTTTTAGTTTTTTTTTTACATTTTTATTTTGTAAAGTTTTCGATTACACTCTTTTAAATTCGAAACTTGATCTTGAAGCTTATTCATACTCTACTCATTTTAATTGGAATACATTCAATATCGATTATGTGATATTAATTGACCAGTATATTAATTCTCACATATAAAATATATAACCGTTAAAATCCATACTCATTGCTCAATAATGTATCATTTAATCGATAGTAATTAATTTATTATTTATCATGTTAAATATTATTTATATGCATATATCGTAATTTGAAATAATACATATTCAGGACTAAAATTTTGTTAAATTTTAACCACTTGCTACCATGTGGTAGCAAGTTCCATTTACTAATCCCACAGTTACTGCATGACAGGATACCCAAACTTTCTGCCCATTTCGTATTTTTGGTTTCATTTAAGATATAATAAGAAAAGTCAAAAACTTATTATCATATTCTTAACTTATTATCATATAATATAATATAATAAGAAAAGTCAAAAACTTCATTCTATATATTATATACGAAATACAGAACCCATTGTCAAAAAATGGAGTATTTTTCGGAAATACTCAGGATACATGACAGGTCCAAAACACGTTCCAACACTAAAAATATATCATTCCCATCTCTTAACTTATGATAAATGGTCAGCAATTGCTACAATAACATTACTACTCTTTCCGTAATCACAGTACCATATACAGCCTGGCAAGAAATAAATGGACAAATTTACAATAAGGAGATGAGTAGATCGTGACTCAGCTGGAAAGGACTATCAAAGTATCAAAGCATCAAAGCAAAGCACAATCAAAGTATCAAAGCAAAGCATCTCTGCTGGGTGATGATGGTAAAAAAATCTGATCCAATCCAAATTTGATGGATACCCGATCCGAATGGAGTGATATTTTTCCGATCCAATGATCCGTGGATCGGCCTATCCAAAATGGATTTGAATTTGGATCGAATTAAGCCTGATCCGATCCGAATTGAATTTATTTATTATTTTATTTTTATTATTTATTATTTTTTTTTATAAAAACCTATACTAATATGGATCGTATTTGAATTTTTTTTCTTGATCCGAATCCGAATCCGATCCGAGAAATCTGGATTTAAATCGGACTGATTGATTTGGATTTGGATTGGACCGATCAAATCCCAATAAACACTTACCTGATGAACGCTAATTCAAATTCTACCACTTCTCTCTCCATCCCTTTGTATCAAGGTGAAGGAAAAAAATAATAATAATAATAATAATAGGAAAAATAAAAGGAATAAAGACTTTGTTGCAAGATAGGTTCCGCTCTTTTGTTTATTATTATTATTATTTAAAATGGACGATAGTCAATTACAACAGCAGGAAAAAGAGTTGTAGTGACGAGGAGATGACTAGGAACATTAATTAATTATTACGGAAAGAGTCATAGAGATGATTTCATTCTCTAGAAAAATATGCAAAATAACGTAAATAAGTTGGAGTTGGATTCTACCCCCCACTTGGTTACGCACATTTTCCACTATAAAAAGGGCTTTTCCAAGCGCAATTGGAACATCAATTCACAATTTCATATACTACAAGTTAAATACTAGAGTGTTTCTAGCATACTTCCAACTATGGGAAGCGAAGGAATCATTTCAACTTTTGGTGGAAGGTACGTTCATTCGTTTAATCGTGCATAAACAATTTTATGAGAATCATATGATTTTCCATTGTATCCTTATGTGCATTTGTGTTGTAAAATATTGGCTTTAATTTGACGTAATGTATTTGTTTAGGCTTGAAGGAAAGGTAGCAGTGATTACTGGTGCTGCTGGTGGAATCGGAGAGGCAGCTGCAAGATTGTTTGTAAATCAAGGTGCAAAAGTTGTCGTTGCAGATATCCAAGATGAATTGGGGGAGAAGCTCTGCAAAGAATTGGGACCATCAGCCATTTACGTCCATTGTGACGTAACTCAAGAATCGGATGTAAAAAAGGCAGTTGACACAGCAGTTGAAAAATTTGGAACACTGGATATTATGTATAACAATGCTGGCATAGGGAGTACAGCAAATCCCAACATTCTTGAAATTGAAAAATCAGAATTCGAAAAGCTCTTAGCCGTAAACGTCATAGGCCCATTCTTAGGTGCCAAGCAGGCTGCCCGTGTGATGATCCCAAAACGTCGCGGGAGCATAATCATGACTGCTAGTACTTGTTCGAGAATCGGCGGCGTTTCTTCACACTCATACACAAGTTCCAAACACGGCGTGGCTGGATTGGCAAAGAATCTTGCCGTCGAGCTTGGAAAGCATGGTATTCGCGTTAATTGCGTGTCGCCACATCTGGTTGCGACAGCTCAAGCCAAGAATTTTTACAAATGGGATGACGAGACGTGTCATGCGGTGTATTCGAACCTCAAAGGTGTCCATCTTGAGCCGGAAGATGTGGCAGATGCTGCACTCTATTTAGCAAGCGATGAGTCGAAATATGTGAGCGGTCACAATCTTTTCGTCGATGGAGGTTTCACAATCGTCAACCCCAAGTTTTGTATGTTTGAGCAATGAGAAGATTCTTAATTATATTTTCTAATAAATTATAATAACCTATTTGTATTAAATTGTTCTACTTTGATTTTGTTAATTATTGATATGATCCAACTTCCAAGGATTTTGGAAGTAATATACAGTTTTATGTGCTATTTTACTATTGAGATGTTTGAGGTAGGCAGTAGAATAAACTATTTCACACGATATTTAAGGTAACAATTAATATCAATTAACCATCGCTTCAACATTTATCTTACTTAAACTCTAATATTTATCGCTAAAGCAAACTGCTTTATTGAACTCTGATAGCATTGCCATCTAATTACTTTTATTTATGGAATAAATAAAGCTCAAACAAAACTATGTAGTTGTGTTCCTAGTACACTCGTTGGAGTACAATGAAAAATCTGATTTTTTTTTTTACTAAATAAATATATGGACTTGCACTTATGATGCCGATCGTTTGTCTCTTAGGATGCAGGCAAGAACTCAGGTCTCTTCAATATTTTATTGGCTTGCTTGAGGTAGGTGGGCAATTATTTTTCTGTTTTATGATGGTAATGTTGGAGGGTTGCTAGCAGGGCGTAGCCAGGAAACAAGTTGCCTTGAAACAAGTTTACGGGGGTAAAGTACGATAAATTTTTTTTAAAGAAATACAGAAAAATTTATTTACGTATATAATAATTAATAACTTTTATTTATAAAAAGAAGACATAATAAAATATACGTACTAGAATAGGCTCCACCGATTTTACCATTTATAATAAATTTATATATATATATATATATATATATATATATATATATATATAAACTCATTGCCTATAAGTTTGTTGAGAATAAGTGTCAACAATAATCATTGATCTAAAGGGATAGAATATTGATAGTATAAAAATTAAAAAATAAAATAATTTTTTAATTTATTACCAAAATTAGTATACTCATAGTCTACACTTTTAAACAAGTTACAAGCAAACCAAAAGAATAATAAAAAATTAAATCAATAACCTGAAAATGAGTACTCGACATACAAAATATGATATGCAAAGAGGATAGGAAAAAATAATAACAATAACAAATACAAATAAAAGAAAAGAAAGAAGAAATACAAAATGTGATATGCAAAGAGGAAACGGAAAGAAAATAATAATAACAATAACAAATATATAAATAAAAGAGAAGAGAGAAGAAAAAATACATATATATATATATATATATATATATATATATATATATATATATATATATAACAAAAGTAAGCTTTGCTGAATGGGATTCGAATACAATACCCATTGCCAATTGCCAAGTTGATAAAAGTTTTGTCAACTCACTTAGAAGCTAGTTTGTTAACACCAATGTAACTAATTAAGTACAATATCAAATTTTTCAAAAATATATTTAGAAGTATGTTGAGGTAGGCTGGGGGTAGGACTAGACTATAGCCTAGTCCAGTTCCCCCTAGGTACGTCCCTGGTTGCAAGTAATGTAATTTTTGTCTATCTCGTGACTATCACATTACGTTTGGTATTTTCGAGTAATTTTGGCATTCATATATTTGATTGTTAGCAGTTGATTCAATTATTATTAATCTAATTCACATTAATTTTACGCTTGGCATGCATTTTGGACTTCGGAGTTTTGTGTTTTCAAGAAATAGGTCATTAGGTATACCACTTTAGTTAAAGTAACACTCGATTCAGTACAAGCTGTTTGGATTTGTGTAAATAATTAATGTGAATGTATCACATCATACTATACGTTACAAAATTGTTAATGTGGAAACAATTCTTTTGATTTTGCAACAAATGCCAAAGAGAGGGTTTAAGCCTTATTTTATGATCATGATAAGTGAACCAAAAAAGAAAAAAGCAAAAAGGAAAAAGAAAAATTGATATCGAATTAATTAAGTGTGTGTGTGTGTTTTTTTTTTTTGAATGGAATTAATTAAGTCTGTTTAGGTAGAATAGGATTACATTGACTAAAGAGAAAGAAAATAGTGAGAAAAGAGCTCAACTACCGCGCATGTACACTCAATTGGGTTTAATAGAAGAACCGTCACGACATACACTTAGTTGCGTTTGAGTGGTCCGTGTATAGTAGCAATTCAGTTTTTGCGGTTTGCAATATCATGCGTACTTCAAAACACTCTTTCATCTACCTATAAATACACGAAACATCCATTTTGCCCATTGGTTGAGAGCCTAAAACACTAAGCAAAACTCTCTCTGAAGTTCTTGAATTCAAACAAGCAGTATTATAGGTCAGTCACAGCCTTGAATCTCCAATGTAAAGTATCAAAATGCAAAACTACCATATAAGCCTATTAAAATTTGAGTGATTTTACATAGATATTAGAAATTGACATTTTTAGCTGACACGAAAGATGTGTCATATTTTCATTGGATAATAAAGATATACATTAAGTGATAAGCATATATGTATTTTTTTTCATCACCTAATAAATAAGTGACGTATCAAAGTGCCACAAAATATCAATATAAAATGTTTATCAAGATCATTATCTTAAGAATTGGATTCAATTCTGACAAATTCGTCTAGTTGCTTTTTGTCTTTGGAGCTCTTCAAAAGATTTTCAAATATGACATGCTTGTCTTTGTTATTGTTTATACTCATTGGTTTTGTTTGTCATTGTTAATTTGGTGAATTGATTTTAGGAATTATAAAAAGTCTTTAAATAATTATTCCCTAAACTACTACCGCAATCCCATAAATGGTAGACATTTTCCTTTTTTGTTCATCCCAAAATATAAACTACGTTCCTTTTAAAAATATGATTGAAATATTAGTTTTTATTTGTCCCTATCGAATGGGTATTGTTATTAAGGAAATAAAATTGTTGAAATGGAATATTTAATAAATGTAAGAGAATGTTAAGAAAATAATCCTAAATTTTACATTTTCAATACTATTAATTGTATTTTTAATTTTTATGAAAATGAAAATGCGAATATATTTTTTGGACCGAATTACTATTATTTGGACCGAGGTACTATTGTTTAGGTTGACCGTGATGCGCATTTCACTTCTAATAAATAATATATATATATATATATATATTAATGTATTGTCAATAATAATATAATTAATTTAAATGCTACGCACTCTAAAAGAAAACGACGAATACCGGCGTGACTCTCAACGGTCCATTTTGTTCCAATTATTGTAACTTATCCCAAATTGTAAAAATATCATTGTTTGCAATTCAGAAACACCTATAAAGACAGTAATATTAAAAATCAACATGTTTCTGTCTTCATTTATTTTCGCTAAGATTTCATGTAACAATAGCTGTCAAGAACACATTTGGACCGTGTATAGTTTGCTCCAATCACAATGCTTTTATTTGTAATTATGAAATAAAGTTCAAACAAAATTGTTAAGCTTTTTATCCCAGCATTATGAAATTTGATCTTTTCGCTTAATCATACTTTATATCTTTTAGAACACATCCATCATCGATTGTGTCACGTTAATTGATCCATATATTAACTCTTACATCTAAAATGAAACTTAAGAGTAATAATCCATGATGAATTATACAATCCCAAACAATCGATTTATAATTTAAATATTATCTTTTTAAATATAAGATTTAATTTACTAATTTAATCAATGCATGTCTAATAGCCGTTAATACTAGAGATCATGATCACCACTTACCATAATAATATTACCCCTTTAGTAAACATGGTACCGTATGCCAGCCTTGTGATAACAACATCAGAGAAATGAGAAAACAAAATTACAAAAAGGAGCTGAGTAGATCATGACTCGGCTAGAAAGAACAATCAAACCAAAACTCTACCCCACTTGATTATTAGATTATGACAGCCCTTAAAAAAGCGCTACCTTTATTAGGGATTGATCTAGAATTTTTAACAACTGATCAGGGGAACTGTAATAAAGAAAAAATTTAATTCGACTAAAATTATATATGTATAATTTTTTATAATATAAAACTTTAATTTTTTTTTCCTTTTGGGTTGGGGGCTACGACCATTCCCCCCCCCTCCCCCCCCCAAAAAATCCATCCCTGATTATTCTTTACCAATTAATTTAATAGTTCTTTTTGGTCAATTTTTTTGGTGTTACGAGAAGTATATTAACTTTGACGTCATGAATTTTTGTTTTTATGAATAGGATGTTTAACTATAAAAGTTATTTTTCGTTTGGTAGTAATCACATGACGAAGTATACATATATATATTATATGAATAATAATCAATATTATTATTTAATTAAAAATAAAACTTTGATTTTACTTTTATGTGAAGTTTATAGAAAAATAAAAGGAATATAAACATTTGAAAATAATCTGTGCACACCGTGACGCACCACGATCTGATTGATGTGATATCTCAACCGATGTGTCACATTATTTTATCATGTACTACATTTATATCTTGGAGTGCACCACGAGTAAGCTTCGAAGATCATAAAATACGTTAACGTCTTTTGTTTGAACCAAAAATAAATAAATAATAATAATAATAATAATAATAATAATTATTATTATTATTATTATTATTATTATTATTATTATTATCATCCCTTTAAATGGACGGTGGTAGGTTATTGGAGGCAAGTGTTGTATACGTTAACCCAGTGACGCGGAGATGACTAGGAACATTAATTACGGATAGATACGAGATGATTTCGCACTCTAGAAAAATATCCAAAATAAGTTGAATTCTTCACCTACTTGGCTACCTTTTTGCACTATAAAAAGGGCTTTACCAAGTGCAAATGGAACATCATCAGTTCACATACAAATTCACGTACAACAAGTTAAAGAGGTTTCTAGCATATAATTCATTCAACTATGGGAAGCTTAGGAATCGTTCCAACTTTTGGTGGAAGGTACATTTGTTCTTTCATCGTTCAAGAACAATTTTATGATTATCATAAGATTTTCCATGGTATTATTCAGATTATTGTAGATGTGTTGTGAATTAATGTTTCTGATCCAATGTGTGAATTTAGGCTTGAAGGCAAGGTAGCAGTGATTACCGGTGCCGCTAGTGGGATCGGAGAATCGACGGCAAGATTGTTTGTAAAACAAGGCGCCAAAATCGTCGTCGCAGATATTCAAGATGAATTGGGGGAGAAGTTGTGCAAAGAGTTGGGGCCATCAGCAGTTTATGTCCATTGCGACGTAACTCAAGAATCTGATTTAGAAAAGGCTGTTGACACTGCTGTTGAAAAATTCGGAACATTGGATATTATGTATAACAATGCCGGTATAGGGAGCACAGCAAATCCTAACATTCTTGAAATTGAAAAATCAGAATTCGAGAAGCTCTTAGCCGTAAATGTCATAGGCCCATTCTTGGGTGCTAAACAAGCTGCACGCGTGATGATTCCCAAACGCGGTGGGAGCATTATCATGACGGCTAGCACTTGTTCAAGAATTGGCGGCGTTTCTTCTCATTCCTACACGAGTTCAAAACATGCCGTCGAAGGACTCGCGAAAAATCTCGCCGTGGATCTTGGAAGATATGGCATTCGCGTAAACTGTGTGTCACCGCATCTCGTTGCTACACCTCAAGCGAAGAATTTCTACAAATGGGATGATGAGACATGCCATGCCGTGTATTCCAATCTCAAAGGTGTCCATCTTGAGCCAGAGGATGTGGCCGAAGCGGCATTGTACTTGGCAAGCGATGAGTCAAAGTACGTAAGCGGACACAATCTTTTCGTTGATGGAGGCTTCACAATCGTCAACCCTAAGTTCTGCATGTTTGAGCAATAATAGTTTCCTAAATTCTATTTATGATTCGTAATAATCTATTTGTAATGAACTATTCTACTTCTATTTCGTTAATTATTATATTTATATGATCCGTGGATTTTGGAAGTAATAGTTGATGTGCCCCCTTTATTGATCACATAATACGGCCATAAAGAAATAATATTTGTTTTTGGCAAGTATGGTAATTCATTCAATTAATATATTATGCTCTTATGATAGATTTTATTTGTCCTTATATTCTTCCTCACTTCCATAAAAAATCTAATCTAATATAAGATAATATTAACCAATCACATTCTTCCCCTTCAAAAAATATAAAAATAATAAAAAGAAAATAATAATAAAAAGGTAACCATGAACTTGAAAACCAGCCCTATGGTCGATAACTCTACGCGAGGTATCTTATCAAGCATTTTTTGCTATAACAATGCCCAGTGGAAAAAGTAAAGTTAGGATGTGTGTGGTAAATAATGAAATATTGTGAAATTGGGAATGGCAACTAAAAATAATTCCGATCCATGGATCCAAAGGAATTAGTATCGTGTTGAAGTGCAATTTTGAAATGGCAAAATTATGTATTTTAGATTCAAATTAAACGAAATGGGCTTTTTCATTTTCACACATTGTGTGCTAGAATTACCATTCACTAACGCGTGGACGAATTGATCTTAACAAAAAAAAGGAACAAAATCTTACTTAGAGGACCTAACATGAGATTTACATAAAGTTTGATATGTGAGAGTAAAAATGAGAGTAGGAACCAAGATTGTGTGAAAATTGGAAGTTTGGGGACAATGATTGAAAATTAATTAATTTATGACAAGGGAAAACAAAAACAAAAAAAAATTGTGCAATTTTCCATCTTTGCTCATTATCTTGACTAAAAACATGACACAAATGATAGTGGGGATGTAATGTGAGAGTAAAATAAAAGTTTGGGGAACATAAGAGAGTATTGCATAAGAATTTGGACAAGAGTGAACTTTACTTCAAGAATTCACTTTTCACAACAAAATTTTTCCTTAAAACTCTTTTCCGACATTCCTTCCTTCTACGAACGGCTATAAAATGATTGGTTGCAATTTTTTTATTTTTTATTTTTTATTTTTTATTTTTTGTCATAACAAAGTTTCTTGTAGTGATCTTGAATGTGCTTATTAATTGGGCACTAGGCACATTTTATTACGATTAGTCGAAACTATTAATATTGATAACTCGAAAATGATTATAAAGAGAGCGAGTTTCTTATGAATCATCATAAACTATTTATAGTCATATCTTTATAAATAATTTTAAAGCGTGAACATGTTAAGTCCTCTGTGAAAGGTCTTGTTTAATTGAAGTCCACTAAATTAAATAACGTCATATCTACATTTGTCAGACTTACAATTAAATCTATATCTGTATATACAATGATTAACAATTTTTTATTTAAAAAATATATTTAAAATTTATTTTAGTAACTTTGATTTGATTGGCCACTGTTATCGAAATTGGTTCCTTTTTAATTTAAGGTGAATTCTTTTTTTCATTTAATTAAAATCCTAATCCAATTGACATAAATCCGATTTCGCAAATTGTGGAGTTCTAACTAAGTTAAAATATTTTTTGCATTTAAGTGAATATAATTAGAACCTAATCCAATTGATATAATCATAATTGGATAATTACCATACACAAAAAGATTTCTTTATAATTCTAGAGTTCTACTTAAGTTAAATTTTTTTGGCATTTAATTAAAATTCTAATCTGATTGATATAATTAAAATCAGATAATTATAATATACTCAAAGATTTCTCCTAGTAGAGTTCTAATTAATTGATTTTTTAAACTAAAATACTAATCATAATTAATATAATTAAAATCAAATTTTCCATTTAAAATTAAACTTTCCATTTAATCAAATTTTGATTTTTGTGCGTAAGTTATAATTAAAAATCTCCTTATCTCAACCAAATCTTCCTATATCTCATCCAAATTTCAAAGTCTTCCTTTTCTCGCCCAATTTCAAAGTCGTCCCAATCTCGCCCCAAATTAATCTAAGAAACTCGATTTTCATTTTTTATTTTTTTAAAAGTGAGACACTTGATTTTATTAATTTTAATAAATTTGTATTGACTTCTATTATTTTTCCCATAAACATCTTTTTATTTCAAAGTTTTTTTAATATATTATTCCGATTTTTATATGTATTATTACGATTTTTATTTTGTAATCAAATTTGAATTCTTGTCGGTTATCGTATTCTTCACACTTTAAAACTAATCCAATGTCTCAACTACATTATCCATCTGATGCATGTGCCTAGTCAATTGCATATAAATAATTAATATAAATACACATTTACATGACAAGTCAATTGCAGGTATTGATCAAACCCAATTTGTTTGCTATCCTTGCTCGGTTAAAAATCCCCCGTATCGTGACAGGGGAGATTTTACAGATTTGCTTTCATTTTCTATGCCGTCCATATTTGTTTGAAGGCATGCATAAAAAATAAATGACGTTTCAATGTTCATAATTGCAAAATATTGATCCAATCCAATTTCGTTATATTTTCTCTCTCTTTCATTTTCATTTGAAACCTGCTAAAAAAATTAGATTACGCACATTTTTCTAATGAAAACATGTCGGGTCGATTTTTATTATTGGGCGGTGATAAGAGGGTGGTGGCCTAACCAACTATCTGCATCTAGGTTGCACAGAAGCGGGACACGGAACAAAACAGAGCGTGATTTTTGAAAAATGTAAGATACGTAAACGCTATGGAAACGTTATGTAATAATTATTTATTTTACTACATAATTTCAAAATTCAACGTCAAAAAACTATTTAATACAAACTAGATAACCAAAATACCAAAATCAAACCACTCTAATTAAAATTTGAAATTAATTATGATTAAAGAATAATTACTAGAATGAGGTAATATTCAAACTAGAAAACTTAAATAGTTCAACAATTAATTTTCTCGAACCTAAAGTTCCTAAAAGTTTTTGTAGAGTGTCTACAAAGTTTCCATGGAATTTCCCAATTTATTAACAAATAGGAAACCTTTTTAGAGTTTTCGAAACATTTCCTATAGTTTCCGGAGAGTTTCGGTTTCCGAAACGTTTCCGACGTGAAACACTTACCTTTTAGGAGTTTCCGTCCTTCATAGATCTGCATTAATGTGGCCGAGCTTGGAGGCTTCACCAATATATGACAAAAGAAAATTAGGATAATGTTTAATGGAAAAAGGGAAAGTTTGTGCAAGTTTCTAGAGTTTGTCTGCAAATCTCTGTTCTAAAAGGCATGCGTAGGCATTCGTATAGGCTTACTTAAACTTAAAACTTGTGTTCCACGCTTCGTCACGCCTCAGGTTTTATCGCTTATTGATCACACTTTTACCTTGATTGTTTTGTCATGTTTATGCATGTTTAAACTTAAGGCGTGACTCAACTCTTTCTAGCCTCACATTTGTTAGAACACTGGTGTAAATGAGAATGACCATGTGACTGTTTGTTCTAATTTTCTGATTTTTCATTTTTTTTTCAATGCTAGGGTATCTTTTGTTTGTGTTAGGATTATATAATATATATGCATTGTATTGTATAATATTCATAAAATTCTTATCCAAAAAAAAAAAATCATAAATTAGTATTGCCAAGTAATGAGTTTTACTACGGACTGTTTTCATATTGGACTGTTTTACTATGGACTGTTTTCATATTAGATTAGATATAGCATATTTAAAATCGGACTTTTTATGTGAATCTTAACGAAATCATTATTTGATTTATATTATATTCTCGTGTATCTCCCCTTGGAAAAAAATTCCCTTCATTGCATGGGTGTAATACTCGTATGTGATCATGACATTGATTTTGAATTAGATTGTCAAAATTAAAATTTTACTATGTCAAATATTAGAAAAAACCTTTTAAAACTTGCAGGTGTCTATTTTAAATATAGGGTCCAAGCCATATCGATTGAATGTCATAATTTGTGATAAACATGATGAATTAACCAATTCAATTACAAGTATGGTATCTAGATAAGTTTTCAAAAAATCGAGTTAGTTATCCTTTGACAATTATTATACATAAGAGTTATTGTTTTATTTTTTTTTTCATGCTATGTGTTGCTTTTGTATGTAGGCCGCATTATTATAATTTTTATTAACTAGTTAATTGCTCATTGTATCTCTTGCTCATCGCACAGGTGCGTTTACTAGTATAATTAATTTTTTCATAACTTATTTATTTTTATTTAAATGTATATTTTATGTTTAAAAATACTTTTCGACCTCATTCGGAGCTTGTTTGATAGTTTATAGAAGTAATTATTTAGTAATTCTCATTTTTAAATACCTATTTTTACAAAAACTGACTTATCTTTTTTTTTTTTATGAACTATACATTTATCTTTTTTTTTCATAAACTATACTCTTCGAAAAGAAGTTCATTTATTTCCAAAAAATAAATAAATAAATAAAAGAACAAGAAAAGTCATTTACCATAGAAGCTCCAACAGTTCAAACAAATTGTTGATTTTTATTTATTTATCTTTTTACACTTCCATATCCAATCATTGCCATATATGAGAACGTACGTCCGTGAAAAATGAAAGATAATACAAACAAACAAGTGGTGCACAACACTTCGCATACAAATTGTACCAAATGACAGGCCCAAGCGTTAATAATATCACGTGTTACGGTGTCAGAAAAAATTTCTACCTACAATGCTCAAATTTAGAATTGTCTCAGTATAATTCAATTCATATCACTTCGATATTACATACAGGGCATGTTTATATATTCTTATTAATTTATATTTTTTTAAAATTTAAATTTGATCAAATAAATTATATTTATATATTTCTAGAGATCTATTTGTACTATTAAATCTCCACCATCCAACTCTATCCATTCTTTTTATTTTTACTCATAAAAATATATTAAAATTTATATACAAACACCCTCTGTATATATTACACATACACAATAAATTATACTAACATGGGTATTTGATAAATTTTATACAATCATTTTTGTTTCTTATTTTGATAAAATTCCCGACCTTTATTTTTACAATAGGAAAATTTTTTCCTGGAATGTGATTAGGGTTCGAACCAAATGTCTGCTCCTATATTCCCTGTTTGAAAAAAATTATTTTTGTTATAATAATAATAATTATTATTATTTGTTTTTTTTTTTGGGGGTTGATTTAGTGAGTGTTTGGGTGGGTGTGGGGTGGGGGTTCTAGAAGAGCAAACTCTACGGAGGCCGGAGAGTGGTAAAAACTTCAAGGTGTATCACGAAGGGGATAAGAAGACGACAAAAAGAGCTGAGTAGACCATGACTCCGCTAGAATGAGCAATTAAAATAAACTAAACTCAACCCCACTTGATGAGATGATTAGATCATGACTTGATTACAAAAAGTGATAAATATCTCCACCTTTTATCTCTTTCCGTCGTACACAACTTGTTGCACTTTTCGTGTTGCCTATTAGCTGTCACTTGTTTTTTTCTATTTGACGCCAACATAAAATTTTTCGGGAGTCTCCGCGTGATTGGGTAAACGCTATTTTTCAATTCAAATTACGACGACGATAAAATATGTTGACGATAATCAATAGTATAGTTTCTATAAAGTTTAAACGAAGCATAAAATTTGTTGCATACTTTTTCGCCATTTAGACATCAATTTATAAAAGATTACCAAAGAAAATAATTAATTAGATTAGATTAATGATATGCATCGCGGTTGCCTATCTAGTCGATCGTCGGTAATATGATAATTAATTGGCTTTTCATTTTAAATTATAATAATTATTACTTAGCAATTATGATCACTGTTTATGAACAACGCGATTCTTCTAGTTATCAAAATTTTAACAAGCGTAAAGAGCAGAAAAGTGTAGAGGCGCCCTGCATCTTTTTTTGGACTCAAACATTTTTTTGTTCAAGCTTTTACACCATTTTTTTTTTATTTCTACACGTTTTTCTTCAAAATTTTCCACTTGCGCTTTGCACTTTCTGACGCTTTCTATGCTATGCCTTTTAGCATTTATTTATTTTTTATTTTTTTATTTTTTTAACACTTAAGGGCTTGATCTTCTCAATAAATTTTCACTCATTTCTACTAATTTTTTCTCTGTTATTATTTTTAATTATTCATACAATTACTATATAATCTTGTAATATATTTTTTTTCAATTTTTAATTATAAATTTAATATGTTATTTGAATAAATTAATAAAATTATGGGGGGCGGAAAGGGTCTCAAACAACGCTAATGTTACATATTTTTTTCACGGGTTGATACCTAGAAACGAAGGTCAATTATGGCAGCACAAGTGTCATATCAAGACAACATGGTGACTCGGAGATGACTAAGATCATTTATTCACGGATAGAGATGTTTACTAGTATTTCACTCCGTAGAACAAAAAATAAAATTGGGTGAACATTACACCCAATTGCCAACTTGACTGAATTTACCGCGTTAATTTATTTTCCCACCAGTAGGCCCTTGCACTATAAATAGGCCTTTCTCAAGTGCAGTTGGAATATCGATTCATTCAGAGCAAATTGAAGAATTATTTGTCATTTTACGTTTCAGATTTTTTAGTATTTTAGTTTTTACATATCATAACTATGGGAAGCGAAGGAATTCTTCCGAGCTTTTTTGGAAGGTAACTTTTTTAATTATATCGTAAATAATTTTCTGCTTAATTTCCTATCTTCATGAAGCATTGAAATGTTGTTTCTAATCTAATGCAATATGCGAATTTAGGCTTGAAGGCAAAGTTGCCGTGATTACCGGTGCCGCCGGTGGAATCGGGGAGGCGGCTGCTAGACTATTCGTAAAACAAGGTGCTAAAGTCGTCATTGCAGATATCCAAGACGAGATGGGAGAACAGGTATGCAAGGAGTTAGGCCAATCAAATGCCATTTATGTCCATTGCGATGTGACGAACGAAGATGACGTCAGAAATGCAGTCGACACTGCTGTTGCCAAGTTTGGGAAATTGGATATAATGTATAACAATGCTGGTATAGGAAGCTCGGCAAATCCAAACATTCTTGAAATTGAGAAAAAGAATTTGAAAAGCTCTTGGCTGTGAACGTCATTGGTCCTTTCTTGGGCGCTAAACATGCTGCCCGTGTCATGATCCCGAATCGCCGTGGAAGTATAATTATGACCGCTAGTACTTGCTCCAGAATTGGCGGTGTTTCATCGCACTCCTACACAAGTTCGAAACATGGAGTTGCTGGGCTTGCAAAGAATCTAGCGGTGGAGCTTGGAAAACATGGCATTCGGGTAAATTGCGTGTCGCCACATCTAGTCGCTACGGCGCAAGCAAAGAATTTCTACAAATGGGATGACGAGAAATGTCACGCTGTGTACTCGAACCTCAAAGGTACTTATCTCGAGCCTGAAGACGTTGCTGAAGCTGCACTCTACTTGGCAAGTGACGAAGCCAAGTATGTGAGCGGGCACAATCTTTTCGTCGATGGAGGATTTACGATTGTCAATCCCAAGTTTTGCATGTTTGAGCAATGAGAAGTTTGAAGAATTATAGTTTAATTGTAATGGAAGTATTTTACTTCTGTTTGAAAATTAATTTTCTGTTGTCTGGGGTTACTGGAAGGAAAGATTTATTTGTATGAAGTGGCTTTTTTTAAATTGTCTAATTCGATGCGAAATTACGTTTTTTGTATGAAGTGACTTTTTTTAAATTGTCTAATTCGATGCGAAATTAAGTTTTGTGTGGATTATGAGTGACTATGTACAATATTTTAAATATTTTCGTCTTGAAAATTTAGTTAATATGATCTAGAGGTTTGGAACAAAAGAATTAAATTTATACTGACTAATTTCAATTGCCCATTTATACTGCGAAATCAATTTTTCGTGGATCATTGTTTATTACAATTACAATCCTTTATTCTATATACACACTAAATTTCATTAATTTTATCTCATTATTTTTAATTTTCTATTTTTTAAAATAATTTTTAAATTTTTAATCACATCTAATACATAATACGCATAACTCACGTGGGAACAACAATGGCTAATTATACTTTCCAAAAAACAAAGCCCAATTATATGACGATTTTGGAAGGAGGATATAATGTTGTTAGGCTTGGCGCCATTTTCGTGTTGTGGGCCCCTATTTTAGAAACAATATTATTAGTTCTACTAAGTATTTTGTCAAATGAAAAATAAAGAATATTATTGATTTGACTTTCACATACTATTTCATTTCTCGTTGCTTTGTAGCTCAATTTTTTTCCTTCTCGACAGTTTATTTTGTGTCATAGCTAAGCGGAAGCAAACTTACAAATCATTTGTGTGCTTTTAAATTCAAGTGGGACAACATGTCCCTGCATGTCACCCTACTCGCCACACGCTACACATAGTTTGCACGCTTTTTGAAAGCACATATAGTTTTTTTTTTGAAAGGGACGTATAGTTTGTACGTCGTATGACGCATTTGGTATACTAGTGTGATCTTCTCTAGAAAAGTTATTCTCCTCACATATCACGAATTAATAGATAAGTTTAATACGTCAGCAACTGGATTCAATTCTTAATTTCTCAAATATATTCATTTACTGACATATGATATAAGAGGAGAAAAATTTTTCCCTGAAAGGGAGATCACTAGTGGCATTTGGTAAACTTTGCTTTATCAACTGTATATTTGGTATGAGTAAATTTCACGTATTGTTCCCAACCTTTGCAATTTGTATTATTTGGATGACCTTGGTTTTATTCATTTTTTCAATGTTTTGAGTTCCTAATCTTTTATAAATTCACACATAAAGTCTTTAATCCAATAAAAATGATATTTACATCCTTACTCTTTAAATTAAAACAAAAATAATTTTTAAACAACTAATAATAATAATAATAATAAATAATTTCTTTTGCACCTTATCTTCCCAGCTACCCATCCCTTCCCTAACCGGATTAAAAAAAGACAAATATTAGCAACAAAATTAGGAGAGATACCCTTCATTTTTCTTTCATTTATGGCAACAACAGGGAAATGCGACAATAAAATGGGGGGTCTCCTCTTTTATTACCAAAAAGTACCTAGCAATTTGTCGTTTCTGGACAGGTTCGGGTAAGGGTGGCTAAGTAGGCCGGTAAGGTGAGGAATAAATTTTTTTATTTTTTTCTTTTTTGCATTTTTCATTTTTCTTTATTTAAAGATTAAGGGGCATAATGATCATTTCTTTGAAATTAAGGAACTTATATGAGAATTTATGAACAAGGCGTTGGAAGAAAAAAAAAAAAAGGATGGAACCCAATTGAGATAAAATGTGAAGCTTGTGAACTATATGTGAAATCTACCCATTTGTTATATATTTTTGCTGAAATGAGTTAGTAAGCAAAATGATTATTTTAGTCGACCGAATTTCATGCAATCCCAATGTTGTCACGTGGCTGTCCAGCCCAACTTATCAATCCATCTGCTGTTGTATGGCTGCATAAGGATGCACAATGTGAGTACCAGAACTAGAAGGGGGTTTAGTCAGTTTTGACAAAATATTTAGACAAGTCTTGACTCTTAACACCCAATTTGTATAGGTGAATAGTCGGACAGCGAGATGTGTGTGGTGTATTTGATTTTACAAATCATTTTGGCATGAATGAAAAATTCTTTTAAGTTGACATCTTTGAACTTAAAATTATTTAATTGAAATGTTTCAAAAATAAATTTTGAATGCACCCAATTCTTTTTGGACAAAAAAGATAAATATTTTATCCATTTTGTGTTATTTAAAACATTTAATTAAATACTTCAAAAATGTTTAATAAAATAAATGATTAAGTGATGTCTATTGAAACTATCTAATGCCAAACTATGCTCAAATTCTCTTTAAATAACCTACCCTCTCTTGACTCTCTCACAAAATTGGATCCACAGCAATTAAACCTAAATATGGTTGACATTTAACAGGGAAATGATGGTAGAGCTAGACCTTTTAACATAGATATGTACATGTCCTTTTTTTTTTTTTTTTTTTTTTTAAATATGAATCTGTCAGCTTAAATAAGCACGAGGAGAACGAGTGACAAAGTGGCAGTTTTCTGGGCCTAAGAAATGAGGAGAGAGGGGTAGCAATTTGAAAATATTTTCGGCAATTATATTAACACCATACAATTTTATAGTTGCACCATATTTAAATATCACTACATGCCCTAAATTTTTACTTATGTTAGCAATTTTGTCCTATATAATTTTGAGTCAAAATTTTTAGCTCTACTTCAATACATATCACATACTATCTATAATAACGGCTTTCCATTACAATTACAATATTAATTAGAAGAATCAATATATTTTTTAAAATACGGAATCAAAATATTCTATTTATATTTTTCTATGGAAACAATAATTAATAAAGAAATTAATGAAAGAAAATATTTTCTTAAAATTTCAAGAGTGTAAATTTGACAAAAACTATTGCCATGGAGTAGATGTATTATTTAATAAATAAAAGAGAAAATATAAGAATTTGAAGAATAAAACAAACTATATATTACAGTTCGATATTATAATTGATAAAAGATGGAGAAAAATTAATGCTAATATTAATTTGCCAACTCATTTTTTTGGGAGACCGTTAAAAATAAAAAATAAAAATAAATAAAAATAAATCTACACGGTAATTTATATAATATAATAGTCCATCATTTTTGAATTTTCACTGGATGACACCCAGAAAAGGTCGTCAACTATGGCAGCAAAAATGTCAAATCAAGCCCACATACTGACGAGGAGATGACTAGATCACTACTCAACCGATAGAGATGTTTACGGTTTCACTCCGCAGATAGAAGGATAACTTATCAAATTGGGTGAAATCCATATTACACCTAATTGCCAACTTGATTGACGTCCGTTACGGCGTTAAATTCTTTTCCGCACTATAAATAGGGTCTCCCCAGCTGCAATGGGAGTATATATCGATTAACACCATACCGTATCATATTCAAGAATTTATTTTTACATTTCACATTTTAGGTTTTACGTTACATATCAAAACTATGGGGAGCGAAGGAATTCTTCCGAGCTTTTTTGGAAGGTAAACTCTTTAATTTTATCGTATAAAATTTTCCGATCGAAGTTTTGTCATGTTTTACGTTTTTTGTTAGAAATATTGTTTCTAACGCACATGCATGAATTTAGGCTTGAAGGCAAAGTGGCGGTGATCACCGGTGCCGCCGGTGGAATCGGCGAAGCAGCTGCCAGACTCTTTGTAAAACACGGTGCTAAAGTAGTTGTTGCAGATGTCCAAGACGCGATGGGAGAGAAAGTATGCAAAGAATTAGGGCAATCATCCGCCATCTATGTCCACTGCGATGTGACGAACGAAGACGACGTAAGAAATGCAGTCGATACCGCCGTCGCCAAATTTGGAAAATTAGATATAATGTATAACAACGCTGGTATAGGAAGCTCGGCAAATCCAAACCTTCTTGAAATCGAAAAATCAGAATTCGAAAAGCTCTTGGCTGTGAACGTCATAGGTCCATTCTTGGGCGCTAAACATGCTGCTCGTGTCATGATTCCCAATCGTAGCGGAAATATAATTATGACTGCGAGTACTTGTTCGCGAATTGGCGGTGTGTCATCGCACTCCTACACAAGTTCAAAACATGGGGTCGCTGGACTTGCAAAGAATCTAGCTGTGGACCTCGGGAGATACGGAATTCGGGTAAATTCCGTCTCGCCACATTTGGTTGCTACAGCACAAGCAAAGAATTTCTATAAGTGGGACGATGAAAAATGTCATGCTGTCTATTCTAATCTAAAAGGTGCTTATCTTGAACCAGAAGACGTCGCTGAAGCAGCACTGTACTTAGCAAGTGATGAATCAAAGTATGTTAGTGGGCACAATCTATTCGTGGACGGAGGGTTTACTATTGTCAATCCTATGTTTTGCATGTTTGAACAGTAAAGAGTTTCAAAGTATTATAATTTAGTTGTAATGGAAGTACTGTACTCCTGTTGTAAAAGTTATTTTCTATGATAATCAATGGATTTGGAAGAAGACAATTATTTGCATCAGGTGGCTATTTTTAATTGCCTGAGTAATTATGCCAAACAACTTTATGTCTGGATCATGAGGGATTACATAAAATCTTTTAAACGTTGTTGTCTTGAAAAATTATTTGATACGATTTATTGATTTTGAAACAAAAAGAAGTACTAATTTATAATTGAGTTCTAATTTTAATTCCCCATTACAACGTTACAATATTTTTTTTTTTTGTCGTGAACGATTATTTTATATGTTCCGAGGATTTTGGAAGGAAAAGGATGTAAAGTGGTTAGGCTGGGCACCACCGTCTTGGTGTGACTGTCATTTTCTTTTTTTTTTTTCTTTTTTTTCTTTTTATTTTTGGGAAGCGTTGTGCTGGTCCATTTTAAGCATATATTATATTACCAATTTTATTATTTTTTCATCAAGTACAATTAAAGAATTATTATATATCTAACTTTCACATATGTTACAAGTATATCAGGTACAATTAAAGTTGTTAGGCTCAATTTTTTCTTTCTTCCCAACGTTATTTATTTTTTGTCTCAAACAATGGAAGCAAAAATAAAAAAAAAAAAATCATCAATTTCTTTTGCTTTTGATCTAATTCAAGTGGGACAACAAGTCCCTGAGACCTTAACTGTCACCTTACTACCGGAACTGTAAATCTATTAGGGTGTGTTTGATTCCTTTTAGGAAAGCAGTGCTGGAAAATGGATTCCTACATTTTCCTTGGATTGAGTTTTCCAGGAAAACTATACTTTTTGTGTTTTAAACGCTTGTATCTGGAAAACATTTTTAGGAAAAAAAGCGAATCAAACACGCCAGTATGGAAAAAGCAGTGAAGCGAGTTTTCAGGAAAAAGTTGCGAATCAAACACGCCCTTACTATAATGATCATTTTTAATTTTTTTAAAGAAATGAATTAGTAAAGTGTTGATTTTAATAAAATTTGACCAAACATTTGGATTAGTCTTGATACCGGATTTGTAAGTAGTAGTTGAATATATACTTTACGAGCAAATCTCTGTTGTATATTTGATTTTGCAAGCAATCCATTTTCGTATAAATAAAAAATTATTTTTGAAGGTCGACCCTAACTAACTTAAAATTATTTATGTTGCAATAGGGAGGAAAAAATTGAGATCGACCCTTCAATACCTATCTGACTATCTCTGACACACTACTAAACACATGCTTTACGGGCCGGCAATGAGCTTTGCCAATTCATGTATTGCCTTGACCTCCACTGGATTGTAATAAAGCGAGTCACTATCTCACACGCTGTCTATATACACAACAAGAATCGCTACCTATAGGAGCGACTCTATAAGAACGACAGGCAAGACGTTGTTGCTCTAGATTGAACTTGTAGGAATGGCGCAAGAAACTCGTTCCATATGCACTTCAATCTCCAGGAATGAAATTAGTGATTCTTGAAAGCCAAAAAAATAATTCCTATAATCTATATTGAAGAATCGAATGTAGCGGATGACCCAATTAAATATCAACAATTCTCATGATTAGTTAGCAATTCAATTATTAAGCACTCAATTGATACGGTAAGTAATAAAATAAGGAAAACAAGAATACTGAATTTGATGATGGAAGAATCCCGTTGAAGAACTCTTCAAACGTAAAAACCTCCGTGCGAACTCGTCACAAAAATCTACTAGAAAAGGATAACTTATAGACGATCAAAGCTAACCTAACTCGACCCCCAACCTATAATTGATGAACCTCGTTGCATTGTGCGTACAGCACCCTCTGAAACTCAAGGGCCTTTTATTCACAAGAGGATCCCCTACCATTCTGGAACTCCAGCCACCTCGCCAATCGCCAGAACTTTGAAGGTTATTGAGTGGAGGATTGTAGGGTTGGTGTCTGTGTATGGTTAATTACCCCTAAATAATGAATCTTAAACAAAGGTTGCTAACCAAAAATCAATGGAGAGAGTTTTGGGATGTTACAGTGGTGGTTTCACTCTCAAGTTTCGTGTCTCTAACTGGCTATGAAGCTGCCCTGAAATAGGTTTGGAAAGTGCAAAAATAAGTCCAAATCATGAATTGGGCCTGGTTGCGCAGACGGCCTGCTCGGTGCGGATATCGAGCGGCTGCAGATTCTCTCAATCGGTCCCGGGCTCTGCTGAACCCGTTCGAGTGGACAGCCGGCGCCTTTGGCTCTGATCACTTTACTCAAGCAGCTCTCCCTCGGATTTTGTTCAAGTGACCCTAATTCAAGCCCTAAGCTATCCAAACACTAAATAAAGACGTCGAAATAAGTTACAACTCAATTAGTTTGATTTTCATACATAGATATGCCATTACAAAATACCTAACATATATCATGGACGTCTTCTTTCCAAACATCTAGATCTTTCCCTCCCTACTTGTATTGATCACCCCGATTGTGCCGCAAATCCAGATGAATTGGATTGTTCATCAAGATCATTTCCTCAGTGCCTTTTGTAAATCCAGATGATTGCACCTCTACTTGTTTCTTTCTACGGACCGAACCGGTCAATCGATTGGTTTCCTATTTCAGTGGTAGGTCTAATCAGTCTCGTCCAGTTTTAACATTGTTGGCATTTAGATTATATTTATCTTGTAATTTATCCTCTACTTAATATCCTATTATCTTTTCTTTGTACGCAAATTTGTAATGCCAATTATATTTTCCTACAATTATTCTCTTCATTTCTAAAGACAGATTAATTATTCTAAAATTCGTGTATATAGTTAGTGTACTCGAAAAAGGACGCCTAAATATCGACAAAATCACTCAAAAAGCCATAAATAGCAAAATGTTATGCAGCTGGAAAGATAGGTCACTAGATCCCGCTCTGAAAGGATCAACAATTAAACTAAACCTCTATCCCCACTTGATGCATGATTAGAGCATCTCCAATGCAACAATGTTTAACATACTTATGTGGCAAAGGATATTAACAGTAGAACAAAAAATCTCTCCAATGCATACATGCTAATGTTCAATATGTGACAAATTATTATTTGAGTTTTAAAATAAATGAAGAGAGAGAAATAAAGTGATTGGATATCAAATTTTAAATTAATAGTAGAAATTGTCAAGTATAATGTCTAGAGTTAGACATTGCTCTTGACAATGTCTAGCAATTAATGTGCCACATAATCATTTTTTGGCCATTTGGCAAAATTTTCTCCCTTAACATTGTTGCATTGGAGATGCTCTTAGATTATTGCAGGACCACAAAATGATGGAAATATTTTCAGTATATATCTAGCTTTTGATGATTGACACAAAATTCTCTTGAGATTTGTTTGATACAAATTCAGTTTAGATCACTTTTTTCTCTTTTATTTTTAATTATTTATACACTAATTTGATGATTTTTCATATTTTTTATTTTTTATTTTTTAAAAATCTAATTTTTCAAGAATGCACGTCAAATATACCCTGAGGCCACATAAATAATACCTAATTTTAGCCTGTTTCAAAAATATACCTAATTTTAGCCAAAATCACAAGAATAGGCAAAGCAAAATGCCGTTGTAAAATTCGTGTGTGTGTAGTTTCCGTTGGATGATCGGGGTAGAATTAAATGATGCCAAAAAGATGAATAACAACAAAACCCCCTCCCCCCACCCCCAAAATTTTTTATTTTTTATTTTTTATTTTTTCCTTTTCCGGAAGGATTTTTTTACTCTCTCTCTCTTGAGCGAATTGTTTGATTTCAGAATATGGTTTCAATTCAAAATTTAGGGTTTGTTCTATACATAATAATATAGGTTTATTCGAACAATATATTATATATGTGATTGAAAATTGAAAAAAATATATTTAAAAATATAAAATAATTATATTGGTGATTGAAAATAATAAGAGAAAAAATAGTAAAAATTATGTTCCATATCTATACATTATAAATTTTTACTATCTATACAAAAAGGCCAGGAAGAACTCCCGAGAGCACTTGAACATAGCTGTATAGAACAAGCCCTCAATAAATATTAACGACTGAAAAAAAAATTTTTACTTGACAACTGGCTTTGGTAGATAAAATTTTATTTTTACCCCAAAGTAAATTGTCTCCATTCACATTGGTTGACACGTGCGTCCTGTAAGCATGTGTTTGTTGTGAAATATTAAAGGTGGGAATCCCTGAGACGTGCTGCGTCAATTATTTTATTTTATTTTTTTCCCGTACAAACTTGGCTCCTCTTAAATTTTGGAGCCCAACCCACCCCCAACACAACCCCACAAACAAAGCATATTACCTGTCACCAGGCTTTTCTATATCGGAGCAATGTGAAAGTTGTTTGGACTCTCCGCATGATTAGGTAAACTTTTCCCTTAATTTCTAACTAAAAGAATATATTTTTAGTTAAAAATAATAAAAGTAAAAAAAATGTGGCGATAGTAAATAGTATAGTTTGAATAATATTATGTTATTTATTAAAATTAAAATTTGAGTGGATGTTCAATATAAATTTTAATTGTAATAAAAGTTAAAACGGCAACGAACTTTATAATAACAGGAGAATTTTGTATTCACATTACAAAATATGTTGTATATTATTATAGTTAGGAAATATTGTTGCTATTTGTATTCAGACCACAAAATATGTCGCATCTGTTGCATGTTGTTACTATTTAGTGAATTTTCGAATTTTATAAATAATTAGTAGAAGTTAAAATATTTTATGTTTACATATTTTCTAAAATATTCACATGTATAATGTATTACACATTTCTTGACCAATTATACATATTTACTAAAATTTTCCCATCCAACAAGGTAGCTGCCCTAATTTTTCACTGGATGGCACCAAGAAAACAAGGTCAATCATAGCAGCAAAAGTGTCATATGAAGACAACATAGTGACTAGGAGATGACTAAGATCAATTATGAACGGACAGAGACGTACGCTTACAGCTATTTCACTCTCTATAGATAAGCAGATATCAAATTGGGTGAATATTGCACCTAATTGCCAACTTGATTGACGTAATTACAACGTCATTTCTTTTCCTACCCACAAGCCATTGCACTATAAATAGGCTTTCCCAAGTGCAATGGGATCATCAATTCATACATTGATTGTAAATCATACATAGCAAATTTAAGAATATTACATTTTACATAGCAAAACTATGGGCAGCGAAGGAGTTCTTCCCGCCTTTTTTGGAAGGTAACTCTTTAATTATTTAATTATTATATTGTATTGTCATTGTTTGAAATATAGTTTCTAACGCAATGTGTGTATTTAGGCTTGAAGGCAAAGTGGCCGTGATTACCGGTGCCGCGGGTGGAATCGGCGAGGCGGCTGCTAGATTGTTCGTAAAACATGGTGCTAAAGTTGTCGTTGCAGATATTCAAGACGAGATGGGAGAACAGGTATGCAAGGAGTTAGGCCAATCAAATGCCGTTTATGTCCATTGCGATGTGACGAACGAAGATGACGTCAGAAATGCAGTCGACACTGCGGTTGCCAAGTTCGGAAAATTAGATATAATGTATAACAATGCTGGTATAGGAAGCACAGCAAATCCAAACATTCTCGAAATCGAAAAACGAGAATTTGAAAAGCTTTTGGCTGTGAACGTCATTGGTCCTTTCTTGGGCGCTAAACACGCTGCTCGTGTCATGATTCCCAATCGCCGTGGAACTATAATTATGACGGCCAGTACTTGTTCCAGAATCGGCGGCGTTTCATCGCACTCGTACACAAGCTCAAAACACGGCGTGGCAGGACTTGCGAAGAATCTCGCAGTCGAGCTTGGAAAACATGGCATTCGAGTAAATTGCGTGTCGCCACATCTAGTCGCTACGGCGCAAGCAAAGAATTTCTACAAATGGGATGACGAGAAATGTCACGCTGTGTATTCTAACCTTAAAGGTGCTTATCTTGAGCCGGAAGATGTGGCTGAAGCTGCGCTTTACTTAGCAAGTGACGAGTCAAAATATGTGAGTGGGCACAATCTTTTTGTCGACGGAGGATTTACCATTGTCAATCCAATGTTTTGCATGTTTGAGCAGTAGAGTATCGACAGTTTCAATCTATTTGTAATAAAAGTTATTAAAAATTTTATTTTCTACGATCCATGGATTTTGGAAGAAAACAATTATTTGCGTGTAGTGACTAATTTTAATTGCTTGTTTTGACGCCAGAGCAGAAATCACCTTCTTTTAAATATTGAGTCTCAATTATGATCTTGTATTGGGCACAAGCTTATTGTGCCCACTTGACACATGTTATCTCAGAATTTAATGTATGATATAATCACTTAACACTTTAGCTGCCATTTCATTATTCTTCAAAACAATTTGTGAAATTTATGAAAGACACCAAACTGTTAATTGATATCTACAATTTACATGCTGCATACTTTATCCCCAACATGTAGTATTTTATTTAATGGTAACTTTTGTCTTGAAAATACAAAAAGCTATACAACAATCAAAATTTAAAAAATTAAATTTAAGTACTTTTTTTTCTATCATTATTTTTAACCATTCATTCAGATATTGATTTCACAAATATTCTATATTTTTTAAATATCTCTTCCTTACTTGTCACTCACACATTTAAAATTTATTATTTCAATAATTCATTTCAAACATGTACACCCTAAATTTCTTTAAATTTTTTATAAGGGGTGTGTGTGTGTGTGTGTGGGGGTGTGGTTATCTCGGTAATAAACTATGTGTGTGATAGGATTTGAATTTTTATGAGTTTTTATGGATTTTAATGTAGAAGAAGAAAGAGAATGGATGTATTGGATGGTGGAGATTTATATAGTACATATTGATTTCATGAGATATGTGGATATGATTGGTTTGATTAAAGAAAGAATGAATAAAAATACAATAAAATATGGTAAAAATTATTGGCTATCAGGTTTTATATTAGGCTCTAACGAAGTTGACAATTAATTAATTTACTTACCACTAAAGCTGAAAGCCGGAAACAAAATTATTTATGTTTGAAATAATACAATATTTTTTTTTTCCTTTTTAAATCCAATCATTGTTCATTGGCATATATATGAGGACATCCACTAAAGATGGGTAACAAGACAAAAAAAACAAAGTGGTACGGCATTTAACATTTTGCATGAGAGCGGTGCTATATGAGTACATGACAGCAGGCGAAAATAACATTTCATTATAGACAATGGATGCATATAATAATAAATAATTAACCAAGTGGTAAGAATATTACAAAGAGGCATGTAAGCAAGACAAAAAATGGATGTGTAGTTTATTAACGATAGATATGTTTAATTGTTATTTATTTTACTTATAATAATATAATAATTTCATTAAAATAGATTAGATTTCACAAGTTTGTACCATTTTAAATGATTATACATTTGTTTGATTGGGGGACTGCATTTTACTGCTAGCGTTCCATTGCCTTTGCTATTAATACGGTATTCACAATGAGCTAGATCAATAATACGTTTCTTTAATAGCGGGGGCCCACAGTTTTCCCACATGCATGACTGATCTAAGGCATTATGGATACTGCTACTATACTCACTGTGGGCAATAGAATGGGGCTGTGTATTTTATAGTGATGGTGGTGGTTTATTTTATACTTAGGATACTAGTTGTTTATTGAATCAAAAAAATGCAAAACTTAGATCTTTTCAAATTTTTTTTTTAAATTTTGTTAGACTTCGATATTCGTTAATCAATCTAAATTCTTGCTTTCAATGCTAAAATTAACAATTGTTTGATACTAGATTTTTTTATATTTTAAAGAATCAACATGTAAGGTAGTAGCATATTCGAAATATTCATTCATAATCAACGTGGAGACGCTAGCTATTACGCTAATAACGTGTTCATTTCACTCATATCTCGTTTATGTTGTATGATTGATTGGGTTCGGAGGATGACTAGATCACGAGTGGGCTATAATGACCAAATAAAATTGGCGATTAGCTATATTCTTCGTGATATTTTTTGTCGTGGATAATGTAATAATAATTGATTTGTCATTTCAAACACTATATTAAATTATGTATTTAAAATAGTAAATTAATTAATGCCACAATATTATTTTTTATTAATTATAGCCGCTTATGAAAAATTTTAGAGGATCTCCATTGGTTAAGTGAATTGATATTAAAAATTAAAATTGACTTACATGTCGAATATAGATCGAGTGCATAAAAAAACATCACAAACTTTCGGTGATGCATATATGGCTGTTGATTATAGCTGTACCTTGCTTCCTGTGCCACCGCACCGCCACCCCACCTCCCCAAAGGAGGAAAAAGACAAAAAAAAAAAAAAAAAAAAAAAAAAAATTGATAAGAGGACCTTCTACATCTAGATATTGCTTTTCACATTGTTAGTTATTAAAATTTCTCACAAAAATTTTCATTTCGTTTCAATGGTAAGAGTTGAAAAATGGTTTAATATAAAATAAATGCAAATTAATTTGCGATTAAAAAAAGAAAGGAGCGAAGTAGGATGTATTAATTATGTGGAGTCGTTACAAGAAATTTGAATTTTCACAACTAAATATTTGATTATAAAAAGTCATTTTTGAGGGGTTTGGCATAAAAGGGACATCGAGAAAGACTTCATGCCCAAAATTTTTAGTCGTTAAAGGGGACTTTTCTACTATTAGTGTAGACCGAATAATTGGAGATGATTTTTAAATTGAAATGTCTATTCTTCAAATATAATATGACGATAATTATACACTAATCTATTTAATTGTCACATAATTAAGAATCCGCAATAACCGTTGGAAATATTATGGGTCAATAAAATTTCTAGGACTCTTCCCCGGCCAGATCATGACTAGATCATGACTAAGCTAAAACGACTAAATTAAACTAATATCCACCCCCCTTAATGACTAGACCATGAGTAAGATAGAATGACGAAATAAATACTCCACCCTATTGATGGCTAGATCATGACTAGGCTACAAACCATAGATAGATATCTTTAGAAAAATAATTCTCTACCTTACACGCTTTGGCGTGTTTATACTCAATATTAGCTTTGACGTTTTCGCTATTTAATTTGAAGCAAATTAAAGACGGCAAGAATATGCGTTTTAGACTTTGCAATTTGAACCAAAAAATATATTTCTTGGTACATCACTGTATTAAATATTTTTCCTTGATCTTCCCAATATATGCTACCAAGCAAAACAGGTCAATAGTGACTAGGAGATGACGAAGAACATTAATTACGTATCGAAATACTATTTATAATACACCAACTTGCACGGTTGGTGCCAAGTTAGTGCTGCTTATCGCCCGCTTATTCCGAAGGCCTTTCAGTATAAATAGGTTTCTTCGAAGTACAATACCAACATCAACTCACATTTCTATTCATAGCAAATTAGAGAGGTTTATAACGAACGTATTTCAATTTTCATCTATGGGAAGTGCAGGAGTGGCTCCGTCCTTTTATGGAAGGTATACTAACGCTCTAATTTTGCGTGTGTGTGTGTGTGTTTTTTTTTTTAAATAATTTGAAGTTTTGTAATTTTTATTATGGGACATCTACTTTGCAAATGAATTCAACATTTTTGTTGAGAAAAATGACATTATTTGGATAATTGCATTGGATGTGTAGCGAGCACTTGTAATGTTGGGTAAATTAAAATAATTTGGTAAGGAATATATATATATATTGTACTAACACAGTCTATGAATTTAGACTTGAAGGCAAGGTAGCAATTATTACCGGTGCTGCCACTGGAATCGGCGAAGCGGCTGCCAGACTATTCGTGAAACATGGTGCTAAGGTTGTCGTTGCTGACATCCAAGATGAATTCGGGGAGAAGTTGTGCAAGGAATTGGGACCATCGGCCATTTATGTCCATTGCAACGTAACTGAGGAATCCGATGTGAAAAATGCAGTTGACACTGCTGTTGAGAAATTCGGAACATTGGATATCATGTATAACAATGCTGGCATAGGGAGTTCCTTAAATCCCAACATTCTTGAAATCGAAAAATCTGAATTCGAAAGGCTCTTAGCGGTAAATGTCATAGGTCCATTTTTGGGTTCTAAACAAGCTGCGCGTGTGATGATTCCAAAACGTCGTGGGAGCATTATCATGACAGCTAGTACTTGTTCGAGAATTGGCGGTGTTTCTTCTCATTCCTACACCAGTTCAAAACACGGCGTGGCGGGACTTGCGAAGAATCTCGCAGTCGAGCTTGGAAACCATGGCATTCGTGTAAACTGCGTGTCACCACACCTTGTTGCTACAGCGCAAGCAAAGAATTTCTACAATTGGGATGATGAGACATGTCATGCTGTGTACTCAAACCTCAAAGGTGTTCATCTTGAACCAGAGGATGTGGCCGAGGCTGCGCTTTACTTAGCAAGCGATGAGTCAAAGTACGTGAGCGGGCACAATCTTTTCGTGGATGGAGGCTTCACAATTGTCAACCCAAAATTCTGCATGTTTGAGCAATTGTAGATTTTTAAATTTTAATGTATTTCTGAATTATTTTATGAAATTTTTATTCGTAATTGCTTTCTATGATCCGTGGACTGAGGAAGAAGAAAACAAGTTTATCCACTAATTTCTGAATAATAATATTGTAAATTACTCATTTCTACAATCATTTATTACAATCCTTTAAATATTCAACCGTTTTTCGATTAAAAAATTTCATTTAGGATCAGTGGAGACCTGGAAATTATTCAGATGTCTAGTAAAATATCACGGCTTGGTACCAAATGCACAGCCGAATGGGATAATCTTAACAAATATTTTAATTAGAGAAGATGATATAAAATACCACAATAGATGTATACTATAGTTTTGTTTTGTAATTAACTAGTTTTCTCACTCGTGCGTTGTACGGGCAAAATTTTGCGATAATAACGTGATACATAAATGCATAATATATATTGTGTAATAATAATAAGAAAACAATTATAACAATGCAACAGATAATTACAAAATCATTTGTAAGTATGAATATTACGAATTTCGAAATACACTAGCACAAAAAAACTTTTAAATTAACACAATAGGCCACGGTTTCTCAAAAAAACATCGCATAAAGAAATGTAGCGGCATTTTTGTAAGTAAATTGTGAAGAAAACATGGCAGTTTCTCCAGAAATCCATTGCTAATGTCTCCAACGTTGAGTATAGGCGACATTTTGGTAGAAACCATCGCCTATGCTTATATAGAATGTTTGTCATTTTATTTGTCGGTTTGTCATGGTGTCATGATTGTATATCAATATTTTTAGACTTAAAGAATTTGTAACCCTAGAAAGTGTCACATAAAACTATCTCGACTAGATACTTATTATTATTATTTTTGGAACAGTCCACATGGAATAATGATTGACCCTGGCTCTTAGTAATCATATCGTCTTTTTTTTTAAATCAAATAATATAATTATTTCTTTTACTACAATTATTAGAATATGTAAGAAAATGTGATTTACAATTTTAGGTTGATAAATTATATTATATTACAAAACTTTTGATGTATAATAATAAATTTTAGTATTGTCACAAATAATGTTAACTATTTTTTCAGTATCGTTACATTTTATTATTTTAAGTTTAAAATGTGATCATTAAAAAGTGCAGAAAAATAAATAGACTATTCCATGCCTTATTTGAATTACATTTAATTTTTTTCATTAAGCATAATTTTAGAACTTTAATTACTATTTTCTGTTAATAAATTATTCTCTTTTTATGTTACGAAATATAAATAATCATCATAATGTACATAATAATCTATTTTTATGTCATTAAAAAACTATTAATAATATGCACTTCTAACAATTAAAACTTGAATTAAAATATCTTTCTACTAAGATAATAACTATTTTATGTCGATGACAGTAAATTTATTGATAAATATAAATAGTGCATATTAAGATTTTATTAATTTATCCTCAATTGTCAATATTAATAATAAGTAAAAATCTCTTTCCAAACAAAATGTTTTATTTTTCCAAAATTATCACTATTATTCCCCTAAATTTGGACGCCATAATTTTGGGTGATTTTCTTGAATTTTATTTGAAATTAAAAACATTAATTATACTAAAATGTTTTTATTTATCTGGATATTAAATAACCGCATTAAACTCTAAGCAAAAGTTGACAATCAATTACTTTATTTTCGAATAATGCTAAAACTAAATTATTTATAATTTTTTTTAATAAATCCATTATTCATTATTTCATTAGTATATCATGAGAATATTCACTAATTATAATGGATCATAAGACAAACAAGTGGTAAGACATTTAACCAGGTGGTAAGAATATATATATTACAAATTAAAGGCGCATGAGCAATGAATGAATGCAAATTGCCATCTTTACTTCCCCATCACAAAAAAAAAAAAAAAACACAAAAATACAAAAATGGATGAGTAGCTTATTACTGATAGATATCATTTAATTATTATTTAATTTACTTATGATAATTTTATTAAAATAAATTAAGGTCTCGTTCTCCCCACAATAAGTACCCCCTCAGTCCTATTTTGATAGGTTTGATTTTCTTTTTTGTCAGTCTCAAAATATAGACTACTTTCCTTATTAGTATAAATTTAATTTTTTTATTTCTTAATCTATCCCTATTTATTATGCATGGTTATTAATAAAAGTAAATTGTCATATTTAATATAAGGGTATATGAATAAATATACAAGTAAAATTTATATTTCCAACAAATATTAATTTCAAATTCTTAATCTATCAAAATAGGACGGAGGGAGTATAAGTTACTTGAACTACGTGTTGGATGTATACTTGAAATTTGGATAAAATGTATTTAAAAATATGAAGTAATTGTATGAGTGCTTGAAAATTATCAGAAAGAAAAAGTTAGTAAAATTTAATGTGTATACAACAAGGGCTAATTTTCACATGTTCGTATCATCTTAAAAAGATTCCTTTTTTTTTTTTTTTTGAGAATTGTATTTTATTGTGATGGTGGTGGTTGTTTATTTTATGTAGGAACAGTGCTCTTTTTTTTTTAATGCAAAACTTACATCTTTTCAATATATTTATTTATTTATTTTTGAAATCTTCAATATTTGTTATTCAGTCAAAATCTTTGTATTCATGCGCAAGTGTTTGATAATAACTCTTTGGCATTTTAAAAAGGGGAAATTTATAAAATATAGCCTATATTTGGGGTGTATTTACAATCTGCATACTTTGTTTTTTAATTTTATGTTTTACATATTGAAATTTATTTAATGATAACAGCAAACCACTTTTGTTTTAAAAAATTAAGTATAATTATAAAATTGCTACTGTATAAATTGAAGAGACTATCTAACGCCCAATCTAAACCCTACCAAAACCAGAGCTGCGGAACTAGATTCGGCGTCACACATACATTTAAAAACAACACGAGCGTTTATTTACATTTTTAAACTGTTTCTCATTCATAGACACAAAAAACCAACTAAAACATTTCCCGTGTCTACGTCAAAAACATAAATACAGGATCTACAGCAGCTTTCTTCTTCCCCACGCATAAGCTCTCACGCCTCAATTCCGAGAAGATTCCCCACCATCACCTGAGCTGCGCTCCAGCCTTGGCGTACCTACACGTATAACATAAAAACTAATGAGTCACGAGGACTTAGTGGGAATCACTACACCAAAACAAGCATATTGTCACCCTATAAATTTTGAAGGAGTCACGGTTGTTGACCGTGACCTAATTTTTCGCTGATTGTCACGGTTTATAACCGTGACTCCCAAATTTCCATGGTGTTGTCACGGTTATAAACCGTGACAACCAGCGACAACTGTGGTCACGGTTTAAAACCGTGACCTATATGTATTATTGAAAAAAAAATCCGGTCCAAAATATATCAGGCACACAAAGTCACGAGTTCCATCCCCAAATCATCAAACGCCGAACAAAGCAAGCCCTAGTCGTACCGCAAATAAATGAAGAAAGACCCCAAATCGGTGTCTTCAATTAATTTCTTCTCCATTTTCAAGCTGGTAATTTTCCATTTTCGAGTTGTTGGCGAATTGTTGTCGAATTTCCAGATCTGTTGATGTCCCTCCAGCTGGTGGCGAATCTCAACTATTCGAGTTCTGAGTTCGAGCTTGGTTGTATAATTTTCCCTTTTAACCAGAAGAATCTGCTTCCACGCACAATCTTGGTGCCTTCGTGCTTTCGAGTTCCGGCTCGAGCTTCGGTCTTCATTCTTCAATCTTCAGCCATCAATTTTCAATCTCAGTTCTTCTATTGTTCTCTTTGGTTCCAGCCTTCATTCCAAACTAAGGTGAACACTATTTACAAATTTCTTCTAATTATTTGTTTCTTACATAAAATAATTGGTAAGTTATAGTATGTTCTATTTAGAATTTTATGACTTGAAATTCGCAATTACTTAATTGGTTGGAGTCAGAAATTAGAATATGGTTTTAAGCCTATTATATATTCGAGTTTTTTTTTTTGGGAAAACCGTATGAAGGTCTTGTTAATGCCATTGAGAATTTACTCAAAAAGACAGATGATTCTGGATTGGCTGCAATCGATAGGATTGTCGCCTCTGTACATTCTTTAGTGATTGCAATTGGAATTTTACATGGTTAATTAGAGATAGACCAGGCCATTAAGTTGATTAGGCTGGAAGAAGATTTACAAGTTGATAGGTCGGGGTTTAGTTGAAGGTGGTGATGATATTGCTGATCTTAGAGTACAAGTCTCAGCTACTGATGTATTTCTTGGGCTTTCGAGGAAGCATTAGGTTTTTGATTAAAAAAAGACTTGAAATCAATTAGTATGGTGATAATTTACTATATGTTATTTTAATTTTAATGCTTTGGAATTTTGGAATTCTTGATGTTTAATGAGTTTTGGAATTTTGGAACTATTTCTTCTTTCATTGCTACAAATTTTTGAATTAGGCATCGTTGAATTATTGATGTATTGATTTGGAATTTTTGATTGAGAATTGAAGGGTTATTAGTTTCGCTGATATGTTTGTCCAATTTTAAATGTTGAATAGTTGAGTAATTTTAATTAGTTAAGTACTAACTAGTAGTTAAAGTTCGAATTGAAATTGATATTTGTCTATTTTGTTTCTTAGAAAGAAAACACAAACATCATTCGCCGAATAGGGAATTAATTCCCATCCTTGTCACATATCATAAGATGAATTGTAACTTGAACCATAAGATGAATTATAACTTGAACAACATGCGGCCAAATAAAAGTTTGACAAGATTTACAAGTGAATATTATTTATGTTTCGTGTGCTAGATTTGTTATTGAGTTTTGGGTTCAAAAGAGAAAAAGGATAGTGATAGTGGTATCCACCGATGGCAGACATCCCAATATCCTAACTTTACCACAATCCTGCCCACATCATGAATGGAAAATACTTCTCTTGATCTTTTCATCTAAAATATTATTTATTGTAAATTAATTTATTACATTCTAAACTTTATCGTTAGTTTATTTTAAGTATTTGTTTCATTTTTTATTTCATTTGTAAATAAACATAGGTTTCAATGTTTCATGTGCTGAAATTGATATGGAGCTGTGAATGTTTTTTTTAATCTTAAGGAGGTTCGAGTAAGAGGAAAGCTACGTTGTTTCTTTGGTGCCAATTATCAAGAATGTGGAAAACAGTAGTTACAAGAGGTAAATTTACTTTTACTTAATGGATTGATTGTACGTTTTATCGATCATTTGTAATTGATTTAAATCACTTTTTATCCACACATTTTGTAATTGGTTTACTTAATAGATTAAATTTTGCCTTTTTCTTCTTAGCCATGTACGTTTCTTGTAGCTTTGCTCTTAGTTGGATAAAAGTGAACATGCCTCTTACATATATGGATGAATAAATCTGTCTATCCAATGATCATTTTCTTTTTATTTATTGGTTGATTTCAGATATGGAGATGGTGAACCTACCCACAATGCGGCAAGGTTCTATAAGTGGTTTCCAGAGTTACAATTAAATTATTCAGAGTTACCCTATTCTTGGTACTTTCTGTAAGATTTGGTGTTAATTTTTAGCTAAATGTTGTAGGGAGAAGAAAGAGGTGACTGGCTTAAGAATCTTAATTATGGAGTATTTGGTCTTGGACATCGACAATACAAGCATTTCAACAAGGCGTGAGATTGATCTCAACTGGTACTTTTATGCACCTATACTGTAAATGCACATGATACTCAATGTTATTTTATGTTATGATTATTAACTAAATTCTCTTTTTGATTTGATATATAGGATAGAGCATAGCTTATTTTGGAGATTGGTATTTGGTGACTTTACCTTTTTGCATTTACCCTAAGTGGTATTTAACAAGTTAAGGTAGGAGGAGAAGGGATATCTAGTTAGCCTTTGCATATGTGATCTCTTTTTGGGAATGACATGAATATAATAGTGACATGTCTAGCTATATGTGTTCACATTGTTAAGAAAACTAGTTCAAATTTTGAGTGAAGGTCTAAAGCTCACCCGATTTTTTATGACTTTTAATTTTTGGTGGTTAATCCTTTTGTTAGAATGGAAAATGGAACATGCGTTACACATATCAACCATATTTCTCACACCAGCGTCCGTTGCTCTCTCTTAATCGCTCTGAGTTTCGGTCCTGCCTTGGCTGAACGTCGTCAGTTGCCTCTCCATATTCGATCTAGCAGTCATCAGGCAAACACAGAGCTCCATTAATCCAGTAAGTTAGCCTTGACGTCTCACTTCTCACACAACTCATTGAAGATTCGAAATTAGGTATAAATTACTTTAAATTTCTTTTGCACTCAATGTTTTTAGATTACAATTCAAGTTTCTATTGAATTTATCCAACCGTGATTTGTTAATGATATGCATTTTTACCTTTTAACTTGTCAAGAATGGAATAAAGTTGAGTTGTTGAGATTGAACAAACTAAGAGAGTTAGGCAAATATTTGATGGATGCGTTGGTTGAATTGATAATTTCCTTGGTATGTGAATTAGATATGATCACTGGTATTTTGAAGAAGTTGTCCGAGGAACCGTGTGTTGATAAAAAGCAATTTCGAAAATGTACTGGTATTTGTAATAATGTATTCCTTTAAAGGAAAAGTCACCAAAAACCTTGCTTTAGTTGTGATGATGTTCCTTGGCATGATGTATTGGGTATCATTTTATGTTGAGTTTTCAATGCTGCCATTCCCATGCCTTAACCATTAAGAAATTTTTATAGTTATTGAGAGTAAAAGGACGTATGTCTTTCCTTGAAGCTTCAATCTCCTGGTGTTTTGGCCATTGAAGTAAGCGTGAAAGGAGAGAATTCATTTTCACAACACCGAATCGATGTAAGTACTGATTTCTAGTGTTCTCATCCTATATTTTGATTTGATATTCTACTTTGCAGGTTATAAAAAGGTATTGTATTTACTGCTACATGGTTTAGTTATTTATAGAGCTTGTTTGGCAATGCCTTTTTTTCATGAAGATAAATGATTAGATAAGTGATTATTGTGCTCAATCATGACATTTTTGTTTTGAATTTTATACTAGTTGGAGCAGCTATGAATTCTTTTGATCGAACTATGCTTGGTTGAGTACGAAATGCTTAGGTTCCCACCATCTTTACTAGCAGCAGTTGCAGTCTATACAGCTCAATGTACTCTGAGAGGCTCGACCGAGTGACTTACTTCCGTGCAATCGAGCAACTTAACTTGCCTTGTTTTGTTTTGAGATAGATGCTTTTGATGAATTTGTCTTGTAGTTCAAATGTTTAACAATTTATCATTTTTTGTTGTGTTTTTGTGAATTCCTTCTTGACATAGCAAATTATTTTTAATTTCTATGATATCCTAATTTTCCATTTCTTGTATGTATAAGACCATGTATAAAGACTTCTATCGATATACTATACAAGTTTTTTTTTTTTGATGTTGCTGCACTGTTATTACTAATTTATTCCTTCAATCAAATATATATGTTAATGTCAAAAAATTATGATGTAATTTTTTTTATTTTTTTTGACCAATTTGTCACGGTTTTAAACCGTGACAAATTGGTCACGGTTTTAATTAAACCGTGACCATTTGTTTATTTGTCACGGTTTAAAACCGTGACAAATTGGTCACGGTTTTAAACCGTGACAACTTGGTCACGGTTTTAAACCGTGACCAAGTAGTTGCGACGATGTTTTTTGTCACGGTTTAAAACCGTGACAAACCTTGTTTGTCACGATTTTAAACAGTGACAATTCGCGTTTTATGGTGTAGTGAATATAGATAAGTGCAATGCATGTCACACTCGTTTATTGGGCCCTGTTGCTTATCAAGTGGATACACCGGCGCTAATATAACATAACATAACATATGTGACCAATTGTCTCAATTCTCATGCGGGCTTTGCTCGTGAGACGACCAAAAGTCTGAATCCTCTTGTGGGGCCTCTTCCCGTGAGACTATACATAACTTTACATAGGTGTAAGCACTCGGTAAACAACCTCACATTCACGCGTTATGAAGTTATGCGTGTGAACAAACGGCACAAATAGCTAACCTTTCCGTTACCCCTACTTCCTGTGAAGCTATTCATGTGACGTTAACATACATAAAACATCAACATCATATATCACTTCACACATAGCATAATCACTTTTAACCCTACAGCTCACTTTAAACCCTAAAGCTCTAGTACATGAATAAGAAGGGTAACATATAAATCATGCTATACATGTCTACTTCGAGCCATAAACATACATATCAAGACATATATAGCTTGTTCTACTCTTACTTACTCTTGTTACCACTCATATATCTATTACCCACCTTACTAGAGTAAACAAGAACCAAGAAGATGATCAACTTCTTCACCTCAACCTTCACCAATCAAGTAACCAAGCAAGACCACAAACTAGCTTTTCTTCTTCTCCAGTTCAAGACCTTGGTTTGATGATCAAAAATGGCTTTTGGAGAGTTTAGGGTCGTGCAAATGGAGGAAAATACCCCAAAAATGGCTTCAGTTGACTAAAATACCATTCTACCGTCTCAACAGTTACGGCCGTAACTTACTTATTTACGGCCGTAACATCCAAAATTACGACTGTAACACACCTTCATACGGCCGTAAAATAGTCTCTGTAAATCCAGGCATCTGGCCTTCTTCTCTTACGGCCAGTAACATCCTGATTACGGCCGTAACCCATACAAATACGGCCGTAACACCAACTCATACGGCCGTAATTTACTCTCTGTAAATATGGGTCAATCTTCACTTCGACATTTACGGCCGTAACACAGCCCTCTTACGGCCGTAACCTAGTAGATACGACCGTAGCTCGACCTTATATGGCCATAATAAACTCTCTGCATCGTGAGACACATTGCACTGTCCACATTACGGCCGTAACAATGACCCATTACGGCCGTAACAATGACCCATTACGGCAGTAACCACTAAATTGCGGTCGTAAATGCTTACCTTACAGCCTTAATTCCCCATTTTTTCTACATTTTTCCCCCGACCGACACTCAATGACCCAAACATCATCCATAACTTCATATACACTTATAAACACATACAACCACGTTAAACATATACACAACACCAAAACCACGTCATCAACATTACAAATCATTAGGGAAAAATGAACGAGGCGTCAGAGACTAAAATATTCTTAGTCAAGACAAAGAAATAACACCCTATATATTATATTATGTTACACTTTTACATACATATTAATTTTTAAAATTATTTTTTTGAATTATTTTTAACATTATTTTTAGCATAGATTTTATTGCCAAAAATATATTATATTTACTAACTTATTATTTTTTGTTACTGAAAAGATGTTATTATTTTTAGATTACATTTATTTTTAATTTAACTAAAACTTGCAATAATCCCTTTTAGGAAAAAAAAATATTGACAAATATATAAAAAATTGACTTCATATTATTTTTTTTCAAATTTCATTTTTTTTAAAGGTGAAAATATGGATTTGCTGTCCTGTGAATAAATTCTCTTTAATCAATAGAAAGAATCAAATATAATAGTACATGATATTTTTCTTTTATTTCTTAACTTAATTTCTTTTTAGATTTATTTTGAACAAGAAAACTATAGAAAGAGAAAAGAAGAATAATATTTGTGAAAACAATATAAAAAACTTTAAAAAAATTGTAACAAAAATGCAATGTTTTTAATTTCGTTAAAAATTTTCACTCATAATATATAGTTAATTTAACTATAATTTTGTAAATTGCCCTTTTAAAGAATTAATCAACATATAATTAGAAAATAATAGGTACTCACGATATTCGTTCATAATCAACCAAACGTTAATCACATGCCCGTTTCACTCATATCTCACTTATGTTATATTATTAATTAATTGGGTTAGATGACTAACTGTACCCGAGTTGATGACCATGTCACCATTGGATTGCCATAATGAAAGAAAATAACACTGCTATTTTATGGTGATAATGAATTTTCATATTAGCTAATGACATTTAAAGATGGTTTCACAAATATATATATCGTATATGATAGATTTCAATTCAACTTAATGTCATTGAATCGTTACCTAAATTAATTATTAATAATAAACCTCATAAAAAAATAACATTATCCGTCTGTTCAATAAGTTCGGCTTGATGACTAGATCATGAGTGGGCTGCAATGACCAAATAAAACTTTATTCATCGTCACCATTCTCGGCCATAGATAATATGATATTAATTAATTTATCATTTCACACATTATAATACATATATCATCTTTGAGATAGTAAATCAATTAATTAATGCAATAATACCATTTATTCAACACGATTAGTCAACAAAATTTGTAGTGCCGAGCTATGTACCCCCACTTGATGTCATGATGACTAGATCATGACTAAGCTAGAACGACTAATTAAACAAAAATATTCGATCTCCCTTGATGACTAGATCATGAGTAAGATAGAACGACCAAACATAGAGTGACGAGGCGATGACTAAGAACATTTAAGTACTATCGAAATATCTAATACACCAACTTGCATAGTTGGTGCCACCTTAGTGTTGCTTATTCCGAAGGCCTTCCGTTATAAATAGGTCTCTTTGGAGTACAATACCAACATCAACTCAAATTTCAATTCATAGCAAATTGCAGAGGTTTATAACGTACGTATTTCAATTTTCAACAATGGGAAGTGCAGGAGTGGCTCCGTCATTTTATGGAAGGTATACTAACCTTTTTAATTATTTGTAATTTTTTTATTGAAGTTTTGTAATTTTTATTTTGGGCCATCTACTTTACAAATGAATTCAACATTTTTTGTTGAGAAAAATGACATTATTTGGATAATCACTACTAAAAACATTCCTATTACCGACGACCAAATTCGTCGGTAATAGCCCGAAATCGGTCAGAAAAAGCCATTGCCGACGAACGAGAAGCCATCGGAAATCTCGTCGGTGATTGCCATATATGTCGATAATTACCTTAAATTTGTTATGGAATATCTCACTAACACAATAAATAATGAATTTAGACTTGAAGGCAAGGTAGCAATTATTACCGGTGCTGCCACTGGAATCGGCGAAGCGGCTGCCAGACTATTCGTGAAACATGGTGCTAAGGTTGTCGTTGCTGACATCCAAGATGAATTGGGGGAGAAGTTGTGCAAGGAATTGGGACCGTCGGCGATTTATGTCCACTGCAATGTAACTGAGGAATCCGATGTGAAAAATGCAGTTGACACTGCTGTTGAGAAATTCGGAACATTGGATATCATGTATAACAATGCTGGCATAGGGAGTTCCTTAAATCCAAACATTCTTGAAATCCAAAAATCAGAATTCGAAAGGCTCTTAGCGGTAAATGTTATAGGTCCATTTTTGGGTTCTAAACAAGCTGCGCGTGTGATGATTCCAAAACGTCGTGGGAGCATTATCATGACAGCTAGTACTTGTTCGAGAATCGGCGGTGTTTCTTCTCATTCCTACACAAGTTCAAAACATGGCGTGGAAGGACTTGCGAAGAATCTCGCAGTCGAGCTTGGAAACCATGGCATTCGCGTAAACTGCGTGTCACCGCACCTTGTTGCTACTGCTCAGGCAAAGAATTTCTACAATTGGGATGACGAGAAATGTCATGCTGTGTACTCAAACCTCAAAGGTGTTCATCTTGAACCAGAGGATGTGGCTGAAGCTGCGCTTTACCTTGCAAGCGACGAGTCAAAGTATGTGAGTGGACATAATCTTTTCGTTGATGGAGGCTTCACAATCGTCAATCCCAAATTTTGTATGTTTGAGCAGTAAAAGTTTTTTTTAAAAATTATAATGTGTTTCTGAAAATTCTTTTGAACTTTTTACTTGTAATTGCCATGTATCATCAGTGAATTGAGGTAGAAGAAAAAGAAAAATTGTATTCATTTTCAGAACATTATAAATTGCTTATTTCTATAATTCTATATCACAGTTGTTTATACATTCTCTTTCCGCCTTGCTAAGATGCGTTTATTTTGTTTGTTCTTCTCTTCCAAAATATACACCACTTTTTTAATTTATTGGTTGTATTTAATTTCTTTATTTAATAAAATGCTCTTATTTAATATAAATTGTTATAAATGAAAATAAAAGATCATATTTTAATATAGAAATTTATTTGAAAAAATACAAGTAAAATTTATTTTTTTAATAATATGAATTACTCAATTCATGTGAAAGTAAAACTAAATATATTTTAGTGGGACGGATGGGGTATTCAACAGCTTTTGTGTTATCTATATATTAATAAAATGAGATCATTTTCCCGCCAAAAGTTTTATTTTTATGAATTAAAAAAATAAAATTAAATTGTAAAAGGATAATCACAAATTCGCAACTCAATCTTTCCTTCCTCTTCTAGAATTCGAACTTTTATATATCTCCCATATAATATGAGGTCATTTTTCCGCAAAAAGTTTCATTTTCTGAATTAAAAAAAAAATTAATTGTAAAATCATGCTTCGAAGAATCACAAATCTACAACTCAATCTTCCATTTCTCTTCTAGAGTTCGAACTCTTATATATCTCCCCGTGCAACGCACGGGAGAAAATACTAGTATTTATAAATCTACACGATCTATTAAATTTTGTTCTCAATTAATTCAATCAACATGTCAGCTGAAAAAAACAAAAGATAAAGTCTCTTTGATTTCCCATATGTTAATCATATCAACTAAACTTTTTTGCAACATAATTTTTCTCTCTTTTATCATTGAATTTCGTTATACTTCTTGTACTAATTTGTCTTATCGAAATTTGTTAACTACCTAAGAATAATTAACAGTATACCTGTCAAAATTCATTTTTTCATATCTATCTTATATAATTAAATTTTATACAAAGAAATCATACCAAATGACACTTCACGTATTGATTAGTGTTGATGAACGGAAACTTCTTTGAGTGATAAAATATGTGTGTGATGAATTTTTTTTTGGCGACATTAATATCTTCATTAATTTTTAGTTATTCATTCAAAAGTACAAATTTGAAAAAAGAAAAAAGGGTTCAACCAAACTCGATTTGATTAAATGCTTAAAAAATATTTATTTATACGTTAAAAATATTTTTTGTAATATTTTTATACAAATAGTTGTCGAGTAAATAGATAAACAAATAAAAAAAAAAATATGTAAATAAGTTTATCAAATTTTTTCTTATTCACATAAGTGATTCTCGTTTATCACACGAGGCCTAACACAAGTTTTGTTATCTTATCTTATCATATTTTATTTTATTTGGGATTCAAGTAATGTCACAAATTTCTATTAATTGTGATTTTTATCGGTGGAACGTTGTCAGTCACGAAACTGCATGAAATTTATGAGGTTTTTTTTTTTTTTTTTTTTTTTTAATATTAGGATAGTAGGGGAATCGAACCCTTACTCAAGGGTGTGTAATACACACTTACATACTGCCGGGCCATAAGGCCTCTGACAAGGAAAAAATTATGTGTCGAGCTAAACATGCTGCATTTGATTAAATTGTTGAATTTTATTTGAAATTAAAAAATTAAATTATTCTAAAATCTTTTTATTCATCTCAATAATAAACCGCATTAAACTCAAATCAATTAAGTAGACAATTAATATATTTATTTACCAATAAAGCTGAAACAAAATTATTTAATTTTTTTTAAAAATCAATCCAATCATTATTCATTGCCAGAGTGAGAACATCCACAAAAAATGGGTCATGAGAGAAAAGAAAAAGTACAAAAATAGTGGTACGACATTTAACATGTGCACGATAGTGGTGCGATGGCAGTAGGAGAAAATAATAATAATAATAATAATAATAATAATAATAATAATAATAATAATAATAATAATAATAATAATAATCAAGTGGTAAGAACATTACAAAGAGGCATGAGCAGCACAAAATGGTGGATGAGTAGTTTTCCTGACATATATTATTTAATTATTATTTATTTTGCTTATAATTTTATTAAAATAGATTAGTTTTCGCGAGTTCGTATCATTTGAAAAGATTATATTTTTTGTTTGAAAGGGGAACTTGATTTTATTGTGATGGTGGCTGTTAATATGGTAACGGTGCTTGTTTATTGAATAAAAAATGCAGAACTTAGATCTTTTGAATTTTTTCTTTTCTTTTCTTTAATCTTCACTATTTGTTTTAATTTTCGATCGAAATTCTTGGTATTCATAAGCAAATTAAAAAGAATATACTCTTGATATTCATTCATAATCAACGCGACATTGGCCACATGTCCATTTCACTCATATCTCGCTTATGTTGTATTATTGATTGGTCAAATGATTAACTATAACTTAGTCGATGACAAATAATGTTATGTATATAATCAATTTGTAAAGTCAATTGTACAAATCTATAATAGAAAGTTAGGAAAAGTACAATTTTATTCCCTTATACTGGTAGAGTTTAATCCCTTTAAAAATTGTACATTTAATTGTATTTTTAATTGTTCCCTATTATTACTAATTGATGACTATATGATCACTTTAGGATCATAAAATAAGAAAATAAAAAATATTCCATTTAGTAGGGTGATAATGAATTTTCATACTAAATGATATTAAAAGATAGTTTCCTAAACATATACTGTATATGACAAATTTTAAGTCAAATTATCATTTAATGTTATTACATTTTAAATAAACTCATAAATAATAAATTTCATACATAAATAAAATCATCCTTTTGTTCAATAAGATTTAGTTGATGACTAGATCATGAGTGGGCTACGATGACCAAATACATAGCACATAGCATTTTGGATTACCGATAATATAACATCAATTATTTTTTTATTTTACACATTGTAATGAATATTATATTTAAGATAGTAAATCAATTAATACTATAATTCATTTATTAATTATCGGGCTACCATGACCAAATACATAGCACATGGCATTTTGGATCATCGATAATATAACGTCAATTATTTTTTTATTTTGCACATTGTAATGAATATTATAATGAAGATAGTAAATCAATTAATACTATAATATCATTTATTAATTATCATTAGTCCTCGTTAAAAAAAAAAGAAGATAAATAGATAAATAAATAAATTATCATTAGTCAATAAATTTAAAATTTCTATGGCTCGACCCCCACTTGACGTCATGATGACTGAGCTAAAAGCCTAAATCGACTAATTATAAGAGCATCTCCATTAGGTTATGATGTTAAGGGATGATATAGAGGAGAGAGATAGAGAGAAGATAATTATTTTAATTGAAAAGAGAATAAAGGATGTGAAGTGAAAAAGAGAAGGAAAAATAAAAATGCTGAGAGATATAGAAATAAATTTAAAAATAATAATAAAATAATAATGGAGGATATGAAATTGGATGTGGGTATGTAAAAGGGACACGGGAATATATGTACAAAAAGTGGAGAAAAGTGATTTAAATAAATAGAAAAATATAAAAAAATTGGGGCCCATAAAAAAATTTGAGTCTTCCTCTCTCATACTTGCACATTGGAAGTGGAGATCATGCATTGGAGATGCTCTAATAAACTAACGATCACGCTACGGTGACATACTAAATGCCATAAAGAATACCATAATAGAATAAAATGACTTCAATATCTTTTAAAACAATATCAATTCAGCCATTCATTAATAGTAAGATAGGAATTTTACTATTATTATGTCACTAATTATGTTAATGGCTATGACATTCTAGCATTATCCAATAAACTAAAATCCGACCCACGTTGATGACTAGATCATGACTAAGCCGGAATGACCAAATAAATACGCCAACCAAATTCATGGCTAGATCATGACCAGGCTACAAACTAGGAATCTTCACAAGTTGGGTGTTTTTTTTTTTTTTCAATTTTTCTCCTTTAACGCGCTTTTTCTATTTGCATGACCATGCCATTCAAGTTACGTATAGTCTCACGGGAAGAGGTCCCGCAAGAGGATTGAGACTTTTAGCCGTCTCACGAACGAAGCCCGCATGAGAATTGAGACAATTGGCCACATATGTTATGTTATGTTATATTGGCGCCGGTGTATCCACTTGCTAAGCAACGGGGCCCAATAAACGAGTGTGACATGCATTGCACTTATCTATATTCCCACTGAGTCCTCATGACTCATTAGGTTTTTTATGTTATACGCGTAGGTACGCCAGGGCTGGAGCGCAGCTCGGGTGATGGCGGGGAATCTTCTCGGAATTGAAGCGTGAGAGCTTGTGCGTGGGAAAGAGGAAAGCTGCTGTAGATCCTGTATGTATGTTTTTGACGTAAACACGGGAAATGGTTTGGTTGGTTTTGTGTGTCCTATGAATGAGAAACAGTTTAAAAATGTAAATAAACGCACGTGTTGTTTTTTTAAATGTACGTGTAACGCCGAGTCTAGTTCCGCAGCTCTGGTTTTGGTAGGGTTTAGATTGGGCGTTACATTGGGGTTCTGTTGCGTAAATGCCAATAATGAACCGATAGTTTGGGGTCCTATTGCGAAAATACCAATAATTAACCGATAGTTTGGGGTCCTATTGCGAAAATACCAATAATTAACCGATAGTTTGGGGTCCTATTGCGAAAATATCAATAATTAACCGATAGTTTGTGATTTTGTTACTAAAATACCAATAAATCCTAAATGGCAAAAGTACCATATAGGTATTTTTTGTTGGGTATTATTGTCACTTAGGTATTAAAATTATTTTCGGCGACACCTAAGTCATTTTTTGAATTTTTTTGACTATTTAAGTACTTTCTAGTTGCCAGAGATAAGAAATTGAATAAAATATTAATTTACTATTTGACTTTGATTAAAATATTAATTTCTGGTTTTTAATTATTTTCCTTTTTTTTTTCTTTTCTAATTCATTAACTTATTATTATTACACAAATTTTAATAATATTAACGTGCACATTTTAATTTTAATCAGAAGCTAATAATAAACGTAAGAATTATTGTACATACATAAAATTTTATTACGAATATATTGAATTAATTTGACATTAATTAAATATTTTTCACTAAAAATTTTTGATATGGTAGCATTTGTTCGCACTAATATCGTAATTTTTTACGATATAAAAACGCGCACATTTTGATATTAATCAACACTTAATAATAAATGTAATTATTATACCTACATAAAATTATATTAAAAATATATCATTGCAAAAAATACACTAAATGTAAAAAAAAATAATATTAAAAAATTAAAAAAGTAAAAAACAAAGAAGGAAAAAACTATTGCCCTCCCACCCGACTCCCTACTCCACCGGGGAGGTTCCTCCAGGGAAATTAAAGCCACCGGCGAGGTCCCCGGTAACCGGCGACCTCGTGGTGGTTTTAATTTCCCAGGAACCCCAAGATAGTAATCGCAATTTGGGGTGGGGCGAGTGGGTGGGGTTGGTGGGGAGGGTGAGGGTTTTTTCCTTTTTACTTTTTTTAATTTTTTAATTTTATTATTTTTTACATTTAGTATATTTTTCACTGTAATAAATTCATAATATAATTTTATGTAGATATAATAATTACATTTATTATTAAGTGTTGATTAATATCAGTGTGCGCGTCTTTATATCGTAAAAAGTTACGATATTAATGCCAACAAATGCTACCGTATAAAAAAATTTCGGTAAAAACTATTTAATTAGTGTCAAATTAATTCAATATATTCGTAATAAAATTTTATATAAGTACAATAATTCTTACGTTTATTATTAACTTCTGATTCAAATTAAAATGTGCTCGTCAATATTATTAAAATTTGTGTAATAATAATAATAATAATAATGAAATAGAAAAGAAAAAAAGAGGAAAATGATTTACAAACCAGAAATTAATATTTTAATCAAAGTCAAACAGTAAATTAATATTTTATTCAATTTCTCGTCTCTGAAAACCGAAAGGTACTTAAATGGTCAAAAAAATTCAAAAAAGGACGTAAGTGTCGCCGGAAAAAATTTTAATACCTAAGTTGCAATAGTTCCCAACAAAAATACTTATATGTACTTTGTCATTTAGGATTTATTGGTATTTTCGTAATAGAATCCCAAACTATTTAATTATTGATTTTCGCATGTGACTCCAAACTATCGGTTAATTATTGTATTTTAATAGACCCCAAACTATCTGGCTAATTGTTGGTATTTTCGCAATGCAGACCTCAAACTATTTGGTTCATGATTGATTTATTTGCAACAAAAATCCCAAATTATCAGTTTCACATTACCCCCCCAATCTTTCAGTTAACATTTAGAACTATTTTACCCTTACACTAAAAGACAAAAAATGGTCATTTAACGGTGCAAATGGATGATTTCCGTCTGAGGGGCGTGTAGTGAAACAGATTCAAAGTTTGGGGTCCTGTAAGGGCCAAAAAAAAGAATGGGGTCGAATTTATTACAAAACTGATAGTTTGGGAAGGTTTGCGTAAATAACCCTTAACTAATTGCCAAGCGCAAGCTGTCCAAACCCTAAATTCATTTCTTTACTTAAACTTCCAAAACACATCTTAAGAACATCTCCAACCATAAACACTATTTTAGTATCAAGCTTGCACTAAAATATTGTAAAAAATGTAGTATTGGAGATGTCATATATCCACGATCTAACTTTCACTTAGCTTATATTTAAGCTCTTTTATTTTAAATTATTATCTCAACTATACATGACTCTATATATCTCAATTTTTAATTGCTCTTGAAATATGTATCTCATTGGGAATAGATTATAATGGTTTTTAAAGGTTTTTAATGTTAAAGAGAAGAGAGAATGAGTAGAGTTTAGTGGTTGAGATTTGTGGATGTGATGAGATATGTGGATTTGATTGATTTAGGAGAGAGAAAAAAATTGAAAAAGTGAAAAATTTCGAGAAATTTGTTCCCAATCAAGCTTATAAATTTGACCTAGCTCCATGAAATAATTACTTATTTTCCTTTGATAACGATTTCGATCTAGTTGTCTTTGAACCATGGCTGAAAAATTACGCTGGTTAATCCAAATCCGAATAGGTTTTTTTCCGAAAATTTTATTTTTTATTACCAATTAGTCAATTAGTCAGATATATTAGGAGTTTAGGACTCCCTTAAGACAAGAATGGGAGGCACTACCAAAAAACTGACACAAACATGTCCCCGCCAAGACGGCATGTAATTAGGTGATTATTATCCCTTAATTGTTCATGATTTGACAATTATCAACAAGGGAATTAATTATCCACATGCAATTTTAAAGGACGTATAAAAAGAAGACATGAAGACACTTAGAAAGGATCAAACAATAAAAATTTCAAAACGAGAATACAATTTTCTTTCCACATAAACTTAATACTTCCTCCGTCCCACTAAGATAGGCAAATATTCCTATTTTGTCTGTCCCAAATTATAGTCCAATTTCCTTATTGAATGTATAATTTATTTTCCATATACTAAAATACCCCTATTTAAGATAATTGGAATACTAAACATCAAGATAGATATTTCATCTCCCAAGATATTTAAACATGTTCATACTACTTTTTGACCATTCAATATAGGGGTAAAATTGGAAGAATATATGAATATCTTATAATTCCAAGAACATTTAAGATATTTTCTTAATATGTATGAAAAATGGTGGGTGCTTATTTTAGTGGGATGGAGGGAGTATCTTGTAATTAATTAGAGCAACTCCAATAGCCTCTTTATTATATTTAAAGAGTATCTTTTAAAAAATAAAGAGTATTTATTAATTTAGAGAGTGAGTTTTTTTATATGTTCCAACACACTCTTTATATTTGTGTAGGTAAAAGTATTGAATTTTGTAATTGATCTCGAAATTTGTAAAAAGTCAATAAATAAATATATCTAGAGGTGTGAATGCATTAAATGGGTAAATATAAAACCAAATAAAGAATATATCTAGAGGTGTGAATGCATTAAATGGGTAAATACAAATAAAAAGAGTGAGTTTGGCTCCAAATTTGAAGAGTCAAACCCACTCTCTAAACTAAAAAGCTAATTTAAAGAGGCTGTTGGAGTATGATTTTAAGACCATAATCTTTAAATTAAAGAGTATTTTAAGTTTAAAGAGTGTGCTGGAGATGCTCTTATGGGTTTGGTTCCTTGGAGGGTAATTTCAAGTCAATTATCAATCACACCCTTTTACGGCTTTAATTAATTCATACCACAATGTTTATTTTTGCACATAATCATCAGAATTTAATTGTTCTACAGAAAACGCGGTTAACAATATGACAACCTGGTGATTAGCATAATTTTATATCGAAGACGGTGGCATGAGATAACCTAGGGATAAGAACCACTACAAATAACAAGGGAGATGACTAGATCATGACTAAGCTAGAAAGACCAAATTAAACTAATTCTCCACTCAACTCCATGAATCAAGAACGGTCTAGAATGCGAATTTAACCAATTAATTAATTGCCTAATTAACCCCCCTCTTAAATGACTAGATTATGACAAAGCTTTAATGACCAATTAAACTATTATCGAATTCAACTCGATGACTAGATGGTGACTCAGCTAGAATGAACAAATATTCGAATATTCCACCCCATTTGATGACTAGATCATGACTTGGTTCCAAAAGAGGTAACTTTTCTTTTCTGTTTTCCATTTTTTTTTTCAATTTGTTCGTACATGCTAATTTCATGATGTGAAATTTGGTTTTTTCACACTTTTGACAAGTCCACTCTCACGTTTTCCCTACTTCACATTTCACGCTTTTTTTGAGTTTTTAACATGTACACACTTGTTTCATGATATGGAGTTTGGCGATTTCTTAGCTTTCGTCATTTTTACAATTTAATTAAAACTCACAAGTACGTCATTACGGATAAATATAATGAAGCACCTCGTCGCTTTCGTAAAATTTAAATTAAAGATATTTAATTCACCCAACTCGTGGGGTTCTTTGTCATTTTAGCCGCAATTACTTTTCCTTGTTTGAAGGCCTTTTTGCACTATATAAAGGCTTCCACCAAGTGCAATGAGGATATCAATTCAATTCATTTCATTTCATATCACCTTAAAGAAAGAGGTTATCAGTATTAACCATTTCAACAAGTATGGGAAGTGTACCAGCAGCAACTCCAACTTTCTATGGAAGGTACATTATATTCTCCTCTCTAATTATTCATACAAATTTATTTATTTTTTCTTTTTGTTATTCGTGTCGAGTAAATTCTTATAAATGTATTGTGAGATACGGTATTGATATAATGTGTAAATCTAGACTTGAAGGCAAGGTGGCGATAATCACCGGTGCAGCAACTGGAATTGGCGAAGCGGCTGCTAGACTATTCGTGAAACATGGTGCTAAGGTCGTCGTTGCTGACATCCAAGATGAATTGGGGCAAAAGCTGTGCAAAGAATTGGGGCCATCGGCCATTTATGTCCATTGCAACGTAACTGAAGAATCCGATCTGAAAAATGCAGTTGACACCGCTGTTGAGAAATTTGGAACATTGGATATCATGTATAACAATGCTGGCATAGGGAGTTCCTTAAATCCCAACATTCTTGAAATTGAAAAATCAGAATTCGAAAGGCTCTTGGCTGTAAACGTCATAGGCCCATTTTTGGGTTCTAAACAGGCTGCGCGTGTGATGATTCCAAAACGTCGTGGGAGCATTATCATGACAGCTAGTACTTGTTCGAGAATCGGCGGTGTTTCTTCTCATTCCTACACAAGTTCAAAACACGGTGTGGCGGGACTTGCGAAGAATCTCGCAGTCGAGCTTGGAAACCATGGCATTCGCGTAAACTGCGTGTCACCGCACCTTGTTGCTACTGCTCAGGCAAAGAATTTCTACAATTGGGATGACGAGAAATGTCATGCTGTGTACTCAAACCTCAAAGGTGTTCATCTTGAACCAGAAGATGTGGCTGAAGCTGCTCTTTACCTGGCAAGCGATGAGTCAAAGTATGTGAGCGGGCACAATCTTTTCGTTGATGGAGGCTTCACAATTGTGAACCCGAAATTCTGCATGTTTGAACAGGAATGAGAATATCGTCTTTTTCATTTTTTAATATTTTATTGTGTTAAAAAAAAAAAATTTATTATACTTGATCCGTTGACTGCGGAAGAAAAGATTAATGTTTATCCATTTGATTATGCATGTATTAATTGTCCTTTTGAATGATATTCGAAATTTTCTTGTCAATTGCCATCAAATTTTATCTTTAAAAGTTCTTGTTGCAAATTTAGAATAAATTATATTGTCAAATTAATATTTGATTGGTTGAAAAGGATAAGAGACAAAAATAAATTTAATTAATTTGATAAAATTTAATGTGTATAGAACGATACAAACTCTCATATTTATTATCTCAATAATAATGATTATTAAACTCTAATCATGTTGACAACATTATTTTTATTACTATGCAAGAAAGCTGGAGAAAGTGACTCTTTAGTCCAATGGTCGGCATATGTAATGGATAAGCTTATTTTGACTTTAAATGTAGATTTTTCTATTTTTTAAAAAATTATTTCATTACTTTATTTTTACAAAATTAATGGTTCAAAAGTATAAAATAATAAAATGAGAAATTTAAAAAATAATTACTTAATTTAAATTTGTGATTTAAAAAATGAGTCTCAGAAAATATTGTAATGTGGTTGTCTACTTTAACAAATTATCAATTTTGTCGGCTATTATTTTGTCATAAAAGCGAAGTACAAAATTATTTCATGTCCCAATTCCTTTTTCTTTCATGTAGGCTGTAGCTCTTTCGCGATTATGTTTATACAATACTTTATTTATTCTTGTATTTACATTTTGCACTTTTTGTTCACATCTTTAATTTTAATCTTTCATAAATTAATTACGTTTGATCTCTGTTGATAAATTTTGTGTAAATAATTTATTAGTGTGATTTGAATATGACACAAATATTAATTTGAACTAAATATGTATATCTATATTAAGAATTTAAAAAGTTATTTTAGATTATGAAAGGCCGAAGAATTGTTTCTAGCTATGTGTCGTGCCCTTGGAGGCAAAAATAAAAAATAAGAAAAAGTTGAAACGTCAATTCCAACAAAAAGTCATAAACTAACCGACAGTAGTAAAGGACTTGTTCATAATGCATTGTCAAAGATAAAGTCAAAACTACCCCAATAGTAGGCACAATATACGTAAAATTGATTTGAACACGGAAAAATTTTCCATAGGACTTGTTGATGTATGTAGTCAATTATTATGATATCAATTATTATGATAAAAACAAGAGAAATTATCAAAATTCAAACACTTATAATTGACATTTACGGAATAGATTCAAATTTGGAGGTAAATGGAAGCCGGATTGAATTAAACTAATCATGTCTTGGTATTAACTTTTTAAAATTTCTACTTATAATTAGTTATATTTCCTCACGTTTTAATGGTTATAAATGCTTAAATTCTTGGTGAAGGATATTGAACACTGTTGGTTTGATTGTTAATGATTGTAAATTCTTGGCGAAGGATATTGATCAATGTAGTGCCCGTTTTGTTAGGCGATCAGTGAATTCGATAAGCGACTATCTGTCTAGGGTGATGTATTCTGTGTCTGGTCATCAAGAGTGGTGTGATACTCCTTCATTTATTTGTAATGTTCTGAATGCTGATATAAACTAATCTGCGACTTACTTAAAAAAAATGCTTAAATTCTAAATTTTGATTACGTCTTGTATTTTGTAGAATAAATTGAGATACTGGATGAAAGATCAATTCGAAATCTATTTTTGGTTATGGACGTACACATGCTATTTTCCAAAATGTCCAAATAAGACTTCAACAGATAAAGTGTGAGTAGATATTATTATTGGAAGAAAATTCTAATACTTAGACTTAGGAATTTATCTAGAGAAAAAAATATGAATGATAATTGGACATGTTTTATCTACTCATTCTTATTCGTAGGAAAGGATCAATATTGTTAGAATTTAAAATTAAAGTGGGATTATCTTCTAGCAAATATCCTATATCCTGATCTAGATAGGGTTGCTAAGCCTAATTAATTAAACTTCTCTTCTAGTCAAAAAAATAATAGAAGGATCGATTTTCCAAGAATTATTAGATCTAATCAATTTTCATTGTCTTCATCATTTATATATATTTTTGCATTTCTTGAAATTATTATTCTTTTAATTTTTTGACACAAAAGGCCTCCTTGTTCAGTTATTAGAATTAGAATGACGAATTGCTAATTAGGAATTTAACTCCGCAGTTGTTTAAATATACTAATATTAGTGGCAAAAGTTCCCTATTTTTAAGTATACTTATTCATGTGGTGTAGTAATAAAAAATTAATTTTTTCATACATCAAAAGAAATGCAGAAAACTTGTTATTTGTGTTATTTAAAGACATAATTTGTGTTATATTCAAATTATGGTCTATTAATTAAATTTTGTGATGGTAATATAATTAATCTAAAATTTAATAATATCCGATTTTGTGGTTTTTAGATCCCATATCGGGTAATTTAATGTATAAGATCCAGTTAACGGTGAGGGTAAACCACCTCTAACAAACAGGTTTGTTAGGAAGAGTTAAGCCCAATATTTTAAGATGATATTAGCTAGGGCTATGTCCATTTATGATGTTGGGTGCCACCAATATTGGTTTGTCCACAGTTGGTTGGCACAGTCCTTGCTCTGCGTGGAGGCGTGTTAGATCCCATATCGGGTAATTTGATGTATAAGATCTAGTTAATAAGGTGAGGGTAAACTTTTCTCAACAAATCGATTTTATTTGGAGGAGTTAGGCCTAATATCCTAAGAGTGGCAGTAAGCCGCAAGAAAGCTGGAAAAATTGATTCTTTAGTCCAATAGTTTATAGTTTATAGTTGGCATACATAATGGATAAGCTTCATTTTTATTTATTTATTTTTTTTTTGTTGACCTGGATAAGCTTATTTTGATTTCTGTCTCTCTTTTTTTCCCCCGGTTTTTGGAAGAAAAGCTTATTTTGACTTAAACTGTAGATTAGATGATGCTATTAGACTTGAGGCGTGTATTTATCCGCATGCGTCGAAAACTCCCGCCTACGACAACAATTGACAAATTGTTCAAGGACTAATATTTTATTTGTTAAAAAATTATTTTTTCTTAAAAACGGTTTTTTTTTTTTTTGGGTTAATACTATTATGGGTCTTCAATATGAACATGTAGGATGACATATAAAGAAAAATATTATTTTATTTTATTTTATTTTTAAAAATATGTGGTGCAAAACTAAAATAATAAAATTAGAAATTTAAAAATAATTACGCAATTTAAATTTGTGGTTTAAAATGAGTCTAAGAAAATATTGTAATCTGGCGGTCTACGTTAACAAATTATTAATTTTTTGCTATTGTTTTGTCATAAAAGCAAAGTACAAAATTATTTCACATCCCATTTCCTGCTCTTTCGTGTAGCACTTTCACATTATATTTATATAATACTTTATTTATTGTTGTATTTACATTTTGCACTTTTTCTTTACACGTCTTTAATTTTAATGTTCCATGAATTAATACGCGTTTGATCTCTATTGATAAATTTTGTGTAAATTATTTATTAATGTGATTTGAATATGAGATAAATATTTATTTGAACTACTAAATATGTATATCTATATACAGGAAGTTGTTTTAGAGGATGAAGACCTCGTGTCTTTGGAGTAGTTAAACTTAAAAGCAACAACTAGAGTTTCAAAAAGAATGAGACGAAAAAGAAAAAGTTGAATTGATAATTCCAACGAAAAGTCATAAACTAATCGAAAGTAGTAAATACAAAAGGACATAATGCATTTTCAAAGATACAGTCAAAACTACCTCAATATTAGACACAATACGTAACAATGATTTGAACACGAAAACAAATTTACATAGGACTTATCGATGTAGTCAATTATGATAAAAATAAGAGAAACTATCAAAATTCACACACTTATAATTGACATTTACAGAATAGATTCAAATTTGGAGCTAAATAGAAGTTGGATTGAATTAAACTGATCACGTGTTGGTATTAACTTTTTAAACTTTCTACTTATAATTATATTTCCTCACATTTTAATGGTTAAAAATGCTTAAATTCTTGGTGAAGGATATTGAACACTGTTTGGTTGATTGTTAATGATTGTAAATTCTTGGCGAAGGATATTGATCAATGTAGTGTCCGTTTTGTTAGACAATCAGCGAATTTGGGTGGCCACTGTTTGTCTAGGGCGGCGTATTCTGTGTATGGTCATGAAGAGTGGGGTGATACTCTTTCATTTATGGTGATACTCTTTCATTTATTTATAATGTTCTCAATGCTGATATAAACTAATCTACCTCTTTATTTTAGAAAAAATACTTAAATTCTAAATTTTGATTATGTCTCACATTTTGTAGAGTAAATTGAGATACTGGATGAAGATCAATTCAAAACCAAAGTTTGGAGCGGAAAAATTAGAGCTCGAAGAAGGCAAAAATTCGAAAGCTATTTTTGGTTATGGACACATTCTATTTTCCAAATGTCCAAATGACACTTTAACAAATAAAGGCCTTATTCTTTCCCTCATTTCCCAACAAAAACTTAATTTTCTTTCTTTTTTTCAACCACACTATATTTTCTAATATAATATTAACCACTCATTTTATATGGAATAGCGTCCATATCAACTTTATTATTAAAAGAATAAGGCCAAAGTCTGAGTAGATATTATTGGAAGAAAATTCTAATACTTAGACTTACGAATTTATCTGGAGAAAAAAATATGAATGACAGTTGGACATGTTTATCTACTCATTCTTATCAGTAGAAAAGGATCAATATAGTTAGAATTTAAAATTAAAGTGGGATTATCTTCTAGCAAATATATATCCTATAGCCTGGTCTAGATCGGGTTGCTAAGCCTAGTTAAACTTCTCTTCTAGTCAAAAAATAAATGAAGGATCGATTTTCCAAGAATTATTAGATCTAATCAATTTTCATTGTGTCTTCATCATTTATATATATTTTTTCATTTCTTGAAATTATTATTCTTTTAATTTTTTGACACAAAAGGCCTCCTTGTTCAGTTATTAGAATGATGAATTGCTAATTAGGACTTTAACTCCGCAGTTGTTTAAATATACTAATATTAGTGGCAAAATTTTCCTATTTTTAAATATACTTATTCATGTGGTGTAGTAATAAAAAATTAATTTTTTTTTCATATATCAAAAGAAATACAGAAAACTTGTTATTTGTGGTTTTTTTTTTGAATATTATTTAACGCCGGTTATTTAAGTAATTATAAATTGAATTTATATTTAAAATTATGGTCTATCAATTAGATTTTGGGGTGGTAATATAATTACTATAAAATTTAATAATATCGGATTTTGGGGTGGTAATATGCAGGAAAGCTGAAAATTTGATTCTTTAGTCCAATAGTTGGCTTATATAATGGATAAGCTTATTAGTTATTTTGACGACTTCTTTTTTTTCCGGCTTCCTTTTGTGGAAGAAAATCCTATTTTGACTTAAAATGTAGATTAGATGATGCTATCAGACTTCAGGCGTGTATTTCTCAGCATGCGTCGAAAACTCCCGCCTACGACAACAATTGACAAATTGTTCAAGGACTAATATTTCATCTGTTAAAAAATTATTTTTTTCTTAAAAATGTTCATTTTTTTAGGTTGAATAATAATTGGAAGATTTGTGAGATGTATAACTAATAATGAATACTGATTTCTAATATATAGTTGATATTGGTGTTGGACTTTAATTAACTAATAGAAGGACTTATATATTAATCACCATAGTTTGGAATTTTTCTGAGAAAAAAATAATCAAAAAAATTTTAAAAGAAAATTCTGAACAAGTTGTAGCCTATTACTTATAGCAGTATATAATGATATACTACTATCGATCTTCAATATGAGCACGTAGGATGACATAAAAAGAAAAATATTATTTTATTTTATTTTATTTTTTATTATTAAAAACAAGTGGTTCAAAAGTATAAAATAGTAAATTTATAAATTTAAAAATAATTAATTAATTTAAATTCGTGGTTTAAAATGAGTCTAAGAAGATGTTGTAATGTGGCTATCTACGTTAACAAATTATCGATTTTTTCTATTACCTTGTCATAAAACCAAAGTACAAAATTATTTCACATCCCATTTCCTCGCTCTATCATGTAGCTCTTTCGCATTGTATATTTATATAATACTTTATTTATTGTTGTATTTACATTTTGCACCTTTTCTTTGCAAATCTTTAATTTTAATGTTTCGTGAATTCATACGTTTGATCTCTATTGATAAAGTTTGTGTAGATTATTTATTAGTGTGACTTGAATATGAGACAAATATTAATTTGAACTACTAAATATGTATATTCAGAGGTGGCCCTACTTTGAATCGAATGAGTCGATCGACTTAGGCCCAACCCTTCGGAGGGACCATTTTAGTATGTCATTCCTAAAGTCCAACTGTGTATTATGTTTAAAAAAAAAAAAAAACTGTGTATTGTGTTTTTTTTTAATTAAAAGACCCAAATTTAAACTTATTACAAACTAGTAGACCCATGCTTAAGTAAAATAGTGGACAAATTCGAGTATTGAATCCACAATTGTAAACCTTTTTTCAAAAAGAATTTAGACCCCCTTTTTTTTTTATCAATGTTTATTTATTTATTTTTTTTTAGACCCATGGATTATCTTTGTTGGCTAATTATTATGCGTTTAACTAATTCTTACTACAGAACCGTCCCTGTGTATATCTATATACAAAAAGTTATTTTAGAGTATGAAGGCCTCGTGCCTTTGGAGCAGTTAAAACTTAAAAGCAACCACTAGAGTTTCAAAAAGATTGAGACGGTAATTCCAGCGAAAAGTCATAATCTAATCGAAAGTAGTAAATACAAAAGGACTTGTTCACAATGCATTTTCAAAGATACAGTCAAAATTAACTCAATATTAGACATAATATGCAAAAATGATTTGAACACGAAAACAAATTTCCATAGGACTTATTGATATAGTCAATTATGATAAAAATAAGAGAACTTATCAAAATTCAAACACTTATAATTGATATTTACAGAATAGATTCAAATTTGGAGCTAACTGGAAGTTGGATTGAATTAAACTAAATCACGTGTTCGTATTAACTTTTCAAAATTTCTACTTACAATTAAATTTTATCCACTCATTCTTATCCGTAGGAAAGAATCAATATCGTTAGAATTTAAAATTAAAGTGGGACTATCTTCTAGCGAGTATCCTATATCCTGATCTAGGTAGCACATCCAATGTCATATATTCAATTTCGTTTATCTTCCTTTTTCTTTAGGCATTTTCCTCTCTATCAAGGATCAAAAATAATTAGAACTGCCATAGTTGCCAATCAGAACTTTAAATCCATAATTGTTTAAATATATACTAATATTAGTAGTAAAATAACATAATTGATTATAAAGCTATTTTCAATTATGTCATGCAGATTTATAGTAAGGATAATGCTAAACTGTCATAGTCTTCAACATAATTGGTAACATAATTCTAATGAAATTCATATCTTGCCGTTAATGAATTGTTGTATTTATAATAATTGATATAAAAAGATATTAAAGTCATTTTTTCCTATTATGACTTCTTTTTAATGATATCTAATATGTCAACGTAGCATGATCATTACAATAATCTAATCTAAACAAATCGGGCTTGTGTCCTTTGGCTAAAATTGGTGGTTTATCTAGACCAACATAAACTGGCGATTGGCACGACCATCACCATAGTCATGAAGAAGCTTGATTTTCTTTTTTCAGTCACTTAGAACTCATATGTTTTGAGGGAGAATCAATCAAGAAACGGAATGAGTCCATTAGATTTGTATCAAGATGTCTTTATGAGATATAGCTCGATTTTCTTTATGTTTGTTACTTTTAATCAAAACAATGATAACAAAACAAAATAGTTGAAGTTAAAATGCCAGAGAGAAGGAAAATGGGCGAAATTGTGGACAGGTAGCAAATTCTGAAACATATTGCAAAAACAGAGAATATATAGTAGATTACCAGCACAGTCACGACGAAACAAGCAAACCCAAACCACATGAGACAAACAATACAATACAGAACTACAAACCACAAACAAACCCCCCAAACATTGATAAAAATGACAAACAACCACCAAAAGGATTAGATGAATAAATCATCCTCCAAGAACTCTAAGGAAACTTGGCACCTTCCACATTTTTTTTTTTACTTCTACAATTATCCCAAATCAATAAAAATTTACCAAAAGATCCAAGTTTCAAGGGGATTTTGGCAGTTCTGGCTTTGGCAAAGTCAGAATCTCAAGCTTTGGCAAAGTAGGCAATTCGGGTTTTAGTAAAGTAGGCAACTCGGGTTTGGGCAAAGTTGGAATTTAAAGTTTTGGCAAAGTAGGCAACTCGGGTTTCGACAAAGTTGGAATTTCTAGCTTTGGCAAAGTAGGCAACTCGGGTTTCAGCAAAGTTGGAGTTTCAGGCTTGGGAACCTCGGGCAGGATCGTCTCCAGAAGGTGGCGAGCCTCTGCTTGAATTCTGCTTCCAACCACTCAAGACAAAGTGATCATAAGTAGTAACTGGAAAACAGTTGAGTGACTACAACAAGGCATGGATAAAGTAGAAAACAAATAAATCTCCCAATGTGTTTCAATCTTAAACCCTGTAATGCAAGGAAACATATGCGAACATATTTATATAGGCAATGTATGTGAACAAATGGAAAAGAAGTTGGTTCAGTTGGTAAGAATAAGCTTAAGTTAGCTCAACTTATTGAGATTATTGCTTCTACTTATCTAATTTCCCATCTCACACACTTAATACATTAGATTTTGGTGACAACTTGAATGCAATAAATTAAACCAAGCATTTATATACCCATGGAATTTTGCTAATCACAATTAGTAACAACAAACAATAGTCAATTGTTACTTGAGTACATAAAACATTTCAATCGGAACGAGGAGCACGGAGTGGAAAAATAATAAAGAGAATTAAAATGAAATGCTGTAGACAATGAAAAGATGTTACTGCTTAATCGTCCAGAACTTTGCATTGGCTGAGTTCAACGACATTTTTGGTCAACGAGCTAAGAGTGCTATTCATTGTCTTGTTACTACTCAAGCACTGTTGTAGTTGTTGCCTAAGCCTCATCACAAGCTCATTGAGTCTCTAGATGTTCTTTTCTTGAGATAAGATAATCTGTAGCAGTAAATTGGCTTGGTTATTGAAAGAATTAAGAGTCATAAACAACCTTTACATTTCAGTTTCAAAGCCAACTCAGATGTTTTATGGAGCAGTTTTCCTTATCATTTTTCTCACGTCTTGCTCGACTCCTATGATGCTCAAACTTGAGTACGAGTGCCGGGTATCGATACGTATGGCTAAAAAGGTCCAAATTTTAGAAAAAGTACACAAATCCATCTGTATAAACTTAAAATTGACTTTGGAAATGCATACTTTGATAGTTGTATATGCATTCTTGAGGAATACAAAGGATCTTCTCTTAATTCGAATGATATAAAAGATTTTCTTTTCACTTAAAGGATCCAAGAAGGATTCCATACCCTTATCCCATACCCCCGACATGGGTACTTCTCCAAAAGTGAAGAGTCTGAGCAACATAGCTCGACTCTAAACCAAAAGCAAACAAAAACAGAAGTAGCCAAGGTGGTTCTTAAAATCTGAGTAGTCAACCAATTTAATGCCATCTTTACAAAGGATCAAGAATAATTTTCTCTAAATACAGCTCATCGGTGGAAAACTTCATCCTATTCAATGCTTTTGCTCATCCAAATCAATTTTATCTCCACATATTAACCATTAATAAAAATTTACACAAACAAGATCTATATTCTATATTTGAACAGGATTAAAGATATTAAGCTTACAGTAAACACCTATTGGTCCCACTATTTTGTTACTCTACTTCATTTCATTTCATACGATTAGACAAAGACTACAGTCTGTAAGGCAGAGTGACGAGCTCGAGTGCTACTTATTTTCACAATTTGAATCACATGATGCTTTGAATAAGTGAACAAATACTCCGATTTCCCTTACAAAATGATGACAATGCACAACGTGAAAAGCAATACGAAGGCTAATGCTTGTTGTGAATGTGGAAGCACCATATGCATGGAGGAAAGTCTGTTAAAGCTGGATTGGTCCAGCCAAAATTTCAAATTCCCTTGCCCTCAATTCCGTCCTTGTTCCAAGTCTTGATTCGAATCTCTTAGTGTTGCTTGGGCTCTTCATATTTGAACAAGTACCCATGTTGGACACTCAGGTGAGGGACAAGGATATGGGATGCTTCTAGAGTAATGTAAATCAAAAAGATACTTGGTATCATTCAAATAATAAAGAGGTTATTCTTATCCCCCAAAAATATATCTAAAACTATCACTATATCAATTTCTAATGTAATATTTAAGTTTGTAAGACGTATTCACATACTCCCTAATATGTGAATTAGGGAGTATCTTTATCCTTATATAAAGATACTTTATCCTAATATCTTAAATTTTAGAAAAAGAACGACGTGAGACCTAGATATGCACTAGTGTGGGACAATTTTACCCAAGTCCAAGCAACATAGGAGCAAAGATTTAGTGTAAAACTAAACCTTTGTCCAGTCTTAGTTCCAACAACGATGGTGAGATAATGTTAGACGAGTACTGCCTAAGTCATCCCAATTTCTTGTATTTGGAAAAACTTTTCCCTTCATTATTCAGAAATAAAGATCCAAAACAATGTCAATGTGAAGTAAGCCAATTGTCAAAGCATGTTAGAAATTCATATCCCAATCATCCATATAAAAAATCATTTGTGGATGATCATGGTTAAATCACATAGTTATTTCTCATGAAAGAAATATCCAAAGCTGGTTAGATTTTCAAAAATTTCAATGCCGAGATCCAAACACAGTTTCAAACAAAAATTCAAGTGTTGAAGACTGACAAGGAATACTTTGCTTCAATTCTTAGGGTATGTTTGATTGCAATACATGAAAAAAGAAAATCAATTCCATCTTCCATGGAAAGTCAAAACCAACCCCAACCTAGTTTTGATTTTCCATAGAAAATAATAAAAAAAAATAAGCTTTAGAGTTTAGGGTAGTTTACCAAGAAATGGTTTTCATGGAAAATTTTTGTAGTCAAACAAGCAAAGATGGGGAATAATAAATATTGATGGGACATTTTTCATGGAAAAGAATCCAACCAAACACACCATTAGAGATTATCTGTCAAGTCATTTGGATTGTTCACCTAAGCTCTTGTGCCTGACACACCCCAGCAAAATAGGTTGGCATAAAGGAAAAAATAGACATGTTCTTGGGCTAGCTAGATCCTTCATGTTCACAACTTATGTCCCTAAACAGTTTTAGGGAGTTGTACTTGTAGCCACCTATCTTATCAATAGGGTGCTTTTGGCAATTTTGAATTTAAAAACACCTCTTATCCTCTTCCTGGAGTCATGCCCACATCCAATAATTGTTTCTACCATTCTCTTAAAAGTATTCAAATACTCTGTTTATGCTGATCAGCATCGCGGAGGTAAACCTGATCCCAAAGCCACCAAATGCATGTTCATAGGGTATTAGAAAGAATCAAATGTTTTTCTCCAACGACAAGACGGTATTACAATAACATAAATATCGCCTTTCTTGAACACATTCATGGGGACAAAATAGCCAATGAATACAAGCTTTGGCATAGTATTCTCACTCAATCACCCACGTCATCTAAATCTTTAGTAATTCACTAATTCTGACAAATTCTGTGTCAAATCATGAGAGAGTCAATTACTAACTCAAACTGAGGCTTAAACAGGTACTCACAATTGCCCTGTCCCAAACCATGATCTTCGTGAATATTGTAGGAAGCGAAAACTCAACAGGGGACAGAGAACTGAGCACAGCTCCAGCCAGTCCACGAACCCAACCTGAATACAGGTCACCCTGACATTTCCCGGTGTAACATCTCGGGACCTATTAGACTATTACTAATCCTCATGTTGATGACCTAATAAGCCAATTACTCTAGAAAAAGAGTGCAAGATCTTGGACGAACCACTATATATGGGAGTAAGATCTTATACAACCACAATGTCTAAAATTTTGTTCCCCATAAAACTCTATCACCAAGCTGTAAGGCCTTTATTAGCAATCTTGGTGTACCTATTTTTTTATTGCATGTATTTGGAAAAGGTAAAAGTGATAAAGCTTCATTTAAGTTTGAAGATGTACCTACATAGCTGAGTACAAAGTTCATTATTTTTAGCCATATCCTTGTATCCTAAATTTTGGGGCCAAAATCATCGAACTCCTCAATATGTACTCGACCCTGATCCAAGTCCTACTTTCATAGCAAAGTGATCCACACTAAAGAATCCAGAACAAAATTGCAGTTCTAATTTATAATTGTCCAATTATACCATGTATGCATGTTCTTATTTGTCAAGCTACAGACCTAAAGGCACATTTTGTTTACATCCGTAGGCAAAGTAATAAGGCACCAAGTTTCAGTCTTTTGTAATTTATTTATTAAAAAAAGATAACACAATGGTTCATTCATTGATAGCATTACCTTGTTGTTACAATCTTCATAATTCAAATTTAACAATTATTCCAGATTTCATCATCACTGCAATCTAAAACAATACAACTCGTATATAAGAGCACAATAACCACTTGGTTAGCAGTTCAGTGTCTCAAGGCATCAAATTCTCATTATAGAGGGAAATAACTTTTTCGAATTAGATGAACATGAAAAAGTTTATATTTCAATCACAAAGAAAAGATAGCATGTATAGGACACTGTAATCAGGATCCTTTGTTGTGCCGTTTAACAACCAAACGAACTAATTAAATAATGTCACACAGTTATACAAAATGGCATCAACATAATGTGAATAGTTTCCTAATGCAATACGATAAGTATCAGTTAAAGCTACCATTACCTTCTCTTTGACACTTTCTTGTCTATTCGATCTTTGCTGCTGCTTCTGAGACTCTCTTTGACTCAAATCTGTATCACTCACAAGCTGTTGCCTCCATTCAAACTGCGACATGATAATCAGTATTACCTAGAAGAACACAAGAACCGCAGGCCTTAACATGATTACTATCTCCTCTTACAAAACCTGCTATTAGAAAAGTACAGAAGATGAACAAGGAGTCCCATTGCACTATTCATCACCCAGACATAGCTACATCTACCACATACACGTATAAATTAAAATTGAAAATGCATATGTTTAATCTTTTAATAGCCCAGAAATAATATTTTAAATGAACAATGATAACCCACTCCATTCCTTCATCTGAGAGCCCTAGTGCAATGAAATTCATTTCTATTTCATGATTCTTGCCCTCAAATTCTGGTTATAAGAGGTACTCAAACTTCTCTGAAAAGGAAATTCAAGTCAAACCAGAAATTTTACTCAAATAAAACAACAAAATCAAGTCAAAGTTAGGGAATTCAATTCTAAGCTTCAACACATACAACTTAAATCTTCTTCTCCCATTTCTACACTTGTGTTGGAGCAGAATTAACAAAAGCGCTTGAGAATAAAACTTACAGATTGGAGCTTAAGTTTGTTATGAACGGCATCTAATTTAATGGGCAGATAAAAAAAATCTTGAAACTCCTGCTAAAAAAGTAGAAAATGTTTAATTGGTCGAAGAAATTCAACAAGTATGGTGTTCTTACTTCTGCTGTTACAGACCGCAAAAAGACAAGGGTTCGTTTAACTTTGTGGGGTGGAAGACAAAATGAAAATAAGAAAAGGCACAGGAGCAAAACTTAAGCGGCAAAAATAGTATTTTGGGGTTTTCTATTGCATGTCAAATCAAATAATGTTGTGTTTTTTTTTTTTTTTTGGAAAAGGGAATAGTATTGTATTTTAGGGATAATATAAGCCACCTAAATTCACCAACGATCTCCTACCGATATATGACACTTTACGATGCCTCTTCCACGTATCATCATTCCCCTTAATGGAGGAGAGGCCGCACCAATCTTGATCAATACCCACGCTCAATATGGTATGTTGGCACCTTACGCCAACATTAGAACATGAGTGAACCTAAATTTGAGAAGCTATTTTCTAAATTTGGAGTTAAAAAGTTTTAAACCCAAATTTAGAGAATAGCGCTCTTTCAATATTATCTACATATCTAATGTATCACCAGCCAAACACTTTAATGTTACGTGGATAAATTTAATTTTTCCCTGTCTACGCTATTTAGAAATGACGTTTTTGTCTAAATTTTTTCCCCCAATTTTTTTTTGTCCTATATTGATTTTGCCCTTGCAAAGATAACTAATTGGCTGATGGCCAAATCTTTAAATGCGACGTAATGACGATCTCTATTCTAAAAATATGACATTGGACAACTTATTTTCAATTTTGGCCACACAATAATTAGGATTTCTGTTTCATTGTTATATTGTTATGTGTGGCTTTGAACAAATTGAAAAATGATATTGACGCAAATTCGGCTCAAAAAGGAAAACCCCTCTTATCCTTTTTATTGCATATTCAGAGAGAGGGGGGGAGGGGGAGGGGCGAGGGGACGCTGATGATTTTAAAGACAAAGGAAAATTCTAGCTAGACTAGAAGACTATTTTTACACTCGACAAAGGACTACTAACTTTTGTTGTAACGAAGGACTAAATTGAAAAAGAACAAAAGAATAAGGATTGACATACAAAAAACTGCAAACTGACAAAAGTTTACACACGCATCCCTTAAAGATGGATTGGTGGCAAATGGCAATCAGTCATCAGTCAGGCCTTTCTTGGAAAATAGAAAGAAGAAATGAGGGGCATCCAATGATTTAGTGAAGATGTCTCTAAGTTGCATACGAGTAGAGACATTTTGTGGGAGGATAAAACCTGATTTATGCAGGTCGCTGACCATATGACAATCGATGTCGACATGCTTTGTACGCTCACAAAAAAATCGAGTAGACAATAATATGTAAAGCAGTCTTACTATAATAATAATAATAATAATAATAATAAAGAGGAATGGAGAATGGAACTTGAAGATCTTTGAGCAAATAAGATAGGACTTCACCGTCTTGATATCGTCTTCATTAGGACCTGTGAGTATTTTGATTAGATTTCATAATGCGCAAACAATGATCATGAGCACATTATTCAAAGCCGATGGATTGAAGTTTTGATAAAAATTCCCTATTATACTGCTAAGTAATTAGTCTCATGTACTTGATCATATCATTTTTGCAATCCATTCTCCACTCTACGAGTAAGTTTTAGTTTCACCTTGTATACCCACTCACATCCAATTGACTTCTTCCATTCGAGTAGATCGCCCAATTCTGCCATCCAATTTGTATTCATTCACATCGTTGTACATTCTTTTATAATGTTGTATGGTAAAATAACAAACAAAAATTTACAAATATACGATCATTGCAACACAAAGAAGACTTGTGAACTCGTCACTCATTTTAGCCCTAGTTCGTAAGCGCTGATGTGATATTAATTGATTTATTATGTTAAAAACATAGTTGTAAGATGACATATCATTGGTGAGTGATAATCAATCATGAAAAATGTCATTATAATTCCTATTTATTAGCTGTTGTGATTTAAAGTGGGAATTTGTTCACCCTCACAAAGTGAAGGTTATGGTGACCTTCATTTCGTTACTTGTTAACTATTGTAATTCAAAGTGTGAATTTGTTCATCCTCACAAAGGAAGGGTTATGGTGACCCTCACTTTCGAAAGTGAATTTTACCTTGCTTTCGAAAGTGAATTTTACCTCTTAAAATTTAAAATTTGTGAAATTTTTTTTGCTTCGTATTACAATACTGATTGAAAGCTTCAAAATAAGTATAATTATGATATATAATTTTTATTATCTTTAAAATTCCTCAATTTGATAATAAATAAGTAGCTCATTATCATTAAAAATAAGTAATTTCCAAAATATCACAAATTATATATCAAAATTATACTCATATCGGAGCTCTCGAGTAATAGAGTAAAGCAGAACGGAAAAAAATTTATATTTTTTGAATTTTTAGAGGTAAAATTCACCATTCAAAGTGATGATCACTATAGTCCTCACTTGGTGGACAAATTCACACTCTGTGATGCATATATCATCAATTATGTGATATTAATTTACTATTATATAAAATTTGACATCTAAGATGATAGCACATGACAAATCGATTATTATCAATTACTAATTGATACATCATTGAGGACGGATAAATGATGATATATAATAAATATCATTATTCTTAACTGTATCTCAACCTTATCTATAACACTAATGGCTAGGGGCTTATGGGGTCGATGAATGTGAGTGTGCAACAGTGATGTACTCCTAATAGGGTGAATGTTTTATGAGTTCATTAATGCAAAAAATTGGGATGCTGATGGCAGTTAGGATTTTAATGGAATTTTAACTACACCTAGTGCATGTAATACACAAACCAATATTTTCAGCAATGAATGAAGCTTCGTTAGCCGATTTTAGCTGCAAATATTAACTCTTTTTTCCCACATCGCCAACAAATTTCTTGGGATTTTTCACCAGCAATCAATATATACTCTATATATATTACCATAATCCATATACTGCTTTGGCAAAGAAACATATTAAAAGAGTCTCTTATTGATCAAGAAAATGAGTTACAACAACGAAGGTCCAAGGCTTGATTTGGAGCTGAATTTATCTCCACCAACTGCGTATTTTGACGTCGAATCTCCAAACCAATCGGCGTCATCTGTGGACTCATGTTTGTCCTGGGAAGTTAGCCCAGACGAGAGTCATCGCAGTTCTGAGGGGACTAAGATGATGGTTGTAGGGTGTCCTCGGTGTCTCATGTACGTCATGCTATTGGAGAAGGACCCGAAATGCCCAAAGTGCAAGAGCACTGTTTTGCTTGATTTTATGCAACAATACAAGACCAAGAAATCGAACAAGTGAAGATTAGTTCATCAAGAGTAATGCTACTTTTGACTCTCTCTCTCTCTCTCTCTCTCTCTCTCTCTCAAATATCTCTCTCTTAAACAAGTTTAATTTTCATGAACTAGGTAGTGAGTTGTAACAATGTTTACTTCTTATTGTAATCTATCTCCCATTTGATCAACAACGATGATGCAAAAATGTGGTCGTCCCAAACTTTGCGTCATACACATAAAACATTTCAATCAGAACGAGCAGCAGAGTGGAAAAATAATAAAACTTTGCGTTGCTCGAGCTCAATGACATTTTCAGTAACGATAAAGAATTAGAAGTTATATACAACATACCTTCTCATTTCAGTTTCGAAATCAACTCAGATGTTTTATGGAGCAGTTAATTTTTGCTTATCATTTTTCGCAAGTCTTGCTCGACTCTAAACCAGAAGTCAACAAAAACAGAAGTGGCAAAGGTGGTTCTTAAAATCTGAGTAGTCAACCAATTTAATGCCATTTTTACAAAAGGTCAAGAGTAATTTTCTCTAAATGCAGCTCATCAATGGAGAGCTTCATCCTATTCAGTGCTTTCGCTCATCCAAATCAATTTTATCTCTACCTATTAACCATAATAAAAATTTAAACCAACAACTCATATGAAAATGATATATTTAAGCAAGAGTGAAAATATTAAGCTTACAGTAAACACACACAGGTCCCACTATTTTTCCTTTTTCCCGGTAAGATTAGACAAAGACTACAATCTACAGGGCAGAGTGACGCTATGATGAAGAGACTCGGGTACGGGTGTCGGGTACGTATCCCAGTGTCATCCTTCATTTTAAAAAACTTAAGATATGGCGAGAAGACTGAAAAGGGGTCCAAATTTTTAAAAATGCACATATCCGTCTAATAAACTTAAAATTGACTTTGAAAATGCATATTTTGATAGTTTTATGTGTATTATTGGGAAATATAAAAGATCTTCTCTTAATTTGAATGATATAAAAGATTTTCTTTTGATTTAAAGGATCTGAGAAGAATCTCATACCCGAGTGTCCGACAAAGAGTCCAAGCAACATAGGAGTGACAAGTTCGAGTCCTACTTATCGTCAATTTGTTACACATGATGCTTTGAATAAGTAAACAAATACTCCAATTTCCCTTGCCAAAGGATGACAATGCACAATTGAAGGCTAATGCTTGCTATGAATGTGGAAGCACCGAATAATTCTAGAATCAGGTATAGTGTTAGGTAAAGTTTTAGGTAAAGTGAAAAAGTGGACCAAATTACCCCCGCCCCCATAAATGCAGGGTGGGGAGGGGGATAATTTGGTTCACTTTTTCACTTTACCTAAAACTTTACCTAATCCTATACCCGCCCCTATAAAAGTCCGGGAAGCACCATATGTATGGAGGGAAGTTTGTTAGAAAAACTGATCCCTTTGTGAGCTAATCATGGCGTTTCTACAATCTACACCTTTGCTGCAAGCTTTGGCCTCCGTATTGTTAGAAGCGGCAATCGCTAATGGATCTATATTACCACATTTAGCTTGAATTGAATTCTGAATATTGAATTAATTTTGTATCACATTCAGCTCGAACTGAATAAAAAATGTGGTTAACTGATTTCATTCTCCTCAACGTGGTACCTATAAAAAAGGAAATTTTTTATTTAATTTTTTAAATATGTAAAAAGACTTTTTTCCTCTTAAATAGATTACCGTTGCCAATGTGGCATTATGCCAAGTTGACACTTCAACTATATAATTAATTCGAAAATTGAAATGTATATCAAATAACTAAAATGTAATATTTAAAAATTAAAATGTAGATAGAAAATGATAATTCTTATTTTCAGAATTAATTTAATAGGCATTGTAAGTTGTAACTTTTATCTCTTATCACATTTACATGAACGTATAAAACACTAAACATAAAAGAGCTAAAAGAATTTATAAATTAATTCGAAAAGTAGAATACATATAAAAATAAAATAAGAAAAACAACACCAAATTATAAGAAAAATAATTAATCTCTAAAACTAATGTCAAACATGGCACTATCACTTCGACATTTTGCCTAGGTAACACTTCTCTTATTATTATATTATTAAGATTTGAAAATTGAGATGTATATAAAATAACTAAAATGTAATATCCAAAAATTAAAATTATATAGAAAATGATAATTCTTATTTTCAAAATTAATTTAATAGGTATTGTAAGTTATAGCATTTATTTCTTATCACATTTACATGAATGCATGCAACACTAACCCCGTTCTCCTACTCATTTTTATACATTTTTACACATTCTTACACACAAATCTCGTGGGACCTACCTGTACTACACAAATCTCCACCATTCAATTCCATTTTTTTTCTCTCCTATATCACATCAAAACACATAAAAACGCATAAAAACACATACCCTAGCACGCGCTAAATATAAAAGAATTAAAAGAATTTATAAATTAATTCAAAAGATAGAGTACATATAAAAATGGTAAAACATATAGAAAAAATAAATTAAGGAAATCAATATAAATTAAATGAGGAAAATTATTAATCCCTGAAAGCTAATGCAAAATATGGCACTGTCATTTAAACATTTTGCCTAGGTAGCACTTTTCTTATTATATTAAAAAATTAAGATAAGATAAGATCCATTATAATTCATTTAAATCATAAGTAAATGAGCTTTGAAAAAATAGTTATGAAAAATATAAATGAAGAAAATGTCGTTCGGAAACATATAGTGCTTTTAGTTTATTAATTAATTAACGCATTGTCAAACATATGATTCAAAATGAATAATTATATTATAATTTACATAAGTTACGCATATGATGCAAAATGAATAATTATATTATAATTTAAATAGGTCACGATTTTGCTATTTCACCTTTCTTTAACTCAATGTAGAATATTTTTGGCAAAGATTTTTGAGAAATAAAAATTTTACATGAAACAGAATTTTCGAATCAATAAAATGAGTTGCTGCCAAGACCCATATAATTTAGTGACATTCAGATCAATCTCGCATCCCTTCAATCAAGGTTGAATTCCCCGCCCATACAATCAACTGTAATTAAAAAAATTAAGATTAGTTACTGAAATTATTGTTGGGAAAAAGGAAAACCCGATTTCAAGACAATCAGAATCAAACAAGTTGTTTGTCTTCCTCAATGAATGACTCTCACTCCAAATAATTTTACATCACTCCAACTTTAGAGTTTCAACGATAACTATTAACGAGTCCACAAAAGAAATCACTAGCAAGGCCCAGTATGGTTGGTCTTGGCCCAAGAAGCACCCCATGGCCAACACAGATGGTCTACATCAATTCTTCTCAATGGTATAGGAGTCGAAAAGAAGCAAAACATTGTTGTTGGATGTAGAAGTTTGATGGTTTAAGGAAATAGTAAAGTCAAGTGATGAGATCGACAGACAGAAAATGATAATCAAAAGTATCGACGCTGTATGATAACAAAAATCAAATAGAAGTTTGATGGTTTAAGGAAATAGTGAAGTCAAGAATTCGAGCAAATAGTAGAGTGAAAAACAATTTCAACGTGAGTATGACAACAAAAAATCAAATTTAACAAAGTACGTATATATTTTAAAAATTTAAAGATAACGCGCATCAAACGTTTAGCATGGACTAGTAAACCGAAATACGGGAAATATAAATAATAAATACATGAATCTAACCGAGTTCTCAAGGACCGTAAATAAACAAATAAATAATAAATACATGAATCTTCCATAACGATTGCATGTGCCTATGAAATTCTTTGGTCCCTGCTCATCCCTTTGAAATGGAGCAAATCTGGTTTATAATGACAAATTTCTAACTTTTCATCCTTGGTCATGGTCATGGATAATAGGAACTTCACCTCCTTAGATTCTATATCAAAAGAGAATATTGCACAATAATCGCCATCTTCGTATGACCAAAATATTCGACCGCCCACCATTTCCTGGGGAACTATTTTTCTCATTGACATGCTAGGATAATCTTTCATGAACTTCAAGGGTATTATAATCTTGCTATCAACATATTCATGCTTATTGTACTTCTCCAAGACCCAAACCTTCAGCTGCTCTTGTTCTATACGGGCAAGGCATGGCTTCCCATTCCATCGTGAGACGATGATATTTTTCCATTCCAAGAACAAATTATCTGGAATTCTAATAGTGCTTTTAATTTGGTCATTTTCCAAATCAATACAATCCAAAAAGTGCTCACCCATCAACCCTTTGTTGAGGCAATAGAATACCGTCCCTGCAGTTACAGTCACTGGCCACAATTTTTTGCGTATGCACAATGAAGGGGAATCCACACGTTTCCATGTAAGATATTGACCAATACCAACTCTAAGAACATCATAAACTAGCCTTGCTTCCTCTAAATAATGCAAATAGATAACTTTTAAATCATTAGTTGCCGGAATGTGGCATATGTTTACACAAGTACCTGTTTGCTCACGAGGACTAGGCAAATCAAGAATTTGTCTGGTAGCCAGATTCCGGAGTCGGTATGCATTTGTAAACACATTCTTCTCTAATAGCAGTCCACCTTTTTGACGTATCACAGTGAACTCTGAATACTGCTTCTTGAAAGCTCCAGTGATATAGGGAGCTCGACTCCTATGCAGCTCAACAAATTGAGGATCCTCAATTTTGGAACACCACATTTTGCAAACGCATTTGAATCTTAACAATGATCTCACTGGTAACCAACTCAGAATCTCAAAACTCATTTCATCTGGTAGAGACAAGCACGTCATGACCATCTTCTTCATAATGGTTCTACTTGTCCAAGTTCGAGAATCTAAATCAAACAATAAAAGAGACTGTCATTTTGTGAACCAAACTAATGAAAGAAATTCAGCAAAGAATTCACTAAAAGGATGATAGGGTTGAAATTTTTATGAGTTTTTATAGATTTTTATGTGAAGTAGGAGAGAGAATGAGTAGAGTTGAATGGTTGAAATTGTGTAGTACAAGTAGGTCCCACGAGATATGTGAATGTGATTGGTTTAACGCATATGTTCAACACATGCTAGAATTTCAGATCTCTAACATACCGTTAAGGTTGTCAATTTCATTTAGAAAATAGGATGTTTGGCTGTTCCCCGGTAGGGCTAGATGCCATTTACGAAAATAGGCATAACTTGTACTAGGCACGTCCAATTGACACGAAACAAAATCCTAGTGATACATACTTCAAATATCTATCAAACTAAACCAGGAACGCAATAAAATTGATTCCATACAAATCACAGTCAACTCTCGAAGTTAAGGGCAGGTTCTGGCCAAATTATCTGGGAACCATATAGAAATGCCAAAAATGTAGAAGAGTCAACCAGCTAAGTAGATAAAGAATATACTTGGTTCATCGAAGTTTTGACTCCAATTCTTGGTCCATTTTATTTTATATTAAAGAGGCTTTTTCTAAGGCTTAGACTATATACTTGGTCATCCTTCTTATTTTCACTCTCTGTTTCTATAGTCCTGAAAATTAGCAAAATACAAGACAAAGGTAGACACTCAAACCAAGTATATTAGAGTAGTTTCTTAGCAGGAAAATTTCAAAATGAATTTTCAACCAAAAATTAACCAACTCGAAGACAATGATTATCATTTTCATGGAAATCTGGAAGACAATGATTAACACTGTTATGGCAATCTCATCTATGCTTCTTTGCATGGAACTACTTGGCCGTTATCTCCTACTATAAACGCATTAAAGGAGGAACGGAAAGAAAATAAACAAGTGAAATGATTTCCTCGAACTCAAGAAAATATGGCTTTTTGAAGGAGAACAATATGCCATAATTGTAACATAAAAGTTATGTAAAACAGAAACAAAAAGGATATAAAAGCATATTATTCATCGAAATCGTGAATCACGTGATTTTGAAGCACAAAATTCATTCAATGTGTAGCATTGACATAATCTAGGGCAACAAATGATGTTGAAAAATCACCGTTTTCACATTATTTTCACCAATCGCAAGTAAATATTCCTAGTAAAATGGACATACAATATAATATTCAGGTCATACAATATAATATTCATCTATAATAGGAGTTCCCCCTTTTCTTAAACTTTTTGAAGGCCTTCACTGTTCATTTTTTACTGAGGATCCATCCCAGCAGATTTCAATGTACTCAGTGAAGAATAACTTGAACAATGTCCCGAACTAGTTCCAATCAAAATACAGTGTCCTCTAAAATCAAAAACATTAAACCAATTTTCTCAACCACACAGAGCACAACACATGTATGTAAACGTTGAATAGCTGATGTAGCTACAATATAGTAGAATTAAAAAAAAAAAAGGAAATCGGAAATTGAATTGAAATAAAAGGGAGAAACTGGAAAGCAAAAAAAATTGGTACCTAATAATTGGGGGAATGCTGGCTGCGTGAGATCTGAAACAAAGGCAAGAAGAGACTGCGGGAACTGAGAACTGAGAATTCAGAAGGAACTGCTGGTGTCGACTGCCAGCGTGAGAACTGAGATTTGTTGATTTTCTGGCCAATTTGGTGAAGAGCGCAAAGTTATGGAGAAATTCAAACGTATCCCTTAATTTGTGGATGCTGAAATCGTGAGAACTGCAACGGTAGGAATTGGGGAAGAAGAGAAGATTTTGTTTTGCAGGGAATTACGATAATTCCTTGGATTTTTGGGGGAGTTTGAGGAGGGGAAGGAAGCAAGTGAGGACAGAGAAGAGGGTGTTAAATTTTAATATATTTATATGAGTTTATATGAGTAGAAGAGAGGCCCAATAGAATTGGATGGTCGATTTAATAAGTGGAAAGATATATGGATGTGATTTGTTTGATTAAATTTAAATTTTAAAAAGAATGTATTAAAATATATTTAGATTTGTTTGCTGATGGACACATTATTTTGTGGCAAAGAGACCGACCTCCTATCGGTGATTAAACCCACGAACATTACCTTCGATGTAGAATTTTTAATTGGGAACGGCTAAATACACTCATTCAATTACTTATTACACCTATTTTGTGAAATATCCCAAATTTGCCCTCACAATTGTATAATTAAAAAAAGAAAAATTACGTTCACTTTCAACGAGTTCGCCCAATTGGGTGAACACCCAAATGGGTGTTCAAACACCACATAATTAAAAAATAATAATAATAAAGAATTACTGATAAAAAAATTTTTAGCATCATTTTTTGTTGAAATTTTTTGTAATCACTTAAAGTTTTTTAATAATCATATTTAACACTAATCGAATAAAACTAATTATTGTATCATTAAAAATTTTTTGATCAAATTGGTTGCAAAAAACTTAAAGAAATTTTTAAGTTAGTCTTTTAAAGTGGTAGCAATAAAATTGAATTTTTTAGCAATTCTATTCAACACTAACCGGATAAAGTTAATTACTTTATCATCAAAAAAATTTCGAAATTCATCGTCAAATTTTTTGTAAGAAACTTTATAAATTACTTGTCAAAATAGTTGTAAAAAATTTGAACAAAAAATTATAACAAAAATTGCACCCACGAACGAAAAATCAAATAAAAATTACTCATTTTTACATCTTTTTTTTTATTATTATGATTAGAGGAAGAAGACTCTCGATACAATAAATAGAAATATAAAAGGGAATATCTCATTTAGAATATAAAATGATGGTACAAATGTATTAACTGTATAAAATATGTAATACAATAATGTGAAAATATTACAACATATAATAAACTAAGCTGGAAGTAGGATCAAAACATGTTTTTTTTTTTAATTTATTTTACAGTACAACTATTATTTTTTATTAAGTGCATGTAATACAACTATACTTAATTGACCTTACAGATGTGGTTTTGGAAAATGGATTTATAAATGTAGGTGCGCTTCATTGTCATTTGAAGTGCACCATATACAAAATTAATTTACATAAAGTATTTGTTCAATAGAATATTTTTTTCCAAATTCAATTTTACCATACATATATGAGATTCATATCTTTCTTAACTAGCAATTTTTAATAACATCTCCTTATGAAAAATTAGTATTTTAAAAAGCGTAAAACGTGATTAAACGATAAGATCAAGTTTCAAGTTTAAGTGGGTGTAAATATATATTGAGCAAAGAAAAGGGGAAAGCGTCCAATTGTCAAACTTCGAGTTGAGTATCACTTTAGTGAGGTCGACGCAAACATTCCAAAACCGAGCATTTTTTTTTCCTTCCTTCAAAAATTCATGCCATGCTCGTTGTTCACAAAAATTGACTCGGTAAGTCGCATTACGGCTCTCACATCCCCAAAAAAAAATGCACTTGAACACAACTTTTGAAGTGCAAATCGTGAGTACTTGACAACTTTTAAAGAAAAATGATATTGACACAGATTCGGCTCGAAAAGGAAAACCCTCTTATCCTTTTTTATTGCATATTCTGAAAATTCAAAAAAAAAAAAAAGTAGTACGCTGATGGTTTTAAAGACGAAAGGAAAATTCTAGCAAGAAGATTACACTCAACGAAGGACCAAAAGAATAAGGATTGAAATACAAAAAACTACAAACTAACAAAAGTTTACACACACATCCCTTCAAGATGGATTGGTGGCAATCAGTCATCTGTCAAGCCTATCTTGGACAATCGAAAGAAGAAACGAGGGGCATCCAATGATTTAGTGAAGATGTCTCTAAGTTTCATATGCGTAGCGACATTTTGTGGTAGGATAAAATCTGATTTATGCTAATCCCTCTCCAAATGACAATCGATGTCGACATGCTTTGTGCGCTCATAAAAAAACCGAATTGGCAATGATATGTAAAGCAGTCTTACTATCAAAATAATAATAATAATAATAATAATAATAATAATAATAATAATAATAATAAAGAAGAATGGAGAATGGAACCTGAAGATCTTTGAGAAAATAAAATATCCTTTATTGTGACTTGTACATTCTTTTATAATGTTATATATTTATATGGTAAAATGACAAATAAAATTTTACAAATATACGACAATTGCAACACAAAGAAGACTTGAGACCTCGTGACTTGTTTTGGCCCGAGTTCGGTCTCAATTGCTTATGATCGATAGCCGAAACTTTGTCAAGAAGAGTTGGCTCCGCTAACTTAGGTGTTCAGTTTCATTGTTGGACATAGATTGTAACTATGAAATGATACTCTATTGAATAATGTTATTCGTAAACGGTGATGTGATATTAATTGATTTATTATATTAAATCCTACATATATATGGTAGCAAGATGACACGTCATTGGTGAGTGATAATCAATCACGATAAATGTCGTCATTATAATTCATATTTGTTAGCTTGTGATTCAGAGTATGAATTTGTTCACCCTTACAAAGTAGGGGTTATGATGACTCTCAATTTTGAAGGAGAATTTTACCTCTTAAAATTCAAAAATTGTGAATTTTTTTTTGTTTCGTATTACACTACTAATTGAAAGCTTCAAAATAAGTATAATCTTGATATATAATTTTTATTATCTTGAAAATTCCTTAGTTTGATAAAGAACTAAGTAACTCATTATCATTAAAAATAAGTAACTTTCAAAATAGCAAAAATTATATATCAAAATTATACTCATATCAAAGCTCTCGATTAATAGAGTAATGCGGAACGAAAAAAATTTCAATTTTCCAAATTTTTAGAGGTAAAATTCACCATTCAAAGTAATGATCACTATATATAACCCTCACTCTCTGTGATGCATATATCATCGATTGTATGATATTAATTTACTATTATATATTAAATTTGACATCTAAGATGATAGCACAGGACAAATCGATATTGTCAACTAGTAATTGATAGATAAACGATGATAGTAATAAATATCATTATTCTTAACCGTATCTCACACTTATCTCTAACACTAATGGCTAGGGGCTTATGGGTCGATGAATATGCATGAATGTACAACAGTGATGTACTCCTAATAGGGTGAATGTTTTATGAGTTCACTAATGCAAAAAAATTGGGATGCTGACGGCAGTGAGGATTTTTAATGGGATTTTAATTACACCTAGTGCTTGTAATACACAAACCAATATTTTCAGCAATGAATGAAGCTTCGTTAGCCGATTTTAGCTGCAAATATTAACTCTTTTCTTCCCACTTCGCCAACAAATTTCTTGGGATTTTTCACCAGCAATCAATATATATATATATATATATATATATATATATATATCCATAGTCCATATACTGCTTTGGCAAAGAAACATATTAAAAGAGTCTCTTATTGATCAAGGAAATGAGTTACAACAACGAAGGCCCAAAGCTTGATTTGGAGCTGAATTTATCTCCACCAATCATGTATTTTGACTTGAATCTCCAAACCAATCAGTGTCATCGGTGGACTCGTGCTTGTCGTGGGAAGTTAGTGCAGACGAGAGTCATCGCAGTTCTGATGGGATTAAGATGATGGTTGTAGGGTGTCCTCGGTGTCTCATGTACGTCATGCAATCGGAGAAGGACCCGAAATGCCCAAAGTGCAAGAGCACTGTTTTGCTTGATTTTATGCAACAATACAAGACCAAGAAATCGAACAATTGAAGATTAGTTCATCAAGAGTTATGCCACTTTTAACTCTCTCTCTCTCTCTCTTAAACAAGTTTAATTTTCATGAACTAGGTACGTAGTGAGTTGTAACAATGTTTACTTCTTATTGTGATCTATCTCACATGGGTTCAACGACGATGATGCAAAAATGTGGTCGTCCTGAACTTTGCGTCGTACATAAAACATTTCAATCAGAAAGAGCAGCACAGAGTGGAAAAATAATAAAACTTTGCGTTGCTCGAGCTCAATGACATTTTCGGTCAACGAGCTACCTAAGAGTGCCGTTCATTGTGTGTCTTGTTACTACTCAAGCACTGTTGTAGTTGTTCTCTAATTAGCCTTATCACAAGCTCATTGAGTCGATGGATGTTCTTCTCTTCTCTTGAGATAAGATAATCTGTTGAAGTAAATTGGCTTGTTTGGTTAATGATAAAGAATTAGCAATTATATACAACGTACTTTCTCATGTCAGTTTCGAAATCAACTTAGATGTTTTATGGAGCAGTTTTTGCTTATCATTTTTCTCAAGTCTTGCTCGACTCTGAACCAGAAGCAAACAAAAACAGGAGTAATATAATCAAGGGCGGATCCAGGATTTTTTGCCGGGGGTATTATACAGAGAAAAAAATTTAACTCGACGAAAAGTATGCATAAATTTTTTTTTCTATATAAACTTCGTGGGTTTTTTTTTTGGGTTGGGGGGCTACAACTCGTGTGAGCCTCCCTTAGATCCGCCTGTGAATATAATGTCATCTTTACAAAGGATCAAGAGTAATTTTCTCTAAATGCAGCTCATCGATGGAAAACTTCATCCTATTCAATGCTTTCGCTCATCCAAATCAATTTTATCTCTACATATTAACCGTTAATAAAAATTTACACAAACAACTCATATAAAAGCTATATATTTAAACAGGAGAAGAGATCTTAAGCTTAAAGTAAACACACAGAGGTCCCAATATTTTGTTATTCTACTTTATTTCATTTCATAAGATTAGACAAAGACTACAGTCTACAGGGCAGAGTGACGAGCTCAAGTCCTACTTACTGAATTATTGTCAGTTTGTTCATATGATGCTTTGATTCGAATAAGTGAACAAATACTCCCAATTTCCCTTGAAAAAGGATGACAATGCAGGATGTGAAAAGCAATACAAAGGTTAATGCTTTCTATGAATGTGGAAGCACCATATGTATAGAGGGAAATCTGTTAGAAAACTGATTCCTTTGTGAGCTAATCATGGCGTTTCTACACCTTTACTGCAAGCTTTGGCCACCCTATTGTTAGAAGCGGCAATCGCTAATGGATCTATATTACCACATTTAGCTCGAGTTGAAAATATATTGAATTGATTTTGTACCACATTCAGCTTGAACTGAATAAAAAATATGGTTAATTGATTTCATTCTCCTTAACTTGTACCTATTAAAAAAAAGAAATTTTTTATTTAATTTTTTAAATATATAAAAAGTTTTTTTTTCTCTTAAACAGATTACCGTTGCCAACATGACATTATGCCAAGTTGATACTTCAACTATATAGTAATTTGAAATTTGAGATGTATATCAAATAACTAAAATGTAATATCTAAAAATTAAAATGTAGATAGAAAATAATAATTCTTATTTTTAGAATTAATTTAATACGTACCAGTAAGTTGTAACTGTTATCTCTTATCACATTTACATGAATGTATAAGACACCAAATATAAAAGAATGGGATTTTGGCGCAAATAGTCCCAAAAAACTAAATATATCATGATTTAGTAAAATAATAAAAAGTAGCATGAAATGGTCCAAAAAAAAAAACTTTGGTCAGAATGGTCCATTTGGATGGAATCAGTCATTTAGCTTAGTTAGTCAAAGTCAACTGCTGAAAACTTGGGTGCGCATTTGGTCCATTTCATTTGAAATAAATTGCACAAAAGGTCCTAACTTTAGATATTGTTACAATTAAGTCCAAAAGTTTGAAAGATGTATACTTTAGTCCCAAATTTAGTTAAATTGTATAATCTTTTATATTTTATTTTTTCTATGGGTGCTTATTTGGTCCGTAATTAATTTTATTGAATTAAAATTAGTCCCAAATTTAGTTAAATTGTATAATGATTTATAATAAATATAATTATTATATCTATATAAAATTATTATTATGAATATAAAATTATTATATTTATTATTAGCTATTGGTTAAAATCAAAATGTGCGCATCTCTAATGCTAAAGAAAATTTTCGAAAGTTGTGATACTATATTAATACGAGTGCTTATTTGGTCCGTAATTAATTTTATTGAATTAATTTGATGTCGATTAAATGGTTTTTATCAAAAAATTTCAACACAGTAGCATTTGTTCGTATTAATAAATATGGGTGCTTATTTGATCCGTAATTAATTTTATTGAATTAATTTGATATCGATTAAATTGTTTTTATCAAAAAATTTCAACACAGTACCATTTGTTCGTATTAATAAATATGGGTGCTTATTTGGTCCGTAATTAATTTTATTGAATTAATTTGATATCGATTAAATGGTTTTTATCAAAAATTTTCAACACAAGAGCATTTGTTCGTATTAATATAGTATCACAACTTTCAAAATTTTCTTTAGCATTAGAGATGCACATTTTAATTTTAACTAATAGCTAATAATAAATATAATAATTTTATATTCATAATAATAATTTTATATGGGTACAATAATTATGTTTATTATAAATCATTATACAATTTAACTAAATTTGGGACTAATTTTAATTCAATAAAATTAATTACGGACCAAATAAGCACCCATAGAAAAAATAAAATATAAAAGATTATACAATTTAATTAAATTTGGGACTAAAGTACATATTTTTCAAACTTTTGGACTTAATTGTAACAATATCTAAAGTTAGGATCTTTTGTGCAATTTATTTCAAATGAAATGACCAAATGCACTAAGTTTTCAAAGAATGACTTTGACTAACTAAGCAAACTGACGGATTCCATCCAAATTACCATTTATACCAAAGTTTTTTTTTTTTTGGACCATTTGGCGCTACCTTTTATTATTTGGGACTAAATCATAATATACTAGCTTTTTTGGGACTATTTGCGCCAAAATCCCTAAAAGAATTAAAGAATTTATAAATTAATTCAAAAAATAGAATACATATAAAAAAAATAAAATAAATAAAAAAACACCAAATTATAAGGAAAACAACAGAGATTAAATGAGGAAAATAATTAATCCCTAAAAACTAATGTCAAACATGGCACTGTCACTTATACACTTTAACTTGATGACACTTCTCTTATTATTATATTAAGATTTGAAAATTGAGATGTATATAAAATAACTAAAATGCAATATCCAAAAATTAAAATGTATATAGAAAATAATAATTCTCATTTTCAAAATTAATTTAATAAGTATTGTAAGCTGTAACGTTTATTTCTTATTACATTTACATGAATGCATGCAACACTAAAATAAAAGAATTTATAAATTAATTCAAAAGATAGAATACATATAAAAATGATAAAATACATATAGAACAATAAATTAAGGAAATCAACATGGCACCACCATAAATTAAGGAAATCAACATCAAATAAGGAAATAGTTAAATTAAATGACGAAAATTATTAATCCCTGAAAACAAATACCAAACATGGTACTACCATTTAAATATTTTGCATAAGTGGTATTTCTCTTATTATTATATATATTAAGATAAGATAAGATAAGAGTAAGATTACGATAAGATAAAATATTATATATAGAGGCGACCAAAGATTTCGGAAGCCATAGGCGAAAATTTTTTGGAGCCCTATTAATTTTGAAATTAAATTTATATATAACGAAGAAAAAATAAAAATAAATGCATAAAAGATTAAAAAATCCACTATATTTTATATCAAATTTACTCTTCTAGCAGTCTTATATGCAAAATCCATTATCAAACTTTTAATATCAACTTATTTCACCATGTCTTCTTCAGTGAATACCATCAAAATTGGGTTTTGTTTCAACGTTTAACATCAAATTTTTGCCTTGAGACTTTTTAATTATATTATTATACTAGTAAAAGAGGGAAAAAAGTCAAGTATTTTAAATTTTTTTGGGGGGCCTAGGCAGCCACCTACTTCTCCTATAGCTCGGGTCGCCTCTGTATATATATATATATATAAGCATGTCTATTTGATTGATATCCATTATAATTCATTTAAATCATAAGTAAACGAGCTTTGAAAAGAGAGTAAATGACCACCAAGGCCTTATTTGGTAGATGATTTGTGAAATTTTATACTACTGTTCATGCGGGTCCCCCAGTAGAAAAGTCAAAAATATCATGCGGCCAAAGAAACAAACCTTCAATTTTTACCACTATTCAACGGGCCCCACACTAGTACAGATAATGCATTAGACATCGCACATTGGCTGGCAGTTGTGTAATAAATCCGCCACCCAAACTGTTTTTTAAAAAAAAGAAAAATTTTGATTACGGGTGGCGATTGTTGTGACAACCGCCACCCTAAATTTAAGAAAAAAAAATTAATCAATAACGGGTGGCGGTTGTGAAAGCAACCGCCCCCCTAAAATTTTTTTTTAAAAAAAGGTAAAAGCTAAAAATGGGTGGCGGTTTCTTTGAGGAATCGCCACCCATTGGGTTATCTCCTTCATCAACACCCCCTCTGCTGGATCTAAATCTGCGCAGCAAATGTGTACATGAAAAGTCGCCATTTTTCATCCGAAAATCACCCAAATTGTTGCAAATTCTTCGTGAGTTCGGCCACCATTGAAGTGAGGTGGTATTTCTCTATCTATTTGTCCCAATTTCGTTATTTCTAAGTTAGAATTTAACGTTCCAAATTCTAGTTATTTGCTTGGAATTCGGATTTGGGCAATTTCTTGGTTTGTTGAGGACAACATTTGAAGAGAACTTGTCATCCCCTATCAATTGGTGACAATTTTTCATTTTTGAGGTTAGAAAATACAAACCCTCAATTTAATTTGTAGATTTTTTTGGTGTAATTGTTGATTTTTCGGTTTTTTTGTGCATATTTTAATATATGTATATGCATTGTTATATATAGGTGGAATTTGGAGATTATTGTTTGTTAATTGCCATAGAGATATATTATATTATATGTTCTTTCTCCAAATTTTCTTAATATTTGTTGTAATGTATATGCATGTGGGAGTTATATATATATATATATATATATATATATATATATATATATATATATATATCTTATCTTAATATAATAATAAGAGGAGTGTCAACTAGGCACTGCGCCATGTTGGCAGTGTCAAGTTGGCACTCATTTAATTACTTAAAAGTAAAAAAGGAAAATCTTATTTTGAAAATAAATATTAAATACACACTTTATTATTTTATTTTTCTTATTTAATTTAATTTATTTTCTTTATTTAGTATTTTTCCTTATTTTAATTTTTTATATAAATTTCAATTTTTCAATTATGTATATAATTGAAACTAAACAAAAAAAATGCAAGCATTAATGAAAATGTGATATGATATTAAAGTTACAAACTGCAATATCAATTTGAATATTTTTAAAAATGATAATTAACTTTTTTTAATATACATTTTAATTTTTGAATATTATATTTTAATTTTTTATATATTTTTTAATTTTTGAATTATAGTGTTAACTTGATATAGTGCTAGGTTGGCAGCGATTTGCTATTTAAAAAAGTCATTTTCATTTATTTAAAAATGTAAATGAGAAAAATATTTTTTTATTTACTTAATATACAAAATCCGTTCAATATTCATAATTCAATTTGAGCTAAATGTGATATAAAATCAATTCAATATTCACAAAATTTATATACGTATCTGTAGACCAATTATAAGATCATTGCTAATCGTATTTGAATAGTTATGTATGACTCATAAAATATAGTATTTAGTTTTTTTTCTTTGTTCAAAAAATATGTTATCAAAATTTTCCCAAAATCACCAATTACGATAATTGATATAATATTTTTTCTTATAAAATAATATTTCGCACCAAATTATTGTCTTATTTTATAATATTATTTTATGTAAATATATCATTTTAATTATCCCGTGCAACGCACGGGGGTAATACTAGTATATATATATATATATAATATGGTTGAATTAGATGTATTTATTTAGTTCGATTATTTAGTATTAGTTAAATAAGTGACAAGTAATTTTAGATGAATTAATAGTTAATATAGTTATTATTTCAAGGAATAATAGTTAGCTAGCTTTAATTTTTTGAAATGATCCTAATTTAGCCTTCTACATAGAGAAACTAATGCATACAATATTTATAAATTATGTTCAACTATATTTCAATATGTAGTAAATAAATAAATATTGCTTTTATATAAATATAATTTAGTAATTAAAGTAGCAGTTTGGGAATAATATTTCAAGAAAATAAATTAGTTTGAAAATAATTAAATTTATATAAATACATTTTATTCATGAAATAAATTAAATTTTATTGGATATGTCCGTAATTTAGTCTTCTACATATGATACAGTAATGCATGCAATATTTATAAATTATATTGAACTATATATATGTCAATATGTTATAATAAATAAATAAATATTTCTTTTATATAAATATAATTTAGTAATTAAAGTAGTAGTTTGGGAATAATATTTCAAGAAAATAAATTAGTTTGGAAATAAATTTATATAAATATATTTTATTCATGAAATAAATTTTATTGGATATGTCCGTAATTTAATATTCTACATATGATACAGTGATGCATGCAATATTTATAAATTATATTGAACTATATATATGTCAATATGTTATAATAAATAAATAAATATTGCTTTTACATAAATATAATTTAGTCAAATAGTAGTTTGGGAATAATATTTCGTAGTCATATGATCAATTAGCTTGGGAATAAAATTATTATTTAATATCATTTTAGTATCGTCATTCTAATAGTTTTGTGGTGTAAATACATCAAATTATTGAATTATTTCTCTATCCTTTCGTTATAACGGATCTTATTGTAGTACACCGCACTTTATTTGCTTTGAGTTTAGAAAACCGTTTGAAGATAATCTTGTATGTCATTAACTGTGATCAAATTGTTGCACAGTTTAAGATGTACAAGATTATCTTTGAATTCTCCCAGTGGAGAGTTTGTCATCGATCTGCGTATGTCGAATCAGTTAGATTTAATTTTTGTGTGGACGGTTATGTATTTATGTGAATTTGATAGTATCCCCATTAGCTTCTCGGGTGTGGATTACATTTTACGTGAATTACACATTTAGGAGAACTAAAGGGAGATGCTGCTGAAATTTATAATAAAATACAATGCCGGTTCTATACAAAAAATAACACAGTTTGATATTACGTAGAGATGACGAATGGTTTAGGTCCCGACCATTTTGATTAGATACGGAATTATAAGGTTGATCTAGAACACTTCCATTATATTACATGCTTCATTAAATAAAAATGTCAAGACCATTATCTTTTATGATATAGCTACAGAGTTAATATTATAGAATAATAATAATTCTATAGGTTGTTTGAAATGGATCGGAGTTGGATGTATGAAAATCCTACTTCTCTTGAATATATAAAAGGAGTAATTGAGTTTTTGAAATGTGCCAAGGAGGATAAAATAAAGTATAACAAGGATAAGATTGTATGTCCCTGTTCAGTTTGCAATAATACAATTGGTTTTGACACCGTTGCGGAAGTAAGAAACCATCTATTTAAAAACGAATTTAAGATGGGTTACACATGTTGGTTTTGGCATGGTGAGAAAATAGTGTGTAGTACAAGCAGTGGTGGCACCGGTTCATACTTGCGTAATGAACATCGGTTGGGCAGTGACAGCGACGGTCATGCGGAAAACGTAGAGATGGAAAGAAATGGGTATAAGACAAAGCAGTGTTGAGTGGAAATATCCTCCGGTATGTATATGCACAAATTTAAACAATAATAATTTTTTTCGTAATTTGGTTCGTCTTTTATTATATTGGAAGATATATGGTTTTCTTTCAAATTTTCTTTTTTTCGTATTACTTATTTTATTTTTTGGCAATGTACAAATTTTAGTGTACGCAACAACCAGGAGGCAATGAGTGTGGTTATTGTGTCATGAAGAATATGCATGACATACTGATAGACTATGCTCAAGGCCATGAACTACAAACGGTATGTTTATTATCATAAAATGTAGATTGTTAATTTAGGCATTCAGTACTTTATTAAAAATGTATATAACTTATTATCTTTCGTTTTACTCGCAGATAAATAAAGTTGAAGAGTATTCTCAGAGCGATATCGATATCGTACGAGAATTTTGGGTTCAATTCTTCGGAGAGGTTATGAATTGAAATGATCATTTACATGTTTAATTATACTCATGTTACTTCGATTTTTATAATATTTTCGTGCACGGAATTTCATGTTAACTCTTACACTTGTAGTCATGTAACTATAGCAACGAACTTTATTTAGAGTTTTATGTAAAGTTGTTGTATGTAGAGTTGCATTGTGTAGCGTTTTGTTAGGTAGTGTTAGCTCTAATTTGTTAACTAGTTGGATTTGTGTTCTTTGCGTTGTATATAGTATGAATCAGTGGCTGTATTTGAGTTGTATGAATATATTTGGGTGATGAAATGGTTGGATTGCAGGTTCAAAAAACTGTATTAAATTACAGTTTTTTAATTACAACAAAAATTTCGAAAAAAAAAAATTTATAAGTGGTGGCGGTTGTATCATTACAACCGCCCCCTAAATAATTTTTTTTTTTTAAAAAAAAACAAATTCGGGTGGCGATCGTTTCGTTACAACGGCCACCCAAATATTTTTTTAAAAAAAAATTCGGGTGGCGATTGTTCAGTTACAACCGCCACCCAAATATTTTTTAAAAAAAAATTCGGGTGACGGTTGTTTCGTTACAACCGCCACCTGAAATCTATATATTAATAAAATGAGCACATTTTCCCGCTCAAACTATCAATTTTTAGAATTAAAAAATTAATTACAAAATTTCATTTCCCACCCAATCCCTATATATTTATTTTTAAAGATTAAATGGTATATTTTGAGATAAGCTCAAATCTTTTATCAAAGAAATCTTCCTATATATTCATTTTTAAGATTAAATGATATATTTTGAGATAAGCCCAAATCTTTTATCAAAGAAATCTTACACGCGTCTTTCCTTCTCATCTTTATCACTAACAGTTCACACATGTCTTTCCTTAGCAAAATGCATCTCAAATCTTACCGTTGGAATTTGGTATCTTCACAACTCATTTCCTAATTCCTCAATAAATCCAAAAATCCGAAAATTAACACGTCTCAAATCCATTCGCATCACTCATCCAAAAATTGAGCAAATCTTCATAAATCAGCGCCAATTGAGACAATTAGGTATAAGTTTTCCCGTGCAACGCGCGGGTGAAAATACTAGTAATAATAATAAAATAAAATAATACATTGGGTGGCAGTTGTTTTGTTACAACCGCCACCCGAAATAATAATAATTTAAAAAAAACATTGGGTTGGCGGTTGTTTTTAAAAAACAACCGCCACCTGAAAAATAAAGGGTGGCGTTTTTAACCGACACCCAAAATCATATTTTGGGTGTCGGGGATTTGGGTGGCGGTCAAAGAACCGCCACTGAGCCATAAAACAACCGCCACCAAATAATGTTTCTGTACTAGTGTCACCATTGATCAAGTCAAATATATCATGCAAAATGTTCACAAATCATCTACCGAACAAGGCCTAAATGCAATTCAAAGCCTAATCTTTGCCCACTAAATCTGAACCATCTTTTTTTCCCACTAACTACAATATTTTATAAATCTTTTACCAATTATAGTTTATGACATGTTTGCCCTTTTATCCCTTCTCTTTCAATGTCTTGTTCTACTTTGCGCTCGTTACCATTACAAGCGTAATCCCTCTGTTGCCCCATCTTCAAATCTACTTTCTCTCTCCCCTCTTCGGCTCTTCCTCTCTTGTCAGTTCGACTATTGTTCATCGGAATCAGCTGCAGCCACCACCAGCTATGGGCGGTGATTTTCAATTCGTAGCTTGGGACATCATTAGATTTAGTTGTCTCTCCTGCATCAACTCATTGAAATCTTCATCGTTGCCATCTGCAATTATGCATAATCCCAGTTAGATTTCAGCAAGGTGATGAGGAGTTTAGCAGTGTGGTGGGAGTGTTGGTGGATATGGAGTTGTAATTTTCGTCCCTATTTTTGATACAATGAACCCGTAATTTCTAGAAATTGAGTGTGTAGGGACCTGCAGCCACACCATACTTCGTTAATTCCAATTCCAGTGAGCACATCACTCGAATAATCATTATAGCACATGATCTATTGAACCAGCTGTTTTATTTCCCTTAGTCATATACATGTGATTTTCATTCTTCCTCATTTGATATATGATTATTTTTAATTTGATTTGCAAAGTGCTAATTGCCAAACTTATCTGATTCCTACTTTGATATTCGATTCATATATTTGAATCCATGTATGGGTCTTTTTGTCCAATTATGATTCTGTGAATTAAATTAGTTATAATGATAGATATAAACTGTAAATATATAATTCATTGCTAACATGAATTTGTTTGTGGGCTATTAATTCTGCTACTTGAACCCTTGACCAGGGGTTTGGCTCTGGGGTACGAAGAAGCTAATTAAGCTTGTTTTGTTAAAATTGAAGATAATAACTTATTACAATTTAATTTATAGGTGAAAATGAGAATTCTAATGGGTACATATTCTCTTTCTGCTGGTTATTATGATGCATATTACAAATGTGCACAGCAGGTACTTCAATTCAATAATTTCTCGTTTTATTTTTTTTTAGTTAACCAATAATGAAAAGCACAATAATGGGTTTCTTGATCAACAACTTGAAGCGGAAGAAATTTGGTTACTAACCGACTTTATAATGCTTATGATCATTTCAACTTTAGCTAAAAGTTAGTTCTATAATTAAGTCAAAGTCGAACCTATTATAATCATATGTTCGAAGCTACTAATTACAGTTCACTCATTTCATACCACTATTCAAACTATATATATATATATATATATATATATATATATATATATATATATATATTGCCAGAAAAGTAAGAAAAAATTCACCAAAACGCTATGTTTTTGACAGTGCTCACGCTACTTGTTTGAACATGGCGGTCTAACTCTACAAGTTTGCAATTGAAAAACCTCATGGCGAGGATGTTGATTTGATAAGATATCAAAGCTATCGAATCTTTAGATTTATTTTGGTAGAATAACATATTAAGTTCCAGTGTCTATGTAGGCTGATATTTTGCTTATTTATTCAAAGGGTTAGGCTGATATATATGCAATTGGACATAGATTTTTTTTTTTTTTTTTTAAATCTCATTTGTCTCAATGCAACTTGAACAGTATAAACTTGTCGTTGTCTAAAGCATCGACCCATTTCATCATCTCCAATGGGAGGTGTCCATGGAGATGGTTTGTTTAAAGAGAGATAGAGAAAGAAATATTATTTTAATTATAGAGGAATGGAAAGATGTATAGATAAAAAAGAAAGGGAAAAGTGTAAAAGAGGAAAGAGATAGAAAGATATTAAAAAATAATAGTGAAAGATGTGAAGTTGAATATTTGAATTTGGACAATACGTGGGAAATGAGAAAGAAAAAATGGAGAAAAAGTGAGTAAAATGAGAGAAAAGTAATTTTAAAAACACTAGTACAAAAAGGGGATTGGGTGGCGGTTGTTTTAGACTTAGGGTGGCGTTTTTTTGATCGCCACTCAAACCAATGACACCCAAAGTCGTCGAAAAGGGTGGCGGTTGAAAAACGCCACCCAAAATAAACTTAGGGTGGCGGTTGTTAAAAACAACCGCCACCCTTTATTATTATTTTTTTAAAAAGGACAGTGGCGGTTGTTGGACACAACCGCCACCGTCGGCTTAGGGTGGCGGTTGTTTCCAACAACCGCCACCCTTGTCCTTTTTCTAAAAAAAAAAAGCATTTTTGGGTGGCGGTTTTGGTGCAAATCCAGCCACCCAAAGTCCATGGTTTTTTTTTTTTTTTTTAGATCCAGCTATGAAAAACACACGAAATAATTTTTATTCAAACCAATTGCATTCAATTACAACAAAATGAACAATCTAAGAAGGAAAACACAAAACTATAAGATGAAAAGTTAAAAATTGCGTTTTGAGGCCTTAGACGACCTCGGATCGGCCTGAAACATGGGGTCACGGGGATAAGCGTGAGTGTCGTAGATCTCGTCGCGGCGATTCAGAAATGTACTCGTGGTAAAACGGACATCGTATGCAAAAGTTATGACCATTTAAAGTTTACGTCTCAAAAACTCGAAAAAATTTATATTATGATTATACAAAAATAAACGAGATTTACATGACCAAAGATCAAAGAAGCTTACCTTACTTAAATTATGGCACCAATTTGTGAAGAAACCGATTTCAAAACCATGAATATTTGAAGAAATTTGAAAAATTTTCAAAGAAGGAAAACTTCGAAGCGGGAATCTGAGATCGATGAGTTGGTGGAATATTTAGGGGAAAGGGTGGCGGTTGTAACAAAAACCGCCACCCAAAAGTATTTAATAATAAAAATTAAAAAAGCGGGTGGCGGTTGTTAGCTTACAACCGCCACCCTATGTATTAATTTTTTTTTACTCGTTTAGGGTGGCGGTTGTTAACACAACCGCCACCCGTTGTACTAATTTTTTTTTTTTTTTTTTCGTTGGTTAAGGGTGGTTGTTGTTAACACAACCGCCAATTCAACTTTGGGTGGCTTGATTTTTACACAGCCACCCATTTTTTTTTTTTTTAAGCGTTGGTTTAGGGTGGCGGTTTTTACACAACCGCCACCCGTTTCTTTTTTTTTTTTTTTTAGCGTTGGTTTAGGGTGGCGGATTTTTGCTATAACCGCCACCCTTCTTAATTTCGAGTATCAAGGGTGGCGGTTTCAATGAAAACGCCACCTAATGGGGCGTCACCTAATGTCACTTGTGTACTAGTGAAAATTGAAAATTGAAAAGTTACGGGACCCCATACAAAATTTATGTGAGTGTATTTCTTTAAAATTAAAATTTTGGGAAGAGACATGATATTGGAGATGCCCTTGGTATCTATTTGCATGTTAACATAAAGGAGAAGTGGGCTACATAAGCTTGCTTTCTTAATGGCGGTCAGATGTCAAGAAAAAAAAATGTTTGAATCATTGTTACAAAACTGTTGTTTAATTACCTTTCGTCCACCGAGTAACATAATCCATTAACAAAAAAAAAAAAAAAAAAAGACGTGAATAATATTTTCTCTCAGAAAATATGTTTTTGTTAAACTAGTTGAAAATAAAAAAATAAAAAATAAAAAAACCGACTTTTATTTCATGAATTAATCCTTTTAATATATGCATATTATATTAGTGCAGCCTATTGTAAACAATAATATTTATAGTAATAAAGTAAAAAGTAACATTGCCGACGTTTAGACTAAATTAAGTATTATGCCAACGTTTAGACTAAATTAAGTAGCACAACGCGTCATCAATTGGCCGGTATTCTTAAGGCCATTTCGCTCAGTGTCGCATCAAACTTCAGTAACAACAGTGATATCTGCAAAATTCGTTAGTTAATTCGGTTAAGCTAAATTGTTATTCAATCAAAAACCAATATATATATATAGCAGTACTTGTAAACACTTTATGTACGTAACCAGTGGCGGAGCCACGTTTGGGCCAGTGCGGTCCATGGACCGCACTGGATTTTGAGGGGGAAATTTGGGCCTGAAGTCTTTGGCCCCAAAAAAAAAGACAAATGTAAACCCATTTCAGCCTTCTCTCCAGTCTCGTCTCTCGTTCTCTCGCCTTCTTTCTCCTTCTCACCGACTCGCTGGAACTTGAGTGTGGTTCTCAACTTCTCATCGGCGACCTCTGTCGACTTTAGTGCAGTCACTGATGTTGAGAATTGATTAAAATAATCAACATGGAAGTGGCCCATAAAACAATTTGTGATTTGATGTTTGATGCAAATCTTTGGTGCATAGATTCACTGGGCAAAGTCATCAAAGTGGAGACAAATTGGAGACATGCTTTTCCAAAAGTCAATAAAGGTGGCTCATTATTAATGCAAAAGGAGCAAAGTGTGCAGGCTTTTGTGCAGGTTTTTTTATTGTCACTAAGGAAATTGAAGGTTGAGCTTGCAAAATGGAGGACGCAATTGTTGATAATTGCGCAGAAGGTGCTCACAAGTTTTGCCTATAAATACTAGCCTTCAATTTCAATTGTAATAACTCAAACACAAGCAATTTCTTTTATGTACAAAGCGTGTTGAGAAGTTTCAAGTGTAGAGGCGATACACGAAAGATAAAAGAATTGTAGATTGTAGTTAGTTCGGGTGAGAAGAAAAATTCGAGAGTGTGGTTGTAACAATTTTCCACATAGTGAATTTTTCTTCTGGTTGTCATTTGACAACGGCCGTGGTTTTTCTCCGGTTTTGGAGTTTTCCACGTAAATCTTGTGTTGTTTTATTCCCGTACTTTTATTTCTCATGTTTACTTTATATTTCTTAACCGAAGGTAAAGGTCTTGGGATTAATCCAAAATACTATTCGGGTTGTTTTTTCCCAACAACTGGTATCAGAGCGAGGTTCTTCGGTGCGGTGGAGTTTGGCCCCAACGTTTACCAAACTAAGATTGCGAAGTAAGAAATGTCAGGCTCAAAGTTTGAGGTGGAGAAATTTGACGGGAGAATCAATTTTGGCTTGTGGCAGGCATAAGTCAAGGATGTTTTGATTCAAGCTAGACTACACAAGGCTTTGGAAGGCAAACCAACTCCTGTTTTGGGCAAAAATGCTGGTAAAGGCATTAAAATTGATGGTGAAGAAAAAACGACTGCTACTGCTGACAAAGCGAAAGGGGACGAGGATTGGGAAGACTTGGATTTGAGAGCTGCAAGTATGATTCGTCTCTGTCTTGCAAAAAATGTCCTTGCCAACGTACTTGGAATATCGTCGGCAAAGAAACTTTGGGAAAAACTTGAAGAGCTGTATCAAACGAAGAGACTCTCAAATCTGTTGTACCTAAAGGAGCAATTTCATTCTTTACGAATGGATGAAGGTACTAAGATTTCAGATCATTTGAGTACTCTCAATGGAATCGTCTCTGAGTTGGAATCTATTGGAGTTCAAGTTGATGATGAGAACAAAGCACTGAGGCTCATCTGGTCTCTTCCATCTTCCTATGAACACATCAAGCCGATTTTGATGTATGGGAAGGATACAATAAGTTTTGCAGAAGTCACCAGTAAATTGATTTCTGAGGAAAGAAGGCTGATTGGTGGGAATAGTATTCCATCTGGAAATTCAGCGCTTGTTGCTACAAAGTGGAAGAGAAATACTCCAAAGAAGAACCAAATAATTTGTTGGGTATGTGGTCAATCGGGACACCTCAAAAGAAATTGTCCACAAAACAGAGCAGGATCAGCAAATGAAGATGCTGATGCTAACAGTGTGTCTCTCTTGATGGGAGATGATGATGCTCTTTGAAAGAGCTCATTAAATCATCCTTATGGCATGCCGCTAGTTGCCATGATAAAGGATGCACTGTTGTTAGCGGGTCCACAATTTGCACACGGGCATTGGCTTGACGGTGATGCAAGGTGTGTGGTGGAAAGTATGTCGATGGTTGAGGAATCTCCACGAAAGTCAAGTAAGGAGATTGCACCATAAATTTCAACAAGGAATGTTCGACATGTTTCAAGGTAAAATTCTTAGAATTTGTGGCTAATTCTAAGTGGAATACTCTTTATGGTAGAGTATGATAATTCTCTACATTGAGAATTATGACCGTCTGTAGAGATGGTGTTTAACAACAGAAGTTATGCTGATTATTTTAATCATGGTGGAGATTGTTGAGAATTGATTAAAATAATCAACATGGAAGTGGCCCATAAAATAATTTGTGATTTGATGTTTGATGCAAATCTTTGGTGCATGGATTCACAGGGCAAAGTCATCAAAGTGGAGACAAATTGGAGACATGCTTTTCCAAAAGTCAATAAAGGTGGCTCATTATTAATGCAAAATGAGCAAAGTGTGTAGGCCTTTGTGCAGATTTTTTTATTGCCACTAAGGAAATTGAAGGTTGAGCTTGCAAAATGGAGGACGCAATTATTGATAATTGCGCAGAAGGTGCTCACAAGTTTTGCCTATAAATACTAGCCTTCATTTTCAATTGTAATAACTCAAACACAAACAATTTCTTTTATGTACAAAGCGTGTTAAGAAGCTTCAAGTGTAGAAGCGATACACGAAAGATAAAAGAATTGCGAGATTGTAGTTGGGTCGGGTGAGAAGAAAAATTATTGAGAGTGTGGTTGTAACAATTTTCCACATAGTGAATTTTTCTTCTGGTTGTCATTTGACAACGGCCGTGGTTTTTCTCCGGTTTTGGAGTTTTCCACGTAAATCTTGTGTTGTTTTATTCCCATACTTTTATTTCTCCTGTTTACTTGGTATTTCTTAACCGAAGGTAAAGGTCTTGGGATTAATCCGAAATACTATTCGGGTTTTTTTCCCAACAACTGATATATTAATCACTCCTAAGTCCCAACCCCTTCATTTCCCTCACGTGGTTTTATATTTTGGCTTTAGACGGCGACGACAACTTGGATCTTGGCAGCAACCGGGTCCGACGATGATTCTAGTTTCTATTCATCGGCTTCCAACGTTTAACTCTACAATTCAGACTTATATTCATCGGCTTTCAACATTTAGGTTTGAAATTTAACTCTCCAATTCATGGAACAATCCAATAATTCTGATTTCCATTCATCAGCTTCCATATAGGCGAATGAAATAAGGTTAGAAATTAGATTTGCAACTGAAAACTAGGATTTATTTTTGCTTGAAAATTTAAATCAAATTTGCTCTAGAAATTAATGAGGAACGCTGGAACGGTGAGCAAGTTTAATTCTCTTATTGGATTAGCAATTGAAATAAGAGTGTGAAGCCTTAAACATTAATTTAATAATTTTGGGTTTATGCCAGCTGAATAGTTCATTTTAAATAATTGTTTGATTGGTAAAACCTTAATTTGTTTGATATGTAAATGAGTGTCTATAATGCAATTATGCTTGTAAAATTAGATTTGGTCTATTGGTTAATTTGGTTTGATTATTATTAATATTTGAATATGATGAGTTGATTTATTGAGTTGCTGGATAAATTGGATGAGGAGTAAGCCAAATTGTTCCATAAATTGGATAAATTTATGTTGTTAGATATTGGATAAATTGTTGTAAACAGTAAGTTGGTGAATTGGATAAATTGTTAGATAAGTTGTTGTGTCATTGAATTCAGCTTAAGGAGATATATTTTTTCTTAAATAAAAATAAAATTGCTCAAGAAATATTGCTTGAGAGCACGAATAGAGTTTTGGAAAGCTCAAATAGAGTTGGGGCGGTACGCTCAAATAGAGTTGGGGCGGCACAAACCGAGTATGAGAGCCCATAAAAACTAGTTGTAAGATACGGCATTTATATTTTTTTTATTATGAAATTATATTATATTTTCGATCTTTTGTTCTATACATATTAAATTTCATCACCTTAACTCTATTTTTTCTTTCATCCTTTTCAACCATTCAAATATTAATTTGACAATTTGTTTATATTTTTTAATACATCTTCTCCTATTCTCAACCATACATTCAACACAAAATTCGAGTAAACCAAAATTAAATTGAATAGAACAATTATTTTGGACCGCACTGGTGGAAAATCCTAGCTACGCCACTGTACGTAGCCGGATTGCATGTATTGATACACATGTGAAACGACGCTATTGACCTTGTTCATTCTCCATAGAATTTGACCTTCTCGTTTAGGTATATTATGTCCATGTCAATTCATCATGGAGCAATGTAATTGATAGAAGTGCTTTTTGTTCCTGCAATGATTGTTCTTGGTTCTTCTTCTTGCTTCCTTGTCGTGCGTCTGAGTTTTGATTGGATGTTTCATAGATTCCGTTACTGAATTTTAGCTATTTAATTATGTGGACGTGTTTTATATTTTTTGGTTTCATTTTTATTTTATCTCCTCCGATTTCTTTTTATTATTTGCCTTATTTAATGTTTGAAATATGGACAAACTGAGTTGTTACCATATTTGCAAACATATTGACCATTTTGAGACAATGGCAAAATTTAGACATATCGATACCTACTCGTGAAAACATGCCTTTTACCAAAAGTCCCCAATAATTTTACGTCACTCCAACTTTAGACTTTCAACGACAGCTATTAACTAGTCCACAAAAGAAATAATTAACAACGCCCAATATGTCTTATCCACAAAACAAAGGGGAAAAAAAAAGGCCAAATATGGCTGGTGTTGGCCCAAGAAAGCACCTCATGGCCAGCACAGGTGGTCCAGAAATTGATCTCTTCCCAGCATTTTTTATCCCAGCATTCTTCCAGCTAGAGAGAGCCCACCTTACCCCCTCCTGATGGCGGTGGGGCCCGCAGCCCATTCTCTCACAAAAAATTTCCCAGCACATCCCAGCGCTGGGAATAGAAAAAGCCTGGGTCCAGATCAATTCTTCTCAATGGTTAAGGAACCAAAACACTGTTGCTGGATGTAGAAATTTGGTGGTTTAAGGAAATAGTATAGTCAAGATATGAGATCGACAAACAGAAAATTATAGTCAAAATGTATCGATATTTTTTGTATGATGATAACAAGCAGAAATTTTTAGTGCGCCCACCACACATAGCCCCCCTTGAATGCAATGGAGCTTGGGGAGGGAGGGGGCAATGATAAATTCCTCCCCTAGACAGGGACTAGCTCCTAGCCCGATCACAAAAATCAAATAGAAGTTTGATGGTTTAAGAAAAATAATAAAGTCAAGAATTCTGAGGGAAGGGATGGGCAATGATAAATTCATCCCCTACACAGGGACTAGCTCCTAGCCCGATCACAAAAATCAAATAGAAGTTTGATGGTTTAAGAAAATAATAAAGTCAAGAATTCCGACAATAGTAAAGTAAAAAACAATAAACTCACAATGGAAAGGTTATGTTCCCCATAGTGGGGAACATAAGCCATTTTCCATGCCGACGAGACATCTTCTAGTGACGCCATGTCGGCGAGCAAAATTAAAAAAAAAAAATTTTTTTGATATTTATATTAAATTAGATAAATAATACATAACTGCATCCTAATGTTGAGGGACTCAACCGACTCCTACAATTTTTTCCCTCAACTCTACGTACCGTAAGGTACCCACAGGAGATACTAGAGCCTTACTCCAATAAACAATTTCAACTAGAGCATGATAACAAATATCAAATTTAACAAATTATGTATATCTTTTAAAAATTTAGGTGCACCAAACGTTTAGCGTGGACTAGTAAACCGAAATATGGAAAATATAAATAAATACACGAATCTACCCGAGTTCTCAAGGACCATAAATAAATAAATAAAACAACAAAGACCTCGAATCTTCCGGCATGACTGCACGTGCTTATGAAACTCTTTGATCTCTGCTCATCCCTTTGAAATGGAGCAAATCTGGCTTATAATGACAAATTTCCAACTTTTCATCGTTGGTCATGGTCATGGTCATGGATAAGAGGAACTTCACCTCATTAGATTCTATATCAAAAGAGAATATCGCACAATAATCGCCATCTTGGTATGACCAAAATATTCGACCGCCCACCATTTCTTGAGGAACTATTTTTCTCATCGACATGCTAGGATAATCTTTCATGAACTTCAAGGGTATTATAATCTTGCTATCAACAAATTCATGCTTATTGTACTTCTCCAAGACCCAAACCTTCAGCCGCTCTTGTTCTATACGGGCAAGGCATGGCTTCCCATTCCATCGTGAGACGATGATATTTTTCCATTCCAAGAACAAATTATCTGGAATTCTAATAGTGCTTTTAATTTGGTCATTTTCCAAATCAATACAATCCAAAAAGCGCTCACCCATCAACCCTTCGTTGAGGCAATAGAATACCGTCCCTGCAGTTACAGTAACTGGCCACAATTTTTTGCGTATGCACAATGAAGGGGAATCCACACGTTTCCATGTAAGATATTGACCAACACCAACTCTAAGAACATCATAAACTAGCCTTGCTTCCTCTAAATAATGCAAATAGATAACTTTTAAATCATTAGTTGCCGGAATGTAGCATATGTTTACACAAGTACCTGTTTGCTCACGAGGACTAGGCAAATCAAGAATTTGCCTCGTAGCCAGATTCCGGAGTCGGTATGCATTTGTCAACACATTCTTCTCTAATAGTAGTCCACCTTTTTGACGTATCACAGTAAACTCTGAACATTGCTTCTTGAAAGCTCCAGTTATATAGGGAGCTCGACTCCTATGCAGCTCCACAAATCGAGGATCCTCAATCTTGGAACACCACATTTTGCAGATGCATTTGAATCTTAGCAATGATTTCACAGGTAACCAACTCAGAATCTCAAAAATCATTTCATCTGGTAGAGACGAGCATGTCATGACCATCTTCTTCATAATGGTTCTACTTGTCCAAGTTCGAGAATCTAAATCAAACAATAAAAAAGACTGTCATTTTGTGAGCCAAACTAATGAAAAGCATTTAGCAAGGAACTGACAAAAAGGGTGATAGGGTTGAAATTTTTATGAGTTGTTATAGATTTTTATGTGAAGGAGGAGAGAGAATGAGTGAAGGTGAATAATTGAGATTGTGTAGTATAAGTAAGTTCCACGAGATATGTGGATGTGATTGGTTTGACCAAATTTAAATTTGAAAAGAATGGATAAAAATGAGTAAAAATTTGAAGGCTGTCATGCTTGAAATCTACTTTATGAAAGGGTGAAAAAGAACCAAGAAAAGAGATAAAAAATATGAAAATAATAGGTTTGTTGAAGTGCTCCCGGCACTCCCGAGTGTTTTCTTGCGTGACCAGTGGTGAATGGCGTCACTGGAAAATTAAAATTTTACGGGCTGCTGGAGCTTCGCTTTGCCGTACTGGTTCTAGATTTGGTCTCAGATTTCCAAATGGAGGTCACATGTGATTGGAAAATACCAGGGAGTGCATTCCCGGGAGCACTTGAACAAACCTGATGAAAATAAACAAAATAATCCCATCTATGCTAGGAAAAGAAATAGAGGAAGAAAAAAAATATGGAAACAAACAAAATATGGAAAGAAAGAATTTGCAAGGGAACCCCGATTGGTTCAATTAAGAGAGAATGGTAGAGGCAACATATCAATTAAGATGAAGAATTTGCGCCCTAAGAAGCTATCAATATATGTAGTTTAATAGGGAGTTGCCCAGTGGTTCAACCACTATGTTGTGGATTAAACCCGATCCATAGGTCAACACGCCTGGTCAACATAAAATAAACCACATACAGTAATAGCATACACACCAACCCCGACTCAAAGCAGATGCATTCTTTCTTGAAGAAGTTTTCTTGAGAGCCAAGATCTCACCATCGTCAGACAACAATGCGGAACAACCTCTTGTATCTTTATACACTTCAATTTCTACTTCTACTTGCACAGAACAAATAACCAGCTTTCTGGCGAGCCAAGGAAAAGAAATATTTTATGCCAGAAATAGTGAAAATAAAATAGTTGGAATCTTATTCCATTTAAATTCATTAGAACAAGACTAGATTAATATTAGGAATGATTTCCTATTGTTATTTTCCTTTTCTAGTTAGGATTTCATTGTTAATTTTCCTTCGTTACTTGGGCCTCTATGGTTTTGATTCAAAATCAATTTTCACCAAGACACATTTACAACCACAAATTTATCCATTAAAATGATATTGCACGAGAATTTATACATTTTCGTTACTTTTTAACATCATCCTCCCAGAAGAAAGCACTTTTAACATAGTCAATCTCAAGAAATCAAAACCATATGCCACCCCTTAGGTTTAGCTGTACACTATTTAAAGTGTTTAACCTTCACGAATTCAAGGAAGCTAATTTATTTTAACTTGGTTGTCAAAATATAGAGCTCTAAAAAATTTGGCTTTCTTGTTTTGCCTTAATTCTCTAAACCCTAAATTATTTATTTTTCCAACGTATATAATCTTCAGGGCTTATCTTCAACTTCTGAACGTCCAAGAAAAACGTTAACCCATGCTCTTCCGAAAATACCCAGGCAATGACGACCACTGAATCCTACGATGATGTAACCTGAAGTTCCGGCTACCAAATTTTCATTCTGTTTTGACCTTCAGCAGCCTTCGACATTGCTTTCCTTGCTCTGGCGGCACAGTAATTTTCTTTTCAGATTCAATTTCGCTGTTTGGTTGTCAATCATAGTTGAGTTTCTTATCATATGGTTTTGGTGAGATATATGTTGAATCTGCTTTTGCAGATTTGATTTGTGGGTAATCTGTCTACTCTCCACTCTGTAAAATTTGGTAATTGAGGTTTCAGAATATTATATTAAGGTCTCCATGTTTCTGACTTGTGCAGACCGGTCCATGATTTTTCAAACCCTCCTACTTAGACCCTGAATTTCTAGAACATTAAAATCAGATTCCATATTTTCATAATTCTGCAAGTTGGTACCTAAATTTTGCAGTCACCGACTTCTATATTGAAACTCCCGTGAGCCCTTTCCAACATCCAACTTCTTGGTTGTTCAACTCTTAAGGTGTTCAATATTTTCTAGTGATCATTTTTTGGAAGGTTGGTTTGTGTTTCAGAGGAATTTTCAAGCTTTAAGATCAATGACAGTAATTCCTAATTCTTCAAACACAACAGATGCCTCCTCTTCTCTAACTGTTCATGAATCAACCTAACCTGCTCACATTGAATTGGATGGGGGAATACCACGCCTGGTTCAAAAGTTTTGAGATGCATATTGCTGGTCAAAAGAAAAAGGTCGTAATCTACACCTACAAAGATCAAAAGACCAATTCATCATAAGATGAATGGGAAGCTGAAGACACTATGGTTAAGTTTTGCCTCATTCACTGCAAGACAGAAATTTTGATATCACACTTTGTTCAATGTGGCACGACTAGAGAAGTTTAGGATGTTAATAAGAGGAGTTATTCATCCCAACATAAAGTTAGGATACATTTGACTAATATTTATGATCTACTTTGAGCCATTTTTTCTCCTAAACTATGGTTTTGAACATTTCCAAAATGGAGAAAGTGGTTTGGTTTGGTTCGTATTGGAAACTAAAGTGATTTGGATTGGATTGGATTGGATTGGAGAAATCACAAATTGGGTTTAGAGATTTGGATTGAAAATTTTAGACAAAACCATTCAAGCCAGCAAGCATTCACCCTTACTGAAATTTACCAAAGAGAGATTTAAAACAACCCAAAGAAATAACAGCAACGACTACCGTGATTATGCCATTTGTAACTCCTAATGCACGGTCCGGATTAAGTCTTAACCCCATAATGGATGAACCAGAGCTCTGCTTCCTATTAGTTAGCATTGAATGGTCAGCTCTGAACTTACGCGCCGTCGAATTTGGGGACATCTTCAAAAGTTCACAGATATTGGGAGTTTCATGTCTAGTACCAAATGGCCACACATTGATTGTCGACAGACAGAAAATATGCAATGATCTAGAACAACCTAAAAAGAATTCTGCTAATTGTAAAGTTTATGAATGCCACACATAATTTAAGATGATACAAATACACACATACATTCTCTTCTCACCCACAAGGCCCACATAAATTAGAGAAGGTGTAGGTGCCTACTTCCATCTAGATTTTTTGACAGGCTAGTCAAGTTCAATCATTCATATGAGAACATAATTCTCAGCATTGACGCACAAAACACTCAATTCCAATGCATATACTATAGAAAACCTATCACAAGGAGATTAAGATAGGTTTCACTTTCGCCCCTTCGAAGAATCTTCCCACAAAATAAACTCATCATCAAAAATCTGTATTCAGTACAGTGGCAATAGATAATCATTAAAAATTTATGTTACATAAAGATCTGATTTTGCTAACCATAAAGATTCGATTTTTCCCCCTAACGAGTCCTTCTGACAAGGGAAAGGGAGAATTTTAGTACTAGTGTACTGCTTTTTATGCGGTGGAATCCGACCAGAGGGCCTATTTTAGAACATGAACGGGGACTATTAATATCATGTTAATGCGAGTCAAATACAGATTGGCACTTTATTGCGCATACCGCTCCAAAACAAACTGCTCGACAGAAAACTTCCAATTAAATGCACTGCAACAATGTTAAAGCTAGGAAGACATTTTTAGATCAAAATGGGCGGTACAAATCAGTAATAGAGTCACATGAAAAAAATTAATATTTATTCCAAAAGAAAATACAGACTTGTAAATTATATTGCACATGAGAAAACCTATGGAAAAGGCCAACATATTGAACATTTGAACTCACACCAAAAATTGTGCACTCATAAACACAAGAAATCTAATAAAAATTAAGAACTGTACTAATCAAGGACTCTACCAATTATGGTCCAGTCCTCCTCCATAAAAGGAAAGATTAAATTCTAGTTTAACTTCATGCAATTGCAATTACAGAGGAAGAATCTAATAGACGAGAAATGGATTCGTCGACGGCCCCCCAATTGCACGTCTCTTTCACAAAAAGAAAGCTTAAAATGTCGTCGAGTAAAACAACATAAACCATTCCAGTTCTGGGAATGCTTGTAGTAGTTTATTTAATTAATTTCAGAAATTTAAAAAAAAAAAAAAAAAAAAAGTAAAATAAATGATCTTCTCAAACTTGAGACAATATGCCATTTTGAAGGAGAACAATATGTCATTATCTCAACCCATGAACGCATTAAAGAAATATAAAGTAAATAGATAAACTATTGTCTCAAATCAAATTATACTTATTGGATATTCAAAACTTGAATTCACTATTTCTCAAATGCATCAATATGATCCCATTCAACCAACGATACTTCATGATGGTTGAGATGCAGCAAAATGAGCATAAATTGTGCTTGTAAGACTATCAGGCGAGAGAGAGAAAGTGGCCTTTCAACCAACAATACTTCATGATAGTTGAGATGCAGTAAAGTGAGCATAAATTGTGCTTGTAAGACTGCCAGGAGGGAAGAAAGAAAGAGGCCTTTCAGGTTGTCCTCACAAAATATTTGAAACATTGTTATGAAATATATATGTTGCGCCTTTTTCGTATAATCTTCCCTCATTACTAATTGGCCATGTTGTACCTTTAAAATGACTTTGTTGTGGCATGTGATTTGAAACAAAATTTCAGAGACATCCTCGAATTACACAGGAATAGGGTATAATTTGATAAACTTAAGCATCACTTCGTACTTGTCATGAGGCAATTACATGGATCCGTTTCTTCCATTATGCTATGTCCAGATTGTCAAAATTCTCAATCAGCTCATTCTTGTTTGATCTTATTACTTTTTATCCACAAGTGCACTAAATGTTTGATTCATGAAGTTCCTAACTTGTGCATCTAACTATCTTAGTTCACTGAATGTTTGATTCATCAAGTTCCTAACTTGTGCATCTAACTATCTTAGTTCATAATATTTGATTTGTCTCAATCTATTGTCCAACAATTATTCTAAAAATTTTGCTACCTTAACTAACTCGAGAATGTGCACAATTTTACGTTTCACCGGTCTTACCGCTTTGCTATAAAATCTTATACCACCAATATCACCTCACCTTTGATTATTGAGATTAATTACACCATTTGTCTGCTACCTTTGCTCTGATATAATAGTCACATGCTTATTGTCAACTTCCAAAGTTTGAAACAATTTGTAGGGAAATGCTCTATGAGGAAGAACAAGGTATGAATTATTGAAAGAGCATATACCTGTAGTTAAATTTGCAACGAGGAATTAATATAAATAACCATGGCAAAAGCTATATTTTATGAGTCCAATAATCTAAACCCCACAATCTTTACCGATCCTATAGATTCACACATGATACATATTGCATATTCGAAAATTGAACAACGAACACACTATCTATATCCTCACAGTGAAGCTCACTGTATAAGAAACACTAGATTCGGAACTTGAGATAAATACCTATCCATTTATAACATGGGACCATTCTAACAGGAAAACTATTTCTGCGGTTTAACTTTCTCTTAAGTCTCTAACCTACCACGGGACCTTCAATATCTATACACATCCACCAGTCACAACTCACAAAGTAAATCAATATGCAAAACAGAATCTCATATCGTAGACATGCACGAACAACTAAAAGAATATACACATGCAACTCAAAAATACCTGGAATTGAGTTACTAAATTGTAATCTGCAGAAGAATTACCTAATTTCCTAAGAGCAAAATTTCCAATTTGTGAGCGCACCTTGTCCAGGGCCTTCTTTCGCAAAATTTTCTGGTTTATCATGAACTGTATATCAAATTGTAATTTTCAATCAAAGAGACGCATTTACCTGATTTAAAAATAACAAATTCAAGGGAGAATGATTAATTGAATTTGCTGAAGACGATGGCTGAGCAGCTGAGTGGAGGACGTGGCTGCGTGGTGTTTCTTCACTCCATGGTGGCACACTCCCTTTTCATTTACCGCCAGAAACAGGGGAAGAATAGAGTGTTGATTTTGCGAGAAATGTGATGAAGAGAAGACCGAGTTTGAAATGTTTCCCTGAATGGTCGAATCCCAGATTCTTGCGTCTTTGTCAATGGGCAGGAATTGTGGAAGAAGAGAAGAATTTTTTGCAAGGATTTGAAAGATTTTGAAGATTTCGATGGATTTTTGGAAGAGTTTGGAGATGAGAGGGAGCCAATTTTTGGCGAGCACAGACGTAATTAGAAATTTGGGGCACTAGCAGAGGAACCAATCTCCGGCCGGTGAAAAAAAAACAAAACTAGTATGCCGCTTTTCTGCAGTGAAATCCGACCGGCAGCCTATTTCCTATTTTTGAACTAAGATAAGATTTAGGGTAACGAAGATAACTTAAACCTGATCATTATTTGTGCACAAAAGAATTTCAAACAGGTTCCATTAATAACCATGATAACATGAAGATTGTAAAATAGAATTCAAATTTGACACATCCCATTCAAGAGACAGAAAGCATGTTAGGCAACCGCTTTTTCAATTTTTTACCACTTGTTATCACTTTTTTATCTATTCTTTCTTTACCCTAAATCAATCACATTCACATATCTCATCACAACCACCAATCTCCATCACTCAACTCCACTCATTCTCTTTCCTCTTTTACTTTAAAAACCTTTAAAAACCATTATAAATGATTTCCTATCACCCTTAGAATGAACTTATCAATAAACAATTTTCCTATACATGAGAGACTTTAAAACCTTTTCAGTACCCCTCAAGTTTGAAATTAACTTATTCTTGAACTTAAGAAATTTGAGTCTAACGTAGATAGTACCCACATTTTTAAATAATCCGCTTACCTCGAATGTACTTCTTCTATTAAGTGAGTTATGCTTTATTCTTAATCCATGTTAACCCCTTCCAAAATGGGCTAAGCATAGTGTAGTAATCACCTCAAGCATTGTGAAGTATTATTTTAGTTTACTTCTTAAACTAAATTTAATCTCGAGTACAATCCTCTCAACAATGCTCCTAGTCCATTCTGAATGTCATTTTGTATCGTGTTTTCATTTTGCTTATGAGGTCTGAACTTATTCTTAATCGAATTTCATGAAATTGGAGTTGAACATTGAACCTGACACCATCCCAATACAGAGGTTTTGCACGATAAAAACCTCGTACAACAAGAGTTTGCAACATATGAAGAAAGATGAATTCAAGTAGATAAAGGCCATCGGAAGGGCATGAAATTTTACGAAAAGGTCACTAACCCATATGTTCAACACATGCTAAAATTTCAGATCTCTAACACACAGTTAAGGTTGTCAATTTCATTTAGAAAATAGGATGTTTGACTGTTCCCGCATAGGGCTAGACGCCATTTATGACAATAGGCATAACTTGTATTAGGCACGTCCAATTGACACGAAACAAAATCCTAGTTATACATACTTCAAATATCTATCAAACTAAACCAAGAAAGCAATAAAATTGATTCCATACAAATCACAGTCAACTCTCAAAGTTAAGGGCAGGGTCTGGCCAAATTATGTGGGAACCATATAGAAATGCCAAAATGTAGAAAAGTCAATCAGCTAAGTAGATAAAGAATATACTTGGTTCATCGAAGTTTCAACTCCAATTCTTGCCGTCTTGGTCCATTTTATTTTATATTAAAGAGGCTTTTCTAAGACTTAGACTATATACTCGGTCGTCCTCTTATTTTCACCCTCTGTTTTTATAATCTTGAAAATTAGCAAAATACAAGACAAAGGTAGACACCCGGACCAAGTATATTAGAGTAGTTTCTTAGCAGGAAAAATTCAAAATGAATCTCCAAACAGAAATTAACCAACTCGAAGACAATGATTATCACTTTCATGGAAATCTAGAAGACAATGATTAACACTGTTATGACAATCTCATCTATGCTTCTTTGCATGGAACTACTTCGCCGTTATCTCGTACTATAAACGCATTAAAGAAGGAAAGGAAAGAAAATAAACAAGTGAAATGACTTCCTCGAACTCAAGAAAATATGGCTTTTGAAGGAGAACAATATGCCGTTATTGCTAACATAAAATTTATGTAAAACAGAAACAAAAAGGATATAAAAGCATATTATTCATCGAAATCGTGAATCACATGATTTTGAAGCACAAAATTCATTCAATATGTAGCACTGACATAATCTAGGGCAACAAAACAATCACCGTTTTCACATTATTTTCACAAATCGCAAGTAAATATTCCTACTAAAATGGACATACAACATAATATTCATGGTCATACAATATAATATTCATCTGTAATAGTTCTCCCTTTCTTAAACTTTTTGAAGGCCTTCACTGTTCATATTTTACTGAGGATCCATCCCGGCAGATTTCAATGTACTCAGTGAAGAATAACTTGAATAATGTCCCGAACTAGTTCCAACCAAAATACAGTGACCTCTAAAATCAAAAACATTAAAACAATTTTCTCAACCACATAAAGCACAACACATATATGTAAACGTTGAATCGTTGATATAGCTACAATATATTAGAATTAAAAAAAGAAATCGGAAATTGAATTGAAATAAAAGGAAGAAACTAGAAAGCAAAAAAAAAAAAAATTGGTACCTAATAATTGGTGGAATGCTGGCTGCGTGAGATCTGAAACAAAGGCAACAAGAGACTGCGGGAACTGAGAACTGAGAATTCAGAAGGAACCTTTTTGTGCTGGAGTCGACTGCCAGCGTGAGAACTGAGACGAGCGAGCCAGTGAATGGAGTGGCCGAATTGTGTTGTTCACCCAAAACCATGAAATTTGTTTGATTTTCTGGCCAATTTGGTGAAGAGCGCAAAGTTATTTAATTTGGCGATTCTGTCGCACGGTGAGAGTTATGGAGAAATTCAAACGTATCCCCTAATTTGTGGATGCTGAAATGGTGAGAACTGCAACGGTAGGGATTGTGGAAGAAGAGAAGATTTTGTTTTGCAGGGAATTATGAGAATTCCTTGGATTTTTGGAGGAGTTTGAGGAGGGGAAGGAAGGTGAGGACAGACTATATTGTTTTGGGGCACATTGGCAGAGAGACCGATTAGAACCACGAAGATTACCTTCGATGTTGAAAATTGAAATCGATGGAAAATCCGAAGCCAGAGAACCGAGAAAACAGAGTTGTGATCCCGAGAATAGGCTCTTATTTATTTATTTTATTTTTTATTTTATTATTATTATTATTTTTGTTAATGGGAAAGGCTATTTAGGGTAATAGAAAATAAATTATTATAATGATTTTTAAAAAATTTTAATGTAAAAAGGGAGAGAGAATGAGTGAAATTGAGTGGTGGAAATTTATATATGTGATAAGATATTTGAATGTGATTAATTTAGGATAAAAAAGAATAAATAAAAAATGGTAAAAAATAGTAAAAATTAGTGGCTAACGCGCTAATTATTGAAAAAGGCATGTATTTCAATCTTGGGAAACGCCATTTGTTATTCTATCTTAGTCCCACAAAAATAGTTCATTTTTTTCCTGTCCAAAATAATAGTCGACTTTTCTTAATTAATTTTTTATTTTCTTATATACCATATGTAATGTTCATTAGAATCAATAATTAAGAAGAAATAATAATTAAGTGTAATGATATATTATGAAAAATAATCTTAAATTGCATATTTTTAAAAATATTAATTGAGTTTTCTTAATCTATATGAAAATAAGATGTGGACTATCTTTCTAGGATGGATGGAATAATAAATATATTATGAATTTAATCCAGTCATAGCGTTGACACTTTATTATGTCTCAGCCTATAACGCCCCAAAACTTTTGTTTGGGCCTTTAAACCCTATGATAAAAGGCTCAATATGTTACGTAATCCTTGTGCCCTTTTTATGATATATGTTAGAGCCTAAAAGTGAGTTTTCGCCCACCTAAAATTAGGTCACATGTTAAATATAGGGTCAGCGTTACATCTTAGTTATTTGAATGTTAATATTGATTATTAGTAAGTGGTCAATTTGTACACTTTTTTATATCTTTAGACTGTCAATTGGAGTAGACTTCTACTTATTTTTATGTATGATTATTGCGTTTTTAGGTACTATTCCTCGATTTGGAGGAAAATGAGATAAAACAGGGCAAAATGAACTTAAAGAGTCAGGAAACCCAAAGTGAGGACTAAAACGCAACCGTCCCAAAGTTGGAGGATTACGGGTACAAATATATGAAGATCTTCTTGGCCGAGTTTATTGAGCTCATATGGAAGAACACGGAATATGGAGTCCAACATCTTTTACATATCACAATTCCGAGTTCCGGATCAAAAGATATGACTAGACGAAGATTAGTGACCAAAGTGCAACAATTCAGAAATTGAGAGTATTCTGCATGCAATATATGTACAGCCGTATGGAGTCAATGTACGATCGTAAATTCACATTTACGGCCGTAAATCAGAGAACATAATGGCAATTTTCATGCAGAGAGTTTAATTACGGCCGTATGGAATCTATTTATGGTCGTAACTTGGGAATTATGGCTGTAACATAAGGAGTTACAGCCGCAAATCTATCAGAACCAGCAAAATCCAATTTTTCCTATTTTTCTCCTAATTCTCTCCCTCACTTTCACCACTTTGGGGACCTTTTGGCGGAGTTGGCACACGAATTTGGGACCTTATTACACCTCTTTTCTCCCCCAATGGAAGGATCTTTCATTCCTTTCGTTAGTTTAGATTGAGCTTAGGGGTTTTGTCTTCCATTCTCTTCTCTTCTTTCTTTTCTTTCTTTCATTCTCTTTTCTTGTTTATTTCTTTTTTTTCTAATTTTTTTCTTTTCTTTTCCTTTTGGGTATTGATTGGGGTCGATTGTTTGGAGAAGAAAGCTAGGAGATCAAGAGAAGTTGGAGATCATTGGAGAAACAAGACTTTACTCCTTAAAAGGGAGATTATCTATAATCTTGTTTCGTTTTTCGATTTTCTTTCTACTTGAGCTTTGATTGTAGATGTATCTATGATTTCCTATATTATGGGCTAATATTGCAAGTTGAGATTTTTTATTAATCTTAATATATGTTCAATTAATCCATTTGAGTTATTGGAATTGTTTTGTAATGGATTATTTATCTCACGTGTGTTTGTTATTGAGCTTGCTACACATGCTTACTTGTTCATCAAGTGTGTGCAATTGTAATGAGTGTAAGATCCTAGGGATGGGAGTGCACTTGTTAAACCAAATAGCATTTACTCTAAGTTTTTATAGGGGATATATATACACCCCTAACCTTAAATGATCTATTGAGTTGTTTTCACAAATCTTTATATGGTTAATTGGTAACACGTCGACACAGTAGGTTGAATCAATTGACTAGGAATAGCTTGACATGCGAGAGCGGAGCTAACTATATAAGAAATACCGGATCTAATATCGAAGATGAATAATACGTTTAGTTCAATAACGGATTAACATAAATTATACTGACTGAAATCATGAATCCCGACTACCTATTTATCCAAAATCATTCCCATTCATGCCCACTTTATGTCTTTATTTTCCTTTGTGTTTGGAGATTAGTTTAGCCTTCATTTCCCTTTTTATTTTTGTTCTTTTGTATAGTTTTCCTTTCCGCTAGAATTAGTGACTCAATTACAAATACATTTCCCTGTGGGATCGATACCCGGAATTTTTAAGTCCACTTTATTACTTGTACGGCCCATATACTTGTGGTGTATATATACGTGTGTATACGCTCAACAATTATGATTTTATAAAGATATTAGGATGATATTATTAGTTGAATAATGTTAAACTATTATATGAAAGAATTATGTGATTGGTTAAATTTGAATTATGACACATTGTTTGATTTATGATTGGCCCATAATTAATCAATTAGAATTTTAATTAAAGACATTTAGTATGGGATAAACATGCAAGATTTGATTTACCTTTATGTTGATGTATCTAAGATCATTTAGAAGTTTATCTAAATTCCCTCTCTAACCCTATAGATAGACCCCGTACTTTCATTATTTTTCACATGAATTAAAGTAAACCACTCTTTCTTTAGTTCTCTCTTCCGCTCCATAGTAGTATCTCAAAGTTAGGAGCTTTTCATTTAGTTCAAGTCAAGGTAAGTACAATCTTATTTACTACGCATTAAATTAAATTATTTTATAGATCCCACATATGTTATAAGTTTTAGAATCGTAGTTTAGCAGCGCTACGCTTAAGAATTCACAACACCCTATAAACTCAGGTGTCTTTTGGCCTCCCATATTATATTTATTCAAGTTATGCAAATTAATATTGTAATAATGAGTTGTATTTACTGAGATTAAATCTCACGTTTTCAAAATTACGTTTTATCTTAGGTAATTACCAATGAGATGAATCAGGACTTGACGTGACGTGGAGTGGCCGGCTAGTCAATGTCTTTTCATTCACGTTTTTAAGATCCAGATTATTTTGTTTCCAAACAATGTCGTACCTTTAAGTTATTCAAGATTTCAATTTGAATTCTTTTATTATGAATAAAATCGGGTTTTCGTATGTTACGATTTTTAATCTCATGTCAAAAAGATTTGGGTATTACAAGTGATATCAGAGCGAGTTTATCTTTTTGCAAACAAAAAAAAAAGTTACTATTCACGATACTATTCGGGGTACTATTCACGTGAACAGTTCCGATGTGTTCATCCAAAAAATTTACTAAACATTTATGGGATATTGGCACAAATGGTTCACAGAAAGTTGAGTTGGTACGCGTTTGGTCCAAAATAAAAAAAAAAAGTAGCGCAAATAGTCCAAAAAAAGTTGGATAGTTGCACGCTTGGTCTAATTGGATGATGTCCGTCCATTTTTTCCGTTAAACTTCATGAAGTTCAGCTATTTTATCCTTCTATGAAGGGTATTTTGGTCATTATGTTATGAAAAATTGCATAAAAAGTCCTAATCTTCGGGGGTTATTAAAATTAGGTCCTAAAGTTTTAAATTTGTTTACATTAGTAAAAAATTTTCATTAAATTATATTATTTTATATTTTATCTTTTTATAGGTGTGAATTTGGTCCATAATTAAGTTTAGCGAATTAATTTCATACTAATTAAATAATTTTACCTAAAATCTTCAATTTAATAGCATTTCTCTTCATTATTATCACATTTCAAAAATATTTCTTTTACATTAAATATGCGCACATTTTAATTTAACCAATAGTTAAAAATAAATATAATTATTGTATCTTCATAAAATTTCAGTAGAAGTGTACAACTGTAAAAAATTAAAATTCAAAATTAACCACACCCACCACAATGGTTAACAATAAATGTAATTATTGCAATTTTTCTTTTATTTTTATATTAATAGGCGTACATTTTTATTACAAACTATAGTTAATAATTCATATTATTACTGTATCTACATAAATTTATAATTTAATATGATTGAAAATATACCTAATTTAAAAAGGAAGTGTAGAAATAAAATAATACAAAAATTCAAAAATTAAAAAAAAAAAGAGAAAAACCATCCCCACCCGACCACACCCCCAAACCCCCTGATGGTGGCTGCGCAGCCACCACCTGGGGGGTAGGGCGGGGGGTTGGGGTGGTTTTGCTATTTTTTTTTTGAATTTTTGTATTATTTTATTTCTCCATTTCCTTTTTAAATCCAGTATATTTTCGATAATATTAAATTATAAATTTATATAGATATTGTAATAACATGAATTATTAATTGCAGTTTGTAGTAAAAATGTACGCCTATTAATATAAAAATAAAAGAAATTTTTCAATAATTACATTTATTGCTAATTGTTGCGTGGGGGTGTAGTTTTGAATTTTAATTTTTTTACAGTTGTACACTTCTACTGAAATTTTACGAAGATACAATAATTATATTTATTTTTAACTATTGGTTAAAATAAAAATGTGCGCGTATTTAATACAAAAGAAATATCTCTGAAATATGATAGCAATAAAGAGAAATGTTATTAAGTTGAAGATTTTTGGTAAAATTATCTAATTAGTGTAAAATTAATTTGCTAAACTTAATTATGTACCAAACTCGCACCTATAAAAAGATAAAATATAAAATAATATAATATAATTAAAATTTTGGACTAATGTAAACAAATTTAAAACTTTAGCACCTAATTTTAATAGCTTCCAAGATTAGGACTTTTTTATGCAATTTTCCATAACATAATGACCAAAATACCCTTCACAAAAGGACGAAATAGCTAAACTTCATGAAGTTTAACGGCAAAAATGGGCGGAAATCATCCAATTGCAACAAATGTGCAACTATCCAACTTTTTTTGGATCATTTACGCTACTCTTTTTTTTATTTTGGACCAAACGCGCACCAACTCAACTTTTTCTGGACTATTTGCGCCAATATCCCAACATTTATTTTTTTTATGAAAGTCGACCACTTCCCATCAAGTCTCCATTCTTCCTCACCAGGTATTATGAAATTTATGTTATGACTATGCTATGATATTTATGCTATGATTATTGATTAAAGCTTGAAAATTAAGACAATGTGACATATGAAATATGCATATGCTAGATGTCATGTCAAACTAGGAAAATTCATTTATGCTTATGCGTGTTGGAAAATATCACAAATTTTCCCACCCAAATTTGCGCAGTGAAAAATAATCAACACACAAAAATAAGAATAAAATAGAGAACACAATAATTAATTTAACGTGGCTCAGCTAACTGTCGACAACCACGGGAGAAGAACCTTTTATTGATGAAGAAAAATCACTCTATAATTTTTTTCCTTACCCACTCGATTTCTCCACACAAAAATTAGACAAGAAAAAGAACACGACACTTTTCTTTTCTCTCTCTAATTTTTTCTTCTCTCTCTTGACGTTCCTCTCTCTCTCTCACAATTTTCAACTCTCTGTCCTTTTCTTTCTCTTTCTCTATTCTCTCTCTTTCTTTCTCAATTCTCATTGTAGGCGCACAATTCTTCTCCTTTCTTTGCTAGACGTTCCTCTCTCTCGCCTTTTTTCTCCACGCATGTATGCACATATATATACAACCAATAACTTGCTACCCAAGTTTTTCCTTAGCCGACTTGTGGGCCAAAGCCCATTAACTTGCCAAAACTCTTTTTTCTTTTTAATTATTTTTAATTATTCTCCCAACAATCTCCACCTTAATTTAAAATAATTAAATCACATTCCCAGCATGCACCCCTTTACTGGTAGGTGCTACATTTTCTCCTTATTAGATTGAGTAAAAGTGAACCGAATTCAAAGACTCGTCAAACCTTACTCTTGGTTTCGACGTCTTGGAACTTCGCTCTTCATTCTTCTTACCAGCAGCCACAGAACTCTTCTTGGCAAGCTCGAAACTCTCAATAATAGCAGAAGACTTCACTCGGTGCGACTCCAATCTGGCAGCTCCACCTAAAACAGTCTTCCCTATCAACTTATACAAATTACCAATCTTTTCACCTCTCATTATTGGCATTGAATTCTTCTTCACGGTCATTGCTCCACCTCTTGAAGCATACTTATAACCCAACGTGTCTAGTGCTCCCAAAGATATTAAGTTTCTCTTCAATTTTGGAACATGTAGTACACCATTTATTCTTCTCACGACTTCGTTAAACATTTTCACTTTCACCATGCCTGAACCTTTGACTTCCAGCTTCTGATCATCAGCCCCAAACACATAACGTTCACCACATGTCTTATATTCTTCAAACCAATCTCTATTGGGGCACATGTGGTAAAAACATCCGGAGTCCAAGAACCAATCGTTAATGTGACTATCGTAGTCAGCAACACATAACACATAATCTTCAATCGCTAGATTTTGCTCCAACACATTTATAGAATCGACAGCCTTTGCAACCTCTTTACCTTTTCTCTTCGTCTCAAGATGCCTAGTCAATTCCTCGCAATCTCTTCTAATGTGTCCCTTCTTGTGGCAATAATAGCACTCAATATCTCTCCTTGAACGAGATTGAGAACGATCCTTTGACCAGAACTTCTTCCTCGCGATTGACCTCTGCCATCTCTTTCTTCAGTAGTTGTCAAGAACACTCGTTCACTCTGATCAATGTTAACTAATTTCTTAATATGAGCAGTCTCTAACAAAGCAGTTGAAACCTCATTCACCATTAAAGTGGTCTTGCCAACTAATAATGTGGTCACCAATGTTTCATATGGCTTGGGCAAGGAAGACAACAAAATTATCGCCTTATCTTCGTCCTCAATTTCCACATCAACATTTAATAAGTCGATCACGCACTTATTAAATTTACCCAAGTGGTCTCTAATATCATCACTCTCATTCATCTTCAACTCATAAAGTTGCTTTTTCAAATATAACCTATTCGTTAGGGACTTAGACATATATAGATCTTCTAGCGTTTTTCACAATTTAGAAGGCGACTTTTCATTCAAAACACTATACTTTACCTCAAGTGCAAGAGCAAACCGAATGGTGCTGACTGTCTTTGCCTGCAATTCTTCCCAATCAACATCTTTCGTCCCTTCTGACTTCTTGTCCTTCAACACCTTGTAGAGCCCTTGTTGCACAAAAAGATCCTCCACCGTACTATTCCAAATATTGAAGTTATTTTTCCCATCAAAATGCTCCACCTCAAATTTGGCCATACTCTCAGACTTGAACCGTTAGTTCTGATACCACTGTTAGGGATTGAGATTCCATCTCAAAAGGTTAACCCATTAGGTGGAGTAACTCAAACACTTATAAATCCATCACTTAACCTATATTTAGTCGATGTGGGATTTCGTTCGCTTATCCCTAACAATTCCTCTCGAACAAAGTACCATATTAACTTGCTCCACTTTCATCAATAGCCCATATATCCAACTTTCTCCTCAAGGCCCAACTCTTCCACTGCGGTCGGGTGATGGGTCATCACCTTACGTGGCACAACCACCTTTAGAGCCAATCCATATGCTCTATCAAGACCCAACACTTCCACTGCGTCTCGACCACCACCGCTTTACATGGACACAACGACCTTAGGAACCAATTATGGATTTTTTTCTTGGCCTCATGCTCTACTTCGGAGCCCACCAACTTTGTAATGAAATTATCTCACGCGTACACGTGGCTAAATATGAGCCCTAACTCTGATACCACTGTTGGGAAATATCGCAAATTTCCCCACCCAAATTTACGCAGAGAAAAATAATCAACACATACAAACGGGAATAAAATAGAGAATACAATAATTAATTTAACGCTCAATTAACTGCCGACAACCACGGGAGAAGAACCTTTTATTGATGAAGAAAAATCACTCTACAATTTTTTTCCTCACCCACTCGACTTCTCCACATAAAAATTAGACAAAAAAAAAACACCACACTTTTCTTTTCTCTCTCTAATTTTTCCTTCTCTCTCTTGACGTTCCTCTCTCTCTCCCACTCAATTTTCAACTCTCTGTCCTTTTCTTTCTCTTTCTCTATTCTCTCTCTCTTTCTCAATTCTCACTGCAGGCACACAATTCTTCTCCTTTCTTTGCTGGACGTCCCTCTCGCCTTTTTGCTCCACGCATACATGCATATATATATATATATATATATATATATATATATATATATATAACCAATAACTTGTTACCCAAGTTTTCCCTTAGCCGACTTGTGGGCCAAAGCTCATTAACTTGCCAAAACTCTTTTTTCTTTTTAATTATTTTTAATTATTGTCCCAACAATGTGAAACTAGATATCATGTGAAACTCTTTTTTCTTTTTAATTATTTTTAATTATTGTCCCAACAATGTGAAACTAGATATCATGTGAAATATGCTTATACTAGACATCATGTGAAACTAGGAAAGTTCATTTATGCTTAATATGCGTGCTTTAGAATTCATGTGACGATAGGATATTTATGATTTGCAAGATACATGTATGTTAGATGCCATGCGGAACTAGGAATTCCTACGACCTTTATGTGGGGAAAAATTAGAATTAGAATCCTATAATAAGTGTTCATTTTAATCAAGATTATATGGTTGAAATTAACAAAATACATATTTCGCCAAACGCATGCTTCATAAGATACTAAATAGGCTCATTTACTCACTACTTTTTCAAATTCGTTTGAAAAAAAAAAACTGTGGTCCCTACATCCATACAACTCTAAACCCAATGTTAAGTTTGCTAGTGGACTCAATTGCAAGCCTGAAATGATCGAGCTTTGTCACCAAGACCTAAACTGTTTAATCCGGGCATGAGATTTAAGCGGTCCACGTGAGCCCCTCTCCCCCAACTGGAAGCCGTTTCAGTTGCACAATTACTAGAGATAATAATAACAGTGTAAAATGTGAAAATTGGGGAAAAAGATAACAATTGTGCCTAACCACATGCACAATTACTAAACATAAATGTCAATATGGTGTAAAATGGAAAAAAAATTGAGAAAAAGATGCCAATTGTGCTCAACCAAGACTCAAACACACACCCATTGGTTTTAAGATGCTATCACTCACCAACTGAACAGGCTGCAGTTTCACATACTATTAAAAAAATAGGATTTATGTAAATAATATCTGAAAACCAAATTTTTGAATAAGTAAACTCTAAAACAATAATAAGCCTAATTTCCTCTAGAGAGTGGCTAAAAGCACCCCAACATGCTACTTTTCAAACCCCCGCCCCCCCCCCCACGCTTCTTCAGCTCCCATTAATGGCAGTCGATGAAGCTTACAAAATTTCAAAAAAAAAAAAAAAGAAAGAAGAAGAAAGGGGTAGAAAGGTAATTATTATTATTATTTTTAAAGAAAGGGTGTAGAAGAGGTTTTGGGGGGAGCATTTGGCCGAACCCTTTCCTCCAGGAAGAACGCCGAGACTTTTCTATTCCAAACTCTCTTGGGTGAGTCAAACACAAAAATCCCAAAGCCCTTCATAATCTTCGACAACCACGAAATGGTCTCGGCTCTCAATTCCATCCGCCGGATTTTTACCCAATTCCAAGTTGGTGAAGAACTCACCTCTGTCAATTCCCACTAGGGATGTCAAACGAGCGGGCCGACTTGATAAGCTCGGGCTCGGAGCCGCGAGCCCGAGCTCGAGCCAATATTTTAGAATCGAGTCGGCTCGCAAAGCTCGTCGAGCTTCTGTGAACCAGCTCGTATATCCGAGCTCGACTCGTGATTTGCGAGCCATGCTCGGCTCGGCTAGTGTATTAAACTATTGTGTCATATTTTTTGATTTTTTATCTATTTCAAAAATTTAAATGTGACGATCAACTCAATAATTTGTTCGATAATTTTTTATCTTTTTATATATAGCAACACTTTATTGATAGTTTCATTAAGAATGATAACAAAAAATATGGATGTTATAAAAAAAAGGAACAAAAAGGAGAAGGCCGAGCCAGCTTGGGCTCAGCTCGACTCGAGCTCGGTTCAAACTTGAGCTTGAGCCCGAGTTCGAGCCTTATGTTTTTTGACCGAGTCGAGCTCGGCTCGGATCGGGCTCTTAAAAAAGCTCGTATGATCCAAGCCGAGCTCGAGCTCGAGCTCAAATTTTTTGGCTTGGGCTCGGCTTGGCTCGGCTCGGCTCATTGACATCCCTAATTCCCGCATCTGATTTTAAGGTACAATCATTTTCTTTCGTTCTCTTGTTTTTCATGTGCCAATTTGAAGCGTTCCTAGTTTTGTTGATTATGAACGATCTATGAGTCCTCCCAAATGAGAATTCTTCAAATTGATATTACTTTCGCAATTAGAAATTTCTTGCCAGAATGGTGATCTTCTTTTGAATTTTATCGCATTGGTATTTGAATTTTATAAATTTCTTTTGATCCATGCTTTTCTACCCTATTTTAAAATTAGGGTACTGTTAAATACACCCACCTTTTACTTCATGCACCAACTTTTTACAAAAATAAATAAAAAGACTAATATACCCTCATCGTCATATGTGGGTGTTCGCTCCATTTGGAGCGAACACCCACATAATTTTTTTTTAAAAATTATTTTGTTCAAAAAAATAAAAATTATGGATAAAAAATTAGTCATACCATTTTATCCGGTTAGTGTTGAATACAATTATTAACAAATTAAAATTTTTTGAAATTAATTTGACCACTAATTTCGAAAATTTTTAAAGTTTTTACATCTAGTTTAATGATGAATTTTGAAAATTTTTAAAGTTTTTTGCACTCAGTTTAACGATGAATTCGAAATTTTTTTCGTTACAGTGGTTGTAAAAAATTTGTACAAAAAATATTGACCACTAATTTTGAAATTTTTTAATGTTTTTCACTCAATCTAACGATGAATTTCGAAATTTTTTTCGTCAAATTTGTTGCCAAAAATTTGTACAAAAAATATTGACCACTAATTTTGAAATTTTTAAAGTTTTTTGCACTCAATTTAACCATGAATTTCGAAATTTTTTCGTTAAATTGTGTGTTCGCTCCACATGGAGCGAGCACATATTTGTGTGTTCACTCCTGAACCTTTTTTTTTTAAATGCAAGGGTATAATTGGAAAATAGGGAAAAAATGGGTGCATGGAGTAAAATGCTGGGTGCATTTAGCCGTCCCCTTAAAATTAATTCATAGATTTCTTGTTTTCATTTTTTTTTTGTTTTTGAATTGTAATTAGTTAGTGTACTGGCTAAATGCACCTCGCTAAATGTTGAGTGCACTGCACCCATTTAAAAAAATTTAAAAAGATTAAGCTACTCATACTAAGTGCACCCATGCTTTTTTTTTCTTTTTCCTGTACACTGCATTCACAGTGAACAAGCAGAAGTTTGTTCGCTGTGAATGCAAACGAACAAAAATTGAATAAAAAATAAGAATTTTTATCTGATTTTTCGTTGATAGATGCAATTTTTACTATAATTTTTTGCAACCCATTTTGACAAATAATTTTAAAATTTCTTTTAAGTTTTTTGCGACTACTTTGATGATGAATTTCGATTTTTTTTATGATACAATAATTTTATCTGTCATAATTTTTTGCAACCACTTTGAAGATGGATTTCGAAATTTTTTTGATGATACAGTAATAAATTTTATCCGATTAGTGTTAAATACAATTATTAAAAAAAAAAATTGAATGATTGCAAAAAATTTGAACAAAAAATGATAGCAAAATTTTTTTATCAGTGTTCTTCCTTTATTATTATTATTATTATTATTATTATTATTATTATTATTATTATTATTATTATTATTATATTATATGGTGTTCGTCCCATATGGGGTGGGTGTTTGCCCCATTTAGAGTGAACACTCTTTCGGTGTTCACTTTGGAGCACGCAAACTTTTTTTTTTAAATTACATGAGAGTATGGGTAGAGTTGGAATATTACATAAAATGGGTGTAGAAAGTAAATTGATTGGTGTATTTAGCCGCACCCTTTGAGATTATGTTGTTTTTGCTATTCAAAATGGGGTAGAAGAAATGTTATTGTGCATATGAATCTTGAGTGAATGCATCCCCTTTTATTTTACCATCTAGTAAGGGGCTAAGGGCACGTATCAATTGCTATATTTTGTTATTGACATGTTTATAAAATTCGCCATGCTATGTGTTTGGATTTTCTTCATTCTATTTCCGTAGAGTTGGATATAGATACATGATACTAAAAAATTGGGCCTTTAAGGACGATAGGTCGTCCCTATAGATCATTAGGGGCGACATAATATTATGTTACCCCTAATAGTCTTTATGTTGTCCCTAATTATCTACAGGGACGAATCTATAGGGACGACAGGTCGCCCCTAAAAGTCAAATTTCTTTTAGTGATTGAAGAGCTTCCCTTGGTTGAAATAATGCACTTAACTATTTTATGTTCTAATTGTGTAGATAGCATAGTAGACTGTCATCTTATGTCCATGTAGTAACTCTTATTCAGTATGATTTTACAAAATGCTAATTTCTCTTGAGTTTTTTGACATCAGCGGAATTTACACTAAACAATACACATTGTTCTTTAACTTTGTCAATCTAATTTTTGTGACATGGAATGAATTATTGTTCTGTTCACGAACATGATATTTGATGAAATTTTCATTGTACCAATAACATTGTAAAATTAGAATAGAACTGGATTGAATGTAATTCCTAGAACATTGTTAGCCTTGTCAAAATCTGGTTGTTGCATCATCTGTTACTTGCCTGATCAACAATCTCAGCTTCTGTGAAAGTGAAAGTGGGTTGTGTGCTTCCAACAACCAATGGGTTGGCGATACTTTCATCAGTTTTTTTGTCGTTAAAATCTCTCCAAAATTTTATTTCCTCTTCCAGCCCTGGTGAAAATTTCTTAATACATTTCACTTCTTCGTCTGATGATGACTTTGACACCCCCAAAACTCCCACAACATCATCAGCCAATTCACCCTCAGCAACAGCCCCAAAACCACCCACAACATCATCAGTAACAACTGATTCATTCTCAGGCACACGCCCCAAAACACCCACATCATTATCAGCCAATTCACTCTCAGAAACAGGCCTGAAAACACCCACAACATCATCAGTCAGGGCCAATTCACTCTCAGCCACGGCCCCAAAACACCCGGAACATCATCAGCCAATTCACCCTCAGAAACAGGCCTCGAAACACCCACAACATCATCAGTCAGAAGCAATTCACTCTCAGCCATAGGCCCCAAAACACCCGCAACATCCTCAGTCACCAATTCCCCAGCCACCTCCTCATCACCCTGAACGTTAGCACCCTCCCCCTTCTTCCAACCACTTAAAATGGGCTCGATATCTCTTTCAAAGCGCTTAGAAATTGTCTTAGCATTTTGAAAGCCCTCCAATATTGCAAATGAAAGAACTCCTCTCATATCCGAAGTAAAACCCATGGGACTTTGATAAAGATTATCCTTCAATTTTTTAGCAATTCGGTTCAAATCAGTGGGGTATTCCTCAATGTCGTTCATCAAATAGCAAGACGGATATTTACGCACCGCCTGGAGCAGTTGCTCGCAACGATCAATGGCTTGGACAGTGGAAAGTGGCATGGGAAGGGCGGAAGTTTCAGGCGCACGTAGTTCAGACATGATTACCGGTGGTTCTGGTTCAGGCGCTGCTGAATTTGAAAATTTGTTGAAGGCGATAGACGATACGGCGATACCTTAACTAACTAGCGCGGTTCTTGAAAAATGAAATTAATTTGCAAATTTGTAAACGAATAAATAATACGGACCAATTTATGGTGGCCATTGGTTTGGGCTGGGCTCTTTTGGGCCGAAACCAACCGCAGTCAAATTTCATTAATTTCAAAAACGGAAAATATATGCCACTAATTTAAAAAAAAAAAAAAAGAAGTCAAGTACAAACATTTTTTTTTAAATTGCCATGTTTACAAATAAATTTAAAAATAAAAGTTTCTCATATATAGTACAATTTTGAAGATGATGTATAATACAAATTTTCATTAATTTATCATTAAAAAATTATTATAATTGTATTTTGTAATGAATACTTTGTGAACCAATGTTATTTTGTCTTATTGAAAATTAATATTTTTATATTTCAAAAAAGCTTAAGTGACTTATAGGTATCAATTATATGCACTCAAGTTTCCTTTTCATTTTTTAGTAAAAAGTGGGAAAAATATGTCATAAAAAGCGTTCTCAGCTTACCATAAAAAAAATCAGTATAATAATAAAGGCTCTCATCTTATCATTAAAAAATAACGATTCTAATTTTAGAAATAAAAAAAGAAAGATCCTTCTAATCTTATCTATATATTATATAAAATAAGATTTGATTGAGAGTTATTAATTAGAAAACAGTTATTAGGACCAAAAGGTAGTTATTGCTTTGTTGTTATATTTAAGTGTTGCCATATGTACAAGTGGTTATTTTTGTCAATAGTAATAACTAATAATTAATTAATACTAATAATAATAAGATTATTAGGATATGATTTGTTACTTAATTAATCATGATTTTTCACACCCTTTGAAAATGGTTTATTCTACTTCTCATAGAGATTTTTGCGGTTGAGATTATATAGAAATATTGAGTAAATTAATTTATTTTTTCTTCGCTATAACAATATTATAATATTACTATAATTTTATATTACGCTTAAAGATTTAATCGCATAGTCGCAAGACATGTAAAATGTATAATATATTGTATAACCTGTTAATTATTTTGATAAGTTATAAACTTATAAATATACAATGACATAATTAATTAATTGTAGATAATGAATAACTTTATAATTTATTATTTTTACTTCTATATTTCAAAGGTCGCATAATTACTAAAAAATAAAAAATAAATAATAATGCGAACAAAAGGTAAGTTTGAACGTAGGAAGTGGTCCTATTGAAATGTATGTGTATGCAACTAGAAAATCTATATCTATATCTACAATATATATAAAGTAGAGGTGTATGGTTTTTTAATTTTTTGTCAGTGGTTTTAGGACAAATAAAATCTATTTAAGAAGTGCTATAAACCTTATTTGCTAACACGTGTCTTATTTGTTATGAAAATGTTGCTTTTTCGTATTTTGTCAACTTAATTGACTGACACGTGTCCAGTTTGAATTGTAGAATTTAATTACTTTATCAAATGTCACCCATATCCCATTATAGCCATGTGTCCAATTCGGGAGGGTGAACAGTACCTTTCTTTTTGAAAGGTTAATAAAAATTTGAAATTTTTGAATTTTTTTTCCATATTATTCTCTTCGTCAAGAGCTTCAATATGAATATAATTTTGATATAATATTTTTACTAATTTTAAAATTAACAAATTTTCCGTCAATTTTTTTGTCATTTTGTCAGAAAGATAAATGCATTCTTCATTTTTATATATAAAGAATATTTTTTAGACACAGTCTCACTTCGATTACTAATATAATTTTGTTTTAATCAAATTTTCTTCCAAATTTGTGGATTGTCTTCTAATTGTGAGGTTGAAGCCTCAATGATATTATAGAAATCATAGATCAAAATATGGATTTCCGATCTTTGGTGAAAAAGATAAGTGGATCTTTTGTATTTTATCGTATTTATAATCATATTATCTATTGTTTTCACTTTGATTGATGGTAGCATTTTTTCTTTTAATAGTCAGTTATTGCTCCACATCTGCAAATGGGATTCAAATCTTTAGGTGTAACCGCAACGATATTACAGAAAAACTCATTTTGAATTAGGAATTTCAAACCTTATTTTTTCCATGTATATGTCTCCAAATATGTAGTTCCCGAGATTTAAAATTCCTATTTAAATTTGTTCAAATACAAGGGGTGATAGGGATTGATTTTTAATAGTTTTTAAAGGTTTTTAATGTAAAAGAGGATAGAAAATGAGTAGAGTTGAATGGAAGAGATTTGTGGGTGTGATGTGATATGTGGTAAATAAAGAATGGATAAAAAGTGGTAAAAAATTGTAAAAAACTTTAAAAATAGGTTCCCTATCATGCTTACATTTTATTTATCGTCAGTACATAAATTTTTTTTAATTGTTTATTATCTTAAGAAATTCATATCAATTTTTCATTTTTATTGAAGCTAAGTTATCAAACTTTTTCTGTTCAGTCAATTCAATATTCAATATTCAATTTAAATATGTGTGGAAAAACTAATAAAGTATCCTAAATGCGCGATGTTCCATAGAAAAAAATTAAATATAAAACAATCGAACATGTGTACTTAAAAAAATAAAATTTCAAAAAATGTGCTACTAGCTATTGAACACCGAACACGTGAAGAATTCTTATTGATACACGACAATTGAATTATTGTCCAAATAACAGTTTTTCAATTGCTTGCAACTTCCAATATAATAGATGTATGGAAATTTGCAATTTTGCAATTGCGTTTAATTATTTTATAGTGTTTCTGTACTTAACAATTATTTTAGCAAAAATTTTTATTTTTTCCGGAAAAAATTCTTTAACAACTAATTGTTTAATATATTTATATTTATTAATAGATTATGAATAAGTCTTTTGAGTTGTTCAAAATTAGATGACACTTATCCATTGATTTTTGAGATTAAATTTGTAAATGAGTGTGAACATTCATTCTTTTCAATGGAGGTCAATTTGAGGGTCAAAAAGTTGAAATTTTTGAAAATTTTTTGTGACATATTATTTTCTTTGCCGAGAGTTATAATATGAGTATAGTATTAATATGTAATTTTTACTATTTTAAAAGTTACATATTGTACCAAAAAATAAATAATTTAATCACAACATGAATTATGTAGAATTTATATCATAGCTGCCGTTTAATATTGGAATTAAGTTAAACAAACAAAGGAATGACCAATTAGTTTAATTACAGATTAGTTTAATTATTTTTTTTAAGAAAAAAAACAGTGTGCAAGCTCGGCACTACCAAAGTGGCAAAGTAGGTTTGCACTTCAAGTCTTATAATATGGAAATAATTCAAAAATTATAATTTATATAAAAAATTAAAATATATATAAAAAATAAAATAAGGAAACATATAGTAAATAAGGAAAGCAAAATAAATTAAATAAAGAAAAACAATGTAATGACCCGTCCGGAAATAGGGCTACAGGACCGTGATTCTTCCATTTCCCACACACATCTGCACACATCATTCTCGGTCGGATTCTCCACTCTCCACGTAACTGCATCATAAACACATAAACGTACACATAATGAGTCACGAGGACTCAGTGAGCAATAGATGAAATGCAATGTGAATACATCGTCATATCATAACATTGGCCGTCCCGCAAAGGTTCTTTTACTCTTCGCGGCGTCGTTGTAATGGCCGTCCCCCAAAGGTTCTTTTACTCTTTGGGGCGCCGTGGGCCGTCGTCTAAAGGTTCTTTTACGCTTTAGACCGCCCGTAATATCATAAGCCGTCCCCCAAGGGTTCTTTTACTCCTGGGGCGCTACATTCGTCATAGACACATGATACGCAACTACATTCTTTCACATACGTCATGCTTCGTGTCATACATCATTCATGCTTTACCTTGTAATCGTATTCATAACATTCTTGAGCATTACATAGCATACTTCTTCATGAACTTCGTCTTATCATTTCATATCACATAACTTCATCATATCATTACATATAACATTACATTCATCATCATAACATGTCACGTACTCATTCACTTAGCATTCGTTCATATTTCCTAGCTTTCATGTCATTCTAGCATCATTACATTGTCTTAGGCATCACATACATTACGTAATACTTCATATCTATCACATAATAACACTCAACATGCTAAATTCACATTATGACATCATATACATTCACATAATCTCATACCCTTTCACATAGTTCACATATCAAGCATATCAAAGCCATAACATACATTTTATCCCATTTCCTATACATAAATTCATAGAAAACATGCCATCTCTATATACAGTGGCGTAGCCAGGATTTTATGATCGAGGGGGCGAGATTTTCAATTAATAAGATTGGACTTGTGGGCTCGAGAGTAATCCCCCGAATTTTTTTCTATAAATATAGGACGTTATAAAGTATAATTTAGTTGATAAACATTATTAAAGTACAAAATTTACACCAATTTAATTTCGATTCAATACTTACATATATAAAGCATTAAATAGAGTATTATATTGTAAGGGTATTCCAAATAATTTAGTTATTTTCAAAATTAATTTAATATATATTGCCACATTGAATATTATAATATTTAATTTATTCTCACAAATTATTATAATTTTCTTTTGTCATTTCGTACATGGAATGAAGTTATTATTTCTTAAATTTGTGGATCAAAAATTATATTTTTTACTTGATTTTTTTACGGGATTTTTTTTTAAAAATTATATATATTTTTTGTGGATAAATATATTTAATTATATATTTTTTTTACTTGATTTTAAATTCCAACTTAGCTATAGTCTAGTAAAAATTGTTTGGGGTTAACAAAAATTAAATTATTGAATAAAAAACAACAAGATTTAGAAAAATATTGTTACATCCTAATCCTAATACATGAGTGAGAGGAGAGAAGAGAAGAGAGCAAGAGAGAGAGGTTTTAAAAATTAAGAGCAAGTCAGAGGAGAAAAGAGAGAGAGAATCCCAATATGTGAGTGAGAGGGGAGAAGAAAAGAGAGAGAGATTTTAATAATTAAGAGTGAGTGAGAGGAGGGGAGAGAGATTTTAAAAATTAACAATAGTTCACCAAGACTCGAACTTAGGCTGTTCCGTGCAAGAAACTTTATCACCCGCCACTTTACCATCTCAGCCAAGGGAAGCTTTGTGAATAATGCACCAGTTTCATGTATATATTTTATATACGCGAATCTCGCGGGGGCAAAGACTAATACAACCGCCAACATCGCGGGGGCGACCGCCACCCCCAGCCCCCTGTAGCTCCGCCCCTGTCTATATATTAACATGAAATACATCTATCTAATTCATAATACATATAAAACACCTATTACTCACCTCATAGAAGAAACAAGCTCAAGAACCATGGATAACCCTCATTCTTCTTCATCTTTCTCATTTCCCCTCTTCTTGGAATCATAGATAACATATGGATTACAAGGACTATATGCTTGATATGGGGAGGTTGAGGAAGTAACATATGCTCATGAGGGTCTTGAGAGAGTTTTGGGAGCTTTGGAACCGAGTTTGGGTGTGTAAAATGTCAAGAAATGGCGAGAAAGGTCTAGAAATACCATTTCTGCCGACTTAAAATATAATTACGGCCGTAACCTTCATATTTACGGCCGTAAATCTTGTCTTACGGCCGTAACCTAAATACTTACGGCCATAACAAACTCTCTGTAATTCCCTTGCATCCTGTTCTTCGACACTTACGGCCGTAACTCCATAATTTACGGCCATAACCTATGTCATACGGCCGTATCATACCCTCATACGGCCGTAATAAACTCTGTGAAACTTTTGGGCCATTTCACCTCTTTCAACATTTACGGCCGTAACCTATATACCTTACGGCCGTAATGGTGCAGTGTATATTTAATGTTTATTTCTAAAATAAGATTTCTTTTAAAATTTTAATTGAATAATGCCAAAATGGTGCAGTGTCTAATTGGCATTTCAAGATTTATAATATAGAGATATATGGATTAGTTATAGATTACTCGAAAAAGTTTCCACCTAACATGCCCTTTCTTCTCTCAATTAAAAATTGAAATTATAATTACAAATTTTGACTCCAAGACCTTCCATTATTTGTATCTCCAGTAATTCATACTACCTACTATCTACATCAGATGCTACCAAAAAATGTAATTATTAAAAAAATAATAATAAGAACATTTTAGTTTCTTCACAAAAAGGAAAAAGCAACTATATTTCTTTATTAGGGAAATTGGAGCAAATGGTCCAAAAAAATCTATTTGTTGCAATGTTAGTCTAAAAAAAAGGTAGCTCGTTTGGTAAAAAAAATTGGTGCGAATTTTGTCAAAATTGATGGATTTCATCCATTCATGTCGTTAATTATCTCAAATTTTGCTATTTTGTTCTTTCTCAAGGGGTATTTTGGTTATTAAACTTAAGGTAAATTGGACAAAAGTTCCTCAAACTTTGGGGGTTGCGAAAATTAGGTCCCAAAGTTTGAAATTCATTTACATTAGATATTTTCAAGGACCTTAGATATTTTCAATTAAAAAAATTATTTTAATATAATTCTATGTCTCCAAAAGATATTAGGTGATGTTATCTTTGGATATTGGTACAATGTATCTTTAGAACATAAAAATTTACGGATCATTTGCTTTCTATGAGTACGTGTGCAAATGTCGAGCTGATACAATCTTTGTTAAATTGTTGTTTCACAGTGTTTATGCATTAAAAAGATATTTTAAATATTTTTTTATTATTTAAAATTGAATCGATTATGGTTTTGATGAATAATGTGATGAAATGATCTTTTATGTTTACTTTTGCTATACATAAATTTGATTATGTTATTATTTTAAAATTAGGGCCTAGTCTAGCAGCCAGTTCGATTTTTTTCTTAAACCCAACAATGCAATGTAGGAAACAAAACTAATTCTGTAAACCAAAACAATTTAAGATCTTTGTATATCAAATAACCAAATTGTAACAACCCGACCCCAGTTATAGCCCACCCGAGCCTGACCTGCTGTGCCCGAGGGTGGACCATACGGATTTGGGTATGGTCCGCTAGCGACCCGATCCACTTTGGCATGATATTGTCCGTTTTGAGTCTAACCCGCACGGTTTTGTTCTTGGGTTTACCCCAAAAGGTTTCATGCCTAGTTAGATGAGTCTCTTAACTTATAAACCAGACTCCTCTCTTATGCCCAAGCGATGTGGGATTGTGGGTGTTACACAAATCTTGATAACCAAATCAAATTGTCATTTGATATTAGGTTGCTTCTATTTTGCAAAATCAATCTGGAGGAGCAACATTTCCGACAATGTTTTGTAAATAAACTTATTCAAAAAAAATATTCGAGTTGTTGCCGCAAATCCCCAAGTTAAAAGGGGGCTCCGTCCCTATTCTCCCGAACCCTCCTTTATAAATTCAATTTGGCCCTATGCAAAATCTTGGATCCGTCCCCTAAAATAGATGGACCGGGTTGCAACTAAGGAGACGCTTCAAGGCAAAATGACAATTTTTTTGGCATGCACATGGGCTTTAATATGATTGTTATGATATATCATATATGTAGCCTGCTAGAATATTATTGAACTTCCTATATAAGTAACAAAGTTTAAATAAAATTATATGATATCATATCCAATTTAACGGAGCAGAATAAATGTTTAATTATTTTAAAATAGAGAGAATTACGTAAAACACAAAAAATTTCAAAATAATTCATAATTTACAATGCCTTCTTTATTAGTTTGTGATTTACTCTCTCCTCTCACCTCCTACAGTCCCGTTGGGGGAAGAGGATTAGAGGAAGATGTTGGTGGGGACAAGGCAGACGCAATGTTGGTCTCTTGTTATTTTTATTTTTATTTTTTAACAAAACGTTACCATTGTGCTTGGTAAAATTTATGCATGAACTCGGTGTATGCTTAATTTACCAATGGCATAAAGTTACAATTCATACCAAAAAGTTACCTTAACAAATTTTTTAACAGAATCTTGTCATGGCGAATATGCTTTACATCCAGAAAATTTACGTCAGACCATAAATGTTAAGAAAAACTATACTATACTATATCACAAAAAAACTCATCTGTCCTAAAATCTGTTTGGAGCAATAGATATGGTGGATGCCAATTCAAAATCGGGGGGATACATTGTGTACTCCACATACTCCATAATGGTCGCTGAGAACGAGGCTGTTATAGACTATGCACTCAAGAAGACCAGGAATGTAAAACTTGTGCCATGCATGTAGACTTGATTTTGGGCGTCGAGGATTTGCTCGCTTCAGCTTTAGAAAAGACTGGACGATTCTATCCTCATGTTCACAACATGGATGGATTTTGTAGTTGCATATTATGTGCCTTTTCTTCGGTGGGAATTAATGTAGGATCATCTACTTGGAGTCTTTACGATATACATGTCCAACACGTCTTAGGGCATTATTTGATACCACTTATTAAAAAATTAATTTTCTTGTCTATCGATCTTGGCTTGATCGATTGACTAATAGTAAAAGTTAAATTGATAAAACTGTCAAATGAGGTAAAGTCTATCATTGTTTTAGAAAATGTAAGGCATTACTTAAGTGGCAATATTAAATTGGCTTTAATTTCGGCCCTCAAGTCTGCATTGGCCATTTTCACATCAAAGTAAAAAACAGTGGTCCCTTGTTTCCAAGTTCAACGAATCAAGAGAGAGCAATATTGAGGATTTGTATGGCTTGAACATGAAAAAGATGAAAAAAGATATGGACATACTAATGGGATAATTGAGGACCGTCAAAATCAATCCATATTTATTTTTCCTGTTCAATCCCCTTTGTATTCTTGTACGTATATGCTGTAAACTTCTAGTCCATGTATATCCTAGGTTTGCTCTCCAAGTAATATAGATTTTCCATCTTTATCTTGTATAGAGTTAGTAAACCGTTGGGTCACCTCTTGTATTTAAACACACGTGTATCAATAATATTATTAAGCTTCCCATATTGATCGTTCTCTTTTTCTGCGTTCATAGCTCACTCTTGGACTCGGTGCCTCGTCTTTTCCTTTTGTTACATAAATCTTTTCATGGTATCACAGCCAATAGCGTGACCGCTTGATCCATGGATTTCTCCTCTTCATCCGCTGTCTCGAACACGTCCTCAACTCTTGTCAACTCTTGTTGCAAGCCAACCGTCGATCATGGCCTCCCATATCAATCAACTCCCAATTGTGATTAATTCACAATAGTTTCCAGTTAAGCTTGATCCTGAAAACTATTCTACATGGTATGCTCAGATTCATAGCTATCTGATTGGCTATGGTCTCTTTGGTTACGTTGACGGAACCACGTTATGTCCATCGACCGTCGTCAAAGTGAATGACATTGACACACCAAATCCTGATTTTTCTTATTGGATTCAACAAGATCAACTGATCTTGAATGCAATGCTAAGCTTAGTTTCGCCGACGTATGTCTCCACTATCACCTCGGAAAAAATCCTCACATGAGGCATGGTTAAAGATCTAGAGAACCTTTGCCACAAAATCTCGAGCTAGAATTATGGGGCTCAAGGGAAAAATGTCACGACTGTAGAAAGGTGATTCCTCCATAGCTGACTACATGCGTGAAGTTCGACAAATCGTTGATACACTATCTATTCTAGACAAGGAGCTAGATCTTGATGAGGTGACCGTGCACGTATTAAATGGGCTGGACAAAGATTATAAAGACATAGCTGCGGCCATTAATGCGAGAGAGACATCCCTCACAATAGATGAACTTCAAGAGAAGCTTGAAGCAACTGAGTTCCAAATTAAGGCTAACCAAACACCACACCACCTTTCCTCTCCTGTTACTGCCAACTACACTATCAACAAGCCATCAAACAACAATAACAGCCGCAACAAAAACAGCGACTCTCGGTCCCAGTTTAATAACAATCAGCTGCCCCAAAACAACTCACAATTCACCCCTGCTCAATTCTCCCAAAACTACAAGCCTAACAATTATAAGGATAAATGTCAGCTATGCCAAAAACTGGGTCACTCAGCAAAGTGTTGTTCAAAGTGGAGAAGTGCACCTATTGAGAACCGTTCATCTGGTGGTTATCCTCCACGGCAGCAACAACAGTTTCGGCATTTTTCGCCATCTGCCTATGTTGCCACACAAGCACCCCCTAGCTCATCCGATTGGTTATTGGACTCCGGAGCCTCTCACCACGTCACAACAGATTTCAAAAATTTGTCCCTCCATTCCGACTAGCTTGGTCCAGATGACATTCACATCGGTGATGGTACGGGTCTAACCATTACACACGCAGGCACTAAATTTCTAAAATCACAAAATTCCAATTTTCGACTTGACAATGTTTTGTGTGTACCCAAAATGAGCAAAAATCTTATATTTGTCTCCAAATTTTTCTCTCAAAATAAAATAATATGTCTATTGAATTCTCACCATCAAATTTTTCTGTGAAGGATCTGCACACGGTGAAGCCGGTTCTGCAAGGAGAAATTAAAGATGGAGTGTACATATGGCCCCAATCTTCGTCGCCTAATCCGAAACACGCCTACCCCACATAGCTCTTGTCATTTGATACTTTGCATCGTCGTCTAGGACACCCGTTAGTTAAAGTTTTAAACTATTATATTCGTTCAAACTCCATTTCAATTCCACCTAGGTCTAGTTTCTTTAATTGTGACTCATGTCAGTGTGTTAAAAGTCATAAATTGCCATTTGATTCATCGTCTTTGACTAGTAATAAACCGTTGGATTTGATTTATTCTGATGTGTGGACATCCCCTATTTCATCTCATGAATGCTTTAAATATTATGTGGTGTTTTTGGATCGCTTTACTCGATATGTGTGGCTGTATACACTCCAGTGAAAATCTAATGTAAAGGATATTTTTATAAAATTCAAATCATTAGTAGAAAAATTTTTGCACACAAAAATTCGCCGACTATACACTGACAATGGTGGTGAGTTTCTAGCCTTGTCACACTTTCTTTCTTCCCATGGCATTAGTCACTTAACACACACGCCTGAACCCAATGGTTTCGCTGAGAGGCGACACCAACACATTGTTGAAACAGGCTTAAGCTTGCTTCACACTGCGTCTGTTCCTTATCAAGATTGGCCCTATGCTTTTCACACTGCGGTGTATCTAATCAATCGAATGCCCAAAGTAAATTTAAACTATTTAACGGGCTTTGAAAAACTATTTTCCAAACCGCCAAATTTTGCGAAATTACAGGTGTTCGGTTGCTTATGCTACCCATGGTTACGGCCATACAATAACAATAAACTTGAGTCCCGCTCTAAGCCGTGCATTTTCTTTGGCTACTCAAGCGCGCAAAGTGCATATTTATGTTTCGATAAAGAACACAACAAAATCTTCGCTTCCCGCCATGTTGTCTTTGTCGAACATATATATCCCTTTGCACAACCTGCTCCACTACAACATTCATATGCACACTATTCCTGCGTCCCCTTGTGTTCTAAAGGATTAGAGCAATAGTCCGGGGTCACCATCATCAACTCCACTTTCTTCCTCGCCACAGCAACTTGCTTCCCCACCAACGCTGGCCATCACAGGACTGTTACCGTCCTTACCATCTCTGTTGTCCAGCCACTTGAACTTGTCACCATCAATGGCTCCAACCCAACCGCCATCCTCTCCATCTATGACTGCCAGCTCTCCTCCATCTCCACCTCGCAAAACCAAATCTATCACAGAACTTCTCCAAACCTCCACCTCGCCAACTCTTTGACTCCACCGCTAACCCCAGCTCATTCTCCCTCATCATCACCACCTACTGTACCACAAATCCTCTAGCCTCCAAAAAACGCACCCAATGGTAACTCGGTCTCAAGCCACCCAAGCCCATTATGTTGTCCACCCTATTCTTCGGGAACCCACCAATGTCAAACAAGTAATGGCTAATCCACATTGGCTTCAGGCAATGCAACATGAATATGATGCTCCCACACTTGGACACTTGTCCCTCCTGCCATTGAGCATCATGTAATCAGCTGCAAATGGGTCTTCAGAGTCAAACACAAACCGGATGGATCAATTGATCGCTACAAAGCTCAACTTGTAGCCCGTGGCTTCCAATAGCGGTATGACAATTGATTTTCATGAAACATATAGCCCTGTTGTTATACCAACCACGGTTCGTCTTGTACTCATACTTGCGATACAATTCGGGTGGCAATTACGTCAACTTGATGTAAATAATGCATTCTTGCATGGCAAGCTTACCAAGATCGTCTATATTTGTAAATTGAACCATTTACAACTGATTACATGATGCTTAATGGATCCACAACGATCGGATTACATTTGTAAATTGAACCGATCACTCTACGGCTTAAAACAAGGGCCTCGGGTCTGGTATGAATCTCTTAAAACCTTTCTTTGCACTCTTGGCTTTCACATCTCCCAAACAGATACATTTCTTTTTATTCTTTGCATGCACTCCACACTTATCCTCGTCCTCATATATGTTGATGACATTATCATCACTGGCAACTCGTCCATAGCCTTGAACAACCTCATTCATCGCCTTTCGTCTCAATTTTTCCTCAAAGATCTTGGCACTCTGACTTACTTCCTTGGTATAGAAGTCACTCATACTCCCACCAGTCTGGTTTTTACCCAACGAAAATATATCTGTGACCTTCTCACACGTAAACATGCACGATGCCAAGCCCACCTTCACTCCCCTCGCCTTAAATTTTCAATCCACATTCTCTACTGGTCATGAGCTGGACAATGCGAAGGAGTATTGATCAATTATTGGAGGGCTTGCAGTATCTCTTCCTTACCAGGCCAGATTTATCATACAGTATCAATACGCTCTCTCAACACATGCACACACCAAACACATCACACTAGAATTGCTCGAAACGTATGCCGCGTTACTTATGTGGTACCATAGACTTTGGCTTAAAAATATACAAATCTGCTGTCTTTTCTCTTCATGCCTTTTCAGATGCAGATCGGGCAGGCAATCTTGCTGATTGGTCCTCCGCTGGAGCCTTTATTGTTTATCTTGGCAACACACCCATCAGCTGGAGCTCCAAGAAACAGGCCATCGTACCGTCGCCCACTCTTCTACTGAACCTGAATATCGCTCGGTCGCTTCCATTGCTGTTGAACTTCAATGGCTTCTCTCCCTACTTTGCGAGATTGGCATTTTCTCCACTTTCATCCTTGTCATCTATTGTGAGAACCTTGGCGCCACTTTTCTCACCACCAATCCAGTCTTCCACTCCAAGATGAAACATCTCGCCATTGACTACCACTATGTGCGCCAATTAGTACAAGTTCGGAAGCTGCGCGTTACTCATATCAACTCCTTTGACCAATTTGCCGATGCCCTTACAAAGCCCCTACCTGGCCCTCGCCATGCCTTGTTGCGCACCAAGATTGGAGTTTTACCACCCTCCATCTTGAGGGGGCATAATGGGACAACTAAGGACCGTCCAAATCAATCCATATTTATTTTTCCTTATTCAATCCCCTTTGTATTCTTGTACGTATACTCTGTAAACTTCTAGTCCATGTATATCCTGGGTTTGCTCTCCAAGTAACATAGATTTTCCATCTTTATCTTGTATAGAGTTAGTAAGTCGTTGGATCACCTCTTGTATTTAAACACATGTGTATCTATAATATTATTAAGCTTCCCATATTGATCGTTCTCCTTCTCTGCATTCATAGCTCACTCTTGGCCTCGGTGCCTCTTCTTTTCCTTTTGTTACATAAATCCTTTCACATACTACCCGTGCAAAGTATCATGAAGCAGTTGAATGCATCAGAAATGATCATACAAGAACTCGAAGAGAACTTAGGAGCCTCATTGAGGAGTTTGGTCAACATTGGAATTTCTCCTTAATGTCTTGAGTCATTTGTGTTAATCTAATGACTTCTGATACAATTTTGTAAATTATTGTCAATATGGATATAATAATACAATCAATATTTTAAACTTTCAACCTTTTTTTTTTTTTTTTGTCTTTGATCTAGATATACACTGATGTGTTTTCCTTTTCGAGATTTTATTATTTCTACCAAGCATACAAATTGATAACTTTCACGGGCAGAACTTGCAATTTCTCATTTAACTTCGTCTTTTTTGTGTTATTTTAACCCATTTCTTAACATGATCAGAACGTACAATTAATTGGAGTGTTTAGTTTCAATGGTGACAATATAATAATAGTGAAACGTTGGGAGCAATAATCTCTAGCGCGAGCCCCTGTCAAGATGATTCTTGTTTTTGATATTTTAGTCAATCTTCCTCATTAGTAACTTGTGGGCAATACAATTAAAAATTCTGCCATATTAACTTGAGCTAAGGGGTTTTCTTATAGAAGGTAATAGGGCAAGCTTAAAACTATTTGCTCATTTAAAAGATTCCATTTCATGTACTCTTGTGCGCCATATATTATATTTCTGTACTGTCTGACGATAATCATCACACGAGACTTAATGAGTTGAATATATAGCCATGCCAACATTACTGAATCAACTAATTCATCGCTGTCAAACTTCTCTGGGCTTCGTAATTGTTATATATATCTCACCATCAAAACCAATCGATGTTGCAATTGTCAATAATTTCGGCTGTGGACATTGCTAACGAAAGCCCTTCTCTGATGAGCATTGACGAACAGCATCGATCGAATATTGATCTGCTGTACCATCCCATGATTTTTTTTATTTTTATTTTTTAAACGTACCATACCATGATTTATTCACTATAAATCTGTCTAAATTGTAGATTTTTTTTTTCCTCCTTTTCTTGGATGAGATCATTAATGATGGGGAAACTGGCGACGGAAGCTGCACAAAGGGTTTGGATTCTTGATCATCCAGAACAGGTTTTGGCGCCGATTATAACAACGCCGTATTTTGACGTCGAATCTCCAAACCAATCAGTGTCGTCGGTGGACTCGTGTTTTTCGCCGGAAGTTAGCCCAGATGAGAGTCATCGCAGGTCCGAGGGGACTAAGATGATGGTGTAGAGTGTCCTCGGTGTCTCATGTACGTCATGCTAGCGGAGAAGGACCCGAAATGCCCAAAGTGTAAGAGCACTGTGTTGCTTGATTTTATGCAAGAAAACAAGACCAAGAAATTGAACAAGTGAAGATTAGCTCATCAAGAGTTATGCTACTTTTAGCTCTCTCTCTCTCTCTCTCTCAAACAAGTTTAATTTTCATGAACTAGGTAGTGAGTTAAAATGTTTGCTTCTTATTGAAATCTATCTCACATGGGATCAACGTTGACGTCTCGACGATCGTGCAAAAATGTGGTCGTGCAAAATTTTCTTCCTTTTTAAGTTTTACTATAGTACTTATTTTGGTACCTTCAAGCGTTTGTTGAAAAAAAATGCTATATGAACGATTTCATTTATTGCGAACTGTGCTTCACTAGGCATGTGAATGATGAAATTGATAATTTTATCATCTTCTCTATTGTGAGTGCGCGTTAAACTCGTGATAAATGGGATGACACGTGTAACATCACTGTTTCTCTAGAACCCAATTAATAAAAACACATATGTTGTCACATTTGAAGCCAATGAATTGATTATATCTTTGTAATTGTCATTGGACTATCTAATTAAGTTAACATGGGGCGTGGCTATTTTAAGCATAGGCTGCTAATTATATTCAGAGTAATTGCAGTACTGCTCTTAAACGCCTGCAAAATAGGGTTGTGGTTGGTTCTTTAATATTTTAAGAGCAATACTAGGATAACAATTAATTGGTATAATTCTCTAATAGAGGGCTAAATCCACCCCCTTAATACAAGAGAGGATAAAAGTTGTATTTTTTATAAGCTTCTATTAGAGAATTATATATATATATATATATATATATATATATATATATATATATATATTGTTATAAAAGTATGAAAACAATAGAGAGAATTTAGAGAGAATGAATTCGAATGAATTCTCAGGAATGAATTTCATTAATAACTGAAGCCCTATTTATAGGAAAACTTCGAATGGTACAACTGTAATTACATAATTTCATCAAGGGTATAATAGTCATTCACATATAATAATTACATCTTTTACCAAATTATTCCTCCACCAAATTATTCATCCACCAAATTATTCCTCATAATTCATAACCACCAAATTATTCTCAATTATTCATAACACTCCCCCTTGAATGACTATTAATACAAATGTCTTCTGGACTTGTTTGGAGAAAAACCCAGTGGGAAAAAAACTTCCAAACCGATTGCGGGATAGCTTGGAGTGGTTATATCGCTTCATCAAAACATTGCTCCCCACGATGTCTTCCAGGTATAGGAGTATTCATGTCTTTGCCTCGTTAAAACCTTGTCAAGAAAACCCAGTGGGAAAAACTTGATCGAAGGAAAAAGTACAATTGCTCCGTTTGATTTCATATCTTGAACCGATATCTTTACTTACAGTAAATGATTTCAATATCATCATCGTTTGGATCTAAAGCATTAGCTCCATTATAACTTGATCCAATAGATACACTGTATCAATTTCTCCTATCGTTCTCAATATACCATGAATATGCCTCGTTAAAACCTTATTAGGTAAAACCCAGTGGGAAAAACCCTAATGAAGGAAAAAGAGTACATTATTCATGTGAATACGCCTTTAAAGTTGCCTCATTAAAAACCTTGCTAGGAAAACCCAATGGGATAAAACCTCAATCAAGGGAAAAAGAGTGCAACGCGTATTTTATACAAGTATGCTGCAAGCATTTCAAAATCTTTCATACATTTGTATGAGTATCATATACATTGGTTTTATACTCTTCGTTCATTTAGAGTGCATCAATTTTCTTACACAACTACAAAGCATTCACCATGAACACATGTCTCCAAATACACAATTTAAAGCATATAAATTCATTGTAAAAACATGTAAACATATAAGTAAACCTTCATAACTAACTAACATTTAAAATATATCATTTAACATTTAATACTCACTTAATAGGTTATTTCATTTCCAGGGGCTTAGCTCACCCTTTAGGGTACTCATAAACATCGGCTTAGCTCACCCGATCCTTTAATTTCCTTTTCGGTACTACACACACGATCGGTAATTTAACTTTCATGAGCATGCAACATATAATGACCACCATGTTCATCTTTAAACTTGAGCACTAGTCATCATCATCTCATCATCTCATAAGTTAAAGATTTCGCATTCACCATTTATCATCTTCAATATATCTCAATATTTTCATTATCATTGATCATATGTAGCGCTACATTTTCATATCGTGTCGACACTTTTCAATTTCATTTCTTTCCCCATATCGACATAACTTATCGAGATATCTCATTATCAATCCTCTTGTAGGATTACACAATATAGTTATGTCTATATACTCTTCAAGAGCATATGCCTCCGTTATTAAGACCATCTTTTATAATTTGCTTTGATATATATGTTTGGGGAAATCTCATAATATCAACGCTTCTGGCGTGCTAACTTATCAAAGCATCTTAAGCGATATATGTGATTGTTCATAGCATCTTTTATGCATCTTTGAACTTCAAGTTCATATTTTAATTGTGAGGATATAACATGATACATTTCACATATCATTTTCAACCTTTAATACTCCCCTCATCTTTGAGAAAATTTAGAACACCAAAACTCATACAATTGGTATGATTTTAATCATATATGTTCTCATCATTCAAACTTAATATGGGAATTTAGACCGTTTGCATTCTATTCTCGATATCGGCAATTTATTTGAGGACTTTAAATAATTTGCCATATAATATCCCACTTGTATCGCATACTCAAATCCTTCAAGATTTATTCAAGTATTGGGATATACATTTACTAGCTTTATCATTAAATCTGAAAATCATGCTCATACCGTGAGCAAATATTTCGTAAATTTCAAATTACGAATCATATACACATGTGACTATCTAGTGGATCCATATCATAATATCTAGTAGTCCATATGGAGGATGAGTGGGCCCATACTTCTCATCCTTTATTCCAGATATATTTGGGATTTATTCCCAATATTGGCTAGTAATGATTTCATCATTTATCGAGAACAATCATTGAAGAATTTTTAATTCTTCACTTGAAATATTGATTTCAATAATTATTTAAACGGGATGGTCAGTCAGGTTTTGCAAGCAGTATTATTGAACTTCTAGTTGATAAATTCTTATATCGATTTCACTAGTATATCAGTATAGTGCTCAATATGATTTATCATAGAAACAATTCACCGAGCATATTCCATCATCTTTTGGTGACATTATTGTCTACTCTTTGTTCAAACAGAGTTCTGACTCATACGCATCACATCCGGCTATTATTTAATTCGAAATCGTAGCTCTTACGCTTCATATTATTTATTTAAAATCGAGTCTTATTTCATACAGCGTCGTATTATTCTATAAATAAATCATCAAAATTATTGCAAAATTCATCCTAACAAGGGTCTATACATTATAATGGATCATATGCTCTCAAATCTTCGAAAATACTATCCATCACTACCGTCAAAATCCTAAAAGGATTTATCGATGTAAATGGAAATATTAAGGATGCTAATGAATAAGGGTATCCCACAAGATATCCGATGCTTGATTGAAGCAAAGGTTCGATTATCTGGTGAGGTTTCAATTCCTTCTAAATACATGCCTAGTATGGGTAAAAGTAGTTTTTCAAAGAAACGGAGAGCAAAAAGATTAGGAGGATGCTACAAGTGTGCTCGGTGGACATGTGACACTCGATGTAAATCTGTGGGGTACTTGTCCAGAAATCGAGAAGATAAAATAGCATTCATTAAGGATGGATTGAGTAAGGAGCCTTTGGATGATATTCAACAGGCTCTTAAGACACATCCTAGTGGACACGTACAAGGTGAGCTAATGGCCTTATGGGCCAAATTCAAAGATCAACAAACGCGTTCTGATCTTGAAAAACTTACTTTAGAAGATCTGTTTGTAAATTTAGTAGAAAATTTTAGTATAATAGTTTTCTCATATTAATATAAGGAAGCTCGGTGTAATAACGAAGATCAATGTTTTTCTTGTAATTGTAAATATTATTTTTCGATTTTAAGATATATATATATATATATGTATATACATATTATTTTTCAATCACCGACAGATATATGTCATTTTCACTTAAAAAAAAATTCTGCATTTTTTTTTCTCTTTCATATTTGTCAAAAAGTACATAGTGCACTCAATTATTGGTTTGAAAATTTTTCTTTAAATAGAGGGATTCATATATCTCTCATGTTCATACATTAAAAGTATAGTGCAAAAAGAGAGATAGGAGTAGAGATGGATATGGAGATTTTAGAATCATCTCATACAAGTTAGCTTTTACCTCGCCATATTAAAACCGTATGTATTCTTGGTGGATCTAAACTGGTAGGCCATATCCAATATGTGGATATGGCAAACCGACTTGTAAAAGAGTTAGGGAGACAAGAAATCAATATACTATACGGAGGAACCAACAACAAACTTTTAGCTAGACTTATAATGGCCGCACAATCATGGGGAATAAGAGTTTCGAGCGTAATACCTTTCCATCTAGTTGGATCTAATACTCGGGTGGAGCCAGTTCTACCATGGGTCCAGGGTTGGGGCTACAGCGCAATCCATCCACAACCGCATGATGTATATGATGAATAATAGTGATGCTTTCATTGTCCTTTCAGTGGCTACAACACACTTTGGAGGAAATATTCAATATAGCCTCGTTGGCGCTTGAATTTTCATGTCAAACCAATAGGTTTGTTGAATATTAATAATTTCTTTGATGGCTTACTAGCGTTTCTAGATCAGGGTGTAAATAATAAATTTATCTCTCATACAGCGAGAAAAATACTTATTTCTGCTAGTACTGTTGATGAACTACTCATCAAATTTCATGCATATGTTCAAGAATCTGTGGAAGCCCAGGTCCGTCGGTCACAGACCACTGGTGTCAAGCGAAAAAGAAATTCGGATCCTTTAAATATTTCATTATGAATCCTAATGTTGATGGTGGCAGAGTTACGGAGTATTTATACTCTCGAGACGCATCCCTCATTTATGGATTCAATATATATTTTCTTTTAGTATTTCTATATTTTCGAGTGTTTATTGTCATCTTTTGATATTCTCAATGTGTTCCACTTCGACTGTTTTGTACTTCTTCTGGAGTAATAATAATAATATCATATTGGCTTTATTCAAATACTGGATATCTAGTGATTTTGCTTCTTCAAGAGCATTTTATTCTCATATTAATACAATCTCATATCATCGATAAGATTACTTCATATAAGCTTTACATGCGATATATTTTCTTTGATTTATCAACATGGGATCTATTCAGCATTTTACTTTCGTCTATTTATCCAATGGTAACTTCAAGTACCACTTGCTCAATTTTCTCCATTCATATTCGGTATATATGAAGAAGTAATTTTATTCTCATCGTCTACTTCTTGAGAGTATGATTAGAATATTTGATCAACTACTTCTTACAGGTAGGATTAGTTATAACCAATCGTGTAGTATAACCCACCACATTGGAAATATGTACACCAATCGTGTGGTATTACCCACCACATTGGAAATATACTCAAACTATAAAGTGCATAAATTTAAATTGCCGAAATTAAATTTCCTCCAATAGGTGGTCGAACCTACCTTATGGGAATTATTGCAATAAATATAAATCTACGGAATTTAAATAGCAAGAATTAAATTGCATAATATTTAACTACTTCTTGAGGAGTAGGATCACTTAGTAGAAGGTATTACCCATCACTTAGCATATAAAGTGCAGAAATATATAAAACCTTCCGTTTAGTGACGGTTTGAACCCATCATCAAGTAGGAGGTATTGCAGTAATTAAATTACAGTAAATAAAGTGCGAGAATTAAATATTGAATTGCTTCTACAGGAGCAGATTTGTTCTTCTAGAACAAATACTCATTGATGCTTCTACAAGAGCACACTTATCCTTCTAGAATAAGTACATTATGTAATTGAACTCTTCGGGAGTTAAAATAATATTCCGATCTTTTAACTCAAATGGACTTCAAGCCATTTTATATAATCAATGGATTTAGAATTTCTTCATGAATATTCTATCCAATTTTCACTGTCATCAAAATTAGGTCGGTTTTACCCTAAGGGTAAAATTGTCCATTCCAATTCGTAAAGGTAAAATTGTCAAAAATATTTTATCAATGTTTTACGATTGGAAAATTATCTCATTTCTATTTCAATTTATCAATATCAAAATGTTCAAGGACTATTTTGTAACTTTTTCAAAAGTTGGTGTACTGATTTGTAAATTTTGAAAGTTTGATAATAACATATTTCAAAACGAGTTATTACCCTATCAATGTTGGTGTCAAATCGAAGCTCTCGTTAAATCGAGTATAATGGAGTCGAGAAAATTTGATTTTGATAATGTATGCTCCTTATATCTCGAGAAAACGAATATTATAGTTTAATATATTATTATAGTATAAAGTAATATAATATATATACCTTTCATTTTTCTTAGGAGAAGCGATTGAGCATGCACGTATTCCTCCATTTGCCAATTCTTGAATTGCCCACAACTCTTTGTCTCTGCGTAAATGTTTTTGTGAGTGATTGAGAAGATAGAGAGAGTGAGGCGTGAGAAAGTGGGGAAAAGATAAGAGAGAAAAGAAAGATAAGTATTGATTGGAGATGGATTAGGTTATTTATAATAATTAGGTTTACGTCTGAGAAGATCATCTATAAGATGCTGTAGAAGCATACTCCTTCATATTACTCAAATGGCTAGAGACTCGTCGATAACGTGTTATAAAAGTATGAAAACAATAGAGAGAATTTAGAGAGAATGAATTGAATGAATTCTCGTGAATGAATTTCATTAATAACTGTTCTATTTATGTGAAAACTTGAATTGCATAAATGTAATTACATAATTTCATCAAGATAATAGTCATTCACATATAATAATTACATCTTTTACCAAATTATTCCTCCACCAAATTATTCATCCACCAAATTATTCCTCATAATTCATAACCACCAAATTATTCTCAATTATTCATAATATATATATATATATATATATATATATATATATATATATATACAAATTCATTGTACGGTTAGCACTATTCATATTTTAATGGATTATTGTCAATCGTCACATATGTGATATGGAACTAACTCTATATAGTTTTGCATATTTGCACCCCCCCCCACCCCCACCCCCAAAACACACACACACACAAACACTATGAAATAAGGTGGCCCATAGAGTTTACGTGCAAGTGTTGAGTTTTTAGAGATACTTGAAAATTATTATGATTAGAGGAAGAAGACTCGACACAATAAATAGAAATGTAAAAGGGAATATCTCATTTAGAATATAAAGTGATGGTACAAATGTATTAACCGGTACCATATAACATATGTAATACAATAATGTGAAAATATTACAACATATAATAAACTAAGCTGAAAGTAGGATCAAAACATGTTTTTTTTTCCATACAACTATTATTTTTTTATTAAGTGTAATACAACTACACTTAATTTGACCTTATAGATCTGTCTTTGGAAAATGGATTTATAAATATAGGTGCACTTCATTGTCATTTCAAGTGCACCATATACAAAATTTACATCAAGTATTTGTTCAATAGAATATTTTTTCCAAATTCAATTTAACCATACATATATGAGATTCATATCTTTCTTAACTAGTAATTTTTAATAACATCTCCATCTGAAAAATCATTATTTTAAAAAGCGTAAAATGTGATTAAACGATAAGATCAGGTTTCAAGTTCAAGTGGGTGTAAATATATATTATTGAGCGAAGAAAAGGGGGAAGCGTACAAATGTCAAACTTCGAGTTGAGTATCACTTTAGTGAGGTCGAAGCAAACATTCCAAAACCGAGCATTTTTTTCCCTTCCTTCAAAAATTCATGCCATGCTCGTTGTTCACAAAAATTGACTCTGGAAGTCGCATTACGGCTCTCACATCCCCAAAAAGAAATGCACTTGAACACAACTTTTAAAGTGCAAATCGTGAGTACTTGACAACTTTTAAAGAAAAATGATATTGACATAGATTCGGCTCGAAAAAGAAAACCCTCTTATCCTTTTTTTATTGCATACTAGTGCTTCTACCCCTGCGTTGCACGGGGAGACATGTAGAAGCGGTAAAACTCGTTGGCATAATTAAAAATTGATTTTTTTAATTCAGAAAAATAGGATGGACCCGATGCGTGTTTATATGTATAAGCTGAAGAAAAAGTCAAGTTGGAAAAGACATGTAAAAGCGGTAAAACTCGTTGCCATAATTAAAAATTGATTTTTTAATTCAGAAAAATAGGTGAAAGTGGCGGGAAAATGTGCTCGTTTTATTAATAGAATATAGATTCTGAAAATTCAAAAAAAAAAAAAATGTAGTGCGCTGATGGTTTTAAAAACGAAAGGAAAATTCTAGCAAGAAGATTACACTCAACGATCGAAGGACCAAAAGAATAAGGATTGAAATACAAAAAACTACAAACTAACAAAAGTTCACACACACATCCCTAGCTTCAAGATGGATTGGTGGCAATCATTCATCTGTCAAGCCTATCTTGGACAATAGAAAGAAGAAACGAGGGGCATCCAATGATTTAGTGAAAATGTCTTTAAGGTGCATAGTCCCTCACCAATCGATGTCGACATGCTTTGTGCACTCATAAAAAAATCGAATTGGCAATGATATGTAAAGTGGTCTTACTCTCAAAATAATTAATAATAATAATAATAAAGAAGAATGGAGAATGGAACCTGAAGATCTTTGAGAAAATAAAATATCCTTTATAGTGAATGTGTGGTGAAGATAGGACTTCACCATCTTGATATCTTCTTCATGAGGATCAGTTGTTGGAAATATGTAACACAAATATATATTTAGATGGAGAAGAACACAATACGAAGATAGAACCGAAACACTGAAAACGAACTTTTATTGATAATATGGAATACAAGGCTCGACCGCGTAAATTCGTTGTCCTCAAACTAAATCTACCGCCACGGGATTGTAATTGAGTATTTATGGCTTTTGGTAAACAGTTTGGAGGATATAATCAAGCCTCGGGTTTGATTTGAAGATAAACACCTAATCTTCAAAACAAAAGAACTAACCAATTTAATGAAGAAAAGATAAGGAATTAAACTTGTATGTATAATCTTTTGGATAAGTTTTTGATGATCTTTGAATGAAGAATTCGTCTCCTATATGTAAGAAACCAATAGCCACCAAGAAGGGACGCATCTCTTGGCGGAAACTCTTCGAAAAGTCATGTCTCTTTGCTTGAAAAGTCACACTGTACATGTACAAATATTACCGGTTGCAATATTTCTACAAACGTGCCAGTGGCCTAGCGGTTGAGGCCCTTGTTTCCCTTCAGCCTTTTTTCTTTTATTTCATTTTATCATTTAATTTCTTTCTTCTTTCCTTCAAATAATTATTGAACAATTATTTTTCAACATCAGTGAGTAAAATGTTATCCAGAAAATCAAAAAATAAAAAAAATAAATGATTAGGTTTCTTAATGAGCAAACAATGATCGTGAGCACATTGTTTAAAAGCCGAAGGATTGGAGTTTTGAACAAAACTCCTTATTATGCTGTCAAGTAATTTGCAATCCAGTCTCCACTCTACCAGTAGGTTTTAGTTTCACCTTGTATACCCATTCACATCCAATTGTATTCGTTCTCATCATTGTACATTCTTTTATAATGTTATATATTTATATGGTAAAATGACAAACAAAAATTTACAAATATACGACAATTGCAACACAAAGACGACTTGAGAACTCGTGACTTGTTTTGGCCCGAGTTCGGTCTCAATTGCTTATGATCGATAGCCGAAACTTTGTCGAGAAGAGTTGGCTCCGCTAACTTAGGTGTTCAGTTTCATTGTTGGACATAGATTGTAACTATAAAAATGATACTCTGTTGAATAATATTATTCGTAAACGGTGATGTGATATTAATTGATTTATTATATTAAATCCTACTTATATATGGTAGCAAGATGACACGTCATTGGTGAGTGATAATCAATCTTGATAAATGTTATTATAATTCATATTTGTTAGCTTGTGATTCATAGTTTGAATTTGTTCACCCTCACAAAGTAGGGGTTATGGTGACTCTTACTTTTAAAGGTGAATTTTACCTCTTAAAATTCAAAAATTGTGAAATTTTTTTGTTTCGTATTACACTACTAATTGAAAGCTTTAAAATAAGTATAATCTTGATATATAATTTTTATTATCTTGAAAAGTTCCTTAGTTTGATAAAAAATAAGTAACTCATTATCATTAAAAATAAGTAACTTTCAAAATATCAAAATTATATATCAAAATTATACTCATATTGAAGCTCTCGATTAATAGAATAATGCGGAACGAAAAAAAATCAATTTTCCGAATTTTTAGAGGTAAAATTCACCATTCAAAGTGATGATCACTATAACCCTCACTCTCTGTGATGCATATATCATCGATTGTGTGATATTAATTTACTATTATATAAAATTTGACATCTAAGATGATAGCACATGACAAATCGATTATTGTCAACTAGTAATTGATACATTGTTGAAGACGGATAAACGATGATAGTAATAAATACTCCCTCCGTCCCATTTTGATAGGCATAGTTTGACTTTCACACGGATTAAGAATTTGAAATTAATATTTATTGGAAAGGTAAATTTTATTTGTATATTTCTCAATATAACCCTATATTAAATATGACAACTTACTTTTATTAATAATCATGCATAATAAATAGGGGTAGATTAGGAAATGAAGAAATTAAATTTATACCAATAAGGAAAGTAGCCTATATTTTGGGACGGATGCAAGAGGAAAACAAGCCTATCAAAATGGGACGGAAGAAGTATCATTATTCTTAACTGTATCTCAAACTTATCTATAACACTAATGGCTAGGGGCTTATGGGGTCGATGAATGTGAGTGCGCAACAGTGATGTACTCCTAATAGGGTGAATGTTTTATGAGTTCATTAATGCAAAAAATTGGGATGCTGATGGTAGTTAGGATTTTAATGGGATTTTAATTACACCTAGTGCATGTAATACACAAACCAACATTTTCAGCAATGAATGAAGCTTCGTTAGCCGATTTTAGCTGCAAATATTAACTCTTTTTTTCCCACTTCGCCACCAAATTTCTTGGGATTTTTCACTAGCAATCAATATATACTCTATATATATCCATAATCCATATACTGCTTTGGCAAAGAAACATATTAAAATAGTCTCTTATTGATCAAGAAAATGAGTTACAACAACGAAGGTCCAAGGCTTGATTTGGAGCTGAATTTATCTCCACCAACTGTTTATTTTGATGTGGAATCCCCAAACCAATCGGCATCATCGGTGGACTCGTGTTTGTCGTGGGAAGTTCGCCCAGACGAGAGTCATCGCAGTTCCGAGGGGACTAAGATGATGGTTGTAGGGTGTCCTCGGTGTCTCATGTACGTCATGCTACTGGAGAAGGACCCGAAATGCCCCAAGTGCAAGAGCACTGTTTTGCTTGATTTTATGCAAGAAAACAAGACCAAGAAACTGAACAAGTGAAGATTAGTTCCCCCGCGGCTCTCTCTCTCTCTCTCAAACAAGTTTAATTTTCATGAACTAGGTAGTGAGTTACAATGTTTGCTTCTTATTGTAATCTATCTCACATGGGATCAACGACGATGACGCAAAAATGTGCTCGTGCAAAATTTTCTTACAATGTGGTCGTGCAAAATTTTCTTACCTTTTAAGTTTTACTATAGTACTTATTTTGGTACCTTCAAGCATTTATTGAAGAAAAATGCTATATGAACGATTTCATTTATTGCGAACTGTACTTCATTCGGTATGTGAATGATAAAATGACAATTTTATCATCTTCTCTATTGTGAGTATGCAGTAAACTCGCAATAAATGGGATGGTATGTGTAACATTACCATTTCTCTAGAACCCAATAAAAATACATATGTTGTCACATTTGAAGCCAATGAACTTGATTATATCTTTGTAATTGTCATTGGACTGTCTAATTAAGTTAACATGGGGCGTGGCTATTTTAAGCATAGGCTGCTAATTATTTTCAGAGTAATTGCACTACTGCTCTTAACACCTGCAAAATCGGGTTGGTTCTTTAATACTTTAAGAACAATACTAGGATAACAATTAATTTGTACAATTAGATACAATTATCTAATAGAGGGTTAAATCCACCCCTTTAATATAAGGGAGGCTAAAAATAGTTTTTTTTTTTTTCCATAACCCTCTATTAGAAAATTGTTTTTATACCTAATTAATTATACAAATTCATTATACGTTTAGCAGTAGCCATATATATTTTAATTGATTGTATTGCCAATCTTTTTTTTTTTTTGAATGTGATTGTATTGTCAATCCTCACATATGTGATATGGAACTTACTCTATTTAGTTTTGTATATTTGTTCACCTTGCCCTCCAAAATAAACTATGAACAGATAAGGCAGACATAGAGTTTACGTGTAAGTGTTGAGTTTTTAGAGATACATGAAAATTGTTATGATTAGAGGAAGAAGACTCTTGACACAACAGATAAAAATATAAAAGGGAATATCTCATTTAGAGTATAAAATGATAGTACAAATTTATTAATTGTATAACGTATACATTACAATAATGCAAAAATATTACAAATATGTATAATAAACTAAACTGAAAGTAGGATCAAAACTACTCTTTCACACCCCCCCACAAGAGAGGGGTTTTTTTGGGGCCGGGGTTGGTTTTGATAACCAGATATAGAATGTCTATTGTCGAAACCATTGGCTCAATTTGGGGCCGAAAAAGCTACTAAACCTAAGAAGTTTCAGGCAAAAATGAAGACCAAGCAAAGCCGCGCTTCAAAGATAGAACAATAAAGACATTCCAGAACCACCAGTGGTGCCATAATTGGATAGAAAAGTCTAATTGGATAACATAATATTCTTTTGCAAGCTTGCAATTCATAAACAGTTGGGACATGTAAATTGTAATACAGCAAATGTATGGTGTGGTCGAGTCAAAGTGTTTGGGAACTCCAATCATGGATGAGTTGTAATAGAGATGTGAAGTTATTTAACCGGTTCATACCTTTGAAAATTGGAATTGTTCTTTTATATTTTATAGTACAACTATTTTTTATTAAGTGTAATACAACTATATTTAATTGACCTTATAGATGTGTTTTTGGAAAATGGACTAATAAATATGGGTGCACTTCATTGTTATTTGAAGCGCACCATGTAATTTACATCAAGTGCTTGTTCGATAGAATTTTTTCTTTTCCAAGAAATATTCAACTATATATATATGACGCCCGTATCTTTTCTTTTTTAACTAGTAATTTTCAATCACATCTCCTTTTAAAAAATTAGTATTTTAAAAAACATAAAACGTGATTAAACGATAAGATCAAGTTTCAAGTTTAAGTGAATGTAAATATATGTTGAGCGAAGAAAGCGGGAAAGCGTACAAATGTCAAACTTCAAGAAAAGTATCACTTAAGTGAGGTCGAAACAAACATTCCAAAGACAAGCTTCTTTTTTTTTTTTTCTTCCTTCAAAAATTTATGCCATGCTCGTTGTTCACAAATATTGACTCCGTAAGTCGCATTATGGCTCTCACATCCCCAAAAAGAAATGCATTCGAACGCAACTTTTAAAGTGAAAAGCGTGAGTACTTGACACCAGTGCGAATTTAGTTCTACTAACAAGTAAATTTCAACGACTTTACCCAACGTCCCCGTCAGCCCCCTTTTCTATAATCTTCTTTCTGTGTTGTGGTCTCTAGTCGCTCAAGGTTTTTGATCATCTCTGTTGCAGAAATATCTCGATGACTCTTGGTTCAGGAGGATCCAGTGTTGTTGGTATGATAAATCTCTCTGTCTTTACGCACCTCAATTTACAATCACTGTTATGCTTATACTTTCCCTATTCAATTTTAGGTTATGTGTTATTGTTTGATATAAATCATGTTTTCCTATGACTGATTCAAGCGTGTCTCTACAATTCAGTGTTTGTTATATTCGATTGTTGTTAGTCTTCGATTGTTGGTGAGTTAGAACTGTTGAATTGAATTCTTAGTGTTTGACTTTGATATGAGCATAGACTTCATACACAGAAACAGAATATGAAGAAGGCAAATCCTTAGAGGCTTAGACTATGAGATTTGAAGGGAATCTACGCACAAATAGATTTTATGCCTAAACAGAGCATAATGGGGCATGTGAGTCGAATTACAATTTTTCAGTGCCTTAAATGAAGCAACACAGAGGGGAAAAATGCTCGGTGCAAAAAAGGGGGCCTTTATTGCATTTCCGGATTTGCGGTGTTAGCTAAGTGCTTGTTTGGTCAGCTAAACTTTTGCTAAAAAACTGGTCAATGGAAAACTTCACTTTCAACCGCACATTTCATTCCGCCCTCTACTTTTATCTGCGTTTTTAACCATGTGGGACCCACCAATGTTTATCAACCCTAGTTTCATTGTTTTATTTTGGATTAAATCTTGTCCTCGCATATGACTCTCTTCTTTGCACTCATCAGCTTGGAGCTGCTGCCTGGTTGTGCTTCATGGATTTAATTGCTTGGTCTAAAACTGTGAATGATGTCTTTTTCCCCTTCTTTTGACAATAACTCATTATGTTTTAGACATTTAAGAGTTGATTGGATGTGTTGTCAAAAGGAGCTTGACCTTTTTTATGCCATCCGTGTTCCTGGTAGAAAATAAGCATATGTTGGGAAAAAGTGTTTCTTTTAAGAAACACTTGGCACATTTTCTCATAACACTTTTTATCTGCACACATTTATCCAAATGACTTCTTCACCACTTATCCAAAATGCTTGTATACCTTTGCAAACATACCTCAAATACATTATGTACATGAGAGAGTAAGGTAACCATAGTGTTGATTCATTTTGTTCTCTTATAATAGTTACTCAGTGCAATTACTTTTCTACAAATATATGTTGTACCTTTTATTTTAGGGATCATTACTCACCTGACATAAAAACTTCTGTTGGTTGGCAGTTCCTCGAAACTTTAAGTTGTTGGAGGAACTTGAACGTGGGGAAAAGGGTATTGGAGATGGTTCTGTTAGCTATGGAATGGATGATGCTGATGACATTTACATGCGTTCTTGGACTGGTACAATAATTGGTCCGCACAATGTATGTTATCTATGAACCTTCCTCTTGTATATGGAACCTTCATCTAATTATGTCTCACTTTGACATTCAACAGTTTGATTCTACACTGTTAGGTTTCATTCATAGACTTAAATTCTTTAGGCTTGCATGACATAGGAAAAGGCCCTGAGCTTATCTTTCAATAATCAATAATGTACTCATGTAGACCATGAAAGAGAAAAAAGTCCGCAAAGTTATAGACTTACCAAGAGATAATGTCATGTTATGTGCATAATTTGAAAATATTAATCAAGTCAATACATTTCAATTCAGAGATTTTCTATCTGTTTTTCTGTTCTTCCTCAAATTAAACTCAAAATTTATATATCTTATCAGACTGTACATGAAGGTCGCATTTATCAATTAAAGCTTTTCTGCGACAAAGATTATCCAGAAAAGCCACCAAGTGTTCGGTTCAGCTCTCGCATCAATATGACTTGTGTGAATCCAGAGAATGGAGTGGTAAAGTGTGCTTTTATCGCATTTTTGTTTTGGAAACCTTTTAGTTAACTCAATCTCCTAGTTAGAACATCTACAATAAACTGGTATATATTGTTTTTCTAAGGCAGAGTTGTTTGTAGACCTAACATTGGATAATACATCAAGTCAGATGCATTTGCTTATTGCTTTGACTTGATATCCGCATCTTTAACTTATGTCATCCTTGCTTGGTTCTGTTTCTAACTTGGTCTAGCTATTTTTATTTTTATTTTATTTTTTCTTCTTCTCAACCACACATTCTATGGAGCCCTTAATTTTTCATGCTTTTCAACCACAAATTTTCCACATTATCAAAAAGTGGCTAGATAGAAGAGGCTCTTTGTTCGTTTGATATGCAATAATTTTATTTATAGAAGTTCATGGAGCAGAAAATATGCCCCATGGGATTGATCCATGCCTATTGATGATGGATGGAAGACGTGACACTATCATATCATCAATTTTGTTGATGTAGTACTGTCACGTGATCATTTATTAGCTGAATATGATGATGTGGAGTCAATTTGTCATCAAGTAAGCTGATACGGTATTGCCAGGTCATCACTGGACATGAGTTATTCTATATCATGTAGTAAGAGATCATTTCTCATATCTTTATTCTCTCATCCCCGTCCTCCCACTTCTCCCTCCACTCATCATATTCCCACACTTTATCAATTTACACATGCTGAGTTTTTCATATATTGTGGACTGTAAACTTCCTCTTGCAATCAACACATGCTCAAATTTGCCAAAATGAAATTCTAATGGGATGTGCAAGTTGCTAACAGGTTGATCCAAAGAAGTTTGGTTTACTGTCAAATTGGCAACGGGAATTCAGCATGGAGGACACATTGACTCAGCTGAGAAAAGAGATGGCTGCACCACACAACCGGAAGCTCGTTCAACCCCCCGAAGGCACCTTCTTTTGATTGCAGAAACCACCAAAAGCTCCTCCTATGATTGGGTTGTGGACTTGTGGATGTATGTTCAGAATACTGATATACTCTTGGCATAACTCAGAGTTCTGTAGTCTAATGAAATTTAACTGACTTTTGGATGTTGCACTAAATTCATAATCGTGTAATTTAATATATTTGCAGTGCAATTCCTTGTGTTCTAGAGTCTCTCTTTTGAGTGGTGTTCAAATGATATCCTATCAACCATTGGTAGAAGGGGAGGTTAACCTAGTGCATAGGGGAGGTTAGATTACTGCATAGTTAATAGTTTCACATGCTATTCTTTCGTTCTTGTATGATACTTGATCTCTTATTCATATCTTGTTTTTAAGGGAAGAAAATGGAAAGAAAGGCATTATATATATGTAAAAATTTTCTAGTGCCCACCAGGTGCATACTTACAAGACCTTGAATCGATGTAACATCAATTGTAATACACATAAGAGGCAGTGCCTTGTAGTATGCCTTTTAGTAGTAGTAATAAAATCTTTGTATATATATGTATATGTGTTGAATTAGAATAGAAGACTGTAGACAAAGGAAAAAATGTATTATTTCACATTTCGTTTCTTTCAATTGAACCCCCATTAAAATCCCTATGGCCCCTGTGCATTGCAGTTATCCGTTAATTTTATATTGACCAAGCCCGCCATGAATGGCCTAAAACTCCGCGTGCATGCATGCCCTCACCTGTAAATTTAATGTCTTCACATGGCCAAAGCACGTGCCACACCCCTAAGTATCACGTGACTATGGCTTTTCCGATAGAATAACCAGACTACCCTTGATCTTCTCTGCACCGGATGCGGCTACGGTGGTGGGGACGGCCACCGGAGTTTTTGGATGAACACTATTCCAGATCTCCACAAATGCCTGAACGATGATTTCATGGTGTTGAGGAGAATTTAATTCCAAAAAACAGTTGAGAAGCTCCTGCAAATCATTTCTTGAATATATTTCTCTCTCTAAGATCATTTGAAGCATGGATTGGCGAAAATCATGATAAGGGTCCTCAGAGTCTTTAACAATGGCGAGACTGTCAGAGATCTTTGGACATGGACTCACCATTTTGGAGCACTTTGGATCATTTTCTGGTGTTTCAATGCCGAAAGAAAATGTTGTTGAAGTGCAATCATCTTCATCTTCACCTTCATCTTCTTCGACGGTAGATTTATGATTTTCCGATCGGGCTTGGGTTTTCGGTTTGGGCTCAACAGCGTCGGCTGTCTTTGTTTTCCCACATCCACATACTCCATGGGCTCTGAAGAGATTCTTCAACCCCCATTTCTTGGAGGAAGACATGTGTATGTGAGTACACTGTGTGTGCTTGTTTGTGTGGATATATATACACAAATAGAATGACTGGAAGATTTAGAGATGTGTCGTGGAAAATAAGGAAGCATGTTAAGGTAGTTGACTCTTTAAGGAATGGTTGCATATGACTTCTGACGTACAAGTTTTGTGAACCATGTTTGATGATGATGAAGATTTCAGTATATGGGGTATATAAACGTGAATTTTCAATCTTGAATTTTGGAATTCTTGATGGATGAGCGGTGATGTGGCACTTCAATCTTAGCTAATATTATAGTTTTGATGGTTTAATAGCACTATAAGTCGACTTAACACTATTAATAAATAACATTATTTGTACGTATGTATTTTCTACAAGTAGAGCCTTGGAAGATCGTGATCAAATTAATAGGCATAAATTTGGATATACGTCATACAATTAATTCTTTCTTCATTTTTTTTTCTTTTGTGGTTGGTTTTTTTTTGGGTGGGGTGGGGGAGGTGGTTGAAACTTATGTTAATTATGCTAAACTTGTTGGATGCTCTATTTCTTGGTCAGTAGGTGAGTGACAGAACCATGTTCCAAACTCTAAAATTATTAGGTAGCAACGGCAGCCAGTTTTGTAAGTTGAGCTATTGATGATGATGAAAATAATCTTTTGTATCAGTTTTAACTAATGAATCAAATGATCATGTTAATTTGACTGATCAACAGAATATGAGTTTTTGGGTACCACTTGCAAGTCGCTGCCTCGAATGGGACAGGTCTTTTGCAAGTTTGAACGACCTGATAAAGCATGATAATTTTTCAAATTAAATTAAGATTTGCCCTGTAGAGTTCTCCAGCTTGCCTGGTTAAGATTTTTCCAAAATTGCTTTCTTTTTTCAAGATTTTTTTCAGTTACATGATATTCACTATAGTGTGATATTTATTTCATAATTTTTTAATGTTGTTATACTCTTTTTGGATAAGCATGTTGTTCTACATTTAACTATATACATAATCAAATCCTTTTTCCGAGATTTTCTCCCAAAAAATTGAACATGCAGTTTCACTATTGGAGATAGAAAAGAAATTTAATTTTATGTAAATTAAAAAATAAAAACTACATCCACTCTAGGAATCTATTTTCGACAAAATGATAGAATTAACAGAAAAAGTTTAAAGTGATTGCACTTAAATTCAATATTCAACTTTACATCAAACACAAAATGGGTAGATTTTCAGAACCCCCAAAAAGGGCAAAAAAAAAAAATGGAGGATGATTTTGTAACAACGCTGAATGTTTGAGGTGATTTTGTAAGAATAAGAAATGTTCGAGGGTTTAAAGGAAAAAATGTAAGGTGTACCTAAGGTCAGAAATCGAGTTACTTGTCACTCTTTCCATCGGAGAACAACTGTTCCTCGTTCCAAAAAGGAATATCAAAAACAATGTTAAGATAGAGAGAGACACAGCTTCTCTTTCCTCTCTCAATATTAACCAATGGCCACACTTCTGCAAGTCCCTCCACAATACTTGAAAAATAAGCCTTTCTTTTCTTCAAATTTGCTCCAAAATGGAAAATCTTGCGGCTTTCAGAACCCAATTTCCAGTTTCAACAGGTTCAGAGTCAGAGCGGTGAAGGAAAAAACAGAGCAAATCAAGAATCCCACTTCTGCTGAAGAAACTACACAGAAATACGGACTTGAAGCTGGTCTTTGGAAGGTAAAAGTTTCAATACTCCGTTTTTCTTCACTCCAATTGACAGATTTTCTTGATTCTATGCTATACCTTTTGTGGGTTCAAGTTCAACAATAAGAATTCATCTCTTAATCAATTCAAATGAGTTTCTTGATTTCATTATATTGTACATTTGTATCAATTGAGTTTCTTGATAAGATGATGTAATTATGTAAATGCAGATATTTTCCTCAAAAGGAGAAGGGGATGAAGAAGAGAAAGAAAAGAAGTCAAAGGGAGAGGAAGCAAAGGAGCTTCTAGCAAAATATGGAGGAGCTTATTTAGCAACTTCTATCACTCTTTCCTTGATCTCTTTTGGGCTATGTTATGCTCTAATCACAGCTGGTGTAGACATACAAGCATTGCTTCAGAAGGTACAATACTGCTACTACTAATGTTGCTCTTTAATTAATGCAATAATGATATTTTTAGTTGAACTGAATGGACATGGGTTTTCTTTGTTGCAGGTTGGGATTTCTACTGATGAAACTGGTGAAAAAGTTGGGACTTTTGCATTGGCCTATGCTGCACACAAGGCTGCTTCTCCAATTAGGTTCCCTCCAACTGTTGCTCTTACACCTGTTGTTGCTCGTTGGATTGGCAAGAAAGTTGATAAATAGAAATGAGAATGTAATATTGTTTTGTAATGATATACTGTATTTTGTAATGTCACAAATTGACGCAAGAAATCAGCTTTAGAAGACCATCTTGTGTTTCTGTTCAAAAACTTACTGTATCTCACAAACTGATCTGGACTAATATTATACAGAAGAAAGGCTATCTATTTGTCATTATGAGATACTACAGAAACAAATTTTGAAAATATACAGAGCCTAAATTCTGTCAGCAAGTATTCACTTATTTCTACTACAGAATAATCTAAACAGACACTGTACAATGAACCCTCCACCAACAAGACTTGCGAAGCAAACTGGGATGGTTCCATTTTGGCATGTGAGTATGCTATGTTACAATGAGCAAGAAGCCTCGAGTGTATTTATTCAATATCATTCTCATTAACTCCCTGAGGTGGTGGCTACGGATGGCATTGCAGTTGTACTAGGCGCTGGAGTTTGAGGCATTGGAACAGAGACATTAGCCATATCGTAGTCTTCGTGTATGGTATCCAAGCTGTTCCAATCGATCTCAGCTATTGTAGTGAGTCATGGAATGTAGAAACACAGTCGAGGGGAGTATCTTCCGCCGAGAGGGAAGGGAGGAGGAGAGAAGAGAAATGAACTAAGAAAGCAGAAAAGGAGTTCAGTTAGGATACAATCAGTTCTCCACATATCTGTGATGCTTACTTCAGCGTCTGACAACAGCCAATAATCAGGATCGTTCTGCAATAACAAAGCACAGCGTATTTAGTAACTGGAAACCAAACTGCATGAAATGGACATACTGATTATGTATTGTTTTTAATGCAAAATTTGGTGCTCTTGTGAAGTGGCATTTACATCTATGAATCCCTGAATTTAAATAAATAAATAAATAAATAAATAAAAGAAAAAGAAAATTTTTAGATGTCGAGAGTGATGATGACTTACATCAACATCAGGAACAATTTTCATGATTCCACTGACAAAATCCTGTGAAGTGGTCATGTCTGAGCATAATCTTTGAGCTTCTATTCCTTGCAAATCTACTGCATTTCGTGTGCTCTCCTCAGTAGCTGGTATTACCGAAGCAGCGTTCTCATAGGCGCCTGATGTTGAAGGAATGCTTGCCTCAACTTCAGATGCAGTTACCTCCTCAAATTTTTCCTCAAATTGGCTAAATCAAGATAACAGTGAGAAAAATTTGAAGACAAGCCAAAAATGAAACAATTGTGTATAACATGGTCACTATTCTTCTAGACGGAAGCTAAATCTTGATTTAAATGCTAACTGCTAAGCAGCTATGAATGAAAAAATAAATAAAATAAATAAAAGTTGCACAACTAAGATACCTGACAAGGTAAACATCTATGGGGCCCATGGTGCTCCGAAGAACTATTCTGTATCTCCTCTGTGGATAATCAACAGCCTGTAAGGAGGAATTTGCAGGAATGCACCGGATAAATTTTTCAATGATTTTATGGATCTTCCAAATTATTGGTTCTTAGATTAAGAGGAAGGAGTAATATTACCTCATCAGGATATGGAACTTCTAAAGTAGTGCCATGAGGAGCTTTAATTGCTATAAGAGTTTCATTCTGAAAACAAGGTAAGCTCTTGATATCTTCTTCAGTGACAAAAAGCCACCTATCAAACAATTAAGAAGAAAAATTGTAAGCAACTCCTCTGAAATCAAAAGCATTTTAGGTGACCAGAAAGGAAGAGGGCTACTTTTGGTTGTCTTCATCTTCACTTAGGCTCCTTAACTTTTCCTGCATTTCTCTGTAACATGAACGAAAGAGACATGTGATGAGATTGCATCAGGAAAAAAAATACATTATCATGAGATGATAGAAGTGCCAAATTGTAACCTTATTCGTTCGTCGAGTTTCTGCTCCTCCATGTTCAAATTTTCTATTTCTGCCTGTAAGCTGTTAAGACTCACATCAACATCCCCAGGTCTTGAGACATCTGCACCCCTATTTTGGAATTGTACCCATCAGATACGTCTCATTTTCTGATTAATTCTTAAAGGAAAGTAAAAACTAAATGGAAAAAAGCTTCCATAAAAATTTATTTAGTAAAACTGTAAAAGAGTATTTTCATACTTCCATTGAATTCTGTTTTTGAGTTTCTTCTCTATAAGGCCAATGCCTTCGAGAACATTTGTTATATCATATATACGCCTCTTCTGCACCTGTAGAAACAAAAAACTTTCAGCCACTCATATACCTGGTCAAAAGTGAAGCAGTACTTGAAAGACATGGTTACCTCTAATGTATCAGCAGCTTTATTTAAATCAAGAATACCATCTTCTGCATGTTTTATCAGGTTAATGAACTTCTTTGTTAACAGACCTGAGTAAGCAAAATAACACACTGCTTAAAGTTGTTCTCCAACTAAAACAGAATAAATCAGAGAAGTCGAATTTCGCAAGCATAAAGTATTACCGAGGGAGCTATCATAACGACAAGGACCCAGTGGAGTGAGATTATTCCCTGCAGACGAACCTGCACAGTAAACAACAATCAATTTCTATAATTCTTTCCTTCATGGTGCATAACTGTCTTCCTCGAAATAAGTACAGCGAACAAGTTACAAGAGACAACACAGGAATTTGGAATAACTCACTGGAAGCCCCAAAATGAAAGTTTGGGATAATAAGACTCACCGATATTTGGCAATAGAGTTTGAGATCTAGCCTTATTAGCCTTTGTCGTCCTTGGAGTCTTTTGGGCCTTTCCCTTTTTACCCGACACTGGTGTCTCAAGTGGGGCGTTGATGACACCAGCAGAGCCAGGAACTACTTTCTGCTCCCCAAATTCTGCTTCACAGTCTCCCATTGCATTCTTCCGCTTTAGGGGCTAACAGACACAAGGTAAACAAGTAACCTCTTAGCAACATGTTTTAAACTTACACGTGCAATTAATCTCAAGTCGATTGAAGTATCTCAGAAGAATTAAAAGGAGGAGCTGGGAATGCAGAAACATGGATTGACGTTTATGATAAACCAAATAAATCCAAAATAGCCATACTGGGTAAGAATCAGAAGGTATTTATAGTGCTGGTCAAATCCAGAAGCAGAAAGATAAAAGCTTTAGCTCACTTTGAGATGCATTAATCACAGAGGAAACCAAATAACAAGATCATAAAGGAAATACAATCACTATATCCACACAAGGCCATTTGATATTAGGACATCAGACTATGTGTTGCGAATACCTGTAGAACCAGTAGTAGTACACAATTCCTATCGTTGTTGCATCAAGCTTAGTCCTTACATCAATAGGCCTTTGATTTAGGCATGTGGAAGAGATTGCAAGGTCCATGCTATTTGTTGAGGACATAGTTTCATCAAGTCGACAAAACATGGATATATCAAAGTTTGAACTTTGGAACTCAACAATTTCAGGTCAATTAGAACCAAGACAAAGCACATGGAATGACATTTTAGTAATAGAGGGTTTTTTATAAAAAAAAAAAAAAAATTGTAATAGTGGTTATAAGATGATAGTAAAGTTACTATAGAAAATTGTGTCTCTAAGAACATTTGTTTCACGTATTTAGTTTCAGATGACTTGAAGAGGTGTAGCCTGCATATTTTTATCATATTTGCGATACTTATGGTACTATGAGTTGAACCTTCATTCATCAGGAACATTCCTTCGTTCATTGTTTCTTTGTTCCAGACATTTTAGACGGACTCTTCATCCTCAACCATAGTTCTAATGTTAACTCAGGAAACAATAGATAGATAAACAAGTAGCCAAGAGTTGAACTAATGTCATTCAATTCTGCCCCTACTCATAATCATTGTCCATGTACATGTGGCACATCAGAACACAAAGTATACACTTGATTGTCACAATGCCAATCAAAATCAAGTAAACGATGCAAGTGAATTTAATCTGCTTTTAAAGATATAAGTAATATGAGTTGAGCAGCCATGTTTTAGAACTTAAAATTACAAAAGAATTTATCAAGCGTTAAGCGTGCAGTGCAAAAATATAGTCACTACCAGCCCTTGGCAATAAAGCACATAATTCCCAAAAGAGGACCTTAATAGATCCTATTTGTAGATTTGAGTACAATCTTCACTACTCAATCTTACGTACCAACTACAATCAAATTTTCTATTCAGAGAAATCATTTCAGAAAATGTAAAGGCAAGATTCTAGATCTAATCAAATATTATTATTTTTTCCTTGATATCCATCCTATTATGTATGACGGGAGGAAGGGAATACCATGTGTAGGCACTTGCTCACACACAAAATGTGAACTGGTGCTCCGTGGCTAAGTTGCAAAAGATAAAAAAGGAAGCAATAAAAATATATTACTTGCTTATTGAAAAATCAAAAGCGAAACTACCTAGTATTCTGCTCTTGCTTTGAATTTTATTTCATTTTCTACAACAAATGTACATAAAATAGTGTCCTCTCTTCACCTATTAGACATCAACTCCTTGTTGGACAAAATGTTGAAGTCTTTAAGAGAGAAGGTTGGACAGAATAACCCCCACAATCAAAAAGCTACCGTTTAACCCTCCTGGAAAATGGGAGAATCATAAAATGTAACCAATTCGTCTTTTAAAGTGTATTTCGTGTCATAAATATGGATGTTCTAAAAATTTCACACAAGTAAGATAAAAGCACAGCTTGTGCTTCTCAACCTACAAATGACTGCAGTCCCATATTTTTCCAATTCGCCTACTTCTGTATCGACCTTATGTTTCTAAGAACTGCATAAATGCTTCTGCTAAACTTTGCAAGTTAAGATAACAAAATTATCAACATTATACTAATGGACCAATGGTAAGAGCCTCAAGGGTAGTTCTTGTTATATCTGTTGCTTACCTAGACATTTCTTGAATCTGACTCTACCTATACTTTTCTGGTTCACCAAATAGTCCCAATAAGTCTTATCTGTCTATTTTCTGAGATTTTTTTTTTTGACAAAACTTAAATTTTAATCATTTTTATCTTGCATTCATTTTCAAACATACATTCTCAATAAATCCCGATAGGCATTTCTTCATTTTTAACCACACATGCTGTAAATAAAAGACACTTCTCTTCTTACAAAGGTTTTGTTAAACAAACTCTATAGCACTTATAGACTTCTGTCAAATTAAAGTACAACCTAAATTGAAACCAGCCACCAAAAACTTTATAAAATATTAAGTCCGACATCAACCAAAAAAGTGGTGCTATTATCATGTCAGAACCCTAATTGAAGACTAAATCGATCTTAGTCCACAGAGATGGGTAATGAAGGGGATGCCTCAGAATATTCCATTCCCCTATGAGAAGTATATTTTCTTTCCTCTACCTCATTTAACACAATGTACAGAAAAGGAGGAGAATATAGAACTAATGGAAACAAAGAGAGAAAGAACATCATTCGTCTTATCCTTTACGGTAAGAAGCAACGTATGCATTTTTCCCAAATATAAAACAATGTTAATCTGGTGTGTGCAGTTTGTTGTCTCCTGAAACCTCTATAAAGAGAAAATAACTAATCGGAGAGTATGGTAGACTGAAAGGGATGCTAACTTCAATATCTACTTCTCCCTTCTTACTTCTATTTAATGCCTCAACAAAACTAGCTTTAATGGCTTGTTATCATTTCTCTATCAAGTTGATCCAGTAACCTTGAGATTCCAGCAGCGATTCTAAAGAACAAATTAGGAAATTTGTCCATGTAATCCAGTTATAAGTACCCCATAAACGGGAAGAACAATTATACTAAAATTAAAAAGAAAGCGACTGGAAACGTGATATCCCGTCAAAAGAAGAAGCCAGATTTAATTGCTGTCACAAATAACACTGACTTCTGGAGCTGTCAAGCTACTCACAGACACTTAATTGATTCGTCATTTGAATTTCGCTCAAGCACTAAATTAATTTTTACTTCTAATTAATTGCAGAAACTACCACCAAATAGAGTGTATCCAATGAGCACATCTAAAATTGTTGTGACCAACGACACTGACCTCTAGAGCTGTCAAGCTAGTCACAAACACTTAGAAATTTATTCATCATTTGAATTTCACTTGAGCATTGAAATTAATGTTTACTTTTAATTAATTGCAGAAACTGCCACCAATTGATAGAATGTCTGCAATCAGGAAATCTGACGTATGCCATCAGATTCGAGATTTAGTCCTCCCCGTGATTAAAAAAAATATATATATATATATGACATATGACTTAATGACGGTCATAAAGTGTAGTAAGTCCATTAAGTGGCTGTGTTCTCCATTACTTGCTCTCATGAAAATCTCAAAGACCATCCCAAAAAATTTAGTTCTCCTCCAATAAATGCAAAACAAAGCATCAAATAAGAACCTTTTCATGTCCTTAGATTTGCAAGTTCATATATAGCTCGAGGAATAACATTTGATTCTGTGATCACATATACAAAAGAAGAACAGTTTGAAACAAGCCCTCGAAAATGTGAACACCATAATCTCAGAACCAAACCAAACGAATACCACCAGACATAACTCTACTACTATATAAGTATCAACAAATTAAATGTCAATATCATCGTTGGAAGATAAGATAACAGATCACGACACTTCAAGTAACAAAAATTATGATATCTTGACAACTAAACTAGTGTATAATCAAATAGCCAGTGATCCATACAGATTCCTAAATCCAATTCCAATTCCAATAAAGTACTATTTATTTCCTTAGACAACAAAAAATTACACCTTTGCCACTAAAAGCAATTTGATCCTGCAAATATGAAGTAAATCCTAAAAGAGCAAATCTGTAATTCAACATTCCTAAGTCCTACAAATCAACAAAAGAATAAACACATATATAATTCTCTATGAACAGAGACAAAAAAAGATGAGGACTTACAGGAGGGGTCTTTACGATGATGCCTTCATCTGGTTCTTGACTAACCGGCAGATGAGCAGAATCCCCAGCAGCCGAGGATGAGAAGTGGTGGTAGTCACCGCCTCCACCGAACGGCGGCTTCATGGAAGTGAAAGACAACTGTTTCTTCATAATCTGTTGCTGTGATTGCTGCTGTTGCATAATTTTATCTTTTTCCATAGCTCAAAGACTGACCGAATTTCCCCTTTTTATCTTCAATTTTGAAGAGTCGATCTTTGAGGTTCTTTTGAGGGTTTGTAGCAGAGGAGAAGGGAATGAGAATTAGAGATGGGGAACGGAAGAAGAATTGAAGGGGAGAAATGGTATTTTGTGACGAATTGAAGTGAATTGAGGAGTTGAACGGAGATCTGATTTGGGTGTGTAGAGAGAAGAAAAAAGCGGGAGAAGAGAGAGAAAGAATGGGGGTAGAAAACGAGGGAGAGACGAAGGAAGGAGGGAATTTGGTTCGGATGTAGATGTGGAGGGAACCACATTTTATTTTATGTAAAAAATAAATACATAAAGAATAAAATCAACCAAATCACATGTATTTAGGCGTAGGAAATAATTTTATCATACATATATCCCATCTAGTTTATTTATAAATTCAAATTATGCTAGTATACCTTACTACCAATTTAATCCAACTATAGGGATAAATTTTTTCGACAAAATCAAGAGGATTAAAGAGTATTTGGGTAGATCAGGAAAATAGATTAATTTTTTTTGAGAAAGTAAAGATGTGTAAATTTTTCACATTTCTTTTCCTATAGCTCTCTCGGTGATTATATTTACATAAATTATACTGTATTTGACAAGCAATTTATAAACTTATTTAGGATATGTTAGAATCCTTTAAAAAATAATTTTTGAATGTTTAATTATAAAGTGAGTGAATGCGGTAATAAAAATTTAGAAAATGAATTAAAAATGATAATTGAAAAATATTTTTGTTTAAGACTATATCAAACAAGCTCTTTTTTTTTAACATTTATAAATTAGTTCAAATAGTGATGGAATAGTGGGTTTTGAGACATATTTGGGGATAAATAATAATTTCAAGAGATACATATAATATTTATCATGATCTGTGGAGTTTTCTATATATGAAATAAATATTAAATGCATGTATGTCTTTACTCTTTTTAAAATGTTTCTTTCTTATTTCAACAAAAAAATTCATCAATCTTTTCTTAAATTTACACAAAAAATGTTTACTGCTGTTGAATTCGACTGCAATGTAAGCAACACGTTGATAAACAAAATTCCCTAAGCATACTTTTGATCACAGTCAAATTTTACGCATATTCTGCCATACAGAATTATTTGTACTGCCATTTTACATGTTATTCATATGCAAGATTAAGCGTAAAACCAGCAATTTTCGCAACTAGTTTCACCATGTGTTTTGCTTAGCTTATTCAAGAAATCCATGTTCATAAAAATATATGCTATTGCTACCTCAATCTCTTGATAACCATTTATCATGTTTATTAGGAGTGGGTGTCGGTTGGTTAATTCGATTTTTTTTACCCGAACCACCCTTGGTGGGTTTGGAATTTTCCAAACCAAACCGAACCGAGTTGGTTTTTTGCTTGGACCAAAATCGACCCAACACAGTCGGTTCGGTCGGCTCTCAGGGTTTTTGGCCTTTTTTTAAAAATCCATCAATTTTTCGGCTTGATGGAAACCAATCCAAAAACCAACCACCATGGTAAAAAAAAAAAAAAAAAAAAAAAAAAAAAAAAATTGAACCGAGTCGGTCAGTTGGCCCAATTTTTGTGGTTTAGCTGTTTTTTTGTCCTGGTAATGTTCTATCGCTCCTGGGACCGTCGTAATTACAATGCTCTCGGGGTAATTTACGGATACATACGATATCCGTTTTGAAATCCAATACCATATCTAAATCCAGTACGATGAGGCGAAACTCTAGCAATTCGAAAAATTTTCCGGCGATACCGTGACAGCCGGTCAAAGTTTTGAGCATTTTTTAGCTTAAAATATGGCAAAAAACTTTGACCAACTGCTACGGTATTGTCGGAAAATTTCCCAAATTGTTGGAGTTATGCTTTATCGTGCTGGACTTAGATTTGGTATCGGATTTCAAAATGGAGATCGTATATATCCATAAATTATCCCGAGAGCGCAATAATTACAACGCTCCCGGGAGCACTTGAAAGGTGCTATTTTTTGTCCACCCCTAAATTGTTCATAAACCATCCATTTATAAACATGGTGCACAAATCTGCATTTTTGGGCATCAAAGTCATCACAATTACTTCAAAGAGTGAACCATTTTAAATGGATTGTGGCTAAGTTTCAATTCAAATATTAAAATTAAAAGAAAAAGAAAAGAAGTATAAAAAAATACAGAAGATTCTAAAAGTAAAAAGGATGTAGATTCATTTGGCAACGTTTTTGCTTTGTATTCAACATTCGGGATAATTTCTACATTTTTTTTCTAGCTGACTTTTGTCTATTTTCCTTTTGCTTGAAGTAGGTATTCTAGTGGCACGTAACCGGGTTCGAACCGGGCGGTTCACAAATCGCACCGTTAAAGCTGGCCATCTGTTGGCGCGTCTTGCTGTACACTTTTGACTTGAAATAACAACTCGCCACGTGTCATGTGTTGAAGGGCCGAAGCTAGTAAAACTAAAATGGGACTGGACAATTTATTGGGCCAGGCTTCTTTTCCCATCACACAGCCGATGAAGGTGGGCTTAAGCCATCTGTGTCAATTATATCCATTTTAGTTGTTGGAGTCTGTCCAAAGACCCACTAATGTTATGATTAGGCCTCATGATCCATATCGTCACTGTTTTTGGAAAAATACGCCTCCGTTATATTTGTTAACAAAAATTCTATTTTGCCTTTTGAAATATAATAATTTTATTATTTATTATTTATTATTATTTTAATTAATTAAAACAATGGACGGTGACTTAATATAACTAATTAAAATCAGCTTAGTGCACCATACGATTATGATTGAAACTTCACCATGCTACCAGCGATTGATGAAACACTAAAGTCAACTGATATCAAGAACATTGGAGAAAAAAATTCATGTGAAACTTCAGCATGATATCAATAATTGGTTGCACCAATCAACTATCACTGACACCAATTACCAACAACGGTTAAATTAAATCAAACAACAACTAATGATGAGTATTTACATTGTTGTGCTACCAAGTACCAACACCAATCCAAGTGACTATATTTAGAGTATCTCCAAGAACTTCTTTACTTTTAGACACAATAATTTATAAAATATAGAGAATTTTTAAGTTTAAATAATAAAATTTTTTATTATTCATTCTACAACACTAACAAAATATCTACATTGACTCTTTATTTTGCTTTTTTCAAAAACAAATTGGTATTTGTCTCATTTTCATTTAATATCAATAATTTTAAATTTGAATAACCAATAAAATCAAATATAACTAGCATAGTCCAAGAATGAGATATTGAAAGTTGTAATCATTAAATTATGAAAATTTTGACTCTCTAAATTTGGAGAGCCAATTCTTTTCTTTAACTTAAAATGTTAAGTTAAAGAGTCAATTGACTGGAATTTAATAATTTAGCTCTTTAAAGTAGAGGATCTCAATTTTAAATAGTTTGTGGGAGATGTTCTTAGATTGTAACTTATTATGCAACTAACAATGGCGATGTCCGGTTTACTACGAGAAAACCAATGTTTAGAAAATCGAACCTCAGTGAGAGGAGAAATGTTCAAGGTCAAAGCAGTCGAGCGGTCGAATCGTTTTTAATTAAAAAATATAAAAAATAAATTAAAACTAATAAATTTATAAAAATAATTTTAAAAAATTAGAAAAACCGGTTCAATCGGTTGAACCGGCCGGTTCAACACCGGTTGAACCGGCCGGTTCAACACCGGTTCAACCGGTCGATTGACCGGTTTTTGACCGATTTTCTGATACCCGGTTTTAAGGCATAACCGGACCGGTTTTTAGACCGGTTCACGGTTGAATCGGTTGAACCGACCGGTCCGGTCCGATTTTCTAAACACTGGAAAAAACTATGCATATATTAATATCTATGCAAGTAGATAACTTAAGCCTAAGAAAAAGTTCATGTGTCCCATATTTTGTTTAGTTCGCATTTATTTTATTTCATTAAGAAATTTAAAAAGCTTTCAGTTACTTGAAAGAAAGCAATCAAGTGAAATCAATGAAAAAAGCGAAACCAACATTTTTTCTTCAAATTACCCCCCAAAAATTTTTTTTTCTTAAAAGAACAATGAAACTAACATATGGAACCTTAACTTTCGGTCTTTTTTATTTTATTACAGAAATCAACGTATTTATGAATAGCATCATCAACAAGTACATCATACATTATGGTGGGATAAACATCTACCCACTCGAATGAGGCTGACATAGAATGGGCTCCCCCCCGCCGAACGATGAGTGACTCCGTTCGCAAACCGATGAATACAAGAAAATCGGATATTCTGAATTTTATTACAAAGAGATGAACAATCCTCAACAATTCAACCAAACTGACACCAATCAACACTGGGGTTTTGGAGAGCAAGGCAAACCAGTTGAGCGTCCGTCTCCACAATGACATCATGCATGGTGCGGCTAGCTCCTTAATCGACTTTAAGACTTCCCGAATCCCAGGGACGGAGGCAAGGGTGGTCGTGAGGGGTCACGTGACTAGGGTTGGCAACGGGTCGGGTTCGGGTCGGGTCGGCCGTTTCCGTGGCCGACCCGCGAATAAAATTTCGACCCAAACCCGTCCCGTGACCCGCGAATAATCGGGTCGGGTCATGGATGGCTCGGGTCAAGCCGTTGACCCGAGCGTTGACCCGTTTTTTTTTTTAAATAAATTTTTGAAACTCAAGTATATTGGGTCAGGAACAGGAATAAGAGATTGAGTATATTGAGTATTTTTGAAACTCAAGTCGTTGACCTGATAGTGAATAAAAGATTAGCCAACTATGGATTTAGTCATTTAGCATTGAGGGACAATATATTGGGTTTTGGTAGTGGTCTAGTGGATAGTAATTGGTTTTGGGTAGGGTAGTTGGGTCTTGGCCATTTAAAGTTGGATTTTATTTGGATAAACTCAAGTCTCAAACATAACAATTTTAAAAAAAAAAGGTGAATATGTATTTTTGGCGGGTCGCGGGTCACGGGTCGGGTCACGGAGCCGACCCGAACCCGACCCGTGACCCGCGGCGGGTCACGGGAGCCGACCCAAACCCGACCCGCCGACCCGCGGGTCGGCAAAATTCCTTCCCATTCGGGTCTCCAGCGGGTTCGGGTCGGGTCGGGTCATTTTGCCATCCCTACACGTGACCCCTCAACTTTTAGACCCAAAATTTTTTCTAGTTATAAAAAAAATAAAAAATAAAAAAAATCACAAGGCACCAAATATATGAATTTGAGTCCATATAATTGTTCACAAAGAATAATTGTGACCTCCTCTTGGGGGTCATTATTATAATAGCCATTCTGAATACCTTATTGGACCCATGAGCGCACTTGTCTAGTTTTTTTTTTATTCAAATAAATTTTTATTATTTAGCAATGGCAAATGTGATTTAAGAGAGTTTGTTTAGTCCATTTAATTTAATGATAACTAGACTTTTTCACCCGTGCGTTGCACGGGAGGCTAATGTATCAAAAATTAGAGGGCTGGATATACGTTAAGATTATGTTAATAACACCACCAAGATAAAAAATAAATAAAAAAAAATCAAGCACTCGTGAGCGCACCAAACTTAAACATTAATACAAGTGATGAAAGATTTGTATCAAAATTTCAGCAGAGCTTCCTCTGTATATTATACAATTCTTTCCTGTAAACTATACAAGGCACAAATATTCATCAACTACAGGACTTGATTTACAACTCTCCTCATCACTTCTCAATAATAAACACATCATAGAAACAACACCATTAATACAAGAATGAAGTGACTTAAATGTAAATCTCAACACTAACATTCACCAAGAACATCAATTTCATATTAATTGTCAAATGCATCACAATACGACAACAATATACGTTCTTACACGAGACAAATATCTCCAAATTCAAGTATATCAAAATGCTCGGGGATTACATGGAAAACCTGTTCAAATATGAAACTATATTATGAAAAACTGACACAAAATAAATCTAACTCATTGTTGAAAGTTGAATTTCCGATAATAAAGCAATCCTACTTACCTCAGTCAAAGCACAATGTTACTCATAGATAAGGGTAGTATATAATCAATTTATACACATCCATAAAGTATCTCGACGGGGACATGATCTCTTTCTACAAATATAATAATACAAAACCAATATTATATAAAGAAAATGATAGTGTGTCGAGGGCTTATGTAAAAAAAAGAATAATCTATATAAATAACGTACCTGACACGCTTAAGATGCAACGTGCTATAAATTACTAAAAATTTCTTTGTATACAACATTTGTAGTGGTGTTAGTTGGAAGTCCATTGCCGTCACATATTACAAACTTCAGTCATTTCATATTGGTGACCCTCGACACAGCAACATAGAGCTGGCCATGAGTGAATACTGGTTTCCTCAGATAAACCCCAACATTGGTGAGAGTCTGACCTTGACTCTTGTTGATGGTCATCGCATAGCAAACCATAAATTTTTATTATTTAGCAATGGCAAATGTGATTTAAGAGAGTTTGTTTAGTCCATTTAATTTAATGATAATTGACATTTTACTAATTTAATTTATTTGCTTACTCTTACTCTAAAAATCTCTATAAATCTATAACTTCCCTTTGAATTTGAAAACTATATGTGTCAATTTTCTGTTAATTTATAATTAGAATATGTTTGGTAAAGATTTTTAAGAAAATGAATGTCAAATAAGCTCTTCAAGTATATAATATTCAATCAAAGTCATTAATAGTAATCTTGTATCACACATCACTCATCATTATTATCAAAAAGTCTTATAGTTTACTATTTAAATTAAAGATTAACCCAAATACATATTAAATTTCTTACCTTTTAGTAATATTTTTTTATCAGCCCGCCCCTTTAAAAAAAATTTCCCTGCAGGAACTAATATTTGTGCCCCTCAACTCTTAACCTCTGGCTCGTCCCCACCGAATCCCCAAAGCCTCCTTGTGCTTAGCATCAAAACATCCCTCAAAAGGTGCATAATAATTCGAATCAAAATTTGTAAATTATTATTGAAATCTATAATATTATATTATAATTTTTTTAATTTTTGTTTTGTATTAATGTTGGTTTATGCAAATAAACTATTTTAATTATCCCGTGCATCACACAACAAAACTTCCAGTTAAAATTAACTTTTATTTCATATGAAAAAATATTGAAGACTACTTAACAAATAATGAAAAATATTATGGAACCTTTTAGAATTTATCATAAAATGTAAAGTATTAAATTAATTGTGATATTAAATCGTTTAAAAAATATGACAAGATTAAAAAAACAAATTATGATATTTATATAAAAAAAGCGTAAATTTTAATTGTGATATCAAAATTGAATAATTACACTAATTATTTACCTAAAAACTCAAGTTAGTCCTATGTTACTCTACAACCCGACTTTATGGTCAAAATGAGGTGGTATCATATGTTGATACTTGATAGGCTTTCTTTTTTCTTTTTCTTTTTTTTTTTTTGGAGTAACTGTTGATACTTCATAGTTGATAATGTGATAGGATTTTCATTTTACAATTTTTTTAAATCTATTTTTATCCATTTTTTCTTTATCCTAAATCAATCACATTCGTATATCTCATGTAACATATACTATACAAATCTCCACCATTCAACTCCATTCATTCTCTCTCCTCTTTCACATAAAAATCCATAAAAAGGGGGTCAAAAAATCAATCATATCACCCTAGACTCTTCATGAAGAGTGATACCATTTTTAATTTAATGGAAAGTAATTTTAATTAAAGACGTGGGTACAATAATCCGTAACAGTATTTGGATTAATTATGTAAAATTACTTGCTTTACTTATTGATTTTTTTTTAATTTATGTACAAGATTAAGAAAATTATTTGGCATGTGACAAAATAAGTAACTTAAGTATAATGAAAATTATTTCGTAATGGCAACCCCAACAACTGTTCATCGACGGACGACCCTGTGAATGGAAGGAATCCATCCCGAAAAATCGCATTCCCAGGCATCCAGCCACATAGCGGATTATTGATTCATCCCTAGACTTCTCTTAACAGTAGTTTTGTTTCAAGTTTTATCTTCTCTCTCTTTGTTCTGTTAATTTTTTGTAACACTTTTTTGTTGTATATATGAATTGTTTCTTTAGCGGATATCAGTCTATTTTTTGGAGTTGGTAATATTGGATTCGATAATATTGGATGAAATTGGAAAAGATTAACGATGGAAAAATTGGAAAAAAGAAAAAAAGAAAAAAATTAAAAAGAAATGGAAGGGGTTGTAAGAGGAACTAGATTGAATGGAAGATGTATCTTTTCCATTATGTAATGGTATTTATACACAAAATAAATACTATCTAATCTAACTACTTAGAATACTTAAAATTCAAACTACTCTTCTCCATTATCTTGATCATCTGACAACATTTCAAACTATCATTCTATATCTCCTAATTATTTAGTTAGATACAATAATATTTGAAATTTAAATTATTCTTGGATAAGTTGTAACTCTTCAAATCAATCAAAAGATGTCTTTGGTTAAGGCGTGGCCAAGCCTTAAGTGACTTGACCTACTTGATAATATTGTGTTGTAATACCCCCACTCAAGTTGGAGGGGGCGAAGAACGCACACCCAACTTGCTTGTTAGACGACGAAATTGTTCAACGCCTAAAGGTTTGGTGAAAATGTCAGCTAGCTACTTTGCGGATTGAATGTGCCGATGAACGATGAGACCAGATAGGATCTTTTCGCTAACAAAGTAACAATCTAGTTCGATATGTTTTGTGCGCTCATGAAAGACCAGATTTTTAGATATGTGGACTGCAAGTTGGTTATCACAATAAATTGGAATTGGGCTAGTATGCCTGATCAGAAAATAGATAATGGAGCCATTGAAGTTCTGCAGTAAGGTTAGCCATAGCTCTCTGTATTCGGCAGATGAGCGAGAAACAGTAGGTTGTTTCTTTCACTTCCATGAAATTGGGTTTGTACCAAGCATGGTGAAGTAGCCTGTGGTTTTTCGGCGAGTTATAGGACATCCAGCCCGATCAGAGTCCGTATATCCAGAGAATGATAGAGGACTAGAGGAGGATAAGAAGATACCATGATGAATAGAACCTTTGAGATAACTGAGGATACGCAACGTAGCTTGAAAGTGAGCAGAACGTGGGTGTTGCATGAATTTACTCAGATAATTGACAGAGAACGCAATATCTGGTCTTGTGACAATTAAATAGAGGAGACGTCCTATTAGACGATGGTACGACTTAGGATCAGAAAGTGGGCCGCCATCCGATGGAAGCAACTTCAAATGTTGTTCCATAGGGAAATAGAAGGACTTGACATTTGTTAGACCAGAATCTTTGAGAATGTCAAGTATGTACTTACGTTGACATAGAAAGATGCCTTGAGAAGAATGAGAAATTTCAATGCCGAGAAAGTATTGAAGTCGGCCGAGATCCTTCATAGAGAAGTGCTTTTGTAGACGGTGTTTGAGAGAATAGATGTACGTGTCATTTGTTCTTGTGATGACGATATCATCGACATAGACAAGGATAAAAATAGAAAGTTCTCCAGAGTGATAAGTGAAAAGAGAATAGTCAGCTTTAGACTAAGAAAATCCCTCATCTAAAAGGGTGGAAGGGAATTTGGCAAACCATTGCTTAGAAACTTGTTTTAAACCATATAAGAATTTATTTAAACAACAAACTCTAGAATCCCCATTTTTATTGAAATCAAGAGGGATTTGCATGTACATCTTTTCGTGGAGATCACCTTGTAAAAAGGCATTATTGATATCAAGCTGGTGTAATGACCATTTTTTTACAGAAGCGCTGGAGAGAAGTGCACGGACGGTGACTAATTTAGCAACAGAAGCGAACGTGTCATGATAATCAATGCCTTCTTGTTGCGTGTAGTCTTTGGCTACAAGACTTGCTTTATAGCCCTCTATAAATCCATCAACGTTAAATTTTATTTTATAAATCCACTTGCATCCAACAGTTGTCTTTCCTCATGGAAGAGTAACCACGGTCCAAGTATTATTTACCTCTAAAGCTTGAATTTCCTTGGCCATGGCTTCTTTCCACTGTGGATGTTTCATTGCCTCAGTGAAATTACGAGGCTCAACAGAGTTTATCACATTGGAAAGGAAAACTTTCTGCGAAGGAGAAACTTGTTCAAGAGAAAGAGAGTTGATGAGAGGGTGAGGGTCAATTGAAGTGCAACGTTGAATTGAGCATATATAATCTTTCATCCAAACAGGAGGATGTCGGATTGGTTTGGAAGGCAACTCCTGTGTGGGGTCAATTGTAGGTGGAACTGATGACCTCGAAGGATGAGAGGGAGAAGAACTATCAAGCCCAGGAGAATTAGTAAGGGCAAAGATGATTTTGAATGTAAAGAAGGACTAGATTGTCCAGGTGTGTGGAATGAGAAACTGGAGATGGAGGCGATTCAAGTACCGGATGAGGAAAAGAGATGAGAGGATGTTCATATAGGCTATGATTGTTAGTAGGAGATGAAGATAAATCATCATCATAGAAAACAGGAGACGTTGGTTCTTTTGCGACAAGGAAATCAGGAGAAGTGGGAAGCCCATCATGGAAAGGAAACTTAGATTCATGAAAAATGGCATCTCTACATACAAATGTTTGCTTTGTTTCTAGGTCAAGAATGATGTATCCCTTATGATTAAAAGGATATCCAAGGAAGACACCTGAGCATTATCTAGAATCCATCTTATTTTTAATAGAAGTGTTTTTGCCGAAATAAAGACAGCCAAATACTCGAAATTGATTGTAAGATGGTGGTGTACCAAGAAGACCTTCATGAGGAGAACGGTTATGAAGTATCAGTGTTGGGAGTTTGTTAATAATATAAGCTACAGTAAAAACACATTCTCCCCAATATTTGATGGGAAGATTTGCTTGAAAGCGAAATGCTCCCGCAACGCTAAGAAGATGACGATTGTAACGCCCCGTCCAGTTCCACATACATATACGTCATAAATGACGTCATATCAGAGTGTACCGTGCACGCATCATAAACATAACGTATAAAGATAAAGCCACCTTCGGGCCTGTGCACGGGTTTTCATTTCTTTTTATACATAGTGGAACTAGACGAACGTCAATCATACATTCATACCCGAAACCCTAAACATTGAAAACATATAACCTACTAGGGTTTCGGAGTCCATTACATAGCGCAGGATCGTCAATTCCCGTTCCCAATCACACACCACATCACGTCATTAGGACCGTTCGCCATCTCCCGATCACATCACCTTCATAGAACATAAACATAGACACGTAATGAGTCATAAAGACTCAGTAGATAATAGATGCAATGCATGACATATTCATAATCGTGGGCCCATTGCGAACCATATGTTTATATTGGCGCCGTAACATATAATCATACTTTAATTGGCCAGACCCCAGTCCTTTGTGGGACCTCCATTTGGACCAATTGTCTCAAACCTTTGTGAGACGAACATTATATAAACATTTGGTAGGCAACCCTATTCATCGTTTTTCATGCATGATCATGCTTCAATGTATACGCATAAATAAACACGTGTAATATCCTACGCATAACCTTGTCCTCAACACATATGTATTGCATATAACACGTGCGTTCCCTTGCATATACATGAACGTAGTTGAGGTCTTATACTTCATACATCATAATCACACATGTATCATAGCATAACATATCATAAGCATAAGACAAGCCAATGGATCCTACACATGCTTTCTAGGTTCATACATAGCATAAACATGGCATAAACATGGCTAATTCTTGATTCATTCATTCATAAGCATAGATATATGACATAAAACATGTAAAACATCCATATCTACCATAGATGAAGTTCAAACAAGCATGGAGAAGCTTCCTCTTCTTCCTCTTCTCCTCCCCCTCTTCTTCTTCTTCTTTCTCTTCTTCCCTTCCTTCTTGTAATCAAGGATTACACAAGCATTACATAGGTCCTACATGAAATTGGAGATGATCACATGGGTGTTTGGGAGTCTTGGTAGGGTTTAGGGAGTATTTTGGGGTCTTGGAGTCGAGCTTGCATGAATAGTACCCAAGAAATGACAAGAATCTTCTTAAAGACCAATTCTGCCGACTTAAAATTACGGTCGTAAATCTCCCTGTTACGGTCGTAAATTCCAAAATTACGGCCGTAACTCATTAAATTACGGCCGTAACTCGGCACACACGCGACCGCGCTTCCGGTCACGCGACCAGCAGAGGATCAGCCCTTTAACCTTCATTCTTGACTTACGGCCGTAACCTTTTACCATTACGACCGTAACCTGAACATTACGGCCGTAACCTTGCACCATTACGGCCGTAACGTGACTTTTACGGCCGTAATCATTACATTTACGGCCGTAATTCTGGTTCTGCAGAATTTTCCCATTTTCCTCTTTTCGAAGGCCGTTTCGCATCCCGAGGCATATCCCGTACTGCAAATCATAAGGTGAACATATCCTATACATATACGTCATACTGAAACGTCATCATGTCATTTCATATCATATACGGGGTCATATACGGGCGTATATACGAAATCATATCCGTATCCGGGACGAATTCGGGCGGGTCATTACAACGATGTTTGCCTTCTACAACTCCTATTGTCGAGGAGTGTAGATGCAACTACGTTGGTGACGTATGCCATGGTTGTGAAACCATGATTGAAATTCACGAGATAAGAATTCATCTCTATTATCCATATGTATTTTCTGAAGACGGGGAAAATGAATCTTATTGAAACCCGTAGACACCTTCATTATTTTTGATGAATATTGAGTGAGAACAAAATTATGAAAGAATGCAAAAAACTTTAAAGTCTCACTTTTTGATTGCACTAAGTATAGCCAAGTGCACCATGAAAAGTCATCAACAATTGTAAGAAAATAACGAGAGCCATTCGTCGATGAAACCGTAAATGGTCCTCATAAATCACCATGCAAAAACTCAAAGCAAAATGTGGAAGAAATAAAACTTTTATTAAATGATAATCGAACTTGCTTTGTGCCCTCGGGCATACAACACAATCAGTACTTAAATATGGAGAAATAGAATCTAAAGAACGACAAATCAACCTAAAACATTCTAAACTTGGATGTCCAAGTCTTCGATGCCAAACATCAGACGATAATTTATTCGCTAAGCATAAAGCAGAAGGAGAACAGAGTTGATATAGCCCTGCAACACGATCAGCTCTATCAATCACCTGGTTCGTGCATAGGTCCTGAAATATACAAGAATCGAATGAGAATATAACCGAGCAATATGATGTACGAGTTAATTGAGTGACTGAAATCAAGTTAAATTGAAAACATGGAACATAATACACATGTTTCAATTGAAAGGAATGAGAAAACTGAACATCCCCAATATGAGTTACGGATACAGTAGAACCATTAGGCAATTGTATAGAAATTGGAGAAATAATTTTACGATATATGTTGAAAGGAGATAAGGAGCAACAAATATGATGTGTAGCTCCACTATCGATATACCAAGGAGTATAAGAGGAGGATGATGTACCTATTAGGTTCACACATGGAAGATGTTGTTCATCGGAATCCTTGAATTCACGAATAACTTCAAGCACCCGATCATATTGTTCAGCAGAGAAGCAAAAAAATGAAGTCGTGGCAAGAGGTGGGCTCGGGGGTTAAGTTGCGTTTACAGCAGCATTAATGTTGGCCCCACTAAAGTTGGAAGAGGAGCCCCCTTTTGTGCGACCTTTGTGACCTGGTGGGTATCCATGAAACTTAAAGCATGTCTTACGAACATGTCCATGGCGGTTACAATGGTCGCAGAAGGGACGGTGGCATTTGTTAGCCGAATTAGATGAGCGAAAATTGTTGCTTTCATGTTTTTATATTGCAGTTGCTGCTAATTCTACCTTTGGGATGGTTGTGTTGTTGATATATTGTTGTTATTCTTCTTGCTTGACAAGACCAAAGATCTTTTCAATATTTGGAAAAGGCTCGATCATCAATATCTAGGGATGGCAACGGGTCGGGTTCGGTTCAGATCGGCCATACCCATACCCGAACCGAAATCCCGATTCCATATCCATAACCGAACCGAACCGTGGACCATTCGTGTCGGTTCAGTTCGGGTAACCATTAGGATTCATGTTAAAACCCATACGGGTACCCGTATACCCGATAAGAATTCTGGCCCGCCATGTCTCGGATTTTGGCTCACTTATCAATACAAATTAAATAATTTATTGCACTTTTATGACCGAGTTCTGCAGCACAACAGGCACCAGTTGACCAATGCCCAATTATTATATTTATATAGCCAATCTCTCACCTTCCTTTTCCTTCTAACCGATGTGGGACAAAGTTCTTAGTCATTGTTTTTGAATATCAATCAAACACTCCACTTTGCTCCTCACTCCTCCTCACAGTAGATTTGGGATCAATATTTCAATGATATACCATATACTTGCTTTGCTATTTCTTGCTGGCATACATAAGCGCTATTTCCTTTCTTTTGTCTTTTTCTTTTGAGTGCTATTTCTTATTTTCTAATTAGAATAATTATATTAATTCTTTATTCAATATATTTATCACATTTTTTTATTATTTTTATTCATCTAAATTAATAGTAAATTAAAAAAACATAATGAGAAACATAAAAATATAATAGTTTGTCATTGTTATAATATTTTAAATCTTGTCTAATTAATCTAGTCTAATCTTTAAAGCAGCTTAGAAGTCATATATGTCTTAAGGTCTTCTTTTGCAGGATAAATCTTTATTGTCTATAAAAACAAAGTTAGTAAAACTATAAAAATTAGCCAAACAAAAAAACTGAAAAAAAACCTTTGATGATGCTTCTCCTTCTTGATAGACTCTGAACTATAAAAATTTCCAAAAAAAAATAAAAATTGCGGGTATTCGGTTCGGGTTCGGATATGCCTCTAAAACCCACATCCGACCCATATCCATTTCGGGTTTTCATATCAAAAACCATATCCAACCCGTCGATCCGTCGGTTCGGGTTTTTTCTACCCATTCAGTTCGGGTACCCGCGGTTTTCGGGTTTCACGGGTCGTTTTGCCATCCCTATCAATATCTGACTACGAATATTAGAAAAACAATCGTGCAAGCCTTGCAAGAATTCCATTGCACGATCCTTTTCTTATCTTTCAAGTAGAGCCTTGTTTGCTCTACAGATACAAGTTTCAGATGGATAAAATTGATGCTAACTCATCCCATAATGCCTTGATTTTGGTGTGATAAGTTAGGACGTCCATATCTTCTTGTTTGATATTGAAAATGGTTGCCTTGAGATGAAAGAGTTTGGATGCATTAGAATGCCCAAAACGAGTACGTAGACTCTTCCAGAGATCAAATGCGCTATTCTCAAAGGGACAGCTAGAACGGATTTCTTGTGGACATGAATTTATGATCCAGCTGCTGACTAAATCGTTGCAATGTTTCCAGCTGGTGTATTCTAATTGATCAGTGGGTGGCAAAAGAGTGCCATCGATAAAGCCAAGTTTTCCTTTGGCATTTAAGACTTTTGTGATGCCTCGAGACCAGGTGGCATAGTTATCACCTATGAGTTCCGGAGAGAAGACAATGGTAGTAGGATTTTCGGAAGGATGAATATGGTAAGGATCTAGTTTGGAAGAGGATTGAGTTGGTAAGGTAAGGATCGCATCACCAAATTTTTCTTCCGTTTGAGTAGTGGTGGCAGCCATTGTTTCTTAAAATTTGAAGGAGAAAGGATTGTATTACTGGTGCTCTGATACCATGTAAAAGGAACCAGATTGAATGGAAGATGTATCTTTTCCATTATGTAATGATATTTATATACAAAATAAATCCTATCTAATCTAGATACTTACAATATTTAAAATTCAAACTATTCTTCTCTATATCTTGATCATCTAACAACATTTCAAACTATCATTCTATATCTCCTACTCATCTAGCTAGATACAATAATATTTGAAATTTAAACTATTCTTAGATAAGTTGTAACTCTTCAAATCAATCAGAAGATGTCTTTGGTTAAGGCGTGGGTACGCCTTAAGTGACTTGACCTACTTGATAATGTTGTGTTGTAATAGGGGTATTTAAAAAATTAAATAAATAAATAAATAAAACAAACAAGCAAAACCTTTTTGTTGCGCAATTGGTATTCCTAATATTGAGTTGTTCTAATAATACATGGTCCACTCGTCATATATTACGTATATATGATACGATACAATTGAAAAATATATTTTAACTATCATTTAACATTTATTTCCCATCAAACTTGCTGTGGTAACCTGCTTAACAACAGAGTAGATTGCCCACCTCTTTTAATTTTCCTTTAACGACGATCAATTTATTCGCCTCAGATTTCTAGTTCTAGATATGTTATAGAAGAACGTATCATTTTTATAAAATAATAATCAGTATTATATAATTATATAATACAAAACTATCATCTATGTTATATAAAATTGCATGAGTTAATTTTTTATTGATACGTTCCTAAAAAAATCAACAAATAAATTATTGATATTCTTGCCATCTATGAATCAATTATTACAAAAAATAATACCTTTAGGGCGGTCTGTCATTCCTATAACCTCATACTTGAATACCTTTAGAGATGATATAACAGTATATCGTTCCTAAAGATCTATAGACACAAGGCTATAAGGGCCACATGCCGTCGCTAAAGATTTAGTTTTTTGTAGTAAACTCTTGATATAATTTTGTATTATTAATTGAGGACATATTAAATGAGACTACTACTTGTTACCCGTAGCATTAATTCGATAAGAATTTTAAAATGATTCTACATCTTATATTTCAAATTGTTTTTTTAATTAATGTTAAAAGAATATTTATGGCCAAAAATATGTAGTTTAATTGAAACAAACTATGTGGCCTAATATTCTCGAGCTAACTTAGAACAAGTGATCAATACTACAAATATTTTTGTGGCACATTTAAATGAACATTTATATAAGAAGAGGTCTATAAGAACAAGTGATCAATACTAAATATGTCTCCTCATTTATTTACTTTAGTTTCTAGATTCTAGATACAAAGAAGAGGTCTATCTTTGTAGTATTTAGACTTGATTACTAAAGAATGAAACTAGTATTTTCTTCATCTTGATTTTCTTTGTTTGTCTCTTTCCATTTTTTTGGTAAATAGTTACATAGAGGGAGAAATACAAGTTTTTTTGGGTTAAGTAGTAGGAGAAACTTGATCATGGCAGTTCCTTCTTATTAAACCAAAATTTACATAGTTTCACTAGAGATTTGTATTTATTAATCATCTTCCATTTTATCTATTCTATGGTGGTGTAGCGCAATTCGACATCCTTGCTTCCAATATCTAGTGTCTATTCCCAAATACTCTAATGGATTGCTCACTACTTTGGCAAAATGCTCCTAGCTCTATCAGTTACTTACCATAGTTTTTAAATAAATTGCTCCTCAACTACTTTTTATCGAGTCTCCATTACCCAGTTCAGGCCCTGCTCTAATACCAATCCTAACAATTCAACCAAAATCCACAGCAATTCACGCAAATAACATTTTAATCAACAATGCTAAAATAATATTCAGCTCAATATATTGATGTAGATATGCAAAGTAGCCCAATTATAGGGAAATACAATAGATAATAGAGAAGAAAGTTGAGAAGCAAGTGATAGCAGTGTCTAGAAAAAAGGGAAAATAGAGATAAAAGAAGACGTATGTTGAAACTGTACATAATTAACTATCTATTCTCTAAAAGGATAGTGCCTATATGTAGTGTGAAGTGTGTGCATATTTTTAGTGTGAAGCATGTGTCTATTTTTCATTCTTTAAAATGATAGCATAATTAAACAATGTCGTCTGGTCTAATGCCCTTATCTCTAGCAGTTCCTTATCATATTTTTCAAATTGAACTTGGTTCATCCATTAATTTTAAGCATCTAAGTTTTTAACTTCATGTGGATGATGTAAAATTGGAGAAAAAGAAGGAGACCCGAGGTATGTATTGTGTTGAGGCCACAGAAAATCACCATGCTTTCATTTTGGTTATCGGAGTCATGAATATGGACCTCTATAGAGGTAAGAAAACTATTCTAAAGCTCGATGCATCACATGAATTTATGCAAGCATGTTTAAAACGAGAAAGGAAAAACTTGTTTAAGCACTTACTTGTGATTTGTGATTGTTCTCGCAAGACTACTTTGGGAAATATGAGCAACTACTGTGCATACCATGTTCCTAATCGCACAGTGATGATAGTAAGTGAATAAACTTAGGAGTTGAAATTTTATTCTCTGGAAAATAGGATTAAATTTCCTTACCCAACTAGCTAATGTCAATTGTAGATGCATATAGAGAGCTTGCCTCGAGTGATAAACCAAACAAAGAAATATGTCTATGAATTTGCAAGTATAGATAGATGATGTAAATTTTGTCAACTTGTTAATGATAGCATAAAGGTAGGTAAGAATGCTAAAATGGTCAACAATAGTATTGCTAGTGTAGTATAAATCCAACATATGACATTGTGACAATGATGTAAAACTTCATTTGGGTTTAAGATGGGTATTTTGTAAGATCCTTTCTCTCCTAGAACAAATTATGTTGGATGATCAATGATTTTCGAATCGCAGCATTAATTTGTTTTATAGTATGACTCAATCTAGATCTTGGTCACTGGCAGTGTCACATCATTATTTGATTACCACTCAAATGTGGCATTTGCTGATGATTTATTTTTCTAAAATCGACTTCTTACAATTGAGTTAAATGGTAATTTTGAGTCCAACGATTACATTTGTGTTGAAGAATGAAGAGAATAATGTGTGTGTGTGTGTGTTAGGATATAAATTTTTATGCACCTTTTATAGATTTTGATGTGAAATATAAGAGAGAATGAGTGGAGTTGAATGCTGTAGATTTGTGTAGTATATATAGAATAAGCAAATGTGATTGATTTGATCAAATTCAAATTTAAAAGAGAATGAATTTAAATATGTAAAAAGTTAGTGGCTAACATACACGTAGTAGAAAAATGTGAGCTTTCTTCTTCTCCACCCCACCCCCACCCCCAAAAATCTCTCTCTCTCTTTCGTGTCAGTACTACCTTTCATCAATCATCACTTGGGGATGGGACAGACATATTTTTTAAAAATTGTATTCTCTATAACTCGCCATGTCTTTCTTTCCCTATTTTATTTATTTCCACATACCACAAACCATATCTAATGTAGTTATTTGAAATCAGTTGCTGTTTGAGACAACACTACTTATTTCACTTCGTTTTCTCCCGTATAAGCCAGGATGTTATGTGAGCAAAAGCATCCCATAGGTCCTGCAAAATCATACTAACTATAACATTATTACTTTCAATGTTTGCATAACTTTTTGATTTGTTAAATTTTTTTTCCATTTTTCTTTTTCTGAAATTGAGTGATTGGATAGTAGTGAATATGAATAGTTATATTAGTATATCTTTTTGCAAAATTAAGTGATGAATTTTGATTTTTAACTTTTTACTTACTCATTACTCATTTCTATATATATATATATATATATATATATATATATATATATATATATATATATATAATGAAAGATTTGAAATAATCATTTTAGCCTTCAACCATACACATCCATCTTTTGTTTCAATCTATAGTTTATTGACTTTCCATAAATTTGTAGTCGTTGCATGAGTTAATAAAAATCACAATTGCGAGCCTATTGATTTTCAAATTCTGAATGAATTTTTTTTTCTTTTGGTTAATTTTAAAAACGTGAGTTATACTTTATGTAGATAAATTTAGTTATTTATGAAGCATTTTCACGCGTGCTATTTTACACATATTCTTAACTACATATTTTTTTTGTTCTTTTTCTACACATTTAGGACAATGTTAGATGTACATAGTTGACTAAATAATGGTAGACTATGCCGGGACAGCTAGGTATATATAGTTGGTTACATAATGGTTGACATAGTAGACACGTAAGCATGATCTTGTTGTTCTATCAATCACATCACTACATCAACAACAAAGATCATGCCTTGTGTCTACTACGTCAACCATTATGTAACCAACATTTTTCCGCTTAATGTAATTTTTTGTTTATTTAATTTTTTTAAGGAAATTATTTAATTGTTTTTCAGTTAAATAGGTTTTGTCATAGTGATTAATGTAGTGGGTGGTGAAGATTGCTATAATTTAAACTTCAGTTAAAAAAGTTTTAATATTACTGCGTGTCATAATAAATAATAAAAATGATATATTTCTAACACTAAAATTTTTATTAAAGTTTCAGCATTGACGTGACGCGTCCTGACGCTGTCATGCAGTAGTAGGAGTTTAGTAAGTGGACCCTACTACCATATGACAGCAATGGAAAGCCGCCACATTAAGTACTGGAACTTTAACAAAGTTTCAGTGCTTGAAATGTATAAAACTTCACGAAGTTATGTGCACGCAATTTCGTGTAAATACACATATATTTTCAACAACACACACATTTTTTAAGATAATATTAATCACATATTTTACATGAAATTGCGTGCATATCAACTTTATCACCAATCAAACATACCCTAAAATGTGAAAAGGAAAATTTCACATTAGTTATGACACTTCCTCGGGTGGTAATATTTGAATGGTTCTTTTGTTTATTTATTTTTTGGTCAATTTTCAAAAGTTGACTTTTATTTTATACAGATAAAAGTATTTTTACAGTCATTCTTTTGCAATCGTTTTTAACTTTTTTTTTCAAAAGAAAGATTTCATTAATGCAACGGATGATTACATGTTGGACATGTTTTTAACTTTATATTGTAGGAGAAGTATCTTTTTCGTTCTTACATATCCTCTTGAAGAATATGACTTAATATTCTTAATTGAACAAAGGAGCTAAAATCTGCTGTGCCAAGTTCATATGCCAAATGCTATTCCATCCAATAAATAGTTGACGTGTCATCTAATAAACACATCAGCAATTTCTAAAAATATCATCCCAAACATGCCTTAAGCATTAATTACCATCCTCCACCACGTGTCCTCATCATCATCAATGGCTGGCTTGGCTGCAATCCTCCGTCCGTCTATCACTGACGCTTCACCACCAGCAACAATCATAGTATTTAAAGCCATATCATGAAACCATTTGATTTGAAACTTGAGATCTAATTTCAAATTCAAATTTCAATTTTGCGTCTGAATTTTAGATCGCAATTTATCGAAATTTCATACCCGCAATTGCAAATTTGAATTTCTGATTTGTGCAAACAGAATTGAATTCGACATTTATCAAGGTCAAATTCGACCTGTATCTTTAAAAGTCATCCCACTCGCTTGCGGTTATTGGTGGTGGTGGTCAAATTCGACTTCCAAAATTCAGCCATGCATGGTGGTGGATGGGATTGGGGATGGTAGTGGTGGTGACGTCTGCTGGTTGTATGACTTGAAAGCGAGGTTGTTCGCCGTCGACAGCAGTGATGGAGGACACGACGGTGGGGAATGGAGATGGATATTAATGTTATTGTGAAATTGGGTTTGGGCGATGTAATTGTGACAAAATTTTAGGTGTTGTATGGTTGATTAAAAGAAATTTGTTTGTGTAGATTAATTGGATGACATGGCAAATATTTATTGGATGGAACAGTATTTGGCACAGGAACTTGGCACAGCAGATTTCAACATGGTAACAGACTAATTGACTACAACCAAAATCACTTTTAGTGATGAAGTTTGGGCTTTATTAATTCTTGGGCAGTTGCTTGAGAACTGGAATGGCATAATCACAGTCATTGGCAACTTTGCTAGTAAGTGTGTAAGTCTAAATTGAAGTTTGATGATGTTGTGAGCATGATCTCGACTGAGGAGACTCAAAGATAGTTAGATGTAGCTTCAACTTGAAGGGTTGTTCCAATGTGGATAGCAAGACAAAAATTCAAATAGAATTCTTGGGTGTTGACGGAGCAAGTCGAGCAATGGTAGACCGAAATAAAAAAATCACAAAAATTCCGACAAGTCAAAGGTTGCCAAGTGTTGGAATTGTGGACGGGGCGAAGGACTACAAAAATAAGTGTATACCACGTCTAAGGGAAACGGAAAAGAAGACCGAGGTCAATGTTGTGACTAAAGAAGCACTTGATGCTGTAATCTGCGCCACGGAGAAGAAGGCCAACAATTATGTAGTAGACTCTGGAGTCTTTCCATGCCACCTCAAATTGGTACTTCTTTGTAAATTATGTGTCGGGAACTTGAGGGGCTGTTTCAATGTAGATAGTAGAGGAAGAAATTCAAATAGAGGGCTTAGATATGGACAAAGAAACTCGCACAATGGTAGACCGAAATAAAAAAATCACAAAAATTCTAACAAGTTAAAGTTTGCTAGAGTGTTGGAGTTGTGGTCAGAGCGAGCACTACAAAAATCAGTGTAAAACACCTCCAAGGGAAGTGGGGAAAAAGACGAAGGTCAATGTTGTGACTAAATAAACACATGATGCTTTAATCTGCTGCATGGAGTAGAAGGCCGACAATTAGGTAGTAGACTCTGGAGCATCTTTCCATGCCACCTCAAATTGATACTTTTTGTAAACTATGTATCGGGAAATTTCGGAGAAGTGTATCTTAGTGACGATCATCCTTGCAATGTGGTGGGTATACGAGAAATACGTCTCAATATCACTTGATTTGTATGAAAATTGAAGGACGTGTGACATGCCTAATCTTCGTCAAGTAATTGTGAGAAAGAACCTTCTCCAGTGATTACTAGAAAATCAAAAAGAGCACCATGATCATCACACATGGTAAGGATAATGACACTCTTACACATGATGGCAAATGCATCTGCAACACTCACAGTTGCTGATAGCAAAGACACGAATTTATGGCACCAAAGACTTGGGCATGTGAGCCAGAAAGGGCTCAAGTACATGTATTCAAAAGGGAACTCCTAGGGCTTCAGTCTATTGATAGAGGCTTTTGCGAAAGTTGTATTTTGAGAAGCAGAAACGGGTGAGTTTCAATACAAGTGAGAACAAAAGAAAAAGAAAGAGGGAAAATATCAAGTTTTAATAATGTGCAAATTAGTCATCAATCATTATAGATTTTACAATTTAAACTTTAACTTTTTATATAATTTCATTTAAACACACAATTTGAATTTTGGTAAAAAATGCTAATTAATTTTATACTAATTAGATAGTTCTATCAAATTGTTTAACACAATAGCATTTGTTTGCATTAATATTGTAATTTTGCAAAATTTTCTTTAACATGACATACACAAACGCTTTGTACGTATAACCAATAGTCTATAATAAAAGTAATTGTGGTACCTACAAAAATTATAGTAGAAATATCACTATAGAAATATACAAAATATAAGAAAATAATAAAAACTGCAAAAAATAAAAAATAAAAAAATTACAAACTCCTCCACCCCCACCGCACCTCGGGAGGGCTTCCACCATCCCCCTCCACTCTGCTGGTGGTTCCACCAGTACCAGCTTCAAAACCGCCAACAGATATGGTAGTGAACACCACCAAATCTGTTGGTAGTGGTTTCAAAGCTTGTGGTTCCATCAATTACTAGTGGAACTACTAGCAGTGGGTGAGGGTTGGTGGGTCTGTGCCCTTTTTCTTTTTTGTTTTTTTACTTTGTAGTATTTTCTTACATTTGGTATATTTTTACAATGATGTATTTTTACTAAAATTTTTGTAGGTGTCACAATTACTTTTACTATTGGCTGTTGGTTACACGTACAAAGCATTTCTTTAATATTAAAAAAAATTTTGAAAAATTATGATATTAATGCAAACAAATGCTACCGTGTTAAAAAATTTCGATAAAATTTCGATAGAACTATCTAATTAGCATCCAATTAATTCGAATGTTTTACCGAAATTCAAATTATGCGTTTAAATGAAATTATATAAAAGGTTAAAGTTTAAAATGTAAAATCTAAAAAAAATGAGGACTATTTTGCACATTGCTAAAACTTGATATTCCCCTTTTTTCTTTTTCTTCCTTTTTCTTTTCATTGGGTCAATTTCAGACCTTCCAAAAGAACCTCCCAGTGCACTAAAAGGAAAAAAAAGGCAAGTTAATCGTAGATTTGGATGGAACTCGTTACTGGGGGCTGCTTTGATAATTTTTAAAGTTTTTTGGTTTTTTTGGGGGGGGGGGGGTTCCCACGACGAAAAAGAATGGGATTAGAACTATTACAAAATTGATACTTTAGGTCTTTTTGCAAAAATCAACTAACAACAACTCGCCATGTATCATGTATCACTGGACTGAAATGAGTCACTGGTCGCCGCAAAGCATGCAACAAATTGGATACTTGCTGTTCCTTTTAATTTCTAAAATAAATTTGGATGTCGAATTTGTAAATTACTATGTCAACCTTTTTTGAGCTAATTCTTTCTAAATCCACCCAGTCATCAATAAAATATAAGTTGGGTTCGTCTCGTCTTTCGTACTAAAAATTAAATCATGAATATTGAAGGGCGCCTGTTCTTAAGTCAGATTGCATGTGGAAAAAGGCTCACTACTAGAAAAGTGAACAAGGGAGAAGAGAGATAGTGAGAAAGGACAATAATATTGCACTGACTGTTTCAAAACAACACAACATATGTACATAAATTAAATCTCTTGTTATTATCTTGCTAACTTGTGGTTGCTATAAATTGTACCTCTAAAAAGAAATTATTTGTGTTAGCAAATTTGTTATCTTGCACAGTTATTGGATATATAGTTTAATGTAACTTTTGGTTTTGATTTAATAAGAAACACGACAATCGTTACTAATTATATAAACGTAAATGAAAAATTAAGCCGTTTTAAGAAATTGTATAGATGTTAATGTCGGTCTTGATGGAACATGATCCTAAAACTATGCTGTTATCTCGTAAAAAAGGGCGACAAAATCAAAATCCCCCAAAAGGAAAAATTGAATGCACTTTTTGCGACTATATCCCTTCACAAGTTCCAAGAAGCTTCCTAGTATCTTGCAAGACATCAAATCACTAGAAGAATCGAGATCTATTGCAATGACAACGATGAAAGGTCTTCAACAATCGAGAACACTAATTTTATCTGTTAATCATGTCATTTGCCCTGCAACCTTGCTTGGTTGATTATTAATTCAGCATAAGAGCCCTATGTCGCGGACCTAGCGTCCGTGACCCACCCCTGAGGCACAGCAGGATTGACATGTGCGAGATAAGTGACCTATATACCTAAATTTTGCTGATTGTGGATTATGTCATCCAAGTATACTCGTATTCCTTCCCTAAAGTACTATGTTGCATGTGGCAAGCTTGTTGGTCCAAGGTTGGGGTAAGGCAGGCCTCGAGTGCGTGCGGCTGTGCGATCGTGTTCTCGGGGCGCCGGACGGCCGAGCCATTACACCTAGCACATTATATTATAAATGTCGACATCGACATACAAAGATAGGAAAGCAGACATATTGTCCCGAGTAAACAATTACTCACATGTTGTTTTCATTAACAATCAATATGATATGAAATAGTAGGTTTAAACTGATAAAGATGGTTTATGACCAGAAGCATTAAATAAATTTAAAATATGTAATTTTCATCAACAACTTAAGGAGAGATTAGTCCCACTACGGCTTCAATTCAAACCAAATCTCGTTACATTAACTCTTAAACTTGCAAGTCGTCCAAAAACAAGAAGAATTATGCTACTCTTGACTATTGAACAATGAATACTGAATACTCCATGTATTATCATGGCCCCTTTCATATGTATGACCCACATTAATCATTAACACCTCTATGAAACATAAAAATATGTGAGAAAGAGATCGAGCTTCTCTTTCCATATATAATATACTAGTGTGTACTTGCTACATAAATTAAATTGCATAGTGTTAACAACTTCCCAAAAAAAAAATAATAAAATAAAATTGAAAAGGACTCGTATATTGAATAAAATAAAAATTAAAAAAACAAAAAGAAAAAAGAAAAACAAGATTAAGAGAAAGACAATATAACCTTAAATTGTAGCTTCATACATCAACATGGCAACTCATGATCAACTGATACTTAACAGCATTTCCAACAACAACACCAACGTTCTTATTACCAAAATTAATATAAGCTGGACAGTTAACATGCAAATGGTACTTCCTAGACACAAATGTCCCAACTCGCCATCGTACTCTCCCATCCACCTTAAAATTAATCAACACTGTCCCCACCATTTGATCTTGATTCAAAGCAACCCCGGTGTACGGCGCCACCGGCACTGCATTTCCAAACAATAACGGCGACCAAATCGTTACATCTTCGTGTCCAAGATAAGTAGAAGGAAGCAATGTGGGGAGCGTTATTTGTTGGCTACGATATGACGCATATACGTCTAGATTATCATAGTATACACCCACTCTACTATTAGGGTTTCGGGTGCAGAGAGTGATTTGGAGGTTCGAAGTGAGGAGATTGGGAGCTGAGAGGTTGAAGGCGTAGATGGTGATGTCTTGGAGGATGAAACGAGGGTTCGTTGGCCGGTAGATGAGCCAGACGATGAGGATGACGAAGAGGACGAGGATGATGAAGCTGACTAAGCCGATCAGGATAGCACGGTAGAGCTTCTTCTTGCCGTCACCGTGTTGGCCACAATCTTCCTTCATGGTTTGGTAAGAGAAGAAGCCAAGAAGGGCTTTGTAGGGGTTGAGACGTTTTGTTTGTGTGAGAAATGTGAATGATTCAAGAGTTATGAAATATAGTATGAAATCTCATTTATAGTGAGACATAGTTTCGTTTGATGATTTTGATATTAGACAGTACAGTAATGTCGAGTCTAATGTATCAAACATGATATAGATTATAGAGTAATGTTTAATTTGAGGGCATTTTCTAGGCAAAGAGTAAGAGGTTGAAGGAGAATAATGGGGTCCCATGCATACAATGACTTCAAATATGATATAATGAGCACGAAACCGACCATCTTATTCATAGCAACGTCCTCATTAAATTGAATCAGTTTCCATCCAGTGCAATAATAATTAGTAATTGATTTAAATTTTGAACTTACTCTTGGTACTTTAATTTTTTGTTAGGTATCGTGATTATTGCTAGATGAAATTATGTTAGAAATCGTTTTTCTTATATATGGTCATTGTCAATCACATAATTTTTTTTTTTAAATTTACTTTTCATGGTTATGTATAAATTTTCCGACTTTGTTAGACTAACATATTCTTCTTAACAATTACTTTTATTCTAAAATAATTTTACCAAACAATCACTTTGCTCGTGAAGTGAGCAATAGCAACAAAATGAAAGTAACTTGAAATTAACTTAATTTGCATTTTCTTATTTGGATTTTTCTATCAATAAAATTCTATCTCAACCTGGATTTTTAGATTGAGACAGTTCATTGAAACAAATATATATTTGATTTTTTTTAATGATCGGCTATAGAACACATCTAAATTTGGAAAATTGTATTAGAATCATTTGAACTCGTCTGGGACAATATAAAATATTGCAAAGCAATTAATACAACACCAAAAAAAAAAAAAAAAAGGAATTTTTCTTCTTATTTCTTTCCTTTTAAATAAAATCTCTATTTGCAGGCTCGGATTTTTTAGCTGTGGTAGTTCCAAAAAAATTCCTAGGGAAAAATTTCAAATTTCCTCAGCGATTTCTAAAAAAATTAAATTAAATTAAAAAAAAAAAGGAAAAGAATGATTTTTCAGTTCAATAAAATTAATCAATGCTAAACGTGCACTACCGTTACTGTCGTCTCTCTGCACTGAAATGATAAAAGCATTCTATCCGTACAATGAAAATTTCATCGGAGTAAGAGACATAGATCTCAATGTAAAATAAGTCGGTCGGTCAACCCTTTAATCTCATTTTAAACTTCATCTAATAACTTAATTAATTGCCCTCCATTTATTTATTAAGAATTTGAAAGCGAAAGATCAACCGATTATATCTTTCATTAATATAAGCGATTATCAATTGTCTATTACACGAGATTAATTGATGGGCGGACTACATATTTTACGTGATAGTGTGATTAGAAATTAGGATCATTGTTCTTAGTAAAAGATTCTGTTTGCAAATATATCAAGTGGCAATATAATTACAAGTTGCTTGCATTCTTTCTTAATTTTCTTTTGATAAATTAAATTTATTTATGTAACAACATCTTCTTTGATGATCACACAATTATTTAATAATATAATTTGGCGGACTAATTTACCAATTAGAAAAATAAGAAGATCGTTAACAAAACTATGCATATTGAGGGTTTGTTCTATTTAGGAAAATATAGATTTACTCAAATGACACACCTATTGGGAAAAATATGTTACAAAATATAAAATAATTATATAAGTTGTTGAAAATAATGAGAGAGAAAATATAAGTGAAAGTTAATGAAAAATTATAGTGTAACAAGCCCTGAATCTCATAATATCTCTAATTGTCACTAAACAACACATTCAATGATTCAAATACCATATAGGTGCTCCGTGCTTCTACACTCCAACCCACGAGATATGCATGGAAAGATTTCTTATTCAGCGTACAATGATTAATCTTCGAATCCACCTTTCATCTAGAGTTACAAACAGACCCACTTTTTATTTTATTTTTATTTTTTTATTTTTTAGTTACAAACAGACCCACTTGAAAACATTTGTCCCACTCTCATTTGTATGCCTTTTCTCAGGATAGAATCAACCTTTGCAAACCCCACAAAGGACAACTCACTTTCCTTCACTCCTTAAGATCATCACTATCGTGCATATGAATTTCCATTCGATATTACAAAGAAACCACTGTTAGAAAAGACCAATTCATAGCACATACATAGTCTACATCTGCTGTCTCAAATTTTGACACATTAACCGTCTCATTCAGTTGTGTGTGTGACATGTTTTCATTGTATGACAACTGATTGGATAGAATTCAAGGCAGTATATACGGAGTCGCACATACAAGCATGCTTCTTGTAGGATTGATTTCACAAATTAATAGGCCAATGATGTGAACAAAGTAAAGAGATCAGCCTAAAAATCACGGCAAAGAAAAGCTAACATGTTATCCACAGAATTTCCAGCAATCTTTAAATTTAGAACCCCCATAAAATTGGAGACTTGTAAGAAATCCAAGAAGACGCTTAAAGCCTGCATAACTTCCAGTTACTACCTGCTTGACATGTTTTTGGGTAACATAGGATCAATAAGATACTATTACTTACAAAATAAATTTGTCCAAACATAAAATTACAGGGGTGAAAACATCTCATCAGCATGAAGAATAACTTGTACTGTTAGGACATCTCTCACTGCCTCCATCATCTTTCATTGTAGGCAGCAGAAAGTTTAGTGAGTTATACTGATTGGGATGAAACAAAATCTCAAGCAAAATCAATCTACAGGTATCAAATACACCTGTAAGCAGGAGAATGAAAAACTTCACCACAGCGAGATCAAGAAACGGTAATAATTGCCAAGTTCAGAATCAAGAAATTGTAATAACCATAAAGAATTGCTTGCAAGCTACATGTCACAGTAAATTCAAAGAACTATTTTCATCTGCCTGATTAGCTCAAAGTTCCTTGTAGAGAACCCCAACCCCAATCTCACACACACACACACACACACACACACACACACACACACACACACAGAGTGGCGGAGCCAGGAATTAATTGGACTGATCAAATAAAAAATTCTAGCGTCAGGTGTTGAAGGGGGATAGCTCCGCTTCTCAAGATTGAGAAGAATTCATTATCTAATATCATTGAAATAAAAAAAATATATACGTTGGTTTAATTTTGATAGGATTACAAATTTCAAATATGTCTATTTTAATTAAGCAAATTTAAGCGTCTAACGAAGAAAAAAATAGACTATATACAATCAATATTTTCATAATTTCAAATCAATTACCTTAATTAATAACGTATATATAAAACTATTTTCAAATTAAGTATGTCTAACAAACTAAAATAACTAATAATATTTTTCATAAAGACTAATTGGACAAACATTTGTGTGTGAACACGATTGGATTAGTACTGATGAGGTTCAAGCAATTATTCACAAATTGTTCATACACAATCACCTAATTACACGAAAGAAAGAGAAGGAAAAAAAAAAAAATGGGAAAAAGCAAAAAAAAAAGTGGGGGTTCAGTGGGGTCCTAGGACCCCACAGGCCCCCATGTGGGTCCGCCGCTGCACACACACGCGTGCGCACACACTTTAATCGAAGATGATGCAGCCAGTATCAATATTTAGATACACAGTCAGACTACCATTAAATTTTCGCAAAAGTCAATCAACTTCAAAATCCCACAGTAGGATAATGATGACCGACCATCCAGACAAACACTGCAGTAAGCAAAGCTTATGAAATTGGGAATGTGTATCCCAAGATGTTTACATTTATAAATAAATAAATAAATGAGCTGCAGAGATCGTTTGGATTCAAATAAATAAAAGGTGATGTGTCGAAATGTGCAAGTGTTTTTATTCATGCTAAACCAAACATGTGCTGAATGTCATCATACAACCAAGGGTATAGAGGCAAGAAGTTTACAAGAATCTAACAACCATTTAATACGCCATAATAATCTTACAAAACAACAATTGAACTTCATAATTTCGTTCAGGGTGTGATGTATTTCCTGGGGGTTAGGTTTGTCAGTGAGTGAATGACAAGATTGAACTGTGGCAGGAGGGAATTGAGAATAACAATATAAATGAACACTTGGATCATATCAAAGCAGTATTAAAGTACTTCAGGCGGTATACAACCAAATAATAATCAAACATGGTGGAGAAGTGACAAGGTTCGCATTCAATAATAAGAAACTTACCTATCTATGAAAATGACACTTGTTTAGAAGCACGACTTCACAAATTGGGACACCAAGAGCGAAGATATGGGAGTTTCATCAGAAGCACATGAGATGTGATTCAGCTTTGCGGATCCAATGATGGAGAGAAAGCTATTGCAGGTCAAAGGTAGAACGGAAATCGAAATCTAAAGTTAAGTTTGTTCAAACATGTGAACCAAAGAAATTGGTTTGGCAGAATGACATAAGCATGAGATGGAAGAATCATTTCAAGAACTTATTGACATATACCAAATACTAGGAAGTGGTCAAACTCCAAAACAGATGAAATGTTAATTTTTTTTCTACAATAAACGAGGCCCAGAACAAAGGCATGCTATGAAGCGGACTAAGGTGAGAAAACGATTAAATTGTTGAGGACGACAGAGCACTGATTTAAGAGTAATTCAAGCATTGTCAAATTATTCTCCAGGTGATGTCAACATAAGAGAGGAGAAGAGAATATAATTTGAGTTTTTCTTGATGAAGTGATGATAACTTAGAGAACCAGTTTCACTCATGGAAAATGTATGAGAAAAGGAAACAAGATGTGTACATATGGTTTTTATGGATTAGCAAATGCTTATGATAGGAAGGCGAAGTCCTGGATCGTACCATGTTAGGTAGTAAAGAGAAAAGAAGTTTACATCAATATTATTAAAGAGGTGAAAGAGCCGTAACAGGAGCTAGACAGTGGTAGACCAGTAGTAGCAGAGACTTTGCTATTAATGTAGGATAGCATCAGGATGCCGTAAGGCTTAACACTTTCACTTTAGCCAAGGATTAGCTTGAAGGAAAAATCCACAATGAGGTTCTTTGCTAGTGAATGAGAATAAGATGGGTTACAATAAGTGACAACTGGAGTTCTTTGGAATCTGTTGGCATTGCATACAAGAACTAAGACAGAGTACATGGAATGCGATAGCAGATTCACTATTGAAAATCATGCTGCCTGAAACAGTGATTTGTTCGGATATTTAGGTACAATTATCCACAAGGTAGAAGATGAAGAGTACGGTAATTTATATAGAACTTTATAAGCTGATGTGAGATAAGCTAGGAAGCATTAAAACAGACACGAGTATTGTATAAGACAAAACACGGATGTCTCAATCTGTAATCTTTCAAAAAAAGTACCAAACCAAGCCAATCTCTACACGCTGAATGGTATAACGTTACTTTTTTCATTTATATTTTCACTTCTCCGTATTGCAAAATATAAGTCAGTTTTAGTTAATTTTCAGCATGCGACCACGTATTGATATTATGTCAACAATGCATTTCCCACAATCCCACTGAGTCGACAATGAGACCAACCAGACAAATACCAAACAGAATTCGAAAACACCACTTTGCTTTTGCACACTTATCAGCTATGTGTTAGCGTAATCAGTGATGTAGGCATTTAACGCTATTTTCTTAGATTCCAATGTGTTGCCAATGTGATGTTAGTCTATCGCTTGCTGGGTTGGCGATATAAAACTACCAAAAATAATTTGGACTTGACAACTGGAATTTCCAAAGATCCATAGATAACGAACCTCATGTAAAAGCAGCAAAGCACACACGTTGATAGAAATCTAATTGTTTCACTTCTCTCCAACACCCTCTATCCGGACATAAGTTTGGTCAAAAGGAATCCGTAGTATAGTCGTTCTCCTATGTTATTTAAGTACATAATAATCTGGCAAAAGAAACATTGTGCTCCATGTGTCTAGGTTTGCATAATGTCGAAACGTGTCACTTGGCATCAACTACAATCTGTGAGCTAATTGGCAACAATGGCAAAACGTATATTTCTTTCTTTTGACTTGGATTAGAGTCTGACTAGAGATACACTAACCTAAATCATACTACAATGCAAAAATAGTATATAATCAATCACTAACGTAACAAAAACCGAAACACCAGCTAAATAAATAACATCCTGAAGATCAAGATTTCTTTTCATAAAAAGTGGGCAATCAATTCAACCAACTAATGTCTGGAAAGCAATAAAATTCACCTCAAATCCCAACGCGACACTGCTTTGGTCCGCCAGTTAATGTCCCCGATCTCCCATTATTCTGAAATTGAACAGCCAAATCCCCACAAAACACCTTCAGCACCCTGTTTCTAGTCCTCCATGCCTTCGCCTCCAGCTTAATCTTCGAAAGCATCCTCAAGTTAAACCCCACATTCCCATTCTTACCCCTCTCGTTATTTATCCCATCCACTACCCGCTTATCCACAAAACTCCCAGCAGCAGCGAAATTCGCCTGTACAGATGTCTCGTTTTTGGTATCCTGGAAAAAGGGGGCAACACTTGTATCCGAAAGGGACTGCGAGTCGTAACAAATCATGGCCTCAATTTGATTGTAATCGACAGTAATTTTCTTATTCGGGTTTCGGGCAGTAAGTCGGGCTTCAGAGGTGAATGAAACGAGAGAATCGTTGATAATAGCAAAATTCGAGAAGGACAACGAGTCGACTCGGAACTCAGGAAGTTCAGGGCGGAGTACAAGCCAAACAATGAAGACGATAGTACCGAAGATTACAACAAGTCCTATGATGAACATGAAGATGCAGCGGAGATAGGCGGCGCGGCGGACCAAGTGAGGATCTGGTTGGTAGCTCTGCTGGGAGTATGGGTAGTTTTGGTAACTGGTGTAGGAATTGGGGGCGGGGTATGCATATGCGGTGCCGACCGCCGTCGGCGGAGTGGCGGCATGACCGTTGGGGTGGACCGGATAGCCGGTAACGGGTCTATTCAGATCTTCCATTAGCGGAAATCAAAAACTACAACATCTTGGAAATAGTTAGAGATTGGAAGAAGTTCATATACTATGTACCGTAATTTGCTATGAACTATATATAGAATCGAAATCGAATTATTCCCCTCGTGTGACGAGGGAGACAAGGTTAAGGTCGTGAGTCCCAATGTCCCAATATTTGTTGTATTTATAGTTACCAACAATTTAAAGTCTGCCGAATAGGGAGCTTTTTTTCTTTTTTCTTTTTTTTTTTTTTAAAATTTGTTTATATTCAAATAAGATTTACTCATACCTTACTTCCTTTATTTTTTTACGGATTTATAAATTCATTATCGCTCAACCAAGAGCTTAGTTTAGAGAAGGAAGCTTGCTGGTTGATTTGGAAGAACCGTAACTACGTGTTTGGAATGCTAAAACCTCCATGATAATGAAGGTTACCTCAGTTGCTCAGACTCAGCTGCTGCAATGGAGAAATGCCAAACGTCTCTCAACTCCGAGTGTCCCGAAGAGTCCACAACTAGGCATCACTGCATGGAAAAGACTAAGTCACGGCGAGCTCAAGTTGAACACCGATGTAGCAATTTTTGAATCAGGTGGTGTTGGTTTGGGTATTGTAATCATTCGAGGGAAAATTATGCACCTTGAGGGATGTTTTGATTTGATGCATGCGGAGGCTTTGGGGATTCAGGGAAGCGTCAAAGTGGATAAAGGAGCTGACCATGCATGACATCGTTGTGGAGATGGATGCGCAATTGGTTTAGAATATTAAATTTTCTTGTGTTCGTAAGTCTGCGAATGGAATCATTCATCGTTTTGAGAGGATAGCCCGTTCCATGTGAGACTCTTTCGAGTGCGTAGATGCTTGTCCAACCATAATCTATGATGTACTCGTTGCTGATGCTATTAACGAATAAGTTGATTTATGTTTTAAAAAAGAATTATCGTTCAATACTGTATATCAATAAATATTCGTGATCTGCATATAAACATATTTTATATCTCCAGCCTTCTCACCGTCACACAATTTTGTCTACAACAATTTTTGTTTTTTACTTTTTAATTTTTAATTTTTTAGTTTTGGCAATGGTAGGTTTCAAACGTTGAGAAAATGTTGTGACATATCCCGCTAACGAATTTTGTTAGTTATCCTCATTAAAGCTGGAATTTTCTGTCCATTTGAGATATTAGGGGATGGCAATGTTGAAATGTGACAAATTAATCGCAATCAATGAAAATGAAATATTAATTCGACGGAGAAATCTATTTAACAATAAAATATTAATTAATATAATGAGGAAGATGCCATCAAATTGATTTTTAAAAAAATAGAAAATGCTAAAGTGGGCTCCTAAATAGTAAACACTAGAATTACCCCAAGTCGATTACCACAGTATAATCTCTCTAAGCTAACGGAATATCTTTTCACATTAGTCCTTGGAAAATTTAAGAATTTTCATTCAGCTGAAACTTTTCTTCAGGTTAATAAAAGAATCCCACATTAACTGATAAACATATGCGCCTGTTAGTGTACGAGTTTTCACACATTTTTACACACTTTTATATAGTCTTTTCAAGCTCGCTCATTCTCTCTCCTATTTCACATCCACATATTTCGTGGGATCTACCTGTACTATACAAATCTCCACCATTAAACTCTACTTATTCTCTCTTATATATCACATAAAAATCTATAAAATCCATTTTTCCGCATACACTAACATGCGCATAATAGCCTTTGGAAGCGCAAATGCAGAATTTTCATCAAGCTAGCTCTCTTGAATCTTCACTTGAAATTATTCTCACAACAATGTATGATCAATTCAAAATAATTGTACAAGATAAATCCTCCTGCTCTACAAGATCTCCTTACATTTGACAGTGGAACAACAAACAAGAAAACAAACTCATCCGAATTTTACAAATGCTACACAATGAAGTAGGATGAATGAATTACAAAACCAGAAACAAGAAAACCAGAAAAATCTCAGTAATTCGAGAGACAAGAAAATTTGTACTAGATTGCGCCATTTACAAATTTCGTCCACCGTCCTCGAGCATCATCCCTTTAAGACTTTTAGCGAGCCAAATCGCTGTATCTCGAGGAGAAACCTTTTCTCTTCCGAAAGGTTTCAAAATTACAGCAAGTTCTTCAAGTCTATCTTCTTGTAGCAAATCAGCAGACAACTCCAATAGCCCTTCAAGTGCCTCTGCTCTCTGCTTGAACGATGTAACATCTAATATTTCCTTCACAGGGGGTTCTTCATTAGATTTTGCGGGTTCTAAAGAATCTATTTCTTTAGGAACGAGATTTTCAGAAAGATTTGGAGTTGTCATATTTTCAGAGCAGTCTATATCATCCGTAGTGATGTTTATTATCTTCCCAACGTCCAAATTTCTTGTCGACATTTTCGATAACGTGATGATCACCTACTCGGAAACTACTGTGGCGTATTACGTGTATCACGTCATCGAAAGCTGGTGGGAAATGAGTACTTGCTGGCTTTTCGATAATCGCATTTTGCATAAGAAAGCCCTTCTCTGACAGTAAATTTTTCAGACTTGGCGAAATAGGAGCTGCAGAAGGGGAAGAATCTGTTACCGTCGAAACAAGTTTCTTCAATGTAAATTTATCATCCGTATCAGTCTTAATACAGGGGTTGATAATTGGTTCATCCTTTTTCACCGTCCGTAATTTATCACAGGCACTAACATCTATAGCTTGGTGCTCTTCTTGCTCCTCGAATGTTCCGACCTGAGATGCCGAAGATTTACCTTTACTTTCGTGATTTTCGTCTGTTGGATACGTTAGCCTTCCGATGGAGGAAGACGTGAAACAGCTCAGTCGAGTCTCAGTGACTTCAACTTCAGTGGTTAGTGAATTCTTATCATCACTCTTCCCATGATCTTCCACTTCCAGTCTTTCAGAGGTGGCTGAAGAGCTCGACTGAGAGTCAATTTTTGTCGTTTGAGGATTCTTGGATTTAAGGTTCTCCCCAGAATCTTCAACATATTTGTTTTCTAGCTTTTCCGAGAGTGAAGATGAGGTGGAAAAGCTTGGTTGTGACTCGATGGTGTCAACTTCAGCAGATTGACGTACCTCAGCTGCATCGTCATAAATCTCAAATCCCGGAATTGACATTGAAGACGATGCAGAATTGCTGCTTTCCGCCTGCATTCTCTTCGGGGTTACAACCACAGCCTTTTGAAAATCGGAATTACTATCAGCACTCTGAAGATCACTCCGACCAACTTTTACATTATTGTTCACTGAGTTATTTGGAATGTCATGGCCGGGTTGCCTCATCCTACCAGGAAAGGATGGCCTTTGGACGAGGGTTGGAGGGGTTTTCTGTCTTGTCCTCACAAAACCATCTTCAGCAATAGCCTTTGTGGGACCTGAGCAGGAGGGAGGCATCCCCTCGTGTCTTGGTTGTAACTACACAGACAAAACATCACTTACAATTGAGCTCACTATCAATTTTAGTTCAAGGCAAAATTCAAATCTTAGTACACCAGTCTTTTTCCAAAGCCCACATGTCAAAATGTCCACACGCTGATTTGCCAGTTTCCAAGTGGTCCACATCGGCATCTAGGAGACACTGTGGATCCTTGCAAACGGCCACATCAGCATGTGGGCGATGGAAGAAGATTGCTGAGTACACTACCTGGTGTTTTGAAGAATATGTTACTTTTGTTCGTTTTGTGTTGTTTGAGTTGTCCTTTAGACCGGAATCATAAGTACTAGGTTTGGTAACAACTTTCGGAGGTGCTTCCAAAGGCTGTCTCTGGTTACTCACAGCGCTAACTTTCGTGCGGTTTACTCTCAAGGGAGAACTGCTTTCTCGAGCTTTTTCTTCTTTAAAAGCCATCATAATATTTTTAATCATTTTTGGTTGCTTAGATTCGACGACTGGTCTCATTTCTTCATCCACTTGTTTCATAACCTCGTATTCCTTAGTATTTCTGAGGATCATGTTGGATGTTTGTCGATCCTCGTTTGGCTCATCAATAGAACCTGCATCTGTATCTGTGGCTTTGTTGTTGCTAGTGAAAATAATATCCTGCACATTTCGCTCAGTTGAGATCGTGCTATCTTTGTCACTGCAAGAGCTATTGCTACTTTGGCTTTCACCCATATTCTTTCGCGTCTCTCGACTGACAGAAATAAGTTTTCGTGGTGGAGTCATAGTAGAAGGATTATAGAGCGGGCGGTATTGATCAATGTAAGGCTGTAAATAGGGATGCTTTAGCATGTCGGATGCCTAATGACATTGTAAAATATGGTATAAAGTTAAAACAGTGTCCTTGTAATTCGAAAATTTATGATTATTTGCAGACTGATAGACATGTGCTTACGGTTGGGCGGGTGTTCGGGATTTTTCTTAGCATGCCCTTGATTAGTGTTTTCCTGTAAATAAGACCAATAAATATGGCCCAAAACAAATATGACTGTTACTAAATGGCCAAAAAAGAAAGAGCCCTTTGTTGACTTACAAGAAGGGGGAGTAACATGAAGGCAAAGGGCCGATAGAGGATCGGTTAATCTTGCTTATTAAACCTGCCATGTCCTGAAAATAAACTTCGTAAGCGCTATAACATATTTGTAGCAATTGAATAATTTCGTTTACTTGAAACGTGAAAAACAAACTTGACAAAGCATACACATCAACAAACGAATCTTAAAATACACAAATTCACAGTACAATGTGGGAAGGAAATCTTACAAAAGCCTTGAATGCTGGACGATGAGCAGCCATTTCATATACACAACAACCTAGTCAACAAAAAAGGAAATTACCAGGTTGTAAACTTTAAGAAAATATACACAAAAGTTTATCTTTTTGATCCTTAACTTCATAGTCTTCATTGAGCTTTGGCAATCTTGGCACAAAGCAAGGATGCTTTGAACAGTTAAGTGTAAGAATAGACATACCAAAGGGACCAAATATCAGACTTGAAACCGTAAGGAATATCTGCCAGAAGTTCGGGACACATATAATTTGGAGTGCCAACAACCTGGTCAAGAAAAACAAGACAAGGATTAGCTTCTCAAACATCAATGAAACTAGACAAAGTACAAGGCAACCAGAAGTAGTAGAATATGTACTTACCGAAGAAGCCAAATCATCTGCCTTAAGAGTTTTAGCAAGTCCAAAATCACCTACAACAACACGAGAGGACAAAGAGGAAGAAGATTATCAGTAAAGGACGTCATGCATAAGAAACGAAAACCATAGCTGGAAAAAGAGGCAAATTTCAAACTCACCCAGACGAACATCCTGATCTTTGGTAAGAAAGATGTTGGAACACTGCCAAGAAAAGATATCGAAATCAGTCAAGAAAAATCATCTTCAAAAGCTGCACATAAACAATTTAACGAACTTTAAACCATACTTTTAAATCCCGATGGAGAACGAAATTCGAATGCAGGTATTCAACTGCCAACAATAGCTGTGTGAACCACTTCAAGAGTTTCTGTAAAGCCCACATAACAAAAAAGTTGCAATTAACCACCTCCGAAGGAAAAGATTTCACTCTAAGTAAAATATATTTACGTTAGTGGTAAAAATCCATACCTCTTCAGGAAAGCACTGTCCATTTTGTTTCTTCATCAATTCAGCCCTGTTAGGTGTCAATCATTCGTAGCTTGTAAAATCTCGAGAGAGAATAGAACCCAACAAACAACTGCAGTATAATCTATGGAGAAACCTTCTACATAAAAACATCATAGTACAAAACTTACATGTCACCACCCTCACAATATCCAGTAACTATGCAAACATAGCAGCCCTGCATCAGTAACAATGCAAACATACACACAAAAATCATAATTTACTGAATTGAAGTACATATTCACATCATTGTGGCGATAAATGCTTTGACAACTATTACCTTCTCGACCCATGCTTCTTTGAATTCGACAATGTAGGGGTGTTGTATTCGTGCAATTAAGGCCATCTACACATTCGAATTTCGAACAATTACATACATAACCTTCTTCATTCTTAGTATACAGTACACATTCATATATTTCTTGCAAAATTACTCGATAATCATCATATAAACGTATCAGATAATGCGACATTCATCAGAAAGTATAAACTAGTTTACTGCTTGTTCGCAAAATCAAGAAAATTGATGAGTTTTTGGTTGAATCATTGAAGTTGAAAAAGGTGAAAACAAATAGTCATTTCATTTTTCTCTCTTCCCATACAAAAAACTTCCCAACTTTGACGATAAAACATCAATTGAAATCAGAATAATATTCATATACCTCTTGATGAGCTGATCTTCTACAACGTTCAGTTTGTCTGGCTAATCGAATTTTCTTAAGAACATACCTACATTTTCATTCCAAGAATAAATAATTAAACAAAATGGAAAATTTTGATAATTTTGAATTATAGAAATGAATAAAACGCAATCCACACTTTTTCCTTTCCAATTTGTGATTGACCAAAATGGCTGCACCAAAAGCTCCACGACCAATCTGCTCCATGATCTCATATTGATCCATTCTTGATTCCATTGTTCACCAATCTTTAAACCCAATATCATAGGCCCAAAACAGTGAGATTGATTGCCCCCATTAATGACATAAAAACCCTACAAAAATTCAATCTTGGCCGTTAAAATTGTTGGATCTTCCGAAGCTTTTTCTGCTTCTTGGCATATCAAAATATGAAAAGAAGCACCTAATTCCTGGGAACGAGAAAGGGCATTCCAATCATCTGAGACATCGAGAAATGAAAATTTTTTAATGGGTTCAGTCAAGAAAGAGTGAACTCGGTTGTGTGTTTGTTGCTTTGTTGAGGCCTCTGATCTAGAGAGACAGCTGAACTGTTGAAAACAAGTTTTATCTAGTTTTCATGGGAAGTAGATGGTAGGAAGAATATTTCTTATTTTACTGCAAGCAGTGCTATAACTGGAAGACAGGGTTTCGCAATTAATCATAGTCGGGAATGTAGGTTCCTATTAGTACTATCATTATTGATCATTAATTACTAGTGTATTGCTTGAGAATAGAAGAAGAAAATGCCTTACCAGGTTCAAAAATGATAAATTTTGGAGGAGTTTTGGAAGAAATTTACAGAGGAAAGTTGAGGGTGATATTTGGTGAAGACAGACGTAATTTAGATTTTTAGCCAGTAGCGTATGAATCTTCCTCCAATCAGAAATTAATATTAATTACTAGTATAACGCTTTTGAGTGGTGGAATCCAATCATAAAAAAAAAAAGCTTATTTGGTGATTGGGGTGAACTGGAAGTTGAATAAATGATTTTCCAAGGAAATTGGCGAGATCGGAGATTTGGGAGATTTTTTACAGAGTTTTTGGTTTTTGAGGACAAATTTATTTATTCTGGTAGAGGAATCTCCCTACAAGTGACGATTAGTTATTAGTAATTAACTAAACAAATGGTAAGGTATTTTTTTTTTTTTTCCGATTGCTTCAAATTAATTTTGATTAGAACTAACATGTCAACATATTTCTTGCCATCTCATGTAAGTGCAAGCTAGAGAATTCAGTACTAACTACTCATGTCATCAAAGTAAAAGAGTGTTGCTGATAATTGATCTTCCAAAGTTAAATCAACTCTAAGAAGAGTAGAATTTGAGAAAGTATAGAACATAGATGAGTGAAATGTATTTACCAAATGGGATGAATTTGAAATATATGGTTACTGAAAGAAGAATTAAAATTTTACTTAATTGTTCTATCTTTGGCATACTAATCATGAATCATGATATGTGAACTAATAATTATTGCTGTCAAGAGAAGGAGGATCTGGAAGATGGGGTTTGATTGTGAGCTGTCCTTTTAGTGAAAAAGAGTTCTTATCATGGCACAAAAGTGTATACTACGTTAAAATTAGTGCAATTATTTCCATTCTATCATGAAACCTTCATTGTTCCCCCGAAGATCCCTCTTTTTTTTTTCCCCAATATACTTAAAATATGCTCAATATCATCTAACTTGAAAGAGAAAAGTAACCTGAGATGTTAGAATACATATATGCTATAAAAGATGTAAACAACAGAGCAGAATTTGTATAGAATTTAATTCTAAGGAATTTCATGAATAATTTCATTAATAATCAAGCTCTATTTATGAAACTGAAACTTCACCAGATAAACCGTAATTACATAATTTCATCAAGGGTATAATAGTCATTCACATATAATAATTACATCTTTTACCAAATTATTCCTCCACCAAATTATTCCTACACCAAATTATTCCTCATAATTCATAACCACCAAATTATTCTCAATTATTCATAACACTCCCTGAATACTATTAATACAAATGTCTTTGGACTTGTTTGAGAAACCCAAAGCGAAAAACTTCCAAACCTGACAGGATAGCTTGGAGTAGTTATATACCGCTTTCATCAAAATATTGCTCCCGATGTCTTCCAGCAGATAGGAATATTCACGCCGCTGCTAAAACCTTGTCACAAGAAAACCCAAAGTGGGAAAAACTTGATCAAGGAAAGAGTGACAATTGCTCCGCTTGATTTCATATCTGAGAACTGATATCTTTACTTCCTGTAAATGATTTCAATATCATCATCGCTTGATCTAAAGCATTAGCTCCATTATAACTTGATCCAATAGATACACTGTATCAATTTCTCCTATCGCTTTTCAATATACCATGAATATGCTCTAAAACCTTATTAGAAAAACCCAAGTAAAAACCCTAAATGAAGGAAAAAAGAGTACATTATTCATGTGAATACGCCTAAAGTTGCCTCATTAAAAACCTTGCTAGAAAAAACCCAATGATAAAACCTCAATCAAGGGAAAAAAAGTGCAACGCTGATTTTATACAAGTATGTCAGGTATTTCAAAAATCTTTCATACATTTGTATGAGTATCATATACATTGGTTTTATACTCTTCGCTCATTTAGAGTGCATCAATTTTCTTACACAACTATAAAACATCTCACCATGAACACATGTCTCCAAACACACAATTTAAAGCATATAAATTCATCAGAAAAACATGTAAACATATAAGTAAACCTTCATAACTAACTAACACTTAAAATGTATCATTTAACATTTAATACTCACTTAATAGGTTATTTCATTCCTGCGGCTTAGTTCACCCTTTAGGGTACTATAACACACGGTTTAGCTCTTATCCGATCCTTTAATTTCCTTTTCTACACTACACACACGATCGGTAATTTAACTTTCATGAGCATGCAACATATAATGACCACCATGCTTATCTTTAAACTTGAGCATTAGTCATCATCATCTCATCATCTCATAAGTTAAGGATTTCACATTCACCATTTATCATCTTCAATATATCTCAATATTTTCATTATCATTGATCATATGTAGCGCTACATTTTCATATCGTGTCGACACTTTTCAATTTCATTTCTTTCCCATATCGACATAACTTATCGAGATATCTCATTATCAATCCTCTTGTAGGATTACACAATATAGTTATGTCTATATACTCTTCAAGAGCATATGCCTCGCTTATTAAGACCATCTTTTATAATTTGCTTTGATATATATGTTTGGGGAAATATCAACGCTTTCGGGCGCGCTTAACTTATCAAAGCATCGTATTTGATATATGTGATTGTTCATAGCCTTTCATGCATCTTTGAACTTCAAGTTCAGATTTCAATTTCGAGGATATAACATGATGCATTTATTTTCAACCTTAATACTCCCCCTCATGTCGAGAAAAATTTAGAACACCAAAACTCATACAGCAGGTATGATTTTAATCATATATGTTCTCATCATTCAAATTTTAATATGGGAATTTAGACCGTTGCATTCTATTCTCGATATCGGCAATTTATTTGAGAACTTTAAATAATTTGCCTATATAATATCCCACTTGTATGTGCATACTCAAATCCTTCAGTGATTTATTCAAGTATCGATATACATTTACTAGCCTTTATCATTAAATCTGAAATCATGCTCATACATATAAATATTTCAGAAATTTCAAATTACTAATCATATACACATGTGACTATCTAGTGGATCCATATCATAATATCTAGTAGTCCACATGGAGGATGAGGGCCCATATTTCATCCTTTATTCCGTATATATTTGGGATTTATTTCAATATTGGCTAGTAATGATTTCATCATTTATCGAGAACAATCATTGAAGAATTCCTTTAATTCTTCACTTGAAATATTGATTTCATAATTATTTAAACCGGGATGGTCAATCCCGGTTTTGCAACGAGTATTATTGAACTTCAGTTCAAGAAATTCTTATATCGATTTCACTAGTATCTCAGATAGTGCTCAACATGATTTATCATGAAACAATTCACCACATATTCCATCATCTTTTGGTGACATTATTGTCTACTACTGCTCAAACACGGAGTTACAAATTTCATACGCATCACATCCGCTATTATTTAATTCGAAATCGTAGTTTTACGCCATATTATTTATTTAAAATCGAGTCTTATTTCATACGCGTATTATTCTATAAATAAATCATCAAAATTATTGCAAAATTCATCCTAACAAGGGTCTATACATTATAATGGATCATATGCTCTCAAATCTTCGAAAATACTATCCATCACTACCGATTAAAATCTTAAAAAGGATTTATCGATGTAGGCTTTGAAAGATTAAGGATGCTAATGAATAAGGGTATCCCACAAGATATCACGATGCTTGATTGAAGCAAAGGTTCGATTATCCGGTGAGGTTTCAATTCCTTCTAAATACATGCCTGGTATGGGTAAAAGTAGTTTTTCAAAGAAACTGAGAGCAAAAAAGATTAGGAGGATGCTGCAAGTGTTCTCGTGGACATGTGATACTCGGCGTAAATGCAGGTACTTGTCCGTAAATCGAGAAGATAAAATAGCATTCATTAAGGATGGATTGAGTAAGGAGCCTTTGGATGATATTCAACAAAGCTCTTGAGACACATCCTAGTGGACACGCATATAGGTGAGCTAATGGCCTTATGGGCCAAATTCAAAAGATCAACAAACGCCGTTACATACTTCTGAAAAACTTACTTTAGAAGATCCTGCTTGTAAATTTAGTAGAAAAATTTAGCATAATGATTTTCCCATATTTATGTAAGAAAAGCCTTAGAATAACAAAGATCAATATATTTCTTTTTATTTGTAAATATCAAGCTTTCAATTTTAAGATATATATTATTTTTCAATCACTGATACTATATGTCATATCACTAAAGAAAAATTTCACTTTTCTCTTTCATATTTGTCAAAAAGTAAATAGTGCACTCAATTATTGGTTTTAAAATTTTTCTTTAAATAGAGGGATTCATATATCTCTCTATGTTGAAAATATAGTGCAAAGAGAGATAGGAGTAGAGATGAATGTGAGATTTTTAGAATCATCTCATACAAGTCACTTTACCTCGCCATATTAAAACCGTATGTATTCTTGGTGGATCTAAATTGGTAGGCCATATCCAATATGTGGATATGGCAAACCAACTCGTAAAAGAGTTAGGGAGACAAGAAATCAATATACCTATATGGAGGACTAATAACAAACTATTAAGGAGTCTTACGATGGCCGCACAATTATGGGGATAAGAGTGTCAAGTATAATACCTTTTCATCGAATTGGAGGCAGTAATCGAATTGGAGTTAGAAATGTCATTAGTCCAACTGGATTGATGCTACAAACACAATCCATCCATGACTGCCTGATGTATATGATGAGCAATAGTGATGCTTTTATTGTTCTTCCAGTGGCTATAACACGCCGAGGAAATATTCAATATAGCGCCATTTGCACAAGTGGAATTTTTATACCAAACCCATAGGTTTATTAAATATTAATTATTTCTTCGATGGTTTGCTAGCATTTCTAGATCGGTGTAGAATATAAATTTATTTCGCTCAACAGAAATATACTTGTTTCTGCTAATACAGCTTGCCGATCTACTCATCAAGATTCAATCATATGTTCAAAAATCCAGGGAAGCTGAAACCCATCGGTCATGTGATCACTCGGTAAGTCAGCGTAAAAAAGAGATCCTTTGGATCTTTTCATTATGAACCCAAATGTTCTGGGAAAGGTTACTGAGCATTTATACTTTCAGACGCATCCCTCATTTATGGGTTCAATATATATTTTCTTCGTATTTCTATATTTTTGAGTGTTTATTGCCATCTTTGATATTCTCAATATGTTCCACTTGACTCGCTTTTGTACTTCTTCCTGAGTAATAATAATAATATCATATCGCTTTATTCAAATACGTATATCTAGTGATTTTGCTTCTTCAAGAAAGATTTTATTCTCATATTAATACAATCTCATATCATCGATGAGATTACTTCATATAATCACTTCATATGATATGTTCCTTTTATCAATATGGGATCTATTGAGCATTTTACTTTCATATATTTATCCAATGGTAACTTCAAGTACCACTTGCTCAATTTTCTCCATTAATATTCTGTAAATATGAAGAATAAATTTATTCTTATTATCTACTTCTTCAAGAGTAGGATTAGAATGTTTGATTAACTACTTCTTCCGGGGTAGAGATTCGTTATAACCAATCGTAGTATAACCCACCACATTGGAAATATATATGCTAAATTTAAATGCGTAAATTTAAATTTGCGTAAATTAAATTTCCTCCAATAGGTGGTCGAACCTACCTTATGGGAATTATTGTAATAAATATAAATTTACTAATTTAAATAGCAAGAATTAAATTGCATAATATTTAACTACTTCTTTGAGAGAGGATTCAAGAAAGGTATACCCATCACTTAGCATATAAAGTGTAAATATATAAAACCTTCCGCTAGTGACGCTGAACCCATCATCAAGTAGGAGGTATTACAAGTAATTAAATTGCAGAAATAAAGTAGAATTAAATATTGAATCGCTTTATTTGAGCAAATTTGTTCTTCTAGAACAAATACTCATTACTTCTACAAGAAAGCACATTTATCCTTCTGTAATAAGACATTACTGTAATTCAACTCTTCTAGCTAAAATAATATTGATCTTTTAACCTCAAACGACTTCTGCCATTTTATATAATCAATGATTTAGAATTTCTTCATGAATATTCTATCCATTTTTCAATCGCCGTCAAAATTAGGTCTCATTATTCATTTTACAACCGTTAAGGGTAAAATTGTCCATTCCAATCCTGCAATGGTAAAATTATCAAAAATATTCTATCAATATTATACGATTGGAAAATCGCTCCTTTTTCACTTTCATTTATAAATATCAAAATATTTAAAGATTATTTTGTAACATTTCAAAAGTTGGTTTACCGATTGTAAATTTTGAAAGTTTGATAATAACATATTTCAAAACGAAGTTATTACGCTATCAATGTTGGTGTCAAATCGTTTCGTTAAATCGAGTATAATGGAGTCGAGAAAATTTGATTTTGATAATGTATACTCTTTATATCTCGATAAACGAATGTTATAGTTTAATATATTATTATATTATAAAATCATATGATTTACCTTTTTCCCTTTCTCTAATTATTCCATGGATGAGATTTACTTGCAATCCATTTAACGTGATCTAAAATTCCTTCGACTCCATTCTTCCAATTTTGGGATTTTCGCATATCTCCAAAGTTGTGTAGAATGAATCATGTGAGAAGAATATGAACAAAAGGAATTTTCAATGATGTATTTGCAAAGAGAGAGTTATTTAGGATTGATGAGGATGAATTAATTCATTTGGTAATAATCCAGCTTCGACAGAGAAGATCATCTATAAGATGCAATCAGTAGCATACTTCTTTCATATTACTCAAATGGCTGTAGACTACACGATAACGTGTTATAAAAGATGTAAACAATGTAGAATTTAGAGAGAATGAATTTCTACTTCTCGTGAATAATTCATTAATAACTGCTCTATTTATGTGAAACTTCGAATTCAAGATAACTGTAATTACATAATTTCATCAAGGGTATAATAGTCATTCACATATAATAATTACATCTTTTACCAAATTATTCCTCCACCAAATTATTCCTACACCAAATTATTCCTCATAATTCATAACCACCAAATTATTCTCAATTATTCATAACATATAGTTCCTTTTAGAGATGTGAGATATAAAGCCTATTAGGGAACCTTTTAAAAAAATTTTTACCACTTTTTATTACTTTTTATTTATTCTTTCTTTACCCTAAATCAATCACATCCACATATCATATCACATCAACAAATCTCTATCATTTAACTCTACTGATTCTCTCTCATCTTTTACATTAAAAACCTTTAAAAATTATTAAAAACGAACCTCTATCACCCTAATAAATTGAGGTTGAATTATTTGCGCTATGTGAAAGATGTACACAAATATAAAATTATATATACTTAGGTGTTTGTTGAATTTCACATTTGTTTGACCATAATTAAGAAACAGACAATAGAAATGTTATACTGGCCTTATATCTTGTAAGCAAAAATCGATTCGTGTTATACATAGAAATCAAAATGATACATTTTACATAACCGTGTAAATTAGTCGAGTAGAACTGACTCACAAGTGAAAACGTGATACTCGAGCTTGGCTTATCTAGTTTTAACACAAATGTCCTTCTAGTTTTTTAATTCGTAGTTTTTTTCTTTTTCTTTTCTTTTCTTTTTTTTTTTTTTTTTTTTGGTTACCCAAAGAAGGATTTTATTTTTCTTTCTCCGAACTAGATTAGGTACAACCAGATCAATCATTCGAGCCGGTTAGTATTTGATTCATCGAGTCAAGATGGGCCCGACCCAATTGATAATTTTACAGCTTGACTCGACTTGTAGCTCGATTGATCAAGCCACGAGCCAAGTTCACGACTTGTGATAGTATATTAATTTTACATTTGGGAAGGCCATCTCCAATGCACTTCTCAATTGCCAAAATACATTCTAGAGAGACATAGGAACAACAATTATGAGTAGGTCCCACATTTTTCTAATTTTCAATTTTTTAAATCACTTTTCTCTCATTTACCCTACTTTTTCTTCATGAATTCCTGTATCACATCTAGAAATAGACAGCCGTTTAGAAATTTTCCACTACTATTTGTTATTATTTTTTAATTTATTTCTACATATCTTATATTTTTCATTTTTTTCCTTTTTTTTCTTACACTTATTTCCATTTACTTTTAAATAAGATAAGGATTTTTTCCCTATCTCTCTCATTCACATCATCCCCAACCCACAACATGTATTGGAGATGGCCTAAATTAATACTTCCTCCATGCCAATTATATAGACCACTTTAATTTTTCACATGGATTAAGATTTATATTGGAAAAGTAAATAATGTGCTCTATTTATCTCATTTTGATAGGCATATTTTCCATTTTGGTATATCCCAAATTACAAACAAATTTTTATAGTGAGAATTTAATTTATATTTTACTTTACTTAAATACCTCTATTTATTAGGTAGTTTGTTAGTATATTTATTTATGAAAATGACATTTTAGGAAGATTATAGAAAAAGTTTGTATTCTTAATTATAATAATTGTGTTTTATTAATTTGTGTGAAAAAAACAAATATGCATATCAAAATGGGATAGATCGAATAAACGATTTTCTTATTTTACCCTTATTAATAGGCTAAAAATTATTGAAATTATAAAAAATTTAAGTATGAAAATTAATTAATAGTATAATAGTAAATAAATATAAAAATATCTATATAATTGAAATATCCAAAAACCAAATAGCAACACATGTAATTGGGAAGGATGGAGTAAGATATTGTAAAACTGGATCCATTAATTATGTCGGTCTTAAAGAATCGAAATGAAAATAAAATAATTCTCAAGCTATTTCGACAAAATGAACATTTTTGCCGACAAGTATTACGAGGACCCACATGCACACTAATCGTATGGGACCACCTCCATCAATCAGCAATCATCATAGCCGTCCACAAGAGATCAAATACCGGCCGTTCATCCTTGCCGTTGGATATACCGACTTTGACAACATGCAATATCCCCAAATGATTTTGTACGCCTGCGCTATAATTATGATGCATTGATGCAGTTTAATTAGCAGTGTAGCGTTTACTGTATTCTGCCGCATTAAAGGAGTATTCAATTGTAGCACGTGCTTCAGTTTGATAACATGTGCTGCGCACGTGTCACGTGCTCCTTTTTGCCAAACCTCTCAACACTTCAAGAGATGCTATAAGCCTATAACACACGGTCATCTGATTTATGCTTACATTGTATAGTTCAACATTTAACAACCCATTAATAAGTCGTATTTGAGAAAGATACTTTGTGAAATCTTGATATTGTCGATATGATTTGTTTTCCAAAATGTGATTTGTTAATAATTGTTAATACATCTATGATCTAACAAATCTTCTAGAATGGTGTATCAAACGTGTTCTTGATGTCTAAATTTAGAGGTGGAGCACCATTGTGGATATTGGATAGTGACCACCCACGTACTATTTTAAAATTCCTTCGATGTTATATATAAATTATGCATTTTCGTTGAAATTACGAATGATATAATAGTCTCTCCGTTTAATATATATGGTCCACTTTATTTCCTTCACAAAGATCAAAAATAGTATTAAAAAAGTAAATTTTACAAGTAATTTCCAATAATACCATTATTTAAATGAATACAAGTCATTAAAGATTTTATATTTTCAAAAATATAGGTGGAGTATAATAAGAACAAATATAAAAATGTTACTAAATATAGAAAGATGACTATATATAAGAGATAACTTTAGAAAAGAAACATGGACTATATATGTGGGACGGAGGGAGTGTGTCTTTGTGATTTTGTTACCCTCATTAATTAAATTTTCTAATTCCCTCATTGTATAAGCAAGGAGAGTCCTATAGTTTGTTGGACTTGAGTCGAACTTCCAAAAAATGGACCCTTTTATTTATTTATTTTTTTCATAAATCTAATATAGAGTGACATACAAGATTCAAGTAGGGCCACACTAAGAATTAATCAAATGCACAATAATAAGCGAATAAAGAATATAAACAGTTTAGTTAGAGCGCCAACGCAAAATACAACGGAAAAAAAAAACTCGGTAGAACTAACACAGATAACCCATGGGCCTAAAAAAAAAAAAAACAAACATTGACAAAGATGGACCAAAATTTCTATTTTAAAAAAATGGTCTACAAGTTTGGATTCAATACTTGAATTTGTCTATTATTGTACTTAAAAATTGGCTTACAAGTTTGTAATAAATTTAAACTTGGGCCCTTTAATTTTAAAAAAATATATACACACTTGTGTTTCAGGTATAATGAACTAAAATGAGCCCCCTGAATGGTGGGGATGAGTCGACCGACTCACTTGATTCAAAGTAGTACCGCCCTTGTGTATAAGTATCGTGTATTTTATTTATTTATTTATTTTCCCTCTTAAGTGATTTAGCAGTTTCAATGAAAATTTGCTTGGTGGTAGCATGCCAATTGGCTTATTCTCAGTTTGATAACTTGTGTCTTTGTCCGGATCGGATTGTTTTGGTGGCTTATATAATTCAGGGGCCGGCTTGGTTCAATGATAGCGATACACTGATACTGAATGCGCACATGGCGGGCGTACCACAAAGCGACGCAGGCATCCTTCTCATTCGATACTAATTATCATCTCCGGACATCATACAAACTAGTCCTACTTGCTTTTGGTTATTGTAAATGCATTTACTAATTTTCATTTTGTGTTATATAAAATTCTTAACAATGATATTTATTAAAACATTTTACCTTTAATACTTTATTTTTCTTTCCTTGGTCTATTCTAGTATTCTTTTTAATCTAACTTGCGAATTCACGTGAAAAGCACAACGAGGGCATTTTGTTTTATCGTATCCTTTTTTTTCTTTTGCAGAACAAGTGTTGAAATTTCTTACTCAATTTCCAATAATTTGAATATGTGTGATTTTTTTTATTAGAAATGAAGTCGCTATTTTTTTTTATTTCAATGCTCAAAATACCCCAAAATACGAGACTTGAGAGCACATATTATCATAAGAGTATAAAGTTGATTCATATATATATAAAGGTTATGCCGATCCTTTTCTCTAATGTAAAGGATAACTGAACTTGTAAAGTGTGTAGTAATCTAAAATCTCCCATTTGATCATGCAAAATGTTTTTGTTGAGTTTGGATCCCATTTCGCTCCACTTTCCAAGAAGACAAGGGGAATAATTTTCACTAATTCTAATCATATCATATCATTTAAAGTAACAACAATGTCCAATTATGATTTTCTGTCTGCTTAGTTGGTGAGTAGTACTCACTCATCAATCAATGATTTTAAGCATACAAATAGTGAAAATAGTAAATACAAAAGCAGTTTATGTTAAAGCTAAAGAAACCACTAACCAATACTTACTCCAATTATTTTGAAGCGACATTTTGCCTCAGCTAAAAATGATTATTTTGCAAACCATGTTCTCACGTGCCGAAAATTCAAGAAATTTTTTAATAGAATATCTTGCATAATTTCAAATGTGTATCATTAAATATTCAATCCAACCTAGGTTGAATAGAGATAATGTTTTTATGAAAATGACAAATGGTATGTGTATTGTTTTTGTAGCAATAGGTTTTATATCACTCCAGATTTGAAGCAAAAATTAAAACAGCTCTAAATGAAAACAAAACGCAAAACAGAAGACGTGCTTTGCCCCTAAATTGGGCGCAGTCTAGCGAGTTACCACCCGATGAGCATCTAATACGATGTTGTAAGCGCAAGAATCCACTAAAACCCGAAGTCTATTCTGGAGATGAGTGCAACAAGTATTCTACAATATCTTCTCACATAACAACTCAATGATAAATGAGCAACTCGCACACATTATATCATCCTCTGTACAATCAGGTTAAGGTTTCACCAAGAAATAGTGATGAGAAACTCTTGAATGCGTCAAAGAGACGATGCTACTTATAAAACTAGTAGGGTAATACAGCATCTGAAGCTATTCAGGTTTTGGGCCATTTTAATCAGTAGTTGTCCTCTTCTGGTTGGGCTTTACATCATTGGGCTTCTTGCCGAGATAAGAGGCATTACTTGCAATTTACATCACCACAAGTCCACAACATGATTTCCAAAGCAGAAAACTGCAACATCCAGTTTCAAAAGGCTACTCTAACCCAGAACTTGAATTCTTACCGAATTTCGTTGCTTAGAAGGGCATATATAAATTACATGCACATGCAGTCATACTGACGTCAACATGATGCATATCTTATAGTCCTGATGCACCGCTACGTTTAGCAGCTTCTGAGTTGCTGGTTGTCATAAAAGATTCTCCACAGCCACACTGCCCCTTAGAATTCGGGTTTATGAATATGAACTCAGATCTGCTCAAGGACAACAGAGAGTGCAAAGCTTTGTGATTATCAATACTTAAGCTTCTTATAACAAAGTACCAAATTATTGGTGTCAATTTCAAATGGCACCAAACTGACTATTCATCAATTGGCAAGATGTGTGGAGTCTTAAAATAATTTCCAATCTTGGCAATATAAACTTCAAGTGATTTCGATTCTGCAAAAGTTTTGTCAAGTAACTGAAACAGAATTACACATATTAGGCAACTTTGGAGTCTGGATTTTCCCCATTTCACCTTTAAAATATTTGTGACATAAAGTGGAAAATAATTTTCCTGACTTCATTTATTTTTTCTTCAAATGAGAAAATTAAACCGCGAGTGGGGTGGAGAGAAAATGTAACAGCAACCAAATAGATTGAAAACCTGAAGGGATAACTATTTCAAACCAGCATACGTTTTACCTTACCCCAATACAAACAGGTGTAGCATTAAACATATTCATCTGCATCTAGAAGTGGAGAAATATCTCATACCTGAGTTTGTCATCGACAAAATCCATTTTAGTTCCTATGACGTGCATAAGTGCCTTCGGATCAATCAATATCCTCACTCCTTTTTCCTCTACCAACTCATCAAACTTCTCTTTGTCATCTACAAAATTTAGAAGTTATTTTTAAGTGTTCAGTAACACTCACTAATACAACATGTTCAGTAACACTCACTAACACAACAAATTAACAGTGTAGGAGTAAGTTATCAGCAAAATTAGGAATACAGAAACAGTTGAGCCTTCCAGTAGTAACAAAGATCAACTAACTGGTTAGTACAAGTAATCATAGATGGATATGACATAGAAATATCACCAGTGACAACATGTAAATAACATTTAGGCATTGATGATAGTGCCAACACAGCAATGATTGATCAAAGCTCCAGAGAGATTACATGCGAACACATTTCTGATGCAGCCAATATGGTATTGATTAGCCACATGCTACTTGGGGTCAATGTAGTTTCCACAGAGAGAGAGAGAGAGAGAGAGAGAGAGAGAGAGAGAGAGAGCAAAAAACAACCGTTCCAAAATTCCCCGTATTTTACTTGTGTTTAATGGCAATGAATGTGACAGAAACTAATATATCATTCAAGCAGCAACTAGCACAGCTTTACTTTGAGATGGACACACAAAATGAAAACTATGCTAACATGTGACGAAATGAACATTTCATGGATGGCATAGATGAACTGAAATATAGAGTTCCCTTAATTCCAGTTGACTGATATACTTGTTGTATACTTGTATGCTGAATTATGTTCAATTGTCAACCAAATTATTACTGTGCAAGTAGTATTCAAACCATAAAGTTACTAATAAAAATACAATACTATTGGCATACATTAAAACCATCAAGATCTGAAAACAAATAATTCATGTGAGGTTCCAAACCGTAAAACCAGATATATTCCGCACACATGTAATTGGTGATTGGCCGCTCGACCATAAGATATAGCTATGATCTTGTGAAATATGCGAACTATGCTACTCCAGTCTCCAGAAACCGAATTTTGCTGCCTCTCATCATTTAGATCGTATAAAACCATATAGAAATATTACAAATATTACGACCGGAAACTTCGCGTCAACTCAGACATTATGCCTTCTACACAACGAAGGGGTTTAAAACGTAACCATTTGGACAAAAAAGGGGGAGCAAACTGAGTTTTTTTACCCAAGCAATGACAACACAGCTGTTGAACTCCTTGATCTAAAAGCTTAAGGACATAGATCAGTTCTAGTCTATTTAAATTTTCTATTTTTTTCAACAACAGGTACGAATCTATTTCTTTTTTCGCACAAAGATATGTAATTAGAAACCAACAAAGATAGATAAAACCTAAAAGATATTATTTCTCGATCAACTTCAATTTTGAGTTGCTTTGTTACAATTTCAATCATTTCGCACCGAAAATTATTCGAATAAAATCCTTCAATCTCTCTAATAACCATAGAAGCAATTAAATCAAAAAAATCATCCTATAAACCTCAACAACCTAACTTTCACAATTCCGAACATTCATAGACATATGACAAAGAAACTTGTACACAATAGAATAAGCACGGAAATTACCGGCGTAATTGAGGGTGTAGGATAAGCCGTTGCAGCCGCGGGCCTTGACGCCGAGCTTGAGGAAAGGGCGTTGTCGCTGTTCCAGGAGATTGCAAATTCTAGAGGCCGCAGCGTCCGTCAACGATAGCACCTGCTTTCTCATGTTGCCGCCGATCTTCCCTGCCCCTGCTTTCAGAATCGAAGCTGCCATTTGAATAATTTCCTCTTTCAGAAAAGCTGTGAGGACAAACAAGGCCTTACGTATTCGACCCGTAACCCGTTTACGCGTAACTGGATTTTATAACGACCTTTCCGGGGGGTTGGGAAATTTACAAAAGTTTCAAAACTTAACAAAAGTGAAAAGTCAAAATTACTTACAAAAGTCCCACAATCCCCGATCTTGGGTGATTGTATTGCACGATCACGCGGTTCGACTGCATGATCACATTGCCCAATTTGGGCATCATCCATGGCATAAAATCTGGGCGATCTCGAGGTTACACTACACGATCATGCAAAAAGTATACGTCGGATTTTTATAATTTTGACACCAAAAAAAGAACAATAATAAGTAGAGAATTTTTGCAATTACCTTCCTCCTGCAAGATTTTTTAAAATACCAATTATAAAAATTTTATTTCACATAATTTTCTATTAATTTGTTGGGGCTAAGCCCATATGCGCCAAAATAGCATCTCCTATGCAATATTCACTATACATGTGCATAGAAAGTGTCAAAGAACACTCCTGCTCCAGACCACTCCTGCTCCCTGCCCACGCTGTGAGGAGGGGAGATGCCCACACTTGAAAAAAATTGGGGGAAAAAAAAATCGTGGGGCTCACATGAGCCCCCCACTATCAGAGGGTCGTTATGTATTATTCATCTCACTTGACGTATATACCGAAAAATTTTTTAAAAAAATTGAATGACGTGGCGCCCTGTGAGAGCACTACGTCATGCGTGGACAGGAGAGCACTAGCAGTCAATGACAATCTTTAGAGATAAACATTATGCTAAACAACTTTCTACCATTAATTATATCATAGAAACACTTTTTGATTATTTGTTAAGAAAAATATCAGGTATTATACGTTGATATTGTTACATTGGATATGCTGGAAAGTTTTGGACCAATCTAATATTTACTTATAAGTTTCAAAAGAGCCAAGAAAATTACTTAATGCCAGTAGTTTAAAAACCCTGAAGTTTAATTAAGTAGCAAAGCCAAGGTTTGAGTTTTTATGAGCTCAAGTAGGTATAAGTATAGGTCACCTAATGCAAAGTAAAAGAGTAAAAAATATAAAACATAAAAAGCAACCAAAAAATTTTTGCACCTAACTGTCACTTAAGTAGATGCTATTCTTCTAATTTTAATATATCCTTTTTTAAATTTATATTTATTAATCAAACCAATTATATTCTAAAATACTATTGGACCTACATGCATTATACTAATTTCTATAATTTAACGACACTCATTTGCATTCCTATTTCATGTAAAAATATATAAAAACATGAATATTAGCGAGCACTAAAGTAAGCTCTAAGCGGGTTACAATAAATCAGCCTAATTCTATAAATCTTGAAAAACTTTACCCTTGATCCAAATCGACCTATAATAATAAATATAATATGTACGTTTACATTTCAATTGATGATCTGACTGGGGCCTACCGATGATAATATCGGAGAGGTGGGCCCACAGTTTATAATGTTGGAGAAATGTTAGAGCATCTCCAATGCATTGAATCTCATTGGAATGTCCAAAAGGAGAGATGTAGATACCAAAAAAATTGAATGAGTCCCGTATTTTTCTATTTTTCGTTTTCTTTAATCACTTTTATCTCATTTATCCTATTTTTTCCTCACTTTTTCTACCTCATTTCTAGAACCATGTCCAAAATCAAACATCTACCTACACATCTTTTACTATTATTTTATTATTATTTTTAAATTTGTTTCCATTTCTCTCTCTCTCTTTTTTTTTTTTCCTCTCCTTTTCCTCTACACACTCTCCATTTTACCCTTAGTTGAGCAATGCCCAAACCAGATGTAAATATGTAATGCCATAAAGACCCGGTAAAACACCAGAACCAATTCCTTCTCCGCGTTGATTCTTCTTCGGACCAAATCCATGATTATGATTCCTACTCTGTCCCCCAGTAATTCTCTCTGTCTCTCTCTCTATATATTCATAGTTACGCTATCCACTTGTGTCTATATTTGTAAATCAAAATATAGCTGTCACAGAGGAGTTGACAAAAGCTGTGGTGGGATAAATGGAGAGGCAACCGGAGATGGGCGGAGTATGGAAGCGAGTGGTGGTGATCGGCGGCGGTGTTGCTGGCTCCCTCATCGCCAAGTCTCTTCAATTCCACGCAGATGTTACACTTATTGATCCGTAAGCTTTTATATTCTGTTTCCCCTGCTTACAAATTATACTGAATTTCTAATTTGATGAGATTGATCCAGTTGTTTTGAATTTTCTTGATTGAGTTAAACTCTTTCTATTCGTATCAATTAGCACCGACTAGTGACCAGTACAACTAACGATTTGTACTGTTCGAGTACTAGAAATTTTTTCAGGACGAGGGATTATTTAAATGAAGTAGTTCAAATCATTCGATCATAATTAGTCCGATGTGAATCTAATTAGGAAGGAGTATTTTGAGATCCCATGGGCAAGCTTAAGATCAATGGTGGAGCCTTCATTCGCCGTGCGATCGCTAATCTACCACAAAGATTACCTTACCAACGGACGCCTTGTCGTCTCGAAGGTCATAAACATCTCCAACTCTCAAGTCTTAACTGAAGAGGGATGTCAAATCGCCTACGACTACCTCGTCATTGCCACCGGTCACCACGATATCCTCCCTGAAACTAGAACCGAACGACTAAAAGAATACCAAGAAGGTATTACACACTTACAGTATTTTTAAAACCATCTGATCTAAAAGTTTAAACTGTTCCATCAGACTATAAAATCTTTGTTCATAATGGCAGAAAATGAGAAGATAAAAGCTGCTAATTCTATCTTGATTGTCGGAGGTGGTCCAACCGGAGTTGAACTAGCGGCAGAAATAGCAGTCGATTATCCTAACAAACGGGTCGTTTTGGTGCACGATGGTTATAGGTTGCTAGAGTTCATTGGACCAAAAGCGGCTAACAAAACTCTAGAATGGCTCAAATCGAAGAATGTAGAAGTGAAATTGGGACAATTGGTCGACCTGAACGATAGTTCACAAGGAAGCAATACATATGTAACATCAACCGGAGAATTCATCAAAGCTGACTGTGTTTTCATGTGCACGGGGAAGCCGTTAGCTTCATTGTGGTTAAAGGACACGTTTTTGAACAAAAGTGTCGATGATCTTGGTCGGTTGAAGGTCGATGAGACCCTTAGAGTCAAAGGTTACAAGAACATATTTGCCATAGGAGACATCACTGATGTTAAGGTGAGTACTAAATTAATAAGTTAATTATAACAACTCTTAGCCCCGTTCACCAACCACTTTTACCACTTTTTACAATTTTTTCAAACTTTTTTATCCATTCTTTCTTTATCCTAAATCAATCACATCCACATATCTCATCACATCCACAGATCTCAACCACTCAACTCCACTCATTCTCTCTCATCTTTTACATAATACAACTTTAAAAACCATTATAATCTACTCCCTAGCGGGGGCTTATAACTTGTAAGTAATTATCTTTTGTAATCATATTGCAGGAGATTAAGCAAGGATATTTGGCACAGAAGCATGCTTTGATAGCAGCAAAGAACTTGAAACTGTTAATGACAGGTGGGAAAGAGAGGAAAATGGCAAGTCACAAGCCTCATTCGATAAAAGTGGTTGTTTCATTGGGGAGATATGATGGAGTAGCACAATTTCCATTAACAACAATAAGTGGGCTTGTTCCTTGCTTGATGAAATCCAAAGATTTATTTGTTGGCAAAGTGAGAAAACAGTTGGGCCTCGACCCTCGTCTAGTCGATTCTTGATTGTAGTCCGGTTCGGGTTATTGTGGTCGAAGATACTTCGAGTTTTTGTACTATCTTGTTTTGATATGTATATGAAGATTAATTGATTGTTATTTTTTGTAAAATGTAGTGAGTTTTTCCTGTTTCATGATTTTGACATAGTTTTTGGTCCGAATTCTATGTTATTTCTGCATTATTGATTTGAATATTGACATTTATTTTATTCGACTCTGTAGAGATATATTCTATAATATTGCATAAATATCTAATAGAGCATGACATTTTCTTAATATAAGTGGATAAAATGGTAATTTCATTCAATTTTTTATTAGCGTACGAACACATTTATATGTACACACATCATTTTTGTTACTGATTCGTATTTGAAATCTACGCTAGTAACATGAAGAGTTTAGTTTGTGGTTGGTTATATGAGGAATTGTTGATGGACTCCCAGCCCAAAATCATCGTTGTGATCCTCTTGAAGCCCACTGTACCAAAGCTTGAAAGAAGCCCACTTTAACTCGTGGCCCAAAGGCAAATTAGTGGTATGGTATTGTAAACCTTTCACTGTACGAAAGAATTGTAATCTTTCCATAGGAAGCACGCACGTAACACGCCTATTTCCATCATGTAATTTCTGTGAACTTTCCATGATGACATAACGCGTTTTTCCATATAACGGTGATGTTGCTCGGAAAAATACTTGACAAGCAAGGAAAAAAATACTGACGCGGCATAGAAAATGCTGTGCTATCTTCAAGTCAAAATATCATCAGTTAGTATGACCCATTTAAACGTTGCTCGAAAAAATACTTAACAAACGAAAAAATAAAAATAAAAATGTGAGTCAGTGTGATTTATTTTGTTAAAATACTTTTGTCAACTTCATTAGCTCAGTTAATAAAATTAACTTCTTCTTTTTTTTCTTTTTGTAAAATAGAACAACCGGTACGTGGTAAAATCCCAACCGGAAAATCTAGGGACCTCGTGCCACAACCTCTACTTGGATCGAACGGCCACCTTCTTCGACTTCGACCTTATTTGATTTACAATACCATTAAAAAAAAATTTATTTCCTCCTTTTTAACCATATATACGCAATTATTTTATATTTTTTAATACACCATCTCTCATTTTCAACCACACAATCTATACACAATTCAAGTAAAATAAAATTTACTGTACAAAGAACAAGAGCGAAATGTCAAGTAGTAGATCATCACTGTGGACTTGTAGGACAATACTCACTTCACGGATTGTGTCCTCGTTGAAGAACTACTACCTTAGATGTGCATCTCCATACCACCTCGTAATTTTCCGTGTATCAGCAATGAATGCATAGAACAAAATGGTTATCGAGAAAAGCGGCCATCTCTTATTTTCTTGATCTTCTGAGCTCGTCTATGGTTATGGTCTAGCATCTTCATATCTTCAAGGAAATCTAAAAGACATGGAAAACATCAACATACAAATGCAAATCTTACAAAGAGCCAACATAAATCAGTAAACATGTCACATTTTCTAACAATTTTTATAACAAATTTTAGCCCTGACTGTTTGATCAACTAGCAGGAGCATAGGCTGTCCGATTGTCCTAGAAATACTTTCCCGTCTACGGTACACAACCTACCGGATAGAAATTATCCAAAAAAATAATTTGTAAATATATGATTAAAAAGTAATATATATATATATATATATATATATATATATATATATATATATATATATAACACATAAAAAAGTTTTCAAATTAATGTAATGAATGACTAAAAATAATAATAGTGAGGAAACGAACGCTGCGCGATGTTAAGACGCTCACGTTCACCAAGATTTGGAGTTCGATTCCTACCCCGTCCCCCCAGTGGTCGTCCCTTCCCCTTAGTCACAAAAAAAAATAATATAATAGTGAAAAATAATTTTTTGCTTAAATTCTATAATTTGTGTGTGGCATTTCTCCGATTGAGAAATATTCTGCCCTATCATGGGGAGAGTTTATTCTCCCTACCTGCTCACAAAATGATTGAAAATTAGAGAGTAAATAGTTCTATTCATGAATGGATCAACTGTATGCTCTTTTTTTTTTTTTGAAAGTGATTAACTGTATATGTTAATTATTTTTATTATGTCACTTTTGAGGTGGAACAACAGTCTTTCCATTACATGTTCTGATAATAATGAATAGAAATTTTGTATGTGGTTAACATTAATGTTTGACAATGTTGAATAGTAGAAGTTAATTTGTAGGCAAACAAATTTAAGTAAACACACATTTAAGAGTTTTTTTTTTTCATGCAATCTTTTTCTAAAATCATTTTTTTCCAACATCATTTTCAACTAACCCTGAATCAATATTTTATCCCAAATTTACAAATCATAATTATAATTTACTAAAATTTATATATAATAAATAAAAAAAATTACACTATATCGTTCATCAAAATTGTAATTGACGGGGCTTAAATCATAATTTTTTAGAAGTCATTTTGACGATCTCTTCTTCGTACGTATCAATAACACACAAAAATCAATAAAAGGTGATATCTAATAACAACAATCTGATTTACACCAACATCTACAAACTGGTTGTCATTTTCTATGAGAACACTATTTTTGGAATAAATTTTATATTTCAATCCGCAGTTTTTCTTAAAGATCAATTTATGGGGTGTTAGGGAACCTTTTAAAATATTTTTTACCATTTTTTACCACTTTTTTATCCATTCTTTCTTTACCCTAAATCAATCACATCCACATATCATATCACATCAATAAATCTCTACCATTCAACTCCACTTATTTTCTCTCCTCTTTTACATTAAAAACCTTTAAAAACCATAAAAAGTTAACTCCTATCACCCTTTTAAAATGTATTTCAAAAGTTCGATCTGAGCTTTGTGTCAGATTCTTGAGTCCTATGGATTACAATGTCAAATAAGCAATATTAGAAGTACAATCAATTGATATAACTTTCTAATAGAGGGTTGAACCCCATTAATACAACAGAGATAAAAATGATATTTTTTACACCACTGTAATAGAGATTACACCAATTTATTGTGACAGTTTGTTATACATCTAACATTATTCTTTTTTAAAGAAAACACAAAACACGCACAATTCGTGTTAAATGTCATGATCAAGAACAATGCAACTTATATTTACCATGGTAAGCCGTAAAAGAGCAACAAAGAATATCAAGGGAAATACATGTTTTTTTTTTAGCCCTAGAGAACCTTTTAACTACTTCAAGATCTATTGCGACCACAGGCTTCGTGCATCCGACTGGGGAAATTAGGATTAAAAACTTATGGAGACGACACTTTATCATCACTAAAAATCTATTGCGACGATAGATTGTCGTCGTTGAATACCTAATACAACAATATCTATCATAGCTAAAGAGACTGTATTGCAACGACAATTTATTGTTGTAATAGGTCTATAGTGACCACTTCCTTTGTTGTCGCAATAGATCACATTTCTGGGCTGACCATGTCATATATCGTTCCATTAATGGAATTGTAGCAATGATATCTGAGTAGGCACCATGTTTTTCGATTGCAATCAAAGGAATTTAAATAAGTACAAAATTATCAAAAAATGATGTTGAAGAATTTTTTTAATTGATTTAATTTCAACTTGTTCGAAAATGAGGGGTTGATACAACAAATGGAGCTTGAAAAACCTGCAACATGAACTTTGATAAAGATTCGACACCGAACTTGTATCACATAAAATGTTGTCCTAAAAATGATGTTTTGTCCTATTTTCATTGAGATCTTTGAGGGAATCAATGCAAATGATAGGAACTTGAAAAGTTTTATGAAATCTAGTTTAATATATTTTGAAGATGATTTTGATGCTAAAAAAGTATATTTAATTGATGTTGTTAATATGAAATCTACCTCCTATTAATAGATTTCCAACCATACTTTCGAAAAGGTGCAATCTCAACGCAAAATGGTGTTAGTGTGTTTTTTCATGAAATGAGTCGCATCCATGGTCTACTTTTAGTTCAAGAATATAAGTATATAACCGTGCGATCACTTGGTTCATTTTTCTTTATGTCATCTATATTTGAACAACTATAACGTGACTTTTACAAGGATGCAATCCAAACATTTTTTCTACCAATTTAAGTGTATCAAGTTATCATGTCTGTGATATCCAAAATATGTTGTGTGGTCTTGTGCCTTTACATGAAGTCTATATCGACTATTGGTGTAGCATAAGAAAAATTGTCACTATCCTTTTTTCTTTCTTTTTCTATAGGGATAAAATTGTCACCATCTTGAAATGACTTCAAAAACTATTTATTAAAAGGAACATCATATTTGAAGATCTCGTCATGATAGCAATGTGGCAAACACCAGAGACATTATTTCCTTGGATGAATGCAAATTTTTCAGAACAACACTTTATATATCCTAATTAACTATAGATGTTAAAATTGACTTTTTAATTTAAATTTATTGAAGCAGGTATCAATCTTTATCGGTAATGATCTCCTCCCCACAGTGGGGAGGATATCATCTTGTAAATACACTGGCGCTTCGTGATTGGTAAGCAGGTGGTGGGCACTACATGACCTTCCACCAATTAGGGAGGGTCATGTGTTTTTGGTGGGACCGACACACAGGACTTAATTATTTTATGATCTTTTGATGATGAATTGAATTGAAGCGCATTATATAATTAGTTCGAAGTTCGAACAAATCATTCTTATAATTATGTACTCATTAAATTTTAATCAAAATAAATTGTTTGACAGAATTGCATGAGCTCTAATTATATATCATATCAAAATTTCCAATTCTATTACAAAAGATCAATATTTTTGTGTAAATGATCAAGTGTCCACTAGTTTACTTGTGAGAATTTGGCCACATTTTTTACAAAATTAAAATTTTTACAACCTATTTCTTGTAAGTATTTTAAAAGTGCGACCTAAAGATATTTAAAAATTACAAAAAGTGATGAATCTTATCAAAATACGTGATTGAAAAGAAATATGAAAAGACAAAAAAAAAAGATGAGTTCACATCTGTTATCTTATTTTTCTATCATTTTAATTATATCATCCAATCAAAATATTTTTTATTTGCGACTTATTTTGCATGTGAAATATATTTTGATTAAATAGAACGGGCAATGGAACAAGAGAATTGTTATCTAAAATTCGGAAAAGATGATGAGACTAATGGGACCCATATTAAAAATTAAAATAATATTCAGTCCATAAATAAAAATGAGAATATCACCTGGTTGACCGGTGACCACTATCACATTAAAGGATCCCACTTTCTGCACATTACAACTTCTGATACGGATACGTCATCGTGTTGATTGAGCTTAATGGAATCTTTCCATAAAGCAGCACCCTCCATGATTTTGTATCATATCAGAAGGGCATAAAAGGCATAATCCTAGAAAGGGTCCACTGCTCGTCCTTACACAAGGAAACCAGACAAATATGTATTTTACATTTATCAAATAAATATTGGGGTAAAATTTTCAAAACTAATTAAAATATTTTACAATAATTTTTTCTTTAAAAAAATGAAACAATGCTATAAATTTAAAATTTTTTCCAATGCTAGAGAAGGGGTGAAATTTTAGATTTTGAAAACTCATCTCAAATCTCAAACTAGCAAATCAATTTAATTCATTAGTCTTTCCCTCAAATATACTTTGAAGGTTAGTGTAACATCTACAATGTGTTACTTGGTATAGGATAAAAAAGAGATGCATTAACAATTTTTATGTGCACCTAAAATTTTCTCCAATAGCAAGTGATACCAACAATATAAAAGCCCATATCACAAATAGATATCACAATCAATTTGCATAATATCTCTTTGCCCTCTTTATTTCCCTTGCTTCCACTGTCAAGATTTGTAGTTCTTTCGATTTTTCCCCATCTCTTCCTCACAAGTAGACAAGTAGATAACAATACATTATACATCAATCCATACAGTCTATTGGATTGGTCGATCAACACGTATTCAATATATTAATGTCAAAGACTATCTTTATTTTCACATTGAAAATCACAGAGAAATACAAATACTTCAAAGTTTATGAACACTATTTATTTCTACTGCTGATAATGTATCAATAGCTGGCGACACAACTTAATTGAAGTATCAACAGTAAAAGTGACACGGCTTCATTGAGTGCAGAAGTAGCATCACCATATGGACAAGCAATAAAGAAGTGTCACACAAAAGAGCCCAGATCTTTTGCTATAAATTCCATCTCATTGACTATCTCATCTAATTACGACAAATCAAATGCGCGGTCAAGTGTATTAATTTCAAAATGAAACATATTTATATTGAATGTGACAATCAATGAGAGAGAATTTGAAACAACAAATCTAGACTCATCGCATAAATCGTAAACACATCTCCTGTCTATGCAAATGGTATTACTATTCAATATTTACATGATTGCCTGAGTGCATAATAACGTCATAGCCACCTAAATTAAAGGCTTGTTCGCCTGGATCTGCATGCAATAAAAACAGAGAGAACGAAGTCCTTGTAAAGAAAGGTTATATGTATGTATATGTACATGACAACATCAATCAGTCTCTTCTCTCGAGCTGGAGATGATCTGATACACACAGGCCCAGCTACACCTAGCTCTCTCTTTCTACACATAATAATCATATCTAATGATTACGTATCATCAGCATTACCACTATTGACAAAATCCCAGGTGTACTATCCTCAATATCCAACCACAAGATGCTCTTTTCCTTAACAAAATGCCTACATCTGTATCTCTTTATAACAGAAACTGGGAGTAACAAATTAATCATATAGACCTTTGAATTTTTTTAATAATAATAGATATTTCTGCATGCTGACTTGATGGTGCTGATGTCATCCCATTTCCAAAAACGGCGCCGTCATGTTTTTACTGTAAAGATTTTTCGTTCTGCGGATTTTGAACACAGTGTCATATCAGAATAAAAAATATTAGTGTTTATTATCAACCTGTCTCCTAAATGCACAAGAAATGGCTGCAGCAGCAATCATTCGCCACAAATATTTCTCCCTATAAATTGGCTCTTTAATTCACTTCTTCCCCATCCAACTGATTACCTGCATATTTCCACCACTGTTAAAGAAAAGAATTAACTTAATCATCTCTCGAGAGTAACTCTGCACACAAATGGGAATTACCAAAGCCAAATGCTTTAAGCTGCTGCTTGTTCTTACCCTGGTGGTGCTACAAGCTGCTGGTCTCTCTCTCTCAACACATTCTTTCAACAGTATCTTTTTTTCTCTTACAGAGTCGAGTCTTATTCAATATTGTGTACCGAACGAACTTTTTGTACATTTTTTTCATGTATTAATGAAGTTGTTCTTGTTTTGCAGAGTGTAAGAGCAGGAAGGAGATGGCTTTCAAGATTGATGGTGGTGACGGCGGCGCAGGAGCTGCGACATTTCCGAGCTTTGGAAACCGAAATGAGATGCCTGAAGATTGGGAGCTGAGGAGGGTTCCGGCGGGTCCCGACCCATTGCATCATAACGGCCATTCTCCGACGAAACCCTGCACACCATGAAGACTGTGGCCTTGGGATCCTATGCAAGTTTTCTAATGTTCCTTTTGTCAAGAAAATCTATGACTATGGAGGACTTTTTAGTTTTTACTGTCAAATGTATGTAGTATGAAAAGGTATTTTTGAGGGGTTTAAGGATATCTTAATGCCATGTTTTGTCACCTGGTGATGATGGCATATATATGTTAGGGTGTAAACAGACAAAGATTATGTTAATTACTAGTTTGTCGTTTTAAAGTATCTATGCCCATGAATCTATTTCTCTAAACAGAAAACTGCATTTCAAAAAAGATTCAAGAACCCTAACTAAACACAGTAACCAAGAGGTAGACATTTTCCAATAATGCAAATAGGCCCTAACATAACATAGAGAAGGTCCCCATTTCGGTTATCATCCTATAATCAACTCTTCTCTCGTCTAAACTAAGGATCATAAGGACACCGAGAGATGCATTAGAAGGCATTATGACAGTAGCGAGAAGCACAATCACAGTATGTTCTTGAAGTTGTATAACATATCACTTCAAATCTAAATGCACATATTCTTCAAACGAAACCGCATTGTCAAAGCATCTGTCAATTACAACCTCAGCCAAACCCAAGAACAACCTTTCAATGTTCAAATAGCATAATCGATAAAAAGGATCAAGCAATTTAGTAGTTTAAGGCGACGTACATTTTAACATGAAGACTTTGACTTAGCGAGCATCAGCAGAAGTGAACGAATCTGCAAAACCTGAAGGCTTAGAAGCAATGCTTCCTCTGCTATCTTGACTAGTACCACTAAGATCAAGATCTTGAGTGGTGGGTTCTTCTTGCCAGCCCTTCAACATTTGAGGAAGAGGCAGAGTAACATCAAAAGAAGAATAATCATCCGTTTCTTCGACTGGTTTCCATTGACCAACGAGTGGAGACAACACGTTCACGATGTGTCCCATATCCGGACGGTGATTTGGGTCGCGAGCAGTGCAGTGTCCAGCCAGTTCGGCTATGATGTAGATACTTTCAAAAATGTCTTCTTTGGCGTCAATTGCGGGATCAATGGAAGCAATGAGTTTCTCTTTGTTTGACTTTCTCTGCCAGAACCACTCCACCAAGTATCGGCTTTCCTCGGGACGTTGCTCGTCGAGTGCCACTAATCCCGTCAAGAGTTCCATTAATACCACTCCAAAACTGAAGACATCAACTTTGGTTGTAATTTTGCCCGTCACTGGAAAAACAGAACACGAATAATGAAGATGCTAAAGATGTAATACAAGCTACTTGCACCACATTTGGTGCAACCAGCTGACGTGGCATGATTTAGACTCGCCACATTAGTTGCTTCCCAATTTACAAGATAATTCAAATTGTGGCACATTAGCTGCTTACACCAGATAGGGAGTGTGCCTATTTCCCTTGCTGGAAAAAAAAAAATATATATATATATAGAAATAGACAAGTACTAAGTGAAAAATATGTTCTTACCAGCATATTCAGGCGCAAGATATCCGAATGTTCCGGCCAATCTGGTTGCAACAGATCTTTCCTTGTCCGGAGCCAATTTCACTAATCCAAAATCTGAAACCTTTGCACGAAAAGCATCATCCAGAAGAATGTTTGATGATTTCAGATCTCGGTGTATAAAGCTCTGTCTTGCTAAAGAATGAAGATATTCGACCCCTCTAGCAACATCAAGAGCAATTTGAAGTCTACTCGTCCAAGACAAAGGTTCTAAATTCAAGCTCTTCCAACGAAAAAGATGCCGACTAAGAGCTCCTTTTGGCATATATTCATAAACGAGAAGCCTTTCACTGTCTTCGATTGAGTAACCCAAAAGGGATACAAGGTGCCGATGTCTCACACTTGAAAGCACCACAATTTCTGACTTGAATTCATCCAATGCTTTGTTACTAATTATCCCGGCTTGCATTCTCTTAACTGCTATTTTCGTCCCATCTTCAAATTCTCCCTTGTAAACCGATCCAAAACCTCCACGCCCAAGCTCGTTTTCTTGCGTGAAATTATTAGTCACCTTGCACAGTACTTGTACTGAAATGACCAAATTTCCAGTTTCAATTACATGAGGATTTGCCAATCCATCGGTCGTCTCACTCAGGGCGACACTTGCACCATTTTGAGCCTCTAAAGATGAGTTATCTGCTGCCAAAATTTTCACTTTATTACCGGGATCTGATGAATCTTTATGATGCTTTACAAGAGCAGCCTTCTTCTTCTCTTCTCGCTTCCTAAAGCAATACACACCCAAAAGAAGACCAAGAAAAGCACAAACTGTAGCACCGGTAGCTGTAGCCACAGAGACAAGTACTTTAAAGCTTCTAGAATGATGGCCAGTCGACGATGAACCATTAGATGAATCTGAAGACGGGGAACCAGTGGTACCAGATCCTGGAGGGGATCCTTTAGATGGCCCACCAGTTAATTTTGGATTACCGTTGATGATTATGATCACATTTTTCCCAAATCTTGGCAATGGAGGCCCAAAATCATTCCCACTTACATCAATCAATCTTAGCAATCTCGATGAAGTTAAATTCACAGGAATTGTGCCATTTAGATTGTTTCCACTTAAGTGAATTTCACGCAATTCAAGCAAGTTTGCAAGTGAAGCACTCAGCGGCCCATTAAGGCCAAGCTCAGGCAAATTTATGATAGAAACATGGCCTGATGGATTGCACGTAATCCCCCACCAGGGTCCCTTACATGGATCATTTCCACTCCACTGAGAAGCAAGTCTTATAGGATAACTCACATCATGAAGAAACTCAAGAAGTGCACTAACTTCAGGGGCACACTGCTGACCGGGATTTGATTGACAGAACGAGTTTTGCTGATAACTAACATTTGCAGCTCTAAATATCGGTATAGGGCCCATAAACATGTTATTGCTCAAATCCAATATTTGAAGATTCATATTCGCTAAACTCGGGGGAATCAAACCAACTAGTTCATTAGTACCAATTCTTAATTCTCTTAATGAAGTTAAATCCCCAATATTATCAGGAATTGAACCCGCAAATGAATTTCCATGTAGCCAAACAACAGATAAACCAACCATAGACCTGATGACATCTATAGAACCTGTCAACCCACCCCCTTCTTGATTATTCAACCACAAAATTTGCAACAGAGAATCTTGAAATGACTGGGGGATGCTACCACTTAGCCTGTTATACGCCAATCTTAAAAGACTAAGTGAAGGCAATTTCCCAAAAAAATCAGGCACTCGACCGACTATATTGCAACTCGAACAAGAAAAATTCACCAACTGAGAAGCTTGTGCTAGAACACTAGGTATCATCCATCCACTACTCTGGTTAAAGGGATTACCATCTAAAGCCAAAACACGAATACTACTAAGCCCGTTAAAGAAATCAGCTGGGATTGTACTAAATTGATTGTAATCCAAGAATGCATATTGAAGGTTGGATAAACCGCTAAAAGTGGGTAAATCACCAATGAATTTGTTATTCTGAAATCCAAGATTTTGAAGCTTACTCAACTGATTGAAATTTTGCGGCAAAGGTCCCTGCAAACCGAGGCCTTGAACCTGAATTTGTGTAACTCTACCGTTTTGACAGAACACATGAGGCCATGCTGGGGGCCCACATGGATCATTTCCTCCAACAGGCCATCTCAAAAGCTCTGGATTTTTTAACCCATTTCTGAAATTATTCAGAATCTTGAAATCATTTTGATTTGTTACACCAGTTACAGTTTCCAAAAGGGAAGATGATAACACCACCAAGATAAACACAGTCACATTAACAACAAACACTAATTTTCTTGGATCAAAATCCATTATCCTGCATTTTATCTCGTAATAAGTTTTCTACAGAGACCCATAATTTTGAATTTTCCAGGAAGGTAAATCTATTATCAAAGAGTGTATGAACAAGAAATACAGAGAATAGGGAGTGAAAATTAAACAAACCTTGATTTTGTTAATGCTGCATGCAAATTCAAGAATGGCTAGCAATGGGCTGTTGTGGAATTTTGTAAATAGGACGTTTGTGATTCGCGAGGAGAAAAAGAAACAGAAAAATGGGGATTTTTGGTTGTATAGGTAGTAATCCTTGGCATTCGGATCAAACCCTAACAGACTACTGCATTTTCACGATCATCACGCTTCTCTCTGTTCTTGTGTCTCGGCTTTCGCCCTGTACTCATGTACTACTTGCACCACCGTGTTTGGGATAGCTTAGAAATGATATTATTATTATTTAAATTTTTTTTTTTAAAGGAAAGAAATGACATTAATTGATGCTATTAAGGATAATACTAAATATACATAATACTTGTCATAATAGGTAAGAGATGAAAATCTTACAATATCCTTAATAGGTAACATATTAGAGGTGCTATTAATAACGGAAGCACCTTTCCCAAAAAAAAAAAAATATATATATATATATATATTAATCTGAAGTTGAGTTGTGGTATTAATTGATTTCTGTTTTTAGATCTTATATTTGAGGTAGCACTGAAGATGATAAATCATTTCACCGTTAATTATTTTAATTTATTACTTTAAATATATAACATTTAATATAGCAAATCAATTAATGTTAAATAATTACTTAATGGTCAACAACTTTATTATTATTATTATTATTATTACTAATGTTTTCACCGGTGCATTGTACGGGGAAATATAAAAAATGCAATGCTTATTATCCTACATCAAAGTAATTAAATAACAAAAATAAACCCAAGGACGAAGCTTCAAATTAAAAAAAAAAAAATCAATTTGTGAAAACAAAACATAGAAGAATAAAAACAAAACATTCGAAATCTTAGAAATAGAGAAGACTATGTATGCATAGAGAATTGAGTATCCTAATTAGAGATTGGTGCTTATCAATTAGGAGTAGGATTAATACATATGAAAAGAATTACCAACAAATTCTAGAGGAGGGATTAGAATTTTAATTACAATAAGATTGGTTGATGAAAAAATCCGTGTGAGATTAATATGCTAAAATTATGGATTATGCACTTTAATTGGAGCCGTAAGTGAGACGTGTGAGATTGAAATGCTAAAATTATGGATTATATATTTTAATTGGAGCTGTAAGATTACGTAAAATTAGGGATTATACAGAAGTGAAAATCAAGGAAGTATATTTGAGTGAGACTTAAAAGAATAAAATATTAATTATTTAATTCTGAAAAATTAAAGAATGAGTGGAAAACTGACCTCATTTTATTAATATATATATATATATATATATATATATATATAAATATAATAAGAGATTGGTGCTTATCAATTAGGGGTAGGATTAATACATACATATGAAAAGAATTACCCAACGAATTCTAGAGGAGGGATTAGAATTTTAATTACAATAGGATTGGTTGAAGAAAAAATCTGTGTGAGATTGATATGCTAAAATTAATACATATGAAAAGAATTACCCAACGAATTCTAGAGGAGAGATTAGAATTTGAATTACAATAGGATTGATTGAGGAAAAAATCTGTGTGAGATTGATATGCTAAAATTATGGATTATGCACTTTAATTTGAGCCGTAAGTGAGACGTGTGAGATTGATATGCTAAAATTATGGATTATGTATTTTAATTAGAACTGTGAGATTACGTAAAATTAGGGATAATGCAGAAGTGAAAATCAAGGAAGTATATTTGAGCGGGACTTAAAAGAATAAAATAAAATATTAATTATTTAATTCTGAAAAACCAAAGAATAAGTGAAAAACTGATCTCATTTTATTAATATATAAATTATTATTATTATTATTATTATTATACGTTTTTGCGCTTTTCCGAGTTGGAATATTCATAAATATATTACCATCATAGTCATGCATTAGATGCGTGAGAGAAGAGTCTTATGAAATATTAATACTCCCGTTCTGTTGCCAACACGTTGGAAACATAAGTTGTCAATACCCCCATTTTCGGGAGGAAAAAAAGATAGAGGCCGGGTGAGACCCCCCACCATCAGGGGGCATGTATTATACATCTCACTTGACGTAAATTCCAAAAAAAATTAAAAAAAATATTTCAAAAAAAAAAATTTTGGCCGGTGACGTGGTGAGGACGCCACGTCACACATGTTGGTAACATAAGTTGCCAATATGTTGGCATTAGATCATTCACCAAAATATCAAATACGGAAAAGAGCATTTAAAAGCATCCAATTTAGACTAACGGCTCCTTCTCTTACCAACTAATTGGCATTGTAAGACACTAAGGGCATGTTCGTTCCAACATTTTCTCAATTTTGGCTTGTACTAGTCTTAGATTGGCCCCACTTAACTCTTCCACGTTGGCCTAACACAAAACAAAAAAAAAGAAATATGCCAATTTTACCCTTTAAATGAATCAAGCATGTGTTTTGATTTTCACAAAAGGCAAGTGGGCATGAAAGTAATTTGGCACAATTTTACCCTCAACTTTTCAAACATTGCGGCTGATTCATTGACTCCAGCTGCTGCAAATGGAGAAAATGTTGGAACGAAAATGCCCTAAATTATTATTCAGATGGTCCCACGTGCCCCCTAACCATCAGTAGAGTGGGTGGATTTTGGCCATGTGGCAATAATTTGAATACTAGTTGGGATCTTATGATACCAATTAATTGGTAGGAGAACGATAACCTTAGACTAACTTACGTCTATACCTCACTATAAACAAAAATGAGACTATTCAAAAGGAAATAATGCTATTTCTGTCCAATAAATATAACCCACTTCCAGTTTTACAAAGATTAAGAAAAATATAATTAATAGTATTGCAAAAGTAAAACTTAACCTTATTTTCTAATATATCTTTTCATTTATTGGATGTTTTATTTTAATTAATATATTTTGATATTAAAAACATATATTAAATGATGACACATAAACACTTAATATTTTAATTATAGTTTAAAAAGAAATATAGCCTATATTTTGAAATAAAAAAAATAGAATAGAGGATTATATTTATGGGACGGAGATAGTAATAATAAACAAAAAAGAGTGGGAGAAAAGAATTTCGTATCGCTGCCATTTTCAATTATACTGTTCCCCAATTTTGACTGTCATTCCCCTCGTGTCTTGACTGCGCTCATTTCTATACCTGCTTTGAAATTGTAAAATTCAATCCACCTGCTTCGAGAATATCGCGTGGTAAAACTGAAAAACGACACAAGCAGTTTCTAACTAAAGATATTTATATAATCATCACGTTAAAATTAAACTTATATTTCAAATAGATTAAATAGTAAAAGTTAAATTTTTTTCCATATATTCCGTAAATTGTAAGAATAGAAATATAACGCCTTCATTAAAAGGGTAAAAAAATGAGAATTACCTACACGGAAGCCAAGTTAGACAGCTCCTACTGTTTTTACTAATCGGCCGACTGTCTAAAATTTCCATATATATCAAGAGTCCAGGCTTGTTCTCCTCCCCGCGGGTAGGCTGCGGGGAAGGATTTTATCACAGCCCCACCTCGGGCCCCACTACATCCATTTGGAGGGGGGAGGGGTGTGCGGTTCTCCTTCCCGCTTGAGTAGGGGAAAATTTCCGATCACGAGTCACGACTATTTACTTTTAAGTTTTTTGAGTAAAACTTTTGTTAGTCAAAATTGGCATCTGCACTGTTAGTGATAAAAATAAGATCAATGTTAGAAGAACAACTAATTTGTACAAGTAGATGCACAACCCTCTAATAGAGGGGGTAGAAAATATGATTTTTATCCCCCCTGTATTGATGGGGCCCAACCCCTATTGCTATACAAATAATTTAATTTATCTCCTATTATATATACAGGATAAATTGTGTCCATTAAGCACATCAAAAACATACAGGCAACTAAACGAGGTAGGGAGGGGGAAAACATAGTACCAGAGAAAAATGGAACTCAACCTTCTTCCCTTCAACTTCACCACTTCCTTATTCTTCATCTCCTTCATTTTCCTCTTAGTTAAAGGATTAAAGAAATCAAAATCCACTAACAAGAACCAAAAATTGCCTCCCAGTCCATGGAAGTTACCCGTGATTGGAAACATGCATCAATTGGTAGGTGCGCCACCACACCATGCTCTACGAAAGATCACAAAAAAGTATGGTCCCGTCGTGCATCTGCAGCTCGGTGAAGTTCCCGCAATCATCATATCATCACGCGAAGCTGCTAAAGACGTGCTAAAAGTTCACGATCCTGCGTGTGCTAATAGAGCAGAAACTATAGCCATGAAGATTATGCTCTATGATTATAGTGATGTTTCTTTTAGTCCTTATAGTGAGTACTGGAGGCAGATGCGTAAGGTAATCATCTTGGAGCTCTTGAGCACCAAGAATGTCCTGTCTTTTGGGAATATAAGGATTGAGGAGGTTAAACATCTTCTGAAATCTATTCAGTTGTCTGTTGGAAAACCCATCAATCTTACTGATAAGATATTCTCGTTCACTAGTTCGATGATATGTAGAGCGGCGTTTGGCGGAGTGTTGAAAGATAAAGATGCTTTGATAATGTTGATGGAGGAAGCAAACACGTTGGCCGGAGGATTTGAATTGGCCGATTTTTTCCCGTCTTCGAAGTTGCTACAAGTCCTGAGTTGGAATAAGAATAGATTGTGGAGGATGCGTGGTAAACTCGATGCAATTCTTGATCCTCTGATTGATCAACATAAAGTCAACATTTCTGCAACAAAAAGAGGAAATGGTGAATTGGGAAGTGAAGATATAATTGATGTTTTGCTCAGGTTGCAACAAAGTGGAGAGCTCGCTGTCCCGATAACTAATGACAACATCAAAGCAATCATTTTTGTAAGTATTTCTCTCTCATTTTCAATTTTCTATTTTGATTGGCTCTTTTCAAAAAATTAAAGAACATTTGGTTTATTATTTTGAAAAATTATTTTTGAAAAAAGAAAACTAATTAGGAAAAAAAATGGTGAGGGACTAAAATAAAGATCAAAAAAATTGAGACTTAAATATAATTAGTATAAATTTCGAAATCCAAAGGTGCATTTTCAATGCTTTTAACTTTTAACAGAAAAAATCGTTTTATGTTTTCTTTACGAATTGTTTGATTGTTTTCGGAAAAATGAAAGAACATACATTTCCAATATTTTATAAAGTTAGAAACAGCTAAGAACATCAAAGATAACGAAACCTTACTTCTTGACAACATAATTATGATATTAATAACAAATACCGTCATTGTAGAACTTGTTTGCTGGTGGCACTGATACTTCATCTACCATAATCGATTGGGCCATGGCAGAAATGATGAGAAACCCACAGGTGTTGGCAAAGGCACAATCTGAAATTAGAGAAATTGTTAACGGAAAACCAACAGTTGAAGAGAGCGACGTTCAATCACTAAAATATCTCAAGTTAGTAATCAAAGAAACATTTAGAATGCACCCTCCCGTCCCTATACTCCCAAGAGCATGCAGGGAAGTATTCGAAGTTAATGGTTACACTGTACCCCTCAAAACCAAAGTCATGATAAATATTTGGGCTTTGGGAAGAGATCCAAGTTATTGGCCTGAAGCGGACACCTTTAAACCCGAGAGGTTCGAGAACAACTCAGTCGACTTTCTTGGAAATAACTTTGAATTTCTTCCATTCGGCAGTGGTCGTAGGATTTGCCCCGGGATGAACTTCGGCTTGGCGAATATTGAACTTCCTTTGGCTCAGATTCTCTACCATTTCGATTGGAAACTTCCGAATGGTGTGAAATCCCACGAAGTGGACATGTCTGAAGTAGAAGGACTAATTGGGCCAAGGAAAAATGGTCTTTACGTGGTTCCCACACCAATTAACTCTCTTTCCATTGGAGGCTAAATGTTATGACTCAAAATTTATGTACTCATATTCACCAATGATATGATATGATATGATATGATATGATATAATAAATCATTGTGTATACCTTTATATTGTCTTATTGGATGCGTACGATCTGAAAACAAAATCATTAATGAGTAATTTTCAGCATTCACTTATAGTTACGTCAAATGAAAAATATTTGTAATTGGATCTTTTAGTAAGCAGATATGCAATAATATGTAGATCAAACGCAACTGGTGAAAATAATTAAATTCATGAGAAATGAAGAAATTTCGACTTCCATCTTTGAAAGTTTAGTGTCTATTTTACTAGTTTCGTCAATTATTTCAATGCTAAGGTTAAAGTATTGAAACAATAATTCCTTTAATTTATAGACAATTTTCCAAAATTGTTCAAATAGTTGAATACTTAAATTTCTCAAATTCCTACTGGGAATTTCTCTATTCAGTGAAGTTTTTCCTTGAGCATCTTATTCGGTGTAGAAATCTATCCCTTTGAAAACATACCACCACTGGAAACGAGAGAGTTAGAATCAAACACGACATATCATAGACAAAAAACATGTGTCGCATTTGTATTAGATGTTATCCCCTCAACATGATTTAATGGCGACGAGGACCGAGTTCAAATTCACATGCGGTAAATCAGATTTGGTATGCCGATGTGCAAAACAAGAAATTTCACTGGTCGCATTTGACATATGGTTCGCCATCAAAGGTTTCTGGTTTGAACCAATTCGCCATATGTTTCAGTTCGTATTTAACATGCCACCTGTCTAGTCTATGATTGGACAGCAAAACAGAAACTGCCTCCATTCTAAAAAAGCAATTGGGCATAAGCATGTCCAATTCATTACCATCATACCAAGTAAAGCTCACAATTTCAGTACTCACTGTTAGTGGGTTGGTGGCACACAAGATTTGAAGAAGTTGCAGGTTCAAAGTCAAGAATTAGGTGAGTTAGGTGGATGGAATGCATGCATTGTTTGACAATCGTGTGAGGATTAGGTGCAACAACTCCATTCTTCTCCAATCCCTCCCTATAAATACGAGGCATTTTGCAACTTCAATCACACCACCAAAAACACAAAACATCTTGTGTAGAGAGAAAAGAGAGAGATCTTGTGTAGAGAAAGAGCTTCAGTGTAGAAGCTATACACGAGAGATAAAAGTGAGTAGAGTGATAAAACCTTGTGTAGGTAGAGAAAAATACAGTGTGGTATTTTTTGTACTCCTCATTTTTGTGATAGTGAAATATATTGGTGTGGGTCCGTGGACGTAGGCAGTTTGGCCGAACCACGTTAAATCTCGGTGTTTTATTTTGTGCTTATTTTAGCGTCCATTATTTTTCTCAGTCGCATTTATTCGTCCCACTGATCTTGGGCGGAATTAGCAGCGCCTAGTTCCCCAACACTCACTACCAATGCATATGACCATGGATAAGCTCCCAATAGGTCCTTAGCCGTATCTATGGCTGTAATTCCAGTAGCACAGCCCATTCCCCCTAGCCCCTAGGCTAAAGCTTTGTATTTTATGAGACAATTTGTAATGGTTGATCAACATGGCAGACAGTGATGGAAGTATCCCACAGTTGACAATTAGGACCTTTACGTCGTCTATGCGAAATCCTGTGGCGGCAAGGAGGCCATCCACAGTCCCAAACATCAGCATTGCCGCCTCTTCCGACCATCTCTTAGGGTTATCCGATGATTGGAACGAAAGACTATTCTTGGGAGATAGGTTTCATCTCCTAGCCCTGAGTTCTTGAGGAAATGTTGGTATTTGATTGATGCTTCATTGGATTTTCCTTTTCTTTTTTTGGCTAATTCAATAAATTCTTCCTTGGATATCTGTAGATCAAGAAAGATCATAGAGTTGTAAAATAAAGAATTCAATCAAAATTATTCGGGAAAAAAATTTACTAGTGCTAGTCATGTGAGATATCGGCGCAAATGGTGCAAAATGACATTTTTTTCCGATTTACGAGATTGTGACATATAACATATGTATAAAAGATCATATCATATCGGTAAAAAATGCAATGCTCATTATGCTACATCAAAGTAATTAAATAACAAAAATAAACCCAAGGACGAAGCTTCAAATAAAAAAAAATCAAATTGTGAAAACAAAACATAGAAGAATAAAAACAAAACATTCGAAATCTTTGAAATAGAGAAGACTATGTATGCATAGAGAATTGGGTATCCTAATCAGAGATTGGTGCTTATCAATTAGGGGTAGGATTAATACATATGAAAAGAATTACCCAACAAATTCTAGAGGAGGGATTAGAATTTTAATTACAATAAGGTTGGTTGATGAAAAAATCCGTGTGAGATTGATATGCTAAAATTATGGATTATGCACTTTAATTGGAGCCCTAAGTGAGACGTGTGAGATTGATATGCTAAAATTATGAATTATATATTTTAATTGGAGCTGTAAGATTACATAAAATTAGGGATTATACAGAAGTGAAAATCAAGGAAGTATGTTTGAGTGGGACTTGAAAGAATAAAATATTAATTATTTAATTCTAAAAAATCAAAGAATGAGTGGAAAACTGACATCATTTTATTAATATATATATATATAATAAGAGATTGGTGCTTATCAATTAGGGGTAGGATTAATACATACATATGAAAAGAATTACCCAACGAATTCTAGAGGAGGGATTAGAATTTTAATTACAATAGGATTGGTTGAAGAAAAAATCTGTGTGAGATTGATATGCTAAAATTAATACATATGAAAAGAATTACCCAACGAATTCTAGAGGAGGGATTAGAATTTTAATTACAATAGGATTGGTTGAGGAAAAAAAATCTGTGTGAGATTGATATGCTAAAATTATGGATTATTCACTTTAATTTGCGCCGTAAGTGAGACGTGTGAGATTGATATGCTAAAATTATGGATTATGTATTTTAATTGGAGCTGTGAGATTACGTAAAATTAGGGATAATGCATAAGTTAAAATCAAGGAAGTATATTTGAGCGGGACTTAAAAGAATAAAATAAAATATTAATTATTTAATTCTGAAAAACCAAAGAATGAGCGGGAAATCGCCTCATTTTATTAATATATAAATTCAAGAATGGGTAGCTATGCGCGGTTGAATGTATTTGAACATTTTAGACAATATGGATTCACATAATGTGTCAAATAATTACTTAATGGTCTACAACTTTATTATTATTATTATTATTATTATTATTATTATTATTATTCTTCTTCTTCTTCTTCTTCTTCTTCTTCAAGAATGGGTAACTATGCACGGTTGAATGTATTTGAACATTTTAGATAGTATGGATTCACATAATGTGTGGTTGAAAATGAATTGCTAGGAACTTTACTTTTTTTTTAATGGATACAAACCAAGTGTTCATGTTCGATAATTAGTGGTGATTTTGAATGTGTGGTTGAAAGTAAATTTAATAAATGCTCAATTAATTTTGAAATTGTAGCTTTGAAATGCAAACAAACACTCACTAAACTCTCTTCAAAATAAAAACACTCACTTAACTTTTGCGAATGGTAGAAGGTTGACGTTAAGCAAAGTTCAATGAATATTTTGCTATATTTCAAAGTTAAGCGAGGAACAAAATATAACTTTTACTAGGTCTGCCTATGTGATTGAAATTAAGGCTTGGTTATAACTATACCATATAATGAAAATTCAGTCGAATCTTTATATCTTTATACATATTTAAAGAAATCAACTTTGTTCAAGTGCTTATAGGAGCGCAGTAACTACGGCGCTCCCGAGGTGTTTTTTGGCCACCTACGATCTTCATTTTGAAATGCAATATCAGATCCAGATTCAGCAGGGCGAGAAAGAGTTCCAACAATTTGGAAAATTTTCCCTGACTTTTTGGTTGTCGTGGCCGCAGGTCAAAATTCTTTACCATAATTTGGCCCCATAATTACGACGCTCCTAAGAGCACTTAAACAAAACCATTAAAGAAAAATAGTCTAACAACTTTGAGTGCATGCATTCACACGTGCTAAACTATTTAATGCATTACTTTATATATTTATCTTTATCTTTATATTTAGAGAAGAATAGCTTGAAAAGTGTGAATATATATATATATATATATATATATATATATATATATATCTCTCTAAAGGGGTAATTGACGCAACTATGGCCTATACTTTCAAGTTATTGCACTTTCAAGACTCATTTTAAGGCTTGAAGCATTTTGGTCCCTATATTTCGATTTTGCAAGATAAGGACAATACTTATGCATGCACATTTTTATTTTAGTCAATCATTGAAAGATTATTACTCTTTGTGATTACAAGTAAAATATAATCTGTAAAAAAATATATGAAATAAAAAAAAGTAAAAGAGAAAACAAAAGGAAAAAAGAGAGAGAAAAACAAAACTACCAACAACTCCCCTGGCGCCAAGCAAGCCAAGCAAAACAACCAAGGTCCCCTAGTAGGGATGGCAACGGGTAGAATTCAAGTCAGGTTAGTCGATTCCGTGGCTGGCCCATTGAATTTCCTTGCCCATTTCCAATCAACGATTCGCCAACAATCGGGTTCTGGTCTGGTCGGGTTGGTGCGAATCAGCCTGTTGACCTGATTGTTGACCCTAATTTTTTTGAGAAAATAGAGCTTTAATTATTTAAATACAATTATGCAATTTACTTGTGATAAGAGATTGAGAGTTGAGAGAGAATCGCGACTTGAGTTAAGTTGTGAATAGAGAGCAATAGCAATAGTTTACTTGTGTTGGGTTTTCAAGAGGGAATTGAAAGAGACGAGAGATGAAGAATAAGCGTCGAGAGATAGAAATTGAGGAGCAGCTTAAATTAATAAATGGGTTAGAGAAGGTAAATAGTTATCGGTAAATGGTAATACAACAAGAGAGAATTAAATAAACGGATTTGAGAAGGCAAATGTGTTATTACTTATAAAATGGTAATGTGTTATGTACTTATTGCTTAAAAAAATAATTAAAAAAAATTGGGCGACTCGGGTCGGATCGCCATTGACCTGAACCCGACCCGTGACCCTCAGTAGGTCACGGGAACCAACCCAAACAAGCCATGTCACGCCGACTCGTGGGTTGGTAAAATTCTGACCCATTCGAGGCAGGCAGGTGGCGGGTCCGGGCGGATTGGGTTATTGTCATCCCCATCCCTTGGTTGTTTTGTTCGGTTACGGATTGGGGTAGGCTTTATTTTTCTTAAAATTTATATTTAAATTTCAATAAGAATATTAAACTATAGTTTATAGAGATAGAATAATGATAGTGATTTTTCAATAAATTATTAAAGTTAAAAAGTGTGTACATCTAATATTAAAACAAATTTTCAAAAATATAATATTAATGCAAACACATGCCAATGTACCACAAAATTTGTATTAAAACTATGCAATTAGGATAAAATTAATTTGAGAAATTTAATTGTGAGCAAAAATTACAAGATGTAAAAAGCAAAAGTTTAAATCGTACAACTTTAGAAAAATTTAGGATTTATTTGCATGCATTTAAAAGTTTAGTATTCAATTGAAGTTGTTATTTATTGAGAAAATGGGTGATTTGGTTATTGTTGGCTCAAAAATCCTTATTGTGCCAAGAAAACCTAAGTATAGGTATCAAAATACTTCAATTCTCAAAATGGTCCTCAAAGTGTAGCAACCCTAAACAATTGGCCTTGAATTATCCATATTTAAAGAAGAATAGTCCGTCAAGTGCGAACGCATATACATTCACACATGCCACTATTTAATGCTTTACTTTATATCTTACTTATATATACGAGTCATTTAAATATGTATTGCAATGATGTGTGATATGATAAATATATTTCATATATGGGATCAAAGGGCTGGCCTAGTGGTTGAGAGCTCAAACACTGTATTGGGAAGATCTCGTGTTTGAATATAACCTTTGTCCCTATGTCCTCAAGTATATATATTTGTTTATTTATTTCAGATATATAATTCTTATTAAAAAATATTGTTATAAAAGTACTTTTCTGCCTAAGCCATACTCGTGTGGAATTTGCGGGAAAATATGCGAAATTATTATGTAGCATTATACGAAACAATTGAATCTCACACATGTATTTTTTATAAGTCGCCAAAAAAATAGAAATAAAATTACTGAAAAAAAAAATCAAAGACCAAACATTAATCAAAAAACAAAATTATTTGACCTTTAAATTATAGTGAATTATTTTTGTACAAAAATGTTTATGAATAAAAATAACTTTAACTGTCATAAAAGGAGTAGGCAATTGCAAAAATGGCAGGGCAGAAAATACAAGTTCCAGACATGTTAGTTTACTTTGCTAAAAGTCAGATGTAGTAGAATTTTCAAGTTGGCATTCTCATTTTTCCACTGACTTTTTTAATTCTATACTCTATACTATAGGTTTTAGGTTTTTTATCATCTTCTCAATGAACCTCAGATCATCTTCTCCGGTGAATCCGATCTTCTATCCTGCCAAATTAATTTCGAGTTTCCAATCATCCATACCATTTTCAACCGGCAAAAACTCCACTTATCTTCTTCATGATATTTCCAAGCAAATCTTTCTCTTTCGACCAAGTTTCTGATGAAATAGAGTGGGAGTACTAGAGAACCAACTGGTTTTCCAAATTTGGTGAAGTAGATATGGTGGTTCTCTCTCGATGGCATTGGTTCTCCATCTCAATCGATGGAGAACCAGCTATGGAGTGTTGTTCAAGATGCTAGTTGAAATATATGCTATTCATGGTATTGTAAATTTTAACTGCTCAATAGGGTTTACACTTGCAAAGGTTACTATGCTTGGACTTATTTCTAAAAAGAAAAAGATTAACATCTTTTTAATTAGAATAAAATATTTGTAAATATATTTTGAAGGCAAAAGATGTTACATATAACACTGATTCAAATAATTATTAGTAGAACGGGAGTTTCAGTTGCATCAATTTCAAAATAAGAGTACTAAATAGAAAGCACTAATGTGTAATGAGAATGCAAAGCGGAAACTAATAGAAAAAGGAATGGGCAAACTTGAAAACCAAACATTTTACATATATTTCATCTTTTATATACTAGTGAAAGCACGTGCGTTGTACGTGATTTTCAAACGTTATTTTGAAATTATTATCTATTTGTTATTCCATCATAGTATTCTTTCGGTGATTCAATCTTTGAACAAAGTTAAATCCTAATTCTTAGCCTACTTAATGTGATGGATTTAAGAATCACTACTAAAAATTGGGCCTTTAGGGACGACCTATCGTCCCTATAACTCCGTTCCTGTAGATCATTAGGGGTGATATAATATTATATTGCCCCTAATAGTCTTTATGTTGTCCCTAATTATCTACAGGGACGAAGCTATAGGGACGACAGGTCGCTCCTAAAAATCAAATTTCTTGTAGTGAATCTAGAACATCGCAAAGGTGTTGAGTAGGCATTCGGCAAGTATGACAATAGGAGATTGGAGCCTGAATGTCTAGTGATTCTTTCTCCTCCACCAAGTCTCGAGTGGTGTAAGCCTTCCTGTATTCCTCCTCAATTACGTGGTGACCGGCCCCAACAACCACAAGGAAGACATCAGGGTTTAATGATATTCGACAATTGGAAAGAGACGCGAATACGATGTTTTGGGGGAATTTGATACCCAATATGACAAGAAACCGGCAATGGGCCTTTACGTTGAAAGAGTTAAACATCGGCCTTTTAGGTTCCTAGCATAATTGACAGGAATAGGGAGAGCATTTTAAGTACAAAATATTTTACATTTTGTAACCCTTTTTAGAAGATGGAAGATTAGTAATGCTTAAAAAAGAAGAATAGTCTAGCAACTACGAACACATGCATTCACATGTGCCATACTATTTAATGCATTATTAGTTAACCTTTATCTTTATAAACATTTAAAGAAAAATAGTATCGCAAGTGTGAATGCATGCATTAACAAGGGTAAGGATTGCATTAAATATATTATTTTGTACAAACTTGTCAAGTTAATTTTTCTTTACTTTAATAAAAGAAATTAACATATATAATTATACTATGTCATGAAAATGGTTAGATTAATTTTACTTTTCAATTTATTAACATATGTAGATAAAATGGTTCAAGTATATTTTTCTTAATTTTTCATTATTAATTATCAACAAGAAGAAAGAAGGACTAACTAATGTATAATATTTATTCAAATAAATGATTACCAAAGTGCTTATATCAGGTTACTCTTTGAAAAGAATTTGATGGAGGGCAGTATGGATAAAATCCATAGGTGAAATGACAGAATTTGCCCAAAAATTTACTACCGACGGAATATTTAGTTGCAAGATCTGTGGACAAGGCCGACATCGCTAAAATTTTCTGACTGACTTGTATTTCAATTTTCGACAAATATAATCTATCAGAATTTTTGTGGTAGTTAATTTCTACCACAGTTTGAGATGGAGAGAAAAATCCTCCTATATTACTATCCATAATTGAAACCTATCAGGATTTTACTATCCACAAATCTATCAGGATTTTTGTTTCAATATTACTATCCATAATTTTACTTTTTAATTTTTTGATAACAATCCGTCAGAAATCTTTTACAATTTACGACAGAGTTTTGTGCGTCATAAATTTTCTGGTCACTGGTGCACCATTTTCTGGCGGTGAAATTTGATGAGAATAGGTAAGTTAGACATTGCACATATATCATATGTGTACTCCCGTTCTGTTGCCAACACGTTGGCAAAATAAGTTGCCAACATCCCCATTTTCGGGAGGAAAAAAAAGATAGAGGCCGGGTGAGACCCCCCACCATCAGGGGGCAGTTATGTATTATTCATTTCACTTGACGTAGATTCCAAAAGAAAATTAAAAAAATATTTCAAAAAAAAAATTTTTGGCTGGTGACGTGGCGCCCTGTGAGGGCGCCACGTCACACATGTTGGCAACATAAGTTGCCAACATGTTGGCATTAGATCATTCACCATCATATGTGTCTAACTTTGCAGTTCATTTTTTTTTTTTTCCTTTTTAAAAGGATGCAAACTGCGTCAATTTTCTAAAGGTTAGGGGATTCCTATAATACCAATGATTATTGAGGTGTCACAACCATGTTGATTTTTTTAAGGCACTCTGATCAATTAATTATGAAATTCGTGTTTATAATTCTAAAAAGCAAGTATGTTCAAGCACCGCTAGTTTTGTATTACAAAATCAGCACTGACGTAACAATCAAGGAGAGACTAGTTAATTTGCAAAAATAGTTCTCCAAAATTATTCATTTTTTCATTTGTGCATGGCACCGGGTATATGCCCCATATTTGCCGTGGGATGCCAAGTCAACACTGGATTTTTAACAAAAACCAGCGCTGGATTTTGAACAATTTCGTTATATAGCCATGAAAATGGCATGGAAAAGAACTGAAAGCAGAAAGCACCATTTAGGAAATCAAAATCATTAGAGGTCTTGTTAGTTAAACAATGACATTGCTTTTTACAGTGGTCAATTTCGAGTGCTAGGTTGAACACCACATTGTCCTTCGAGATTAGCAGGAGTTGGTTCATTGATTGAAATAACATGAGAAATTTCATCCTCCCCAACTCCATTTGCATTCCTTCCTCTAAAATTTGCAACTAAAGAAAGTTCGTTAACCGCGTTGACAATGTTTTCTACATTTTTGGCTGTTTCAATCAGCAGTGATGCAATTGCAGCAACTGGGATTATTTGCAGAAGGTTAGTGTCTTCGCAAAATTCGGATTTTAGCACGTGTTTTAGGTTCGTTAACTCCATTTTCAAGTTCGTTATATGCAGATTAGGCGAAGAACGCATTGTCATTGTTTGAATAGTCAATGCTGCTTCTTTTAGTGCTTTTCCAGATTCGAGACTCATTCTTGAAAATGCTTCTTGGATGGTTGGATTAGTTATCTCTTTTCTTACCTGAAAAAGTAACAAGAAAATCAATTAACCGACGAATAAATGTGACTAAGCGTAAAATTATACACGAAAACGAGCAAGATTTATATACTTGAGCATTGAGGGCTTCAATCTGGCAAGCACACTGCCGTGTCAAATTTCCGATCTTGAGGTATTGTTTCCACGGATGGCGATACATGAACTGACCATGACGGGGTTCCCATGTCGCGAAATTAGCCTACCAATCAAACATTTTCCAAAATCTAGGAAATCATAAGCTGTTTTTACTAAAAAATATGTTGTAACATACAAATGTTTGCACCTACCAAGGTTTCTTCTTTGTTTTTTGCATCAAGAATGCTGTTAATGCGAACCCGAAATAGTACATCTTTTTCAGGTTCTTTAGCTTCTGATGCATTCAAAAAATCATCTGCAAAACCTGGAAAATTAATGTTTCCTAGTGGAATTAGGCCATCTGAAAATTTGATGAAATGTGAACTAGAGTTAAGGAAATTATTATACCTTGTAAGAAATTTCCGAGGTAGTCCAAGTTTTTAGCTACAAGGTTGTGAAGATCTTCACCGGCCCACACAGGGCAAACAAAATAGGATACGACCAAACAGGTCGATGCACCGATTAGTACAGTACATAACCTCTGATGAGCCAACTCGATTAGGTCATTGGTTCGATAACCAGAGATGGAGACCAAGCAGAATGTCAACATGAAGATTAGCATCCCATAGTCATATCTATTCTTCACTCGTGGAAAGAATCGTGTGAATGTTGATGTCACAACTTCAAGATACAAATTGAATACAATATATTAGACGGTATATATTACAGAAGAAAAAGAAGTTAAAACCTTATTTACTGTAGAACTGTATGTACTATTATTGTATATGCACCTTGTAGGAAGACGAATATGGTGATTAGTATTGGTTCGCCTGTTTTTCCAGCAATGTTAGCTAAGTGATGAGCTCCAAGACCTAAAGCACCACCTACCATGGTTGCCAATCCTCTATTTAGCCCTTTTCCAAGTGTTGCACCTAAAAACATTGTTGAGAAGCATTCACATTATATCTTTATTGTGATGAAGACAAACAAAAAAACGTCTTCACTACTCGTGACACGAAAAAGGGAAAAAAATCCAAGGTAATCGTGCTATGCAAGATCCCCACCATATGCTAAAGCACCACGCACTCACGATATGAACCCAAGATATGAATTTACATACTTCTATGGTACACTAGATTCACATATGTGTACTCAACATGATTAGACTAAAAAGTACACGATGAAGGGTCTATAAACTAAAACTTCGGCTTCAACTTCTTGTAGAGGTGTTTCCAAAGGAGGACACCCCACGTAGCTTCCTCTAGAAGCTTGTGTAAAGTCCACAAAATTATCATAATAGGATTAGAAGCAGCTTTTGACTGTTCAGAAGTTATCCTAAATAAACCCAGAATTTGTTTGAATCATGGTTTTTTTTTTTGTCTCATTCAATATATGTGCACAAAATGAATAGACGAACTCATAATTACCAAAAAGAGAATTCAAGACAACGACGACAGTCATGATAGCCCACATTGTGGAGGCACCAAAGTTATTGTACAAAGGCTGCAAGTAGTAGAACAATGAAACTAAGGTAAGTGCTAGTCCAACTTTGAGTGAATGGATCACTTTTCTTGGATCATCTTTAGCAATCTTTCTTGCTTCCTTGGCAATTTCAACCACTTGAACAAAGAACTTCCTAAAGAAGCTCTTGATCCATAAATATCCAAGCACCAAAAAACACACTTTCTCATGGTTTTCAGTTTCAAACTCCATGTAATGATGTTGATATATATGACACGAAATGCAAGAAAGTAAGGGAAAAAGTGTAGTTATCGAAGAAGAAGTAAGAATTAAGAAGCAAGGTTATACACTGACTGATTTATATAAGAAGAGATAGCATATGCCATATGGATAGGAACACAAGAATATGTTCATTGTTTCCTTAGTGATCAGTAGGTTTTGCAACCTTTTTATAGATTTTAGGAAAGAAGCCATTCGAATTATAAGATTGACCAACGCGGGGTTCTAACTTTGGATGATCACTGATCGTAGCAGAGGTTTTCAATAATTCGGAAGAAAATTACATATACGTGTGCTTTCACAAAACTTTTTTGTGGCTTTATTCTTACAAATTACTTATTTTCTTCCAGAATTCTGTACTTCTTCATCTAATTTCAGTCAACGTTGGAAAAAAGTTTTTCCGGTCAAATTCACGACGAAAAAACAATATACCAATATATCTGTTACCCACAAACTCAAGAAGGCTAAAGACTCAGGAAAAGATAGAAAAGTCTGATTGTGTAATTGCCATTTAGCAGCAGCATGCTTTTGGTATAACCATAACACACTTGGGGTTTTTACTACTAAGAGTAAATTGATAGGGCCACAAAGCCTTTTGTGAAGATCATATCAAGCCAAGTTGAAATGTAAGTGTTTCTATGAACTGTTACGCATGGTTGAATATATTCTCGAAAATAGTTCTGCATATTAGCAATTGTTGTTACAAACAAGTAACATTTAGGATAAGATCAGGGACCTTCATATTATTGTAAGCAATTTTGGGAAATGAGTATGCTTTACTAGTTAGGCAAGGTATCACCAATTCTCGGTTAAAGCGTAGTCTTATCGAACACATGAAGCTTAGTAGCATTGCACTTGGTACTCGGCTGCTCATGACGAAGATCATATTCATCAAGACTCTAACTCCAAAGCATGGAGGGATCTAAAAATTTAAATGTGGGGGCTGTTTAAAAAAAAAAAAACCTTAATTCGATTAAAATTATGTATATAAAAAAAAAATTCAATATAAAACTTCAAATTTTTTGTGTCCCTCTGCTCCAAAATGTTGCTTGCTGTAGTAGTGTTGACTAGCTAGTTGCTTTCCTCAGCTCGAATCCGTTCAATGCACATTGAATGGCATTTCTCGTTGAAAAGAAATACAAACGTACAAGGGTTTGATTAGTCTCCTTAAGTCCTTGATGACAAGATTTTGAAAAATGCGTAACACTTGACCAAACACACTTGTGATCTTTTTTATTTTTCTAGCTTATTTAATTTTTCCTTTGGGGGGTGAAGTGTCAAGAACCTATCCAAACTGTGTAACTTACACTTTTTCGACAACTCCAACTCCTTTTTCTTCCGTGTGAATCCTCCAAGAATGAACGTGTTCACTGCTGGAACTCCGGCCACCTGTTTATTTGCTATAAAAAACAAGATCTACAGGAACGGTATGTCACTCCAATAGCCTTGTACCTGTACCTGTAGAGTAATAGTAGCGACATAAATCCTGCTATGTTAAAACGTAGTCTTGTCAAACCCATGAAGCTTAGTAGCACTGCACCCAGTAGTAGGCTAATCAATTAAATAATAAACAATAAATATTCACTACTAGAAATTTGGCTTTCAGGAATAGCCAATAGGAACGGACAAAAAATCCGTTGCTAGCAGCCACGGATCTTGTGGTAGCAAAACAAAATAGCAACGGGAAATCGTAGTGCGTTGCAATATTGCAACGGAAATTAGCAACTGTGTGAAATTAGCAATTGTATCGGTAAAGACCGTTGCAATTTGCTATGACCTGAAGTGCACTGTTGCGAAGTACCAACGGATTATAAAATTCCGTTGCAAATTTGCTATGGATTTGTTGGTTGCAAACTTCCTAAGGATATTTCTGTTGCAATATTGCAACGTTTAGCTTTTCCCTTGCAAATTTCGTTGGTAATTCATATAAAAAAAAAACTTTATCCCTCACCTCCCATTTTTTCCCTTCGCATTCTCTATGCATATTTCACTCAATTTTCTCTATTTCACTCCATCAATCATTTATACTTGAATTAAAACATCATAAGCATATAGTTATTTGAAGTGGCAACGTACTGTTTGAAGGTAGCAAACTATTGCAATATGAAGGTAATTCCATTGCAAATTGCTTGAATCATTGATATGGTTAAATAAAAAATAATTATTTACTTTTAGTTTTTCTTAATACAATTTGGGGATCATAGGGGTGGGGTGAAGTGTGATATCTCAAATCCGGGACAAACAGGTAAGGGGCACTTTATCACTAGGTCAAACCCCTTGGACATTTACTTTTAGTTATTAATATTAAATTCAATTGAATATGAATCATTTGAACTAAACAAAAAAAATTCACTAAATAATTCAATGACTTTTTAATTTATTTTAATTTCTTTAATGCAGACTATTATTTTGTTAATTTTAAAAATGAATTGATTATTTTACATTGAGTTACCATAATAGTTTGACATGCAAAAAGCTTCCAACTAAAACAATAGAATGCATACAATATAGAATACAAATATCATAAAATAGTACAATTTTTAATTAAATAGTATTTTAATATATATACAATGTTTTTGTTTTTGTTTTTTTTTGCAAATAATATTCATTTAAAAAAAATTATATAATTTTTTAATGAAAAATTAAATTTTAATTAAAAATAAATTAATTTTTAAATTTAAAAACTACAGGAAAATATCACAAATATATTATAGAGGGAACAAGTAAAAAATTAAGAAGATTTAATTAAATAGTATTTTAATATATACGGCGTTTTAATAAAATCAAATTAATGTTTAAATTAGAAAACTACAGAATAATACAACAAATACATTGCAAAGGCGATAAATGAACAAGAAAGATTATCGACTTGGCTATTGGGCGTTTGCTCCTCAACCATGAGGTTATAAATTCAAATGATGAGGACAAATTGGAAGATAAAATAAAATTGTGATTGTTGGCCTAAGCCTTGTAATGGTATTTGCTTCCTTTTTGAGTTTTTGCAACGGCCTTTGATTCCATTGCAAGGTTGCAACTGTAGGTGCGGTTGCAAATTTGCGAAGGCATAGATGCCATTGCAAATTTGCAACCAAATTAGCCACGATATAAATTAGCTACGGACTTTCTAGAACGTCAGTTGCAATGGATATTATCGGTTGCTTTTCTATGTTTGTCACGGAAATATTCCTTTTTGCAACGGCAAATAGCCACGGCTAAAAGCCAATTTTTTAGTAGTGATTTGAGTGTTGGTCACATGATAACCAATTATATCACTGCCAGGCAGTTATGTTAAAATTAAGATGTTGATAATCTCCAAAATTAATCATAAGATGATGATCAAAGTGGCAAACCGATATGCCATTCATTCCCTTTGTGGATGATACATCATTGTCAATGCTCTATAACTTTTGGAAGATTTGAATGGTTTTAAAAAGGCCTTATCCCTGACAAATTATATAAACGTACAGCATTTTGTTTGATTTGAAATCAAGTTCAACGTACAATGCCAGATTGCTCGGATCTCAAACGTTTATGATTTGGGAATTGGGGTGAATATGTTCTTTGAAATAGAGAATTGTTACACTTTTTCTTATTCTGAAATATTTTTATTTTTGGAAAAGTAAAAACTATTGGTTCTTGTAGGTTTAGTTTGCTAAAGGAACTTCAACCCTGAAATAGTAGTAGATTCTCAAAAGGCTTTTGAGTAACAAGTCATTCACAGCTAGATCTCTCCCTACGTCTTGTTTTTGTGTCGATAGCAGCAAACACGTGACTTGTGCTCGATCGATTTTTTTTTTCCTTTTTGTAAGATAATAAAGCATCCAAGAATCATGTAATTTTGAAGAAAATATTAACGCAACATTAAGCAAATCTCATTTAGGTTTAGCATCTCAAATTAGGTTTTATACTAGTGACTAGTGATGAGGCTAACCGACTTTCTATAGTAGTTGAAGCACTTTTTCCTGTGATGATATTTCAATTAACTTGGATAATATCGAAGGTGGAGAAATGTCGGAAACTAAAATTTGCAGTCCCTCGGATAGGTAACTAGTTTTGATCGAGTGTCCAATTTGGGTACCTTAACGTATCCAAATCATGACGTGACAATATGAATAATATGATGTGGCGTGCTATTTTATGCTACCACATCATGATTTGAACACTGAATCAAATTGGCAACATATATGATAAGTAAAATAGGTGACATTGCAGATTGATTAGTTGATGTTTGGAAAACAAATTGCACTTATTGTTATAAGCATTTCAGTTGAAAACCAAGTTTTTACATAGTGGCGGACCTAGAGATTCAAAGTTAGGGAGCACCTATGTGGTTGGGAAAAATTTTTTTAGGAGGTGGTTAATTGGGCATATAAAAATTTTACGTATAAACAAGTACCAATTTTCAAAATAAAATCACATATTTGCAGAAATACAAAAGTAGACAACTATAATTAACTAGCAAAATACAAATCATAAAATCACACACTTGCAATTTATTAAATATATATAGACAATTTCAACTCAACAAATTCAAACACAATTTAAATAGAGACAATTAAGTAATTTGTCAAATTTAAACTTAATTTTCCTAATTTTAAAACTATACATTTAAAAACTCAAAAAAAAAAACCAAAAAGTTTTGATTTTTGTTTTAATTAAAAAAAAAATCTCTTTTTCAAGGCTAGGGAGTTACGTATCCCCAAAGACCCAACCCCCAATCCATCACGGTTTGTACATCTCATTAGACATTAGCAAGATGTCTGCAAATAATATCTAGTGGAATATGGACCTCTGTGTTAAGATTTGTAGAATTATTTGATCTAAAAGTTTAAGCTAGTAGATCGATTACAATTTATATTATTTAACTATTATTTCCAATACTCTGGTCATGTGAAACTAGCGTTTGATAAAAAGACGACATTTCTAATTCCCATCTTTCCACAAGGACTTATTCGTAGGGAATACATTCTCAAGGTATAGTAGCATAAAATATTAAACAGCTAAAATTGAGATGCCACCTGGCATCGTAGACTTCTTGCATTTGACATATCGGGCTTGTGTAAATCGTAAAACGACTATCTACAATAAGGGTACAAGCTCTATTGTAAAAACACACTTATTCCCGTGTTATAAATGTATTTCCTTACAATATAGACAAGTGTCACATAGGATTTCTGCTAACAAAATGAACTAATTTGCGCAAGTCAAGTAATTGTGCGATGCCGGAATTTCAACTTGGCGTTCGCCCAACAAATTCTCGTTTTTCCCGAAAATTTGTCTAAATGAATTACACATTACGTACACACTCTGTGTAATGAATTACAACACTATTACACAATTATGTCATGCATTACAAACACAGTTATACTACATAATGAATTGAAATAAAAAGTATATTGAAAAAAATTTAACCCGGGCGATCGCTTAGTGTTAATTTGGGCATGACCCAGATTGAATGGACAATCGCCCAGTGTCAATTGTGCGCGCCAGTATGAGTGACACGCATATAATTAAGTTTTTAAACTGCTCTATTTAATCTGATTTTTGAATTACCAAACTTAACAAGCATTACTTAATTTCCAAAATTTTCAAATAGTGTAGTATCATTCACTGGTAGACCTAGCTATGAGCGAGAGTCTGTACGCTGCAGCCCACTAGGTAAAGAAAATTTTCCAGCCCACTATCTTCAAATTTCTTTCCTTTTTTTTTCTTTTCTTTTTATATATTTTTTTCTCTGAAAGAATTTATTTAATTAAGTTTAAATTTATTATAATATAATGTTTTTAGCCAACTAGTCAATAATGAATAAAGAATAAGACAGGGTTCGAGATAACTATTTTATAGTATGTTTTAGACGCATATGTCAAGACTCATCAATAAACGTCAACGGTTAGTTATTACAATTTATTTATAATGCAATCACTAAATGACGAATTCTTCTGGGCATGGTTGAGGCATAGCTTTATTAAAAGCATTAAAGATCAAACTTCTATGATATTTTAGTTCACAACTTTTGTTGAGAAAAAGTTCAATCTGCAATTGCACTTTAATAGTAAGACATATTTATCATTTCATTCTTGTACTAAATGACTAGTTTTGGCCATGGTAGCCATCTTATGGCTGATCATTTTTATCTACCACGCAAGCAATACCCATTTAAATGAGTGGTAAACAGAGGCATGCCTAAGCTCAGAACTTTCCAAACTATCGAAATGACCCAATTTAAAACTTGCTTAGGCAGCTAAACAATGTTTACTTTAAGGAAGTCAAAAACAACTTATCAAAATGAGGTAAAAACCAATCAACAAAGCATTCCACTTAGTTGTAAAACATTTCTTGGGTGTATTTTAGTGCAATGCATTGCATATTTTCTAAAGAAGAATGGAATAAACTTATTAAAGTAATGGGATATGAACACTTGATAAATGTAAATTTAGCACATCGAGGTTAGAGTTCAAGCTTATCTTTTTAAGTTAAAATTGCCCACTGTGGTGCTGACAATTAATGACATTTTCCTCCAAGATACAACAACCATTTTCTTGCAGTAATAGCACTTCACTACAAGAAAACAGTACATCTCGAATTGTTTTGGATTCTTAACTCGACAAAGTATTTTAATCTATAAAAGTTGAGAAGAGGTTGGATTGGTAGAATCATGACCCTAGATTCTAATCAACGATTTTCGATCAACTAACGGGCTATTGCAAAGAACCAAAAGTAGTGAAAATAACAACCTATTCAAATAGACAACCTATTCCCCAAAGGGTGGAGTTCAAAGGATGCACCTTAATTACAAGGTTTCCAACATCTTTTCGAACATTCCATATTAACCAATTAATTAATTAGTTAATTAAATGTTAAAAATGACATAAAGTAGGAAAATCCAGAAAAGATTAAAGAAAGAATATAGACAAATTTTCACATCAAACAGCAAGACCAGACATATGAGTAATTATCCTCGTAGCTTAAATAAATTAAATACAAATATAGACAAATATATGGTATTATATCCTTTTCAACGAGGTAATTAAACTTGTGAAATAACTAGTAACTAACAAAACACAATACAAGAACAAATTAATGGCCGACAATGGCATACTAATTAATTACTATTATTGTAATTAAGTGATTATTTATGTGGTGTGTGATATTCAAATTAATTAACATTTGGTGGATATTAATTAACACTTGTAATCCCTTGAATTATTGTACCCCCAAAGACCAAGACTTTACTTCATGGCATTTCAGCTGAATGGGACAGACAACTAAACTCCAAGATAATGCAATTAAATTAACATAATTTCTTTTCTGGTTTCAGATATATCCACTTGATTAGGAGTGATAATCTGATGTTTACTACATAAGAAATTACAGGCCACTCATTTCTTTTCATTTCATTATCAAGTCACTTAATTTTCAATGCAAAAGATATAATTATTTGATTAGAACAAACTTTGGATGCGACTCCTATTTATCCCTAGTGAAGATGATCTCATATTCTCATCTCAATATAGCAAGTGACAAGACTGATTAAAAGTATTGATAACAAATTCACTTCATTGTCCATATCAATTTAATGTCGCTTTATTAAGGGATATCATTTGAGTGAGAATGAAGAGCTTTTAAGTCTACATCTGTGTTTATTTTAACTTATTATATCTGAAATATAACTTCTACGTACTACTAATTCAAAATCAAGCTACGATATTATTCTCACATTTCAGATCACCGATTATCACTGGTATACTGATGAAGGCGGAAGCATGACCAAAAACTAATATAGGATTATAAATGAGATTCACTCATGAATTAATTCATTTAGGTATAACTGAAGAAAATACTTCAATACTTTTATTGAATATCATAAATGGCTCCCTTATAATAATCCCTAACTATGATTTAAATAGAAAAACATTGCCTTGAAGATCAAGAAATAATAAAATAATAAAATATAATCCTAACCTAATTAGGATAAAAATATCCTTATAAAGTTCTAATATTTAAAGAAATATAATAAAACTAAATTTCGGATTTAAATAATCTTTTATAACATTGTACTTCATCATTCCCCTCCGGTTGGAAAAGATTCGTCCTTGAATCTGGAATTAGTATTTTCACCCGATGCCACGTAACAAAAATACTCCACTTGACAAGCCCACAAGAATGAAAACATAATTACCTGTAAAATATCGTAATTCTGATGAACAAACAAAGTCGAACGTACAAATGTTTGTGCATATCCCTCCGTGACACTTTAACATTGCATTAGGGTCAGTCCCCAAAAACATTACATACCACTCTTCTTGACTTTCTATTCTTCCAGATGCTATGATGAATGGCTTTATTAATCCAAGTGCATCCGGAAGAGAAATTGGCGAATTCTGATTAATATCAAGATTTGTGCCAAAACTTTCCGTCAAATAATTTGATTCATATTCAGGCACTGAGTTGGTATAAACGCCATCCTCCAAATTTGAAACTTCTTCGCATTCTTCCTCACCATCAGTGTCTAAAATAGGTGGGCCATCTTACTCCTTGCTTAAGTTAACACCCACCAACTCAGGATTCATGGGAGCTACAAGAATTGTGTTGTATTTTATCTCGAGATCCGGACATAGATCCGAATTGCCCTTCTTTGTGGGGGTTGCTCGCCAATCCCAAAACCAACAGTATCCTCTTGGCCGTGGCAGACTCTAAATCCCCGGATTCTTTGCCTACAACCCTGTCCACTATTAGACTCGTGATTAATCCCACCATTGCGACAGTCTGACCTAGTCATAATGCTCACATCACGACCACCACCTCGTGCCTCTAGCCTAGCACCAAAAAGGTCAATCATTCCGGCCATCTCTTTCGCCAGCCTCCGGATGTTGGCTGATTTTTATTAGTTGATTTTCATTGTCCCCAGTATCAACCTTGGGACCAAGACGTCTCATCCGTCCTCCTTGACCCATCGATAGGAGCGTAGACTGTGCTCTGATACCAACTGATGAAGGCGAGCGTAGAGTGTGCTCTGATACCAACTGACGAAGGCGAAAGCATGACCAAGAACTAATACAGATTATAAATGAGATTCACTCATGAATCAACTCATTTAGGTATCATTGAAGAAAACACTTTAATACTTTTATTGAATTGAATATCATAAACGGCTAATCCCTAACTATGATTTAAATAGAAAAATATTGACTTGAAGATCAAGAAATAATAAAATAAGAAAATATAATTCTAACCTAATTAGAATAAAAATATCCTTATAAAGTTCTAATATTTAAAGAAATATAATAAAATTAAATTTCTGATTTAAATAATCTTTTATAACATTGTACTTCATTATTCAGAAATATAATAAAACTAAATTTCTGGCTCGATACCAACTGATTGAAGGCGGAAGCATTACCAAGAACTAATACAGGATTATAAATGAAATTCACTCATGAATAGACTCATTTAGGTACAATTGAAGAAAACACTTCAATACTTTTATTGAATATCATAAACGGCTCCCTTACAATAATCCCTAACTATGATTTAAATAGAAAAACATTAATTTGAAGGTCAAGAAATAATAAAATAAGAAACTATAATTCTGACCTAATTAGGATAAAAATATCCTTAAAAAGTTCTAATATTTAAAGAAATATAATAAAATTAAATTTCCGATTTAAATAATCTATTATAACATTATACTTCGTCATATACACACATCTTGTGTTCTTCACTATTGTTCAAGATAAAAATATTTCTCAACACTCGTTAAATTTTTATCTTTCTACTCTGTGTACTTCACGTAGTTTATTAACTACTGTTGTCGTGGCGTAAGCCCGAACAATTTTGCGACCCTAACATAGAGTTAGACCATACAATACACATATGCATGACACATTACATAATCTTACAACTCACACGTCACGCCATTTTTAAAATCAACAATCAGTGATTCTCTCATATCATTTGATTGTTAAGTTGTACAATGGAGCATTAATCAAGCCCCAAAGGGACCTCTTTCTTTCACAAGTCAAGCTCACAACTACCAAGAAAGGAGCAAACTAACGAGAACATTTCAAAGGTAAATTGCCATCAAGAAACAGGCCTTCAAGACAATCGCTACTGTACATCAACACACCAAGAAAGCATTACAAACAATGGACCACAAACACCAGTTATCTAACTTGTCAGCTAATACAACTTCATAGTGTTCATCACACTCGCAAACAAATAAAAAGTGGGCACAATGTTACAATCTACATATGCAGATGCAAGGATTTCTAACAAGCATTAAATCTCTACTAACTTTCTTCGACGCTCCAAATCAATGTCGGCGATTTCAGCTCATGGTCGTCAAAATTGCCAATTTCCATCATAACCTGAGATTAGTCTGGACGATTGTTAGTCATCGTGAGCGTAAAACCTTCGCCCGCTCATAACATATCCAGACCAAAAATTTTAGTATTAAATGTAATCATTGCAAACTACGAGAACTACCAGTTACAGGAATGGACGCGAGGTGATGAAATTGTTGAACCATAGTGCTCGTCTCGTTGTTAATGCCCTTGGGAAGTGGAACACTGTTCTTTGCAGTTTGCTCCAAGAGTTGAACAAGTGAGATAAAAACTTCCATCCTTGTGATGTCCTTATTAGCCTGATGAAAGTAGTAGATGTTAGTGGTTGTTTCAGAATGTCCAGTTGAAAATGAGTTTGACAAACTTGGAACCAAACAAGGTCTAAAACACTACCTCCACCGCAAAGCGTGCCCAGATTTTGTTATCCCGAGTCTCCATAACGCCCTTCAGAATTGTTAGGCCCATTCCTCTAATCATGTCAGCTATTTCTAGAAACAAACCTCGCTTTTCACAAAGCATCTGGTCGAAAGGAAAACATCAAGTACGTAAGTAAATCATTCTTAAGCTTTTAAATCAAATGGTCCAACAAACAAAAGTCCTATGTTCAAATCTCACAACCACCCACTTAAAATGAATTGTCCACATGTCAAAAATAATATTAAATAATATAAATTGAAACAGATCTACCAATTTAAACCTTCACATCAACTAGTTTAAGATAAGATTGCAACAATAACAAGTTGCAATAACTTTTGTTTAAGTAATTACCTCAACAAGCATTTGACGAGGCTGATTTAGATCCTCGACTATTATAGGGCAGACCATCGACTGTGAACCAACTTCATACGCCCATGTAGCTCCTCCTTCGAGATTATCTCGTAAAAGCAATCCACCATCCTTATTAACAATCTGAAGTTAACAGAAGAATATAAGAAATCTCATATTTGTTCCAAAATTTTCTACCTAATCATTTACATTCAGTCAAGAAGAATCCAACATTGGGAGAAGTTGAAGTTCAAAACCCGCACCTTTGACTCTCCAGTTTGTTTTAGCTTATCAGCATGCTTTGTGACACTTTGCAAGAAAAGCATATGCTTGATTGTGCGTTCAAGAAGCGCATCAATGCTACACTGTTAAAACAAATTATAACATGTATGAATGGAAGAAATAATATAAATGTAAGATTCTCTCGATCTGGTGCAAGGAGCTTGCACTAGCTCTTATGCAAGCAGTTGATTCGATGCTATCTGAACCATGATACAAATGGCTGATGTGATATGTCTAGATCGCACCATACATCAGCTTTTTGCACAAGATCTGATGCACGTTGCATGTACCAGATCGGGAGTAAAATTTAAGAAATCCATAATCTCGAAAAAGAAAATAGAAACATCAACTATTACCTTAGCCCCATTTGGCACAATTTCCCGTAACTCCTTAACACGATCTTGGATCATTTGGCGATCTTTTGGTCTGGGCCTCGGGTTTTCTCCTGGTTTAAACCTCTTGCGTGTTGTCTTGCTTGTTGTGTCGGGCTTCTTAGAGTATCCAGTAGACACACTGCTACTCGGTTTTATCTCACGACCCTTTTCAATCCACGAACTTATTTGTGATCCATAAATGGAACCACTTCCCGAAATGGTCGCGGACTCAACCTTGGAACATCCAGACCTAAACGAGCAAGAGTTTGATGTTTCTGGCTGTACCATATATTTTGGTACACCAAATAACTCTTCCTTCATTTGATCAGAAACCCCAATAACAGAGTTACTAGGATAAGCCAGTGTTGTCTTGCAAGAAACATTGTCCTCCAAGCTAGAAGAATGAACTTTAGAGACTACGGCATCTAAGAGATGGTCACTTCCCGTCATGGAGAAAATATCGCTATCTGAATTTCCTTGGCTAATTGGATATATTTCAGACGAAGCATTTTGGGTTTTTAGAGAGAAAGAATCATTCTTGGACGTGTTATTTGTGTTTTGATCCGATTCATCTTTTGAACTACTCGTCCAGCAACTACGAAATAGTTCGTTCTTGAAATCAGCGCCCAAAATGTCAAATAGATCATCTCCTGACTGACGTTTCACACATTGATCTTCATATTTGGTATTTTTCAATAACAAATTCTCACGTGCAAATTCATTATCTTGAACAAAGAAAGAATTAAGCTCAGAAAAGTTTGGATTTTCATATTGAGACCTATGGTCGAGTGCTTTCAACTCATTCTTTGCAAATTTGTTGTCCATAATGTCATCTTTGGTACCTGAGCTTTGACCATATGTCATATCAGAAACAGTTGAGAAATTTCGGTTACTAAAACAGCCTTGAGAGCCATCAACTGACATAATATCTTGATCTACCCATTTAAAACTGCCATTATTCAACACAGACGAAGAACGACAAGGTTTTTGATCTAAAATGGACCTCGAGATATTCAGAGAAGCTTGTTGGTTTAGCCATATTTCAGGATTTGAAGGGATAACTTCAGCTTTTGGCAATCTATGCATCAACTGGTTTCTGGGATTAAAGTCGGACGTATTCGATACTCTCGTTTCTTGAGCAGTATAATTATCAGATAGTAATCCATCAGCTGCATATCCCATCTGAAGTATCAACGTTTTCACCTCGTTTATAAACATCATATTCTCCATTATCTGACACAGCAAGATGATCACATTATATCAATCTTGAATCAGATATCTCAACTAGAACTGTGAGAACGAAGAAAAGGAAAACTTACTGCCAAGTGTGAACCAAATTGAACAACTCCGTGAGGAAGAACTGGAATAACTGCCACTGTCTGATAAAGCAAAGAATTAGGGAATCAACTAAACACAACAGCAAACAAAGACGAAAGGGTAAATATTTTTTTACCTGCATACCAGCAGAAAATTGTTGACACGCCTCTTTTACAATCTTGAATAAAAAGAAAAAAATAAATAAATCACTTTTGTGTAGACATAAATTCGTTTTAACCAAAAGAGCTTAAAGACTATCCAAATTTAAGAGAAGCATCTTATGCCATACCTCGGGTGGATGGGGTTCTTTGGTAAAATCATCCAAAAGAATCCACTGATGACTTCCAGTAAATGCAGCCCTTCCTATGAGTCTGTAAAACGAAAATGGTAATTTAACCAACAGTAAATACAAAGACGAATGCGACTAAGCATAAAAGTAAATTACCCTTCTCCCACAATATTAACATGCTTGTCCATCATCATCTGGTCCACGAGCAAACACGCTTTGTTCCCTGGTGGAACTCCGTGCATTAACATGTGATTTTGAGTCGAACCCCATGAAGCATTATATGAGGGTGCATAAAAACATTCTTCCCAAATTAAAAGCCTGCAAAATCAAAATTCATTCTAAGTCAGCACATATGGATAACATTCAATAAAGAAACCAGGGAATAAAACAAAATCCAAGAAGGGAATTGTAGAAGTCTTGAAGACAAGAAGGTGTGTACACACAGATTCAAACAAGAAAGACAATATCAGGAATGAACAAATTGATTTCTTAGGAAATCACAACAGTAGAATGATTTCATAAGATTCTCTAAGACAAAGCAAATAGACAACCCACAAAACTCCAAAGATTGATAAATTGACACTTACAGATCACAAGGCAAAAGAATCCAACAAATCTACTGCACTTCAAATCTGATCTTGTTTCAAGGTTAGGCAGCTTTAAAATATACCCAATTAAAACCCAGCAGATAAAATGACTTGAGTGATATTATCCTCTAATTTGGTCAAAGAGAAAACATGGCAAAGATAGAGACTGAACACTGTAAGTTTATCAGTTTCCTTTGGCTCCCTGTTTTGCTGGAGCTGAGCAAAGAAAGTACAATCAGAGTTGGATTCTTTTTCTTTCATTTGCTTTCTAGTAACAAAGCGAAGCACAAAATTCAAGACAAATAAGAAAATGATTACATGCAAATTAGCCAAAAGGAACTGCCAAAAAAGCACAGATGAAACAGTAAAATTTTTACAACAAATTCTTAACTCTATGGGTCGGTGAAAAATACTGAAATCCCAATTAAGGGGATTGGGTTTCTTGAAATCCTTTTCATGAAAAATTGAAAAATATTTGATATTTACAGAACTTACTTGGGGTTTTGGCAACCAATTTTCCAGAACACAGCATAATCCCACTGGTTGACACCACAAAGGGTCTTGAGAACCTCTTTAAACAGATACCCCATTGCAAGAAATTACTAAATGGAGCAGTATGAGTATACAACAACATGCGCCAATGAAAAGAAGAATCTATGAATATTCAAGAGATCAAATCCAGAACAGAGAGGATAAAAAAGGAAATAGATTTTTGATTAGTCCTCCCTGAGGGAAAACATTTTGATTTCCCTTTTTTCTTTTCTTTTTTTTTTTTCAATAAATTAACAAAAGCTTAAAGCTTAAGCTCCTCTGCAAGATGCACGCCCTGCTTGTTTTGTCCTCAACCCACCACTTCTTTTCCTCAATCTAACCCAATTCCCAGCTATCATACACTTGCAACCCATTCTTCAGTTCAGAAAGAAAATCGAAAATGACAACAACAAGAACAATTTGGCTTTGGAGAAATTAAACTCTACACTATCCCACAAGCTCTGAGCTCAAAGTCAACCAAAGCAGTAATTTTTTCCATCTTTTAGATTGAAATTGAAGAATTACAACAACCCAACTGGATGAAAATCGGGTTGGAAAAGATGGGATCTTTTCTTGAGGTGAAAATTGTTCAAAGCGAGAAGCTTTAGGTCAGAGTTGTGTGTGTGTGTTGAGGTGAGCTTGTGAAGAGAGGTGTGTTTCTGTTTTTAATGTGTGCCTTTTTCCTAGTGAGGAAGATGATGGGGAAAGTGTGCTTAAATTGAGCCACGTGATGATTAATCAATAAGAATAGGGTAATGGAAACAAGGATGGAGTTTAAGGGAAATTTCAATTTCTGCCATTTGTGGCCCTTTTGGTCGGTTTTCTGGTCATTTTCAACTAATTTCTTTGGTGGGGGCGGCCGTATATATATGATATATGATGCTATGTGAAATACTACACACTTTTGTTTGTTTTAACGTTTTTCTTTTTTTTTTTTTTTTTTTTGAATACAACGTTTTTCTATTTAAGAGTTGTTTTTTTTTAATTTCTATTTGGTCACATATTAATATTAATTGTGTCTTTTATTTCACAATTCATTATCCTCAGTACATTTTTGGTCGAAAAAAAAATTTATCCTCAGTGCATTTTGTAGTTGTTATTACTATTCAATTTAAAAATAATACTTTACGGAATAAAAATTTATGTGAATATACATTTAGTCGGAACATAAATATAACAATTTCATTTTTGTCTAGTAAATTCACACGATAATTTTAAACAAACAAATTTTTGTTTCATCTATGAATACTAGCTATACTACTATTTTGATGGCTTGTTCGTAAAAAAATCTCTTGAATTTTTTTTTTCTAAATTATTTTTAACCACAATTTCATCATAGTGAAAAAGAAAAAGTTTTTCATTCATAATTATGACAACTTTCAAATCTCACAATTACAACTAGCTACCATATTCAAGGGAAAAAAAATAGAAAATAAATTATAACTAGCTACCAAATAAATACGAAGTATCCGCATTTTTCTTTGAAAGTTGAGGATCATGTCTACACTTCTACAAATATTGGAGACCCTAACCATAATTATTTCTTTTTATTTTGTGTGTATATTAGTACGCATATATTGATAATCAAAATAATACTGTAAATTGTAATAGTGGCCAGGGTTGTTTTGTGGGGTGGGGGGGACCGGGGGGGTGGGGGGTAGCGAGGAGTCAGGTCAGGGGGTCAGAATATTGTGTCTGTTTGTTTTGGGGACTGTAGAAAGAATCTTGGAATTGGTTTAATCAGGAACTGTTCTCCTCAATGTATCAAAAAAGCTGAATGCACAACTCAACAAGAACTGTAAATTTATAAATTCATTTAATGTTTTTAAAATTGCTTTTAAAATTTTGATAATTGTTCTTTCTTTCTTAAGAAAAGTGAAAAATTATTCACAAACAATTTATAAATTCATTTAACGTTTTAGAAATTGCTCGTAGAAATAAAACTTCTATATTTGAACTGAACTTTCAAACCCAGATAGTTTCCCAAAAAAATAAAAATTGCTCGTAAAATTTCGATAATTGTTTTTTCTTCTTTTAAGAAAAATAAAAAATAATTTATTGACGGAATGACTCTATTTCAAAGTCTAAAATGTTAGAAATAGAAAAAGTTCATATATTTTTGTGCATCTCCAACAACATATTTAGGCATCCCCTAACTCAAAATCTTCAAAATTGTGCTCCTTTTATTTTATAACCACACAACTTTCTCCACAATTTTTTTTATTGAAATAAAATGACAAAATTGAAATTTAAGAAGACTTTCTTCTTCTAGATGAAAAGTGTAGTACCAAATATGGTATTTTTTTTTAAGAAATATATGGTACATATTGTTGATCGCACTAAAATAAGAGTTTTAAATTGAGAATCTTGATCAAGACAATTCTAATCACAAATCATTTTTTTTTATGACTTCCACAAAAGACGAAAAAGTACAAAATATGTGGTTATTGTTCTTAACACATATCACTTAGATATATAATCACCTAATCACCTCAATATTATCAATATGGAGACGACATGTATTCTGTATTTACGTACTTACGTACATCACTCATATATATAGATATATATATATATATATATATATATATATATATATATATATATATATATATATAGAAAGGGATAACTCCCATATTTGATTGTGCATACTATATTGGACAATCCTGACTAAAATCTAAATTATTATTAGGAGAAGAATTTTGACGCTTGGATTTTGTTCCTTTTTTCCCCATTTTTTTACTTTTTACTACTAGTTTAACCGTTTTAACTTTTTACCTTTGCAATTAGCTACGGGTCCCTTCAACCTTGTTGGTGTTTCCAAACAAAGCTTAACATTTGTAGTTGTACCTTTGAGTTTTACAGTCGAATTCCACCTTTGCTTTTTAATTGGGTGTCAGAGTAGTGCTCATAGAAGAGATGTTGCTGTCCTAGTTATATTATTGCTGATTGCCCCCGCTTTTTCACTATATTACACATAATGCCTATTGCGACTTCAAAACAGCCCTATGGGAAAATTTTGATTCCACTTATATGTTGGATTATGGATGATCACCGACTAATATTATTGGCACAATAAGGTTCCAATAATGACACGTGCTACTCCCCGAATGAAGAGGGACCCGCACTTATATTGGACTAATACATGAGCACCATATAGTATTTTGGCATCCTTATGGTGCCAACATATAAGTAGAAGAGTAAGAGCCTATGTTTGATTTCAAGTTTTATATTCTCGTTTTATATGTTTTACACTTTTTATGCTTTTATTTTGTATAACATATGTTTATACTTTCTTAAAGTCGGAAATTGACATTTAGTTGTGCTTTAGGCTTTTGATAATACAAACGGTATGATTGGTATGCAAAATTTTAAAAAATAAATAAATAATTCATTAAATATTTGATTTTATTGTCTATCTGCTTTAATCATGATTTGAAGTCAGCAGTATTTATTTCTTTGTCTTGAAGATATCGTTGATCTAGTATAAATTAAATACCATATGTAGGATTAATTATAAGTAATCATTTAATAGGCGGCTGATTTGATACAAAATTGACTTTTTCTTTATTTTAACTTGAAAGTCAGGTACAGTTGAACAAATACATGCATGTGTGAAATTTTAATTTATTTTGGTTTAGTTAAGGTGTATTTATCTGTGTGTGATTAATTTTATTTTAATTGTGAGTTAGTAGGAGTATTACAGACAGTTGGTTAATTGTAATTTAAAAGTTAATAGTTGTGTATGTGTAATGAATGAAGAATGTCTCATTTATTATGAAGGTTATTATCAATCAAGTGGTTTTATCCTTTTTTTCTTCCTCATGGAGCAAGCCTAAAAAGTGTTTTTGACACTGCTGTTGAGGGTTTTAAACCCTAAAACTTTTGTTAAAAATTGTTAATTATTTAATGTAAATCTAAAAAGTACTTTTTATGTACTAATTAAAGGCAACCCTATTATTTTTTTTTTTTTTGTTTCATTAAGTATCAATTAAAACATTCTGTAAAAGTTAAATTAGAGTTTTTAAGACAAGCTAAAATTCTAAACTTCTCTAAATCAGCTATTTATGTGTAAATCACTTTTACTCTTTAAGAAGTAGTTTTGAGCTTTGAAAAAGCTATTCCAAACATACTTTAAGGTCCATTCTGGTGAGCATTTCTCGTCAAGTATACTCCTAGTTTGTGAGAAAGTCAAACCTTTGATGTAATGAGAAAATTACTGTCTTTCTGTGTCATTTTTACTCTCATTTTTTTTTAATTTTATTACATTCTTTAGAAGGGGTTGACAAAGTTTGGCTAGCTCCATTGTCACAACTTGTTAATGATTGAGATCTTTCAACAATGGACCAACTAATTGAGGTCATAATTGATAAAAAGTAGGTAATGAGATTATAGAAGAATTTAGTAAATTATCTTTTACCACTATGCATCTTTTTACTGCGTGATGAGATCATACTTTATATATGTCAATTGATAAATGCTATTAGGAAACATTTGGCATAGTATGCAACTTGCAATTTTTCTCTAATACCAATTAATTGGTACTTTACGGTGCTAACATTTTCTGAATGATCGATACTTGTCTACACACACTTGTACCCCTTGATGGTGGGGGCAGGTATCGTCGATCAGGAGTATGTTAGCATGATAAGGTGCCAACTAGTTAGTATTAGAGTATTAATCATGCAACTTGAATGAGATTAGATAACTAACATAGTAGTATATGAATATATGATCTCGTTAAAAGTGTTTAACTTGAACTCCTAACTTAATGTTAATTGATAATACTTAATGAGCACATATATCATCTTCTATCCACAAGAGATTTAGAAAAATAAACTGCCAAATAGGAAAATGGACAATTCATTGAAAAACGTTTTACGTGCCATATATGCGAGGTATTGTATGAGGCGGCCGATTGAGTTAGAGAGAGACCCAAAAAAAAAAAAAAGGATAGGTATTTTAAGTGCATCTCTAATGCACTTAGTGTTTTGAAACTAATTGATTGTGCGAGTAAACAGACGAATTTCTATTTTATAATAAATGAAAAGAGAGCACAATATTCAACAGTCATTGTCTAATTGTGTTTATCTGCAATTTATTAATGTTGACTATATTACTCCCTCCGTCCCATTTTGATAGGCTTGTTTTCCTTTTTCATCCGTCCCAAAATATAAGCTACTTTCCTTATTGGTATAAATTTAATTTCTTCATTTCCTAATCTACCCTTATTTATTATGCATGGTTATTAATAAAAGTAAGTTGTCATATTTAATATAGGGGTATATTGAGAAATATACGAGTAAAATTTACCTTTCCAATAAATATTAATTTCAAATTCTTAATCCGTGTGAAAGTCAAACTATGCCTATCAAAATGGGACGGAGGGAGTATGTACATATACAAATCAAATTAATTGAAAATTGAAAAATTGTTGATGCGTAAGGTTGCACTTCTAAATGTAACATAGCATCTTGCAATGTCTACTTGTTGGTTTCTTATCAACTTTGCTTTTTGTTTTTTCCTTGGGGGGGGGGGGGGGGGGAGGCGCGTGGAAATCAACTTTCTATTTACGATATGTTTAGTAGAACAAGCTGACAAGTTAGCTTATAACTGATAACTGAAAAATTAGCTGATTTAAATATTAGTGTTTATTAAAATTAACAGAAAAGCTAAGTCAGAAATATAAAATGACTGAAATGACATGTTTAAAATAATTACATTTCTTTTTTTACAAAAAAAAGGTAAAAATGGAATAAAAAATAAAAAGCTCATGAGCTTATTTTAAAAGTTAGGAAAAAAAGATTTTTAAATAAATTCTTTTAACCAAAAAAAATTTATTTGAATAAGAGGAGCTTATAAGCTCTCTAAATAAGTTATAAGCTAACTTATTATGCTTACCAAACATACTCTTAGTATTTACGTCTATGAAACATATAATACCTTATGACTCAATAATAAATTTTTATTTTCAATTAATTCGATATCAGGCAATGAACATTATTAACCTACAAAGGAAGTGTCTTCCATTCCCTCAATATTGATTCAATAAGACTCCAAAGACAACTAATTAGATATGGCATTCAGGCATTATTAAATCAATGTTCGTGGGCGTTAATAAAATCTCAATATCTCCAAGTTCTTCTATACTAAGTATTACTATTATTTATTTTAGCAGGTATCTTAACTTAATAGTAGTATATACTATGATGGATGCTGTATTAAAATTTGACACACATGAAAACTCATCATACAGGAAATTAAAGGCAAGCTTACGTGTTGCCACATCTCATAATAAAAACTCAAATATCCCTAACTTTAGGATATACTATGATTTACTTCTTCAGCCTTCTAACTTTAATAACTATAAATAAATTGATTTATATTACATCATGCTTACCTCATTGTGATCAAATTTTATTGCCTTGCCTAGCTAATAGATTTTTCACATTTATCAAAAAATGAAAAATGGAGACAGCCATTATATTGATTTTTGTTAGTTAAAATTCCAAAAATGGAGGCAAAATTTTTGGTACACTAAATAGGAATACTTTCTTGGGAGAGACAAGGCTGCTTTGAGCCCCTAAACCCTATCTCTATCCCCACTAAAGACTAACATGTTACCTCAAGCCAATTTCGGGGTCTTACAATATTGGTAATGAATGATGTTCCCATTTGGTCACCCTATGGTTAGGGGGTATCACAAGTTTGCAATTCCTAGGGACCTCCTTCAACGAAAAAATTATTAGTTGTACTTGTACAAGCAAAACAAAAAAAAAAAAAAAAACTTTTTTTGTTTTAATATATGAATAAACAGTTATACAAATAGTGATCTCATCCCTTTATACTCCCTCCGTCTCATTAAGATAGGCACCCACCATTTTTCACACATACTAAGTAAATATCTTAAATATTGTTGGAATTACAAAATATTTCTGTATTGTTCCTATTTTACCCTTACATTAATTAAAAAAAATAGTGTGAATATTATTAATATTTTTGGGAGATGAAATATCTAATTGATTTTTATTATTCCAATAATATTAAATAGGGATACTTTAGTCAATTAGAAAATACTCCCTCCGTCCCATTTTGATAGGCATGGTTTGACTTTCACACGGATTAAGAATTTGAAATTAATATTTATTGGGAAGGTAAATTTTACTTGTATATTTGTCAATATACCCTTATATTAAATATGACAACTTACTTTTATTAATAATCATGCATAATAAATAGGGGTAGATTAGGAAATGAAGAAATTAAATTTATACCAATAAGGAAAGTAGCTTATATTTTGGGACGGATGAAAACGGAAAACAAGCATATCAAAATGGGACGGAGGGAGTAAACCATATTCTCAATGAGGAAAGTGGACTATAATTTGAGATAGACGAAAATAGAATATAAGTCTATCTTAGTGGGACGGAGGGAGTAATTGTTAATTTTTCAAATGAGATAATGTATGAAAAAATAATTTCCAGCAACCAGTGTTGTTTCTAACGGTTTTTTTTTTCTTGAATAGAATGTTGTTTGTAAGTTTACTTGTACACTTGTTAGTACTTGTCACAATATCCTCTCTGAACTATTCTTTTACTTGTCACCAGCATAGTTTACGTGTAAAATGAAATCGACTACTAGTCTCAAAGTAACATCAAAAATTTGAAACAACACTAAAAAAATGGGGTTGTGACCAATACAACAAGAGTTTATGTTGTTGTCTCAATCCTTATCATCTAAATGTTCTTTTCCAATCAAAACAACTCACATATATATCCAAATACAGTAATGCAACTCCTTGGATTATTTTTTATTTCATAGGAAAATCTACACAAATTGGAATATCATATTTAAACTTGTACGATAAGACAATTGTGTATTGATAAATAAATCCAATTGCCAAGGGGTCATAATACATAGGTAATTAATTGACATTCAACGATTATTACATTATTGATGCCTACTATGTTGTCACAAATATCGTACCGAAATACATTTCTACTCTCTTCTAGCTATGCCAATTGATTGGCTGGTGGTAGGAAATTACTATTGAAGGTAATTTATTATCATGATAATTCTTCTCATGATAATGTTCATTAATCTTGTACTCGAATTATGCCGTTTGTCGTTTGATTATACAAACAACTTTTGTATATTCGAAATATGCAGGGATTTTGATAAGCTGACAATGCAGTTTTATTGTTTGTACCTTTTCATTAACTTAGAAAAGAATGCACACAATTGTTTATGTATAAATGAAAGGACATTCTTAGATTATTGTGAAACTATGATGCTTCTATTCTATTGTACCCTAAATCATTTAAAAACTTTATTCCACATGGTTGGTGGAGTAGCAGGTTTTAATTAATTCTAAATTGATTCATATTTTATTAAGACCCTTGTTTAAAATTCCAATCCACACCGTTGATTAGGAGTACTACTCCAAGGGTCACACTTTATTAGATTAAGGGTAAAATGTAGCTAGACTCCCGGATCTTTGGAGGACGTAACAATCAAGTTTGTATCTTCAAGTTCTAGCTCACGAAGTTCCTAAGCTTTGAAACATAGGAGCTTAAGTCCTTTTTTGGATGAAAAATGTCAACTGAACGTTAAATTGGTAGAGGTGACTCACATGGCCAATATAAAAATGGCAAAAATATTCATCCGAGCATTCTGTCATAAAATCCTCCCCTAGCCTCCAAGTTTATGATATTAGAAAAAAATAAATAAATTTGCATACTTGGGGAAAAAATATATGTGAGATGGGAAGTGGATAGCCAATTGAACATTTTTTTTCCTTTTCAAATTGGTTATGTGAACTGCATAAGCTGATTTGATGTCGCGATTGAAGTTTTCCATTGAAAGGAAAACTCAAATACATTCGTTTAGAGGGTTACGGACTTCGATTGCTAGAATTTATAGTTTCCAAACCTAACCATTACTACCTCCAAAGATTCAGGACTGCAACTGCAAATTATCCTTAAATCAACGGCCATGGTGAATTAACAATCGGGTCCTTACATTTAATTTATATAGGTAAGACTGGTACCTACATTTGGAGCAATTTAATAATGAAGCATAAAAAGATGTTACTCTAGTTGGAAGCACATGACTTGGTGCAACTTTCGGGGTTGGTTAATAGTACTTTATTTTCCCTTTACATTGAACTCCTAGTAATTGCTTTGGTGGGAGAGATGTTTAATTCGGAGTGATATTATATAGTATAAATTCATATTATATTTGTTAAATGATGATTTAAGTATTATTCATTTGAATAAACAACACTGCTAAATGTCATTTTTATTTTATAATTTAAAACGCTAAATCAATAAGTGACTCTCAACATTTGTGATTAATATTGATTATATTTGCTAGAATTTTTGTAATTGATTATATTTCGACAAACAAAAGTTAAACTAATTGAATTGGAATATAGACATTTTGGTGCCAATGACACTTTGGCAAGTTCTTTTTTTTTTTTGGGGGGGGGTTGTGATACTACCCTTGTGAGGAATTTACTTAGCCCAATAGGGGTTCAGTTACCTCATTAAACTAGTAAAGGGAGGGTTCATTGCGTTGTATTTTGGTAGGAAAAAATCAATAACCGCATTTGTGCTGCTCGATTGTACATAGTACTTCAAAAAAATATAGATGTTTTGGCTATGTTCGGCTTATATAAATCAAATTTTGTCAATGACAAAAGATAAAATTTTGGGCTATTTACATGGGGGTACAACAAAAAAAAAAAACAATTTCCACATTTACTTACTACCTTTAATTATTTCAAAAAATATTGTGTTAACAAATTAGTTACCAATTCAAATAATAACCTAACAATTTCACAAAATTGAATTACAATTTCACAATTACATTAATAAATATGGGCAAAAATTATGCAGCACCACGGTTACCACCACCACCGACGTTGCCACACTCCATCCCACCCTTTGGTAGTTTGGTCCATTGGTGAACACAATCCGGTGTGGTCGCACAACCACGGTGACAATGCTCATGATTACCACCACCACCATCGACATTGCCACACTCCATCCCACCCTTTGGTAGTTTGGTTCATTGGCGAACACAATCCAGTGGTCGCACAACCACAGTGACAATGTTGGCGGTGTTGGACAACAATGGCGACATTGATGGGAGGCGGTGGCACTAGTGGCGAGAGGCAGTGGCGTCGGCTATAGTGGAGGGTGAGAGAGATGAGAGGAGAGAGAAGGGTAAAATTAGGGTTAGGATTTTTAAGTATTTTGTGAAATAGTTAATAAGGGTAAGAAATTTATGTATTACTTTTATTTTTTAGGCATTCTATGCAATTTCTTCTAAATTTTTTAGTTAAAAATATGCTTTCGATTGGTGATTTTTGTTTACATTAATATTTTGATCCATTTGTTAATTTGTAAAACTTCTCTGTGACTTTGTGTAAGTTGCAAACAGAAAATATAATTTATAGAACTTATATTTCGTGAATGGAAATATATGCTGGCGTTCTATTGCCAATGTTGGCAACATAAGTACTGTGCCCATGCCGATGTGATGGCATTTCGTGGCACCACATCAACGTAATTTTTTTTTAATATCTACGTTAAATTAGATAAATAATACATAATTTCTCGATGGGGGCCGCTAGGACCCACACAAATTTTTTTCTAAGCGTGGCACTTTATGGTGCCCACAATAGGCATCAGATCACTGCCCTAGAAATATATATTACACTCTTTTGAATTTTTTGTACAGTGCACTGCCTGACAATCGAACAATTTGTTGTTGGGACCATGTTTTCTCATGGTCTTTAGTTGGAACAATTTCTCATATGAATAATTAAGAATGATACATTTCCAATATTGGAACTTTAAATTATTAAAGATTTAGCGCTGATGTAGCATGTCATGGCGCTACCACGTAGCAACAGAATGGGATGGTATGTGCACCCTACTGCCACATGGCAGTAAGGGACAGTTGTTACATGAAGGACTGGAACTTTAACAAAACTTTAACACCGGGAATGTATAATTTTCGTATGAATCATTAACGATAGAAACAAAAGAAAAAGGCAAAACATTTTAAATACCTAGTGTTTAGAATTGTACTCGATGCATGTTGACCACACCATGATCCCAACTCGATCCCAATCAACTGGGAGTAGGAGAAGGATTGGGTGGAAAAATTCTGATTGCTCTTGATGATGAATGTGATCCCCGATCCAAACCATTGTCATCGCTATCTAAACTAAGATGATAAACTCGAATGAGTGTTGGAGCTCATTTTGGATAGATGACTCTTTAAAATAGATAGCATGCTTCATCTTAAGGAGACTTTTAAAGTACTATTTACTTGTATAAATCAATAAGACTTCAATTTAATTACCACTATATAGTAGATGAGATCAATTTTGTTGGAGTTTTCCTATCATCAGATGGTAATAGATTTAAGTCAGGGTAGGCATCTCATATGTCATAAAGTTTTTGGCCTTGTGATCACTTAATTTCAATGTAAATTGAGCCGGGACTACATCAGAACATCAATTTTTTCTTGTTGATTGACTTATATACTTAAACAAAGAAAACAGTCCAAGATTTAAGTAATTCACTGGTGGGTTTTAAAATGCAAGAAGCTCTTAGGCATGATCCCCACCCCCCCTCAACCAAAAAAAAAAACCCTAAGTAGAGCTAGAGTGGGCAAAGTGGGATGATCGGGGGTGTTAGCAACTACATTACTCTTCATACTTTTTAAAATTAAAATTTAATCAAATAAATCATATCCACATATCTCGTAGGATCCACCTATATAACTAAATCTCTACCATTCAACTCTACTCATTCTTTCTCTTTCTACTTCTAAAAATTTATTTTTAGAAATTTACTAACACCCCTACGACAACTCACCAATCTTGTTTTGTCTGTTCAAGTCAAGACTCCGTTGAGTTGGTGATGCTGATGTTTATTGTGTTTTGGGATGGAGGGGAATGGTGCAATTTATTTTCCTTATGCCTGAAAAAAGGTTCGTAAAGGATTCTAGTTACAGAGACGGTAGAAATAAGTAAGTTTATCTTTTGATTTTATATAATTCCAAGTTTTAATTAATACTTGATTTGTGAAAAATCATACTGACGGATTCTGATCGATTACAATATATATGTCAAGGATTATGTGAGAGGAGATGTGACAAAAATAAAAATTTTAGACAACGATATATATTACTAGCTAGAAAGTATTCGAGACCGTATGAATAACTAATTAATCATTTTTAATTAATTCAATTTCGTTTGGCAACATAAATAAAGTGCTACAAAATCAGTACTAATGAACTGTAGACAAACCTACTATATATCAACTTTTAGACCGAAACTTCTTTTCAATCGCTATTTAGTAGAAGCCCCTTAGCCACGGCATTCTTGAGATGGGTTTAGCAAAAATGATTAGGGTGACAATCATTGTGAAATAGTGAAATACAAGATGTAAATAGTGAAAGATATAGTGACATACGGTGAATGATCTCCTGCTTATGCGTGGGCATGCCCACTCGTCACGTGGCGCCCTCACAGGGCGTCACGCCATCAGCAAAATTGTTTTTATTTTTTTTATTTTTTTTTGTATTTATGTTAGATGAGAATACATAACTACCATCTGATGGTGGGGGTCCGTATGGACCCCACGAATTTTTTTCCGAGCGTTAATTAGAACATTTCTCAGTGGCATACTTCATATTGTAAAATGTATTGTTGACTTTCAACTAGTCAATACAAAACCGAAGAAATTACAATGTAAAATAGTAACATACTTTATATTAAACAATAACAATTATATAAATATTCTTTAGTTAATAACCGTTATTTGTGTTTATACAGTAATGAGTAGCCAAGCCAAGACACTAATTGACATTTATCTGACTCATTAACAAGCTGTCAAAGTGACTTTTTTCCAATTAATTTCAATTAAAAGCAAAAAAGTGAAGAGAAAAATGAAATAATATCGTTTCAATTCAAAAGTGAAGATATGACGGAAAGACATGAAATTTATTAGGGTTCACAATAGAGATAACACCACAATGGGATTGGGACAAAGAGCTTGAGAATCTTGACTATAACAGACACAATCAATTTGTATATATGCATTAATCTAATAATATTGATGGCATTGGATTTGAGTGATCTTCATTTTGTCTCCACTTTAATTCATCATTTTTCTAGCCATTGCTTTAAGATAAGAAGAAATATGTACTCACATATATTTATTCAATGTTTGTTTTTACTTATCTTTGTCTAAACATTAACTTTCACCATTCTGTTAAAATTAAATTTTAACTTTACCCTTGTATTTGCAACAATTGTTCAGTATTAATTCGATATACATTTCAATTCTCGAACACTTCAACTTAAAAATTCAATTTCAACAAAAAAAAAAGTAAATAGAACAAAATTAAAAAAAAAATAAAATTACAAATCGACCGCACACTTCTTAACCATAGAAATGTGTCTACATTTTCACATTATTTTCTCGTTCCCCATTTAGATAAGATGGTGTAACACTCTATCATTTTATTGAATTTCAATTCAAAACTTACTCTACCATGTCTACTACAAGAAAAATACTATCTATTGATAAAATATTATTATGGTATTCAATTGGGCATATGCCCAACAGTCGCTATGGATGTGGGGTTTACAGTAGACTCCATATGCATGCAAATCGTTGGTTATGTGTCCATTGAACACCATATGGTAATGGTTATTAAATCAATTGTGATGTGAGGATTGGCTTATGATATAGTATATCCATGTGTTTTTGTCATTTGAACATTATAGTATTAACTAAGATCATTTATTTATCAACACTGCTTATAAATAAAATTTCTTTGAACGCGTTAATGAGCATGTTCATAACGAAAAATTCTGAAGGATGAAAAAAAATTGTAGGACTCTATGAGTTAGTCCTAACTAGTCAATAAATATTTACTAATACATATATGAACCATAGTTAAGTAAATAATATGTCTTTTTATGTACAATTTCACAGTTTCAGCTGGCAAAATTAAGCAGGAATACTCTGAAATATTTTCCCGAATGATATAGTGGATGAGCAATATACTTTAAGGTCGAAATTAGGGCAAGCAAGAAGTGGTGTTTTGCAGCTTGTATCTCATGTTTACATATTATGAGTAAAGTATTAAAAAGTCTTGTAATTTTGTAAGATCATGAAACACTAAGATCCAGCCGTTGACATTGCCGAATTATTTTCTCTTCAAAAGAGGAATTATATTGCTCTAATAATGGCACTTTTTTCATAACAAATGTTGGCATGTGGGGCTATAAAATTTATTAACATCTGAATAAAAAGGGTATCTCTAGATTGTTAACTTCTAGAAGTAGGATATTTTCTTCATCTCCAATTTATTCGTGGGATTTATTAGCTTTAGTTTTCACTTTTTAGAAGTTTTTAATTCAATTCTTCAAAAATCTAGTAGGATTTACTTATATGGCACTTGAAGTGGAAATTTGAAATACATACCTACAAATGAGTAGGTTATCCAAATTAAATTTCATCATTTACTAAAATTTATCCTAATGAAAGCAAAACCATATTGTGATTGTCCGATTGAATCAAAGAATTTTAGACCTTATTCTACTGGTGATAAATTTTATTTTTTCGATTTGCGTATTGAATGTGTGGTTGAAATTTGAGAAAAATATATTAAATAATTAAATGAGTGATTGGAAATGAAGAGAGAGAGAGAGAAAAGTTTGATAATTTTTATATTGGATAGAATAAGGCCTTAGTAACAATATTTTTCTTCAACAACTACAATAGGTATTATATCCTAATTAAATAGCCTCAAAATAGCCATGATTCAACTCAAAATGGGTTGATAAAAGCTCTTCAATGGATTGAATATATTTGCAAAATGATGAATGATATGGTCACTCTAGAACTATGGTAGGCCATGACCCATAGCATGCCTTTGGACCCAATCATGTTCAATGACTGGCCTTGCCTTCTTTACATCATACATAGAGTAGAAACCCTTTTTTCATATGCATACAACCTTGCGCCTCGTTTGACAAACATGAAATAATTATAAGTTGATTTTTTCCATACTGTATAATAGATACTATGCTAATTTTAAGCAAGCCTCGGATGCTTGCTTAGTTGCTTCCACACTTCATTTTGAAATAATTGAGTTAAAGCTACTTTAAATCAATATATAAACTTTGATACTAGGTGAAGTCAATTGATTTGTTCTTTTTTTATTACAATAGTAACAATTTCACTTATCGATAATGTTTGAACATTACAGGAAGCGACAATGGTTGGGCCATCTATTTTCTGGTCCAAGGGTTGCGCCCCTGACCCATCCGTTCTTCTAGTCCCAAAAAAAAAAAAAAAAATCACCTTGTGATCAAATAAAATCAAATTTCTATATATCTAGCAAGTAGTGAACCTTTCACTACAACTTGTGTTAAGATCATATGTACAAATACAATCTTTTGATTTTCCAAAGCAATAGCTTTTGTAGCATATGTTGATGGACCTAACATATCTTTTGTTTGTTGTGGTCCATAGAGAGGTACTATATATATATGTGTCCGACACAATTGTGGTGTTATTCTTGAGTTGATGGCCACTTGGTGGGCCAACCATAGTCAATGGGCTTATTAGTTGATAAGTACTAAGCTGACAAATTACAATTTGGATTTGACAACTTTGTTCACATCCAAAGCATTACCTCTTTGCAATTAGGTTTTTCTAGGAATAAGTCTTATGGGAAAAGGAAAAAAAAAATCTCGCACATCTAAGAATTCTATGGAAATGAAATTCAAGTACGGATCCTAATGATTCAATTAGAGAAAAACTAGTGCTGCGAGAACAAAGTTAGGAATCAAAATTCAGGAGGAAGAAAGTCCGGAGCAAAATCGGATATAGATTTCTATATTTTTAGACTAAATAAAATGTCAAACTATAGCAGGGTGGATTTTTATTTTTTATTTTATTTTTCATTTTTTGACTTATATGTCGACATTTTCGATATTTTATTCTTGGTGTAAAATTCTTCGATTTCTCTTATGATAATCTCACGTAATTCTTTCATCTACATTTTCAAGTTTATCTCGATATTGTTAGAAAACAAAAATGGTGGAGAACTCTAACCAAACAAATCATCTAGGGACCCAAATTGCAAAAATAAGAAATTGAAGCATTATGTTGTGCTTAAAAACCGGTCACTGGAAATGCAATTAGTGGCAACGGTCAAATGAGAGACATTTAACATTTTTAACCAAAAAATGTATGGGTTTTACCAGTATGAGCAAAGCCAAAATCTTCAGTCTCGAATTCGGATAGATTGACAAATGATGCCCTTTTTACCCGCTCTTGGAAAAAAGAGAAAAAGGGTGATGCACTGCTACTAGATCACTGATGATCCAATGCTCACATGCGGGTAATTTAAATTACTGATATGTCGGCATTCGATTTGTTACAGCTAGTAGATTCATAAAAATGGTAGGAAAAATATGAAATCTCAAGTAGTGATGTGATATTTACGCGTGAAATTATTCCGTAATTTTGATGAAATACTGTTCTATTTCATTCCGTAATTATTCCGTAAATGAGTCGACGATGAAACGTGCCTATTTTATGAAACTGTTCTATTTAATGCATGTTTTATGAAAATGTTCTATTTAATGGGAAAAAAAAGTATGTTGTGAGTTTTTTATTAAAAAGTGAAGATTATTAAAAAACATGAAAAATTATTTTTATTGAAGAATGTAAAATTGAATGTAAGAAACAATGATTTTGACATCCAACACTATTTTTTTTTTTAAATAAAAAGTGGGGATCACAGGAATGGGATGGTATCTCAAATCCAGGCTGATTACCTGATAAAGAAATGCCTTTTCCATCAGACCAACCCATTGGACAAATCCAGCACTATTACAATCTGAGATCTTCCTATTAAACTTGCATTTGGGCCAAACCATGACGAACAAAGCGTGGATATTTGGGCCTAATTAGAATACTCTGCCCCATGCATATATACGTTGAGCATTTCTTGAACATGAAATGAAAACCCAAAATAAAAGCCTAACAAGATTCTAACCCCCCATAACTGGGATGGTTGTGTTCCATTCTATTTTATGGCATTTATTTATCGCAACAATGTTCAAGCACAGGCGGAAGCACTGTAATTACAGCTCTCCCAACACATTTTCTGACCACATACGACTTTCGTTTTGAAATTTAAGACCAGATTTAGGTTCAGCATAGCGAGGAAGAGTTCCAACAATTCGAAAAAAATTTTGGCTACACCCTAGCCACCAGTGACCGCCGATCAAAATTTTTTCAATTTAGTCCCCAACCACAACTAGCCACAGTTGTCACATCAGCACTACCGTTCCTCTACTTCTAACTTTCCGCTGATCAAAATTTTTTCAATTTAGTCCCCAACCACAACTAGCCACGGTTGTCGCATCAGCACTACCGTTCCTCTACTTCTAACTTTCCTTCTCCATCCACCTAATTGGTTTGTCAGTGAACCAACAACTTGTAGGTCGCGAAATTATGTTGGTCTACCAGCGAACAAATTATGGGAAAGGGGTGACATTGGTTGGCAATATGCTAGTGGGGCGCGTAATAGGTTTAAAACGAGGGTCAAGTTCAACATGTGAAAAATTTAAGAACTCCGTATAAATTTTTATTGTATAAATTTACCATTTCTTTTAAAACATCAAATAGTCAATCGAATACGTTTTTTAATTTTTTTTGTTTTCAAAAGTGATTTTTCAAAGTGACTAACTTTACACATTTTCAATTTTCTTAAAACAGCTTTCCAAATCTCAAAAGTGAAACTAAACACTGAAATAAGAGAGTGCATCTTTAGACTCCAATACCACGAAAAAGAACTTTTTGCCCAAATCCTAACGCAAATCATTTGAAAAATGTTTGAAACGAAAACTAAATTACAACACGCTAATTATTCTTTAAATAAAGAAAAGATTACAGAAACGAAATTGATGAACGGATTGGGCTATGCTATAACCCAATCCCCCAAATTCAACCTTTATGTTTCTCATTCTTTTCTTTCTTTTTTCATTTTCTAGCCTCTTAGTTTGTTTTTTAGCATTTAGTCCAACTACTAATTTTTTTTCATATATATCTCTTAGAGTTTTGACCAATAACTTGTACGTTATAAAATATTTGTAAATATATAACTTCAATTCTATTACAATGCATCGTGTCAATTTATGTGTATATATATGTTTTTGTGCTTTTCGTTCTTTTGCACAAAGATTAAGAAAATTTATATTATGTCAGCAATTTAGGTTGATCCATAAATTTATTAAGTTTGACTAGAAAATTATCTGTTAGTAACTATACAATTTTGGATTAGTTTAAACTATTTGATTGTAAAATTTGAAATAGAATTAACCTTCTTCAAGAACTAAGAGAAAAATGATCATGTCCCATTTAAAAGCAACAATCTAGTGATGGATTTGTATAGCATACAATATCTATAATTAATCTAATTTTATTGAGACAAACGAGTATTTGTCATCTCCAAACCATAATACATCATATCCGATAAAAGAAAGTGTATATATGAACATTTTCTTAATGAACAAAGTAGATTGAAGTAAATAGACTCATTAAGGGTGGAATTTTATAAAACAAAGCTATTTAGATACTATAGCAGACAACGTACATGAAAATCGCATAAAGCATTCGGCTAGTAAGATTGTATTATGACTCTTTTGTTATTAAAACCCACCCCCACACCCCAAACCCAAGACTAAGGTTGTAGTTCTGCCCCAGTTCAAAGTTACGCTCATGAAGAGGGAACATATTTCCAAATTTCTCTCAAATCTCACTAATAAATTATAGGAGGAGAAGAATGCATAAAAGTAGAGAGAAGAAGTAAGTTTGAAAGTGAAAACTCCGAATCTGACTTGACGATGTATAGAGCAAAATCGGGAGAAAAATCTAAATTTACATTGGTTTTTGTTTTCCCATTACATAACAAATAATGTAGAAATTTATGGATCGCAAACCCTAATTTAGGGTTTATTCTTCAAATTTAATGGGGGCCATATGCAAACCCATAGTTGGAGAATAGTCCCTCTCAAGTCCCAACATGACCCTAAACTTTGAGATTAACCAATAATGCACAAAGGAAAAGACTAATCATTGAACTTTGGTGCGTGATTATTTCTCCATTTTTTTTGGAATTAGTGTGGTTAACAATTTGTTCCCTAGTTGTTTGCTATGTATATTATGTGACATTCAAACCCAACCCCCCCACCCCAAAAAAAAATCTGATAAACTTTAAATTGTGAAAAAATAGGACGACATGAACGATTAAACCGAAGAGGATTGCATAATTTCATCAACGGTTTTGTATTGAACCCACACCCATATGTGGATCGAACGTCCTTCAACCCATGGCCAAAACATGGGCCGAGAACAAGCTTGGCCCAAGCAAGAGCCGAGCGCATGCTCGGTCCACTAATAGTGCTTGACCCCATTGGGGGTTATCCCCACTATAGGTCGAGCTCGGCTCCGTTATGGATCAAGCTACATGCTTTACGTTTTCTCCTAAATGGTCCTAAACTCCAATCCGAGTTGTTCTCCCAATCAAACCTGACCCGCCAACAAAAGACAATGAAAATCGGGTGTGGGTCCCACTCATGATTCCACCGTCACTAGGAGTCTACGGATGACCGATTTCATATAGACAACGACTTTAACTAAAAGATGACTCCTACTTCTACTCGAATTCATTGGAGTTAGAAACGAACAACGATTTAAATAATTAAATTCCCTACTCCCTTCGGGAGGCAAACTCTTACAGTATGGATAAAACATCTCACGATTTATTCGAATGTACATTCTCGCATACTCTCTCTGTCTCTTGTATATATACTCTTGCAGTTTTCCCTTTTTTTCCAGAGCTCATGCTTGCACTGGAGGGGCGACAAGCGACAACTCACTGCCATTTTTGTAGGTTCAAGACCACCGGAGAAGGACACATCAAAGATTCGTCATTCTCGAGAAGAAGGAGCTTGTCCGGATGAGCGCAAACCGCTTTCTTCCCGAATTCAAATTTTTGGTAAGAATAAACATTTTTTTTCCTTTTTTGGGTGCTCTTATAGTGCCATCGGATGCTCCGGTTATTTTTTATTTATTTATTTTATGTTTTTTGTTTGTATGTGGATGCTCCCGGTTAGTTTGATCCAACGGATCAGTTAATGGGTTTTAACTGAAAGCTCTTGAAAAAAAAAATGCGCCGTTCATAACCGAGTTCTGTTTCGAAAGAAAACTCCAAAATTTGTGCTCGGGTTTGGTCCAAAGAGTTGGCCTCCCTTCTTTAGATTCCGGCATTGGGCTTTGTTTTACTTGGATCCAATGACTCCTTTTGGACTGATCCTGGTCCAGTTACACTTCACGAATGGAAACATGAAGTTTCTCAATAAATGTACATACATTAGTCATTAGTTAGGAATGTAATGTTATGTTTGATATTGTTGAAAAAAGGGATTTTAGATATATCGGTGAGAAGTAAAGATGATATATTAAAAAGATATAAAAATTATTAAATTAATAGTACAAATAATTGAAAATGATGAGAAAAAAAATTTTATTTAAATTTAATTTTTATCAAACGAGCCCAAAGGAAATTTATTAATTAGCATTATCGTGATTTTCACCAAACAATTTTATCATGTACATTTTCATAATATTAATAATACTCCCTCCATCCTGTGAAGATAGACTTACTTCTATTTCAGAAGAAATGTCAATTAATGTACCTAGGAAATGTAAATTTTACAATATTTGTCAATATACCACCCTTTATAATCATTTAATGTTATAGAAAATGTAATAAATTCAATAATTAAATAAGGGTATATATATTGGAAAATCAAAAGATAAATTCACCTTGAATAAAGATAATAGAAAATAATTTGGGCCAGGCAAAAAAGGAATGCAAGTCTATCTCCATGAGACGGAGGGAGTAATAATATTTAGCGTCTTCAATGCGACAATGTGCACAGTATACTTATAGCTTGAGAGAGATATAGACCAAAAAGTTCATATATAAATTTTCTTTGTCTCATTTTCCAAAATTTTCTTTATTTTTGCCTACATTTTCTCCACATTAATAGCACTCCTCGGCATTGCACTAGGCTAAAACAATAGTTGTCGATCTTTTTCTTTCTATCTCTTTCATATCACACTATACACTTCAACCAATCTTAAAACAAAGATCACACAACCAATAGATTAATCGGATGACAACTCTTGGTTTCTTTAAAATAGTACTGAATGCACTTGCTACCTAATTAAACAATGAATTCTAGATACTCAGGTTACTTCTTACGTTAAAATAAATAAGCACATGTATAGTTTATGAACTAAATGTTAAGGAATTACTTTTGAAAATGTTCATATTTTTCCTTTTTTCCCCCTTTTTTGGAAAGCTTAGATTTGGTTATTGTTAATTGTAATTTTCACCTTAATATATAATTTCTTTTATCAATGCTTTTATATTTAACAAAATTGATCAATTCCTCAAGGTTAATTTATATCTGAATTAAAATAATTTAACTATATGAACTAAAACGTTTAGTTTGAAGATTGTCAATTGTTTTTGAGTATTTATCATTTTTTTCCTCTTAAATATATATTGATATTGATGTTGGAAAATTGTTTTTAAATTCCATCAACTGGTCACCTCCGAAGATAATGCACAGAAAACGGATTCAATTCAATTTTGATGAACTCTATTTAATAACATATTTCATAACTGTAGAGATGTAATTAAAAGATCGTCATCCTCTTCAATTTGTATTTCCTTCCAACAAATCATTTGAATTTCTATTTTGCACATGTGTTTAATTTCTTGATAAATACACGATCTCAGAATACATATATATGTTGTATAAATTCCATTCTTCTTAATTTTCCCAACTTTGGAATTTCAGAATATATCTGTTGGATATACTCAAATGATGAAGTACCTTCACATTCGATCGAATTACTCCGAAAGTAATGCATCTCGATTGCCAGTTAAAAATTTTCAAAGCGACAATGTACGTTGATATTTACTAGTGTATACAAAATAAATAAATAAATAAACTAACAAAATGCAAATTTAGAAGCCGAGTTTTACATCCGAGCATTCTCTAGTTGTAGAGAATTAAATGATTATACAGAACTAGAGGTGGAATGTCACGATAAAATTTCTTTGATTTTATATGTAAATTTTGAAATTTTGGTTTCACAAGATTTTTCTGCTTCTATCAAGTAAATCTTTTGGTTATGTCAATGCTTACAACACATTAGATGCCTAGAATATAGATGAGATTTTGAAATCCTTTACGAGACGTAGAAATTTAGAAATATTTCTGATCATTATATATATACATATATATATATATATATGTAAATTCTGAAATTTGGTTGCTACAATATTTTTCTTGGTTCACTTTAGTAAATTTTCTTATTTCGTATCTACTTACAACACATCGGATACCTAGAATACAGGTAAAAACGATGAGACTACTCATTAGAGCATTCAAAAACCTAGACAAGATTTGGGAAATGGCTTTAATTTTTGGGTGTAAAATAATGAATGAAATTGTGTTCAGCCATAATAATGGCTTATCAAGATAATGATTCACACTTTAGTTAGGAATTTCCATATCTTTAGAAGTAGGGTTTGGTATCATAATTAACCCACTCCACTAACCTCTTCAAAGTTATAATGATATGATAAAAAAGTCTCACTAACGGCATTTGCATGTCAAATTATAAATGGTCTTCAAACAACGTGCATGCAAAAGGCTCAATCCAACTTTAACTATTTAATAATTATGGTTATGATTAAGTTAACACATAATCTCCAACATATAAAATATTAGTTAATTTAACATTGGACCGAAGTAGCTAGAGGTGTCATTTGTCTCTACTTTAGTGAGCATAAAGGGGTACTCTAACTTTTACTAAGCTTAACTAATAATGTGTATATATACTATATTTATCTATATATATATATATATATGGTAAATGATCACCTGCCCATTGCGTGGGCAGGTGATCTGCCAACTGCTCGACGTGGCGCGACGTGGGGGCGCCACGTCACGCAATTTTTTTTTTTTTTTTTGAATTTACGTTAAGTAAGATGAATATTACATAACAGCCCCCCTGATGGCGGGAGCTCATGTAGCCCCGAACATTTTTTTCCCCCCAAATTTGCATGTGTGGGCATGATCTCCTGCCCACTATGTGGGCAGGAGATCATTTCTAATATATATATATGTATAATATACAGGAGTTCCTTTTACTCAATCACTTTCCCGATTTCATCATTTCCATTGTTATACATTTTTATGGAAGTAATTACCCTTATTCCCCATTTATGTAGTTAAATTTATTTATATTATTAGTTTCTATGCTTGGTTCTTCACAGTCAATATATAATTCTTTTGTAGTATATGGAGTCATTTGGCTCACGAAACAATTTTTATTATTATTATTTTTTTTTAAAAAACATGAATCGCTTGTTTCACTCACCTAATTTTGTAAGAAGTGCAAAATGTTATAAAATTAAAGTACTCTAGTATTTTTGGTCCATAGTGCCAATAGTTCAATGAGTTATTACAGATGAAGATGAAGAAGTTCCCGTTTAGTGATATTGGATATATCTTGGTATAAAATCATTTTTCGACTATAGTTGACTTTAAACTAATTGGGAATAAATAAATAAATTGTTCTTGACAACGGTGGCTCCGAACTTGGGTGAACTAGCTAGCTAGACAATGGGGCTTCTAACTTTAATTTTATTTTTTCCTTTTTTTCTAATACAAATAGCAACCTCAAACATTAAAACAATTTAAAATTTTTTTTAAAAAAAAACTCTCAATATTAAGTTTCACCTAAAGACCCAACATCCTGGATCGGAGCTGGTTCTTGAAATTAATTAGTAGTACGTATATGGATCGACCAAGGGTGTCTTTTAATAAACTTCTAAATTATTGAAGACCAACTTCTTAATTTCAATAGGTGTGGGGGAAAAAAAGTTCAATCGGTGTCAAATTTTTAAATGTCTAGATAATAATAATTAACTATTTCAACGTGTGATCATTAAAATTAAAGTTTAATTCTTATTAAATAATAGAAATTAATTTTATGTAGAACTAAGTTAAAAGTATATGATACGAAAATAAATGGGTAGACACTACTAGAAAAAGTGACTTAGACATCTGTTATTAACTGATGTTAAAAAAAAAAAAAATCCGATGTGTTAGTGGGTGATGTTAAAGATGAAACTATGTATACTCCGGTTTTTAATCGATGCTCTAAAATGATTATAAATCGTGACATTAGTATATGTGAAACCGATATCTTTACAGCAACAGGCATCAAGTTTTAGCTGATGTTAAACACATAAGTAGAATCGATATCCTAACAATAGAACATGTCGCTTTCTAAATGCATCAGTAGAACAGATGTCATTACTACATAACACATTAGTTAAGATTGGGTGTTAAACGAATAGAACTGATGTCTCAAGCGCATTTATACATCATTTCTGTGATAGCTATCGAAAGCATTATGAAAACCTATTAAAAATCCAAAATTTGAGTACTAGAAAATTGCAACAAATATCTAAATACCCAATATTCATAAATCCCAGTACTAAATAGTAATACAATCTGTTAAAAATTACAATTGACACCGTCGTCAACCCAAATGCGAAATATCTAACACTAATACATTAACAAGCAAATGTCATATAGAATGGTTTATTAACCAACACTATACACTAACAACATGTTCTCAACCAATATCTACGTCAGCCACAATATCTACGTCAACGCTTGAGGAACATGTGTGGAGTCAACGATTTGCGCACCTACACCAAAAATAAATTACCACTCAGGAAGAGTAACACGATAAAAAGAAAAATATTAGCAGTGGATAACAAAATGTTGACAACAATAATACATATAGTTTATATATGAGAACCACCATACATCAAAATAAGCTTTCAATTTCGGCTTGCATTGTCTGATTTGCTTTTCAATCGATTCTTCATAACGTAGCGAGAAAATCCCCTGTTATGCAAAAACAAATTAGTGAAAATTAGTAGAAATCGACATCCAAATATTTAAGACTAACCACACCTTCTCCCTCCCTAAATTAGTGATGCATGATTTAGAAGACAGTAAACCGTAAAGAAGTTCTTCTCTGTATCTAAATTACAACCTAACTTATTTTTTCCAATCGATAAGATTTCACCTACATTCATTTGTGCTTCAAAATAAACACACAGAAGCTAAAACTGTGATGAGTAGATCAAATTCTTATGGTCTGTATTAGGAAACAATACTTCAGGGCATTCACAAATCACAAGTTAGTTAAAAGAGATATTACTTTAATCCTAACACATCAAAGATATTACTTTAGTCCTAACATATTCTCAAGACCACGAAGATATCCATAAATGTTCCATCACTAAATTCATATCTCGCATAAGAAAATGAACAATGGGAGGAATCAATTTCGGACATGTTCAGAAATGGCACAACTCATAAATTAGTGTTCGAATTTTCCTTTTTCTATTATGAATTTAATTGATTTTAACATAAAGTTCATAAACTTTTATGAACTACGACTTACTAGTGTAATTCAAGGACACATGGAAACATGACAACTAAATAGTTATGAATTAAATTGTGGTTCATTATAAAACTATAATGATCAACCGATCTGAAGGTGATTTCCCGCTAATATCTATACACTGAAACGTGACAATGAAATTTATCGAAACATATCAAACTCACCAAAGAGACAGCTCGCCATGCACTTCATCAACTATAACATGACTAACACCATCCAAGTCTTTATCACTGGAAATTGAGATCCGTAAGAAGAGAGAGATTAAAAAGGAAAAAACTTTGGACTCCCGATTAAGTTTAGAATTACATTGGCAAGTAATAATCTTAATATGGGTGTTGCTAATCAATAGAATACGCCTCCGATATCATCCTCAGTATGCCAGGTTGCAGAAAGAAGCTTCATCCTCTCATTCCTACATCATAAAAGAGCATATGAAAAAATTAAACCATCAATAATGTATGTTTTAAGACAAGTGAAAAGACAATGATAATCGCTTTTCTAAAGTATAAAACTATAATGATCAACATAAAACTATAATGATCAACCCGAATCAAAATATCTTCATCTAAGCTAATTCATCAAGGACAAAAATAAACATATCCTATCGACAAATTTTTATTCACCAACATCATCATCATAAATAGAACTTATTAACTTCAAAAGACCCAACTAGAATCTCATCAGTTTATCGAGCATTTTAGCCTATATTTATAATTTTTCTGCTATATTGTAATTGTACCACAGGATCAAAGCTTTTATTATCTACTGTTATTACTATCAAGTCCCATCACATGAATAAATATTCATTCAGAGGCAAGCATATGTGTAAGGTACAAAGTAGGAGAAGCATTCTACTAGAGTGCAATGCTATCCTAAATTGTGGTTGGGAACGGTTTGGGTTGGGTCATTTTTTTTTAAGGCAGATTAAATGGCAGAAAAATTGAGAAAAGAAGAAAAAAATTCTGGGTTTTTAGAAGAAATCAGCAAAAACTTCCTGAGATAAATTGATACACCTCCTTATTTCTTCTCCTTCATAGTAGATTCGATTATTTGCCATTCACAGATAAAGAAAAAAGTCTTCACACAAAAAACAAAAATCTTTCAAACTCACTACAAAATAGCTTTCAAACTAAAAATTGAAACACTAACAATCCATTTTCAAATTTCGCCAACTTCACAAATAAGAAGAACATTGTGTGGCTAGCTCAGCAATTGACCGGTTGACTTCATACAGTGGGACGCGGTTGATGGACAAAGCTCACCGGTGGTTAAACGTGACGCCCAAGTTGATGGTGTGTGGGTGGAAGTCGCCGATTAGAAGTGGAGCCGAGGAAAGTCGCCGATTGATGGTGGTGGGATGGATGCCGGTTGATGATGGTGGTCTGGTGGATGCCCTGTTGATGTGGTGGGGTGGAACTCACGATTAGAAGAGAGGATCCAGAGAATCGACGAGAGCTTGTGGCGGCTCAAGTGAATTAGGGTTGTGTTTTGGAATTGAGAGGATGAAAGTGTGAAATTGACGATGATAGCTTTGGTTTCGTTGGTCTTAAATTTTTTTTTACTATGCAGGTTGGGTGGGTCGATTGCAGGCCTATATAATTAACATCGCTTGTTAAAAATGCGATGTTAAAAACGCATAACAGTAAAAGTATTTTTATGGTGATGTTAAAAATTTAGTTTACATCAACTGCCAAAGCAACTGATGTAAATGAAGTGATGTCTAAGTCGCTTTTTCTAGTAGTGAGAGATTTGTGAGCGACATACGAATCCTAAGGGTATTTTTGGTAGAATTAGCTGATAAGTTAACGTATAACAGATAAGCTAGTTTATAGCTGATAGCTGATAAGCTAGCTGATATAAATAAAAATATTTGACAAAATAATTGATAAACTAGCTCATAAATACAAAATTATATAAAATGATATGTTTAAAATATATTCTAGAAAATTATAAGAGTAAAAAATTGAATAAAAAGTTTAAAACTCATGAGTTTATTTGAAAAACTAGTAAAAAATGTATTTCAAAGAAACTCGAGCTTTTCAAATAAGCTCCTCCAACCAAACGAAACTTATTTAATTAGTAGGAACGTATAAACTCTTAAATAACCTATAAGTTAATTAGCTTATTTGACTTACCAAACATATCCTAAAGTCATTTTTTTCTTTTTAATTTTTTTTTTGTTGGTTTTCGAGCTAGTTTCTATTTCTTTTTGCAAAACAATAAAAAGAAAGTTCAATTTCATGTTTTTTAAAACCCATTTTCAAAAACAACCACAAAATGTTTAAAGAAAATTAAAAACAATAAAAAATCGCTTTGGATTTTTCTGACGTTAAACCTTAAAAACATCCAAAATATATTTTTAGTCACAACATAACTTTTATTTCAATCTTCATTTTAGGCATTTTAGGCCTCTTCTCGCCATCTTCGTCAACACCACTGCAGTGCCAACACCATGATCCTCACTGGGGAATCAAATCTGATCATCAGGGCATGAATCAGAAAGATATTTTCGTAAAGTGCAAAACTTTTTGACAAACTCTAATTCCAAACAGGGATTTCTTAAAAAAATAAAAATAAAAAAGGGAGGGCTTGAGGCTCGACTATTAAATGAAGTTTTAATTCGTAAAATTGCTTGAAATTTGTTTCTATATATTTCCTCAATCGCGTTAAGATGGACTTGTACTCAAACAATGATTAAAAGTTTTAATTACTCTAATTGGAAAAGTAAATGTAATTACACTATTCTAATCACACGCCTTGAACGTTGGTGCTTCACTCATAGGGTTGAAAAAGAATATAATAAAAAATAAAAATTGTACTGCATTGTCTTCTCAAAGATAGATTAATCTTTTACTCCTTGCGTCTGATAAAGATAGTTCACATTTTATTTTCACATAAATTAAGAAAACTCAATTAATGTTCTTGGAAAAATGCAATTTAATAATATATTTTTACTCATTTTCCCTTACATTTAATTATTATTCAATTTTATAACTTTTTATTAATTTGTTAATTATAGTGCATATTAAATAGGAGTATAGAAGGAAATCAAAAGTTAATTAAGAAAAATAGACTATTATTTTGGGACAGGGAAAAATGAATAGAGGGCCATCTTTGTGGGACGAAGAAACATTATCCTTATGAAATATATGTCACTTTATGTGTAATGCATATATAATAGTTCATTTTCCAAATACGTTAGTACCGTGCTAAGTTTATGTGTATACCTATTAATAAAACAAATTATCATCATTTAATGTAGGAATATATATATATATATATATATATATATATATATATATACACACACACACACACAAGTACTACACCCCGTGCGATGTACGGGAATAATTAAATTTATATAGAATAAATAATTGATATAACATTATAAATATATTAAATATGAATGTTGAATTACATAATTGATGTAGTTTATGTATAGAAGATTGCATAATTGTAAACAATTATTAAAATTTTTAATCTTGTATGTTATAGTCAATGTAAAAAACGCAGAGTGAATTCTCAATTGTAAATTAAAAAATTCACGTGCATCACATAATAAAGAAGTTTATCAAAACATGTAACTAATTCTAATTGTCGTGCATTGCATTACACAACAGCGATTGTGGAGATTAATTAATTGTAAACGAACCATTGGGAATGAATATTCACAAATTCTTTGATTATCAAAACTTATCTTTCTCGTTGGTACAAATGAAATTTATATTGAACACTTTTTTCTTTCTGAAATTAATATTACGCACTCTAAATTTTATGATTTTATGTATTTTTTAATGATTAGCTGTAATTACTATTTAATTTTAACTCTATTGTATAATAAGTATTATGGTTAATTTTATGTAATTAAAATTTGTAGTAATACAAATAATTTTTTACATCTACATAATTCATTCAATTTCTTTTAATTTACGTAAACTGTATTTTAATTTAAGAAAAAACTTTTTTATTTTTAATTTTATATACTTAGAAAAGGAAAATCGCATGCAATGTAAAGTTTAGTTAGTGAGCATATTATATTAGCCATATTAAAAATGGAAAATATCAATTAGATTTTTTAATTAGAGACCGCGTGTTATGTTAGCACTACCAACAGGGCATCTGCCAAATATGGCACTTCAATTATAATAATATAAAGATCAATGAATTACTATTTACTTAAAAATTGATAAATTATTCAATATAAATCCATTTATAATTTTGACTACTCACAATTTGATTTTAAAAATTTTTTTAAAAAGTAAAAAATACCCACTATTTTGAATAGTCCAATTCACGTAACCAAGCAAAACTATCAAAACCTACAATTTTAACAAGATGAAAATAAATAAAAAATATTTATTATTTAATATTTTGAATTAGAATTTTAAAAAATGAATTTATATTTAAAGTCTTTCCAAAACCAATTCTTCCTCATTAAATGTTTGCTTTAAATATTGGTTTATTTTTTTATTATATTTTTAATTACTACTAATTAATGTTGGATTATTTCCAAAAGTAATTTTTTATTTTTTAAAAAATATTTAATGTGTGCCACATTGACATCTTTGCTAACGTGACACTCCATTTTTTTAATATCAAGAAAGATCAATAAATTACTATTTACTTAAAAATCGATAAATTATTAAACATAAATCCAGTTATAATTTTAACTATTCACGATTTCATTTTAAAAAAAAAAAAATATCCACTATTTTTGAATAGTCCAATTCACGTAACTAGGCAAAACTATCAAATTCTACAATTTTAACACAATGAAAATAAATAAAATTTATTTATTATTTAATATTTTGAATTAGAACTTTAAAAAATGAAGTTATATTTAAAATCTTTCTAAAATCAATTTTTTCTCACTAAATGATTACTCTAAATATTGGTCTATTTTTAATTATATTTTTAATTACTACTAATTAATGTTAGATTATTTCCAAAACTAATTTTTAATTTTTTAAAAATATTTAATGTGTGTCACGTTAGCATCTTTACCAATGTGGTACTCCAATTATTTTAATATAAAGATATATATATATATATATATATATAGATATATATGTTTTTTAATAGTATTTATAACTACAATTTATGAATTAATATATTAGTTCCCAAACATGTGCCTTGCTCGTAATTTTAAACTATTTGTTCAGGTCAGGTTATATATAGGGTGTATATCATCGTAAAATATTTGTGTGAAGAATATTATAAAATTTTTGTTTGTTTAAGAAACGTCTATAAACAAATTTTAAAAAGTTATTCTGTAGAGCCTTAATCAATTTGATATTTTGTATGTTCTAGCTCATGCTGCTAAAAATCATAAATTCGTCACTAAATTAACATATAACACGTCATACATAAATGAAATGTCAGAATGTTGAATATTATTTTTTAATAAAAAAATGGATTTTCATAACATATTTTTTAAACAAATAAAAATTGCGATGATGATAAACTTTCAAATGCATTCCATATTCTTTCTGATAAATTATTTTTGGCAAAGCTAATTGTTTACTAAAAAATAGGTAAAGATTATTGAAATTACAAAATTGTAATTTTTATATTAAATTGTCAAAATGTTATTAATGAAAGAATATGAAAGAACTTTAAAAAACTTAATAATTAATGAGGATTATTAAAGCATTAATAAAAGACAAAGAAAGAATTATCAAAATATAGTAGGAGTATAATAGTCTAAAAAAGTTTCCCCTCCATTTAATCTTTTATATATAGTACATATAACAGTCAAAATAATTCTGCTTTTTTGAAGCGAAAGAACTACAACATTATAATTTGCAGCCAATGATTAATGACAATAAACCTAGTACTATAGCCTATACGTACAATACGATCAAACATCAAGAAAACATCCACATTCCTTTCTCACTCATAGTTTCTTTGCTTCCTAACACGCGTGTCAAATAGCTTGAAACATTAACATTGGGACATAGACAACAATGGATGAGCACAAATCAAAGACATGCCCACGTCTTTGATTTGTGCACATCCATTTCTGTTTAACTTGAAACATATACATAGCCATCAATGTCACCATAAGAGCAAAAGACATAACTATTGCCATCATGTAACAAGTACTTGTGGTAGCTAGTTCAAGTAATTTCTTATATTTCTTCTTATTTTATCACGACTCACTGAGATATGTCAATATAACACTCAATCAATGACAAATTATACTCTAGCTGTAACAATCTTTACAGCAATTAATGTCTTGAAAACTTTCAAGAAAAAATATAAAATATTAACTTAAGGAATGTAGAGTTGTATATAATATGTCGCCCCAGAGTCAGTAAATTGGTCACAATAATTAAGAGAAGATAATTCTTTGTAATAATTTTGGACATGTTTAATTTCATTATTTGATTTTAATATGCATATTTGAAATATTATATCTTGTTTAATGTTGTATGGTCACCATATTGAGATAGTTTTCAAAAATCAATTATATAAAAGAATTTCTTGAAAGTTTACAAGACATCTTTGAGACACATTCTTAAAAACAACAATTATGAAATTTAATTATCTAACCGTGCAGAAAGGAATTTAAATTGAAGTGGGTACGTAAATGTCATATTCATGTGTAAAGCTAATTCAGTGTATTTCCGGTACACATTAATATGGTGGAATCTAGCTAATATGCCATCCTAATCCGATGGACGTGATTCCAAATTCATATGTCATATCATTCCATAATAACATAGCATGCACTCTCAAGTGTAACGGTCAAATTCATCTACTGTGGTCACAATTCAAAACTTGTTAGTTGTAACCCCCCACTAATACTATCGTCTCTAGGCGACACGTGTCAGTCCCTTTAATAATTAGACAATATATTAGAGATAATATTGTGGGTACGGGTGACTTTTAGGAAAACTCCAATTATTGGCTTAATGGGACCCTTACCTTGCTGCTGCGATGGTAACGCACTGACCCTAGCTAGTGCTATTCGAAATTGACACTTCAATACCGTCCACGTGCTAATATACTTTAGGACAAGTAAATGAAAAAGCTATGGCTTTGTGTTTGTTTTTAATTTTTTAATTAAATTTTAGGGACTCTTTTATGTTAGTTACATATTTAGAGCAAAGTCACGATCGGCACTGATTTTGTAATATGAAATCAATATTAATATTGCAATCAGGGATGATTGGTTAATTTGCAAAAATAATTCTCCAAGTTTATCCCCCTTTTCATTTGTGATATCGGATATAAATTCTCTATTTGCCACGTCAGATATCACGTCAGTGCTAATTTTATAATACAAAATTAACGTTGGTTTTTGACTAGTTCCAGCCCTTTGGGTTGCAAATTTGTTACCAATTGCAATGTTGAAAATTTGAGAGAAAATTGCAAATGAGTCCTCAACCTTTTAGGATAGTTTCGATCAAGTTTTGAACTTTTATACACTCACACTCAAAGTCCCTGGTATTTCGAGCACTTGCATTTGGGGTCCTTTTCTAAACACAAAAGACCATCAATCTATCCGATAAATGGATGACACATCCTATGCAGACTAACTTAAAATGGTAAAATTATCTATTTGTCCCATGTGTTACCATCCACCCTAGCTAGTTTTTCAATTTTATCTCATTTTCTCTAATATTTCACAAAGGTGTTCTGTATTAAAGATACAAATTTAATTTCTAGCTCTTTGTGTCCCCCCCCCCCCACCCCCAAAAAATACTATCTCCATGTGTAAACCACAGATGTAGATGTCTATTTTGGAGAAGAAAAAGAAAAAGATGTTTATCTTTAAAAGACAAAGGAATGAAATATTGGCTAAAATTAGATAAAATAGCGAAAAGAAAATAGTTATGCGAAGCTTGCATTGATGAACGAATAATTTTACCTTTTTAAGTTAGCCAATGCAAACCACTTCAACCCATTTATCAGATAGATTTTTTTTCCCCATTAAAAAAGACTCAATAAGCAAGCACTTGCCAATTTGCGTATTTGTATTGTTTATATTATCACATCTCCCTCCTTTTATTTGTTTTTAAGATAATAAAATGGAGAAATTAATCTAAATTCGTCATCCCTCAATTTAATATACTCGATTATATGTGAAAATTGTATTGATTAAATGTGGCAGTCTAGTAAACACGAATTAAAATAACCTCAACGTATGAGAAAGGGGAAAAAGGTGAAAAATGAAAAATTGATGACGGCCGAAAAGTGATGAATTTCGAAATTAATTGACATGGTCCAGGTTGAGCCTCGCTGTTCCCCCGTTAAGCTTACATGTGGGATATCTCATTACACCAAAGTAATTCAGCTTTACGTGTCGATTAGTTAGTGGGAATGTGACCTCTGACATCTCTTAATAACCTTCTATTTTATTTTGTTTCTTTCTATTTGTGCATATATTATATTTAACTATTTGTCGACATAACCAGAATTAAATAAAAATATATATAAAAAGTTTTAGAAGGTAATTATATTGAGTAACAACCATCTTGTTGAACAGTTTCAAACCTTCCAAAAAAAAAAAAAAACTTGTTGAACAGTTTGAAGTATATAGTGATAAATTTTGCATTTATTATGTTAAATAAATATAAAATTCTAAACACCACAAGGGCTTAAACTACTTCTAATGCGCAAATTTTCAAATTTGAATATGGAATACCAAGATTAGCAAAGTTCTCTAATCTAATTTTTTCAATATATAATTGTGCGACTTAATAGTTTTCCTAATATAGAATATCATTTTGTACACTTGAAAAGTTCTCTCAAAAACAAATTGCTTAGTAATTTGTGCTTCGCAGTAAATATATTTTATTTACTCTTCTTTTTTTATATTTTTACGTTGTCTATTTGTACAGTTAAAATCTATATGGAATATTTATAGGATTGATCGGTCCTCCATCGATTAATCATTATATAAATATCACTAAAATTCTTTAAACTACTTGTACAGATTTAGTACAATATTTTTACTTTGTATAGACAAGCTCATTTAATTTTACGAGTGGTCAAGGGCATTGGATCATATTGCGCATTAGCGTACTTGTTGATTTCATGAAAGTAATGCATTTAGCTCCTAGTGCATAACTTCCAAAAAAGATAGGTGCAAAGGGAACTTACGTCATCCACAATGCTAATAAAGTTGCTTGCTTTTATATCTCAAATCATGAACTTAAGTCTAAAGAGATTTTTAAAGGAGCATTGGAGAATCATGGCATTATCTCCTCATTCATATGAATACAAAATTCAAGTATAAAGGTTTAAAAAATACAAAAGATAAAAATAAATCAAACACAAAAGACAATAACAAATCAGATCAGTTTTTTATAACAGCCTAACCAGATTACTAGTTCTCCGGGAAGTTTAACACAAAGTTTGTTGCGCAACTCATCATACTAAGCACGGAGACTTGGAGACCTTTGCTAACTTGAGAGTTGAGACCATAGACAGCTTTATGTAGCTTGTAGACATGATGAGGACAATCGTAGTCAATGAAGTCCTAGGGTTGAAACCTCGGTGAGAGCTACATTCCTTGGAGAAAGACATTATTAACATCAAGTTGCTTGAGAGACCAACCCGACTAACTATGAGACCAAGCACAAGAACAATAGTATGTTTGATAACAGGAATAATTATCTCAATATAAATAGGACAATTAGCTAATGACGGAGGAAGAAGGTTCTTCTTGTTTGATTCACATTAAATTTGGTCAAATTAAAATTGTTTTTAGATGTAAAGTCGAGAATTGAAGAAGAAATATTAAAAATTTGTCCAATCCATATATGAGTGATTGAAAATGATAAGAGAAATAAAATAAATTTAATTTAATAAAATTATATAAAAAGTCACTTTTACTCTTTGAAAAGTCAAATATTAATATCAATCATATATTTTACATCATTACTCACTATTATATGGGATAGATATCATTGTTATCGAACCTAAAACTTTAAATTTTTAGTGATATAAAAAGTTACGTGAGCAATATAAATTTTCCCACTCTTGTATAACAAGCGTAAGAGTATTTCTTACACAAGTGAGGACAATTAATCGGGCCCATCTACAATCTCATTCAAAGTTCCTGCAAAACTTCACGTCGACAAGCTTTGTACTTATAGAGATGGCATCATCGACCACAAACTCATCGAAATGTATCAAAATGGCATGCACTAGACACATCTGAGTTCTGACACATCTTCTACAATAATGACGGTTAGAGCATCTTCAAATGCCCTAAAATCTTCCGGTACCAGAGGGGGTAGATAACTTATCTACAAGACAAGACACAGCCAAAATGGGGGAGGGGGCCCACCACCCCTCTCTCACGTTATCTATCAGACAAAACTTCCAGAAGGAGGTACCATAAAATTCCTGCTTCAAATGCCATATCCATTTTCGATGTGCACTAGAGAGATAAAGACATATTTTTGATATATGATTTTACATGTTTCTTCTATCTTTTTCAATTTTCATTTTTTAAATTCACTTTTTCCACTAACACATAATTGACATTGGATGTCACCCATTGGGTGACGTTTCTATTGAAAAACATCACCAAAAAATAAAGGGTGGCGGTTGTTAGAAAAAACCGCCACCGTTATGGTTTTTTTTTAAAAAAAAAATTTATTTAAACTTTGGGTGGCGCCACCCAAATTAGAATAACAGGTGGCGATTCTTGAAAAGAACCGCCATCCAAAGTTTAAATATTTTTTTTTAAAAAAAATATATAACGAGTGGCGGTTGTTTCTACAACCACCACCCATTCTCTACATTAAATATATATATAATAATAATAATAATAATAAATATTTAGGGTGGCGGTTCCGTTCTACAACCGTCACCCATTTTTTTATTATTAAAAATACTCTTGGGTGGCGGTTCTTTACTACAACCGTCACTCTTTCCTTTAAATATTGCACCAATTCACCAAACAACCATTCCTACTTCTAAGTTTCTTCCTCTTTCAAAAATTTTTCGAAATTTCTTGCAATATTAATATTCATGACTTTAAATCAAATTTAAGTGCAATTTCTTCACAAATTGGTACCACAATTTAAGCAAGGTAAGCTTCTTCTATCTTTTGGTTCCAATTTCGTGTATTTTTAGGTTCCAATTTAACATCCCCAAATTAGAGGGTTTGTTGAAATCGGATTTTATTGCATTTTATTCATAAGTTGGTGCTACAACACACAGCAATGTCATCTTCCTCGGTCAATTGGACCCAAATTTTCCTATTTTAATTTTGAGGTTAGTAAGTTAATATCCCCAAATTCTAAGGTTTTTTTTTTTTTTTTTTTTTGTAAATCTTGATTTTATGGTTTTTGTTTGTTGTAATATACTTATTACACCTTGTGATTTCATGTTTAATGTGTTGTATTTCTTGTGTTAATTTGATTGGAATTTTGTTTTTAATTGTAATTGTAAATCTATTGTTTTTGCTATATATATATATATATATATATATATATATATATATATGGATATTATTGAATTAAATATTCTTCACTTATTTATATGCATATATTATTAAATTAGAGGTGTACTTTTAGTACGTGATCGATCTTATAGATTATAAATAATTTAAAAGAGCAATTAAAAAAATTAATAGTTAATATAATTTTTTGAGTTTTTGGGCATGCAAACTTTAAACGGTTATAACTTTTGCATACGATGTCTGTTTTTAACCCACTATCCCATTCCGGAATCATTGCGACGAGATCTACGATAGTCACTGCTATTGTTGTGACCCCACGTTTCAGGCCCATCTGAGGTCGTCCAAGACCTCAAAATGCAGTTTTTAGTTTTTCATTTTATAGTTTCGTATTTTTGTTCTTCTGTTGTTCATTTCTTTATTTTATTTCAGAGTATCCTAGGGTTATATTATTTAAGAACAACTTTTGTTGTAATTAGAAGCAATTGACTTTAAATAAAAATTATTTCGTTCTTAGTTGTTGCAATCCTAATCTTGTGTTCCTATGTTAGTAGTTCATTGTCCCAAAAAAAAAAGAGTGGCCATTCTGTAAAGAACCACCACCCTAACTATTTTTTTTTAAAAAAATAAGAACGGTTGGCGGTTGTTTAAACAACCGCCACCCTAAGTATTTTTTTAAAAAAAATAGAAGGGGTGGTGGTCGTTTAAATAACAACCACCACCCTTTCTTTTTTGGGTGGCGTTTTTTGAACCGCCACCCTTTCGATGACATTGGGTGTCGCCGGTTTGGGTGGCGGTCAAAAAATCGCCACCCGAAGCGTAAAACAACTGCCACCCAAACTCCTTTTTGTACTAGTGTTCCCCAATTATCCCATTTTTTCCTCACTTTTCCTCTGTCATGTCCCGTGCCAAGTCCACAAATGCACTCCCGTCTACACTTCCTCCACTATTATATTATTATTATTTTTAAATATTCCCTCTATCTCTCTCTTCTTTTTCAATCTTTCCCGCTTTTTTTCCTATACTTCCTTCCATTCTCTTTATATTAAAATAATTATCTTCTCTCTATCTCTCTCTTCAATATCATCATGCACACCACTCTTGCATTGAAGATGCTCTTACATTTGACGTCATTGTTGATTAATTGATACATTATTATAAGATTAAGCTCGTATTAGGCTCGAAATTGTTACTCATTTTTATATATTTTTATTCATTTTTTTAAAATTTAAATTTTATCAAATCAATCACATCCACACATCTCGTGATACCTACATATACTATATAAATTTCCACCATTCAATTCCACTGATTCTTTCTCCTCTTTCACATAAAAAACCATAAAAATTTCAATCCTATCATGGGCCAAATACATGTTAATCACTATCAGAAATAAAACTTTCAATGACAGCCTGTCGTCCCAATAATCTCGCGCTTGTAAGCCTTTAGAGGCAACATAATAGTATGTCTGCCCATAAATATCTACAGACACGACGCTATAAGGTGACACATCGCCCCTCAAAATTCATTTTTTTATAGTGAATTTATAATTGATTAATTTAGCTTCAACTGGTTAGAAGCTTTTCTAGATCACATACAGTCAATGGCCTCTCTTTTTTTTCTCTCTCTCTTTGGACAAAGTCAATCTCTAATTAATCCATGTATACTTTGTATACATTTTCGATGTTCCCTTCTTTTTCCTTTTCTTTTTCTTTTTCTTTTTATTTTTCCCCCCTAAGAAAACAAAGAAAAATGAAAAGGAAAGGAGGAAATAGTCATCAACTTTTGTAGCTAGCTTTTATTATAAAGAGAAGTAAATAAATAACTAAAAATGTTTTATTTCATCAAACGTGGCAACATCAATCAATTATAGTATAGCATCAAGACCCAAAAGTCTTTGTTTATTGTCCATCACACACGCACCTAACCCAATTATGTGTGTGTATAGATACAGAGACTATTCGTGTACAAAAACAAAGAATAACCTTTGAATTATCACCTTGTCTTTCTCAACAGAAAAGGAATTAAGGATAAAATGAAAAAAATAAAAAAATTAATTAAATAAATAAAATGAAGAATTCAAGAAAATTAATAATAAATAAATAAATAAAATGAAAAGAAGTCAAGAAAATTTCATTCTTCCACACTATATTTAGTACCCCACTTTCTATTTTACTCACTTTTTTCTTATCAGAGACTGAGATTTCATATATAGCAGAATTTGAGCTTGACAAGAGAGCAAATTTCCCAATTCAATCCTGAGATTGTCAGAGTGACAAGGTGTCTTTATACTACGTCGTTTGATGTTTGTTGTCTCTGTTTATTACTGCATGGATTTAAATATTTAATTATATCACTTGACAAGCAATTTCATCAGTTTCTCGTCTCTCTCTTTCTTTCTTTCTTTCAGGTTTTATCAGTACTATAGCAAGATTCACTTATAAGCAACTTATAAGTAAAAAAAAGTAGATTTTTAAGGATGTACTACCAAGGAAGCTCAGAAACCCAAGTTGATGGGCTGCAGACACTTTATCTGATGAACCCTAATTTTGTAGGGTATTCTGATTCAGACAATACAACAGTACAAAAACCGGCCAATATGCTCCTATTCAACTCCGCCACCAACACGGCGGAGATATCTCACGCGCCACTTCCTCAGTCTCACCACTTTGTCGGTGTCCCACTCTCTGCAGCCGTTGGATCGCCCAATTCGAACTATCACAACCATCCAACGGTTCAAGAAATCCAAGCCACCCATGGTGCAATCCCACGTGTCAACTATAATCTGTGGAAGTCGGTCGATCAAACCGGCGGCGGAAACGAACAGAACTTGCTGTCGGTTGTGACCAATGCCAGCGAGACGACCGGCGGCAGTTCCCTCCGGCCTGAACGACAAGGCTTATCTCTGACACTTTCCGCGAAACGTGGTGTGGTGTGTGATGAAGTTAATAATCTGCAAAGCGTGATTTTGGGGTCCAAATATCTAAAGGCTGCTCAACAGCTTCTTGATGAGCTTGTAGTCGTCGGAAAAGGAGGGAAAAGCGACGGCCTCGCCGGAGAGGCAGCAGAGAGACGGAAGATCATCGGAGAGCTGTCAACCACCGCCGGTTTGAATGTTGAGGGGTTAGGTAGTAAAGGTTGTGAAAGTGAGCTCACAACTGCTCAAAGACAGGAGATTCAGATGAAGAAAGCTAAACTTATTAACATGTTAGACGAGGTACTTTTATCACTTTACCCTCCTCTCTCTTTTTCTTTATTCCATCCTGGTTTTTACTTGAAACTTTACCTAGACACCATCAAGTTTTATCCTTGTCAAAAGGCTGTTAAAATCTATATACAAATAGTTTAGGGTACTGTGCTGATAGTTCTCTAAATAAATTAATGACTATAGGGACTGTCACAATAGTTTAATTTGTAAACATTCTACGTAGATTTCATCTATACAAATAAATTTATTCCTAGCACAAGTATCAATGAAATGGATATGGGAAACGTCACTCAATGCTATTTCAAAAGGATGTGTAAATTATCGCTATATCTAGGGATGACTTTCCTTGCATATATAGGCTTGATGCTCGACCTTAATTTGTCTCTTGACCATCGTCTACTGTCGTTTTAGAATCTTGATTTTAAGTAAATATTCTTGACAACAAAACGCTTCCTTCGTAAAGAATGTAGTAGAATATCAACTGTATTTTTCAATTACTAGTCACAATTGAATGAGATAGCAAAAATACCAATTTCAAAATATTCCAAACAAGGCTTTAATTGTACGACTAAATGAAGTGCTGCAATCTTATAGGGTCGGGTGACTCATTAGACATCACCATCATTCCATCGTAACTATATGAGATTGTGTCATATACCAAATAGTTACAATTAAAATTATCCTCAAAAGAAATTATGTCAAAAGAAATTCGATCAGGCATTATGCACCAATTGCGCTATGGTGTTTTTTTTGCAAAAGTACAATAATTGCTTCAACTTCAATCTCCAACCAGAGAAAATACTGATTCTATTGAGGTTACTTTAGGCTGGTCCATGCAAATTCGGCGTATTTAAGCGCCATGTTTGGTGGGTTCAAGTCACTATGAAGAAATTAACAAACATGGGACCATGTCATAACATGCATATACACAAGAATCCAAAACACATAGTCCAAAACAACTTAATTCTTTATTTCTTTTTAATTATTTTTGGACATTATTACAGGTTGATCTAAGATACAGACAGTATCATCAACAAATGCAAATAGTTGTAGCATCATTTGAGATGGCAGCTGGGATTGGTTCAGCTAGGTCATACACTCAACTTGCTTTAAAGACAATATCAAAGCAATTTCGATGTTTGAGAGACTCGATTTCAATGCAAATAAAGGCATTAAGCAAGAACTTAGGAGAAGCGCAAAAGTTCGAGGGGTCGAGACTTAAGTTGGTCGATCATCAATTGCGACAACAAAGGGCATTGCAACAAATTGGGATGATGCAAAATAATAGTGCTTGGAGGCCTCAACGAGGGTTGCCCGAACGGGCAGTTTCGATTCTTCGTGCTTGGCTCTTCGAGAATTTTCTTCATCCGTTAGTACTTTAGTTGATTTTGTCGTCTATAGCTGCGTACATTTGAAGAAATTGAGTCGAGATTTACTGTCTCAATTCACTTTTTTTTTAATCCAATCAAAACAGTACTTCATAAAATAAAAATTGAGACAGTAGATATGAACTACTCATTTGGAGATAGGTGAATTTTTGCTAATTAATATTTTTAATTATTGTTTGATTATGATAAACTTGCAGTTATCCTAAGGATACAGATAAACACATTTTGGCGAAGCAGACAGGGCTTACGAGGAGTCAGGTAAATATAGTTATTTACTGTAGTGAAATTTCATGATTGAATTTCAACCCAAAATGGATTTTTTTTTTCTTTTGAATTTTTATTTTTTCCTTGAATTTTTATCTTTTCCCTTTGTAGTGTTTCTTTAGTATTTCGTTATTATTTTGCTAAGAAAATCCAACAATTTTTCGGCCTTGGTTTATAAACTTTTCTTTATTCTTTATAATAAGAAATGTGGATATTTAAAAAATAAGGAGAGCCGTGAAAAACTATGTGGAAAGTACAATTTTTTTTTCTAAGAGTACAAAGTTGAATTTAAATCAAAGCTAAAACAAACTACTTAGGAGCAGATTATAACCAAATTGTTTTCGATCAAAATCAACGTTTCTTACCATCATTTTCAAGAAAACATTTTATAATAAAAATTTATCTTTCACGAGTCTTATAATATACTTTTTTTTTTTATTTTTACGTTTTAACAATATATTTTTCATTAAAAAAATCTCAAAATAATTTTATCAAACGAGTATTATGTTTAACTTTGTTCTACAAGCCCTCATGTTATTTATTTTTTACATGGCACACTCATAAAGGGTGAATGGGAGTAACTTTTAATGATTTTTAATGGATTTTAATGTGAAAGAAGAGAGAGAATGAGTGGAGGTGAGTGGTTGAGATTTATGGATGTGATGAGATATGTGGATGTGATTGATTTAGGAGAGAGAAAAAAGTGGAAAAAAGTGGTAAAAAGTGATAAAATTTGATAAAAGTTGTATCCATTCGGGCTTATAATTTTAGCTAAGCCCATGAAAGCCCAAGTAGGGTTTTAGAATTTTACTCGAGTCCTCTTATGGGAGTTAGTTTGGATTTTTCAACCATTTATTACCAAAATCTTCAATGGATTCATGATTTGCCATATCAATTCCCGTCTTCTAAATTGCTTCATTTAATTAAAATAACTAATATCATTAAATTAATACATTTCATTATATATATAAATTATTTTGATTAGATGAAATAGTTAAATAGATTAGAATTGAGACATCAACTTTTACTATCTCCATTAGGCTTTAATTTCAATTTAAGAATAGGAAAGAGCCACATCAAATTGATAATTTATCATCGATTGGAGGGAGGTTTTCTCCCCTATAAGAAATAATATATATATATATATATATATATATATATATATATACACACACACACACGATTGTTCGTCATTCATCTTTTTCTCCTTCCCTCCAATCTCTTGCATCTACTCTTCAAAATTTGAATCAACTCGACAGTCGAAACCACAACAACAAAGCGGATACTAATATATAAAATTCTTCTTCAAAGGCGGTGACATGTACTATGTCAAATTTGATGTGTCAAAACTAGAAATAGATCATTTCAAGTATGATATCTAGATCTAATTCTCTAATTAAGAAGAATGCTAGAGGTTATCACATATTTTTAACTAATTAATAAATTGATTGAACCACATGAGCGTGCATATTATAGGAACATGGGTAATTAAGTGGAACTTGGGCGACAATTGAATTGAACATTATATTTTCTCTCATCTTTTCTTTTTTAATTCTCAATCACCTCTCACACCCCCCCAACCCCAAGCTTGAGATTACACAAAAGATTATCAATAATCATTAGCTTGTGAACGTCTTTCCTTTTTCTTTTTTTGAATAGTGAATTTTATCTATTCCTTTTTTAATGTGTGAATGTCTATTCTTCTTTTCTTTTCTTCTTTTCCTGAATGATGAAGTGTGAATTTCTATTCTTAAATATATCAAAACAAAACCCTTTTAATTTGCAAGAGGCATAGGATTAAATTAACACTATTTCTCCTTTTTTTAAAAATTCAAATCTAATCAAACAAATCACATCCAAAAATTTTGGCCCATGCAATTAATCAAGTTTCGAAAAACATGTCTCTCCATCTTTTTTTTTTTTTGGTCTTCTTCTATTATTGAAACAATCCTTTTTTTCTCTTCACATTTTTATTTTTTTATTTTATTTATTTGAATTACTCCATCTTCATGATATCTTTCTTAATTACTAATTTCATTTTTTAACCACTTCCTCACAATTGAAGTTGTATAATTATGAACTTCTCAATCAACATATCCATTTAAAAATGTGGATTTTACATCAAAAATTTTCGAGCCATGAAATAAATCAATCATTTTAATTTTCTAAACGAGCAATGGAAGCAAATAATTAAATACCTCATTTTAGTGTATTCCGGGTCTTTGATGATATATTTCAGTGACCAATCTTTTGTATCTCTTCACATTTCATTGGCTTTTTAATTACACCCGTTTCCCTTCGATTTCTTTTTTAATTAGCTAGTAAAATACCAAACTAAATAAATTTGCCTTAACTATATTTCCAAGAGAAAAGCTTTTCACAATTACAAAATTGAATTATAGATTTGTCATATATATTTGGATTCAGTATACAATTATAAATTTTGCAGGTGTCTAACTGGTTCATAAATGCTCGTGTTCGTCTATGGAAGCCCATGGTCGAGGAGATGTACGTGGAAGAAATGAAGAACTCAGAATCAAACACTTCGGAAGAAAACACGACCAAAACCCGCATGAATACTCAAGAAAACAAAAACAGCAGCAGCAAAATAGAAGAAATCGGACCCGAAAAGAGTCCAAAAAAGCCAAGAATTAGTCCAATCAATACGACTCCAATGCAGACAGAAACAAAAGGGTTACCAGGAGACAACTATTTATCCTTAATGGCTGCTAACACAAGTCATGGTAACAGATTTGGTAACTACGCAATCGAAGAACTCGGAAGGTTTAATGGAGCTGATCAACTAGGAACAAGATTCCGTGGTAACAATGTTTTTCTCACTCTGGGATTGCCACCTTCGGAAAACAATAAACTGGGATCAAGAAACGACGACTCTCATTCAAACATTGGTTATCATGATCACCAGATGGTTGATTTTCAGAATACAAAGCCATTCTCAGCTCAGCTCTTATCGGACTTCGTCGCATGAATGAAGAATCTTGGGGACCCAGAATTTTTATTTGCCTTAAGAATCAAGTACATATTCATACTATTGCAGTGGGGATTTGCATGGTTGATATTTGTCCTAAGTTGGGCTATATATCTACTAATTCATACTGGCATTGATGTATATATATATCTATAGCTAGGGTTAAGGGATTATATCTTGACTGTGTAAGAAAGATTGGGCTTGAAAAACATTTGCTAGCTGCTTGGTGAGGAAAAAATGGGTCTATCATATATGTATATGTGATATTGTCTACATGGATCATGTATATTTTTATATTTGATATAGCTTTGAAGCATTAGGGTAATACAAGGATTTGGCTATATTTATATATATTTATATTGTATTTTTGGAGATGCAATTTGTAATCTTGAAGGCTTTCTGTTTGGGACAGTGAAGTCCAACTGAACAGCTACACTACTGAAGGTTCCCATGATATGGTTGTTGGGGATAAGGTTAGTGATGGCTGATTCCAAAATAATTCATGAAGTTATTCTAATTTGAAATTGAGAGATCTAAGTATTTAACCAAGAAAATTGATACAGATGTCAATTATTAAAATAATTTGAATCATCTGATGATCTCATAATAGATTATATTGCTACATCTCGAACTCCTCACTAATAGGAGTTGGATTATAAATTAAGATATTACTGAAGGTATGATAAAGTGCACATCATATATATTTGACAAGATCATATTTTTCTATACTTCACATCACTTTTAAATTAATCAATGGAAAATATTGGAGGTACACACAATTTCCTTACCATACATTATCACACCCTAATAGGGGTAGTGGTAAATTACCATATTGCCCCCTGAAAGTTGGGAGACCCACACCCCTATTAGGGTGTGGTAAATTACCACACAAAAATTATGTGAATTTCAAGCAAGGCTCTAAATCAATAGTTATCAAAGGACCACATATGATTTATGAGCCTAATTGTGCATTCTTGTTCTACTAGTATCATTTCTCATAAATGTAAAAATGATGACTGAGAGTTGCCACTTAGCCGAGTATCCAAATAAAATTTGAAAATTTTTGAAGAAGAAAAGCAGGTCATAAGTTACGAGCTAATTTGTAGCTTTGTGAAACTCCAAGGCTCTTGTGCAAGAACTTAGAACGCCTCCATTGCGGTAGCATTCCAGCTTGTGTAGCATGTAAAAATAGAGAGGTTCAAACTTATGCAGCAATAAATCCTGACAAAAAGTTAAAAGTCAACAAATACATCTCCAATGAACCCCACCCCCCCAAACCCCCAAAAATATGTCTTCATACTTCATAAAAAGCTAATTCTCTGATGAGTCACGCTATTAAATTGAGTCTTTACTATCTAGAATGAGATTTTTAACTACACATCCTCTATTTTATTTTTTGACAATTCAAGTAGAAGGGACCCATGTCACCATGCTTTGGAGATGGGTTTTATGAAAAATTTTCTAATTTTGCAAACATGGCTTCTTTTTTTCTGGAATGGACTAATGCTATGGAAATACTCCAAGTTTGGAAAACAAGATGTCGCTTTAATTTAGAATATTTAGTGGCTAAAAAGCAACACTTCGATGAGCCTGGGGACCAAAAGACTTTTCCTTATTAAAGGGGTGAAATTGAAAATTTTATCAATTACATTGACCAAATTACACAACCTCAAAAGTTTAAGGAACACTTTGCAAAAGGGGCACCAATGTTTTGATATCAATAAAGTTTAAAGATTCAATGAAATTATACATGTAGTTATAATTTGGAGATCTTAACCATTGCCCCACATTCAAATCATAATAATATATTTCCTTACTAATATAAGTGTGGGTTTCAAAAAGGTTTATGAAAACAAAAAATTATCTTTAAATAGTTTACTAAAACTTTATTATAGGAAATAAGAAAATCTTAATATTATAAAAATTGGAGTGTCAACTAGGTACTACGATATATTGGTAGTGCCAAGCAGTGTTTTAAAAGGCGACAAAAGGCGTCGCTTAGGCGTGATGCGGGAAGAAAATGCCTCGTATAGTCGAAAGGCATGGAAAAGGAGATCAACTTTTAAGTTGATCGCCTAATGCTCGCCTAGGCGGGCCAAAGCGTGAAAAGGCACGGGCCTTTTAGTTATTTTAATTTTTTTTTAAAGAGAGAGATCATTTGTACTTATTGTTTTTGAAGTTTGGCCAAATTATTAAAAAAAAAATATTTTTTACTTATATTCATTTTGTAATTTAATCATAAGAATTGATAGTATTTTGCTAATTATTTGTAGTTTTTAATACTTTAATACTATATATTTATTGAAAAATTGAAAAATATATTAAAGTTTATAAAATCCGTCAAATATAATTTTTTTAGCTTATTTTCACTATGGAATAATTAGAATAATAAAAAAAATCAGAAACACATTTCTACGCCTAGGCTTCCGAGGACCGTCTTACCACGTCTCGCGCTTTTTAGAACCTTATTGCTAAGTTGGCATGCAATTACTTAAAATAAAAAATCCTATTTTGAAAACAAACATTGTATGCAATTACTTAAAATAAAAAATCCTATTTTGAAAACAAACATTAAATATGCAATAAAAAATCCTATTTTGGAAACAAACATTAAATATGCATTTTATTATTTTTTTCCTTATTTATTATTTTTTTCCTTATTTGATTTTTTTGAAGGAATTTGATTTTTTTTTATATGCATTTTAATATAATTTTTGAATTACAGTGTTAACTTGGCATAATGCCATGTTCGAAGCGGTTTTTTATTTTATAGAAAAAATATATTTTTATTTATTTGAAAAAATATATTTTTATTTATTTAAAAAAATAAATAAGAAAAACCTTTTTTATTTACATTATCATTTTTTTAAATAATACATTATCATGTTAAAAGGGTAGTTTTAGGAGTAATGTGCACTGGGGATTCAATGATTACAAAATGAGTTTTAACTTCGATTGTTAGTTCTATTTTGGATGTAAGGCTTTCTAAGCATATTGTTTTATAATGTTTTCAAATATTCAATTTTGATAATATTTGTTATTAATCAGTACCAATTTAATATGCATTCAATTTCCACATTCATACTTATTTAAATATTATGCACATTATGATTTTACTTTTGATCTAATATCATATAATTTAAAATTTTTGATAAATTCTCATCAAAATTATTTTTATAGATAAAATTATCGTGCACTGAGAAACAGTGGAAGTTAAAAAATCGAAACAATTATCGCATTACAGCTGTGAAGGAACGAAAAATGACTGGAACGAGACTACACCCACCCCACCCTGACCCCAACAGGCCACAGCCGCGGCCCCAAACCCAAACAGCTTCCTCCTTCGATCAAACCCAGAACAGTTTTTCTGTTTAGATTGCAAGTGGTAATCGCACATAAAATGGAGAGCAGCAGCGGAGCCACTGACTGCAACTGGAGTGAGGCCGTTGAAGACCTTGTGCATGGCGGAGAAATTGATGAAGCCGTCTCTCTTATTCAATCTACAGTCTCCAGTTTTGAAAACGAGAAACAAAATAATGATGGCAAAAATTCAACCTCTCGTATAGATGATCAATTGTCCATAGCCTATCTAGACTTGTCCAAGCTCTATTCTGCCAAAGGCCTCTCTCTCAAAGCCGACGAAGCTCTTTCTCGGTCACTCCAAATCAAACATCAAAAAGGGTCTGTTTATTTTCTGTGATTCCTTTACTTTTCTTCCAGTACCTTTTTTTTTTTTTTTTTTTCATATTTTAGTTCAGAATGAGGAACGGTGGCACAATTGAATTTTGGTGTTTAGGTTTTACTTTTCTGCGGAACAGAGATAAAGCAATTCGCACTCTGACCATTCTAAGATTTTAGTGAATTGGGATTGATATGATTGTCGTATGAGACTCTTCGTTTTTATGAATTCTAGTTTGCTTGATGCTACTAACTTTTGATCGTTCATCATTGGTTTGTAACTATTCAGGGATTTACAAATTGGGAAGGAATCAACCAGTGAAAGATATTTGCAATCTCACAGTTCGCAAAGTGAGGCTTCAACTGCTGTTGAAATTTCTGAACATGGTTTGTTTTCTCCTTTATCTCCTAATACTTGGTTTCTTTAGTATTGTGCATTAGTTGTTCAAGAACTAATTTGCCTTGTGTTTTGATGGTCACTTTGTGGATTCTTTAGACCTGGGGGTGATGGCTTGCAACAAGAGAGCTGTGGAGATGATGGTATGCATTTTGTATATTCTTTTTAAGATAACTTTAGTTAGTTGGAACTGTCACTCTTTAGTTGATTGCTGGTCTGAATCTTTTCAGGCAAGAAATTAGAAATGCTACTTTGATAAGTTTTCAAAGATTATATAGTTCTAGTTAAACTCAGATGTTGTGCATAGTATCTTTTCCTCCATTTGTTTATTTGTCTTTGAATGGAATGCCTCTGTTCGTTTATTCATCTGTGGATGATTTGATTAAGTTGCTTTTCTATATACTCTCTGCTTCTGGAATCCAAATTTCAAGTTAATAAGGGCAGTCATGTCACCATGTAGTTGACTGGCATTGTATCTGTTTGACTTACCATCTAGAAGTAATATCTCTGAGATGCCGTGAATGACATAATCAGGTTTACGAGTGTAGGAAAAGTGTGTTTGTATTTTATAGGAACCATAACTAATATACACTTATTATCCACACATTCTGTAGGACGTGCAACTCTAAGTGCTTAAAGTTTAATTTAAGGACTTTCAATTTTCTGTGAGTTAATCTTGCACCTGACACATGCCCTTGGAAAAGTACAGATCTAATGCATGAGCATGTCTATTTTCTGATCCATTGGGATAAAATTGAATATGAAAGAAAATTGCATTCCTGAAGTAGCTATAAACAAGTACGATTCCTAAGATAAAACGATGATATTCATTGCTCCAACTGTTGGCCTCATTGAGATCTGATTTGCATGTATTGCCCTTTTGCTTTCACTGTTGTAACACCTAATCTCTTTCTGTGGTCTTCTGATGAATGGACGGGGATGAAGTGAACGGGTAGAAGAGCAAGTGTGTGTGTGTGTGTGTGTGTGTGTGTGTGTGAGACTGTGTGCGCGTGCAGGGCGATTTTATTTGATACCTGGAGAAGTTGGATAAGATGCATTGCCACTTGATTGTAGACACCCAAACCAATGAGTGCTAAAAGAAAGAATCAGTTGCTCCTTCTTTTTCCTTTTTGGGGGGGCGGGGGAGGATTGACCATTAGAGCTAGTACTTATTTTATGAGACTTGTCATTCCCACAATCTCACGCTTGCTGCAGGCCTACTGAATAAAAAGTTTTCCCCCATGCTCTTGAACTTGTGATTTTAGATATTAGGAATTAAAATAATGGTGGGACAAGAAATTAGGGACTTTAAGGGGTTTGCATGTAGCAGCTCTGAATTTATGGATCTTTTAATTGAAGTTGTTTCAATAACAGGGATTTATGGCAATAAACAAATCCTTTTGTGAAGAAAAAGTAAACACCAATGTTATTATCTTGCAATTACTCGACTAAAAACTTACAAAGCAAATTGCTTCTATAACCTACGGAACCCGAGAAAATATGGAAAACTGAACACTACACCAAAAATAGAAGATACAAAGAATAAGAAATATTCTTAAAAGATATTATATGATACTTTCCCCCGTCAAATGCACGATGCTACTCCAAGAACCATCGAGATTTTGTCTCACATGAAATGGAAGTGAGAAACTGGATGAGACTCGTCAATCTTCCACATAACCAACTAAATAATGTAAGTGTCTGTTTTCTCCCCGTACGAATTACACTCCCCTTATACGTCAAGGCTTGAGTTAGTAGGCACTCCCCTCCCATGCAAGGTTGAGACACATCACAAGTCTTATGTGCTTAACTTAGCATATTGTACAGCTAGACAATGCAGGATTGCAAACCCAAACGCGCAACCTTCATCGATTTGGAAACAAGAACAGTAATTCGAACAACTTCTTATGCTGCTTCTTCGAATATTATCATTTGCGAACTCATAACATACAAGAGTTTTCATTATTCCACCGTGGACTGCCAATTTCTAGCTTAAACACCTCAAGACCTAACTACGATAGAGCAGCAAAAACGTAGGGTGAGATAGATCTCAATAAGTTATGAGGGTTATTTGTGCATGGGGTGTAATGTATGATATTGACTCCAGAATTTGTTCTAACAATCTTGTTTACCTCATTGAAAGGTTTTCATGTATTGTTCATAATATGAATTGCTAGTCCTTGCTCTCTTACATTTAGTGCATTGTGAGTGCTATGCTGTAGATTTCAGTGTGGTTTGCATCTCAGCAATGAATAGTTGACTTTGTGTGGCCTTTTTATGTAATTTCTTTTTGGTCATCTACTATTATGTGTTGGATTTTCATCAAAGGTGGTGATGATCGCAGATTGGGAAGCAATTGCGGATCGGACTCCTGATGAATTACTTTCCTCAAAGTGTTTGCCGGAGGTATCAAAACTATCCCTGAAAGAATCAACTGCACAGAGAACCAGGCAACGTGGAAGAGGAACATTTGCATACAAGAAAGGCCTGTACAGTGATTATGACTCTGATCCACCTGTTGCTGATGACTCAGAAGACAATTCCCACAGCACAGAAGACAATGCCAAAGACATAAACAATGGCGTCGAAATAAGAAATTGTATGTCTGTCGACTTATCTTTTTATTTAAACAAGTTGTTCAAAAACAACTTACCAAATATGTTCTTAATTTCTTGAGATTCAGTGGAATACGGTACACGCCATGTTCTTGTACTGGCAGATTTTCCCCCAAGCACTAGGACGACTGACCTTGAGAAGTTGTTGGAGAAATTCAAAGAACGAGTTGTGATTCGTTGGGTAAATGATACTGTGGCACTTGCAGTGTTTAAAACACCATCAATTGGTAATGATGTTTCTTGAATTTGGTGATTTATGACTCTTATGATTTTGGTCATTTTAAACTACAGCTAGCAACCATGTAAAGCAATAAAATTGTCTCTTTGTGATGTTAATGCAGCTCTTGAGGCTAGTACCTCCATTCAGTTTCGATACACGAAACGTGTTCTTGCAGAAGACGACAAACTTCTGAGCTTAATTCCACCAAAAGGTAAGAGTTATGCATATTCTTTTCGAATGATACTAAAGGTGCAGCCATTTCTGTACACTGGGTGTACAGGACAAGATAAAATACCATTGTTTACCCCTCACCACCTATGTTGGTGGGGGACCTGGGGGTGCTTTATTCTATTACAGGGTGTACAAAAATAGGTGTAGCATGGTTCATTATTTTCTATCTGCAGAATGGACTTGGATTATGAGTGCATATGAAGCGAACCTGTGTGACAAAGCTTGTTTAAGATTGGATTACGAGTGCTTAGGATTTGGTGTAATTGTGTTTCAGATTTGGAGCCACCTCGTCAGAGGCCTCGCACGTCAGCAAGAACTGCCCAGAGAATGATTGCACAGGGAATGGGAATAAAGTTACCTTCTAATTTCGGGTCTGCCGATCTTAGAAAGCAGGAAGATGCTCGGAAAAATCGGATAGTTACCAGACACAACATGAGGGATGATGCTTGGGGCGATGATGGAAACTAGAAATTTATGGTTCTTTTCTCAGATACATACGATTTGTAACATTTCATTGATTTTGGTCATAAGGGCGTTTATTGAAAATGTATTTTCACCAAAGATGAGAAAACCGTGTAGATGAGCAATGCGCGTATCCAATGTACTGTTATTTCCCCTTCTCCTTGATGGTAGTCATTCAGTGCCTCTTTAAGGAATTCTTGTGACATTTCAAAACTTCTTAAGTGTTATGAATAATAATTGAAATGTTATGAATAATTGAGAATAATTTGGTGGTTATGAATTATGAGGAATAATTTGGTGGAGGAATAATTTGGTGGATGAATAATTTGGTAAAAGGTGTAATTATTATATGTGAATGACTATTATACCCTTGATGAAATTATGTAATTACGATTGTCTTAATTGAAGTTTTTCACATAAATAGAGCGGTTATTAATGTAACGAATTCATTCCTAGAATTCTTAGGAATTCATTCTCTACAAATTCTCTCTATTGTTTACTATCTTTATAACACGTTATCAAGATGAGTCTCTAACCCTTTGAGTAATATGAAAGAAGTATCTTTCTGATTGCATCTTTATAGATGATCTTCTGTATCGAAAGCCCCGGATTATTACCAATGAATTAATTCATCCTCATCAATCCTAAATAAGCTTTATAACTCTTTGCAGAATCATCGTTAAGAAACTTTTGTTGCTATTCCTCTCCCACAATTCCTCATTCTACACAACCTACTTGAGATATGAAATCCCAAAATTGGAAGAATGGAGTCAAGAATTTTCCGATCACGTAAATGCGTCATTGCAAGTAAATCTCATCCAATGGAATAATTAGAAAGGAAAAAGGTAAATTATATGATTTTATAATATAATAATATATTAAACTATAACATCTGTTTTATCGAGATATAAGGGCATACATTATCAAAATCAAAATTCTCGACTCCATTATACTCGATTGCAGAGCTCGATTTGACACCAATATTGTGAGGGTAATAACTTTCGTTTGAAATAATGTTATTATCAAATTTTCAAAATTTACAAATCAACACTAACTTTTGAAAAAGTTACAAAATAGTCTTGAATATTTTGATATTGATAAATTAGTAGAAAGGAGATAATTTTTCCAATCAGTAAAACATTGATAAAATATTTTTGACAATTTTACCTTTACGAATTGGAATGGATAATTTTACCCTTAGGGTAAAACCGACTAATTTCGACGACGGTGAAAAATGGATAGAATATTCATGAAGAAATTCTAAATCCATTGATTATATAAAATGGCTTGAAGTCATTTGAGTTAAAAGATCGAATATTATTTTAACTCACGAAGAGTTCAATTACATAATGTACTTATTCTAGAAGGAAAAGTGTCTTTCTTGTAGAAGTAATGAGTATTTGTTCTAAAAGAACAAATTTGCTCAAAATAAGCGATTTCAATATTTAATTCTCGCACTTTATTTATTGTAATTTAATTCTTTACAATACCTCCTACTTGATGATGGGTTCATTGTCACTAAGCGGAAGGTTTTATATATTTACTGCATTTTATATGCTAAGTGATGGTAATACCTTCTACTAATGATCCTACTCCTCAAGAAGTAGTTAAACATTATGCAATTTAATTCTCTAATTTAAATTAGTAAATTTATATTTATTGCAATAATTCCCTATAAGGTAGGTTCGACCACCTATTGGAGGAAATTTAATTTCTGCAATTTAAATTTATGCACTTTATAGTTTGAGTATATTTCCAATGTGGTGGGTAATACCACTGCGATTGGTGTGTGCATATTTCCAATGTGGTGGGTTATACTACACGATTGGTTATAAGCGAATCCTACTCGTATGAAGTAGTTGATCAAATATTCTAATCCTACTCTCGAAGAAGTAGGCGATGAGAATAAAATTACTTCCATATATCTAGGAATATTAATGGAAAATTGAGCAAGTGGTACTGAAGTTACCATTGGATAAATGAAGCGAAAGTAAAATCTTTGAATAGATCCCATGTTGATAAATCAAAGAAAATATATCGCATGGAAAGCTTATATGAAGTAATCTCATCGATGATATGAGATTGTATTAATATGAGAATAAAATGCTCTTGAAGAAGCATAATCACTAGATTTCTGTATTTGAATAAAGCAAATATGATATTATTATTATTACTCCAGAAGAAGTACAAAACAGTCGAAGTGAAACATATTGAGAATATCAAAAGATGGCATTAAACACTCGAAAATATAGAAATGCAAAAAGATAATACATACTGAATCCATAAATGAGTGATGCGTCTCGAGAGTATAAATACTCTGAACTCTTGCCATCAACATTAGGATTCATAATGAAATATTTAAAGGATCCGAATTTCTTTTTAAGCTTGACACGATGATGCGTGCAACCGATGGACACAGGCTTCCCAAGATTCTTGAACATATGCATGAAATTTGATGAGTAGTTCATCAACAGTCTTAGCAGAAATAAGTATTTTTCACAGAATGAGAGATAAACTTATTATTTACACACGATCTAGAAAGCTAGTAAGCCATCAAAGAAATTATTAATATTCAACAAACCTATTGGTTTGACATGAAAATTCCACTTTGTGCAACGAGGCTATATTGAATATTTCCTCCGATGTGTTGTAGCGCTGGAAGGACAATGAAAACATCACTATTATTCATCATATACATCATGCGATTGTGGATGGATTGCGCTTGTAGCACCAACCTGCTGGACCATGGTAGAAACTGGCTCCAATTAGTATTAGATCCAACTAGATGGAAAGGTATTACACTCAAACTCTTATTCCCATGATTGTGCGGCCATTATAAGTCTAGCTAAAAGTTTGTTGTTGGTTCCTCAAGTATAGTATATTGATTTCTTGTCTCCCTAACTCTTTTACGAGTTGGTTTGCCATATCCACATATTGGATATAGCCTACCAGTTTAGATCCACCAAGAATACATACGGTTTTAATATGGCGAGGTAAAAGCTGACTTGTATGAGATGATTCTAAAATCTCCATATCCATCTCTACTCCTATCTCTCGTTTTTACACTATACTTTTAATGTATGAACATGAGAGATATATGAATCTCTCTATTTAAAGAAAAATTTTCAAACCAATAATTGAGTGCACTATTTACTTTTTGACAAATATGAAAGAGAAAAATGCAGAAATTTTTCTTTAGTGATATGACATATAGCTGTCAGTGATTGAAAAATAATATATATCTTAAAATTGAAAAACGATATTTACAAATAAAAGAAATATATTGATCTTTGTTATTACAATCGAGCTTTCTTACATAAATATGAAAAAATCATTATGCTAAATTTTTCTACTAAATTTACAAGCAGGATCTTCTAAAGTAAGTTTTTCTCAGAACGCTAGCGTTTGTTGATCTTTGAATTTGGCCCATAAGGCCATTAGCTCTACCTTGCGTGTCCACTAGGATGTGTCTCAAGAGCCTGTTGAATATCATCCAAAGGCTCCTTACTCAATCCATCCTTAATGAATGCTATTTTATCTTCTCGATTTACGGACAGAGTACCCCCATGATTTACATCGAGTGTCACATGTCCGAAAGACACTTGTAGCATCCTCCTAATCTTTTTGCTCTCAGTTTCTTTGAAAACTACTTTACCAATACCAGGCATGTATTTAGAAGGAATTGAAACCTCACCAGATAATCGAACCTTTGCTTCAATCAAGCATCGGATATCTTGTGGGATACCCTTATTCATTAGCATCCTTAATCTTTCCGACTACATCGATAAATCCTTTTTTAGGATTTTGATCGGTAGTGATGGATAGTATTTTCGAAGATTTGAGAGCATATGATCCATTATAATGTATAGACCCTTGTTAGGATGAATTTTGCAATAATTTTGATGATTTATTTATAGAATAATACGCGTATGAAATAAGACTCAGTTTTTAAATAAATAATATGAAAGCGTAAAAGCTCACGATTTGAATTAAATAATAGCGGATGTGATGCGTGAAATTTGAGCTCAGTGTTTGAAACAGTAGTAGACAATAATGTCACCAAGATGATGGAATATGCGGTGAATTGTTTCTATGATATCATGTTGAGCACTATACAGATACTAGTGAAATTGATATAAATTTCTGAACTAGAAGTTCAATAATACTCGTTTGCAAACCGGATCCGACCATCCCGATTTAAATAATTATTGAAATCAATATTTCAAGTGAAGAATTAAAAGAATTCTTCAATGATTGCTCTCGATAAATGATGAAATCGTACTAGCCAATATTGGGAATAAATCCCAAATATATCTGGAATAAAGGATGAGAAGTATGGGCCCATCATCCTCCATGTGGACTACTAGATATTATGATATGGATCCACTAGATAGTCACATGTGTATATGATTAAATAATTTGAAATTTACAGAAATATTTGCTCACAGTATGAGCATGATTTTCAGATTTAATGATAAAAGCTAAGTAAATATATATATCCCTAATACTTGAATAAATCAAGGATTTGGTATGCACTTATACAAGTGGGATATTATGTGGCAATTATTTAAAGTCCTCAAATAAATTGCCGATATCGAATAGAATGCAAATTGTCTAAAATTCCCATATTAAGGCTAAATGATGAGAACATATATGATTAAATCATACCAACGTATGAGTTTTGGTGTTCTAAATTTTTTCAACATGAGAGAGTATTAAAGGTTGAAAATAATATGTGAAATGCATCATGTTATATCCCTAAAATTGAAATACTGAACTTGAAGTTCAAAGATGCATGAAAGGCTATGAACAATCACATATAACATGATGCTTTGATAAGTTAGCGCTTGGAAAGCGTTGATATTTCCCCAATCATATATATCAAAGCAAATTATAAAAGATGGTCTTAATAACGGAGGCATATGCTCTTGAAGAGTATATAGACATAACTATATTGTGTAATCCTACAAGAGGATTGATAATGAGATATCTCGATAAGTTATGTCGATATGGGGAAAGAAATAAAATTAAAAAGTGTCGACACGGTATGAAAATGTAGCGCTACATATGATCAATGATAATGAAAATATTGAGATATATTGAAGATGATAAATGGTGAATGTGAAATCCTTAACTTATGAGATGATGAGATGATGATGACTAGTGCTCAAGTTTAAAGATAAGCATGGTGGTCATTATATGTTGCATGCTCTTGAAAGTTAAATTACCGATCGTGTGTGTAGTACCGGAAAGGAAATTAAATGATCGGATGAGCTAAACCCCTGGGAATGAGTACCCTAAAGGGTGAGCTAAGCCCCTGGGAATGAAATAACCTATTAAGTGAGTATTAAATGTTAAATGATATATTTTAAAATGTTAGTTAGTTATGAAGGTTTACTTATATGTTTTACATGTTTTTCACGATTGAATTTATATGCTTTAAATTGTGTGTTTGGAGACATGTGTTTATGGTAAATGTTTTGTAATTGTATCAGAAAATTGATGCACTCTAAATGAACGAAGAGTATAAAACCAATGTATATGATACTCATACAAATGTATGAAAGATTTTGAAATGCTTAACTGACATACTTGTATAAAATACGCGTTGCACTCTTTCCCTTAGTGAGTTTATCCCATTGGGTTTTCCTAGCGAGGTTTTTAATGAGGCAACTTTAATGGCGATATTCACATGAATAATGTACTCTTTTTCCTTCATTGGGTTTTTCCCATCGGGTTTTCCTAATAAGGTTTTAACGAGGCATATTCATGGTATATTGAAACGATAGGAGAAATTGATACAGTGTATCTATTGGATCAAGTTATAATGGAGCTAATGCTTTAGATCCAAAGCGATGATGATATTGAAATCATTTACGAGTAAGATATCGATTCTCAAGATATGAAATCGAAGCAGGAGCGTGCACTCTTTTTCCTTGATCAAGTTTTTTCCCACTGGGTTTTTCTTGACAAGGTTTTTAACGAGGCGTACGTGAATACTCATATGCCATTGATAGATATCAGGGGGAGCAATGTTTTTGATAAACGATATAACCACTCCAAGCTATCCTGCAATCGGTTTGGAAGTTTTTTCCCACTGGGTTTTTCTCCAAAAGCAGTCCAGGAAGACATTTGTATTAATAGTCATTCAAGAGAATAATAATTGAAATGTTATGAATAATTGAGAATAATTTGGTGGTTATGAATTATGAGGAATAATTTGGTGGAGGAATAATTTGGTGGAGGAATAATTTGGTAAAAGGTGTAATTATTATATGTGAATGACTATTATACCCTTGATGAAATTATGTAATTACGATTGTGCCATTCGAAGTTTTCCTATAAATAGACCGGCTTTCTTTATTAAAAATTCATTAGGAGAATTCCTTAGAATTCATTCTCTCTAAATTCTCTCTATTGTTTCTATACTTTTATAACATTAAGAATAATATTTGTGATTGCTTTAATGACGACTTGTGAGATAGGTTCATGTGACCACGTGTCATGTGAATTCGGTGTAAGAGTAATGTTTTCATCTCCGTTATTCTCTCCACTGTTAATGTATCCGCACATGGGGATAATACATCAATAGTGGGGATCAATTTGATTAATCTATCTGCTTACACATTAGCAAGTATGGATAATAACCCCCCGCCCCCAACCAATCCTCCCGCCCGGTGGGGGGAGATCATTTATGTCCGGTGTAAATTGTATGCAAGGAACAAACCTTTTGAAATAAAATCTCAAAAAGGGTTTCAATTTAATTGAAAAGAAAATTAGAGAGCTTTCAATGAGTGCAAGTCCACCACAATTACAAGATGTAGAAAATTACACAAGAAACGTAAATTAAATGTAAAGAAAATTACATTCTCTATCGTTATTCTTTACAAGAGCCAATTGAATTACAAAAAATAGAAAAACCGGAATGATTTATGATCGACACTTTCTTTCGTAAAGTAAAGACAAATTTGGATGCATGTGTAAAGGCAACTCATAAGGTGTGTTCATGTAAATAGTGGTGGAGGCTATAAGAAGTGTGAATAATAATGAGTAGTGATTATGGTGATATTAATATTTGATTTTGATTTTTAGTAGCTGGTGATTTTTAAGTAAAAATAAGCTGGGACGAATAAATGCTTAGTAAAATATTCTTGGAACTAAAATTAAGGAGTTAAAGCATGCAGGTGAATGAATCTTGCAAACTAGAAATCATCCCATAATTCTCAAATTAATCAGCCCATCATCTTTGAAACGCAATTTACTCATTTTCAGGAAATTTAAACCAAAGTTGGTCAACTATTGAATGAATTAATATAATATTCTTTCCCACAAAATTTGAAATTTCTATTGGGACCACATAGTACCCTTCTTCCGCTTTTTCTTCTGTACTGTGGGTGCAAGTGTAATTGCATAAAAATTAACTCTGCGCAATTTGAGCAGGTAACTTTTTTGCAATTTGAAATTTCTATTGGGACTACATAATTTTTTTTATACTTTTTATATTAAGATTGGCGGAAATGTTCAAGCATCATTTGTAACTTTTTTATGTCTTCAACTCTGCGAAATTTTCTCTTATTTTTACACATTAAAAAATTATAATAATACAATTAGAAAAGTAAAATTTATTTTCGCATCCCCTACATTTTTTGCTAATGCTACTTAATTAATTATTTGTTGAGAAATAAAGAAATCATGAACAAAGTTAATTGTAATTCACTTCAAAAGTTCAAATACACGAGGGATGAAAATATATTCAACTGTTTGATGTGACAATTTAAAATGATAGATCGATTCAAATCTATATTATTTAATTATTATCTTAGCTACACTTTAATTTTACGAGGCTATTTACCTCAATAATCAAATCCAATTCCCATTATCAACAGCAAACAATTAGAAATTAATTAAAATAAATAGAAAATCAAGAACATGGATAAGAAGAGCGCAACTGAGGTGGAATACAAGGAGATTGTCTCCAAACCCTAGAATGCATTACAAGTACTTCTTTAGCCCTCTCTTTAATTTTCTTGACACCTCCCATTTGAATCACCAAACACAACTTAGCCACCACCCCAACTTGCACCATTTCTTGAAGAACCCTAGAATTTGCACAAAACTTTGAAATTGAACTAATTATCCTCACTGCCTTATCACTTGCTGCATGAGAAACCCTAAGTATCTTCTTGGACACTATAGCAAGCCCGGCCCCATGTTCTAGTAGCTCGGCCCGGCCCTCCGCACAACCGCAGAGCTGATCCAATACTGTCAAGATCAGCTCGCAAGCCCGTCTCTCACATGTCTCGAGTAGAAGCTCGATTAGGGCCCAAACTAGGCCGGATTCGACCGCTTTTATCCGGTTTCGTCCCCATGGACATAGCTCAAGAAGAAGCTTCAATGCAGACTTGGTTGCTTGGTGGGAGATTTTGTCATTTATAATCTTGACTATTTCGACAAACAATTCGGGCTTAACTCCAATTAACTGCGCCGGATCAGCTACGTTGAAGCCCGATTTCATTATTGTTATCGCATGAGCTCTAGATTGGTAGTTACCAGATCTCAAAACACTTAATAAGCCCTCTAACAATATATCATCATCTCCAAGAATTTTCTTCAAAACCGAATCTGAGATTCGAAGATGATAAAGAATGTTTAATGCCTCATCTCTATCACAATCCAATGCTTCATCGTCTTCTCTCTTTATGATTGAAGCTAGATATTCAACCACACCAGCAGATTCCAAAATCCTTCGATTGCTTTCGTTTGACTCGACCATCGGCCGGAGTTGTTTAAGGCAATCGAGCTGTGGTTTTCCTGATTTCTTGGCTTCTTCAAGGAGTTTAAGGATGTGGGATTTGTCGAAGATGGCTCTTGGCGTTGGGATTCGTTCTACACCATAGGATGAGTTAAGAGTACACCAAGATTGGATCAAACGGCGGAGTGTGTGGTTAGGAGTGAGATCTGTGTCTGAGATTTGCTGTTTTGTGACAGGACATGTTGTGTTTTTGAATGAAAACAGCCATTTTTCGATGTTTTCTCGGTCGTACGTTATTCCTGTACAGACTGTGACAGGATCTTTCATCATTTGCATGGAGATCGGACATTGGAAATATGAAGGAATTTCAACCTCATAATCCGCCATTGATGAATTAACACGAAGCCCTTATCAAGAAATTACTTATAAGACGAATGAGAAGTTGGATTTCTCAACTAACTTTTTGTAGAATCACGGAGAACGGAGTTGATGAATTGATTAAGGTTGGCAAGATAAGGTTACATATATATAGTATTTGTATATGGACACACGAAGAGAACTAAATAAAGGGTGGGCAAAGGAGGTTGCAGTTTCAAGTTGCATATGATAAGGAATTGGGATGGAGGAAGTCAATACACCCAAATTCAAAGGAGAGGGAGAGAGAGAATTCAATTAGGCGAGATCTACAATTACAACAAAAAACTGTAATCCTCTCTCCCATAAATATAGATTTGTTTTCTTTTTTGAGATATCTTAAATATATAACTAGTATACTGCTGCTTCTCGCGGTGGTGTCCGAACGGAGTCCGACGGAGGAGGTGACGGCATGGAGGAGGTTGAAGAAGAAGAGGAAGTGGTTGGATTTGCAGAGAAAGAAGTGGAAGAAGGAAAAAGAGAACGGGTGAAGACGGAAGGACAAATGAAGACGGAATACGGACAAATGCTTGTTTTGGTCATTTATGTAGCGGAGAAAACCTCACTCCGTTCGGTGATAATCTTATTTTTATATTAAAAAATTTTTTTTATTCATTTATCAAAACAACCTTATTTAATTTGTCTAGTTATAACCATTATCTCTTAATATTGTTTACTAAATGAGGGTAGATTAGGAAACTAGTTATGAAATTTACTTTTCCAACAACTTTTCTTAATCTTTGTGAAAAATCAATAAACTTATATAATTAGGACGAATTGATTATATACTAACAAAATGTCTATATATTCCTTATGTTCTGTAAAGATAATTATATTTTTTATTTTTGTTCATCCTAAAATATAGTCTTATTGTCATAGATAATTTTTTAGTCTTCTTATGTGGCTCTATTTAATATGTATCATTATCAATATATAAAAATTATTAAAGTGGAATAATAAATAAATAAAAGAGTACATTATGAATTATATATGTTCTGAAATATTTCTCTTCTAAAGTCATTAATTGAAATTTTTTAATTTTCCTAAAAATAAAAGTGGGACTATCTTTTTGGAATAGAGGGAATATTATTCATTCCATCCCACAAAGATAGTCCAGTATATCATTTTTGTCTATTCCAAAAGATAGTCAACTTACCACATTTAGCATATTTTTAATTTTTCATTTCTACCTATATTCCTAATTAATATACCTTCAAATACCTATATAGATTAAAATTATTTTCAACTAATTAAAGATACATAAGAGTGTTAATACACTTCCATACAGTATATGCATGGTAGTGTTGATCTTCTAAGAAAAATGCGGGCAGAATGATAATTTCATTTCACTCATATTAGTATGTGGACACTTAGACACATTTTTGTACAGGCATCTACTTAGACACTTTTTTTGTACAAACATCTACTCCATCCGTGTGACTAGGATGGGGGTAATTTAATTTTGGGACTTTGAAAACAAATTAATTTTACTTGTATACACACATATCGCGAATGTTCTCTTGCCAACAAATTAGCAGGAGAACATGCGAACAAGGTGACGTGGAGTCTCATCGCCCTTTTTTAAAGAAAATTTTATATCTACGTTAAATGAGATGAATAATACATAATTGCCCTCTAATAGTGGGGGCTCGTGTGAGCCCCACTATTTTTCCCCAAAAAATAGAGGTGTTGGTATGATATCCTTCCAACAGTGTTGGCAGGAGAACTTCACTGATACCCATATATTTATAGATTGATTATTTGTTTATATTAATAACACGCACATTAAATATACATTTATTAAGAAATGAACAAATTAAATACTCTATCGTACAAATGAGTAGAGAAAATATGTATACTTAATTAGAAGCTCAGGTCTGCTATTTTGAATTATCTATTACTAGTATTCATTATTCTATTAAATAAAAATAGCCACAATTCATACCATTGAATTAATATATACACTGAATCAAATAAAATTTAAGAGGGTATAGGTGGATTCGTTAGTTAGACAAAGGGAATATTAGGTTAAACAAATGTAATAAATTAAAGAGTTGAAAACGGACTTTTTCTAAGAACTCAAAAAAGTTGAAAAAGATGACTTAATGCGAAGAAAATAGAAAAAACTAATTAATGCATGTGGTTCAATGGATGGGGCAAAGGGGAGAAGTCGGTGTTGCATTTCGGGCCACCCTTTGACATGGATTAGAATATTATCCGTGCCGTAATGCATTGTTTTATACTATAGTATATTCAAAGCTCAACGGCGTGAAAATTGGATACAAAGGGCCGACAAGAGATCATGGGGACCTGCGCACATTTCTAGGCACTTGCGTGCCTCAATTTATTTAGTCCAGTAAACGGATGCATAGTTATTTCGTTTCTCCAGCCCATGGTAATTTGGCTTTAGTGCAAATTACTCCATCCATCCATCCACAATGATAATTCATTAATTATTATTTTTACATATATTAAAAAATAGTAGATAATTAGGTTATAATATTAATTAGGTTATAATGTTTGGGAAATTGGTGTAAATGATCCAAAAAAATATGCAATTGTCAAGTTTAATCCGAAATAAATAAATATAGCTCGATTGGTCCAAAAAAAATTTGAGGTGCAAATTTAGTCTAAATGGACAGAATCCGTCAATTAAACCGTTAGTCAAGGTAAAAATATGTTATTTCGTCCTTTTGTGAATGAGTATTTTTGTCAAAAATATTACAAAAAATATAATTAGTACATCATTGTAAAATTTTAGTAGACGCATAGTACTATAAAAATAAAAATATAATGAATATAGAAAAATAAAATAAAATACAGACAGACACATTTTTATTTTAACAAACACTTATAAATGAATTGTCGTGCCTAAATAAATTTTTATTAAAAATACATTGTTTCAAACAAATGTACGAAATATAAAAAATTAATTAAATCAAATAAAAAACCCCAACCACCCCCACCCCCAAAACAACCACCACCACCACCTCGTGGTGGCGAAAGTCAAAAGCCACCACCAACAGATCTGGTGGTGGCTTTTCGCCCCTACCAGATCGAGTGATTTGGCGGTGAAAACGCCACCACCAGTAGGTGGTGGTGGTTGTTGTTTTGGGGGCGGGGGGTTGGGGTTATTTATTTATTTTTTATTGTTTATTTGATTTGATTAATTTTTTATATTCCGCATATTTTTTTAAAGCAAGATATTTCTAATAAAATTTTATTTAGGTACAACAATTCATTTATAAGTGTTTGTTAAAATCAAAATGTGTCCGTTTGTATTTTATTTTTTCATATTCATTATATTTTTATTTTTATAGTACTATGCGCCTACTGAAATTTTACAAAGATATATATACTAATTATATTTATTATTGACTGTTGGTTAGAATCTAATGCAAAAGAAAACGTCAACAAATGCTGTTACATTAAAGATTTTAGGTAAAATTATCTAATTAGTGTCAAATTAATTCGATAAAATTAATTATGAACCAAATTCATACCTGTAAAAAAATAAAATTTAAAATTATATAATTTAATTAAAATTTTGGACTAATTTAACTAAATTAAAAACTTTAGGACCTCATTTTAAGAACCCACAAAGGTTAGACCTTTTGTACAATTTTTCATAATATTTTTTGCAAAAATACTCCTTCACAAAAGGACAAAATAGTATATTTTGACTTTGACTAATGGTTTAATAGACGGATTCCATCCATTTGGACTAAATTCGTACCTCAAAGTTTTTTTGGAACCAATCGAGCTACGTTTGTTTATTTCGGACTAAACTTGCCAATGCATATTTTTTTTGGACTATTTGCTCTAATTTCCCTATATGTTTTCATATTTAATGACGAATGTGTCACGTGGACTGTGTCATTTAAAAATATCAAATAAGCACGTGTAAGGGTAAAGAATATGTAGTCCCAAGTAAAGCCTATTTTAGTGTTGCACCTAGGTTCATTCTTCTCCTTGCGGAATTTGCTTCTCATCAGTCTATGTCCGCGTTCTCGAAGGCACCCCTCTTTCAAGAAGATTCACCATTTCCAATCAAGGAAAATGGGGTGTTCCTTCTTTTCCAAAGGGATAAAGTTCGTGGAATTCATGATTCTCGTAAGAAGAGATCGATCAAGATTTAAATTCATTTCTAATCAATAATGCTATTAAGAAGTTTGATACTTTTGTTTCAATTACTATTGCTTTGATCGGACCATTACAATAATTGGTACGCTAGATATGCGTTCTTTTTAGTCTTCTTGTATTAAAGAATAGTCATCCCAATGCTCCAATGCCCACATTGGCTATGGACTGAACTGACTCAAGACATATATTATGGCAAGCTTATGTAATAAAGGGCACGAATCCCCATTCTATTGCATCATAAAAATGACCACCACAAGGCTACTTCCAAGCAAGCTTGATCTCCTAGTTTAGGTATGAATTCTGATTGTATCATAAGACTGTTATGGCCTCATCCCATCCCCCCACCCCACCCCCTGCGCGCCGAGGAATATGTTCATGTGCATCTAAAAAAATCTTCGATATTGTATCCAATTCATTCAAAACTCCAAGGATTCAGTCTCATGGTCCCTACAAAAAGGAAACAATTTCACGCTTTTCCTTTCTGGGAAGATTAGGGAGTTCCTATTTATTCCAACTTTCTCCCGGCCTCCTTTTCAATTCAAAGCCGACGCTTTGAAAAATTAGCTGCCCAGTAAACTATATTAGAAAGGAAGAAATACAAAATTATGTAACAATGAATTATAGAGGACATCCAACAATAGTACAATAGAAAGTTGGATATGTTTGGGCACATCCATTAGAAAAGGCACCTTAAACATTTGTCTCAAGGGAGTTCAACAATTTTTGCATGAGAGAGACCAACATACGATAACATTATAAGAATACCAAATTGACAAGGAAGATACCTCTATCAGCATAAGCAACTTCAATCTCTTAGAAATAAGCCATTTTCGAAACAAGTCAATGACTCAACTCAATGTATGATAATATTATACAAAAACATAATGCGATTGACCAGAGTATGACATATAAACACTGGGTATTTTACATTGGTGTAAAAACGCCAAAATGATTATTTTTTTTTTTTGCCCAATTTTGGTGATGATGTGGCGCTACATTCTAGTAGCATCGTCTTTGACATTTTTTTCGTTCTTTTAAAAAAACACTTTTGAATATTTTACCTTTATAAACCAACCACCAATAACTAAGGGTGTGTTTGATTGTTTTCTTAGAAAACATTTTCCTTCACTTAGTTTTCCTAACAAATATTTTCCTACCTCTATCTTGGATTGAGTTTTCTAGGAAAATAACTCATTTTGTGCATAAAAGAGTTGTGCATGGAAAAGATTTTCCATGAAAAAATTTCCTATCAAACACTAAAGTATGAAAACTTTTCCTTTGATTTGATATTTTTCTAGAAAATTTTAGTGAATCAAACACACCCTAATAGCATTTAGGACGTGAGGGTTAAATTTTATAATGTTAAAAGCTTAGGATTTTTTATAATTTTTATTGTATCAGTTTACTCTTTTGCTTAAAAAAAAAAAGAATAAATAATAAATCAAATCAAAAGCATTTTTTTACTTTCTCTTTTATAAAATAGTTCTTGAAAATGACAAAATAAATGCGCTTTCAATTTTTTCAAAATAATAATTCAATAAAAAATTGAAATTATTTTTAAACTTCAAGATTGAAAATCGAAACACAAAGAAAACTCTCTCAATATATAATTAAAATAAAATAAAAAAGAAAAAAAGAAAAAGAAAAGAAGGAAAACGAAAAAGGAAAGAGGGTGTTAGCATAATTCAAAAAATGCATTTTAATGCATTTTTTTCAAATTTCAAATTTGATCAAACAAATCACATCCATCTATTTTCCTACTCATTAAATCTCCACCATCCAACTCCACTCATTCTCTCTCTTCCTACTCATAAAAATACATTAAAACTTATCCGCTAACACACTCTAAAAAATTTTTGCAATTTTGTCCCCCTTTACCCTCACCTCATAGGTTTTGTCCCTTTCGAGTTGGTTTACTGGCTTACCGCCGAGAGAATGAACCGTACATCTTTCCCAAAAGTAATTTCACTATTTGTACAGAAAAGGAAATTTACTGAAAATATTACCTTGCAGTAAAACTTATAATTGACCGCCAAGTCCATTACAACGGAACAAGTGGAAAAAGTAACTGCAAGATGATAAATAGTAAAAGGTGAAGCTTTCATATATTCTTTGCTCATTTAAAGGCGAAAGCCATGGATCCAAGGTTCGCTGTAATAGTTGCGCCCACTTTCAGTCTGCATTTTTACTTTTTTCTCCGTAAATCTGAACACAGTCAAAATGGGCGCTGAAAATCTGCTCCTCAACTTCAGGGGTTTTCTGCTCGCTTGGCTTCACCTCCGATCCCAAAATGGTATGCTCCAACCTCACAATTAAATAACTTCTTCCAATTTTGTGTTCATTTTGTGCATAATGTGCATTTTTATTTCTGATGGGCTGTAATTTATTGTTTGATCTTTGTTGTGAGAAAATATTGGTGAGAAATTAAGATTGGAATTAATTTATTTAGTTATTTTCATATTTTCTTCGGGAACTGAGAATTGAGTGTGAATTGGGGGCATTTATTGTACTCTGGAATTAGGTTGGGTGTTGAAATTCTGAAGTTCTACTTGATTTCCTGTGATTTATGTCAGTGTGGGTAAATAGCTTATGTCCACAAATAATTTTAGAACATCATTGATTGCACGTGATAAACTACTTTCGGGAGATTGTTGAAAAGTTGGAAGACTGAATTTGTGGTGTTCAACCCATGCTGTAACTTTCTTTGGAAAAGTTCATTATTACCAGAGCTGCGAATTTATTGAAGTTATTATTTATTAGGAACTGTATTCTCATTCTAATATCTTCAATCTTTCAAGTCCCTCTTAAATTAGCACTACATACTGTTTATTTGCGATGAAATCCAATTGTGTGAGACCATTTCTACAATGAATTGATAACAATGTTACCTAAAATATGATTAATTGTCAGAATTGTGCATAGTGGTACAATCTGTAACAACAAGAATTGAATAAGAGTTGCAATGAAATTAGATTACAGAGCCTAAAATTTCTACAAGATTAAGGAGAATAGGAGAAAGAACGGTCTCTTGTGACTTATGAGAGGGCTGAAAACAGACATATGCTTGAATTGTCTTCCCTGCCAGAGAAACCTGATCATACTAAACATTTGTTGAAATGGTGAAACTCTTGAGATATAAAAATTATCAATAAGAAAGAGTGTTTATTGTCCGGTACTCTTGGTGGCATTTAGGTGTCTGCATTGATTTCGTTGGAGTTTTGAAGTTACATTAAAGTTCCTCACATAGCATGGTTTAGTAGTTACATGCCAAGCCGTCTTTGACATGTCAGGATAACGTGATAACCATTGCATGTTATTGATCTGGTAGAAGTTAGTAAGTTTGACAGGTTTCGTGACTTCTTTGATATACTATTGTTTAAAGGTCCAATATCTCTTGTGAAGTGCTTCTCATACAAGGATATCAAGAAGGCAACAGATGGGTTTAAAAGAATTATTGACAACTCTTCCGGAGGGAATTCTTACCGGGCCAGATTTCAAAATGGCGTTGTTGCTACAATAAAAGAAGTCAAAGGTTTCAACGAATGTGATGATGCAACCTTCTACATGGAAGTTCAGCTCCTCGGGCATTTGCATCACCGCCACGTTGTTTCGCTCAGTGGTTTCTCTATTGGACCTAAGAGGTATTCATACCTTTGATTTCATTTCCTTGTCCTAAACTGTCATTTCCAACTTTAGTTTCTGATTCTATCAAACTGTACTTAAAACGAACTAAGATTAAGTATTAGAAATCATTGGTTAATTGTTCAGGTTTCTGGTGTTTGAAAACTTTGAAAGAGGAAGCCTTAAGGAGCATCTTTCTGGTAATTTGCAGCTTAACTTAATTCATAAGCTCTCCAGTTGAAGCAATTTATATGTGGTTGGTGCTTTGCAGATCCTCTGAGGACTCCATTGAATTGGAAAACAAGACTGCAAATAGCCGTCGGCATTGCTGCTGCATTGGTAAGTCAAATTTGAAAATAGCCCTTCGGTGCTTAAAACACTCAAAGCTAATGGTTGTGGTTGAAAATTTGAACGTGTTGTTTGTATACTTAAACTACTTGTATCCTAATACAGGAATATTTGCATTTCTTCTGTGATCCACCAGTTCACCACGTCTCTATAAGTTCAAGCACCATAATGTTAGATGAGAATTTAACTCCAAAGGTTAGCTCAATACCAAGCATTCTTTACAGCTTTTGGTGGAAGCCTAGTCTTAATTCTCATTCTGACTGGCTCTACAGATTTCGGATATTAGCCTTGTTCATTCTGCTGGAAATCCCACCACTTCAAATTGTATACAAGGTATTATTACTTTAATGAAGTTTTTTGCAATACCAGTATAACAGTGTCCTTGCATTTTTAATTGTTTTGGTTTTATTGCTCTTCTGCTGTAGAATGTGCAGGCCAGACATGCAAAAACATAATCTTTCAACTCGGTTTGCTGATTCTTGAGCTGATTACGGGGCAGTCGTCGGAAAGAAGTGATGTTGAGTTAGCACAGTGGGTTCAAGAATCTGACTTCACTAGGTCTATACGCGACATGATGGATCCAGATATTGGAAACAACTATAATAAGACAGAGCTTCATAATCTTCTAAATGTTGCAAAATTGTGCATAAAATCTGTGGATGAACCCAAAGTATACACCTATCAGATCTTGCTGTATCTCCAGAAAAAGGTCAGAATTGCAAGAGATAGACATTTATAGGTATAGCTGTACTTATCATTTGGTGCACAATTCAGATATATAGGTTAGTACCCTGTCATTATGTCTTACAATGTTGTAAATATATTTGTGCTTGTATCGGACAGAATTCAGCTTCTTTTATTCGTTTAAATGCTTCAAATTACTGAACAGTTTCACCCCGCCGAACAAGTCATAAAGCAGCTTCTTTTACTCGTTTAAATGCTTCAAATTACTGAACAGTTTCACCCTGCCAAACAAGTCATAAAGCGACGATTATGCTGTTTCTAAGGCCAAATTTATCATTACGGGTGATGGGATTTATTTTTTTATGATTTTTAATGAATTTTTACATGAAAGAGGAAAGAGAATGAGTTGAGTTGACTTATGAGATTTGTGTAATACATGTAAGTCCCACGAGATACGTGAATGTGATTGATTTAAGGTAAAAAAAGAATGGATAAAAAAATTGATAAAAAGTTAAAAATTCCAAGCCTAACATGGGCAATTCATCAAAACCCCATATGGCATAAAATACGAGACAGCAGTTCACAAAGACTAAATTATGTTCCATAGAGGATACCATCATCTGAAGCTAATAAAATTAGAGGATTATCAGAATAACTAACAAAACCAAAGATCGAATCACACGCTGCTAACAACGTTATTCCCAGCCGACATATCACTGCTGGGCACACTGCACCCTCTGGGCCCCACCATGCATATCTTCATCATCATCATACGCCTCCTGCTGCTGAGTCTGCTTCCTCCTCATCTCCTCCTCGATGTTAACGTCATGCAAGGTAGTCTCCTCACATTCGTCCAACTCCATTTCTGTGAGCTGTGAATGGGCCTTTGGGGGTAGAACTTCCACAAGGGCCTTCACCTGATCCGGGCTTAAAGAATCTGGAAAGTCCACAGCGAAATGAATGTACAGTTTACCTCTCATGAACGGCCTCTGGTACATTGGCATTCCCTCGTCATTGATGGCTTTAAAAGAATCTGCAAGATTAGAATATAGATGAAACAAATGCATAAGAGGGTACAATGTAAATTGAGAATATGATTATTGAACCTACAAAATTGAAATAAAGTTACAAACCAGGCTTCACAACTTCTCCGGGTTGTGATCTGATAAGGAGCTGTCTGCCATCTAAATGGGACAGTATAAACTGAAAACCACATAATGCTTCTGTGAGCGAAAGTGTGTGCTCCACAAAAAGATCATCACCCTTTCTCTTGAATTTAGGATGCTCTTTCTGCTGGAGGACGAAAACTATGTCGCCAGTGATAGTATCAGGCTGTAAGAAAACAAGAAACTATTAAGCACCAGTATTGATAGGTTACTAAAAAGAAGAAACGAGATTGAGAAATCTTACAGCTTCATCAGCTTCTCCAGGGAAGGTAATCTTCTGCGAGTTCTGCATACCCTTTTCTACATGGACTTCCAAAACTTTCTTCTCTTGAACAACTTTTTCACCTTTGCACTGTGGGCATCGATCTCTGTCACTAATGGTCTCTCCAGTTCCCTTGCATTCATTGCAAGCATGCTGCATTTGCTGAATCATACCAGGGCCAAGCTGCCTGATTGTAACTTTCATACCAGTTCCTTGACAACCTGAGCACTTCGTCGAAGCTCCAGATTTTGATCCCTTTCTGCCAACAATAAAATGTAAACACACCTATGAACAAACATAATAATAAAATAAATGGAGGCAATTGAGCTATTACACAACACACGTTTGTGCAAACTTACCCATTACACTTCGAGCAGAGTACATTGCGTGATAGAGAGAGCTTCTTAGTGGTCCCAATGTACAGATCTTCAAGAGAGACCTTCAATGGATGCACGACATCCTCTCCCCTTCTCTGCCTTCGTCCTCTACTGCTACCACCACCTAGTTATCAACAAAACAAGTCCTATATCAAGGTGTGTTCATTTAGCAATGTGGTGATAAAAAAAAAACAAAAACAAAACAAAAACAAAAAAACAAAAAACAAAAAACAAAAAAAAAATTATTATTTAAATATTAAAATTAGATGTGTGGATTGAAGTGTCCTACCTCCAAATGGACCCCCACCGAAAAAGGAAGAGAAGATATCAAATGGGTCATGCATGCCGCCGCCACCACCGCCCATTCCTTCCTTGAGTGCATCTTCACCATACCGATCATAGATTTCACGCTTCTCCGGATCACTCAGAACCTCATAAGCATGCGCAAGCTCTTTAAACTGGCACAAAACCAACTTGTGAGATTTTGAGTCCGACGATGAAATCTAGTAACATAGATTATGATTTTAACATGCCAAAGTAAAACTTTAATTGTAACGCTACCCTTTGTTAATCCCATAACTACTATCTAGTTATGCACCGCACCACTTACTTCTATCAATATATTACTTTAGCAAATTTCGATTTTCCCAAACAAGCAATTTATAGAAACCTGTCTCTAGCAAGGAAGAGAACGGGGAAATCAGATAAGAAATTTAACAGCATACACTGTCAACGCAGATTGTTAAACAAATTCCCTCTAGTAAGCTACTTTGCTTTGCACTACAACAAAAAAACTGCAAGTAAAGTTCCAGGTAACGAACCCCAGATTGGAGATGAGATCAAATTCAGTTTATTGTATAAAAATACATTGTGATAACTGAAATATTCCTGTTAAAATTTGAAAGGAGCGGTTGTAAGAACCACTTCACACAAATTACAATACAAAGTATTCTTTTTTGGTATATTGTATTACGATATAATTCTCCCCTCGATTCTCCCAAAAATTAAAGTGTCTTGGACAACAATCTTCTTCAATTCCTAGCTACAATTCTCAGCTTTCCTTCACTATCTTGAATCGTGATACTTTTCTCCTGATTTTACAACGAATAGCTATTCAACATTATTCCTAATTCATACTGATTTCTGTTCGTACTATCTTCACATTCTACTTCCTCACAGAAGTCAATTACAATCAATTATTCCATTAACAGATTTACAATAAAAATTAAAAATTAAAAATTAAAAAATTCCTTCTTTTTCCATTTTTATGACTTCGTGGACAATTAATTTGACCGAATTAAGCAACATTACTGGAAATTGAATCAACTGGCAAAATCACATTACCTAATTGCACATACTTGTGGATCGAAGAAATTAATAAATTAAAAAGACTACCTTTTCAGGATCTCCACCCTTATCAGGATGGTTTTTGATGGCAGCTTTCTTATACGCCTTCTTTAAATCATCAGGCGACGCCGTTTTAGGCACCCCGAGGATCTCATAGTACTTAGTGTTATCACTCTTCTTCGGTGCCCTCCCAAACATCTTGTTGAATTACTTGATTCTTCGACAGATCAGGAATTGCAGTCCTGTGAGATCTCGTCAATTTCACAGAAAGGGGCGCTGAGAAGAGACCAAGCGACGGGAGGACCGAGAACGGTGGTAGGATGTGTAGGTCGATGAAGGAGTGTATCAACGGTGGAGATTGGATATAGATTGGGGCTGGGAAAGTATCATGGCCGTTGATTGGTAGTAGGCTGGTTTTTGGGGATTTTGAGAGAAATTTGAAGGGTCTAGAATATTCTGCGGGCTTCTTTTGTCTTTTTCTTTTTCCTTCGTGTTTTTTCCCATCATTTTTCATAGGAAAATGTTTATCATGGTCCGTGTTCTAGGAGAAGTGCTTAACGTTTTTCACGTCCAACGCTTATGCAATCTTATGGACATCGTGGATATAAATTGGGGTAGGTCAACGTTTGGTCCCCCCGAAAAGGACATTTCCCCTCTTTTTTTCCAGTAGAATTGAGTAATTCAGTGTTGACTATCATTTTTCAATTATAATTCCCTCTTGAGTGAGAGCACTTCCGATGAGAACAACATGAGATTAATTAAATAACAATAACCAAAATGATTTCTCTTCTCTAGGGTATTTAAAAGTTCAAACTCAAAGCTATCTTCATGGTTGCAAACTGCTATCCAACTTCTTGTGCCTTCCCGGGTTGCTGTGGCTTGTTGGATGAGGTTTCCTGTTTAGTAGCTTCTTGCAAAGTTGGTGGCATAACATCATTTGTAGTGCATGCATGACTCTTAACTACTCTCTCACCCCACTAAAATAGGCTTTTTTCCATTTTCGTTTGTTCCAAATTATAGTCTACTTTCCTTATTAAGAGTGTGGTATATTTTTTAGTTGACTAAAGTACCCTTATTTAATATTATTGGAATACTGAAAAACAATTAGATATTTCATCTCTCAAGGATATTAATTATGTTCACACTATTTTTTATTATTTTATACAACGGTAAAATAGGAGGAATATAGAAATATTTTGTAATTCCAACAACATTTAATATGTTTTCTTAATACGTGTGAAAAATAGTTGGTATCTATCTTAGTGGGACGGAGAAAGTATTTCTTTAACAAGCACAACGACACCCGCGTTGTAGGTTCAAAACCGCCTCTTGATTTGCTTCTTCCTCATCTTGTAATCCAATTTTCCCAAGTTTGGACACTCTTCCATTGGCTACCAAGTATTTAAGCAACCTCAAAATCCTATCTATCATCCCAGAAAACAGAGGACATATTTTTTTTTGGCAAATGAAACAAACATTCAGACACTTAGACACCACAATGTTTTGCCAAAGCCTGTTAGCTAAGTTAAATAATAAATATAACTAATGTAAAAATTTGTCAAAATGCATATCCTCAAACTGCTGGCGTAGTATCAGAATTACTGAAAGTTCATGATTTCGAGGATCACCATCTTCATCATTTTGTGAGTTTATTTTGTAATCTTTTAGCTAGGTTGTTTTATTGTGCATTCAATTTGTGTTTGTTTTGTTGTCGTAGGTCCTAGCAGTTTCCCGGTTTTCAAGTGCAAGAAGCAGCAGTGATCCTAGTAGCAGCGGCATGACGGTATGCGGAATCAGAAACCCCGTGTGGACGAAAGCCACGGTGTTTCAATCGCACATCGACGTTTCGAATTTAACTATTTTGGTACTTTTCATGGATTTGTAGCTAGTACGCTGTCAGTTCTAGACACAAGTCGTAGTGAATATAACGTTGTATAATTTGAAAACGTGATCTATGTAAATATATTGGATTCGTCTCTCGTGGAAATGTTCTTTGTTAATTGAAGTTCTCATGATTTATATAGTACGAGTTTGAAGTTCTTTATTGTTATTCATTCTTCTTAATGCTCACTTAAGCTAATCCATTTCGGTCATCATACATTTCATTTTCTACTTTGTAATGTTACTTCATTTTATTCATGTTACTTATATCGCAAAAGGAATAGAAGCACTCGCATTGTAATTTTGTGCACCTCGTTCAAATCTCGATCCAAAGCTCAATTATCTTTAAAAATGTGTGTGGCAAATTCAAATATTCAATTGTATTTTATGAATTCCTGAAATCTATATTATTATTATTATTATTATTATTATTATTATTATTATAAAACCAGAATATTTTCCCGCTCATTCTAACTATTTTCTGAATTAAATAATTAATAAAAAAAAATCATGTTCCCACGCAAAGGATAATAATCTTGATATTTACCTATTTAGATTTCTACAGATCTCATCATTCCCTTATCACAAACCCAATACCGTTCATCACTGTCCTCATTTCTGCCTTCGGGTGCGATTTTTTTTTTTAAAAAAAAATTGCAGAATACAAAATACACCCACGGATTCTAATTAAATTATATCTTAAATATATGTCTCCCCATGCAATGCACGGGTAGAAACACTCAAAGTATGTGTTAGTCACTAGTAACTTGTAAAATGTAAAAATACAAATCAATTAATAGCACATCTCAACATCACAGTCATAGTCATCGCCTATGGTTAATTAATAATGCTAAAGTATTAAAATACTCAATCAATACTAAATCCACAAATTTTGTTTAATCAAGTTAAATGAAAAAGATGTTTCTCTAAATTTGATTTAAGGTTAGGTCTCATTCATTTTACATTATATATCGTAAAAGTTTAATCAGTTAAAGTTTATAGACTAATACGAGAGAAACATAGATCGTGCTATTTTGCTCATTTTAATTCATCTTCTTTCCTTAAATTTGAATTTGGTCAAATTAATTACATCCACATATCTCGTGAGACCTCCTTATACCCTACAAATCTTCATCATTCAACCAGTAGCGTAGCCAGAAAATTGGTCCAATGAGAGCAGTAACGGATCTAGATATTAATAATTAGGGGATCCCTTATGATAGCTACCCGTAGGGGCCAAAAAAAATTTTAGGTGTGGCCCATTTAACCCCATTTTGTTATGCAAGCTACTCTTAAATATACTTCTTTCGTCCCACAAAAATAGGCACCACTTCGACTTTCACAAAGATTAAGCAATTCTAAACTAAATTTTAGTTGTATTTTTCAAATATACAACTACATGAAATGGTGATAATACAGATTCTTATTGTCTACAATGCACATTGATTAAGGGCATAATTGGAAAAATAAAAGAAATTGAATGTATACAAACAGAATAGAAATTGGCTTATATTTTATGATGGACGAAAAAGAAAAATGAGTTTATCTTGGTAGGATGGCGGGAGTATTAAATTAAATTAATTAACGAAATCCTAAATCAATATTAAACTAAACTATGTTTAAAAATAAACTAATTAATGCCTAAATCTAACAGGTTATGGGTTATTTTCTGCCGTCTTAATATTTGGGTAATGGGTTAATTGGGTGTTTGGGTTAATGAGATTGGTTAAGTATCTGGGTCAAAATTTAAAAGGAGCAGGCCCAAACTTTTCATAACAAAAAAGAAGCCCAAATATAAGTTGTTAGGTCATCTTCTTCACCCGTCTGGGCCAATTTCATTGGGAAATTCAGCTTCTCGGCATAAAATTATCCACGCTCACGACAATTCTCGAGGATCCAGCACGGCAGCCGGCCTATCTCGACACTACACATGGTGCATAGCGGCTGTCGACTGAAACTTTCTCTCCCGCAAAATTTCTAGCCAAATTTCAGTGAAGTCACAGTGGTCACTCAACCAAGTACTGAAACTTTGTCCTCTCCCGCAAAATTTCTGGCCAAATTTCAGTGAGGTCACTCGACCACGCTTGGCCTATACTAGCTCCGCCAGTGAATTCAACTCCTCATTCTCTCTCCTAGTCTCCTATTTCTCATGAAAATGTATAAAAAATGTGAATATAATCGGACGCACATATAATGGAGGAACATCAAGGAAGGAGAGCACAAAAGACAAATAAACTTGAGTTATGGATGAAAATGAAGAACAACATGATGTGCTTGGTGAACATCGAGGCAGAGCCGGACGCCGGACGAGCCAATTCAATAAATTGCTAATCAACCCTATTCTGATAACAAGTAGCCTTATATCATTGTCTCGGCAAAGCACGACCTATTAGGCGCTCTCTCATTCTTTTTGTGCTAATTTTTGGGCACTCGAAGCAAATTTTTGCTTTGTTTTCGTATTCATCCAAATGATCCAATCCAAGGAGGCAATGTGAATCCCATAAAAATGACTGTTGATCGGCAGACATAGCAAAGCCTAATATTTCCGTTTTTGACATGTTTTATTCTTATTCTCATATTTCCTTGTTTACTAAACCCTGAGGAGAATTTCCTTGTTTACCAAACCCTGAGAAGAAAACAGAGGAGTGCGAGACGACCACCTCATTCCCAATGTTTGTTGTTTCATAAGCGTTCTTTGAAATCGCCTTAGCATTAACATGTAAAATACATTAACATTAGATTCAGGAAAATGCATTAACATTAACTGAATCCATTAAGTAACATGTATTAACATTTAACTGAATCCACTCAGTAACCGAAAAAGGGGAGTGATGTACAACTAGCTAAAGCCCATTAACACGAGACAAGTTGAGGTTCTTCCCCCATCTTGTAGCTAAATGATCCGTAGACCTTTGCGAACCAATTGTCCATGTGCATTTCATCTGCAAGCTGAAAATTCAGAAAAGAAAAAAAAATATTATGGCAAATGGGAAAAATTATATCCATGCTTCAGATTCAATAATTTTGCTTCAATATTTACCCCAAAGCATCTATTTTGTTTATGGAATTCCAAAATCGTGAGAGCAACATCACAGCTTTCAGCGACAATAGGTTCAGGATCCCTGGCAGCAACTCCCTCAAGCAGAAGCTTATAATTGGGGTCTATGTCTACAAGGAAAAATACATTGCAGATCAAGTAAAATATCTCCACAAGTAGTTTCTTGAGCCACATTAATTTTTGCACCTAAAGATGCTTACCCATTAATTAATTAATTAATCAATTACTATTTCGTCTACATTTGCACACAAATCCGAATATCTATTGTAGATGACGGCAAAGGCGTCTGCAGTGAATCGTTTCAGAAGGTCTCCCTATTTTCAATGCACCATCTGCGGGAAACCAGCAATGCACTCGGCTCACACGCGGCTTGTAAAATCTTGTGAATAGGATTTCATGACTGACGGCAGTATAGGAGGAATGAGATCACGCAGGACCCAGAAAAAACAAAATATTCTATGGTGTAGCAAAAGATTTTATTCAATAAATTAAAATGACATTTTAGTGTGGTTATTTTGTAGTTTTACTTTATAAGATTATTCACGTAAATAGAAAAAAACAATTAAAGTTGTGGTGCCGTAAAAATTTTGGGATGGTAATGTAATTACCCAACTCGTAAATCGGTAGACTAATGCACTCAAATCGATAAGCTGAGAAATTAATTTGCAATTAAGAAATCAATTACTATTTCGTCTACATTTGCACACAAATCCGAATATCTGTTGTAGATGACGGCGAAGGCGTCTGCAGTGAATCGTTTCAGAAGGTCTCCCTATTTTCAATGCACCATCTGCGGGAAACTAGCAATGCACTCGGCTCACAAGCGGCTTGTAAAATCTTGTGAATAGGATTTCATGACTGATGGCAGTATAGGAGCAATGAGATTATGCAGGACCCCTGAAAAAAAAACAATTCCATGGTGTAGCAAAAGGTTTTATTCAATGAATTAAAATGACATTTTAATGTGGTTATTTTGCAGTTTTTCTTTATAAGATTATTCACGTAAATAGAAAAAACAATTAAAGTTGCGGTGCCGTAAAACAAATTTTGGCATGGTAATGTGGAACCAGAACAAGTCCCTTTCCCATTTTTTTCCCAAAAACAAAAAAGACATTTTCCCCTTTTTTGGGGATAGAATTGAGTAATTCAGCGTTGACTACTATTTTTCAACTATAACTCCGCCGTGAGTGAAAGCACTTCCGATGAATAATGTGGATTGGACATGTAACACGTTGTGGTCAGGTCGAGGCATGGGACGTTCATTCCTGACAACACACTGAATAACATCAAAGACTGCCTCCTGTTGATCCATTCTATATAGGGCACAGTAGTATGTTCCTGTAGAAAATGAATTTTCCTCTCCATCTCGGGATCAACTTGGCCCCCCATCTCCTTTGCGAAAAGGACCTAGCACGAAAAGGATACTAGGACTTAAACGAAAACGCAATACACTGAACAAGCTAGGAAATCAATACCACACTTCAAATAAGATACAAATTTGATAATTACACCACAATAATATTTGAAGAAATTGAATTTGAACAATTTTCTTTTAGATTCTTGATATGAATAGGATTTCATGATTGACGGAAGTATAGGAGGAATGAGATCATGCAAGACCCAGACAAAACAAACAATTCTATGGTGTAGTAAAAGATTTTATTCAATAAATTAAAATGACATTTTAATGTTGTTATTTTGTAGTTTTACTTTATAAGATTATTCACGTATACAGAAACAACAATTAAAGTTGCGGTGCCGTAAAAAAAAATTTGGGATGGTAATGTAATTACCCAACTCGTAAATTGGCATACTAATGGACTTCAATCGATAGGCTGAGAAATTAATTTGCAATTAAGAAATCAATTACTATTTCGTATTCATTTGCACACAAATTCGAATATCTGTTGTAGATGACGGCGAGGGTGTCTGCAGTGAATCGTTTCAAACGTCTCCCTATTTTCAATGCACCATCTGCGAGAAACCAGCAATGCACTCGGCTCACACGCGGCGTGTAAAATCTTGTGAATTGGATTTCATGACTGACGGCAGTATAGGAGGAATGAGATCACGCAGGACCCAGAAAAAACAAACAATTCTATGGTGTAGCAAAAGATTTTATTCAATAAATTAAAATGACATTTTAATGTGGTTATTTTGTAGTTTTTCTTTATAAGATTATTCACGTAAATAGAAAAAACAATAAAAGTTGTGGTGCCGTAAAAAAATTTTTAGGATGGTAATGTAATTACCCAACTCGTAAATTGGTATAGTAATGGACTCAAATCGATAGGCTGAGAAATTAATTTGCAATTAAGAAATCAATTACTATTTCGTCTTCATTTGCACACAAATATGAATATCTATTGTAGATGACGGCGAGGGCGTCTGCAGTGAATCATTTCAGAAGGTCTCCCTATTTTCAATGCACCATCTGCGGGATATGGGCAATGCACTCGGCTCACACGCCGCGTGTAAAATCTTGTGAATAGGATTTCATGACTGACGGCAGTATAGGAGGAATCAAATCACGCAGTACCCAGAAAAAACAAACAATTCTATGGTGTAGCAAAAGATTTTATTTAATAAATTAACATGACATTTTAATGTGGTTATTTTGTAGTTTTACTTTATAAGATTATTCACGTAAATAGAAGAAAACAATTAAAATTGCGGTGACGTAAACAAAATTTTAGGATGGTAATGTAATTACCCAACTCGTAAATTGGTATACTAATGGACTCAAATCGATAGGCTGAGAAATTAATTTGCAATTAAGAAATCAATTACTATTTCATCTTCATTTGCACACAAATCCGAATATCTATTGTAGATGACGGCGATGCCGTCTGCAGTGAATCGTTTCAGAAGGTCTCCCTATTTTCAATACACCATCTGCAGGAAACCAGCAATACACTCGGCTCACATGCAGCGTGTAAAATCTTATGAATACGATTTCATGACTGATGGCAGTATAGGAGGAATGAGATCACGCAGGACCTAGAAAAAACAAACAATTCTATGGTGCAGCAAAAGATTTTATTCAATAAATTAAAATGACATTTTAATGTGGTTATTTTGCAGTTTTACTGTATAAGATTATTCACGTAAATACAAAAAACAATTAGAGTTGCGGTACCGTAAAAAAAATTTTGGGATGGTGATAAGTGCTCGAAAAGCACTTAAATAACTCTTCTATTTTACGTATTTGTGTGTTTTATTAGTATTATATGTTTATTTTTATGTGTTTTCCTTTTATTGTGTGTTTAGAGTCACAAGAAATCAAAAGGAGCCAAAATGGATAAAAACGGAGCGAAAACAGAACTTGGGACCGAAATGTAAGCAAATTCAAAGATGGAGGGCCTCCGATGCAATTTTATGAAAAGTTGTTTTTACAATTTTTCTTGTGCCAATATCAAAGAATATCAAAAGAGGATTTCCACATTTTTGTCGGATCCCAAATCGAAGTTTCCTAGTGAAAGTTATGGCCATTTGAAGAGAAAGGACAAAGCGTAAAAAAATCAGCAGCTCGAATTTACTATCGCAGTTCAGTAATTTGACCATAACGTTTGCTACAAAATTCGGATTGACCTGCACTTTATATTGTTGGAAAGGACACTCAGAGGGCTACAACGTTGATGTTGACCTCTTAAAATGATTCGGATTATATCATGGTAAAAAATGGGCAAAACCGAGAGTGATGTGAATGGAGGATTTCTTGGGCCATGTTTTGGTAGAAAATTCATAACTTTCTATTAAAATATCAAAAAAAGGAAATTCCAATTGCACAATTCAGCCAAGATGCTTACCTATACCATGATACAATATTTAAACTAATGGAGCAATTTAAGATTATGATTTGGTGGTTACCAATTAGTGGAATCATAATGGAGTAGTTGTACAATTTTTTATCATATTTTCTTGTGAAATTTTGTCTATAAATAGAGGCATTTGTAAGGAAAGAAATGCACAACTTAGTGGAAGAGAATTAGCGAGTAGTTCTCTCCAACTTTCTCTTTATTAAAATTCTCTTCTTCATTTGTTCTTAATTTTAGCTTGAAAGATCTTAGTTTTTCATATTCCGGCGGAAGAAATAAAGGTTTCAATCGATCAACGATACTTCGGCTGTGACTATGATTAACGGATCATTTCTTCGATAAGTTTCTCTTTTCCCTTTTATTTCTCTATTTATTTCTTAGCATTTATTTACTTGTTTTCTATATTTTGCGTATAATCTATCATATAGTGGTGGTGATACAAAGCGAACACTCGTTAAAAAGTATGAAATCCCGCAAATATGAGTAGTTAGACTTTTCTATCTAGTTCGAGGGGGACGTTGTGTTCAACTAACATGTGGTTATCTTTTCTAACTCTTTAGTAACGTTTTATCTATTCCTCTACTTCAATTTGTTGATTTGTTATGCTTTTAAACCCGTTTTGAATTTATGTGATTATTGCATTCACTTTGGCCAATTGAATCAATTAATCTTTAAGTTCAAGTTATGTGCTAGGATTGGAACTTTTGATCCGTAATTGTCACTAGATTCCAATCCACAGTAGCAAACGAATATCGTGCATATTTGTTAATAAATCAACTTAGATGTATTAATTCAAGTTTGTGAAATTATTCATCTAATTCAACTCATTCTTCTCGTTCATTTCATACTAGCTTTGCATTAAATCCTAAGAATTTGTTTAGGATTATCCAATAGCTAGATGTTAAGTTAAAGAACTCACGTTAATTTAATACACTTAAGGAAGAATTCGTTAATCAGAGTTTCTTGGTTAATTGAGAGTTGATAAATTGAAGAAGGAATAGTAACACATTGCATGGGAAAGATAAATAAAAGTTGTTGACACAACCGAACCCGAAAACTAGATATTTTGTATAATTGTTTTATTTCAATCTTTTATTTTGACGTTCGATTTTCTATTTTTATTCAAATATCACAAAACCCCCATTTTTATATATTAATTGATAAAATCAACTAGATTAAGCACCGTTCCTCTTGGGTTCGACCCTTACTTACCACTTCTACATTAATTTGTAGTTTTGAAACCGAGTAAGGAAATAAAATAAATTTTGGCGTACTGCGACAACACGACCAGATGGTAATGTAATTACCCAACTAGTAAATTGGTATACTAATGGACTCAAATCGATAGGCTGAGAAATTAATTTGCAATTAAGAAATTGATAAGTGCTCAGAAAAGCACTTAAATAACTCTTCTATTTTACGTATTTGTGTGTTTTATTAGTATTATATGTTTATTTTTATGTGTTTTCCTTTTATTGTGTGTTTAGAGTCACAAGAAATCAAAAGGAGCCAAAATGGATAAAAACGAAGTAAAAACGGAACTTGGAACCGAAATGCAAGCAAATTCAAAGATGAGGGTCTCCGATGCAATTTTATGAAAAGTTGTTTTTACAATTTTTCTTGTGCCAATATCAAAGAATATCAAAAGAGGATTTCCACATTTTTGTCGGATCCCAAATCGGAGTTTCCTAGTGAAAGTTATGGCCATTTGAAGAGAAAGGACAAAGCGTAAAAAAATCAGCGCTCAATTTCTTGCAGCTCAGTAATTTGAACCATAACTTTGCTACAAAATTCGGATTGACCTGCACTTTATATTGTTGGAAAGGACACTCAGAGGGCTACAACTTTGATGTTGACCTCTTCAAATGATTCGGATCATATCATGGTAAAAAATGGGCAAAACAGAGAGTGATGTGAATGGAGGATTTCTTGGGCCATGTTTTGGTAGAAAATTCATAACTTTCTACTAAAATATCAAAAAAAGGAAATTCCAATTGCACAATTCAGCCAAGATGCTTACCTATACCATGATACAATATTTGAACTAATGGAGCAATTTAAGATCATGATTTGGTGGTTACCAATTAGTGGAATCATAATGGAGTAGTTGTACAATTTTTTATCATGTTTTCTTGTGAAATTTTGCCTATAAATAGAGGCATTTGTAAGGAAGGAAATACACAACTTAGTAGAAGAGAATTAGCTAGTAGTTCTCTCCAATAAAATTTTCTTCTTCATTTGTTCTTAGTTTTAGCTTGAAGATTTTAGCTTTTCATATTCCGGAGGATCAATTCTTCGCTAAGTTCTCTTTTCCCTTTTATTTCTCTATTTATTTCTTAGTATTTATTTACTTGTTTACTATATTTTTAATCTATCATATAGTGGTGGTGATACAAGGCGAACACTCAGCTAAAAAGTATGAGACCCCGCAATTATGAGTAGTTAAGACTTTTCTATCTAGTTCGAGGGGGACGTTGTGTTCAACTAACATGTGGTTATCTTTTCTAACTCTTTGCTAACGTTTTATCTATTCTTCTACTTCAATTTGTTGATTTGTTATGCTTTTAAACCCGTTTTGAATTTATGTGATTATTGCATTCACTTTGGCCAATTGAATCAATTAATCTTTAAGTTCAAGTTACTTGCTAGGATTGGAACTTTTGATCCGTAATTGTCATTAGATTCCAATCCAAAGTAGCAAATGAATATCGTGCATATTTATTAACAAATCATCTTAGATGCATTAATTCGAGCTTGTGAAATTATTCATCTAATTCAACTCATTCTTCTCGTTCATTTCATACTAGCTTTGCATTAAATCCTAAGAGTTTGTTTAGGGTTATCCAATAGTTAGATGTTAAGTTAAAGAGTTTACTTTTTACTTAATACACTTAAGGAAGAATTCATTAATCAGAGCTTCTTGGTTAATTAAGAGTTGATAAATTGAAGAAGAAATAGTAACACGTTGCATGGGAAAGATAAACATAAGTGGTTGACACAACCGAACCCGAGAACTAGATATTTATTTCAATTGTTTTATTTGATCTTATCTTTTGTCATTTGATTTTCATTCAAAATTCTCAAAATCCCCACTTTCCTATATTAATTGATAAAGACAACTAGATTAAGCACCGTTCCTCTTGGGTTCGACCCTTACTTACCACTTCTACATTAATTTGTAGTTTTGAAACCGAGTAAGGAAATAAAACAAACTTTGGTGCGCCGCGACAACACGCCCAGAAATCAATTACTATTTCGTCTTCATTTGCACACAAATCCGAATATCTATTGTAGATGACAGCGAGGGCGTCTGCAGTGAATCGTTTTAGGAGGTCTCCCTATTTTCAATGCACCATCTGCGGAAAACCAGCAATACACTCGGCTCACACGCGGTGGGTAAAATCTTGTGAATAGGATTTCATGACTGACGGAATCAGATCACGCAGGACCCAGAAAAAACAAAAAATTCTATGGTGTAGCAAAAGATTTTATTCAATAAATTAAAATCTCATTTTAATGTGGTTATTTTGTAGTTTTACTTTATAAGATTATTCACGTAAATAGAAAAAAGCAATTAAAATTGTGGTACCGTAAAAAAAATTTAGGATGGTAATTTAATTACCCAACTCGTAAATTGGTATACTAATGGACTCAAATCGATATGCTGAGAAATTAATTTGCAATTAAGAAATCAATTACTATTTCGTCTACATTTGCACACAAATCCGAATATCTGTTGTAGATGATGGCGATGGCGTCTGCAGTGAATCGTTTCAGAAGGTCTCCCTATTTTCAATGCACCATCTGCAGGAAACCAGCAATGCACTCGGCTCACACGCGGCGTGTAAAATCTTGTTAATAGGATTTCATGACTGACGGCAGTATATGAGGAATGAGATCACGCAGGACCCAGAAAAAACATACAATTCTATGGTGTAGCAAAAGATTTTATTCAATAAATTAAAATGACATTTTAATGTGGTTATTTTGTAGTTTTACTTTATAAGATTATTCACGTAAATAGAAAAAACAATTAAAGTTGCGGTGCCGTAAAAAATTTTGGGATGGTAATGTAATTACCCAACTCGTAAATCGGTATACTAATGGACTCAAATCGATAGGCTGAGAAATTAATTTGCAATTAAGAAATCAATTACTATTTCGTCTTCATTTGCACACAAATTCGAATATCTGTTGTAGATGACGGCGAGGGCGTCTGCAGTGAATCGTTTCAGAAGGATCTCTCTATTTTTAATGCACCATCTGCGAGAAACCAGCAATGCACTCGGCTCACACGCGGCGTTTAAAATCTTTGAACGAATTTCAGGGATAAAAACGTCCAAAACATCAGGAACCAAATGAGGGGGATTGGCCATTTTTGCCGAGCTTAGTGACTGCTGTGAATGATGAACCCCTAGCCCCCTTTTTTAGCACCCTTTTAAAGGTTTTAGTTCTCGCGAGTGAATTGTTTACCGGCGCTATTACACGAGATGCCAAATGGCATATTGTTAAAATGGCAACCAGATTTTTTTTTCATTTTATACCACTTCAAAAGAATAATGATAATGCCTCGCCAAAAACAAAAAAACAAAAACAAAAACAAAAGCAGAAAAGAATAAATAAATAAATGTGGTTAAAAAAATTAAATTCAAAGAAACAAGGGTTATAAAATAAAAAAATTAAAAAAAATGTGTTACAAACATAATCAAACTATACATCTCGAAAAGGTGAGGAAAAACTAAATTCCCTAGCTCATATATCTATCTCTATAAAATAAACTAAACGTGAAATTCAAAATATATCAATCAATCACATAAGAATTTCAGAAGCACACCATGTGAACAGAGCTTCTTAAACAAATTCCTTCAACTAAAAGCTACTTCATTTCTCATTGTAACATAAAACTACAAGTAACATAACGAACTCTAGACTGTAAATGTGATCGAATTCAGTTCATTGTAAAGAACCTCTGCACATAAATTACGATCCAATTGTGCTCTTTTTCATTATTTTTATTTTTCCATCAATTGTATTGCAGTACAATTATCTCTCATTCTATCAAAAATCGAAGTATCTTTGACAATAATCAGAGACTACCTTTTCCGGATCTCCACCCTTATCAGGATGATTCTTGATGGCAGCTTTGTTGTACGCCTTCCTTAAATCACCCTGCGAATCCATCTTAGGCACCCTGAGGATCTCATAGTAGGGGGTGTTCTCTCTCTTCTCCGGATCCCTCCCAAAAATCTCGTTGAATTACTTGAATATTGTTCTACAGATCAGGAATTGCAGTCCTGTGAGATTTAGTCAACATGACCTTGACGTGCGTATTTATAGCATTTTTTTGACATTGAGCGAGGGAGAGTATCAAGGGGCGGAGATTGGATCTAGACTAGAGATGGGAAAGTATCGTAGTCGGTAGTCGTTGATTGAATGATTGCTAAGAGTAATGTTCTCCTATATGGGAATGAGTTATTCTCTCCACTATTAATGTGTTAGCATATGGAGCCTAACACATCAACCATAAGATCCAACTTAATAAAATCACCTGCTGACGCATCAGCAGCATCAGTACGTGAGGATAATAACTCCTCCCTACATGGGGAGGAGATAATTTGTGTGATTACTAATATGCTTGTTTCAGGAATGTTGGGAGAAAATTGTAGGGCCTATAATACACACTCTCTCCCCCGCCCCCCCTTTTTTCCCTTCTGAATCCTCTGCAATAGTCTAGGTTTGACCCGGCCACGGTTCTAGAATCGATTGTTCCCATTCCAGAAACGCCAGTTCACAATTTTTCATTGAAAAAAAAACTCTAATATTTTAGGACTTGTTCTATACACAATAAAATCCCACTAACTTCCATTAACTTTTTTTCTCTTATAATTTTCAACCACTCATTTAATTATTTTACATTTTTCAATACATCTTCTCCAAATTTCAACCACTCAATCTACATGAAATTCGAGTAAATAATTTTTATTGTACATAGAACAAGGCCTTGGTGTACATTTTTACTCACTGGTTCTTTTTTTTTAAAACACCCATAACCCCAACCAAAATTTAAAAAATAATTTTTAAATAACATAAGGCTTGAACTTAAATTTTTTTACTAAAAATTAAGCTACCTATGTATTGTGATCATTTACAACAGTCACAATTTCTTACCGTCGTTTTTTTTTTCCCAAAATAGAACTGGGATCGTTCCATTCCAAAAAAAAATGGAATCGAACCGAAACCAGAACCAGAACCAGAACCGGTTCCAGTTTCTATTCGGATTCGAATTTGACCGGATCAGAATTGGCGGGTTCTGGTTGCCTGGGTCTAGTCTAGGGAGCCTTGTTCAGGTACCCACTAAGGGTACCTTATAATACCTACAGTCTTAGGAAAAAATTTCGTGTAGGCCGATGGGAGCCCTCCACCATTAAGTGACAGTTATGTATTATTCTTCTAACCTAACGTAAATCCTATAAAAAAATTAAAAATAAAAAAAATGGATGGCGTAGTGCCCTCAATGTGGGTTCAGTACGCGTGGGTATCCGAACAAAACCACTAGTGTAGGTGCTTCTGTAGCGGGCAAATACATTTTATTAATAAGAAACTGAATTTTTATTCACATGGAATAGTGCAAAAAACGCGGACAAGATATCCACCAATACACAACCTCGAAACACGAAAAACAAAATAGCAACCTAAACAACCTATGAATTGCTGACACTAACAGTACATAGCAAGCTAAATGGGTATAGTCTAAACAAAATAGTGGGCAAATATATTCACTCCTATTTTTCAATTTTCATACATTGCACCACCATATGCTTTTTACAATAAAAATTCATCATAAGTTCATTTCTTTAACATTTATTCCTTATTCCCTATTTATATATATATATATATATATATATATATATATATATATATATATATTTTACATTATTTTGTTCGACCATTTATTTACTTATCCATTATTGTTCTTACGTATAATTTTTCTATTCAAAAGAAACTTGTCAGTGTGCTTAAAAATCACAGGATAATTTATAGTTTTAATTTCGTACTGGTGGATTTTTCATTTATTTAATATCCTTAGGGTTTCTCACTTTAATTTGATGCAATAAAAGGATTTAATATTAAAATATGGCATAGAAAAAGTTAAGGCGGTAAATATAAACATTAGTAACGATAAAGTATATTAAATGCAATTAGAGTGTGGTATATTTAATAAACTCCGTGGTGTGAATCTATATATTAATAAAATGAGATCAGTTTCCCGCTCAATCTTATAATTTTCAGAATTAAAAAATACTATTTTATTTATATTTTCCACTCAAACACAAATACCTAATTTTCAACACATGGATAATCTCCCGTTATTATCACCCTTCATCTTTTGATAGAATCACTCATTATCCCTATAATCTGGGTTATTACCATGTGTGATCTTTTTAAATCTCCCATCTATATCTTTTTACCATGATAAAAAGGAAAATATATTATTATAATTTTTATTTTACACATATTTTAAATTATAAACATTTATAAATCTTTCAGCGTGAAGAAAGAAAATACTAGTATAACTGAATATGACCACCTTTTTTATTTTTCTTTCTTTGTGTTTTTTAAGAAGAAAAGCGTTTTCTATGTTTAAAGGAATCCTCTGAATATTTTTTTATTTTTTATTTTTTTTTCCTTCTTTTGGAAGTTGCATGAATTAGAATTTGGTAGTTCAATCGTGATTTGTGACTACGCTTTCTGGTGACATAATAATTGGATTGGATGTAGCACATATTAAATAACTTCTTTTTTGTTTTTAAAAACGATACTTTATTCTAATAAAAAAAGAAATTATTAGTTCAAGACTATTTTAGATGTCTTAATCAAAATATATATATTTCAAAATGTCAACAAACAAACCCTACGTCTTCACAATCATCAACACTTTGTCCCACGTCATCATTTCATCTTCCACTAACACAAGTACACAACCAATGCCACGGCCACCCACCATCTTCTTCATTCCCAATATTTCAATTCTGGTCATTAGGTCTGTTTTCCCAACAAGAGAGCTTACGAGCTACAAAGTTATGCAACAACCAGTGCCGATGAACTAAGAGCATCTTCATTGCATTATGGATGTTAATGGATCATGTGGATGAGAGAAATAGAGAGAAGATGATTATTTTAATTGAAGAAAACAAAGAAAAATTGTAGAGAAAAAGAGAGGGAAAAGTTAAAAAGTATGAGACAAGTAAAAATAAATTCAAAAATAATAATAAAATAATAATGAAGAATGTGAAATTGGATGTGAGAATGTAGAAGTGGTACGAGTGAGGAAAAAGTGAGGAAGTACAAATAATAAATAGAGAGTGGCGGCACGCATTATTTGAATGTGTGCATCTCTCTCCTCATGTAGTCTGCCAACTGGGATGGAATAGAAGATGTGCATTGGAGATGCTGTAATTTTCATTCGTGGAGAGTATAAACAAAAGGGGAAATTTCTGATTCGAACAATAATATTATGCATGAAAATTTTTGCACTAATGCAAAATTTGAATTGAACTCAATTATTGAAAAAAAATGGCATGAAACAGATAAATATAAAATTGAAATCTAACACTAACATGCCATGGCGTTCAAATAAACAAAACACACATTTAAACAAACTTCCCCGTTACACTTGGAGCAAAGTACATTGCGTGATAGAGATAGCTTCTTAGTGGTCCCAATGTACAGATCTTCAAGAGAGACCTTCAACGGATGCACAACATCCTCTCCCCATTCTCTGCCTTCGTCCTCTACTACTACCACCACCTAGTTAAGTTCAACAAAAGAAGTCATACATCAAGGTATGTTCATCTTACAAGGTAGTCATATGTCACCTATCAAATAAGTAATTAAAAAAATACATTCTTTTATTCTTACGAATATTAAAATTAAATGTGGGTAGAACCGTAGAAGTGTCCTACCTCCAAATGGACACCCCCCCATCGAAAAAGGAAGAGAAGATATCAAATTGGTCGTGCAGGCCGCCACCACCACCGCCCATTCCTTCCTTGAGTGCATCTTAACCATCCTGGTCAGAGATTTCACGTTTCTCTGGATCACTCAAAACCGCATAAGCATGGGCAAGCTCCTTAAACTGGCATAAAACCAACTTGTGAGAATCAAGTCCTATGATCAAATCATCCAATGGATGGTCATACTGGATTGACCTAATTTCTTCTCCCTTAGGATAAATTTTTATGCAATTGCAGTAATCAAACATTAGACAAGATCTACTGAAAATAAGCAAAATATAAATGAGAAAGCAAACACTGCTTGAAATCTAATTATCTTTTGCTCATAACGTTGTCTAAATAAACCAAATTAGATAAGCACCTTGTGAAGGCTGCATGTAATCATAATATGACCACCTTGACTGACTTGAAACAGGGGACCCAAATGCATAATAATGCTTATACAACATCTAATATCAAGCACATTTATTTACCATTGTAATTATAATAGGTAACTTCATACCTAAGACGACGAGCACATGAACAGCTCAAGGTTACATGCTTTACTCAAACTGATGAAATAGATAATGAAAATAGAGCAGAATTGATGGTTATTGATTAGGGGTGTCAAGAGAAACTGAAACCTGAGGTACACGCTTTAGTTCATTTTAAAATTGAGATAGATTGCAAGAACTGAAGTATTCCTAATAAAATTTGAAAGAAAACATTTGTAAGCGCTTCTGCACATAAACTACAATACAAAGTACTCTTTTTTTTTCCTTTCTTTTTTTTTTTTTTTTTAATTTGTGCCAATTGTCCATATACTCTATTACACTGCAATTATCTACTCATTCTCTCAATAATGGAAGCAACTTCCACTATAATTTTCTCCACCTCCTAGCTACAATCCTTTGTTTTCCTTGATCTTGGACGGTTGGACCATGATACTTCTCCCCTGATTCCAATAAGTATCCCTCCAGAGTTTATTCTAATTCATTCTGATTTCTTTTCGCACTGTTTCCACATTCTACTTCCTCGCAGAAGTCAAAACAACCAATTATTCCAGTAACGGAATTACAATTGGAAAAAAAAATTTGATTCTTTTCCTGGAAATTGATTTTTATGACTTCATCGACAATTTATTAAACCGGATTAAGCAACATTATTGGAAATTGAGATAACTCTTAAAATCAAATCACCTAATTGCACACAATTGTAGATCGACGAAATTAATAAATTAAAAAAGACTACATTTTCAGGATCTCCACCCTTATCAGGATGGTTCTTGATGGCAGCTTTGTTATACACCTTCTTTAAATCATCAGGCAATGCCGTTTTAGGAACCCCGAGGATCTCATAGTACGTCGTGTTATCGCTCTTCTTCGGTGATTGTTCGATAGATCAAGAATTCAGTCCTGTGAGTGTTACGATCGCAAAGGGAAACGAAGTAGAAGAATGAGGAGATCGAGCTTGAATGATGAACGTTTTGCCTCAACCATTTCCTAACTCATTTCTTGCATATATATCATTTTTGGTACTGAGTCTGGTAAGTGTCATTAGCACCAGTATTAAGCGTGTGTTCGCACATACTTTTTTTACCTAAAAATCATCCATTAATATTAAACATTAATATCAACTACACATTTCACATATCACTCATTAGTATCCACACATTTCGTGGTCTTCGCTACTATTTATCCAAAAAGTTCAAGATTAGTCAATTTTTAGGCAAGAAAAATGGCACACAACCACATGCTAAGTTTGTCTGAGAATGGGAATTCCGTTATCGATTGTTAGTGAACAAATTCCTATTCTCTCTGAATATTCTCCTCTCTTGTCTCTCACTCTTCCTCCTTCTCCCCAATCCACCTCTAATCCTTCTTCTTCATCATCTCTATCAGTCCCATTTCCCAGTCGAGTCTGTAATTCCCAATTTTCAGTGCAATAAAATACATATATATTTCTGACATTGAGTTTGGTTGCTTTTTCATTGTGAAATTCTAACTATAGTTATGACATTTGCTATCAGAGCAGGCGAGCATGGCGGATGGAACTAGATTTAAGGTTGTGGAAAAGAATGAGGAAGATATGAAATAGGAGATCAATGAACTAAAACAAGTAGTAAATCAGTTATCATCAAAGTATGAACTCCTTGAACTTGCTATTAGAGAGATCTAAGACACTGATACTGTTCAAAACCAAAGGATTGAAGGGATATATGCTGTGTTGACCTCAATGAATGCTAAGATGGATAAAACCACTGAGACTAGTGGATCTTCAATTAACAATCGAAAGGGAATGTTGAAAAATTATGGGTGAAATATCGAAGAGGTATCGATTCCAAAGCACTTAATGTTCGCTATCTTTTAAGAGATGTTTCTCCCCTTTTTAATATCAATTCGGGTTCGAGAAAATCTCTATCAGGATACAATGGAGTTCTTCGTTTGATTCAAATAGTGACACGTTTAATCAAACCGAAGAGAGACTCGGGTATGAACTAATGAAGCCAAATGTTGTTTTTGAATGTGAGATGTTATTTCTTTTCAGGATATGTTTGCAAATGACCGACACAATGTATTTATAGAGGTTCATGTCTATTGAATTGAGTTACGTCCCTTCGTTTGAGTTGCCCATTTTCAATGGATTGTTATGTCTATTCGAAGAGACACGTCTCTTTAAATAAGTATGTCTTTTAATTAAAGAAACACAACTTTTCGTATAAAATCCTCAACCCAAACAAATGCAAAATTTGTTTACCTTTCAGGGCGTTGCCCTCGAGCCCCCACGAGGGGCGCTGCCCCCGACCCCCGTCACGAAGCGGCAAACAAACGTCGAGGTGGCAAATCATTTGCAATAAGACCGAATTAAAAATAAATTTGAGAAAATATCTAACAAGGAATACTAGGCGATCCGAGACTAATTGGATTGGAGACACAAATAGCGGAGGGAGTGAAACAAAACCCCAAGACAAAGCCCACAAACTGCATTTCCATGTTTTGATGGCGATGGCCCAAGGGAATGGATCAGAAAGGTTGAGAAATACACTTTGACCTACCAAGTTAAGCGGATAGAAAAAGGTGGAAATAGGCCAAATGTACCTGAGAGAGGGTAGATGCTTGTTTCTCACGTTACATTCTTAGAAACCCCAAGGCTGTAGGGAAGACCTGTCAGGTACAATATTTTACAAGTTTTTTGAAAAGACAGTGACTGACTTATTAGTGTAATTTAGGATAATTCAGCAAGAATGCCCGGTTGAAGATTACATAAACGAACTTGAAACCCAGATGTCCATAGCTATGCAGTATGAGAAGCTACCTGATAGGCAGTATATGGCTACCTTTCTGAGTGGATTGAAGCCCGAAGTTACTAAATTAGTCCTTGCCAATGAGCCCCGGACATTCGAGAAGTGTCTACAGTTAGCTAGGTTGTTGGGCTTCTCTGTTCAAATCATCACAACTCCACAAAGAAACTCCAAACCTCCACAAAACCAGAAATGTCCTACCCAACCTCCGAAACCACTAGAAACAACCCAAACTCTTAATCGCCGACCCATAAGAGCCATAACGTTGCCAGAAGTCAAACCACCAAACATATTTAAGCAATCACTCATAAAGAGAGATAAGAGAAAATTAGAATGGGTTTATGCTTTAAGTGTGATGAGAGATTCCATGTTGGCCGCGTTTGCAAGAATAGGGCACTAAGTATGTGTTCGTATACACTTTTGTTACCTAAAAATTATCTATTACTAAAAGTCAAAGTCAAAGTCAAATTCAAATATTAATATCAACCACACATCTCACATCATCACTCATTATTATCCACACATTTCGTAGTCACCACCACTATCTATCCAAAAAGTTGAGTTTTAGTCAATTTTTAGACAAAAATAAGTACACACGAACACACGCTAAATCTAATGATAATTGATGATGTGGGAAATCTAGAGGAGTGGGACGAGGAACAGAGGCTGTGGGTAAAGTGGATGGAGTTATTAAAGTAATTGAGAAGGTGATGGAGATATCATTGAGAGCCTTAATTGGAAGTGTGGGAACAATAAGAATCCTAGGATATCAAAGGGAAGAAAGTATCAATTTTAATTGATAGTGGGAGCACCAATAGTTTTGTAGACGAGAGATTGATGAATGACTTGAAATGGAAGCTAACTGAGCCAACCCCCACCTCCCCACCCCCACAACAGCCGCCAGCTACGACTTACCATCTTTTGCTTTTCTAATATTTCGTGGTGTCGGCTTTCCAACAAGATAGCTTACGGGTTATGAAGTTATGCAACAACCAATGTTGTTGATAATTGTTGCAAGTGTAAACCAAAAGGTGAAATTTCTAATTTAAACAATAACGTTATGCACGAAAATTCTTGCCCAAATGCAAAATTTGAACTCTCCATTTGACCATGGCAAAAAAAAAAAAAAAAAGGCGTAACATAGATGACCATACAATTGGGATCTGTCACTAATATGTGAGGGTTTTCAAATAAACAATTATGTATTTTGATCGAGTTACTTAGCATGAAGTGAGGAACAGTGGTTCTTAGTTCACATTACTATCAATAGCTTGTGGTGGGTCATGACATATGGTTGGTCATGTGACCAACTTTCACTCGGCTCCCAACCTCGTGATACGCCTAGTTTGAAGAGCCGACCACCGATTTAATGCATCATCACGACTTGCTGCATTGTTGGATCAACGATGGTCCTAAGAATATTTACCTTATGTTTAATTTTTCACAGGTTCATTGAAGTGATTGGCCATTGGAGCAATCAAACTCGGGTGTGGTTAGTCCCGAAAATGATTGGCCTCGAGAGCGGTCATCCCCTAGAGTGATGTTGACCAAGTAGTCATTCTAGATGGTCAACCATTAAGTGGTGGGGTGACAAACGACAACTTTGTTTTTCTCAAAAGTGCGAATGATGCCTTTGGGAGCTTATTAATGTCAGGGATGTCTAGAGCCTTCTTGGTAGATCTCGCCTTCGTAGGTATGTGTTGGGTCTTAAAATTTGGCATGTTTGGTTATAATTATTCCCATAAGAATTGTGGATGTGAAATTTGAATTGTTTGTAAAAAATTAGATAAGTAGTAATTAGAGATAATAAAATATTAAAATATTAACTGTTAAATCAATCAAACGAATTGTTAAAAAGGGCCAAGATTCATATAATCTAATGGAGTCTGGGTCGATTTTTAGCTTAATAAAATGGTTGAAATGTTTGGAAAATTCATGTTGTCATATTCATCTTAGCAACATATTTTATTAAATTTATAATGTAATTTTTAAATTTTAATAACACATTTCATAATAGTAATCAGTTAATTCCACTAAGCAATCGTTTGTAAGAAAATTATAAAGAATCACACAAAAGTAGAATATGTTTGATAGATATTACTTAAAAAAATTAGATAAGTAGTTAAAAAATAAAAATATAAGAAAAATATCATTTTTTCTTTGAATAAAAAACATCAATTCAATGTATTGAACTTTGTTGGATATTGCCAAAAATAAATCTAAAAAAGAAAAGGAAAAACAAATCAATTGAAAATGTGGAAAGAAATTGGTGCATGAGGAATTTGTTAAAGTTACAAGTATGACTTGGGAGTCAAAACTTTCATTGTTTATGTGTTTTTCTTTCTTATAAGTAGATGTATGATTTTCTTTTCTATATGCTATTCAAGTATGAGTTGAGAGAAAAATAGTAGTTTAGCATTTTAATTGTTGTGGTCTTTATGAGTAGTACAAAGAATAGCAATTGGTGAGTGTGGTAAGATTTGATGTATTTTTCTCTCTAATACTGGGAGCTGACCAGATTTAGAGAAAAAATTGTGAGCCTAGCATCTTAATGGTTTTCTTCTAACTTTTTGTAGTTTGTGCAAAGAGTAGAAATTATGTGTGGTAAAGCTCGAGTTATTATTATTTTTTTTTATAATACTTGGGTTATGAGGTGATGAGTGGAAAGTCTATATGATTATAAAAATTTATTATATAGTAAAAAGTTTTGACGGTCAGGTTTCTCGGATTATGAAATTTTCCACCTAAATCTTGTATTGTTATTTTCTTACATATTTATTTCTTCTTTTTTTAATATATTTTTCAATTTAAAGATAAGATATTGGGATAAATCTAAAATTACATTCAATTTGATTTCCCAACAAATTTAAAAAATATATAAAATAAAAAAAATAAAGAGAAAAAGAAAAAACGGGGTTAAAAAAAATTGATCTTTGTTTTGTATCAAACAAACCCGGTAATTTCCCAGGACGACATCGGCCAAGGAAATGAACAAAATGGATCCGAGGGTGCGGGCTAAAGAAAAGAATAATTCCCGTGATTGGCCGTTGGGTTATTTCCCCGTCGACAGCGACTTAAAAGATTTCAATTTTCTTCCAAACGACATCTTGTTCTCCATCACCATCAAACCTGCTCGCCCCCACACTTGCCGAAAACTGCTTCCTTTTTAGGGCCTCCTTCTGCCTGCAATAATTTTTCAAAATTATTTTTATTATTATTTTAACCACTTTTATAATTATTTTATATTTTTTAATATATATTTTTTCTTTATTTAGACTTTGTAGTAAATTTTATTTATTTGAATTATTTATAAATTGTATGATTTAAAATGAGAAATAATATATTAAAAAAATAAAATAATTATGTGTATGATTGAAAGAGAAAATACAATTTTTTTTTTGTGGAATGTGATAGCTAAAGTTCTGCTCTCTTACACGCTAGTGTGTTGGAGAAGCCATACGCATTCCCCTTCAAAAATTCGTGGGGGGCATATAAGTCCCCCGTCATCAGGAGACAGTTATTACCGAACGGAGTGAGGTTTTCTCCACTACTTAAAGACCAAAACAAGCACTTATCCGTGTTCCGTGTTCATTTGGCCTTCCGTCTTCACCCGGTATCTTTTTCCTTCTTCCACTTCTTTATCGACAAATCCAATCACTTCCTCTCCTTCTTCAACCTCTCCGTTGGACTCCGTTCGGACACCACTGCGAAAAGCAACGGTATACTAATATATTATTCATTTCTCTTATCGTAGATTTTAAAATATTAAAAAAAAATAAAAAAAATTTTTTGTAGATGACGTGGCCCCATGACCGAACGCCACATCATAGAGCGTACGCGGTCTCTTACAGACTAATGTAGGAGAGCACCAACGGTGATAGCTAATCAAAGAAGTCTTAAATTCCACTGCTTTACCAACTGCAGTTGCCAGTTATGATTACAATCTCGCTTTCACAGTTTCATTATCAGAAAGACTTCATCGGGATTATCATTGCTATCGATATATGTCTCAATTTTGACTTTCTTCCCTTTGTTGAAGACGAATTGATGATTTGTGTAGATACATCCACTGCGACCTCTCAAAGGTACGGAAAGTGAAGGTTCTTCTCACTTTTTCACGGTCTGTCTCCATACTTGTGCATTGCTACACCTGTTAACTATTATTTTATTAGTACTAGCTTATTAATTGAGCTCCCAAGTACTTTTGCTTTTGAAATTAATGAGTAATGACTAAGAATTGTTTTATGATCGCATAATTGTGCGATGGATAGATCTATAGACGATGCTATTCGTTAAATCAGTCGAGGATTCCTGAATAATTTTATTTGAACCGTGGTAATTTGGAATTTGCTTAATCGAGCTGTGTTTGGAATTTGGGTGCATATTAAATTTGAAACTTCGATTGAAAATTGTGGTTACATATGCTCTTCATAAGAAGGCATAAAATTTCACGTAGTCAATTTAAAAGCTTTTATCTAAAATCTGTGTGTGTGTGTGTGTGTTTTCTCGGCTTGCTTTACTTATCGTCATACATTTGTTTAAATCAAAAGGAATTTGATCATTGTTTGTTATGCTTGCAGTTGGTTTAAAACTTGTTTAATCCTCTTAGATTCAACAGTCCCTTCTGGTTACAGAATGGTTTTCATTGAATTTTAGTTCTATGTAGGTAATTAAATGTATCATGGATTCCTGGTACAATTTTTAGAGGTGGTATGATAAAACTGCATAGTTTGTGTTGGCAATGCACAAGAAATTGATCACATTGAGGATTCTTTTACTTAGTGTAATAAGGGTTTCAAATTTCAAGCCGCGGGTCTATTACTTTGCTCTATAGAGCCAGACAATGCCAGATAAAATGTATGAAATAAATGTTCCTCACTTTTAGGATGATTATTAGCGATGTGATGGCAATGTTTTTCTAGTTAGTAGCAAAAGTTTTTAATTCTGTTGACCTTGTAATATTTCATTAGCCTCCATGATCAGTTTCTATTTGAAAGCATTTAAATCTATGTTGTCTCACCAGTTTTAAGTTTAACTCGGGAACTAAAATTCGCATGCTTTGTTTTCAAACGCTTAAGTAGAAAATGCCTTCTGGTATGTGAAATGAAAATTTGTAGCTCAGGGGAATGTGGATGGTCTGCATTTGCTCCAGTGGTCTAATGATATTGATTTCCTCAGTGTTGGAAGTAAACTTAATATAGGAAAACCGATCACCATTGTTTCTAATTATGATGCACAAGATCCTGTAATATCCTTTTAATTATGGTGTTAATATTAACACGTCGTTATATTGGCTTGGTGTCCCAAATTCCTCGTTCAAATTTTGGACTACGTGCTTTACTTTCTTCAAGGAAGTTGCATATTTCATTTCCCTTTTCATTTTCCTTTAAACATAACAAATCAATATTCTGAAGTGTTGTCTTTCCAATATACTCTGTTGTTCACTATTGCGTTCATTAAATTTTCTTACGTTTCATTGTCTTGTTACTCTTTAGTCTGTTGAAAATGATTAACTTGCACACTCTGTTGCTTTCTCTCCTGTGGAACAATTACAATTGTCAGGATGAAAACTGATTTAGAAGTATGCCAAATAATGCATTTTTTGGATCTATGGCAGCTCTGGAGCTGATCATTAGTCATGGGTACCTCCAAAAAATGGATCAAAGTATGGCTTGGCTTAAATAAACCAGAGAAATCACAGGTTTCAGAGAAAGATGAAAATGTAGGTAGTGTTCCATGACTGCTATTTTTCATTTTCTGATGAAAATGTAGGTAGTGTTCCATGACTGCTATTTTTCATTTTCTTTTTCTCATACTTTCATTTGTCCACTCTACTTTCAATTTTATTTATTTCTGAGCTAGAAAGAGTTCTGAGAAGCCAACCTGCAGCTGCCTGCTGACATGGTCAAATATGCATCATTTTCACATTCTTGTATTCCGACATTATTTATAGCTCACTGTTTCACATTTCCTGTTTGTTTGTTAAACTATGTCTCCTGCCCCAACTTGTGGACCCTGAAGACTCCAGCAAACCTGTAAGACACATGCAGAAGTGAGAGCCTTGTATTGCTCATGTGCATCTTTACAAGTCTACTTTTTCATTTCTCAACTAGAATCTTATTGCTCTAGCTAGTTCCAATTCTTAAGAATTCTCAAGTGTACTGGGGGTTACCTTTAAATTTAAATTTTAATATTATGTTATCTTTCTTTGGAGGGTGTAAATGATTACTTATGGCCTTGTTTAGGAAGTTTTTAAAAACGTTTTCATTTAAAAGTATATTAAATGTGTGATGAAAAAGTGGGTTGTATATGGTGGTGCAAAACTATGTAGTATGAAGTGTTTAAGAACATTTTTATTTGAAAACAACTTCCCGAACAAAGGCCTAAAATTATCAGTTAAATTGGTAAAAACTAAAAACTGAACTTGTCAAATGTAAAATTTTACCTGCCGCACAAGAAATTTAGTAAAACTATGAAACCCATGTTGGGGACTGCTTTTTGGGGGACTATAACTCTAGATAAATTTCTTGTGTAGTGCATGGATCACCATTCAAGTTTTTCTAAAAATGCAGATAACCGGGGGCACTGGTGAGCTTCAGCATCGAAGAAAGCATTCTGTTGAGATTGAAACCGATATACTTAATCATGGGTTGGATCAAAATATTTCGACATCAGTTGCAGATGTGAACTACCAATCACATTCACCCGCTGGCAGACCTTCTACCTCACTTCAGGGTCAATATGCTGCTCCAGTTCAACAGAGGATGTTTGAAGAGTGGGCGTCGATACAGATCCAAACAGCATTTAGAGGATTTCTGGTACTATATAGATTTTCTTTTTCTCTTTTTTTTTTTTCTTTTTTTTGGGTATTATATAGTTACACAATGAACTTACAAAAGCACCAGTATTTGGTTATAATTGTAAAATACCGGTGTAACCGAACATCTAATCTTTCTTTCAGTATGTCTTCCCTTTATTCCATTTTGTACAAAGATCTTAAAATTGGGAGGATAAGTCAACTGCAACATCACTGCTGAATTTCATTCTTAAGGGGAAAATTCTCCTGGATCACATCATAATGTCCAGTTACTTTTAATGAAGTTTATGGAGGCATACTGCAAATCTGTAAATATGCATTAGTCTTAGCTAAGCTCCAGCTTGGATGCTAATGTTAATGGAGATGTTTTTAGTTTTTGTTTATAGATATATTGAATGGACATGATAGGATTATGTCGTTGACTTATCACATACTCTTACCTAGCTATTTCACTGAACGTATCTCCAGATTTCGAGCACATTTTGAGGCAATATGAAGCTTCCCGTGCAGTCCCTAGCACCCATTGTGGACCACAGGAGCTAGTGCCTATTAGCTTCAATGTTTTGGTTTCACTAATTTAGATGTTTTTGTTTTTCTTGGTCAGGCTAGGAGAGCTCTACGTGCTTTAAAAGGGTTGGTGAGACTTCAAGCTCTTGTCAGAGGACATGCTGTAAGAAAGCAGGCTTCCATTACACTCCGTTGTATGCAAGCTTTAGTGAGGGTGCGGGCTCGCATCCGTGCAGAGCGTGTTTGCATGACACTGGAGAGTCAAACCGAACAACAGAAACTTCATCACCGACTCGAACATGAAGCTCATGTCAAAGAAATTGAAGTAATAGCCTTTTTTAACATCTCTTTTCAATGGGACAACAATATCCATTTTATGGTCTTAATTGCTCTTTGTACTGCAAAAATCTACAATGGATGAGCACAACCTTGGCTTCTTCTAACTTCTTCCTTTTACACAAAAAGTTGTAAACCATGTGAGAAGATTTACTCTTTAGGATGTCTTGGTTTGTTTTGATGTTTGATGTAAAAATCTTTAAAGTTGCCTGCTGCATTACACTGATCCTTGGCTTCCAAAAATGGCATGCAGGGCCCTCTGTTGAGAAGTTTTACGTGTAAAATTTGAAAAATATCATTTAATACTCATTCTCGATTATTGATCTGGATTGCCTCTAATGTTAGAATCGTAACCAGGATGGGTGGTGTGATGGTGTTGGATCCATTGAAGAAATTCAAGTGAAATTGTTGAAAAGGCAAGAGGCAGCAGCTAAGCGGGAAAGAGCAATGGCATATGCTATGACCCACCAGGTAAATATTTCAATTTCCACTATCCTCCAGCAGTTATGATTTTCATTCTTTGAATTCGGCAATACTAATTATTATGCAAATACTACACAAAGGGTATCCATCTTAAAATTTAATGACGTTGAAATTGCTTCTGATTTGTGTGTATTTCTGAATTGCTTTGGGTAAATAAAGTATGCCACTGCGTCGTTACTCTTGTGGTTAATGTAAAAGGAAATCAATAACTTATTCAGACATTTTGTGAGATCCATTGCTATTGATCTATAAATTCGATAAATGATGCCCCATTCTTTGAAATGGAGCTATACTATTCCCCTTAAAATTTCCTACATTCCAGTGGCAGGCAGGTTCAAGAAATCAAACTCCTCCTGGTTTTGAACCAGATAAAAGCAGCTGGGGTTGGAATTGGGTGGAGAGATGGATGGCTGTTCGTCCATGGGAAAGCCGCTTTCTCGACATCAATTCAAATGATGTGGTGAATACTCCTGAAAATGGATTGTTTACCGCAACAACACAAACTCAGTCAAAATCTGCTGGAAAGAAAATTGGTCCCTCTCGTTCAAGCACTAACTCAAATATCTCAAATGAAAAAAGGCCTCAATATACTTCTGATGGATTTAGTTCTTCATCAAATAAGTCAGCAAACATGCAAGAAGCATCAGTTGCTCTAAGGTCTGACCCAGTTCTTGAAGGCCTGGTCGAGGAAGCCACCTCAAGGCCCAATGTTGATTCAAGATCACATAGCAATCCTAAAGAGAGATCCAATTCTTCAGACAAACTAGGAAAGAAGTGGTTATCTCTGCCTAGCAGCGGTCAGTTTCTCTGTCCCTCTTTCAAATTATGAAAAGTATATGAAGTCTAGATTATTGCAAGTGTATATGATTTTATGCCTTTCTTACTACTACTCTTTGTACGTGTTTTTTGCTTAATTGATCAGGTCTAGGTAACGGGGTTCAATCTACCAGGCAACAAAATAGAACTGCTGTTAAAAGGTCACCTACTACTTATAAACCTGTGGTGGGGAAACCCAAATCGAATGGAAATGATGTAAAGCCTTCGAAATCCAGTCCACAGGTTGATCATTAGGTTGATCTTATCATATTCAGCAACTGCAACTCCCATTTTAGTTTGTACATAAAGGGCTCATAACTTGAGGAGATGCTATAATCTATATCATTGTGCCAATCCGTGATAACTCTTTCACCATCGCTGAGTCAACAGATGGGCTTGTTCTTGACGAAATAAGTGGAGATAGGTTGATTGTTTTCACGGGAAATTATTATATTTATTGGTTCATCGCATATCCAGACTAGTTCAAGAATGTACGCTGCAGTCTTCAAGAAGTCATCAGATATGAGGTTTGAGAAAAGTGCATTCAAATTAGTTCTTGTTTCATGGTTTGCCTTGTATTATATATGGTACGAGTTTTCTGCCATTGAGAGAGCTATGATGATCTTCTCTAGGTTGTTGTACTCCTCTGTTGTTGTTCTTGAGCTTCCACAAGTGTTTTTTTATTTTTATTTTTTTTGGTGTTTTGTGTTTTTGTTTCTTTTTGTTTTTTTGTTTTTTTGTTTTTTGTTTTTTTGTTTTTGTTTTTTTTTTTTTGTGAGCTTGTTTGACAAATCTCAACTCTTTCAGTTGTATTTACCTTTTTACACTCATTTTCAATTATGAATGCTAAAGAGAAAATGTCCAATAACTACAGGTGAAAATTGGTATTTGCCTACTAAATCAACATATCTTATTTCTTAACCACTAACTACAATTTATAAAAAGTGATTTTACCAATTACTTTTTTTAGGTATTTATAGACTTTTTTGTCCCCATATTTCTTTTTTCACACTGTTACTTTCTCTCTATCTTTTAAATTACATAAGAGGTCCCCCAACTTTTAAATTCTACATTTTAGTCCTCAATTTTTTAATTTTATTTCAAAAATAGCCCAAAATATTTACACCCAAGGTCCTCTATCTTTCGAATTGTTTCATTTTGATCCTGAAATTTTTAAATTTTTTACACTTTTAGTCCTTTTTGCTCATCTTTTTCGTTGTTTTCTTCTATATTTATGAAATTTATCTATAAATACAATATCTAAGATAACATAAATAAATTTATCGTCATGATACCAAAAAAATTTCAAGCATAAGGATAAATTTATACTTTATTTAATACTCTTGGTAATAATTCATAAACATCAATGGACGTACAAATATTACCTTCCCAAGTAATATGGATTACTACAACAAGTAATATACATTACCTACCTGATAATCTCGATAAATATCCAACTTCTCGCTTCAGTGGTATCTCAATTTTTCTCTTCAGATTACCACTCCAGATAATCTTAAAAATATTCAACTTCTCGTTTTCATCGTCTCTCGCTTTCTCTCTCCATTATCATTATTAGGGTTGATAATGTTATTGCAATGGTATGCAATATAATTATAGGGATACGTAATATTCTATTTTTATTGTGATGTTGGTTATAGTTTTTATTTTATTATTATTATTATTATTTGGTGTGATATTAGTGGTAGTTTATTGAGTTAGTATGGGACATTTGAGATTTAACTTCAGGTTTACATACTAATTTTTACAATCTGTGATTTGAGATGAGAGTAGAAATTATTTAATAATACACATGTTAAAGAAATCACTTTTCATATTCAAATTTAAGCACCGGCTAGCTAGTGTTTAGTTAGCTAGTTTGGCTATGAATTTTATTAGTGAAATCAAATATTTCAAAATGAGATTATTAAGACAAAACATAGTTGTTTGAAATTGATGGAAGATAAATTAAATAATTCTCTGTAGATTTAGTATTCTAATTATGATTATTCGGGTATGTAATATTATTACTGTTACATGTAATAATATTATCAGGATAGGTAATAATATTAGAGTGGTCATAGTATTTCCAACATAGAAAGATCAACACATCAAGTGAATGCTTGGATTTTAATGGTAGGTAATCTGATTACCTGCCGAAGTAATCTAGAAAAGAAAGTGCAGAGAGGGAGAAAGTCGGAGACGTGAAATGCGAAGTTGATTGTTGATCGAAATTACTTGTGGTGGTAATGAGATTACCCAACAAGTTAATCTAGAGAGAGAATATGCATAGAGAAAGAAAGTCGGAGATGGGAATAGAGAAGTTGAATGTTGATCGAGATTACTTGTGGTAGCAATTTAGTTACCTGGCGAGGTGATTTGAAGAGAGAAAGTATGTAAAGAGAAAGTTGGAGACATGAAGGGATAAATTGGATGTTAATCCAGATTACTTGTGGTTGTAATATCATTATCTGGCTAGGTAATCTGGAGGGAGAAAGTGCATAGAGAGATAAAATTATAGACATGGGGGAGAATTTGAATATTGATTGAGATTACTTGTGGTGGTAATCTGATTACATGGTAAGGTAATCTGGAGAGAGAAAATGTATAGAGAGAGAAAGTGAAAGATGAGGAAAAGGAGAAGTTGAATGTTGATTGAGATTTGTAGTGATAATTTGGAGAGAGAGCGTGTAGAGAGAAAGTCAGTTACGAAGAAAATGGAGAAGTTAAATGTTGATCGAGATCGCATGTGGCGGTAATCTGGAGAGAAAAATGGGCAGATAGAGAAAGTCGAAGATATGGGAAATGAGAAGTTGAATGTTGAACGAGATTGTTTGTGGTGGTAACATGATTATCTGGTGAGGTAATCTGAAGAGAGAAAGCACATAGAGAGAGAAAGTGGGAGATAGGAAAATGGAGAAGTTGAATGTTGATCGAGATTACTTGGGTGGTAATCTTGAGAGATAAAGTGCGTAGATAGAGAAAGTCGGAGATGGAGAAAGAGGAAAATTGAATATTGGTTGAGATTACCTGTGGTGGTAATCAGAGAGAGAAAGTGCGTAAAGTGAGAAAGTCGAAAATGAGGAAAGGAAAAGTTGAATGTTGAGCAAGATTACTTGCGATGATAATTTGAAGAGAGAAAAATGTATTTATTTTATTAGAGTGATATTGTTGTAAATTTGAATATTTATTTTATTAGAGTGGCATTGTTGTAAATTTGAATGTTTATTTTATTTTATTACTTTATTTTATTAGAGTTGCATTGTTGTAAATTTGAATGTTTATTTTATTAGAGTGGCACTATTATAAATTTGGATGTTTATTTAGTAGAGTGGCATTATTGTAAATTTATGATTTTTAAATTCTATTTTTATCTTATTGTGTAAAAGATGAGTTAATGATAAAAAAAAGAGATATGCATGATTTAGTGGGCAAGTTTTCTCCATAAATGTAGTTATTGGTCAAATGCCCAATGCTAGAAGGTACTTTTTTCCTTCCGGTATAATTTAATTTTTTGACTACATATATATTTGATAAAAATCACTTTTCTCCATAAAAAGCTACCAAACAATCTCTTAGCATGGGTTGGTTTTCATTTTTTTTATTGAGAAATTAATTGTACTTTTAATCAAAGTTAAATATCAATAACTAAGCATCATAAATTATTATTATGATTATTATTTTTAATTTATAAAGTAAAATTTTTAAAAATATACGCCAACACCCATGTAGTGGGTGTACAGCTTACATCTTTTTATCTTTTAGGCTTGTATGATACACATTGAATTAACTTTTTTTTTCATCATTTTTAACTACTTGTAAATTAATTTAAAATTTTTATTTATTTTAATATAATTTTAACTTTTAGTAAATTATATATTTAAAATTTAATTTAATTTTTCAATAATCCATCACAATAGCAATGTTTTAATATCAATTAATATCGGATGGGCGCCACCTATCCCACCCACCAACAAAAAAGGGTGAGTGTGTGAATATGTATCGACGATCCAGTTTTAATTGACAATTTATAATGGTATATATATTTACTCTTAGTATAAAAAGTGAAAAACAAAAAAGAAGTCAAAGGGCGCTTTGACTCGTGTGAATTTTAGTTTACCAAAAACGTCATAAAAAATTGGAGATTTTGTCCAATTCCCCCGTAACATTATGAAATGTACCGTGTAAAAACAACCCCGAACCATACCGGTTTAATATTCAAAAATTAACTATTTACGTATTCGTGGGAGGTAGTTAGACAATTTATTTATGCAAGTGAGAATAATATTGCAAAGGCAAGTGACATGTATATTTGTATATATATCTCGTTTTTGTGATATAATAATTTGTTCAGGGTGATTATTTTTTAACAAAATCAAGAAGATTTAAGAGTTTTTAGGCAAAATAAAATAGTAAAAAATTTTATTAAAAGAGATGAAGACTGTTTAATCATTTCACTTTTTCTTCTCAATAGAAAAAAAAATATGTATATTGATTAGTGTTTCGGTGATCAATGAAATTTTAAAAAAATTATATAAAAATAAATAAATTTTAAAATATTGTAGAGGTGGTTACCACTTGATGTTCCCCTCTAACTTCATCTTTGGATACCGTGTAGTTGAAAATAATAAGTTGATATTAAAATTTGATTTTCACCAAATAAAATAATACATTTTAGTAGTTAAAAATATTGGGACAAATCCAACCAAAATCTTACCAAGTTCTTGACATGAGCTAAAAGTTAAAAACAGAATGAAAAAGAAGGCTGTGTTTGGAAATTTATCTTGTGAGAAATTAAACTCAACTTCAACCTCTGTTATCATACTTATAAAAATAGAAATAATCTCATACTCACGTGGGTTTGGTACTCACACTACGTGATGCCTTTTTGTGGCACTATCTCATCAACTCAAAAATTAAAATTTTTTTTTTTACATTTACGTTAGATGAATAATACATAATTGCTTCCTGATAATGGGAGGTCCCATAAGCTCCTACGAATTTTTTCCCCAATTATCGGTACCGGAATAAGACTGCTCATAAAAATATATATTTTTTATTTTTTAAAATTTAAATTTAATCAAATAAATTATATTTATATATCTCATAAGACTTATTTATATTACTAAATTTTCACAATCTAATTCTATTAATTATTTCCCTTTCTATTTATTAAAAATATATTATAATTTATATTATAACATCCAATTTGTGACGAATGCATTTTTTTTTTTTTAATCAACTCTTTGACCAGTCATTCTTTCTTTTAGAAAAATCACCTCTCACTCCCCAACAAGCGCCAACACGAAGTGGAAAAAGATTCGATAGACGGCGTTACAGCAAAAGAAAGATTTCAATGACGCCGTTTAGGTACAACTATCCCCGTTATATCTCAAGTTCAGTACCACTCACACTCCATTATTTTCCCAATTCATCCTGTGTCGCGTCTCCATCACCACCCCACCAACCCCACCCCGGCCCCCTCCCCCAATTGCCTTCTCCCTACTGCCATTGCCAAGATCCCAAGGCACACACACAGCACACACTAATCGCAAAACCCCTGCCCACCACCATCGGGTCATCTTCCTCCTCCATCGTCATCCGCCGCCGTGTCGCCGTCGCCGCCGGGTATGAAAACCCAGTCCTGTTTTCCCCTTTCATGAACCCTTAAAATCTTGTTTCGTACTTTCAGTTACAGTCTGATGTTCTAAATTCTCGATTTTGAATAAAGGAGAGAGACGATTTACAGAGATGACGTGTTCATCACCTTCTCCACTAATCCCAACCCTAATCCTCCTCCTATCGATACCGCTTTTGTTCTTCTTTTTCGCCCCAAAATTCCTCCCACCGCGCCAAATCTCGATTTCTGTACCCGATGAACTCGATGACCTTTCACTTTTCCACAAGGCTATAGCCATGGACTCATCCAATTTGTCACGTAAACACCATAACAGACTCCCTTCCACCAGATCCCGCCTCGGCGCCACCTCTCACCGCCCCAAGATCGCCTTCCTTTTCCTCACTAATTCCGACCTCCACTTTGCGCCACTGTGGGAGCGATTTTTCGCAAATGTAAGTGTTAGTAATGATCCACACGAGCATCTCTATAATATTTACATTCACGCGGATCCTTCAGTGAAGATTACTCCTCCAGATGGAGTATTTAAGGATAAGATTATACCCTCCAAGAGAACTCAGAGATCTTCGCCTACTCTGATATCGGCTGCTCGCAGACTTCTCGCCACTGCAATGCTCGATGACCCGGCGAATGCGTACTTCACGCTGATATCACAGCAGTGTGTTCCTCTTCATTCGTTTAACTATTTGTACAATTTTCTGTTTGATCTGAGAAAATTATCTGGGGATTTGGAGTTTCCTAGTTACATTGAGATCTTGTCCGATGAGCCAACTCTGTGGGACAGGTATAATGCTAGGGGAGAAAATGTAATGCTCCCAGAAGTTGATTTTGATCAATTCAGAGTGGGTTCTCAGTTTTTCACATTAACACGAAAACACGCTTTGATGGTGATCAAAGATAGGCGACTATGGAGGAAATTCAAGTTGCCCTGTTTAAATGTTGATTCTTGTTATCCAGAGGAGCATTATTTTCCTACACTATTATCAATGCAGGATCCAAATGGATGCACACATTACACATTAACAAGGGTGAATTGGACTGATAGTGTGAGTGGGCATCCACACACTTATCACCCTCCTGAAGTGTCCCCTGAGCTTATTTACAGGCTCAGAGAATCCAATTCAAGTTATTCCCACATGTTTGCGCGGAAATTTTCTCCGGATTGCTTGAAGCCTTTCATGGATATTGCAAATTCCGTTATTTTCAAGGACTGATTTTTGCCTCTGGCATTTAGGTATGCAATATACTTTCTTCTTGTCATTTGCTGTGTTAACCTTAGATTTCTTGATTTGAATAGTTTCAGCGTGTGTTATCATACTGTGAATGAGTGGCTGATATTTTCGTCAACATGATAGTACTATATAGATGGTCAAGTATATTCTATTTTTGGTTGTTCAAAGATAGTTGATACAAATTAAGATGGTGTGATTTGGGTCTTGATCAGTTTTGGCATGCACTGGTAGATTGCTTTTTCTGAATATATCTTTGTTAAGATACTTGCTGTTTATACAGGAAGTTTGAATAGATCACAACTACTATTGCACCAAAATGCAACAAATCTCTAACCAAGCCGTGTTATGCACGAACTTGATTATATATGGGTTCTTGACAATGAAGAAGATAACATGGTTTAATTAGAGGTTTGTTGCACTTTGGTTCAATAGTAGACGTGATTTACTGAAACTTCTTTTCATGCTAATTGTGTGTATGATACTAAGGATGTGGTTACGATGTTGGTTAACTCTTGAACTCAAGGTAGTTCAAGAGTCCAAAACATGTTATCTTGAAAGAAGTTGATGTTACGTTTTCATATTTTTTATATACAATGAATGGTTAGTTTACCTGATGGTTTCCATTTTTTATGCAGAAGAAGAAAATGCCAGTGCGAAAATCGAGCCTTTACAATGGAAGAATGTTGGACTACCCAGCGGAACTAGGTTTTGAGAGAGGCTGTTAAAATAAGTGCCCTCATCCTAAGTAACCCAGAGGAGTCCAACTCAAGCAATGGAAAAGTTATCAAAATCAAGTAGTGAATAGTAAGTTGAGGTGTAATTTGGTGGTGTTAAAATTTTCTCAAATAGGGTTTTCCACTGAAGGAAGAAAATAGAGAAAGGGAAGATCGGGGCGTATCTTTAAATTGGGATTGGGGCGTCAACTCTTGCCATCGCTCGTCTTGTACATTTGTAGAGTGGATGGTTGTTCATGTAAAATGAATGAATGATTGTTGGTTTAAGCATAAAGTGAATGAAAAATTCCGTAGTCCTATTGCTTTTGTGCATAGGATATGAATTATTGGATACTAGAGTCTATTCTTGAATAGAAGGGGACTTTTTGAGCCCCCATACTGCCATACACACTCTCCACCCTTTTCAAACATTCCCTTTATTTGGGCAAGTGGTTTAGCACATATTCCCTCACTTAGAAAAGGGTTTTTGTGCAATTTGTTTTTGAAATTCAAGCATCTTCAAAGTGTGAACAATGCTTGAAATATTCAATCTTTGGATGCTTTACTTGAACTTTACTTCAATACTAAAGACAAAAGGAAGGAAAAGATAAAGGAGAAATCTAGCTTTTTATCAAAGAGACAAGACAAATTGCCATTACACAAGCAGGGCTTATTAAGATTGTTTTACACAAGTTGAGACCTGTGCGTATCTAGTCTAAAATTTGAAATCGATTAATGCATTTTTCATGTTTTCGATTTTTTTAACACTAAAAACACTCCTAAATTATGACAAGTCGTTTTGATTTTTCTCAAATTTAAGGTATGTTAGCAACACAAGTGATAAATGTTTTTGTGACAAATTTACGATGTTATCTCAATTAAATTCTTTGTAGTAACGATTGATTAGTACTATAGGTGGCTTGGCTCTATTCCCCACTGTGGGTAACAGAAGCCAAATCCCACGCCGACGTGGCGCCACCAGGTGGCGCCACGTCGGCAAATAAAATTTTTTTTTTTTAAATTTTTTTGGAATCTACGTTAACTTAGATGAATAATACATAATTGCCTCCTGATGGCGGGGGATCTCACCCGACCTCCAAACTTTTTTTTTCCCCAACTGTGGGTACCGTAACGTACCCACAGTGGGGAACAGAGCCTAACTGGTACTATAGGATGATTGGTTTTAATTTTTGCAGAAGTTATCGAGGAAGGTACTGGACCGGTGGTGGCCATTGAATTGGATATCATTTCGAAAGGTCCTACCTGTGCTTCCACTCTCAAAGTGCATTTGTTTGTTTATGAAAGTGTCGGCATGAATTAAAGGTGCATTTTTTATTTATTGATTTGTGCAATTTTTGGAGAGGGAAAATATAGTATAAGATAATATTTTTTAATAAACCCACGAATTTTGAATTTGAAATGGAACAAATTCGACGTTTAATTGACTCAAAATTATTCTTCGGTCAATGTACAAATTTCTTATATTGGAGAGTAATTTATATTAAAAATAAATAAATTCACTCTTCAAATAAATAAAGTGAGAACAAGTTGGGTAAAATTAAAATTTAATAACATTTTTTTCGTTTTGCTTTTAAAGTGAAAAAGGTATATAATTTTTTTTAATAAAGGTATATAATTGTTATTATATTCTTATTACTAAAAATAAAAAATATTATTATTTTATATTTTTTATAACCTATATTATTAATTAATTTATGAAGAGCACATAGTTTCAACGTGCAAAAAGAACAACACATACTTTCAAAATCCCTCTTCTGAGTCATTTGAACTTTATCGAACGAGTTCTAATTATTCTGAAAGGTATACAAATTGTTGTATGTCTTTGGGTTAAATGACAAGAAGACATACTAAGAGAACGTGGACGTTTGATATTGATGTTCTTAAGCGACCTTTCAATATACCATTTATTCATTGATCAATGAAAAAATATCTTGTATCACTTAATATATTTCTTTATTAACTTGTAAAGGTATACTAAAACAATTATACCAGTTAAAAAATGATAATTTCACCCCAGTAAAATTGCACAAGAGCCAAAGAGCATTGATGCAATCTTGCTAATAAATGATAACAATAACATTGTTACATTTTTTAATTCAAGAAACTCTCTTAAAATAATTTGTAGTATTATTTATATCCGAATCCTCCCAAAGTGTCCATATGATGTATGTATGTATATAAATAAATTTGGTGTTCAATACCAACCACAAAATAAAGATAACGAGTTCTAAATCCTTTTGACTCGGCCACAACTTAATTCACCTAAAAATAAATAAAAAAATTTCATGGTCCAAAGTGCTCATTTCAAATTATTATTAGGGAAAATATATTCACACTTTAATTTGTTCTAAATACACCACAATTGTATTATATTAAAAATCCTTAACTTTAACATTTATGACGATATGCCCAATAATATTTTTGTTGCATTGTTTTGTCTGATTTTTTATTACTTGGAACTTCTTGTTCATAATGATGATTTTTATTCAAAATTTTCAGTTAGTGCACTTTAAAATCATAAAATGACAGGCATTTACACTTTTAAATTTGTAGTTCTTTTGTTTATTTAAAATATATAGGAGCATTTTTAACGGTACTTTTAGAAGAAAACCATCATTTGTACAAAATGCAATAACTATTAAAAGAGTCATATATAAAATCATGATTAAAAAATATTAAGCATATAAATGCAAAAACTTATGAAGATAAAGGGTGTTAAATGTAATTAATATGTGGACAGTTAATAAAATTTGCGGTGTCAATATAATCAACCTTATTATTATAACAGTATTATATATACTACTAATACAATATTTGATTAACAACAAGATCACGAGAAATTTTATATCACTATCATTCTTCTTTCTTATAATTATATAAAATATTATTTTCCATCATTGCGAAAACACATAATAATAACTACATCTTAATATAGCATGAAGGTTGACCTAAAGATTGACATAAAACAGAGAACTAAATAAAGCAATTAAACGATAATCATATAGTCGATTTCAAATACAACAGTGAATATTCAAGAAATATTTACTTATAGAAATATACTCTAAAGAAATAGTCAAATGACTTTTTATTCATACATATCTCATAAGATTCATATATACTGCTTATTTCATTTTCTCGACCACTCATTTTTATCTGTTTATAAACATTACTCGTCAAACTTGCACCTAATTTGGTATTAGGTTATCTATGTTGCATGAAAGAGACTCGGAAAACAAATGCTATGCATATCATAGCCTAGAGGGAAAAGGGTACCACAAAGGCACAAAATTGCTACCTTTTCACTTTTGTGACCAAAAAAGTTAACATTTAAGGACCCACTATATAAATACACAAAAATAAAAATAGATTGGGTTGGTGGGCTATCACCTCAGCATTTGAACATCCCACCAAATTCTAACCAAATTGAGATAGCAATGGCATAATTAAGGACAAATCCATGTTTTTGTCAAAACCTGTATCACCCGTGATTAATTGAGATTATCATGAACCAATACGTATGTGCGATTTTGATTGGTTGAAAGTCATAATGAAACACCTTAAAAGGACTACATAGTTTTTCCTTTCATAACCTAACAATTAATTAATTTCCCTTAATTTATTTGCATTTAACTGCTTCACTATATTGATTCTCCGATAAGAATGAAAGAAATACTAAAGTATTCGCTCGTGCAATCACAATAATAAAAATCTTATCTTAAACAAATCTTTGTTTTATTACATTTCACTTCAACATACGACTACTAACTACTCATCTGGTAGTGCAACAGAATAAAAAGAATAATAGACGTCCAAAACGACAAGAATCAAATAATATTCAAGTAAAATTCATTTTTGAAAAACATGCCACAACATAAACTAGTCTTTAAAACCAATGAAAATGAATTATCTCTCTCAATAAGCACCATTTACAACAATTATTTCAGATAAAATGACACAGGTTATTCAGTTTCCTAAATAAATCAATGTGTATAGAAGAAGGAAGAAATGGCTATAATGAGTGTTCAAGAGGATAGAAATGACATAATATGAACCTCATCAGAAGTAGAAAGCTAAAAAATTTCACTTCTGGAAGGTGTAAGTGGGAACTAGCCGGAGGAAACGTTACTGAAACCGAAGTAGATAGTTTTCTGCTGAAATCCATTGATGGCATAGTCGACCTGAAAGTGGCCCACTTGTGACTTGAACCGAAGTCCATATCCGAACCCAATTCCAGATCCGGGTTTACCATGCCTAAAAGCAGGATTTCCTGAAAATTAAATAAGACAGGCATTTAATTTAATCTCAGGAATTTGGGATTAAAACTTCTTAGATAATGGTCTGCATGAATGAAGCTTCCTTGGTGGAAAGAACTTCAAGAAAACTATTGGAGAGGGCATATATCTTGTTTGACAAAGCTGTTTTGGAGAAAAAAGAAAAAAGTTACTTTCCGATTATTTGGGTGGTTAAAAAGTAATTTTCTGTAGTTAAAAGTGAGTGTTAAAAAATGATTCGGAAAAGCTTTTTGAAAGAAAAGTGATTCTTTCGAGAGAATGTGTGTTAAAAAGTAAGAAAATATATGAAGAAACATGAAAAATAAAACTTTTGTGCAGTGTATGTAGTTGAAAAACTGACCAGGCACAAGGCGACCAGAACCCAGATCAGACCCGCAGTCCAAGAAAACAGCACCATCCAGCATCTGATTCTGTAGAAATATAACAAGAAGATTCAGCAATTCAATAAAAGATATATGAAGAACAGAAAAATATTGTGATCATCAAATAATTAGACGGAAACTGGAGGTAAATATCATCCCCCATTTGGGAGGAAGGGAGAGAAAAATCTAACACGAAAGGGGATGCATGAGGTCAAATAGAATACAGGTAAAGTAGAGCACACAAACTGAATAGTCTCAAATAACACACATCAAGAGAACAAGAAGAAGATAAATTTGAACCTCGAATAATTAGTATTCATTCCTGGAGTGACATATTTCGTGCTGAAATATAGTTCTATCTTAAAAGACTTCAAATTTTTGAAGATTTTAAAACATTATTTATTTTTTACTTTTTTGAAACATTAAAACAATTCTTTCTGCTCAAGTTCGCCAAGGGAAGTTTATCTCTCAGGTACTGGTATTTTCAACATTGGAACTAGCTATTCAAGTTGGTAGACTGCCGTTTCTATAGTATGCAGATATAAGCATCAAATGGGAAATTTTCAAGAATAAAAACGAAGATTATATATCAAACCGTTCTACAAAATAAAAGACCTAGAACTGGCAGAATTTGCATGCTGTGACGGTTGGAGTCTGATACATATCGAAGACTCCAGGATATGCGTCTGAAACGCTCCATGTTGTGTCCTATATTCATGTATATTTCATAAAATCGGAGACAAGTCTCACGTACAGACATAAACAAAATGTGCCATGTCATATCTTGGCATCAGGTTGTCTCCTCACATTTAGGACATGACAAGTCCCAATTTGTAAATTTTGATGTATAAGGTTGGGGATAATTTAACTGTTAAATCAATAGTGTCAAGAAAATCAAAATCACGTCAAAAACCTATGATGAGCCTAAGAAAGAAAATTTGTTTACATCTACTATGATCAATTTTCTCTCATTAGCAAGAGTAATCATAGAAAAACCTAGTTTTCGTAATGCACAAGATGTCAACTCCACAATTCAAAACCAAAGCAAAGAAAAGAAAAAGTTCTTTTTTTTCCCCTTTTTTTAAAGTGAAAAATAAGAAGTAATAAGAAAGCCCGTAATTTGTCCTCGGCCAATGTTCTAAGAAAGGCTACATGACCTGTCCATTGCATGCTTCAGTCAGTTCAAATTAGGAAGTTCATAAGATCTAGATTGGGAATTATTATGACTGAACTTTTTTATCATCATTTTTATTTCCTTATCATCAGCCGGTTCAAATTAGGAAGTTCGCCATTCTTGTTACGTTGTCATATATCAACTTCCAATATGGATTTTTACAATAAATAGGAGCTTTATTTTTGACTCTGTACTATTGTACGATTTTTTACTATCAAGCCATTTAAATTTTCATCTCCCAAAAAATCTCCTCTCTTTCTTTCTTGTTTCTCTCTTGTGTTTCTCCTGTTAGAGCACTTTCATCCAGTCAAGTTTGCAGAAACACTTGATGGCTATAAGCACAGAATTTCAAGTTGATATTCCAATATTTTCACAGTAAACTTGAGGTCCCCTACATAAAATTACTATTAGGTACATACCAGAGGTAATGTCAGCTCATTACTAGCAACTAGACATGATCTTCCAGATCCAACAGCACCTTCGCCATACCCTCTTACACTACTGAGCCCACCAATTGAAAAGGCTTGATAAGGAGCAATGTCCCCCACAACAGAGCCACCTGTCAGGCTGCCAGATGACAGGGTGGTGAAAATCTAAATGAAACAATATAAAAATATTTCTACTAGGTAAAATATTCATCTGCGAAGATACCACGAAACCAAGAAGCCCTTAATTTGTTTGCATAGTGGACTGGGAATCCCATTGAGTGAAGACAATTTGAGATCGAACTTAAACTTCCACTACTGTGCATGTATATTTTCCATTGTAAATAAAATTTGTGCATTGAAGATAGAACACTTCGGCACCACTGTTTACAAGCAAAAAATTGATTGAAATTTCTCGTGTTTTCTTGAAGCGTTTCTGCCTTCAGGTCACAGAGACTTTTTAAGTTTTTCTTACATTTCATATACTTCCCGGTTCTTATTAGCAGTACTCCAACTTTGTTTCAGGGTGGACTGAAATTAGAGTTGGATGACACTGGCTTTTGGGGTGGGTTAATTCTCTTACAGAGTAAATCTCATTAAGTAAGAAGAAATAAGATATTTAGGTAAATTTGTGACATAAAACGGAAAATGCAAAATAAAAAAAATGGCCCAACTTTTAGGGGGACATATTCTCCAATCTTTGAAAACCAAGTTCTTTCCCTGCTTATTGGTGCTTCATTGCCTTCTTTTGATTCTTCCCTTTTTACATAGATTGCACCTGTCAAGTGCTTAATTTCTTATCAGTTTCTGTTCTTAGTTGATACTCTACGCTCGGCAATAATGTTGCTCACCTTGTTAAGAAAAATGCTCGCCCAAGTTTTATTCCCTTTGATGCAACAAATTTGAGTCGGTTGAAGATCAACCACTTAGAAAGAATTGGAATCCCTTGTTCAATTTGCAGACTAAACTACATCCAAAGTCAAGTGTGGAGTTCACAAAAAAGATAAATTGTTATGCTGTTAAATTAGGAAGTTAAATGAAATTGGAGAAGCTGAATTATTGCAGTTTGGTGAACAGATATATTACTCGAGTGAAACTGTGATCATTTGCCTTGGCAAATCGAGATTCTTGTTTGAGTACTACCATACTATCCTGATAACCTCCACTGCAAGACAATCAACGATGAAAAGTGTTAACGTGTAGCTCGTAAATCCAATGGGAAAACAATAAAATTAAAAAACAACAGCTTCAGCTACCTGCAAGTCACAGGAAATCCATGGACGTCTGAGCTTATTGAACGCCCATCATCATTAACTGGACGAACATTCTGTGATTTGTTCTAAGTTACTATAGGTAGCAGTAACCAACACTAGTATCAGGACCTCTACATTAGTAGTGATTGTAAGCAACACATACCTCAAACTTTATACTGGTTTTGCTACTCCAGTTGGAACTTGCAGGCTCACTCAGATCTATACCAGCAGAAAAGCGACAAAGATTCACATTTCCACTCCCCGAACGAGAGAAGTTGTCCACAGGTATGCCATGGATCCCAATCTCAGGAGAGACAGAGTGCTGAAATCAAATCGATTAAGATTAAATCATTGGTACCAAATTCCTTCCACAATAAAATGGTATTTCTGAAATCTCCTATAAAACCTCATTAACAACTATTAACTCTAGAAATCAGTAAACCTGAATAACAAAAGCTTGTTGCGAAAGCCATTCCGGTCTTGGCTTCCGGTAAGAAATCAAGATGTTGGAATCACAGAGGCCTTTATCCCATAGCACATCAAGCTTCTCACTCTTTCCAAATAAATTTGGATGCTTTATACAAAGACTGCAAAAATATGAAAGAATTACACAACCAGCCATTACCCCCAAAACCCGCTTCTAAACACATTCTACGTCTCCTCGAATAAGCAAGAAATAACTCACCTTCCAACAACTAGTGATAGTGGACTCGTACTGTTTCTGTTATAGAGAAATGGAATTAAGAAAAAAAGGGATAAGTTTTAAAAATGCTTATATTGGTATATGGAGTGAGAGACTGAAGAAACCTGAAAGGGTTGAACATAAAAGCAGCACATAGTTTGTGGGTGAAATCAACGCTGAAGTCTATCTTGGCTGCACAAAAGCACGAATTCACAACCAAATACAGTTCAAAACAAAGTCAGCCCTCGATTTCCACCACCAATCATCATAAACACAATAGACACAAATGGGATTACCTTAAAATTGTGAAAACAGATCTTAATTCATAACCCATGAATTAGAATGAGCTATAAAGGAGAAGACAATGCTACTTACCGTTGCCAGCATGAATGCTTTTCTGAGCACCCATCTCGTCAATATTTGTTGTTTCGCTCTACCATTGAATGGAATTCAGCACTCAGTTCAATTGTTTTCATCATTCAGCAGTAATCAAGAATAGTTATAATTGAAATGCTTTAGCTGAGACTGACGCGCTCAGAATCGTTGATGTAGCAAGTTATCTCTTTCCTTCTGGGTGGAAATGGATTTTTTCATTTCTCAGCTTTTCAATTAGGAGACGTTATTCGTTTTTAGACTTTTAGTAAGGGTGGGACTATTTCCACCTCATCCTTTGCTCAACATCCTTTGCTTAACACACACTAAGAATACCTAATTTTTTAAAAAATATCCTCCCGATTTCATTAAAAATAAAAAAAAAAAATTATTCGACCATAATTGGCTGAAGCTTGCAAGCTGTTCGGCTGCCGAATATCACTGAAGATGGTCGGCCAATCATGGCCGAACAGCTATTATTGGCAGAACAAAAATGAAAAAACACAAAGTTTAATGTGATTTTATTGTCATTTCCCATAGAAATGGGGATAACCCCCTCTTTTTGTTGCAATTCTGCAGCAAAAAAGAGCGGGATTCCTCCCCACAAAAGCACTGCATGCTGCCGAAAATTGCAACCTTGCACCAGTTGGCTTCTTCTTCATTTGCTTGTCACATTTTTTTTTTTATTGGAAAGGTTTTAGAAGGTGGAAAATAACAGGGTGTGTTTAGAAAAGGGTGGGATATGAATGGCCCAACCCTTTTAGTAATTGTCTAATTGAGGTCAAGACTGCCAAATATCGGTGTCATTTGTGTGTGTTGTCTGGTGAAGGTTGAAAATTGGTTTATGGGCTTTAGCCGGGTTGCTTGAATGTTGCAGCCCAACATGAAAGGCCTAGTGAGCCACAATGCTACACCTCTTGGCCCAACTTAAATAACTTGGTCGGTTTTACGGAGGAGATGAATAGCTTGCCGAACCAGAATCTGTAGCCAGTTCGTCGGTGGGTCCAGCAGCTCCTGCTTCAACAAGACTGACTGATTCGAGGTAATTTTTCTTCATAATTCTCTGGATTTTGCAATTGCTGTTTGGAATTTGTGTTGTTTAAGTCGGACTGGTTTGCTTATAGCATTCTTCGAAGAACTCTTCGGAATTTTTTGGGATTAAAATTCGATTGCAATTTTACGGCATATAATTGAATTTTTTTGCGTATTTTTCTCTTGAAGAACTGAAACTCTGTCTGGGTTTGTGATTTCTGTGCTGGTTTCTCCTCTTTTTTGCCTATGTGCTGCAAGCCTACCGACAGAGAATTATTTTATTACTTGTTCATCACAACTTCAAGATGGATTGTATTTAGCTGACCTTTTTTCAGCATTTTGGACCTTGAAAATGAATAAATTTTATATGAACCACTATGTTTCCATTTTATTCTTGATCTTCAAATTCACATTTAACAACATAAAATACTTAAGATTTTTCATTCAATGCAATTTGATGGGGGCAACTTCTGAAATTCGCGTTTGGCTTTGGCATAAAAAAGGGCACTGTTATTGAAGCTTTTGGGTATTTTCTAGGTTGGTTCAACAACAATAAGAGAAGAAATTAGCATACCAGGCTAAGTTGGTTTGGTTTTCATTATGTATCTCACCATTCTTCTCTCATTTGATTTAACCTATGAGGCAAGCTTGTTTTATTGTTTTTTCCTCAGGCTTGGGTAATGAACTTTGGTTTTGTAACTATGATTGAGTGGCTTGGTTTTTGTTGTGATTTGTGGATTCAACGGCTGTTCTGCCCTTTTTTCTTGAGTAATTATTGTGTTTGTTCTCTGTGTGTGTGTGTGTGGCGCACCATTATGATGGCTCACAGGAACATTGGAGTTGTTGTTTCTTTAGATGAGTCATTACTTTTAAAAAAAAAATGCAATTCAAATCCATCCATATATTACTTACAAAGTGCACATGAAGTCTGCACATGTTGAATAATCAATTGGAATTCAGACCTCAAAAGAAGAAGAAGAAGAAGGAGTAAGAGTTCAGTTCACAAAAAAGTTCCTTCTTGGCAAAAACAAAACATTTAAAGTCCAACTCAAGCTCTGGATGTGCACAAATTTTTGGATATGTGATTCAGAATTCGGTTGATGTTATTGGACATTGGTTACGTCATCAATTTTTGGTTGAATATTTTTAATTAAAACCAGCTATGCAACTCTTGCTATGTTTCAGAAAGTGTGAGAATTGATCAATTTGACGCAAATGGTCATTGTGAGAATTTACTTATTTGTTTAAAATTGTACTGTGTGAATGTCCACATTCATGCTGTTTTTCTTTGAGTTCATAAGCTTTACTTTGTTATTGCAGATATAATCTTTTAAAATGATACAAGGCACCCATTTTAGGCTCAAAGGCTGGCAGCAGGCTGCTGTTGCACTTGGATCTGCTTTTGGGGCTTTACTAGATCCTAGAAGAGCAGATTTGATAGCTGCACTAGGCGAGACAACTGGAAAGCCTGCATTTGAACGGGTTCTTGAGAGGATGAAGAGAAGTCCTGAAGGCAGGGTAAAAATTTGGTTACTATAATGATATTTTTCCAATAAAATTGTGATACTTTTTAATATAATTCTTGTTGGTTCTGTTTTTGATCATATCAGTTGGTTTACTGCTGTTATTCTTGGCATCTTTGATGAATGATGAGTATGTTTTACCTTTTCTGTGTATGCTAGTGACTTTGTATATCTTTGCTTAGCGGTTATGCGGCTTATGCTGTTTGTTTAATTACGTTCATGACTAAAATACCAGTGTACATGGTTTAGTGAGGATTAAAATGGAGTTTCATCAATAGTTTAAGAGCTGGTTTGTCAAAGCTACTTTAGGAATCACTTTTTGTTACATTGGTTTCAGCTAATATTTTGCCATAAAAGGATTATTTTTCACATTTCTCCATAGCCACCTTAGTTCGTAGTTGTATTAGTTTTTGCACCTGTTAATATCCTAATACGTTATGGGTTTAAAACCGTTATCCCTTCTGTGAACCTTATTTTTCGACTGCTAATATCCTCATTTTTTTTATGTGAGAATCAAGCATGAAATGTAATAGGACCAATAAAATATGAGTTGGAGACAAAATGGACTGTGAAAGAATCTATACCAAACAATGGATTATATTTCAGGTGCAATAATTTTTATGCCTTGTTTCTGAAATCTGGAAAACTTTCAATATAGAAATTAATTTGCCTGTCCATCAGAACTTTACTCTCTGAAGTGTAATCTCTTGACAAAATAGCCTATGTAGTAGATGTATAAACTAATTAAGTTGATTATTTTGTATACTGAATTTTGTTCAAGTTTTTATTTTCAAGAATCTAATTCCAATAAAGTTGGAACTTTGCAATTTAAGGTGTTCCGAGTGCTAGGCAAGAGCATCATAAATATTTACATAATCAGAAGATAAACCATTGTCTATCACAGGCAGTTTTATTGGAACGGCCTCGTGTCATCTCTGCCAACGTGGGCCATGCGTGGGACCTACCACCTAACACTTTTGGTGCTGCCTATGCGAATTTCATGGGGTCAAGAAATTTCTCCCCGGACGACCGACCACCGGTGAGGTTCATGGAAACAGAAGAAATGGCCTACGTCGCAATGCGCTCACGTGAAGTGCATGACTTCTGGCACACCTTATTTGGGCTTCCCACTAATATGATCGGTGAATCCGCACTTAAAGTTATAGAATTTGAACAAATGCTACTCCCCATGTGTGCCTTATCTGTAGTAGGAGGCACTGCAAGGTTTACTGAGAAGCAAAGAAGATTGTTTTACAAGCATTACTTCCCGTGGGCCCTACAGGCAGGTATGCGATGCTCGGATTTGATGTGTATCTATTATGAGCGTCACTTTGATGAGGACTTGGAGGATGTTAGGAGAAAATGGGGCATTATTCCCGCCCCTCCACTGCCTACACTGAATGCAGTGTGAATCACCCAACGTGGATGAATTTTGTGCATTCTATGTTGAGTGTTGTCGAATGCTGTAAATGAAATACTTCCAGGCTTGTTTGGACAAAGCTACTTTGACAATGTATGGTTCTTGCACTCATATTTTTCTTTGAAGTAAAAGTTAACTTTGTTTCATTCAAAGACGAAAAGATACATCATCACCCCTAACAGTGATGAAAAAAGGCGTAACAATAGTAGACAATATGGCCTCACAAGGATCACAAGGAACATCATCATTAAGGCCTCTAACAACGTTAGTGCAATCGGTATAAGCCTGTTGGATAGGCAAACCCACATCACGAAGAAAGCAAAGACCAAACCTCAATGTAGTAGTTTCCACACAAGTAGAACTAAACGAACCTGGAAGTCTTGCTGCAAAACCTGCTACGACAATCCCAGATGAGACACGCACCCAGCCTTCAATGCCAATGAATTGATCCAGTATAGCAGCATCAGTATACATGGATAACCCATCCCTGAATGACTAAAAATTTCCGTACTGGTTGACTTATGACACTCTTATGCGATCGGTAATTCACTTATTTCTGTTCATTTTCGTTGGACTGAAGTCTCAATTACCCTATTCTTCTTCAGGTACTGCAAATAATGCTGGCGCTATATTGGTTTTAGGTCGAGATCTTGTAGTCGTTCCAAAACTAATTCATCCATTGCCACCATCAGTTTCATCACCAGAAACTTCCAACCATCATGAAGATTCGTGGATGCAGACCAGCTATTTTTCATTCTTCAATTCAGTTTCTTCCCAACTTCTGCTGAAATAACTTTGCTCAAACTTGTCCTGTCAAACTAGGAGCTCAATGCAAACAGCCCAGCTACGCCTACTAGGGGGAATCCACAAGTTACTAATGATCGAGCTTCTGTAGCTTGGATCTAGATCATGCTCTGCTTCAGTTCTTCAAGTTCTATGCTAAAATAAAGCATTTGCAGTGATTTGCACATGGGATGGCGCTAATGTGACTGCCTTGGAGTATCTGTACCTGCTTGGGTCGTGCAGGGAGACCTGAAGGCTTCAACCCCAATATCTAAGTTGGCAGAAGATGAAGAGACAGGTTTGAACACGTTACAGCCCTGGCAAGCAGGTTAGAGTTCTCAAAAAGTTATTCATTTATGAATGACGGACAGGCGGAAGTTAGAGGTGGTCATTTCTTCCTTGGTTGGGAAGATGGGCATTTCTTATTAGAATATTAGTCCCATTTTCGTGCTATTCTTTTCTGCTTTCGTGAGGACTACCAATGCGTGTTTGGCAAGAGGTATACGGTGCGCGGCTGCCATGTGCAGAAGAAGCTGCCCACGTCATGACGGGGCTCCCTATGAGGGAGCCACATCATCATTTTTAAAAAAAAAAATTTTATAGTATCTATGAATAATGTACAATTACCCCCTAATGGTAGGGGTTTCATGTGGCCCCCATGAATTTTTTGGGAGGCGTGTACATGAGTGCGTGCATGAAAGAGTGTGCAAGAGAATGGAAGTGGTATACGGTGTTCAGATCTTGTTCATTCATGTGTAATAGATGTTCCAACATTGTGTAATGCGTTGCTCTCTACATTGTAATCTTTGAGTGAAGATAAAGTAGGCAAGTAGCTTAGTTTGCTTGCGCTGTCTATTTTAACTCTTCATGATGTTATTTTCAAGAGCCTTATTCAATTTTATATTAGAATTTTTTTGCATGATTAATTTTACATGTCACTAGCTAGCTAATAAATTCAAATACAATTGAACGCCTAGAATACTGAAATCCTAACTCGTTAAGAACATTCATTGTAAGGATGTGCAGTGGGCACTGAGACTGAGACTTTAAATTGAAGAGATGACCTCTCAAATAGTTAAAAAGGGATAGCTTGAATTAATCTTTGAACATCCTAAAACAGAGCATGGATAGTCGCCTAGCCAATATTGTCATGGGCTAGTAGTTAAAAACAAAGAGCGTTTTTGCATTTGGATTGTCTCCTAGAGAGAGGTGCATTTTTATTAGTCTCATCGAGATGCTCAAGTCAACATCGTCACGGATTAGCTGTCTTCAAGTATCATATAACTCAAAAACTATATGCTATAGGAATCATTACAAAAGTGAGAGCTAATACAGGGGCCATCACACTGCGATAAGGCATTATACATCTTCAGTTGTGTCAATAATGTAAAATGCATGTCAAATGAGCTAGTACAATACTCGACCTGCTATGGCTGATGCAGTTGTAAGAACTCATATCTGAATCATTCTCAAGCAACACCAGTGGGTTTATAATTGCAGCTGAATAAGTTAATCAACCTCGTTTCACTGGTCTCTGGACGTAGGTTTTGTTTGGATCCTCTGTCTTAAGCTTTGGAGGCCGTGTCTCTCCTTTCTTAACCTGGACAAGTATGATATAGAAATATTACTTTCATAATATAATCCTTCTACAAGTACCCTAAATGAAGCAGCTGTGCAAAAATCTCACCTTCTTTCCACCTTTCATGAAGTCTCTCCAACTGGAAACCTGATAATGAAATAAAGATGTCAACAAAAACAGAACCAAAAGCATGTCTGATCCAAGTGTGTGTGTTTTGATGGGGGAGGATTCAATCATGAAATGCATAATGCGCTTTTTGCATCAACAATAACCAAACAAAATGGACAGCATTCTGTAAAGTCTGAATTACAACAAGGAAGACTCAAGCTTTTTGCATCCACAATAACCAACCAAAATGGACAGCATTCTGGAAACTGTGAATTACAAGAAGGAAGACTCGCAGCTAAAATACGTCATATTGCATGATGGAGCAAGATAGGCCAATTCCATAAATTATGGATGAAACTGTATATCCACAAACCGTATATCCATCTTAAACATAGGCTGGCAGACAGCAGACTCAGGTATGAGAATCCTTGATTACATTGCATCCTAGAACAAGTTATATAGTGGATAAATCCATAAATTTATGCATGTATGGAACTCACCCTCTGTTCTCTTGTTCCTTCCCATTGCTCCTCGTGTTCTCTCTTTCGTTTCCACATCTCTTTAGTTTCTTCCTCATCCTTCTTTAATCTACCTTCCTCCTCCGATATCTACAAGATTCAAAAGCAGAATGTTTATATAGAGAAATTATCAGAAAAGGAACAAGATAAGTGGTGCTCGTACCCTCATCTGCATTTTCCTTCTCCTCCATTCTTGATCTGTTAAGAGTTCGCGAACTTTTAATTTTAGTTGCTGCTGGAATTCCTCCGAATTTTCATATTCTTGCTCATATTTTCCCTGTATCATATTTTCACAAGCTCAGGTTCAATGAATCATTCGGCATGTAGTCATTCGTCTTTATTTTAGTTACAAATTTCAATGACAAACAGATAAGATGCGTTCCCTCTCTGATCTCTCTGTTACTTGTTCGTCAGATTAGATTAGATAGAGTGATACGCAGAATGCGGATGAAGGATTCACACGTTTAAGGGGAAAAAAAATCAGACAACCTAACGAAGATTGTGTCTGGCTCGGAACTTTGAGAAGGTAAACACTAAACAACACACATCTGAAACACATACTCAAGCAAACAAAGGCAATCATGGCGCCAATAATTACCTCATCCACTAAAGACTTCAATTTACTAGCAGTATCCTTTTTCAGCTGCTTCTTCCTCTTAGCTCTAAGCTCTTCTGCACTCCATATATAAAAAGGTCAGGATTCTTCAGATTAGTTTATTAATTACTGAAAATAACTAAAAGCCAAAATAAATAAAGCATAAGATAAAATGCCTTATAACTCTGCCTAATATGCCATTCGCCAAACCATGCCACTTGGCTAGGCATGATCACTTTCATGGATAAAAGAAGGGGGGCAGTGGTGGGTGAGAGTTAGCATAAACTCTAACATAAAATCATGATTAGGGCACATAGTGATAGTAATGATAACAGATTTGACATTTCAAGCAACTATGAGGCACATAGCAACTCAGAATCGCTCTCATCAGGGTACTAGTTAAGTCAGCTTTAAGTGAGTAGGCATTGGGCCACCCAAAATTGTGGTCTGCAACAGACAGCACGACCAAGAGAGCTTAAGAGTAGGGAAACATGAAGAGGAGCAATCACAATGGCAAAAACTAGCATTAGCAATAGTACATTTGAAGCAAAGGCAAAATAGACTACACATGATCCAAAAGTTCAAAAAAAAAAAAAAAAAAGGAAAAATGAGGTCGGAGATGGAAATGGAAACGTGACATCCATTCCACTTGGCAATTCACAGTAATATAGGTTGGAATTAAAATTTGCCACGTGACATCACGGAGTGACACATTTTGACTTGTCAAATGGGCGGGCAGGCATTTCACAAGTTGACAACCCACTTGTTTTAACCAATGTGCCAATCAAATGCTGCCACCTGACAAATTGAAATCATAGTTTGTCACATTATAATTGGTTGCCAGACGGAGATCATCAAATGGAAGGGAGAACAAAAATTTACGAAGTATGGAAAATACTGAACACATCACAAACATTACTTGCTGACAAATTAAGTAATATAAATTTATATTCTAAATGATGCATAGTGAGAAGCATCCTATAACTGAAACAAGAATAACACTTCTAAAGAAGCAATTGTTTTAACAGAACCACTATCATTTAACAGAAGCAAAGTTCATGCAGCATAAACACAGAGACCTCACGAAAAGGATGCTAGAACAAACCTTTTGCTGCATTAACTTGGTTCAAGAGATATTCCCTCTCTGACGGGTCATTTAAAATTTGTTGAGCTTTTGCTAATGCTGCAAAATTGTTGAAGATATGTCAAATGCACAAAGTTAAACACATAAATGTGCAAAATAGAAATGTTGAATTCCATCTGTCTTGCCCCACCAGTATGGACCAGAAGTACTAGATCAATACGATGTTCAGTTGGCATGGCATGGAACTGATCTTCAAGACAATACTGTCACGGTATGAGTAAAAGTTTATATTTACTGATAATAATATGCCAGCTCCACTCCAATTTTCATATATTTTCATTCACTACTGAATCTCTTACCAGACAGCACTATCGCCAAACGCTATCTATTTCCACATCCTTGAAGAGCATTTATCCTTAGGACTAGACCATAAATAAGCTTAGAAAAGAATATCCTAACTATAAGCGAACTAGTTTATATTACTATAAACTAGTTTAAGCCAGTCTCAAATGGTGAACAGTCCACAACCATTGGATTGGACCAATCCAATGCCCAATATGCAATAAGAAGCGGGCAACGAACAGCTATATACCCAAACAGTCTTCTTCTACTCCTCTGTGTGTCCCGCTATATTTTAATTTGCTTAACATTTTGGTTGAAATAGTGGTGGACCATGAAATGTGTGGTAATAATGAGTACTTGTTTTGAATGTACGATCGAAGTTGAACTCTGGCTGAGTAATAGAAATGAATTTTTAGCTAGAAAGTGTTAAAGTGAAACACAAGCTACATTTGACTCAATGCTGACAGGAAAGGAAAATAAAATCACTTAATACAGCAGCAGTATGTCACTGTACACATATGCTATGCAAGCGAAGTCACTCATCAGATTTATGTACAATGGACTAAATTCATAATCATATGTTTGCAATCAACACTGGAGAGAAATATTTACCACCAAAAGCCTCCTTTGCTTGTGGATGTTTACATTTATCAGGGTGAACTAGCAAAGATATCTGCAAGAGGAAAAATTATTATTATTATACACATTTCATTGGATATCCATAGATATGAATTCATCACTAACAGTGGTTGTTTGGGTCACCTTACGATATTGCTTTTTCACATCTTCTATAGATGAATCAAATGGCAGATTAAGATACTCAAACGCATTCAACTTGAAGCATGAAAGGATCCTATAGCAACCCAAGAATGACAAAAGACATGTTAGTAGAGTATGTGGAATCAAAAATAAAAATGACACATACTGTGAGTAGTTTATAAATAGGAATAGTAAGAGGTCATGTTGATAATGACTTGTGTAGTTGAAACTATTTCTCGATTTTGACGTTAAAAATGATACATACTGTAAGTAGTTTATAAATAGGAATAGTAAGAGGTCGTGTTGATAATGACTTGTGTAGTTGAAATTATTTCTTGATTTTGACGTTATTTATATACTGTTTATGATTATGAATCTAAACGAAGGCTTAGTACAATAGTGCGTCTGCCCAAGTTAGCATGAATTACACCAAATCCGCAACAAAGTCTGTTTGTTTGAATGAATTGTACATCCAAAATCATATACTAAGAGCTGGTTTAGTAGATATTTTATCCCCAGCCCCCAAAAAAAAAAAAAAAATCGTTTTCCCCATCATCATTTTTAACTACCAATTTACTGATGTGAAATTTTTTCGTACTTTCTAAAATTCCTTTTTTTTTCCCTTTAACTTTTTAACCACGCATTCAAACATCATTTTGCCCCCAAAAATCAGTCAAAAAGAAAAAAAATAAAACAGTAAAGAGAATACAAGCCTAAAAGAAATTTCAAGAAAGATGCAAGCAATTTATGAATTATTAAATTGCAAAAAGAACCTGCTAATTAAAAGAAAATCATCAAATTTGCTAACCAATTATAATTAAATGCAACATAAAAGAACCTGCTAAGGATTAATTTTGAATGCTTTAATATGGTGTTTTTCGTATATTTTAGCAAACTTCATAGATTTCTAACACTAGTCCCGAGAATAATAGAGAATATGCGGAGTCTATATAAACAAGCTTACTTTTCTTTTATTACATTTAGCTGTTGATTATTTATTGAGATTTTGAAGCCATTCACATGATTGTGCAACACAATTGAAGCATGATACACCATAGCGTTCTAGGTGAGATGCTTAGTTTACTCTTATTTTTTACAGTACATCCAAAATCATTATGAATTCTGATACCCATCCATCTTTAATTGCTATAATTAATCCTCTTACATTGTATTCCATCAATTGCTCATATATGGGTGTGTTTGTCCAGGAGTTAACATAATAAGCATACTAGACATAAATAAAGAGGGTAGTTTTAGGTCTAGCATGCTTACTACATTAACTCCTAGACAAACACACCCAACGGTCCATAAAGAAAATGTATCTCCTTCCCCAATTGTACAACCACCACCCCCCATTGATGTTACCAATATGCAATCGTCTAGCACAAAAAAGGTCATTTGCCAGTAGCCACAATAAGGTTCCCAGCCATAAGCATTCGGCCAAGGCCTCACCAGGTAAAATGCGTGGAAAACTTTGAATCACTGCCACCTAGCAGTACACCTCAGAGCCTTTGAAACAGTAGCCCAAGAATTAGCACAGAAGTTAGGCATTTATCGCTCAATCTGCTAAGCTACTTATTGCTTAAAAAGTTTTGAATAATGGATATAAATGAAGTTAACGCTTTGTCTTAGCAAAGATGTGCTGATCTATCATCTCATTCTAAAGGTTCAGACATATGAAGTGTCCAGCTGTACAATCCCGTTTAAAATTAATAACTAGCTTGCATCCATCTTGGGGGGCAAGATTAACCTAATAAAATAGGTCAACCGACAACCATTTATATATATGCAATGCAAGCACATACGCTGCTAATCCAACTGATTAGGACCAAAACTAAGTAAACTCTTGATATTCATCTGCTTGATAAAGCATAAGATTCATCTCATTCTAAAGGTTCAGATATATGAAGTGTCCAGCTGTACTATCCCCGTTTAAAATTAATAACTAGCTTGCATCCATCTTAAGGGGCAAGATTAACCTAATAAAATAGGTCAACCGACAACCATTTATATATATGCAATGCAAGCACATACGCTGCTAATCCAACTGATTAGGACCAAAACTAAGTAAACTCTTGATATTCATCTGCTCGATAAAGCATAAGATTCATCTCATTCTAAAGGTTCAGATATATGAGGTGTCCAGCTGTACTATCCCCGTTTAAAATTAATAACTAGCTTGCATCCATCTTTAAGGGGCAAGATTAACCTAATAAAATAGGTCAACCGACAACCATTTATATATATGCAATGCAAGCACATACGCTGCTAATCCAACTGATTAGTACCAAAACTAAGTAAACTCTTGATATTCATCTGCTTGATAAAGCATAAGATTCTTCCATGAAAACATTATTTTTCAAGGCTTGCTCAAAACATTAAGCATCTTCTAGCTCTTCAGGATGGAAAGTCAGTGGGTTGAGTCTGTTGACCTACATATGTAGACAATGCACCCCTATAAAAGTGACTAACACCTGCATTATGCTGAGATCTGAATAACCAGTAGCAGCATGTACTGTACACTATATCTATGTATGAAAGTTCAAGTGATGATATTTTCTTCGGGTGGTCCAATGGGTGCCAGGGTGGATAAACATTCAGCGAATTAAACACCTATGGACCACCTGTTATAAGTTTTACAAAACACAGCTACAAATGATCAAGTACTTGGATCTTCCTTCACTAATCTCCAAAAGAGATCAAATTTGCAATAACTAAATGATAAGACATATAGGAAAACTTGAAACGAAAGAGATTCCTCCGCCGCAGCTCTGTGGGCCATAGTTAATTGTCTGCATGTCTTTAAGTTTGTCTAGTTCATGAAAGACAGAAAATTCAAATAACTATAGCCACCATCATTAGCTACAATCATAACAACAGAAAGTAGCTGTGGTACTTGCTGCTTTAAATTTCAATAATCTCAGGGATGAATATTAGATGTTTGTATAAGTTGAATTTCTTAAATCCCCAGAACTTTGAGCCCTTAGTCCTGAAGGAAAATTATCACCGCACTCACACTCAGTCCAAAGAATTTAGAGATCGAATTTCTAACTTCTTCAATCACGAAACAATTTCGATCACTTTGTCACAAAATTTCCAGGTCCATATAAAGTACAGATAACTCAATTTTAATATCGAATTGAAGGACATATTCTTAAATCCACTGCTAGGCCATTGACACATCTGCACCATTATTCCAAATATACAACCATGCAATCTTAGATGGAAAATCCAAAAAATTCTGTTGCTCTATATATCCCACCTTCATACTTAAAATATGACTTACATATATAGCTAGCTATGCACATATAGGACCTACCATATGGCAACCTATTTAACCAGAAAATAGCAGATTTTCTCGTTGCGTCTTATAAAAAGAAGAAAACAGAACCCTAGTGATATCAATTGACATAATTTTTCTCCACCATAAATTCATGTTGAAAAATAGGTAAAATGAAAAACCTGTTGACTTCGTTGTCACGCTCAACCTCGCTTACTTCGGCCAAGAATTGCTTGAGCAATAAATCATCTGCAGCGGTGGAAGCGTCTCCCATCGGGAATCGATTTGCAGAGTATTTGCTTCCTTCCCAAAATAAACTGGAAGTCTGGAAATGCGTCTCATTTAAGATTTGGGCCTTTCGGTCTGGGCAGTAAGGCCCAATACCTTCAAATACAGTATTAGTATTATTTTGTTAATTTTTTTCTCTGTTTGGTTTATTATCTTTTATTATTTGTTAGAAATTTCAATTTATCAACATGGTATTTATCCTTTTGATTTTTTTTTTTACCCTTTTCCTTTTTCACTTGAATCAATGGAGATCTAACCAACAAATTCTCAAAACTTGGGGATCTGTCTGTCTAGAGAAAATGCTCAAAAAATAGTCCAAAGGAACCAAAAAAACTAAAAGCTTTTAATTTGCTACAACTAGATATTTATTTATTACCAATATGTGATGCACATTATTTTTTAGAAAAGGTAATTAATGCAAGTTATCTTTATCATTCAATCAGATAGCGGATCATTTCCATTTTTTAGATTTTTGCATTTTCATTCTCAGGTAGACAATTTATTTATCAAACATCTTTTACGCTAATTTATTTATTTATTTTTTATTTTTGATACTTAATAGAATGACATTTTTATCTTTATCTTTTGGAAAACATAAATAAAATGAATAAAGTAAAAGGAAATATTCTAAAAAATACTAGTCCAAAAACCTTTGTATATCAAATATGTTTTTAATTGTCTGAAAAAAGGGATTCATTTGCATTTTAAAATAATATTTGAGATTCTTGCTACAATATGTTCTTTGTTTATTTTTCTTTATTTTATTCTTGCTTTTCTTTGAAAAAAGGGTAAAATTGGCATTTACAATGTTTCTCAAGATGGAACTAGTTAAATGATGTTTTGCACAAAGTAGTATTCTTGGGGATGTAAATTTCAAGATTTTAAAGGAATAGATGATTTGTACAACATGATTCAAAAGTAGGAACATTTTGTGCCAATTACTCTTTAAGTAAAAGAAATCAAAATTATTTGTCAAAGTGATTGGTAGGTTGAACAGCTCTCCACTTCTTTCTACTATTTAAATATCCTTAACGAACATATCCATTTAGGATAAAACTAAATATTCATAATGATTGACATAAGAAATGACATATTAGAGATAAAAGTCATGATTAACATATTTAACATAAGAAAGTTTCAATTATCAAATGGATTATACTAAGTACACATTTATTTTTGTACATCCTATGTATACTCTGTAATAAAAAATAAGGTAAAATATCATTTTTATCTTCCTATTGTAAATATAGTGCTGTATTAGAAGGTATGTTAAAAATGTTAGCATGATCCATGTTAGCTTATATATGGTTGTTCCCAATCTCTCATTCAATGTTAAGCAACTTATATATAATTATTAATTCTTCACATATTAAGGTTGTCCACTTGTAGGCTAACTTATAGTCCACAGGTAAAATAGGGCCCCTATTTGAAGCCCCTTGTATTGTGGTACCACGTACCCTGAATGAAAATCACACAACACATAGTAATACTACCAGAAAAAAACTGAAAGTCCGTCCAATTTTCATAAAGATAAACTCATTTTTCTTTTTTATCGGTTCTACAATGTATACTGCCTTTTGTATTTGTGCCCATTTAATTTCTATATTTTTTCCATTATATCCTCATTTAATGTGTAGTGTTATCAATAACGATATATTATCATCATTTTATGTAAGAATATATTTTTTTTAAAAAAATACAAATAAAATTTACTCTTCCAATAATATTAATCACAATTTTTTAATCAATCTAAACCATAACCTTAATCCAAAGGGGAGACAAGAACATCTTAAGGATATTGTTGGATTATGATGTCCCAAAGATGAAGATCAAATATTGGACCAGACATGACTGATATCTTCACACCATTGGCTAAATTTTGCAAAAGCTGTGGGAAAGAAAAAGCTGATTCCATTATGATGCAAAGACAGACACAAAGACAAGACTCCCACCAAGTCAAACCAAGACCTCAGTTAAATAACTACCTCAATTCTTTCCATACTTGACAGTACTGCAACATTGTAAAATTTAACAAAATATTTTTATTACAAGAAATCACAAATTTAACATAAAATAACCTTAATTATATTATACTAGTATTCTTCAATTTGTTTGATTATTACTTATATAGTTAACTAATTAATCTTGATTATTATTATTCCATCAGGAGGCCACACAGTAAGTTTTCCAGATTATCATGGACCTCCCTGGCTTCTTGCATCCTCTTGATGATGGAACGTAGTATTCATCCTTGTTTCCTTTGATGACAACCATGTTTTGATGATTTTCATATGTTTCGATTCCACCATTGTTGAGGCATGCATTGTTCTTGAGGGATGTGGGTTGTGAAGTGATCAAGGTGGCCGCCTTGTTTCGCCAGAAGTAGTGGTATGAGTTGGCGGCAGTGGTGGCCGGTGGTGGAGATGGGATGAGACGAGGCACCCGGCTGGGCCATGGTGGTAGTGATTGTGTGATTGGTAGCTCTTGATCAACCTCCTTCAAGTTGACAATTTTGTCTGGATTCTTGTTTCCTAGCCTCATAAGCTTCTTCATTGTACCAACAATGGGGAATGATCTTGTGTTATGATTCATAATTACGAATTCGACCCCCTTCGAGACTCGACTTTGCTTAACTCCCTCCTCAGCCGCCTCAACCACCACCTCATCCTCCTCCTCTTCCTCCTCATAACCACCATGATAACCACCATAGTTTATTTCTCCGTAGACCTGATCTTGATCAGTCTTATCCTCAACCTTATTTTTGTTGATTGTGTCAGCACGTGACTTTTCAGAAATGGGGCTATTGGGAAGACTTAAAACAAGGCGGCCGTTGGTGCGTTTCACGACGAAATTACTTCTTTGTGGGACGGAAACAGCTTCGAGAACAAGCCGACCATTTTGGCGGTGAGATTGAAATCTAATGGAATTTCCATCGGTCGAAATGGACGGAATAGGGGGAGGCAAAGGTCGTGGCGGCGTATTCTTGTACTTGACAACACGAACATCCTCGAAAGAGTTCGGTTTGTCCACTAGTTGTCCTTGATGATGTCCAAAATCGTCTTTTTCTTCATCTCCATCAATTTCGGAAGATGGATAGGAAGAAATAGCATCAGAGCCAGTTTCTGAGCCAGTTTCGGATCCAAGACTTTCAGTGCAAATCTCCAAACTTTTTCCACTCAAACAACTTGCTGATTTCTTCACCAGAGGATGAACATAAGGTGTTGAAATCTTCATTCCATCTTCATTCTTTTTGAATAAAATTGAACCCCAAACATCTAATGCCGAGGGTTTACCTGCACCAGCATCACCCTTCTCCTTCCTGCATTCTTCTTCACCGTCCGATGAAGAATCATTTGATGATTGATCTGACGGCTGTGATGGAATCTTAGTGAAAAACCCACTTTGTTGCAGCCATTTCTTGGAAGACATGTCAGCTGATAGTGTTCTTCTCAGAGAAGAAGATTTGCTTTTTTCACAGTCTGAGCAAAGAATAGTTAATATTCCTTGTTTTTCCATTGATGGGCTCTTTCTCACTGCAAAACAAAACAAAATAAAACAAAACAAAATCCTAAGAAACCAACTTTAATAAGATTCTCAAAAAACAGAAAGAATAATGCTACATGCTCCTCATGGTTCAACAGCTGGCATCGAGGTTATATATCATAATTCTATGATGAGAAAAACACATGATAACTTCGATGTGAACGATGAGGTACATGTAGCGTTACCGAGAAATAAAATTGTGTAATTCGGCGATGCATGAATACCTGAAGCAGACAACAGCATCCAGAAGAGAGGAGATATACCAGTGGATGGCAGTTGAAAAGCTAAGGGAGAAGAGGAAGGAGATGATGGAGGATTCTTTGGCTTAATGCAAATGGGAAGGGGTGGGAAAGGAGGGTATTTGTAGGAGGACGAAAAGGCTGTGGAACCTTGTTCATGGGACCCACCACCCTACGCGGGATTTTAGGCAACCACATTTTAGTACAGACAGAAGGTACCATGCTGCAAATTTTGTTGTCCTTCCAATTTCTATGGTAAATTTTTTGAAATACGATGAATTGTATAACAGTGTAGAATAAAGGCAGATGAAAAGGTATGTATGTTGGAACTAGGAACTGGGAGTTAAGGAGAAAAGCTGGTGGTAAAATTGTTTAATAAAGCTTTTCTTTTATATAAGTAATAAAAAAAGAAAAGAAGGAGCGTCTAGATCTCCTGTTCTGAATTATGTTTCATACATTCTTTTATTCAGTGAAAATATATCACATTTTTTAATGAATATACAATAATGTATAGGTAATTTATTTTTATTGGACGAGAACCAATGAATTGGATGCAAAATATATAGATCAATAGAAGATTTGGGATCAGAAAAAGACTGCCATTAGAAAATATTCCTCCCGTCTCATAAAGATAGCTTTATTTTCTATTTTCGTTCATCCCAAAATAGTCCCAATTTCTTAATTAATTTCTTAATTTTCTTATATACCCTTATTTAATGTGTGTCGTTATCCACATAGAAGAATTATTAAACTCAAATAATGAATAAATGTAAGGGTATATTAAGAAATATATATGTTCTAAAATATTACTTTTCCAAGGTCATTAATTGATATTTCTTAATCTTTGTGAACAAAAATTGAACTATCTTAATTTGTAAGACCTGGGAAGTCAGGAGTTTTATAGAGAAATATATATATATATATATATATATATATATATATATATATGTATGTATGTTTTGTAGTATGTGTGGTTGAAAATTAATTAGTGTAAATAACAGATTTTTGAAATAGTTCTCTGGATCGAACAAGCACTAAAGTTTGTTTGGAGAAAAGTGATTTTTTTTTTTAAATGTGCAATTAAAAGATAAGAAACTTTATGGAGAAACATGAAAATAATGCTTTATGTGTGTAGCCTAATGACATAACGTCCATACGTGGACAATATATAGTGCCTACATGTGAATTAATTGACGATACATGTCCTCCATAATAGTAGGGAGCAGGTGACATCCATCTGCCCATATATGAAACCATATGTTGTTGGGTAACATATGGTGTCCACATGTTGCCGGATGGGCGAAGCATGTAATTGAAAATGAATGTATAAGAAATTGATTGTTAAAAAAAAAAAAAAACACCTTTTCTAAACAAGAACTTTATAAGATTGAGTTACATAAGGAAATAACTTCAAAGATGGCAATTAATCATGGAAATAACTAGACCTATTTATCTGCATTTAGATTATTTAAGGCAACAAGTTTAATGCACAAGATACAAATGATTTCTTCATATATAGGTTTACGGAAAATTTATAGTATGTAGTTTTTATTCTTGTTGATATTGGAAATGTGATGTCAGAATAAGTAAATATATGTTAAGCGTGTATGTGTTAAAATTTTATGTAAAAATCATATATACACACAGCATGATATATTGCTAAAGTCTCTATTCACACCCTCCCTATATATGTCAAAATACTATTCCCCCCCAACAAAAAACCTTCCACCCCCACACCCTCTCTCTCCCTCTTTCAGAGTTTAATTTACAAATTAATTTTTTGGTCTTCTCACAACCAAGTGGTGAACAATGAGATTCACGTAGCATTGCTCAATTCATATTTATCATACATTAGAATCATTTTTGGATGGTGATACACTCATAAGTATTTTATAACTATGGAATTGTCCTAAATGAATATTAATTAATATTAGAATTAATGAAATTTTAGTTATCTTTTCATAAATATTATAATTCTATATTTTCGTTTACTTCATATTTCATTGGTAATATTTCTTTTATGTAGTATAATTAATGAAATTTCAAGCAAATATTTAGTTTGACAGACATACTTTAATGCACTAATCTATAAACCTGTGTATTGCACGCATGTCATATATGCAAATGAGTGTGTAATGTATTTGAAGTATTGATATTCTTCACAAAAAAAAAAAAATTCGACATAAGAATAGAGAGAAAACATTTTAAGATTACGGGAGCAAATATTTTTGTACAATTATAGATATAATGCAAATATCCACCGTAGGAAAAAAATTGGTCAGATGCAAAAATAAAATTTTAGTTGTATTTTTTAGACAACACTTTGATCTTTAATACTCTTATTTGTCTTATCTTCCTCCGGCAAATATAATAATAAAATTAATAAAAATTTTCTTCCATCTCACTCATGAAAATAAACATGCCAAAAAGGAAAAGAGAAAAAAATGACAAGAATAATAAATTACTAATAAAAAGCTATAAATATTTTTTGTAATTTTATTATGAACAAATATAAAGAAAATCAAAAACTGCTTAATGAATATGAAATTGAAAATATATCACAAATTTTATTGTTTTTGATTTACTGATAATTTTTTAAAATAGAAAATGGAAATCTTGAAAATAATAACGTTCGAAAAACTGATAATAATTGTTTAAAATATCACAAATTTTATTGTTTTTGATTTAATGATAATTGTTTAAAATAGAAAATAGAAATCTTGAAAATAACAACTTTCGAAAAAAATGAAATCAAGAATTTAGAAAGATATCATAAATATGAAAAATCACGAAAATATTAAAATACAAAACCTTACCAACTACTCCTGCAACAATATTGAAACATAAATTCCGGTGTATCACTGATGAAAACCATAACAATAATCATATATCATGTCCAAGGGGGTTGCCCAATGGAAAAGGCACCCTCTTACAGGGTGATTAGCCCAAGTTCGAGACACCATCCCATTCTACGATCCCACCCTGTATTAGAAAACCATGTAGCATAAATATGTATTAAAAAAACATGTAAAATAGATATGATAAAAAAAAAAAAAGAAGTATAAAGTTAACAAAAGAGATTACAGATATCTAATAGCACTTGAATACATATTCTCTGTAATCTCGTCAAAAAAGTTTAATGAAACAATTGTTGTAAACATATATATATATATATATATATATATATATATATATATATATCATAAAACAAAAAAAATTAAAATGTAAAAATTAAAACACAAGCAAGTAAATAAATAATATCAAATTAAATAATTCGGGTTATACAAATTTGTAGATTTTTAGTATAACATTAGGGAGAAGACACTAAAAATGTGCAATGCTTGAAAAAAATTCATTTATAACTCACAAAATTAATGAAAATTAATAGTTACAAAAAATTTAATAGACTATTAAATTTGACTTTGGACGTAATAAATTATTATCAAATTAATATTAACTGATTTGATTCTTTTAACTACTAAGTGATTTTCATTTTGATTGAAATTATTATGAGTTTCAAGTGCTTCACCTCCTAATCAATAATAATAATAATAATAATAATAATATTGTTATTATTATTATTGTTATTATTATTATTATTATTATTATTATTATTATCAACTGAATATTGATTAAATTATATTTTAAACTCCTGATTAAGTTTTTATGTCAACAGAATTATTAGGAACTCTGAATCCTTCACGTACTAATCAAATACAATATATTTTTCTAATAATATTATGAATAAAGTTTTGTTTCCTAATTTTTGTATTTAACTTTCTTAGAAATCGTGTAAAATAATTTAGTAGTACATCTAGTGAACATTGTTAAGATACATAGGGTTATTTTGTTTTATCTACTTACTAAGGATGGAATAGTCTTTTCGCTTTTCTTTATTTAGCCTATATAGAAGTGCAATTATATTCACACCACCATTTTTAATTAGTACACCATATTTAAATTGTAATGGAATTCCTCGATCAATTTTCACTCATTTTTGTGTTTTTGTCCTCAGTCATCTTTCATTCATATTATTATATTTTTAAACTTCAATTAAGTGAGTACATCATGTCTCAAATCACAATTATTCTCTAAATATTTTGTGAACATACATTCAATTGAGGCTCAAATATTTTGTAAAAGTTTTATTTTTAAAATTACAATAAATAAAATCAGTATGTTTATACTTCATTGACTAATTTATAATTAAAAACTTGCACTCCAAATTATTTGTACAAATTAGAAGAAGGTTGATGATAAGAATTTGATGAAAAAGATTGAAAGATGCGAATGACAAGTTAAAAGGAAATTAAGGATGTTTGTTATAATTATAATATGGCATGTCCAACAAAAATTGTAGTGTTTGCATAATTACCCTTAAAATAATCTATTTGTGTTTAGGTTTCTACATCAATAAAACAAACCCTAAAATTTTGGGACGTATATTTTTTTAAGAAATAGATAGGAAAATATTTACCATGCAAATATTTTGCAAGTAAATGGTTTACAACTTGCAATCAAACAAACCCTAAAATTTTAAATTTGTTTGAACGATTTAAATAAATTTAATTAGATGACACAATTCAGCAGAATAAATACCTATTCCACTTTCTTGACAAGTTAACGGAATGATATTATTTTGCCTCCAAACAATAGGAAAAATGATTATATTTTCACCTTTTATGGTATAATAAAGAAATGGAGCTGAAAGTGAGAGCACACAGCAAACAAGATAAGGCTAACATCACTAGAATATTTTTGCCAAGCAATTTACAATTCGGCAAAGCACAAAATGGATGATGATTGGATGAAAATGGCTTAAGATGGAAGCGAAGGAATCACTTTCAAAGGCCACCATCATCATTGGCTGAAAATAGGATAATTCTAATTGTACAATTAGTCGTGTAAATAATTATATAATTATGTGAGGCTTCACCGACCTTATTTTGCAAAATTGTAACACCCTACACATCTGTACAACTAACATGCTATAAACAAAAAAATAATCTATATATGTATGTAGAGTTGAATTATACACAATGATAAACAAATTATAAAAATTTTCCATTTCTCTCTTTTGTTATCCTCACGAATCGTATTTTAGTTGGTTTTTCAAGTGTATGGTAATCACCGACTATAGGAAGGTTTTCTCCCTTACAAGGATCCAAAAAATAATATATTCATCCCCCTGTCTGTCATTATGTCTTCTCCTTCTTCTCTCCAATTTCTATACCTACTCTTCAAGATTTGCATCAACCCTACGATCGGAACCACCGTTACAGAAGCGGTGTACTAGTATCTATGGATGATGTATCTCTATTCTTTGTACTTGCGTAGATATATGATGATACGAGGAAAATTGAAAAGTTCACGTGGGCCAGAATATAGTAGTCTGTTGTCATTATTTTTTATCACACACCAGACAATAGGTTTCTACTAAGCCTCATTGAAACTCAATTTGTTTGAAACTAATCACTATTATTGAGAATGATATATTCTTCACTGTCAACAGATATCACCGCCAATCTCTCTTTACGTCAGGAGCGGAAGATTGTAAGATTAGTGCCCGTTTAGCAACATGATCCCCTGTATAATTTGTATTGTATTTAATCGACTAAAAGTACGAGACATGTTCTCCTCATTCCATGGGGAGGATAATGCATTCCTACTACGGACGTAATGGTACTACATCAGTCTGAGGCGATGATGTAGCACTATCATATCATCATATATTAATTAAAAATAATTACGTGACAGTGCCATGTAATATCTTGTTGATTGATGCACTATCCTCTCCTCATGGAGGAAGGAGAATAGCACTCCTACGAGTATTAGTAATCTATATATCTGTTTAATCTAATTAGTTACATACTAAGCGCAAATTACATAATTACAAAATTAATCTAATGTTTGCATCGATACAAATTTGTTATATTAATGAGACATATATATATATATATATATATATATATATATCGACCTAGTGTTAAATGATTTCAATTTGATCGTATTTAAAAAAAAAAAAAGGAAAACCTATATTCACGTAGATTTCAAATAAACCCTCTCCGTGAGTAATGATGGGAGAGTTGAAGAGACAACCAAATTTTATGTGTTTGGCACAGACCTGGGAAGGCAAATGTGTGGCCTTTGATGCCTATTGTCTGCCTTTAAAGCAATGTCAGTCAAATCCTATACCCTTTATCTATTGCCTCCTCAATTAGCCTTTTTTATTTTTTATTTTTTATTTTTCTTTTAGTTTTTATCTTAGTGACTTGAATTGCATAATGAAAATATTCTTGAGATTCTCAAATCACTACTTGTAAGATTCGGATTTTTGATTGTCGGTCTAGTGATACCCTGTCATCACCATTATATTTGCTTTGTCTAGGGTTTTTTTTTTCCCAAAAAAAGAGTTGCTTTGGGGTTAATTTCATCAACCATCATTCAAGTTGTACAAAAATAACAAAACAGCCATTGAAGTCCCAAACTTACACCCACTGTCATTGAAGTGTAAATTACTTTCATCAACGATCACTGAGGATATAATCATCCAAAATAAAATTTAAAAAACTAAGGTGTAAATTTATATTGAAAAGAAAATTACAAGAAAGCTCTCTTCTTCTTCAATCCAACCACCACAACCGCCGCCTTCAACCACCAACACTATAAAGTCCAACCACTAACACCTCCTCGCAGCACACCAAAATTTGGTGCTTGCACCAAAAAAGTGGTGCAAATTTGCACGAGTTTTTGGTGTTGTTTCACACCATATTTCTGGTGCAAAAAACAACAGAGAGTGCAGCATTGGTGGTGATCGAATTTTCGTGATGGTGGTGTCAGAGCAAGCGGCGGTGGTGGCCGGATGGGAGCTTCTTTACAATTTTATTTTCCATATTGCACATTGATCTTTTAAATTTTATTTTTAACAATTTAGGCCATTACTATGCAAAAATTACACGTTTATTATTTTTGAATTAATTACACATTTATTGATTACATGAGAAATAACTGCAAAAGATACTACTTCCAAATCGATTGCATAAGTAGAACAAGCCAGCAAGGTGAAATGCTAAAAATTCTTACAAATTAAGAGGTATTGAAAATTGTAGAGAATATAACGTATGCAGCACATGCGCGAAAAATATTGTGAGGACAATTACAAGCATATTAACGTATATTAAATGAATTCAAAAATTAATTACATGATGTCGAACTTAAGAAAATTTAAAATGTTGTGGGACCATCGATTCCCAATCCATACTGCCCTCTGATTTGACTTTTTTTAAGAACTATATTCTAACTCAAAAATCTTTGTTACGCCACCTTTGATCGATCGTTCATTCTCCATTTTTCTTTTCCATTCCTAATTACTAAAATATCAATTCTTTGAATACGAACTTAAGTCAACACCAAAATCACTGGTTGATAGAGTCCTTGTGATTAAATTTAGATTTTAGTTGCCAAATAAATAATTATATATAAGTGAAACTAAAAATAATGCTAACATTCTCCCTTGCTCTAATGTATTAAAATAATTAAATATAAAGTTTTAAAATAAAAACGCCGTACAATATTATTTTCTAAAAAGACAGTGATTCTAAGTTGACTCGAGTATGTTTAATTATCATAATGAAAGGAATCAAGATGCCATAATAATAGTTAGTTATAAATTAATATATAGATGGAATGGAATCATCTAATGAGTGCATTGACATTTGTATTACTTTGTCGAATTTTTCTGTTAATTAATTCAAAAGATTTTGTATTACTACGTATTTCTACTTTCTCACCGCCCAGCTAGTCTACAAAGAGATTGGATAATATTATTTATTATTTTGATATATATTTTAAACATATTTCTTTATCTACAAAATAAATTTATTTTATTTTATCCTTTTTAATTGGACAATCAAAAGTCGTAGAAAAGGATGACAATTAGTTTGGATTCCAAAAGTTTGTTTCCTCTTGGTCTGATACTTTCATCATTGATTTATTTTAATGAATATTTTTGTATCTCAAACCGAAATGATCAAAATTTTTTTTCTCTCTCTCTCTCTTGAAAGAGGGGAGAAAATCAAATTATACGTCATATATTTAAGAGTAATGTCATTCTTTAATTAGCAAATCCTATACACAATGAGGTTAATTACCACCAAAAAGAAAAAGTTAATGACCAAAAGATTTACTTTGAAGTCTTTTTGGATTACCTTTTATTGACAAAATAATTCACAATAAACTCTTTACCACTAAAATTTTCATTGTTAAAAGTAAACTTTCTCTTATTTGTTAACCTTTAATTTCAACGTGGTCATGAAAATTAACCATATATCAAAGTTATTAAGAATAATAAATAAAATAAATGAAAGTTCTCAACAATTCATTTAACTTATATTTGTGAATTGTATAGTGGACTTAGAAATTACATTAAGGGTAGTTTTCATACAAATGCCACATCAAAAGAATTGAATTTTGGGTATGTTTTGTAGGCCAAATAAGCTTGCTTATAATTTATTCAGGAGCTTATAAACTCCTACTAATTAAATAAGCTCTGTTGGGTCGGAGGAGCTTATTTGAAAAGTTTGAGTTTATTTGAAAAGCTTCTTTTATTAGCTTTTCAAATAAGCTCATGAACTTTTCACTTTTTATTCCATTTTTTACCTTTACAAATTTCTAGAAATATATTTAATTTAAATATATCATTTTGTGTAATTTTTTATTTATAAGCCAACTTTTAAATTATTTTGCCAAACGTTTTTATTTGTATCAAGTAACTTATCAGCTATCAGCTAAAGCCATAAGCTATCAATTCTTAATTAGCTTATAAGTTATAAGCTAATTTTTCAGTTATAAGTTAGCTTATCACCTAATTCTATCAAACATACCCTTCATTTTTAGTTATTTGATTGCACAAATTTTCCATATAAACCATTTTTACGTACAACACCTTAAAGGGTTTTTTTTTTTTTTCCCATTTTCCATGCAAACTAAAATCTAGCTAGCGCCTAGGAGTTGTTTAAACGTAAATAGATAATAATTAAGGCGATACTCTTATTGACTTAACTATATTTGGTATACTTCATTTATTGATTTCAGAAAACTCTTACTTTATTTCATTTGCTGATTTGAGAAAATTCTTACTTTTCCATGGCGAAAATCTCCTATTGGACAAAAAAGGGTTAATTTCACTAACGATCATTTTAAATTCATACATTTTAATTCAAATTAAATATATTTTTGAGCGAAATCTCGTAAGTCCTTGACAAATAAAATTTTTTTCCTGAAAAACTATATATACTAATTTCAAATAAAAAATTTTTACTAAACAAAAACTTTTAAAATTACAATAATGATAATATAAACTCTCAAGAGATTAAAATTAGACTCTCTTTAACTGAATAAATAATAATTTGGCGTTATTAGAAAAAAAAATCACCTTACCGATATAAAATTACAAATTTTGAGGCTCTTATATTATGAGGGATTCTAAGTTGCTTGTTTATATTCAGACCAACTTTGCTTGTAGAGAAGCAAGCTCTCCAAGCTAAGAAAAAATTCTAATAAATCACCTCACCTAAACGTAAAGGTCACAATTTAATAAATAATTTCTTATATTCAGGACTCTCTCTAACTGAATAAATAACAATTTGACGTTATTAGAAAAACAAAATTACTCTACCCATATAGAATTACAAATTTTGGGGCTCTTATATTATGAGAGACCTTAAGCGGCTGTTTAAACTGCTTATATTCACGACCAGCTTTGCTTGTAGAGAAGCAAGCTCACCAAGCTAAGAAAAAATTATAATAAATCATCGCACCTAAACATAAAGGTCACAATTTAATAAATAATTTCTTATGTGTAGTTGCATTGTAGAATACCAACTCCAAAAGTATTAGCAAATTAATTTTCCACGAACCAAGCTGATGTAGAAGACAATCGGGTCTAGCTCTATTAACACCGCCGATTTCAGATACCAATAAATTCGATTTTTCTATATAGGGGATATAACGAAATTCATATATATATATATATATATATATATATATATATCAAAAGAAAATAAAGGGGAAAAGGAAAAAGAGAAGACAGCACAATCCAATTTCTCAAGTGTCATCATCCAATAAAGTTTATAGACTAGGTTAAAAAAAATAAAAAAATGTAACAAAAAAACAAGACCAAACGTTATGGAGAGAAAGCATATGGTTCTGGGCTTCCACTAGAAGAGGAGCTTTAATGCCACAATTCTCCAGCCCTTCTTTGCTATGTGATTCCCAATTGCACTTAAAAGTCACATTCATATACATGGACGATGCCTATCTACTAGCTAGCTAGTTAGGCCAAACCCTAGATTTCTTTATCAGTATCTTTTCTTAGTATTCTCCCCCAGTATATTTTCTAATTAATATGTATATATCCAAGAGAAAAGATTTGTACGAAAAGCGTGTGCAAAAAGTTATACTGCGATCTGGATATTTAAGACCAAGTTTTATGTTGAAAAATTAATACTTACTAGGGTGAAAACATAGAAGAAAATGTAAAAGAGGGGTCAACACCTCCATATTCCCCTCGCAATATCCTTCCCCCCCCCCCCCCCCCCCCCAAAAAAAACTATAATGGAATAAAGAGATCGCTGAGATCGGAGTTGCCCCAAAAGCGGTTGATTTTTCAACCGATATGGTGTGTAAAATAATAAATTGTTGTCACTTTTCGATTAGTGTATGTAACAATCTCCTGCATCCAATAGTAAGATAACCTTCTAATAAATTCAAAATAATTTATTTCAAGATAATTTATTTCAAGATATTGTTAAAATTTAAAAATTTATTCTTCTCGAATAACAAGTTAACAACTGATCAATTTTGCATGAATTTTATTTATCATTTATCGTTTGAGTTTTATGGAACAAGTGATTGTTTAATCTTAGTTATTTTTTTTATTTTCTAAATTTATTTCTTACCGACATGTTATGGATGCATACATGTTTACACCTGTCAACAATGTGTTTACAACCTTATTATTTTTTGTAAATAATGTTTATCACTGTTTAATGGCTTTTGTGAGTCCTAAATAATTTTTGAATCTCGTTTGTGGATAATTGGTGCAAGAAAATGTCCAACTTCAAGTCCCCATGACTGAATTTTCAAAAAAAGAAAAAAAAGTCCCCCGGACAGACAAAATGCGCTCATATGTGTCGCCCAGACACCCCACAAGTGGAAACAAAGTATTCATAATTCTTCCACTTCACCATTATTAATGTTGGGAAAAATGTTGGGAACGCAAAAAATGAGACAGAAAAAGTTTCAATTTGAAATAATGTGGTGCATGGAAAACTCTTGGCGCAAAATAGGTTTTTTCGCCAAGCTAAATTTTAATTTCTTTAATTTGTACAAAATAAATCATTACCGTACCCTTTCGTATTATATATTCCGCTTTATGGGGGAAAAACCAAAATTAGGTTCTCCTTCAAATAGAGGGTCCCTTTTTCCCCTTTCAAATTCCCCCTTCCCCTTTTCCCTCCATATTATCTCGTCTTTTTGAGTGGAAAAAGTCAAATTTGAATTTTTTGAGCCAACATTAGTAGTGCTCATATAAGGGCGTAGTTAGGTGTGGACCAATTTCGTCTTTTTGAATTAAAAAAAGTCAAATTTAAGTTTTTTGAGCCAACATTAATAGTGCTTATCAGCTCATAGTGATATGTATCACTTGAGTGGATCGAAATTTTATTTGCAAAGCATTTGTTAGTGGAGCCTATTAAAGAAATATTTTGTAGTTTTTGTTGACTTACAAACTAAAGATACGGGCAAGTTAAATGGTAATGTACGGTGACAATTTGTGTTGAGAGATTTTAATATTGTCATTTTTTTGCTCTTTCTTTAGTCTAATATCTGTAGACATATGATTTATGATTGCTAAATTTGATGTTGGTCAATTATAAATGTTAAATACTAATTAAATTTAACATATTGAGATGTCTTACAGTTCAAAAAATATTTATTTGGCTCTCTAGGTTATAGTGTCTATTACAGGTGCTCTAAAAGTAGTGGGCTTTAGATTAGTGATGGCAACGGGTCGGGTCGGCCATACCCGAACCCGAACCGCGATGCCAAACTCGAATCCATACCCGAACCGAACCGTGGGTAATTCGGGTCGGTTCGGTTCGGGTATCCGTTCGGGTCGGCTTTTATACCCGAACGGGTACCCGTTTACCCGAAACTTTTTTTTTTTTTTTTTTTTTTTTTTTTGTAAATAGAACTTTAACCAACATGTTCACAATTCACAAATATAGTTAATACTTAAGTCTCATTGGTAGAATTTAGAATGCACACTAACACAACACTTGAAAATTAATTTTTCATTTTATTATTTTTTTTTTTTAGGAAAAATATATATATTCGGGTATTCGGTTCGGGTTCCGGGTATGACGCTAAAATCCATATCCGAACCATATCCGTCTCGGGTTTTACTATCAAAAACCATATCCGACCCACCGATCCGTCGGTTCGGGTTTTTTCGACCCGTTCGGTTCGGGTACCCGCGGTTTTCGGGTTTTTCGGGTTGTTTTGCCATCCCTACTTTAGATATAAACAACAATTGAAATTTTTTTTTTATTAATTTTTGAATTTAAGTATAAGATTTGTTGGAATTTTTGTATAGAGAATTGGTTTTGATCAAATTTTGTGTAAGGATTAATAATGCCAATAATCTCCGACTTATATTAATTTTCAGTTGCACTTTAATCCATAATTTTTAAATCTGAACCATCAAACTCCCAACTTTTCATAAATTTGCACCGTCAGTCCAAAAAATTATTCAATGTCTTGCACATCATTGATTTCTTTACACCTTTGAAATAAGAAGCCATCGTTGTGTATAATATTTTGCTGTGTTACTATGAGTTTTGTTTATTTAAATAGAGTTTTACTGATTTAATATTCATAAAATGAAATAAGATAATATCATATATTGAAAAATATATTATGTTGACCAAAATAGCACATTTAATAATGTATACACAATAAATTGAAAAGTGAGGTCAATCAAACAAGGTACAACAATAAGTTTTTTGTTGAAATTTTAAAGAAAATTAATGAAAGTTTGATAAATTAATAAGTTATTAGTTAACAAATAAATTATTAAATTATTAATTTATCTATTAACATCTCGCTAAATTAATAAATTTTGACAACCCCGAAACTATTAATTTATAAAGGTTTAACTGCACTGAAATTCAAGATTCTACTTTCTAATTCAAGATTCTACTTTCTTTTGTAGCATAGGAGAGCTAGTTTCTTCTTCTTTTTAATTTGACGAAAAAAATTTGCAAGAATTTGGACTCAGTTGTCCAAATCAAGGTAAAATATGTGTTCATTTATGTGATTTTACATTTTTCTTATTGTTGTGGTTGCATCAAGACTAGACAAATCCCACAAGAATCCTCAAAACTTGATCAAGAAATGCTTCTTCTGTATCGTTCAAAGTCTAAACATGCTTTTGTGTAGTTGATTGTGACATAAATAATCACTAACTTTGCCAAAAGTGGAAGTTCGACAAGTAATTGAGCTCCTTTTATTTCTAAACAAATTTTCATGACACAAAAAACTGTGGTTGTCATGTGCAACGACATAATTATTCGCAATATCATTATACCAACTAAATTGTACTTAACAGTAACTATTTTATTATTTTAATATCTCAGTTTGTATAGACTAATTATTTTAAAATTTTAATTAGTTGAATTAGAATATCAACATGTACTTACCGATTTTTAAATATGCAACTTTTATATACATTAAATGATGTTAATACATTTGAATTCAAAACAAATAACACTAAGTATGGTCATAGTACTGATGATCAAACTTATAGGGTCCCTCCGTTGATGCAATGTACAGTTGTTCATATCGTACGTTTCTATCTTGTAAATTGTTGGGTCATTTTCGTCAGTGTCATTGTGGTCGGATGTAATGTCCATTGCTTTTGCACACTAAAATAATAATAAGTGTTTCAGCAAACAACGTTACAATATATAAAATCTTAATTTCGTTATGACTTCTTAAAAATTAAAAGGATGAAATTCAGAACTTGTTTTCGAGAGTATTTTATCTATAATATGAAAAAAGCTTTTAGATTGATAAACTCTTTTCAGAAAAACACATCTCTATTTTTATGTAGCTCTGTATTCGGTGTCAATTAATATTATTTTTTTAAATAATAATGTTATACTTTATTTTTGTAATTTTTTAAAAGGTTCTTTCAAATTCAAATTCAAAGTCAACGCACTATTTTCTGCTTTCATGATGTTAAGTAAATTTTAATATTTCGATGATTTCTGCCTCTCTTTAATTATTACCATTGGTATTTTCACCCAGGTACGTTACACTGAAAGATATATATATAAGGCCTTGTTCTTTTCACAATCTTACAATAAAAAATTTTTCTTTCTCCTCTTTTCAATCACACACATATTTTTCAATATAATATTGACCACACATTTTACACTGAATAACGTGCATATCACTTTTGATCCCAAAAGAACAAGGCATGAGACATAATTTAGAATACGTACGATAAAAGAAAACTTGCAAAATATTTTCTAAAATTTGCGACAGAATTTTCCCTATATTTCCTCGCTATGTCATCCGTGTGTTGTACGGGAAATATGTTCAATATAAAATTACCTTGATAATGTCTTTAGTGACAATACACCTACAATGCCATTGGGATGTTTCGTTGTAATATGATCATGCTTATAGCTCTACTAAGATTAAATTTTGTCGTTACAATAGGGCTTTCCATCCATTGCAACAACATTTGTCGTTTTAGTAGTTGATGATATTATGGCGATAGATGTCGTTGTAATAAATTGAAAACCCCATGACGACGATGTCTTTTGTAACTATATTTGTCATCGCAATATCTTTGTCTAACGCAACGATTTTTGTTATTGTAATAGAGGTTTTATCTACTGGAAATAATATTCATGCCCCTATCACAATAATTATTATCATTGATATTTATTATAATTTATTGATTAATTTAATCTTCTATTTTTGCATACTTACTTACAATAATAATGAAGATTAAATAGAATTCATTTAAAATGATTTTATGATTAACCCAAATTTAGATAAGAGATTTTAAGAAATAAGAAGGATGAGAAATGAGAATAAAAAATGAATTAGTTAATTATGAAAAATGTAAGTTTAAGAAGGAAAATGTTCTTGATTTATTTATATATAATATAGATGTAGAAAATCAACTAAATCCCTGGAGAGAGAGTATGTATTGTAAATCTTTTTGATAGTATTTTGAAAATTTTTATTATTTTAAGGTTAAGAAAGACAATTATCAATTACCCGGTTCACATTATTGCTTCTAGAACATGTTACCATACTGTTTAAACTGTCATGTTTTTAATGAATTTTCAAAATTTTATTTTTTTAAAACTATTTACATGCATGAGTTTAGAAAGGGTAATGCAAGTGGTACAACAAACTAGTACAGTAATGTGTATATAATAAGGTTGAACCGTCAAATTTGCCTTCAAAAAGTTTCAAATATCCTTATTATGCATATTGAATTTCTAAAAATCTATCTTTATAAATATGTTTGTGGTGCACATTATTGTATAAATTTTACTGTACCCCTAATATTGCTCGTTTAAAAGCACTAATGATCAAATACAAATATGTTGGGCGATGATTGACATGTGCCCTCCACCCGTCCACTATCAAGGGGTGGTGCCAAGTATCAATCATCAGGCAACATATAGACATATCGGCATTTGATTTTTTGTGCGTTTAGAAATATATATGTAAACATAACATCATTATAGTTTCATGGCATGTTCTATACTAAAGACGTTGAAAAGAGCTTTAACGCAAAAAGGTTCTCTAGAAACACTTAAGAAAATAAAAGCTACGGATTATAATTTATAAATATCTCATACTCCAATTGCCCATCAAAAGTAGCAACATGGTCTTGTCATATATATTTAATTACTTAAAATTTAAATTATACTTTATAACGTGAACTTGTGCATGAACTCCACATATTATTAATTAACCAATACTTAATCAAGGACGTCATCACCATGTTAATTACACTTGCTCATTAAGAAAACAAAGAAAACTTTTGTAAAAATAACTTTTTTAGTATTTCATTCTCTTTTCTAAAAGGCTGCATTCAATTTCGTTTAAGTGACATCTGAGCTCATCGTTTCGCACTTTTATGCTTTTACTTTGTGTAGTTTACACTTATACTCGCTTAAATTAATAAAAACTCAAAATTCAATCTCACTGTTTAATTATACTTCTTAGAATATTGGTTTTAATAGGAAAAAAATACTGACAGATACTAAAAGGGGAGATTGTATACTCGTGTCCAACAAGGATTGCTTTATAGAGCTTTTCAAGAAGGCACCTTTTTAATTTATTCTCATCGACAAATCACATAACAAGATCTCCTTGCCATTATTAGACTGACTGGATGATCTATTGGCTCTCAAACAAAGGCACACAAAGTGAAAAGCATTATGTTTGCTTAAAAGAATATTTAATCAAGAATTCCCCCTTTTCCTTTTCACAATATATATTGTTAGCCGTTCAATTCGCGAATGAAGTTCCACCACGTGTTGAATAAGTAAGTTGACACGTTATATATTTTACTAAGAAATTCTTGTATACGTTGATTCCACGCGTAAATTTTTATTTTTGTGTTTCCAATTTTATGAAGATATAAATAATAAAGAGAATAATGCTAATAATAATTCCTTCGACTTTATGTTTTTTGTGTTGCAAATGACGGCTATGGAGTATGCATATATGAATGTGGTCAACTGCATGTGCTGACGTTTGAAATTCTTATTCTCTTATGGACGACTATTTTTATTGCTGAATATTTTCTCCTTCGGTAGGAAAATATTTAGTGTACGTATGTTGGGGAGAGATTATGAGAAAATAATTTTTAGATGTATAGTTAAGAAGTAAAAGAAATAAGATAATTAATCACAACCAACATATAGCATATGGCGAAGTATATATTCTATGAACAAAAATTAAATTAATTGAGTTGTAATTGGATTTAGTTAATTAAGTCCTCCGTGTTTGCATTAGTTATGACTCTAGTTTGACCTAGTACTTTAAATAACCGACCTGTATTCTATGTTTTTGTGCGGTTTTGGATTTGAAAACTCTGCCAAATAATTCTTTGAAGATGAAGAATATCATGCAGCCCAATTAAGAATTTTTTTTTTTAAGAGGATCATATATTATATCAATGGGTCCCACCCTCGCAAATGCAAGAGGCGAGAAAACGTGGAATACAATCCAAATGCAAGTGCTTGAACCGGAAAAAGCATAAGAAGCAAGTGCATGCGCTAGTCTATTCCTATCCCTAGGAACACAAGTACAAAGTCTTACTTCTAGCTCTATACAATAAGTCATAAGTCAAGCACATCCGCGGTAATGGGTGCATGTGACGAAAACTCCTCAACCAATTATGATCTAACATTCAATTGGGCACGGATTTATTGTGCCCACTTAACACATATCATCTCAGTGTTGAATATATGTTGAATAATGTAGAGACGATTTCCAATCCTTAGCGCCTGATAGGAATGAATTTTTTTTAATGGATTTTTATGTAAAAAATGAGAGAGAATGAGTGGATTTGAATGATGGAGATTTGTATAGTACATGTAGATCCCACGAAATATGTGGATGTGATTAGTTTGATCAAAATAAAGAATGGATAAAAATAGATAAAAAAAAAAGTGGAAAAAAAAAGTGATAAAATTTAAAGACTATCACGCACTTAAACCTTCTCCCATATGGCTCCAGAAGCTGGCATTACTTGAGTTGTGGCTCATGCTGAATAAGCCAACCCAAGACCCATAGATACGCAGGGTGTTTGCAAATCCTAGAGTTATTCAGTTTCCTAGAATAAGGATTGATTTTCCTTAAGTCGTTATTTCCCGGTTGGGTACACCATCTATTCCTTATTTTTATGTTGCCCATGAGTAATGTCAATTGAGTAACAATTTAGTCCACAACTTACTTAATTAGAACTACCAAAGAGCCTAATCAGATCTATTTGTTTAGTGCTAACAACAATTATACATAGCTGACATCTTGTGACTACATCTCTAGTATGATTTCTAGCTTGTACTTCATCCACTATAGGAGAGTGCTGAATAAATTGACAAGCACATAAAATCATAGAAGTTAGCGCAATTTGAGCACCCTACAATTAAATCCTCTTTACTTCTCACCCATCGTAAAAAAAATAAATAATAAATAAATAAATATTAAAAAAAGAGATTGGGTTTAATTAGCATTTTGCCCTTTTAATTATAATCTCGCTTGTGACTATCATTTTCTCTAGCAGTTTCTTCGTGACCTAGTTATGGCATAAACTCATGCATCTGTGAATATTGAGCATAGATTTAAACTGCCTTCTGAAAGAATACCGAAGCAGACTCTTAGCCAATCTCAACAAGGCTACAGATTCCTTACGAGGAAAGGATTCACTACCCGATCCCCCTCAACTTCAAACACACTAAGGTATTTTCGTTCAATATAGACCTTACTTATTGATATATCAAAGAATCTAGAGTTCACATTAGATTGATTGGATTTAGGTGATCTGCTAAGCACTCAAGAGTCGTAATCTTTTAGCAAATGGTCCTACTATTAATTGATTAATAATTCTTATGTGGTCAAGTCCAATGTGTTCGAAATATTCATTCCTCACGACTGGATATGCTAGTGCGATTTAAGAACAAACTGCCTACCACAAAGTGGTGAAGCTTATCAATATCTGACCTCGTCAAACTTAAATTGGATGTCAACCCCCATAGTCGTAGGAAAAAGTGTTAGTGCTATTTTTTCTAGGCCTCTCTATGCAGACACCTAGTCTAAACTATCTCATATCGATCAGTGGCACTTAGATGCTAACTTGCTTTATGCAAGACGTTGAATTATGCAACAGGAAAAGCAAAAATCATTTATTTATGTTAATTAGAATGTTAAGTTATGAACTATCAACTATCATAACACCAACACCAAAACCAACAAACATGAGGATTGTCAATCAAAGTTAAGTCGAGTCCCTTAAAGGGCAAGATATTTTCAAAATTTAGCATAATCCAGAAGGTTGCAACTATTTGAACACTTAAAATAATATGATGGTTGAGATTTTAGATGTAGGCCGGTTTCTAACGAAGAAGGGAGAAAAAGAAAAGGAATGTCTAGAGAGACGAAGAGGATATATTATGAAATAACAAATATAGCATTTGTTGGGCAAAATTTTTTTTCATCTAAAATTTTCCTATTTAACTGTATATGTCTGAAAGACTATCCATTGGTCAACAAATTGATAATGGGCACTCTTCACTTTCCAATTTTGCCATCATTTCACTTTTTTAATTTTTCCTTCATTTGACCATATGAATAAGGGTGAAAACATCATTTGAGAGAAAAAATGGATATACATTCAGTATACATCGGTTGACTCCTACTGTCAAAAAGTACACTGTAATCTTCTTGTGGGACCCATAGCTAGCAATTAGGAAAAAGTTAGATGGAAATAAGTGGAAACGAACAGACCATGTCTGGTTTGGTTGCTTACTGAACCGAATGGTTCAAACTTTATTTTCAACAATTTCCATTAGGCTTAAATGGGTTGGCCGAGTAATCTTGGCCCTCAAGAACGCTTACTTTGAACCTTAAGCTTAAGTGGGTTGGTCAGTAAGTTTGGTCCTCAAGAACTAAAATTTTAAAACTGCCGCCAGTGGTTTTGCCGCTAGTGGTTTTGTGAGATTTATCTACAATTTGTTCTCCATTTGCATTGTACCATGCTTCTAACTTTTGGCAATTACTTTTTCGGACATAACGAATGTCTATCTCAATGTGTTCTACTCTTTAATGAAACACAACACAAGCTCAGTTGATAGTAAACTCGCTGATATTGTTACATCGGATTATGGACTTTTTTAAAGCACTACTACAGTCCTGAAACAAACTTTGAGTCCACATAATTGAAACGACTTGTGTTAGTGTCATATACATACTCAAACTCTAGACTATGCAACAACATTTTATTCTTAAGAGGAACATGTCATCAAATTACCACCAAGAAAATTTGTAAATTATTTATCAAACTATATATTTGAGTAGCAAAATTTCTTATTTATATTGGCATGGCGAGAATCAAGGTATGGTGAATGGTGATGGTGCAAGCCACAAACCAAGCAAGAAAATCAGACAGTGGTGTCTTTTCTAGTACATGCAGTAACGAATCTTGGGATAGGTAACAAATACTACTACTATAACACTAGTGAATAATTATTCAAATTATGACTAATTGAATCGGACATAAATTGAATCAGACCATATTATTTTGCGCCATACCCGAAATCTTTCCAGATGACCTAGACTTTTGCCTTGTCTCTTGGAATCTTGTCTGCTTAACTTGAGTGTCGGCTGCCGTGATTTATTGCTTAACTTTAATCAAATTAACGTAATGAGAAATTAGCCAATGTGACCATAAATCAGACACATCCATGTGTCATTCAAGTCACTAATTTTAGGCTGAATAATTACTGATAAACATTCTATATTGATATGTTTAGCCATTGCTAAGACGGCATTTATTTCTCCACTACTATTTTATTATTGTTTTTGAATTTATTTCTATCTCTATCTTCTTTTTTATATTTCACTCTCTTTTTCTTTACACATCTTTCCATTTTTCTTACATTAAATTAAAATAATTATCATCTTTTTATGTCTCTCCTCTAATTCACTTCCACAATCCACCTTAACAATAAAGATGGTAGGTTATGTGAGTTTTAAAAATTGACTGATACGTTACTTTTCAAAAAAAAAAAAAAATTCAATTGATACGTTAATTGAAGTAGACATTATGTTCAAAATATCTTCTCTAATAGTTAATGATTAATGCCACATCAAGTTGATGTGATGAAAAATAAAATTGACAGTGTGAAGTAGACATTTTACATCTAGACATGCTTTCTTACATTGTGACTGATCAAATTAAATTATTATTATTATTATTATTTTATAAAACATTCGCTTTAATGCGATAGAATGAAAATTGATATGGAATCTGCAATCTGTAAATTCAAATGATTTGATGTATACTAAATTTATATTACTTTTTAATTTAAAAAATAAGAGAGAAATAAATGTATTAAAGGCATCTCTAATGCAATGAATGTTGATTGGAATGATGTGCAGAAGAGAGATAGTGATTATTTTAATTAAAATTGAATAGAAAGAGTTGTAAGAAAAATGTATGGAAAAAGTGAAAAAGAAAAGAGAGATAAAAATAAATTTAAAAATAATAATATAATAATAGTGGATGATCTGTAGATGGATGTGTATTTTTGGAAGTGACACTGGAAGCGAAAAAGAAAAAATGATGAAAAAGTAAGATAAAAGAGGGAAAAATTCTTAAAGAAAATAGAAAATTATGAAAAATGGAAAAAAAATAATATAAAGCCCACCTCAAATTGTGTGTTACTCTCTCTCTCCCCCCTCAAGTGCACAATGCCTAGAAAGAATGCACTAGAGATGCTCTTAAGTGGCAATAGAGGAATCATTCAGGATGACTTTTGGACGTGTCCATTTATTCTTTTATACATAATGCTACACCGACTGCATGGCTGTCAAATTGATTGCCACATCGGAGGGAATGCACATTGACTGTTGGAGATGTTCTATAACATTGAATTTTATTATAATTGGCGAATTAGCATGATAAGAACTTAAAGTATGTTTGATTGTCTATATTTTCCATGAAAAATGTCCATTTTTTACGAAACTCCTACTTTGACCATCAAACATATTTTGAATTACATGGGATTTGAATTCCACTTTAGGCCAAATATGTGGAGATTTTCCTTTAAATCAAAGAATTTAAATTCTCATACGAAGGGAGATCGCTTGAATCGGAATTGGAATTCCAATTCCTTTTCCACCCTCCAATCAAGGGTAGAAACGGAATTTAAATTTCAATTCCATGGACTTCCAATTCCCATCCCTCTCCATGAGAATTCCAATTCTTCGATTCCAAGGAAAATATTCACTTTTGGATTTGAGATGGAATTCTAATTCTACCAAAAATAAAACATGTTCGACTAAAAAACGGGAAATTTCGATGAAAAGAGACATTTTCCATGAAAAAGAACTCCAATGAAACACACCCTCAATGTAGGCTATAATTATAGATCGATGATCTATTTCTAAAATGTCTATATTTGATCCTTATACTTACATTTTATTAGCAAATCAAGAATTCTTTTGACAAAAAAGAAGATATTTTAAATATGTGCAAATTAGTCCTAAATATTTCTAAAAAGTTTCATTTAAAGTTTCAATTTTCTTATATTTTTGTTTTGGCTCATAAGCTAATAAATAATCAAATTTGGCGCACTAAATTATTTTTAATTGAAAATATTTTTAAAATAATATTATTTTAATTTGATTTATTGAAAATATAATCGATATATTAATGAAGAAAAAAGATATCAAATTAAAAACGATTAGCATGTACATTCGCGTCAATTTTTTTGTATTTTAAAAATCATTTCTGATAGAAATGTCCTCCCTCTTATAAAAGGGCTATAAGGGTAAAATATTTTTGGACGTTTCTACTCTTATAACCTTTCCATTAAACCAATAACGCCATTAATTCTTTTATCCAAATAAAGCAATGCCATTTGTTATCTCAATAAGATCATCATTAATTTAATTCGTGGAATATAGAAAGTTTAAAAATTAAATTAAACAACAATTTAATTATACATATGCAAATACCGCAATGAATAACTAATTTGTCTGTTCTCAACCTCAATTTGAACAGTAAATGAGGAGAAGTTAAAGTTGCTAGCACTTTCGTTTAAGATTACATGATAGTATTTACTCTTTACATATTATATTATTCAGTTTTCAAAATGCAAATTGAATTTCTACCCTAATAATACAAAATAATTTATAGTATCATATAAAAATAAATTTGATTTTAAAAATATAATTTTTACATATGAGATAAGAAAAGTATTAATAACAGTGTCATGTGGCTACATTTAATATCATAGCACAAATCAATTGCGACTTATATGTTGTATAGAAAAATAAAATTAAACGGTTGATCAACAAATACTTTATCATGTGTAAAGCTCTTTACACTGATCTAACTTATGATAAATATGAGTAGCTTCACTTAAATATAAGTTTTTAATATGTATTTCTATTAGAATAGAAATATAAGCTTGCTAAACCACATCTCAAATTATTCAAAATGATATTACAAAATCATGTGCAACGCACGTGTCAATAACTAGTTAGACAAAGTGATATTTTGAATTTCAACCAATTATTTTGAATTCCAACCAAACATTTAGGGCCAGTATGTTTATTAGATATATCTGTAAATTAATTTGTGATTGTAATTTAATATAAAAACTAAAAGTAATTTTTGACCAAATAATATATACATAGAGAAGGGGGGGAAAAGGAAAAGGAAAAAAAAAAAAAAACCCCACCCCCTCTCCAATCACTAAAAAGGGGGAATAAAAGGAATGAAAGGAAGATGAAACTATACAAGAGATACTTATTTCTTTGTTTTTCTCTAAGATATCAAGGTGGAAAGGTTGATCCCTTTATGAGAGTGTTAGCATCAACTCCAAAATGCATTTTAATGCATTTTTTTCAAATTTCAAATTTGGTCAAACAAATCACATCCATACATCTTCTCACTCATTAAATTTCCACCATCCAACTCCACTCATTCTCTCTCTTCCTACTCATAAAAATACATTAAAACTCATCCGCTAATGCCCTCTATATAGATCCCACGCATTGCAAGTGAAGTGGTGCGGCTCTTCATATTGAACCACCCAAAAACCAATCCATACGTTATTCATACCAAGCAATGCACCCGTTCAGATTTTGGCCTGAGCGATTGCATATCAATATAACCAAGCGATTGCTTGGCTGATGTAATTTCTCCAGTTAAATTTCTGCTTCAAAATGACCGCTTGAGAGATCACCTAGTTTTACTATGCGCGATTGCGCAGTTATAGGATCTAGTCGACATGTTCTCTTCTTTCCTATTTTACCACCTTTCATGATTGTGTTTTCGACTTATTCATTATTTCACCTATTAATTATTTTTAAACACATTATATTTCCAAGTAATATTTCTTACGGCCAATGATCTGGTCCCCATGCGGGGGAGGAATTTTTCACTGCCCCCGGGGCCCACTGCATTCAGAGGGATTGTGAGAAGAGGGTGGGGGTGCGGGTTCCATTACCCGCGCGAGCCTGAACTTTTTCGTATTTCTTAGTTTGTAGATTTCAAAGCTCAGTCTGCACTTGATTTTTTTAGCGAGGTTGGTATTTAAACTCACCTCCTTGCACATATTTTGCATATCAAATAATTGTTCAAAATTTGGATTTCCAAGTCAAGATAATTATTTCAAAAAAGAAAAAATGAACAGAGAAAGGAAATCCCCCCTTAGCCTTAATAGCATATTTTTCGCCGGTCCAAATTTATACGACGACAATGTCTAACTCTATCATCATGTGAAATATGTTGCACCACGTACATCATCATCAATCAACTAATAACCATGAATTTCCCAGAAAAAAAAAATAATAATAAATCTTATCTTGAGAGTCCCATCAAAGGAGCATCGAACATTAAAGCCATAGCTTTATGCTCAATTCCGCGTTGAACACTAATGTTGTTCCACAAATGGCATTCACACTCCACCTTTTTCTTTTACGGCAGTTTTTCCACTCAATCTGGAAAGGCAATTGGTCATTTCATAATCCACATAGAATATAATGCATATAAGAAGAGGGTATCAATTGTCTGGATGGCAAGAACAATTTAAAAAGGACAGAACATTCTAATATCTTATGTTTCGTATATTTTAAGAGATAAACAAAATATTTGCCACAAAGTAAATATGCAAATATTGTTCACTTTCTATGCACGCGTCATTTTTAAAGCAATATTACTTTTATGTACATTGATGAATAGAATAAAATCGTCGTGATTGCACATATGTAGCATGAGTCTATGAGACTTGACAGTTGTGTTTTAGTTGAACTTTAGAAAATGTAAAAAATAAAATAATAAATAAATCTATATATCAAAGTTTATGAGACTATGAGTCTATGAGCCTATGAGACTTGACAATTGTGGAGTAAAAAATAAAATAATAAATAAATCTATATATCAAAGTTTTTTAAGTAAGTAAATTAATAGCGCAAATGATTGCTCAATTATTATTATTATTATTATTTTGTGTTGCATAGTTTTTGTGCTACTAGTGTTAATCCACTCTTTAGCCTGATACGAAGTACGATTCTGCTGATCGAGTCATTGTGTCATCAATCTAGCCTCATTCTAGTTCCAGGGCTGGAATTATAAGAAAGTTCTAATGCTGTCATGATGCATTCTGACGCTAACACATAATAGCAGGGGACAATGTTATGTTAAGCATAACAAAGCACTGGCACCAGAACTAGATCAAAATCGGTCATCAATCTTGTTGATAGCGTAGCCTGAAAATTAAGTGAGGAAATGATGTGCTATAGTCTCCTCGAAGTGTTCTTCACTTAACTGATGTGACATCTACGACTCATACGGACATGCACTTAGCATTATTCATGGCAAATCTTAAAGCTTCAGTTACCGGGGGAGAGTTTTGATTTTTGAACACCCTTCCACACAATTACTAAGTATGTGTTCGGATGAATTTTTATTTTCCTACAAATTAAATTGAATTTTTAAATTGAATGCAGTGGAATTACGAGATGTATAGATAATAATCAGTAAATATGTGAGATATTTAATTAATATTAGAGTCTGATTTTGGTTGAATTATAAAAATTAATTTTCAGTCGGAAAAATTAAAAATACAAATGTATTTAAAACCAACAGAAGTAGTATTTACAAAATAGCCAAGGAAAAAATGGAAAAAGTTTGACAAGACATATCTAAGAGTTGGAACAAGTTCTCAAATATGTTTAGCACCGCACGTATCAGTGATATATCACAAGTTACAAGAATATACTAAGACAGTGCAAAATTGATTGGCAATACAAGAATCACATTAAATCTTCTTTAATTTCAAGGATTACTAGCATTTCTCACATGCGATGCATGAGATGATTAAAATAATTTATTTATATAAAATAATAATAATAATATAAAATAGAAATATATATATATATATATATATAATATTATAGATTTCAATAATGATTTATAAACTTTAATTCGAACTATTATCTTGTAAGAAAAATATCATATCAATTGTTATAATTGATCATTTTAGGTAATAACAAAATACTTGAGATCAAAATTTAAATAATACTTATTTGAACAAAAAGAAATAATCCTATTAAAAATGTTGCCAAAATTTTAATTTTATCATCAACGTTATTCCAGTAGCTAAGCCACAACGACTTTTTTGAACACGAATTTTAGAATATTAAGTGTTGGAGAATTTATGCGATGTGGATTGTATATTGTATGAAATGATAAGATCTTTATACAAAGTATCTATAAGTGAAACTTTGCATATTAATTTTTCGGTAACAAAAATTTATTCAGAATAATTGAAAAAATATTAAAAATATGACTAATGTGTGAAATACTAAATATAAAAAAAAATTTAAAATTAATTTGAAAATGAAGAGATGATTAAATGATAATTTTGACAATTATTTTTTTAAGTGGCTTGTGAAATAATAAAATGGGACATGAAAGTTAATTATTTATTTATTATAAATTTAATTATTTAACTACTCAATATTTGATCTTAAAAAAATTGCTTACTATTTGAACCACTTAATGCACATTACCTGTGAAAACTGTCTAAAACAATACCAAATAAGGGAAGTAGAATAAATTAAATAATAAAAGTAGTTAATTCTTTAAAAATGGTCAGACAAGATACTGCTACCTAAGCACCTTACCCATGTGTCTCTTTTAAATTTATATATAGTTAGATTAGATGTTAATATAGACAAATTTTTTAAAAAATTAATATTGGCAAATTCACTGGCACCATAGGTCTCGCAGTTCTGGAGCGAAGTCCTGGACTATCTACAAATTATAGAACACATTAGCCCCATAGTTTTCAATAATATTTTGCTTGATTGGCCATATGCATACTATCCCCACTAGTACAAAAATGAGTTTATGAGATACAGAATAGGCACAGTTATATGCTAAACCGTCGCCTAAACTTGGTCGGTGGTATTTTTAAAATTTTTAGCACAAGAATAGGCGATGGTGATTTTTATAACCGTCACCTATACTTCATTTAAAATTTTTTTTTTTGAGGATAGGCAACAGTTATTTTAAGGAACCGTTGCCTATACTCCTTTTTTATTTATTTTTATTTTTTTATTTCTGGAGAATAGGCAACGGTTTTTAAAAATAATCGTTGCCTATTCTCTACTTCATAAACCAGCAAACCTGCAGGAAAAAACATCTCCGGCAGAAACGTCTCCAGCAGAAGAGGGTTGCGAAAATCCTTTTTCTTGGCATTCTTTCTTCCATCTCCATGAGAAAGCTTGTTGGGAAGCAAATACATGTTACTACACGGGTTTCAAGCATCATCCCCCATCTAAAAAGGTAATTTTCTTTCTTTTCTCAAATTTTGGGTTTTGCTCATTTAGATTTTGTGCTTCGATTTTAGTGGTTCTAGGGCAGATTTCTTTGGATGTTTGATGTTATTGGGTATGGGAAACAAAATGTATACATTTGTGCGCTTGATTATGGTGAAAAATGAAGAAAATTAGGGTTGGCCGAAATTGGGGGAGATTGCGCTGATGTAGCTTCTTTTTTTTTTTTTTTCTCGATTTTCCCAGGTCATAGATTGACATTGCTGCTACATGTTGTTCTTCTTCTTTTTTTCCGATTTTTTCATTTTTCATGGTTTTTTATTTTTTTTTTTGGCATTTTTTTAGTGCTTGGGATGCCATCTTATTTTATTTATTTATTTTTTGGGTACAACATTGTGGTTGGGTATGTCGAATAATTCCCTAGAATGATGTTGTGACACTCACATTTATGTTTACACTCAAAAAAAAATCTTTTTCTTTTTCTTTTTGCATTTGTGTATGAAAAGTGCCACTACACCATATCTCGCAATTTGTCACGGTTTTAAACCGTGACAAAAAATAGCATCGCAACTGGTTTGTCACGGTTTAAAACCGTGACAAATTTGTCACGGTTTTAAACCATGACAAATTGGAAAAAAAATTTAAAAAAAAATTACAATATAATTTTTTATATTAACAAACATATTTGGTTGATGGTATAAATTAGTAACAACAATTCATTAAAAAAAACCCTAAATCCATGCAAAATGACATTATCAAATCAAATTTGATCATCACAAGAACCCGATATCTTTTTGTGCAGTCATAATAAAATTACAATTGTGTACTAAAATTCGATGTACATCCATATTGCATAAATATACACATTTCAACCGGAAAACAAGAGAACAAAAATGATAAGAAAAAGATGAAGAGAAATATGTACATCCATATTTCATAAATATACACATTTGAAAATACAACATTATTCAATCTTGTTGGCCATATATATCGAATAAGTTGCTTAATTCAAAAGTACAAGGCAAACGGCGGAAATAAGCACTAAGCTAGTAACTCCTTGTATAAATCGGAGCATCAACTGGAAATTAGTCGACTTCTTGGCACAATAATCAAACTCTTCTTGTCCCCTGATTTATCAAGGATTGATTGACAACATACTAAACATAAATACATATAAGAATTAGAAAATAATCACAAAAGAACTAAATTTCGTATCTTCCATTAACCAAGCAAACCACCTAGCTACTTAGTTTAGTACTATCATAAGAAAAGCATAACATAAAACAAGCTACTCCATGATAAATCCCAACTTTTAAATCATTTCAATCATGAGACAAACTTATACAAATTTATATCTATTGTTCCACCACATACAATCCCGAAAGCAAGCATCCTCTACTCATTTAGCATCAATATTGTAGAAAATAAATTGATCAACAAACAAAAGCCACAATTCATTAGGTCATTGCAAATTATAGAGATAACAGTTAACAGCTAGCTCAGTTCAATACACTATACTTCAGTCATTCCTAGAGTAAATCCATAGGCAAGAACAAGAGATTCTTTTATTTATTGGTAAACCACTCAGTTTTATTTTCCTTCATTCCATAACATTAGTAATCGGAACACATGTTAGATTGAAAAAAACCAAAAGAAGAAGGGAAAAAAGTGTAGGAATTTAATTTCCTCTGTAAACCCGGATCTATCGTGTTGGATTATCAAGTATAGATACAATCAATACGGAAGCGTACCTAAATCACCCATTGTGCTTGTGATATTGGAATTCCGTGGTTTTGATCTTCCAAGTCAACAAGCGGCTCCTAATTTCTCTCTGATGATGGAGAGTCAGAAAGAATGAACAAACCCACAATTGTGACCTGGGGACCATAACCATATATATTTATGACGGCCCATTAACCTAATTCAGTCCATCATAGAATTAGGAACTCTGGGCCTAGTATCTACACATATAAAGCCCATACTTTAATTTAATTGATGCATAAAAGCCCAATATTCGAAACGGTATTAGATCACTTTAAACGAGCTTAACCGAATATGATAGCCTTTAATTAATACACAACAATTACATATATTAGCCCACATGTTCGATTAAAACCTTACAATCTCCCACTTGGGCTATATATGTCACCTTATAATTGTGTATAACCTTATGAGTACTCAGAATTTTGCTATCATTACCGAATGCATCCCCAAACAATCCGGTCCATCAATTATATCAATTTAGGATCAAAGCGGTCTTCGTTACACTTAGATAGGTAACTAAACCCATCAATGGTCACATAAACCAATATAATTGAACGACATGGATCAAGTATGGATGTGTAGCATGGAAATTTCATGCAACGTGATCTAAAACATGCCTATTTCCAACTGGTCCACCTTTATACCTTAGTGAGATCGTTTCAAACGAGTTTAGAGATAACAACAAAATAAGACTTTAACTTTATAACCGAAATAACTGTATCCATAAACTTTATCCAAAATGACAGTATATGTGTCTAATATGAAAAGCACAAAATACAGACTCCCACTGAAACTATATACCCTCAAGAGACATCACACCCATATGAGCAGTGTGCTCGTGAAAGACCTTGGGTGTTAATCCCTTACTGAGCGGATCCGCAATCATGGAGTTTGTTCCAATGTGCTCTATTGACACCTGTCCACTCTGAACTCTTTCTTTAACAGCTAGGAACTTGATCTCTATATGTTTCGACTTCATTGAGCTCCTATTGTTATTGGAATATAACACTGCAGATTTATTGTCACAAAATAACTTAAGTGGTCTTTCGATACTATCCACAACGCGCAGCCCAATGACAAAATTTCGCAGCCATATTCCATGATTTGATGCCTCATAACACGCTATAAACTCCACTTCCATGGTGGAGGTAGCTATCAGTGTCTGCTTAGCACTTTTCCAGGAGATAGCACCTCCAGCAAGCAGGTAGATATAGCCCGAAGTGGATCTCCTACTATCTTGGCATCCAAATAAATCGGTCGTAATAACCAACGATCTCCAAGCGATCCGATCTCCTATATGTGAGCATGTAATCTTTTATTCTCTCAGAATACCGCATGACCCGCTTGGTCGCTTTCAATGATCCATTCCCGGGTTACTTAAATACCTCCCTAACATCCCAACAATGTACGCAATATCTGGACGCGTACAAACCTGAGCATACACCAGACTCCCTACAGCTGATGAGTAAGGAATCTTCCGCATCTCTTTAATTTCCAAGTCATTTTTGGGGCATTGACTTAAACTGAACTTGTCTCCTTTAGCCACAGGGGTATCACCTGGTTTACAATCCTGCATGCCAAACCTTTTAAGTACCCTTTCGATGTAGCTCTTTTGTGATAATCCAAGAATACCCCGAGAGCGATCTCGATGTATCTGGATTCCTAATACAAAAGAGGAGTTACCAAGATCTTTCATCTCGAAATGCTTTGCAAGAAATCTCTTGGTTTCGTGCAGTAAGCCTACATCATTGCTGGCAAACAATATGTTATCGACATATAAAATCAGAAAAATACACTTACTCCCACTGAACCTGCGGTATATACAATCATCGGCCAGATTCATCTCAAAACCGAATGAGGTGATCACTTGATGAAATTTGTAATACCATTGTCGAGACGCTTGCTTGAGTCCATAGATGGATTTCTTTAATTTGCAAACCATTTACTTCGCATCACCTGATACAGAGTTTTCTGGCTGCACCATATAAATCGTCTCATCAATGTCACCATTGAGAAACGCTGTCTTAACATCCATCTGATGTAACTCAAGATCAAAATATGCCACTAATGCCATTATAATCTTGAAAGAGTCTTTCGAAGAAACCGGAGAGATAGTCTCTTTATAATCGATGCCTTCTTTCTGTGTAAAGCCTTTCGCGACAAGACGAGCTTTGTACCTCTCTACATCACCTTTCGAATCCCTCTTGGTCTTAAATATCCATTTGCAACCGATGGGTTTCGCACCTTTAGGCAATGGAACGAGGTCCCATACGTCGTTGTCTTTCATAGACGTTATCTCTTCATTCATGGCATCGAGCCACTTTTGAGAGTTAGAACTTTCTATGGCTTGACGGAAGTTGATTGGATCATCTTCCACCACTCCAACGTCAACCTCATGTTCTTGGAGAAATGCAATATAATCATCTGAAATTGCACTTCTCCTTTCTCTAGTGGATCTTCTTAATGGCATGAGTTCTTGAGGTTGTAGAGTTTGTTCTTCTAGAGATAACATGACATTGTCTTGATCCGGAGTTGCTTCTTGAACAATGTCAGGGATAGGAACCTGATCCTGATCATTGTCAATGGCAATTGGAGGAATTTCAACATATTCCTCCTCAAAGACAAAGTCCGTAACCCTTTCTCCCCCCGCAAACTCAACATCCTCAAAGAACCGAGCATTCCCTGTCTCAAAAATTAACTTAGTTGTGGGATCATAAAATTTGTAACCCCTGGACCGTTCAGAGTATCCAATAAAATAGCAACCCATCCTTAAGGCCCAGTTTCTTTTCATTTGGCCTATAAGGCCTTACCTCAGTTGGACACCCCCAAATGTGTAAGTGCTTCAAACTGGACTTCTTACCCGTCCAAAGCTCATATGGGGTTTTATCAGTTGCCTTAGTTGGAATTCTGTTGAGTAGATATGCTGCGGTCTTTAATGCTTCTCCCCAGAGTGATTGTGGCAAGGTAGAATGAGTGATCATACTCCTTACCATGTCCTTAAGCGTTCTATTTCGTCGCTCAGCAACACCATTCATAGTGGGTGAACCAGACATGGTGTACTGTGGGACGATACCACATTCCTCTAGGAATTTAGCAAATGGTCATGGACGTTGTTCACCTGAACCGTCATATCTACCATAGTATTCACCACCACGGTCAGATCTGACGCTTTTAATCCTTTTGCTGAGTTGGTTCTCAACTTCAGCTTTAAAATTTTTGAACACGTCCAAGGATTGTGATTTTTCATGAATGAGATATATATAGCCATATCTTGAAAAGTCGTCTATGAACGTTATGAAATATTGTTGACCATTCCAAGAAGCCGTAGGGAATGGTCTACAAATATCCGTATGTATAAGTTCTAAGACGTCTGAAGTCCTATTGGCTTGATATCTCCGTTTATTGGTTTGTTTTCCCTTTATACAGTTAACACACATGTCAAAATCTGTAAAATCAAGGGAATTGAGAATTTGGTCGGACACAAGTCTCTCAATTCTCCGTCTGGAGATGTGACCTAATCTCTTGTGCCACAATGAGGCCGAATTCTCACAGGTTAATTTACGCTTTACACCTCGAGTACTTATATGCAAGGATTCATTAAAAGAGGCAATTGTATCAATTAAATAAAGATTATCGTAACCTGACAGAGAACCGGAACCAACCAATTTTGAATCAAGAAACAAACTAAATTTTCCATTTCCAAATGAACAAGAATAACCGAATTTGTCCAAAGCAGAAATAGAAATCAAATTTCGTCTAAAAGACGGTACAATAAATGTCTCATCAAGATCCAAATAAAATCCAGTCCTCAACAATAATCTAAATTTTCCTATTGCCTCTACTTCCACCGTCTTGCCATCGCCAACGTAGATGTATCTTTCACCATCACTTGGTTTTAAACCTTTCAGGGCGACCTGCATAGACACACTGATGTGAGTTGTTGCACCCGAATCAATCCACCATGTGTGTCTAGGTACCGAAGTTAAATTAACCTCAGAACAAACCAAATGAAGAAGAGTACCTTTCTTTGCACGCCATGCATGATAGTTGGTGCAATTCTTCTTCCTGTGACCTGTAGCTCCACAGAAGAAACAACCATCCTCAGTTGGTTCCTTATGCTGCTTCTTCTGTGGTGCCGTAACCGTAGCTTCCTTATCGGTTTTCCTTTTCTTGATCTTTTTGTCATTTGAGGTGCTGGCTACGTGAGCACTTTCCGTTCTGTCCTGCCTCAATCTCTCCTCTTCCTGGACACAATGGGAGATGAGCTCATTAAGGGACCATGGGTCCTTTTGACAGTTATAGCTCACCTTGAATTGACTGAATTGTGCCGGAAGGGATATCAGAACTAAGTGCACCAAGAAGCTTTCAGATAACTCCAACTTGAGTGCCCTTAGTTTTGAAGCAGCGTGGGACATTTCCATAATGTACTCCCGGATGTTCCCTTTTCCTTTATACATCATTGAGAGAATGTTAGCCAAAAGTGTACTAGTTTCAGCCTTTTCATTCTTGGCAAACCTCTTCTCGAGATCCTCAAGGAAACCCTTAGCCGTAGTCACTTGATCGGACATGGTGCCCCGAAATGCTTCTGGAATAGCACGCTTCATGACCATTAGACTTATGCGGTTCGATCGTTCCCACCTTTCCATCTCCCTATTTTCATCAGAGGTACTCTTATCAGTGAGTGCAGTAGGTTGATCGACCCGCAAAGCAAGGTCCAGATCCATGACTCCGAGAACAATCAAGACGTTCTCTTGCCATGCTTTGAAATTCGTGCCATTGAGCATTGGAATGGAATTGATGTTAGCAGAGATATTAGAAGCAGAACCTGAAACTAAATAGAGAACAATTAGAATGGCTCACATGAAGGTGTTTAGTATGCAAATAATAATTTTCAAACAGTGGTAGGGCCCATCACAAGATGCCTAGCACAACATCAATATTTAATCTTTGGATAGAAATATCAATTTGTAAGTGGCACTCTTGGTGTAGTGATCAAACACTGGCAATAAGACATGTCAATCAATAAACCTATCTTTGGATGGATTTATTGATCACACGTTAAACCAAATAATCGCCACATGATTATCACCACAGCTGTGTATGTAATTCAGCTAAATATTAACTTTCCTTTGGGCCGATCAATATTTGCACGAATCATACACACACAAATACCTTTTAATATTCTAAGTTGATTAATTTCCACAATAGAGGTTGCTTTGGCAACTTGTTGCTTCAATCAATTCACTTTCGAAACCTATACCTCTTCAAAAGAGTCCTTAGTACCAAAATTTGAGAAGAAAATAATTAATTTTGCATACATAGGCCTTTTGGGAACTTTAAGGGTCTAATAAGTTAATAATTCAGAACTTTGGGGGTCAAAATTAAGAATTTTGAAGCTTAAGGGGCCTAAAATTGCAATTTTAGAAACTTTATTGGCCAAAAATTAAAAAATTCCATACTTTGAGGACCAATTTAATTCATTTTAAAACTTTGGGGACTTTAATTGCAAAATTTGGAACTTAAACGGCCAAAAATGGAATAATTTCCAAACTTTAGGGACTGAATTATTAATATTATAACTTATAGGGCTCAAATTAACTATTTTAAAACTTCAGGGACTGAAATGAACGAGTTTAAAGGCTGGTGGGGACTGAAATCAACTAATTCAAAAGCGTAGGGACTGAGACTGCCGAAAAGGAGTTGACTGGACCAACTTACATGCACCACAAAACTATAGGGACCTGGAGTGCAAATAACGTAAAAAACGAAAATTGCAGCTGAGGTCCTCGGATTTGTCTAATTCACACTCGAAGTCCCTGCGTCCCCACCCGACCAAAGCCTAGCCGCCCACGCCGATAGACTCCGCTGCAACCTCCGGCGATGATGGCGGCGACCACCGGCCGTCGACCCAAGTCCGAAAACCCCTCGTTTGTATTTTTTTTTTTTGGTTAAAAACCAAATTCGAAAAAGAGAAAGGGTTCGACTGAATCTATAAATTATTCCTCTAAGTCGAACATGACGATTTTCAGAACCATAAACACATAACCAAGATGTATACACTTACGAATTGAATCAAGAAACTATGTACATGAATCGATTAGAGAGATGACGTGTACATACATGGATGCAAATATACGGATTCAATTCATGTAAGCATGCGGATCGAATATACATGTCTACATTGGCCATGATTTATGCATATGGATCTGTATATGTGATGCGCAGCTTTAAAATCAATTCAAGAATGGATTTGTCATCATTACTTTGTTCCATACGGGATGTATACATGTATGTAGCAATCTAAGAGCCCAACGTCATGATGCACGGAGGTGCGAATTTGATTACATATATGCAGAATAGTCGAGACAGCTTAATCAAATCATACGCACACAATTGCAGATTAAATACATGCAATCACATGAATCCACTGCTCGTGTGCATAAATCACGCAAAAAAAAAGGCTTTAATTTAATCCCCAATAATCCAACAACGAGATCGCTCTGATACCACTTGTAGGAATTTAATTTCCTCTGTAAACCCGGATCTATCGTGTTGGATTATCAAGTATAGATACAATCAATACGGAAGCGTACCTGAATCACCCATTGTGCTTGTGATATTGGAATCCCATGGTTTTGATCTTCCAAGTCAACAAGCGGCTCCTTATTTCTCTCTGATGATGGAGAGTCAGAAAGAATGAACAAACCCACACTTGTGACCTGGGGACCATAACCATATATATTTATGACGGCCCGTTAACCTAATTCAGTCCATCATAGAATTAGGAACTCTGGGCCTAGTATCTACACATATAAAGCCCATACTTTAATTTAATTGATGCATAAAAGCCCAATATTCGAAACCGTATTAGATCACTTTAAACGGGCTTAACCGAATATGATAGCCTTTAATTAATACACAACAATTACATATATTAGCCCACATGTTCAATTAAAACCTTACAAAAAGGACCAACAATCGAGTGTATTTCACATAGCCGATTAGTGTTGTTTAGTTTTGTATAGATTACCATCATTAGTTACGCCAGCCGAACTCAAATAATCTTCACAAGTTCCATGATGTGGAAGTGATGAACCTTTTTGAGCTGCATTTTTCATTAGAATTTGCCTTCCATTTTCGAGTCCAGGCTCTGGTCTAGTAGATCCTATATAAGAATTACTGCCAAGACCAAAATGTCAGAACATATCTTCCTCTTGAAACAAATGAAAACTCAAACCTTGTACTTGTAGCTAAGTTGTTTAAGATATTCAGTGGTTTCATCCAACATTGATGCTTTGTTGGTCTAATATAGGAAACATCAAAATTATTTCTACAATAATAAATCAATATAATATAGACCACAGTATGTGTAATAAAATATGCAAAGGAATAATATATGTTAGTTTTGAACTAGTTACCTTACTAGAATTTGAAATTGCGTTTTGAAGTGCCTTGAGTTTTTCATTAATCCAACTTCTCCTCCTCTGCCAAAAACCATGTACTGGATAAAAGCTCAGCTTACGTTGAAATCTTTACAAATAAAAATTCACAGTGAGTTAAAGGCAAACCTTTTCTGACAGGTTATGCCGTTATGGATCTCAGCTGATCCACTCCTGTTTGAAGAATGAGGTGGAATAGACTTAACCCGACTCTCAGAATCCTCGGCTTCCATTTTATTTGAAAAATTTTTTTACAGCACAAAAGCAAAAGATTTATTAACTTAAAAAATATTAATTCTGAGTAGAAATAAACCATGAAACAGTTGTTAAAGAAATCACCTTTACTACCTTACATTCTTGAGTAGCTCTAGAGGGCCAAAAGCTAAAAATTCTGCTATATGCCTAATTTAATCAAGAGTTGGTAATATAACTCCAGATGAAGAATAACAGAGGAGCAAAAAAAAATCAAGAAAAAGTAGTAAAAAGGAGAGATACAATGTATATATCCTTAATATAAAAAGACGAGATACAATATATATCTCCTTAATATGTTATCCATAAACAAAATTACCCACAAGAATTTTCCAATAAAAAGGAAAAGGAAAATCAAGCAGCTAATGTAATATCTCCAATCTCTAACTGAGCATCAATGTCTTCAAGTTGCTTCTTCACACTTATATCAATCAATTTGGAACCACAACTTCCATCCCTTAAGTGAATCCAGCAACCAGTGAAGGATCAATTTGAGTTCACAGAGTATTGAACTACAACATGCATACCATTAAGAGAAGCAACTATTAGGTAGTTTGAAGTAATAGTTATTCTCTTTGATATGCTTTATTGATTAATTAGGAAGATCTTTCTTTCAACAAACACATTGCAGAGCTTTAATATTGAAATACAGCAACAAAATTAGAATAAAAATTGGACTTTAATCCACTGGGAAAGAGTCCCTAACATGTAGTTTGAGTTGAAGATATTTTGGTCAGAGCTATCTCCTTTACACTTGCCTAGCAGAATAAGTATTCTTATCACTAAGAATTGAATGACGTAAAATTAGGAAAGCAACACCGAATGATAAGCCATAATATATTGTTGAAACCAATTGTGTATAATGTATGTTATTTTTAAGTATCATATAAGATTTTAACTTTATATTGCTTTCATTTTTTACTTCTATCATTAATAAGGTTTGATTGGTTTTAAGCCTCTATTTAGGAAGACTAGTTGGTCAAGTATTGGGAGTATTGATTTTACTTCTATCATATAAAAAGCATTAATCCAATTTTCAAGTATTGGGTCGAGTTTCCTCGGATTGGGGCGACATCTTCAATATATGCTACCACGTTGAACCATGCATAAAAATAAAATGCAACATGAAAAAGATAAGCTAACAACTATCTTCAAAAAATTGGTGCTCAAAAGTAAGTACAATGTGCATGAATAAACATGGGGAAGGTTGTTATGTGATATAGATCAAGGAAACGACGCACAATGTAAGCATCTCAAGTAATTAGCAAACATTTTGTATAGCTTCAATGAGACAATATGTCAAACACTTTGTAGGCATAAATGGAAAACTCACAATGGCAACTCAATGGAGGTTTCAATCCGAAAATTCCATGTAAAATGAACCTCAATCACAAAATATACCCACAATTCATGAATCCCTTCAAGATTATCATTATTTTGTGTACCCTACTAGAAGAACCCGAATTAGAATGCAAACATTCATTCTCATACAAAACCATTTCTAATGCCAAATTTGCATTCCATTCAAGCAATTACCGTTGGAGATGCTCCAAGTTCTATGAATTAAAGGGTATGTTTCACACTCCATATATACAAAATATACACAAAGAATACTACATAATCAACAAATTATAGCATAATTTCTAAACCAACGAAGCTATATGCCTAGATTTGTCAATAAAAAAATTAATAATCAATGAGACCAATTTCATTAATATTCTTTTTCCGTTAATATTTAAATTTCATTTTAAATATTCTTTTTCCATTTTTCCTATTCTACAAACATTATTGCCAAAAATTCATTAATCATCAAAGAATGTAGCTATAAATATATGTATAGCTACAAAGAATTCATACAAATCCATTTCTAATGCCAAATTTGCATTCCATTCAAAAAATTACTGTTGGAGATGCTCCAAGTTCCATGAATTAAAGGGTATGTTTCACACTCCATATACACAAAGAATACTACATAATCAACAAATTATAGCATAATTTCTTAACCAACGAAGCTATATGCGTAGATTTGTCAATAAAAAAGATTAATAATCAATGAGACCAATTTTAGCTACCTCCATGAAGTTCACTACAAGAGATTACCTTGAAATTCAGACGGTGATTAAGCCGGTACTTGAGCAAAAACCTTGATTTTAGCTTGAATTCAAGTTTTGGGACTAATTTTTGCAATTTTCATGGTGAATTTTGAGTAGAATTAGGGCAGAAATTTGGGGATCTCGTTTTCTTCTTGCCTTCTGCGTCGCTACTATTGGTTTTAACTCTTTAATTCAGATTTTATTTTATTTTTTTTATAAAACTCGCAAGTTGTCACGGTTTAAAACCGTGACAATCAGCGAGAATTTTAGTCACTGTTTAAAACCGTGACAAATTGAAATTCTATTGAGTGACAAATTACACATTTTGGTGTAGTGTGCGAAGATATTTGTATTCTTGTAATTATTCTCGGAAATATATTTTTGGCACATTCGTTGCGAAACATGTGTATTGGCATTTTAATATTTACCATTGTAGTGTTAGTTAAGAAACACATTGTCACTTGGTGACATCTAAGAAAATACATAAACGATAAAAAATTGTTTACATCGGAACACATACCAAGAAAATACAATAATAATTTTAGTAATTACGTTCTAGTATTACGAAAAAAAAGTTATAGTGTTTAAAAAAAATTTCTCACTCTGTCTCTATATATATACAAACTTGCAAGGTAATGGAATGGTTAATTAAGGCTAATACTTGCGATTTCATTAAAAGTGCAATTATTCTTCATTCTCGAAGCAGAAAATTATACAACCCCTTAATCTTTGGCTTACGAACCCGTAAATATGTAAAAAAAATGGCACATAGAAAAGCTTTCCCTAACGGCACGTAAAAAAGCTTTCCCTTCAAATGTCCTATGTGGAAATGCTATAGTTTTTTATGGCATCATTTCTCTACATTTGAAAATACCGCGTCTTTGTTCACCGAAGAAACAAAGGAAAAAGGAAAGAAAGAAAGATTGGCTACAAATACTGAAGGTTTCTTTTCTTTCTTTTTTTTTTATTTTTTTATTTTTCCAGTTATGGGAAAATTAGAATGGTGGCTACAGTTATAATTTGTATACATGTATAAATCTAAAGGAAAAGCAATAGGCCTACGTAATTCTAATCTTTTTTTTTTAATTAAAGTAAACTTATGCTACAAATTTTACTCTGTCCACATTTTTTTCCCACGATGAAGGTGGATTAAGATATAATTCCCAGCATTTTTATTGCTTGAAGTGAATTAGCATCAAACAAAATGTTATAATCCTATCAATATGGCTAACTCACAGTCTTTCCCATATTTCAGGAATAAGTGAGCATTCGTACGGCATTCTTAGGCACTATCGAAGTCCTAATTATATTGTAAGTACTTCACACTTCGACATTGTTTTCGTACTTAAGATTTGGTAATTATCTGTGTATGTACCCTGATTGGTATGTTATGTTTACTTTATGTAAAGCATACTCATCTTAGTTTCGTAGTAGTTTTAAAGTTCTTCTTTTTAGTTGTACACTTGTGGATGTTTTTCGGGAAAGCATATTGTGGCCTTGCATTCGCGTCACACCCGCTATTGCTTTAAACAAGTCGAGATCAGGATAGACTTATTTCAGAGTTATTAAGTGACTCGCATTTCATGTCTATATGAACTCATCAATCTAAATACTATTAGGATAAATATTTAAAGGCCATCATAGCAGTAATTGATCTTCAAGTACGATCTAGGAATTGATGTTCAACACAATGGCACAAATGATCATTTTTGTACGGAAATGCATACTTTATTATTCAATGGCATATAGAAAGGTTTAGGGACACCACCAATTCACCGCACAGAGGAATACGATATCAATGGGTATACATTTTACACCGAACGTCAAGATGGAAAAAGCACGATCCAAAATAGTGGGGTCACACTGGTGGCGGTTTCAACAGACGATGTGTCATCGCCTTCTTATGGCGTCATTCATGACATTTGTGAGTTTGATTACAGGGTCATAACATTTCCGATCTTTCGATGTAAATGGGTAAATAATAGAAGGGGTACGAAAGAGGATGACTTGGGTTTTACGCTGGTTGACCTTACTCGATCGGGTTATGAGAACGAGCCATTCATTCTTGCATCAAAGGTGATGCAGGTTTTCTATGTTCCCGACCCAGCTAATCTGAGATGGTCAGTCGTTCTTCATGGAAGAAGGCGAATTGTCGGCATTGGCAATGTAGAAGATGAAGAAGACTACGATCACTTTGATGAGGCACCTCCATTCTCCATAGGCATACAAACTTCGTCAGTAGTGGACTGAATGTGGATCGAAAAACCGCTCGTGATCATTTGATATGTAATGGTATATTATTTTTTACCAATTCTATGACTTGAGATTCACCTTTACACATTTATAATGGTATTATGTCATCAACAGTGTGAAACATTTGTTATCATTGTTATTTTGCTCGTACACAGATATTCACTAATGTCATTTTATGCTTTCTATTATGTAGGTGTTCAGGCTGCTCCGATGGAGGATGATATGTGCATGAGCCCAACGACGAAAACTGCTTGATGAGTCGATATTGCAGATATTGGATGCGCAGTTGAAGAAACTCTACACGTGGTCTTGTCTCTTCCAACTGATAAAGACGGCTATTGGGTGGAGATTGAGGGTGATGTGTTTCAAGAAGAGGATGATAAAGTATATGTGGCAGTCACCGACATCGTAGAGATGCTTAGAATGGACTGGTTGAATATACCCGTGCTCAAAGTGTTTGAAATGTGATATTCTCGTCCCATATATATATATTTGTATACATGTTTTGGTGTTTGTTACATTTTAGTAACTTTCTATATTGCTGTTCAGCTGTCTGCATGCCCAGTGTACATTGGAGTAAGTAGATAATATTGGCTTCCTTTGCCCAGACAAGATCGCTGCGCCCTTTTGTTGTGAACCCGATAACATAACAGTGTTGGCCCGAGCACTAAAGGAATACCAAGAAAAGAAATATGTCCTGGCGCTATATTATGAGAAGTAAGACCGGTAGTGTTCATTTTATTGCATTACGGTTTGAATGTCCCTTGTTGGACAAGAATACGGGAAGAGGATATCATGTCTTTCCATTAAAAAAATATACTTACGACCTTGATTTATCTTGTAGCTCCCATTGGATTCTCCTTGTCATTTCCCCTCAGGAGCATCTAGTATATGTGTTTTACGAGTAATTCATTGGGAATTTCGTAATGGGCAGACTAGTAACGTGTGCAGCTTACAGGTTCGAATATAGTGCAGTAATGAGCCTAAAAACTGTTGGACAGTGACAATACAGCAGTGGCATTAAAAAAAAAAAAAAAGTATAGGCGACAGTTTTTTAAATAACCGTCGCCCATTTGTTCAATTTTTAAAAAAAGAAAAAAAATTAATAAATGTATACGCGACGGTTTTTTATATAACCGTCGCCTATACTTGTAGTATAGGCAACGGTTATTTTAAAAAACCGTTGCCTAAAGAACCAAAAACTTGAATAGTTTTAAGTGTTTAGGCAACGGTGTTTTAAAAAACCGTCGCCTATGCTGTAAGAATAAGCAGTGGTTATCTATAAAAAATCGTTGCCTTTTCTTGTAGATAGGCGACGGAAAAAACTGTTGCCTATTCTGCACACTTTTAGCGACTCTCACATATGTGACGGATGAAAGGCCGTTGCCTAAAGTCGAAAAAAACTGTTGCCTATGCTACTTTTTGTACTAGCTAGTGCCCGTTCCGTTAGAGTAACGCAAAGTGTGATTAAGTGTTATTCAAATTTTGAGTTTAAACGAGTTTACTTAAATATATAGTGTAAAATAAAATTATAGAGCTCACAAGGTAGCAATGTTAAATTTTGAGTTGACACATAACTTAAAGGAGATCAAAACGAGTTTTTTAGAATAGAGCTTATAACAATCAATTAATTATTAACTATATGTGCACATCTTTTTTGTGCGTGACACTTTTAAAAATCTTATTCAAATGTGCAAGAAATAGAAAGTATTCAAATGTGCAAGAAATAGACCGTTCTAGAATAGTGCAAAGCGTGCAACTTGAGAATCACAACTAGTCTCGAACGAGTGCAACACAATTGAACTATAGTCTAGAGTTGTTGTATATATCGTAACATTTACATGAGAACATAAAGGAGTGAGAAAAGTTTCTCAACCCATTTCCACCGGTGCCCGGCTTAATTTAGGTATAGGTCGAATCAAGGTAGGATTGGTGCAGCTACCCATCCCAACTATATAGTGATCAAATCGTACCTTCTCTTTTATTTTATTTTTAAATAAATAGTATAGTTCGGACATTTGAATTTAGGGTGGGGTTATTTGCACCCTCTTTTTGGCTAAATACACCCAACTTGCTAGATACATCACCCACCCCCAATTTTTTTTATTAGATCTAATTTATTTAATACATCACACCCAATTTCCATTTTACCCTTTCGGCCTAAAAAAAAAAGCGAAGCCAACTTTTACTGTCGGAAATGGTGCCAACTGTGGCAACTTCTATTGTTGCCATTTCTGGTAGCGAATAGTCGCCAAAAATGGCAATAGCTTGCTGGTAACTATGGCAGCGTCCTTTGTTGCTATTTCAGCAGTATTTGCTGCCAGAAATGGCAGCTCAAATAGCTTTAAGCTATTCGACCCTGGTTAGTCGAACCACTTTCTAAATATTGTTCGACCAACCTTGGTTGAACACAAAAAAAGATAGTTTGGTAATTTTATTGGAGACTATTTTTGTTCAAATTTTTTTTGGAGTGTGTTTAGCAAAAAAGGGTGGGCAAATAGCCCGACCCTTGAATTTAACCTAATGTGGTCAAATATGATCATTGAAACTCAAGTAGTGACTAGCAAGGAGGCTTCAATTTTTGTTTAAATTTTAAAAGTGGTGCAAACCTTAAACTGTAGATTGAATGTTAACAAGAAGGAAACAAAAAATCAACTTCTATATTAAAATAGGTTCGAACCTTTTTCATTTCATATTATTTGTAAAACAAGGAGTTTTGGCTACGCAAGAAAAGTAAAAAGTCAAAAACATATAGGGTATGGGCCAGCCAAAATCCGACATGATTCAAACACGGCGTAGATCACACAGCCACCACCAACCGGCAAAACTTTCCTTTTGCCTTATTTAGGTTGGGACTATTGCATTAGAAAATTCGATTGCAAGTATGCGATTCACGAAAGTAATAAAATAGACTTTAAGCGAAATATTATACACATTGGAATTGAGGTCACTCCGGCCCAGCTTTACCAAAGCACAGTTATGAGTCACAGCCGGACCGTCCGCACTTGGGTGAGTGACAGCACTTCCGACCCCAGCACGGAATACGTCCCTCAATCGAGTAGGCGACCCCGATCGGAGGCAGGGCATCGCGCAACTGGTGAGGTCACTCCGGCCCAGGTCCTGAGGCAGCTGGACGACCTCACCCAGGTTGTGGCCGACCTACAGCGAAGGTCGGACAGGCCCCAAGCCGAGGCGAGCGTCATATCACCCACCAGGGGGCGCTCAGCCGACGCCGCGCCAGCGCCGTCTCAGGTTCACCGATCTCCAAGACCGATTCGACCACCGCCTTTGAACACCCCGGGCTCTCGAACCAGATCATCCTGAAAGACCCCACGTCTTCGATCGCTTCGCCCCCACCACAGCGGAAGAGAACGGACGAGGGACAGGGCGAAAACGCGCACGCCCCCACCTCCGCGCGGCACCCCACCTCCGCTGTAATATCCCGTCCGTTTATGCATGTGATTTACGATGTTATGTATGATCGTGAGGTGGTGAATATGTGTTTGGACCCTTGGTGACTTCGTGGTGATGCTATGTATGGTATTAAGTGTCGAAACGGCCTCCCGAGCGGCTAACGGGGCCGCTACAAAATTCTGCAGGATCGAGTTTTACGGCCGTACGTTGATGGGTTACGGCCGTAATTATATGGTTACGGCCGTAAGTGAGATAGTTACGGCCGTAAGTTTTGAAATGAGGAAATGTGCCAAAATTTACAGAGAGCTAATTACGGCCGTATGACTTGTAGATACGGCCGTATTCTATGGGTTACGGCCGTAAGGGTTATGTATTACGGCCGTAATTATTGAAGGGTGAGATGCATGGATTTACAGAGACTTTATTACGGTCGTATGTTCTTTGAGTACGGCCGTATCGTAAGGTTACGGCCGTAAGATTCATGGGTTACGGCCGTAAATTTGGGAGTTACGGCCGTAAAAGATAGAGTTACGGCCGTAATTTTAAGTCGGCAGAAACTGTTGGATTGGGTTTTAACACGTTGGCTTGGGGTTTTTCCATCATTTTCGACCCCCAACTCCCCAAAACCCTAGAGAGGAAGTTCAAGAGTGATTTTAAGACTTTGGCTTGGTATTTGGCTTGTGGATCATTGCTCCAATCCTAGTTACTATCTTGGAAGCAAGAGGAAGGAAGGAAGAGAAGAAGGAAGGGAGAAGAGGAATCATCCAACCAATCACCTAACTTGGTTTCTTGTTCTTTGAGGTAGGTTTGAGATAGAATATCCATGTAGGAGGTAAGTGGAGACATGAATGATCCTTAGATAGCTATGTATGCAAGTTTCTTTGGCTAATTTCCTAGTTTTGGTGAAGTAGGACATGGTTAGCTTGTTAGGGGGATTTTCTAGGGTTAGGTGCTTCCTAACCTTAGTTCATGATATGCTTATGTTGTTGCCAAATGCTATGCTATGAATGTCTCGTCCATGTGTACTCATATGTCATGCGTGATTGGATTGGATTGCCTATCATGTGTTGCGTTAATGTTATGTTTTCGGCCAAATATGGGGGACCTACGCCCCAACAAATGATACGTCGGTCGAATGGGGGACCTACGCCCCAATAACCGATAGTATGGCCTCACGGGGGACCTACGCCCCGATGATGTTACGAGGCCGGCCAAATGTTTAAAATGGCGCCAATGCTAACACATGATTCGCAATGGGCCCTAAGTGATATGTGATGTTCATGTGCATTGTGTCTCTTCCCTCGAAGTCTTTATGACTCACGGGTGTTCTTTCTTATGTTTTAGATGATGCTGCGAGTAGGAGGCAAATGGAGGTGGCGCCGATCCTCTCACGCTGAGCTCGCCGACGTGTAGAAACGGGGAGGAAAAAGATTTTGGGGTCATGTGTATACAAAGCACTCTTTGCAATCTCTCTTGTAATATAACCTTTGGAGCTATCACGTTAGATATATATACAAATTATCGCTTTGAGGATTTCAGTAAAACTCTTGAAAATGTGTTAGCTCGGTGACGCCACGCAGTAACGCCTTCCTAGTACGATGTCACCGATCGATCGGGTGGGTGTTACATCCGCATCCGAGCTCGAGCTCTCGCGAAGAGGGTCGCCGAGCTAAAGGCCCGGAGAAGGCCCCCAGCCCCTGGCCGAGGTAGGGAAGGCCTCCCGCCGAGCCTTAAGATCCAGGCCGAGCTCATGCCGCCTAAACCGGTTGCCTCAGAAGGGAACTACGACGAGTCGGCGACCCGACGAGTCACGCCGACAGTACACCGCCTTTCATGGAGCTACAGGAGTGAGCGATGGGCTCATGTGCAAGGCCTTCCTCCGACGCTTAGGGGATAAGGCCATGAAGTGGTCCAAGAAGCTCCCCGCATTCCATAAAGACGTGGGAGACCTCGCGACCAGGTTCCAGCGCTTTTATGGGGTCCCGCCGAGGTCGACCCTCCGAGACTAGTGGACGCAGGGAAGGACGAGGCCTCAAGAATTATGTGGAGCGGTTCAACAACCGATACATTGAAATCGGGAGCGTGTCAGATGAAACAGCCCTGGTGGCAGCATTAGCCGGCCTCAGTGCAGTCGAGATTCTCGTGGTCACCCACGAGAATACCCGTAGACATATCATGAGTTCCTCGCCAGAGCCGAGTGCCATATCGGGCCGAGGAGGCGCCTGGGGACCTCGAGACGAAGCCCCGTGACCCCGGCCGGAGAAAGGCAAGGAGAAGGACGCCGCCGGCCAGCGCCACGTGACTCAAAGATCGCCCCCAGCCGCTGGCGCGAAGGTCGCCGACCAGCCTCCCTGCAGGTTCCGGTCCTTCCACGCCCTCAACACCACCTGGAAGGCGATCGATGCATGTGAAGGATCGGGGTCCTACCACCCCGACCGCGATGAGGACCCCTTCTCGAGCCGTAACCAGGAGAGATACCGCCGTTACCACGCATCGGGCCGGGCACGACACCGGCGATTGTAGGGACCGGAGGAATGAGGTTGAGGGCTTGATTCGGCGAGGGCAATGCGCGCTGCTCGTCGCCCCACGGCCCGATCACGCCGACTCACCGGGACCCCCACCGACTCCGCCGGGCTGGGCCAAGGAACGAGGTCCATACGTTGGTCATGGGTAACCAACACTTCGTCGGGTCAAGGAACCAGCCAAGAAGAGGTTGGCGAGAGGCCTGCAACGACTACCGAGACTCGCGAGAGGATAAGGACTAGCTCGACCCCGTCCGAGCACCAGGAGATCGCTTTTACCGAGGCCGACGCAGCTCACGTCCGCCACCCCACCAGACGCCCTTGTCATCGTGATGGTCCTCAATGGTACCCACGCATACCGGACACCGATCGACAACGGAGCGGGTCAATTTGCTATACCTCAGGACCTTACTCCACATGGGCCTCGATGAGCGGCACTGAGCCCGTGCCCCTTGGCCCTGCTTGAGTCACCGGGTCACGCCATCGAGCCGCCGGGCGGATATCGATGCTGGTAGAGCTCGGGGAAAAGCCATGTCTACGGGCCGTCATGGCCACCTTCATCGTGGTAGACCTCCCAGGCAATTACAATGCCCTCCTAGGTCGGCCCTCTGTATGCGAACTCGTGGCCCCGACCTCCATCTACCATTATGCCATGAAGTTCCCCACCCCGGGATAGCGACAACCGGGAGATCAGCCGCAGCAGCCGATGCGACGTCACCCAACCCTCGTCCGAGGTGGGCCCGGATCGACGGTCGAACGGCCGAGCTCGACGACCCACGTGGCCGACCGAGGACCGGAGCGCATGTACCTATGGAAGAACTAGAAACCATCGAGGTCGAGCCAGGACAACCGGACAGATCTCAAGATCGGAAAGGACTGGTGAGCCCACGCTCTGCCGCTTGTTGAATTCCTCCGCGGTAGTGTCGACGTCTTCGCGTGGGAGCCCTCGCACATGGTAGGCATACCTGCGTCAGTGGCTTGTCACCGGCTGAACATCGACCCCGCGGTAAGACCTCGGCAACAACGACGACGTCCGCTGAACCAGGAGCGCTATGAGGCCCTGGCCAAGGAAGTTGATAAGTTACTTGAAATCGGTTTTATCAGGGAAGCCAAGTATCCGACCTGGGTCGCGAACCCGGTCCTCGTCAAGAAGAACAACGGTAGCTGGAGGGTCTGCATAGATTTCACCGACCTGAACAAGGCCAGCCCCAAGGACTCATTCCCCCTACCTCGGATAGACCAGATGGTCGACGCCACGGCTGGGCACGAGCTCCTCAGTATGATGGATGCGTACTCGGGCTATAACCAGATCCCCATGTATCCCCAGATCAGAGCACACGGCCTTCGTGAATGTGCCGAGGTCTTTATCGCTACCAGGTCATGCCATTCGGCCGAAGAACGCCGGCGACGTACGGCGCTGGTCAATAAGATGTTCTCGTCCCGGATCGAACTACTATGGAGGTGTACGCCGATGACATGTTGGTGAAGAGTGTCGAGCGGTGACCACGTCCGGCACACTGGGTAACATGTTCCAGGTCCCGAGGGAATGTAGGATGAAGTCAACCAAAGTGTGCATTTGGGGTTGAGTGCCGAAAATTCCTCGGCTATGTAGTGAGCTCGAGAGGCATTGAGGCCAACCCGGAGAAGATTAGTGCCGTCTTGAACCCGAGACCTCCCACCAAGGTTAAAGAGGTCCGCAGTCTCACCGCCGGATAGCGACACTGATTCGTGTCCAAGGCCAGCGACAGTGCCGCCCTTTCCTCGAGGCCCTAAAGAAAGGGAAGGACTTGGATGGACTCGAGTGCCAGGAAGCTTTTGAGGAGCTCAAGAAGCACTTGGCCCGACCTCCTCTGCCGCCGGCCCAGGCGGAGGACGCCCTCTCGCTTCTACCTCGCCGTCTCGAGCATGCGGTGAGCTCGATCCTTAGTCGCATCGAGGGGATGTCCAAAGACCCTGTACTACACGAGCCAGTCCTTCATCGATCCGCAGAAGCGCTACATCCCGATGGAGAAACTAGCCCTCACGCTCGTCACCAGTTCCAGATAGCTTCGGCCTTACTTCCTCGAGCACTCCATCGAGGTGGTGACGAACTACCCCTTGCGGCAGATGCTCCGAGCCGGACTCTTCAGGTCGGCTCGCCAAATGGGCGGTAGAACTCGGGACGATTCGACATCTCATACCGACCTCGGCTCGCGGTCAAGGGCCAGGCCCTGGCCGATTTCAGAGTCGAGTTCACCGCCACCACCGACCGAGTCCCAGGTTTCGGGTCGAGCCCTGGACGCTTTTTGTGGACTCGTCGGCCGACGACATACACTGAGCCGGGCTCGTGCTCCCTGAGCCCTAATTGGAGTCTTCTCGCCAGCCCTTGCGATTCTCATTTCCGGCATCCAATAATGAAGTAGCACGAGGCCTTGATTGCAGGCCTTAGATACGCCCAGCGATGGGTGTCTCTCACCTCCAGTCCGGCGACTCCAGCCTTGTCGTCAACCAAACCAACGGCACCTACCTTGCTAAGGACGAGCGGATGACCAGTTATTCCGACCTAGCTGCAGCCGAAATGAAAAATTTCGATGAGGTCGTCCTTCGGCAGATCCCCCAAACTCAGAACAACTTGGCTGACGCCCTGGCTCGGCTCGCCACCGATGAGGGATAGAGGAACTGGAGTTTGTACCAATCAACCGATTGACGAGGTCGGCCATAGCTCAGCCCTCCCTTGTCACGACAGTTGAAGAAATCTTGTCCTTTTTGAAGGATGGTAGGGCCCCAGAGGACCCAGTCGGCGAACGATTCGCGCCGCCGCTACACCATCATCGACAACATTCTCTACAAGCGCGACTTTCAGGCCCTCATTACGGTGCTTGGCGAGAAGGAGGCGACCTTTGTACTCGGCGAGGTCCACTCGGGGCGATGTGGTAACCATTCTGGTGGTCAGGCCCTGGCGCATAAGGTCCTGAGGCAAGGATATTTCTGGCCCACCCTCAAGAAGGATGCCATTGCCTACGTCAGGCGCTGCGACAAGTGCCAGCGTCACGCCCAGGTTGGCGGGCTCCTCCCGCTGAGCTCACTCATGTGCTCACCGCCCTTTGCAAGTGGGGAATCGACCTCATAGGACCCATGCCAACTGGTCGGGGGGGAGTGAAGTACGCGATAGTGGCCGTGGACTACTTCACCAAGTGGGCTGAGGCTAAGGCCCTAGCTCGGATCACAGAGCAGAAGACGACCGACTTCATCTCGAGGTCAATTATATGCCGATTCGGCATACCCGAGTCCATCGTGAACGGACAATGGCGGCAATTCGACAACCGCCGATTGAGGTCACTTCTGCGAGGATCTGGGGATCAAGAAGCACTACTCTCGCCGAACCACCCCACCCAACGGTCGGGTGGAGGCCGTGAACAAGATCATCAAGCACACACTCAAGACCCGACCGAGGACTTGAAAGGAGGGTGGACAGACGAGCTCCCGGCCGCCCCGTGGTCCCTACCGAACTACATGTAGGACCAAAGACGGAGAGACTCCTTCGCTACCGCCTATGGGGTGGATGCTATAGTACCGCCGAGGTCGAAGCCGCCTCATACCGAACTCGGCACTTCTCTCGAGCAAACAAATAGCCAGGGACTTATGCTCGAGGTCGACTTTGCCGAGGAGAAGCGAATGGACGCCTTCGCGACCGAGCTATACAAACGCCGCAGCTGCTAGGTACTTCAACCGAGAGTAAAGAAGCGAAGCTTCCGGGTCGGAGACCTGGTACTCAGGAAGGTCTTCCTCGCTACCCGAGACCAGGCCGCAGGAGCCCTGGCCGAGAAATGGGAAGGACCCTTCGTAGTCCTCAGAGCCCTCTGCAACGGATCTTACTGCCTCGGGACGGCGGAAGGAGCTGAGCTCCCCCACCCCTGGAACATCGAGCACCTGAAGAAATACTTCCAATAGCTAGAGTCGTAAAATATCTCAAAATTGTAAATGATGGCAAGTCAGTTGTAATATTTTCACTAGTAATGAATGGAAGTTTTTGAATTGTTTGAATTCGGAGTTCAGTACATAGCAATCGTGTTCCCAATTGCCGGCGATCCGCTCCCCGAGTCCGCCGACCTACGTAGTCCGGCCTGGGGACAGACCCACCAAGGCTAAAAAAAAAAAAAAAAGAGGAGAGACGACCCAGGTCTGCTGACCCACTCCCCGAAAGGGCCGACCTCGCTGGTCCGGTCTGGGGACAGACCCACCAAGGTGGCGTCCAACCAAAAAACAAACTAGGTCCGCTACGGCGACCCACCAGGTCCGCTACGGCGACCCACTCCCTGAAAGGGCCGACCTTGCTGGTCCGGTCTGGGGACAGACCCACCAAGGTGGCGTCCAACCAAAAAATAAACTAGGTTCGCTACGGCGACCCACCAGGTCTGCTACGGCGACCCACTCCCTGAAAGGGCCGACCTCGCTGGTCCGGTCTGGGGACAGACCCACCAAGGTGGTGTCCAACCAAAAAACAGACTAGGTCCGCTACGGCGACCCACTCCTCGACACGGCCGGCCTCATCGGCCGGGCCTGGGGACAGATCCCTTGCGACCGACCCGACCGTATGAGCTCGACCGATCTGATTACTTAGTTGAATGAAATGGGTACACCGAGCTGAACTCACTCGCTACATGAACGAAACAAGTCACCAGATCGATCACCAGGGTTCACGCCGGAGGGCTCGTAACCAGCTAATGTCGACCTACGAGGCGCAGACTGGATACGAACCCACCCCAGAGGAACCAACACTTGTTTAAAATCATTGGATTATTAAGTTATTCCTATGACCCCAGCGCGGGCCGACCTAGTTAGATGAGTCGACGTCGAGACAGTTATGTATGATTGTGCAGAACTTGAACAAGATATTGAAAAAGGCCGAACAAGAACAAAAAGAGCTGAACTTAAAACTTCATTATAATTAATCCGAAAAAGGTTACAAAATCCAGATCGGTATGGCCGACCTGGTGAAGTACATTACAGAAGTAAATAAAAAAAAAAAAGAGAAGACAACAAAGGGTACAAGGCCCTATCACTGGCCGCCCTCAGCCTCGGGCATCCCGTACAGCGCCCTGAGCTTCTTCACCTCCTCGACCAGGCACCCCTCCGCCCAGAACCAGCTCGGCTTCCAGGCCTTTACCGAGTCCGGCAGGCCAGTGACGAAAGCTCCCCCCGAGTTCGGCCGGATCGAGCAATAGTACCAGCCCGAGTGCTGTCCGTCCGACTTGAAGGTGTACCAGTGGTTAAACTCCCAAACCGTCAGTTCGCTCAGCCCGGCTCGGTGCCACAAAACCATCATTCCGAGGACGGTCCTCCACGTGTTAGGGGTGAGCTGAGTAGGCGCCACCCCCCAAGCACTGCGAAAGTTCTTCACCGCCTCTGAAGCGGTAACCTCACCCGGCCCGGCGGGGCCTGGCTCACCGCCACGCGCCTGCGCGGTAATCGGCCGCTCGTCGCCTCGGCACCACGAACCGCACTGTGAGACCAGTCTTGGGCGTCGTGGCCGAAGCTCGACCTTCTCGGTCGCCGACGGAATCGGGAACATCCCCACGGCCTCGACCGGTCGCGCTTGGCCGGCTTCTTCTTCCTCCTCTTGAGAAAGGTCGGTTGTGGGGAGACCGGCTCGGACGGGAACGACGTGCCCACGTCGGAGGCAAGCTCGGCGGACTCAACCGTAGCTCGGACGGTTTGCAGTGGCACGGCCTCCAGGACTTCCTCCACGCTCGGGGAGTTGTCTCTGTGCGGAGAGGGGGAGGGCCCAGGAGATCGGTTTCCCTCGTCGTAGTCGTATACCTCTTCTGAACCCGACGACATTTTGTAAAATTTGCTAAGTATGGAGTTCGGAAATCTACCTTAAAGCTAGGTCGGAAGGAGCTCAGCGTCAGTACGGTTCCTAACTTAGCTTGAGATCGAGAGAGAATATTTGACAAGTGTTGAGAACGGAGAAGTGGAAACTGAAGAAATGAGGGGGTATATATAGGCGATGGCGGTGGGAGATGAAAAGACGTGACCTCATCCAATCGTCGACGGACACGTGGTCCAGCCTCGCGCCCACGTGCCACGCGCGTGCCAGCCTAGGCCGGTTAAGCGTCAACCCCGACCTAGGTCGGCATTAACGCTGGGGACAATTGTTGGCACCCTGGTGACGTGGCACGAGTGCGCCCAGGCCTGCGCCCCACGTTGACCCCTCGTCTACGTACAGGAGAGCCAGGTCGGCCATGACGTGTCACGTGTCCCAGGTCGACATCGCAGACCACCCCAATAGTGATTTGGCGGAGAGGCCCGGTCATTTCGGCTAAACCCATTGCCGCCCTAGGGCCCAGTCGGCAAACCCACGAGAACTCTTCCCATCACAAATGACCACCCGACGGGCCGAGGTCGGCTGGCCACGTTCGCTCCGGCCCCACTTGCAACAGAGCGACAACAAGGACAATCCACGTGTCATCTGACACCCTGACACCCCCTGCAACCGACAGAGAATCTCGTCTCCATTAATGCATCGGCGCTACTCAGATTCCGAGGTCAACGCCTTAAATGCTTGACGGCTTGCGGTGCGCAGAGACATCATTACACCTACCAGGGCCTAGGTCTTCGGACGCAATGATGATCTACAGCTTCCTACCCGATTTCACACTATAAATAGAACACTTAGCATGTATTTAAAGACACGAGAAAACTCTCTGTAAACACAGCCCAGTTCGGACAATATACATTCATACATTTTTACTTCTTCAGTACCACTATCCGGGTCCTGACACCTACCCCAGTTGATAAGTAATCGGTCCTAACTGATTTCGACATCAACATAATCTACATTAGAATTTAAGGTATGTTTGATATTGGATTATTGAGAAAACTTAGCGTATGGTAGAAAAGTAAGGAATGCGTATTAAATATATAAAAAATTTATTAAATCAATATATGAGTAGTTAAAAACAGTGATAGAACAAAAATTATTTATAAAATATATCAATCAAGCCCTAAATTGATGTAAAATTGATTATTAGATCCAATTCTAAATTGTACATTAGTGTCCGTAAAATCACACACTTTGCGTTATTAATTTTTTTATTCATTTCTTAACAGTTTGTTTGTTTGTTTGTTTGTTTTTTTTTTTTTTTAATCATTTTTCCTATTTGTGTATTGATGGGTTGGGGCACGTGGAATTCAAATCTAACCCAATGCAATTCAAAATTAAAATTGGCCAACTTAGGTTGGTTGGACTGTATAGGACAGATTTTTGTCCTGACGTAAATAATTGGACTTGGAAAAATATATTCTCTCTCCCTCTCTTCTTTTTCCTATTTTATTTATTTATTATTTTTTAATAGATTTATTTATTATCATTACCGGAAACATTCTCATTTTCATGTTCCAAAACATTGTACATTTGTTGATGCGCTTGCACGGAAAATGTTCAAGAACGCCCGGGCGTTCCGTAGCTTACGGAACGGTCGGGCCTTTTACCGGTTCGTCGGGCCTTCGATTTGAAATTCGAAAATTTATCCAGATTTAGCACGATGAGGCGGAGCTCCCAGCAACTTCGAAAAAAAAATTTCAACACCGTGACGACCGGTGGAGGCTGGTCAAAGTTTTTCGCCAAAATTTAGTTAAAATTTGGCGAAAAACTTTGACCGGCCGCGCACCGGTCGTCACGGTGTCGAAAATTTTTTAAAAAATTATTGGGAGTTCCGCTTTTTCGTGTTGAATCTGGACAAATTTTCGGATTTTAAATCGGAGGCCCGGCGGGCCCGTAAAAGGCTCCGGCGTTCCGTAAGCTATGGAACGCCCGGGCGTTCTTGAACCTTTCTGGCACTTGTACATGCGAGGAAATGGTTTCCGTTCCCGAGATCTAGGTTAAATTTTCCTCCCCTAGGCTCCTTTTATAATTTAAAAAAAACAAAAGTCATATAAAATAAAAATAATTTGCCAAAATCGTCTCTTTCTCACTTATGTGAAGATTGAATTAAACTATTCACAACTCACTATTTAGTTAGAGATAGCTCCTCATGCATATTATGGTATTAGTGTCTTTGGAAATTGGCATCTAGGCTACAAAATGTCTCTCCTCGTCTCCACCACGTCAAGTTGACAATGATAATTGACCACATCCTTCATTGCCTCCTCCTCGTCCATGCCATGACACTGAAATTTTTAGAGAGAGATTCAACAAATCCTCATAAACCAATGTCTATTTTCACAGAAGTAAAAGCGAGCTCGTATGGTCTTGCATTCGCAATTTTAACAATGTTTTCACTGAAACCAACCATCATTTTAAATCTTTTTCTATGAGCTTTATTATGCTACTAGAAGATCTTGCAAATGCAAAGTCCTACTTGAGCACAGGCACAACAAGCTTGTGCCCAGGCATAAAAAAGGTGAGGGCCCATTATTGATAGGCCTTCTTATTAATTGAAAAAAAAAAAGAAAATATTTTGGGCTATTTTAGTGCAAAAGACCAATACAATTATGCATGACCTAAAAGGTCCGTGAATTGCATAATCATCATATTTTGCGTTTTAATTTAGTTAATACATTTGATGTTTACAATACTTTGGCAATTGTTACGGTGTATTTGCGTGTCATTTAGTAGATTTTCCTTCGGTGAAATTGTGTTTTCTCATTTTTATTTTGTCTTTGTTAAAAATAAATTTTGGAACTGCTACTCCCATACCCCCTACAAGTCTGCCTTTGATTAGGAAGCGCCTAGTTCTCTCCAAAATACAAGTTTGCTTTGGGGCCTAAGAATCACACGCCGCTCTACAAATGGAGTGGGCTTGGGTGAACCACGTGCAGAGCGGTGGGCGTGTGACTCGTTTAGCTAGCCCATGTTTGTTGAAAATTTGAGGCTAACAAATTTATTTCGACAATCCCTTCAATTTTCTAAATTCGCAGAAATTTGGCAATTTTTTTAGTCAAACTTTTCTTAGTACTCATTACAATGCATTGCAATATTTTGAAAACCAGAATTATTATTATTATTTTTATTATAGAGTGTAATAATAAAATCGTAATTGGTTACATTTGCAAATTGTAGCCATGCAGCCCATGTTATGCATTTTATATGAAATATGAGAGAATGAGTGAGTTAAATGGTTGAGATTTGCGTAGGACAAGTAGGTCACCCGAAATATTTAGATGTGACTAGTTTGATCGAATTCAAATTTAAAAGAAAATTAATTAAAATGAGATTAAATGAGAAGAACAACATGAATGTAATTAATTACATTAAAAAACTACACAATATCTTTCAAAAAAAAAAAAACACAAATATAATATATTGAATTGAATATAACAGTGTAATATTGCAATTGTAATGAGCTACATTTAAAGTTTACACAAATTTAATCAATTACAATAAGATTTATTTAATTTTTTTTGCGTGTGAATAAGCGATTACAATAAGATTTACACCATTGTAATATATTGAATTGAAAATAATAGTGTAACATTGCAATTGTAATGAGTTACATGGAAAACTTCCCCAATCTAATCAATTATTATAAAAATTACATCATTGAATATATTGAAATGACAATTACACTTGAAATTAATTAGATTTAGAAATTATACCTATCTAATCAATTACATGAAAAATTGCGCAGTACAATAAACTAAAATGATAATTACGGGGAATATTGTAATTGTAATAAATTGCTGCTTAAAAACTACAACACATATCAATTACATTAAAAAAGAAATATACTAAAAATAACAACCATCACGTGATACTGTGATTGCAATGAATTGTATCAAATAATTGCATCATATAACGTAATACAATTTACAAATTACATCCATGTGATCAATTACATTAGTTAATCGCACTAATATAATATATTGAAATGACAATTACAATGTAATACTACAATTGTAACAAATTAGATATAAAAATTACACGCTGAAATATACTGAAATAACAATTACATAGTAATATTGAATTGTAATCAATTACATTTATAGTGTAATACACCAAAATAACAATTATAGTGTAACGTTATAATTGTAATAAATTACAACTGTGACATTAGAATTATATACAATTATATTTAAAACTACACCCATGTAAGATTGTGAAATGAAAATTACAATGTGAAATACAATTATAATCAATTATAATAGTAATATTACAACTGTAAAAAAAAAAAGAACAAATTATATAACTTTAGTTCAACCGTAGATCTTTGACAACTATAGAAAAAAATGAAAGTAGGTGAAAATGCCAAATTAAGAATTACAACTCAATTCAACTATAGATATTTGAGGTTCTTTTTATTTTTATTTTTACCTTTATTTTTTTTATAAGGAAATATTCGACAGTTACAAAAGAAGTTTCTGGAAAAGAGGAACTTTAGAAAAGAAAAAGAGATGTTTAAGCGGCAAACATTAAGCACGCTTGAGCCTAATAAAGCCCGTGACTTGCTTTATGCTCAGAGATTTTTACGCGTTCAACCAACTAGGTTAAACCACGAGATTGTTTTTTTTTTTTGGCATGACGAGATTGTTTTTATTAGACGAATCTTAAATCGAAATCCTCTATTTTTGGCATTTTCCATTTTTTTTTAACTAGTTTCAATTTATTTGATTTGTGCAAATTAGTATTTAAACTTTATAATACTATCACAAAAATATTTGTTATTCACATTCAATGCAATCCGCATCCTTGGATGTGCTCCTAGATTACACACTTCCAACTCGACTAATGCACAATTTTAGAGGGCCTCATAATGTACACTTTGAAGTGTACTGAATTAACTTTGCCATAACCTTTTTTTCTTGGATCTTTGATTAGTAGACCAAGCCCCAAAACCTAGTACAATTTATTGAACTTTTTAAAGTATTTGGGCTTTAAATTATTTTAATTTATTAAAATTGGATCAGATCTGATGAGAGCAGACGGAGAAGCGCCAGCACAGCACCTTTCTCCGCATATATCCCTCGGAATCCTCTATCTCTTTGCCTTACGGAAAAAATAAAAACGTTTCTACCAAGTAAAATTTTTTCAAAATTTATTTCATTGCGAAAAATTAAATTAATTTTTTTTAACAGAAAATTTCTCCCCTTGTTTCTCTGCAAATCCGTCAATCTCTCTCTAATTCTCTCTGTCCCTAAAGTACGATGTGAATTTCTGCAAATCTCTTCCGCCATTTCTGTCCCTTGTCTTTCTCTTACATTGCCCCGGTAGATTTATACAGATATACATAACAATGGATAGTAATGATGATAATAATAGAAATGATTATAATGATACTGCGGAAAATGCATCAAGCTCTTCACCATTTGAAGAGCAACAGAAGGAACAAGAACCCGTATCTGCAGATGATAACCAGAGAGTCTATTTAGTTCCATTCAGGTAAACACTAATTTCACATGTTAGTGTAAATTCTATAGTTTCTTCTCTGTGAAGAAAAAATGAAAATACGAGATATAGAATAGTAAAGTAGAGAATAAATCGGATGCAGCGAGAAATCTATTTCTAATTTTATCTGTATGGAATGTGGTATTTTACTCAACATCAAGGATCGAGATATATATATATATATATATATATATATATATATATATATATATATATATATATATGTATATATATGAAGATCCAAATGGGACAATTTAAATAAATAAAAAAAGGCGTAAAAACCATATTTTTTTGGTACTTATTTTGCGGGTACGAATTGCACTTGAAATGTAAATTGAAGTTGAAGTGGCCATCTTATCCACTTGGGTTTATTTTTTATTGATTTTTTTCTAAATTTTAAAGTTTATGTGGATTTATTTTGCTTCTAATGTTTCTTTTAAGTTTTAACTGAATATGGAGGATTGGGAATGCTATCTATGCGTTTTGCATAAATAAAGTAGCAAGTGCTGTGCCTCTGGGAGAATTGAGTGGGGAAGTTTTTATGAACAGAAGCACAATATAATGGAAATTGATATATATATATATATATATATATATATATATATATATATATATATTCTGATTATTATTTTATTGTCATTTATTTTCTGTTTTTGCTAAAGCTATGTGTAGCACTTGGGAGGTTGAACGATATTTAGAAATAAATATATTACTCCGGGCGTTTGTGATTTTGGACTTGTTTGCATGCCATATTAACATGTTTATATTGGGATGTTCTTTAGATGGTGGAAGGAGGCACAAGAGTCTTCTTCATCGGAGGCGAAGAGAGGGATCTTTTACTCTGTTTCAGCTACAACACCATATGGGGTAGCAATGAAGATATTCAGCAACATATTCAACTCAGATATTGCGTTTAACTTGAAGAAAGAGGACGATTCATCATTTAGCAATGGCGCAAATGGCGAAGTTGGGATAACTGGCCGGGACTATGCTTTGGTCCCGAGTGAAATGTGGCTGTCTGCACTCAAGTGGTTAGTAAGTTAACTGAAATTTACATTAACTTGTATGCTTTTCTCGGGTTTTGACTCTCTATTGTGTTATCATGTATTTGATTTGCAATGATAGTTTCCGATTTACAACACTTGCCCTATATTCATGTGGTCAGCATATTAACTGATATTTGCACTAGTTTGTATTCTTAACCCAATTTTGCACATGCTATTCGATTGGGTCATCGCACACTCGACTTTGCTACTTGTATAAACAGGCTTACAAACAACATATTAGCAAAAATCTGTTGTTTTACAATAACATCACTTCACAAATCAACCGGTATATGCTGACATCATTGTCTGTAAAACTTTTGTACATTTTGTTTTAGCTTTTTCCTTGCACACTTGATTTGATATGGTAAAGTTTCAACTTGCAACAGTTCCTTTTTTGGAGATACATTGTACATATGGTGCTGAAAGTGTGAATTCACCATTTTTTGTGCTACCTTAGCACAAAGATGTTCTCAGCCAGTGTCCTGTGTACTTTTTACTGATTTGGCTTGCTGTGAGCAAATTCTTCGTATTCAACACTTCATCTTGCTCATTTGTTTGTAGACACGCACATATACATATATAACAAAAGCTTTTTATGTGGTCTCTCCTGCTGTTATGGTATTCAATTTGTTGGATGTCGCGTTTATGCAGATTTTATCTGCTCTCTACAGATGCAAAGTATTTTCCAGAAATTGGATGTTATTTTCTTTTATTCTGGCCATCGGATCCTCTTTTTTTTTTTTATTTTATTTTTTGGAAATTAAGAAAGGAATTTGGTGGATGCGGTTACTACGATGTGATTTTTGTCTTTTTGTGTCTGATCATTGATGGTATTTGTCTATTTGAATTAAATGAAGTTATTCATCTTATCACTGTGGCATGTTTCTGTTTGACCAGGCACAGTGACTCCAAGAATGCTACAAAGGACAGCAAAGGTTTTTCAGTGGCAGAAGAAGATATGTCAGATGTTTATCCTTTGCAACTCCGCCTTTCCGTTTTGAGGGAGATCAACTCATTGGCAGTAAAGATAAGCAAAAAGGTCAGTGATCCCCAAGCTAGTCTCCTTGTCTTACTTCCTGTTCTCATTGTGTATAGCATCCGTGCCTCCTTTCAGATTCACAATGTCACTTGATTGATAGATTTTTTGTCCTCTCTGCCACTAATATTACGTCCTTGGTTGAACATTGTTCTTTGAACTCACAGGAAGAATTGCAATGTCCTAGATATCTTGATTTAGCAAAATGATTTTTAATCAAAGAAAATAGATGTGGATCTATTATACTTCATGGAAGTTCTTCATGTAAATTTGAACAAGCAAATTCCAACATATGAGACCTTGAAGCTCTTGTGCTGGAAGAAGTACAGTTTAATTAATTTAATTGTCTTTATTTTGAGATTTTAATTCTCTAAGAGCATATCTAGTCAAAGGGGAAAAGGGAAGGGGAAAAAGGTAAAAGGGAAAAGGAGGGGAAATTTGTTAAATGAGGCCACTCATTTACATATTTCTCTCCCAAAGGGGTCAAAATTTAAGTTTTTACACCTCATTGTGTGTAGGGGAACAAGGGGGAATAAACCCAAATTTTGGGGGTTTTCCCCATTCTGCTAGGCATGCTTACTACAGTTTTGGTGCAGGCATAATTGTGATTCTATAATTTTCCATCACGTTGAGAATTTATTAAATTGATTTTGAGACAGCACATGGCCTTGTATCATTCATTAATTTGGATTGCTACAGTATATTCTAACCTCCCTCCACATCTTGGTGATTGATAGCTTTGGGAAGTAATTTTTATGGATACTAGTGTTAGGTTGGCCACTTGATTTCTTGGATGTCAATGGCTTAAATCATTATGACTTATGTTTTGGTAAACTTTAATTTTGTTAAAAAAGTTACTTTTTTAGTTTGGGCAATGTTGGACCACGAAATATGTGTAAAATCATGAGCATTAGTTTTAAATTTCTAGTTGAAATTGAAGTTTGACTTTGACTAAGTAATCACTGGGAATTTTTCGGTAGGATAAAGTTAAAGTTAACACAGGCATCATAGATGGTAATCTGAAGAGGCCAGAACAAATTGAAGAATGCTGAAGGATGGATTGAATTTAGTATATTAAAGCTATCCCCTTTTTGTTTCTAAAAGTTGCAAACAGTGGACTTTAATTACTGGTCTCAATTACTGTAGGTAGGTATCCCATGATGCAATTATCACAGAAAAGACGAGCTGGTTTAAAATAATGGGGAATGGCAAAAATGGGAAAAAGTACCCAACGCACCATAAATCAAATTAGTTAAGTATATTTTGGAAGGAAGGACCCATAAGAAATTGCTTATGGAACTTGTATCAGGAGCAACTTCGTCATACAAATACGAAGCACATTTGCTTTATTACTCTTCAACTGTAATGAATCTCTAAAAACTGGCTTGTCCAAAGACTGATTCTCCAGAATAATGGCTTTTGCTTCTGTGCTTCTACTATGTGGCTCATTCAGTCGCATACTTGCATGTTAACATAAGTTTATGTTGGCTGTTCATGCTGTGTTTGATTTCTATATTTGCACAAGTGTTTCAGCACAAGTGTTTCCTCTGAAGTTCACTTGATGAAATCTGTATAAGTTGGTAGTTACCATTTCAGTAGTTGGAGTTATATGTTGGTAACACCATTTTTTCTGAGAAATTCAGATGGCAAGTGGGTGGTTTCCTTGGCATTGGTTTTTTTGTTTTTTTTCTTTGGGGGTTACCGGAAAGTATTTTAGATAATTTAGGCTGAGAACAAAACAAATGAACATTTATAGCGGTTTCTTCCCTATAATTCCTAGCTGATTGCTGTCCATCAGCATCCGGCTGTCTAGGTCCGAGCCTTCTGAAATACAGACATAAGTTTCAGCATGTGCTGATAATTCTTGTGAACCTGTGCAAGTGTCTCAATGGTGGGTGAAAATGGGTTCTTTCTGATGCGTGTGCATCATTACTTGATCAAGTTCTCAACAAAGAAGATTGATGGGAGATTCTCCATTTCTTCGCAAAACGGCTGATTGGTTGTAACTCTGTTTTTCCAGAGATCTTGGCAACAAACCATTTAGGACTTTGTTTGATAAAATATATTACATTTTCCATCGACTTCCTCACTTGTCAAGTGCACATTCTTCCAAAGAATCCCTTTTATGCCCAAAAAAGCTTTGTCAACCAAGCATTAAATGAATTCCAGCCGTGTATTTAGCTCTGATTAGTGATACCTGATAGTTTCAAAGTAAATGTGTAAAGTTTGTTTCTATTTATACAAATATGAAGTAGAAACAAAAAGCAGATTTGTACACTTTAGACAACTGGTTTCCTACATGGTAACAATGTACTTGATCACCATAAATCTCTAAATATAGTCTGGTACCCGTGTAAGAATTAAAATTGAAATGTTTTATAGTTTTGGTCTGCTAGATTGTTTAGATGGTTCATTATGTTTGTTGTGTTTTTGACTTTCATTTTTGCTTGTCAGGACAATTCAGTAGAGTGCTTTAGAAGAGCTTGCAAGATATTTAATGTAGATTCCGACTCGGTCAGTGCTAGTTGATTATATATTTTTACAATTTTTAAGGCTTGAAATACTTTTTCTTCTTTGATATTGATGGCTATCTCTACACATTGCAGTTACGGCTCTGGGATTTCTCTGGGCAGACAACTTTGTTTCTCCTAAACGACAAAAATAAGTCCGTTAAAGAGTCCCAAAAGCAACCGGAGCACGATGTAAGTTATAGTCTAGTCGACAATGCATCAACTTATTATCTACTTTTCTTTAAGGATATTAGGCTTTTCTAAAAATTGATTATGATGTCTGGAAGAAACAAACTACACATTATCCCTTTTTGCTAATGGAATTCTAATATTTCTGCAGCTCAGTGTGGTTCTGTGTGATGTTCTGTTGTTTATAAATGACAGCAAGTTCTTGTTTGCCACAGATTTTTGGAGTGGAAATTGATATTTTGGGAGAATGTGTCGTGATAAAGCTGTGAACAAGTGAGAAAATCAGAAAAGTAATGAGTTTTACAGAATGTGTGATTTGAATGTGTTTTAGGCAAAATGATTTTCCAAATAAACCTAGATCAAATAGGCACCAAATGATGTGATATCTGAACTGATATCCATTTTTTATCAGCATTAATTCGGTGATGATATTACACTCATTTTTACAGGAAAATAAGGAAGGAAATCTTTTATGACACTCTCCATCCTGAAATGGATTTGCATCATACTTTACTTCACTGGCTATTGCATTGAGCATGTGCTGTAGATCCTGAACTTTCTGTTTTATATTGCACCGTTTTGGTATAGAACGTGCATTACTCATTTATCTATATCCCCTTCTTACTTTATGTTATTCTTTTTGTGGGTGAGGTTGAGGGGATTCAACGGCCAATCTTTGTTGGACTGTTGATAAAATAAGCTGTTTGGTAACATTTATTGCATTTGTGCGCAACTGTTTGCTAGAATTATCGTATAAATTTTAATGCAATTCATCAACACATTCATTTACTCCCTTGTCCATTTTTCAGCATTTATGTTCCATTATGTGCACTTACATTTTGTAACTTCTTTTCTATTATCTTATACAGCTGCTGCTTGAATTACAAGTATATGGTTTGTCAGATTCTGCTCGAAATAGAGGAGCAAAAAGAAATGGGATGGTACAACATGCTAATGGGACTTCACATGTGATGAATGGTACTGCAATCAATGGTAGCGCTACTCTTGTTCGAAGCAATTCTTCAGGCTTATTTGGAAGTTCATGTGAATCTGGTACCTTGGGACTGACTGGATTACAGAACCTGGGGAATACTTGCTTCATGAACAGTGCTCTCCAGTGTCTAGTCCACACACCAAAGCTTGTGGACTACTTCCTTGGAGATTACAAGAAAGAAATAAACCCAGATAACCCATTGGGCATGAATGTATGTTGTTCTTCCTCTTGCTGCTTTTATTACATCGGCATTTTCTATATTTGTGGAAACTTTTTCTTATCGCATTGTTGTTTTATCTTGTCCTTAAGTTTATATTGGTAGAGAATGTTGCTTTCTATTGAGAAATAATTTCCTGACACTATCTTCTAGGTGCGACCCTATTACGTAATAACACTTGCCTTTGCATTTAGCCTATAACTAGCTGGTATTTATATATTATCAGACTTATGATTGGGAGAATATAGTGATTATGAAGAAAATTTGTAGGAAATGTACATTGGTTCTACATTGTGACACAAATAATTCTTGAATACAGATATATTCCTTGCATGAATTGTTGGAATGAGTACTGGCTACATTTTATAAAATATATAGGTAGGCAATCCATCTCCAATTTGTTTCAGTTCTTTGTTGGTTTTTCTTAGACTACATGAAGTAGAGACTAGGATCTAGGGTCAATTTTTGTTTGTTCTGTTTGAGCCTTGTGTGCTCTATATGTACTTTCCTTACGTAATACTCTCTCTGTCCCAAATATATAGGACTTTGGCATTTTTCACACGGATTAAGACTCTCATTGGAAAATTAAATAATACATGTACTTTCCTACTTTACCCTTTATTAATGAGTCTAAGGCCTTGTTTGATTCACATTAAATTTCAAACCTTTTTTCTCTCTCCTCATTTCAACCATACACACAATTATTTTACATTTTTTAATACGCTATTTCTCATTTTCAACTACATAATATGCACACAATTCTAAAATTCAAATTTTAATTTGAATCAAACAAGGCCTAAAAGTTGTTGGAACTAATAATAACTTTAAAATGTGCTCATTAAATGAGGGTATATAATAGTAAAAGAATAGAAAAAGGCCTACATAATTGGGACATCAAAAAATGGAATAATGGCCTATATAATTGGGACGGAGGGAGTATTAGCTAATGAAATTTAGTTTCCAAAAAACGATTATTAACTGTCTATTTGGTTGACAGGGTGAGATTGCTTCAGCTTTTGGAGACTTGTTAAAAAAACTATGGGCTCCTGGAGCAACTCCAGTAGCACCAAGAACATTCAAGTTGAAACTTGCTCATTTTGCCCCTCAATTCAGTGGTTTTAATCAACATGATTCTCAAGTGCGTTCCCTCTTTTCTCATACTTCTTAGTCACTGTCTAAGCATGTGCACAATTTTATACCACTGCATTTGCATTTTGTAGTTGCTGAATGTTAGAAGTGGGATAATCAGGCCTACCCATGGTTTATATTTCCCAATTTAAATACTGCAGGAGCTTTTAGCATTTTTGCTGGACGGACTCCATGAAGATTTGAATCGCGTGAGGTGCAAGCCCTATGTTGAAGCTAAGGATTCAGACGGTCGACCAGATGAAGAAGTAGCTGACGAGTATTGGAGGAACCATCTGGCTCGTAATGACTCAATTATTGTTGATGTGTGCCAAGTATGTTTCTCTAAAATTATTTTGCAACATTTTCGTATGCTTCCATGATTGATTGATTTCTCTTTTTTACCACGGTATGCTGGATGCTAGTTTCAATTGTTTTGTGTTTTTGTGTGTGTGTGTCGTTTTGAAATGTAAGAAATGAGGTCCTGTTTTTCCTTTTTCTGACACCACTTGTGCCTAGGTGGTTGTCTGACCTACATGTATATCATTTTGTCCTTTGAAAGAATAGGTATTGAGGGCACTGTTTGTATGGTACTGCATTTTTCCCATCCTCTTTGTTAGGGATGAAGACAGTCATTGATTTTAGTTTATTTAGACATTTTCTTGAGCCCATATTGTAGATATTTCAGCTGTCATCTTGAGGGTGTGGAACTTTTATGCAGTTTGATTGCTTGAAAATTTAGATCTTTAGTTGTACCTTTATTGTAAGTTAGGTGGACTAATAAACTATATGAAAGTGATGCTATCAGTGTTAATACGTTGTAATGCAATTCCTGTTTGACAGTTTACGCTGGTTCAAATTGTGCACTTTTTCATTGGAGGGCTCCATGGCTTTTGCTTTTTGAAGAGAAAATAATGCTCGTGTTTTTTCCATGTGCTCTTTATGAATACCTTGTTGACTGACATTATGAATGGCATTATTGCAGGGTCAATATAGATCCACGCTAGTATGCCCCATTTGTAGGCATGTGTCTATTACTTTTGATCCATTCATGTATCTATCACTACCTCTGCCATCAACATCAACACGGACCATGACTTTGACAGTGGTGAAAACTGATGGCAGCACTCAGCCATCCCCAGTTACTGTTGATGTACCCAAAAATGGAAAGCTTCAAGACCTACTTCAGGCATTGAGCAAAGCATGCTCATTGGGGGTTGATGAAGCCCTTCTGCTGGCTGAGGTAAACTACATCACTGCATCAAAATATTAAATGCATTGCACTATTGCATGGCCTTCTTTTCTATCGTTTCTGTTTCTCAAAATTATTTTCATATTGATCTCTTAGACTTTGTAGTTATGTACAGATATACAACAGTCGCATTATACGCATGCTCGAGGATTCAACTGATTCATTATCTTTGATTAGAGATAATGATCAACTGGTTGCATATAGGTTGCCAAAGCATATTGAGGAAGCTCCTCTGGTAGTGTTTATGCACCAGCAGATTGAAGAGTAAGTTCCAATTTGTACACTAATTGACCAAAACTGCACCAATTCATTTTCAAATATGCATGCTTTTGTTTCTCTCTACTATCCGGAAATTAGTTTGACCTTTGAAGTTTTTCCCTGCGGTGGTATATGGTGGAAATGAGTTTCTCTTGTGAATGTCTGAGTTCTTATTGCTTTGGATAAATATGTAACCTAAATATTCAGACTTTGTCCAGTCTAAAGTATTTCTTGTTAGTCTGCTATTGTACACAGTAAGTCATAAGGGAAACATTTTGATGAACTTTCCTTTTACTGCAGAATATAATATGTGATAATGGGAGATGCTAGTGAGTTTCAAGTATGAAACACGACCCTGACTGCCTTCTTTCACATTTGATTGTCTTTTGTTGATTTTTTACCCTTGAATCTGCTTCAGCCTGTAACTTTTGTTTAATTTAATTTTGTTTTTCTGAATTCCTTTTTAGTAAGGGAAACAAGTTAGTTTCGAAAAATATTCCTTTTCTTACCTTGAGTTGTTGACTTCAGTCTCTAACTATTTATTGTCAGGCAACACACACAGAGTAAATTCACACCAAGTTGGAGGGCATTCGGAATTCCCCTTGTAGCTCGGAAAAATATTGTCAATGGATCTGATATCCGTGAAATCTATTTGAAATTACTAGCTCCGTTCTTGGTATGCAATAAAGATTCTACTGAAAATTGTGATGGCACTGAGAAGACGTCAACAGAAGTGACTAAGGAAATGGAAAACTCCAGTAGTCCTAGTGGGTCTGGTGAGAACCTTGATGAAAAAGAGCATGTTGGGTCTAATACTGAACTACAGTTTTATTTGACTGATGAAAAAGGGTCAATCAGTGACTCAAAGATTGAAATGGATGAACCGGTGAAGTCCACAGCTTTGCCAGACAGATTAAGTGTTCTCGTTTGTTGGTCAGCTAAAACAGTTCAGCAATACAAAGTACAACCTCTTAGCTTGTTGCCACAAGTTTTCAAGTCTGGCTCCTTCACAAAAAGACCACAAGACTCAGTATCTCTGTATAAATGCCTTGAAGCGTTCTTGAAGGAAGAGCCTCTCGGCCCAGAAGATATGTGGTTAGTTACCTTGTTATTTAGCTTTCGACTGTCTTTTATTAATATTTAGGCTCTAGTTTCTTTTAACTCATTGCTTCATACGTTTTTCCAACTTGCAATTCTTGTCATCCTCTTCGTTAGTGTCATCCCTCGTGAATTGTTGCATTGAGTTAGATTCTTGCTATCTATAGTTCTTCTAATCTGGGTTGTAATTTTTGGATACTAGGTACTGTCCTGTTTGTAAAAAGCATTGCCAAGCCAGTAAAAAATTAGATCTTTGGAGACTGCCAAAAATTTTAGTAATTCACTTGAAAAGATTCTCTTACAACCGATATCTGAAGAACAAGTTGGAAGCATATATCGACTTCCCCATTCATGACCTTGATATGTCCTCTTTTGTTGCACGGAATGATGGTCAATCTTCAGATCGTTATTTGCTTTATGCAATCAGTAATCATTACGGAAGTATGGGAGGTGGTCACTACACTGCATTTGTTCATGTAAGTGCTTCTTTCTTACGGTGATTTATTTATGCCTGTTTCTTCGTAGTTATTGCATTAAAACTTGTTCGGTTCACATGAAATTTCATCAAATTAAATTTGCTTTTTCTCTCAATACGTTCTTCTGTAGCATGGTGGCAACCAGTGGTATGATTTTGATGACAGCCACGTGTCTCCCATCAGTGAGGACAAGATCAAAACTTCGGCTGCCTACGTTTTATTTTACAGGAGAGTCGAAGATATCTAACTTTTGATGACAGCAACTGACTATTGAAGGCTGATTTGTCTATTTATTGGGTGGTCTCTGGGGAATTGAATTGCGTTAAAAGTAGGATTCTTTTTGTCTTGGGCATCTTATAGTTGTAATGGGTCGACTGGGGCCCTTTAGTATAGCAGGATGCTGAGGACAGTGTAACATATACAAGGTGAAATTAGAAGTTCATTTTGAGGACCGACTTGCAAGATCTCTGGTCATGGAAGATAGAGACTAGCCTGGTAAAGGTTGCTCCCCAATTTTACTGAAAGTTTCGGGGAAAGCTGGGTCCTAAAGGTTGAAATATCAAATTTGTACAATGGACAACTATAATGATCACATCATTTGGTTTTTCTGATTATTTTGTGTTGAGATTTTAATTACTCTGCATAGTGTCCTTTGGTTTTCTTTCTCCAGTGTTTACAGATTAAAGGTTACGAATATCGGCACCTGTTGATGATGATCTTGATAGAGAAGCTGATGCAAGTATCTGTTGCAGTAGCGGCATGTTACTAAATAGTTAAATTTAAACTTCACTGTAGCTTTGGGAGCTAGCAGAATTTGTTGTAATGCTGTTTGTTTATTGTTTGATCTTGCAGTAGAGGTGGTTGAAACGAGTCGTGCTTGATTTCATGTGTTTTTTTGTTGTAGTGGCTCGATCACTATAAAATGGAAGTCATCACTTACCCATAACGTGACATTTTATTTAACATACGATATCACGTGATCCACAAAATCTTAAACGCAACCAAAGTACATGTTAAAGCCATCGATATCACGTGTGTCAATTTGTCAAAACCAGAAAATGTCAAAAGCAGATTTTGCGAAAGGATACAATTTCTCCTAAAATTTTCCCCCTCCCCCGTGATTGCAATTTTCTATGAAAAATAACTTAAAATGTGCATTTTAATTAGCGTTGTAACAAAAAAAAAAAAAAATATTTTGTTTGTAAAATTTTTGAATCAAACACAAAAATTGAAAAACGTTTTATACAGTTTCTTCTTTCAACCGTTTTGCAAGTATTAACCGTTTTCAACATTTCAATTTTAATTTTACCAAACAGTCTATTCTCTTGTGATTGTAAATGTTAAATTTTTATATATTTTAAGAAATTCTCCTCTATTTAAGGAACATGTTGACTTCTTTTAATTCGTGTCAGACGTCACAGGAACATCATTAATCCCATCAACTTTTGTGTCCGATATTATTACTACTATTATTATTATGATCACAAAATACATAGGACCACTATCAAATTAATTCAAAATTTCAAATCAGTCTTTATGACATGTCACGTGAAAAAACTCGCCCAAATCCAGTTACAAGTACCTCTTCTTGCAACTGGGTCGACTAAGCTTTCATAAAGAAAATGGATACTCCGAGAAAGCGGAAAAACAAAAAAAAAAAAAAAAACCCATGGAAAATGTGAGTTTTATGATGAAATTAATGTGTTTTGGTAGTGGGTGGAAATATTTTCTATTGTTGCCTACTGCTTATCATCATTTTATCATCATTTTACCACACATACAAAGAGAATGAATCATCTTGGACGACGAAAAGCAATGTATTTTTAACAAAAGGATATTTTAGGGATGATAGGAAATAAATTATAATGGATTTTAAAGGATTTTAATGTAACAGAGGAGAGAGAATGAGTGGAATTGAGTGATGGAGATTTGTGGATGTGATGAGATATGTGGATGTGATTGATTTAGGGTAAAGAAAGAATGGATAAAAAAATAATAAAAATAATTGACTAACGGGGGCTTTGTGGACGAAAATGTAACAATATATTATATATACTAATATACCACATGAAGTCATTGTCAACTTTAAATGCAACATAATAAGTGTTCATCAAGCAATAAGCAATAAGCACTGACTTGGTCAAGGCTAGCATTTCGGTGCCCACAGTGGGTATTATTACGGTATCCACAATAGATCGTATCAATGACATGTGCTACTTGATAGTGCCAGGGGGGCCCACAGTTTCTCCGCAAGTGTCACTGATTCAAGCTATTGCGAGTACCATAACGGTACGGTATCCACTGTGGGCAATGAAACGGGACTGCTTGGTCAAATCCTTCGTATATAGTGGATGAATTATCTTAGTGAAATATGTTATGACATAAGTCAAGTGGCTCACTTCGCTCTCCATGACTCTCACATGAGATGCGATTATGTTCTCCATGACTCTAACATGAGATGCGATATAGGGTGTTATCATCAACTGGAAAATGTATTTTAATGTATTTTTTCAAATTTCAAATTTGGTCAAACAAATCACATCCATATATATCTCCATTCATTAAATCTCCACCATCCAACTCCACTTATTCTCTCTCTTTCTACTCATAAAAATATATTAAAACTCATCCGCTAACACCCTCTATGTCATGAACTAAGGGCTGTCCACACTTTTACGGATAATATGTCCCAAGTTACCAGAATTTTTGCATGTGAGAAATTGACTTTTGGGCAACTTAAATTTCAAAATTTGAGGTCTGAGAATTCTAGGTTGAGGAATCTTGTTTTGGACGATAGAACTATTTCCTCAATTGGTTTTATCCTAGGGCTCGGAGATAGTTGTACTTCGATATTGATCTAGTGTCCACTAATGGGTATTTCAAGGTGCCCACGACATTTTTTTGTACATGAAACCACTGGGCAATTGATCACATTCGAACTGTACTATTAGGCTCAGAAGAGGGAGGTACAAAAGTGATTTTGCATTAGGTGGCTGTATGTAAATTGGAATTCTTGAATCCTAGACCTTGAGAGGAAATGTGGATTGAAGATGATTTAGAAGAAAGAGATATAAAAAGAAGATTATTTTAAAGATAAAGCTAAACATACATAATGTTTGTCATAATAGATAACATATTAGAAGTGAAAGTTTTGTTTTGCCATTAATGACTTTGTAATATTCTATAAGAAAGATTAGGGATAACACAATCGATCATTTTATATCTCACTCTATGTTTAACTCTTATGTCCCTATAGGATGACCCTTATTTTAATTGAAGAGGAATAAAAAAATGTGTAGAGAAAAACAAGATATGAAAAATTGAAAAAGAAGAGAGATATAGAAAGAAATTCAAAAATAATAATAAAATAGAAGTGGAAGATATGTATTTCAATGTGGAAATACAGATATGGCATGGAAAATATGAAGAAAAATTAGAAAAAAAAAGTGAGGAATGTGCTATAAAATTTACAAAAATATTTTTTTTGAAAAAAGATAAGAGCACTCACAATTTTTTGTGTGTGTGTCTCTCTCAAATAAATAGACGATAAACATGAGCATTGGAGATGCTCTCAGCGCTTATGCCTGTGACACTGTCAACCTTTTAGGATACCCATAAAGAAAAAAAAGAAAAAGAAAAAAAAGTTGGACATTGGCTACCTCAAGTTCGTTTGCTAAAGATCTTATCTTATTGCTAGGCACTCTCTCTCACTTTCCAAATTACATCGGCATCTAGTGATTTCTTCTAGTTCCATTGATAATTTCTCGTTCTCATTTATGACCTCATCATTGTCAATTTCTTCTTAAACATTCTTTTGAATTTCTTTGATATAACTAATAAGCTAAATCTTCATCCTTCAAACTCTCATTATTAGTCGATCACCAAGTTCTCTCTAAAATGCCTAGAGCAATAGAACTATTTTCTTTGAGCAAGGTTAAGATCAGAGGTTTATAGATATCCAACAAGTTTGTCTCTCAATAGTATCTACGTCTTTTCTTTTTTTTGCAGATGTAATCTTTGGTCTACCCGTTAGCATACATATTAAAATACATTATTTCTTATACTTTTTAAAATTCAAAATTGATTAAACAAATCACATCCACATATCTCGTATGATCCACTTGTACTATTAAATCTTCACCATCCAACTCCAATAATTCTTTCTCTTCATACTCATAAAAATACATTTTAATTTACATGCTAATATAGCCGGACTTCGAGGTAGGGTCTAAGAATTTTTCTCACTTGGGCTTAAAGTGCATTGTTAAAATTGAAATTTACTATATCCATACAGGAATGACTTCACTGTGTTGTTCCTATAGAGTCGCTCCTATAGGTAGCGATTCTTGTAGCGAAGGATTAACTACTTAGTCTGACAATGATGAATTGAAAAACCAATTTAGGTTTGATACCAATTAAAAAAGCCCGCAGGTTAACCAAAATAATACTTATGGAGAAATAGGTGTTGCTAATTTATTTTAAAATTAAATATCAAACCGCCTAAAAAAAATAATAATAATAATAATAATTATCAAATAATCAATTACCAAAATTTAGAATTGAAATTAATCACAAATAAAGAGCACAATTAATAAGTATATATATGAGCTATAGTATGAACACCAAATTTTGGTAACAAATGAAAAGCTTTACTGAAGAACTCTTCAAGAGAAGCAAACATGAGGAAATCTTATCAATGAAAAATCCATTAGAAAATACTTACAGTTTTGGTTTAGAGTTTAGACACAACTAAATTCTACTAGACTCTCTTATCTACCTGTAAGACTCGATAAAAACTCTTCAAGTTGTGCGACTACACTTTTCGACAACTCAAGATCTCACATAGATTTACCAAGAATGGATCTCGTTCTTCCCTAATTGAAACACCAGTAATTAAATACTTGTTCAATACTCCCCCAATCTAGCTCGTACAAATATATAGTTCAATTTTTATTTTTACAAAGATTAAGAAATTTCAATTAATGACATTGGAAAAGTAATATTTTAAAACATATTTCCTAATGTACATTTTCATTTATTCATTATTCTACGTTAATAATGATGCACATTAAATAGGAACATATAAGAAAACTAAAAAATTAATTATGAAAATGAGACTGTATATTGAGAAGGATGAAAAGGGAAATGTGACTATCTTTGTGGGGACGGATGGAGTAATTCTTAAACTATATTATGGTAAATCAAATTAACTAAAGACAAATGTGGAATGAGAAAATATAGATGAAGACATTATTTAAGTAATTAATAATTTTATGCAAGACCATAATTTACATAACTCATAATTTCGAAATCATAGCATTTAATGATTTTCTCGTAATCATAAAGTAAAGTAATTAATAGTAAAAGTTTACATTCAATTAACAGTACTGAAGCAAGACTAACTCGCAAAACACGAGCTGCATGCAAGATTCAAGAAATTGAATTTACTGTCCCTTACTCTTTTTTAATGGTAGAAACATAATTGATGTAACACTTTCATACTCTCACCATCCCACAAAAATAGTTTTATTTTCCATTCTCGTCATTCCCAAAATATAATCTCATTTTCTATAGTTAATTTCTTTAATTTTATTATATATTCATGTTTAATGTGCATCGTTATCAACTTATAAGAATTGTTAAAGTAGAATAATGAATAAATGAAATGGTATATTAGGCAATATGTTCTAAAATATTATTTTTCTAAGGTCACTAATTGAAATTTTTTAATCTTTGTGAAAATAAAAATGGGACTACCTTTATAAGGTGGAGAAGTATATAGTTTCCCGTGGGCTCTGAGATTGCTTTGATAATTTCCAAGTTCTGAGATTGCTTTGATAATTTCAAACAAAGTGTTTCATTCAGAAGCTATCACTTCTTAATACTCCCACCGTCTTATAAAGATGATTTTATTTTGACTTTCACACGGATTAAGAAATTACAATTAATTTTGTCGGAAAAACAATAGTCCTCCTGTCTCGCAAGGAAAATGAAACTATATTTGTGAGACGAAGGAAGCAGCGCTTAAAATTTTAGTCCAATAAAGATTATTAATTAAAATTTTAAATTAATTTAATAATAAATTGCATTCTTCCACTTGATCCATTTGATGTTATTCATTCACAAATATGCATTTTTTTTTTAAACTAAAATTCTTCATTCATTGATTTTCTTAATAGCTAATATCTCCAGTATCCAAACAATGAATATGAAGAGTCATGTCTTCTGTCTTCATATGTCGCCACTAGAGAGCAACGTTATCCTCCTTCATGGGGAGGATAAAGTGTACCCTAGAGGCTTAGCTGACGTGGTACGGTTATGTTAGCTGGTTGATGACGTGACAGTACTGATATGGACTTTTTCTATATAATTAAGTTTATCAAAATTAAATCGGAAATTTTTATTCTTACAAATATTTTGTCATTGTTAAGTATAATTCAAAGTAATGGTCATTCTTCCACAGGGATTGAGATAGTTTAATTAATTGCTTAAAAATGGTTTGGGGGGTTTGTTTTGTTTGATGAAGCATACAAACTGTAAATTTGAAGAATACAGATAAATAAAAGATGATTAAGGAATTAGCATCCACAGAGAAAATAAATAGTAATAATTTATAAACAAAGTCATTTCATTTATCAAACTCGATTGCAATAACCCTTGAAAAGCACACAAGCTTGGCTAAGCAGTAATTGTTCTTATTTAGTCGTTAGATAAAATAAACTCTTTATCCAATCTCTATCTAATTAACAAACTAGAATAAACTATCTAAATTTGATTAATTAATGATGGAATTTTAACAAAGGTTACTCTAACCTTTGCCGTAATAAACCGAACTTCAAGGAATTAACGAAAGAAGAAAAATTTGTAGAAAGATTCTGATATGTGTAATTCCAAAATTTTTTCGATGATAAAATGAGAGAGTGAAGGGCCCTATTTATAGCCATAATCACAACCTTTCATTTCATGTGTAGATGACTATTTGGAAAGGGTGTGTCGTATTGGAAATAAGCAGCACTTCCATTAAGAATCAATGCCTACGTTGAAGAAGAAGACACTTAATTGGTTTTAATAATTTAAAATTCCAATAAACGATCAATTTCTCAAGTGTTTTTATAGTAAAATAGACAGACCCAAATCCAATACCAATATTATGTTTTCAATTTCTTCATTCACACATTTCCAACAAAATGTTTGTTAAATTAAAATGATAATGTGACAGTGACATAGATCATCACTTCACTTACTATAATAGTGTCACATTAAATGCACATCTTTATAAAGATCATTCATGTCACCCATAAATTAAATGTGATAATGTATAAGATATCAAAGTAAAACATGAACCTTAAATTTGAAAATTAAAGCAATAGTTTGACAATCTCAAGGGTGTCAATTACATAAATATCATTATAGCATTAGTTTATAATGATATTCTCTAATAATGTTCATCAAATTTAGTTATCAATCATATCGTTAACAAATCTGCAATCACAAATTAAACTAGTGCTAATGACTATTTGTATAGTGTAATTTTACACTATTTCTTATGTTGTCAACTCTAATCCATGCACCCATAATAATAATAATAGAAGGAAAGAAAAAACACCAAATATCACACTAGTTGTATATAGTGGCGGAGCCACATGGGGCCATGGGGCCATTGGGTCACTGGAACCAGTGAGTTGTTTAGGATTTTCTTTTTTTTTTTCTTTTTTTTCTTTTTCTTTTTTAATTATATGTCATCTAGAGTTCAAAAATATATCAATTGTCCTATAATATTTTACTTCCCCACTAGGTATCCCACTCTCTAACCCACAAAATCCAACTCCAGCATATATAATCCTCTTTCTAAATTTCAATTTCCGTATTGTTATTTCGCTCCTTTATTTTACCATTTCCCCTTCGTCCTTCCCTAATACCCATTCGTCCTTTGCTTCTTTTAGTTGTATATTATTTTGTCAACAATTTTTTTGATAGTTAATATGTGTCCCCATTAATTAAATTTACCTCCTGGCTCTGCAAATGGAGGACTATTTGTATCAAAGTCGGTCTATTTGTATGTGCCCCCATTGGAAAATGCAAATGGAGGACTATTTGTATCAGAAGGACCTATATAAGCCGTTGAAAGAAAAGCCAGAATGCGAGAAAGACGACGAATGGGAGGTGCTTGATCGAAAAGCACTCGGCGCAATTAGATTGACCCTATCAAAGTCGGTCGCTTTCAACATTAAAAATGAGAAGACAACGACGTCTCTCATGGCAGCTCTATCCAGCATGTATGAACAATGTCTGCAAGAAATAAAGTTCATTTGATCAAGAAATTGTTCAATATGAAGATGATGGAAAGCGGGAGATTTGGAGAACACCTCAACGAATTCAATGAGGTAGTAGACCAATTGACCACGGTGGAAATCACTTTTAGTGATGAGGTTCGAGCTCTATTAATTCTTGGCGATTGCACGAGAGTTGGAATGGCATCCACGACCATCGCCAAATGGCCGGCAAGTCGAAATTGAAGTTCGATGACGTTATGAGCATGATCTTGACTGAGGAGATCCGGAGACAGTCAGATGCAGCTTCAACTTCCGGGACTGCTTTCAACGTAGATAGCAGAGGCAGAAGTTCAAACAGAGAGCATGGGCGTGGACGGAGCAAATCGAGGAATGGCAGACCGAGATCCAAAAATCACAGAAATTCCAACAAGTCAAAGTCTGTTGAATGTTGGAATTGCGATCAGGTTGGGCACTACAAAAATCAGTGTAGGGCAGCTCCAAAGGAATCGGAGAACAAGACCGAGGTCAATGTCGTGACCGAAGAAACGCGTGATGCGTTGATATGTTCCATGGAGAAGAAGGCCGACTATTGGGTAATAGACTCTGGAGCATCGTTCCATGCCACCGCAAATCGACACTTTTTTGCAAATTATGTGTCGGGAAACTTCGGAGAAGTATATCTCGGAGGCGATCATCCTTGCAGCGTGGTAGGCATAGGAGAAGTACAGATCAATGTCAATGGATTCAGATGAAAATTGAAGGGCGTGAGACATATTCCAATTGAGGAAAAATTTGATCTCCGTCAAACAATTGTCGAGAGAAGGATGTGACACAAACTTCTCCTGGTGATAATTGGAAAATCACCAAGGGCCATGATAATCGCGCGTGGCAAGGATAGTGACACCTATACGGCCAGAATGCGTGTATGACAATTGCATTTCTTGATAGCAAGGATGCGAACTTGTGGCACCAAAAACTTGGGCATATGAGCGTAAATGGCTCAAGTACATGCATTCAAAAGGAAACTACCAGGGCTTGATCTATTGATTTAGACTTTGCGAAAGTTGTTTTTTTGGGAAGCGTAAACGGGTGAGTTTCAATACAAGTGGCGTAACTTGAAGAAAGAGAAGTTTGAACTTGTCCACACGGATGTGTGGGTCCAACCAGCTTATCGATTGGCGGAAAGTCATACTGTGACTTTCATTGATGACCACTCGAGAAAGGTGTGGGTTTACTTCTTGAGACACAAATCCGATGTGTTCGGCGTTCAAGAAGTGGAAGGCCATGGTTGAAAATGAAACCGCTGCGAGTAAAGAAGTTGAGATCCGACAATGGTGGAGAGTACGAAAATTTGGCGTTTAAGAAATTTTGTTACCAAAATGGCATCAAGTTGACGTAACGCGTTGCCAGAACACCGCAATGTAATGGAGTTGCGACGCATGAATCGAACGCGATGAAAGAGCCAAGCATGAGAATACATGCAGTGCGCCAAAACGCTTTAGGCGAAGTCGCCAATACGGCGGCATACCTAGTTAATCGTGGACCGTCGGTACCATTGGAGTACGAGATACCGGAAGAAGTTTGGAGCGGGAAAGAAGTGAAACTTTCTCATTTGAAAGTATTCGGTTGTGTCGCGTATGTGCACATTAGTGATAATGCCAGGAGTAAGTTAGACTCCAAATCACTAAAGTGTACTTTCGTTGGATATGGTGGAGACGAGTTCGGGTACCGTTTTTGGGATGACCAGAACAAAAAGCTCATTAGAAGTCGAGATGTCATATTCAATGAAAAGGTGATGTATAAGGACAGAAATGCGATGCAGTCCAATGACACAATCCACGATGATCCAACATATGTTGTTCCGGACGACACTCCAGAAAGAAGTACGTCAAAGGCATGCATGAGAGTCTGCAGGCAGAGAGCCCGTCTCGAGGCCGATTCACCACGCCTCGGCTCAATTCCCATTGTGAGGAGGTCAAGTCGACCTCTTGTTCCGAATCGGAAGTACATGAACTACATGTTGCTCACTGACGCCGGTGAACCTGAATGCTATGACGAGGCATGTCAGGTGGGATATTCTGTTAAGTGGGAGCTTGCAATGAAAGACGAGATAAAGTCTCTCATCTCTAACCAGACGTGGGAACTAGCTGAGTTGCCCAGAGGGAAGAAAGCTCTCAACAACAAATGGGTGTACAGAATCAAAGAAGAACATGATGGTTCGAAGCGGTATAAGACGAGATTGGTAGTCAAAGGTTTCCAGCAGAAAGAAGGAATTGACTATACGGAGATTTTTTCGCCAGTTGTGAAGCTGACAACAATTCGATCAATGTTGAGCATTGTTGCAGCGGAGGGCTTGCACTTGGAGCAGTTAGACGTGAAAACTGCTTTCCTCCATGGTGACTTAGAGGAGGAAATCTATATGCAGCAACCGGAAGGCTTCTCAGTGAAAGGAAAGAAGAAGCTGGTATGCAAATTGAAGAAAAGCCTATACGGTTTAAAGCAAGCGCCTAGACAGTGGTACAAGAAATTTGATGGATTTATGCAGAAAAATGGCTACATGAAGTGTAATGCTGACCATTGTTGCTACTTTAGGCGGTTCGAGTCCAGCTATATCATTTTGCTACTTTATGTCGATGACATGTTAGTAGCCTGCTCGGACATGGACGAGATCAAGAAGTTGAAGAAGCAACTATCGGCGAAATTCGAAATGAAGGATTTGGGTGAAGCAAAGCAAATTTTAGGGATGAGAATTTGTAGAGACAAGCAAAAAGGTGTTTTGCAGTTGTCGCAGGCTAAGTATATCGATCAAATCCTACAAAGGTTCAACATGAGCAGTGCAAAGCCAGTCAGCAAGCCATTAGCTAATCATTTCTGTCTATCCAACGACCAGTCTCCCAAGACAGAAGAGGAGAGAAACTTCATGGTTAAAATTCCATATGCCTCAGCCATTGGAAGTTTGATGTATGTCATGGTTTGTACCAGACCAGATATTGCTCATGCAATGGGAGTTGTGAGCAGATATATGGCAAATCCTCGGAAAGCGAAGATTGGGAAGCAAAGAAAGTGGATATTGAGATATCTACGTGGAACTATTGAGAAATGCTTATGCTTTAGACGAGGCGAAGTGAAACTACGAGGTTTCGTAGATGCGATTTTCTTTGGCGAGGTAGATCGCAGGAGAAGTACTACAGGTTATGTCTTCACAGTTGGCGCTACTGCAGTTAGTTGGATTTCGCAGATACAGAAGATTGTTGCGTTATCAACTACAGAAGTAGAGTACGTGGCAGTAACCGAGGCTAGTAAAAAGATGATATGGTTACAAGGTTTGTTGGCAGAATTGGGTTTCGACCAGGAGAAGAATGTCTTGCACAGTGATAGTCAGAGTGCGATACATCTGGCAAAGAATTCGGCATTTCATTCCAGAACCAAGCATATTGGACTCCGTTATCACTTCATCAGATCACTTTTGGAAGATGGAGTATTGAAGTTTGAAAAGATTCAAGGCAGCAAGAATCCAGCCGACATGATGACGAAGACAGTAACCAAGGAGAAATTGGAGCTATGCTCAGCTTCAGTTGGTCTTCTGCAATGAAGACAGAGGTGGTGACCCACATCATATTTTTCACGAACTACAAAATGAGATGTCCTAAGGTGAAGCCAGATTGTGAAGACAGATTGAAATCAGTCTTCAAGTGGGAGATTGTTAATGTCAACAAAGGAAGAACACCAAAGAAGAAAAAACAATGTCAAAGATTGTGGATTGAATTTGGAATCACCATAATTCAAATCAAAGATGGAGGCTTGTCAAAAATGGAGGGTTGAAGGTTGTGCATACATCTCCAAATTTTTCCCTATAAATACGAGGCATGTTTGCAGCTTCAATAACACACCAGAATACATCAACACAATAGCCATTGTGTAAAGAGAGTGTGAGAGCTTCAGTGTAGAAGCTATACACGAGAGATAAAAGTGTGTGTGGAGTGTTAAAACCTTTGCGTAGGTAGATAAAAATATAGTGTGGTATTTTTTGTACTCCTCCTTTTGAGATAGTAAAATATTGGTGTGGGTCCGTGGACGTAGGCAGTTTGGCCGAATCACGTTAAATCTCGGTGTTTTATTTTGTGCTTATTTTAGCGTCCATTAGTTTTTCCTCATTCGCATTTATTCGTCCCACTGATCTTGAGCGGAATTAGCAGCGCTTAATTCCCCAACAATCAATGCTCAGCTGGGCTGGAGTTGCTCCTGGACGTGCCTGTTTGTGTGTGTATCGTATTGCGGGCTACCTTTAAAACTGGGTGAAGGAGATGACAAAGTTAATTTGCGTTGGGGATTTGACAGCTGAGCCATCATTCAGACAATTTAAAGGTAAAGCAAAGAAAACCCACCTATCATTTTGAGTTTTCACACTAAATTCCAAAACAAACAACTACACGATTTGACGTTACAGATTCTCTATTTAATTCATTCATTTAACCTCCATGTTCCATATTAAATGTTACAACAACAATATATTAAGGCTTACCTTTCAGAGAGACCAAGCGAATATAGAAAAAAAAAAATTGTGATTTTTGAATGTATATATTGTAAAAAATATAAATAATTGTCAAATTAATGTAAAGATTGATTGAAAAAATAATTTTTCATATAACATTGTATCAAACAAGCTCTACATAAATAATTAAATCAACAAAGAATGATCGACACAACAATGGCAATTAATTCTGGGCTAGGCAATTTAGACGATTGCTTACAACCCTCAATTTCAACATTTAATACAAAAGGTTCCAAAATTTCGGAACTCATATAAAAAATTTTTAGCATATATATCAAACTTCGTCTAAAAATCTAGTCAATATAAAAATTTGTTTAGGGTTTCCAAAATCTCCATATCAGCATAGGCAACAATTTATTCTACGCTCCCACTTTTCCCACAAAATCTCTATAATTTCTACTCCCCGAGACAATAAAGTCATTGTATTGATGGGACTGCATAAAGTATTTCTTTTTATCTCTTTTTCTTTTTATTCATTTTTTCAGAAAAAAAATTTTGGTAAAAAAGTGACAAGATTGCTAGATATTTTGTTACACTTTTTAGATACATTATATTTCGGTTTTTTGTTAGAAAGAAAAAGGAGAATTAAATCAGGAAAAAAAATGTTAGATTACAGTAAGGAGTGTACAAATTCGGACAAAATATATGATTAAGTTGACAGCTTTTGTAAAAAGAAAAGAAAAAGAAAAAAGAAAAAAGAATTCTACTGTGGATGCAGGGGATTCATTCTATCAGTATTAATTGATTTTGATGTTATATCTTGGGATTATCATTTCATGCAGAATTTCTGTCATGTCACTGTTATGAGACAGTAGCATGCATTGAGATTCAATCATACTTGCTTCTAAGTTGTTGGGTTTCTTTTTCCTATTTTCCCATCTCCTTTTATTTATTTATTTATTTAATTTTTTTTTAGTGATGATGAAGCAGTCAATTAGATAGGGAAAATAAATTAAAAACCTTCATGTTATATATATAAAAAATATTTAATTGTTAATATTACATTGCTGGTTAGAAAATATAAAGACATGGATTTTCGAACTAGTGATCTTCATATATTATGTACAATCATGACTTACGACGTTGCCAGGAAGGAAATTTATATGTAATCATTTCGGATAAATTATGGGTGGGTCTCACCCTATGCATTGACAAGAGTAAACTTTCGTTTTGTTTTGTTTTTTTTTTCAAATAAATGACGAGATTCGACCTAGAAATAATATAATACATTGAAAATAAAAATAAATATTTAGTCAATTGAGGCCGCTTTTATAACTTAATAATTAAAGTTTTCGAATTTTTAGTATGCTATTGAAAAATAGTCATGGTTTATTATTGGATATATCACATTAATTTATTGGTGTATGAAGTCATATATTTAATAACGTTTCATATGATTATTCAATTATTATCAATTAAATGATACATTTGCGATGACCCGTAAATAATCGTCACAAATAACATTAGTAATGTTTAGGATTAAAGCAATTGTTTTGTGCATCCCAAGGGTTACGTGTGTTTCATATTTGGAGGGGTGCCATAAAATTCGGTGATTTTGGCTCTCATGTCCTGATTTGATATGTAACCAGTAATCTGATCACTGAATGCGACTCGTGAATACTTGAGTTGTATCTATCAATGTATAATACATACATATAATATATACATATCTCTCTCTCTCTCACACACACACACAATTTGGAAGACAGCCCTAAAAAATAGGGTAAAGTGATGGATATGGCCTTGTGGTCCTTCCTTCTCATTCTCACTTAATGGAGCAGTAGCGTTGAATACAAGCCATGATAATTTTATGCATTGAAGAAAGGAAGCGCATAGCATCCACATCATTTTTATGTGAAAAAAGAGAAAGAATGAATGGTGGAGATTTGTATACATAGCACATACAGATCCCACGAAATATATGGATGTGGTTAGTTTGATTAAATTTAAGTTTGAAACAGAATGAATTAAAATTAGAACCCTAAGACCAGTATTAATGTTTGGGGGTGGGGAATGTAGAGAAAAAAAACGTATGTGCCAAATGAGAGGTGAAAAATGTAAAAGACAGACTAAATTTACCCTCTCGTTTACATTTTCCACCCCAAATATTTTCCACCTATATTTTGCCTAACATTATTTGGGGTTGGTGGGAACCCAACATTAAGATTTAAGAGTGCTCTAAGATGCATTAAATGTTGAAGCTTGTATAGAGGGAATTATCACACTAGACACAAATGATGAAGGTCAAATTGCAGTTTTGCCGTCTCCCGATTGCTAGGAAACGGTACACCCTACAGCAACGGGGTGTCCATATCCAATATTTACTATTATATTATCTTATGTAGATGATATTTTTTGAAGCTAGTTTTGTTTATATACAATTTGTTTAACTAGTTTTTATTTGTATGCATTTTTTAAACTATTTTTTCTCACTTTTTCAAAATACATTTTCACCACCTTATTTTTTATTTTTTAAAAATTATTTATACAACTACTTCACTATGTTGAGATCGACTTGTAGAACCATCTGATCTAAAAGTTTAAACTGATAGGTAAGTTCCAATTTATAATATCTAACTCCTATCCTCAACACGCACTCTCAAGTGTAGGTGGGATTTACTTTTTTTCTATCAAAGTCTAACACGTGCATAATTTTTTTTTCCACATGGGTGGCAGGGAGAGGTTTGAACCCAAAACCTCTGCCTGCTTTGACACCATGATGAGACTTGTGAAACTATCTAATTTAAAATTAAGATGATAGATCGGTTCCAATTTATAATATTTAATTACCATCCTCAACACACTAAAAATGTTGTCAAACATAAATATGCAACTCATATTGTTCATAAATATTGCATGGTAAGTAGCATCACACGAACCTAGGTTTTTTGCTTAATTGTATTTTGAAGTAAATCATTTCTAAAGTTTTCCAAAGATACGTACAAATTTTAAGTCTTGTCTTATAATGACATAACCGCTTTCATATATTCGTCTCTATTTTATTAATATTGTATTACTAAAAAATTGGACTTTTAGGAGCGACTTATTGCCCTTGTAGCCTTATGCCTGTAAAACAATAACAGCGACATACTGTTATGTTGCTGCTATTGCTCTAAGGGGCAACAGGACACCCATAAAGATCCAATTTCTAGTAGTATGCGAGAGACCACTTTGCAGTTTTGCGCGTAATTGAGTGATTATCAACTTAAGTTGTGATAATTTTTTAACTTTTTTGAAATTGGATTGAAATGACTAACCATAAAAAGAAATAAGAAACTTTCCATGTTCCTGGAACGATGTTTTGAGTAGTCAAATTCAAGTAGCTATTTCGGTCCAATTGTACTGGCTATTCTATTTATATTACAATAACATCAACCTGTGATACATAGTTAAAAATAAGAGAAGTTACAGAAAAACATGAAAAATAGAGAAATATATTACCAACGTGTATTCTTGAAAGTGAAATTGATTAAATTTTAATTAAGCCATGCCAAACAAGCTCTTATTCAACAAGCGCATCCTCGCATTGAAAAAGGACAAAATGCATACATACATACATATTGCATAGATATATTCTGAGAGTAAAAGAAGAATCTTCCTGTTTGGTTTAAAGATGACAAACCTCAGTTAACCTGAAATCAAACAATTAGGCATTATAAACAATCTTTATTTTTCAGGGCAAAACTGCATCTTTGTAACCCTAAAGTTTAAGAAATGTGGCAATCAGTCCCTCCTATTTCAGTAAGTGATTTGAACTATATATATACTCTAGGGTTTTATATATGTAAAACCATTTCTTCAAATTTAAAATAAGAGGGACTAAAATGACACAATTCTTAGAACTTTTGTGAGAGATAAAAATAAATTTTGCCCTTAGTAAATTACTAATCAGAAAAAATTTTTAGTAAAAACCAAGGGATTTCTGTGTCCCTTCTCCTCCAACTGCATGGTCCAATTTTGCTTGTTTATTTCCATCCAGCTTCATTCCAAATTGAATGTGAGGAAAATGTGCCCACTGCAAATAAATGATGCATTAATATAATATTTTCAATAATCAAATATAATATATTTATGTTACGTTATATATGCGACGATCTTTGCTAGTATACCACTTGTTCATGGTGGTATCTAATCATAGAGATAATTTTTGTAGCAAAATAAGAATATTGAGAGTTTCGGTGAATCAAAGGGACGAAAAGAGTTTTTCTGAAGAAAATTAAGACAGCCAGTCATTTAACTTTTCCCTTCCTTCACATACATAAAACCTTGCTAACACTCAGTAATTAATATGATCATATATAACATAAATATATAAATCATGAAATAATCAATCATTTTCTTGTATGATCATGCTTCTTGATATTGTGACACATTAATTACATAACTCACATTTTTTGCCGCGGTGCTAAATGCTTCGCGGTGGCTAATCTCCGGATTACTAGCTTTTATCCTCTGAATTTCCTCCCTGAAATTAAGTTTCCACCAAATTGTTGAGTCTCTAAAAAAATAAAAAAATAATAAAAAATGAAAAAATGAAAAAACCGACTTACTTTATGAACCGGTTATATGCTGAAGGAACGCGTTGTCTTTTTTCCGGAGCTGTAAAGCAATGACAAATTAATTCAACTCAATCAAAGAAATACTTGCATTAAAGAGAATATATCTGCATATACACGAGTCTGTTGTGTACAAATTCAAGTCGTCAAGATCACGAACGACGTTAATGATGTAACACATTTAGCCAAGAATTAGAAGGAAAGTGTTGACCTAATGTATAATATTTAGATCGATCTAAGCTGCATCCATAAGTATACGTTTTCTTAAATGCATATTAACATTTACAATTTGACAAATGTATTATCTTTTTAAATCTTTTCTTTTTTTTTAACTGCACGTCCAAAAATCATTTTTCAATAATCTCAATCAAACAAAAACTGCATTTGACGAAATAAATGAATTTTTTAACAACATGCTATTCACGGAGGACTATGTCTCGGAAGAAAAAGGTGTTGCCTAAAATATAAGCATAGATACTAGAATAAGTTTGGGGATGCCAGTGTCACAGTATGAGCTGGACAATATTGTAATGTCACAATCCTATGACAGGTAATGAACGAAGCAAAAAAGTCAGGTATCCCTTTTAGTACTTTTTGATCAAATGCATCAAAATTACTTGATGACAAGTGGGCTTTATTATAAAATATTGGTACCAACATTTCTCGGCCATTTTGAAATTTTCATTACACTACAGACAAGAAGTGAGAAAAACCAGCTCCAAATTAAGGATTAAGGTATATTAATACCTTAGAGAGAGAGAGAGACAGAGAACTTACGACGTATTGGTGGCATTCGAGGTTGTTCGAATTCGTGTTCAAATGGTACAAATTTGCTGCATTTTGAGGATGAACCACATTCTTTAGTAGAAGCAAATTCCGAAGTGAATTGTGGTTTCTGGTTCTTGAATCATGCAAATGAGAGCATAGTATTAGCCAAATTGAGAGATTCTACAATTTCGCTTATTGTGTATCAGCGTAGACAATCGTGTGCACACATTAATTTCCAGTTAAATATACCTAGATCAACTTGGTTCATATTAACCACTGAAATGTATAACACCGTTACTAAAGTCATACACGGCTAATGAATGACATTTTCTGTTATCTTAGCTTTAGTAATATTCATCCTCTGCTTTTATGTGACAACATACATTATAAGAAATTGAACCTTTAGGTATGGTCTGTCGCCTCAATAGCTTTGTGCCTACAATCCGTTAGGGCCGACATAATAATATGTCGCCCCTAAAGGTTTATAAGCACAAAGCTGTTGGGGCGACGGACTGTCTCTAAAGGTATAATTTCTGGTAATGATAAAAGAAGATATCTATCACATCGGCTATGTATAAGTCTTTTGGTCACGAAGTTGCCCAAATGCTCAAAAACCAAAGCTCTAAGGCAACAAATAGGGAAAACCTTAAACATGCTTTGGCACTTCCCGAAAACCTAATAAAACAATATTAAATGGGAAAAATAGAAAAAAGGAAAACCCATGTAAAGATTGAACCCACATAAAAAAGACAACCAAATTAACATTATTTTAATTTTCTTATTTTTGTTCCTTAATGAGTTGAAGATGTACCTGGAGATCTTGAAGATGAGCAGACTGAAGCAAAGCTCCCATATTAACAGACAGCAAATTGGAGCAATGCCCACATCTCACTGTCACTATACTCAGCATTGTGTTGCATGGAACACTGACCTGCTCACATGCATTAATTAATTTCAAATTCTAAATAGAAAATATATAGAAATAGAATCCCTCTATGAGTCTCTGTGTGTGTGTGTGTGAGAGAGAGAGAGAGAGAGAGAGAGAGAGTGAAGAAGAAGAAGAAACCCTAAAAATGAATCATTTTCTTGCTAACTATAGAATGCTCAAAATTTGGATGAAATCTAGAATTATATACAGTACAAGAAAATATTGGGATTAGAGGAGAAGAAAAGAAAAAAAATGATGTATTTATTGGGGAAGAAGTTCGTTAGTGTAGCTTTCACAATGAGGCCAATTTTCACTGCAAACATCACAGGCCCTCACATGGGCAATAATAAGAAATTATCTTGTGGGAAAACAAAACTATAGAGTAATTTCTCTTTCCCTTTTCTCATCATCTGACACCACCACTGCGTATTTCTGTGTGTATTTATCTGTGTTACTGTGTGTGAGAGAGAGAGAAAGAAACAAACTAATTGCACACAATGTCACAAAAACGCAATGACATGGTGTGACAGCTTTGGCTCTAATCTCCGCGTGAAGCGACCTTATTCTTTTTATTACTGACGTGACCCTCGAATATTAATTTCTCAAAAAAATGAAATTTATAGTTTTTCATATGAAAATATTTTATTGATTCACATCAGGGATAGAGATTACGAGATAAGGAAGAGAACAAGAGTGGATGATGTGATCGATAACATAGGCATCTAAACTTAGCACAGTACAATTATTTGTGAGTAGCAGAAGTACGAAGATGAACAATGAATGTAATACCAGAAAACAAACAGGATCAGAAATTCATTAACCGAATTAAATTTTTACTGTTCAAATCAGAAGAACCCTAGCTAGAATCAGATGAACAGCTACCTTCAAGAAATAGGCTCAAATTCCAGTATGCACTGTATAAAATAGGGTTTCCAATCAGTTCAATTACACCAAGATTAACGCTATTTTGCAATGGATCTTGATTTTTTCTTTCTGGGATTTCAGATTTTAAATTTATATATATGAAAAGAATAAAATCAAGATTGATGAGATGATTAAAATACAAAGAACCCTTATTTTCATCTCATATAATCCTAAATGTTTTCACCACAAATTAATCGAAAAACCGACATAAAATATTGCGAAATTTAGTTTGAAATAAGTACAAAAATCAATAATTCACCACTTGCATTCCACTTGAAAAAGCAATCTTTGCCCACTAGCTAGTGCAAAACTTTTAGGGGAAAAAATCTGAAAATTAGAATTAATTACAAACAAAATAAACAAATTTCCTCAAATATTTGACAACTATGATTCTAACAATATTGATGATCACCACCACCATAAAGGCATAAAGATTGATCAACTCAACTCAAACAAACACGATAACATGAAATTCGACAAAATAGGTGCCTTTAGCTCAAGGATCTTGAGAGAATTGAAGTATTATACCGCAAGAATTGTGTTGCAGTAGGTGCAGTGAACGTAGCAAACACGTTCGGCGCCGGTAGTGTCGAGTGACATTTTGCCAAAATCCTCGCCGGAGAAATCGGTGAAAAAAGTTTCTTAATTGAAGCACAAGAAAATAAGGGCCAGCAATAAAGAGCAAAAAAGGCTAAGAAAGAATTATACATACACTACAAGTTGTGCTTAAAGATGCTTAAATCAAGAGCGAGAAAGAGAGCAAGAGAGAGAAAGGGAAATAAATTTTCCGAAACCAAAGATTAGAAGATGGGACTGGTCTGGTCGGTATTGGGGGGAGTAAAGTTTGAAGTAACCAAGTATAGTGGTGGTATTGTGAAAAAAGGGCTGTTTTCATGGAAAGTTTGATTATGGATTTTAGACACAGAGAGGGGGTTGGGTGGGTAGGTGGGGTGGGGTGAGGGGGAGTAGGGTGGGGTGTGGTACTATTATGATTGATGAAATGAGTGGGTAGGAGTCATCTGTTGTTTTCTAACTAGAGTGGGTTTGTGTGTAGCGGACGAGGGGGGCGAAGGATATTAATGCTTCGGAATGTCTAGGTAATTGATCAGTGAGTCATACTTATATCCCTAATTTAATTTCACATAGGGTGTGTTTGTGTAAACTTCATATATGATTTCTTGTAAGTGATTTTAGGGCCCATTGGAGAAAATTTCTTTTCAGAGAAAATTGATTTTTTGAATGAATAAAGTTATGAAAAAATGTGTCAATTAATATTTTTTGCAATGTTTGGAATAGAAAATGAGCATTCAAAAAAGTGACTGCTCCTATTAAAAAAAAATGACTGTTAAATTTTATTTTATTTATTTCACACACTTGATGAGCAACAATAATATCGGCGAGTTAGCGTAAGAAACTATAGAAACGACAGACCCCACCTAAAGGCCCAATTTTTGGTAGTGACTCATTCGGTCCGTGTAGATAGATTTGTTTTTATTGTCACATCGATTAAGAAATATCAAATAATGTAATTGGAAAAAAAAAAGCAAAAAAGAAGAGGCAAAATTTAGAGTACTTTTTTCACCCTAACTCAACAATTATTATTATTATTATTATTATTATTATTATTATTATTATTATTATTATTATTATTATTATTATTTTATTTTATTTTTGATAAAGCCAATTTATTCATTCATAATATCAATACAAAGTACATCACCAAGAAACGTGAGAGGGAACTAATCAATACATTCAAAGGAGTCTGGTATAGAACCAATCGCCGTGGCAACATGAGCGGTTTGGTTCGCAAATCTCTGAATATAAGAAAAAGTGATATTCCTCAATTTCAAAAGCAAAGAACGGAACAATCATCGATAACGAGACCAGAGAGGAATCATCCAATTCCTGGGCATGACACACCTCGAAGACAACAAGAGCAGAGCCGCTGCTCTTTGATCCAACGTAACTGAGCTGCTCTCGAACTGCAATAACTTCCACAATCTTCTGGTCGAATAAACCATTGACAACCTATATAATGTTTCCGTGCTCCATGCCACATGATATATTGTATGATTATTTGTCTATGCGGTCTTATTCACACTAACGTTTCTAGTCTAGTCTAGTAAATAAAAGGATGATATTGGTCCAATTTTGGACATAAACAAAGATTAATTATGTCATATTTATGTCTTTTCCTTTTAAAAGTATTTGTCATATATAGTTTCAGTGAATAACTAGACAGTTCATTACATGAAAACACAACTTGTATATCTTACAAAAATGTATAGACAGTGATTTTATCATATCACATGAACACGAAAGATTATGCTTCTCATAAAAGGAAAATAAATGCAAGCAAAATTTTGTCACTTGTTATTTTTGGCACAAATTTTCTTAAAAAGAATTAAAGAAGACTAACTTATAAAGTGGTTGATTAATTAGGCAATAAAGGTAAATTGGATGCTACATAATGATAAGTACAAGGAAGTGAATGCATCTAAACTTTACAAATAAGCGAGTATTTGTTCTGAGGTGCAACAAGGTCGCCTTTAAAATCATTTGTTAACTGGTTACTCATATAGTAGTGTTCAAATGTCATAAAAGATTTTGTTTCACTCGACATTAATTGGTTTTCAGATGAGATTGTAGCAATCTTATTCTATTGTTGAGGCAAATTTTAATTTATTAAAAAATTACTTTTGAGTTTAAATAGTTGATGATTAAAAATATATATAAATAATAGCGAGTAATTGTTTTGAATGCATAAATGATCTATATGCATATACACTACCAAAAATTGGGTTTTTAGGGACTGTCTGTCGTCCCTATAACCTCGTGCCTCTAGAGTATTAAGGACGACACGACAGCATATTGCTCATAATGCTCTACACTATATGAACTATAGACTGCCTCTAAAAGTCCAACTTCTTGTAGTAATATTACATTTGAGGCTTGTTTGATATGAATTAAAATTTAATATTTTTTCTTTTTCATCATTTTTAACTGTTCATATATTAATTTAATAAAATCTTTTTTAATATTTTCTTTACTTTTTAATTAACTACACATCTAAATTTTTTTTTTCAGTAATTCATATCAAAGCACAGTTAGTTCCTATTAATATTTTAATTTTTAATTAAAAGAGATGTTAAATATGTATGAAATAATTTTTAAATGAAAGAAGCAACAGAGTCCGATGATACGTCAAGAGAAAGATGCATATAGACATGACAGCCTACATCGAACGAAATGTGAGGATTTGACAACATCCACACGTGATATGTTATAAAGCTAACGAATATTATACGTCTCTAAACCAAAAATTAAATTAAATTAAATTAAATTTTAAAAAAAAAATCGAGAAGGAAAAGATGGAGTAACTTTTTTCAAGAAAAGACGAAACTGGAAAAGTACAGAGTTGTTTGGCACCAGTTTATTATTTGTTAGTAATTGGTCATTAAAGATCAAATTATATTTTGTTAAAAAAAAAGTCAAAATATCTTTTATCCTTCGATTTTACGAAAGTTAAAAATATTATTTGTTTATTTATCCCACATTTTTATTTATTTGTAATTTAAATGGATTATAAATAACCTTCAACATAGTTGATTAATTACTTGATCAAACTCTGCGATAATTAGATATATTAAGATAGCCAGAAAAATTTTAAGCTATCACCTATGCCAATAATGTTTTTACTAAAGAAATTTCTTTTCATATCATTCAAAAGAAAAGGAACAATAAAGTTAGGAGCTGGTTGATGCCGCCATACACGAGAATTACAACTAGCCAACCCAACATTGGCAAATCTATTGGCTTTTCTATCCATGCCAATAATATAATTGGATGAATTTCGCATTTCATATTATTTTAATATTAATACAATATTCCACTACTTCAAAGACAATTTTCAATAAATAATATTATTTAATGTCAAGAAATATCCCATAAATATAATGTTTTTGAAATGTTGCTAAATGTGTTTAGGAGAAATAATGAATTGAAACATGAATAGTAGTGAAAATCATCTGTCACGTACCGTATATGACACGAAATATGGAGCTTCAGGCTCACGTGGCGATGCCACATCACCTTTTGGTTTCCACTCTAGTTTTGACAAGTGGAACTCGAGGTCAGAGCCGATCATGAGATTTGAAGGCCCTTAAACGAAATTTTGCAAGAGACTCTTAATAAATAAAATTTTGTCCACAGAAAACCAATATATATTATTTTCAAATAAAAGATTTTATTAAATAAAAACTTTTGTAATTACAATAATGATAATATAATCGATCAAGATATTAAAATTGAATTCTCTTTAACTGAACAAGTAACAACTTGATTTTTATTAAAACAAAAATCGCCATATTCATATAGATTTGCAAATTTTAGGACTCATATATTTTTTGGACCCTAAGCGACTGCTTAACCTGTTTAGGCTCAGGACCAACTCTGCTCAAGGTTGATATGACATTGCCATGGCGTTCCTCTGCATACACATGCACCACACCATAAATTTCGGATAAATAGGAGAAAAACACAAAAAAAAAAATAAATAAAAAAATTGAGTTAATCATTCTCGGCTTTTAATTATTAGAGCCAAAAAATTTGAGAACATGCGTGGTTCATGAAATTTTTTAAGTTCTTCATTCCTCGGCTTTCAGTATTTTCAACTTTTTATTAGAAATACAACATGTTATTATTCGTTGTAATTAAGAAATGGTTTTTATTTTTTTTTCAAAAAAAAAAAAACTGAATTTTATTTGTTAACACACGTTCTCAACATTGTACTCGTGGTTTTTGATTATTCGAAATGAATACTAATTGTTGTTGATAACTTACATAATTAATTTTGACAACGTATACATTGGAATAGAACATCTTCAAGAAACATAGCTATTATATGGCGTGATAGATAAAGAAGGGGTTAGCAAAATTAACCTAGAACCAAAATTAATGAACAACAGGGAACAATGACATAGAACCTTCGATAAGAGACAGAAGAAAGCGTTTGCAAAATTATTCTAGAACCAAAGAGCAACAAGAAGGTACAATGACATAAGTTTCAACACACAAGACAAAAACATAACTGTCAAATTGTTAAGAATTATACCATCGTTGCATGATGAGACATCTAATCAAAGAAGTTTAATACACCCTAATAGACAGGAACCACTGAAAAATTAATTCCATTGATACGATTCATAAAACAATATGTCACTGTTGGAAACAGGATCTTTAAAGGCGACCTATTGCCTCAATAATCTCGTGCCAGTAGAGCAATAGTAACGACTTCAGAGTAATGGCAGCAATTTCAGAGTAATAGCAGCGATATACTCTACAGGCACGATACTACAGGGATAACAGACTGTCTCTAACCACCTTCCTTTTTGTAGTGCGTCTACTAGACAACGATATTCTAATGAACTGTAGTGACTTTTTTAACTATGGGTCTAGAAGTTCTCTAGGAATTCCTTTAATCTCTATGGATGTTTTCCGGTTGACTTTTGGAAAACACACTTCATTGATGCTATATTTTCACTGAAAACACAAAAAATGCCAAACTAAAGACATCAGTATTAAACTAAAACTTTAATATCTCTGAAATACTGATGTATATACGATGGCGAAAAAAGATACATGGGCCTTAAATATTTGGGCTGCCGCAAGTGATTAAAGTGGTTGGGCTATCTTTCAAGAAACTGGAGCATCGGGCTGTTACGCTTTAATTGGGCTATTCATTCTTGGATTATATACCAAACCTCAGTCATCATATTAGGGTTAAGGCTATTCATTCTTGGATTGGATTCCATTATTGGAGCCTCGCAAATTCGACGTACAGATCCACTGGATCCAGCATTGTAAGATTGTCGACAGTTCCACTTGTAGACATGAGTTAGTGGTTTTTTTTTTTTTTTTTTTTTTTTTGTGATTGCTGTAAACATGAGTTAGTTAACATTATTAAATGATTACATAAACCTGAAACATTTTTTATAGAAGAATTAACGTGGTGCCATATTAAAAAATTGCATTGGTCATCCAAAATCATGGAGATATATTCTCTTTTTTCCTACTTGAAGTGGGTGAATGTTGCAATTTGACTGTAACATTAGCAGTAAAAATTCATCTTTAATTACAAAAAAGTTCAATAAACTTAATTTTTGTTATAAATAATTAGAATAAAATAATAGTATTAATATAATATAATTAATGAGGGAAGTGAGGAGATTTTTTTATTATATTTTATTTTATGTGAATGACTATTATACCCTTGATGAAATTGTGTAATTACGATTGTGCCATTCGAAATTTTCCTATAAATAGGGCTTCAGTTATTAATGAAATTCATTCCTGTGAATTCCTTAGAATTCATTCTCTCTAAATTCTCTCTATTGTTTATATACTTTTATAACACGTTATCAGCACGAGTCTCTAACCCTTTGAGTAATATGAAAAAAGTATGTTCTACAGTTGCATCTTATAGATGATCTTCTGTATTAGAAACTGGATTATTACAAATTGAAATACTCAATTTTCTACGAAATCTCTCTTCAACACACAACATTCATAACGTATTTCTCTTCTTCCCTATTTTGACAGCTTCACATTCCAACAGTTCTTATTTTTCTTTTCTCTAGCGCTCCCTAGCATGATTAGAATAAAAGAGCTGCTCAATCTTGCAAATCCACATCTCTAAATCGGATAGACAAAGTGCCATGGCCCTCAGGGGCGGAGCTACAGGGGTGGCTGGGGGTGGCGATCGCCCCCGCGACGTTAGCGGTTGTGTTAGTGTTTGGCCCCCCCAACATTCAGCTAGTATAAAATATATAAAATTAAAAAGTTCATGTTTACGAAACGTCTCCAATGCTGAGATGGTAAACTTCCCGAGTGCACAGAAAGCTGGCTGAGTTCGATTCCTTGTGCGGGTGTTTTACTTTTCAAAATTTTTCCCTCACTACCTCTCACTCTCCCCTCTCTTAATCTCTCTCTCTCATCTGTGTCTACTTTTCAAATCTTTCCCTCTCTGTCTCTCACTCTCTCCTCTCTTAATCTTTCTCCCTCTCTCACATCTAGCTCACCTTTCATTTTTTCAAAATCTCTCTCTCATCTGACAATATTTTTCTCTCTCTCTTTCACTTTCTCTCCTTTAATTGTTTTAAAATATCTCTCTCTCTCACATTTCATTTTTTAAAATCCCTCTCTCATCTAATAAATTTTTTCCTTCTTTAAATTTAAATTCAGGTAATTTAATTTTTTGTTAACGCAAAATAATTTTCGTAGAAAATAACTAAGTAGGAATTTGAAATCAAGTAAAAAATATTTGACTTGACAATATATATCAAATTAATTATGAAAATAATTAAATTATTTGGAATGCTCTTACAATATTCTATGTGAAGATTTGTATATGTACGTCTTGAATTGAAATTAATTTGATGTAAATTTTGTGTTTTGACAATATTTAAAGAGTAAATTACACTTTATAATGTTTTATATTTGTTAAAAAAGAAAAAGAGAAATTCGAGGGCATTGCTCCTGAACCCCAAAATCCATCCTTGGTAGTTCCAGATTTCGCCCCCCCAACGAACAAATCCTGGCTACGCCACTGATGGCCCTGATGATGATAAGTATGGTTGATGAAGAAGACGAAAGTGAAACAGAGAGAAACGTGCAGAGAATTTGAAAAGGAGGGAGAAAATATAAACAGAAAAGGACGAATAGGTATTACTTTATTATATATATTATATTAAATTATAATATATTATAATTATAATATATACTATACAAAAAAAAGGTAAGATATATATTATATATATTATATACGAAAATTATATATGAAAGAGTAATATATATTATATTATTTTATAATATAATAATATATTAAACTATAACATTCGTTTTCTCGAGATATAAGGAGCATACATTATTTTCTCGACTCTATTATACTCTATTTAACGAGATCTTCAATTTGACACCAATATTGATAATATAACAGTTCATTTTGAAATATATCAAAATTTCAAAATTTATAAAGTAGTATCCAAACTTTGAAAAATTAAAAGATGGTCCTTGGACTTGTGAATATTTACGTATTAATGCTTCTAATGTCAAAACTTTATAAAGAGGTATGTGCACGCACTGCCAGCGATCGCCGCAAGAATCAGCGGTTGGCGTGATAGTTCAACCTACTAGTTACTTTGGTGATAATTATATTTTGAAAAAATAGTTAGAACAAATTTGCTTCTATAGATATTTAAGTCTCGCACTTTATTTGTTGCAATTTAAATACTGCAATACCTCCTACTTGATGATGAGTTCAACCGTCACTAATCGGAAGGTTTTATATATTTTTACACTTTATATGCCAAGTGATAGGTAATGCCTTCTATTAAGCAGACCCTACTTCTGAAGAAGTAGTTAATCATTATGCAATTTAATTCTCGCAATTTAAATTCCGTAAATTTATATTTATTGCAATAATTCCCATAAGGTAGGTTCGACCACCTATTGGAGGAAATTTAATTTCTGTAATTTAAATTTACGCACTTTAAATTTCGCATATATTTCCAATGTGGTGAGTTATATCACACGATTGGTATGCATATTTTCAATGTGATGGATTATACCACACGTTTGGAATACTTATTACAAATGTGGTTGGATTAAACCCCACGATTGGTACTAAATAAGGATAACTGATTTATACATTTTTTATAAGAATATCATATTGATATTAATAAAGGAATTTGAGCAAGTACACTAGAATTTACTGTTGTATGTATTGATGAAATGAAATTGCTCAAAAAATCTCATTGTGATAAAAGAGAAAGAAAATATACCGTGGTGAAAAATCTCATTATGAGATTAGTATATTGTGATATGATGAGAAATGCTCTTAAAGAAGCATTTAATAAAGGAATGTTCATTTTCCACGTCTATTGAATATTGATGGAGAAAATTGAGCAAGAGGTATCAGAAATTACCATTGGATAAATAGATGAAAATAAAATGTTCAAATAGATCACAATTGATAGATCAAAAGAAATATATCACATGGTGGGATCATATGAAATAATTTCAGTGATGATATGAGATCGTATTGATATAAGAATAAAAATTTTCCTGAAGAAGCATAATCAATAGACTTCTGTATCTAAATAAATCCAACATGATGTCATTATTATTGCTCTAAAAGAAGTAGAAAACAAGTTAAAGTGGAACATATTGAGAATATCAAAAGAAGGCATTAAACACTCGAAAATATAGAAATGGGAAAAGAAAATACATACTGAATCCATAAATAAGGGATGCGTCTAGAGAGTATAAATACTCCGTAACTCTGCCACCATCAATATTAGGATTCATAATGAAATATCTAAAGGATCCAAATTTCTTTTTCGCTTGACACCAGTGGTCCGTGACCGATGGATCTGGGCTTCCACAGATTCTTGAACATATGCATGAAATTTGATGAGTAGTTCATCAACAGTACTAGCAGAAATAAGTATTTTTCTCGCTGAATGAGAGACAAACTTATTATCTACACCCTGATCTAAGAACGCTAGTAAGCCATCAAAGAAATTGTTAATATTCAACAAACCTATTGGTTTGACATGAAAGTTCCACTGTGCCAACGAGACTATATTGAATATTTCCTCCAGTGTGTTATAGTCGCCTGGAAGGACAATGAAAGCACCACTATTGTTCATTATATACATCATGCAGTGGTGGATGGATTGCACTTGTAGCACCAACCCAGCTGAACCCATGGTAGAACTGGCTCCAATTCGAGTATTAGATCCAACTCGATGGAAAGGTATTACACTCGAAACTCTTATTCCCCATGATGGTGCGGCCATTATAAGTCTAGTTAAAAGTTTGTTGTTGGTTCCTCCATATAGTATATTGATTTTTTGTCTCCCTAACTCTTTTACGAGTTGGTTTGCCATATCCACATATTGGATATGGCCTACCAATTTAGACCCACCAAGAATACATAAGGTTTTAATATGGTGAGGTAAAGGCTGATTTGTATGAGATGATTCTAAAATCTCCACATCCATCTCTACTCATATATCTCTTTTTGCACTATACTTTTAATGTATGAATATGAGAGATATATGAATCCCTCTATTTAAAGGAAAATTTTCAAACCAATAATTGATTGCACTATTTACTTTTTGACAAATATGAAAGAGAAAAAAGCAGAAAAATTTAAGGGAAAATGACATATATCTGTCGGTGATTGAAAATAAAAAATCTAAAATCGAAAAACGATATTTACAAATAAAAGAAAAATATTGATCTTCTATATTACATAAATTTGCCTTATACAAATATGGGAAAATCATTATACTAAGTTATTTTACTAAATTTACAAATAGGATCTTTTAAAGTAAGTATTTCAAGACTATAAAGTGCTTGTTGATTTTTGAATTTGGCCCATAAGACCATTAGCTCACCTTGTACATGTCCACTAGGATGTATCTCAAGAGCCTGTTGAATATCATCCAAAGGCTCCTTACTCAATCCATCCTTAATGAATGCTATTTTATCTTCTCGGTTTCTGGACAAGTACCCCACAAATTTACATCGAGTGTCACATGTCCACCGAGCACATTTGTAGCATCCTCCTAATCTTTTTACTCTCCGTTTCTTTAAAAAACTACTTTTACCCATACCAGACATATATTTAGAGGGAATTGAAACCTCACCAGATAATCGAACCTTTGCTTCAATCAAGCATCGGATATCTTGTGGAATACCCTTATTCATTAGCATCCTTAATCTTTCCAGCCTACCTCGATAAATCCTTTTTAAGATTTTGATCGGTAGTGATGGATAGTATTTTCGAAGATTTGAGAGCATATTATCCATTATCATATATGAACTCTTATTATGGTGTATACTGTAAGTGTCCAGATGATTTATAAACGCGTATGAGGTAAGACTCCGCGTTGGAACAGTATCGAAACATGAAGCGTATGTGCTAAGATTCCACGATTGAACAGTGATGTGTAATAATACTACCGAAACATGATGGGATATGTCGGTGATCTATGCATATGATGAAAGTAATAAATCATGTTGAGCACTATACAGATTCCGGTTCGATTGATGTAAATAATTTTAAAATCAAGAACCGAAAAAATTATTGAAGTGATTGTTCTCGATAAATGATGAAATGATTACTAGCCCATATTGGGAATAAATCCCAAATATATCTGGAATATATATAAGGGATGAGAGTTATGGGCCCACTCACCCTTTTATGTGGACTACTAAATAATATGATATGGATCCACAATGTAGTCACATGTGTATATCGTAATTGAAAATTTACGCAATAATTTGCTCACGGTATGAGCATGAATTCCAGATCTAATGATAAAGCTAGTAAGTATATATCCCAATAATTTGAATAAGGTCGTAAATGATTGGATATGCGCATATAGTGGGATATAATTGGCAAAATATTTAAAATCCTCCAATTGATTTGCCAATATCGAGAACAAAATACAGATTGAATACATTCCCCATCAAAGCTAAATACTGAAAATGTATATGATGAAAATTATACAAATTGTATTGAGTTTGGTTCTTAGCACGAGGGAGAGTATTAATAGTTGAAAATGATATATGAAATGTATAATGATTGAAATATGAATTTGAAATATAACGATCTCATATACTGGCTATATATGCTTTGATGAATTGATAAGTCCGAAGTATTGATAAAAGTTCCCCAAATATATATATCAAAGCAAATAATGAATGATGGTTTTGATAAAGGAGGCATACATTCTTGAAGAGTATATAATTCAAGTATATTGTGTAATCCTAAAAGAGAATTGATAATGAGATATCTCGGTAAGTTATATCATTATGGGGAAAGAAATGAAATTGAAAAGTGTCGACACGGTATGAAAATGTAGCGTTACATATGATAAATGATAATGAAAATATTGAGATATATTGAATAATAATATTGAAATATACACTCTTATAATAAATAATATACGGGCTTGATAAGAAAAATGAGGATAAAACTCTTAGATAACAGTGCTTGTAATGGCTCAAAGGAATTGTAAAGGAAAATTCGTAAGATATATTTTTCCTTATTTGCGGTTTTTTATCCCAAAGGGTTTTTCCTAAACAAGGTTTTTAATGAGGTAGCCTCACAACTAATAGAAAATTTTGAGAAGAGATTCGGGGTATATATATCTTGATATAATGGAAATATGAGATTATCAATTGCATATAAGTACTGAATATGACACGATACTATTTAACGTGATAAATATTATTGAAATGTGAAATTTCATTGACGTGGAAATGAACGAAGAGTATAAACTAATATATATGATACTCATACAAATGTATGAAAGATTTTGAAATGCTTGTAGTATACTTGTATAAAATACGAGTTGCACTCTTTTTTCTTTGACTGAGGTTTTTTCCCATTGGGTTTTCCTAGCAAGATTTTTAATGAGGCAATATTAAAAGCGTATTTACATGAATAATGTACTCTTTTTCCCTAATTAGGATTTTTCCCATTGGGTTTTTCCTAATAAGGTTTTAACGAGGCATATTCATGGTATATTGAGGACGACAAGAGAAATCGACACAGTGTATCTATTGGATCAAGTTATAATAGAGACAATGCTTTAGATCCAAACAATGATGATATTGAAATCCTTTACCAGAAGTAAGGATATCGGTCCTCAAGATATAAAATCAGATGGAGTATGTCTTTCTTTTCCTTCGATCAAGTTTTTTCCCACTGGGTTTTCTTGAAAAGGTTTTAACGAGGCAGCACGTGAATACTCCTATACCGCTGATAGACATCAGGGGGAGCAATGCTTTGATGAAGCAGTATATAATCACTCCAAGCTATCTTGCAATCGGTTTGGAAATTTTTTCCCACTGGATTTTTCTCCAAACAAGTTTAGAAGACATTTGCATTAATAGTCATTCAAGGGGGAGTGTTATAAATAATTAGAATAAAATAATAGTATTAATATAATATAATTAATGAGGGAAGTGAGGAGATTTTTTTATTATATTTTATTTTATGTGAATGACTATTATACCCTTGATGAAATTATGTAATTACGATTGTGTCATTCGAAGTTTTCCTATAAATAGGGCTTCAGTTATTAATGAAATTCATTCCTGTGAATTCCTTAGAATTCATTTTCTCTAAATTCTCTCTATTGTTTCTATACTTTTATAACAATTTTTAAATAAAAAAGTTTAAACGACCACTAACTAAATCCTATTATTAACAATGTCAACATAAAAAGTTAAAAGTGTCAATTTAGAATTATTCATTATTTGACTCACCCAAGCTGAAGGCGTAATAAAACAACCAAAACTTATATATCGAATGCATTCCGTGGATTATGATCCATTGCCCACAGTGAGCAACGTTATGGCCCCCATAATGACTTCGATCGGTGACATACGTCCTAACTATGACCCCCACCATCAGGGGACGCATATCACTGATCCGACCCACTTTGGGCAACGGATCAAATCCACACATTCCATATGCAGCGATATTAATTAATCTAATAAATCTTAACCAATGTTCATTCAGACATTTTTCTACTTAAAAATGAATTTTTGTTACTCATTCAAAATTAAATGTCAATATCAATCGCACATCTAATTTCACTAATTATAATTCACACATTATGCAATCCCAAGCAACAAAAAGTTTACCCAAACACGTACTTCTACTTTGCCAATCATTAGGCTAAAAGTATCTCCAATACAACAATATTAAGAGCAAATTTCATGACAAACAGCAAAATAATGCACATGTGACGCAATTAATGCTTGACATTGTCGAGGGTAATGTCCAACTGGAGATATTATCAAATGTCTACCATTAATATAATATTATTTATCCACTCAACACAATTCTCTCTTTATTTTTTATGAGGATTTAATAATAATTTGCCACGTGCACCACCACTAACGTTATTGCATGGAGAAATTTTTTGGTATCAAGATCGTTTGCCACATGTGCAATGTAGACATTGTTGCATCGAACATGGTCTAAATAGTGATAAAGATGCTAAGTTGATAACATGCTCAATTGCTGAAACAATTCATAAATGATTTTCAATTAAAGACCAATATATACAAATAAACGGACTGATTGCATCACAATGTTTATAATGCTTTTACCACTTAGGTCCAGTAGTTTTGAATCAACCTCAGTTTGCTGCAGAAGTAGCAGCACAAGGAGCCCGTGTTTCAACCTCGGCCGAGTTTCCACCTATAGTATTCTGAGTCGGGGCATCGTCTAAAGTGTTTGATAACTCGGTTCTACTATCTTCTGCAATCTCAAGATAATCCATCATGCGTGATCCAGTTCCAATGCTCGGTTCAACGTCCCTATGAACTTCAGGGGCATTATTGGGTATTGAACTATTTCGAGCAAACAATCTCTCCTTCCAGCCTCTTGTGCTCTTTGTTATAGAATCTTTGTACCTGAAATTAACAACAGAAGCCGTGTATAACTCAAGCCCATCAAGAAAGAAAATTACTTCTCTGCCCTCAAAGGAAAATCTTTTCAAGAATTGAAGTTTTAGCATGCGTTCTATTCTTCAGTCAGTCCTGAAATACTGGGAGTCCTAAACAAATCTTCAAATTACTGGTTTTTCTTCAATATAAGTTGGATTTGTTGAACTTCTTTTAACATTGGAACAAAAGATTTTATATGAGAGATCTTAGACGGTTGCCTAGTTTGCCTAGACTGAGGGACACCGCTAATCAGCCGAAGGGTCATCAAAGTGCCAACAGAGCTAAATTTGGGACACCAAGAAAACTTAATGCGACATTAACATCGTGTTACCTCAAAGATAATGCACTTAGTCGAGATTTCAGAGACTCGGAAAATGACTGCAAATCCGATGGTCCAGCTCTATCTTGACTACTGGGTGAAGTCCGACCGGGAGACCTCCTACAAGAGAAGACAACATAGATAACCACAATGAACAACGAAACTAAAAACTCGACAACTAAAAGTTCAACGGCTAAGAACTCAAAGATTATTAAAACATAAAAGTACCGATTTGTTGATGAAGTCCCAAGTTGATTAGCAACAAAACCTGAACCTGATGCTGTCATGGTGATGTCAGAATCTCCTCCAATGGTCATAAATGGTGAATTTGGGCTCAGCTCTGGCCCGGCCCTCTGAACGGAAGATGAAGCTGAAGATGGATTTGGATTGTTTGAGAATACCAGAAACTGGGGACGACCTAGAGTAGACGACCTACTACTCCTTTGACCTTCTCTCCTAGCAAGCTGACGAGCTCGTCCCATGGCAGCAGCAGCCGCTAGGTGTTGAATAATACGTTCCTCAAGTTCAGAATCACTGGCCGGTAACTGAGTTCAAGAAAATATTATATTATATTGATATAGACGTTATAATTATAACACAAAAAGGTCATTAAATTGGAAATGAAGATGAGTAAATGTTTGTAAAGATTAGGTCAAGATTACAAACATGCTGTAATTCGAAGTCCCCAAGGGCTGGATGATGAAATATGGCTGTGTTTCGACCTGGATTCATCCGAGCATTCCTCTCATGCTCCACAGCTTCAAGCAATTCTTGGCTGTTGAATTAATACATAATGAGGCCCTCAAGATGTGTGGATGGTAATGTGTAGTAATCTGAAATGTGTGGTTAATACTGAAGTTTGACTTTCACCGAGTAGTAAAAGTTAATTTCGAAGTAGAAAAATGGTTACGTCTACCTGCCGGGATCTTTCAGGCTGATTGACTGCCAACACATTGGGCACTGAGAGCTTCTCTGGCACCTACATTTTGTACCAAAATACCCTTCTTATCAGGATAGATATATTTTATAACTTCATTAAAAATACAAGGGAGACAAGTCGTATCCATGGGGGAGATTGAAACACTGATAAACGAACAAAACAAACATGTTACCATTCGAGGATGCATTGAAGATGAAACTCATGCTTGCAACTCGTCATCTGCAAATTAAACAAACACTAAGTAGAGAAAAATCTTGGTCAACAATCGTTAGACTTGTGAGTTGTGTCGTAATACATACAGTTGAGGGATCACTTTCGCAAAAAGCTTCGAGGCAAATGCTGCAAGCATCATCACAAGCTTCTTGAATTCCTCCTTCAACAAAAGCTGCAGCTGATGTCAAATGGCCATCAGATGGCTTCACCTCTTCCATCTCGATGACAAAATCTACAAAACAGAGAACAAAATCCCACTCAAGTCGTTGAAGTCATTAATTTTCGCAAAATTAAGACCGGAATATGCGCTAGATGCCTGAAAGTAGAGGGAGAAGAAAGCATACAGCAAGAGCAAATTGTAAAATGTAAATTATTATAAGGGAATATAAAAACTACTTCATCATTCAGGGATGAGAAACAAAACAAGTTCAGGTATGAACAGTCCAACAACTAGGGCCTGCATCATTTTATTTAATTTTTCATAAAGGGCCTGCAACATTAAAAAACCAAATTTATGCAAAAACAATTATACTTTTCACCAACTAATGGGATGATAGTCTTTCTTTTTCACCACTTTTTTCTATTTTTTATTCATTTTTTCTTTTGGTCAACCAATCACATCCATCTATCTTGACCTACATGCATTACACAAATCTTCATCATTCAACTCCATTCATTCTCTCTAGTCTCAATTCTATCACCCCGTATACCATAGAAGTATTAATAAAACCAAATCAAGAACTACTAAATCCCAAGTACCAATCTTTATCCCCAATGCCCAAGTATCAACAATATCAAATATTATGGGTATCCCACAAAAATTATCAATCTTCTCCATTATTTGGCCGAAATTTCAAGTTTCGCCTCTTACTTCTCTCATCTCCACTCATTCAATTCTTGAGTAAAAAATTCTATCACTAAGCAGTTACACATCAGATTCATAAAATTACAAACAAAATTGTAAATTACCTTAAACGCAGGACAGTTCTTCCCGATGAGTGATGGGTAATCAAGAAAACAGAGCCATCTAAAACGCAGATTACGATCAGTATGCACAAGGAAATTGAGACTGGAAAATGAAGAAGGGATTAAATTATCCTGCAGCGAAGGATAAAGAAGGAAACCCAAGAATGAGGGAGGAAAAGTCTTAGCGAATTTTGGTTTTGTTGGTTTTCAAAGAATTATTATTGTTTACTTTTATCTGGCGGTGATGACTGAGTCCCACACAACACACGGCAAGAAATGGGAGCAGAGTAAAATTGTGCAGTGTGCCTATTTTGTCTTCCGCTAGCTACAGTTGTAACACGTGCCAGCCCAGCAGTTCAATCATACGATCTCACGAATGAATGAGTAACGTGTCCCAAGGTCATTACACACAATTTTTTTAATATTAACGTGCTTATGTGCACATTAGTGACTCGCTATGGTGCACTCTAATGGCACATTAATTAAAACAATAATTATAGAATCATGTAGTAATATTTTTGGTAAAGTGTTAGATAAAATACATTTTTGGATTAAATTGCCTCTCCTCCCATGAATACAAAGGAAAGGGGATAATTTTGTCCAAAAATACATTTTACTTTAAAAAATTACCTGACCCTGTAAGAGCTTTAATTAAAATACTGGATTTGTTGAGTTGGGTTGCTTTTGGTATGCGTAATAGTGTGTATTTCAGGATTCGAGCTTCATAGATTGATGACATTTTAATGTTCATTCGTATAGGATATTTTCCCGTGAAATTCGGCTGTACGAGAGAAAATAAAGAATCGATTAAATATCATCAAGAACAAATTAATAGTAAAAATCGTGTAATTATTGTAGGATAGAGTATGTGACAAAGAATTGAAAATTACATAAACCGATAGAATATTTGACAAAGAATTGAAGTAATTACATTGGAGTTGATGGTTTAGGCCATCACAAGATTTATAGCCGGGTCTCACGATCGTAGGATTTCAACCCCTTTGTTTGGGTGACAATCGCCAATCTCAATGGTCGAGGATTGAGCAATGGTTTAGCAAATTATGCCAATCTAGTAAATGCAAGGTTACTAGATTGGCATAATTAAATGCAAACTACATTTTGAGACGCAACTTCTGGGTTTCATCTCGAATACGCAAAATCTCATCTACAACAATGATCATAAGTAGCAATATTTCAGTATTTGAAGATATGTGACGTATGTCTAACAAAGGGGTTCTTAATGTATTGTTGACAATAAAAAAATGAGTGCCAAAAAAATGATTTTAGAGGATGTGTGGATAAATAAATAAATAAAATAAAATAAAAAGTTAATGTAAGAAATATTATTTAAAATATTATTTAAAAAAATGGAAAAAAATGAAAACTTTGGCATAAAAGACCTCATTTTTGCCATGTTTAAATGGTGAGTAGTGACCAATAAGACAATAAATAAATCATTCACAATGGCTGCATGTACAACAAGTGGACTCCTTAAGAGCTTCCGTGTGTGATCTATAATCTTCATTGTATTGTGATCTCAATCTCTGATAGTCGAGGCGATTAGGCCATATAACATGTCAAATAAATAATACTACCAATTTATCCTATAATAAGGAACTCTTAGCAATGATCGTCATCATAACTGATTGCATAACGTAGTTCATATCAAGGATCATCGACGCACCTTTATTTGGATGACTGAATTATTCGTTTTTAGTGTACTTTTGAAATAACAAAAACTAATCAATAGATGTTAGTTGTCAATAATATCAAGTCTTGCTACTCATGGAATAAATAGTGGCGGAAAGAAAATTATTAGCAAATTATGCCAATCTAGTAAATCTTTACATTAAAGACGAAAACAAACACATCACAGTTCACAATCTCTATACATTTCATATGGACAAACTCTTCAATCCCAGCCGCAAAATCAACCATTTAGAGAAAAATTGCATCAAGAACTTGAAAATTCAAGCCATTAACCACAAACAAAATCATCCTAAAATTTTGTTCCTTCATCTAAATCCACAAATCCTTTGATTGCTTAATTATCGCTGATTTTGAGTGCTTGATCGCAATTTCATACCTGGAGAAATTGACAAATCAGTAATCATATCTCAGCCCTTTGAGAAGCACTCCTCCAGAATCCAGCCTCATAAAACCGATCCCACATTTGCTCGTCCAAGTCAACGACGTCGTTTTGTTTGCTGTTCCTGTAATCCTCATAATCAGAGATCGATTCATCATCATAATCAGAATCGAATCCGAACATATTCATATGCGATTGAGATCTCGTACTACTCTTCCGTTGATTCTCCCTTTCCTCCAACGAATAAATTTTCCTCTTCTTCTTGAGTAACCTTTTCCTCTTCTTTTCTCTCCACGCCTTCTTGCAAAGTCCGGTGGGGACTCTGTATACGAGTACCAACAGATGCATCATGGAGCACGGACAACAGCAGCACACGGCGGCGCACTCCCCCGCCATCTCCCCCATTCTACTTCCACGGCGGCTTCCGTCGCCGCCGCCACCGGCCTTATCGCTTCGATTACTTCCGTCCCGTGTATTCTCTGACGTTATCAGCAGCGGTTGCCTACGAGTCAAGGACGCCTCCGCCGCCACGGCGGACTGTACGGCGATCTGCCCCACCATTGTTGGCAATTACTGTGTCAACTTCGGTGTGGTCACCAATTGAATCAATTGAAGATCATTGACGTGTTCAAATGTATCTCTTGTGAAATCAAAACACACCGAAACGTTCGGGTGCGTGTGAGAGAGAAAACCCAAAGTGGGAAGGCTAATTTCAAACTGAAGACTTTATTTATAGTCATAAAGACTTTATTTATAGTCATAAAACATAAAATAATGGGTTATTTTCATAAATGGACCTTAACTTTTAAGTTTTGTAATAATTTCAACTTCAAATTTTTTTTTCGCAGCTGTAGAACTCCTACCTTTGATTAATTTCCTCATTACCACTACTAACCGAAAACATCCAATTTTACCATTAAACCCCATCGAAATTACTTTTCTACTCTTGTCTCTTAGAATACTAAATATTTCTTTTAAATAATAATAATAATAATAATAATAATAATAATCACTATCATCAACCCCAACCCCTCCCTCCCCAAGAGCAAAACTAATGTCGGGGGAACCCAAATTTGGGTTTTTCCCCCTTCCCTTGCTAGATCAAATAATGTGAAGGACGAAAAACATATTTTTAGTTGAATTTAGAAGGGGAAAATGTAAAAGAGTTTCCCCTTTCCCCTTTATTTTTCCACTTAACATTAGTTATGGTCTAAACCCATTTCCAACAATAAAATACTATTAGATTTTTGCAATTCCTAGCCACATAATTACAACAAAATAAAGGGAAGAACCCCCTTTTCTTGTTGCCACTGAAAATGGCAAGCAAATGAGGAGAGAGCCCCTATTTTGCACAAAAAATTGCAACAAGATATTCTCCCGCTTATTTTCCTTCCATTTCCAATAGCAAGATTTTTTTTGGGGGGGGGGGGGGGGGAGAGGGTGTCCTCTCCCTTATTTTGCTGTAATTTTTGGCAACAAAATGCTGCCGAAAAGGACAAATTTATACAAATGGGTTTAGGGTTTAGGAAGGGGGGAGGAGTTGGGGTTTTTTTAAACTTTTATTTTCAATTTTTAAAAGAAATATTTAGTATTTTAAGAGATAAGAATAGAAAGGTAATTTTGATAGAGTTTAACAGTGAAGTTGGATGAAAAAAAATATGGTAGAAATTGTTACAAAACTTAAAGATTGGTGTCCATTTGTCAAAATAACTCTAAAATAAAATACCCTTGAAAACCTTTCTCCTTTTTTAATCAAAGATTTTGACATTCCAAAAATATGAAAATCTTTAAGAATTTCTACTTTTTAAAGCTTTTCTAATAAAGTTTAAACAAAATTATTGTGTTTACTTAAAAAAAAAATTTGTTACATGTATCAAAAATAAATATTCTGTCCCTTAAAAAAATAAATATTCTATTTATACTCATTTTTCAACTACGCACGGAATGAAAAATTATTTTTCAGAATTCATTATTACTTCTCCTACTTTTAAATTGTACATTCTGTTAGAACATCACTTCTCAAAAATAAGGCAGAATTAATGTATACGTGGATACATGATTTTCCGGTTAACGGGTTACATATTATTTTAATATTAAATTAATTAAATAATAATAAAGAGAGAATAAATCATGTCAAAATGATTACGTATAATACAAATGTGACGTGTTACAAATCCGCATGCTCACATATCAAGCATCAAATTCAAAACTGAAATTTCGAGATATAATTATGTCCAATCCTAATAGTGCTCGCAAAATTTTCTACATGTGACCCACCACTCCTTGTCCAACAATGAAGAATAAACGGGGCATGACGTCTTCGAGGGTTTATGAATGCCCCAATATTTTATTTTCATTATTATTTTTACATTTACAACTTGTATAACAAGATATTAAATCAAGTTCTTCATGTGAAATTTGGTGTCATCTTTGAATAAAAAAGTTCCAGATCAAATTGAACTTTAGGAAAAAAAAATTTTCATTCATATTAGTAAAGTCATATTATTGCAAAAAAATTAAATGACATATTTAGATTAATTATTTAAACTTTTAGATCAATTCGTTTAACATGGTATTGGAACTTATTCAAAATAATATTTAAATAATATATAATGATAATTTTGTTAAGAGATCAAAACGATTTATAGATAACTACAATATAATGTATGTATAGAATGAAATTTTATAAAATATTATCACTAAATACCATTGAGGCATTGATATATTAGCAACGATCTGCTAAATAATTAATTAGTTGTGATACATAGATGAATATATTACATTAAAATTACAAACACGGTAGGTTATAAATGACATTTTTTAAACGTGGCATATGTTTATGATGTTAAATAAGACATGTGATTAGATATCTCTGAAAATTAAAAATGAAAGTAACAATAATATTTTTGAATTATGATCAAAATGTTTCGAATGATATTAAGAAAATATATCTATAATTGGTAATTGTCAGGTCCTATGGGTTTCCCTAACAAGGAATCGAGTCACTTGCTCAAGTATGGGCATGGTGGGGCACACAACGTGCACAAGAAGGCTATGCGGAGACACGAACCGAGTACAATGTCCAAGTCGCAGAATGACTAAGGTAATTAAGGTGTGCATAGAGGACTAACATTGGGCATTACCGAGCACATATGAGATTTACAGAAGGTTCCAAAAGGTCGCAAGTTCTGGTCGAGGGCATACCTTTCCGGAAGGTTCCGTGGTGGAGAAGTCAAGGAATTGTCTAGAATCGTGCAGAAGCTTGCTAAAAAGATCGGGATTCTAAAGTATTTTGAGAAATAGCCCTAGAGGCAATTCTAGAGAATTCTTTGTAAGTGGGGTATCTTGTATAGTATCCATTTAATGGAAGCAGTAGTATAAATAGATAGTCCCATTCATTTGTAACCATCAACTAAGTAGTGAGGAGTCTAAGTGAGGGAACTCTAGAAGTAGAAAAGATAGAGATGTCTAATAGTCATTAGTGTAATATCTTTGGAGTTGATTAATACAAGAGGTTTATCACTCCAAGTGTTTTCTTATTTGTGAGTTTTTCCCTATTTTAGCACTTTAGTAATGCGAGCTGTGGTTTGAAAGGCTACTTCACTAGTATTCGTCAGACAATTTGAGAAACAAATACCAAACGAAAATTGAAAAACTCCAAATTTGTAAGATAACGCAGCCTCTACATTGAACCAATATAAGTGCGTATGAAAATAAAAGCATAAATTTTAATAATTATTGTTGAAATTTTCAAATATTAATAATTTGTTTGTAATTTTTTTAAAAGACTTTAGAATCATCAATTAATTAATCCAACAATTATCTATATAGTTAGTTCACGGACTATCAACTAAATCATTATTAATAATGTGTTACATGTCTAAATGAAAGCATAAATTTTACTAATTACTCTTGAAATTTTTAGAAATCAATAATTTTTTTGTAATTTTTTTTATTTACTTTAGAGATCATCAATTAATTAATCCCAACAATTATCTATATACTTAATCTCATGGATTATCAATTAAATCATTGATAGAAAAGCTCTATTACCTACTAGTGAACACGATATGGTATCCACTAATGACATATATTAACATGGATGGTCCATGTTAGTGCCGTGAGCACCAAAAATACTAAAGTGGACAGTCCATATCAACTCCAAATATCAGCACCGTGAATATCATAATTCCACGTCAACACCACGTCACTAGCATATGGTGCCCACTGGTGATAACTAAATCTTTCTAAAATCATTGAATAAAATGTGTTAAATGTGTTGGGCTTATTCGCACATGGTAGCTATACAACCATTTATTTATTGATTAATTCAACAATAACCGGCACAAGAAAGTAAAGGTGCGCTATTAAAAAAGAAGGGTGTCAATGCATAGCCACCATCTAGACCTAAACCGGTTATTCATTTGACGGGTCTTCATTTGTGCGAAATTGTAAATTGAAGATCCTGATCGTGGGATCCACCTTCTTTGGTTTGTATTTTTTACCAAATTCATAAAGCGGAGCGTCATAAACAAATCATTAGCATCATGTTAGAATTCTCAACTGCACTCCTGTATCTTATTCGTTCATTTCTTCCGAATTATTTACTATATTTTACCCGAAATAATTCAATTGACATCCCCAAGATTTAGTCCCTCTATCTTTATTTATTATATATGTGTATTTCATTTTTAAATGACTTTAAGATGTGTATATAGAACGAGACCTATATGGTTGGAACCCGGGGAGGGGGGGGGGGTTTGGTTATAATTAGGATGAAAGGAGTAACAAACAAGTAAATGTTTAATCATGAGATCCTTATAGCGTTTTATGATATGTTTGATAGAGATTATAGAACACAAATGTGTAGTTAGAAGTGAAAGAAAAGAGATATGAAAATAAAATAATTTTCGAATTTATTAAAATAGTGATTCAAAATAAAGTTGACAAAATACTACTATTTTTCCGAAAGAAAATGATATTAGTTTTAAAAGTTCCCATACTGGTATTCACATATAGATGCCATGGGGTTCCCACATGTGGGTAGGGAAAAAAAAAAAATCCCAATTTGCTTGCTTTGAAATAATTCTATTCATCACTAACTATGACAATAACTAATGAGTGACGTGAATCATTTTCCATTGGTTCTTGTCTTTGATTAAATTTTTATTTTGTTAGATTTAATGGTTTTGGAGGGTTGTTAGGTGTGAGTCACGAAGATATGATGTTTTTCTCAATAATATCAACAATGTAATAAGTCATTGGTGGGTAGTCTTGACCTCTTGTCCGTCGGGGCATATATATTATTTATCTGTGAGTGAGATTTTAAAAATTATTTTTTTATTATTAAATAAAAAAGAAAAAAAATCTACTCATAGATGAGTAAGATACCATATCCACTAGTGGGATGAGAGATTAAAATTTATAAGCGTGTGTTCTTTTACATATTTTTACACGTTTTTTTAACTTTATTTATTCTCTCTCTTATTTCACATCCACATATCTCGTGAGACCTACTTGTACAACACAAATATCCACCATTCAACTCTACTCATTCTTTCTCCTATATCACATAAAAACACATAAAAATTTATTTTTACACACATCCTAACACCCGCAAAATTACATTCGTTCAATTTATCTAAAATTTTGCATTACAAGAATGTCCACGAGGTAAATTGCGTGCTTGACCCGTAATATGATAAAAATCTACAATGAGACAATATGGGTCTTAAAAGTTAAAACCTTCTCCCGTTCCATCTCCGGACTCCGGTGTATAATATGGGATAAAAATCTATTTCCATCACACTGCAATTATTATTTATTAGCGATTTATTTAAAGGTTTAGAATGGAGACGATGGTGACAAACGCAAACTGCCAAATGAAGAACAGCGGAATTTCAAATGCACTATTTGACGCAGCCCACTTGTCCCTCTACACCTTTGACTTGGATCAAACTCAGATTTTATGTGTGAAAGGAGGATGGTGGTTTATGAGAAATCACATAAACTACGTATGATTTTTTGTATAAAAATATTTGCAGGTACAAATTGGCAAGAGGATTGAAAAATCTTTCATTAGAATTAGAATGGAATGAAATTATCACTCTGCCTCTATATATTAGAATAGTCTATGCCCTTTTATTAGAGTGTAAACATTTATGTACTTAATGTAATTTGTGTACTTAATAGATTTCAATGTGTGAAAATCGATTTCGAACATTTGGTATTTACTATTATTAATGCTAACATTGGGTAGGGAAAATTATATTTTAGACATTTGAATTAAAAGTTTATAAAATAACATAAAAAAGAATATGTTTTATAGTTCGTAAAAAATGGGTGTAAGAAATAGAAATGTTCCAATCCCCATCGCGGATTTATACCCCCGCATATTTTCGTAAAAGAAATCACATGTGATTTATGGTAAATCACATGTAGTTTTATCATAAACATATGTGCTTTTCATGGTTTATCGTACGAGTATAACCGGCGCGGATTTTTAAGAAAAAAAGTGTGTAAAATAATAAATACAAAATAGAATTTTGTGTAAGCGCGCAGCACGACCATTCTGGTAGGTATTTCTGTTTGTTATGGAGTATATTGCAACAAGTCCCAACCTTTTTAAAAAAGATAATCCATTGTACCTACCCAATTCTTGGAGACTTGGGCCACTCTTTATAGTTTGTAGTGCTCGTGTGAGTTGTGACACTGTGAGGAAAGTCTTTCTTTGAACTGCTTGTTTGAGTGTTAATTGGTCAAATTTTTTGTAAAATGATAAAATTAACCCTCTTATTTATAAAACTCATTGATACGAAGGACCAATTAACGGTCAAACTAATGATTTTTTGAACGGAAGAAGTTTCAGCACCAACTTTTGAAAAGTTACCAGCTCCAAATACAACACTTTAAAGGTTCAAGATCTGATTATAACGACCCCCAAAGGTTAGGGACCCCTAGTAGAATTTACCTGCAAAAAAGGGTGTTTTAACTCTCAATCACATTACCCTTTCATGTAGCCGCGATCTACAAATCATACGTTTTAGCAAAAAGAGAAGAAACTCGCATTGCAAGTCAAAAAGAAAGGTTTTCCCCCCCTTTTTCATTTGAAATCAGCCAAGAAAACACTATATCTTCAGTTAACGACTAAAATAAGGAAACCAATTGAATTAATAGGCCCTTAACAACAAGATTAACGCTAGGTGAAAAACCACAAATTTAGGTTTTTCCACTCAACAAAATCATATAATGTACAAAATTGAAGGGGGGGGGGGGGCGGTGGGGGGGATGATTCTATAAAAAAAAGTCCCCCCCTTTTTTTTTATAGAATCCCCCCTCACTCTTGAACCAATAGAAAAAAGCCATGTGGAATTCTTATTAGAAAGTTTAATTAGTTACATTTATTTATTTATTAAATGGTAGGAAAATGCATTTTTTAGAAATCAAAAATACAATAGTAAGCAAAAATAAAATAATATAGTATCTTCAATTTTGAAATTAATATATATATATATATATATATATATAATTAAATAAAAATAGAAAATGGTAATGATAATTATTTTCTCTCCAATTAATGTCCATACAATGTCACTTGGAATAATAATGCATCCACCTTTCAATAAATTTGAAGTTAACGTGCCAAGAATACTTAACCCAAATTTTCCTTTCAAATTTTCCCCTGCACATTATTTTAGAATAGCTTTTGTCCTCCTAATTTTTTTCCTTGGTCTTTCCCTCCAACATTAATCTAAGTGTAATAGACACAATTTTGACAAAGAAAACAATCTCAAATGGTTAAAATCCACCATATGTTGTGGCAAAGCGACAATTTTTGTTCCGCTCTCCAATTAGCTTTTTGGAATATGGTCATAATTGGGGTTCTGACACCGTACGTGAATCCTATATGCCGAAAATACCGAAAACCAACAACTATGCCCATTTCATGGAAGACTTACAATAAAATTTCTCCAAATATGTTGTTTTATGTCCAACCTCATCTGCAACTCGATGTACATCACCCTTATAGTTCTCGTGAGTTACATTATGCGACATTAAAAACACGTAAAATAAAAGCAACTTCACTCAAAACCACAATGACTTTGTACAGAACATGAGAAATTACAGAATAATCTTTTTTTTATTGTTCAAAACATAGAAAACAACTTACTTTGACTTCATGCAAAACTATTGCTCATTTTTTCTTGTTCCCTAACAGATAATCATAATTTTTACAACACCTTCAAGCTATGTATTGCAATTATTTTTGCTCTTTGTTTCTTTCTTTTATTGAGTTTACTCTGTTAAACTTTATTTTCACCGGATGATTGAGGATTATAGGTTTATTGATCTTTTTACGTTCATTAAATTAAAAATTTCAAATATAGCTAAAATAATAAGATTGACTTGCATTTATTAATATATACTAGCATTTTCCCGTGCGATGTACGAAACGATTAAGATGGTTTAATTTATTTACATAAATTAACATTAATACAAAAAAAATAAAATATATAATATTATAGATTTCAATAATGGTTTACAAATTTTGATCCAAACTATTATTTTGCAAGGAAAAAAATGTTATATTAGTTGTCGTAGTTGATGATTTTAGATAATAAAAAAATATTTATTATCAAAATTTAGACAATACTTATTTGAACAAAAAGAAATACTCCTATTAAAATTTTTGCCAAAATTTTACCATCAGCGTAATTCAAGTAGTTAAGCCGCGACGACATTTTCGAACACAAATTTTTGAATATTAAATTTTGGAGATTATATGAAATGAAAAGATCTCTATACAAAGTATTTATAAGTGAAACTCTGCATATTGATTTTTCGGCAATAAAAATTTGTGCAGAATAATTAAAAAAAATTTTAAAAATCACTAATGCATGGAATATTAAATATAAAAAAACTTAATTTTTTATACTTGTAATTTTTTGACAAAAAATTAAGAGATGATTAAATGATAATTTCAACAATTATTTTTTAAGTGGCTTGCGAAATGATGAAATGGAATATAAAAGTTATCGTGTTCTATTTCTTTTCTAATTATTTGACTACTCACTATTTGACCTTAAAAAAATTGCCCACTATTTGAACCACTCAATGGAAATTACCTATAAAAACTATCTAAAACTACTCTTTTAACGTGGTAAAAATAAAAAAGAATTTTTTTATTTAATTTTTAAATATGGAAAAAACATTTCTAAAGTAGAAAACCACTGCCTATGTAGCACTGTGCCAAATTAGAACTTCAACTTTTGTTACCCTTTTATCACATTTTCATTAATGCATGCAACACTAAATATAAAAGAATTCCAAAATTATTATATAAATTAATTCAAAAATTAGAATATATATAAAAAAATAAAATACATATAATAAAAAAGTAAAATAAGCAAAACAACACCACATAAAGAAATAGAATAAATTAAATAATAAAAAAAATTCATCCCTAAAAAATAATGTCGAACATAATATTGCATATGAGCATTTCCACATATGGGTATTGCATCTTTTGAATATATATAATTTCACATTGAATTGTTGAATTGATGACACAAATATTAAAAAGAAACATATATGCCACGGAACATGGAACATAGAATAATAGAATATATATGTTCGTGATATAAGACAAATACACTTCAAGAAAATAAAATTAAAAAGGGGGAAAAACAGAAGAAGAAGAATGTAATCTAATTAAAATAGAAATACAAATAGTAATATCTTTAGCTGACTATTCAACGTAACCTACAATCAGAAAGTAAATATGCCTAAAAGATGTCATAAAAACATTATAAAAAAAAAAAATGAAGAAGGGAGGTCGGCCTTCATTGCCATGTCCCACTCGGAAGAATTTCTTGAAAAAAGTGATAATCTAATTCCAAATATAATTCTGTTTTTTCAATTTATTCCGGATAACTAATTCCAAAATTTTGACAAAATTTCCCAATAATAAATTCTTTTTATATTTATTTTAACAATAAACTATAAAAATAATTTCAAAAAGATTCATAAACTATAAAAAGTAATTTGGTCCCTTCATGACAGTGTTTTAAAAAACGTGAGGCGTGGAAAAACGTGGACTTGAAGTTTCGAGCATTACAAATTTAAGCACGCCTAGAGGTTAAAAAGCATTTTTCAAAATTTTAAAATTTTTAATTAGCATAAGATATTAAATAATTAAAATAAATTAGAAAATGTATCTAAATTAAAATATTATATATATTTTATAATTTCAACAAATTGACAATAGAATTTTAATATTCTCAAATGGAAAAGTCAAAAGACTAATAAATTTATAAAGATTATATTCATGCTATCGCCACAATGCTCGCTCGGTCGTCAGATTAAGAATCAAAGATGTTTAAGATTTGAAATTGAAATGGTATTTTCTTTGTGGTGTAAGATGTATTGTATTTATTTTTATTTTTATTTAATTTGGCATTTTCTTTCTCTGAAATGGGCTTATGCTTAAAAACGTGGGTATGGAAAAAAAACACCCAAGTAATATTCCAAGGTAATATTAAGCACATTTAGACACCGCCTAGTTGCATCTAGGCTCCGCCTAGTGGCGTCTAATCGCCGCCTAGTTATACGTAGGCTCCGCCCAATCATGCTTAGTCGCACATAGGCGGTCCACAATTTGCATTGACCACTTTTTTCACACTTTTGGCCTAAGCAACGGGTGGAAATGACACTTCGCGCTTAGGCACGCTTTTTAGAACACTGCTTCAGGGACAACCGATAAAAGGTATTTTCAACATTTGTTATAATTTTATCAATTTCTAACTACATATAGTCTCCAATAAAAAAGTTTAATTTTTTTTTTTTTTTTTTTTTTGTGGAAATTCACTTTTCATTGTCAAAGAATCTTGTCAAATAATGAATATGTGTTAATCCTTACAGCAATTTCGTAAGTTTTGGTTTTTATGAATAGTATATCCATGACAATTGACACTTTATTTCCCATTTCGCCCCGTAAAAGTCAAGCATATTTTAAAAGTCAAGCATATTTCAACTGTATACTGATATTTAACAGTAGTGATGGCAGAAAAATCCGATCCGATCCAAATCCGATGGATACCCGATCCGAATGGAGCAATTTTTTGCCGATCCGACGATCCGTGGATCATTGATCCGTGGATCGACCAATTCGAAACGAATTTGGATTTGGATCGGATCAAGCCTGATCCGATCCGATCCGAATTGACTTTTTATTTTTTATTTTTTATTTTTTAATTTTAATTTTATTAATTTTTATTTTTTTATAAAAATTTATACCAATATGGATCGTATTTGGACTTTTTTCTTGATCCGATCGGATCTGATCCGATCTGATCCGAATCCGATCTGAAGAATTTGGACTTGGATTTGGATTGGGATTAGGCCGATCCGATTCAAACCTGATCTATTGCCAACACTATTTAACTGGCGTGAGAAGGAACTCTGGAAGGAATTGGGGATCTTGCAAAAAGTTTGACCGCTTCATGGTCAAACCCTAGCCCTCTTGTGTTGATAAAGCAACGGAAGGGAAAGCCGGGTCCGAAGCTGCAAAGAGGAAGAAAGGTGCAACTCAAGGATAATGAAGAACGAAGAAGTGGATAATGCGACTGGTGGCTCGGAAGAGTACCGGCTCAGGGAAGATGAGGACAGAAAAGATAGAGACTTGGAAACTGATGACTCGAAAAAGTATTGCAGTGAAGACGAAAGTGACCCATCGGAAACTGATGACCCGGGATCTTATTACGATGGACCCGATTACCTGCGAGAGCGCAGGGATTATGAGTCCGACCCAGAAGACTTGGAAACTGATGACGGGACTGATGACGGGGAAACTGATGACTTGGAAACAGAAGGTGAGGGCCGGGAAGATGAGAGCACAAAAGGTATAGACCCAGAAGACGAGAAATATTCAGCCCTGCCAGAAGACATACGGATTTTGTTCAGTGATTTCCTTAGGGTCCCTTCTCCCAACCGTTCTTCCAGGGTAGCCCTAGTTATTAGTGGTAACAATCCCAAGGTATGGCAAGCCAGCGTATTGCTGGTTGACAATCTTGGTCTTAATTTACAGGATGAATTGGACCTTGTTGAGCAACTTGCCGAAGACGACACCCATAACTATCTAAAGTGGCATCACAGGCGGTGGGTTACTGAGAGGATTGGAACTGGTGCGGCAAGGAAGGAACTTGAATTCACTGATGCTATTTTATCAAGGATGCCAAAAACCATTTTGCCTGGGCCCACAGACAGTTTGTTCTTGAAGTACTTGGTCAAGGATGGGGAGATGAACTTACGTATTGTGCTAAATTCCTTGAAAAAGATCTTTTTAATAGCTTTGCATGGAATCAGAGATACTTTGTTGTCAAAAGATCTCCTGACCACCACACTGGGTTGGATGCAATGAGGAACAGCAAAATAAATTATGTTTTACAGGTCATTGATGCTAAGCCCTCGAATGGAAGTGCTTGGAACTATCTTAGATGCCTTCTCAGAGATAACCAAAATCTGGTTCACAATCTCTTCAGAACGCACTCTTGAGTCTTTTCTCATGAGTGTGGGATGAGTAAATGTTCTCAAAGAAGATGCTTACCGTTTGGATGCTTCTCGGAATAAAAGAGTTCGTGCACATGCTGGCCGTAAGGATGCTTCTCGGAATAAAAGAGTCCATGTGCATGCTCTGTACATCATTTTGGATCTTGTCAAGCATGGTTACAAGCCAAGCAAGGCACTGATAGATTTGGTTGATGCTATAAGTGCACACTCTCTATCTAAGGCTGATGCTGTACCTCCAAACTCTAAGGCTGATCCCATATGTCCACACTCTCCATCGAAGGCTGATGCTGTATGTCCAGACTCTCCATCAAAGGCTGATGCTGCATGTCCAGATTCTCCATCTAGCGCGCGATTTGCTGATAAGGTGATTTCGATTTTGCAATCGCTGGATGACAGTTGGATAGGCTTTTGAAAATGGCGCATGATCAATTGCATCTGAACAAATCATTCAAGGATTTCAAGTCTCACAAGGTGCTTGCTCGTCGCACCCATCCAATTATCATGATAACTTAATTTCTCGGGAGGGTGGGGGGAGGGTGGGAGAGAATTTTAATGCACCCTCATATATGCAAAAGTATTTTGTCACGGTACATAATTAAAAATATATATATTTGTAATATAATTAATGTTTTTATTTGATTTAAATTTAATATATAGATAATTTCATAATAATCTTTACTAATAATAATTTACATATCGTCTCACAAATGAATTGTTTGAAGGTTTAAACACCTATCATGAATACGTTTTTCTATTATTTATGCTTCTAGCTGTTTTTTAGATACTCTAACATGCAAAGCAATATCATTTTATAAATGACAACAATGACGATAAATTTTTTGTTAAAAAGTTGTATTCTAAAAATATAAAATACATAAAGAAAGTCAAGTTAAGTAAAAGAGTGGAAGAAAGCAAGCGCTTGATAAAACATCATAATATCTATGTAAGAATTCAAAATGACAAAAAAAAATAATAATAATAATTGTATGTAATGAAAATATATTAATTGCGAAGGTTAAATTGGTAATAATAAACATAAAAATTAAGGATAAAATGGAAAATCAAAATATTTCCAAAGATCCCCCTTCTTATATGGTAGAGATTAAGATAAGATGTTGCATGTCCAACCTCATCCGCAACTCGATCTACATCAATTTGTTGGTTATTGGGGTTGGATTGGAATATCCCTTTGTGGGCTTGTGTATTTGTAGTGATATCATTTGTAACTGAAAATGGGTGAGACAAATGAAACTGAAAATAAAAATTATAGAAGCCAGAAGGGGATCATATCAGTGAGGAGTGAGGACTTGACAAAATGCAAATAAATCCCCAAGAATTACAAGCGCTAAAGTCCACATAATAGTGTATTCTTAAACCAATTTACTTTTCAAGATCTCCAATGTAAAAGTCCTCGATCATATCGAACACCCGCGAAGCATGCTGTGGCCTGTTACAACAGATGTACCATTTAGTTTACGAACAAAAATTGATATTTACCATGCTACTCAAACGAATTTTGATAGAAATTGAAGAAATTGTGAAGAATATGCATGCGTAATATGATCTTATAGCACATTGGGTTGAGCGTTAGAAAAGTGAAAATCGATTTCAGTAAGAAGAGAAGACATACCCGTAGAAACCTTGAGTTGAATCGTCACCAGCATGTGCTAGGATGGCATCTCCACCAGGGTGTTCTTCAACATATGATGTAACATCATATACCTATGGTTGTTTTATTTAAAACAGAAAGAAAATGAAAAATGATCAGAAAGGCTGGTACCAATTAAGGCCACTCAATTTCCATAATAATAATTTGGATTTTTGTATTATATTGAAATGTAAAAGAACCTTGTCTTTAATGATGATCCAACAGTCAGTCCTCTTGTCATGAGTTGAAACTTGAGCTTTCGTGTAAGCTCTTGCTGCCTAATAAGAAAGACGAACACCGATTAATAAGAGAAACAAATTTGGAATGGATGAGGACTTTACAAACTTGAAACCATGTTATCGTTTTATGTGTATTCTCAGATTCCCTTGTTCACAATGCAGTAATAGAAAAATTGTAATGATATCCAATTAATGAAGATCTTTACATCTCAACATGTAGTATCAAAGACAACAAATTTCTATTCGTTAACCTCAATCCCACTGTTCCACGTGTTGCAACTAAGTAGTGTCACAGATGGCTCGATGTTTTCCTCAAATACAAACATTTCTATTCAACATTTACCTCTCGTGTCACCAGCCCACCTCAATAACTCCAGTAATCTGGGGGCCATTTTGCCACCAAGTTATATCTCACTAAGGAATTCTTCCAAATATTATAAGTGTAGGTTCTGGCTAGAAGGTTGGCAGGCAAGGTAAAGCTGTTGTATAAGGTCAGTAGCAAAGTGCTGTATGCGCAATATGCTGTTTTATATAAAGTCTAATCTGAAAAGTTTGTTCAATGCCTCATGCCACATTAGTAAGTAGCAACACCGCAAGGAAATTTTGAAAGTGACTAAATCAACTTCTGTTTAAAAATCCACTTCCAAAAATAAAAAATAAAAAATTCCATCTAAAAGTAGCTAATTGAGGAAACAAAATCTATGCACATTTTCCTCCCAAATAATCATACAAAAGATACGTTGTAAAACATTTCTCTAAACCCCTGAAGAATTTGATATATGCTATGAAATGTGAACAAGTTTTCACAGAAAATGGAAATTTCTGGATTACAGTTCACAAGGATATCAGAAGAAACACTCTTTCAGATCCAGTAATTATTACCAAAAGTAATGAATATCTTTACAAACAAGAAAGTACCTTTGTAGTGACATTAGACTTCACCTTTTGGCCGTGATCTGCATTATAAACAATTCAAATGTTCCAAGCAAAAAAAATGAAAGAAATTCATTTACGAATCAATTGCATTACAACAAACTCAATCAATCACAACAGAACAGAGAAAACTCGGTAATGACAGAAAACTAACCTCCACGTAGACGAGGAGAGATTATGACAAAAAGACCCAATAGGCCCAACAATATTGTGACTATTAGCATATCCATATTTCACCTTTTGGCTTACCTGCTCTCAGATTTGAATTTGAAAGAAGCAGAAGAATAAATCTAGGTTAGGAATCTAACAATCCATATAACATAATGAATGCACACAATAAAGATGAAGCTACATACATGAGCATAATCGGTAGCAGGGACGTGGCTAGAAGTCAAGAGTAAGGGGGTAAGGCGTCTTTTGAGTGAGGCGTGGAGTTTCCACGACAAATCCAGTTCTAGGTTTGCCTTTGTAAAGAAAGAAAACAAGTTCTTTTCTTTTAGTACTTAAAGAAGGTTATCCTTGTTCCATTTTTAATTCTATAAGGAAAAATGTAACAAGGATCCAAAAATCATCCAAGTTCCAACACAGGCACAACAGTAGTCACCAGGAAAGTGCCCAGAAAAATATTTTTTTTTGGACAATTTAGCCACATTCAACACAAAGTGGCCACAGTAACATCAAAGAGGAATCCAATTCCAACAATCTAACAATCTTTCTTTTTTTAAAAAAAAAAATTTATTTTAAACACACCAGCAGACGAACAGCAGTAAACCAAGCTACACATCCAATTTCAACAACCAAGTTACCCACATTTTCAATTTTTTTACATATTAAAAAGGGATAAATGATAATGAATATACAGTCATAAATCAAAAGATAATAATATCATATCTTCAATTAAAGTGCAACAAAGTGAAGAAAAAGAATATTTTAGTACCAAGAAGAGGCCTTGCGTGCGGACCGGTGGACTGCGACTGGGCAATCTGGCAGACTGTGTTCACGGCTGCTGGATTGAGGAGAGGGTTGCCGTTCACGGCTGCCGCCGGTGTCACGAGTCACCGTGTTGGAGGTTTCAGAAATAGAGTTGAGGACTGAGGTGCGATCTGCGACGGTTTTGCGAGAGAGAGAGAGAGATTCAAAATTGTGGTTTTCCTTTCATTAATATTCTTTTGGCTAGTGATATTCACACCCACATAATTAATCCATACACCCACTTATTTTTAAAAATTTTTTAATTTTCAATTTTACCCCTTAAATAACGTGGGTGTTGGGATGAAATGGGATCCTCGGCCACGAGGGGCCGAGGATCCAAAAGGCCCCTCGGCCAGGCTTGGCCGAGGCCCCCATGAGGGACCTCGGCCAAGGGTGGCCGAGCTCCATATGGAGCTCGGCCACCCTTGGCCGAGGTCCTCATGAAGCCTCGCCAAGCGTGGCAGAGATCCAATTTTTTATTTTTAAAAATTGATTGATAATATAATTAATATTTTTTTATATTATTTTTTGATTTGGGGAAGGAATATGTGATGTATGAGTTGGACCGAACGGGACGAAATCGTATTTTATAGATTTAGTGTCCGAACTCCGTTTTGGACAAATAATATACCGATTTGGGGTAGCTCGACGCCACGAATCGAACTCATCGCTTTGCGATGATATACGATGGATTTTGGCCATCCGAGCGAGTTTAGACAGCGAAATTAGCGTTTTTCTATTTTTCCAATAATTTATTTTTTTTCATTTATTTGTTTTTAATTTTATTTTATCACAATTTTCATAGAAATTAGCGTTTTTCTATTTTTCGAATAATTTAATTTTTTTCATTTATTTATTTTTAATTTTATTTTATCACCATTTCCATATTTAAAACGCTAATTTCGCTGTCTAAACGCATTCGGATGGCCAAAATCCATCGTACATCATCGCAAAGCAATGAGTTCAACTCGTGGCGTCGAACTACCCCAAATCGGTATATTATTTATCCAAAATGGAGTTCGGACACTAAATCTATAAAATACGATTTTGTCCCATTCGGTCCAACTCATACATCAAACATCACATATTCCTTCCCCAAATCAAAAAATAATATAAAAAAATATTAATTATATTATCAATCAATTTTTTAAAAAATTTTTTTAAAAAAAAAAATTGGATCCTCGGCCACGAGCGGCCGAGGTCCTTTGGCCGAGGATCCAAAAAGGACCTCGGCCACGCTCATATGGAGCTCGGCCACCCTTGGCCGAGGTCCCTCATGGGGGCCTCAGCCAAGCCTGGCCGAGGGACCTTTTGGATCCTCGGCCCCTCGTGGCCGAGGATCCCATTTCATCCCCACACCCACGTTATTTAAGGGGTAAAATTGAAAATTAAAAAATTTTTAAAAATAGGTGGGTGTATGGATTAATTATGTGGGTGTGAGTATCACTACCCTATTCTTTTTTCGTTTCTCTCTAATCCTCTATAGATTTCTCCTTTTCATTTTCCATTTTTTCCTTTAATAAATTTTTTAATTTTTTTAAATTATTTATAAATTTTTCCTTTCCTTTTTTTAGCTTCGGCCTTTAATTTCGTTAATGAACATTACATATTCTGTGTAATCATGGTAGATTATCTGTAATTAGTTACATATATTTTGTAATACATTACATATTGTGGTTTGTAATGGATTTCAAATTATATGTAATTAGTTACATATAGTTTGTAATCCATTATATTAGGGTCCTACGACAAACGACCCCTAATCATCCCTAATAACCATATGCCTAATCCAACCCCATTTGAGTCACTCCGAAGCAACGTGTCAATAGACACGAATACAATGACAAAGGGGGAGAGTGCCACCGGTTACAAAACTCCTGATGATCATCTGCAGTAGGCAAGGGCGTCTGGGATACCTGTTTAGCTTGAATCCAATCATATTGAACTTATTTAGCCATAAAACCAATTTGCACAGGTGAGAGGGAGACATTATTCCACAATTTATCGTTTCTGCAGGCCATAAACTCCACAGCAGCATAGCCAAAGCCCAAAAGGTTGCCTTTGCATAAGCCTGGTTCAATCAAAGCATCAGAATTACAGTTCATATGCATAGCTGCCCTATATGCCGATCTAATGGTGTAAAACCATTCAAAATTAAAACTCCATATTTGAACGTGAACTTTGAAGCTCACGCATAAGACGGATGCCAGTAATAGCATCAATATCCCTATCATCGAAAATGTCCCTAAGGAAATCAACGTCCCATGCACATCTCCCATGAAACATAAGACCATTATCAATAAGTCTTTAAGGTAGATAGGCATAGGTGTTTGAACACGTAAACAAGAGGGGATCCTGCAGCCACGGCTCAGACCATATATTGATAGCTTTCCATACGGGATCAAAACTCATATGTAACCAGTACGTAGCAAGATTCTTATGACATTAATTACTTGCCAATGGAAAGTTGCCTTCTTCAACATAAAGAGTCTCGTGTTATTCATGCAAGACTCGTCTAAGTTGAATGTGATGTAAAATGTAAGCAATCTATTTTCTTCTGTCTTATGTGCTTCCATCATGCCTCTCATACACCCGACAATTAACTTGACTGTAAGAGACCCGAAGATGAGATGATGACCAATCCGCTTTCTCACAGTGACCTTTGGTGCCTAATACTTTGCCTATAGGAGACAACAACTTACCAAAAAATGTTAAAACATTGCCTGCATAATTCTCTACCATCAATAGAATTCATCTCAAAAAGCCATATATACATGATGTCAAACTAAGTCATTTTCAAATTACTTTTTATCCATACACATTGTTTAAACACCTCGCCGAATTCCTGGAATCAATGATTGCTAAAAAATAGTGGTGAATTTGTACAGGGATCACACGTTTTCAAATGAGTTACTATTCTACAGTTGGCGGTTAAATAGAGGCATCAACTGTCTAACAATTGAGCAATGAATTCAAATCCATAACTGACAATCTAACATTATGAAGATCCTCCTCTAGCTTATCAGCAAAGCATGAGTTACCACAACACATGGCCTCCAATAACTGCGTCTTTCTCTTAGAAGCTTCAGCTTTTGCTATCTGTAAATCTTCTATTTTCTGCAGTTGAATCTGCAATTCCTCGTCCACCATCTTCATCTCTTCCTCCTTGAGTTCTCCTTCAAACATGCTCTGGTGGTAATCAATAATCATGCTCTCAATTTCATGTCGTCCTTCGTCTTTGATTTCCAACAACATCTTTTTATCCTGGATTATCTGTTGAAGCTTGGCGTCCATTTCTTGTACACACTGCATCTCCTTTTGTACCTCCATTTCACACACTTGTAAATCACTTTCCACCTTACCTAATTTCATGCTTAAATCTTCACCTTCCCTTTTCACATCGCCAATTTTCTCTCGAGTCTGCTTGATTTGGTTTTCCAGCTTTGTTTTTGCTTCCTCAGACTTCAGTAACTCTGTAGCTTTACTACTCGATTTCCAGCTTTTCTGTGAGAGATCAATAGCTGTTTTATCCACATTATCTATTGCAAAGAGAACTCTATCACTTTCTAGTCTTTGATTTTCTTTCTCCACCTGTGATTTCAAGTCTTGCAAGCAGTTTCTCAATTCAACTTCAGACTGTTTGATCTTCAAATGAGCGTCTGTTAATTCCTTCCTTAAGACGTGAAGACGAGCCAATTCTTCTTTCCTTTGGTTTAGATGACATTCAGAGGCACTCAACTTTGAAGTTGCAGAAGTTTCACGCTGTTCAAAGTAACTAACCGAAGAAGAAAAATTTACCAACGAGTACTTAATAGCTGATAATTTCTTCTCAAGCTGATCTCTTCGTTCTTGAATCTGTGATGAAAGATGCTTAAGTGATGCATGGCAATGTTGCTTTTCCTGAATATCACTTTCCAGTTTTTCAATATCTCCTGAAACCACATCAACATCAAGGATTGCTCTTTCAAGTGAACCAAATGTACATACTGTGTGCAGAGAGTCTGAAAGCTTCTCTTGTGCTTCTTCTAGCTTCTTTCTCACATTTACAAGAATTTCATTGGATGATTTTGCTTGCATCTCTGTTTCACTTCCAGTAGATTCCGACATCATCTTATTTTCCTCAAATATTTCGTGTCTCTTTAACTCATCCGTTTCCATTCTGTCCTCTTTTGTTTGTCTTGACAAAGAGTTTTCAGTAACTTCTACCAAAAAGTGACTATCAGCTTCACGTGAGTCAAAGCAATTGTTTGTTTCTGAATCATAAAGGCATTTATTATAATTCTCCTGCACATTCACTTCATACAAGCTTGTCTCATCCAATAACTCCTCGATGCAAGATTCAGGTTTATCCTCCATTACACGCTCAAAGTCACCAATAGATTCATCAAACTCGATACATCTGCCTCCATCAATTTCAACTAGTTTTTCTGGGCAGTTGAATTCTTGTTTGTGATTACCCTTTTTCTGTTCACCAGAAGCAAGAACTCGCATATATTCATCCCTCTCTTGCATTGCCTTCTCATAAAGATCCAACAACTTATCGTTTTCTTCATGCATTTCAGTGAGTTGATGTTTTAGACTCTCCGATTCCCGTCTCATCTCCAGTTCCTTCTCTTCAGCTAATTCATCCCTCTCTTGCATTGCCTTCTCATAAAGACCCAGCAACTTATCATTTTCTTCATGCATTTCAGTGAGTTGATGTTTTAGACTCTCAACTTCCCTTTTCATCTCCAGTTCCTTCTCTTCAGCTAATTGATGGTTGTGATATTTGGCTTCATTATTTTGAGGACTTGCAGATTTGTTGGAATCTTTCCTGTTGTCTGCAACAGCTACTTCATACAATTCAATCAGTTTATTGTTATCTTCAATTAAGACCCTCAGCTTCATCCTGAGTTCATCATTTTCTTTCGACAACACGATTGCCATTTCGTGCGCTTCTGCTTCTCTTTGGCTGGCAGCTGCGATTGCATCGACCATTGTTTTAATTTCCATCTGTTCACATTCTCCTAAGTTTAGCATTTGATTGTTTGTTGAAGGAAGGTTGGCTTGTAGCTTCTGTATTTCTTCAGCTTTGGCTTCGTTTGACCTTCTCTCTGCCTCGAGCTCTTTTGCCAAGTCTTCAACTTGCCTGCAAATTAGTTTTCAATGAAGTGCTTGTTATAATCTTTTCAAACATGCTCGAAGTGAGAATAACATGATTTTCACTCAGCAAAAATAATCTTAATGGTCAGCAATTGGAGAATAGCTTCTAGTAAAGACAGTCTCATCTTCAAAAATATGACAGTAAAGCAACCGGCAGGACTATGCAAGTTAGCATAAGCTGGAGCTGGATTTGGAGAGGGACGGTGGGTGGGGGGCCCCGAGAGGGGCGGGGGGGGGTGTTGAAGAAAAAGAAAAAGCATAATATAAACTACCAATAAAATTAATTTTGATAATCAATTACCTTTCTAACTTTTCTTTTTCTTCAACAAAGCAGTCAAGTTTCTTGTGAAGTGAATTGAGTTCTGATTCATTGTGAATGGCCTGAAAGTTTTAACTCACATTAAGGACATAAAAGAAAAACAGGCCCCAAACAAACATACAACGCGATTTCACTTTTAGACAACAAGAAACTAAAGAGTAACAAAGATACACCTGCATACGGAGAAACTCATTCTCCTCATTGATTGAGGTACGCCAAGGTGAAGCAGACTCCTACAGTTAAAACAACATAAAATTAATAATTAAAAAAAATGAAACATTAATGAAGCAATGCTTTTTGGCTGCAAAATTCACATATTTGTTGTGGTTAGCACAATGGAAATTCTTTTCCTCTCTCTCTCTTTTTTCTCAATAAACTCAGACTTCTGATTATCAGAATAAGAGGAAATGAATGGATGATATATAACAGCACCATGCAGGAAAAGGAAAATCATTGTGTTCATACGGCAATTGGGTTGTTTACGGCTATTTTGTAGAATTATAAGTGCAATATTAACCACAATTAGAGTTAGATATTTTTAGTAGTTTTGATGATTAAACCAATTTAGGCTTGGATGGAAAACAAAATTCGTGCAATACAATGGTGAGAATATTTAGGCCTTGTTCTATCCAGGATAATTTTTATCCCACACTCTTCTCTCTCCTCTTTTCAACCACATACACACTTTTCAATACAATATTAACCACACATTTTACACGGAATACCGCGCGGATAACTTTTATCCCCAATCAAACAACCCCTTAGTTTGATATTTCAGTGAACCAACTAGCATCTTGTTTATTTATGGATAATAGTTCCACGTGCGTAGATAAATGTTTGATATTGAAACTAGCCATTGTAAGATAAGTCGATCAGCTACCTGATTTCCCAGAAGATTATTGTCAGACTGAAAATCCACTGCCAGAGGAAGATTTTCTTTCTGTTCCCACCAATACAGAAATATCCTTTTTTGAGAATTAAAAGTCAAGCGCCTAAACAGTGATTGAAACAATTAAATGGACAAAGAAGAAGAACCTGGGCACTGACGGGTTCTGTTTCGTGCATCAGTTTCCAATCAAGAGCTTCTAGCAGCTGCAAACAAAAGTACTTCATTCACAAGAAATCTATACTCATAAACTGAGCGGAGAGCTATGCAATGTCACTGATGGAATCATATTAAGGATAATTAATAATACGCTGTGCACTGTCACTGATGGAATCATATTAATGATAATTAATAATATCAGATCCTAATTTCACGTTCTATTCAACATGTGATACAGTCATATTGGAGAAATTTTTTATCATCTTCCTTTAATCCCTCTGTTAAGCACCAATTTTAAGAACAATGCTCCCAAATTTTACTGAGGCTGACAAATTATAGCGAGGAAGAGAAGACCTTCCTATCCCGTCAACACATGCAAAACCCCTAACCGAAATGACAAATGCAAAAGCAAATTGGTGCCTTCTCTTCCTCTACAGGTGTGAATTGGACAACCTTACAGATCAATTATGGAAGAATATATCTCCAGCATTCCATAAACTTAAGTTCTTATGCATGAAAGGTGTTGCAGAAAATAGAATTTTGTCAGAGAATAAATTAAACAAATAAATTATGAAAAAATTTAAAATCTATGTGCACTCCGAAAAGTTGCAAATTAATGGCTTGAAAAAACCCAAACCATCATTATGGTTTGCTAAGTAAATCAAATATTTAACCACATACAAAAGAACGGGTTTTTGGATAAGTTTCTAGATCATGACGAGAATAAGGCTGCAAATATGAAACCACATTGAACTAAAACAATGACGTGGAAGATTTTGTAAATTTTTTACCTTGTTCTGCAATATCGCAATCTGTTCATCCATTCTCTCCCTTTCACCTTCCTCATAAAATGACTTTAACCTGAATTGTTGATGAAAAATAAGTAGCAATCCAATTAGGGTGTTTGCGAAACAATTATTCTTCATACTTTCTCCTACTCTTTCAAATTTAAATTTGGTAAAATAAATCACATCTACATATCTCATAGGGTCCATTTGTACTATTAAATCTCCACCATTCAACTCCACTAATTCTCTCTCTTCGTACCCCGAAAAATACATTATTACAAGTTTGCAAACACCCACTACATTGCCCAAACTCTACCAAAAGAATGCAAATGAAATTCATGCCTCTAGAGCTAAAAGACTGATTTAGATACTGGTTGCAAAATATTGACTTTCTTAAATCAATAAATGGTGCAATTTTGCAGTCAAATAAGGAAAATGTAGCAGACTACCTAGCGGTTTTGTTATTCAGTAACTGACTATATTTAGCGAACCATTTAGATAAGAAAACTTGCCTTCTGATCTCTTCTTTCAGCCGCAAGTTCTCCATAGCAAATCTTGTTGCCTCTTGATTGCGGTCAACCTGAGCACGGAGAACTTCTATCTCCTTTAAGTGCTCCTCCTTTTCTTTTATCAAATGAGTCTCAGCAGAGATCTTTCCTGAAGCAACACCTTCAAGTCTTTTTATTCCCGCTTCTCGGAATCTTAATCTCATTTTCAAGCTTTGTATCTCATCTTCCCTTTGTTTGGCCTGATTCACCATAATAAAGAAATCAGTTACTCAAACAAATTAACCTATTATTGTAATCGCAACCATGCGGCAATTCCCAGCTTATTAGTTAAATCATTTCAGATAATTATGAAGGTATAGTAAGAATAATTCACAATCATTTCAAATTGAATTTCGCAAATGGAAACAAATTATGAAACACCGCATCTTCCTAATTAATTAGATATAGTATAGTTGACACAATTGACTTGATAATTATGAAGGTATAGCAAGAATAATTCACAATCATTTCAAATTGAATTTCTCAAATGGAAATAAATTATGAAACACCGCATCTTCCTAATTAATTAAACATAGTACAGTTGACACAATTGGCTGGATTATGACATTGTATGAGATTACTTGTTTTCAAATAAATTACTTGTAATTCTGGAATATTTTCCCCATAGAGTCTCTCTCCTACTTTCATTATCTTTTTGACTTTTTCTTCATTCTCCTTCCCCCCAAAATCTACTAATACTCGGACAGTGACCATCTACTCTTCATTTTGTTATCAAAGTGGGAAACATATATTTGCATTTTTTAGGGTTTACATCCTGGATTACTCTGTAAGCATTTATGTCAAACGAAGAGCAAAACATTTGTTCAGCTTGGAAGAAATTTAACTTGGAACTTCACTGTAGTTGTACAACTTATTCACAAATGCCAAAGCATATTAAAATTGAATTCAGAAAGATCTGTAATTAGTTACACATACCAGCTGCACAGCTGCCTGATTCTCTGCCATCAATGTCTGCAAGGCAATGTCTTTATCCTTCTCCCTCCGGAGAGCTCCAACAACGGCAATTTCGAATTCTTTTTTCTGAAGCTGCAAAAAGAAATTTTGTTAAATTTTTCATGAAGCATTCACTTAATGATGGTGATTCATGCTACATACATGTGACATCTTTTTATCTGATATAAGCGGACTGGATAATACATGAAGCCTTTCCCACTTAAGAGATCCAGGAGATCCTGCATAGGATGAAATGTCAACATCATTGCCTTCAGCTCCTCCATTGACAAGACTTCGCAAACGAGATAGTTCTTTCTGAAAATAAGATTAAGGATTATCAGTAATAACCAAAAATGACTAAATAAACAATAATCAGAAGAAACAGCTTTAGTATATGTTTAACAATACTTGTCAGAAGTCAAACCACTTAGTTATCTTCTTAATACCCGTTAGTACTGCAAGTTTCTGACTTGTATTTGTTTGAACAAATTTTCTTAACACTTCGTCCTCCTACTTTTACTGAATTCTATTCTTTTTCTGAAACCGGATGAGGCAAAAAGTAGTCAATGAAACGACCTATTGCATTTAATTGTGTGTTGTTAAATTCAACAAACTATTCTGATGATCTGGGCTGGGAGTGTAAAACAAGTTCAACTAGCAAACCCGAAAACTACAATGCACTGATGGATTTCAACCATTAATCTATAAAACCAACAATTTATGGATGTCGAAAGTTAATAAGTAAAAGAGCAGTATAACTACAGCTGCCATGTTGGGTGGGGCAGAGTTGGGTTTTAGTTGATACCTTGAGATTCTGGTTCTCCATCCTCAACGCAAGCACGTCTCCAGAAGCATCTTCATTTATAATTGCCTAATAGAGTAAGAAATATAGCATTAGGAGAATAAATATATAAGAGCTTTAAGCTACGACCAACCTACACAGGAAAGAAAATAACAATGAAATTGCAAGTTAAAATTTCTAGCAGATCTTAGTTGTACTTTTTAACAAAAATACCTCTTGTGGCCAATTAACTGAAAGAAACAAATACCTTTTCGCAATGGCACTAAATGTGCTCCATGTTTGATTATAGAAACTTGTAAAACTAAGAACTATTGTCCTCCAGTGGCTACAGAATAGGAGAGGTAGTCAACCAAGAGAAATGGCAAAAGACTGGAGACTTACATGATTTTTAATAAATTTTGCACGCTGGGCAAACTTCAATGTACTTAAAGTCTCCAAGGAGCAGCTGCACAGATAAAATGGAGTGTTACTGAGTGCTTGTTTGATGGACTATGAAAGGGATTCTTTGAGATTGTTTCTGAAAAATGTGAGGTTAAAAAGGTAATGTTAAGTCAGGGAAAATAGTGAAAATGATTCTTCTTTAAGCATGTAGGATTATAAATTAATAATATTTTAACAAAACAAGCTCTTAATTTCGTGTACAACTTTTATGGAAACAAGATCATGGCAGTCAGTTATGTAAATGAAACAGAGATGAATCTTTTTATGTGAAAAAAGTAAGGGTAATACTGCATAATAGGTTTATTTCATCTATAGAAAAGAATATGAGAGAGACTCTAAATAGGGATACAAAACCATGTAATTTCTCCACTTGTCCCCACTATTCTAAAGTATTATTTTGGTCCATACAACAAATATTCTACATCTCAACTTAAGCGTGTGTTCGTTTCCACTTATTTTCACCTAAAAATTATCTACTACTAAAAGTCAAAGTCAAACATCAATATCAACCACACATTTCACATCATCACTCATTATTATCCACACATCTCGTGGTCCCCACCATTACACTCTACTTTTAGCAAAATTTTAGACAAAAATAAGTACACACGAACACACGCTAAGAGTCCTTCAAAGAGTGTGCAATATACGAGGGTGACCAAATCGTTGGCAGTAAGAACAAACCAGCTAGAAGGGCTAATATTTGCAATGATTATTGTCTTGGCATTTCCTCCCAGTGAATCCTGAAAAAATAAAAATAAAAAGAAGGAAATTGCGTACAAGTTAAACTATTGGAGGCAATTATAGATGACTAGTTGAGCTTTTAAATAAAATGGCAAACAAATGTTCCAAAATTAAGAGATTGTATGGCATAGGTTTTTTCAAAAATCATTTTACTCAAACATCAGTTTCACCTATGCATTTGACTGATTTAACAACTTTCTTATATTTCTTAAAGTTTTCTACTTTTCCCTTGCATGTATAAAAATCATTTTCTCCAAAATCTCTCCAAACCACATACTAGGTCTCGCCACCACCAAATTATTTACAAAATAGAATTTTTGTTGCCAGCAGATCAACGACACTCCTCGCTATTGTCAAAATGCAAGATTGTAAAATTACTAAAAGAAAACAGAACTTTCAACACACAACAATTTTTGGACAAAGCCTACTCACTATTTGATGCTGTAAACCTTCAAATAAAGAGAAAGTGATGAATAAAAGATGTTCTTGTTCATAAGTATTTCATCAGCAGGCTCTCAAATTGTTTCATTCTTCAGTGAATCACCATGACGGGAAAGCCTAATCAGCATATGTATAGGAGATATTGACATATCCTACAGATACTCTGCTATGGTTATGTGACAACAATTTGAGGAATATGCATTTTCTTAGATGATGCAAGGTAAATCTTTTCACCTGTAGCAAAAAGGTAAGCTTGGAATCCCTATAAGGAACATGCTGTGACTTCCCATTAGAAACGCTCACTAGGTTCATTATGACAAGCCTGCAAATCACAAAACAAATCCATTTTTTGAATACAACATGAATAATTAAAAAAAAAAATTATATTGACAATATCAATGACAAAATAGGTAACAAACCCTAATGTCGATAGTGATTTATTGATGTTTGTAGCTTCCTTTAAACGTTCACCTTCAGCGCCAGAACTCTTCTGCCTATATTTATAAAGGCAAAATCAAAGAAAAGAGTGAAATTCTTGTAATAGTACAATCATTTGTTTATGTGAAAGCTACCTTTCAGATCCTGCCAAGTCCACAAGATTAAGCCGAGCAAAGCGGTGATGAGTTATCCCTTGGGATTCCCACTGAAAGAAAGGCCATATTACAATTCACATGAGACAGTTTTGTCAAAGGACTTGGAATGAAATCATTGACAAGGAAAAAGAAAATAGCACTCACCTTGCTTTCTATAATGCATGTGAATACACTGTGGGAACGACTACTAGAATGGTTCATATTTGTGGCTGCTACCTTTCTGTTTACTGAACCCTGGAGCACTCAACGTTGTTAGACCATGCATTACCAAGAAAAAGTGCAATGCTTGCAGACATGGGAAGGGTTCAAAAATTTCATAGAGGCACAAAAATGCTAAAGTGATGAAGTTTTGGGATTTCTTCAACGTTAACATGTAACTACGGCTACCAACTAGGAGTATGTCTTCCAATTTGTTATAAACCAGTTTATAAACACTCTTCGCGTTTTCCAAAACTACTTTTTGCTTATGCACGTTTCCTAAACCTTTACTCCACCATTTATTTACCTAATTTATAGAGACCAACTCAATTATAAACTACTTGCCGTACTTGTGTGTGTACAGGTAAACTTTTATTTGCTAAAACAAGTTACCTTTAAGCTTGAAAATTGGTAGGGATCATGAATGGTTTTTGATAATAATCAATACTGGTTTGAATAAGTGGATAAAGTTGAAGTTTGACTTTGACGTGGAATTAATTTTTGGTTAGAGAAAAAAAAGTAAAAAACAAAGACAAGCTAAACAACAAAAATGTGAAAAGCATTGGAAGTAAGCTTGAGCGAAATTCAGTTCGAGCTTCATCCTACACGCATTTGAAGATAGTTATGGCTTTTCCACAATAGAAGCGCCTCCAAAATAGAAAGAAAAATAAACGCCAGAAATCCGATTTGCTATTTTCTCCTAGAAGTTGATATTTTCGCTGTTATATTATCAACTATATCAATTTTATCTTGTTTTAGATGGGATAAGTAAATCAAGATAAATAAGTTGTCCATCCCTTAATGACATTGAGAACAAAAAGCAGAATAGTTTATTTATATAAAGTAAAACCTGAAGAAGTTGCTCCATCACATCTCTAGCACTCGTGACCTCAACCTCATTGAGATTTTCCACGTAAATGCCTTTCTTTGAGTCTTCCCTGATCTGCAGGAGTTCAATCAATATTGTCCATTAAAATTGCTGTTGTTAGCCCTATGGGGCAAAAGGTCACCAGTCAGGCAACACCATGACCGGAATTTGACATTGTAGGAAAATGAAATTAGTAGACATCTACTACAAACCTATATAATAAGCACATAGTTACTCAACACTTGTTAGACAAACTTTTTGAATAATCATACCCAAAAAAAGAGAGAGAGAGAGAGAGAGAAGAAAAAGGGAGGCCTACAGATTCTCTCGAAAAATCACTTTTCTTTGAAAAAGCTTTGTCAAAAACCTCTTAAAGTGTGATATCATTGAAGACAGAAGTAGTTACAGACAACATATTATATTAGGACAAACTACCTAGTAATGTGGCAAAATGGGAGACACTAAGGAACAGTACCTGTAAATTGACAGATGAAGGGTCCAAAAGATCGAGAATATGTTCATTGTAAATCTCTAAGAATGAACATTTACAAGTAAATTTCAATTTTTCCTCCCTACGAGCCTCCTTTTCCTGTAAAACATTAAGGAAACATGAGAGGCAACGCCAGCTACATTTTTAAAGCAACTGAGCAGTATTATTCAATGAACGATTATGTGGCACGTTATAAGTAGTTAGTTTTGAAATGCCTATACAACACTAATACATGGGCACCACATCACCAACTAATGTCAAGGCCCCACATTAGCTCTGATACACCTCTAGCAAATAGTGTTATTCATTCCCAAAACCTAAAATTAGCAAATGATAAAGATAAATAGATAGATTGTACATAGGACCATAGTACAAATAATTGTATAAAATAACATCTTAATCCCTTAACCTCTGTTTGATAGTCATTGTATATAAAGAAACAAAACTGAGTCTTCGCATATACTTTTAGTATACCTTTTGAATTCTTGAAAAAAGGTACTCAAAGACTCTCGGAGTCATTCCACAATTTACACTGTTTCTTCGAGTGCCATTCTCAATGTCACCAAGCATAGTGTGAGTTTTTCCACTTCCAGTCTATGCAGAAAAGATAAATTGAATCACAAAAGGATACCATCAAATCTAGAGAAAGATAACAAGCAAACAAACCATAAAGTACTCCAGTTATAAAATCTAACTAAAACTGTTGTTCCTCGAGAAATAAAATGTTTTAAATTTTGACTTACTTGGCCATAAGCGAACATACAGCTGTTGTATCCTGCCACACAATTCTCCACCATAGGTACTCCAGCTAGTTTAAATAGCATTTCCTGATAAATAAATTTAAAAGAAAAAACATGAATTAAGGGGAAATAGAAAAGAGACTTGTAAACAGATAAGGGTATCAAAATGAATATTACCTGGCTAACATTTTCATCCGCCACTAGATCAAAGGTGAAGCGTGATTCTGGCGGCCCTGTCCAGGTAATAGACTGGGAACTATCTTGCCTGACACATCTACTGTGCCCTTGCAGGGATATTTCAGAATTACTCAGAGGACGAGTTCTAATAATAACCTGCATAAAAAAACTCGCAATTACATCAAACAAATTTCAATCAAAACAAAACCAAAAGCAACAAATTAGAATACCTCATACCTGAACATTGTGGTCTTTCCAAAAGGAAGGATCTAGGCGAAACTCAAAGCTGCGACTTGTGGTGTCACCATCATCAGATTTAGAGGCCTTGTCCTTGTAAGAAGATTTCAACAAGAAATTATCTCCAGAAACTGATTTCAACAGCTCCGGCGAGCTGGTGCTCTTCATCAACGTAGATGTGGATATCGACGGGTCGGGTTGTTGGTATCGGGCTGGGGTTTTCATTGCGTTCGAGGATTCATAATTGGTAGAAATCAGCGGCATTTTTGTGAAGATTGTTTGCTTTATTGAAATCTGGAAGTGTAGAAGTGAAGAGAATACTAGGGCAATGGCTGTATAGTGAGAGAGTGGGAGAGAGAAAGAGAGAGAGAGAGGGGCTTCGAGATTTGAAATGGAGTTACCGTTTTGAGTTTTTGAAATTTTTGAACAATAAAGAAAATATGAAATGGAGCCACAGGTTTATAAATTGGATGTGGACTGAAATTACGACCTTGCCCTTTACAGCGCGTTTTGTACTAGGGAATTTTCGGGCCAGGGAGATTTTGACAAAATTTTTCTCAATTAAATTTGTAATCATACTTTTTTTTTTAACTATGCATTTTAATAAATATTATTTTTTACATTTATTAGTAGTTTTTTTTTATTTGTGCATTTAGAAAGTAAGTAAAAGGTTATGAAAAACCATACAAAATTGAAAATACAGTTTGTAAGTGAGATTATGATCGAAAATAAGTATTAAAAAATTTGTTATTTTTTAAATTTTTGTCCTACTTAAGAGAAAGTATATTTGTGCGTTTCGTGTAATTTCCTTTTTGAATTAATTTTTTATTTGCATAGTTGCACCTGCACGGGTTACAAAATTGGCGAATAATGACGATTAATAAGTTTACAGAAATGTTCAAATACATCTGGAAGTTTTTTAATTACGGAACTCTCGGGGTATTTTATGGGTCCATACGACCTCCGTTTTGAAATCCGAAACCGGATCCAGATTCAACACGACGAGACGGAGCTCCAGTAATTTTTTTCAAAATTTTTGCGATACCATTAGATGTCGTGGTGGCCGATCAAACTGTCCAAAATTTGGGCCCAAATTTTAGCCAAAAAGTTTAACCGGCCACCACGGCATCCAACAGTTTTGCAAAAATTTTTTAAAAATTATTGAAGTTCCGTCTCATCGTACTGAATCTAGATCCAATCTCAGATTTCAAAACGAATGTCGTATGAACCCGTAAAAAACACCCCGAGAGTTAAGTAATTAAAAAACTCTCGGGTGTGTGTGAACACTTCTGAATAAGTTTATTGTACATTTTGCTTTAGGTCACCAACCTTTCGACTTTTACACAATCAATATTGGATTTTTTCAAAAAATTCCAAATATGTCGTTCATGCATACCACAACTGGGTATTCTATAAATACATAACAATATAATAATAGTATGTTTCACTTAAAATTATTCAATATAATACGTACAAAACAAATTTAGGAGTTTTGTGCCATAAATTTCTTGATGAGTATCATTAACTCTTTTGCTGGTTCTGAATTGGGATTAATGGTGAAGAAGCCATGCTGTTGTCCTTCAAATTTTGCATATTCGATCTTCTTTCCCCACTGCTTCAATTTCTTTGCATACTCTTCAGCTCTATCTTTTAACAGATCAGATCCCCCAACCACTACTAGAATTGGGTCAAGGTCCATTGTCTCAAGATTTGGGCTCATTGGCCCAAATGGGTTCACAAGTGGATGGTCTGTTGTTTCTCCAACGGGTACTGACAGCCTCCAAAACCTAGCCCAATAAGCAAAACCATGATATAAGGCCCATTTTTATTATCCTTTATGGTTTTAATTTAAGTTTGCGAGCGATTATTGAGAAAATAATGTTAAATGAACTATAAATCAAGTTAGTGAAGAAACCTGTCAATAAGATCAATGTTTAGGAATGCTTCCTTTGGCCCCTCAGCTTCAAACTTGGTCCTTACAGTCCCACCAAAGAAGGGAGCCAACAAAACATACCCCCTTACCCTAACTGGCTCCAACTCGGCTGAGCCAGCTCCAAGCCTAACGGCCAAATTATGAGCAACATTCCCACCAGCTGAATCACCTGAAATGAACACCCGGCCAAAGTCAGCCACTTCAACGAGCCACTCATCCGGCTCTCTAGCCGCTGCTTGAGCTTGAAGCCACTTCACAGCCATGTACCCATCCTCAATGGCGGCTGGGAGCCGGTTCTCCGGAGCCAGCCGGTAGTCAGGGGCAATAACGACGGCTTGCAACTCGGAAGCCAGCCGAAAGCAGTAGTTTTGGCAGTTGGGCCACGTTCTAGAGCCAATGCAGAAGCCACCACCATGAATGTAATAAAAGAGTGGGATCTTAGGAGAGGAAGGCGAAGCCGGCTTGTAGAGCCGGAGCTGAAGGTTTTGCAAGGGGTCAAAGATAACATCTTTCCATAACACAGAGCCATCATCATCTACAGGGACCTCAAAACTTGGCTTATTAGAGCGCCATATTGATCCATCACTATAGACTTTAAGAACACCCCGGCAGTCATCCACCTCGTGCGGTGGTGGGGTGGTGGTGGCAGAGGAAGAGGTGGTGTTTTCCGACATGGCTGAAGCAAACTTTCTGATGAAGACTGTGTGACTCACTTGCAAGTAGGTGGTTAAAGAGGAGAGGAGAAAATAGACAAGGAAAGAATCCTATGTAAGGAACTCATGCAGCCGGCTGTTTTGGCTTTCTCTATGAGTGACATTAAGTACGACAAAATGTGTGAACCATTGGTCTGATATTAGGTTGTTGTTTGTTTGTGTGATCAAGAAACCCCAGCATTTTGTGGATCAGGTTGTCATGCTTTTTCCCTTTTTTCTATATAGGTTGGAATTTGGTTAAAAGTGGGGTAATAAATTATAGAAGTAGGAATTGGTTTAAACCCCTCTCTTCAAAAGCGTGTGCAGCCAAGTATAGATGACTAGTTAGCATTGTTGCAAACTTCTTCTAATGATTACTAATTAGATGCGACAAGAATGGGCAGTATAAGACTTCTTCAACCAAATTTTTCTTTTGTTAAGAATGAATAATGATTTGAAACGTGTGCTTATTGTTAAAGTTCGACTGAATAGTAGAATTTAGGACTTGATACGACTTCAAGCCAAAAGAACAATTTTTTTTTTTCATCGGCAATTTCTTTTCTATTTCTTGACACACACATTGTTTACTTTTCAACCACACATACTTAAAATCATTTTTTCAGTAATCTCTATCAAATATTCCAGTAATCTCTATCAAATATACCCTTAATTTGTATGTATTAAAAAAATAATAATAATAATTACAATGACAGATTTGTTCAAGTACCCACTGTGGGTACCATACGGTACCCGAAGTGGGCAGGTGGCGCCACCAGGTGGCGCCACGTCATCACACCGAAATTTTTTTTTTTTTTTTGAATTTTTTTTTGGTATCTACGTTAAGTTAGACGAATAATACATAACTGCCCCCTGATGGTGGGGGGTCTCACCCGACCCCTATGATTTTTTTCCCCGACTGTGGGTACCCACAGTGGGTACCAGATCAAGACTGTTACAATGAAGGACAACTGAAACAGGGTTCTGCAAAACAATCGAAAAGAATCCTTTATTCCTTTTCAGATTCATACCATCTGAAGAGATGGAACCACAAGAGGCTTGAATATCGCGGGGGCAAAATGAAGAAGAACAACTACCAACAAACTCAGAATCATATATTTGCGATTAGAGCTGAATTTAAGAACCACTCTCACCACACCATGAACTAGGAAAATTAACAGATTTAGAATTAATAATTGAGATATAGAAAAAATATCTTACAGGTTGAGTTACAGAGGAGATGATTAATCTAGAAAAAAATGTTTTCCGGGCTATAGTCGTCTTGAGTATCCGGAGCCTCCACACTTCTTGCAAAATATCAATCCTATTGTGAAAATACAAAAGCAACAAGTAAGAAAAGTGTGTGTACACTTAACACACGTTCAATATCAGCAGAACATAACATCGTATAATATTTTAGACATGTAATGAGTCTCAACTGTTAATAAACAGTTACAGTAATCAAATAATTAAACCATGAATTGAAAATCATACCCGTGCCCTTGCACACTCGACAATCAACCAGCCCAGTTTCTAGCTTCATCTTGCCATCATTGCAGAATACACATTTCGTTCCACCTGCACACCAATATAAAACCACTCATATCCTTAAAAGCCAGTTGGTGAGCAGTAGTCACAAGAAACTAGATGGATATCGAGATTGATTTGGTCATAAGTTAGAGCCAGCAGAATGGACAAGAACATTCTATTACGATGTCAAATGGAGTCCATAACTGCCATTTCAGACTTCGGCTTAATAGCTGTTGGCATCAAGGCCATAATAGTCATAAATCTGTTCTTCATTTGAAGACTCTAATGTCATCGTTATTTTTGACTTTCTGGCGTGATCTCAACATTATATTGTGATTGATCTCATGACTGTTAAAATTAAAATATAAATAAATAAATTGCAACAACTGAACAATTTCAGCAACGACCATCTAGACAAGAAGACAATAGATACATATAATTTAACATGTGTGGTCCCATGAAATGCATCAGACTATAAACATAATTGCGAGACTCTACTTTTTTCAGAAACCTACAAGAACTAAAAATTACAATATTCAATAGTTATACCGATACTAATTGCATAATGGAGTACCATATTAAGCAAAAACGACTTCAACTCAAACCACAGCCTCCAGATAATGATTATAATATCACTTTAAAGATGGAAGAAGAAATGTTAAACAAGCATCCTCACAAATGAGATGAAGTACCATTTCCCGCACACCTCTGACAAGGAACAGGATCTCCCTACAAATATCAAGAATAGAAACGATGTAATAATTACCAGTCGTGATCCTACATCATGCACCTATCACATATTCACGTTGCACATGAACTCACTAGTGAATAATAAATTTTAACATTAAGATTAACACAATGCTCATTACTTCATTCTCTGAAGTTATAATCCAATAAACCCACATCCTAAAGCATTTGCATGCATTTCTTCACTGTAGTGACAAATAGAACTTTTGGTCAAAAGTACTGATAGTTGATACAGTAATTGCCCGTGTGAGCTAAGTTTTATCCAGGGATTTCAAGGAAGAATCGAGACGACTTCGTTTCTTTCTTTTTTTTTCTTTTTTTCTTTTTTTTTTTTCTTGGTGTGGAATAGGGAGCCATCCATTGCTGTGGTTGGCGTGTTTAATAAAGTGGATTCAATAGTTCTAAAAAGAAACTAAAATCTAGTCGATTGTAAGGTCCAGTTCTGTCAAACACCAAGTGGAAACTGCTCTTATCTTTTACTAATTTCCTGGAGCTAAAATTTGTGACTGTGCAACAACATTATGAAAGCACTTAATTTCTTCAAGAATCTGCAGATAAAAGTTTCAGAGCTTGTTTGGTTTAGATTTCTCAAAAATCATTTTCATTCACTCAATTCATTGAAGAAACTTCTTTTCCCAATTCTTCATACCAGCATTCATCATTCTCCATAATTTTTGTAAATAATCCCTTCCAAACAAATGCGTTCTTAAATAATCCCTTCCAAACAAATGCCTTCTTTCGCAACCAATTCAGTTCGAATTAACAACTTGCATATTGACATTAACACGTCAAATCAATTTCTACAGAGTAAGCACTTGTACAGTCAAAATTGCAGAATCCAAAACACGATTACCATTTTCTTATTACATACATTAGCAATTTAGAAGCAACATCATATTATGCAACTACTGGATTACCTTGAGACCGAGAAAAAGGGAGAGAGCAATGGCACTCAACACACTGACGGTAACCAAGAAGGTCTGAGTGTCAACAGTGGGTAATCCGGCGGCAGCGACTAGCAGAGCTGGGTTCTTAATGGTGATAGGCTGATTGAACCCTTGCAATAAAAGTTTGGAAGACAGACAAATGGAGGTTGCCGATGGGATCTCTGCACTTACAGAGACAGGGAGACTACAGTGAGAGCACAAGGGAGAAGAGAGAGAAGAACGAACAATTGAAGACGAAGATGATGATGAGCGAGAAAGTGGTGGTGTTGTTGCTGCCATGGGGATATTGGAATTTGGAAGAGGAAGTTGGGATTTTGTAACTTGTGGAGCTCTGGCATTTGCTGATGAGTGAGAAAGTGCCTATTTTTCTGCCTATCACTTTTCTCTCTCTCTCTTTTTTTTTTTTTTCTCGTTTTTCATTTTTTTCCCCTCAATTTCAAGTAGTATTTTTAGAGAGGGACACGAGAAAAAAAAAAAAAAAAAAAAAAAAAAAGAAGAAGAAGAAGAAGAAAAAGTAAGTATACTGTGGTCCGAATTTGACCCAATGCCAACACTGGAACTTTGTTATACTTTTAGTGCCTGACATGATACTGTCCTTGACTGTTACGTGATTGTTCAACCCCACTTATTAGTTTCAGTGCTAGGACTTGAAAGGGGTTGATACTATGGCATAGATCACTCCACTTTATTTTATACTTGCATATTATTTCCTTGTTGTAGAATCTGATCGTGGATATTAATTTTTCTAGTAAAATCAAGAAGATTAAAAAGCTATTTGATGAATTATGAAAGGAGAACAAATTTTCAAAAAAGATGAAGATAAATAATCATTTTACTTATGGTTCTCGTAAAAAAAATCTCCCCAGCGGTGACCACCGATTTTTCTTCTTATTTGAAATAAATAAGCAAAAAAAAGAAGAACAAATGAATGAATTTTTACTATCAATTTTTCGAACAACTAGAATCTCTCCCTTTTCCCCCCATTGATGAGTTTGTATGTATTTGCATGCCATTTCAGACCCTGAGAATTGACCAATGCCGCGCATTTATAAACATCCTCTTGGAACTTAAAAGCTAAAATTTTGATAATTAACCAAAAAATAGATTTTCTTAAAATTGATTTTAGCTTCAATTATGATTTAACTCAAATGAATTTTCATACAGAACCTCTGTGCATAATGAATGTTGCACTTTGATTAGTTACCTTAGTATGGCAAAGATACCAACCGTGCAAAGTGATTGATTTTGATCCCGCACCCATACTTAAAAAAAATAGCCTACATTTTGATTTTATTTACAACTAATTGTACAATTAAATAATAATAATGTTTATAATCTTATGAAGTTGTATATCATTGTGGCAATGCAAATAATTTTAAACAATGTGATATTTACTAAGGGGGCGTTCTCTTTGCCGTTTTCAGCTCGTTTTCTCTATTTTCTGTTTTCGAAAATGTTGAAAATGCGTTCTGTTCATTGTTTTCGAAAATCCATTTTCGAAAACGTTTTCAACATTTATATAAAAAACACGAAAACGTCTTTTTAACGTTTTCGGCGTTTTTAGTGTTAAATGTTGAAAATAAGGAAAACGCGTTTTCGGATTTTAAATTTTACATTTATTATATTTCAGTCCCAAATTTTATTTTTCGTACGTTTCAATCCCCGATCACCGCTGACCACCGCCGAAAAAGTCAAACCACAAGATCTTGTGGTTCTCCACCTGAGAACCACCCCGCGCAGGTGGAGAACCATTTGCGCAGGTGGTTCTCCACCTCGCAAGTGCTGGAGAACCAGCGAAGGTGGTTCTCCACCTTGGAGAACCACCGCCGGTGGTTGCCGGCGGTGGGGTTGCAGGGGGTGGGGGTAGGGTAGGTGAAGATGAGGGCTTGTTTGAAATTTTGGAAAAGTTTAAGGACCCTTTTGTAAATTTTATTATACGAAATTGTATTTTCTAAAAGTATAAACCAAACACATTTTCTATTCTCCCTTCTCAAAAATAATTTTTCAAAATAACAAACCAAACGTATTTTCAATTTTCTCAAAACAAAAATTGAAAACAGAAAACACCAAAATATTTTCGAAAATGAAAACAGAAAATACAAAACAAACAGAACGACCCCTAAATATTCGAAAATCTGATACGAGGTCTAGAGGATATTTTGTGTAAGATATGATTGAATACAATTGAAATACTCCCATGACTTATCACTTATCAGTTATAATCTCTCCTTGATATATGATATATTGGAACTTTGAGAGCGTATTTGTGTCTTGTATAATGTTTCATAAAGCCATGAATTGTTTCTTGGGAACGGAGAGGAGTGTAAGTGTTGCAGAGAAGCAGCAAGGGAAGAATTATGTGGGGAGAAAATTTAAATGGAGGATTAAGAATTTCTCCAGTTTGGCCGAATCAGTGCTTTACTCTGATGCATTTGCGGTCAATGAAAATAGATGGTATCCCTCAACTCATGGTTCACTATTTGGCTAACATTGATGTTATGTGTCACAAATGACATATTAATGTCATTATACAATCATCCCACGGGATTGTCACGTAACCACGATGTTAACCAAGTGGTGATCTAAGACATGCAATCGTGCGTATGGTATTATTCATATTTGGGGGTTGGATGATTTATTTTTATTAGTATTATTTTGTCATTCTTGTGCAGGAGGTTAATCCTTTACCCGAAAGGAGACACTTTCGAACCTTTGGTAGTATTTCTCGATATTGCTGATGCAGCTAACTTGCCTAATGGGTGGAGTAGATCTGTTAAGTTCAGTATAGCTCTGGTTGACCAGATGAAATGGAGTAGGACAATTATTTTAGGTATTCATAAAAGACCAATTAGGGAGTTACTTGAACTATAAAATCAATTTCTTTGTCTTGGGTTTTTAACGAATTCATATATGTTGTCCCCTTTTTCACTATTTTATCTGCTGAAGATAGTTTGAAAACATGCTCTAATCAAAGTTGCCTCATGCAGAAACAGAAACCTACAGAAATGTTCAAGTGCTAGCGGTAGCGCCGTAATTACGGCGCTACCGCTACGTTTTCTAGCCTCGTCCGACCTCCGATTTGAAATCCGGGACCAGATCTGGATTTAACATGACGAGACGGAGCTCTGATAATTTTTTCAAAAATTTTGTGATATCGTTGGATGCCGTGGGGCCGGTCAAACTTTTTGGCCAAATTTAAGCCTAAATTTTTGCCAAAAGTTTGACCGGACACCACGGTGTCCAATTTTTTGCCAAAAATTTTGAAAAAATTATTGAAGCTCCGTCTCTTCGTGCTAAATTCAGATCTGGTTTCGGATTTCAAAACGGAGGTCGTACGAGACCAAAAATGACCCGGTAGTACCATAACTATGGCACTACCGGTTGCACTTGAACATTTTTGCAGAAACCCAATTCACAGCAAAACGTAGTAGTTGGGGCTCTCCTATCCTTTTACCTCCTGGTATATTGCGTAGCACAAATTGGGGTTATCTTGTGAACGACACGGAATCGGTGAGCATCAAGGCTGTATCATTTCTCAGCTCGATACTGAAGCAATTGTCGAGCCCTGTGTCTAATGCTAAAACGATAGACATCAAGACATGTTGGTTCCTATGAATCTACAAGATTTGGGGGAGTTGGTTAAGGTTGAAGTTAGTGGACAGCATCTACGGTTGACTTTTGAAAAGACCCGCAATTTGCTAGAGGATTTGGTAAAAAGAGACGAGGAAATGAAGACGCAACTAGAAGAGTTGAATGAAAGAGAAAGTGTGGGTGCAGTTGAAAGTACTGAGAAGCAAAAAACGTCAACTTAGGGAGGAAAAAGGAAAGACATTGAAGCAAACGAAGCAAATTTATGCTGTTGCAGAGGAGCAGTTTCGCAAAATTGAAGGCAAGGAGCCAGAAGCTGATCCTGCAAACAATAGGTTGAAGAAGAAGAGTTTTTGGGCCTCTATTAAAGCGCTCTTAGCTTGAGTTCATAATGATGTTTCTGGTTTCTTTATATGCTCTTCGTCTTTATGAACAGGCACATCTTCATGAAAAAAATCTACAAGTCCACACAAATTTATGTGGTAAAACACCACACCTAATAGGATGTAGCATTAAATTACCATTATATCCCCTAAATTGGGGGGCCTACGCCCCTATTAGGGTATGGTATTTTACCACACAAATTTTGTGTGGACCTATGTCATATCTACATCTTCATTACTTGAGCCTTGTTATATATACAAGTGTTCTAAAAACGCCGCCTAAGCGTGAGGCGTTTTTAACGCCTCGCATGCCTCTTTGGTGTGGAAAAAGGCGGTGAACTTTTAATTGACTGTCAAAAGGTGTGAAAATGAGCGCCTCAGCGAGCATAAGCACGCCTAGGCGCCCGCCTTTTTTTTAACGACATGTTATTTTTTAAATTGGGCAAAAGATTAATATTGGGCGTTTATACACACGCACAGATATATCGCAAGTATACGGGCCGTACAAGTAATAAAGTGAAACTCTAGGAGTCCGGATATCGATCACACAAAGAAATGTATTTGTAATTGAGTTACTAATTCTAACAAAGAGAATAAAACTATACAAAGCAACACACAATCAAAAGCAAGAAAAGCAACTAGCCGAAGTTATACTAATAAAGCAAATAAAACTAAAGAGAAAAAAAAAGGGCATTGAATGGGAATGACTTTGGATTAAAAAATAGCCGGGATTAATGACTTCACTCAATATAAGTTATGTTAATACGTTGTTGAATTTAACACATTATCCATCTTCAATGTTAGATCCCGTTTTCCTTATATAGCTAGCTCCGCTCTCGCATGTCAAGCTATCCCTAATCAATTAGTTCAACCTACTACATTTTTGTGTCGATGTGTTACCAATTAACCCCATAGGGGTCCGTGAAAACAATTTAATGGATCACCTAGGATTAGGGGTATATCGCTATCCCCTACAAGAACCTAGGGTGAATACTCCGAGGTTTAACGTGCATATTCTTCTCTCGAAGCCTAAACACGTCACTAATTCATGCAATCGATGATCAATCAATCACATGTAGCAACTCAAAAGCATACACACAAGAGATAAACAATCCAATACAAATCTATTCCAACAACTCAAATTGATTAACTAAACATATATTAAGATCAATCAAAAATCCCAACTTACAATATTAGCCCATGATAAAGGAAATAATTGATACATATACAAGCAAATCATAAATGGAAAGAAAATGAAAGAACAAAACAAGATTATAAATAATCTCTCTTTGAAGAGTAAAGTCTTGTTCTTCCAATGATCTTCACCTCCTCTTGATCTCCATGACTTCTTCTCCAAGTATTCAATCCCCAATCAAAGCCCTAAACTAAAGAAAAGAGAAAGAAAAGGAAAGAAAAAAAAGAAAGAAAGAAAGAGGAGAAAAGAGAAGAAGAAAGTCTAACCCTAATCTAAACTAAGGGTGGAATGATAAGATGAAAGTTGGGGATGAAAAAGGGTGTTATATGGTCTAAATTTCGTGTACAATTGATCCCCAAAAGGCCCTAAGACCGAGTGAAATTTGAGGGACAAAACAGAGAAAAACAGGTAAAAATCGACTTCTGCTGGTTCTAGTAAATTTACGGCCGTATTTCCCTGGTTACGGCCGTAATTTTACTTAATACAGCCGTAATTATCTCTCTGCTTGAAACTTGCCATTCTGCGTTTCTGAGTTTACGACCGTATCCATTTTGATTACTTCCGTAACCAACTTTCTGCTTGAAATTGGGCCTCTTTTGCTTGTGGAGTTACAGCCGTACATTGGATCCTTCCGGCCATACGTTTATTGCATGCAGAACTCCGTCAACTTTTAAATTGTTGCACTTTGGTCTCTGATCTTCATCTGGCCATATCTTTTGATCTAGAACTCAGAATTGTGATTTGTAAAAAGCTATGGACTCCACTTTCCATGTTCTTCCATGTAAGCTTAAGAGACTCGGCCAAGAAGATCTTCACCAATATTTCACCCGAAATCCTCCAACTTTGGAAGTGTTACTTTTAGTCCCCAACTTCGGATTTCTTAATACTTTAAATACTTTTTCCTCCTTTAGGCTCGTTTTCCTCCACAAAGAGGAATAGTACCTAAAAACACAATAATTATACATAAATATAAGTAAAAGTCTGCTCCAATTGACGGTATAAAGATATAAATAAGTGTATAAATTGAACACTTATTAATTAACATTTATGATAAAATTAAAAAGCCATTAATTCCATAAATCCAATAAATGCGTCATATCTTATAAGGCTTTGTCAATCAAATTTATCTTATTATAATTCAAAAACTTCTGAAAGAATACTCCCCGACTCCAAAAAACAAAGAAGATAATGGGTTAAAAAAGGAAGACGACAATTCATTCTTCTATGATACAAATAACTCCATTCTTGTCTCTTAATATAGATGCCGATGTATTGTTTAAATTTTTTAATTTGTATCTGATTAGTAGCTCATCAACTATTTGTACATGTAGTTATTAAAACTTTAGACTATATATTTTTATTAGAAAATTGAAAAGTATATTGATTTTGTATATGAAAATTTGTAAATATAAATTATTATATTTTTTTATCACTCTAGAATAATAAAAATAGAAATAAAAAATTGAAAAGGCCTTTTCACGCTTTGGCTTTGCCGAGGCACGCCGAAGCTTCCAAGGCTCGAGGCTTGGTCTCGCCGCCTTGCCACGTCTCGCGCCTTTTAGAACCTTGTATATATTGATAAATATATATTTTGCACACTTATTTATATCTCTTTACATTCATTTGGGGCAGACTTCTACTTATAATTATGTACAATTATTATGTTTTTAGGTACTATTTCTCCTTGTGGAGGAAAACGAGACTAAAAGGAGGAAAAATGACTTAAAGTGTCAAGAAATCTGAAGTCGTGGACTAAAATGCAACTATTCCAAAGTTTGAGGACTTCGGGTGCAAATATTTGAAGATCTTCTCAGCCACATTTCTTATTCTAACATGGAAGAGTTTGGAAATTAGAGTCCGAAGCTTTTTACAGATCTCAATTCCGAGTTCCGAAACAAAAGATATGGCCAGACGAAGATCAGAGACGAAAAGTGCGAAGAAATCCGAACTTGAGGAGCATTTTTGATGAAGATAAAAGTTTATTTGGAAAACACAATCAACGAAAGAGTTGTAGATCGTCGAGTCTAGTTTCTAATGCAACTTGATTTGGCTCAATCGGATATCGGAATCAAAAGTTATGGCCAAAATACTGAAACCTGCGCGTGCAGAAAATTTGTACTGCCGTAACCTATATTTGTACGGCCGTAACTCATATTGTACGGCCATAACCTATATTTTTACGGCCGTAAATTATCAGAAAATTGGCCAATTTCATGCATAGAGTTAAATACGGCCGTACCAAGTAATTGTATGGCCGTAAAATGGGAAATACGGCAGTAAAAACACCAGAACCAGCATCTTCGGATTTCCCCTGTTTTTGCCCGATTCTCTCCCTCTTCCTCAACACTTTGAAGGGTCGTTTGGGGACATAAGAATCACGAATTGGGGACCTTTTACACCTTTTTTCCTCCCCCAATTCATATCTTCATCTTTAGTTTAGGTTTAGCTTAGGTTTTCTTGCTTTCTTCTTCTCTTTTCTTCTTCTTTTCTCTTTTCTCTCTCTTTTTTCTTTCTATTTCTTTTCTCTTCTTTAGTTTAGGGGTATTGATTGGAGGTGATTGCTTGGAGTTAGAAGCAAGGAAATCAAGAGGATATAGAAAAGAAGTGAAGAACAAGACTTTACTTTACAAAGGGAGATTGTCTTTAATCTTGTTTTGTTCTTTTATTTCTATTTCCTTTGTATTGATTGTATATGTATAAATGATTTCCTATACTATGAGCTAGTATTGTAAGTTGAGATTTTTGATTGATATTAATCTATGTTTTAGTTAATCCAATGAGTTGTTGGAATTGATTTGTATTGAATTGCTCATGTTTTGTGTGGTTGTTTTTGAGCTATTTCCATGATTCGGTTGATCACCGGATATATGTATTTGCAAGTTGTGTTATTCTTCGAAAGAAGGGGCTCGTCTTGGACCATAGAAACAACCCCCATAAGTTCTTGTAGGGGATAGAAATATACCCCTAACCCAATGTGATCTTCCGAGCTACTATCACAAATTTTAATGCAATTGATTAATTTACAATCGACACAGAAATATAGTAGGTTGGATTAATTGATTAGGGGTAGTTTGACATTCGAAAGAGGAACTACCTATATAAGGAAGTCGGGTCTAACATCGAAAATGAGTAATTTATTAAGTTCAACAACGGATTGACGAAAACTAGGTTGATTGAAGTCATAAATCCCAACTATCTCTTTAATCCGAGCTCATTCCCTTTCATGCCCATTTTCTTGCTTTCTTTTATTGCCTTCTTAGTATAGCTTAGTGTAGCCTACTTTCCCGTCTTTTGATTGTGTGTGTTTATTGTATATAGTTTTTTTTTCATTCTAGAATAGGTAACTCGACACAAATACCTTTCCCTGTGGGATCGATATCCGGACTCCTAAAGTCCACTTTATTATTTTGTACGGCCGTACACTTGCTGTTTAATATTGTGCGTGTGTATACGCCCAACATATATATATTAAATTTCAAAAACTTTAAAATCTATTTTTTCCCTCTCCTTCTTTCCCACCATCTAAACATTGATTTAATGATTTATTTATATTTTTTAATACACATTCTCTAAATTTCAATTATTTATTCTACATAAAACTAGCTGTTTCACCCGTGCGTTGCACGGGAGACAAATGTTTCAACTGATAACGATATTGATAGATGTTAATAATATTAATATAAAATCTAAAAAAATAATTAAAATAAAGAATGAGTTACAATAATAAATTTAAATAATTTAACTTGAAACAATTCTATAAAAATTTTGAAAGAGTTTCTTTTATATTTCGTAGTAGTAATCCATCCTACCAGTATGCAAGGAATAACTTACAATAATCCACACAACTTAATTTATTATTCTTCATAGAATAGCAACTTAATTAGCATTTACACCCGTGCTTTGCACGGGATGATCATTTGTAGCAGTAATTGTGATAATATAAAATATTTTGCCCATTACAAGATAAATCTACTAATATAAATCCAAAATAAAATAACTTTAAATATTATAGTTATCAAAATAACTCTACTAACATTAGTAGAGCTCATTGTTTTTCTTTAAAATTGTTTTACATTTTATCATATACAACTATAAATTTTGAGAGATATTAATTATACATCAGCATGATGTACGTTATTAACAATTAATATGTAAATAATGATTTTTAAGTTTTAATTATGAAATATAATGAATATAGAGATATATTATAAAAATAATAATATAGTGAGTAATGTCCAAATGCACCTTAAGACCAGATTCTGCTATGTCGGAAACACTTATCCTCATTAGGTCCATCCTCATTTACTCTAGGCGGCGGCGATGATATGAGAATTACAAACTTCCATTCCTCGTCCATGCCCCGTTAGAAAATTCTCATCCTCATCCATGCCCCATCATGATGGTTTAATTGAAAACTTTTATTTCGATATTTTATTTTTTCAATAAATACTTTTTAAATATACTAAACACATGTATTAATATATTAGGTATAAACTTACTAATTTAATATATTCGACATATTAAATATTGAATGATTTAATATAATATTTAAATTAATTTGGATAAGACAAATAAATTGAAATATATATGATTAAAACTGCAAATATACAATCTATTTGATGATATTTAAAAATTAAATAAAATCTCAATTGCCAAAATTTGATATAAAATAAATAATTTAAAGTATGTGGGATTTTTAATATTTATTTAGGAGATAGAAACTTAGACAAATATTTAACATAGTTGAAAGCCCGTTAAAATATTCTAGTTGAGTCATATAATTCCAATAATTGATTGAATCGATAACCAATTGTTAGCAAGAATTCTTAGACTTATTCCTAACGAAAGCGACATATTGAACCAAAGAATTATTATATAATTGTTGGTTCGAGTAGTACTAAAATTAAAAAATAATACTATTTGAAAACCTACTTTTGGAGCTTGTTACTTAAAAAAATGAGAAGATCCTTTGAAACACCCGTAATTATACAAAAAGAAATATTAATGTTTTGTCATTAACTGTAACTCAAAAGAAATATTATAGAAAATACAAAAATACATGAGAATCAAAAGAAAAGCATGTTTTGAAAAAAAACATAATACTGAAAAAAGTAAATAAAGTTAATTATGGACTAATGATCAGTCGACTTACTTTGCAATAAGATGTAACACCCTAATTCTAAGAATCTAGAATCTTATAGGTGTTAACTTAACTTTATTTTAAAATACGTGAAAAGTTAAATTAATTTAAAAGCATATTTTTTCTTCCCGTAGCAATCTAATTAATTTTAAAAGTTTTTTATTTTTTGAAATAATTATGGTTCCCCCTTTTAGTAATTTAATTAATTTTGATTAATTTTCGTCTAATAAAACTCTCTCAATTTTCATCAAATGAAAATATATCCAATTAAATCTAAGAAATATAATTAATTGTAACATAATTAATTCTAATTAATTCTTGTTTTTATTAAATTATTTATAAAAATAATTTATTATTTCTAAATAATTTGTTTTTTAACACACAGTTTTAAGAATGGTAAGAATCTAATTTTAAAGATATTTTATAATTAAAAAGATATCTTGCATGTCAAAAGATGTCTTTCATTTTTTAAGAAAAAATCTAGCTAACCACGGCAAGCTAATTAATTTTAATTATTATTTATTTTTTAATTAATGTTATTTTTCTATTTTAAAAATACAATTGATTAATTTTAATCAAACGAAATCATGTCAATTTTTGCCCATTGAAACCAAGTCCAATTAAATAATAACAGTGTTACTAATTTTAAGTAATTGTATAAGAATTCGTTTTAATTGATTTTCATTTTAGCTAATTATTGTATACATCTAATTTTGAAGAAATCTGATAATTTAAAAGATATACTACAGTTAAATTTTTTTTCATCTTTTAAGGAAAACGCACATCAATTTAACGATTTTTTTTATATTAATTATATTTTCTCCTTTAAGAATGTAATTAATTTGGATCAATCCTTATCCACTGAACACATGTATAGCAAAATATTAGCAACGGAATTTATTATTTTAATTAATTATATATAATTTTTTACTTAATTTAATTATTTCTAAAAAAATTATTATTTCCAAAATAATTTGCTTTATAGCTATAATTTCAAGAATTATATGAATCTAATTATAAAAATATTTTATAATTGAAAGGATATCTTGAGCTTTAAAAGATAGATAGATAGATATATATATATATATATATATATATATATATATATATTGATTCAATTAATTAAAAGATCAATTAATGTTACAATTGAATGATTAATTAAACAAAATCGATGTTGCACGCTTCTTTTAATTTTTATGTAAACATTAAATGAATTATAATTTTTTTATCTCACCAAAATTAAATCTTAGCGAAATCTCCAATTTTAATTAATTTTCATTTATTAGCTAATTATTATTTTAAAAAATAATAAATTCATTTTAAAATTAATTAAAGGGTCCAAGCTAAGTTTTAAATTTTCATGTTACACATTTATTTTAATTTTTATGTAAAAATTTAATGAATTGTAATTTTTCATCACACAATAATTAAATCTTCCAAAAATTGGTCATTTAAATTAATTTTTGTTCCTTAACTAATTATTTATAAAAACGATCGACTGTTTCTAAAATTAATTATTGAGTCCAACCTAATTTTTAAATTTTTTAGTCCAAATTCAGAATCGTAATGGTGGGATTTTGTCTCAACTCGGGCCAACTATCGGTAAGTTTCTTTTTCTTTTTGTGTAAAACTTTAATGAATCTTAATTTTATGTCGCAAAAAAATTGAACCTTAGTTACGTTTTAATTAATTTTTGTTTGTTAGCTAGTTATTTATAAATTAATTAATTATTTCTAAAATTCAGTAACCGGTCTGATCGTATTTTTTTTTTTTAAATGTTAAACCTTTATTTGAATTTTTGTTTAAAAATTTAATCAATGGAAATTTTGTATAGCATAAAAATTAAATCTTAGTGGAAATTGTTAATTTTAAATAATTTTATTTTTTAAAATATGAAAATTATGAAAAAACGATCAGTCAAAAATTCATTCTAATTTCTAGAACACCCATATATTTTTCAAGACATAAACTTATAAATTGAAGCTTCGAAAGAAAAAATAAGAAATTTCGAAATTTACTAATTCAAAATAAAATTAAAATTTATCACAAATATATAATATTTGTCGATTTTGTGTAATTACACGAGAAATTGTATTTAAGTACTACATTAATATATAAATTATTATTTTGGAAAATTAAAGATTTATTAGGAAAAAAATTATCTAGTTTTAAACATAAAATAAAGCTAGTTTTACCATATATTTGCGAGATAAACAAATTGAAGTATTATTTTTTATTTAATGTATTTTCAAGGTAAATGAAACATGGAATAGAATTAAAAGTTAAAACATTTTATACATTTCATTATATTTGAATTTTACACACAAACATCGATTAAGTGTTGTAACAAATTATTAATTTATATTTAAGTTGAACACTAATTTATATATTTGTGGGAAATTTTAATTTTTCAAAAAATAAAAATTTATGTATTAATAGTATACTTATTTTAAAGCTATCACCAAGTCGAGTAAAATAGAATGACAATTTTTTTATATGTAGAAAATAAAAAAAAAAAGAGAGAAAATGATAGAGAAAGTATTTAGATGTAATAAAATTGGATAAAGTATGGTAGAAATAATAAAATAAAATCTATATACATTAATATTAATATATTAGGGAGGGAAAAAATAAAGAAAGTTGGATATGGATTCGAAAATAAAAAATAAAAAATAAAAATAGATTTTTTTTAAATGGGAATACGGATTAAAGACAATATAAAATATAATAAGAAAAAATCATCATTTTCTATATATATATAAATTATTCTATTATAGATAAAAGATTATATTAGGAAAATTTAATAGGTGGAAAAAATTGAGGGTGCATTTAGGTGGAAAAAGAGCTCTTTTTATATATATATAGATTTATATTTAATTTGAACACTAATTTATATATTTGCGTTAAATTTTAATTTTTTTAAAAGTAAAAATTTATATATTGATAGTATACTTGTTTTAAAGATCTCATCAAGTCGAGAAAAATATAATCACAAATAAAAACTATCATAAGATAAACTATAGATAAATTATTATAATAAGAGAAGAGCCTCATTTTCTATATATAAAAATTATTCTATATATAGAAAGAAGTTTATATTAGGCAAATTTAATAGACGAGAAAAATTAAGGATGTGTTTAGGAGGGAAAAAAGACTCTTTATATATATATAAATATATAATGATTTTGATTGGCTATAACAGTTTGAGCGGGAAAACTATTAAATAAATGATTAAAAAATATTTTTTGTTCAATTCTTTTTCTATATTATAGATTCGAGTAAACCCAAATTATTATTATTATTAATTAATGTATGTATATAAAACCAGGCTTTGGTAGTATTTCATATTCATTCCGCTTGCATTTGCTGCTTTCATCTTCACCATATCCTGTGGTTGATATGGTTCGGCACACTAAAATACTCCCATAACTTATCATCCGATCTTGAGTATATCACTGTTATTATATCATTACTCAAATACGTCAGTTAATCATACAATTATCTTCTTGTTCTTCTTCTTTACATTAATTGTACAATTAATTTTGAACAATATGATATTTACTAAATACCAGAAAATATCTTGTGAGAGATCTCGAAGATATCTTGTGGGAGATATGGCTGAACACAATTAAAATACTCCCACAACTTATCATCTCGCCTCTATTGCTTTTTATCCTTATATGAGGTATACAAGGTGATATTGATCGTGATTCGTGTCGTGGCTAATCTTTAATTGTGGCATAAAATCCAATATGATATATTAGAACTTTGGGTGCCTATTTGTGTCTTGTGTAGTGTTTCATAAATCCATGAATTATTTCTCCGGAACGGAGAGGAGTGTAAGTATTGCAGAGCAGAAGCAATTAAGACAAGATTTATCTGGGGAGAAAATTTAAATCAGGAAGATTAAGAATTGAGATCTAGTTTAGGCGAGTCAAAGCTTTACTCTGATACATTCGCAGTCAATGAAAATAGATGGTGTGTTACAACTCATGGTTGATCATTTGGCTGATATTGAATTTACGTGTTACAAACTTGTGAAACTTTTATTATACCATCATTTCACATGATTGTGACATATAATCAAAATGGCAAAATAATGGCGATTCACGAAATACATGTATTATTCATATTTGCCATCAATTTGATGATCATTCAGGTATGTTGTCCCCTTAATATTCTGACTATCCCATTAGTATTCCATCCAATCAGAATAGTAAGGAGACATCAAATCTGAATTAGGAGTGTATAAACATTCTTAAACACATGCACTTGTGAGAATGTACTTTTGAAAATGTGAAGATGATGAAACTATTAACAGCATAATATCTTTTTGTCAACCACTATTTACAATTTAATTTTGATCGTTGTGAGAAATTAATGGGTTTCTAAATATTTGTTCATAAGTACTCCGCCCAGTCCCTATTTATGCTTGTAAAATCTAAAAATCAAAATAATAAAAATTGGAAACAAGTACATAATAGCAGCTCCAACAAACTATCTAAAATTGATATGCTCTTTACTTTGAAGAGTCGAACCATAAAATTCGACTCCAATAGACTCTTTAACTCAGCATTTTATTTTAATTCAGAGAGAAGAATTGGCTCTCCAAATTTGGAGTCAAATCCACTCTATATAATTTTTTTTGGGGGGCAAATACTCTATAATTAATTTAATGCCTACAACTTTCAATGCTTTTTTCTTGGACTAAGCAAGTTATATTTGATTTTATTGGTTATTCACATCTAAAAAAATATTAATACTAGTATACCGCTGAGGAAGCAGGGGATTGAAGGTTGAAGAAGGAGAGGGAGATTTGCAGAGAAGGAAGGGGAAGAATGGAGAGGGTGAAGACGGATGGACAAATGAAAACAAAGACGGAACACAGACAAGTTAATTTTTCGTCCCAAGTGGCGGAGAAAACCTCATTCCATTCGTTGATTAAATAGAGAGCAATGAGGGTCTTGGAGATGTTCATACTAAGCTAAATTGCAATGCATAAAATTGTGGTTAAGTAGAGACGTGGACAATAACTACTTGTAAAACTGTAAAAGCATGAAACAAGAACACATTTATACGTGTTTGTCTCTGCTACATTATGTCCCTTTAGTGCACAGTCGTCATCAATAATTGAATTTGTCCGGAGGTACCTCTCTTGAAACTTGAAAGTCTTCTTACTCTCCATCTGGTTTATCAGACTTGGACATCATTAACCTCCTGAAGATATAAGATTATGAATAATCATCAACATTCAATTTGCACAAATAACAATAATTTCCAAAAGTAACACATAACATCTGCATCCATTACGATTTTGATCAGGTACCACTGTGGTTACCGTATGGTACCCACAGTGGGCACGTGGCGCCACCACGTGGCGCCATGTAATCACACCAATTTTTTTTTTTTGAATTTTTTTTTTTGGTATCTACGTTAAATTAGACGAATAATACATAACTGTCACCTGATGGTGGAGGGTCTCACCCGACCCCTATCATTTTTTTCCCCGACTGTGGGTACCTTTACTTACGGTACCCACAGTGGGTACCAGATCATAACTCGCATCCATTAACCTCAAATATCACAGGATAAATATATTATGAACAACCTAAATAACAATAATTGGCCAATAACTTTGACCGCCAAAATTTTCTTAATTTGCTGGAATCCCACCTCGCCATTCTGGATCTAATCTCGAATTTCAAAACGGAGGTCGTACGGACCCGTAAAACCACTCGGATGTTCCGTAACTACGATGCGTAACTACGGAACACCTGGGTGTTCTAGAACAATACCATCTAAACCAAGGGTAATTATATATATATATATATATATATATATATATATATATATATATACATACTACAATTATATATATTGTAGTATATATACTACAATATAAAGGGTAATTGTTGTTTGAGACACCACATTCTAATTGCAACAAACACCCTTAATTTTCTTTTATTTTTTCACTCTCATCCTTTAAATTTTTACATTAGATTTTTATCATCAGCCTTCTTCTAATTTGTACAAATTATTTGGAGGGCAAGCTTCTAATCATAAATGAATCAATGGAGTATAAATATACTTATTTTATATATTGTAATTTTCAAAAATAAAAATGAATAACAAAAATTATAAAACTTTTACAAAATATAATTGAATGTATGTTTACAAAATATTTAGAGAAGAATTGTTATTTGAGACATGATGAGCTTACTTAATTGAAGTTTAAAAATAAAAATATGAAGGAAAAAATTGAGGGTGTAAATATAAAAATGAATGAAAATTGAGGAGTTTTATTATAATTTAAATGTGGTGTAATCATTAAAAATGGTGGTGTGAATATAATTTCCCATTGATAAATACTATTCCACTAATTTTCATGCCTGAATAGCGAGGATGAGCTGTGCAAGCTTTTGGTGCAAGAAGAGGATTACTGGCGACAAAGGGCTAAGATCTATTGGCTGCAAGAAGGTGATCTCAATACTCGTTTCTTCCACAAGTCGGCCTCCCAGAGAAGAAAAGGTAACCATATTTCTGCCCTTAAAGATGATTCTGGTCATGTTCATACTGATATGCTGGGGATTAAAAAGGTAGTTCAGTCCTATTACGAGTCGTTGTATGCACCCAAATAAGGAGTGTTGGACCCGGTGTTGAATTTTATTCTTACACTTATTTCGGATGAGGACAATTGTGCTTTGCTTGCCGCATTCTCAATCGATGAGTTCAAAACGGCGCTCTTCCAAATGCATCCGAATAAAGCCCCAAGCCCTGATGGTTTTAATCCAGCCTTCTTCGTTGGGATTTAGTGGGTGACGATCTCTTTTCCTCATGCACCTCATGGCTTTCAGAAGGGGTCTTTCCTACTACGCTCAATGATACGCATATCACTCTAATCCCCAAGACTGAGTCTCCAAGCTGCTTGAAGGAGTTGAGGCCCATTGCTTTATGTAATATCGCTTACAAAGTCTTGGCGAAGGTCCTAGCAAATCGTTTGAAGCCACTTTTGAGTAGGATTATTGCCATAGAACAATCTGCGTTTGTTCCGGGAAGGGCCATTTCTGATAATGTGCTTCCAGTATTTGAAATTATCCATTATATGAAGAGGAAAACGAAGGGTAAGAAAGGGGATATTGCTGTGAAGATTGATATCTCAAAGGTCTATGACATGGTTGACTGGATTTATCTCGAGAAGCTGATGGATCGCTTGGGCTTTGCTCGTCGTTGGGTCGATTGGATTATGATGTGTGTCACCACTGTGAAGTATTCGATTATTTTTAATGATGAGGTGGTAGGTCCTGTTAAGACTGGGCATGGATTACGGCAAGGCGACCCGTTCTCGCCATATTTATATATTCTTTGCTCGGAAGGACTGACGGCGTTAATAAAAAATATTGTCCGACGTGGATTGTTACATGGGGCTCATATTTGTAAAAATGCTCATTCCATTTCTCATCTTCTTTTTGCTGATGACAGCTTCTTTTTCTGTCGAGCATCTCTTGAGGAAGCTATTGTGTTAAAACAGATTTTGATTGATTATAAAAGTGCTTCAGGTCAAGCTATCAATTTTGCCAAGTCTGGGATGTTTTTCAGTCATAATGTTGATGAAGGGTTGCAAAGGGAGATTGCTTCGTGTTTAGGGATCTTCACACCATTAGATACGGGCAGATATCTAGGACTCCCTTCGCTGATTGGGCGTAAAAAGAAAGCCATTTTCAGCTTCCTCAAAGATAGGTTATGGAAGAGAATTTAAACGTGGAATGCGAAATCACTCTCAAAGGCTGGTCGTGAGGTTTTCATCAAAGCTGTTGCTCAGGCCATTCCAACCTATGTTATAAGTTCGTTTCTTATTCCAACGACTCTTGCTGAAGAGATGGAACGTATGTTGAACTCGTTTTGGTGGGGATCCAAAAAGAATGGAAGTAGAGGGATTAACTGGCTTGGGTGGAATAGACTCCTGTGCTAAAAAGATGTTGGAGGTATGAGATTTCGCAATCTTCAAGGTTTCAATCTCGCCATGCTTGGGAAACAAGGATGGAAGCTCCTTACCGAACCTGATACTCTTCTTGGAAAGCTCTTCAAAGCCAAATATTATCCGAATGGGGATTTCCTTAATGCCAATCTGGGGCATAATCCAAGTGTTACTTGGCGTAGTATCTGGTATTCTCGGGTTGTGGTTGAGAATGGATATCGTTGGAAGATTGGGGATGGGTCCCGTATCAACGTTTGGACTGAACCGTGGTTAAGAGATTCTAATCAGTTGTGCATTCAGACCATCATGCCCCCGTTTTTTAGTGAACTTTCTGTGGCAGAGCTTATGTGTTCGGGTAGTCGACAATGGGATATTGCATTCTTGGAGGAGATCTTTGATGACAGAGATGTTGAAGCTATCTTGAGTATTCCACTTCCCAACTACTCGGGGGAAGATCAGCGCATTTGGCATTATAGTGATAATGGTTTGTTCACTGTCAAGTTAGCCTATAAGTTAATTATGGCTACGGTCTTGCCGACTGAAAACCAACAGCAACCTGGAGATTGGAATTGTATTTGGAGGCTTCGAATTCCACCCCGTGTGAAGACCTTTATTTGGCGAACGTGCAAAGGCTGTCTTCCAACCAGAAGAACTCTGCAATCTAGAGCTTTGAATCTTTCATCTCTATGCATCCTTTGCAAAAGGCATATTGAGAATGAATGGCATCTGTTTCTTGATTGTGATTTTGCTAGACATTGTTGGAGCCATGTGGACTTTAATTTCTTTGTGGAGGATTGCATGAGTTTGTCTGAGAGTTTTGTGGAATGTTGGTTTCATATTGTTAAGAAAGCACAGGTGGAGATGCAAAGTAAAATAGCCATGATTTTGTGGGGTATTTGGAATGCGAGAAATGAGAAACTTTGGCGTAACACGATCATTCCGGCTTCGCAAACCTGTTTTTTTGGCTATTGAGAGGCTTTATGAGTGGCTTCAAGCTAGAAGGGTTGCATCGGTTGATGCTTAATGGCGTCCTCAAGATAAGCCGTGCTCTAAGTGGCACAAACCTCCGGATGGATTTGTCAAATGCAATATTGATGCCTCCGTCTCGCCTAGGGTTGTTGGGTTAGGGATGATCTGTAGGGATGCTAATGGAGTTTTCTTGGGTTGTCAGCAGGTTCCTATTGCTGGTTCTCTGCCTATTAAGGAAGTTGAAGCGTTGGGGTTGGTGCATGCGATTAAGTGGGTTAGAAACTTGGGGTTGAAGAAAGTTATTTTTGAGATGGACGCACAAGTGGTTGTAGTGGCTGTTAGGAGAAATGATGTCGACGTCTCGGAATTTGGCTCGTTGGTTTTGGAGTGTAAGAACCTACTCAGTTTGGAGGATGGGTTTTTTATCCAATATGTGCAAATGAAAGCTAATGCCGTCGCCCATATCTTTGCTAGGGAGGTGGGTTTTCAAGCTAGTCCAATCACATTTCTTGATGTACCTAGTTTCATTGTCAATTACTTGAACTTCTATTGTAAAATTATTCACTAATAGTAAGTTTCATTCAAAAAAAAAAAAAAACAACTAGAGTGCATCATCGTCCGTACTCTTGTTTATTGTTTGGTTTTGCCATGTATGGATTCAACTAAACAAGGACAAGCACAAATAACGCAGAGAAGAAGCAAGTGAAGAATTATCTACATTTCTGGACTATGGTCAATAAACATTTTATTTTATTTATTTATTTATTTATTATTTTGTGTATTTAGATGATTTTTACCTTCTTACTTCTGAAGGAGTCCGAAGGGGAAAAAAAAGTGGTATATTTGTTAGTGTATCTTGATATCCCTGATCGAGATAGCTGAACACCCAAATTCAGTATATTTATGATAAATCAAATGGACCATAAGAAGACAGTCAAGAAAGGTATCAATATATTACACGTTAATTTGATCAATTAAATTTTTTTTTTTTTAAATTTTTTTATCCTGATAAAATCACAAAAATCTTGCGAGTGTTAGAAAGATCTTGCAATTTTGAGGGGGATATCTTGCCATCTTAGCATTCCTAGAATTCTCAAGCTTACCTTTACACGTTTCTTTTATAGACTGTTGCCATTAATTAATTAATAATGAATTCTAACAGAATTACAACTCCTAATTCCTGCATTTACACGTTTTAATTATCATTAATTTAATTAATAATTAATTTTGTATCTTACCCCCGTAAAATAAATAAATAAATAAATAAATCCTACCAAAATTCCAAAGATCCTACGATTAAGATCCCGCAATTTTGAGGAAATATCAATCAGAACGCTTAAGCTTATCTTTACACTGCCAGATTTATTTATTTGTTTATTTATTTCCTTCTATATATATCTCTAAGATCTGGAGGATATCTTCTGAGATATATGGTTGAATTCGATCGCAATAAGGTGACATTGAACGTGTCATGGTGAATTAATTATATATATATCCGAAACTTTTACTACAATCCAATATGATATATTTGATTATGGCCCTACTTCTTGTTTCTTCTGCAATCTTTCTTTGTGGCATAAGTTATCTCTTCGGGAAGGAGGCAAATGTAAATGCTGCAGAGAAGAAGCAATCAAAGAATTATCTGGTGGGAAGATTTACATGGAGGATTGAGAATTTTTCTAGTCTAAACGACTCGAAGCTTTACTCTAGTACATTCGCGATCGATGAAAATAAATGGTATGCCTCCATAGTTGTAATTTTATAATTAGAATACTGCTATATGCAATATATTCAAGATTCACCACCACTCGATTGACATCTGGGTTATATGTCACCATCCTGTAGAATATTGATCTACCACTCATGTAACGTTATTCGTTACAATTTTTCTTACATACAATGGACGTTTGGTTTCAATTAGATGATTTTTTTTTTCATTCATACTTGTGCAGGAGGTTAGTCCTTTACCCAAAAGGAAATAATGTCGACCATTTGTCGGTATATCTCGAAGTTCCTGATTCAGCTAGCTTACCTCATGGGTGGAGTAGAACTGTCAAGTATAGTATAACTCTGATAAATCACTGGGATAGCACGAACACTATCAAGGAAGGTATTCATAAGTTATACCAATTAAGTTCATCGTTTCAACGTCTCATATCTAAGTTGATCAGGGAGTTTACAAAGTCCAAATCTATTGTCTCCTAACGATCTCAATAGAATACTTTATAAATATCTATATAACAAGAAGTTGCATACGTAGAGTATTTTCATTAGATGACACAACAAATCTAAACTTGGACGGTATAACCATGCTTACAAGTGGTGCGTTTAGCTAGAAACGAGTACTTTTGAAAATGTGATTGTTCATGAACATGTATTTTTTTGCGAGAAACACATAAACATTCATATGCTAAGCAGAGTTGCCTCATGCAGAATCAGAAGTGCAGTTTACAGCAACAAAAAGTAGTTGGGGCTACCGTTCATTTTTACCTCTTAGCAAATTGCATAAAAAATGGGGAGGTTATCTTGTTAATGACACATGCTTGATTGAAGTTCAAGTACCAGTTGTTGCAGATAAAGTAAATCCACTTTTTACTAACTTTATTGGCCAGATTTTATTTTATTTTATTTTTTTTTTTGAAGTTCTAATTTATCATTATTCTTGTTAGCCTAAGCCTTCCGATGAGGACTTGGAATCTGTATACGCCAAGGCGAAATCATTACTCAAGTCAATACCGAAGAAATCGTGTAGCCCAATATCAGATGCTACATTGAAAGTCCCTTCGCTTAAAGACCATGGAATTTTCGCGAAAGAATGCTTTCACAATCTGATGTCAATTCCTTTAGATGATTTGGTGAACCCCAAGCACGAAGCTGCAATGATAAAGACCTTATCTATACTTAGCGACAATCTTTCTCTGTTTTCAGACGAACAAGCCGAGGAAATTAAGAATTTGAAAGCGACTTTTCCTATGATTATACAGGATTTGAGAGGGTTGGTTAAGGTTAAAGTTAGTAACCAGAACGTCTCTTCTACTTTTGAGAAGATGAGCAATTTGCTAGAAGATTTGGTAAAAACTGAGGGGGGAATAAAGACTCGACTCGACGAGTTGAGTGAAAGAGAAAAGGCACTGCACGCGCTGATGAAGGAAGTGGAGGCACAGATGGAGGTAGTTCGAAGCAAAAGTTGTCAACTTAAGGAGGAAAGAAGAGAGGTATCGAAGCAGACGAAGCAAATTCATGCTCTTGTAGAGAAGCAGCTTTGCTCTCGCAAAATCGAAGAGGAAAAGCCAGAGGTAAAGCTTGCAAACATGAAGTTAGAGGCTATGGAGTGCAAATGGGCCTATATTAAAGCTCTCTTCACCTGATGTGGTCTTGGATTTTTCATTTTAATTTTTTTTGTGTGTGTGTGTGAAAGGGAGAATGCTATAATCAAGTTTTTGCAACCACTAAGACAAAAGGCTCGCTAGTTAAGATTGCATTTCTTAGATTATTGGTTTTTTTCATAAGCTATTTATTATATCAGTAGTGTTAAAATATTCTATATATAGTGCCAAAACTTTGATCGGTGGCCACGGCGGTCATGGTATCGCCAGAAAAAATTCAAGAAATTCTTAGAACTCCCCATCGCCGTGTTGATTCCATATCTGGTCCCGGATTTCAAAACGGGGGTCGATTCGACCCCGAAAATGCCATCGGCACCGTCGATGGTGTGTGAACATTCCTGGTCATTTTGGATTGCCCTTTTTTAAGTTTTATGTAAAACAATGCTAGAAATGGTTTGGAACTTGGAAACTTTTGTTGCAGAAGTTGATTAATGTAGTTTATGCATCTATTAATTAAGAGGAAAAGTTGGCAATCTACCATCGCATTTCTTTGATTGTTGGTTCATTACCTTCAATTAACTCAAATGAAATTTCATCAGAACCTCTGTACATTAGGAATGTTACACCTTAATTATTTTTATTTTATATGTATATACAATTAAATTTAATTATAATTCGAAACTCTATAAAACCAATATTGCATATAATGCCAATGAGGCTTTGTCTTATTGGTTAGGAGGACAAAGGCTGAGACTCTGAGATTTTGTTTGGATTTTTCTCGCTAGTAGGGTGGCTTTAGTTACACTTTGCTTCAGTAGGACTTGTATCTATGTGCATGTGTGTTGTGCCCTTGATGCAGATTTATACTTTTTATTTGAAAAAAATAATAATATCACATTATAGTCTTTGCTTATATTTGTGTGTTAATAAGCGCGTTGCAGTCAATATTTGGTGAAATTGTTTCACCAAAGTTGGGACTCAAATGTTCTATTAAATTTATTTAATTTAATCAATTAGTTGAGTTAAAGAATGTTAGTGGCAGACAAACACAAAGAAAGAAGAAAAAAATTGTCAAAAAGGGGGTGCAAGGAAGTTTGTGCCAGCAGCCATTTTTGAAGGAAAATGAATTGAGACAAAATATGCACACACAAGTTTCAACAAAGGCGTCTAATATTCGTGCAGAAATTTAGCATGGTTGCCTCAAATGGTCAAAGAAAAGATATGGCATTTAAAGCCATTTGCATGCAAGAACACCTATAAATAGCTCACCTTCTGCATTGGAAATTAACACCAGAATACACCAACACAATAGCCATTGTGTAGAGAGAGTGTGAGAGCTTCAATGTAGAAGCTATACACGAGAGATAAAAGTGAGTGAAGTGATAAAGCCTTTGCATAGGTAGAGAAAATACAGTATAGTATTTTTGTACTCGTCCTTTTCAGATAGTGAAATATATTGGTGTGGGTCCGTGGACGTAGGCAGTTTGGCCGAATCACGTTAAATCTCGGTGTTCCATATTTGTGCTTATTTTAGTGTCCATTATTTTTCTCAGTTGTATTTATTTGTCCCACTGATCTTGGGCGGAATTAGCAGCATCCTAATTCCCTAACAACTAGTATCAGAGCTTTGTTTGTGATATCTCTTGAAATTCTTAGTATGCTCTGTGGTTGCAGCATAGACTGATCTTCCACATCAGAAACGATTTCTCGAAAAATCACATTTTGTTCAAGTGGGAGTAATGGCGACAGACGAGAGAATTTCCAAAATTGAGAAGTTTGATGGCAAAAATTTTGGATATTGGAAAATGCAAATGGAGGACTATTTGTATCAGAAGGACCTATATAAGCCATTGAAAGAAAAGCCAGAAGGCGAGAAAGACGACGAGTGGGAGGTGCTTGATCGAAAAGCACTCGACGCAATTAGATTGACCCTATCAAAGTCGGTCGCTTTCAACATTAAAAATGAGAAGACAACGGCGTCTCTCATGGCAGCTCTATCCAGCATGTATGAACAGCCGTCTGCAGCAAATAAAGTTCATTTGATCAAGAAATTGTTCAATATGAAGATGATGGAAAGCGGGAGATTTGGAGAATACCTCAACGAATTCAATGAGGTAGTAGACCAATTGACCACGGTGGAAATCACTTTTAGTGATGAAATTCGAGCCCTATTAATTCTTGGGCAGTTGCCTGAGAGTTGGAATAACGCGATCCACGACCATCGGCCTCGGCGGCAAGTCGAAATTGGAGTTCAATGATGTTGTAAGCATGATCTTGACTGAGGAGATCCGGAGACAATCAGATGTAGCTTCAACTTCCGGGGCCGCTTTCAACGTAGATAGTAGAGGCAGAAGTTCAAACAGAGAGCATGGGCGTGGACGGAGCAAGTCGAGGAATGGCAGATCGAGATCCAAAATCACGTAAATTCCAACAAGTCAAAGTCATTGAATGTTGGAATTGCGGTCGAGTTGGGCACTACAAACATCGGTGTAGGGCGGCTCAAAGGAAGCGGAGAACAAGACCGAGGTCAATATCGTGACCAAGAAACGCGTGATGCGTTGATATGTTTCATGGAGAAGAAGGCCGACTATTGGGTAATAGACTCTGGAGCATCGTTCCATGCCACCGCAAATCGACACTTTTTTGCAAATTATGTGTTGGGAAACTTCGGAGAAGTATATCGCAGAGACGATCATCCTTGCAGCGTGGTGGGCATAGGAGAAGTACAGATCAATGTCAATGGATCTGTATGGAAATTGAAGGACGTGAGACATATTCCAGAATTGAGGAAAAATTTGATCTCCGTCAAACAATTGTCGAGAGAAGGATGTGACACAAGCTTCTCTGGTGATAATTGAAAAATCACCAAAGGGGCCATGATAATCGCACGTGGCAAGGATAGTGGCACCCTATACACGACGGCGAATGCGTGTATGACAATTGTGGTTGCTGATAGCAAGGACGTGAACTTGTGGCACCAAAGACTTGGGCATATGAGTCAGAAAGGGCTCAAGTACATGCATTCAAAAGGGAAACTACCAGGGCTTCAGTCTATTGATTTAGACTTTTGCGAAAGTTGTATTTTCGGGAAGCAGAAACGGTGAGTTTTAATACAAGTGGCAGAACTCTAAAGAAAGAAAAGCTTGAACTTGTCCACACAGATGTGTGGGGTCCAACAGCAGTTTCATCCATTGGCGGAAAGTCATACTTCGTGACTTTCATTGATGACCACTCGAGAAAGGTGTGGGTTTACTTCTTGAGACACAAATCAGAAGTGTTCGATGTGTTCAAGAAGTGGAAGGCCATGGTGGAAAATGAAACTGGTTTGCGAGTAAAGAAGTTGAGATCCGACAATGGTGGAGAATACGAAGATTTGGCGTTCAAGAAATTTTGTTACCAAAATGGCATCAAACTGGAAAGAACGTTGCTAGGAACACCGTAACAGAATGGAGTTGCACAACGCATGAATCGAACGTTGACAGAAAGAGCCAGAAGCAGGAGAATACATGCAGGCCTGCCAAAACAGTTTTGGGCAGAAGCTGTCAATACAGCGGCATACCTAGTTAATCGTGGACCGTCGGTACAATTGGAGTACAGGATACCGGAAGAAGTTTGGAGCGGGAAAGAAGTGAAACTTTCTCATCTAGCAAAGAATTCGGCATTTCATTCAAGAACCAAACATATTGGACTCCGTTATCATTTCATCAGATCACTATTAGAAGATGGAGTATTGAAACTTGAAAAGATTCAAGGTGCTAAGAACCCAGCCGATATGATGACGAAGACAGTAACCAAGGAGAAACTGAAGCTATACTCAGCTTCAGTTGGTCTTCTGCAATGAAGACAGAGGTGGTGACCCACATCATATTTTTCACGAAGCTACAAAATAAGATATCCCAAGGTGAAAGCCAAATTATGAAGATTGATTGAAATCAGTTTTCAAGTGGGAGATTGTTAGTGACAGACAAACACAAAGAAAGAAGAAAAAGAAAGAAGAAAAAGATTGTCAAAAAGGAGGTGCAAAGAAATTTGTGCCAGCAGCCATTTTTGAAGGAAAATGAATTGAGACAAAATATGCACACACAAGTTTCAACAAAGGCGCCTAATATTCGTGCAGAAATTTAGCCTGGTTGCCTCAAATGGTCAAAGAAAAGATATGGCATTTAAAGCCATTTGCATGCAAGAACGCCTATAAATAGCTCACCTTCTGCATTGGAAATTAACACCAGAATACACCAACACAATAGCCATTGTGTAGAGAGAGTGTGAGAGCTTCAGTGTAGAAGTTATACACGAGAGATAAAAGTGAGTGGAGTGATAAAACCTTTGCATAGGCAGAGAAAATACAGTGTAGTATTTTTGTACTCCTCATTTTCAGATAGTGAAATATATTGGTGTGGGTCCGTGGACGTAGGCAGTTTGGCCGAACCACGTTAAATCTCGGTGTTCCATATTTGTGCTTATTTTAGTGTCCATTATTTTTCTCAGTCGTATTTATTTGTCCCACTGATCTTGAGCGGAATTAGCAGCGTCCTAATTCCCCAACAAAGAAGACGAACATTTAGCATCGTCATGGGGTATTTGTTAATAGTGTTAAGTTTCCACAAGCTAACAATCAAAGAAAAAAAAAAGTTGCACAAACTAGTTACACTCCCATGCAATGCACATGGAGATAATATTGTTTATAATTTTTCGAACTTTTTTTTTATTGGCACTTTTTCTAGACAGAAGATTTACATAATATATTTACTCTCTCCGTTCCAATTATATGGTCCACTTTACTTTTTCATAAAAATTAAGAATGTGCTTAGAAAAGTAAATCTTATGAATTGTGTTCCTAATTTACCCTTATTAAATGATCAATTTTTAAATTAATAGTTACAACTATAACATTAAATAAGAGCATATTTGCAAAGTAATACAAAATAAGGTTCGTAATATGGAAATGATGACATATAATTAGGACAAATGAAAAAGGAAAGATGGATCATATAATCAGGACCCAGGAAATTACTACTTAATATTTAGAGCTATCTTTCGCACTTAATTTGCGCGCAAAGTTTACATAATATGGTTTAGATGAATCAAAGCGAGCGTCCCTAAATGGGGTGGGCCCACACTGCCCCGAACCTGGCCCACCTTGCCCGAAATTTAAGGGCCGAGGGGAAATCGGTCTGTTGCCATCGCTAGTAGTATAGATTTACTATGGGTTTTTTGATAGGAGTAGTATAGATTTACTAAATATTTGAGAATATCTCTAAGAGATGTGGAGGATATTGTGGGAGATATGGTTGAACTCAATTGAAATACTTTCATGGTGGGAAACTATATAAGGTAACACTGAACGTTTAAAATTAAATTAAATAAAGTAAAGATATACTATATAAGGTCTCCCTTGATTGATTTTGTATTTTTTAAAATTAAATTTAATAAAGTAAAGATATACTATATAAGGTAACACTGAACGTTTCATGGTTAATTAATTAATTATGTACTCTGAAATTTTCACTTCGTGGCTACAATCCAATATGCTATATTTGATTCTGTTCCTATTTGTTTGTTGTATAATCTGTTTTTGTGACATAAGTTTGCTCTTCCAGAAGTTGGGAATTGTAATTAATGTTGGGGAGAAGCAGCAATCGAACAATGATCTGGTGGGAACCTTTACATGGAGGATTGAGAATTTCTCTAGTTTAGAGAAATCCAAGCTTTGCTCTAGTACATTTGCGATCAATGAAAATAAATGGTATGCCTCCACAGTTGTAATTAGAATCATCTTGGTTATATGTCACGATGGTCACCACTAGTATAGCGTTGTTTATCACGACCAAATGGAGTTCTTTGTGACATAAAAATGTCACGTCTTCACCAAAACTCAGAGTCTGCAAAATCTGCAATTTTCTTTTCGAAATCTCCTATTAATCTACCAAAATTATTCATATCATTTTCATTTTTTTGTTTTCCCTAGATTCTGAGGTCAAATCCACCGTGATAAAGCAGTATACTAGTTATAATTTTTCTTGCAACGAATGGACATTTTCCATCAAATAGATGATTTTTTTTTTTTATTCATACTTGTGTAGGAGGTTAATCCTGTACCCAAAAGCTTTTACCAGCGGAGATTATTTGTTTGTTTTTCTTGAAGTTCCTGATTCAACTAGTTTGCCTTATGGGTGGAGTAGAACTGTCAGCTATAGTATAGCTGTGATAAACCAATTAGATAGCAAGAAGACTATCAAAAAAGGTATTCATGACAAGAGTATTTCCATTGTTGCTAATCATGTATTTCTTGCAAGAAACACATAACCGAGTAGAATTGCCTCAATGCAGAATTTGAAAAACAGTTCACAGCAAGACAACGTGCTTGGGGCTGCTATATGTTTTTACCTATTGGCGAATTGCATAGTCAAAGTGGAGGTTATCTCGTTAAAGACACATGCTTGATTGAAGCTCATATATCAGTTCTTGCAGAAAAAGTAAATCCTTATGTTGCTTAATTTCTAATTGCTTATTCTTTTCACCCTTGGACGTATATGTTTTCTTGTTTAATGTTTCATTATGCCATGAATTGGTTCGTCGGATAGGAGGGAAATGTAAATGTTGCAGAGAAGAAGCAATCGAAGAATGATCTAACGGGAAGGTTTACATGGACGATTGGGAATTTCACCACTAGTTTAGAGAAATCGAAAGTAATTTACTCCAGTACATTTGCGATCAAGGGAAATAGATGGTATGCCTCCCCAGTGACAATGACAATTATAATTGAGTAATACTACATTCACCTCATAACTCATCATTCGGTTATGTGTTACAATGTTGTGGAATAATAATCATAGGATTGTGAAACATAACCAAGATGTCCGATGTCTGATCCATGAGATGCATGTACCATTATTTATTATAATTAATGTCTTGCAAAGAACGGACATTTGGTGTCAATTAGATGAATTTTTTTTTTCTCATGTATACTTGTGCAGGAGGTTAAAGCTTCACCCGAAAGGAGATAATTGCAAATTTTTGTCTGTGTTTATTGAGGTTCCTGATTCAGCTAACTTACCTGATGGGTGGAGTAGAACTGCCACGTTCAGTATAGCTCTCATAAACCAGTTGGATAGCAAGAAGACTATCAAAGGAGGTATTCATAAGCTACCCATTAAGAAACTATGAAATAAATTGGAACTATGGCATAAATCCCATTGTCTTGGACTAGCAACTTTGTCAAGATTTTAAGAGGTTTTCAGCATCCCATCTCTGAATTTTTAGAACTCGCAATCTCCCTCGTGGTATAACATTATTTTGTATAAACTTAAAAACAATGACTAGAGTCCACATTTGCTGTGTTCTTAGTAATTAGTTGTCCCATCCAATTAGAACACTCAACATACACAACATGCAAATTGTAGATGTGGAACACTCTGATTTGAGGGGACACTGAAAGGGACAACAAATCTCAGTTCGGAGTATATGAAAAGCCTCCAAGTGAGGAGTTCAAAAACATGAGTATTTGTGAAAATGTGATTGTTTACAAACATGTATTTCTTGCAAGAATTAATTAGGCACGTAACCGAACATATGCTAAGCAGAGTTGCCTCATGCAGAAGTAACAAATGCATATCAGTTCACAGCAAAACAAAGTGGTTGGGGCTGGGGTTCGCTTTTACCTCTTACCGAATTACATAGTAAAAGTGGAGGTTATCTTGTTAAAGACACGTGCTTGATTGAAGCTGAAGTAACGATTGTTGAAGATACAGTAAGTCGATTTTTTACTAATTTCGAAAATACTTTATTGCTCAGATTTGTTGTTTCATTTCTTATTCGTTATTCTTGTCAGCCTTTGGATGATGCTGTGGAATCTGTATACATCAAGGCTAAATCATTTCTCAAGTCGATACCGAAGAAATTGTGTAGCCCAATATCTGATGCTACATGTGAAGTCCCTTTCTTTAAAGACCACAGAATTTTGGCAAAAGAATGCCTCAACAATTTGATTTCAATTCCTTTAAATGATTTGGCGAATCCCAAGCACGAAACTGCAATGATAGCGACCTTATCTATACTTTGCGACAATGTTTCTTTGTTTTCAAATGAACAAGCCAAAGAAATTATGAACTTGAAAGCTACTTTTCCTAAGATTATACAAGACTACAGAGAGTTGATTAAGGTTAAATTTAGTAACCAACATGTCTCTTCTACTTTTGAGAAGACGAACAATTTGTTAGAAGATTTGGTAGAAACCGAGGAGGGAATGAAGAAGCAACTCGAGGAGTTGAATGAAAGAGAAACGGAACTTGAAGAGCAGCTGAAGGTAGTTCGAAGCAAATGCGGTCAACTTAAGGAGGAAAGAAAAGAAGTATCGAAACAGACGAAGCAAGTTTATGCACTTGCAGAAGAGCAGTTTCGCTCTCGTGAAATCGAAGAGAAAAAGCCAGAGGTGAATCTTGCAAACAAGAAGTTAGAGGATATGGAGTGCAAATGGGCTTCTATTAAAGCTCTCTTCACTTGAGTTTATTTTTATTTTTGTTTCTCAGGTAAGCATCTATGTATAAGAATGCTATAAATTGTTGTGCCTTGCAAAACTCAATTGATCTGGATATGTAACAATTAAGACGAAAAGTTCACAAGCCAGGTTCGCATACATTAGATTATTGGAATTCATAACGTTCGGTATTTCAAACTAATGAGAATTGTCCACCTACACATAGGGGCTCACATTATTCATTAAATTATGATCCCCTATATGCAGGTGGACAACTCTTCTTGGTTTGGAGTACCGAGCAGAGTACTTTAGAAGTACTAGAATTTTTTCCGTATCCTTGTTCTGGCAACTTGAATGTCCCTTTTGCTTTCACTAAAATTAAACAAATAAACTCTTCAAAAAAAATAATAAATGACAACTAAAAAAACAAATAAAAAATTAAACCAATAAATGAAAAAAAATAGATAGTACTAGACAAAATAAAAATGGAAGAACATAAAATCAGAACAAGGACATTGTCCATGGTCACATACACCAGCACATATATATTTATGCTACTCGATCGATCCATCTTCTCTCAATTCCCAGTGGTAGAAAAATAATTCAACGAGTATTAGATGGCTACAAAATGCTACAATAGTACCACTTGTATTCCTCTTAGATCTTATAGTTCTACTAAGCAACTATTTTTGCGTTGGGCTATTAATTTCATGCTAGTAAACAACATCAACATGTCTGGCTTGCATTCATTCCCCTTATTGCTCTTTGGTTTTTATGGTTGGAGAGAAATGCTAAAGGTAAATGAGTTCCATTAGAGCTATTAAAGATAGTTTGTATCCCAATAATCCGTATGTGTCGCATAAAGATTTTAGTGATTGCTTTGTTAGGCTATGGACATGGTTTGATGAGATTATAGTGATAGTTAGTTTAGACTCCCTAGTTTGCTTTATTGAAATGTATTTACTGTCGGGAGGTCTTGGTATTATGTCCCTATCTTTGTAATCATTTTCACACTAACAAAAAAGGTAAGGGAATCCAAAATTCCATCAACCAACCAGAGCGGAGGCGTAAATACCACGTAGGGGCTAGTAGTGATTAGTGAATTCCTTTAAATGCTTAGTGATTCTTATTTTATTAGTAGTTTCGAGTCATTTATGTCCTAATTAAATGTACTACCTCCGTCTCACAAAGATAGGCTTGTATTCTATTTTTGTCCGTCTCAAAATATAGGCTACTCTCTATTTTATTTGCATTTAATTTCTTTTGTTTTCCAATTGTGCCCTTATTTAATATACATTATTATCAATTAGAATTATTTAATGCAAGGGTATATTTGAAAAAATATAATTAAAATTTATTGTTCCAATAATATTAATTGCAATTTCTTAAACTATGTGAAAATCAAACTAGGCCTATATTTGTGGGATGGAGGTAATAATATATATATGTACATACACTGCCATCTGTTGGGGAACTAGGCACTACTAATTCCGCCCAAGATCAGTGGGACGAATAAATGCGACTGAGAAAAATAATGGACGCTAAAATAAGCACAAATATGGAACACCGAGATTTAACGTGGTTCGACCAAACTGCCTACGTCCACGGACCCACACCAATATTTCACTATCTCAAAAGGAGGAGTACAAAAATACCACACTGTATTTTCTCTGCCTACACAAAGGCTTTATCACTCTACTCACTTTTATCTCTCGTGTATAGCTTCTACACTGAAGCTCTCTCTTTCTCTCTACACAAGATAGCTCTCTCTTTCTCTCTACACAATTGCTATTGTGTTTTTTGGTGGTAAGATGGATACTGAAGCTGCAAACATGTCTCGTATTTATAGCGAAAGATTGGAGTGGTTGGGCACCTACTCTTGCTTCCTTTGTTGACAAATGAGCCACCTAATTCTTGACTTTGTTTTTCCTTTTGTCTGCCACTAGCCACTAACAATCTCCCACTTGAAGACTGATTTCAATAAATGTTCACAATCTGGCTTTCACCTTGGGATATCTCATTTTGCAGCTTCGTGAAAAATATGATGTGGGTCACCACCTCTGTCTTCATTGCAGAAGACCAACTGAAGCTGAGCATAGCTCCAGTTTCTCCTTGGTTACTGTCTTCGTCATCATGTCGGCTGGATTCTTACTGCCTTGAATCTTTTCAAGCTTCAACACTCCATCTTCCAAAAGTGATCTGATAAAGTGATAACGGAGTCCAATATGTTTGGTTCTGGAATGAAATGCCGAATTCTTTGCCAAATGTATCGCACTCTGACTGTCACTGTGCAAGACATTCTTTTCCTGGTCGAAACCCAATTCTGCCAACAAACCTTGTAACCATATCATCTCTTTGCTAGCCTCGATTCTTGCACGCGTACTCTTACGTAGTTGATAACGCAACAATCTTACAGATCTGCGAAATCCAACTAATCGCAGTAGCACCAATCAGAAGACATAACCTGTGAGTGCTTCTTCCGCGATTTACCTCACCAAAGAAAATCTGCATCTACTGAAACCTCGTAGTTTCACTTCGCTCTGCCTAAAGCATAAGTATTTCTCAGTAGTTCCCCGTAGATATCTCAATATCCACTTTACTGCATCCCAATGCTGTTTTCCAGGATTTGCCATATATCTGCTCACAACTCCCACTGCATGAGCAATATCTGCTCTGGTACAAACCATGGTATACATCAAACTTCCAATGGCTGAGGCATATGGAATTTTAGCCATGAAGTTTCTCTCCTCTTCTGTCTTAGGAGACTGGTCGTTGGATAGACGGAAATGATTCGCTAATGGCGTGCTGACTGGCTTTGCACTGCTCATGTTGAACCTTTGTAGGATTTGATCAATATACTTGGCCTGCGACAACTGCAAAATACCTTTTTGCTTGTCTCTGCAAATTCTCATTCCTAGAATTTGCTTTGCTTCACCCAAGTCCTTCATTTCGAATTCCGCCGATAGTTGCTTCTTCAACTTCTTGATCTCGTCCATGTCCGAGCCGGCTACTAACATGTCATCGACATAAAGTAGCAAAATGATATAGCTGGACTCGAACCGCCACTGTCTAGGCGCTTGCTTTAAGCCGTATAGGCTCTTCTTCAATTTGCATACCAGCTTCTCCTTTCCTTTCACTGAGAAGCCTTCCGGTTGCTGCATATAGATTTCCTCCTCTAAGTCACCATGAAGGAAAGCAGTTTTAACATCTAACTGCTCCAAGTGCAAGCCTTCCGCTGCAATAATGCTCAACACTGATCGAATTGTTGTCAGCTTCACAACTGGCGAAAATATCTCCGTGTAGTCAATTCCTTCTTTCTGCTGGAAACCTTTGACTACCAATCTCGCCTTGTGCCTCTTTAAACCATCATGTTCTTCTTTGATTCTGTACACCCATTTATTGTTGAGAGCTTTCTTCCCTCTCGGCAACTCAGCTAGTTCTCATGTCTGGTTGGAGATGAGAGACTTTATCTCATCTTTCATTGCAAGCTCTCACTTAACAGAATCTCCCACCTGACATGCCTCGTCATAGCATTCAGGTTCACCGACGTCAGTGAGCAACATGTAGTTCATGTACTTCCGATTCGGAACATGAGGTCGACTTGACCTCCTCACAATGGGAATTGGAGCTGGAGACTGTGGTGAATCAGCCTCCGAGACGGGCTCCTCTGTCTGCAGACTCTCATCTTTCTGCTTCGACATACTACCTTCTGGAGTATCATCCGGAACATACGTTGGATCGTCGTTTGTTGTGTCATTGGACTGAACTGCATTTCTGTCCTTGTACATCACCTTTTCATTGAATATGACATCTCGGCTTCTGATGAGCTTTTTGTTCTGGTCATCCCAAAAGCGGTATCCGAACTCATCTCCACCATATCCAACGAAAGTACACTTTAGTGATTTGGAGTCTAACTAACTCCTGGCATTGTCACTAATGTGCACGTACGCGACACAACCGAATACTTTCAAATGAGAAAGTTTCACTTATTTTCCGCTCCAAACTTCTTTCGGTATCCTGTACTCCAATGGTACTGACGGTCCACGATTAACTAGGTATGCCGCCGTATTGACAGCTTCTGCCCAAAACTGTTTTGGCAGGCCTGCATGTATTCTCATGCTTCTGGCTCTTTCTGTCAAGGTCCGATTCATGCTTTCTGCAACTCCATTCTGTTGCGGTGTTCCTGGCAACGTTCTCTCCAACTTGATGCCATTTTGGTAACAAAATTTCTTGAACCCCAAATCTTCGTACTCTCCACCATTGTCAGATCTCAACTTCTTTACTCGCAAACCAGTTTCATTTTCCACCATGGCCTTCCACTTCTTGAACACCTCAAACACATCGGATTTGTGTCTCAAGAAGTAAACCCACACCTTTCTCGAGTGATCATCAATGAAAGTCACGAAGTATGACTTTCCGCCAATCGATGAAACTGCTGTTGGACCCCACACATCTGTGTGGACAAGTTCAAGCTTCTCTTTCTTTAGAGTTCTGCCACTTGTATAGAAACTCACCCGTTTCTGCTTCCCGAAAATGCAACTTTCGCAAAAGTCTAAATCAATAGACTGAAGCCCTGGTAGTTTCCCTTTTGCATGCATGTACTTGAGCCCTTTCTAGCTCATATGCCCAAGTTTTTGGTGACACAGGTTCGCATCTTTGCTATCAGCAACTGCGATCGTCACATTCGCATTCGCCGTCGTGTATAGGGTGCCACTATCCTTGCCACGTGCGATTATCATGGCCCCCTTGGTGATTTTCCAATTATCACCAGAGAAGCTTGTGTCACATCCTTCTCTCGACAATTGTTTGACGGAGATCAAATTTTTCCTCAATTCTGGAATATGTCTCACGTCCTTCAATTTCCATACAGATCCATTGACATTGATCTGTACTTCTCCTATGCCCACCACGCTGCAAGGATGATCGTCTCCGAGATATACTTCTCCGAAGTTTCCCGACACATAATTTGCGAAAAAGTGTCGATTTGCGGTGGCATGGAACGATGCTGCAGAGTCTATTACCCAATAATCGGCCTTCCTCTCCATGGAGCATATCAAAGCATCACGTGCTTCTTCGGTCACGACATTGACCTCGGTCTTGTTCTCCGTTTCCTTTGAGCCTGCCCTACACCGATGTTTGTAGTGCCCAACGACCGCAATTCCAACATTCAACGGCACTTTGACTTGTTGGAATTTACGTGATTTTGGATCTCGATGCGCCATTCCTCGACTTGCTCGTCCACGCCCATGTTCTCTGTTTGAACTTACGCTCTGCTATCTACATTGATAAGCGGCCCGGATTGAAGCCGATCCGATCGCTTCGGATCTCCTCGGCCAAGATCATGCTCTAACGCCATCGAACTTCAATTTCGACTTATCGGCCGAGCCTGGCGATGGTGTGGCGTGCCATTCGGCTCTCGTAATCGCCAAGAATTAATAGAGCTCGAACCTCATCACTAAAAGTGATTTCCACCGTGGTCAATTGGTCTACTACCTCATTGAATTCGTTGAGGTGTTCTCCAAATCTCCCTCTTTCTGTCATCTTCATATTGAACAATTTTTTGATCAAATGAACTTTATTTGCCGCATGACAATTTGTTCATACATCTTTGGATAGAGAGCTGCCATGAGAGACACCGTTGTCTTCTCATTTTTAATGTTGAAAACGACCGACTTTGATAGGGTCAATCTAATTGCGCCGAGTGCTTTTCGATCAAGCACCTCCCACTCGTCGTCTTTCGCGCCTTCTGGCTTTTCTTTCAATGGCTTATATAGGTCATTCTGATACAAATAGTCCTCTATTTGCATTTTCCAATATCCAAAATTTTTGCCATCAAATTTATCAATTTTGGAAATTTTCTCGTCTGTCGCCATTACTCCCACTCGAACAAGATGTGAGTTTTCGAGAAATCGTTTCTGATGTGGAAGATCAGTCTATGCTGCAATCACAGAACATACTAAGAATTTCAAGAGATATCACAAATAAAGCTCTGATACCAGTTGTTGGGGAACTAGGCGCTACTAATTCCGCCCAAGATCAGTGGGACGAATAAATGCGATTGAGAAAAATAATGGAAGCTAAAATAAGCACAAATATGGAACACCGAGATTTAACGTGGTTCGACCAAATTGCCTACGTCCACGGACCCACACCAATATTTCACTACATCAAAAGGAGGAGTACAAAAATACCACACTGTATTTTCTCTGCCTACACAAAGGCTTTATCACTCTACTCACTTTTATCTCTCGTGTATAACTTCTACACTGAAGCTCTCTTTCTCTCTACACAAGATTGCTCTCTCTTTCTCTCTACACAATTGCTATTGTGTTTTTTGGTGGTAAGATGGATACTGAAGCTGCAAATATGTCTCGTATTTATAGCGAAAGATTGGAGTGGTTGGGCACCTACTCTTGCTTCCTTTGTTGACAAATGAGCTACCTAATTCTTGACTTTGTTTTTCCTTTTGTCTGCCACTAGCCACTAACACCATCAAATGAATATTAACTAAATTAATTTATCTAGCTGCTAAATCCGTTTTATATGTTAGGATCTCATTTTGTAGCTGAATATTAATTCAGTGGACTTGGGTCATAATGAAGTGCCAGTGCTTTGTTCCCCACCTGGGGATGGTACCCAAGAGCACGTGGCGCCCTGTGGCAAAAAAAAAAATTAATTTTTTTAGTATTTATGTTGGGTCAAATGAATAATACATAACTGCCCTCTAATGATAAGGAGCCTCAGCAGCCCACACGAATTTTTTTTCCTGTGGGTACCGGATCTTTACTCCATAATGAAGCACAAAGGAAGATTTTTGAACGCAGCTCCAATATCATGGGTATATCACATGCAGCGCTAGAGGCTTACTTTCATGGATAGAATTCAAGGTGTATGATCTAATGCCACCATGTTGGCAACTTATGTTGCCAACATGTGTGACGTGGCGCCCTCACAGGGCGCCACGTCACCGGCCAAATTTTTTTTAAATATTTTTTTTAATTTTTTTTGGAATCTACGTCAAGTGAGATGTATAATACATGCTTGTCACTGTGGTGGGGAAGTCTCACCTGCTTTATCTTTTTTTTTCATAAGAAAATGAGGGTATTGATAATTTATGTTCTTAAGCGTGTTGGACAATGAGCAGGGATATAAATTCAATTTCCATCTCTTTCATCACAAAAAGTGTATAGCTTAGATCAAGCAGTTGATAAAGACACGTGCTTGATTGAAGTTCAAGTGTCAGTTGTTGCAGATAAAGTTAGTCGACTTTTCACCAACTTCATTAATCAGATTTGTTGTTTAGTTCCGAATTTTTTGTTCTTTATCAGCCTTTGGATTATGCTACGGAATTTGTATACGTCTACGGCTAAATCATTTCTCAAGTCGATACGGAAGAATTCGCGTACCCCAATATCTGATGCCACATTGGAAGTCCTTTGTTTAGAACTTTAGATACAAAGGAATTTCAGCAAAAGAACGCCATAATCAGACGTTGTATGCAATTCACTAGTAGATTGTTCAAAGTAAATTAAAAAAGTAAAAATAAAAATTGTATTTTTTATTATAGCAAGGAAATATTCAAGTAATTACTAATTGGAATAAAACAGGGATCATAAACTTCACATTTATAAGTTTTTGCATTACAATTATCATTATGTAAGATATAATAATCTTTAATCTGTAATCTTTAATAATATAAAAGCTATTCCACCAAAGGATGTTTTCCCACCAAAAGCTACAATGATTTTTTTTTTTTTTCTCTCCAATGTGAGGACAAGGAGTATGGTAAGTGTTTAAGAGCATCTACAATGATATTTGTGAAATTGTTAGATACGTAGGATCAAAACTGGTAGAATGAATTAAATAGTCTGCAATGATTTTGTAGATTAAAGGAGATAATAGGACATGTAGCAAATCATAATAGGTTTAAATTTGAAACTGGAGAGAGAATATAAAATAAATAAAGTAATGGGTAATTGAAAGTGTCTAACACACCGTCTAAATCTACACGGTGTGCTAGACATTTTCCATTGTTTCTTTTGTCACATAAGCATTTTGGGTTTATGTGGCAAAGATGTTTTTTAATAGACATTCCATTGGAGATGCTCCAATATGATGAGAGATGTTGAATATGCAAAACGCGTTTGACAATTATGTTAAGTGAAATATTGATGATCAATCAAGAAAGGTTTTTTTTTTTTTAAATCTTATTTATAGGTGAAAATGAATAATATCATACAATATTGTTCAATTTACTTCCATTTAATGCGCGACACGTTGTAATTGTTTTAGTTTGATTATCATACAATATTGTGCAACTATATTTTTATATATAATATAACATATTTTATAAATATTTTATATTAATTGTTCAGCAATATTTCTTTATCGTTTCAATTATATTTGCATCTAATACGTGTTACTCAAAAAGATTTTCTTTTTCTATGTATAAAATATCTCTTTAGGATGTTTTCATCCCTTGCGACACACGTGTACAGATACCAGTAATTATTTATATCCCTTCTATGCAAAATAAATATATATAAAAACTATATAATAACATTCCGAAAAACTAAAAATATATATAGCAAAGAATTTTGTAGGCAAAATATGTGCAAATCTCACCTATAGCTATTTCTTTTCAAATTAGGATCATTCTTTCCTTTTCCTACTAGGATTGGGACTTTATAATAGGATTACGTATAATTGTACCTATATATAAAGAGAGGCATTGTACATATTTTTTATTCATTCCATTATTCAATTCAATAGAAGACAATTCTTCTATAACCTCTTTGAGTTTTCATTTTCTTTGTTTTTAATTTGTTATAAATGGACTAGTACGTGTGTAAGATAGGTCATTAATTTTCAAAATTAATTGATTTGTGATATATCGATCATGGCAGCAAATATTGTTCGTCTTGGAGTTTTCTTCCTCCTCGTTTGCCTAACCTCTATTACTCCATCGATGTTCACTGTTGACCCGGCCGATGATGTCGAAAAGTTTAAAGGTTCTCAAAAGGGTGATAACATTAAAGGACTCCATGATCAAGTCAAGAAATATCTCAATGGCTATGGTTTTCTCCCTACTCTTGATGAAGATAACACCAACGACAATTTCAATGAGGAATTAGAGTCGATAATCAAGAGTTATCAACTCTTTTTCAAGCTTCAGCCTACCAGAACATTAGATTCTTCTATGCTTTTATTAATGATGACTCCTCCTAGTTGCATTTTTTATGTAGGCGCACCTACAACCCTTGATAATAAAACCACAGATTGCACAATAAGAACCGAAAAACAAGTATCGTTCTTTATTCAAACGCAATCGAAATGACACCCTACACGTTGAGTTCTTAAATAAACAAAAATGAAACCCTACTGGGCCAACAGACCCACACTGGGCTGGGCCTTATTAAAAAAAACACAAAACGGAGTAGTAAAATATAAAACTGCAGTTCTGACACCTTAAACAGTCCCGAACCCTTAAACAGTCCCGAAACGCGGAAATAAATCCTTTTTGCCCGATTAATTGGTGTGGGTCAGTTCCAACTTCTCACGAGCTTTCCGGAGGCACTTTCGCTTATCGCACGCGTCCAGGTATGCGAACGCAATTCGGTCCACATCAATTTTCCATGGCAATCACACTAGAAGTAGAAGACCAGTCATGTGTTGAGATATTAAGATTTCTTATTCAAATTAGGATGTTAGGATTTTACTACTATCTATTATTATTAGTTTGGTTTATTTTAGTTTGTTAGGGTAAGAGTTCTAAAATATTCTGTAAGCACTTCTCATGTGATGATGAACAAAAACATAACCCATCTTGATTCTTCTTTATTTTGCCTCATCTTTACATTAAGATTTATCTTTCATTATCATTTAAAATCTTTAATTTGTTCATGGTATGAGACTCCAGTCCTGTATAATCTTAGGAAAACTAGCTTTCAAGTTGATAATTTCTTAGGCTTGTTCATCCAAAAACAAAGAAAGGTTGGCGCTAGTCGCTAAGTATAGATAAGGTGTGTATAATTGCAGTTTCGTGCTTGGGGTTCACCAAATCATTTAAAGGAATTGAAATCAGATTGTTAAAGGATTCTTTTGCAAAGGGACTATGCTGGATGATTTCTTGGGTGCCGACTTGAGAAATGATTCAGCCTCGATGTATACAGAGTCCAGGGGATCATCATCAAGAGGAGAACCCAAAGGCTAACAAGAAAAATAGTTAGAAATTGAGAGTGAAATTTTGGGATGTTTATGCAGAACGAAACTTGTTACACAACGAGTGAAATTGAGAGTTTATGAGGGGAAAAAAAAAAGTCAGATTTTGGGATTTTTGAAACCAATGAACTTAAAACTTTGCACGCCAGTGACGCCACAATATAAGCCAACGAATTTCATATCGTCGGTCGCACAACAAAGTTATATTCCAAAACAAAGGAATTTATTTCATAGTATATGAATACCGTTCTTGATAGTCTTCGTGCTATCCAATTAGTTTATCACAGTTATACTAAATTTGGCAGTTCTACTCCACCAATCAGGTAAACTATCTAAATCAGGAATCTCAACCGCCTGCTGGTGGTCGAAACCACCATTGCAGGTGGACATTTCTTCCAAAATTTATTTATTTATTTATTTTTTGTGGCCTCTAGCAGGTGGTCGAATTCGGCCACCTACAATGGCGGTTTAGTTGTTAGGCCAAGGCAAAAAAATAAATAAAATAAATAAAATAAAATAAAATAAAAGAGGAAAAAAACGAAGAAGGGAGTAAAATAGGAATGAGATTGTTTGACAGGTGTATTGAGAAAAAATGGGCTGCATTTAGCCCAACCCAAAGCTGATTAATAATGGTCCAATTGTTTACCTGGCACGACAAAGCATATAATTTTGTCAAAAAAAAAAAAAAATATATATAATCACAATAAAATAAAATAAAATCGTAGTCATGTCGTTTTTGTAATAGTCTTGTCGTTTTAGTTCTGTTTTCCATAAATGCCCCTATCCTTTTAAGTTTATGTTGAATATTTCCATATACTTTGCAGGCGAAACACGCCTTTCCCTTTTGCTGGTCCCCTCGGCAACGGTCTTTCCACCTTTCTCCGTTTCTCTGTGGAAGCGACGACGGTTTTCCGGAGCACCTCTTTCCGCCTTTCTGTGTTTATTCCGCTCCGATTGTGCGCGATTCGTCTTCGATTTACCTTTCGCGGTTCGTCTCTAACCATTACGAATTCTCCTTACCGTTTGTAATTTGTTGCGAACCTGATACGAAGAGAAAATGTGACTGGTTTTTGGTAGCTGCAATAGATCTCCAAAAGTTCTTATAATCTTATGTTTGAGTTTTATACTTCTAATGGAAAGTTTTATGATATCTTCAATTCTTTCAAAAAACACCTTTTGATTTACATGAATTTAATTTGGACTTCTGAAATTTTGGATGTACAATCCTGATGGTATTCTGGAAACACGGAATACTCTGGTTGCTCATTTTCTTATACTTGCAAATTCTTTTATATGTGTTTGTAAATAGTTCAATATTCATTCATATCATTTCTAAGATGGATTTGCAGGCATTGGACTTAGTGCAACTTGATTTGCTATAGGACTGTCATTGAATTCATGACTTCTAACTTTTCTAAGCAGGTGAGAAATTGTTTTTTTTGGTTCTATAATTGGCTGCAAATAATTGTGCCTCCACTTAGTCTGCTAAAAAAGAGAGAGATTTAATTTTGAATTTTTTCTTACAAAATCCTATTTTTATGCCTCCAAGTATAGCCATAGATTAATCTCTAAAACTATCACAATTTAAGCATAGAAGGCATACATTATTTTGTTAATTTATTAGGGAAAGAGTAGAAAAGACTATGAAGTATTCTTGGTATCATATACATTTGCATGTGATTGACTTATGAATCTTGCAGCTGGATGCCATAGATGATAGATTTGTTCTTCAGAATTTCAATGAGGACTCTCTTTATATAGAGCAAAGAGACTCTGAAGTCAAGGAACTTCAATTGCTGCTGAGGTAAATAAACAAATCATGCCATCTTACAAAGGAATTTTTATTTGCTTGTGTCATCTTTGGGCCTCTCAATTCTGTGCTTCTTAACTAGGGTGTCTCATGCCTATTTTGAAATGCAAAACAAGCTTTCCAATTAAAATACCTTTCGTGTACTTTTCATGTATGTGTATGTTTGGTAACTTAATGTTCAATTGGTGAAAAAGCTATGTTTAAAGCCATAGTCTCTCCTTGTTTGTTTATACTATATATATTGCAGCTTAAGTTAAGAGTACAAGACATCATGCTAGATTCCACTCAAGGATGAATGAGCTAAGGGCTGAAAATAGGGTCTGCAAACAATTGAATGGCAGCTCGGATAAAGAGAGAAGACTGCAATCGCACCAAACATGATTCTGCTTTCTCTAATTGGAAGGTCCACCCTCATCTCTCTCATATGTATATTCACACTTTATTTGGATCTTAGTTGGCTTTCTGGAGCCAGATTTGTGTTTTATTTTAGTTGGAGATTCCACATTAATAACGTCGAACTTGTAGAGGCAGTGAACATTGATCAAATTGAGCTTGTTTGGTAAGGCTTTTCTGAGAAATTTCATTGAATTGAAAACTTTTTTCTTATTCCTCTAACTGACACTTGCACGTTCAAAAATCATTTTAAAAATCTGTACTGAACAAACGCTAAATGTTTTCAAATTTTTATTTATAGAAGAGAAAATATTTATTGGGGGATGGGAAATTTGAACAGAGAGAAATCTAGCAAATTGTAAGTTGCAGTTTCTCACTTCTGGTTACAAATTTGAATTAATTGAGATAATTGCTGCATAGGAGATTGAATTTCAGTACTCTTGCAAGATTTAGCCGTGATGCGTTCTGTGCCGTATTCTCCAGATTCTAATTGGACCCTCTGATTGGGAACACTATTTATTGGGAAAAGAAGGAGCGGAAAAGTATAGAACTCACAATCTTCCCAATTGCACATATTGTACTGGAGTTTATGAGCTTGGCATAGCTATACCACGCGGGCAAGACAATCGTAAACTTCACCCGAGCTATATACTTCCTGTTTATCTCGGACAAGCAGATAATGTTAGGACTAGACTACAACAATATGGTCGTGGAGGTGCACATTTGGATAATGCATGCTCAAATGACAAGTCCACGAAATGTCCAGGATTGTTTATGCCTATATTCTCAAAAGGTTTTTCAATTGCTTATAGATGGGCTCCTGTAAGTACCACATTCACTGAGAGAAATAGGAGCTACAAGGGCGACCTATGCCCATAGAGCAATAGCAGCATCATATCTGCAAGCACAATGCTAATAGGTCGCCTCTGTAGGTCCTGTTTCTTCAAATGATCCTTTTGATAATTGTTATTTTTAACTTTTAGATGGCTCTATATTACACACCCCTATGATTAATTTACTCATTTCTTTTGTGGAATTGTTTGGCAGATGAAAACTAAGAGGGATGCAGAGAGAACTGAAGCTCAGTTGCTTGAAAGATTTGATTATGCATGGAATAAAGGTAACAATGGTGCACGTCGACCCAATGACATCCTTAAAACACTCGATCGGCGTTCAAGAGAATCTCGTTTCTCTCTAACCGCTAGGAAGCTTCAATATTTCCATCGGAAACAAGAGGGTATAAAAATCAAACATTTCAAGCCATATTTATTGGAGAACAGATCAAATATGGATAACGCTAGCGATAGCACTAGCATCTTCTCCCGGATTTTCAAAATTGGGAGGTCACGACCAAGACTGGTGCCGGTAAAAGATGGTCCCAGTGATGATTGCAGGGTTATCTGTGGTATTACCACAAGTGTTGGACTCATTTGTACTAACCCACCCGTAAAGGGAAGAAAGCGATGTTTAGAACATAAAGGGATGAGAGTTAATTCAAAGTTGATTGCAGAAGAAAAGATACCTTGTGTTACTCCAAGTACAACTAGCGTTAGTACCGATTTTCATCGATCACATCCGTTTGAAGAACCAGTTAACGAGAAATATTTCCTTATTTGTGGAGTTATCATGGACGATGGCTCTCCGTGTAGAAGAGAACCTGTTCGTGGAAATAAAAGGTGTTTGGAGCATAAAGGTAGGAGAATTCGTCAATCTACATCAAAATTGAAACAAAAATAACACATTTTAGTGTACAGGATTGAGGAGGAGCAAACAAGGCGAGGGACTACCTACGTACTAACTTTGATTCTGGGAGGTTAACAATGTGGTTAAGGTAAATGATTCCCAAGCCATTGCACATTTTGTTCCTTATTTATAGACAATATTTGTTCCTGTACTTCAATAATACATTGTTTGGATTCAAATTCGTCTAAAGGCATCACTAATAAGAAAGTAATACGTAGCCATGTGCGTGGGACAAATCAAGTATTTTTCTTATTGTTGACAAGTACCTTGTGATATTTTTTAATCATTAATTAAACAAGTATGTGACAATCAATGTTTTCTTTAATTTGTGAATTAAACCCTTGTATTATGAAATATTGTTGATTACGTTTAGAAAATATCTCATAAATTAAATCATAATCGGTTACCTTAATTTTATAGTTTTTCCAAACGTAATAAAAATTTTTTAAAACAAAATAAATACTAGCTAAAGTTACCATCGTGGATTATAGAATAATAATATGTAGACAATTATTCACTATATGCTATCTTGTAGTCGAACAAGAATTTCAACTACTAAAATGGCTTTTGTAATTGACATAAATATTGTCAACGATGAACTACTAAAATATTATGAATGACAATATATATTACGAAAGTGTAGATAAAACCACTTTTTAAATCCAAAATAAATAAATAAATATAATTAACTAGAGGTAGAATATGATGAAGCTAATGTACACGAGTGATTTTACATGGACATTTAAATTTAAACATTTTCAAGTGATACAGTTGATGTGTTGTATCTTGAATGGATATGATGAGATGCATGAATTAATAAAACACATATGCACAATTTCATCAGTCAATGAAATACAGACACATAAGCATGTCACTTAAAAATAATAATAAATAATATCTATCTAGAATTATTCATGCATACAATGAGAGAACTTTAATAATATCTTATGGTGAGGCGCATGTGGCACCATTCGGACATAGTTGGCATCATAAAGTGCCAACATAACCAACTATATTGGCATCGAATCGGGGTGTTAGAGTAGAATCAAGAAATTCGTCCATCTTCTCTCAAATATTGTTCAACTCAGAAGTGAGCATTATTGCACTACAGCTCTAGTAACGGCCATTTGTGTTCCATCTGATGTATTTTGTGGGGTCTGGCGTGGCCGCGTGGGTGGGGATGCGGGGGCAGGGGGTTGTTTGGGTGGGGGTTTGGTAAAGCTGAAATAAATAAATACCGTAAATAATAGGTTCAAATATCCCAACGGCTAGTACACGTGCCAATCAAACAGTCTGTAGTGATGATGGAAAGAAATGTCCCCCCATGGACGCTCTGCATTCAAGCCAAATCCAGTAACCCTCGTTTCCATTTCAATCTCCATGCATCGAAAACTGTTGTTGGCAAACTTTTCAGATTCTCAATCGATCTTAAACTCCGCCCGTTTCATTTCAAATTCAAATCTGAGCCCAAACACTCATTTTCCTTGAAAAGAAAAAATTCTTTTAAGACAAAATTTTCTCGATTTCTTCAGAATCTTGCCAAAAAGAAGGCGATCAGAGCTCGACGGAAGAATTATTGGAGAAGAAAAAGAGTTTGTAATTCATTGGGAGTAGTGGTTTTTGCATTATTGGGTTATTGGGCAATCTCAAATCTGAGAGGCTATCATATTTGGAGGATTTGGAATTACTGCGTCTCTCTTGGTATTTATGACTTATTATTTTCCAGGTAAATAAATTTTAGAGGTTTTTCTTTTTAGTTTTATTTTTTTAATTCCAAACTCTGGTTATTAAAAACATTTCCAATATTTTCAGTTAATTTTATGTCACTTTACGGAAGATCTGGCGCGCACGATGAAAGTTGAAATGTTGAAGAATTTTCATTTTTGAGATCCTTTATTTGTGGCTCTTATAGGGTATTTGTGCATACAAATTTAGATGTATTTTTATGGGTAGAAAGAGAGAATGAGTGGAGTTGGATGGTAGAGATTTAATAGTACAAGTGCGAGATATGTGGATGTGATTTATTTGACTAAATTTGAATTTAGAAAGTATGAATTAATAAGAGTATCAAAAGATTTATTTAATTAAATATTTCCTTGAAAATGAAGTCTTGCAAAAACTTTCAAGGCACAGCAGTTTATAGCATTCTGAGTTTCTTATATATATGAAAACTGAACAAGACCATGCAAAATGACAGATAACAAGCAAAAAAGGGATTTCATATACCACAAATGTATTAGACTAAGCATAATAGAAGCCCATGTCTTTAATCAAGCACAAACAACTGTTATCTCAGCTTCAATCAAGCACGTGTCTTTAACAAGATAACCTCCACTTTTACTATGTAATTTGCTATGACGTAGAGGCAATTGGCAGCCCCAATCACTTTGTTTTGCTGTGAACTCCTGTTCAAATTCTGCAAGACGCAACTCCAGTTAGCATACGCTCGGATATGTGCTTCGTGCAAGAAATACATGTAATCTATGAATACCTTTCGTGACAGTCTTCTTGCTATCCAATTGGTTTATCACAGCTATACTGCACTTGGCAGTTCTATTCCACCGATCGTCTCTGATGGTAGTAAAGCCATTTTTGTTGACCTGCAAGATTGGTTACCTCATTGCTTACCTATTAAGTTGACAAAAAAAAAAAAAAAAGGGATAGTCAAAAATTGTGAGCCACCAACCCCATCTCCACCGCCTCTCTATTTCTATAAATTGGCAAATGAATTCTCATTCTTTGCATCCCATTCTTGAATTACAAGCCTCATGTAATCCCTTGTAGTGAGTTACAAATCCTTTGTAATCTCAACAATTAGAGATAAAGAGAGAGAGGTTTAGAGAACTAGAGAGAAAACAAGGTGTGAGATTTCTCCTAGTAATTCGTGTTCTTTCCTTTATTGAAGAGAGAGTGTTTTCTCCTATTATAAGAGAGAGTTATCATCAATTGTACTCTCCTTATATTAGAGAAAAGTTGTTGTAATCCTTTTGTCGATAGTGAAATCCTTCTACCGTTTGCCCGTGGTTTTTACCCCGAATTAATTTGGGGGTTTTCCACGTAAAATCTGGTGTTTCTCGTTTTTCTCATTTCTACTTCAGTTGTAATTGTGTGCCCAGTTCCACAACCGATCCTAACAAGTGGTATCAGAGCTTTGGTTGTGATTTTTCATTAAATTCTTAGTATGCTCTGTGGTTGCAAAGATAGGCGATCTTCCACATCAGAAACGATTTTTTGAGAAAATCACTAGATCTATAGCCGAGTTCGTGCTAAGATCAGATCTAGTTAGTGGAAAAGAGGCATCTATAAAATGGCGACGAAATATGAAATAGAGAAATTCAATGGGAATAATTTCTCATTATGGAAAATGAGAATAAAAGCAGTATTGAGAAAAGATAACTGCTTGGCGGCAATTGGAGAAAGGCCCGACGATATCACTGATGATAAATGGAGCGAGATGGATGGCAATGCTATTGCTAATCTACATCTAGCGCTAGCCGACGGAGTATTGTCAAGTGTAGCGGAGAAAAAGACGGCAAAAGAGATTTGGGATACTCTCACAAAATTGTACGAGGCCAAATCACTACATAACAAGATCTTCTTGAAGAGGAAGTTATACACCCTTCGAATGATGGAGTCAATTTCGGTGACAGACCACATCAACACCCTGAACACTCTATTTTCACAGCTCACAACAATGGGGCATAATATAGAGACGGGTGAACGTGCCGAAATTCTACTTCAGAGTCTACCTGATTCGTATGATCAACTCATCATAAATTTGACCAACAATTTGGAGATACTAGTCTTTGACGATATTGCAGCTGCGGTTCTTGAAGAAGAAAGTCGGCGCAAAAATAAAGAAGACAGAATTGGGAGCTCACAGCAAGCCGAAGCTCTAACGATGGCGAGAGGTAGATCAACGGAACGTGGCCCGATGGGAGTCAAAATCAGAGTAGATCAAAGTCGAGAAGTAAGAAAAATGTCAAGTGTCATCACTGTGGCAAGAAGGGGCACTACAAAAGGGAGTGTTGGCAGCTCAAGAAGATTGAGGAAGCAAAAGGAAAACGGCCTGAGACATTAAATGCTCAGGGTTGTGTAGCGAATACATCGGATGAGGGCGAGATATTATACAGCGAAGCAACGACAGTTGTTGAAGGCAGAAGAAGGTTCACCGACGTGTGGCTTTTGGATTCAGGAGCTACATGGCATATGACCCCTAGGAGAGAATGGTTCCACCAATATGAACCTATCTCAGGAGGATCTGTGTTTATGGGTAACGATCATGCCTTGGAGATTGCTGGTATTGGTACCATCAAATTGGTGATGTATGATGGTACTATTCGCACCATCCAGGAGGTACGACATGTGAAAGGCCTGAAGAAAAATCTATTGTCACTGGGACAATTAGATAGTATTGGGTGTAGTACCCATGTTCGAGATGGGATCATGAAGATTGTTAAAGGCGCGCTTGTGGTGATGAAAGCGAAAGATAGCAAAGAACTGTACATGCTTAAAGGCGAAACACAACAAGAAGGAGAAGCGTCAACTGCGACGGTGAATTCGGGAGAAGACGTGACGATGATGTGGCACCGTAAACTTGGCCACATGTCTGAACGAGGTTTGAAAATTCTCTCAGAAAGAAAGCTTCTTCCAGGGCTCAAAAAGGTATCTTTACCATTTTGTGAGCATTGTGTTACTAGTAAGCAGCACAGATTGACATTCAGCAGTTCAACTGCTAGAAGTAAAGCTATACTTGAGTTGGTTCACTCTGACGTTTGGCAAGCACCGGTTGTGTCCCTAGGAGGTGCCAAATACTTTGTATCATTTATTGATGACTACTCCAGGAGATGTTGGGTGTATCCAATTAGAAAGAAGTCAGATGTGTTTGAAGTTTTCAAAATCTTCAAAGCGCGGGTTGAACTTGAATCGAGAAAAGATCAAGTGTTTGAGGACGCACAATGGAGGAGAATATACTGGCGATGAATTTGATAACTTCTGTAAACAAGAAGGTATCAAAAGGCAATTTACGGTGGCACACACTCCACAACAAAATGGAGTAGCAGAGCGGATGAACAGAACCTTGTTAGAAAGGACAAGAGCAATGTTGAGAACTGCAGGATTGGCCAAATCATTTTGAAATTTGGCGATCAAGACCGCCTGTTATGTGATCAATCGGTCACCATCAACCGCAATTGATCTAAAGACTCCTATGGAGATGTGGACGGGGAAGCCAGCTGATTATTCTCGTTTGCATACGTTTGGAAGTTCACAGATGCTATGTACAACACCCAAGAAACATCAAAGTTGGATCCAAATCCGGAAATGCATTTTCTTGGGGTATGTCGATGGTGTTAAGGGTATCGCCTGTGGGATCCCACTTGCCCATAAGGTTATAATCGGCGAGGACATTGTATTTGCGAGAAGATAAGGTGCAAAGTGATGATAGCATTTCAAAGGAGAAACCAGAGACTACGTAGTTCAAGTTGAAGATCAACTAGAACAAGAAGTTCTAGATTCTTCAAGCGATGCGAGCACGAAGAACAAGAGCAAGTGAGTTTGTGACTCCACAAGTTAGACGGTCAACTTCGGGAGAGAAGAGGACCACCTTGGCACTCAGTTATATTATGGAGGGTAACATTGCATACCGTCTACTAACGAGAGGATGGGGAGCCATCAACTTTCATGGAGGCTATAAAGAGTCAAGATGTTTCTCTGTGGATGACAAAGAATGCAAGAAGAAATGGAAGCTCTTCATAAAAATAAAACTTGGGATCTTGTTCCACTTTGCCACATGGAAGGAAAGCCATCGGAAATAAATGGGTCTACAAGATCAAACGAGATGGCAATGACCAAGTGGAGCGGTATCGTGCTAGATTGGTGGTGAAAGGATTTGCTCAGAAAGAAGGTATTGATTTCAACGAAATATTTTCTCCTGTTGTTCGACTGACAACAGTTCGAGTGGTTCTGGCGATGTGTGCTACATTTGATTTGTATTTGGAGCGATTGGATGTAGCGCATTTCTTCATGGAGAACTTGAAGAAGAAATTTTTATGCTCCAACCAGATGGTTTCGAAGAAAAAGGAAAAGAGAACTTGGTTTGTAGGTTGAACAAATCTCTATACGGTCTCAAACAGGCGCCGAGATGTTGGTATAAGAGATTTGATTCCTTCATCATGAGCCTTGGATACAACAGATTGAATGCAGATCCTTGTGTCTATAACAAGAGATTTGGTGATGGTGATTTCATTATTTTACTGTTGTATGTTGACGACATGTTGGTAGCAGGCCCCAACAAAGATCGTATTATAGAATTGAAGGCTCAATTGGCTATGGAGTTTGAAATGAAGGACTTGGGACCAGCAAACAAGATTCTAGGGATGCAAATTTACCGAGACAGAAATAATAGGAAGATTTGGCTTTCTCAAAAGAATTACTTGAAGAAAATCTTGCGACGCTTCAATATGCAAGATTGTAAGCCAATCTCTACCCCTCTTCCTATTAATTTCAAGTTATCCTCAAGTATGAGTCCTAGCAGTGAAGTGGAGAGGATGGAGATGTCTCGAGTGCCGTATGCATCAGCAGTGGGTAGTTTAATGTTCGCTATGGTTTGTACAAGGCCAGACATTGCACAAGCAAAGTGGGAGCAGTTAGTCGGTACATGGCGAATCCTGGTAGAGAGCATTGGAATACTGTGAAGAGGATCCTGAGATATATCAAGGGTACCTCAGATGCTGCATTATGTTATGGAGGATCAGACTTTATTGTCAGAGGCTATGTTGATTCGGATTACGCAGGTGATCTTGATAAAAGCAAATCCACCACAGGTTATGTGTTTACTCTTCTTTGGAGGAGCGATGGAGTTGGGTTTTCGAACCGCAGTCTATCGTGGCTACGCCAACGAGAGGCGTAATCACGTGGCGACTACACAAGCCAAAGAAAGAGGCAATATGGTTGCAAATGTTATTGGAAGAGCTTGGGCACAAACATGAGAAGATTACTCTATTTTGTGACAGTCAGAGCGCTTTGCATTTAGCAAAGAATCCAGCATTTCACTCAAGGACGAAACACATTCGGGTTCAGTATCACTTTGTTCGTGAGAAGGTGGAAGAAGGAAGTGTGGATATTCAGAAAATCCATACGAAAGACAACCTAGCGGATATGTTTACAAAACCGGTCAACAATGACAAGTTTGTATTGTGTCGATCCTCTATTGGCCTAGCAGAGACGTAAGCAGCATGGATATGGCAAACGTAGAAAGGAGAGAAGGATTACTACAAAAGTGGCTTTAAGTGGGAGAATGATGGTAGTAAAGCCATTTTTGTTGACCTGCAAGATTGGTTACCTCATTGCTTACCTATTAAGTTGACAAAAAAAAAAAGGGATAGTCAAAAATTGTGAGCCACCAACCCCATCTCCACCGCCTCTCTATTTCTATAAATTGGCAAATGAATTCTCATTCTTTGCATCCCATTCTTGAATTACAAGCCTCATGTAATCCCTTGTAGTGAGTTACAAATCCTTTGTAATCTCAACAATTAGAGATAAAGAGAGAGAGGTTTAGAGAACTAGAGAGAAAACAAGGTGTGAGATTTCTCCTAGTAATTCGTGTTCTTTCCTTTATTGAAGAGAGAGTGTTTTCTCCTATTATAAGAGAGAGTTATCATCAATTGTACTCTCCTTATATTAGAGAAAAGTTGTTGTAATCCTTTGTCGATAGTGAAATCCTTCTACCGTTTGCCCGTGGTTTTTACCCCGAATTAATTTGGGGGTTTTCCACGTAAAATCTGGTGTTTCTCGTTTTTCTCATTTCTACTTCAGTTGTAATTGTGTGCCCAGTTCCACAACCGATCCTAACAGTCTCAAGGTATAAAATGTTCTCAATCGGTCTCAGTTTCACATTTTTTTTTAATACCAACTCACCATCGGCATTTCTAATTTGGTCTCGCCATATTCTCCATTCTCTATTCCGAAAACAAAATGATGGGAGATAAAATTTAATCTCTTTATATTTCTGATTACTAAATAATTAGTGAGCTTATGACTTGAATTTGGTTGTGAAATATTTAATGAACTGAAGAATCTATGATTAACAAGCGATCAAGCTAAAAATCGTTTACCAGTTAAACTAATTTTTCCAGGTTGAAGCGTCAAAGAATGTATTTGATTACAAAACAAGCATCTATGTGTAATGAAAAGTTTAAATAACTTATTTCTCTCTTGCTCACTTCCTTTGATGGGACTTCTACGCGGACATTATAGCATGTCTAGCTACTTATGTGGTTTTCAAGAGAATTGTAAATTAAGTTATGTTATTTTTGGTCAGTTGTTCCTTCGATATTTATAGGACGTCGGATTTGTACAAAATAAAGGGGAAACCCTATCGAAATTTTTATAAAATTATCACATCACTTATATATATTATTAAATTTGATGCTCTAACCAGTATCCGATTCATTTTCTTGGTGGTGCTATTGATATAGTATTAACATATATCAAAATCCCTATTTATGAAAAACATTAGTCTCTCATACAATACACGAGTGAAAAAAAGCTAGTCGTTATAAAAATAATAATCACGAACAAAACTTTCGTGCAACGCACGGGTAAAAATCTAGTGTATATTAATGTGAATGAGATGCTTTTTGTATGCATCAACTTTCAAATTTTTATTTGAGTGACCCTTGATGAAATTAACGCCAAAATCAAACTAGTCACTATGTTTATGAGAGGACCGGATATTTGAAGTATAAAAGTTTAAAGCATAAATTCCATTATTTCGTATTAAAATTGCAATGGCAACCTTTAGTTGGTTATTAAAAAATAAAAAATAGAGAAAAAAAAAAACCCTCATGTTTTGCACAATCAACAAAGAACAAGAAGTCATAACAAAAACGACCAAACAAAAATAAATCATGCGCAAATTAGAAACTACAGTCCTAGATCCTTACTTCAGTAGATGGTGATGGTATGTCGAAACACGATGGTGCTCTCCTACCCACTAGTGTACAGGAGAGTGTGCACAATCCATGACATAGCGCGTGGTGAGGGCGCCACATCATCAATTTTTTTTGGAATCTACGATAAGTGAGATGAATAATACATAACTGCTCCCTGATAGTGGGGGGCCTCAAGTGGCTCCCACGAATTTTTAAAGGGGAGTGTGCATGACTTCTTATTTTTAATTTGCAAATTCAAATTAAATCATATCTTATTTTTGCACGAGTTACTCATTAATTTATCCCAAAAAGAAACAGTTACTAGTCATTGTTTGTGTATCTTCAACAATGTTAGGTAAATAGTACTTAACAAAAAAAAAAAAATCATATAACACAAATTATTGTATTAAGACTAAGCATACTAGAGGCCATTTAACTTCATATCCTCCAACTTCCCGTTTGCGAGATCCAGTTCTGCATAATAGAGGCCCATTTACACTTCATATCCTTCAGCTTCTTGTTTAAAAGATCCACCTTTGCCTCTTTGCCTCCGCTTTTGCTTGACAAGAATAATGTTTAGAACTTAAACAAGAATACTGATAAATTACTAGAACTTAAACAACAAATCTTGCTAATAAAGTTTGTAAAAAGTCGACTTACTTAATTAATTTTCAACGACTGATACTTGAGCTTCAATCAAGCATGTGTTTTCAACGAGATAACCTCCACTTTTATCATAGAATTCGCTAATATGTATAAAAGGGGAGCCCGGAGAACTTTTGCATGCTGCAAACCTCCTTTGAAATTCTGCACGAGGCAATTACACTGCTTAGAATATGTGTTTCTTGCAAGAAATACATGTTTATAAACAATATATCGAAATATATGCTCTTGCTATGAATACCTTTCTTGATAGTCTTCTTACTATCCAACTGGTTTATCAGAGCTATACTACACTTGACATTTCTACTCCACCCATTAGGTAAGCTATCAAAATCAGGGACTCCGAGATGCACCCACAAATGGTCGCAATGATTTGGGTAAAGGATTAACCACCTGCTCAAGTATAAATGAAGAAAATCATCTAATCGACATCAAATGTCCATTCTTTGCAAGACAAATTAATAATAAGTAATGCTACATTTATTTCATGGATCTGAAGTCCAAGTTATGTGTCACAATTTTGTGATCAAGATATGTAGCATTACTCAATTTTGTTGAGGCATACCATCGATTTTCATTGATCCCAAATATTCTGGAGTGAAGCACCGACTTGCGTAAACTATCTTTCTCAATCTTCCAACTAAATATTTGCACCAAATCATCCTTCACTTCCACCTTCTCTGCAACATTTTCATTTCCCTCCTCATCCTTCGCTTGCATCTTCTCTGCAATATTTTCATTTCCCCCCTTTCCAAAGAACCAATTCATGGCATAATGAAGCATTAAACAAGAAACATATACGCACAAGTTCTAATTTATGGTACTTTATTGTACCCACAATTAAAAATTTCAGAATAGCCTTACATATCTTTATTTAATATAAAAGCAATCAAGGAAATAAGGTAGGTTATGGAAGTATTCTTATTGAGTTCAACCATCAGATCTCTCAGAGATACTATTGAATACATGTATTTAGTACACTCCCGTTCTCCTACCAACATGTTGGCGCGCCACGTGGCTCTAATGAATTAGTCTAACATGGTTGCGGGCCCCCTCCATTCAAAGGAGGGTGACGTGGAATTGTTCGTATCATAAGGTGTCAATTTGTTGGTAGGTGCTTACCCATTTTATTTAGTAATCTATATACTAAAATAGATAGTAAATACTCATGTTTTAATGATCTGTTACATATAATGCTACATGCACTATACTCTACTTAGCATATGATCAGTTATGTTTTTCTTGCAATCGAAATACTCTTCCTTCCTATGAATACCTCTCTTGACAGTCTTATTACTATCCAATTGGTTTATCAAAGCTATACTGCACTTGGTCATTCTACTCCACCCATCAGGTAAGCTCGTTGAATCAGGAACTTCGAGAGATACCGATAAATGTTCGCCATTATTTCCTTTTGGGTAAAGGATTAACCTCCTGCACAAGTATATATGAATAAAAAAATCATCTATTTGACAAAAGTAGTCCATTCTTTGCAAGACAAATTATGATAATTAAATAATGCTACATGCACTTCATCGACCTTACATCTTGGTTATGTGTCCCAATCTTGTGATCATCATTCCACGGAACTGTAACACATAACCGAGTGGCAGTGACCATGAGGTGCATGTAACATTACTCAATTCTAATTATCAGTGTGGGAATTGAAGCATACCATCTACATTCATTGATCGCAAATGTACTAGAGGAAAGCTTCCGTTCGTCTAAACTAGTGAAGTTCTCAATCTTCCATGTAAACACCAGATCGATCATGCTTGGCTTGCTTCTTCTCTGCAGCATCTTTGCTTCTGTTCGTTCCGAACAAACAATTCAACATGGCTAGCTTTATGAAACTTGAAACAAGAAATATAGACAGATACCCCCAAGTTTTCTAATATATGATATTGGATTGTAGACGCAAATTAAAATTTCAGATCGCACACGTATATATATAAAGAAATAAAACACCAATATGGAAACATAAGATATACTTCTACGTATAATACAACTCTAACTAAAAAGGATATACATGGAAACATAATAATACAATATTACAATATTTTAATATTGTAATATTCAAAAAAAAAAAAAAGAATACAATATTACAATTTAATTGTGACAAATTTATTAACCATGCATGACACGTCAACGTTACCTTATATATTCTATAAGATAAAGGCAATTCAAGTCATGGAATACTTCCAAGTTGTGTTCCAGTTCAACCGTATATAAGTTTGTTTTAACTCTTCAAAAAGATTAAGAAAAGTATTGGAAATATATATTTTATGAACCGTATTTCTAATTTACCCTTATTTAATGAATAAAATTTAAAATTGATAATTATAATTGATGAGTATTAAATATGAGGTCTATTAGTAAAATATATAATATAAATTAAACCATTCAAAAATGAAACCTATATTTGGGACATCCTAAAAATGAAAATAAACCTATATAATTGGGACGGAGGGAGTAGTTTCCAATATTTATTAGATATGTCATGCTGCTTATAATTAGGAGTGATGAATGATGATGCAATGATTAGTTTATCTTTTTCACATGGAGAATTATCAAGTGGGAAGATGTACATGGAGGATTGAGAGTTTCACTGCCTTAAACGAATCAAGAATTTAATCTGTAGGACATTTGCAATCATTGAAATTAAATAGATGGACCAGATGGTATATCTCGATAACCGTAATTATAAATTTAATTTTATTTTATTTATTTATTTATTTATTTTATGTAGAACCGAATCGACATTTGCAATCAATTAGAGGAGTTTTATATTCTTACCTCGGAAGGAGGTTATCCCTTTACCCAAAAGGAGATATATCTGAGTATTTGTCAGTGTATCTCGACGTTGTTGCTGATCCAACTAGCTTAGCCAATGGGTGGCGTAAAACTGCCGTGTCGAGTATTGTATATATAATTTTTGGTAAACCAGATAGGCAGCAAGAAAACAATCAAGAAAGGTATCTATAAACCACCATTAGGACAATATTTGAACTTGTCAAATCAAGGAAATCGTTTTCTATCCTGTGTGTTTGATTTAAAACTTTTTCCTAGAAATTATTTTCTAAGCACAAGCAAACAAAGCACATTTTATCACAAATTCCATGAAAAATAAAAACGCGTGGATAGGTGGAAATTTTTGCCAAGAATTTACTTTTCATGGAAAATGTTTTCCATGTCCAATTCCACTTGCAATCAATGGTGTTTAGAAACATAAGCAAAAATGAGTGATGAAAAGGAGAAAAGTGATTCTAGAAAATGTTTTGTGTATAAACATGTACCACTTGCAAAAAAAAAATGTGGAAGATAGAAATGTTCATCCCAACCCACTATAAAACATTTTTACTTCTCGAAGATAGAAATTGAGTGGTCCAACCATAAATTAGTGCAGGCGCTCAAACGAGAGGGGATAAGAAAAAGAAGAGCACGAAGATCAGCATCAATGGGCTTTTCGTGCCATCTATTTGACCTCAAAATTACCAGGTGAGGATTTAATTGGACAACGAAAAGTACAAGTACACAATATTCTACCAAGGAACTTTTGAAAGCTTGCATTGCGAAATTGAAATGCTTCAACAAACCCAACAACCTCCTAAGGGAAAGATAGGAGTATCTCCAGGTGAAGATTATTATATTAGGTTCATCATTAGTGGAGACTTCTTAAATTCACTTTGTGATAATAGTTAGATATCATATAATTGAAGAAATTTTAACGTCTTAAGGATTCATTGATAACCATGAATTTTTTATACTTTTCCATAATTTTTAATTTTGCTCACCTCATACTTCTTATAATTTTGGGAAATATTTTTAAGGTAACTTATTGAATTTTCATAAAAACATGCCACGCAGCTTAGACTAGCACAAGTCTGATAAATTGGTCAAGTTGAACAATAAGAACATTTAGGATCAAAATGGTAGTTTTTAATTTAATAGGTCATTTTTGGCACCAACTTTTGCCACATTTAGCATCAATAAGATAACTGCAAATCTGTGTTCACCAAATAAAGCTAATTACCACCACTTGATCTCATTAAAAATGGAGGAGTGGAGAAAGAATATTTCACGAAAAGTGGAGGACCGTGGAAAGCCTAATATAATACTGCACAAGAATCGATATGAAAGCTCATCTTCTCGTCTTTTGTGCAATACATATTGTTAAACTTTAATTTTTATTCCATCGATTTATCTTTGTACCACGAATTTGCTCCCCAGCCCACAAGAAAGCCATGCCCACGGCTGACGTGGAGGCCACATTGGCTGCATGCTAAACCAGGGCGTCCCCCTAATTTGGCAACGCCTGACATGACCGCTACATTCCTGTGGACAAGGGAGCATTTTGCCTTTGGACTATTATTAACCTTTACTCTTTGCTTAGATAATTTATATCACTAGCTATAACGTGCTAAATATTAAGATAAGTAAGATTATTTATTTTATTTTACTCATATGGGTAGAGTAGTCATTTTGTTTTTCTTTTCTTAGTCCATATATAGTCTAGTTGTATTTAGGGTTAAAGACAATTCTTACATTGTAAAGCACCATGTTTCTATTAATGAAAACCCTAATTCTATTTTGCTCTTGAATTCTCTTATTGGTTTAGTTTTTCTTTACTGTCTTACACGCAACGTACTTAAACGACACATCGTCCGTGTGAACCTCAAAGTCCCCCTGGTTTGGCACGCGCTTGACATGGCCGCCACATCCCCCTGCCCATCGTCTCTAGACCATTATTAACTTTTACTCTTTAATCCCTTAGATAATCTATATCACTATAACACGCTAAAAACATTTAGTTTTTCTTTATTGTCCGACATGCAACATACTTAAACGGCACATCATCTTTGTGAACCTCAAAGCATCTCTAGATATTGCAGGATAATTTGGTTCTTAGTTAAGGTGCTTGACATTAAAGTTGAAGATTTTTTGAAGATTAAGGAAGGAGAAGTGATCACCATGTATTAATTATTTTGGAATTGGTAAAAAATATACCGTTAAATGTCATAATATATACTTCTATTACGTAACCATTTATATAGTTTTAAAAAAATTGTAGTCATTAGTGTCTTACAGCTTTAATACATTTACCATGATTTATATATATTGACATTTGAGTTTTGTCTATTTTAACTAATGATGAATTGTTGAATGAGATTTCAATTTTGTTACTATGTCGATGGAGTCAAATAGTTGCTACTTGCTCGTGGACTTTGGTCCTCGAGAAAATCATATCTTCAAGTTGGCAGTAGAAGTACTGATATTGAAACAACCTTAGCTTTCTGTTCATCCAATAAGGAAATTCACACCTTGTTAGTGTATGTGTATATATGAGTATTTATGAGTTTTGATGTGAAATATGAGAGAGAATTAGTGAGATTGAGTGATAGAGATTTATATAGCACAGTGGGTCCCAGAAAATATGAGGATGTAATTGATTTGACTTTTGATGTGAATGTGTTAAAATGTGTAAAATTTTGTTAAAAGTTGTAAAAGAACGGAGGCTCATTCATGCTCGTTTCAAAGTTCAAAACTTCCTACTAGAAATTGTAAAGTGCCACTATGTGTTTATAGTATCACTACAATATTATATTAAAAGTATACCACGTATGCCAATATCTTTAATTCCGTTAATAAAAATAGTTAACTGGAGTGAAAATGTGGTGCACATGTGGATAATTATTAAAAATATAGAATTCTTAAGTCACCAAAATTGTTTGTGACGTGGCATGAATTAAAAAAATAAAATAAAATAAAAAATATAGTTCTGTAAAACAAAACATGTTGTCGATGACGATATAGAAAAGTAAAGAAGAATTAAAATAAAATAAAATAAAAAATTGTAGCGTCAAGATCATTAAGCAAATCTATTATCTTTTTTAATATTTTACAAAAAAAAATAACATAAAACTTTCAAAAATAATAAAAAGAAAAAAAGAAAAATTCATAGATTGTTTAGTGGCCTGAAGACTAAAACCTTTTTAATTCTTCCTTTTCTTATTTATTTATAATTTTTATATATTTTTTGTGGTATTATTATTATTATTATTATTATTATTATTATTATTATTATTATTATTATTTTGTCCCATGTCAGAAACGATTTTGGTGACGTGACAATTTTATTTCTTCAAAAATATCTACGTATGCATCCCATACTTTGATTAACTATTTTAACGGTATTAAAAAGAGTTGCATATGAGGGTATGGTTGTAAACGTATAGTGGCACTCCAAAAACAATTTAAAGTACAGTGATACTTGAGGAAACTTTCAAATAGTATAATGGCACGGTTTTAACTCTTGGATTTTACAAACACAAATCTACTTTGAAAGACGAGAAGCCGAAGAAACCTTTTCCCGTGGGGGTGTTATGATTTTATTCCTTTTGTTTATTTTCTTTGTTTAAATCTACTTTCTTCTTCTTCTTCTTTTTTTTGTTTTTCATTTTCACATGTATATTAATGTGAATGCGATACTTTTTGTATGAATCAACTTTCAAATTTTGTGGTCCTCAAATGATTGAGTGATCGTCGATGAAATTAACCCCAAAATCAAACTAGTCGCTATGTTTATGAGAGGATTGAAGCATAAGAGTTTAAAGCATAAACTCCGTTATTTCATATTAAAATTGCAATGGCAGCCTTTAGTTGAATGGTCATTAAAAAAAATAAAAAATAGCAAAAACTCATATTTTGCACAATCAACAAAGAACAATATGTCATAACAAACAAGACCTAAACAACAAGAGAGAAGATAAAAGCAAATCAACAATGAGAAAACAAAATAAATCGTGCGCAAATTGGAAACTACAATCCTAGATCGTTACTTCAATACGTGGTGATGGTATATCTAAATATTTGAAATTATTTTTAATTTGCAAACTCCCATTGTCTTATAAAATTGTATCTTATTTTTTCATTATATCCCAATTCCCTAAAAGAAATAGTTACTAATCATTGCCTTGTGTATCTTGAAAACAAACTGATCACAGATTTGTATCTTGAAAAAAGTTTATGTATGATTGTTGAGGCATTCTCTATTGTCGCAGTTCCATCGTCTTTAAACAAAGGGATTTTCAATGTAGCATCAGATGTTGGGCTACACGATATCTTCGGAATTCACTTCAGAAATGATGTATACAAATTCCACGCTATCGAGTAATCTCGATTTGAAAATTAAGTTAACATCCGTTTTCTAGTAAATTAATCAACATGTAAATACTTTCATCCGCAATGCAATGCATATAGAACAAATAGATTTGAAAAATAAAACAGATAAAGTTGTGTATTTGGAAGTTAATCAAACTAAGTTGCAAATGAAGTCTCTTAAATACTTTTTCCTCCAGTAACTTGTGGCACTTCAAACACTAAAATACCCAGAGTCTAATCGGAACCGAACCCCAACAGGTGTCTTACTCGAAAAGAACCTAATGGTACTATATTTCGTAGAATTGAATTTGTGGTTCGGTTCAAGGGTAGCCCAATACCCGAAACCGAATCTGAAACGCCTATGCCTACAGTAATTATATAATATTGTCAAAAGTAAGGTCAATAGAAAAAAAAAGGTGATTAGTAAGAAAAAAATATTGGAGCGGTATGTATATGGATCTTCTTTTTAATGAATGTAGTATTTTCATTTTGAGAGCCGAAGTATCTAAATAGATAAATGGGACATGGTCAAATTTCATTTTTTCCAACTTTTATGGAAAATGGAACTTTAATTTATTTTTATACAAAAAATGTAATAATAGCCTATATAAAAAGATCTATCACACGTATTTTTTAAATTAAATTGTCAATCGATGACTAAAAAATATGTAAGACGTGATAGTTTTCTATTATTGAGAAGATAAAGAGTTTTTATGTTTTTATTGACAAATATCATTATTGAAGGACAATAAAATAATTACAAAAACTTAATATAGGAATTGAATGACAATAATAACAGGTTGTGGTAGACTTGTAAATTTAAGAAAGATATAAGAATAATATGGGTACAAAATATTTCTCCACCTATTCACACTTTTAATAGTAAAAATAATAAATTAGTATAGTATAGAAGATTAGCTAATATCACGTGAAGCAAACTTTGTCTTTCTTATTATGTTCTAGGAGTCATGGCCCAAATTATATGTGTTTGATTAAATGGGTGAATGGGAGTAACTTTTAATGATTTTTAATGGATTTTAATGTGAAAGAAGAGAGAGAATGAGTGGAGGTGAGTGGTTGAGATTTATGGATGTGATGAGATATGTGGATGTGATTGATTTAGGAGAGAGAAAAAAGTGGAAAAAAGTGGTAAAATGTGATAAAATGTGATAAAAAGAGGATCCAATCAAGGTTTAAATTTTAATTTTGATGAAAGTTAAATTTTTAAGTTAAATATAGTATGGATCACGAAATGTGTAAACAATAATGAGACTTGATCTATACAATTAATATTAATATTTGATTTTAATCCAGGAATAAAAACTAAATTTCAAGTGAAAAATAATTTAAACGTGTAACGATTCTTTCTTTGAGAGGTTCCACTCGCTCTCTCGAGACTCGACTCGACTCTCAAGTCTTGTCCACATTCCACACGCAAACCATCCCATAGAAGTGCTTCTTTTTCTACTACTTCTGCTCATTTTGTCAAGGCAAAACGTACTGCACACCAATTATTTTTCGCACTTTCACACCATACAATTCACTTCCTCTTTCTGTCAAGTCTTCCTTTCCAAGACTCTCTAAGTCAATTCTCAACAGTAACATATAACATGTGTTGGTTAGTGTAAATTTTATTTGAGAAAGATTCCTTTTTCTTAAAAAAATAAAATAAAAATGTACCATAAATAAAAATCTCACTGAGAAATATAGATACTCAAGTCGGGTGGTCACATCGTCTCACACATGTACATCAACCGTTCAATAAAGAGGTGCAACTTCATTGGATGGCTCATGAAATCATGGTCACTACCAATGAAGTGGCAAATAATAATTATAAAAATGATATATTATATTGCTTCCAAACAATTAAAAAACTTGAAGGGTGTTAGTGTATGTGTAAAAATAGGTTTTTATGTGATATAGAAGAGAGAATGAGTGAAGTTGAATGGTAGAGATTTATATGGCACAGGTAAGTCTCACGAGATACGTAAATGTGAAATAGGAGAGAGAATTAGTGGGATTGAAATGAATGTGTAAAAAAACGTAGAAGAACATGCCTTTGAACTCGTAACTTAAAGCGCAGTAACACATTGTCTGATAAAAATTATTGAAAAAAGGATTTTGAGATGAGTAATCAGAAAGTATGAAAAAAAAAATTATAAAAGTTGAAAAAATTATCAAATATATCAAATCACTGGTTACAAACAATTTTGAAAGGTAATTTTTAATGTGAAGTATGGCTACCAAAAGATATGGACGATAATTGAAGAAGCATATGAACGCTCACAAAAGTATTAACAACGACCATGACCATGACCAGAGAGTTCATATTAACAACTTGACATTACAAGATCAAATTAACAAGACAAAGAACAAGAAAGCATCTAACCTTAATATCATGTCTAAGGAACAAAACAACTTACTAATAAAACTTACGTATGTATAGACTACAGAACTTTTTGCAAACTATAAAAGAAGCTTGCATCTTCTACTATTACACCAAAGATGTCCTCCTACCACTTATCACCCCCAAATTAGCATCTCTGGCAGAGCCGCCTCCCATTGAGGTCAAGAAGGTCGAAAACCCACCGGAAAATTCACCAGACGAGGCTTCATTAGCACCCATTCCCAGGCCAAGAAAGTCGAGCGTTATCGGCTTGTCACTCAGACCTGACAAGGCAGGGTCTGCAATAGTAGCAGAAGTTGTGATGGAGAAGTTATCTTGAGCATTCGGCATTGCCAGGCAGAGGCTGTGAAGAAACGAGGAGTTGGCCGAAGTCGCACTCATTTCAGCTGCTCTCTGAAGCAATGCAGTTGCAGACAATGCTGGCAATGACAATGGAGATGATGCATAATGCATATTCTGATCCTGTGAAGTCTCGAGATACAGAGAAGATGACAACGAGAGAGACATATTGGGATCGATGTTAGAGCAAGCTGATCCAGTCATTGTGCATAGCAAGTCAGGGTAGGTCGCAGGAGGACGACATGGTTGTGCTGGTTCGCCAGAGGAGGACGATTCGAATATGCTAGCAAATACTCCTCCGCCGCTGGTGGTGGCAGCCATCTCAGTTGTGGTGGTCACGGTGGTCATTGAAGTGAACAAAGCCTGCGATTTCGTCGATTGGGATTGAAAATGCGCAATTTGATTTTCCGGCAATTCGGCTGCTAACATGCAACAATTGAAGCAAAAGACCATATACCAAGAAAATTAGAAAATATATAGACCTAGCCTTGTTCTAACCACTACATTAAACACGTGAAACAGTTTGAGTCACATGAATTGACACAACAGATCTAAACTCGTCCGTGTAGAACTATCGAAATAGTCTAATTTGTCCCACATAGATAATGTCATAATTATATGATATCATGTGAGATGTGAACACCATATATTGTGTATTTGTGTTGGCTATCACATTATACATTCACATGAAAACAAGAATGCTAATTGACAAAATACAATAACGCTTAAACAGTCATTTCAGCGTGTGTTAGGATGTAAATTTTTATGAATTTTCATATAAATTGGGAGAGAGAATAAATGAAGTTGAATAATAGATATTTATGTAATACATATAGATCTTATGAAATATATAGATGTGATTATTTTGATCAAATTTAAATTTAAAAAGAATATATAAAAATTGTGCGAAGAATGGTAGTCTCGAATGCCCTGTTGAACAGTCGATGGTGACAATCTCGTTTTGACATGCATACAATGCAGACAAATTACAGATTACATTCTTCAATATTAAAATACTTTCAAAGTTTCAAGTAATTAATGACGTCATGTTTGGTACGAATTAATTATTCACCACATACCTGAGGTCTGAATGGATAGCACCGGAGATAGTACTCTGGACGACGGTGTCAGCGGCGGCGGTGGTGGACTGTAAGACACTCCTCCTCCACCACCGCCATTGGCAACTTCAATCCTCGTACTCTCTCGTGCCAATGCACCACAAAACGCCCTGTGCGTAACAAAACTATCCTTCCTAATTAACAACAAATCAATCAAACATAAAAAAGAAAACATTATCAGTAGTGAAATTTTTTATTGAAAACAAATATTTTGAATAATTAAATTTACCTCGAAAATAAGATACCACAATCACAACGATACTGACGAGAGCCACAAATTTTCATGTGGGCTTTACAATCAGATTGAACGGCGTAAATCTTGGGACATGTTTCGCATTTATGTTTCTTGTCGCCGTGTTTCCGGCAGAAGTGTTTCTTGATTCCGGTGAGGTCGCCGAGGGCTCTTGAAGGATGATTGTGAATGCAGGAGCTTTCTGGGCAGACGTAAACTCTTTTCTTCTTCACCTCGTCGCCGTTTCTTTGCCGGAGTTTCCACGGCAAATGGTGGCCTCGCCGGTGCAACTGCAGGTTTTGTTCTCTCTGAAATCCTCTGTTACAGACTTCACAGATGAATCTGTTTGTCGCTAGCAGTGTTGTTGGAGATAAAGCTATCACCTCTGCATCTGGATCTGCAAAGAAACAGAGTAATTAAAAATAAAATCAATTTCTTTTTCTTAATGTTCTATTTTTTTTATTTTTTTATTTTTTAACGTATTGGATTGAGAAATGTTTTAATTTTTACCGGGCATTCCGGGTTGATTTCGCCGTTTCTTGGTTGCGGGTTGATGATTTTCAGCGTCAGAATTCTCCATTTCGGCCATTGTTGCTTGCTTCAAGCTTTCTCTCTCTAAACTGAAATTTCCAGAATTCAAGAAATATTTTGTGCAAACATGAACATCTTCTTACATCCTTGAAATTCTCGGAAAAAAAATGAAAGATGTTTGTTCTTGAGTTAAACAACTCACTAGAGAATAAACGACGGCGACTTCACGTTTCCATTTTGCACCGTCTTCTTTTTATGATAAATTATGAGAGAAGGAACAGAGGAAGAAGACGAGGTTTTAAATTGAACCGAGTATAATAATAACAGTATTTAGGCCTCGTTCAATATACAATAAAATTTATTTACTCAAATTTTGTATAGATTTGATGGTTAAAAATTAAAAAATATATATTAAAAATTATAAATAAATTATTAAATTAGTATTTCGGTGGTAAAAAAAGATGAGAAAGAAAAATTAAATTTAAACTTTTGAAAAGAGAAATTAAATTTAAATTATTGATATTTATTATATATAGAATAACGCCTCAATTGATGGAAGACTTAGGCCTTGTTTGATTGGGGGTTTAGTTGTTCCACGCGGTATTTCGTGTAAAAATGTGTGGTTAATATTATTTTGGGAAATATATATATGGTTGAAAATGAGTATGAGATATATGAAATTGCGTGCGGATTTGGTTAACACCGAATAGAACAAGGCCTTAGTTTTGACAGCGAGAGTTAATCATGGTTTAATTAATTGTTAACCATGATTACGTAAGTGAGATTACATAGGATGACTACTTCAAGCCTAGTTCCACCCACATTATTTTTGGTTTATTGGAATTTTATGTAGGATGTGTAATTGAAAATTAGAAAATATATAATAAAAAATATAATTAAATTAGCAAATTAATATTTGAATAGTTAAAAATGATGAGAGAGAAAAGAAAATATAAATTGATGAAATTTATTGTATACAGAACAAGGCCTCAGTTTCAACTTCTTCTTCCTAATTTCAAAAATGCCGTGTGGTATTATGTAGGTGTAATCTAACCGTCCACGTGACATTATTTTGTCACCATAGGCACCTGTCAAGGGAGCTGTGTATTACGTGTGCTGCGCTGTGTTGTCATCTAGTCAAAGCATCTCCAATGCAATACTATGGCGACATTAGTTAATTTGTCATTTTAAATACGATATTTAAGATAACATTTATGATTTAATCTTACAAATCAAGTACCGTTATTTACTAACACATGACCTGTGATCATTAAATGGTCAAATGAGTAAATACTAAGGGTATGCTTGATTGAAAAGTCAGAATTTACTTGGAAAGAAAATTAATTCTAGGAAATTCAATTCCACGCAAACCATGGATTTACTTTTCCAACTAAAATCATTAATATTGTACTTTAAGTATTGTACCTGGAAAATAATTTCCAGGAAAATTTTTTCAATCAAACAACAAATCTGGTGGTCGAAGGTAGTGGTGGTTGTTTTCAAAAATTTTATGTAAGTACAATAATTATATTTATTATTAATTATTGTTTAAAATCAAAATGTGCGTGTCTCCAATCAAACAACAAATTCTTTGTATTCAATATATTTTTTGTAGTAATATATTCCTAATAAAATTTTATATAGGTACTATAATTATATTTATTATTAAATGTTGATTAAAATCAAAATGTGGGCGTCTCTAATGATAAAAAAAATTTTAAAGTTGTGGAATTATGTTAATACAAAAAAATATTACTGTGCTGAAATTTTTTTATAAAAACTATTTAATTAGTATGTATCAAATTAATTCAATAAACTTAATTATGGACCAAATAAACATCTCTAAAAAATAAAAGGTAAAATTATACAATTTAACTAGAATTTGGGATTAAAGTATACATTTTTCAAACTTTAGAATTTGATTGTAATAATATTTAAAGGTCAGAACCTTTTGTACAATTTATCTCAAGTAAATGTACCAAACGCGCACCCAATTTTTCGAAAGTTGACTTTGACTAACTGTTTAATAGATGTATTCTATCCAAATGAACAAAACGCGCACCAAAGTTTTTTTGGGGCCATTGTGCTATCTTTTTAATTTCCGACCAAACTCGCACTACACCCAATTTTTTTGGACCATTTGTGCCAATTTCCATTTTTTCGTAAAACAAGTTGTAGGTTGATGGTCACTTTGAAGCAATTCGATGGGGAATTTGAAACAAAGTATGGTGTTGATTAACAATTTGTTTGATAAGCTAGTCAATATCCTCCACGCACTGGAAGGTACCAGCAACTCACAGCCCCCCTTGCGTTCCAGGGGTTGTGAGTGCTAGGACCTCCCAGTGTTGGGAGGTGAAAATTCTCGAGCTAGTCAATCAATTTTCACATAGAACAAGCTCACAAAGGAGAATTGAGAGTTCATGTGCCACATTCAAAGTTTGAATGATATGATTGGAATTTTACAATTTTTTTATTTTTTTATTTATTTTTTCTTTTGGTCAAACCAATCACATGCACATATCTCATAAAACCTATATATACTACACAATTTTTAAAAATTCAATCCTATCACCCCAATCGAAATATCCATAATGCCATCGTTGGTTGAGACTATAAGTACGAGGATTAATAATGACAAAATGCATGACGTGCTTTTTGTCACCTAGCCAATGGCATTCCAGTGAATCCAGCGAAGATGATGTCAAAATATGTAATAGTTAGCGCATCTCCATTAGAGAGATAGAGAGAATATGATTATTTTAATTGAAAATGAAATAGAGAATGTGTAATGGAAAAGAGGGGGAACTATGAAAATATAGGAGAGATGTAAAAATAAATTCAAAAATAATGATAAAATAATAATAGAAGATGTAAAACTTAGATGTGAGAATGTAGAAGGAGCACGAGAATTTATGAGGAAAAAGTGTAATAAAAGTAAATAAAATGAGAGAAAAGTGATTAAAGAAAAAGAAAAAATGCGGGACCTGCCTACAAAATTGTATTTGTATCTCTTAACTTGGATATCAACAGTGCACAAGAGCAATGGAGATGCTCTTATAACCACGGAAGTTAAATGAATGAGTTGAGAACTAATGTCATTGTTTTGTTCCACAAAAATAAGAATTTAAACACTTGGAGTGCGTTATAACAAAATTATTGTGGGGAAATCTGGGCATTTTTTCCCATTATATGTCAAATAATGTGGTAAGATACGGACCATTCAACTTTGAGAGATTATTTTCTAAATTTGGAGCCAATTTTAGCTCCAAATTTCGAAAATGACATCTCCCTTTTTTTTTTTAGGAAAGAATGATATTTATTACATATCTTGGCGCACAATAGTACTCAAGTAGAGTGGAGAATATTCCATCGAATTACAATGGAAACCAAAAGAATTAGACAAAGTCACTAGGGTATGGGCAGCCATATTCGCTTCACGCTGAATATGCCTGCAAAAACCATTACCCATACAAACTAGTGTGCGTAAAATATGTAACATCGGAAATAGCGGGTGACAATGTGTATGAGAGTATAAGCTTGGCAGTTGGCATTAGATTGCCAATTGGTAACACAAATGGCTGATATAATTTTATATCAACCAATCCTTTAATGTCGCATGAACAAATTTATATTTTCCCCATAATTTTTCCACCTCAGTATTATTTGAGAATGACTTCATTTTGTTTCTCTAAACTTTTTGTCCCATATTAATTTTGCTCTTAAATTAGAATTGGTTTCTATAAAAAAAACTGTTATTTTCATCCAAATTTTTCACATGCTAATTGATCAAATAAAGTTTTCATTTTCTATTGAATTGAAATTCTGTCATCTCACATAAATAAATATTTTTTTTCCAAATTAAGGAATTAAAGTTTCTACAAAATAATGTAAATTAAATTTCCATAATATTAGAATTGTAATTTATTTCTCATTTTCTAATTATCAATGCACGTTTAAAAGATATATATATACTAGGGTTGCTAACGTGCGATGCACATTTGGTCCAATTGGTATATTCTAGCGTGTACTGTTATTGTTTGCAATATACTTCATTACTTCAGCATGAGATTTGTTATTGGTCGAGGTAGTAACATTGAAGAGAGGAATAATGTGACATGAATAAGTGTTTATGAGGCATATATAGGAACTGTAATGTTTGGTTTGTGAGATAAAGCAATCATTAAAAAATCTGAGATTGTAATCTAAACAGAATAATGGAACAGGCAATTAAGAGAGAGTGCTGAATATATAGATATTAGCTGTATTATGAGATGCCCAATATTACAATGTAGTTTCATTAAGTGTTGTCCACAAAATATAGAAATATGTATTACATATGTTATGATAGCCATGGGTAGTACACCCAATTAAACATACTTTGATGGAATGGAACATCTTACAACATTTCCTTAAACCATCCCATGGATTTAGGAAACGGTGTCCATTCAACCAGTTGCAAAAGATGGGACTTTTGACAAAATATTTGTTGATGGGTGATCAGTCTATCTTTGAAAGCAGTTTTTTCTTTGCTGGAGATGGGGGAGTTGCTTTTTCAAAGAGCACACGTTTAGCCTTGGGAGAAGATGCAGAGAGGTCAATCGTAGCATATGGCTCACTTGGAGTACCTATTTCTGTCTCACTCTGGCCAGCAATGTCTTCAACATTGATGTTTTTGTGCTTCTCTGGGTCATATTTGTCAAAGGAAACAATTTCAAATCTTTTTGCAACAGTTTGGTATTGTGGGGGGATTGACTTTCCCCGTTCAATTGACCACTAGCGATTTGCAACAACCTTTATGTAGAATAAGTAGTCCTCGGTCAACTCTAAGCAAATGCTTTTGTCAAGGTCCGGGTTCTACAATTCAAAAGCAACAAGTTAGAGTATAGACATATTTTAATATGGACAGATTATTCATGTACACTTACACCACGTGTTACAGTCTTCAGTTTTGTGGTTGTTGCCTTAAAGAAATCCTCCGCTACTCGACCCATCATTGATGCAAAGAGTATGGTGCAGGAGAGTTCGACCTCCGCACGTACTCTTTGAAGTTCATAAGAAGTTTTGTTAGCTTTATCATTTCGTAAGATTCAATTGACAACATATTTAATAGAATAAATACCTTGGAATAGCAATGCCATTGACATCAGTGCAATATCGGCAGGCGTAACTCATCCTCAATCCAAATTGCGGCTACTTGAGATGCAGAAGGCTTATTAAAAACCCTTTGGTCAAGGTTTGGGTTAGCCCGAAGTGTGATGTTAATTGATTTTAAGGACTCATATTGAGAAAGCAAACGAAATATTTGTGAATATGGGTTGACTTCTAGAATTTGAATTAATCTTTCAATAACAACAGCATTGAATTTTTCTGACAGGCCAAGTCTATTATCCATTTCATGTTCCGTGTCATAAAAATAAAGTTGCAAATATGAGAGTTGTACATTAGTTGGTAACAAAGTATTAACATAATGATAGACCTGACCCTGTACTCTAAAAGTATATATACCTTTATTCATTCGACATAAATCTTTATCATATTTAACACCAAAAGATGTAAAAGCAAAATGGTTGTTATAAGATCTACAAATTCTCCGAAATTCTAATGCTTCAACTGTGTTTGTAATAAACAATTGTGTAAGTTCATTTGGCATTTGATTTTGACATAATTTAACTTGACCATCCATACAACAAAAATTTTTTGTTTCTTTCCAAAATATTTTGGCACCACAGTGTTGACATGTAGTTCCAGTAGGCAATATAAATGATTCAAATGGGACCTTTTTAATACGACTAAAGCGAGAGTTATCTTCATCTTTATTAAGAAGGGTATTTAGTTCACCAAAAGACAAGCTTTCCGGTATACCCATTCCAGCACCCAGATTGATAAAACCATCGTCTAATATATACAAATATGTTTAATAATTAGACTAAGCATATCATGCAGCTGCATGGCTCGTCATTTTAAACTTAACGGCATATGCGTACCTGAAATATTTGTTTCAAAACAATGTTCAACAGCAGAAGTTTGGTTTGGAGCATTGTTAGACGGGGAAGCTAACAAAAAGAGCAACTTATGAGAAGAATATTAGAAAAAGTAAGAAAGTATGAAGAAAAAGCAGTAACAAATACAATATTTTGGTACAATTATAGAGAGGTACCGAAATAGACCTTCCATTGACATAATTCGAATACGTCTATATGTGATCCGTTCACAATTTCTTTGCTTCCTTATCTTCTTTTCGCTATACAACCGGCGTCGTTTGACATTGTCAGCATCTTTTGTGATAGTATATTGTTCTCTACGTTTCTTGTTAGCAACATCTTTTGCTAAATCTTGTTGTTCATTAGTCATCTGAAGTTACGAAGACTAACACGAAATTAGTAAACTAAATATATGTAAGTGCCACCGGACAAGGGTTTGTCTTGAAGACAGAAAATACATCAAAACCTATATGATTAATTTAGATGTTGAAAGAGAATTATAGGGATTCCAAACTTGTGTGTGGGGAAAAAAGGAGGACAAAGGAAAGAACGGCAGCACAGAGGAAACTCAACAAACGAATGAAGTAATTATGAAAATATACAATAATCAAAACAAATAATTCAAAGACAAAACTTACTTCTCTAAAAGAATGTGCTCAAATGGACGAGACAATAATAATTTGAAATTGCTAAATAATTAAGGAAAAGCAAAATTCGGTAGCCTAATTCAATTATAAAAGCCTACCCAAGATGATTATATATATAAGAGAATTATGTCACCATACTTTACAAAACACATCCTCCTGTCAAGTTTTGACACCAAAAAAGATCGAAGATGAAAAGATCAATTGCCATGACAAAGATGAATTACCCAACGCAAAAAGATCACGTTTATTAGGCACTATTCAGTTATCAGTAGCAAAAGAGGTGAAACCTAATAAAAGGGAAAATTTTTGACCTTACGATTACGAAGAGAGCACAGCGCAAATCTAGGGCTCGATTGCGAAAAGTTGTTCAATTTGGTCGTCTCCAAAGCGTACCAATCTTGATCTGAAATCCCCCAATGAAAACATAGAAAATCCCAGGACGAACGATCCCTGCAGTATTTTTTCTCTGGACTAAAAAGGATAGAGAAATAGAGAGAGACTGATGAACGTAGAAAGAGAAAGGGTAAAACGTGAATGTGTGAGGAAATGGGTACAAAGTAGGCTGTTTACAATTTCGGATCAGGCAAAGTCCGCGTGGCCCAACCGGGTTGAAACGACGTCATTTTGGCTGTAGAAGTGTTAAAACGGCGTCGTTTTGATTTCGTCATAGGAACAGTATTTGAAGCTATTCAGGCTTTTAAAGTAGTAGTGATATATATAGATTATTTCAATTCATCCCATGCTATCCTCTGAACTCTAATTCATCCCCACGTTATGATTGAACTTTTATGTATTTTTATTTTATTTGAAATAAGAGTAAGAATGAGTGAAGTTGAATTATAGAAGTTCGTGTAATATAAATGGGAGAATGACAATAATTACACATAAGGGGAAAATTACTCACTAAATCAAGTGCATCGTTTTTTACTAGTAACTTATTTTTTACACATTAAAACCAAAATAGAAATTCAAAATGACAAATTTGCAATAATTGTCAATTGATAGCGTTTATACACATGCGCCAATTTACACCGCAAGCTCAAGGACGGTTCAAATAGTAAAGTTTTGGACTTAAAAGTCCGGATATCGTTCCCTCAAGGACTGGAGTGATTTTACAGTAGATAATTGTGTAGCATAATACATATATATATATATATATATACATATATATATATATAAACACATTTTGAAGCTGCAAATTGTTTGATTATGAACTTAAAAGCTTTAAATCATGCTATCAAGTAAAGTAAACGCACGTAACACAATAATAACTTAAGAGAAGAGATAGAGTTGAGATTGTCGGCTTTGTTTAATCACTATGTAATTGATGCCCTGCTAGTTCTCACACAAGTTACTTGTCGTTTGTGTTAGATCCGATTTTTCTTAAATAGGTTATTCATCTCTCGAATGTCAAACCACCTATTTTCGATCAATTTAACCTATCATATCTCTATGTCAATTGAAAATTGATCCAAAGCATAAAACTTTGTGAAAATACTCAAAGGATCATCCAAGGTGAGAGGTATATCTCTATCCTCACCAAGAACTTGGAATGAAAACCATTTGGTCTAAGTTAAACATTTTTTTCTCAAAACCTATTTAACTCACAAGCAACAACACTTATTGGCCAAATAAGTGAAGAGCAACAAAAGCAATGGAGTACACACACAACTACAATCAACTTAATGTTTCAAATTAGCTTAGCACCAATAACATAATCAAACTTTACCAACAATCTTGACTAAGAAGATTTACCCTATAATAGAAAGTAAAAACATCATTGAAATGTAAATATTCATTATCATAGGAAATTCAAAAGTTAAATACAAAGAATATGATAAAGGGACTCCCTTTAAGTCATAGACTTGAAGTAAACCACCATTATCCTCAACAATTACAAATCAAGTGTAAAATGACCTAGCTTTTCCCCTTTTTCTCTTTTCTTGAGAGCCAAAGAAAAACCAAGTCCAAGATCTCCCAAAAAATTCCCTAAATATCCAACTAAGAAGAAGCCTAAAACTACCTGAAAAGCCCCAAAGCTGGAGGAGTAAAAAGGAAAGAAAAAAAATGAAACAGTAAAAGCAGGTTAAACTCGCATTCTAGTTCTGGTCAAATTACGGCCGTAATACTTCTTTGTACCACTGTAATTTACATTATGCATTTTTTTAAATAACATATGGCCGTAAGTACCAAAGTTACGGCCATATCGATCACCTTATTTCACGTTCTGTACAAAAAATGGCATCCAATCTATATGAGATACAGCCATATGAAATTATTGTACGGTCACATGACCATGTTAGGGTCGTACGACTTGTAATTACGGCCGTAAATTTGTCCTGCCTCAAACGTTTTTCATCTTTAGCTCTCGGCTCATTTTTTTCCGCTCATTTCCTTTGTTTTCCCCCTCGTTTCACATTATGAACCTACATAGATCAAATGGGAGAATTAATAGTTGAGATCTGCTCATTTTATCAATTTTCAGACTATTAAAGACACCTGAAAAGTGTGTAAAACAGTACCTATCTTCAATCTAATAAAATAAACTTTCATAAAAAATAAAATAAACACAATTTCTCTCTACATATAGCCATTCCCAATGATCTCAGTCAATATTCAACTTCTCGCTTCTCTCCCCTCCTACTTTCTCTCTCTTCGCACTTTTTCTTTCCAAATTACTACCCCTGGTAATCTCTATCAACCGTCAACTTCTCGTTTCCCTCGCCTCCTACTTTATCTCTTCATGTACTTTCTTTCTCTAGATTACCACTCTTGATAATCTCAGTCAACACTGAAATTTTCGCTTTCCTCGCCTCCCACTCTCTCTCTAGATTACTACCCCTAGTAATCTCGATCAATATTCAACTTCTCGCTTTCCTCACCCTCGACTTTCTCTCTTTATGTATTTTCTCTCTCCAAATTACCACCCATAACAATTTCGATCAATATTCACATTCTAACTTCCCCCGTCTCATACTTTCGCTCTCTAGATTACTACCCTCGATAATTTCAACAAACATTCAACTGCACGCTTCCCTTGTTTTTCACTTTCTCTCTACGAACTTTCTCTCTATAAATTACTATCCCCGTTAATCTCAATCAATATTTAATTTCTCGCTTCCCTCGCCTCTGCCTTTCTTTTTTCACGCACTTTCTTTCTCCAAATTACCACCCTTGGTAATCTCGACAAATATTCAACTTCTTGCTTCCCTCGCCTCCCACTTTTCCTTTCTACGCACCTTCTCTCTTCAAATTTCCACTCCCGTAATCTTGATCAATATTCAACTTATTGCTTCCGCGCTCCCTAGCCCCCAACTTCTCTCTACGCATTTTGTCTATCCATATTACCGTCCCTGGTTATCTTGGTCAACATTTTACTTATCGCTTCCCTGGTCTCCCACTTTCTCTTTCTACATACCTTCTCTTTACAGATTACCATCCCCCAGTAATTTTGACAAACGTTCAACTTCTCATTTCCTCCATCTCCGACTTTCTCTCTTTAGATTACCACCCCGGTAATCTCGACAAATATTTAATTTCTCACTTCTTTCGTCTCTCGCTTTTTCTCTATAGATTAGCATCTCCACTAATCTTGATAAATATTTGACTTTTCGCTATCCTCATTTCCAACTTTCTCTCTACTCATTTTCTCTCTCTAAATTATCATTCTAGTAATCTCGACAAACATTCATATTATCGCTTCCTTCGTCTCCAGTTTTCTTTCTTTACGAACTTTCTCTTACTAGATTCCACCCCCACTAATTTCGACCACCATTCAATTTCTTGCGTCTCATCTTCGACTTTTTCTCTCTACGATAATAAAATTATTACACCCGATAATAAGATTATCACACCCAAATTTTGAAGGCAACTTTATTCCCATTTCCGGGAATAAAGAATGGCCACATGGTGGCAAAAGTATGGCCAAAGGGTGTGTGTCATTGTTCTTGATCCTATCACTATATACTTTAACATGTATGTCTACACACTTTCTCTTCATAATTATCACCTCCGTCAGTTTAGAATATCATCCCCCGTAATTTGTATTACGACTTCATAATGATCAAAAAACCAAAAAGAAATGAAATCAAATAACAAAAATTGTGTACCCCCATAATAGTATTAGCTACCTTTGGCAATCATAATAGTTTAATTATCATAATTCGAAGTTGAACATGCTTGAAGTCCTTTATTTTACTTGGATATTTGGTGGGTGTCGAATCCAACAAATAATAAATAACTCGCTCAAAAATATAAATTATAGTAGCAGTGAGCAAGGTCGTATCCACAGGGATTGGTAAGATTTATTCTTTCAAAAATAAAACAAATGGAAATAAAATGGGGGTTTTGAATGTTGAGATTGAAATAATTAAAATTAAAATAATGACAAAGAAAGTAAAATTAGGAGTAATCAATTAACACAAATATCCAGCCCAAGGAATAATCTCAGAATTGATTCACCAAATTGATCATTGATGCAAATGTGAATTCTTCTACGCCTTCTCTAAATTGGTTATGGCTGTTGGTACGACCTAACAACCCATCTCTCCTTACTTCTTCGATAACCAAGGTACGACCATTGATTATTTCCCTAATCAATAAACAACCCTAGGTACGACCGTAGGATTTAATTTACCAATAGCATTAAAATCTAAAGAGACGACCAATTCTAACCAACAAAAGCATACGATGAATTGTTTAAGCTAGATCATATATTCTCACAATCATGAATTGAAAACTTTGACCTAATCAATTATATTGTTTGCCACAAATATTAGAACACCTAAACAATTACGGATTTAGATTTCTAATTGGCGATATATTGTTTTGACAATCACACAACGTGCACTTTGTATAATCAATCAAATCAATAATTTCATGCAACATAGAAAATATATAAATAGAGAATTATAGAAGAATGAAAGAATAAATTAGATCTCACAATATGTTGAATCAATCTTCAATTATCCTTGAACTGGAATAGAAGTTTAGAACTCCATGGAAGATGGAGAAAAATCCTAGAGAAGAAAAGAATGAAAAAACCGTAGTATGATCTAGCCTAGGAAAATTAATAGCATGTGTTTCTTGATGTCTTGGGCCAGATCCAATTCTAATTAATTTAGGAAACTAAATAGCCTAGGAAAATAAAATAGAAAATAAAAGGAAAATAGTTTAGTTTCCTAATTCTAATAAAAGTCTAAGATTTTCCTAGAGAAATAAAAACTAATTGCAGCAGAGGTCCCCATAAAATATTCCTATCCTTTTTGTGAGTAGGAATAATTAAATGAGGTCTTCTATCAATACACCAACTCTTCACTTCAAATAAGCCTTGGTCCTACGTTTCGTTGGATCACTTGGATTGATAAGACGTGGTTGCGCCTTAGACTTGAGGCTCTTATGTCAATTTATCACTTAACTTCATTCTCTTCTAAAAACTTGTAAATTGACTCCATTTTGATCCAACCTTTCACCTGGTCCATAAAATATAAAACACAATTAAAATCAAGGACTTAAGCAATTTTTAAATAATATAAGCATGGAAAAATATTGCTATTATATGAAATAAATGAGCGTTATCAAATTCCCCCACACTTAAACAATGCTTGCCCTCAAGCATACAATAAATCAAGTCATCAATTGCTTAAAATTTCAAAGCCATCCTTCAACAACCAAAACCATTGTGCCTCAAAGATTTAAATTTCAACACAATTAAGAACCAACACGAAATAGAGTAAATCCCCACCAACCAACACAAATAATCAATCACTTTAACAATTTCTCGAAATCCAAATGTAGTGGGATTTAACACCCTCACATAGGATTCACTCAATACGCTCAAAGTGTTTAGGTTATAGGAATATACTCTCAAATCAATACATAGAAGATCCTTACTATAAGCTTGCTAATATATCACATCGGTTCCACCAATGAGTTGAATGCAAGTAAGGGTCTTAAATAGGGTTATGTAACGTGGCTTGGGTAAGGTGGGATAAGAAGGATTTATTTAGGCTATTTTATCGAAGGAATTGCACAACTTATCCACAAGAACTCAACTCAAAAATAAACTCTACAAACTTCATCTAACGCATTTGAACCACTTATTCAACAATCACAATTCACGCTTCTTCCTTTCACTTGCATACTCTACCCTTTTTTGTCGTCTCTTTTTTCTATACTTTTTTTCTTCTTCTTCTTTTTTTTTTTTTAATTTTTTTTCAATCATTTTCCTCATCATCTCTTTCGTACTTCCTCGCCAAATCAAAGAGTCGTGTAGATGACACTTGAACACTTTATTCTCACTTCTAGAGAAGGGTGAGAATTGCACTATGAACCTTTTGTTCTCGTCATATATCAACATCTCCAAAATTAGTTGAAGCTACATGTGAAAAAGTTTAAGCATTCCTTCAACTTAAGGTTCAAAAGAGGGGAAATTAACAAAGAAATGGATTTTCAAGGCTTGTAATGTGGTTAATTTCCAATAAAAGGCTAGAAGGCACAAAGTTGGCTCTCTAAGGGTAATTTCAAGGGTAGGCTCTTTACAAGCTAAATTTGGCTTTACCTAGGTGCCCTTACGTTTATATGCATCCAATTATCATCGGGTATACCAAAGATGTATAACAAAGCAAGTTCTAGAAGAAATCGACTATGCATGATAGTCACACAATCAAAGAATGGAGCATGATATATAAAATGTCGTGAATGCTCATAGGCTCAAAAGCTCACAAAATTAGGGATATTGTGCATTAAATCCCACACATTCTTCATTCAATCCACCGCTAAGAGCAATCAATCATAGTGCAATCAAGAAGAACTCATCTACTCATGTTAATCCCTATTCCATCTCAATTCATTTCAATGAAGTACAATAATCTAAATCGCATAGGAAAAACATCAATAGAATCCAAAATTGAAAGAGATTTTTCAATTTTTTTTTTTTTTTTGTGTTTTTGTTTTTTGTTTTTTTTTTTCAAAGCATATAAAATCAAAATGCAAAAATAACATTAAAATCAACTAAAATGATACTAGAATTAAAATGAAAATGAAGTGCAACTAAAATAAACATTTAAGAACATCGAGACTCTCCCCACACTTAAACCACACATTGTCCTCAATGTAGTAAGATCATAAACTTCAAAATCATAAAAAGAGTAAAAGTGGAGGACTTCCTGAAAATATGAAGCAACATGGAAAAGGTGTTGAGTTCCATCGAAGGCGATCACCGGCAAAGGTTATTGTTGGTGAGAAGGTGGCTAGTTGAGTCTTGGATTTCTCTATAGAAGTGAGACGGAAGTTTACGTGACACAAGGGGTTACTAGCGATATGTAGGGAAGGTTGGTTACGTTAATTGGGGTAGGGATTTGACTAGGAATTGCGAGTAGGATTTGACCAAGAATTTGAATTGGAATTGGAATTAATTTTGTCTAGGAATGAGTTTGAAAATTTGAAAGAATTTGGGAATATTATAGAATTTGGGTAGAAATAGGATTTTGACTAGAATAGAATTGTGAAACTTGTTGCCCAAGTTTTTTTTTATTTTTGAATAAAGAGAAATAAAATTAAAGGATTTTTGTTCAAAAATTTTACCTAAAAGCTCTAGGGACAAGGTGTGGGCACGTTCTAGTCAATGAATTTTTTGGCAAAAATTTTACCTAAAAGCTCTAGGGACAAGGCGTGGGCACGTTCTAATCAATGGATTTTCACTCAATTTCCATCGTACCATCATTCCTACGACCAAGAAAAAGCTGCTCTGCCCAAGAAAAATAACACCAAATTAATTGCACTTCTAAATTAAAATAAAATCATAAAAATTAAAATAAAATAAACTTGAAAAATAAGACAAAAATGATAAAACTTGGGTTGCCTCCCAAGAGCGCCTTTCTTTAATGTCTTTGGCTAGACACTATCAACCCTCAATTGGTTTATATTGGGAAATTTGAACTGATTTGGCTAACATAAGAAACATGAAAACCTTCGTAGAAAGGTTTCAAATGATGACCATTGACCTTAAAAGTTTTCCCAGCATCTAAAATATGTATTACATTTGCACCATGAAGAAATATATTAGTGACAATAAAAGGCCCTACCCTCTAAAAGCGCATTTTACCAGGAAACACCATCAATTGAGAATGATAGAGCGGATCTTCCTTACCAATATAGAAATATTTCTTGAAATCTTTTGAGCATAAAGGACTTGTGCATTTTCTTTGAGAATGCTAAAACTTCAGAGGATAATAAATATTAAAATTACCAATTACATAGTCAAAGTCCATTGTGAGAGTACCGTCATGCACATTACCTTTCAACTTTTCCGGGTTGGTGCACGATTCCTTGAGAAACTTCGCATATTGAGGTACTTCTTTAATTGCATCAGGTAATGGACTATTTACCTCAATTTTGAGAACGGTTTCAAGGATTTCCTTCTCTTTCCCCGCTTCCTTGGAGATAGTCAATCTAGTACAAGAAGGAGTATTTGTCACTAGAGCCTTTGGTTGTTCATTGTCAAGCTCTGTAAAGGCTGGTCAGTTTGAGTTTGAGAAAGAATTGGTTCTTCTTCAACTTCGTCATCTGCAATGCATTGATCTAGTACACCAGGCTCTTCCAACTCTTCAGATTCAAGCTCATTTACAGTGGTTGCCAGTTGACTCATTTGAATCTCTAAGTTTTTTGTGCTTGTCCTCATTTCTTGTTGAAATTGTTGAACGTCCTGTCGAAATTGTTCCGTATTAGTTGCAATTGATTTAACAATTTCTTCTAGAGACATACCTGAGTTTGGTGAAGGTTGTTGCCGTGGGATATATGGCAGCATTGGAGGTCTTTGAGATTGTGAGCTTGCATTATAACAAAAATTATAATCATCCATCCACTTTGGATTGTAGGTATTCGAATAAGGATCATAACTCAATTGTGGTTGGCATGGATATCCTCCATTTACATTGGCATGCTCATAACAATCAACTTGAAGTGTAGGGCACATGTCCGCTGAATGACCAATTGTAGCACAAATCCCACAGGCTTTCAATTGTTGCATCTTTCCTACAACCATTTGTTGAACAAGAGAGGTTAGTTTGGCTATTTTATTCTCAAGGGAAGATACACTTACCTCAGTTGCCCTTCTGAAAGGTTCATCTTGGTAGAATCCAAATTGTTGTGGGTAGCGACCATGAGAGATTAAGAATAAATAAATAAATAATTAATTAAAGGAATAAAATAGAGTTTAAAAAACAAAAATAAATCTATTTAACACCAATCCCGACAGCAGCGCCAAAAATTTGGTGGGTGTCGAATCCAACAAATAATAAATAACTCGCTCAAAAATATAAATTATAGTAGCAGTGAGCAAGGTCGTATCCACAGGATTGGTAAGATTTATTCTTTCAAAAATAAAACAAATGGAAATAAAATGGGGTTTTGAATGTTGAGATTGAAATAATTAAAATTAAAATAATGACAAAGAAAGTAAAATTAGGAGTAATCAATTAACACAAATATCCAGCCCAAGGAATAATCTCAGAATTGATTCACCAAATTGATCATTGATGCAAATGTGAATTCTTCTACGCCTTCTCTAAATTGGTTATGGTGTTGATGCGACCTAACAACCCATCTCTCCTTACTTCTTCGATAACCAAGGTACGACCATTGATTATTTCCCTAATCAATAAACAACCCTAGGTACGACCGTAGGATTTAATTTACCAATAGCATTAAAATCTAAAGAGACGACCAATTCTAACCAACAAAAGCATACGATGAATTGTTTAAGCTAGATCATATATTCTCACAATCATGAATTGAAAACTTTGACCTAATCAATTATATTGTTTGCCACAAATATTAGAACACCTAAACAATTACGGATTTAGATTTCTAATTGGCGATATATTGTTTTGACAATCACACAACGTGCACTTTGTATAATCAATCAAATCAATAATTTCATGCAACATAGAAAATATATAAATAGAGAATTATAGAAGAACTGAAAAGAATAAATTAGATCTCACAATATGTTGAATCAATCTTCAATTATCCTTGAACTGGAATAGAAGTTTAGAACTCCATGGAAGATGGAGAAAAATCCTAGAGAAGAAAAGAATGAAAAACCGTAGTATGATCTAGCCTAGGAAAATTAATAGCATGTGTTTCTTGATGTCTTGGGCCAGATCCAATTCTAATTAATTTAGGAAACTAAATAGCCTAGGAAAATAAAATAGAAAATAAAAGGAAAATAGTTTAGTTTCCTAATTCTAATAAAAGTCTAAGATTTTTCCTAGAGAAATAAAAACTAATTGCATAGAGAGGTCCCCATAAAATATTCCTATCCTTTTTGAGTAGGAATAATTAAATGAGGTCTTCTATCAATACACCAACTCTTCACTTCAAATAAGCCTTGGTCCTACGTTTCGTTGGATCACTTGGATTGATAAGACGTGGTTGCGCCTTAGACTTGAGGCTCTTATGTCAATTTATCACTTAACTTCATTCTCTTCTAAAAACTTGTAAATTGACTCCATTTTGATCCAACCTTTCACCTGGTCCATAAAATATAAAACACAATTAAAATCAAGGACTTAAGCAATTTTTAAATAATATAAGCATGGAAAAATATTGCTATTATATGAAATAAATGAGCGTTATCAATATTGAAAGAAATTTTTCATTATTGTTGGGATTCAATATTAATAAAAAAATACAATGGCATCCAAACCATCACAATGATATTCTCAATAAGTCAATATTATCACACAACAACGAATAATTTAGTGGATTTATGTACTCTAAAATAAAAAAACAATAAAAAGAAAGCGAACAAAACCCATATATTACTTTGTTTTTTTGAAAAAAAAAAACCCATCTATTACTTGGTTTCCTTTAACTACCACTGTAGTAATACTTTTTGTGCTTGAGACGCCTGTTAGGAGCCGTTTTGGTGGTATAAATAGTGATTTCTTGAAAAAGTAATCAAATCATAAAGAAAATATTATCTACATTAATAATAAAATTACCTATCCCGATAATCATGATTAAAATACTAAAACAACATTCAAACTTCTTCATTATCATCATCATTACCAGGACCTTATCGAAACAGATATGCACAAAACAACATAACAACGTAGACAAATAAGAAATACACCGATATATATATATATATATATATATATATATATATATATCTCCATGTATCTATCTATCTGATTATAGTCATTAAATCCCAACCCTTCATTCCCACCAATGCGACGGTTTCGACATTTCAAATTCTCAAAATCATATTCTTCAAAATCACTTATATACCCATCAGTATTTCTTTTGTTTCCTAGCCATTTGAGATTGTAGTAAAAGGAGTCAAACATTGTTTCTTAACATGGAAGATTAATTAAGACTCAATTTTATTAATTTTTGAAGGTTAGTCCTCGAACTGAAATGCGTCACACATGATCTTGTTGTTGCCTTGAAATTATCAACATATATGAAACCACTAGTTTTGATCACCTACCCACCTGTGGGTAGGCTAGAATACCCACAAGTTGATATCAAGTTGATGTGACAGTTTGCAAATGGTTCGAATCAGCATATAGGCCACAGTTTAGACTAATGGCAAACTTCCAAATCATTGTGTGAGTATTTTAATCTACCTATATGTGGGTAGGTGATCAAAACTAATGAAACCTCATTCTCTATTTAAATATAGTGTATACTTTTTTATTTTTATTTTTTCCTATGGCACAGATGCTTACAGCACAACGCACAAGAAACCAAAATTAGAAAAAGAGTAGAAATGCCAAAGTCCACCAACACCATCCTCGCAGATGAACTCCACTGCCAGCGTCCCATTTTTTCCCATTTTCTGCGGCAATAGGCTGCAAACGGCAATTACCTGCACCAAGGAGCCACTAGAACAGGCCACTTTCGTCTCTTCTGTGCCCAATTTCCCTTCCAAATTCCATCGATGACAAAAAATTTAGAAGAGATCAAATTTTAGAAGTGATCAATGGAATCTTCTCGTTTTGACTGCTCAAAAGCAATTGGATAAAGGGTACGGCTAAACACACACCAATTTTTACTCATTACACCCACCGCTCAACAAAACGGACGAAAATACCCTTTTATATATCCCAAAACAGCTGAACACGCCAAGGGATGCTCGGCCAAGACTGGTCAAACGCCCCAAATGGTTGCTCGGCCACTCTTGGTCGAGCAAACATTTAAAAAAGAAGATTTTTTTAAGCTTTCTTTCTTTTGCTGCCATGGCAACCATGGATGACAAATTGGAATAAAATGAAGTAAAAATACACTTTTTTTCTCGGTAGTTTGGTTTTCTGCAGCAGAACCATTTTGCAACCACATCATCAATTGGAGGAAAAGGGAAAAATCCAATTCAAAATTTTAGAAGGGAGCAAATGCAGGAAAGAAACTTCTGTAAATGAGACAAGGTGCAACACCATTTTGGCCAAATTCTAGTAATTTGCATTGTAGAAATATCATAAATTTCGTTGATACTCACCATTTCAAACTTTCTGGTGATTTAATGCCCCCCATCTATGGCTGCCATCCGCAATTTTTTTTCTAAAGGCTTACTCGACCAAGACCGTCCGAGCAACCTTTTGGGGTGTTTGGCCAGTCTTGGCCGAATGTCCCTGGGTGTCTTTGGCTATGCAATATATAAAAGATGTTTTCGTCCGTTTCTTGAGAAGTGGGTGTAATGAGTAAAAATTGGGGTATGTTTAGCCGCACCCTAGGACAAAATGAAAAGAGACGAAACGAGAATTTCCAGATGGAAAATAATTGGCAAAAAGTATCATGGAACTTGGGCGCAATTTAAGAGTAAGAAACTAATGGGTGTTAGCATACAAAGAATTTTAAGAGAGTGTGTGCATACAAATTTTAATATATTTTTATGAATAGAAAGAGAGAATATGTGGACTTGGATGGTGGAGATTTAATAATACAAAGAACCCTACGAGATATGTGGATGTGATTTGTTTGACCAAATTTGAATTTTAAAAAATAGCAGAAAGAGTGCATTTTTAAGAGTACGAGATATGTGGGTGTGATTTGTTTGATCAAATTTAAATTTTAAAAAGTAAGAGAAAGTTTGCATTTTTAAGAGTATGCAAACATGGCAGATAGGGTAAAGTGGAAGACCATTAATAGAAATCAAAAATCTTAGATGACTGCGTGTAGCCAAGACACTTAAAACTGGCAACAGGAAAGGCAAAAATGTCCAAGAAATCTCTAAGTAGTAACTGGTAAATAACTTTTAAAAAGTTATGCTAGTAGTTAAAAAATAAGATGTTCAGATTGAGTTGGTAATAATGAATCATGACCTGCATTTTTTGGACATTTTCTCTATATTTAATTAATGAATCATTATTATTAAATTGCTTCCGAGATCCGCTTCAAAAAAAAAAAAAAATTGCTTCCGAGACGGGTGCGAGTTTTCCCTTAAAATTAAGGTAAATTTTACAAACTCATTTAGGGCTTGTTCTATATACAATAGAATCCACTAATTTTCACTAATTTATTCTCTCGTATCATTTTTAACTACTCATATAATTATTTTATTTTTAAATATATATTTTTTTAATTTTCAATCATTCAATCTACACGAAATTCAAATAAGTAAATTTTATTCTCTATAGAACATGCCCCGAAGCAATTTTCAAAGCAGTCAATCTATTTTGACTTACAAGACTAGAAAATAAACCAACTCATATTTTATATATTAATTAAATCGATTAATTGATCCAAAAATTTGCTATATGAGCGTGTGTTCTCCTACAAGTTTTAATATATTTTTATATATTTTTACACACAAATTTCGTGGGACCTATCTATGCTACACAAATCTCCACCATTCAATTCCACTTATTCTTTCTCCTATATCACATAAAAATACATAAAAACACACATCCTAAAACCCGCTGAATGTTCCATTTGCAACTTGTGAATGCTGGTTCATAATAATTTATGGTTCGCACTCAAATCCAATTAATCGATTTTTCTAAGAAAATTATTGAATCATAAAATCTCACATTGATTTTAGAAATACATGTAAAATCTTTTTTTTTCTTTTATTTGTCTTTTTATATCAAAAAATCTGTATCTCACACATTGTTTTAGAAATTCTAAAAAATGTTTTTAATAAATATTGTCTGTATACTTATTAACACTCTGCTTTTTATAATTGTTTGAATGTATTTAAGGCCTTGTTCTATTTGGTGTTAACAAAATCCGCACGCAATTCCGTATACCTCATACTCATTTTCAACCTCATACACATTTCCCAAAATAATATTAACCACATATTTTTATACGGAATACCGGGCGGAACAACTAAACCCCCAATCAAACAAGGCCTAAGAAGCATACTTACGAAACAATTCCATTTAAAATGTTGTTTATTATATTCAATTGACGACGGTTGAACATGTCTATCCCCAGCGCTTTGTAATATGTGTTTAAGTAATTTGTATCAGTGCAATCTTATAAATGTGAATATCAGTACAATCTTATATATGTGAATATGGTTGATCGTCCAGTCTGAAATAGTCTCAGGTCAAGACCCGACCCAATCAATTTGGCTTCCTCTTTTCTAGGGATGACAAAATAACCCGATTCACCCCGAATGGGTCTGAATTTTGTCGACTTGCGGCCTGTCAGGGGTCAAGTTCGGGTCAGTGGTAACCCAACTCGAGCCGTCCGAAATATATATATTATATTTGTAAAATTATTAAATTACCAACCCAAGTCTATGTATCTATTATTGTAAAATAAGTCTAATCTCAAACCCAATAATCCAATATTTAATAGCCCAATTTAATATTTCACTTCAATGAATAAATGACAATGACTAAATCCCTAATTCATATCATTTGGTAATTCAATTCCATAGCCAATTGTCAGATGACTTTATTCAACACTTCATTCTTTCAATTTCCAAAAAATAAAAAAATCAATCGGGTCAACAATTGGGTCAATAGTTTTACTTGAATCATGCGTGATCCGATCCAAACCGACCCGACCCAAATCAGATTATTGGCGGGTTAGAAACCGGAAACGGGTGGAAATTTACCCCGCGGGTCCACCACCGAAAAGGCCGACGCGATCCGTTGCCATCACGAGTTTTGCCTTTACTACGATTCTCTTTGCTCACTCCTTCCTTTGCGGCCTACCTCTTTCTCTCTCTACTTGCTTTTCTCTCTCTAAGAAATCCTCTAAAGCTGCACCGTTGATCGCTCTATTTCCTTTGTCTCTCTCTACGAAAATCTCCGAAGCTTCACCGTTGCAGTGGATTTGCTCCGACGGCGAGTTTCTCCGTTCGATCTATACAGTCCATTCAAGGGTTTGCTTTTCACGGTGCTTTGTTGTAAGTCCTTTTCTTGTTTTTTCTAGATCTGCCTTTCCACCGTGTTTTGTTGTAAGTACGTTTCTTTATTGTTAGAAATTTGCCTTCTCGTGCGAATGCGTCCCTTGTTGTCGCACTTATTTCGTTGTTGATTGCAGGTTCTGGCGGCCATTACCGGTGGATTCTACCTGTCGCTGGCTTCATCAATTTTTTGGGTTTGTTGCAGCCTTTCTCTTTCTGTACTTTTTTTTGGGAGTCTTTGCGGCCAAGTTTGTTGTTTTCCTGACAAAATTTCCCCCTGCTCCTGTTTGTGTGCAGTTAGGGTTTTCCTTGAACTTTGTTCTGCAAGTTTTTTTGAAGGGTGGGTTCGGGGGGTTCTTCATTTTCAGCCGCAGATAGTCATTTGTTTTCAAACACTGCGTGTTAATAATCGGGGGAGAGTAAATGAGGTTAATACATATTTTAATATCATGATTAGCCTAAGCTTTTGAACGGGTGATTCTTGGGAGATGAATTTTACACTGTGTGTCTCAAGATGTGGCTATATGGTGTGCTGGGTTTGTGAAATTGGGGTGCTTTTAGAATTCTGGAAAAGTTAACCATTGAAAGTTCAGATTTTACTTCTTTAGCTTACCAGTTGGGATGCATATGTATCTGATCACAAAAATGTGTTCTTTTAGGATTTTTAATAACATCAAAACTTCCTTTTCTGATGTCACTTTTTAAAATCTCTTTTCCTATTTTAGTTTTTAAAAAAAGGAGTAATATTTGTGTTCCGTTTCCCCACAAATTTCACAGTGTGTTTCAAGATTCAGCTGTATGGTGTGCTGGGTTTGTGAAATTGGAGCGCTTTTAGAATTTTGGTGGGAGATGAGACCGTGTGGGGTCAGGGACGGATGTTTAATATTCGTTTAGAATCACTGAACGTAAGATAGATATACATGAAAATGAAGTAACTGACCATGGAAACTTTATTACTAGAGCCATCTTGCCACGTGTATTCTCTTCTTGGTTTCTTTTTATTGCTCATATTTACCTCTTATCTTAGCCTTGCCCCTTCATAATTTTTTGATACATGAATTTGGAGTGAATATTGTTAGATTCAGCCTTATTAAAATAATAAGAAGTTCGAATCAAAAATTTGTGACCATTTGAATTGACGACGTCAAACTTTTACCAAAAATCACATAGAAGTCTAGATTAATATTCCTGATGCCTAACTTCATTAAAATTATGAGGTGTTAAAACGCGGAGAAACCTAATCATATGTTTCTCTTTTCTATTGTTTCCTTTTACAAATCACTTATCTGACTATCATTCACAGTTTATTGTCAACTCCCTAATTTGTTGAGTTCTTAAAGTATCCTACTTCTGTTCAAACCCTAACTTTCTGCTTGAAATGTCAAGCATGCGTCTCAAATTTTTGTGGAGCTGTTTCGACATGGTTTGGAAGTGATATAAAAATATAAAGCTCACGTCATCATAATGGCATAGCAAAATTAATGTGCCGAAGGTCATAATTGTGATTAATTGCTAAGTTAGAGTATTAGGACTGTTCTATTTACATTATATTTACCTTTTTAATATCATCCGTTTCAACCGGTCATACATTGTTTTGACAGTTTTGTTATATTTTTTAATTAATACTTCTTTAATTATCAACCTCACATCTAAAAACAAATTTAATTTGATCAAATTCAATGTGAACCCGACAAGCCCTTAGACATCATGCAGGCTAACACCATTTAGAGAGATATGGACTGTGAAAGCTTCACATCTAGGGGCATGAAAAAAGAGGAAAAATACAGAAAAAAAGGAGAGGGCTATAAATCTCCGGAACATTGTCCATTTGATTTTTGTGATTTTTCGTTCATAAGATCAAGTAGTTCAAAGCTGTTTTAGAGTAAGCAAAGTTCTAGGTTTCAAGTCTCAGAGATAGTTGTAGCCACTCATTTAATTTTAGATTAATTTTATATGTGTCGGGCTTGAGAAAATAAATTTTGCATGTGAAGGGGCGTGTTTAATACAATTTTCAAATAGTGTACATACGGCACTATCTAATCAAGTGGTCCGATGGTGACCTGATTGGAAGCTGACGCTTTTGCGTTTGCTTGCTTCTACTGGGGCATTAGATTAATTGTCTTATTGATGGTAGGAATAATTTGTGTCAGACACTGCCCAGTTTTGAGATAGCTATTTGCACCATCCCATTCTGAAGGTTGCTGAGAAAGAAATACTGATTGACTGATGATTGTTATAGGGACATATTTTTTTCTCAGAAAAGCTGCTAAGAATTTGTTAACCATTACAGGGTCTTCTGCCGCACGCTTGTCTTTCTATATATGTGCAACTGTTATAGATGTGAAGATGTGTGCTGTTTTGTCTTCACATTTCTTCACCTGTGCTGGTATACTTGAATATTACAATAACTAGGGCTTTAATTCTTGCAGGAATCATGATTAAATTGTTTAAAGTAAAGGAAAGACAGAGGGAACTTGCTGAAAATGCCAATGGGAAGCCTCCAGTCAAGAAGCAGAGCGCTGGAGAACTGCGCCTTCACAAAGGTATTTTGGTTAGTTGTAATGATTGACAAATGGGTGGACTTAATCTTTTCTTATCAGTATGTTGTTTATGGATGCGTCTCTCATTCTTTGCTCTTCCATTTGAATTTGGATATCTTCTTTCCTTTTTCACTCTAATATTTTTAAATATTTTGTGTCTATCAAATTGTCACATAATGATTTGATATGATGGGTGTTAGAACTTCAAGCTGTTTTATTTTATAGTTACTTTATATAAGCCACCATATGTTTCACATCCACGAGAGAAGGAAAAGGAGATGAACAGGTTGATGATAAGATCGTGATGAATTCTATTTTGTAGTCTGAAAATATCAAGTCCAGTTTTGATTTGAATTTATCAATTTATTGCTTTATAAAACTATCATTTCACTGTTCCTGTGAAAGCATGACAGTGGTCTCAGGAAATCTCCATGTGGTATATTGTAAAATTATCACATTTCTCTTTTTACAAAGCGCTAATAGGAAATAGAACCAGATAACACAAAAAGTTTGATTTTTTGACGCTTGTCTGATATGTAACCCAGCATTCATGTCGTCAACTGCCAGAGTACCCCCTTTCCTCTTCTACTTCCTAATTCAGCTTAGGTTTATCCCATTGCAAAGGCCGGTTGAAAGTTCTTTTTTGCCAATAGATTGTACACATTTTACTTTCTTATATTATATGTGGGCTTAGAAAATCTGAATGAATTGTAATTGCAAACTCCCATATTATCACGTGAGACATCTATACAATACAATGCATATCAAATATCCCTTTATAGTTAGTGCACTCGTGCTTACTGCAAAGTATACATAGATTCTTAGTGCGAATTGTTCGTGCACGCAGTAAGACGTGATGGACACTCAGAACTAGGTCATACATCTCACTGCGTGCATACCAGCGTGCATTGTATGTCAAACTTTTTTAAATACAATGCACCCTTTGGCAATAAACCATTTATAAATGATCTTGGTAATTGGTTGCATGAAATGTGGATGAGAAATTAGTACTATTGATGATTCTTGTTGTAATTGATAGTTGATGTTTACTGAACTTTTAGAGGATTTATAAATTGGTTGTCAAACAAAGACGCTATTGCTTGGTCTAGAAACAGAATGGGTACAGATATGCCAACTCTTTATTTTGTGATCCATTTGCAATTAATTGAGTAATCAGACAAGGGATCTTTCAATTTCTTTGAATTTTAACTATCTTCCTCTTTATAAATGTTCATTTTATAAAGCGCTCTTGTGATATTACAAGTTAACCACGGACAAGATTCGTTCTTCGCATGGTTACCGTGGTTATTCTTTATATATATGAAGACTTATTGCTCAACATCCTCTTTCTTTTATGTTTGTAATTTACTACCGTCTTTCATGTGCTCAAGCTTGTCAATACTCTACCAAATGTGAAATTTTTTTACACACACAGATGCAATTTAGAGAGGAATCTTTTATATAGTCAAGTCTACTAGTGTATCTCCAGAGTGGTGCTACTTACACGAAATGAATAAAAGTGTAATTTAATCAATTCCATGTTTAAGGAATGAGACCAAATCTCCCTCAGGCCTCAAATAAGGATTTTCAGAAGTTTTTGTCGCTGTCCTTTATAATATCACTGTTTATTGGAAATGTGCATGGACAAATAATTTAAAGATGAATAGTAGCACACATTCTCAATCTCAGGTAATTTTATAACTAGAGGATACGGGATATACATTCCTTCGTGCGATCATAATACTTGATTTGTTCTGTAGTCGAATCTTCAGAGATATCTGTTATCCAAAACACATGATGATGAATGCAATTTCTAATATAATAGTCTTTTAATGTGCGTCTTGTTATAGTATATTATATTCTTCACCTTGTCACTTTTTTCCCCCTTTTTCTCTTTTTCTTTCTTATTTTACAATTTTCCTCCATATATGATATGCCAAGAGTAGAGAAGCATTGCTAATCGCTTCCTTCTACTCTATATTTCCCTCTTGTAGATATAAGTGAACTAAATCTGCCAAAAACATGTACCATATCATTCCCCAATGGAAAAGATGACCTCATGAACTTCGAAGTCACCATTCGCCCTGATGAAGGATATTACCTGTAAGTATCTACTTCCAACTAAAATTTGATTTCAAAGTTAGAAAAGGATTGCTGGATTTAATTTCACTACCACAATTGCATTGTCCTTTTCTTTCTCCATTTGTTTATACCATAATGGCTTCCCTACTATATTTCCTGTACCATTTGTTGCCTATGTTCAGCGGTGGCGCATTTGTTTTCTCCTTCTCAATTTCTCCTGTGTACCCACACGAAGCTCCAAAGGTCAAATGCAAGACAAAGGTAAACCAAAGGAAGATTTTCCCCATATTAGGACTAATGTAAAGAAACTTTGGGCTTGTTTGATACAAATTAAATTAAAGTTATTTTACTCGTCATTTTCAACCGCTTATACATTGATTGGGATTTTTTTTTTTTTAATACTCATTCTTTACTTGTGAGCCATCAAAAATTAAATTAAATTTAATTTGTTTCAAACAAGCCCACATGTAGTAATATGGGAAGAGACAGCTGGTGACTAAACATGCTCATTGTAGGTTTACCATCCCAACATCGACTTGGAGGGAAATGTTTGCCTCAACATTCTTCGTGAAGACTGGAAACCCGTGCTAAACATTAACACCGTTATATATGGCTTATATCATCTTTTCACGGTATGTCCAAATCTTTTTGAGGGCCAAACGCTTTGTATAGCCAAACGCTTTGTATATGAGATATGATAATATATGGTGACTTGTACTTTTGTAGGAGCCAAATCATGAGGACCCTCTCAACCCCGATGCAGCTGCGGTTTTGAGGGACAACCCGAAGTTGTTTGAATCCAATGTGCGAAGGGCAATGGCTGGTGGCTATGTGGGACAGAGTTACTTCACTCGCTGCATATAACATTTGGAAGCAGCAAACAGTCGTAAGATGAGAAATTTGTAAATTTGGATAAACTTGTGGTCTTAAATATCTGGAGCGTGCGTGCTCTGTTTGATGCAGTTAAGAATCCTGAAAGAATTGGTTTTACTGAGGTGTGTGCACAAAACTGTTGTTTGTATGCAACTCCACTGCTTTTGATTTACTCCATGAGAATGAAACTTGAACTTTGCTTTGGGAATATTACATTATTTGCATTTTCTGAAGTCTATGCATGCTTGTGCTAGTGTTTTACTAATAAGGTGAAAAGTTACTTATTTCGAGGGCAAAGTTTGGGTTACTATCATTATAATTTATAGCGTGTTTGTGCAAACTTTTATTTTACTAAAAACAGGTTAAATAGTTGTCGAGTAAAAGAATAGTACTAGTAGTAATATTAGATGTGTGATATTGATGTTTGACTCCGATCAAGTAGTAGAACATGATTTTTACATAAAAAGTAGGTTTAGACCAGCATAAGTTTGGGGTTTGATATGGCTTTGGTAAGGTCAAAACAATGAGTGACTAGGAAGTGGTCTGAAGGGCTTGTTTGATTGAAGCTTCGGTTGGCATTCGGTCGCAATTAGTAAATTTTAATTGTATTTTCGGTGTGGGATGGTACAACTATTTGTCTTGATATATAGTGATTATCGCTTCTGTTCTCGTTCACACATGTAGGCATTGTATAATACTCAACGCTAATGTGGATCACTTAAAAAGGAGTCCAACACCATGGACAAGATTCGAATAATTTACGTCATTGCGCGGGTATTATATGATATCCACACGTGGACACTAAAATAAGAATGATTTATTACTATTACAATATTTTCCTTTACGGAGGATAAATATATGATTTTAGTGCCGAATGCCCGTTGTGATTTGGACTAAGATTGGTAAATGCTAAGTGGTGACGAGTTATTCACAATTTGGTAAGTGCATGTTGGACACCGTTTTTCAAATTTTTTAAAAATATTTTTATACATTTTTTTTCAAATTTGAATTTGGTCAAACTAATTATGTTTACATATTTCGTGGAACCTATGTTACTTATAAATTTTTACCATTCAACTTTGTTCACTCTTTCTTCAATTTTGCATCAAGATCCATAAAACACAATTATATAAGTATCACAAAAATTTATAATCACACAAAAATTTATAATCACACCACTTTATTTTTGTTTACAAAAATAAATATTGACAAAATGACATAAATAACCATTTAGTAGTAATTTTTCACATTGGTTGTTATGTACACCACCTATGTGTATGTGTGCAGTTTCCATTGGTCTGGAGTACCGAGTTGGGTGCTCCAGGAGTACTAGAATTTTTTCTCTCCTTCATCGAAAAAAATTCTAATACTCCTGAAATACCAAACACTCGGTACTCCAGGCCAATGGGAACTGCCCACCTACACATAGGGGACCACTTTATTTATTAAATTGTGGCCCCCTATGTGTATGTGTGCAGTTTCCATTGGTCTGGAATACCGAGTTGGGTGCTCCAGGAGTACTAGAATTTTTTCCCTCTTTCATCATCCACACTAATCCGCAGTTTAGCAGTTACTATCACCTTATGATCCACACTTCTCATCTCCTTCATCATGCACACACTTCTCAAAAGTTAATTCACATCATATTTTTGTTTCGACTCTCCACAATTAAACCGCGGTAAGACCGTTGAACCGATGAATCGCTGACCCGGTGCTGAATCCGGTCAGATTCATCTAATTCGACCGTTTTCCAATTGACCCGATAACAACCCAATTAAACCTCCGACTAATACGGCAACCCGGTGACCCGAAAAGTAATAACTCATCCGTGTCATTACTTATTTAAATTATTATATTTTTTACTTATTAAAAAAAACAAATACGTTATTTCCTTGAATGTTTAAGGTTGACAAAGGAAATTAAATCATTTCTTACCAAAATAAAAAGTAAAAAACAAAGTAAACTCCTTGTTCGCGGGTAAATATTTACCATGATTAAAATTTTGAAAGTAAATAATCAAATATCCAAAGTCATTGATAAGCGTCTGACTAGCATGAGTGATTAAAAGATTTTCCTTTTAAATTTCATATTACAAAGTACAGTGCGTACTCTTAATTTTTTAATCATATTATCGATTATAGGCTTGAAACAAAATCAAAATTGATCAGCGCTACTTGTCAACTTTCAATATTCAATAAAAGGTTAGTGATATTGATCAAAATAAAATCAAATTATGAATCATATATATGAGCATTCTTAATGTTTATGGATGTAATAATAATTTAATTATGGTTACTTGACATAATAGTTATAAATTTATCATAATTGTTAATTATGATATTAAAAAAAAATCAATGATAGTATAATTATTTTTAGATCAATCTACCAGTTTGATGAGAGTTAACGTGCCGATTCAACCACCAAATTACTGGTTGAACCAGCAACCTGGTGACCCAACTCTCTATCCAGGTCAATGCCTGGGTCGGGTCCGATAACTATGCCTGATACACTAGATGAACATGATAGTTTAAATGATACTACCTCTGTCCCAAAACTATAGTCTACTATTCCTTTTTCGTCTGTCCCAAAATATAGGCCACATTCCTTTTAAAGATATAGTTAAAATATTATTTGTCTTTTATGCCCCTCATTTAATATGCATTGTTATCATCAAAATAGAGTAGTTGACATAAAACATCTAATAAATGAGATGGCATATTAGGAAAATAATCTTGAGTTGTGCTTTTCCAATACCATTAATTACATTTTTCTTAATCTGTATGAAGATAAGAAAGGGGCTATAATTTTGGGACGGAGGTAGTAATAACTTTCTTTTTGGTTTAATTAATATGGTTTGGTTGGAACTTGGAAGAGGATAAAAATTGTTGGGAGAAGGAGGGCAACGTACAGTTGAGAAAAGCAGAGTCGGTGCGAAGGGAATTACAAGGGTTAGCTCTTCGGACTAATTCAAATTCAAATAAATGAGTGGATGCGAGCAGAAAATATGACCACTTTTACCGGTCTTTCATCGTCTACTGTGTAATGCTGAGAATTTCAATCGATTTTTTGAACTCCCTTTCGCATTTCGTTTCCTCTAAATTTTTGAGAAATTTGATTCAACTAAGCAAAATAATGTGCGCTGCGCATTGTTTGTAAATATTTAAGTTGTAAAAGAGTAGTAAAAAAGCGATGAATGTGCAACAGCTTTGGATTCGCATACAAATGAAATGCACCGGTGAAAATGGATTAAATCCAGTAAAACCTCGATAATTTAATACTCAATTAATTAATAACTTTGTTAAAATAATATTTTTTATCAGACCGGACTTGGGGACAACATGCTAAATTAATAATTTGCAAAAAATAGAATTTCAAGAATTAATATAGATCCCATGCAATATATAAATTAATGCTTTAATACATATAATTAGTGACTCATTTATTATGCATTCATAAAGAATGATTCGATTGTGGCTTGTTACTTATTGAAATTAATGTCACCCTGACTCTGGATCTTCGATTTTTTCTTAACATAGTAAGAATTTCTTAGGGTTATCGCACAAAAAAAATTATTCACGGTCCTTCGTTCCTTTGAGAGCTTCCTTGTGTGAAGGTTATTCCATAGCAACAGTTTCATCTTTAACTTTGTCACTTGCCCATTCCCATGATGCTCTCAATTATCTCCTCGTCAATAACATCTCTAAAGTTGTGTTATCCTCTTTAGGACAGCTCAAGCTAGGTATTCGACATTCATTCCATTATGATAATTTAACCCTTTGATTAGATTTTGTAGTTCCTTAATACCTTCACCATCTAACGGTTCATCCAAATTCTCTGAAGCCATGTTATCCCTTGACAAAGCTTTACAATAACGAAAGCAATTTGCAATAGGATTTGCATGAACATCTATTGCCCAAACTAAAATTGCAAAATTCATTGCATCTAAAAGATTAATCTTCTCGGGATTTGGTTCCCCTACTTCTTAACCCGCAAAAAGACTGGGATAAAACCAACGATGATGATAAATAATAGTTTGATAAATTAATAAGTTACCAATTAATGAATAAATAAATAAATAAATTATTATTTTATCAATTATTTAATATCTCACTAAATTAATAAATTTTGCTATTTCAAGATTAATTATTAATTTATAGAAGTTTAACTGTACTCTAAAAGTGCACTTACACGAGCTGTTTTTGTTTTGGACCTTCACAATCTTCCCATGAATGTGCAATATAATTTATCCAAGTTGCTTGAAGCAGGATCATCTAATTTCACAACGATAGCATCCATCATCCTTTTTAGGCCTTAATGCTTTGTGTTAGCTTAATTTTTTAGTTATTAATTTTGGTTGTCATTTATATTTTTCCTTTGCATGGAATTAATGAATTTATTGGAGTGTCCAAGTACATTCAACTTACTTGTTTGGCAAGAACTTCATTCTACAACAAATAAGTATGTTAAGTTAAATATTTGATTTCTTTATTTATTTACTTGCCTTATCAGTTTATTATTTTTTCTACAATTAATAAAAGGTTTTTTTGCTGCTGTAGGAAAGTAGTGGCTGAGTACAATTAAGTTTCTTTCTACACATGACTCTGACTCTTAAGTTGTTTATATTAATTAAATCACAAACACGGAGAAAGGATATATAGTTGAATTCAGTTCCTTGGAGACAGGATTCGTCAGTGTTAATTGGAATCAGGATCCACTTTGATTGAATATATCCATATAATATATATATGACTGTCAAGAGACTGAGGGCTAATTTTATGCACTGATTTTGCTGAGCTCGATGGATATCGAAGGTGAGTGGGTCGCGGTTAATTTTCATAGCTAAACTACTGAAAGTTTAATCAATGTATATGAACATTGGCATATCTTGTTATGTTTTATAATTCCATGAATTGGTTCTAATGAAGAGCAGTGTAAATGTTGCAGAGAAGAAGCAAGTGAAGAATGATCTGGTGGGAAGATTTACATGGAGGATTGAGAATTTCTCTAGTTTAGACCAATCCAAGCCTTGCTCTACTGCATTTGCGATCAACGAAAATAAATGGTATGTCTTTATAGTGATAATTATAATGTCTTGCATAGAATGGATATTTGTGGTCAATTAGATGAGGTTTTTTTTTTTTTTAATTTTTAATTTTTAATTTTTTATATTCTTACCTCTGTAGGAGGTTACTCCTTTATCCAAATGGAAATATTTTCAAGACTGTCAAGTTTTTGTCAGTGTATCTCGAGGTCCCTGATTCAGCCAACTTACCTAATGGATGGAGTAGAATTGCCAAGTGCAGTTTACATCTCATAAACCAGATTGACACCAAGAAGACTGTCAAGAGAGGTATTTATAAACAACCATTGTCATTATGACAACAATACTCGGACTATGAAATCCATCTCCAGCGCCTGTTAGTCGACTAGGTTTTACACATTTTCACACATTCTTTTTGAAATTTGAACTAATCACATCCACATATCTCTTGGAATCTATCTGTACTACACAAATCTCCACCATTCAACTGCACTCATTCTCTCTCCTATATCACATCAAAATCCATAAAAATCTATTTTTACACATATACTAGCACGAGCAAGTTGGATGTTTAACTTTGTTATGCAATCCGGAAGATGAAATTGATTGGCATATATATATATATATATATATATATATATATATATATATATATATATATATATATATATTTGTGAATGTTAATTTGTCAAGTATCTTTCAAGCGCCAAGAATTTAAATGTGTTTCTTAATACTCTCTCTCTCTCTCTCTCTCACACACACACACACAAAGACACACAGCCTAACACTAGCTATAAGCTGATTCCTCATGCAGAAAGAAAGTGCAGATTTGATGCAACAGATAGTGCTTGGGGCTTCACTTCATTTTATACTCTGAGTGAGTTTCATGAGAAAAATGGCGGTTATCTCGTTAATGACACATGCTTGATTGAAGCTGAAATAACTGATCTTGATGGTTTACAAGACAAAGTAAGTACAGTTTCTTTAATTTGAGCTTAACATATATTTTTGTGCCTTTGTTTGTAGTTTTATTTCTAATTGATTCTTGTTGTCACTTGTCAGCCTTTGGACAATTCTGCTCCTGAAGATCCCATGGAATCTGTATACATCAAGGCTGAATCATTTCTTAAGTCTATGCCCAAGAAATCATCCAGCCCAATATCTGATGCCATATGTGAAGTTGAAGTCCCTTTGTTCAAAGACCATCATGCAATTTTAGCAAAAGAATCCCTTAACAATTTGATTTCAATTCCTTTAAAGGAGATGGCGAATCCCAAGCACGAAGCGACAATGATAGACACCTTGTCTGTACTTAGCGACAACCTTTCTCTGTTTTCTAACGAACAGGCCAAAGAAATCATGAATCTGAAAGCTACTTTTCCCACAATTCCACCGAAATTGAGAGAGTTGCTTAAGTTTAAAGTTAGTAACGAACATCTCTCGTCTACTTTGGAGAGGACCGGCAATTTGCTAGAATATTTGGTAAAAAATGAAGAGGGAGCGAAGGCTGAACTCGAGGAGTTGAATGAAAGAGAGAAGGAACTGGAGAGGCAGCTGGAGGTACTTCGAAGCAAAAAAAGACGACTCAAGGAGGAAAGAATAGAAGCATCGAAACAGACGAAGCAAGTTTATGCTCTTGCCGAAGAGCAGTCTCGCAAAATTGAAGACAAGAAGGCAGAGTTGAATCTTGCAAAAAAGGAGTTAGAAGATATGGAGTGCAAATGGGCCTCTCTTAAAGCTCTCTTCACTTGAGGTTATTTTGATTCTCATTTCTTTTTTTTTTTTTTTTTTGAAGCGTGATTCTCATTTCTTAGGTATGCTTTCATTTGTCTATAACTATTGTGTTAACTGAACTGCATTTTGGTATGTGGAATTTTTTTTTTTTTATTTTTTTTTTGAGTATTTGTTAAGTACTATTTACCTAATGGAAGGAGGCTGAAGTGAACGAATACTCTGTCATTTCGCATTGTCTGTTTAAGTTTTGTAATTGCTCACCTGCCCACACAACCAGTTTTACAATTGCTCCCCTACCTACACAGTGGGCAAGGGTGCGTGCACACTCCCCGATGTGGCGTGCCACGTGGGGCTGACATGAGCGCCACATCAGGCGCTTGCAAAACCAAGGCACTGCCCCGATCATGCACACGCCACGTGGCGCTATGTCAGCCAGACGTGGCGCCCCACGGCAGGCGTGTGCACGCATAGTGGGTAGGGGAGCAAGAGCCAGTTAAGTTTTTGTAGTCTAAGAATGCTATAAACTCGCATTCGTTGAAAGCTTTTGCAAAACTATTTTAATGTGGTTTATGCAGCCATTGATTGACAGGAAAAGTACCGAAGTTAGGATCACATTTGTTTGATTATTGGTTCTAGTCCGTGTAACTTTACAAAATTTTATCACATCACTTGATTGTCAAAAAAATTATCAACTAAAATTGTACAATTAGGGTAAGTCACCAATTTAGTGGACATGTTGAACAATACGAACATTTAGCATCAGTATAGTCTATATTTAGTGGACATGTTGAACAACAATTAAAATCATTATTTTGTCTATATTTTACTTTTGTTGCCCTCATTAGAAATAATTGTATTATTATTTTTTTTTTTGACTATTTTGGACCTACATGGGAGTCTAACTCGTTACATTTGTCAGATATGATTTTTAATTATATAACCAATACTTGTCTCTGTTGGTGATTTTATTTACTTTATAAATTAAATTAACAAATGACCAAGCAATTTACAACATTTGAAAAAAACAAAAAAACAATTTGTAGCTATAAACATGCTTTCTTGTTAATTTGATTTGGAAACACTTTCGAATGTGTATGTATCATAAAATTATACAAAAAACAAATTGAGTAACAAAAGAATTTAAATAGAGTTGTCACCGACACACCCCCCACCCCCACCCTATCTCGACTCGACCCTGATTAATTGGTGATGGGACAGGTATGAGGAATGAAAATTTTTGCCCGGGAGGCGACAAGCAATATGGTCCCTCAGCCCAAATCCGACCCACTATCATCACTAGAATCCTCGATAGATTCTCTCGACTCCTGTAGAATGGTAGGAAAAGTAGCTTTCAAATTTCATAATTTCTTTGGCTTGTTGGTCAGAAAACAAAGAAATGTTATCGCCAAGTCACAAATGATCCCGGTCCCACTTGAGGCCCCCCTCCAATCGGGGGGGAGGGGGGGAGCATGTGGCGTGAGGAGCCTCCCCAAATAGGGAGGGGATCAATCCTCATCGCTAAGTATAGACAAAGTCCGTCCTCTATATCATTGCAACCTCGTGCTTAGGATCGACGAAATCAGATTACTAAAGCACTCTTGTCAGAGTTGCATGGTCTTTGAACAAAGGGACTTCACATGTAGCATCAAATACGGGGCTGGACGATTTCTTTGGTATCGACTTGCGAAATGATTCGGCTTTGAGATATACAGATTCCACGGGATCATCATGAACACAAGAATCCAAAGGCTGCCAAGAATAATCAGTTAGTACTTTTCAAATTAAACTTTTATATTAATTGATGATTGATAAATTAATTAAAGTATTGATACAATATAATTGTTACACTTGATACAAATTTAAAATTGTTATGAATATAATAAAGGAAGCAAGGCACCCGAGGAAATTATGTATAATATTTTATTGGTGTGAATGACTATTATACCCTTGATGAAATTATGTAATTACGATTGTGCCATTCGAAGTTTCCCTATAAATAGGGTTTCAGTTATTAATGAAATTCATTCCTGTGAATTCCTTAGAATTCATTCTCTCTCTATTATTTCTATATTTTTCTAACACGTTATCAGCATGAGTCTCTAACCCTTTGAGTAATATGAAAGAAGTATCTTTCTGATTGCATCTTATAGATGATCTTCATGTCGTAAACCTGGATTATTACAATTTGAAATACTCGATTTTCTATAAAATCTCTCTGTCACATTCTCTCTCTAAAGCAGACAAGACACCACACCCGTTATAAAATACCTATTCCTACAGAGCACACAATACCAATGTCAATTAGTGGAATTTTCCAAGCCAAACACAGCGAATACGGGTTTCAAAAATTAAGTAATGAAAATGGAAAGCAAAAGGGCGGAGAGGTATATATTATATATATTATATTATTATTATTTTATAATATAATAATATATAAAACTATAACATTCGTTTTCTCGAGATATAAGGAGCATATATTATCAAAATTAAATTTTCTCGACTCCATTATACTCGATTCAACGAGATCTTCGATTTGACACCAATATTGATAAGGTAAATTTTCAAAAATTTACAAATCAGTACCCCAACTTTTGAAAAAGTTACAAAATGGTCCTTGGACTTGTGAATATTTACGTATTAGTGCTTATAATGTCAAAACTTTATAAAGAGACATGTGCAGGGCCACGCACTTGCTAAGCGACTGCCGCAACAATCGTGATTAGCGGCTAGAAGTATGTATTAATGTTTTATAAAGAAATATGTGTAGCGCCACGCCAAGATCGCCGAAAGAATCGTAGCGGCGGCAGCAGATATTTCGATTTACGGCCGTTTACTTTGACAATAATTATATTTTGAAGAAATAGTTAGAACAAATTTGATTCTATAGATATTTAAGTCTCATGACTTTATTTATTGCAATTTAAATCTTTGCAACACCTCAGAACGATGATGGGTCCAACCATCACTAAAGCGGAAGATTTTATATATTTATGCAATTTATATGTTAAGTGAAGGGTAATACCTTCTACTAAGCACTTACTCCCAAGAAGTAGTTAATTATTATGCATTTTAATTCTCGCAATTTAAATTCCGTAAATTTATATTTATTGCAATAATTCCCATAAGGTAGGTTCGACCACCTATTGGAGGAAATTTAATTTCTGCAATTTAAATTTACGCACTTTAAATTTCGATATATTTCCAATGTGGTGAGTTATATCACACGATTGGTATGCATATTTTCAATGTGATGGGTTATACCACACGTTTAGAATACTTATTACAAATGTGGTTGGATTAAACCCCACAATTGGATAACTGATTTATATGTTCGATATGAATATTCTATTGATATTAAAGAAGGGATTTGAGCAAGTGATGCGGAATTTACCGTTGTATGTATTGATGAAATGAAATTGCTCAAAGAATCCCATTGTGATAAAAGAGAAAGAAAAATATCTGGTGAAAAATCTCATTATGAGATTAGTATATTGTGATATGATGAGAAATGCTTTTAAAGAAGCATTTAATAAAGGAATGTTCACTTTCCACGTCTATTGAATATTGATGGAGAAAATTGAGTAAGTGGTACTTGAAGTTACCATTGGATAAATAGATGAAAGTAAAATGCTCAATAGATCCCATGTTGATAAATCAAAGAAAATATATCGCATGGAGAGATTATATGAAGTAATCTCATCGATGATATGAGATTGTATTAATATGAAAATAAAATGCTCTTGAAGAAGCATAATCACTAAGATTTCTGTATTTGAATAAAGCCAATATGATATTATTATTATTACTCCAGAAGAAGTACAAAACAACCTAAGTGGAACATATTGAGAATATCAAAGATGGCAATAAACACTCGAAAATATAGAAATGCGAAAAGAAAATACATATTGAACCCATAAATGATGGATGCGTCTCGAGAGTATAAATACTCCGTAACTCTGCCACCCCAAACATTCGGGTTCATAATGAAAGATCCAAAGGATCTCTTTTTCGCTTGACACCGATGGTCTGTGACCGATGGGTTTCAGCTTCCATGATTTTTGAACATATGATTGAATCTTGATGAGTAGATCAAGAATCGTATTAGCGAGAACAAGTATATTTCTCATTTGAGCGAGAAATAAATTTATGTTCTACACCCTGATCTAGAAATGCTAGCAAACCATCAAAGAAATAATTAATATTCAACAAACCTATGGGTTTGTTATGAAAATTCCACTGTGCAAATGACGCTATATTGAATACTTCCTCCAGCGTGTTATAGCCGCCTGGAAAAACAATAAAAGCATCACTATTGCTCATCATGTACATCAGGCAGTCGTGGATGGATTGTGTTTGTAGCATCAATCCAGCTGGACTAATGACATTTCTAACTCCAATTCGATTACTGCCTCCAATTCGATGAAAAGGTATTACACTTGACACTCTTATCCCCCATGATTGTGCAGCCATCATAAGACTCCTTAATAGTTTGTTATTAGTCCCTCCATATAGTATATTGATATTTTGTTTCCCTAACTCCCTTACAAGTTGGTCTGCCATATCCACATATTGGATATGACCTACTAGTCTGGAGCCACCAAGAACACATATGGTTTTAATCTGGTGAGGTAAATGCTGACTTGTATGAGATGATTCTAAAATCTCTATATTCATCTCTACTCCTATCTCTCTTTTTACACTATACTTTCAACGTATAAACATGAGAGACACGAATCCCTTTATTTAAAGAAAAATTTTCAAACCAATAATTGATTGTACTATTTACTTTTTGACAAATATGAAAGAGAAAAAGGCAGAAAAATTTTAGTGAAATGACATATACCTATCGGTGATTGAAAAATAATATATATATACATATATATATCTTAAAAATTGAAAAACAATATTTACAATTACAAGAAAAACATTGATCTTCGTTATTACACCGAACTTCCTTACATTAATATGAGAAAATTATTATACTAAATTTTTCTACTAAATTTACAAACAGGATCTTCTAAAGTAAGTTTTTCAAGACTATAACGTGATTGTTCATCTTTGAATTTGGCCCATAAGGCCATCAGCTCACCTTGTACATGTCCACTAAGATGTGTCTCAAGAGCCTGTTGAATATCATCCAAAGGCTCCTTACTCAATCCATCCTTAATGAATGTTATCTTATCTTCTCGGTTACTAGACACGTACCCCACAGATTTACATCGAGTGTCACATGTCCACCGAGCACATTTGTAGCACCCTCCTAATCTTTTTGCTCTCCGTTTCTTTGAAAAACTACTTTTACCCATATCAGGCATGTATTTAGAAGGAATCGAAACCTCACCAGATAATCGAACCTTTGCTTCAATTAAACATCGAACATCTCCTGGGATGCCCTTATTCATTAGCATCCTCAACCTTTCAAGCCTACTTCGATAAATCCTTTTTAGGATTTTGATCGGTAGTGATGGATAGTATTTTCAAGATTTGAGAGCAAATTATCCATTATTATATATGGACCATTATTATGGTGAATCTTTGTAAGTGCCCTGATAATTTATAAACGCCAGATGAGGTAAGGCTCGCGTTGGAACAAGATTGAAACATGAAGCGTATGTGCTAAGATTCCACGCTTGAGCAGTGATGTGTAATAATGCTACCAAACATGATGGAATATGTCGGTGAGCTATACATATGATGAAAGTAATAAATCATGTTGAGCACTATATCTGAGATACTAGTGAAATCGATATAAGAATTTCTTGAACTAAAAGTTCAATAATACTGTTCAGAACCTGATGACCATCCCGGTTTAAATAATTATTGAAATCAATATTTCAAGTGAAGAATTAAAAGAATTCTTCAATGATTGTTCTCGATAAATGATGAAATCATTACTAGCCAATATTAGAATAAATCCTAAATATATCCGGAATAAATGATGAGAAATATGGGCCCACTCATCCTCCATGTGGACTACTAGATATTATGATATGGATCCACTAGATAGTCACATGTGTATATGATTCGTAATTTGAAATTTACGTAAATATTTGCTCACTGATGAGCATGATTTCAGATTTAATGATAAAGCTAGTAAATGTATATCCCAATACTTGAATAAATCCTCAAGGATTGAGTATGCGCATACAAGTGGGATATTATGTGGCAAATTATTTAAAGTCCTCCAATAAATTGCCAATATCGAGAATAGAATGCAAACTATATAAATTCTCATATTAAAATTTGAATGATGAGAACATATATGAGTTTTAGTGTTCAATTTTCTTAGCATGGGGAGTATTAAAGGTGAAAATAATATGTGAAATGCATCATACTATATCCTCACAATTAAAATATAAACTTGAAGTTCAAAGATGTATAAAAGATGCTATGAACAATCACATATATCGCTTAAAATGCTTTGATAAGTTAGCACGCTTGAAGCGTTGATATTATGAGATTTCCCAATCATATATATCAAAGCAAATTATTAAAGATGGTCTTAATAACTGAGGCATATACTCTTGAAGAGTATATAGACATAACTATATTGTGTAATCCTACAAGAGGATTGATAATGAGATATCTCGATAAGTTATGTCGATATGGGGAAAGAAATAAAATTGAAAGTGTCGACACACTATGAAAAGATAGCGCTACATACTATCAATAATAGTGAGGATATTAAAATCCATCGAAAATGCCGATCTTTGAAATATATGCCCTTATGATTAAAGTGTTCATGCACGGGTTTAATGAGAAATGAGAATGAAACTCTTGAAGAGGTTTCAAATGTATTATTGTATCACAGATGCAACGGCTCAAAATATCTACATTGATATTGTTGAGAAATTCATATCTTGTACTCTTTTCCTTGATTGATGTTTTTGTCCCAAAGGGTTTTTCTCAAACAAGGTTTTTAATGAGGCATTTAATCTCAATTCAATATGAAATCTCGAGAAGAGATTTAGGTATATATCTCGATATAGTGAGAAAATGAGATCGTTGTTGATTGCATATATCTGAATATAACATGATATTATATAACATCTAAAATTTCATTCACGTGGAGATGAATGAAGAGTATCAACCAATGTATATGATACTCATACAAATTTATGAAAGATTTTGAAATGCTTGCAAAGATACTTGTATAAAATACGCGTTGCACTCTTTTTCCTTGACCGAGGTTTTATCCCATTGGGTTTTCTAGCAAGGTTTTTAATGAGGCAACATTAAAGCGTATTCACATGAATAATGTACTCTTTTTCCTTCATTGGATTTTTCCCATTGGGTTTTTCCTAATAAGGTTTTAACGGCATATTCATGGTATATTGAGACGACAGAGAAATCGATCTGATGTATCTATTGGATCAAGTTATAATAGAGACAATATTTTAGATTCAAGCGATGATGATATTGAAATCTTTTACCGTAAGAAAGATATCGATCCTCAAGATATGAAATCAAACGGAGTAGTACTATTTTTCCTTCGATCAAGTTTTTTCCCACTGGGTTTTCTTGTGAGGTTTTAACGAGGCGTACGTACTTCTATATTGGTGATCGACATCGGGGAGAAATATTTCGACGAAGCGATATATGATCATTCTAAACTTTCCTACAATCAGTTTGAAAGTATCATTGGGTTTTTCTCCAAACAAGTCCAGAAGACGTTTATACTAATAGTCATTCAAGGGGGAGTGTTATGAATATAATAAAGGAAGCAAGGCACCCGAGGAAATTATGTATAATATTTTATTGGTGTGAATGACTATTATACCCTTGATGAAATTATGTAATTACGATTGTGCCATTCGAAGTTTCCCTATAAATAGGGTTTCAGTTATTAATGAAATTCATTCCTGTGAATTCCTTATAATTCATTCTCTCTCTATTATTTCTATACTTTTATAACAAAAATCAATTTTTTAGATTAATTGATACAACTCAATTATTGTATTAATTTAAAACAATTATTATTGTAATTGATATAAATTTAAAATTTAATTGATTTAATATCCTATTTTATTTTTGAATCCCTTAACTAGTTTCCCGTCAAAATGTAAGAGAAAATGAAAGAAATAAAAACCGTTATTTCTTCCAGTCTAAAATATTATTTTTTAATACTAACGGCAGTACTTTTATTTACTGAATAAAATGCATGGTGCATGGTACATGGTACTGAACACATAGCTTGAGGCCTTACAACATGCATATTTGGTACATGGTACTGAACAAACACACAGGTCAACACACAATACTTACATACAAGGAAATGCATACCATAAGAAACAAGATTCAAAGTAACCTCAAGCTGTGAAGAGAGCTTTAACAGAGTCCCATTTAAACTTCATATTCTCCAACTTCTTGTTCGCAAGATCCACCTCTGACTCTTTGCCTTCGATTTTGCGAGACTGCTCCTTGGCAAGAGCATAAACTTGCTTCGTCTGCTTCGATACTTCATTTCTTTCCTCCTTAAGTTGTCGACTTTTGCTCCTGAGTACTTCTAGCTGCATCTCCAGTTCCTTTTCTTTTTCACTCAACTCAGCGAGTTTAGTCTTTATTTCTCCTTCGGTTTTTACCAAATCTTCAAGCAGATTGTTGGTTTTCTCCAAAGTAGAATAGAGACGCTGGTTGCTACTTTTTACCTGAACGGAATCTCTCCAGTCTTGTAGCATTGTGGGAAAAGTATCTTTCAAATTCATAATTTCTTTGGCTTGTTCGGCAGAAAGCAGAGAGAGGTTGTCGCTAAGTATAGACAAGGTCTCTATCATTGCAGTCTCATGCTTGGGATCAACCAGATCGTCTAAAGGAAATGAAAGCAGATTGTTAAAGCACTCTTTTGCCAGAATTGCGTGGTCTTTGAACAAAGGGACTTCACACATAGCATCTGATTTTGGGCTGGATGATTTCTGGGGTGCCGACTTGAGAAATGATTTCGCCTTGACGTATACAGATTCCACAGGGTCATCATGAACAGAAGAATCCAATGGCTGACAAGAATAATCAATTAAATATCAACCAAGGAACCAGGCCAATAGGAGATGTAATCTAACAAGATCAAAGTTCAAACTAAAGAAAGTGAGCTTACTTTATCTGTAGAAACTGGCAGAGCATCAGGAGGATCAAATACTTCAGCTTCAATCAGCAATGTGTCGTTAACAAGATAACCCTCATTTCTATCACACAATTTACTAAGCGGATGAAAAAACTTGAAGCCCCAATCACTTCTTTTGAACTGAATGTGTGTTCCTCTTCTGCATGAGGCAACTGTGCTCAGCATATGTTCGGCTATGTCTCTGTGTGTGGCATTTTTTATTTTTCTTTTTATCTTTTATTTTCTCTTTTCCTTTTTCTTTGTGGTGGGTGGTGTTTTTTTTTTTTTTTTGGGTGGTGGTGGGTGTTTTGCGTTTTCCGAGTGTCGCTTTTCCCAATTTTCTTGAGATCACCTTTTCACACCACTCATTTTTTAACACACTATTAATCTATAAAAATGTGTATACAGTGCTTGCAGTCATTGGCTCATCACAACAACGAAACTTGGTAAGTGATTTTAAGTTTTTCAACTCAAAATTTGGGATGTTGAACTTCGTCGAAAGCAATTTAACAATTATAAACTCAAAACTATAAGCCAATCAATTTCATCTTCTAGACTGCATAACAAAGTAACAAAATCCATGATGAAGAGATGGATTTCTTAGTTCATCAATCAAGTATCATCCTAATGGTCGTTCATAAATACCTTTCTCAACAGTCTTCTTGTTATCCAACTGGTTTATCAAAGCGATCTTGAACTTGGTAGCTCTATTCCACCCATAAGGTAAGCTAGCTGAATTAGCAACATCGAGATAAACTGACAAATAGTCGACTTTATTTCCTCTCGGAAAAAGGAGTAACCTCCTGTAGAAGTACAAACATAAAACTCATCCAATCAAACACAAGTAACCCGCAACTGTCCATTCTTCGCAAGAAAAGTTTTAATTTCCACAACTGAGGCATACCATTTATGTTCATTGACCACAAATGTCCTAGAGTATAGCTTTGTTTCGGTTAAACTAGTGAAATTCTCGATCCTCCAAATAAATCTCGCCGACAGAGAATCCTTCACTTGCTTCTTCTCTGCAACTTTAACAATTTTCTTAGTTCAGTAGACATAAAACAAGAATCAGATATGCCCATTATCAAATATATCACACCGGATTCGGCCATAAAAATTAACCAAGTGTAACACAGTCGAATTTGGAGCGCGGAGATAGATTAATTCACCTTCCATGCTGACAGAGCTTGGCCAAATGGGACTGTAATGCTAGCCTTTTACTCAATCTCTAACTGCACACAACAAAGAGGAATACATAAGCAATATAGTAGCACAGATAATCACATATACTAGGCATCATTACAGAGATTACACAACTCCTCGATAAGATTGACTGTAATGAATTATTAAATTCAAAAATTGGGGGAAAACCAAAAAAAAAAAAAAAAGGGTTTAAATCAACGGCTATGAAAGAGGCACTAATTGCTCTGTGTTTTCAAGCAGGCACAATTATGAGATCAAGCAAACAGCGGAAAAAAAGTTGATCAGAAACAAGTCGACAAAATAAATGATGATCGAATTAGAAACTAGGCCGAAATGATACTTCAGAATTAAGTAGAAAATTTTACAAGGGGAAGAAGAGCAGAGAGTAATTAACAAGCTTCCAACAAAGAAATTAACTACAAGATGATCACCAAATCGGTGAACTCTACGCATTACCAGAATCCCAGAGCAGAATAGTATAGTACGAAGAGAAAGCCAAAGTCTTCATCGGGCCACTGATTGTTTCGTGTTCATTATTATCAGTCTTTTGGCTTCCTACAAGAAAGTTAAGCACGTCAACACCAAGTTGACTCATCGGTGTCTCTTTTTCTCGACTTTTCTTTCCCCACTTCCATTAAAGAAAACGGGGAGATAAAAGGACAAATGACAGTACAAAGCCGATCATCCACATCTCCGCTAAAGCAATGTCTAGCAATTTTTTACTATTTAATGGCACAATCATGCAATTAGGTCTTGTTCTATCCAGGATAAATTTTATCCTACACTCTTTTCTCTCATTTTTTCAACTATATACACATTTTTCAATATAATATTAACCACATATTTTATACGGAATACCGTATGGATAACTTTTATCCCCAATCAAACAACCCGTTAATGGCACAAAGTGTCAAGTATAATATCTAATTTTTTAGATATTCCCCTTATTTTTTTATAGGATAAAATTTTGTTGATTTGAATTGTGTATAAATTATATGATTAAAAATCAGAAATAGTGTATTAAAAAATATAAAGTAATTGTGTGTGGTTGAAAATGGGGAAAGAAAAAATTATTTTGAAAATTATTGTGAATCAAACAAGGCCATTGTCGGTGACATCTTCTAGTACTTAATTTAAGTAGATTTTACGCATGCACCGGAAGTATTAAAATTTTTTAAGTATTTATTTTGGAATAGGAAAAATGTGTTATGGCTATACAATTTAAATATAACTTTGGCATTACATAGAACATAGAAAATATTATAATTTCAATGCATTACAACAATTTATTTTAATTGGCCCAAAATCCCATATGGTCTAGTGACATCCGGGCTGGTCTTGTATCCCCTTGGTCAAGGTTTTAATTCATGTCCCCTACACTCCCCTCATAGTTAAAAAAATAATAATAATTTTTGATTTTGGAGGTTGGTTATTATTGTTGGAGATTATCATAATTAATAAATTATTGAACTTGAGTAGATGAGAACTATTATTATGCTATAACGTAGTTCACACACTTGAAATAATCAGCTATGAACTGTATTACACCTAAAAATATTAATGAATATGTAAATTGATAATCTTTCTTCTTTTACGGGATTGGAGAAATTATAATCATGCAACAAACAAATAGTAATTTCAAATACAAATTAATACTTTCATTAATTTCAAAGTGAAACAAAACTACTATAGATTTTGACATACTTCCTTACATAAACATTCGCGCTAACATTTGTCGAATTTCCTTCTTTATCATAACATCTTTAAACCAGATACACTTGTTACTCTAGATATTGCAATGTAAAGTTGTCTATGGTTGGATTATTGAACTAATATATATTGTGTTCATCTAACATTGTTTCCAAGCCAGAAACAGTTTCTTCATTTTATAAAATTAACATCTAATTTTTCAATGTTCGTTATTGACATTCACTTATACTTTCACTCATGGTCGCTTTATTAGATTTCCAAAAGCGTAAAATTAACATCTAATTGAGGACTATTTAAAATTTTTTTTTTAATCTATTTTCGTGGTGGTAGAAAGTAAAATACTTATGATACGATTAAACGTCATTTGAGTTATTAAAGAGTTTTTTACAATTTATATTATTATTATTATTATTATTATTATTATTATTATTATTATTATTAATTTCAATTTTTAAAAAAAACAAACAAAATATTTTCGGCAAAAGTGGACACGATAAACAATCAAGGACGGAAATAACTGTAATTAATTAAAAGAAATTGACAATAATAATTATCACAATTTACACATGTGACGAACGAAAAGATAACACATTAAAAATAAAGAACTCACGAAACAATAATAAAATTACCAATTACTAATAAAATAATAATTAGCTATACAAAACAAAAGAAACTAATATTAATATTAATAGGGATAAAGTAACGTTGTCGCACTAAGGAAGTGGTGGAGGATGAGGAGATACGACTACCACCACCAGAGTTGCATTTATGTATTCACATAAGTTAATAGTACAAATTTTGTATCGAAGCTACACTTTTTAAAGATTATGTCGACTCATCTGATTGTATATAGAGCCAGGAAGATCGATATACAAAGGTTAAGTTTATGTACTATTCCTCCCTCCTCTTTTATTTTTCCTCCATGTTTCATTTATTGATTTAGGGATCTTTCCCAAATTAATATAAACACACGTCGATCTATTCAACTTTTTTTTGTTTCTTTTTGTTTTTGTTTTTGTTTCTGTTTCTTTTTTTATCCTCCATAAATGATCAATTGTTATTATATTAAAAAAATAATTAAAAAATTAAAATTTACAGGACCATAAACAAAATGTAATATTTTTTCTAAGAAGATAGTATTATTCAATACAACTACTCAAACATAGCATTCGCTATCGGAAATTACAGCAATTGAGGGGGGAGATCTTCCCTCTTTTTTTGTAATATCTTTCGGAAATTACTTGCGGAGTTCTTGATTGTTATTTTTGCAGGAGGTTACGCATCTACCAGAAATTACAGCAATTGAGGGGGAAGATCTTCCCTCTTTTTCCAGTAATGTCTTCCGGAAATTACTTGCGGAGTTCTTGATTGTTATTTTTGCAGGAGGTTACGCATCTATCCAAAAGGACTTGATGAAGCAATCGACCATTTGTCCATTTACCTCGAGGTTCCCAATCCAGAGTGCTTACCAGATGGTTGGTATAGATCAACCAAGTTTAATTTATCTCTGATCAACCAGGTGCACAACCAGAAGACATTCAAGAAAGGTACATCGCACCCATTAGAAGGACACTAAAACACTTGAATCAATATACTCGTCGGTTGGATGGGTAATTTATTGTGGTAGATAAATTTGATCTACAGTAATATCGTTAATTGTTTAATCTTGTCAAGTAATTTGTTTCAGGGTAGCAGAGTTTCCTCTACTAAGTATAAATATGATAATATTTAAATTTGGAAACACCATGCCGTCAAACTTGGAATCCAGTTGCATTTGTGCCATCATCCAAGATCACTTTTCACTTATCCGATCTCGTCGTTAAAGCTAAACCAGGTGACGTTATTACACTTACTTCTCAGATATTATTTTGGCTGCTTTGGAGACAACAATAAAAATCCCTCCCACTCAGCTATTATCAAGAGCTCATATTTTCTTATTGACAAGTTGTTGCATGCTGGTATTGATACTGATTTCCGGGGAAGGTTTTGGTATTACACCCCGTTCCTCTGTATATCTTTGAATTTTAATAAAACTTTTATCTTAGTCTTGGATTTTCGAGATAGGATAGTTCCCTTTAAAAAAAAAAATGTTGCAGTAACGTTAAACGATATATCATAGTCTACTCTTGCTACTAAACAAACACAAAGAGGTCAACACACAATACTAATGGAAAAGGAAACGCCTACCAAAAGAAACAAGAATCAAAGTAACCTCAAGCTGAGAAGAGAGCTTTAACAGAAGCCCATTTAAACTTCATATTCTCTAATTTCTTGTTTGCAAGCTCCACCTCTGACGCTTTGCCTTCGATTTTGCAAGACTGCTCCTCTGCCAGAGCATAAACTTGCTTTGTCTGCTTCGAAACTTCTTTTCTTTCCTCCTTAAGTTGTCGACTTTTGCTTCGTAGCACCTCCAGCTGCATTTCCAGTTCCTTCTCTTTTTCAGCCAACTCAGAGAGCTTACTCTTTATTCCCTCTTCAGTTTTCACCAAATCTTCTAGCAAATTGTTGGTTTTCTCAAAAGTAGACCAGAGGCGTTGGGTACTAACTTTAACCTCATCCGACTCTTTCCAATCCTCTAGAATTCCCGGAAAAGTAGCTTTCAGATTTATAATTTCTTTCGCCTGTTCGTCAGAAAACAAAAAAAGGTTGTCGCTAAGTATAGACAAGGTCTCTATCATTGCAGCCTCATGCTTGGGATCAACTAAATCGTCTAACGGTAATGAAATCAGATTGTTAAAGCACTCTTTCGCCAGAATTGCATGGTCTTTGAACAAAGGAACTTCACATGTAGCATCGGTTACTTGGCTGGACGACTTCTTGGGTTTCGACTTGAGAAACGATGCAGCTTGGATGTATAAAGCTTCCACGGGATCATCCTCAAGAGGAGAATCCAAAGGCTGACAAGAACAATCATTTAGAAATGAAACTACGAACCCTGCCAATCAAAGATGTGACCTAACAAAATTAAAGTTAAAACTAAAGAAAGTGAACTTACTTTATCTGGAGAAACTGGAAAAGCATCAGGAGGATCGGATACTTCAGTTTCAATCAGCAATGTGTCATTAACAAGATACCCGTCATTTTTATCACGCAATTCACTAAGAGGATAAAACGATGTGAAGCCCCAATCACTTTCTTTTGCAGTGAATAGGTGATATGATTCTGCATGAGACAACTCTGCTCAGCATATATTCGGCTATGTCTTCGTGTGTGCATGACCCTCCCTCCCTCTCTCCCCCCCTCGAAAGAAACACATATTTATAAACCTTTGCCGTGTTTGCCAAATCACTTTATATCCACCCAAGTTTCTCGAGATCACCTTTTCACCACTCATTTACTCATTTTTGTACACATATAATAATCTATAGAAATGTTTATAAACTCCTTGTCAAACATACTCTAGCCTTGCAAACGCTGAACTTTATACATTAGAAGTGAGATTGATCGGTGTTAGAATTTGAATTCAAATTAAATTCAAATGTCAAATGCAAAGAAAATTTGTGAAAATAAGTGGGTGGAGATTGGTGTACTACATGAGGGTTGTAGGAGATATGTGGATGTGATTTATTTGACAAAATTGAAATTCAAATGTAAATGAGTTTGATAACATGGGCTCAGAGTTTTAAAAATATGAATCTTGTGACTGAAAGCAGCTTCTTTTTTTAATTTTTTGTAATTATTATTTTTTTTATAATTAGTGATTAAAAGCAACTTAACAATTACAAACACTCAAAAGTATGAGCGAATCAATTTCATACTGCATAAAAAAGTTATAAGTCCAAGATAAAGAGATCGATTTCATAGTTCAAGTATCATCCTAGTGGTTGTTTATAAATACCTTTCCTGACAGTCTTCTTGTTGTCCATCTGATTTATCAGAGCAATCCTGAACTTGGCATTTCTATTCCATCCATCAGGTAAGTTATTCGAATTAGGAACATCGAGATAAACTGACAAATAGTCAACTTTATTTCCTTTTGGGAAAAGAAGTAACCTCCTGCAAAGGTAGGCTTATAAAACTCATCCAATCAACCGGAAATGTGAAATTTTAACAAGAAAAGTCATATTTGCCACTACTGAGGCATACCATCTATGTTCATTGACCACAAATGTCCTGGAGTAAAGCTTTGATTCGGTTAAACTGGTGAAATTCTCAATCCTCCATACCAATCTTGCCGCCAGAGAATCCTTCGCTTGCTTCTTCTCTGCAACTTTGACACTTTCCTTCATTCAGTAAATCAGTAGACGTAAAACAAGAAACAGATATGCCCATATTCAAATATATCATATTCGATTTCAGCTTGAAATGCAAATTTCAGAAACCGATAATGCTCTCGTTCAGCTATAAAAATTAACTAACTATAACACAGTCAAATTTAGATAGATTAATTCACCTTCCATGCTGACAGAGCTTGGCCAAATCAGACTGTAACGCCAGCCTTTTACTCAATCTCTAACTGCACACAATAGAAGAGGAATACATAAGCGATATAGTAGTGCAGATAATAACATATAGTAGAGTTAGGCATCATTACACAGATTACACCACTCCTCCATGAGATTGATTGTAATGAATTATTAAATTCAAAAATTGGCAAAAACCGTTTAAATCAACGGCCACAAAAGAAGCTATTCAGTCTAGGTTTTCAACCAGGCACAATTATGAGATCAAGCAAAGAGGGGAAAATAGCAAAATAAATGTGGTTCAATTAGAAACTAGACCAAAATGATACTTCAAAATTAAGTAGAAAATTTTTCACGGGAAAGAAGAGAAGACGGTGATTAACAAGCTTCCAACAAAGAAATTAACTACTAAATACCGGATGATGTCCAAATCGGTGGATCGAGGCATTACCAGAGTGCTCGAAGCAGACTAGTTTAAACTTTAAGCCGAAGTCTTCTCTGATCGTTTCGTCTTCGTTATGATCAGCCTTTCGGCTTCCCCAGTTCCCGTACACGAAAGATAAGCGCGTCAACGCCGAGTTGATCTCTTTTTCACGACGTTTGCTTTCTCCACTTCAAATTTAATTATTAAGGGAAAATATATATATATATATATATATATATATATATATATATAGTGACAATCCTGTATAAAAGAAAACCACGTGGGCGAGAGCCGAAAGTGCAAACTTTACCCGAACAAAAGCCGAATCTAATCCACCGCTAATAGCATTTCCAATGCAACACTCTCTATTGTGCTTATGTAGCAAAAGATATTGACATTATAACAAAAAGCTTCTCTAATGCAGTAATATTTATATTATATATGTGGCAAATTATTATTTCATTTTTAGAAAAAATAAAGAGAGTGAAATAAAATGATTGGATAGTGAGCTTTAAATTCATAGTAGACATTGTCAAGTGTAATGTTTAAAGTTAGACATTGCCCTTGACAATATCTAACATTTAATGTGTCACACAATCAACTTTTTGCCATTTATCAAAATCTTTTCCCTTAACATTGTTATATTGGAGATGTTCGAAGAGCATCTCCAATGCAACAATGTGCACGTTGCACATGTGGCAAATGAAATTAATATTATACCAAAAAATGTCTCCAATGCAATAACGTTAATAGTGTATGTTGCAAATTATTATTATTAAATCCTTACAAAAAAATAAAGAGAGAGAATTATGGTGATTGGATAAATACTATTATATTAAATGTAGACATTGTTAGAGACAATATCTAGAATTGGACATTACCCTTGACAATGTTAAACATTAAATGTGCCACATGTGCATTATTTTGTCATTTGTCATGAAATTTCCTCTTAACATCGTTGTCATGAAATCTCCAATGAAATCTCCAAATTCGGTAGTATTTTATAGTTCAAATTCACTAGTATTTTAGTCTTGTGGTAAATTTTGCTAGTTAAAATCTAAAATGTCTATTGCAGTAGTTAAATAATAGTCAATTTTAACATGTATATGTATCATTGTGCATGTGGCATCTCTCAATGCTAACGTGTAGTTTGGATAGTCATTTAGGAAAGATATATACACAAAATTCGAGTAGATCCCATATTTTTTCAATTTTATTTTTAAAAATTATTTTTCTCACTTTACTTCAATTTTTCCTCACTTTTTCTTACTCGCCCAGATCATGTCTAAAAATATACATTTGTCTACATATTCTCTATTACTATTTTAATTTCTACACCTCTTCTCTTTTTCACATAAAAAAAAAAAATCCGCATACGTCCCTCAAAAAATAAGATAAAATAAAAATGAGTTATTTTCAAACATTCTTTTTTTTTTTCAAAATAAAACCCCATAATCTTTAATTAATTATCATTGGACCCCCTCAATGGAATCTACTATTTTATCCGTTAACTTTGGTGTTTTTATCTTTGTTTGGGCTAAAGTTTAGGAGTAAAACTTGAAATAACATTTTATTTCATAATTTGAATCTTTTTAAACTTCATAAATTTTAACAATGTGCACCAAAATCTTTTAAACTTCATAGTTTTAACTTCATTTTTTGCAATTTAGTCCTACATTTTTAATTTCACAATTTCAATATTGTTTTTGGAAAATTGTTGGAAATGATCCATAATTTTATGATTGCTGTGAAATTGGTCCGAAATTAAAAAAAAAAGGTAGCATGATATTGATTTTATCGAATTAATTAATTTTATACTAATTTTATTTGATCTATAATTAATTTTATTGAATTTATTTGACACGGATTAAATAATTTTTATCGATAATTTTCAATAGAATAAAATTTCTTCACATTAATATTATAATTTTAAAAAAATTCCTCAGCATTAGAGATGCCCACATTTCAATTTTAATTAACAATTAATAATAAATATAACTATTTTATCTCCATAAAATTTTAGTAGAAATATATCATTATAAAAACTATACCAAATGTAAAGAAATAATAAAATAAAATATAAAACTGAAAATAAAAAACCCTAAATATGACGGCGACTTTGCAGCTTGGTAACCAGGGGAAACCCCCAGGGCCTGAGATTGCTGGTTATACCAAAGAAATTAGGAGCTTTCATCTGATTTCTTGATCGACAATCAATTGTTGTACCAAATTTGGTACAAGTAGCAAATTTTCATCTGCTAGCGACTTTGCTAGTAGGGGGCAAAATCGTGGAAAGCCCACTAAATTGTTGTTGGTAAGGTGGGTGTTTCTGGGTTGGGAGTGGTTGGGTTAGAAGTGGGGTTTGTTTAATTTAATTTTATTATTTTTCTATATCCGGGATTTTTTTATAATGATATATTCATACTAAAATTATATAAATTACATTTTTTATTAACTGTTGGTTATTTTTTTTTAAAAAAAAACTATTGGTTGAAATCAAAATGTGCATTTGTTTTATTCTAAATAATTTTTTGAAAAATTATGATATTAATATGATCAAATTCTACTATGTTGAAAATATTAGACAAAAATTATTTAATCGGCGGCAAAATTATTTAATTTTCTGTATGTTGCAAATTATTATTATTAAATCCTTACAAAAAAATAAAGAGAGAGAATTATGGTGATTGGATAAATACTATTATATTAAATGTAGACATTGTTAGAGACAATATCTAGAATTGGACATTACCCTTGACAATGTTAAACATTAAATGTGCCACATGTGCATTATTTTGTCATTTGTCATGAAATTTCCTCTTAACATCGTTGTCATGAAATCTCCAATGAAATCTCCAAATTCGGTAGTATTTTATAGTTCAAATTCACTAGTATTTTAGTCTTGTGGTAAATTTTGCTAGTTAAAATCTAAAATGTCTATTGCAGTAGTTAAATAATAGTCAATTTTAACATGTATATGTATCATTGTGCATGTGGCATCTCTCAATGCTAACGTGTAGTTTGGATAGTCATTTAGGAAAGATATATACACAAAATTCGAGTAGATCCCATATTTTTTCAATTTTATTTTTTAAAAATTATTTTTCTCACTTTTACTTCAATTTTTCCTCACTTTTTCTTACTCGCCCGTATCATGTCTAAAAATGTACATTTGTCTACATATTCTCTATTACTATTTTAATTTCTACACCTCTTCTCTTTTTCACATAAAAAAAAAAAATCCGCATACGTCCCTCAAAAAATAAGATAAAATAAAAATGAGTTATTTTCAAACATTCTTTTTTTTTTCAAAATAAAACCCCATAATCTTTAATTAATTATCATTGGACCCCCCCCCCCCCTCAATGGAATCTACTATTTTATCCGTTAACTTTGGTGTTTTTATCTTTGTTTGGGCTAAAGTTTAGGAGTAAAACTTGAAATAACATTTTATTTCATAATTTGAATCTTTTTAAACTTCATAAATTTTAACAATGTGCACCAAAATCTTTTTAAACTTCATAGTTTTAACTTCATTTTTTTGCAATTTAGTCCTACATTTTTTAATTTCACAATTTCAATATTGTTTTTGGAAAATTGTTGGAAATGATCCATAATTTTATGATTGCTGTGAAATTGGTCCGAAATTAAAAAAAAAAAAAGGTAGCATGATATTGATTTTATCGAATTAATTAATTTTATACTAATTTTATTTGATCTATAATTAATTTTATTGAATTTATTTGACACGGATTAAATAATTTTTATCGATAATTTTCAATAGAATAAAATTTCTTCACATTAATATTATAATTTTAAAAAAATTCCTCAGCATTAGAGATGCCCACATTTCAATTTTAATTAACAATTAATAATAAATATAACTATTTTATCTCCATAAAATTTTAGTAGAAATATATCATTATAAAAACTATACCAAATGTAAAGAAATAATAAAATAAAATATAAAACTGAAAATAAAAAACCCTAAATATGACGGCGACTTTGCAGCTTGGTAACCAGGGGAAACCCCCAGGGCCTGAGATTGCTGGTTATACCAGCAAATTAGGGAGCTTTCATCCTGATTTGCTGATCAGCAATCAATTGTTGTACCAGCTGGTACAAGTAGCAAATTTTCATCTGCCGCGACTTTGCTAGTAGGGGGCAAAATCGGGTGGAAAGCCCACTAAATTGTTGTTGGTAAGGTGGGTGTTTCTGGGTTGGGAGTGGTTGGGTTAGAAGTGGGGTTTGTTTAATTGAATTTTATTATTTTTCTATATCCGGGATTTTTTTATAATGATATATTCATACTAAAATTATATAAATTACATTTTTTATTAACTGTTGGTTATTTTTTAAAAAAAAAAAACTATTGGTTGAAATCAAAATGTGCATTTGTTTTATTCTAAATAATTTTTTGAAAAATTATGATATTAATATGATCAAATTCTACTATGTTGAAAATATTAGACAAAAATTATTTAATCGGCGGCAAATAAATTCAATGGTTGGTATAGATCAACGAAAATTAATTTATCTCTGATCAACCAGGTGCACAACAAGAAGACATTCAATAAAGGTACATCACACCCATTAGAACGACACTCAAACATTTGAATCAATATACTCGTCTGTCGGATGGGTAATTTGCTGCGGTAGATAAAATTGATCGACTATAATATCGTTAAGTGTTTAATCTTCTCAAGTAATTTGTTTCAGGGTAGCAGAGTTTCCTCTACTGAGTTTAAATATGATAATATCATATCACCCTTGTTGCTGTTTTGCATAAGAGTAGAAGCACCAACTAGTTACAGTTTCCTCTGCCCAAATGCAGAAATGGAACATGAATTTAAGGAAGATTGCTATGATTGGGGGCTCCGGATTCTTTCTTCCTCTTAGCTGAAATATACGTTGTTGATGCTTTTCCACTTCCCGCAAATAGCGTAAGTACGATTATATTTCTGTCATGTCTCCATATTTCAATGACGTTTGTGTTTATTCTGGTTCCTAATTGTTTATTGCCACCAGCTTTCTGATTCTTCCACTTCCTTGGAAATTGAATCTACTTATGATGAAGTCGAATCTCCTCTCAAGTCGATATCAAGGAAAACAATCTGCCCAGAATCCAATGTTACATCTGTTGTGCCTTCATTTGAAGACCACGCAAGTCTTGCGAAGGCTCGTTTTGATCAACTGATTTTGTTTCCTTTAGATAATTTAGTTGATCCTAAGATTGAAAGCGCAATGGTAGAGTGCTTATCTATACTTTGCAACAACCTTTCGTTGTTATCCGACGAACAGGCCAAACAAATTATGAGGTTAAAAGATATATTCCCAACATCTATACGGGAATGGAGAGATGCGGCTCAAATTAAAACTGGTTACTAGCATCTCTGGTCTACTCTGGGAAAGACGAACAATTTGCTTGAAGATTAGGTCAAAACGGAAGAGGGAATAAGGACTAAACTGGATGGATTGAATAAGAGAGAAATGGAACTCCAGAAGCAGTTGGAGGAACTTAAATGCACAAGTGAACAGCTCATTGAGGAAAGAATAGAAATATCGAAGCAAACAAAGAAAGTTTTTGCTCTTGCAAAGGAGCAAGCTGGTAAGCTTGAAGGCAAACAGCCTCATGTGGATCTTGCAAACAAGAAGTTCGAGGATTTGACATCAAAATGGAGTTCCTCTTCGTTGAGCTTCGCTTAAGCTTTATATCTTCATCCCAACATCGTACATTTGGGGATGCCTACATTTTGTTCACTGTTTGTCACCTCATTGAGTTAATCAAATTTCAAGTTTAGCTTGTGGTGTTACCTTTTAATTTTGGTTGGTTGAAAACTTATATATTAATTGTGAGTTTATCTTTACTTCCACAAAATAAATTAAAAATTTAGAATGATCATCTTGTCTTTCATTGGATTTCTTGTTTCTCTCTGGTAGCATTTTTTAAGTTGTGGTGTTTTCATATGTGCATTTATACCTCTGGCTCGTGTATTCAACATCGATTAGTAAGCATAGTCATGTCATGTAGTTGAATTTTGAAAAGCTTCATCCTATTGTGTTTGATGCAATATGCTAAATATGATTTGAGAATTCCTGAGGCTTAATGCACCCCCATTTTTCTGAGTGTGCCCTCCATTCTAAACTCTTCCCATTTTGCCCTTTTTTTTGTGTGTTTGGCCTGCATTGTCCGAACACCTGCAAACTTAAAAAGGGGGGTTTTAAGCTTGAAGAAGGTTTTTTTTTTTTTGTTTTTTGGTGTTCGGTCTACATTGGCTAAACACCTTTGAAACTGCCTCTAATGGCAGCTCCATCTTCTTTTCCATTTTCTCTCTCTCTTTTTCTTCTTCTTTTTCTTCTTTTTCTTCTCTAAAGGGCAAATGGAAAGAGTTTGGAATGGGGGTGCACTCAGAAAAACCGGGGGTGCATTTAGTCTCACCCTTTGTGAATTTCTAAATTGCAAATAACTTGTTTGACGCTGCTTTTTAGTTAGTTACATGTACTATGGTAGAAATGTTGATTTGTTGGAAAGAGTGACCCAGAAACCCAACTTTCTGTTGCAAATGTTGTATAGAATAATAGAAACTTGTATTTATCAAATTTTCTTTAAATGGAAACGTCAGACGGTGAATGGCTAAGGAACTTACACTTTTACCAGCATTTATTAACTTCCGTAATTCAAAAATCAAGTTATTTGTGCAAATGCGGTATCGGTCTGAATTGGGTGATCGGTTAGCACGAATCTAAGCCTAATACAACCCTTTGTATTAACTCCAAAGATGATTACAAGTCGCTCAACATTCCTTTTTTCCAAAACGCAAAGGAAATGGAAAAATTTGCATAAAACTAATAAAACACAAATTACATGCCTAAGAGTGATGGTATTAGTGGCGAAGCCACTGATAGTAAATTATAAGAGTGTTAGGAACTTAGGATGGGTGTAAAAATTGATTTTTATGTGTTTTTATATAATATAAGAGAGAGAATGAATGGAGTTGAATGGTGGAGATTTGTGTAATACAGGTAGGTCCTACGAGATATGTAGATGTGACATAAGAGAGAGAATTAATGAGATTGAAAAGAATGTGTAAAAATATATAAAAAAGTGTAAAAATATGTAAAAGAACAAGGGTTATGGGTCTAAAACAAACACCTTTTGCTAATTTTATGTCGAAACTATGGAAAACTAGATCATCATCAATTATACATCTATGTAATAGATAAAAAATAAGAAGTATGATTTTTTGAAGAAAATTAATCGAACAATCGCCCAATCAAAATCTGAGTGACACTCAAATTAATGTTGATTGGGTGATTGCTCACAGTTATTTCGAGTGTCACCCAAATTATACTATGCAATCGTGTAATGTAAGGTGCGCGCAATCACACGAGTTGCGTGTACCTTATTTTTTATTAAATTTGTTTGACTGAATTTTTAACTATTAGACTTAAAACCATAATTTACTTGATTTACCCTTAAAATTAAGCCACTATCATTTGGAGCGGTGGAATTATTGACCCGGGGGTGTGTGCAAACACCCCCCCCCCCCCCCAAAAAAAAACTCTATTCCAATTTTATCTCTAAAAAAAATAATAAAAAAATACAAAGCCTGATCGATGGCGGCCGAAACCACCATTAATGACGGTTTTCTGGTGGTCACCACCAACAGGTGGTCGAATCTCGAAACCACCATTGATGGTGAGGTGGTTGAAACCGCCATTATTAGTACTTTGACCACCTGCTTGGGTGTTTGGCTAGCACTAACCGAACGCCGCCAGCAGTGGCCGAACACAATTAAAATTGAAATGAAGGGTGTGCATTTAGCTGCATCCTTTATTGATGGAATGCTCATGCAATGGCAATGCCCATTAAAGTGACTTGATATTGCGTGCCACATTAGCATGCGGGCTTAAAATTGGGCTCTAGTCCAACCCGGAACCAGACCGAACAGCCCATATCGAATAAGACAAAATTCCAAATTCTAGCCCTAGCTCGTCGACTAATCCCCTCCCTGAATCTTCAGTACAAAATTAGGGTTAGGGTTTAAGATCTTATCTGGCCCTCTCACCACATCTTGAAAGTTGTATATTCTCTTGTGTTGTATTATTAAAGGTATTGATTATAGTTTTAGATGGGTAAGAAAGAGAAGAAGGTTAAAGGAGCGAAATCGGAAGAAGTTTCATCGTCGGATGAAGGGAAAGGAAAAAATTCAATTGAGGAAGTTAATACGGATGATGATGCAGAGGCCAATGAAGACCTGAGTTTGAAAATCGTTCAAAAAGCCGTGCTACGGGCATGTAATGGGGATCCCGAGAAGGACGGGGTTTGTGAAGTTGTTACGTATTTGAAGAAGGACGAGAAAAAGAAAAAGGAGAAAGCGGAGAAGAAAAAGAAAAGGAAGAGCAAGGAGGCGGAGGCCCCTCCAGAAAATGTTGTAAGTATTGAATTTACAGTATTCTAGCTGGAAAGAAAATAATTGTAGGTTTTCTTATTTGTAATTGGTGAACTATTGTTAAAAGAGAGAGATTAAATCGGTTAATGGATTAATCGGTAATGTACTGCAATTATGCCTTTTTTACTTTTCGTTATTTATTTTTTTCGTTCAGGATTCAAGTGAATTAGATGCGGGTTTCAAGAACTTTTGTGGTGAACTCTTCCTGGTAGTATAAACCATAGCCTTTTGTATGTTATTGCGCTAGCAATGGTTTGCTGAATTATTTTTATATCATACTTTGGGGGAGTGATAGCATTGAATGTGCTGCACGATTAGCTTATCTGCATGTAATGTTAATTATAAACTTGATATATTTCTTGGTGCATGTCAATGCAGTAGCTTGTTTGCAAGACATTTCCCTGTTCAACCACAATTTCATTGAGCAGTAAATGTTCTCAGTTTTTACATACATATTCAGATTGCTCACAAAATCTGAATCACACAATCAAACAAAATCTCCACCAAAAAAACACTGAGTCTTCAGTGGCTGGATAGTTTCATTATGCTGTACCCTATTTTGGCGTTCGGATTTTACCTTAGAGTCCTAAACTGTAACATCTGGTACAAGGATAACTGAAGAAGATTAAGAGTGAAGATGGTGTTGAAAGTTCTGTTTTGGGTGATGACAGATTTTCTTCTTTCTTTCTCTAATCTGCCGCTGTTCCTCCCCTTCACACACTGCCAACAAATGGGAGGAGGAAAATGCACGGCATTTAAAATTTTGGAAAGAAACCAGTTTTCTATTTATTGGCTAGAGAGTAACTTAACTTCATATTCTGGGAGAAGGTTCTGGACTTGAAGCATTCCCTTGGTGACAATTGTTCTTTAATCTAAAAGTGTGTTTGATTGCATTCCTAGAAAACATTTTCCTTCATTTGGATTCATAAAAAATATTTTCCCACCTCTCCCTTGGATTACATTTTCCATGAAAAATGGCTCATTTTGTGCTTGAAAGGGTTGTACATGGAAAATGTTTTCCGTCAAAAGTTTTTCTATCAACAATAAAGTAGGAAAACTTTTTCCTTGATTTGATATTTTCGTAGAAAATTTTTGCCAGTCAAACACACCCACATATCCCATGGTTGATATGCATTTCCTATTGATTAATCTAACGTATCGATAGTTGATATGCATTTTCTGTTGATGGATTGATGCTTTTGTATATGATACGTAGTGCTTTGAAGTTGCAAACTTCCATTGTTCATTAGCTTTGATTCTTTGAAATTCTCATGGCTCCTTAATTCTTTGTCTTATTTAGGAAGATAATGTGAAGGATGAAAAGTCGTCGGAGAATGACAAAGCGTCTGAGATTGCTTGTAAAGCAGTTGAGTCGAACCCTGTTGAGACATCAGATAATGCTGTCCTGAGAAAGCTTCTTGTGAGTTTGAAGTAATTTGTTTACCAGTGTCGTTTTCAAGATATCCAAACATTCCATTCAGAAAGGCTTAGTTCCATATATATGTTTATTATACATTGTCTTGACTTCAGCGGGGGCCTAGGTACTTTGATCCTCCAGAAAGCTGGGGAACATGCTATAATTGTGGTGAAGAGGGTCATACAACCGCCAACTGTACTTCAGCAAAGCGCAGGAAGCCTTGCTTCGTTTGTGGAAGTTTAGAACACAATGCAAAGGAATGTTCCAAGGTGTGTGACCAGATGATTTATTAGCTGACAGATTTTACAGATTTGCTTTCTGTGGTTTGACGATCCTTGTTGCAACTTATTCAAGTTCCCCACTAAGAATTTACTTTATCTACAGTGACTCAGATTTTGGTTTTATATGCATTTCCTTATGCTGTTTAGCTCTCGCTACTAAAAAACATGCTTGGTGGCAGTGGTTTCCAACTCCAACCCACACCTCCCCCACTCCCACGCTCTTTTTGTTGAGTGACTCGAAATGACTTGCCATCATCTATTAGGACAAGGGGGCATCCACATATGTATGCCTTGGAGTTGAAGGGGTGGATTTCCAGTTTAACTGCTCTCACATTTCAATCAATCATTCAACTTGAGGGGCTATGTTGAAGAAGGCTAAGTGGCTAACCTCTCCACCTTTTCCATAGATGATTGTATTCTTGATATAAGAAGTATTATGTGTAGAGAATGATGTCCTTAATGTGTAACGGCTGGAAATTCTAGTTGAGTGGCAAGTGGTTGTTTTATATGGTTATTTCTTTAAGCATGATGGACATGTCGTTATTTTCTATTGGTTGAAATTCTAGTTGACTGACATATGATGGCTATATATATTGGGTATACAATATTTCTGAAATCTGCATATCATTTAGTTTCATTGAGAAATCTGCTATCTGGACATGGATGCCTAAAGTCAATAGAGACGTGAGGACTCCAGGTCTCTTATTCCTGAAACTTCTGTCTAGAGAAAGATTCTATGAGGGAGAGCTTTGCCAAACTAAAACCTTTAACTTTAAACTTGTTGGACCTACTCTCTCATCTTCCACTTGTTTCTTCATTTGTGTTCTAACCTCATTTTAAACAGCTCACAAATTTATTGTTATATATAGGGGCAAGATTGTTTCATCTGCAAACAACAGGGTCATCGTGCAAAGGATTGTACAGCGAAAAACAGAAAGAATTCTGAGTGTTTAAAATGTGGAGAAACTGGACATGATATGTTTTCATGCAGGAATGACTATTCTTCGGATGACCTCAAGGTTTGTGACTCTCCTGTGTTTTCAATGTGTCAGTTGTGTATTTTTAAAATTCTAGTATATTGACACGTTTCTGAACAGACGTGGGCCTTTGTTGAAGCATCGTATGATTAATTTTTTCATCCCTTTATTCTTGCAGGAAATGCAGTGTTACATTTGCCAACAGTTTGGTCATCTGTGTTGTGTAGACTATAGTGATCCCACTCCAAGAGAGGTCTCCTGTTACCGATGTGGCCTATTAGGGCATACTGGTCCGGTGAGTTGACATAATACCATTGGTTTAATCTGTAAATTCACTAATTTAATTGGGAGGCAAAACGTGGAGAACTCAAATTTGCTGTATACGTTTACTTTTTCTTGTTTATGCAGGCTTGTACTGGGTCCCGCTGGAATACAAATGTTACCGGATCAGATAGTTCGTGTTATCGGTGTGGGGAAGTGGGGCATTTTGTTCGTGAGTGCACCACTTCAATAAAAGTATGTTTCGATTTCCCATGCTGGGCTTTTTGAGATTATCGACTATTAGTTTATTCAACGCAATTCTTGCTCCCTTTTATCTGTATCTCTAGCTGAGGACATTATCTTTATTTGTTTTCACATAGACTATAAAGAGAAATCATGAACTATCGACCCCCAACCAGAAACCATCCAGGAAGAACCGAGATTACAAGGATGTTAAATCTGCACCTCATGATCTCACCAAGAGTTACAAAAGAAAAACCAAATATGAAGGAGGATATTCTTCGGCTTCAAAAGCAAAACACAGAGGTGGTTGGATCACTGAAGACCCTGGAGATTATGGAAGCAATAAGTACCAAGAAGACAATTGGAGATCTCCTGCAACACCAAGCAACAAGAGAGCTAAGAAATATAACTCAACTGATGGCGCTTCAAGTTCTTTTTCATACAAAAATCCCCGTAAGTTACAGTTTAATAATTCAACTTCAAATGGTTCGGTCAAGTCTTATCATCAGAGGTTTTCTGCTTCTCGTTTTGGTAATAGTAGTTATGATGGGACAAGAAGAGATTATGGCTGGTAGTAGTGGCGGATTGTTCTTGAGAATGCTGATTGTTTGGGCATTTGCTGCATTTGTGGCATCGACTTGGAGAAAACTATGCAACTATTGTTCACCATTTGGGAGATTATCTTCATTGGATTCATCATGTGGCTGATTAGAAAGTCGGAAGTTGATTCAGTATGGCATGAAAGGGGATATCGATCTGTTGATTTGTATTCTCCCCTTAGTTTTTCAGCCATTGTCATCTCTTGTATAATATTTATACATGCAATGTTTTCTTCCAAGGTTCCTGCTAACAGGCCTGTAACTGTAATTTCGTTAAAATGGATTTCTACCGAGGTTTTATTTACTATATTATATACTTGGTCATGGATCAAATGAATAGGTTTATAGGTTTTTTGGTAGTTGATGTCGATGAGGTGGACTATTTCGTTCTAATTTGAGTTTTTATCCATTAGTATCTTTGTTCTGTTCTAGAAAGTTTGCTTCGATCTCCTTTAAGTGATACTTAAGTTTGAAATTCGATCGTGTCGTCTTGCATGTTTTATATTTTTTAAAACACTTTAGAGTTTATTTGACGAATATTTTTCTTATATTTCTATCTACACATTCTCTAGAACGAATATTTTTATATGCTTCTTGTTTACTACATTTTTTTTTTCTTGTTTTCATTTTTCCTTACCGTTAACTAGAGGGGACATAAGGACAAGAAATAGGTGGAACAATTTTTGCCACATAATTGAGATAACAAATGGACTGCTTAAAGTCCAAATAGATCAAAAATGCATAAATCTTCAATTTTCATGTGTTCCTTTTAGTCAATGGCATTCAGTATCTCCTCAGTGTCTAATTCTCCATATCCAAGGTTAATTCCAAAGAACTCCTTTCCATTTCAGCTCTGCAGCCATAGAAGTCAGTTCGTGATAACCAAGTGTGAATTGAATGAGTCGTCCTCAAGGGCGAATTTGCCTTCAAACGAAGCCTTGAAGCTTGAGATTGGGTCTCCTATTATTGTAACTGAGGCTCCCCAAATGATTAAAACTGCGGCGTCTGTCCCATGCCTACGCGTCAATGCTGGTTTGGTTAAACCCGGCGATGTCGGAAGGTACACTTACTAGATATAATCGCTTTACATGTCTAAATGCGATTGGTTGTACATATTAGGACAAACGGTGTGAATAAAATAAGCCATAAAATTGATGATTATTTGGGTGTCGTTTCGATTTTGAATTTTTACTTTTGAATTTAATTTCAATTTTCTATTTTCACACAAGATTGTAAAAGACAATTGTGTGTTTTTGTGTTTTTATCGTTTTGTTATGTTTCCACTAAAAAGACTATCACTAATACAATAATGAAAAATCAGTTCGAACTTTCTTTGAGTAATTATAAAGGGACATACAAATGTGGCATTTTTGTGTGTAGTGTAATGGTAAAAATTGTGATAGCAATATTATGACACTTGTCTATCCATTATCCGAAATATAGCTTGCAAAATATAAATATATAAAATATGAAATGTGAATGGTTATTATAGTTAATCACATCATATATCTTAGGTGTATTTTGTAATTTTCTCTAATAAAGAACTATATGGAGAGCAAACATGTTAAAAAAAAATAAAAAAAGAAAAGAAAAATTTATAGAGCTTGCTAAATTTTGGGATACTTTGCAGGATCGTGTCAAGAAAACCCAAGGATATGTGGGCAGTTCGCCTTAGCATTGGTACTTACCTCATAGATGGAAAATACTTCAAACCCTTGGAGATAGATAACTAATAATTTTCGTTGTTTTATTAACAAATATGTATTTTGTATTTGTTTGATACGAATCTAGTAACCAAATTTGCACTGATGGTAATTGCGCGTTGAAAAAATGTTTAATTAAGATAATCGTACAATGTGACCAGTGGCAGAGGTAAGAGGGGTTACATGACCCAATTTTTCAAAAATTTTATATTAAAAAAATTAATAATTTCACATGCCAATCTATCTATATATATATATTAATAAAATGAGATCATTTTCCCGCTCATTCTTTGATTTTTCTGAATTAAAAAAAATATTATCTTATCTTAACTCTTAATTCCCACTCTAATCTCAATCTCAATCATAATTATTAACACACGTCTCTAACTTGGGCACTATCACTCCCCCAAATTTCAGTTCTTATCATGGAGGTTTAATTTTATCAGAATCTCAATCCACCCACCAAATCCGTGTATATCTTCCAAATCCGCCCAAATAAAGCATATCCCCCAAATCATTCACATCAAATCGTTAATCCTCACGGATTTTTCTCCAAGTTTGCCCAATTAATTCCACGAAATGCTCTTGCGCCTCAAATCATATCTCTTCGACATCGCACAAGATTTGCCAGCAAAACCGACAAAGTCAACTGAGAGGAGTATTTGTTACAGAATGTAGGTTCGTGAAGCCCGCTGTGGAGTCTCGATTTGGGAAGGAAGGAGGTGAAGATGTAATTTTCAATAGAAACTTGAATTCTTTGGCAAGATCTTCGGTATCTAGATGGGTTTTTGTTTTGTTTTGTTTTGTTGGTGGAAAAGGAAATTGGCGGTGGTTGTTTGAAATTTTTTTCCCGACTGTCTTGTGTGGCAGTGGCAGTGACGGGTTCGAAGTTGCTCTGCTAATTTGTTCGGTGATTTTTCTTTTTTCATCTTTTACGAATCTCATCTTTTCCCTTATTTACCATAGTTGTTACAATAGTTGCTTACAATAGTGGCAGTGGCAGTAATTTGAAATTTGCATTTTCAGCCATGGGTTGAAAGGAAAAGACTTCAAAGCCCTTTCACAATATATATATATATATATATATATATATATATATATATATATCATAGACTAAAAGTGCCATTCATAATTATAGGTAAATTTTCTCTTCCATTTTTCTATCAACATGGGCCGACTCTGATTTTGTACTCTATTTCACAATGCAGCTTCCATTATGATTAATGGTAGGTGATTACTGTGAGACTGAGGGTCATTTTTTAGGCATTTTCCAGTGGAATGAGAGCTAGCCCATTTATGTTCTTATAATTCGTACCATTTTGAGAGATTACGGTATTTCCAAATCTCCATTTGCCACTCCTTTTGTATTTTCGGTTAATGTCCTAACAGTGGTTCCATTTCAGCTTGCAATACGATGTTCTTATGGTCAACGGAGTGACACTCGACTTTATTGATAGCCTATGGTTATTGATGATCATTTCTTTATTAAAGGAGTTTCGCCATATGTTTATAATAAGATAGTTGTACGTGTACCATGGTTTTAAGTACTAGAGTGCTAAGTTTCTATACATTGTGTGCATATGTTGTGTGTTCTTTAAAAATAAAAAGATAGTTGTACATGTTTCTTAACATGCATTCTAGCAAAAATAAAAATATAAATGTATTTTCCTTTTTATTTGTATTTTCCTTTTTATTTGTGTAGTAAATGGAAACGATAGTTTGCATTATTAGGATTCGTACAAACCCGTGAAGCTGTTGGCAAAATATCATGGGATGAACATATAATATTACCAAGAATTTGTAAGGATAAGGTGATATCTCGAATATGGGTCAATCACCCTACGAGGGAGTGCCTTTACCACTAAGTCATTCCCCTAGACCTTAATAGGATTTTTAAGTACAATGACTTTATCAATAAGATAAATTAAACTAAATTAATTTTATTGGAGATTGGTGGAATATTTCATTTTGAATAATTACGTGAGATAATTTGTTACGACCCGAATTTTCGCTAATTAAATTTTGGCTACTACTTGGTCAAAGCCGATGATTATGGGTCAAAGTCAAAGTTTTAAAGGAATTTAATTTGGTCTATCGAAAGTTTAAGGATTTGATTGATTTAATTAAAAGTTCATGGATTACAGATGCAACATAAGTTCTCAAGGACCAACTTAAATCAGACAAATAAGAGAAAGGGGGCCTTATTGCAATTATATATAAGAATATATGCATATATATATTAGATAACAAACAAGCCCCGAATTGGAGTCGTGGATGGCAAACCAGAAGGCCAATCGTGAAAAAGAAAAAGAGAAAAAGAAGGGAAAAAAGAAGGAAAAAGGAAAAAAAAAGAAGGAAGGAGAAAGCTTGGATCTGTTGTGGTTTCGCGTGGTAAGTGTATTTCTTCAATTTTATCTTATGGAATTTGAGGTAAATTGCGAAATTGATTTTATGGTTTTACCAATAGATATTGGGGATTCGAAATTTATCATTATTTTGGATTGATTTGGTGTTATTAAGATGTTATTTGGCCATAATTAATTATTTTGAAGTGGAATTGATGGTAATTGAGTAGTGGGTGATGAAGTGGATTGAAACTTACATTACCTAGATCTTTGAAAATTTGGGAATTTATTTTGTGATTCAATTGGATGGTTCAACGGTATGAAATATGGTAAAATCAATGAAAGAAGTGGGATAAAGCAATAGAATTGGGAAATTAGGGAATGTTAGAAAAGTTAAAGTTTGGTATTGAATGTGGGTGGCGATTGGTTGGAAATTCATGTGTATAGGTTTTGATTAGAATACTATTCTTATTTCGTGTGGTGACGAGACGATTGGGGCAAGCCTACCAACCGAATTAGAAGCGATTAAGTAGTTACGTGAGTGGAAAAACTATACTTTTCATAACGTAGCACATTTTAAATTCCGATATGCTTTTAAAGATTATTATCACGATATGTTATTTTAAATGAATATTTCAACAAGTCATGGATTTTATTTCCTTTTCAAGAAGATTATATGAAAATTCTTTCAAAATCATCACAGAGTACCTTGTTAGATTTACCCGCTCTGCACTGTTGTGATGTGTTCCACAGTGTATGACCAGAATTACAGAGGTCTTTGGGACCCACTTTCGTACACATATAGGCTTTGGGCGGGTATGCGAGTGCTTAGCCTTTGGGGTTGCTCTGTAGCGTATGACCGAGATATTGACAGAGCAGGACTTTTGGGCGACACACCACGTGTATTGAGAGTACTCTACACAAGTGTGTTGTTGCTCGTTGGTACTTTTGATGTTATTTTTAAGTAAATCATTTTTAGTTACAGAATTCAGTTTCAGAAAGCAAAATCCGTTTGAAACAGTATAATTAGTGTGGTTCAGCTAGAACAATTTCAGTTATTAGTATTACATCGATGGTTTTCAATTATTTATGATATTTATGCATTTGATTATAAAGAGATTTTATGAAGGTATTTCAGATGGAAAGCTACGTATATTTCTGAACTTATCCACTCACTGAGTTACAAAACTCACATATTTTCCCCTAACGTTTTCTTATAGGAAGGACCGAGCTTGAGCATTAGTGGATTGCCTGTGGAGTTCGTAACCGACCACCATAGTACTCAGATGATACATGTTTTTACTTGGCAAATCGTCATATTTTGATATGCTGTCAAATATGATTGAAGTTTTAATTTATTTATTATAACTATTTTTTTTAAAACATTGGTTTTAGAATTATTCATCATCTCCTCAATTATAATTCTTTTATCACAATTTCTACATATGATATTAAATATTTTCGGATGGGTTATTCGAATTTGTTTAGGAAGCCCTTTTATAATTATTATAAGCTCATTTTAGTACAGAGAAATTATAATTTCATGTCAAGTTCAGTTTGCCTTGGCAGTGGGTCCAGTATTAGGCTGGCCTCCATTGTCGGCGCACGCCACGTGTCAAGTTATTAGAGATAATTTGGGACGGGGCGTGTCAAGTGGTATCAGAGCATGATCCTGTTTTCAGAAGAGTTGCACCATGTATTTTCTCCAAGTTTAAAAAAAAAAATGCATAAAACATTTTCCTTGAAACCTTTAAAATCTCTTCACATGCATTTAAATTTTCAACGTATTACTCGTGTCTTAAAAAAAAAAAAATAATGATTTACGGTGGTAGAACCCATGGGCAACAAAATCCATTGCTTCAAGCTTCACATCTTCTTAGATGAGAAGAGGTTAGTATGATCGATGAGTAATTTCTTTAGTACTGTGATTGATAGAATAAAGAGTTGTGGCTCCAGGTGACTAGTTGACCAAGAGACTTTCTTGAGCATTTCTTTTCCATTGCCAAAAGTTGATAAGGGTTACTCAACTTGAATGAGGTATTGATGGTTGATAAAGCTTTTTAGAATGAATATGATGATTTAGTTACACTTTGGTTTCATGACTTGAAGTGTTGAAGCTACTAATTATGTTGATTATCATAGGAGTCATATCGGGTTTATTAAGAACTGTTTGATTCAAGGCTTATTTATTTCATTAAATATTGATTATCGGTGATCATATGACGGCGTAATCTCGATGTGGGGAAAGGATGTATATGTGGATTTTCACGTGTAATGAGGTGAATTAGAATGAAGATATTAGATACTGTATTTGGGAGAAGGTGTCTGCTATGTTCTTAGGGATACCAATTAGGAGGGTATTATGCATATAACGGATATGATAGATGATGATTATGATTATCGTTTCAACACAGATTACTATGGCGGTAAAGTCTATTTTGTTGGAAAAATATGGATTGAATTTTTCATTTAGGAAATCTAGTGAGGGTTGCTTCTGGCATTAAATTACGAGGGAAATTCTTTTATTGGTGACAATAATTATTGTAACAGGAATATATCATCAGTAGGGTTAAATGGATGTTTTGATGTGATTGCGGGAATGGTGTATTAAGGAATTAAGTTATTAAGGAATTAAGTGGAAGTTTATTGTAATTATATTTACAAGAACGAAAGAGTACTGAGTTCCTTAGGATTGAATTTGGTTAGTGATCATCTGGAAGCACGTGGTTCTTAGCCACAATTATGGAAATATTTGTGGAGTTTAATTGGATTTTGGTAACGCACATGAGCATTTTAGAAAATTAAGCATTTTGAGATCTCTTGAGACATGAGATAAACTATTTGTAACGTTAAATTTTGATTCGATACAATGACTTGGTAATCATGATGGTTGTGAGGAATAATATAGACGATGAGACGATTCACACTATCTTGAGAAACACAAGAAGATGGTAAAAAGTTGTAGAGATTAGTATGTTTAAGTAATGGTTTTTTTTATTCTCATGATGGATTGGATATTGCGACTAGTAATTATTTGATTGGTGAATTTATTTATATTTTTGGGAAATTCAGATAGAGAATGGCCTACTGCATTCAAGGTAAACTATTTAAATGGTATTTATGGAAGTTTGTATCACTATTGTGGATCAAGTCTGGTCATATGGGCAATTTTCAAAGGTATGTCAATTATGTGTTCTAGACTAAGTTATTTTTGGAATGCTTAACGGTTTGACCATGGACGAAAGTTTGATTATGGAAAATTTGTGTAATTGTGGAATGAAACCTTGTTGCCTCGGAAGTTTAGAAGAGAAGTGATGGACCACTTAGTTGACAAGCGTAAATTTAGCAAGGTAAGCTATTGGTCCTACAGATATGCCATACCAGAAATTAGTCAGACAAAGGATTCCGGTTGGAGAATGAAGATCATGTAAAGGTCAAGTATTCTCATCCTTATGGAGTCTGATTAGCTGAATTTCGAGGACGAAATTCTTTAAAGAATGTAAGATTGTTACAACTCGGTTATTCTATTTTATATTAAGCCATTTTATGGTCAAAATCACATTATTTTTGGGTCAAGGTTGAGGTATTACAGGATTTAATGGAGAAATCAATAATTTAGGTTCTAAGTAACTAGATTCCTCTATATCCAAGTTCATTGAATTTCGAGGACGAAATTCTTTTAAGGAGGTAAGGTTATTCTGACCGAATTTTCGCTAATTAAATTTTGGCTACTACTTGGTCAAAGCCGATGATTATGGGTCAAAGTCAAAGTTTTAAAGGAATTTAATTTGGTCTATCGAAAGTTTAAGGATTTGATTGATTTAATTAAAAGTTCATGGATTACAGATGCAACATAAGTTCTCAAGGACCAACTTAAATCAGACAAATAAGAGAAAGGGGGCCTTATTGCAATTATATATAAGAATATATGCATATATATATTAGATAACAAACAAGCCCGAATTGGAGTCGTGGATGGCAAACCAGAAGGCCAATCGTGAAAAAGAAAAAGAGAAAAAGAAGGGAAAAGAAGGAAAAAGGAAAAAAAAGAAGGAAGGAGAAAGCTTGGATCTGTTGTGGTTTCGCGTGGTAAGTGTATTTCTTCAATTTTATCTTATGGAATTTGAGGTAAATTGCGAAATTGATTTTATGGTTTTACCAATAGATATTGGGGATTCGAAATTTATCATTATTTTGGATTGATTTGGTGTTATTAAGATGTTATTTGGCCATAATTAATTATTTTGAAGTGGAATTGATGGTAATTGAGTAGTGGGTGATGAAGTGGATTGAAACTTACATTACCTAGATCTTTGAAAATTTGGGAATTTATTTTGTGATTCAATTGGATGGTTCCAACGGTATGAAATATGGTAAAATCAATGAAAGAAGTGGGATAAAGCAATAGAATTGGGAAATTAGGGAATGTTAGAAAAGTTAAAGTTTGGTATTGAATGTGGGTAGGCGATTGGTTGGAAATTCATGTGTATAGGTTTTGATTAGAATACTATTCTTATTTCAGTGGTGGCGAGGCGATTGGGGGCAAGCCTACCAACCGAATTAGAAGCAGTTCGTAGTTCTGTGAGTGGAAAAACTATACTTTTCATAACGTAGCACATTTTAAATTCCGATATGCTTTTAAAGATTATTATCACGATATGTTATTTTAAATGAATATTTCAACAAGTCATGGATTTTATTTCCTTTTCAAGAAGATTATATGAAAATTCTTTCAAAATCATCACAGAGTACCTTGTTAGATTTACCCGCTCTGCACTGTTGTGATGTGTTCCACAGTGTATGACCAGAATTACAGAGGTCTTTGGGACCCACTTTCGTACACATATAGGCTTTGGGCCGTGTACGGGGGTGCTTAGCCTTTGGGGCTTGCTCTGCGCGCGTATGACCAGATATTCAGCAAGCAGACTTTTGGGCGACACACCACGTGTATTGAGAGTACTCTACACAAGTGTGTTGTTGCTCGTTGGTACTTTTGATGTTATTTTTAAGTAAATCATTTTTAGTTACAGAATTCAGTTTCAGAAAGCAAAATCCGTTTGAAACAGTATAATTAGTGTGGTTCAAAGAACAATTTGATTATTAGTATTACATCGATGGTTTTCAATTATTTATGATATTTATGCATTTGATTATAAAGAGATTTTATGAAGGTATTTCAGATGGAAAGCTACGTATATTTCTGAACTTATCCACTCACTGAGTTACAAAACTCACATATTTTCCCCTAACGTTTTCTTATAGGAATGACCGAGCTTGAGCATTAGTGGATTGCCTGTGGAGTTCGTAACCGACCACCATAGTACTCAGATGATACATGTTTTTACTTGGCAAATCGTCATATTTTGATATGCTTTCAAATATGATTGAAGTTTTAATTTATTTATTATAACTATTTTTTTTAAAACATTGGTTTTAGAATTATTCATCATCTCCTCAATTATAATTCTTTTATCACAATTTCTACATATGATATTAAATATTTTCGGATGGGTTATTCGAATTTGTTTAGGAAGCCCTTTTATAATTATTATAAGCTCATTTTAGTACAGAGAAATTATAATTTCATGTCAAGTTCAGTTTGCCTTGGCAGTGGGTCCAGTATTAGGCTGGCCTCCATTGTCGGCGCACGCCACGTGTCAAGTTATTAGAGATAATTTGGGACGGGGCGTGTCATAATTAATCTAATCGAGTTTCAATTATATTTTCCTTTTTTTTTTTGAAGGATCGAGTTTCAATTCTTAATGTGTCAAATTATTAATTATATTATAATTAAACATACAATTTTTTCCTATCAATATGTGATAGTAAGATAATTACAATTCTTATTGTGTCAAATCATTTAATTATATTATAATTAAAAATACAATTTTATCCTAGCAATCTTAATATAATAATAAGAGGAGTGCCAACTAGGCACTGCGCCATGTTGGCAGTGTCAAGTTGGCACTCATTTAATTACTTAAAAGTAAAAAGGAAAATCTTATTTTGGAAATAAATATTAAATACACACTTTATTATTTTATTTTTCTTATTTAATTTAATTTATTTTCTTTATTTAGTATTTTTTCCTTATTTTAATTTTTTATATAAATTTTAATTTTTCAATTAAGTATATAATTGAAACTAAACAAAAAAATGCAAGCATTAATGAAAATGTGATATGATATTAAAGTTACAAACTGCAATATCAATTTGAATATTTTTAAAAATGATAATTAACTTTTTTAATATACATTTTAATTTTTGAATATTATATTTTAATTTTTTATATATTTTTTAGTTTTTGAATTATAGTGTTAACTTGATATAGTGCTAGGTTGGCAGCGATCTGCTATTTAAAAAATTCATTTTCATTTATTTAAAAATGTAAATGAGAAAAATCTTTTTTTATTTACTTAATATACAAAATCCGTTCAATATTCATAATTCAATTTGAGCTAAATGTGATATAAAATCAATTCAATATTCACAAAATTTATATACGTATCTGTAGACCAATTATAAGATCATTGCTAATCGTATTTGAATAGTTATGTATGACTCATAAAATATAGTATTTAGTTTTTTTTCTTTGTTCAAAAAATATGTTATCGAAATTTTCCCAAAATCACCAATTACGATAATTGATATAATATTTTTTCTTATAAAATAATATTTCGCACCAAATTATTGTCTTATTTTATAATATTATTTTATGTAAATATATCATTTTAATTATCCCGTGCAACGCACGGGGGTAATACTAGTATGTGATAATAAGATAATGATAAATTTTTTTGAAGATTTTTGAAATGTCATAACCAAAATTACTGCATTAGCTATTTTTTTTTTAATATTTACAATTCAATGCTAACAAAATTCGAATTTTTATTTCATAAGTTGTAAGTTATATATTGGGCATACTTTTCCCCGTGCAACGCATGGGTGGAAACACTAGTAAAACTAATTAGACAGGCTCTTCACTTTTTAGTCTTTACCTTTTTTTGTCCTTCAACTTTTCACACCAAAAAACAATTCAAACCTAAAAAATGAATAGTTTATTTGATGGATAGTTCATTTGAAACTGTTGAATTTGGAAATTAGGAACGAATTAGTAATTACGGATATTGTGAATTTGTGAAGAGATGAAGTTAAATTGTAAATTTTGAAATAGATGTTGTGACTTTTGTTGAAATTTTTTGCTTACAATTGAATAGGAGATCAATGGTTCCGTGATAGTTTAATTATATATATTGAGAGGGATTTACTTGATACTTTAAAAAGTAATGTAACTAGTATCATGCCCGTGCAATGCATGGGAATAATTAACTTTATGTACGATAAATAATTAATATAAAATTATAAATATAAATATTGAATTAAATAATTGACGTAATTTATGTATATGAGATTGCATAATTATAAAAAATTATTAAAATCTATAATATTGTATATTATAGTCAAGGCAAAAATTACAGAGTAAATTCACAATTGTAAATTATAAAAATTCATGTGCATCGCATAATTAAGAAGTTTATCAAAACATGTAACTTTAATTCTAATTACCGTGCCTAGCATTGCATAACAATACTCGTGGAGATTAATTAATTGTAAACGAACAATTAGGAATGAATATATAAAAAATCTTTGATTATCAAAACGTATCTTTCTCGTTAGTACATATCAAATTTATATTAATAACCTTTTTTCTCTCTGAAATTGATATTATGCACTTTAAATTTTATGATTTTATGTGTTCTTTTAGTGATTAGTTATAATTGCTACTTAATTTTGCTCTACTGTATAAGAAGTATATGCTTAATTTTATGTAACTTAAATTTGTAGTAACACCGATAATTTTCCTCATCTATATAATTCATTTGATTTCTTTTCATTTACGTAAACAGTATGTTAATTGTAAAGTGAAAAACTTTTTATTTGTAATTTTATATATTTAGAAAAAGCAAAAAATATGCGATGCAAAATTCAGTTGGTGAACATATCAAATCAGCCATATTAAAAACAAAAAGCATCATTTAAATTTTTTTAATTAGAAACAATGTGTCATGTTAGCACTGCCAATAAGGCGTTCGCCAAACGTGACACTTCAATTATAATAATATAAGAATTAATAAATTACTATTTTACTTAAAAATAAATAAATTATTCAACATAAATTCAGTTATAATTTTAACCACTCACTATTTGATTTTAAAAAAGAAAAAAGTAAAAAATTCTCACTATGTTTTGAATAGACCAATTTATGTAATCAAGCAAAACTATCAAAACCTACAATTTTATCACAATAAAATTAAATAAAAAATATTTATTATTTAATATTTTGAATTGGAACTTTAAAAAATGAAGTTATATATAAAGTCTTTCCAAAATAATTTTTTTCTCATTAGATGTTTGTTTTAGATGTTGGTTTATTTTCAATTATATTTTTAATTACTACTAATCAATGTTGATTTCTTTCCAAAACTAATTTTATAATTTTCTTAAAATATTTAATGTGTGCCACATTTACATCTTTGCCTACGTAGCACTTCACAAATTATAATATAAAGATTAATGGTATGATAATATAAAAATTCAAAAATATAAAGATAAAGATTAATAAATTACTCTTTATTTAAAAATAAATAAATTATTCAGTGCAAATTCAATTATAATTTTAGCACTCACTATTTTCTTTAAGAATAATCCACTATTTAAATAATTCAATGTACATTACAAATCAAAACTATCTAAAACTATAATATTTTTTAACATGGTGAAAATAAAATACTTATTATTTCATGTTTTTAATTATAAACTAGTGTTTCTATCCGTGCGTTGCACAGGGAGACATATATTTAAGATATAATTTAATTAGAATTTGTAGGTGTATTTTGTATTATGCAAACTTTAAAAAAAAAATACAATGATACTATAGCGAGGAAGAGTACTGATTAATAGAGAGGTATTCGTGAAGATGGATACGTAATGTAATTCAGAAAATAGATAAATATCAAGATTATTATCCTTTGCGTGGGAATATGATTTTTTTTATTAATTATTTAATTCAGAAAATAGGTAGAATGAGCGGGAAAATGTGCTGGTTTTATATATACTAGTATTTTCTCCCGTGCGTTGCACGATGAGATATATAAGAGTTCGAATTCTAGAAAAGGAAGGAAAGATTGAGTTGCAGATTTGTGATTATTCGAAGCGTGATTTTACAATTAAATTTTATTTTTTTAATTCAGAAAATGAAACTTTCCGCGGAAAAATGACCTCATATTATATGAGAGATATATAAGAGTTCGAATTCTAGAAGAGGAAGGAAAGATTGAATTGCAAATTTGTGATTATCCTTTTATAATTAAATTTTATTTTTTTAATTCATAAAAATAAAACTTTTGGCGGGAAAATGATCTCATTTTATTAATATATAGATATAGATTTGAAAAATGAAATTACATTTAAAGTTTTTCCAAAACTATATTTTTTCTTATTAAATTTTATTTATCACATTTAATGATAAATTTATATTTCATTAACAAATAATTATATTTAAAGAATTTTCCCTATTTAAAACTACCAATTAATATTGCTTTATTTCCAAAAATAGAATTTTCTTTTTTAAAACTACAAAATTGATTTTTATGTAGTTTTTAAAAATATTAATGAGTGCCACGTTGGCACTACTGCCAACGTGGCACTCCTGTTTTTATAATATAATAATAATAATAATAATAATAATAATAATAATAATAATAATAATAATAATAATAAAGATTATGGTGCGTTTTCAAGTTATAAAAATGCATAACGAATATTTGTAATAAAATATCCATGTTTTTATTTTTTGAAGACTTTAAATTGTTAACCCTCAACTTCAAGCGATTGACTCCGCTGTTGAATGTGACGTCATATCGTCTAATAAAAATAAAAAGATAATACTTAGAAACCTCTTATTACATCCTCACCCATCTTCAATCTTTATTGGACGTTCGCATCACGTGAACCATGTGACACTTGATTCTGTTTAAATTTCTTTACTTTAAAGAATAATTGACTAAGGGTGTGTTTGATTGGTAAACATTTTTCAGAAAATGTCAAATCAAAGGAAATCATTTTCCAACTTGTGTGTTTGATTGCATTTCTTTTCTGGGAATTCGTTTTCCAGGTACAAGTCCTTAAAGTACAAAGACAATGATTTTCCTGGAAAACTCAATCCAAGAAAAGGGTGTGAATCGGTTTTCCGGAAATTCGTTTTCCGAGAATTCCTTTTCCTGTAATCCTATCAAACACACCCTAATATTTTCTCTTGTTGGGAAATCAACCCGAATATGATTTCACAGTTGTCCAAGATCTTACTTTCAAGTTGAGAAATACAAAAAATATGAGAAATAACTATGTATGGAAATAACAACACAGGATTTACGTGGAAAACTCCAAAATCGGAGAAAAACCACGGGCGGACCGTCAAAGCTTTCCACTATATGAAAAATTTTTACAATCATATAGACTTTTCACTCGGCCAACCCCAACCCCAAGTATTACAGGAAAAATGACCCGAGCTTTACCACACCTAATTTTCTACTCTTTGTACAAGCCACAAAGAGTTACAAGAAAACTCTCAAGATGCTAGGCTCACAATTTTTCCTCTAGATTTGGTCACCCCAAGTATTATAGAGAAAAATACATCAAATCTTACCGCACTCACCAATTGCTACTCTTTGTACTACCCACAAAGACCACAAAACTAGAGTACTAAACTACTATTTTTCTCTCAACCCATACTTGGTTGGTACCTCTTGGCACATCTTACAAGAAGAGAAAACACATTAATTTATAGGAAAACAATTAACCTAAACCCGCCACAATAAGGAGAACAATTCCTAATTCAAATTGGTTTAGGACTTTGACCAAAAGTTTTCCCTTTTCCTTTTGGATTTATTTTTGGCAATATTCCAACATCTCTCTTTCCTTCTAGTGTCGCTACTGTGAAGGTTTTCAAATTAGGACATCTTCGTCAAGTGCTGGAAGATCGTCACTGAGACATACGATTGACCCCATATATGCAAAGTAGAAAATCGTCAAAGAGAAAAGAAAAGAAAAATTGTAAATGCCAAAGTGTGCCCCCCCCCCCCCCCCGGGGGGGCCCGAATGACATATTGGACCAAGGGTGTGTTTGATTGAAGGGTAGAATAGTGAACGAAACTTCAATTTCCATGGAATTCAAATGTTTTGCCCTCACCTTAAGGAGTTCAATTCTTTGTTTTCAAGGAAAATATGTACTTTTTTGACTGACTTGGAAAATGAATTCAATAGAAAATAAAGCATATTTAATTGGAGAAAATATTTTCCACCCTTAAAGATATGTTCTATTTTGAGTCCCTACAAAAATAGAGTATTTGCGAGACAATTATTTTTCTGTATGCACATATTATGGTGCATCAAACTTTACTTTTAAATTACACATTAGGCTTAGTTTAAGGACTTGTTCTATCCGAGATAATTTTTCTCCCACACTCATTTCTTTCCTCTTTTCAACCACATACACACTTTTCAATGTAATATTAACCACACATTTTACACGGAATACCGCACGGATAACTTTTATCCCCAATCAAACAACCCCTAATGCAATGTCATCACTTATTTATTTACTTTTTAAATTAATCATTTTGATTTTTTTTCCTTTGAAGGAAAGAATTTTATTCATTAGAAGCATCACATCAAGAATGATGGGCCGGGAAATCTTTTTGTTTCTTTTGAAAGTAGATGGGGCGGGAAATCTAAACCACTCGATGGAGCACGAATTTGATCTCCTGGCCGCGCGGGTACGGAGAAAATAACCCGCATTTGACGTGCCATTGTCCAGCTCAGCCAATTCAAAAATCTGCAGCCCGGTGCCAAAATGAAAGAACACTTCATACAATGACTTTTTCTGCAAATTACATGAAATTATTCAGCAAACCTAGCCGCACTCATTTTCTTCATTCTTCACTCGTGTACCTGCAATCCAAGAGCTCTCCCATGTCGATCTAAAAACGTAGCCATTCTATCTTCGCTGGTTATTCGGGTCATCTTCTTCACTTGTCTCTCAATCGAGTTATATAATGTCCGACCATGAGTACGATGACAGTGGCTCTTTTTCCGACGGAAGTGCATCTGAAGAAGGAGGCAGTGCTGTAGAGGAGGAAGGCAAAGGTCAAGACGAGGAACCCAATGGTGAAGAAGACGAACCCAATGCAGGTTGGTTATTGAATTTTTTAAAACCAAAAATTTGATTTTTCATCATTATTGTTGTAAATTGGAGTTCCAATTTGGGGTTAAAGATGCTTTAATTCATTCTCAGAGAATGTTGTGTGTTAATGGACTCGTATGGAGGGAATAAGAATGGCCTTTGAGAAATTCGTCAAGATAGGGAATAAGAATATTTTGTGTTAATGGTCTCATATAGAGGTTAGAAGTTAATTGTCACTACACTCTAAAATGGCAGTCAGTCGGTTGTTGAGCTCACAAATGATGTTGTGTGTTATTTTGGATATGCATAGATGGTGGATAATGCAAAACAGAAAAGAGGGAAAATGGTGGATAATGGCAGTCGGTTATGGTGGATATTGTGTGGATATTGTGTTATTGAAAAGATAGAGATTGAAGAAGCTAGGAAAAGAGGGAATAAGATGGATTAATGCAAAAAAGATACAATCTTCATCAATGGTTCATGGACTCAAAAAATGGGATTCTACAAATTACAAGACCCTATCTTTTTTACTAGTATTTAACAATAAATACTCTTTTTGGTCTGTTTAAATGTATGAATGCAAGTAAGTGAGGCGAACAGTCGTGGAACCATAAATTTTTATGCTAATATTTTAACAAGGGTAGAAAACAGGGTGAAATGAGATGGAATCAATGGAATATTTTAACAATGTAATATTTTAAGAAGGCGAATTCTGTGTGTGGACATGGGATCAATTTCTAGTAATTTGATACGATGAACTGTTAAAAGTTATCATTAACCATATAATTGACTAAATTGAGTTTCGCGGGTTTCATTTTTGTACTTTTTTTGCAGCAGTGGAGTTGATCCAAACAGTGGATAATAAATACATTCCTCAAGTTGACCTAGTCGATGTACCATATGTTGGTATGAAATTTAATTCGGATGAAGATACTCGTCAGTTCTACAATAAGTATGCAAGTGTAACTGGCTTTAGCATTCGTAGTCACAACCACAGAAAAAATGAAGATGGAACAGGGTATAGGTGGAGATCATTCACTTGCTCAAAAGAAGGTAAGACGGACTTGAAGTACCAAGAGAAGGATAAGCATAAAAAGCCCCGATCCGGACAGCGGAAGCGCGGACGAACTCGGTCCCTTTGCATGGCTAGAATGACTGTGAGAAAACCAAAGAATAGAGATAGATGGATCGTTTCATGTTTTATGGCTGAGCACACCCACCCACTTACTAGTCCGAAGAAGGTACATTTTTTGCCATCTCATAGGAAGGTAACTCCTGTACAAAAGAATCTCATTAGTCAGCTTTCACAAGCTAACATCCCCACATGGCAACAATATCGGTTTATGGAGGGAGATGCTGGTGGTCCCTCTTCTGTAGGCTGTCTTGAGCGGGATATTAGGAACGTTGAGAGGGATATACGGTTGGAGCATTTGGGACACGACGCTGAGAGCGTCGTTGCCTTTTTTGAATCTGAGAAAAAGGCTGATTCTAATTTTTACTACTGTGTCGAAACAAAGGAGAATGTCTTCAATCGGTGCTTTTGGGCAGATTCTCACTCACGTGCTGCTTATGTGTACCTCGGGGATGTTGTAGTGTTTGATACAACCTACAACACCAATAGGTATGGTATGATCTTTGCACCATTTGTAGGCGTGAATCATCATAGACAAACCATTCTTTTCGGAGGTGGATTTCTTAGTGACGAGACTACAGACTCTTTTATCTGGCTATTCTCACAGTTTCTAGCTGCCATGCCGGGTGAAAATGCACCAAAAGTTATCATCACTGACCAGGATCAAGCAATTAGAGGGGCTATTGATAAGGTAATGAAATTTGATAGCTTGATTTGAAGTAATTTATTCAATACAAACTATTTTTCTCATTGTCGTTGTTCAATGTGTACACTACTTATTTGATCTCTATCTTTTACCAATTCCAGGTGTTGCCTCCGACCGTGCACCGTCTTTGTTTGTGGCACATCACATACAAGTTCCCCGAGAAACTGGGTCCAACTCTTTACGGAGCTCACCACAATGTCCTACATGACATTGTTCACAAGAGTGAAACACCTGAGGAATTTGAGAAGAGGTGGGGTGAATTGATGAGCACCACCGCATTGGGCGGAAATGATTGGTTACGAATCATATATGCCATTCGGGATAAATGGGTACCGGCTTATGTAAGGCATTTATTTTCTGCAGGGATGTCAAGTAGTCAACGGGTAGAATCTCATCATTCATTACTGAAAACTTATGTGATGCGGAGGAACTCGCTTGCTGAGTTTGTTTTATTGTTTAAGAGGGCACTAGATCACCAGAGGGATCAAGAGGAAATGGCAGACCATATCGACAAAGATCAAGTGCCTTTGACGTTGACCATTTTTCCTTTGGAAACCCAGATGATTGCTATATACACGAAGGCCGTGTTTGTGCTTTTCCAAGAAGAATTGAAGGATAGTGTCCATTATGATTACTGCAAAATCTCTTCTACCGCCGAAGTGAAGGTGTACCAGCTAAGACGATCTGACATAGGTTCTTCTTGTATGCCTTCTTCTCGACCGCGCCATGTGACTTGGTCGGTTGCATCTGATATGATGTCCTGCAGCTGCAAACTTTTTGAATTCAGTGGATATCCATGTCGACACATCCTGTGTTTGATGTATAGGAAAGGAATTAGGTTGTTGCCTGATCATTACATTCTTCCTAGGTGGACAAAGAAAGCTAAATTAGTACCCGTCTTCGAATCCACACCCCATAGTGTAGCTAGGCATTCATCCATTACTTCACGTGTACTCATGGCTCGAGAATTTATTGAATTGGCCAATAAAGTGTCGGATGCACCAGAAGTTAGCAATTTTGTATTGAGAGGGTTTAGGGAACTGGCAAGACAGTCGATGGAGATGTTGGCTAACAGGGGTCAACCAACAGATGATGTACAGAGGAGCACGAATCATGAGGAAGGTATACATATTTAGGATCCGATGTCGGTGCGTGCTAAGGGATCTGGGAAACGGCTGAAGTCATCAAAGGAAAAGGGAATGAGTCGAAATAATAGGAAGTGCGGGCATTGCCAGAAACCGGGACACATAGTGAAGAAGTGCCCACAATTGCAGTCAAGGTATGGTTGTTTAACTTTTAGACCGAATTCTTACTTAAAAATCAGTAACTTCTACAGTCTACGATGTTTTTTCTTGCTTTTTTTTTGTGTGTGATTTTATTCAGTTCAACCTTGTAACACTTGTACTTCCCTTTCTGTATAACTAGATTGGTCGACGAGGATTACCGACCAGACATGTCTCAAATCACGAGAGGAGATGGATATGTACCAGTGGATGATGCATTTGTTGGTCTGGCAGCCGACAACTATGTTACTCACCTACCGACCACCATACCGAGGATGATTTCCTTCAGGTAGTTTCTAGTATCTCAATCCTTTAATCGATATTTTGTTTTTTGGGTATTATTGTGCTTAATTCCCTTACGGAATGTATTTTGAACCAATGATTAGGTGTATTTTGAACTAATGGTTATGTTATATTATTTGACATTTCTGGACGAATGTAGCTTGATTTTCAAGAATCTAGTATTCAATTGTAGGACCCGTTTGTCGAAGTTTTGTAATTCTTGGATGCATTAGCATGCTTGATGATGGGTGTAATATGGAAACGAAGTAGATTAAGTCATTGACATGAAATTAACATTGTTTAATGATCGCATTTTGTATAAGATATGTTGAATACATAAGGAGTATGGACTCAATTTGATTACCGAATAGAAGTGATCTTTCTATTCTCATTTACAAGATCGTCTTCTTAATTGGTGAGAAATGCGATGGGTCACAACAAAATATCCAAAAACTCAGTAATATTGAAACAAAAACCTATGCGTTTCGACTTTTCGGGAACAACAAAATGCGTACATACCTAGAACGAGAGAAATATCGTTGTTGAACGGCGCGACTGGGTGTGTGGTGGTTGAACGGAGGGCTCGATCGGACTGAAATTATGAACAATCGTGACTGCAGACGTAGGCAACCTATAATCGAAGAGGTAGATAAGTGCAGATTTAGCGAGAATGAAGAAAAGCAATTGAGAGGAGCAATTGAGTGGATTAGGGTAGAACCAATCGTTCTTTTGTCAACGAATTTGTGGTTATGTTCGTTCTGAAGCCATGTTGTGGGATTTGCAATTTAGATCCTTAATCAATTAATCATTTATTAATTTTGGCACCGGGCAATTGCTTTAATTTTGACCCAAATTTAAAAGCAAAAATCAATAGTTTCCAACGTGCCTGCCACTAACCTACCCATGTAATATGCGGGTTATTCTTTCCAAACCCGCGCGGGCAGGAGAAAAGGACTGCGATGGAGCATATCCTAGAACTAGCCATACTAGCTAATCTATGAATAATTTGATTCGATCTCCTAAGATGAGAAAAACTAATATTTGTAACAACTTGATTCGACCTCCTAAGACTGAGAAAAACTAAAAACTAATATTTGTAAAAACTTGGTTTGACCTCCTAAGATCGAGAAAAACTAAATATTCATCAACTCATAAATGTAGCAATTATTTTGGGATAGTTCAACTATATATATATATATATATATATATATATATATATATATATATATATATATTAGTAAAGAAATTAGAATAGAAACAAGAAAAGGGGTTAATTTCAATGACGGTCACACGAAGTTTAAGCAAAATATCAAAATTATCATTAAACGTTTTAATCAATTGCCAGGATTTCTAAAAACATAACATGCGCTATTAATTGCCGAAATTAGATTTAGGTTCGCAATTAATTTATGTCATGAGACTTAAAAATACTACCATATCAAGTAAAACTGTAGCTTCATTTTCAACGTATTAGAAAAAGGCCAAAATGCCCAGTTCACGACAATTAACCCCGGCAAGTCTGTCACATCGGCTCTCCTCCATCACTCTCGCTTTGTCTCTAAAATCCGAAATCCCTCGCGACCCTTAGTCGCTCACGCTCGGTTCTGTCTTCTCAGTCCAGTCCTTAACTCCTGCTCGCCTGCCGGCTGCCTCGCCAGAGTCCACTGTCCAGACGCCAACGCGATTCTCAGCAGTAAGTCGTTTGCTACCTTTGCCCCAGTTTTTGGTGTATTTACTATTTGTTGGAAAATTGGATGTTCATTTTAAATAATGTTTGAAACTATATGTGCAATCGAAAATTAGGTTTTATTTACGCAGTTGAAAGTTGAAATTTCATATTTGCACTATTGTCTATTGCTCATTTACAGTGAACTTAAGCTAGGGATTGAGAAAATAGAAAATAGGAATGTCATTTTTTGCAATTGAAATTACTTAATTACTTATTAGTTGTTACTCGCTAAGATGTGGATTGGGAATTGGGATTTGGGAATTACTTAGTGGTTATTAGATATTAGTCTTAAAACAAACTAAATAACTAATTAGTTTAATATGATTAATTGCTTTGTTAAGTTGGGTAATGTTGAATATGATAAATTATCTTTCTTGGACATTTTGGAGAAATATTAAAAAAAAATAGTTATTCAAGTGTATAGCACAAATAGAGTTTGGGACAACTCAAATAGAATTGAGGAGAACACAAATAGTGTTATGAGAGCTCAAATATGGTTGGTTGAGACAAGGAAAAATGGGGTATATCCTTTGATTTATAAGCTTTTGACTTTGGCGTTGATTCTACCGGTTGCTAGTGTTACTCTTGAAAGAGTGTTTTCTGCAACGAATTTCGAGAAGGACAAATTGCGCAATCAAATGGATGATGAATGGATGAATGAGGGAGATATTTTCGAAAATTGATAACAAAGTCATTATAAAATGATTTTAGAATATGAAAATTCGTTAAGAATGATTGTAAGGTACGATATTTGAATTATTTTTTATCATTAAATATATTTTATTTTCTATTGCTAAGAATTTGTACTGACTCGGAATCCTGGCTGCGTCACTGTATAGTATTATTTCAGATTCTACGAGGGCCTTTTTTAAACCTTGCCTCAGGCCCGTAAACTACAGAATCGGCATTGTTTAAGTTTATTCCAACCATTTTCTGTTCCCCTTTTCTTTGAAGTTACAGTAGTTTTACTGAACTGCATTTTTATTATTTCCTGTCTGTGGAGTTTTACAGTCTTCAGCTTATAAGTCTGATTGGGAACAAATTTTTCCAAAATTTTCCACTTTTTTCAACTTTTTTCTCTCTCCTAAATCAATTACATCCACATATCTAATCACATCTACAAATCTCAACCACTTAACTCTATTCATTCTCTCTCCCCTTTTACATTAAAAACCTTTAAAAACCATTATAATCTATTCTCAATCACCCATTATATCGAGCATTTGTTTTTAACCACTTTTATTCGAATTTATAAGTTATTTTTAAACTTTTGACTTATTTGTTTATTTTGTTTTTCCGATTCTCCTTAACACATATTTTGTGGCAGGAGTGCTATAATCATTGTAGATCCTCATTATGTACATAGAGAAGGTAATCAGAAGTATCCGTCTTGTTTTTTCCTTATTAATGATTTTATGTTTTCTAATTTTAAAGTTATATAGTTTTGTCATTATTTGTGATGGAATACGTAACAGGTTATAATAGAAGGATTTAAGAGTTACAGGGAGCAAGTTGAAACTGAACCTTTTAGTTCTAAAGTCAATTGTGTTGGTAAGTGGTAACGATAGTATTCCTTTTCGATTTTCATTATGTTGTTATGTTTGTCATACGATATTTTGATTCAAGAGCATTAAATCTTCACTTGCTCCTCTGCAGTTGGTGCCAATGGGTCTGGCAAGTCTAACTTTTTCCATGGTAGGTTTAATTCAAACTTTGATAGTGTTCATAGTTAATGACCATGCTTTATAATTTGCTGACGCGTTCCTTATTTTTTTCTGAACTAATTAAAATGTTTTAACATTTTCAGCAATACGTTTTGTGATAAGCGACCTATTCCATAATTTACGCAGCGAAGAAAGGCAAGCGCTGCTTCATGTATGTTTGGTGGTGTAATGCAGTGGCTTTCTACCAGTTCTTTTGTTGATTTTTCCAAATCATTTATGATGATTTAACTAAGTATTATGTACTTTCTCACTTTGGCAGGAAGGTGCTGGCCATCAAGTTCTATCCGCTTTTGTGGAGATTGTGTTCAATAACTCCGACAACCGGATTCCTGTAAACTTTACTCATAAGTTTATCTGCCTCATGCATAATTGTTATGAAATTTCTACTGTCATTATTCTGTCCGTTCTTGCATTTATTATTATAAGAACCGTCCAAATGCTGTAACGGCTCCCATGATTTACATTACTAAACTTGAATTATTGGTTAAGCTACTTGTACTTATTAATTAATGACACTGATGCTGATATGATATGCTATATTTTCTCCCTGATTTTGTCAAAGTAACTCATTTGAGATATATTTCTACATATTCATATTCCATTTCTAATGCCGTTTCCAGTCTCTGGCCTGTGTTTTACTTTTACGGAATTCTTCAAGGTTGGCCTTGTTGCTCACCAGTTCTTATGATATGAAAACTGCCTGCTGATCAGGCTAGATGTGTTGCTAATAAGAAAGAAATATCATCAATAAATGTTTGGATAGCTTTGGTAAGCCCAGATATAAGAGCTAGAAAAGGAAAGGATAACTTAATGGTTTGATTTGGATATTTCTTATTTACACCGAAGAGCATTAAAGTTCTAGAAACAGCATCTGCGATGTGGAATCCACTCTAACTATAGTTTGTCTACAATTACCGTCTATCAATGTTGGTTTGATCCTTCTGTGGATCTAGCAATGAACTAAGTTGAGTGGCGAAAAAGAATTTCTTCTGAAGGTCCTTAATTTTTTTTTTTTTTTGATAAGAAACTGAAATTTTATTCACATGGTATCAAGGAAAAACGTGGACAAGATATCCACCAATACAAGACCACAAAACAAGAAAAAGCAAATAGCAACCTAAACAATCTTATGAGTTGCTGGCACTATCAGTACATAGTAAACTAAATGGGTTTAGTCTAAACAGAGAAATCTCTACATCACAAAATATTTCTGCTGCACGAGCCCATAATCCCGAAAAAAATAAAATGTTGTCCCATACATCTTCTAAAGATCGTTCCATGTCGTTAAAAATTCTTTTATTCCTCTCATTCCAAATCACCCAAGCTGTTGCCATCACTACTAATTTCCAAAGCCCCATTTTTTGTTTTCTGTTGCCTTCAAAAGACCACTTAAAGAGAATTAACTCTGCCCATCGTGAAGGTAAAACAGTCACCACATCAAACATCTGTGTGATTCGGTTCCAGATTTCTTTAGCAAATTCACAATGTATGAGCACATGGTCGATGGTTTCCCCCTCTTTCCTGCACATAACACAATATGATGGAGATATGTATAAAAAAGGTCTTCTCAATTGTAACAAGTCACAAGTATTAACCTTCCCCAGAGTCACCAACCAAGCAAAGACTTTAACTTTTGATGGCACCACACTCTTCCAAATGAATTTGAATTGTGGGAAAGTTTGATCACAAAGAGGTTGGTAGAGGGCATTAAAGAATGATTTGCATGAAAAAAGACCGGAGGAATGGCCATTCCAAAATCTTTGGTCTGATGTGTGAGGATCAATCTTTGCGGTGTCAAGCAAGGTCAAAAGAGAGGTAAACTCTTCCAAATCTCTATCACTGAAATTCCTGCTAAATTGGATGTTCCAAGATGGGTTAGAATTTGGCGAGAAATGAAGAAAATCACTAATCACCGAGTTTTTATGAGTTGACAATCGAAAAAGGCGAGGAAATGATAATCGAATGGGTTGGTTACCCACCCATTTATCCATCCAAAATCTGATCTTATCCCCCTTCCCGACCACTAATTTGGTGCATTCTACAAATTTATTCCATAACCCTACAATGGATTTCCATGGTGCTTTAAGATTGGAATTGACGTCGATATTGGAATCCCAACCATTTGAATGAAGGCCATACTTACTAAGAATAACAGAATGCCAAAGTGAATCCGATTCGATGGGGAACCGCCAGAGCCATTTTCCTAACAAAGCCAGATTCTTGAGGTGTAGATTCCCAATCCCTAAACCACCCAATTGCTTCGGTCTTGTAACCAAATCCCATTTGACAAGGTGATCACTATTACCCTCACCTATGCCTTCCCAAAAAAAATCCCTCATAATCTTTTCAATCATCTTAACAACCTTCATAGGCATCTTAAAAATCGACATGAAATATGTGGGAATGCTCCCAAGGACTGGCTTGTAGGAGTACTAACCTTCCTCCTCTAGATAGGCACCCCTTGTGCCATCCTTGCAATCTGCGTGCAATTCTTTCCCTCTTTGGTTCCCAAAAAGGAAGGCACTTAGGATTCCCTCCTAGAGGTAGTCCAAGGTAATTAAGAGGCCATGTTCCTTTCACACATCCTAGCCATCTAGTTATCTCCTCCATTCTCCCTTCTCAGAATGTTTATGCCCACCACAATGCTTTTTGACATGTTGATCTTTAAACCTGCAGCCTTGAGAAAATGTCCAATATCCCCAAGAGATTTTTGATACTTGTCATCCTTGTTGTCCAAAAGAAAATGCTATCATCAAGAAATTGAAGGTGAGATACCCTAACCCCATTTCTTCCTATCTTGAAACCCTCCAATAGGTCTTTTTCACATGCTCTATTGATCAATCTACTTAACACATCCCCAACCAATATGAAAAGGAAGGGTGAAAGAGGGTCTCCTTGTCTCAAACCTCTTGACGCTCCAAACTTACCTCTCGGTTTACCATTAATCATCACTGAGAAACTAACTGACGACAAGCATCCCCTGATCCACTTTCTCCATCTTTCTCCAAAACCCTTCTTCTCTAGCACGAAGTCAAGAAATTCCCAACTCACATGATCATAGGCCTTTTCAAAATCAATTTTAAAAACCACCCCTTCTTTCTTCTTCATTCTATAATCCTCTACAGTTTCATTAGCAATCAAAACTAGGTCCAAAATTTGTCGTTCTTTGACAAATGCACATTGAGCCACATCAATGGTACATCTCAAAATTTTCTTTAATCTCAATGATAAAACCTTTGCCACAATTTTATATAAAGATGTGACCAAGCTGATTGGCCGAAAGTAGGTCCTTAATTTATAGACTAAGAGATAGTTGATTATCTCGTGCCCCCCTATCAAGAACTTTTATTCTTGTTTGCAATTTGCTCTTCTTTCATTCCTGATTAGGAACAAGCTCCAAGCTGTCTGTAGCCCCCTTGAGGATTCAGTTTGAAGTTTATAATTTTTACAACATTTAGGGCTTGTTCTATTCACATTAAATTTCTTCAAACTAAATTTACTCTTTCTCTCTCATTATATTCAACCACTCATCTATTGATTTGACAATTTCATTAGATTTTTTAATACCCTTTTCCAATTCTCAACCACACATCTAACAGAAAATTTAATTTCTTCGAGTTTAAAGTGAATCAAGCAAGCCCTTAGCATATCAAAAGGATTTACAGTAACTCGTAGATTAGCTGAAGAAATGGGGTAGGTTTGAGTTTCTATTGATAGAGGCATGGAGCCAAGGGGTATCACTCTAGTGCTTTTCTCTTCTCTAAGATTTAGCTTCATTGTCTCTAATTGTATTTGAAGCTTGCAATGAATCAACATTTAATGATAATATGAGTGTTGTGTATCTGATGCGATACTTGCTAAAATCTTGAAATTAAAGTCAATTTTATACGCAATTTATAGTGGCCTCAATTCACGATTTGACGAAGGAATATAAGACTGATGTAGAAGGGAGGCCTATTTCAATGAGGCCTTTTAGGTGAAATCCCAAGAGCAATGCAGAGTGGGTCCAAAGCGGACAATATCAATCACTGGGTTGTTACTTCAAAGTTTCACGGATGTGTGATGCATTGCATTTTTTATGTTCTGTACTTTTTTCTTGGGCTAGTTGAAATTCCTTCGTGTTTGGTTACAGGTTGATAAGGAGGAAGTGCGGCTCAGGAGAACTATTGGTGTGAAGAAGGATGAATATTTTTTGGATGGAAAACATATCACGTGTGCATCTGTCATTTCTTTACACAATTTGTTGTTGTTATTATTATTATTATTATTATTACCACCTTCACCCTTTGGATCTTGACACATATGAGTTGCATATCTTTCAGGAAGACAGAAGTTATGAACCTGCTTGAAAGTGCTGGATTTTCTCGTTCTAATCCTTATTATGTCGTGCAGCAGGGGAAAGTATGGCAATTTTTCTTGTTTGGTTTAGCCTTTTCTTGGCTACAATCTTACTCACCCTTTTGATTTGTTTCACAGATAGCATCATTGACACTGATGAAAGATTCAGAGCGACTTGATCTGCTGAAGGAAATTGGTGGTACACGAGTTTATGAAGAGAGACGACGTGAAAGTTTGAAAATCATGCAAGAAAGTGGTAAGTGCTAATTGATCTGTTGTTGCTTTATTCCATGTAACAATATTTGCTCCAACTGTTTCTTCCTAATCAGGTAACAAGAAAAAGCAAATTAGTCAAGTTGTTGAATACTTAGACGAGAGACTTCGAGAGCTAGATGAAGAGAAAGAGGAACTGAGAAAATATCAGCAGCTTGACAGGCAACGGAAATCCCTTGAATATACCATTTATGACAAGGAACTTCATGATGCAAAGCAGAAATTGAGTGAGGTTTGTCAAACCACTGCATTGTAGATTTGTATTTTATATATAAAATTATCCTGCTCGATTTCTCTGGAAAGCTATCACTCAATCTTTTCGTCTTTCTTTTACTGCTTTTCTGGTGGTTTCAAAAACCTTGGTCACTTGGGAAGGAGCAAGGTCTAATTTTTGCTGCACGATCAATGTTCCCATAGATGTCCCTACTACCTGCATTTCTATTTGCAAGAGCTTTTGCTTTCTTTAACTTTGCTCCCCCCCAATATTACCATTAGATGCTGTTTATTATTATCACAAATTGGGATCAACTTTGATTTGGTTTGGCCCAACATATAACACAAGGGTTTTAAAAAAAAGACTTCTCTACTTTGTATTCGGAATTCACTACTTAAATTGCATGATTTTGTGTTCACATGCTTGACTACGTGGACTTACGAATTTCATGAGTAGTGTTGATGATAGTAATTAAATAATGTAAATTGGAACCGATCTATCAGTTTAAGCTTTTAGATTAGATAGTTCCACAATTTTAATATGGTATCAGAGCAGGCAAGGGTCTTGGGTTCGAATCTCACCGCTGCCCATTTAAAATGAATTGTGCATGTGTTAGGTTTTGTTTGGGAAAAAATAAATCCCGCCTACACGTGCGGGGGCGTGTTGATGATAGTAATTAAATAATGTAAATTGGAACCGATCTATCAGCTTAAACTTTTAGATCAGATGGTTCTACAATTTTAATAAGTAACTTTTCAGCATTTCTTGAGGAAACAACGAGCCTATTTGCATGTTTAAGTTCATTAGCGCAAAGAATATTCCACAACTCCAAAGAGCAAACTTGCATTGGCATAATAATAAATTTAGCATAAATTTCTGGGTTCATGCCATTTAAATAATCATCATCTGAACTAAATAATATACATAGTAATCGAGGAGTTTGCATGGAACATTGAAACTTTACTGGTTTGGGCTATATGATGTGAAATCTTCATAAATCCACACAGCTTTGGAGAAACCTTTTCCAATGTGTAAAGACGTAAAGTAACTGTTGGCCATTCATAATACACAAGAATATTGTTACCGTAGATAATTATGGTTGCAGTTAATATTAATTATTAAAAATATCATTTTCTTGAGACATGGTGAATGACTCTGAAGTCTGGCCAGAGATCTGGCTCTGTTCAACTAGATTTTAGGGAAGGTCTCTGTTGTGCCTTTTGGTGCATGCTGTTAGTTAAATGCACATTCAGTAGATTCACAGAAGCTGCATATTACATTGGATCTCTCTGCCACATGGCACCCTATCTTGTATCATGACAGAAAAGTTTCATATTGTTACAGATAGAAGAAGCTCGCAACAAGGCTTCTGAAAAATCTAAGCAGATGCACAGTAGTGTGATGGATGCGCATGAAAAATCTAAGGAGTTAGAGAAGTCACTTAAAGAGCTGGGTAAAGAAGTCCAAATTTTCAGCAAAGAGAAAGAAGCAGTAGAGAAACAACGGAAAGAGGCTATTAAAAAGCGTGCAAAGCTCGATCTTGACTGCAAAGACCTGAAAGAGAAGATCAATGGCAACACTAAAGCTAAGGTTTCCACATTTACCCCTTAAATGGTCATTAACTTCTCCTGGGACTTGGGAGCATGTGGAAGTGTTTTTTTATTTTTTATTTATGAGATAATGTACTCTTATGTTCCAGGAGGATGCAGTAAAACAGCTTGAAGAGTTGGAGGGAGAAATTCGGGAGTCTACCGATGAGCTGAATAGAATCAAGCAATTGCATGAGGAGCAGGTCAGGGAGGAGGAAAATTTGACCCGAGAGTATGTCATTCTTTTAGTAATTACGCACAAAAATTTGTGTATGAGTGAACTTCTCTATTTGATGTTTCTGGTAGCAGAAATGTCATTTGCAATTTCCAATTGAAACTGATATTCAAGTGCCGTCTTTTTCTTATTTGGATTCGCTGATTTTGCCATCCTGGTGACCGTTCCTGTATTCCTATTCACCAACTTATGGTAATCACATAAACCACATATGAATCCCTTCTTCTAATGTTGCAAATGATGAACTTGTTTTATTAAATTTGCGACCAAGAAACTGCATGTTATGTGTCGTGGTATGATAATATACATCATACTCGTGAACTTTTATGTTCTATTATGACTATGTTTACTGTGATTGTTGCTCTTGATGCATGTCTACACTCTAAATTGCTGACTATACAACCACAATAACCAATTAGCTTCATTTTCCAATAAGTTTGGGTCAGCTACATTATTTTATTCTTTGCTCCCTCAATATATATCATAAATATTTAATCGAGATTACTTCAAGAAAACTAAGTGTTCGTTTGATAGAGATTATTGAAGAATATGATCTTTGGATATGTCGTTGAGAAGTAAAGAAAATGTTTATATAAAAATCAAGTACTAGAAAGTCGTCAAATCAATGAAATGAATGACTGAAAATGATGTTGGAGAAAATGATTTTTGAAATAAGCCGTGGCCAATATAGGCTAAATAAAGTTCACATTGAATATTTTCAAATCTCTGACTCTGATCCCCATTCTGCTAAACAATAAAGGGTTCCCTACAGGTTTATGCATTCCGTAATTGCTTTTGCTATTTCTTGTTGGAAAAAAAATGTAATATTTGCTATTTTTTCAAGCTTGCAATGCCCATTATGAGGCTAATACAATGTGAATATAGTAAATTTTTTGATGAATGTACTTTGTGGTGGTATATAGGATTATAAAGCGGGAAAAACAACTTAGCATGCTGTATCAGAAACAAGGTCGTGCCACTCAGTTTTCCAGTAAAGCTGCTCGTGACCAGTGGCTTCAAAGAGAAATTAATGACTACGAGCAAGTTCTATCTTCAAACAGAGTACAGGTAGTTATTACTAGCGCAGATATGAAAAACAATGTACATTTGTAGCATGGTTAGGTTACGGAGTCTGCTGTCCTTATTGCTGAAACAGAAGAGTGGGATTCTACACTTACCCCATTCGTGCTGCAGTGTTCTTCTGTAATATGTTCTCATTGTAAAGCTAAGCAATCCACTTTCATTTGGTTCGATTTATCCCATAATGAGTCTCACTCCGGAAAAGTAAACCTTTAATAGTCTCCATTCTCATCGATAGAAGCGCAGGAAAACAAAATTTATTCCCTCTTTATCTGGTAGGCTAAAACTCCAGTAACAATTTATTTTCAATATATGTTTGGAAATTCGTTTTTCAACTAAGAACCCTCTTACGAAATGGCACATTTATCCAAACTACGTTATATCCACAAATTTCCTCGAGTCACTTCTCCACTGTCCATTTACCTAGTTTGTCCACCAAAACAACTCGTTTAGAAAATAATTGCCAGCAAACTCTTAGACGAACTAAGAACTTCCTTGTTTCCCCATTCATAAAATTTGCTCTTTGCCGACAAGTGACGATACCCAATGTTGTGATTGAAGGGGCGTTAGGATATTCTTATAACCACTTCAAGGTATTCATATAGAATTAGACGCTAGAAGCATTTTAAAGTGTGTGATTACTTACAAATGCAAAACACAGTCACTTTAGCAGTGGTTGTAAGAGATTATAACTTCAGTTTGCCGAACAATCTCAAGATCTTTAATTTCCCAACACATGGTGTCTAATGCAACGTAATTTACTCGACTATTCTCGTGTTTATTTTCAACAAGATGCCAGTCATTGTAGTTTAGCTTGTTGGTCATTGACAATCCTTGGGGATTGTTCTGCATATCGTTCAGCTTCTGCAGCATTTTCAATCCATGGTGATCATACCATGAATACAAGCAAAATATGTTTAACTTTTGCTCTCCCGTATTCTGGTCCATCTTTGCTTCCTATAGTGGTGTAATCTGGGTTTCTATTCTGATCCATCTTTGTTTCCTCTAGCGGTGTAATCTGGGATTCCTGGAATGTATCCTATGATGATGCATGAAGATTTGCATGAATTCATATTTCTTCTCTCTGTTTTAGTTTTATTTTTATTGTTTTCAGGAGAAAAAACTTAAGGATGAGATCGAGCAACTAAAGGAAGATATCAGAAAGAAGGATGAGTATATTACAGGGCGGAAAAATGAAGCAGCATTATTGGAATCTCAGATTTCTAGATATAAAGAAAAATACAATCATTATCGAGTGAAGAGAGATGAGTTACTGGATGAGCGGAAGTACGATTATCAATGATTTGTTATAATTGTTTAAAAACATATTCTTCAGCTGCTGTCTCATTTGTATGTTAATTTTCAGGTCCTTGTGGGAAAGAGAGAGTAAGCTCTCTGCTGAAATTGAACGGCTCAAAACAGACGTTGTGAAAGCAGAGAAAAGTCTTGATCATGCAACTCCTGGGGCAAGTGTTATTTTATTTCATATTTTTCCCCTTTCCCCTGGGCGGTTTGTGTAAGAGAGGAAAAAGAGAGAAGAGAAAGTTAGGTTTGACCCCCAAAATGCTTCCTGTGGCACACTGGCGGAAGGTTGTTTGATAAGATAATGTTTGCTTTGTGCTTTGCTCTTGCCGCTACTCCAGTGCTTCCGCTTTATGTTAGTCGTTGATATCTTATTAATTTCTGCCATTTGTAGCTTACTAGATGATGGGAATGACGGCCTGACGAGTGATGATATCACGTTTTCATTTAAACAAATGGATCTTTTGTTGTTTCCATCTCTGTCTCTTCTTTAACCCACACACCTTTTCACCTTACCTTTGTGTGATGTCTCAGGATATAAGAAGAGGACTAAACTCTGTTAGGAAGATATGCAGAGAGCATGGATATTCTGGGGTATTTGGTCCAATTTTTGAGTTGCTAGATTGTGATGAAAAGTTTTTCACAGCTGTTGAAGTTACTGCTGGAAACAGGTAGAAACTCTTTTCTCTGTAATAGGGGGACAACATTTTCTTTGTACTCTTTTCGTCGTGTTTTTGATAAGCCAAAATTTCATTGTAAGACAAGATGCAGGCTAGCTATATATTTTTTGTTATATGACCCCGAATGACTAGCAAGTTTCTTCTTTCAATTGCTAATTCATCCCTTGTGCGTTTATTTATTTGTATGCTCTTTTTCCAGTTTATTTCATGTGGTGGTAAAGAATGACGAAATATCGACCCAAATAATCAGACACCTGAATGCGCAAAGGGTGGACGGAGTGACATTCATACCATTAAACCGGGTAAAAGCTCCACATGTTACTTATCCTGAGGATTCTGATGTGATACCACTTTTAAGAAAGTTGAGTTTCTCCCGGGAATATGAGTCAGCATTTGGTCAGGTTAGTGAGGAATATTTCGTTGTTTGTCATTTAGTTTTAGCTGGTATCATCGTCCATTCTAAATCCCCACATTGTTCGAGGAACCCAATTAGAACTATTGAGGTTTGACAAGTTGGTAGTTGACTGAAATTCTTTTGTTGAACCATTTTTTATTACTGTAAGAAAAACATTAACATGTTCTAGCACCAGAAATTGCAAAACCTAAATCTGCTTCAGCAGTTTTTGATTCATCAATTTTTTATTTTCGACCTGGAGATGTGTTTATAAACAGGGTGGTTGTTTATGCTTGTGGACAGTGATGATCAGTGATAAAAAGAAATGGTACTGAAGTGCTTGAGAAATATTGCCTCAAATAACTTTTTCGCCACTCATTTATCCCGATTTACACTTTTTTATAACATGTTTATAACCACTCTACAGCACTGATGTAGCAAGCTTTTAATGGAATTAATTTGCAATTGAGAATTAAAAGAACTTTGAGAAAGAAGAGGAGAAAATACGTGAGAATAAAAGGAACTTGTGGATGTCTCGTCCACTATTTTGTTGTTCTTTGAAATATTTATCTTAATAAAATTTGTCTGTTTCTTATATAAAAAAAAAGAGTAAAAGGAACTTGTAGTTCTAGTCCATAATCAACGGTGATTAAAATAAAAACTCAACCCTCTTTATAACTATTTAACAATCGTATTTCATGTACGCATTCAATTAAAAACATAATCATAGAACACAAGTAAACAAAGAAATAGTCGTAATTGAACTATAAATAGAAACTTCTATTTGAACCGTGATAGGGAATGTTTTTAAAAAATTTTTACCACTTTTTATCACTTTTTTTTTTTATCTATTCTTTCTTTACCCTAAATCAATCATATCCACATATCATGTCACATCCATAAATCTCCACCATTCAACTTCACTCATTCTCTATCCTCTTTTACATTAAAAACTTTTAAAAACTATTAAAAATCAACCCCTATCACCTTTTTGATTTAATCTCTTTTCGACTTCTAACGTATTTTTAGTGTTGCATAATCTCGACCCCTCTAAACCAAAATTGACTCCGGAAGGTTATAGTACATAAAAGCATCCAACAGCCTGGCCTCTCCAGTTGTGGAAATTATATTCATATTCATTAATCCACTAGCATTATGTGGTGGATGCAGTTATGTTTATTTTGTCTGTTTATTTCTGATTGGTCAAGTTTACAGGTTTTTGCAAAAACTGTAATTTGCCGAAATTTGGATGTTGCTACGAGAGTCGCTCGCTCGAATGGTCTGGATTGCATCACTTTGGAAGGTGGCTATTGAACTTCTCCTTGTATGTCGTTTGCCTATTCACTGTGCCATCTAAGCTGTCGTAAAAAAAATTTACCCCTTTGCTTCAGGTGATCAGGTTAACAAAAGAGGTGGCATGACTGGAGGCTTTTATGACTCTAGGCGTTCAAAACTTAAATTCATGAACATTATTAGACAGAACACGTATTCTATAAACAAGAAGGAAGACGAACTGGAGGCTGTTAAATCTAAAATTCAAGATATCCTTCCGATACTTCTTTACAGTACACTTGCTATAATTATCTTGAGTCTAGCAGCATTTTAAACTTTCTCTTGGTCTTTTGCACATCCATTATTTACAGTCGAGTTTGCAATTTGACATTATGCACATAAAACCACTATCAAGTTAATGATTGACGGCATAGTTTTTGACTTTACAGTACACTTGTTATAATTATCTTGAGTTTAGCAGCATTTTAAACTTTCTCTTGGTCTTTTGCACATCCATTATTTACATTCGAGTTTGCAATTTGACATTATGCACATAAAACCACTATCAAGTTAATGATTGACGGCATTGTTTTTGACTTTACAGTACACTTGTTATAATTATCTTGAGTTTAGCAGCATTTTAAACTTTCTCTTGGTCTTTTGCACATCCATTATTTACAGTCGAGTTTGCAATTTGACATTATGCACATAAAACCACTATCAAGTTAATGATTGACGGCATAGTTTTTGACTAGTTAATTTACTTTGGAAACACAGACACATCATTTTCATGTTGGCTGTCTCATTTGGTTTGATTCTTGCAATTGTAAGGTTAGGTCATGATTTGCATTTTCAATAATTAGAAGAAGGTATTATTGTCATGTCAAGTGTTCTATAAAATAATGTGTAATATGCATGATAGATCGTGCATCTGTTGTTATGGGGACGCTTTGAAATAAGAATAATAAGCAATTAAGACTTGCTTACCACTGTTCGGTTCTCTATGAACTTGTTTTTTTAAGTTGCATCTAGAAGTTGAACTATCAAAACATGGCTTAAAGTAGTTTCTGTTTTGTTAGGTTGATTCTCATTGTTAGTTACGTCTTCCCTGTCAGAGCAACTGATCCGAGCGGGATTGGTTTCAATAATATTTTTGTCGACACTTCTAGTTTTATGTTTTCACTGAATATGCCCCCACAGATTGACCAGCAAATCAATGAACTAGTATCTGAGCAGCAGAAAAATGATGCCGAGCTGGCCCATGACAAATCTGTATTGGAACAGCATAGGCAGGATGCTGCTAATGCTGAGAAGCAGAAACAATCCATGTCTAAGTCTCTTGAGAAAAAAGTGCGTGAACCAAGACTACTTTCGTCAGTTTCTTTTAGTTCAGTTCTAATTCTAATTCTTGGATGTTTTATGTTTTGTAGGAGAAGTCGCTCACCAGTATATTGACACAAATTGATCAGAATATAGCTAATATTAATATGAAACGAGATGAAATGGGAACTGAACTTGTTGATCACTTGACGCCCGCAGAGAAAGAGCAGCTCTCTAGGTTGAATCCTGAAATAACAAATCTTAAGGAGCAGCAAGTTTCTTGCAGGAGCCGCCGCATGGAGGTCAGGAAGTGTATCAAGTGGTTTTGCTAACATAAAATAGTTGGTGGCTGCTGCTTTAACTTTTTTACTTTCAATTGGTAGACTGAAACAAGAAAATCAGAGCTCGAGATGAATCTATCGACAAATCTTGTTAGGCGAAAGGAAGAGTTGGAGGCTATTAAGTTATCTGCAGAGACTGACATGTTACGTGACGAAGCTGATCTGAAGAAACAAGAATTGATGGATGTAGATTCATTAGTGGAGAATTTGACTGTAGAACTCAAGAGTGAGACTTTTGACCTTTTCGCTACTCCCAGTTTCATTTTTATTTTTTATTTTTATTATTATTTGGCATCTGTTAACGTATTATTTTCTACAGGAGTTTCTGAAAGCATAAATGAGCGAAATCAGCAATTGAAGCAGATCAAAGATGAAAAAGATAATTGCAAGGTACTCCTCGATGCGGCATAATTTCTGGTTTGTTGGTGTTTTTGACTAAGCTGAAATAGGGTGTCTCCTTTCCCAACTGCATCCCTACTGTGTCTTTGCTCTTCCTTGCACTCTTGTTTTCCTTTTCTTTTGTACATTAATTTGTTGCAGGAACTGATCTGAGTTCTTGTGGGTACAGAATTTGGAAGAGAAGTATAAAAATACCCTCAAAGATGAAGAAAAGGAACTGGAGCAACTATTGAGTAAGAAGAATATGTTTCTTGAAAAACAAGAAGAGTACTCTAAGAAAATCCGGGAATTGGGTCCGTTATCTTCTGATGCTTTTGAAATGTAAGATTCTTTTATTAAATTCTACAACTACAGATAACTATACATTTCTCCAATTTCAATTGGGTAATGATCAACTTATTAGGATTTAATGCTAGATTTTCCAACCATTTGGTGTTTAAATACCATAATCAATCCTCACATACATGTTTGATGACTTTCTAGAAATTATACGAGGTGGTTGTGTGGAAGACAAAGTTGATCAAAATGGGTTTACTGTGGGATTCATTCGCATATAAACAATATTTTTGTTACTGTTATCATTATTTTCTATTTTGGAATTCCAAATCCATGGAGGTGCTTACAATCAAACACTAAAAGAAGGCCTCTTTTCAGTATTCAAGTACTGATTCTGTGTAATTGAATTTTATCCTTTTGGTTTGAGCCGTTCTAGCTTTAATTATGGCCTTTCATGTAGCTTTTTTTCTGTTTGCCCATTGATTTAGTTTCCCTCTGTTGTAAACTGCAGATATAAGCGCAAGAGCATAAAAGAATTGTATAAACTGCTTCACAAATGTAATGAACAACTTGAGCAATTCAGCCATGTAAACAAAAAGGCCCTCGACCAATATGTAAATTTCACTGAACAACGGGAGGAGCTTCAAAGGAGACAAGCTGAATTGGATGCAGGTGATAAGGTACCATGTTTCCCTATAATTCTGACCACGTAGTTAGTCGTGTCGTGTTGAGGATTCCGTCATATTTAATTTCATTGTCTTACCTTTGTTTTGTAGAAAATCCAAGAGCTTATAGCGGTCTTGGATATGAGGAAGGATGAGTCCATTGAACGTACGTTTAAAGGTGTTGCTAAGCACTTTCGAGAAGTGTTCTCAGAACTTGTCCAAGGAGGCCATGGATTTCTAGTAATGATGAAGAAAAAGGTTGGTGATATTCGTTTGTGTACGCTATAACAGAAATACTGGAAACACAAAAGTAAACCATTTTTTTGGATCAACGAGGATTATTTTGCACCTTAAAGTTGCTCGGTTCTGTTCTTGGTTGCTTTATGGTTGTGAACTGTTCCATTTTTGTATCATTCAAAGAATGAACCCATACTTGGATTGGTAACCATACATTTCAAAACATTTCCTTCATCTAATATGGTTCGTTGTGAGTTGAAGTCTGGATAGGACATTGCTTTTGGCTGACAGTTTCATATCTTCTTGCAAATTAATTTTCCAGTATCGTTGAAGCATCAACTGAAGATATATAAGTTAAATCCAAAAACATGATCATTTGCAGCTGCTAGGTCCAAGAAGGCAAGAACATCGGCGAGTTATTTGATACGCCCCTGCATGTAGTGTTTGTTTGGGAGAGATTTTTGAAAAAATGAATTGAAATGAACTGAAAATAAAAAAGAAAAAGCAAAAAAGGTACTACAGCAGCTCTTTCAACGTATAGAGAACATAAATAATAAATACTGTTGTATTTCCGTGAGTTGTGTTATATGTTGGTTAGGACATATAAACGGTTAGGACATCTTGGTTTTCCATCTTAAACTGGAACGTGTGTTTCCATAGTTATTTTTGGTTGACTCAAGGTGTGGTGTTCAGCATTGTTGTATGGAGATGTGTTCTCCTGGAGTATGAATATCAAACCACATAAAAGCTAAGGTTGCTAGCAAGTTAAAGTGATGGCATTTCAGAATAATCATATTCTTCTATGAAAGCAAGTACTCGGTTCTTTATCAATCATTTCTATCTGTTTCAGGTGCTTATTACAATGTAGAAGCGTTGCATGCCTTTTAACCTTGGCATGCCACTGATTTTGCATTGTCAATATTTAAAAGGAAGCTTTTAATGTTGTAATAATCATATTCTTCTATGAAAGCAAGTACTCGGTTCTTTATCAATCATTTCTATCTGTTTCAGGTGCTTATTACAATGTAGAAGCGTTGCATGCCTTTTAACCTTGGCATGCCACTGATTTTGCATTGTCAATATTTAAAAGGAAGCTTTTAATGTTGCTACATTGATATGTTTTCCTGCTTTAATCATAAGTGAAAAGTAGTTTCTTTTGAACTGCTGCTGTATGCTGTTGTGATATCAGAAGTACAAGCATTAGGTTATTATTGCATATTATCATATAAAAATATCATGAATATACAATAATGAAGCTTCATTTCCTCTGATCAGCACAAAAAGTTTACTGCAGTGGCTCTTGCTTATCCCTTTCAAATTTTCTAAACTAGTTGTCTTAGGGCTTGTGTGGGCTTTTTGGTGTGGTCATTATGACACTATTTTTCACTGATCTTTTATTATTCATAATTTCACGTGCAGGACAGTGATGATGTTGAAAATGATCCAGATGATGATGAGCCTCGTGCAGAGACCGAAGGAAGGGTTGAAAAGTACATTGGTGTCAAAGTCAAGGCATGCTATTAACTTATTTTGCAAAATAGTGTTCTCTATGCATGCAATATCTTTCTATTGCTTTGCCTGTGTAGCTTTATCTTATTTTAATGAATTTAGTGGTGGCTTATTGAAGCTTAGAAGCTGGTGAATGGCCATTTTGAACTAATTTCTTCCTATGTTTAGACTACCGCCCCTTGGGTTTTTCCTTTACAGAAAGGAAGAGAGAGAGGGGTTAAAGAAAAGAAGAAACAGAGAGAGAAAAGGTTTTACCATTCTCTGGAGCATCATCAAACCTGCACTTGGTGAAATACTAAGAGTAGATGAAAGCAAGTGGGACCAACTAGACAGAAGTCCACATTCTCAAAATTATAGCATCCATTTGCGAAGTGTAGTTTTCCGAGTTGTCTTAAGTCCTTAGTTGTGAATCTAGTGATTTCTGGCTTATGCTTCTTGGGGCAGGTTTCTTTTACTGGACAAGGAGAGACACAGTTGATGAAACAATTGTCTGGAGGTCAGAAAACCGTGGTTGCACTGGCACTGATCTTTGCCATTCAGCGATGTGATCCCGCCCCATTTTATCTTTTCGATGAGATAGATGCTGCACTTGATCCTCAGTACAGAACTGCTGTCGGAAGTATCCATATGTTTTGGCTTTTCATATTTCTTGTTTCTGGAATATCGTTGGAATGCCATAATACACACACACACACACACACACACACTCTCTCTCTCTCTCTCTCTCATATTTTAATGTCTTCTGCTGTGGAACTTTAACCTATATGCTGTTAGATATGGTTCGTCGTCTGGCAGACGAGGAGAACACTCAGTTCATAACTACGACATTCCGGCCAGAGTTGGTGAATGTGGCTGACAAGATATATAGCGTCTCACACAAGAATAGAGTCAGCTATGTTTATGTTTCCAGCAAGGAAGAAGCTTTGAAATTTATCGAGCAGGATCAGTCCCACAATGCATAATGAGGTTAGCCTTCTCCTAATGCCATATTATTTTGATCTTGACGAAAACACAGATTTGATATAAATCACGCAGTTTGTGTATTTTCAGTGACAGTGAAGCATTATGAGATCTTTACAGGACAGTGCAAATCTCTGGCGAACATATTAGTGGACCAACTTTAATTTTCAAAATCCTTTATGGATACCTATGTATAGTGTTGATGAATCTGATGTTGGAGTTGTTTTACATGTAGCTCTCTCTTAGAGGCAGGTTGTTTGTAGAATATATAATACTAGGTCACCATGTATTAGTAACTACGAATTTTAAGAATCTTAGAAACGCTTCTGTTGTCAATTCAGCTGTGCATTCCGTGGCCTATGTATATGTAATGAGTCATATACATATATGTTAAATGTTAATGCGTTAATGTTATTAAGTATCACCGACGGTCAACCGGATGCTAGAACCACCAGACACTTCACATTCATGATTGCATCCAGACCAAGTCGGGGGAACGTGAGATTGAAATTATCTCCTGCTGTTTCAGCGTATGGATACTCGCCTACCATAATGAGGGCGTACGAAAAGTTATAGGATTTTATGAAGTGTGCATTTGGATCAATTGTGGAGACACCATTACTTGTGGTAACGGCAATGTTGTTTTCGCCATATTTTCCTTGCCAAGCTGTCGTCCAACCACCGCATTGAAGTGCAAGGTGGCTGCCAAGGCTGACGGAAACTAAGAATTTCGACTCTTTTGAGGGGAGTGGAAGTAAAGGGCTGTCGGCATTTTCTCAGTTCTTCAAGAGTACCAGATTTTCTAACGGCCTCCCCCCGCCAAGTCTTGTGTGCCTATTCAAGAAATAAATTACAACAATACAATAATTGTAATATACAGTATGGGACAGTCGCGCTAAAATTTTTGAACTCATTAGCCATACAAATATATAATAGTAACATATTTGGCTATCTACGTAGCCAAACAACAGTTTCGCGCTTAAACACACTCAAATTATGGGCGTTGGCCTCGACATTTTCCTTTTATATATATATATATATATATATATATACCGAACAGGAAAATATATATTTGCAGCGTGAATGTATAAGGTTATATATTGATGGTCCTAATGGAATGGAATGCAAAAAGAAGGTTATCTACTTATTTTTCGAAGGTATAACTAGAATCATGCAATATATATGGCAAGATAGTTGAATTGATTCATAAATTATAATAATGTCTTAATTTAACCATATATCGTTAAGATTGATAAGTGTGTATATATATATATATATATATATATATATATATATATATATATATATAAAATACACATATATACATTGCGTAGTGTGTAATAAGTGGAAATACCTACTTTTGAACATTATTGTAGAAATAATCGTTCAAAAAATAATTCTATACTCATGTGGTACTTGATATACTATAGATTGTTTTTTGAAACTAATATATTATAGATTGCTAAAAATTTAATAAAGTGACCACCGTGAAAACATAATTGTGATGACTAATGTGGAAAGTTTTAAACTTTAGTGACTATTTTTAATTTTATTGATAAATCAGTAACCGTCAATGAAAATAAGAAATTTGGTGGGCGGGTAAAACATAACGCGACGGAGGATCAATATAGCGAACTCCTCAGACTCCGGCGTTGTATAAAATCTCGTCAATTTGATTCCCCCCATTTTCACTCACCCTCTCAAGTCTCAATCACGTAAACGAACTGCAGTTTAAATTCATAACAACGATTCAACTGGTGAGTTTTTAATATATGAAGCCCCAAATCCATAATTCCTCGAACCATTTTCTGTTCCTGTTTGTTTCGAATTACAGTAGTTTTAAGTTTGTGCAGAGAATATAACGAAGAGACAAATTGAAGAATAAACTCAGGACAATTTTATTTTATTTTATTCATAGAAAATGCATGTGCTTTTATAGGTACAGAGTCATGATTCAATACAAATTTGTAACTGAACTAAACTTCTATTTATACTAATCTGATCATCAGAAGATTGCGTTAATCTGAAACTAAGAGATAACTATACAATAAAACTTGAATTACGATACACATCGAACAGTTTGTACTGAACTGGAGAGTTTTACGGTATTCATTCATCTTATAATCGGGCATCGGTTTTCACGATTTTTGTTTGAATTAGTAAGTTAATTTTGAACTTTTCCTATTTCAGTGCTATAATCATTGTAGATCCTCATCATGTACATAGAGAAGGTAATTAAAGCGCCTGTCTCGGTTTTTACTTTCATTGATGAGTCTATGTTTTCTAATTGTTCCACTGTTTTGTTATCATTTGTGATGGAATACTAAAATGTAGGTCATAATAGAAGGATTTACGAGTTACAAGGAGCAAGTTGAAACTGAACCTTTTAGTTCTAAAGTCAACTGTGTTGGTAACAGTATTGTTCCATTTCAATTTTCGTTATGTTTTTATGTTATGTTCGTCACACGATATTTTGATTCAAGAGCATTAAATCTTCATTTGCTCCTCTGCAGTTGGTGCTAATGGGTCTGGCAAGTCTAACTTTTTCCATGGTAGGCTTAATTCGAACTTTGACAGCAGTCATGGTTAAGGACCATGCTTTGTAATTTGCTGATGTGTTCGTTATTTTTTCTGAACTGATTAGAATGTCTCAACAATTTCAGCAATACGCTTTGTGATAAGTGACCTATTCCATAATCTACGCAGTGAAGAAAGGCAAGCTTTGCTTCATGTATGTTTAGTGGTCTAACAGGTTCTTTTGTTGATTTTTCCAATCATTTATGATGATTGGACTAAATATTATGTACTTTCTCGCTTTGGCAGGAAGGTGCTGGCCATCAAGTTCTATCAGCTTTTGTGGAGATTGTGTTCAATAACTCCGACAACCGCATTCCTGTAAACTTTACTCATTAGTTTATCTGCCTCATGCTTAATTGTTACAAAATGATTTACAATAACCCGTAGATTAGCTAAAGAATGGAGTAGCATTGAGTTTCTATTGATAGAGTCATAGAGCTGAGGGGGCATTACTTTAATGCTCTTCTCTTTTCTGAGCTTTAGTTTCGTTGTCTCTAATTGTATGTGAATTTTGAAATGAATCAACAATTAATGTTAACATCAGCTGTTCTGTATGTGATGCAATGCTTAGTGATTGACTTACTAAAATCTTGAAATATAAGTCAAATTTATACGCAGTTTATAGTAGCTGCAACTTTACATTTGACTGATCATAGAATTTGATTGATCATTTCATTACGTCATTTTCGTGCTTGTGTGCTGCATTGCATTTTTGCTTGTCCTTGGATGTTCTGTACTTTGTTTTTTTTCTTGGCCAGTTGAAATTCTTTTGTTTTTGTTTACAGGTTGATAAGGATGAAGTGCGACTCAAGAGAAGTATTGGTGTGAAGAAGGATGAATATTTTTTGGATGGAAAACATATTACGTGTGTATCCATCGTTTCTTTAAACAATTTTTTATCAAATCCCATCCCCCCCTCCCCCCTGGGGGGGCCCACCTCTTATTTATTTATTTATTTTAGTACATCAATATCGACCCCTTTGATGATTGCAAGACACACAAGTTGCATATTTTTCAGGAAGACAGAAGTTATGAACCTGCTGGAAAGTGCTGGATTTTCTCGTTCTAATCCTTATTATGTCGTGCAGCAGGGGAAAGTATAGCAATTTTTCTTCTTAATCTCTGGTTTAAGCTTTTCTTTGCTACACTAGTTCTTATCTTTTTCATTTGTTTCACAGATAGCATCATTGGCACTGATGAAAGATTCAGAGCGACTTTATTTGCTGAAGGAAATTGGTGGTACACGAGTTTATGAAGAGAGACGACGTGAAACCTTGAAAATCCTGCATGAAAGTGGCAAGTGCTAAATAATCTGATATTGTTTTTTCCGTGTAACAATATGTGGTCTAACAATGTCCTCCTAATCAGGTCACAAGAAAAGGCAAATTAGTCAAGTTGTTGAATACTTAGATGAAAGACTTCGAGAGCTGGATGAAGAGAAAGAGGAATTGAGAAAATTTCATCAACTTGACAAGCAACGGAAATCCATTGAATATACCATTTACGACAAGGAACTTAATAATTTGAAGCAGAAATTGATTGAGGTTTGTCAAACTGCTGCATTGTTTTATTGTCTAAAAATATTGTTTTCGATGGAGGTTTCAAATTATATTGTTGCAGATAGAAGAAGTTTGCAAAGAGGTTTCTGAAAAATATGAGCAGATGCACAATAGAGTGGTGGAAGCCCACGAAAAGTTTAAGGAATTAGAGAAGTCACATGAAAAGCTGGATAAAGAAGTCGAAATTTTTAGCAAAAAAAAAGAAGCAATAGAGAAACAATGGGGAGAAGCTATTGAGAAGCAAGCAAATCTCAAGCTTGATTACAAAGACCTGAATGAGAAGATTGCTAGCAATAACAAAGCCAAGGTGTCCACATTTGCCCCTTCAATTATCACTAACTTCTCTTGGGAGAGTGTGGACACCTTTTTTTTTTTGCTGATAATGTACTTTTATGTTCCAGGAGGATGCAGTAGAACAGCTTGAAGAGTTGAAGGGAAAAATTCGGGAATCTACCAAGGAGCTCAATGGAATTAAGCAATTGCATGGGGAGCAGGTCGGAGAGGAGGAAAATTTGACCCTAGAGTATGTCATCCTTATTAGTAATTTATGCACAAGAATTTTTTGAACATGTGTGATCTTCTCTATTTGATGTTTGTGGTAACTGAAATGTCATTTGTGACTTTCAGTAGAAATTGTTAATGAAGTAGCCCTTTTTTCTTAATTGAGTTGGCTGATTTTTCTGTCCCACTGGCAACTCCTATATTCCTATTTACCAAGTTATGTTAACCACATAAACCACATGAATCTCTTCAACTAATGTTGCAACTGATGAAGTTATTGATTAAATTTGTGCCCAATAAATAAACTGCATGTTTAGAACAGACATCATTCTCCTGAACTCGTATCTTTCATTATGACCCTGTATTGTTGCTCAAAGCATGTCTACAGGCTGAATTGGAGAACTATTATCCATACAAACATGTTGGAAAGTATTTTAGCTATTTTAGGATTCTAATTATTTTAGGATAATATCTTTTATTGCTCTGTTAGGGATTGAGGTTTCATCCCAAAAGGTTAACCCATTGGGTGGAGTAACTCAATCCCTTATAAACTCATCACTTAATCCATATTTAGCCGATGTGGGATTTCGTTCGCTTATCCCTAACAATCCTCCTCTCGAACGAAGTACCATATTAACTTGCTCCACTTTAATCAATAGCCCACATATCCAACTTCATTTCAATTTCAACATGGTATCAGAGCCAGACCCAATTTCGGTGTGGGGTGTCCCCAATATAGATTTGTCCATAGTCGTTGGGTATGGTCCACGCTATGCGTGAGGGGGCGTGTTAGATCCCACATCGGGCATTTAACTGGTGTCAATTCAATTCACAAGGTAAAGGTAAACCTCCCCTAGTGAACCGGTTTTCTAGGAGGAGTTAGGCCCAATATCCTTACTTCATTTCAATTTCAACAAAACACAATAACCAATTACCTTTATTTTCTGATAAATTTGGGGTCAGCCAGATGATTTATTCTTTGCTCCCTCAATATACATCATAAGTATTTAAGCGAGGTTACTTCTTCAAGAAAACTGAGTGCTTAATTAAAAAATGAATTTGGATGTGTGGTTGAGAAGTCAAGAAACATTTATATGAAAATAAGATATTAAAAAGTTGTCAAATCAACTAAATGAATAATTGAAATGATTTAGGTTGTAGCAAATATAGGCTAAATAAAGTTCATATTGAAGATTTTCTAAGCTCCACCCATGATCCCCATTGTCCTGCAATAAAGGGTTTCCCACAGGTTCTGCATTCCGTAATTGCATTTTCCATTTCTTGTGAGAAAAGAAGTGTTGGGGAACTAGGCGCTGCTAATTCCGCCCAAGATCAGTGGGACGAATAAATGCGACTGAGAAAAATAATGGACACTAAAATAAGCACAAATATGGAACACCGAGATTTAACGTGGTTCGGCCAAACTGCCTACGTCCACGGACCCACACCAATATATTTCACTATCACAAAAATGAGGAGTACAAAAAATACCACACTGTATTTTTCTCTACCTACGCAAAGGTTTTATCACTCCACTCACTTTTATCTCTCGTGTATAGCTTCTACACTGAAGCTCTCTCTCTACACAAGATCTCTCTCTTTTCTCTCTACACAAGATGTTTTGTGTTTTTGGTGGTAATTTCCAATGCAGAAGGTGAGCTATTTATAGGCGTTCTTGCATGCAAATGGCTTTAAATGCCATATCCTTTCTTTGACCATTTGAGGTAACCAGGCTAAATTTCTACACGAATATTAGGCGCCTTTGTTGAAACTTGTGTGCATATTTTGTCTCAATTCATTTTCCTTCAAAAATGGCTGCTGGCACCAACTTCCTTGCACACCCTTTTTGACAATTGAAGCAGCCAATTGTTTCCATTATCTAACAAGAAGGTACCATGTGCTTATTGTCAAGCTTGCAATACCCATTAATATATTAATTTTTGAAGATATTACTTTAATTGTGAGTAGTCACTTAACCATATTTCTTGTGATGAAATGTTATGATACTAACAAGTACAATGTGAAAATAGTAATTTTCTGATGAATGTACTTGTGGTGGTACATAGGATTATAAAGCGGGAAAAACAACTTAGCATGCTGTATCAGAAACAAGGTCGTCCCACTCGGTTTTCCAGTAAAGCTGCTCGCGACCAGTGGCTCCAAAAAGAAATTATTGACGACGAGCAATTTCTATCTTCGAGGCGAGAAGAGGTCATTATTACTAGCAGATGTGAAAACAATGTAATTAAGATTAGGATGAATTCATATTTCTTCTCCTGGTTATTTCAGGCAAAAAAGCTTAAGGATGAGATCGAGCAGCTAAAGAATGATATTGGAGTGAAGGAGGTCGATATTACAACCGCAAAAGATAAAGCAGCGTCATTGGCATTTGACATTTCTCGATATAGACAGAAATACAATCAGTATCGAACGAAGAGGGATGAGCTACTAGATGAGCGGAAGTATGACGATCAATTGCTCATTTTGATTGTTTAAAAAGAGATTCTTCAGAGTGCGGTCTTATTTGTATGTTAATTTTCAGGTCCTTGTGGAAAACAGAAAGTAAGCTCTCTGCTGAAATTGAACAGCTTAACATAGACTTCGATAAAGCACAGAAAAGTCTTTATCTTGCAACTCCTAGGGTGAGTCTGAAGTTTGTTATTTTATTTTATTTCATGTTATGTTAATTGTTGATATCTTATTAATTTTTCTCAGGATATATGGAGAGGACTAAATTCTGTTAGGAAGATATGGAAAGAGCACAAAATTTCTGGGGTATTTGGTCCAATTTTCGAGTTACTAGAGTGTGAAGAAGAGCTTTTCACAGCTGTTGAAGTCACTGCTGGAAGCAGGTAAAAAATCTTTTCGTGCTAATTCATCCTTAGTGCTACTTTATTTATTTTTATTCTCTTTTCCAGGTTATTTTACTGGGTGGTTGAAAATGATGAAATATCGACCCAAATAATCAGACACCTTAATGCACAGAAGGGTGGACGAGTTACATTCATACCATTAAACAGGGTAAAAGCTCCACAAGTGACCTATCCAGAGGATAATGATGTGAGACCACTTTTAAAATATTTGAGTTTCTCCCCGGAATATGAGTCCGCATTTGCTCAGGTCAGTGACGAATATTTTGTTGTTTGTCAGTTAGTTTTAGCATCCAACAGCCCCGCCTTGGAAATCATATTCATTAATCCATGTAGACGTAGCATCATCCAGTGAACGCATTTTATGTTTACTTTGCCAATCTTTATTTATAATTAGCCAAATTTACAGGTTTTTGCAAAAACTGTAATTTGCTCAGATTTGGACATTGCGACGAGGGTGGCCCACATGAATGGTCTGGATTGCATCACTTTGGAGGGTAGCAATTAAACTTCACCTCATATATTGTTCGCCTATTCTTTGCAGCATCTTAGCTGTCGTAAAATAAAATACACCTTTGCTTCAGGTGATCAAGTTAACAAAAGAGGTGGCATGATAGGAGGCTTCTACGACTCGAGGCGTTCAAAACTTAAACTCATGAAAACTATTAGACAAAATCCGCATTCTACAAACGAGAAGCAAAAGGAACTAGAGACTGTTAGATCTAATATTCAAGATATCCTTGCAATACTTCTTTGGCTTTTTTGATAATATTTTTGTTGTCACCTTGTGTTCTATGTTTTCACTGAATATGCCCCACAGATTGACGAGAAAATCAATAAATTAGTGTCTGAGCAGGAGAAAAATGATGAGCTGGCCCATGACAAATTTGAACTCGAACAGCTTAGGCAGGATGTTGCTAATGCTGAGAAGCAGAAACAATCCATATCAAAGTTTCTCGTGGAAAAAGTGTGTGAATCAAAAGACTACTTTCATCAGTTTCCGTTAGTTCAATTCTGATTTTTTTTTTTAAATGTTGGTCGTGTTTTGTAGGAGAAGTCGCTCACCAGAATATCTTCTCAAATTGATCAGAATATAGCTAATATTAATATGAAACGAGATGAAATGGGAACCGAACTTGTCGATCACTTGACACCAGCAGAGAAAGAGCAGCTCTCTAGGTTGAGCACTGAAGTAACAAATCTGAAAGAGCAGCAAGTTGCCTGCAGGAAGAGCCGCGTGGAGGTGAGGAAGTTGATTCAAGTGGTTTTACTAACGTAAAATAATCGTGGATAGTGCTTTAAGTTATATACTTTCAAATGATAGACTGAAACAAGAAAATCAGAGCTCGAGATAAATCTATTGACAAATCTTCTGAGGCGAAAGGAAGATTTGGAGATTATTAAGTCGTCAGCAGAGACTGACATGTTACATGAAGCAGCTGATCTGAATAAACAAGAATTGATCGATGTAAATTCATCCGTGGAGTATTTGGCTGGAGAACTCAGGAGTGAGAGTTTTTACCTTAGTCTACTTCCAATTTCCCTTTGATATTAATATTTTTTCCCATTAAGAAAAAAACACATTATTATGTTTTTTACAGGAGTTTCTGATAGCATAAATGAGCAAAACGAGAAATTGAATCAGATCAAAGATGAAAAAGATAATTGCAAGGTGCGGCATAATTTCTGGTTTGTTGGTGTTTGTGACTAAGCTGAAATAGGGCGTCTTATTTTCTCCATTGCATCTGTACTCTCTCTTGTCGCGTTTTTCTTTTTTTTACTTTGATTTGTTGCAGGAGCTAATCTGAGTTCTTGTGGGTACAGAATTGGGAAGAGATGTACAAAAATAAGCTGAAAGATGAACAAAGCAAACTGGAGCAACTACTGAGTAAAAAGAACATGTTTCTTGACAAACAAAAAGAGTACTTGAGGAAAATTGGGGAATTGGGTCCTTTATCTTCTGATGCTTTTGAAATGTAAGATTCTTATCTGAAATTTAAATATACGGTTCTCCAATTTGAATTGGGTAGTTTCCAATTTATTAGGATTTTATTTAATTAGATGGTTCTCCAGCCAAGTGGGGTTTAAATACTATAACGAATTCTCAGATACATGTTTGACAGCTTCTAGAAAAATTGTAAGAGCTTGTTATATAGAAGACAAACACGGTCAAAATGGGTTTACTGTTTGAGTTGCTAAAGTAACAACAACATATATGCACATACATTCATATACATTTTCTGGGGATTCCAAATCTATGGAGCTTCTCACAATCAAACGCTACAAAAATGCCTCCTTGCATTGTCCAACTACTGATTTTCTATAATTGGATTTTATCGTTCTGTTTATGGGCTTTCACTGTAGTTTGTTACATTTGCCTGTTGATCTAGTTTCCCTGGGATGCAAACTGCAGATACAAGAGAGAGAGCATAAAAGAGCTGTATAAACTGCTTCACAAGTGTAATGAACAACTTGAGCAATTCAACCATGTAAATAAAAAGGCCCGAGATCAATATGTAAATTTCACTGAACAACGAGAGGAGTTGCAAAGGAGACAAGCTGAATTGGATGCAGGTGATAAGGTACCATGTTTCCAAATAATTCTGAGATCTTAGTTGAGCTGTATCTTGTTGGGGATGCTGACATATTTAATTTCATTTTTGACCTTTATTTGGTAGAAAATACAAGAACTTGTAGCACTTTTGGATATGAGGAAGGATGAATCCATTGAACGGACCTACAAAGGTGTTGCTAAGCACTTTCGAGAAGTGTTCTCGGAACTTGTGCCAGGAGGCCATGGATTTCTAGTAATGATGAAGAAAAAGGTTAGTTATCTTGATTTAAGTAAACTGTAGCTTGTGACATAAAAGTAAATAATTTTTAATTAACGAGGATTATTTGGCACCTGCAAGTTCCTTGGTTCTGTTCTTGGTTGCTGTATGGGTTTTGAACCATTCCATTTTCCCATAAAGGTTATGTGGTTCATTGTAAGTTGACGTTTTGATTACGACATTGGTTTTGGCCGAGAATTGACAATTGTCATATCTTTGTTCAAATTAATTTCATCGGCATAGGTGAGGTATTAACTGAAGAGTATATAATTGAAATCCAAAAATATGATCAATTTAGAGCTGCTGCTACCAAGAACGCAAGAACACCAACGAGTCCTTAGATATGTCCCTGCATTAAGCGTTTGTTTGGGAGGGATTTCTTAAAAAAAAAAAAAAAAACAAGTGAGAAAAAATAAAGGTAATATGTCACGTCAAGATACAAAAGATGATGTTGGAGAAAATGATTTTTTAACGACATACAATGAACTAGCTCGAAATATGTCTGTCTAGAAAAGGGTGTAGCTGAAAAGGGTGTACCTGCTGGATATAATTGAATTGCAATGAACTGAAAAGAAAAAGGAAACAAGAAGTTAGTTGCCCCCCTGGGCATGGTGCAGCGGTAAAGCATGAGGGGTAACATACGGAGCATCGGGGGTTCGAATCCCAGCGGAGGCAAAGAGCTGGTGTCCTTTGTCGCCTCTCCGGAGGTCCTGTAGCTCTCCCATCACCTTGGTGTAAAGCAAGGTCCAAAAGGAGTCGGCCCACATTCCGAAAGTCCGGCCCAAGTGTGTATAGGCTGTATTCGCATCCGGATTTACCCGGGGAGCGAACCAGGGGGGAAGACCGCTCTCCCCAGGATTTAGTCGGACACACGTCCGGATACCTGGATCATCAAAAAAAAAAAAAAAAAAAAAGAAGTTAGTTAGTAAGGCAGCTATTTCAACAAGTAGAGGCATGGTTTATAGGACAATATGTTCAAAAACATTTTTGTCCAAACAAGCCCTTAATAACAAATTCTTGTTCGAGTGCTCTGTGGTGAGGTAATTATGGACACTATTGTACACTAATCTTTTATTATTCATAATTTCATATGCAGGATAGTGATATTGAAAATGATCAAGATGAGGATGAGCCTCATGCAGAGACAGAAGGGAGGGTTGAAAAGTACATTGGTGTCAAAGTCAAGGCATGTTATTAATTTCTTGTGCTAAATAGTGTTCTCTTCATAAGCGAGACTACTAGCGCTAGGTGTTCTCTGTGCATGCAATATCTTTCTATGGCTTTGTGCGTCTAGCTTCATCTGTTATTTTGATAAATTTCGTGGTCACCCGTTGGAGCTTGAAATTATCTTCAAGCTGGTGAATTAGCATCTTCAACTAATTTCTTCCTACTTTTAATCACCCTCCCCACCCCCACCAATCCCTCTTTTTCTTTACTGAAAAAAGGTAAAAGGAAATTTTTGCACATTCTCTTGAGCTTAATCAAACATGCACTTGGTGAAACACTAGCCGTAGATGAAAGCAACTAGGACATTCTCAAAATTATAGCATCCATTTATGAAGTGTGGTTGTCCGAGTTGTCTTTATCTCTTTAGTTGTAGTGGCTTTGCTTCTTGTGGTAGGTTTCTTTTACTGGACAAGGAGAGACACAGTTGATGAAACAATTGTCCGGGGGTCAGAAAACCGTGGTGGCACTGGCACTAATCTTTGCCATTCAGCGATGCGATCCTGCCCCGTTCTATCTTTTTGATGAGATAGATGCTGCACTTGATCCTCAGTACAGAACTGCTGTCGGAAGTATCCTATCTCTTCTTTTTTTTTTTTTGGTTTTTTGGTGGGACTTCCACTTGAGATAAGCACATCTTAATTGAGATCATTTTAGATGGTCAAATAAAAGTTGTTGTTTCTATATCACTGTCCTCTGTTGTGTAGCTTTAACCTGTATGGCGTTAGATATGGTTCGTCGTCTGGCGGACGAGGAGAACACTCAGTTCATAACTACGACATTTCAGCCTGAGTTGGTGAATGTGGCTGACAAGATATACAGCGTCTCACACAAAAACAGAGTTAGCTATGTTCATGTTTCCAGCAAGGAAGGAGCTTTGAAATTTATTGAACAGGGTCAGTCCTACAGTGCATAAGCCTTCTCTTAATGCATATTATATTGATCTTGAAGTGGGAGACTCGCGAGACGGATTTGATAGAAATGATGTATTTTTTTCTTCTATTTTCAGTGCCAGTGGGAAGCATTATGAGATCTTTACAGGACAGTGCAAATCTGTGTTTAGCATATTTAGGGTATGTTTGATTCACAACATTTTAAGTTTTATTTACTCGATTTGCGTGTAGATTGTGTGGTTGAAAATGAGAGATATTGTATTAAAAAAGGTAAAGTAATTATGTGTGTAGTTAAAAAGGAGGAGAGATTATTTTTGAAAGTTATTGTGAATCAAACATACCCTTAGGTTGACTTTAATCTTCATAATCTATTATCGACACCTATGTACAATGTTAATGAATCTGATATTATGAATCTTATTTTCAATGAGTTCTTTCAAAGTGTTGAGGATAGTAATTAAATAATATACTTTGGAACCGATCTACCAGTTTAAACTTTCAAATTAGATGGTTCCATAATTCTAACACGGTATTATAACAAGTAAAGGTCCTGGGTTCGAATCTCAATGCCACCCATTTAAAATGAATTGTGCACTTGTTAGGCTTTATTTGAGAAAAATAAATCCCGCCTACACATGAGAGGACGTGTTGAGGATAGCAATTAAATAACATAAATTAAAACCGATCTATCAGTTTAAACTTTTAAATTAAATGATTTCATAACTTTAACACTAAGCATCTCAGATTATTAATTCAAATGTGCATTCCGTGGCCTATGTATATTTATATTTAATGATTAAATGGGAATGAGTCCTAACGTGTGTGTATATGTATATATATATATATATATATATATATATTAATGTTGTTAAAATTATGGAACCATCTGATCTAAAAGTTTAAGTTGATAAATCGGTTCCAATTTAAATTATTTAATTACTATCTTCAACACTTCTGATCTAAAAGTTTAAGTTGATAAATCGGTTCCAATTTAAATTATTTAATTACTATCTTCAACACTTCCCCTCACGTGTGTAATACGTGCACAATTTATTTTTAAATGGGTGGCGGTGAGATTCGAGCTCAGGACCTCAACCTGTTCTGATACCATATTAAAATTATGGAACCATCTGATCTGAAAGCTTAAATTGATAGATCAATTTCAATTTAGATTATTTAATTACTATCTTCAACAAATACTAACTTCGTCTTTTTTTTTCTTTGGAAAGGTATTAATGTTAGCGTCGTTAGTTCCATCATTGTTATGTGATTCCGAATTTAACGACAAAATGGAAAAGAGAAGGGCCCTAGGTTAGATTAAGCTACAAAATATTTACAACAATTACAGAAACCATATTATAAAGTTCTAAGAATAAAACCTATCAACTAACCAAAAACCAATCTAAGTCTCTGTAACTGGTTCTGTAGTGAGTCCAAAACCAAAGGGGAAGAGTGGATCATAGTGTGAATCACCAACATTCATAGGGAGCTGATCTACACTCTTGAACCAAGTCCTCGACAATTTACCCGTAAACCCGTAATCCCCAAATAGGACATCAGCGACCCCGTTGCCCTCAGTCCCCGGTAGCCACGCAGCCACTAATGCGGCTATGTTATTAAGGTACGGTTGAATCACCAACGGTCGACCAGATATTAGAACAACCACACACTTCACATTCCCACAAACACTCATAATTGCGTCCAAACCTTGTTGAGGGATAGTCAGGTTCGTGTTGTCCCCTCTGCTTTCTGCATAAGGTGGTTCTCCCACCACGACAATGGCATAGGAAAAATTATTGGATTTTACGAAATCCTTATTTGGATTTTCGTTGTAATTGATTTCTGTATTGGGATCAACTGCACTTGAGATACCGTTAAGGATTGTGGTACCAACCGTATTGTTGTTGCCATATCGTCCTTGCCAAGCTATCGTCCAACCACCGCATTGGAGTCCAAGGTTGTTAGCATGGCTACCAGCAACTAAGATTTTCGACGCCTTTTTGGGGAGTGGAAGTAAAGGAGTATCGGTATTTTCTCCATTCTTCAATAGTACAAGTGATTTTCTTACGGCCTCCCTTGCCAAATCTCTATGAACCTATCAAAGAAACAAATCATATTGGCATCACGGATAATTGCAGTATGTAGTACTGGATAGTATAATCATTAAATAACAAGGTATCTAACTAACCTGGCTTCCAAGTTGATTGATTAGACTATAATCTGCCATGGGATTCTCAAAGAGGCCTAAGGTGAACTTCACTCTCAAAATTCTTCTAACGGCATCGTCAATCCGGCTGATGGGAACGAAGTTGTTCTTGACCAAGGAGGTTAAAACATCGATGAATTCTGTATGGTTGAAAGGGACCATAACCTGAAAATCCCGCGAGGTAAAACTTCGTTTTACCATTTGATAGACGAGTTTTAACTTTTAACCAATGACAAGAATCTAACTTACTTACCATGTCAATGCCAGCATTAATCCCTTGTTCAATTGAGTGCGCATAATTTGCATGCTGTGGATAGGTGATTTTATCTATTCCCTGAAAATCTGAGATGACAAATCCCTAAAAATTGCAACGAAATTCGAAAATTATTAGCTACCACCATCTGATAAATTCTCCAAAAACTTGGATAGTATTATTTGAAGCTATACCCTGAATTTCAAAGTCCCCTTGAGGAACTTGGTGATAAGATGATGATTTGCATGCATTTTGACTCCATTAATACTCGAAAACGATACCATAATTGTTGACACACCCTCGATGATTGCCTTCGTGTATCCTGGCATATGAATGCTCATCAATCCATGCCAGTCCGAAACTGTGTTGTTCTCATTGATCCCATTCGTAGTGCCACCATCTCCAACATAATGTTTTGCACAAGCCGCAACATTTGTCCTTTTATCATAAAGGAATGTGAACTTTCAGTACACGTTTGGCATGCAGTATTAGACAGCATGCAGTATTAGACTGTGACTGTGACTGTAAATTGTTTAAGACTTACTTTCCACCAACATAAGGAACACCCTTAGTTGAATTGGTGGGGATTTCTCCTTGTAAGCCATTAATGATCTCTGTCATTTCTTTGACAATTTTAGGGTCCTCACTGTAACTCTCATAACACCTTCCCCATCTTGGATCTCTGCATACCTATTATATATTTGTAGAATATCAACATAGATTAGTTTTTGATTGTAAAAATTGAGGTTGTCAAAAAATTTTAAGGAATATAGCATACAGCTATGCATGGAGCAAACACATAAGGTATGCCTGTAGCTCTGACTTCAAGTGCAGTTGCAGCACCAATCCTTCTCACTAGGTCTTTATCTCTGCATTTTGTATGAAATCAACTAATAAAAACACACAAAACTGATGTGATGTTCACATAGACACACACATAATCATATTAGCGTGCGTAGATGGATGATGTTGAGGTGATTCCATCATAATCGAGGTGACCGCATCATAATCGAGGTGATCAAATCAAATGTTGAAGTGGACACAAACTTATCGTGCTTACATAACACACAAATGACTTGACGCCCAAGTTGGTACAAACTGATCCTGTTCACAGGACACGTCAGTCTTCACCTCAACATTAGATGAGGTCGAGTTGAGCCGAGGTGATCAAATCCAATGTTGGGGGTGCTATATGTCATGTCAACACAATAACCCATGTCTACATGGACATTAAATCAGCACTGCGAACACACGATGGACTAGTGACTCAATTGCTCATAAATCTTAAAAGGAGTGATTATAGTACTAGTTACCTAGATGCTCCTAGGCCAACATTGTGGGGAAAAACAGTAGCCTTATATACAGTATTGTGACCATGAACTGCATCAATCCCATAAATCATAGGAATCCCAAGTTTGCTAGACAAAGAACCTTTTTGAAATCCATTCACCATGTCGACCCCACTCTTGGCGGTTGCACGTGCCATCGGCTCACCGTAGCCCCCACTTAGTAGGCTGCCAATGGATTTATCTCTCATGACCTCGGCTGTGACCGAACGGTGTTCAAGCTGCGCCATCTGGCCGACTTTCTCTTCAAGGGTCATTTGGCTCATGAGAACCTTGATTCTAGTATTTAAGGGCTGATTTGGATCCTTGTATAGTGTGTTCAACTTTGAGTCCACAGCCCATGTTGATGCACACAACAGGAGAAGTCCCAATATGGGGAGTGCATTTCTTGAAAGCATTGCTTCAAAATTTTGCTCACCTTCTGGAGAAGTAAGATTGTGGGTTAAGAAACAATTTCTTGATTACATGTGTGTGCAAAGAAATAAGTGACATTAGTAATTCATCATTTATCTTCATGATCATGCATGTATACATAAAGAGTATAAAAAATCATAATGAGAGAGAGAGAGAGAGAGAGACTAACGTTGAGAAGGAGATTATTAATAACTGAATAAACATAAAGTATTATGGAACATGAAGTTTACATAGCCATTGATTTGGCTTGACATTAATTTGGCCATCAGTGTTACTTGATTATTTGGATAAGAATTATGTTAGTTGTACAATCTATATCTATATATATCTATATATCTATATCTATATATCTATATATCTATATATCTATATCTATATCTATATATATATATCTATATCTATATATCTATATATTAATAAAATGAGATCATTTTCCCGCCAAAAGTTTCATTTTTATGGATTAAAAAAATAAAATCTATATATATCTATCTATCTATCTATATATTAATAAAATGAGATCATTTTCCCGCCAAAAGTTTCATTTTTATGGATTAAAAAAATAAAATTTAATTATAAAAGGATAATCACAAATTTGCAACTCAATCTTTCCTTCCCCATCTAGAATTCGAGCTCTTATATATCTCCCATATAATTTGAGGTCATTTTTCCACGAAAAGTTTCATTTTCTGAGTTAAAAAAATAAAATTTAATTGTAAAATCACGCTTCGGATAATCACAAATCTGCAACTCAATCTTCCATTCCTCTTTTAGAATTCAAACTCTTATATATCTCCCCGTGCAACGCACGGGAGAAAATACTAGTTAGTTCTAAAACTACAATTATTCTTTGAATAAAGGTTTTTCTAAATTAAATTGGATAATCTTTGTTACTCATTCAAGTAAATCAATAATAAATAAATAAATAAATAATAAATAAAGAAGGAAAATGAATTCTTTGTGATAAGTGATGATAACAAGAGTTCGCAAGCTTCGCCAATATTGAAGAGATTCTTTGGTGATTTTGCAGCTGTTTTTATTTTATTTATTTAATTATATCCTACTAGCTAATGTGTGAAGAAATTTGAATTTTTGTGAAGAAAAAGGATAGCTGGGGACCTTATTTAATTATTTCAATTGGATGTGAAGAAATTTCAATTGCAATACATGTTAGCATTCTATAAAAATAAATATTTATAAAAAAAATTTGAATAACAGAAGCCACTTAACCTAATTTCCGTTGTTTCTTCTCGTGTCTAATTAATGAATAGCAATCAACATTGCAAATAGGTTATTAATCTTCACTAGTAACAAAAACTGGAAAAAAAAATTGTAATCAAGTTCTACTGAAAAAATTAAACATGCTAAGGGGAAAAAAAGAGATCGAGGTAATCAGTGAACTGTTAAAAGTATTATATGTTTTACAATAAGTTATATAAGAAATAAAATAAACTTTAACAATGTTATAAAATATAAACCATGTCGACCAATAATGCAATTGAAACAATTTGATGCTGAAATTGAAAAGAAAATCTTACATTCTACGAAATGGTAATATTTTATTAGTAGTTATTTATTGATATATACTCCATAAAAATCAAAATGTTCATACATAATTTATTAAATTAATATAAAAATTAGGTTAGTTCTTACTATTTAATATTTTAAAAGTTATTTTTTTAAGAAAAAAAATTAAAAGTTACTTATAGACTCTCGTTAAAACGTGCAATGCACGTTGAAAAAGATTAGTATATTAAAAGTCGTTTGAGGTGAGAATCATTTTTTGGACTATTTTACTCCAATTATATTTAAATTATTATGAAAATAACCTCAAAAAATGTATATAACGTTAATTATTAATTATTTAATCATTGGACAATTCACGCGAATGTGAAATAAGTTGATGCATGTATTTGAGGAACACGTCATTGCATATATAATTCCATGCACCTTCTATTAATTAATAATCATTAAAATGTGGAAAAGCTCATGAATTTGAGGACACATTTTTCTGTAGCTCGGGGCACCTTCATCTAATGGAATGAACATATGAAGTGATCATTCTTTATCCATGCATCCAATTTATTTTCATATATTTGTCAATGCATATATCTAATTAAAACTTTTATGTGTCCCTAAAAAATTTAGTTAAAATCGAACTTAATGTGATGTAAAGCTCAACTTGTATTTAAACCTACCACCGCAAATCATTTCATTTCAAGCAGTGGCGGAGCTAGACCTCTTATCATGGGTATGCACAAATTATTTTTACATGGGTTAGAGAGATGACAAGAGAGGGGCAACAATGTGGAAATGTTTTGGGCAATTATATTTAAATTAAAAAATTTTATAGTTGCATAAAATTTAAATACCGGTTAGGATCCTAGACTTTTATTTATGTGAGCAATTTTGTACTACATTATTTTGAGCTATATTTTTATCTCGAATATGATTATATAGCACATACTATCTATATTAACTGTCTAATAATAAATTTTCGCTATAATATTAATCAGAAGGAATCCAAAATTTTTTCTGACTAATCAATATATTAATCATAAAATTTAAATATCGCTTATAGCCACAAACTTTCATGGTTTGGTTCAAAAAAATTTAAAAAGAAAGTCATGAGCAGTTGGAAATTATATAGCCATAAACTTTGAACAAAAAACTTTTAAAAAACAAAAGACAAAGACAAAAGGAAATTTAAAAAAAAAAATTCACAAATTTTGGGGTATTCCCAGGAATACCTGGGAATACCCCTGCCTCCGCCAGTGATTTCAAGTGCCTACTCTTTTCTCCATTACATTATTTCACATAAGATAATATTCGACATTGTGGAGTCAAAAGTTATACAAGTATTCTCACCACATGATGATACATGGTCCATCAAAGTGAGAGTTTTGCTTGAAAGAGTTCGAGGGAAACAGATTACAAAGATGAACGAAAAATTAATATTTTGAAACTAATATTAATTGGTAGAGAGGCAACTGTTTAATTTTTTTTCCATCTTTATATTTTTGCCAAACACTGCCACTATTGTGGCAGAATATATATATATATATATATATATATATATATATATATATATATATTCATCATCTATAATCTATATCTATAATATAAAAAAAGTCATAGGACTTGAGAATTATTTTGTGGACGATTCTATCCAACTTGATATGTAAATTATCACCTTGGCACCCTTTTAGATTTTGTATATAATATTTTATTTTTCATTTCAATTGTGTTTATAGATCAACAGTAAGGCAGTTTAATTTTCCCATCACTCTGTGTGTATTCATTTTAATGTAGTGCAATGCATTTGAACCATGTGTATTTGAATATGTATGTGATCCATTATTCAAATGAAGTATACATAATTGGTGTACATTTCAAAGCCAAATCATTAATTCCATAAATAAAATCAAGAATTTCTTCACTATTTATATACATGCCTTTTCTCAGACCGAGAAGCAAGAACACCCCCCCACCCCACCTCCACCTCCAACACATATACATATTTCAATTAGTGAAAAATGATTGGGAATAGACTATAATTGGTGCAAATATCTCAGCACCACACTCATCTCATGAGAATCTGAAACATGTAAAGTAACTTTACAAATACTCATTCTAACTATATTGGTGGCCTTAATTATGGTTTAACATTGAAATTAATATAATTTAAGTTTGTGAGAATCCAGTCCTCATATTTATGAAACTATCTTAAAAGAGAGTGGGGAAAAAATGCTAAAAGTACATAGAATCAAATTGATATTAGAACGATACATAGATCAAATGAAATAAAATGAAACTAACACAAGTAGTACAAGATTTGTTTTCTTACATGTATAATTCTTTGGGTGAGTAGGTTAAATCATTCGGCGGAATTAGTTTCTTTACATTATCAATATGATAGTTTAACATATTTTTATTTATCCTACCTCTCTATTCATACATGCATCAAAATATTTTGTTTAAAAATTAAAATTTTTATCATTTCCACGGGACATACAAAACTAACTAATCATAACAACACCCTTCATAAAAGAACTAGTCTAATAAGAGTCGCCAATTGAATAGAGAATTCTAGATGTTGGTGTTTGCAGTCTATGTGAGCGACATAGTTAGATCCCTTTGGGAGTGCGGTCCTAAACTTCATTATACTGATAAAATGTAGATTTCCTTTGAGTCGAGCGTGTGTTAATAGAGACGAGTAAAGTAGGCATAGATACAAGATGAGAAGAGAAGTACAATTAGGACGCCATATTTTGTTTGTGGGATAAAATAAGATCATGGGTTTGTTACTTTGATAGAATATATTTTAGTAATTCAGCTTAGTAAGGGTACGTAGTGTTGTATTTTAGATTATTAGAGTCCAGGGATTATTAAGGTAGTTTAGCACCGGCACCGATGTGGACAACCACACAGGAGCAAGGGGCTGGATGGAGCCGGCCAAAGCCCAACGGTAGCAGGGGGACAGCTGCTACATCAATGCTGGTGCTATAATTTAGTGTTAGGGTCACAATAAGTCTTGTCTATATATTTGTTCTTGTCTTGGTAATATATAAGCTATTGAAAATCATTTGACTATACAATTCTCTCAATATATATCTATTGGGTTACCAAACGAGTTCTTGATTACATCTATGCAAGGAATACATGACACCGGTAGTAAAGTAGCGAAGCTTTTGGCGATCTGTGGTTCATTATATTGGGTGCAATATTTGGACATCGATGTTAATTTCTTAAATTGTTATCTTCCACTATCATTTTCAACTGCTTATCATCGATATTTCGTTATTTTTTTGATAGAATCATGCATGTATATAAAGAAATATTTCAACATATACCATAATTTAAAAAAAAGGAAAAACTATCATTGAGAAGGAGGATAAAGATACAAGGATTATGGACTATGAAATTTATACGACCTGGTATTGTTTAAGTGCTCTCAGTAGTGCCATTATATAGTACTAGCATCCTACGTGGCTACCTTTGACCGTCGATTTCGGTCACATACGACCTCTATTGGGAATATTGAGACAAAATCCAAGATCAACACGACGAGGCAAAACTCTGGCAATCCAAAAAATTTCCCGGCGTTGCAGTTGACAGGCGAACCTGAAGTTTGTCCCACGGTCAACGTCATTGCTGAAACTTTTCCAGATTATTGGAGCTTCGCGATACAGGTTCTAGACTTGATGTCGGTTTTCCCAACAGAGATCGTATGTGATCGAAATCGACGGTTAAAGGTGGCCATGTAGGACACTAGTGCCATATAATGACACTAGTGAAAGCACTTGAACAATCCCGTTATACAACCATGCATGCTAGACAAAGGGTTTGGTCATTAGCGATTAAAATCGCTACTGAATAAATCTTTTGACATAAGGTCAATGAAATTGTATGCTGAACCAGCAATCAAGGGTCATGACTCGCCTGTCTTGTACCATCTTGTAATATTTAAGAGTCTACCATTCATTTATATAATTTTGATCACCTAATCATGTGTAGGTATGTACCTACACGCTGATGTGATAGTTTGCAAGTGGTTCACATCAATTTGTAATTATAACCATTCAAGAAATGTTTTAAGTGTAATAAAGAGGGCTTTCCCTATCATGATCTTTGTGTCAAGCCGTCAATGTTGAGATCGGGACCTATAACTATCTTACAAATCACACCATAGTTAATCTTATTATAGCAAACGTTTAGCGAAATTACTAAAAGCTAGCAATGCATGTTCCACTATTACACTAAACCAAATTGATCGACTCCTACACTTGTTGCATGATATTTTTTTGGTAAAATATCTAAGTTCAGAATTTCAAACTTGACATATATTTTATAAATTTGCAATTTTTTGAAGAAAAAGAAGGATTTATTTTCTAATTTTGTAGAATATATATTATCGGAAATTAAAATGTAGCATATCAGTCACGACTCTAAAAACCTATTAACATTTCTGTACTAAAACTTGTTTCAAGAAAAAAAAAAGACTCCGGATATATACTGACACAGACTGAAGTGGGATTCTGGAAGAGGCACTGGTGGTGGTTGTGGTTGGCCTGGCGGCAGTCGTGGCGTGTCTTGGGGTGGCAGTTGCAGGCTTGGAGTTGGAGGCAAGGGTATGTGTAGCCACTGGTGACCTTTCAATGCATTCATCATGACGTTGTTGTTGTTCCGGCCTATAGGGCCTGTAGGTAGAGATTTCAGGATCGACAATCAGCAACGGGTCGAGATGGTGGAGCTGGCGGCTCACTCATTACTGGTAGCCTTGGATGGGGATATTGCGGTGGCCTATTGGCGTTGGAGCCATAGTTTAAATGCAGTCCATTGAAGCAATAGTTTCCATGACCTTCTGTGTCCAATGATGATGAGGTCTCGTCGACCTTGGCAGTGGATATCGCCCCTGACCGCCAATTACTAGTGGAGGTGGATCTGTCATCGGCCTTGGTGGCCTATGAGCAGTCATGGGAGGACTCATTGCTTGAGGCGATGGAGAAATTAAATGGTGGTGTTTGAGGATGACGTGGTTGCCACTGCAACCGCCCACGGGGTTGGAGAGCGAAGCCGGAGAGTGGTGGTTTTTGCAGGGAAGACGAAGAACCACTGCTATCGCTGCATTGATCAAGTTGTAGTGGGTTGGGAGAAGAAGAGAACCAACCCCCCTCACCGCTCCCGCCATTGCCATTTTTCTTCATGGTTGTCATGTAAAACTTTGGATATTATCGGAGATAACATGTTTGGGTGTCTGGAACATTAATTCATTTTCATTATTAGTTTAGTTTGTGATTTTAAACCTTTGTGAGGATGTAAAACTTCTATATTATATTGATTGTACTTATTGTATGTTTGGGCAAGCACTCCTTGTACTCATATTAACTAGTTTTCACTCCCGTGCATTGCACGGGAGTAAAACCGTGTAAGTTTGCGTGAAATCTAAAAAAAAAATTGTGTAGATTGATTTTTGTGGTATGAAAAATAATTTTTTATACATTTTAATATAAGTCTTGAAATATTTTTTAAAAGTAACTCAATGTAATTTTTTTATAAAATGAAATAAATCCTCAAAAATATATTGCATTTCGTTGCAACCCAACTTTAAAAAATTTAGGAAAATCTTTCAGAACGAAATACAAAAATTGACAGTGTCAACTATCGATTATTAATATACAGTTCGATATTTCTTTTTTCAAATAATCAAAGATATAAGCACTGCAAAAGGGAAAGATCAAAAGTCTAAAAATCTATTACGCCAAAAATTTTTAAAAAAAGGAAGTACCAGCTATACAGTTTGTTTCCATTCCTCTACTCATCATTCACTTATTAAACAAACAATAAAAATTAAGTAATAGCACCAATTTAGTCTACCCTTATTAAAAACCTTTTTTTTCCCCTGAAATTAACTACTAAATAATTTTCAAGACTACTTCAAAATTTGGCTAAGCCTCGGCAGGCCTATGTGCAATCATTGAAAAAACCAGCAATTGCGCTACCGCCTCTATCATTTTCTTGTTTCACCGCGACCTCTGGGATTCAATCTCAAAAAAAAAAAAAAAAATTATTTTTTTGATCGAAGGGGTGGTGGTTTAATTGAACAATTAACTATATATAATCTAAATTTATATTTCAATTAAGTGTAATATAGTTTGACTGGAAATAAACAAACATAAAATAATGACATTTAATCATAAATAAACTATTCATCTAAAAAACTATTTTAGCAAATAGATGGTCAAATAAATAAAAGAAATCAATTATTCTACATGTCAAATTGGTAAATGATAAATTGGCAAATATAAAAGATAATCGTAACAAAGAATGCAAAGACTGCTTTGGAAATAAATTTTATGCGCATTCAATTTCTCTAGATTTGAGGAAACAATGAAACATAAACGATTTTAAACAGCTAAAACAAATTTGATTGCTATCTTCTTATTTATGGAATAATAATTCCTTTAAAAGATATTTGGCGAACATGTAGCAGCACGATCCACACCAGTTTTCTTGATAAAAAAAAAAGAAGAGAGAGAACGACTTGTTCATATGCCATAATTGTCCATTTCTGCACACAACGGACTTTTGACGTCCCATGGCAACACGGATTTTTATTTATTCCGTGCATTCATAATATTATACATATAAAACTACTATTTTATATCAAAAGTAGAATCATATCTATTTTACATATACCCTTATTTAATATACATTGTTATTAGTTAGCATTATTTAATGCAAGGGTATATTTGAAAAAATACAATTAAAATTTACTTTTCCAATAATATTAATTATCATTTCTTAAACTATGTGAAAGTCAAACCAAGCCTATCTTTGTGGGATGGAGGTAGTACTATAGATATATGTTTTATACAATCTATTAAAAACTCTAGCCTAAATTTGAAATATTTCAAAAAAGAAATAGACACAAAGATGTTTGCAGAGAGAAATGGTGAATGTATAGACATAGAGAAATTTGCAGATAGAGATAGAGATTTTTAGACAAAAATGGTTAGTAATCTTTTGAAAGTATTCTAACACACAAAAATATTAATATAAATTAAAATTATAAGATTTAAAAATTAATTGATAGAATTGGTAAATGATATAAATTTATTAAAGATGTTATTGAATATCAAATTCAATTTAAATTATGAAATAAGACTTATTTTGTAACCAACAATTATTTTATTATTTGGTTAAATACAAAATTATTGTTAGAGCAATCAATCAAATGGTAGTTATAATAGTTTAAATTCATGCTTTAATTAAATTAAAATAAAAAAGTTGTGTTGGTTCAAATGGTAAGGATATCATTACTCTGGTGATAGGTCATAGATTCGAATCTCAAAACTACATCAATTTTTAATAAATATACCTAGTTAAAAACCACCATTTCAATAACTAATTATGTCCTAAAACCACTAATTGGGTCCTAAAACCACTATATAAAAACCGTGCGGCATTCACCTCTTCTTTAATATATATATAGATATATTTTTGTTTTATCTAAAAAAAAAAAACAGCTTTTCGATAGAGATTTTATCTATTTGTAAAAATAGCATGGTGCCATGGTAACAAACGAGACCTCGGTATCTCAACGTTATGTCGTCATTAGTTACTCACATATTCCATTAGAAACGTTTGACTCTCTTTTCCTTTTTTAATTTAGTAAATTTTTACTGTTTTTAAAATTATTATAGACATGCTCATTCAAAAAAAAAAAAAAATTTATTACAGACATATTTTTGTTTAGTTTTTTATTACTCCATCAGTCTAGTAAAAATATTTTCGCTTTTATTTTCGCAAAGATTAAAAATGATAAATTAATATTGCTGAAAAAGTAATATTTATGTGCATTTTACCTAATATTCCATCTGTCCCAAATATATAGGCTTTTATCATTTTCACGTGGATTAAGAATCTCATTGGAGAAGTAAATAATGTAAGTATTAATCTTAGTGGAAAAGTAAATAATATAAGTATTAATCTTAGTGGAAAAGTAAATAATATAAGTATTTTTTCTACTCTATCCTTATTAATGAGTTTAAAAATTATTGAAATTAGCAAATGACTTTAAAATATGCCCATTAAATAAGGGTATAATAGTAAAAGAATAAAAATGAACTTATATAAGGGTGATAGGGAATAAATTATAATGGTTTTTAAAAGTTTTTAATGTAAAAGATGAGAGAGAATGAATGGAGTTGAGTGGTGGAGATTTGTAGATGTGATGAGATATGTGGATGTAATTGATTTAAGGTCAAGAAAGAATGGATAAAAAGTGTAAAAAGTGGTAAAAAGGGTTGGATTTCTAAAAATGGAATAAAGGCCTACTCACTCCGTCCGACTAAGATAGACTTGTATTTTATTTTTTTTCCTCCAAAATTATAGTGTCGACTTTCCTCATTAAGAATATGGTTTATTTTTTAACTGATTAAATTAAGTACCCCTATTTAATATTATTAAAATATGCAAAATATAATCAACTAGCTATTTCATCTCCTTAAAATATTAATAATATTCACACTACTTTTTTGTCAACTAATGCAAGGATAAAATATGAACAATATAAAAATATTTTGTGAAAAATGGTGCATGTATACCTATTTTAGTTGGACGGACGGAGGGAGTTTTATTATTCAATTTAATAAGTTATTTCTTCAACTAGACAGATGATCACGTTGTCAAACAGACCGAGTTATTCCTAAAAACAAGTCAAATCACAATCTCTGATTGAATATAGATCAATTTCGACAATATATCTGCATGGTTTAGGAGAATTATTATATTAGCCTTTTGTAACTGATTAATTTAAATTTGAAGATGATTTTTCTTCTCCTTTAATTTTGAAGTAGGTCTTTTCCTATTCCTTTCCAAAGGCGATTTGATGTAATAGTATGTTCGTAAAAATGAATTTATTTTCAAATTATTGCAAAGAGGTTATTGAACCTGGTCAGTAACCGAAAAGGAGATCAAATAGAATAGTTACCAAGTTCTAAACAAACAACATGCTAATTAAATACTACCTCCGTCCCATAAATATAGTTCACTTTCAATTTCACAAAGATTAAGAAAATTGTACTTAATAGTATTGAAAAAGTACAATTTAAACTTATTTTCCTATTATACCCCTTCATTTATTAAATATTTTATTTTAATTAAGTTATTTTGGTGATAACTATATATATTAAATGGGGGTATATAACACAATTAATATTTTAACTATATCTTTAAAATGAATATAGCCTATATTTGGGACGACCTAAAAAAGAATAGTGGACTATAATTATGAGACGGAGGTAGTATGTTCATTACTAAGTACTAAATCTATATAAGGAAAATAAACCTAAGCTACTGCAACTGGTTCCGTTGTGAGCCCAAAACCAAAGGGGAAGAGTGGATCATAGTCTGCATCACCAACATTCATAGGGAGCTGATCTGCTGTCTTGAACCATGTCCTCGATAACTTCCCAGTGAAGCCGTAGTCCCCAAAAAGGACATCTGCCACGCCATTCCCTTCAGTTCCCGGTAGCCAAGCAGCCACGAATGCATCAATATTATTAAGGTACGGTTCAATCACCAATGGTCGACCGGATACTAGAACCACCACACACTTCACATTGCCACAAACATTCATAATTGTGTCCAAACCTTGTTGAGGGATAGTTAGGTTTGTGTTGTCCCCTTGGCTTTCGGCATATGGTGGTTCTCCGACCATGACGATGGCATAAGAAAAGTTGTTGGATTTGACGAAGTCAGCATCTGGAGTTTCGCCGTAAGTGATTTGTGTACTAGGATCAATTGCAGTTGTGATACCATTAAGGATTGTGGTACCAACTGTGTGGTTGTTGCCGCCTTGTCCTTGCCAAGTTATTGACCAACCACCACATTGATATCCGAGGTTGTTGGCGTAGCTACCGGCGACTAAGATTTTCGATGCCTTCTTGGGCAATGGAAGCAGCGGGCTATCGGCATTTTCTCCATTCTTTAATAGTACGAGGATTTTCTTACAGCCTCCCTCGCCAAATCTCTATGTGCCTAGAAAAGAAACAAATAATATTAGTATTACAAATAGTTGTGGTATACAAGATCAATAGTATAATCAACAAGATGTTTTCGCCACTTGGCTTCCGAGTTGATCGACTAAACTATAATCAGCCATGGGGTTCTCAAAGACTCCCATGGTGAATTTGACTCTCAAAATCCTTCTAACAGCATCATCAATCCGGCTCATTGGAACGAAGTTGTTGCTCACCAAGTAGGTTAAAGTATCAATGAACTCTGTATGGTTGAGAGGCACCATAATCTGAAAATGACAATTGAAAAAGGATCTCCTATTAGCATTGATGCAAGCAGTTTTGAACAATCGAATCGAAGTCCAAATCTACAGTTTCCCAAACTATTAGGTACAATCAAAATTAACAAACCACATACGCAGCAATTTGGTAGATAGTAAATAAGACAACAGATCTGAATTCCCAACTTACCATATCAATGCCAGCATTAATCCCGTCCAAAACAGAGAGCGTGTAGTTGGCATGTTGTGGATATGTGATCTTGTCTATTCCTTGCCAATCCGAGATGACAATCCCTAGAGATCACAGCAAATTCAAAAAATTAGTAGGGTTTTAGTTATATTTAATTTTCTCCGATAAGTTGAGAAATTATTTGAAACCATACCCAAAACCTCAAAGTCCCCTTGAGGAAATTAGTGATGAGATAACGGTGTGCATGCATTTTGACTCCATTAACACTTGAGTAGGAAACCATCAGTGTTGACACACCCTTGATGATTGAATTGTAGTATGGAGCCATATGAATTCCTAGCAACCCATGCCAGTTAGTAATCGTGTCATTCATGTTGATCCCATTTTTCGTCCCACCATCTCCAACGTAGTGTTTTGCACAAGCCGCAACCTTAGTACTATTATCACATAGACAATCACATTAATAGTAATTAAAATTCACCCAACAATACATGATCGATATGCTATCTCATATGTAGTATTAGATAGTGGACTTACTTTCCACCAACATAGGGGATACCATTAGGTGAATTCTCGGGGATGTCTCCTTGTAAACCAGTTATGATTTCTGTCATTTCCTGAACGACTTTAGGGTCTTCACTGTAACTCTCGTAACACCTTCCCCATCTTGGATCTCTACACACCTATTAGTTTTAGAAATCGAACATACTTAGTCCATATTGTTAGCAAGTATTAAGGATGGTTTGTAAACTTGAAAGAGGAATATCATGTACCGCAATGCATGGGGCAAAGACGTATTGTATGCCGGTCGCCCTAGTTTCTAGGGCAGTCGCAGCACCAATTCTCTTCACAAGATCTTTATCTCTACATCAACATGACGATAAAAGTATCATAAATATACTACACATAGAGAATTAGAAATATTTTATGTAATACACGATTGTACAGTTATTGTTATATACCTAGTTGCTCCTAGGCCAATATTGTGGGGAAATATGGTAGCCTTATAAACATTGTTGTTACCATGGACAGCATCAGTCCCATAGATCATAGGGATCCCAAGTCTACTAGACAAAGAACCATTCTGAAATTCATTCACCATGTCGACCCAGTCCTCGGCGGTGGCCTGCTGACGTGGCACACTCGCACCGCCACTTAGGACGCTGCCGATCGAGTAATCTCTCATGATCTCAGCCGTAGCAACACGGCGATCGATCTGCGCCATCTGGCCGATTTTCTCTTCAAGGGTCATTTGGTTCATGAGAACCTTGATTCTAGTATTTAAGGGCTGATTTGGATCCTTGTATAGTGTGTTCAACTTTGAGTCCACTGCCCAAGTTGATGCACACAAGAGGAGAAGCCCTAATATGGGCAATGAATACCTTGAACACATTGCTTCAAACCTTCTTTGCTTAGTGCAGCTTACTGCAAATTGCAAAAAATAAGCAGATAGAGAGTAAATAAACAAGAAAATTCAAGAACGTGCACGAGTAAAAAAAAAAAAAAAAATGATTATTTTTTATTTATAAACAGTACTAATTAAATCAGCAATTCATATATCACAAAACAGCATCAGCACCATTATTAATTAATGCTGATTCAATCGGCGTCACTAATAAAAAAACCCTATTCAGAAAAAATGTACATCAACCCGATAAAAAGGATTTTCAAGAAAAACATAGATTAAAAGTGGAATGGACATTGGTCATTGTTACCTTATGAAGGGACGAAGGAGAAAAGTGCTTGATGAAGAAGAGTTACAGGAACGGTGTTTATATAGCTAGCAAATTACGATGGAGGTGTTGTTTCAGATGTAGGGTATTTGCGTTGTTGGAGTTCGATGTGTATTGGTTATCCTAATCGTATGATAATTCAGTTTAAGTGAGAATATTATTTCTGGTGCAATATTAGGACATGTGAAATGTTAATTTTTTTAAGTTGTTATTTTTCTCCATCACCATCATTCATTTTCAACTATTTATCCATAGTTGCTAATTATTTTTTGTTAGAATGATCATGCATGTATATTAATTTCAACATGTAATTTAAAAATAAAATAAAATAAAATAATTAAAAAAAAAAAGAAAGAAAGGGAGGAAAACCTAACATTGAGAAAGAGAGTAAATATACATACAAGTATTGTGGACTATGAAGTTCATGCAACCATATAATTCATGAAAGGGTTTGCTGCTGAGATCGATTTGGTCATTAGCGATTAAAATAAAATCACTACTACACAAGTAATTCAATGAAATTGAATGCTGAACCAGCAATCAATTTTCATGACTTGGCAGTCTTGTACCGTCTTGTGATATTTCATTAATTAGTCTATTTGTAACCATTGGAGAAAAGTTTTTAAGTGTAATACACAAGGCTTTCCGATCTCTGTGTCAAGCCATCGATGTTCAGATTGGGACCTATAAATAAATCTATAGTAGTAAATCTTATTATAGCAAGAGTTTAGTGAAATTTACTAAAAGCAATGCATGTTCCACTATTATACTAAGAGCAATAATTAGGTACCCACCATGGGTACCATATGGTATTACCCACAACTCCAAAAAAAAAAAAAAAATTCGTGTGGGTCCCACCGGTCTCCTACCATCTGGAGCAGTTATGTATTATTCATCTGACTTAATATAGACTAGCTGTTTCACCCGTGCGTTGCACGGGAGGCAAAAATTTTGAACTAATAACGGTGTTGATAGATGTTAATAATATTAACCTAAAAAGTAAAAAAAATAATTAAAATAAAGAATGAGTTACAACAATAAACGTAATTAATTTAATTCAAAACAATTCTATAAAAATTTCGATAGAGTTTTCCCTGTATGTCGTATTAATTCATTCTGTAAATATGCAAGAAAAACTCATGAAAATCCACAAAACTTAATTTACTTTCTCTATAGAATAGTAACTTAATTAGCATTTATATTTGTGCTTTGCATGAGATGACAATTTGTAGCAGAGATTATAATAATATATCACATTTTACTCATTACAAGATTAATCTACTAATGTAAACCCAAAATAAAATAACATTAAATATTATAGTTATCAAAATAACCATACTAAAATAATTCTACTAACATTGTAGAGCTCATGGTTTTTTCTTTAAAATTATTTTACGTTCTATTGAATGCAATTATAAATTTTGGAAGATATAAATTATACATTAGTGTGATGTACATTATTAACAATTAATACGTAAATAATGACTTTGAAATTTTAATTATGAAATATAATCAACATAGAAATATATTATAAAAATAATAATGTAATGAGTACAGTCCGATAGACCCTAACACTCCATTCCTGCCATGCTGAGAAACACTTATCCTCATTCTGGCCCATCTTCATTTACTCTAGACCGAGTGACGATGATATAAGAATTACAATAGGATGGGAACTTCCATTTCCCGTCCACACCCCACTAGAAAATTCTCATCCCCTTCTACACGACATCGTGATGGTTTAATCGAAAAATTTTATTTATACTTTTTAATATATGTGTCATTGACATTTTATTTCTTCAATAAATATCTTCTAAATATACTCAATATGTATATTAACATATTAGGTATAAACTCACTAATTTAACATATTTGGCATATTCAATATTGAATGATTCGGTATAAAATTTAAATTAATTTGGATTAGATAAATAACTTGAAATATATATGATTAATACTTAAAATATACAACCTTATTGACGATAAAAATTAAATAAAATCTTAGTTGGCAAAATTTGATATAAAGTAAATGATTCAAAGTAGGTAAGGTTGTTAATATTTATTTAGGAGATAGACATTTAAATAAATATTTAACATAGTCAAAAACCAGTTAAAATACTTTAATTGAGTCGTATAATTCTAATAATTGATTGGTCGATAGCCAATTCTTTAGTAAGAATTCTTGGATTTAGTTCATTGTGAAAGCGATGGATTGAACCAAAGAATTATTATATAAGTGTTTGTTCGAGCAGTGTCAAAAAAAAAAAAATCATTACGATTTGAAAACCTCTTTTTGGACCTTGTTACTTTAAGAAGAAAGGTATAGATCATTTGAGCGATTTGAAAACCACTTTTTGGACATTGTTTAGTAAGAATTCTTGGATTTAGTTCATTGTGAAAGCGATGGATTGAACCAAAGAATTATTATATAAGTGTTTGTTCGAGTAGTGTAAAAAAAAAAAATCATTACGATTTGAAAACCTCTTTTTGGACCTTGTTACTTTAAGAAAAAAAGTATAGATCATTTGAAACACACTTAATTATACAAAAAGAAATATTAATGTTTTGTCACCAACTATAACTCAAAAGAAATATTATAGAAAATTCAAAAACATATGAGAATTAAAAGAAAAGCATGTTTTGAAAAAAGAATGATACTGAAAAAGTAAATAAAGTTAATTATTGACTAATAATTAGTCGACTTACTCTAGAATAAGATATAATACTCCAATTCTAAAAATAAAAAATCTTATAGGTGTTAACTTAACTTTATTTTAAAATACGTAAAAAGATTAATAATTTTGGAAGCACATTTTTCTTCACCGTAGCAATTTAATTAATTTTAATTATTTTTCATTTTTTGAAATAATTATGTTTCCCCCTTTTAGCAATTTAATTAATTTTGATTAATTTTCATATAATAAAACTATCTGAATTTCCGTCCACTGAAAATATATCCAATTAAATCTATGAAATATAATTAATTAAAATTAATTGTAATGCAATTAATTTTAATTAATTCTTTTTTAGCTAATTATTTATAAAAATAATTTATTAGTTCTAAAATAATTAGTTTTTACGCTTTAGTTTTAAGAATTGTATGAATCTAATCTTAAAAATATTTTATAATTAAAAAGATATCTTGCAAAATCAAAAGATGTCTTTCATTCTTTAGGGAAAATCTAGTCAATCATGGAAATTTAATTAATTTCAATTATTATTTATTTTTTAATTAATACTATCTTTTTGTTTTAGCAATATTTAATTTTTATTAATTTTCATCCAATGAAACCATGCCAATTTTCGTCCATTGAAACCAAGTCCAATTAAATTGTAATAGTATTATTAATTTTAGTTAATTGTAATATAATTAGTTTTTATTAATTTTAATTTTTAACTAATTATTTATGAAAAGAATTAATTATTTCTAAAATAATCATTTTAATTTCCACACTTTTAAGAATTGTATGAATATAACTTTGATGAAATCTTGTACTTTAAAAAATATATTGCAATTTAAAAGATTTTTTCCTTTTTTGGGGAAAACCCATAGCAATCTAATGCTTTTTTTTATTTTTTAAATTAATTATATTTCCTCCTTTAACAGTGTAATTAATTTTGATTAGTTTTGGCAAAAGTACCAGATATGTGTTTTTTGTTTATGGGTATTTTCACTTAGGTAGTAAGACTTTTGTCGACGACACTTAAGTCTATTTTTTAATTTATTTGACCACTTAGGCCCTTTCCGATGATCAGATATGAGAAATTGAATAAAATATTTTTTCTGTTTGATTTTGATTAAAAATTAATTTCTTGCTTTTTAAATCATTTGACTCTTTCTTTTTTAATTTTTGAATTCAATAATTCAATAATTCATTATTATTATTATTATTATTATTATTATTATTATTATTATTACAGAAATAGTCTAAAAAGACTGTTTCAATTGCACTTTTAGTATAAAAAATAGAAAAAAAATTGCTCAAATAATTCAAAATATTTTGTTACACCTTTAGTACATGTGGACGGAATCCATCCAACACAGTAGCTTTTGTAATCAGTAATATCGCGTTAGTTGAAATATATTAGGGTAAAAAATATACCGAATATAAAAAATTTATCGCGATAATAGAAATATATAACGGTAAAAGATATACCGAATACAAAAAATTATCAAATAATATTATCAAAACGCGCATATTTTGATATTAATCAATAGTTCATAATAATTGTAATTATTATGCCTACGTTAAATTCTATAAGGAATATATCATCGTAAAAAATATACCAAACGCAAAGAAATAATAATAATAAAATAAAATAAAATAAATTGGAAAAAACGCAACCCTTACCCCTACCACATTTCCCGATTACTCGACCAGGGGCCTTCCCCCATCGGATTTTTAGGCACCGGCGAGGTCAGCGGCGCCCAAAAATCATGGGGAAGGCCCTTCGGTCGAGTAATTGAGTGGGTTGTGAATCACGACCCATGAGTCGGATTCACCATCCATTTGGCTACTTTAGGGGCCTTTCCCCCGGATTTTTGGGCATCGACGAGGTTGCCGGCTGCCGGCGACCTTGATGGTGCCTAGAAATCCAGGGGGGAAGGCCGCCCGATCGAGTAATCAAGAAATGTGGTGGGGGTTGGGCAGGGGGTCAGGTGGGTAGGGGAAGGGGTTAGGGTTTTTTCCAAATTTTATTTTATTTCATTTTATTATTGCTTTATATTTGATATATTTTTTACGATGATATATTCCTTATAAAATTTAACGTATGTACAATAATTACAATTATTATTAACTGTTGATTAATATCAAAATGTATACATTTTGATAATTTTATTTAATATTTTTTTGTATTCGGTATATTTTTTACCGTGATATATTTCTATTAACGCGATAAATGTTTTGTATTCGGTATATTTTTTACCGTGATATATTTCAACACGATATTACCGATTATAAAAACTATTGTGTTGGAAGGATTCCGTCCTAATTGACTAAATGAAAAACAAAATATTTTCAATCATTTGAGTAATTTTTTTCTATTTTGTACTAAACCGCAATTGAAACACTTTTTTTAGATTATTTGTGTAATAATAATAATAATAATAATAATAATAATAATAATAATAATAATACTGAATTATTGAAATAGAAAATAAAAAAAGCTTAAACTGATTTAAAAAATAAGAAATTAATATTTTAATCAAAATCAAATAGAAAAATAATATTTTATTCAATTTCTCATCTCCGGTCACTTGAAAAGACCTAACTGGCCAAATAAATTAAAAAATGAACTTAAGTATCGACGAAAAAAGTTTTAATACCTAAGTGGCAATACTCCCAAACAAAAAATACATATCTCGCACTTTTGCTAATCTTTGTCCATTAAATTCATATCCAACTAAATATTAGCCATATAATTTATTATTTTAAATAATTATAGTACAAATAATTTTAGTTAATTTTTATGTTTAAGCTAATTATTTCTAAAAAAATTAATTGTTTCCAAAATAATTTGCTTGATAGCCATAATTTTTAGAATTATATAAATCTAATTTTAAAAATATCTAATAATTGAATAGATGTCTTGGAATTTAAAAGATATCGATGTAGATTCGATTAATTAAAAAATCGATTAATTTTACAATTGAGTTATTAATTAAACAAAGTTGATGTTACATGTTTCTTTTAATTTTTATGTAAAAATTAAATAAATTTTAATTTTTTATCACACCAAAATTAAATCTAAGTGAAATTTCTAATTTTAATTAAATTTCATTTATTAGGTAATTATTATTTTTTAAAAAATAATGATTTCTTTCTAAAATTAATTAAAGGTTCCAAGCTAAGCTTTAAATTTTCATGTTACACATTTAGTTTAATTTTTATGTAAAAATTTAATGAATTGTAATTTTCCATCATACAAAAATTTAATCTTAGAGAAATTGATAATTTTAATTAATTTTTATTTCTTAGCTAATTATTTATAAAAATGATTGACTGTTTCTAAAATTAATTAATGGGTACAACCTAATTTTTAATTTTTTAATACAAATTGGGATCGTAGTTGTGGAAATTTATGCGCGGTAAATTTTAAATTTTTTTTTAAAAAAATTATATATTGATAATATACTTGTTCTAAAGCTCTCATCAAACTGAACAAAATAGAATCGTGATTGTTTTTTTGATTTATAGGTAGAAATGAAAAAAATGAGAGAAAATGATAGCAAGAGTATTTAAATATTATGAGATTGGATAAAGTAAGGTAGAAATAATCAAATAAAATCTATATACATTAATTAATATTATTATATTAGGAAACAAAAAAAAAGAGTTGGATATGGTTAGGAAAGAAAAAAATAAAAGGAGAATTTATTTTAAATGGGAAAACGGATTTAATGCAATAAAAAATATAATAAGAAAAAACCTCATTTTCTATATACAAAAATTATTCTATATATACATGGAAGATTAAATTAGGCAAATTTAATAGGTGGAAAAATTTGATGAATTATTTAGGCGGGAAAAAAGGCTCTTTTTATATATATATAGATTATAAAAAAAAATTAAATTTTTTTTTTTTATCGATGACGTAGCGCCACCGAAAGAGGCCACATGGCATGGGACCGTCCCCACGTGGGGAACTGAACGAAACCAATTATACTAAATGATATTGAATTATTGATCAACTCCTCAACTCCTCGTCTCCTACACTTGCCGCCTGCTGTTTTCCTTTTATTTTTTGGGGTAAAATATCTCAACCCAAAACGTCAAACTTGAGATATCTTTTATAAATTTACATTTAAAAAAAAAAAGAAACGAAGGAATTATATTCTAATTTTGCAGATAATTATCAAAAATTAAAGTATAACATATATATCAGTCACGATTCTAAAATTACTCACATATTTTATTTCTATAGCCTAACATCGTATATCTCGACGATTTGTCATTAATTACTCACATATTTTATTAGAAACATTTTGCCCCTTCTTTCCTTTTTTTTTTTTTTTAAATTTAATACAATTTTATTCATTTTTTTCAATATTATCTACATATTTTATGTAGTTTTTATTCATATTATTATTCAATTTAAAAAGTTATTTCATCAATTAGGTAGATGATTACATCATCAAACTAACAGAGTTATTCCCAAAAAATCAAATTAGAAGATACTTATCTTCATTGAAAAAACTAATAACAACTAAAAATTAATTATCTGACCGAATATAGATGAACTTAATTATCGATAATATCTGCATGGTTTAGGCGAATTTTTAGCCTTCCGTAACTGATTAATTTAGATTTGAACATGCTTTTTCTTCTCTTTTAATTTTGAAGTGGGCCTTTTTCTATTCCTTCCCAATTGGTGATTTGATGTCAATAATATTTTGAAAATGAACAAACTTATTCAATTTTTTTTTTAGGTCTGAACAATTTTACAAATAGTTCTATCGAATGTAAGTATATATTAACAAACAAGAAATGTCAACATTCTAACATGTACGTCCGAAAAATAGATAAAAATAAAATATCTATTAACAATTAAGTAAAGAAACATACGACATGTAACCCATTGCAAATATAGGTTATTGAATATAGCTAGTAACATAAAAGGAGAAAAAGAACAGTTACCAAGTTCTAAAGAAACAACATGATAAATATGTTCACTACTAAGTACTAAATCTATCAGCTAAGGAAAATAAACCTAAGCTACTGCAACTGGTTCCGTTGTGAGCCCAAAACCAAAGGGGAAGAGTGGATCATAGTCTGCATCACCAACATTCATAGGGAGCTGATCTGCTGTCTTGAACCATGTCCTCGATAACTTCCCAGTGAAGCCGTAGTCCCCAAAAAGGACATCTGCCACGCCATTCCCTTCAGTTCCCGGTAGCCAAGCAGCCACGAATGCATCAATATTATTAAGGTACGGTTCAATCACCAATGGTCGACCGGATACTAGAACCACCACACACTTCACATTGCCACAAACATTCATAATTGTGTCCAAACCTTGTTGAGGGATAGTTAGGTTTGTGTTGTCCCCTTGGCTTTCGGCATATGGTGGTTCTCCGACCATGACGATGGCATAAGAAAAGTTGTTGGATTTGACGAAGTCAGCATCTGGAGTTTCGCCGTAAGTGATTTGTGTACTAGGATCAATTGCAGTTGTGATACCATTAAGGATTGTGGTACCAACTGTGTGGTTGTTGCCGCCTTGTCCTTGCCAAGTTATTGACCAACCACCACATTGATATCCGAGGTTGTTGGCGTAGCTACCGGCGACTAAGATTTTCGATGCCTTCTTGGGCAATGGAAGCAGCGGGCTATCGGCATTTTCTCCATTCTTTAATAGTACGAGGGATTTTCTTACAGCCTCCCTCGCCAAATCTCTATGTGCCTAGAAAAGAAACAAATAATATTAGTATTACAAATAGTTGTGGTATACAGTACTGAATAGTATAATCAACAAGATGTTTTCGCTCACTTGGCTTCCGAGTTGATCGACTAAACTATAATCAGCCATGGGGTTCTCAAAGACTCCCATGGTGAATTTGACTCTCAAAATCCTTCTAACAGCATCATCAATCCGGCTCATTGGAACGAAGTTGTTGCTCACCAAGTAGGTTAAAGTATCAATGAACTCTGTATGGTTGAGAGGCACCATAATCTGAAAATGACAATTGAAAAAGGATCTCCTATTAGCATTGATGCAAGCAGTTTTGAACAATCGAATCGAAGTCCAAATCTACAGTTTCCCAAACTATTAGGTACAATCAAAATTAACAAACCACATACGCAGCAATTTGGTAGATAGTAAATAAGACAACAGATCTGAATTCCCAACTTACCATATCAATGCCAGCATTAATCCCGTCCAAAACAGAGAGCGTGTAGTTGGCATGTTGTGGATATGTGATCTTGTCTATTCCTTGCCAATCCGAGATGACAATCCCTAGAGATCACAGCAAATTCAAAAAATTAGTAGGGTTTTAGTTATATTTAATTTTCTCCGATAAGTTGAGAAATTATTTGAAACCATACCCAAAACCTCAAAGTCCCCTTGAGGAAATTAGTGATGAGATAACGGTGTGCATGCATTTTGACTCCATTAACACTTGAGTAGGAAACCATCAGTGTTGACACACCCTTGATGATTGAATTGTAGTATGGAGCCATATGAATTCCTAGCAACCCATGCCAGTTAGTAATCGTGTCATTCATGTTGATCCCATTTTTCGTCCCACCATCTCCAACGAAGTGTTTCGCACAAGCCGCGACCTTAGTACTATTATAATCACATACAAAATGAGTGTGAATCACATAATTAAGTAAACATTACTGATCAATAGTACATGTTTGATTTATAGTATTAGTATTAGATAGGAGACTTACTTTCCACCAACATAAGGGATACCCTTATGGGAATTTTCCGGGATATCTCCTTGTAAACCACTAATGATTTCGGTCATTTCTTGAACGACTTTAGTGTCTTCGCTGTAACTCTCGTAACACCGTCCCCATCTTGGATCTCTACACACCTATTAGTTTTTGAAATCAAACATACATTAGTCCATGTAAGCAACGATTAAGGTTATCCAAAAATTGAAAAAGGAATTAATCTCGTGTACCGCAATGCATGGAGCAAAGACATATTGTATGCCGGTCGCCCTCGTTTCAAGGGCAGTTGCAGCACCAATTCTCTTCACAAGATCCTTATCTCTACATCATGCATCACATGATGATAAAAACATCGTAAGTATACTACATAGAAAATTAGAAATATTCGATTTAATACAAGATAGCGTTGTAATTCTTACCTAGTTGCACCTAGCCCAATATTGTGGGGAAATATGGTAGCCTTATAAACATTGTTGTGACCATGGACAGCATCAATCCCATAGATCATAGGGATCCCAAGTCTACTAGACAAAGAACCATTCTGAAATTCATTCACCATGTCGACCCAGTCCTCCGCGGTGGCCTGCTGACGTGGCACACTCCCACCACCACTTAGGACGCTGCCGATAGAGTAATCTCTCATGATCTCGGCAGTAACAACACGGCGATCGATCTGCGCCATCTGGCTGATTTTCTCTTCAAGGGTCATTTGGTTCATGAGAACCTTGATTCTAGTATTTAAGGGCTGATTTGGATCCTTGTATAGTGTGTTCAACTTTGAGTCCACTGCCCAAGTTGATGCACACAAGAGGAGAAGCCCTAATATGGGCAATGAATACCTTGAAAACATTGCTTCAAAACTTGTTTGCTTAGTCCTTACTGCAAAAAAATAATTACACAGAGAGTAAATAAACAAGAAAATTCAAGAACGGGCATGAATATTTAAATAATTTGATTATTGTTTATTGATAAACTCATAAACATGTAGTACTGATTAGATCGGCTATTTGCATATTTCAAAGAACAGCACGATTATTACTGACTCGATCAACATTGTTCTGAAAAATATAAATCAACCCGATATATATACAAGATTTTCAAAACACCATATATAGATTAAAAGTGAAAAGGGGATTGATGATTCGTACCTTACGAAAGGAGAGAGGAGAAAAATATTTATATTTATTTGACGAAAAAGAGTTGATATGAAGTGTGTTTGTATATATAGCAGACTAGGCTTTAGGATGAAGGTATTTGCGTTCTTTCATATATAGGATTTTTGCAGTGTTGGAGTTTTGATGTGTACTGGTTATCCTATTTGTATGATAATTCGGTTTAAGTTGGAATTGGTAATAAAAGAAGATATTGATATCCAAAATAAATGTGGATAATATATATACACACACACAATTGATTAAAAATATTTACTTTGACATTACCGATAATGAATAAAGACCGCTTATGCATATCATTCCCAAAAAAATAAAAAATAAAAAATAAACATCCATACCATTAGCTAGACATTATTCTCTAGAAAACTACTACTAGTTAAACACATGTGCGTGTATAACTAAAATAATTTTTAGTCTATCCATAACAATATATTAATTTTATTCAATATATATATATATATATATATATATATATATATATATATTAAGTGTGATATGGATTTTCTGGACGAGAACTCCCTCATTAATTAATTACTAGCAGTAACCCGCATGCGTTACACGGAAGCCGTGTATATTAATACATGATTCCCATAAATATATAAATAGAATATCATTACTAATACTAAAAATAATTATAAAAAATATAGTATAATCTTCTACATGACACGATTTAAGTAATGCATGTTCAAATTTTTCTAAAATTTTTGATAAAATTTCGCCTGTACTTTAGTCAATTCCATCCTGTAAATATTTGGCCCATGTTCATGCTCTGCTAGAAAACGCCTACCCTCATCCCGCCACATTCTCATTGAATCGAGGCCAAGTGAAGATGATATCAGAATTGCAACAGGCTATAGACTCCCCATTCTCTATCCTCGCCATGCTAGAAAATTCTCATTCCTATCCACGCCCCATCTTGATCATTTAATTGAAGACTTTTATTTGTAATTTTTTAATATGTACTAATGACATCTAATTTTTCAATAAATACCTTCTAAACATACTAAATACGTTTATTAACATATTCAATATAAACTCATTAATTTAACATATTCACTATACTAACATTTTTTTAAAACATCAATTTAGATGTTTATTTTAAATAATTTAAATTATATAGAATTCTTGATGTGGTTGATAAAAAATCTCATGCGTTATATATTATCTTGATAAAATATTGAATGATTTGATATCAAATTGAAATTAATTTGGATATGATAAATAAATTAAAATATATATGATTAATAATTAAAATAGACGACTTAATTGATAATTGTGAAAAAAAAAACCTTAATATCTTAGTAGAGGAATTGCAAAAAGTGAAAATAAAAAATAAATTCAACTATAATGAATTTTGATAAATTTGTGTAACAACCATATTTGTAATTTATTTGGTTCCATATCTTTATTGCAAATTGCGATTTTCAACATAATGTGATTTCTAACATTTGAAACTGTAGCATATAAATATATGTCATAAAAAAATTGATTTTCCAAGACATGTCGACATGTGAAAACGATTTCCTAACTCTCAAATAATTCATTTAATATTTATAACTTTCAAAATTGTATAAATCTAATTTTACAGATATCTTATAATTTAAAAGATATCTTGTAATTAAAATATTTTTTTATTTTTTAAGGAAAATCTTGCCAACCCATAGCAATTTAATTATTTTTAATTTTTTAAATTAATTATATTATTCACTTTCTAGCAATATAATTAATTTCGATTAATCTTTGTCCAGTGAAACTATGTTCAATTAAATCTTCGCAATATAAGTAATTTTGATTAATTGTAATATAAATAATTTTCATTTTTTTAGTAGTCGCAGTTTTAAAAGTTGTATGAATCTAATTTTAAAGATGTATGTTGTAATTTAAAAGATATAAATATAGACATATATTCAATTAACTAAAATTTTTTTATTAATGTTACAATTGAATGATCATTAAAAAAATTAATTAATATTAGAGTTTTTTCGATTAATATTTTTAATTAAAATTTATTGATATGTAATAATAATATAGATATCGATATCGATATAGATATAGATATCGATAATGATGAGATTATTATTATTATTATTATTATTATTATTATTATTATTAGATAGATAGATAGATAGAATATGGATAGATATATATAGATTTAGGAAGATTCTTAGCCACTAATGATAGCTGTTAAGAAATCTAATATGGATTTGTAAAAGAAAAAAATAGAATATATATATAGTAATTTTTTAATTATTAATCTAAAATGTAATTGATGTGTCATAAGTGGGAAAAAGAAGCTCCAAATATTTCTAGATCTATATAAATTTAACAAGGCTGAAAAATAAGTATGATAACCAAATTCAAAAAGGTTAAAAAGTGAGCGGAAAAATTTCCTCCAAAAGTGGCATCTCTTTATTAATAAATAGATTGAATAAAATCATATTCAATTAAACAAATAAGGAAAAGCTAAACATCAATGATTAAATAAAATTTTATTTGATTAAATTGTTAACTTTGAAATTTTGGAACAAACAGATAAGGGAGGTTTTAAAATAGATTGGGAAAACTAATTCAAAAGCAGCCAATATAATTAAGATGTTATGAGCGGGAAAAACAGATTCAAAAAGGCTAAAAAATGAGCGGGAAATTTCCCTCCCAAACCGGTCTCTCTTTATTAATATATAGATTGATACAATAATAACACTCCGGACGTTCCATTGATATAGGTTTGACTTTTATTTTTTCTCTTTGTTTAAACACAAATTGTAAAATATATTGCAAAAGTTATAAAATAATAATTTACCTAGTTGAATTACCATTGTTCAATGAGTATTATTGTGTATGCCAATGAGGCTTGGCCTATTAGTTTAGCAAGACCCAGGTCAAGCTCTCAGACCTAGAGATCTTAATTTCGATTCCCCGGGAGGGGGGAATCTTACTACCAATATATTGCAAAAATTATAAAAATAATAATTTATCTAGTTTACCATTGTTCAATGAGTATTGTTGTGTACGCCAATGAGACTTGGCCCGTTGATTTAGCGGGGCTAAACTCCAGCTCTCTAACCTAGAGATCTCAACTTTGATTCCATAGGAAGAGAAACTTATTATCCACATTAGACGATTTATACTATCCCAATAAAGGGTTCCTACTATCTATGAGATTCACACTACCCCCACGAGAGAGTCACTTACCCTAGTAAGGGGTTCAATTCATTGTGATATGCTTTAGTAGCTTAGAAAAATATCTATATGTGTCTTGTTCTATTAGATTGTGCATTGTACTTTTATATATATATATATATATATATATATATATATATATATATAGTCTATTGTAACTAATATACAATTAACCTTTTTTATGTCCTAATATTTAAAAAAAAAATTGACGTAAGAATAGAGATAAAATATTTTGAGAATACAAGAATAATTAAATGGTTCTACAACATTACAGATAATAATGTGGAAAAATGAATGGACATTGCTTAGATGAACAAATAAATTATTAATAGTATTCAGGCAGCACTTTGATTTTTAATTCTTTTATTTTCTCATCTTCCTCCTACAATTGTTGAACGAAATATAAATTGTCACTCGAAAAAAAAAAAGCATGCCAAAAAATAAAAAAAATTAAAATTAAAATTACAAAAATAATACTAATAAAACAATCACCAACTATTTGTAAATTAATTTACTAGGACAAGTATAAAGAAAATGAAAACTTGCTAACCAAATGCAGTTACAAATATAATGTATCACAAAATTTTTTGGAACTTACTAATAACTTTTTAAAATAAAACTGAAAAATCCCAAAAATAGCGGAAATTCCCCCCAAAAAATAATAATAAAGAAATACAGATATTATAATAAATAAATACAAAAAAGCATAAGAATACTAAAAAATTAGTAGCTATAATATACTCAAACACATAATATATATGTGATAAAAAGTATAAAAGAATAACTAAAGACACCATATGCTTACTATGTATTCTCTTTTATGTAAGCCATAAAAATTAACTCGTCTAAAAATTTTAATTAAATGATCTCCACAAAAATAAAACTATAAATAAAATTAAAAATTCACAGCATAAAAAAGAAAAAAAGTAAAACGCTAAATAATTGCAAAATAATAAATCATGTGATACGAATTTATAGATTGTTAGTATGACATTGGAGCTCTTAAATTTTACATTTGATGATGTCGATGATCAAAACGATATTAATCAAAACATTTTTTTTTAACAATTAACTGTGTTTCATTTTTTGTGAAATTATTAGAAGTTTCGAGCTAGTAACCAAATGTAATATATTGTTTTCATTACTATCCAATGAGTATCAGTTGAATGACTTCTTGCAACTACTAAATTTGCTTATTTTCAACGGAAATATTAGGATTTTCAACCTTCAAGTCCTTCACGTTCTAATGAAATGCACTTTTTTTAATGTTATAATATTTAATTTTACAAAATTATTATATATATTTATTAATATTAATATCTATATTTTAATTTTTTTTTGAATCAATCAATTTAATAGTTTGCCGTTTCAAGTTAACTATATGTAAAAACAAAAATATTATCTTGCTAAAAATAATATTTTTTGTAAGTCCCGACTTGGGGACAACGTTCGAAATTAATAATTCCTAAATTTTATAAGATAATATAAATTTGATAATTCCTATAGATCTCCTGCAATATATAAATTAATAATTTCTTAATATATATAATTAGTTATTGATTTATGATGGTTTCATAAAAAATGACCTAATTACAACTTGTTACTTCTTGGGATTGATGGTGAGCTTTAATTTGATCTTGAACTTTTCTTAATAAGGTAAAAATTCTTCATTTGGACCAAAAAAAAAAGTAAATTCTTCCTTTGGACATCTAAAGATTTATTACTTTTGATAATTTTTTAAACTAGTAAATATTAACAAATACAGAAGTATTAAATTACTAAATTATTCTTATTTTATTAATTGAAAAATGAAAATGACCTGATGATAACCTGCTATTGTAGGTTAACTAGATCATTCGCTAATTTTTGAGAAGTTAAGGACTATATGGAGAGAGAGAGAGAGAGAGAGAGAGAGAGAGAGAGAGAGAGAGAGAGAGAGAGAGAGAGAGAGAGAGAGAGAGAGAGAGAGAGAGAGAGAGAGAGAGAGAGAGAGAGAGAGAGAGAGAGAGAGAGAGAGAGAGAGAGAGAGAACATGATGATTGGGAATGCACAATGATCATTGGAGATCCTCTTGGAAGCTCTACAACAGTAAAAAGAAGAATGAGATTCTCTAATTATCGACTGAATATGAAGATTTCAATGCAAGTTATATATCTTACTAAAATTAAAATTTAGTCAACATACTTCATTTTAATTTAGAAAATCAAGAAACTAAATTAGGTCAACCAAACGGATTACAGTAACAAGAATACGTGAATTTTTCATAATTATAGCAATATATATACTAGTAACCTATTATTGAAAAAAATCGATTTTACTCAATAAATGCGAGATATATATTTCCATTTAATCATTTTCCACGCATAAATAGTGAATGGTGTAAGTGTAACAATCAACTTTAGACGAAAAAGTTAAGTATTGTAAAATTGCTCAAGAACTATATATACATTGAAAAAGGAAATGAGTATGAGTAAAATTCTCGTTATCCTCGCCCTCGTTTGTGTCTCTCTTCCAAGCATCATTCAGGCCGAGAAACCTATAGGTATGAGAGTTATTGAATTTCTTCTCCTGCCAACTGGTAGGAGATTAAGAGCCAAGATCTGCTGTCTCATTCATGTCTTTTAGATTGTCGATTAAAATAGTCCACATCACCATTCACCTATGATTATCTAATAAAGTATATATATGAATGTGGTGATGTGCGTTGTTTAATTAGAGGGACAAACAATGAAATATGGAACATAGATAGCGAATCTGAATTCACAAATGAGTTAGTGGGGTCTATTTTGGACCCCACACCCACCCCATATTGGTAGAATATTTGCACTAGTGTTGTTCTCGGAGTCATAGTGACTTTAATTTGTCTTGATTTCTCGATTTTTTTCATTTTTTTTAACAATAAAATGATTGAACCTTTTTGTGACAGAATATTGTTCGTATGAGTGTCATCGAGGCGACGATGAGATTTGCAGAAAGAAATGTATAAAACTAGGCTTGAAGACTGGTTACTGTAATGCTCCAGTCGTTGGACTCGCAGGAAAATGTTGTTGTCCCGTGAGAAAGAATCTTTCTGCTTTGGCTCAGGCTCCAACATTTTGAAGGAAAGTTGCACTCGTCTGCACAAGTTACTTGTGTATTGTTCAAATTCACCTTTCGTTAATAAATGAATAAGTCAACAATTTTTTTTTTTTTTTTTAAAACAATCTTTCTGTGTTTTGTTTTAATTATTGGTTCTTTAGTTAGTGTATGTTTGGTAGATACTAAATAAAAAAAATGGAATTATGATGCCATTTTTGAATTATAATGCCATTAAAAAAATAAATTTTGAATTTATGAATGAAAAAGAAAAAAAAATAGTAATCAAACCATAAATATAAATAATATGAGTAGTTATTATGAAAAAAAGAAATTGAAAAAAAATAGTCTTCTTTGTGTAAATTTTACAATTAAGGCCAGAACAATGAATAGGCGGCAAAAGATAATTTTCTCATTCATTTATTATTTAATTAACTATAATTTGTCAATCTTCATGTTTGTAAATAAATTCAATAAGGAACAAGCTTATGAGAATGGGGATAACAACAATAGTAACAAAGAATTCCACTTTGATCGAGGAAGAATTATAATGGCATTACAACGGCTTGCCAAAAACAAGCTACATAAATCTTGATTTCTCTGTCCAAAAAGTTTATCCGCCAATGTTTTCTATCCGTACCATTTGAAGGGAAGTAACCTTTTCATCTCATAAAACTTCACAATTCACATTCTTCTAAACCTCCCTCACAGGCTTAGTGGTAAGTCCAAATCCAAATGGGAACAGAGGATCATAATGTGGATCACCTACGTTCATCGGAAGTTGGTCGACCGATTTGAACCAAGTGCGCGCTAATTTGCCAGTGAAACCATAATCACCAAACAACACATCAGTCACACCCTGGCCTTCAGTTCCTGGAAGCCAAGCAGCCACAAGAGCATCCATTTGTGCAATGTAAGGCTCAACCACAAGCGGACGACCTGCGACAATGACCACAACGCACTTGACGACCCCACAGACATTTTTGATAGTGCTCAGACTGGCTTCGGGAATTGTTAGGTCTGCATTATCGCCCAGCATTTCTGTGTATGGCGTCTCACCGACAACAACAATGGCGTACGAGAATTGGTTGGACTTCACAAAATTTGCGTCTGGATTCTCACTGTAGACAACTTGTGTAGATGGATCAACTGTCTTTTTCACAGCACTTAAGATTGTGGTTCCTGGAAATATCAGAAATACCATACATCTTAAGTTCTTTCCACGGGAAAAACTGAAAAATAATTTTGAAAATTTTGTTTCAAGTAAAAGCAGAATATGACATTCTATAAAACAAGAATGGTACAGAAACAGTAGTTATGATCAGGTACCAAAATGTGGGTCCCTTAATGTACCCACATTTTGGTACCACAACAGTTGTGGGTACATTAATTAAGGTACCCACATTTTGGTACGTGATCAGAATCAACGAGAACAGTTTAAGAAATGAATTGGCAAACATGCTTTAGAGTCCAGACTTACCAACTGTAAGGTCATTGCCCTGAACACCTTGCCATTCTATCGTCCATCCTCCACATTGGTTACCCAAATTGTCGGCATTGCTTCCCGCTACTAATATCTTTTGCGTTTTCTTTGGAAGGGGAAGCAATGGTTGGTCAGTGCTTTTACCATTCTTCAAAAGCACGAGAGATTTTCTCACGGCTTCCCTTGCCAAGTCCCTATGTTCCTGTTAGACAAATATAATTTAGTCAAACAGTCTTCTCTACTTCATAAAGATCAGAGCAAATGTATTTGTTGTTTAATGGAGAAAGGAGATAGATTGGTAACCTGACTGCCAAGTTTGTTAGCGAGGCTAAGATCAGCCATTGGGTTTTCAAAGAGGCCCATGACAAACTTGACCCTTAAGATCCTCTTTACGGCGTCGTCTATCCTGCTCATGGGGATGATATTGTTCTTCACTTGGAAAGTTAGATCATCAACGAATTCGGTGAAGTTTTCTGGAAGCATAATCTGGTTAACGTAAAGGAAATTGCTAGTTGTTAGAAAAAGGTAACACGAGAAAAGGTATGAGCCACATTACAAATGAGATTCTCCATTCTTGGGGGGTCAATAAATACCATTATCCACTCTCAGAAAACCAAATATTTTAAACCAAGTCGTGTTTTAGATTAAACTCTTGTGCTTTTCCTCTGCGGATAAAATAAGATCCACCTGATTTTGGCGAGACTTCAGGATCTTAGCATACGAGCTTGTTTGTTACAGTTCATTTTAAAATTGATTATTTCCCATTCATTTTAAAATTGATTATTCTCTACGTTTTAGCCAAGAATTCTTCAAAAGCACTTCCAAAAAGCTTTTATCGAACAAGAATATAGACTTCCGATTCTCGAGTCAGTAATATTCTCCTGGGTATGAAAGCTTGTTTGGTGAGAATTTATGATCTCTTAGAATAAAAGCTTGTTTGGTAAAGTTTATTTCAAAAGTAATTATTGTCCATAACTATTCTCTACTTTTCAGCCACGGATTCTTCAAAAGCACTTCCAAAAAGCTTTATCAAACAAGAATATAGAGACCTCCATTTTCGGGTTAGTAATATTCTCCTGCGTATGGATGTAGGCGAACTGCCAAACCCATGTTCCTTTTTTTTTTTTTTTTTGGTATTACTTTTTCTTTCCTGATTATATTTTGTCTTAAACCCATGTCATTTGTGAACATATTTTGGCATCCAAGAAAAACTGATTGTATCCACATTAACTGAAATAATTAATTAAGAACTAACCATGTCAATCCCAGCAAGAACACCAGCTTGAACTGAATAAGAATAGTTAGCATGTGGTGGATTGGTAATCCTATCAATTCCTTGCCAATCTGATATAACAAAGCCCTGAAATAGAATTCAACATACACAATTCAAAATCAGACAACTTCTTATTAATTTAATCAAACTTGCAAGCAAAAATTCATAAATTCATTGGAGGGTTAGTTTACCCTGAACTTGAGAGTGTTCTTAAGGTAGCCAGTGACGAGTTCACGGTTAGCATGCATTTTCTGGCCATTCCAACTGGAGTAAGATACCATTACCGTGGCAACACCCTTTCGGATTGAGTCGAGGTATGCTGGCATGTGAATGCTAAGCAAGCCTTTGTAGTCAATCACAGTGTTGCTCTCGTCAACTCCCTTAGTCGTGCCACCATCTCCTACGAAGTGCTTCGCACAGCCTGCAACTTTTGTCCTGGACCACAGCAAACTATCAGCAAGAGGCAATTCATCTTAAAAGTAGAAAGGAACAAGATATCATATTCTGATAAAGTTATTCAAAAAAGATCCACAGAACAAACTCTGATCTAAATCAAAGATTGCAAAGAAGACTCATACTTTCCGGCAACATATGGAACGCCCTTGGGGAAATTTTTTGGGACGTCTCCCTGTAAACCGGGGATAATTTCAGTCATTGCTTGAACAATCTTATGATCTTCGCTATAGCTTTCATAACATCGACCCCATCTTGGATCCCTGCAGACCTGAAAATTTTTGAATAATCAGATTGGTATATATGCAAACTGCTACAAGGTAGAAACGACTGAATCGATGCTGCGAAATTTGCTTACTGCAATGCAAGGTGAAAACGCATATTGGATTCCTGTGGCTCGAACTTCGAGTGCTGTTGCAGCCCCAATCCTTTTTACAAGATCAGGGTCTCTGTTCCATAGTCGCATTAACACGACGTTAGCATAATCTACAAAGATTTAATTCTATAAAGGATTTCCCAAAGCATAAACAAGAACCAATGATATATCACAAGCCATAATTTAAGAAACAAGATGCATCTAATCAGCCGAAATCCAAGAACATAAGATTTAAACAGAATCAGATTCAGTAACACCATTTCCCCTCAAACAGAAGCGCTCCATTATCTCACTCAAACAAGATAATCTTCAGATAATTAAAGGAAATAGACTCTGAATTTTCACGAACAGATTATAACCAACTCTATTGAAACTTGCCTGGTGACTCCAAGTCCAACATTATGAGGGAAAATAGTAGCCTTATAGACATTGTTGTGACCATGAACAGCATCAATCCCATAGATCATAGGGATTCCAAGCCGAGTCGATAGAGCACCCTTTTGAAAACCATTCACCATATTCACCCAAGTTTCAACACTGGCCTTAGGTGCCGGTACGCTACCCCCTCCACTCAATACACTTCCTGCCAAAAATCAACTTAATCTCTGTAAACAACATTCAGAATTTCAAAATAATAATACTAATAATAATGGTGAAAAGTTATTTACCGATAAAATACTTCTTCATAATATCAGGAGTCGCCAATACTCTCTCAATTTGAGTCATCTGACCAATCTTCTCTTCAATCGTCATTCTCCCCATTAAATCCTTAATTCTAACATTCAATGGCTGTTTAGGGTCCTTGTATTTGAGATACTCTGCCTCTGTTACAGCAACCAACAAGCACAACACCGCGAAAATAGTAATAGGTATCGAAAATCTCCCCATCCTAGCAACCCTCATTAGCTGTTTTGCTCGCAAAATCTGAAAATCTGTAAATCTGCAAACATTACATCAACAAATGCAAGAAAACAAAAAAAGAAAAAATCAAATAAGTTTTTCAAAAAACGCCGGTAAAAATACCAGTCAGAGGAAGAAGCTGAGTAGAGAGATGAGTCTTCTTCACTCTGTTTGCGTGTTGTGGTGATGGGGATTACCGCGTTAGATAGATGACGATGAGAAAGACAATTCGCGTTCTGTATATGTAGACAGAGGATTGGTGGGTATTTTCGTCCGTTTGTAACGTGGGAGTGCGCGTGTATTGCGACTTTTTAGCGCCTCTATGTGAATCTGCTGATAGTGGCTCGAAAATGGTGGACAAAGTTGGCCCCATTTAGTGTAACGGATATAATTTCAATTCAAAAGATAAATAACGTTGAGTCCACGTTTAGAGCACTTCCCGTAAAAACTCAAAATTGGGTTATTACCCACCATTACATCTAGATAATTAAGGGTGCAGCTAAATGCAATTACAATTTTGCTAAATACACCCCTAAAAAAATAATAATTCCAATTTTACTTTTTTTCATTGTATTCGGCCACTGTTGGCTGAAACCCAGAACACCTTTGGGGATGTTCGGCAACAATTATTGTCGAAAATGACAGCCAAAAAAGGAAAAAATCTCCCATTTTTTTTGCTACAAAGTGCTGCAAGAAATGACAATAAGCTTCTTCTTCTTTGTTTATTTATTTTTGTTGAAACAATAAAAATGGGAATGGAATTTATTTGGGGCGTGTGTTTAGAAAAAATGGAGGTACATTTAGCCTCACTCGGATAAATAATTGGTAAAAATTTATATTTTCACTCATTTCAAGAATTTAGCCCCTCATATATATTTATGCTTCACCCCTGTTTCTTTTACCTTTTCCTCTCTTCCTTTTCTAACTCTACTAAAATTTAAAAGTGTTGTTATGTTAGAAAAATAATTTTGAATGCAGATTGAAAAGTATGATACAGTTTTAATAAAATAAGTTGTTACATAGATGCAATGAGAGATTGGAAGCAATGTTTGAGAAATATAATTTTGGAGAAAAGTTGCGGCAACTATTTGGGCACATAATCATGAGCTTGTGAAATGTGTAATTCATATTAATATTTGACTTTGATTAATTAGTAGAAATTAGTTTATAAGTATGAAATTTTTTTATGAATGCAGTAAAAAATGATTTTATTTTACTTTTTGAATAATATATTTTTCTCAAAATAATTTATAGTGATTTGTCAATAAATGTTTGTTTGTAACCTTTTTTTTTTCCAACTACATAGTATAGAAGGGGGATTTTATATTATTATTAGAGATTGGAGATTTGAACTCCTACAGTCCGACCTCATGTAAAGGTCGATGCTTCGGTGCCAATTGAGTGATAAGCTCTGATAGCCAATAAATGTTTGATTAATGATTGCCTAGAAGTTGGGTGCTGCCCAAAATGTGGTTCCTCATATTTAGATCACCATTACTGACAGGGAAAAAAAAATATAAAACAAATCATTAAATAAATAATGTAGTCGTTATTTTTATTTACGTGATTGGTACAAATAAACGGGACTACTTCCCATTTTGTGTCAATTGGCAATAAATTTATGTTCAATTATAAATTTATGTTCGAGTGAGAAAAAATATTAATTTCAAATTTCAAATATATATCTACTTCTCATGTCCGCCCGTTGTAGTTTTGATCAAAGTACCCAAATTTTAGTGTCTCAATATACCCCACACTTGGTGTGGTTTGCATGAAATTAGGTGTGGTTTCATAAAACAACGTGTGATTTCAAACACATCACATCAATTTAAATATATTAAGATACCCAAATTTGTATACTTATCAAACCTACTTCTGTTTAAGGTGTTTGGCCTAATGGTCAGGTACCCCTCATCGTATCTTGCCAATTTGTTCCGAATTTAAGACACCACAATCCACTTCTATAATCATAAATTTATACTAAGAAAAAATCAAAACTACTCTTAAAGGTATGTTTGATTGGTGATAAAATTAATATACACGTAATTCCGTATAAAATGTGTGGTTAATATTATATTAGAAAACATATACTCCCTCCGTCCTAATTATATAAGGCTTTATTCCTTTTTGAGATATCCCAATTATATAAGAACTTTCATATTTTTTTACTATAATACCCCTATTTAATTTGAAAACTTTAAAATCTTTTGTTCATTCCAATAATTTTTTAACTTATTAATAAGGGTAAAATGGAAAAATTATTTGTATTATTTACTTTTCCCATACAATTCTTAATATGTGTGAAAAGTCAACGGGCCCTATATAATTAGAGATGGAGGGAGTATGTGATTGAAAATATATGTGTAATTACACAAAATTATATATATATAACTTTGTGATCAAGAGAACAAAACGTTAATGTTTATAGTTTCACATTTCGTACCATATGGGTTCATTTAATAAGTACTAGTATTTAAAGTTTAAACCAGTGCCCGAACAAGCACATGCTTGGAAGCGGAAGTAACCCACCCGACAAAATATGAAAAAGCACATGCTTGGGGAGAAGAAGTAACCTAACAAATTATCTGGAAAGGAAAAAGATAAACCTATGTCTTTTAAATTTTTTTAACATAAAATTCATCTACTGCTACCTCATCAAAATCCAAAATCAATTCTATTATATATTTTTATATTATTACTCATTATTATACATATATCTCATGGACAAAAACTACAAAACATAAAATTTTAATTTTATAACAAATCAATTTGTTGATTGGACCAGAACAAATGACCGTTGGAGGATAATCATTAATTAATTAATTAATTAATTAATTAATTAATTAATATTGAATTCAAACGTGCTACTCTGATTGAAAAATATTACCACGATTTTAATATTCTATTATTGTAATAAAACGTAGCTAAAAAGTGCATAACATTTTAAACAAAGGGTTAATTTCATTAAGGTCATTGAGGTTATCCAAAAATTACAAAATAGTCATTGAAGTTAAAAATTTGCATTGACAATTGCGAAAGTTAAAATCATTTTCACACTCGTTAATTAGCATATATTGATGTGGCAAAATTGAGTGATAATGTGGCACATTATAATTCGTGTATTATCACATTAGGATTGTAATAATTTCAGTTCGACTTAAAGAGCCTAAATGCGTACATATAGAATCTGAGGGCCTTTGACTGAACATGAGTTATAATCCACACTATTTCATCCAAACCCAAAAACATCTTTTTCGCCTTTGCTACCTAAATCCACTGCATCAATTCGGGAAGAAAATTCTACCTTAATCATCAATCTAATTGGTTCTCAATCCCTTCCCTATCAATTAAACAATCACGCATGATCCCTGATCTCCTATGATTTCTCCCCCTTCCAATGGGTTTCGAAGCAAATAATAGTTCCCCAGTCTTGAAGTTGAGAAAGTAGGCCACTGTTGTAGATGATGTGTATTGAAGACTTCGTTGACCCACTGATGGCATAAATACATTTTTAATTGCGAGTTCATTTCATTTTTTTTTGAACGGTAATTGCGTGTAAATTTCATATTCCAAGTCTTCCAAGGTCAATGTTTGTCATATTCTTATGTAGTGCCCAGTGAGTCAGGCATTGGATTAGGGTAGACTTCAACCAAATTGACGCAATGGACTTTCGGGAAGGAAGTGAGAAACCACATTGGTGGGCTTATGCTAGACTTCGGAGAATTAGATTTTATTCATACATTAATAGGTTTTTATGTTTGAATTTAAATTATTGTCGCCCTAATGCAGGTTTAATCCGATACCAGCTGCTGGTACCGGATATTGTTGCAGCTAGAGAGAAGGTCCCACCCGGGCCCCACAACAGTCACCGGAGGGGGGGGGGGCGCGTGAGCAGAGGTGCTGGAACAATTGGAAGAAGCTTTTAGCTGTGAAGAGAAAATTTTGGAGCCCTAATAATTACACTGCGCAAACTATTATGTGTTACTTGGTCAAAATAATAATAATAATAATAAATTAATTAATTAATTAATTATGTGTGACATTATCACTTACGAGTGCGACATCATTATTTTTGAATTTCAATTTAATGGAGTGATTTTATGAGAGGGACTTAAACTCCAGAGATCACCATTGTAAGTTTTTGACACATTTTGTAATTTTCTTGAGAACTTCAGTGTTCGCTATTGGAATTCTTAAGACAATTTAATAACATTTCTTGACAATCTTTTAATATAAGCTAAAAACCCACTTTTAGGTATTATATATTTGTTAAACCATTTTCCATCCGCGTACACTTTATTAATCCACTTCTTCGTCAAACAATGAATGTAATCAAATGAATTACTCGGCTGCTCTAAGCTCTATTGGACTAGTTCCAATTCCAAATCCAAATGGAAATAGTGGATCATAATGTGGATCACCAACGTTCATCGGAAGCTGATCGACTCTTTTAAACCAAGTCCGTGCAAGCTTACCAGTAAAACCATAGTCACCAAACAAAACATCAGCAATGCCTTGGCGTTCGGTCCCCGGAAGCCAAGCTGCAACCAATGCATCTATCTTCTCTAGATAAGGCTCGATCACAATGGGTCTACCAGACACAATAATCACAACACATTTCACAGATTCACATACATTAGCGAGCGTGCTATAGCCAGGTTCTGCTACTGTCAATGTCTTGCTATCCCCATGCGTTTCTACATAGGGAAGTTCACCTATGGCAACTATGGCAAAATCGAAGTTTTGAGATTTCACAAATTCTGCGTTTGGGTGGTTATCATAAACTACTTCGGTTAGAGGGTTGACAGTGCGTTTCACGGCATCCAAGATTGTTGTACCTGTGGAGAACAAAAAACTTACATTGTAAAGTAATGATCTCTTATCCACTGGTGAGTGTGTTATCTTAGGACATTAAAATATACCAACGGTAACATTGCCAGAAAGACCATTCCACTCTATTGTCCATCCTCCACATTGGTTACCAATATCGTTGGCGTGACTTCCTGCCACAAGTATCTTTTGTGTTCTCTTTGGAAGGGGAAGCAATGGCTCATCAACATTTTTACCGTTCTTAAGAAGTACGAGTGATTTTCTCACAGCTTCCCTAGCTAATTCTCTATGCTCCTATTGTATACAGCAATTGATCAAAGAAACAACTTTGTAAAATTTGATGAAATTGATAACAAGAGAGAGTAAAATTGAGGGGCCGTTAGAATGGACCTTGCTTCCTAGTTGATTAACTAAGCTGAGATCAGCCATTGGATTCTCAAAAAGGCCCATAACAAATTTGACTCTCAAAATCCTCCTCACAGCATCATCAATTCTGCTCATCGGAATCACATCCTTCTTCACCAATACCGTCAAGTCATCGACGAACTTCGATATCGTCTCTAGAACCATAACCTAATGTACCACAAAAAACAAAGATAGAAAATCCCCGTTTTCCTCATTGATAACCAAAATCCAGACCTTATGTAAAAATATCATGTCAACTCTGGTGATATCTTACCCCATGAGAGAGGAGATAAGTCGTCACTTATCTAATCTTTTACTTACCATATCAAGTCCAGCAAGGATCCCTGCTTGAACTGAGTAAGTATAGTTAGCACGGGACGGCGTGGTTATACGATCAATGCCCCACATATCTGATATGACAAACCCCTAAAATAAAGAAACAAAAACTCTAACATTGTACTTACAAAATAATCTTGAATTTAAAATTTGAGAAACCTAGTGAGCATATTTACTTTGAACTTAAACTTATTCTTAAGGTATCGAGATAGAAGCTCATGATTTGCGTGCATCTTTATACCATTCCAACTAGAATATGACACCATCACCGTCGCCACGCCCTTCCTAATTGACTCAAGATACGCAGGCATGTGAATTTTGAGTAATCCATTCCAGTCAATGATCGTATCGTTCTCATTTATACCATTTATCGTCCCACCATCTCCCACAAAATGCTTAGCACAACCCGCAACTTTTGTCCTTTAATCAAAACAGCCAATCAGTGAATCATAAAATTTGTGATCAACAGAGACATTGGCTTAAGGCATATATATTTATACCTCCCATTAACGAACGGAAAGTTTCTTGGATAATCAGATGGGACATCGCCTTGCAAGCCAGGTATAATCTCAGTCATTGACTGAACAATCTTATGATCTTCGCTATAGCTTTCATAACAACGACCCCATCTAGGATCTCTACAAACCTATGAACACAGTACAAAGTGAAATCAATGAAAATGATACTAATTAGTAATTGGGACAGATTAGTCATTTATTTATTTATTTATTATTGTTATTATTATTTTATTTTATTTTTATTTTATTTTTACCGCAATGCAAGGAGCAAATGTATAAGGAATCCCTGTTGCTCTGACTTCAAGAGCTGTGGCTGCTCCAATCTTCTTAACAAGTTCTGGATCCCTAATCAAATTTTTACAGCCTTTTAGTTTATCTCTAGTTAAATCTCTTGCTACACATACACAAAACCAAACAATCAGTTCAAACAGAGTAAATACGGGCCTCGTAACTCCAAGACCAACATTGTGAGGAAAAATTGTGGCATTATACACATTGTTATGGTCATGAACAGCATCAATCCCGTAGATCATCGGAATCCCTAGACGTGTCGAAAGAGCGGCAGATTGAAATTCATTCACCATTTTGATCCAAGCCTCCGGCGAAGCCCTCGGCGCCGGCCAACTTCCTCCACCACTCACCACACTCCCTGTCAATCCCATTCCCCAGTTAATTCCTCATTTCAAAACCGTAACACATCATAATCTGTTCCGATCTCAACTTTTGTACTAAATTATGAAGCAATACGAATATGATATACAGTATATAAGTATTACGTACCAATAAAGTACTTCATCATCACATCGGGAGCTGTAACTTTGCGCTCGATCTGTGTCATCTGACCGATTTTTTCCTCGAGAGTCATTCTTCTCAATAGATCATTGATTCTAGCATTCAACGGCTGTTTTGGATCTTTGTATTTCTGGTATTCTGCTTCAATCGCACCAGACCATAAACACACGACGAGCACCACCGCGACTCGCATTGAAAATCGCCCCATCGTTGATTTAGAGCTTTAGAGGCTGAAACCATACGTAGATGAGTAACGATATTCATATGCGATTGATGAATGAGACACTAATTGTTTGAATCCTACATTGAATACTTACAGCAAATTCATACCATTTTTGGAAGATTTTTGAATAGGGTTTCTTCTAGAACAAATTTGGCGCCAATGTATAATTGCTTGGTGGAAAGTGGAAAAGGATCACTTCCTTTAATATTTTTTCTATTTTATATTTGTTTCCGATCTGTGGTCAATTTACACAACTTGCAAATCTGGCAAATCTTATGCTTTTCATGTATCATATCATATCAGCTCCAGTGCTTGACGTGTGTGACGACTAATACAAGATTAGACGGTGATTTAACATTTTTCCGTGGGCGAGGGGGCGGTTGAAGGGAATAGAAAAGGTGGTTAGGTTACCAGTTTTTATAATTTTTAGTAAATTTTAATGTGTAATAGGAGAGAGAATGAGTGAGATTAAATAGTAGAGATTTATGTAATACAGTAGGTCCCAGAAAATATATGGATATAATTAATTTAATTTTAGATGAAAATAGGTTAAAATGTGTAAAAATTTGTTAAAAGTTATAAAAGAACCGGTGCTAAATGTTGTTGCCAAAAGGAAACAGAAGTTCTCTACTGAATTAGAACACTTTGATAATTCAATCAATAATTGATGTAACATTACATGGTATGCTAGTGATCTGTTGCCAATGTTGGCACAGAGATTTCCTTATCCACGTCGATATGGCGCCACGTCAGTGTAAAAAAAATAATTTTTTTTTAAATAATCATATTGGGTCGAATGAATGATACATATTGCCCCTGATGGTGGAAGACCAATGGAACCCATAAAAAAAAAATTTCCAGCATGGGTACCGGAATTTTTACGCTAACGTTGACACCTGAACTTTACCCTAACATGGTAATGAAAGTTGGAAACTCGGACGACATCTTATACATACATGCTCAATTACGACTTATTTCGTCTAGGGCCCTCACTTTATTTATTTATTTCTTATTAATATAGAAAGGACCGCAAACACCGAACTGATAAAGAAAAACACTGTGAATATAACTTTCACCTGAAATCTCCAATATTTCAAAGTGCACCCCAAACATTTCAGAATTTATTTATTTATTTTATTTTTTTGGTTGTGTTCGCATGCTTAGATAACCAAGAATACTTATCGACCAAAAGGTAGCTGCATGGGGATGAACCATAAATTTGTAGAGTTTGATGACAGACGTATACAATATGGCGGGGATATTTTGGTCTTTTGGATAAATCAGGCAGTTCTCTGTGTTCATTTATTCGAGATTTTAATTTTTAGGCCGCTGCGGACTGCGGAGACATAAAGATCTCATATGGGATTCGGAATTTCCGATAAGATATTTTTTTTGGAATTATTTTAGAAGGAATTGATTAGGTTGCAGGACTAGTCTCTAATTATAGACTACTAGTCTATAATTAATTAGTGCGTGCAAGACTCAATAACTTTTAATTATTCTTCCTCTGTTAGTGTTGAGACAAAAATGTCATTTCAACAAACAACGCGACCAACAACTCTCAAGTCTCAACAAACATATAAGATGACCTTATGGCAGGAATGTTCTCATCCGCCCGGGTGTTTCTTTTGGCCAAAAACTTTGATTGAACTTTGACCGGTCACCACGGGTCGTCACGGTGTCCAAAATTTTTTTTCCAAATTGCTGGAGCTCCGTCTCGTCGTGATGAATCCAACAAAATTTTCGGATTTCAAAACAGAGTCCGGACGAGGGAGAAAATCGCCCGGGCGGACCGTAAGCTACGGAACACCCGGGCGGATGAGAACATTTTCGAACCTTATGGTAACAATTGATTTGATGGGATACCTAATTGTACAAAACTCATGTTACGTGGTATTTTTTTAGTGACTTCACGTCATTAATTAAAATTTTTAAATTTTTTTTTAGTATTTATATTAAATCGGATGAATAATATGTAATTGTTCCCTGATGGTTCCCCACGAATTTTATTTCCCCGACTGTGGATCCCATAAAATATCCACGGTAGGTACTCGATCAAAACTAATGGTAACAATTGATTTTAAGCATGATATGATATGTGGAGAAAATAAAAATTGTGACAGTGGTATTTGTCATCTTATTTGTTCCAATAATATTTTTTACTATTTTTTTTGAGAAAAGAGTAATATTTTTTACTATTGAGTAATGTTATTTTAAGTTTATCAAACTTTGATGATAATGTAATATTAATTATTTTATTTTAATTAAAGGGACTAGGGGAAGTAGATTGTGGGAATTCGAATACCAATACTACCAGTCTATCACTCAATGGATTGAGTAGGAGTGGGCAAATAACCCGCAAACCGACGACCCGACCCGACCCGACCCGAGTCGGTTCGGGTCGGGTCGGGTTGGAACAGTGATCGGGTCGGTTTTCGGGTTGACAAATGTCAACCCGAAAACCGATCGGGTCGTCAAAAAAAATAAATAAATAAATAAATTTTTTTTTTTTTTTTGCGCAGTAACCGAACCGACCCGACCCGAACCGAACCGGGTCGGGTCGGTTTCGGGCCCGCGAACCGAACCGCGGTTCGGTTTTGGTTTTTTTTTTTAAACCGATTGAAATCGGGTCGGTTTCGGGTCGGGCTCGAACCCGACCCGACCGACCCGATGCCCACCCCTAGGATTGAGCCCTAAATCACAACCTCAATCCCTTAATTTCATGTTATTTTCAAATTTAAATTTAATTTACTACCAGTCTATCACTTAAGGGATTGAGCCCTAAACCACCACCTCAATCCCTTAATTTCATGTCATTTTCAAATTGAAAATTGAAATAACAATTAAATTAAATTATTTAAATTGACAAATTAATTACGATTAATACAATTAACTAAATTATAAATATCAGAAGTTCACAACATACGTGTCATCGAGAAGCATTAGTCATTCAGAGTAGCATTTTTTATCGTCTGCTATTTGAATGAAGAAAGCATAACGTAACATGATCAAAATCAGTTAAAATGTGTAGTGTAAATTTTTACGATTTTCTTGATATTAACAAAATGTATAGATGAATATTACAGTCAATCTGTACTACTTTCTCCTCTTTAATATAGTTTTATTCACATTAAAATTTTATGAAATTAAATATATTTTTTTATCTCATATTTTTCAATCACACAATTTAACAATTACTTTATATTTTTTTAGTACATTCCAAATTTCAACCATACATTCAAAAGCAACGAAAGTCCAATTAGTGGCAGATTTGGGGTGGTCCACTGCGGAAGAAGACCTTTTTAACTAAAATAATAATAAAAAAAAAACTTTGACTTTCCAAATTTATAGTTTTAAGATTAGCAAAATTAAGTTATAATTTAGTAAATTACCTCATTTAGACACTTACCAATCATATTGTTTTACTTCATGACGTACTATTACTTTTAGATCAATGACCAAATTACGTGTATCACTTTTTTTTTTTTTTTTTCTGAATGAGATTTTACACACATCACTTAAAGATTACACATATCACTCAAAATTATATATATATATATATATTAAGGTGATTTAGCATGTTTGTTCTTTGGTGGCTAGGAATTCATTTAGGGAAATGAAAGCTAAATTTAAGAAAATAAAAACACCACCCTCGCCTGATTCATAACTCCACCCTATGCTGCCGTGTAAAGTTAGTCTCCAACTTTTTACACATCTTTACACATTCTTTTTACACTTCAAACTAATCACATCCACATATCTCATAGGTTCTACCTGTATTACATAAATTTCCACAATTCAACTTCACTCATTATCTCTCCTATTTCACATCAAAACTCATAAATACACATAAACTAACACTCGCCAAAGCTGGTCTTCGACTTTTAAAAAACTCTTTCCCCCTTTCTTTCTTTCTTTCTTTCTTACTTTCTTTCTTTCCTTTTTTTTTTTTTTTTTTTGGTTAATAGCTAATTTGGGGGCAAATCTAGCACAATTAATCTTTCCAACCCAACATACCCAGAAGATGGTTGGGTTAGACTGACAAACATTTGTGTTCATTTTGATCAAGCCAAATTGTAGTCTAGTCGATCTCAGATTAAACAATACCGACCCGACCCAACCTAATCCATTCAAACTCTAATATATTACAATTTGCACGTTTGGTTGCAGGCATTCAATTTCTTCTTCACTAAGCCACATTCAAACTGCATTTTATCGTTATTGTTATTTATTTAAAAATAATGATATTTACATATCAATATTGATACTTTCTGTGACTACTTCACTGTATCGTTGATATGGAATTGAGTTGGCAGTAATTCATTATTATCTTAAATACTATTTTAGAAAATACTTCATCTATCTCATGAAGATCGTTTACTATTTCATTTTCGCATATCCCAAATTATAATCAACTTACCTTATTGAGAGTGAAGTTAATGTTTACATATCTTAGTATGCCCCCCCTCCCCCCCCCCCCCTCTCTGAGACAGATATTATATCCTTATTTAATAGGAATCTGTTTAATAGTTATATATGTAGATTGAGAAAAATAGGTGAATGAGAATTAAATATGATTATTATATTAAGAAAACCGATGTAAAATAAATCTTTCCAGTAACATCAAGTGACATTTTTTAATCCGTAAAATTCACTATGTAAGCTCAATCACATGCAAGAGCTAATTAATTAATTACTTATATGAAAATACGCTCCTGCTCTCCTACACACTCTTACATACACACACTCGTAATAATTAGATTATATACAAGGTGCGCACACTCGTAAGCTAATCACAAATATACAAGGTGCGAAATTACCTTTCCTCGTAATAATTAGATTATATCCTTCAAATATGTTGATCGCTACCTTTATTCTCACTTCCAACCCTTTGCTCGATATAACTCCAAAAGTGTAGCTTCAGCAAAGCGAGTGTGCACCTCAAGGATAAGCCAAATGGCCCAAATCAAGGCAATTCTAAGGGGTAAACACAAGTGATTTTGGTCCAAGAGATTTTTACAATTCTAAGGGCATTTTACTACGCTCACAAGTGGGCGTTGGAGCATTAGCTATATGTTAAGATCATGCATTTAGCAACCATCATATTTAGCCAACCACCGATATTGTGGGCCGGGGATCCTATATTGGAGAATGTAGCATGTTTACATACAAATTTTGAGAATTAAGGTGAAATCATAAATACCCATGTTGCGAATCACTCACCATTTTTTTTTTTAATTTTGTTTTCTGTAGTGATCATGCAGTCATAGGCATTGGTCCCAAAATTTCAATATTCACAATTGAAAGACCACACACCCCACACGAACAGGCTATATACCCTAGATATATTTACGAACAAAATTCAAGTATTTCAAATCCCTCAAATAACAATCGAATGTACTTTAACCTCGGACAACACTCATTGTATTTATAATTGTTTCGTTAAAGTCAAACAATTGACACAATTATAAGGCTGGGTGAATACAAGTATTAGTACTAGTAAAACACTAAATTGGTCTTTCTTCTCTACTAGAATGCCATAATCTTAAGTCCGTCGCTTTCTTAGATATGTTTCCTTTAATTGAATCAATCATGGTATTGATAACAACACCAATGTTCGTCTACCCACATGTTGGCAGCTTATGTTGCCACATGTTGATGCAGCTCTGATGTGGCGGTAGCTTATGGCAGACGAACATATTTGTTGATAATAGATAACATGCTTAGTGTTGACAATGAATCGAGTTCAAATCGGATCGGCCTAATCCAAATCCAAATCCAAATCCAAATCAAATACCCCGATCCAAATTCAAATCCAAATTTCTCGGATCGGATTGGATCAAGAAAAAAATCCAAATGCGATCGATATTGGTATAGGTTTTTATTAAAATAAAATAAAATAAAAAATCAATTCGGATCGGATCGGATCAGGCCTGATCCGATCCAAATCCAAATCCGTTTCGGATCGGCCGATCCACGGATCTTCGGATCGGCAAAAAATTGCTCCATTCAGATCGGGTATCCATCGAATTTGGATCGGATCGTATTTTTCTGCTATTACTAAACATGCTAAGTAGCAACACTAAAATAAAATCTCAAGATTGTAAAAAAGTTATGAACGTAACATATGAAATCATATGCGCCTTAAGGACTTACATAATGAAGAAGCAGTGGATCCGCTATTTCATTTCCAATAGCTTTAAACCACACACAATGTGAAACATGTGTTGTGGTGTTTTTTCTTTCTTGGGGCACACATCTCATCCAATAAGTCAATAACACCGGACAAATCATAATTCAAATACTCCTCAATATCTAATTTCAATTTTCTAAAAATTTATTTTTCTATACAATACCAAAACTCAATATGGTTATGAAACAGGTTTAGTGGATTGTGAAATCCATTTCAGTTACGTTGCTTGTATCAATCTCACCTTGATATTTAATTTAAGTATTATGAAAACAAAACCACAACCCAAACTTCTTATTTTAGAAATAATTTATAATGTCACCTAGAATTATTTTAGGAAGGAAAATATTATTCTTTAATTTTTTTGAAACTACTGAGGAAAATATTATTACAACAACATAAAACACTATAATTTCTCCAAACCAAAACCACAAAACAGCAAAAGATTGTAATTCTTCTCCTCCTGTAACTTCACTTCATCTATGCATGTATTTTCTACTAAAAAACATAATATTATTTCCTTAGTTTCATTTCATTCACAACTGCCCAAGCTTTGCAAATACCTCTCGACTGTGTCCAGGCCACATAGTCGCTTAACCACCGGCATTGTCGCCGGAACTTCCAACTCGAACGTCAAATCAGTCTCGTCAAGCGCTCCCAACGCTTTACGCTGTTTTCTAGCGGCCTTGATCGCCGCTCTCGTAGCACAGTGCACTGATGCCGCCAAAAGCAACGGTGGTTCACCAGAAGCTGTCGAAACGTAATTTGATCTTAATATTAATTATTCTTATTCCTATTGTTTGGAATAATAATTTCTTGTTTTCTGTTTTAGTTTTCACAATAGCAAGGACGAAAAACGTACGTACCTTTAGACGAGAGAACACGGTTTTGATGATGTCCACTGTTTAGTACCTCAACGTTGAATTGTTTAGGTATGTTATCTATTGTTGGGATCTTGTACGTCCAAGTGCCGTCGGCCATTACCAAGCCATCGGCATTTGTAAGGTACTCTTCGAGCATGAAAAATCCGATTCCTTGTACAAATGCCCCTTCAATCTATAAAAACATCAACACCGGAATTCGAAAAAACGTTGTAATAAGTAATGTTAGTTTGAAGAGAAAAAGGTACAAACCTGTCCTAAATCCACCGCGGGATTCATGCTCTGTCCACAATCATAAACAATGTCAGTTCTTAGTATTCTTGTTTCTCCGGTCAGGATATTTATCTCCACCTGTATTACATGGATTCATAATTTGTTAACGTTGTCTCAAAAACGGATTTCCGGTATCTCAAAATTCACATATAATGGAAAATGGGTCCGCTAAGAAATTTACCTCACTGACGGCAGCACCGTAGTTCAAGTACCGTTGAGAACTAGCCATGGGTACGAAGAAAGTATGTGCTGTTAAGTTCAGATCTTGATGATGTGCCTACGTTCTCACATAAGCAAAGTCAATTTCGCCTTCAATTATCCAAATAAGCTCAAAACGAATTATACTAACCTGTTAAAAACCCTTAAAAACGAAAGTACTATACTAACCTGAAGAATAAGATCATCCCATTTTACTGAACCCGTTTGCTCGTGCAACTTATCCTTAAGAGGGGTTAATCGTTCAACCAAGACATTACAACATAATCTAATAGCTTCACAGCTCGTTGTTGGGGAATTAGAACGCTGCTAATTCCGCCCAAGATCAGTGGGACACAAAAATATATGCGACTGAGAAAATAATGGACACTAAAATAAGCACAAATATGAAACACCGAGATTTAACGTGGTTCGGCCAAACTGCCTACGTCCACGGACCCACACCAATATATTTCACTATCTCAAAAGGAGGAGTACAAAAAATACCACACTGTATTTTTCTCTACCTACACAAAGGTTTTATCACTCTACTCACTTTTATCTCTCGTGTATAGCTTCTACACTGAAGCTCTCTCTCTACACAAGATCTCTCTCTTTTCTCTCTACACAAGATGTTTTGTGTTTTTGGTGGTGCCTAACAATGCAAAATGGAGCTCAATTTATAGGCAAAATTGGGGGGCAAATATGGAAGAAAAAACTTGCACCTAATCCTTTTGACTTTGAAAATATTTGGCCAATTTCCAAAAGCCATAATTCTTGACCATTTTTTCTTACCTCCCACCTAACACTCGACTCTGACGTCGTGCTACCGGCCGTCATTCCACCCTGTACTAACCCCAAGGTGTCGGCTTGTAGAACGCGTACTTTCTCAACTAGTTCTTCCATCCCATCACATTGGATCGAGCTAAGAGCATAAGCCGTTATTTGCTTAACCTTGGTCCAAATCCCCTGTCCCAATTCTATCCCACCAACCTCGACCACAATCGACCCATCCCAAAGAACGCTAACCTTACCCGGGGTGGGCTCTACGATCACTTCATGGATTATCGGTACCCGCGAAATACCTCTTTTCCGCCAGAACTGGCGTTGATTAAATTCTTCTATCATTTCAACCCTTTCGAAAAAATTCGACCGTCGACCCACCTTATCCCAAATAGAGGGCAAAGTATACTCTATTGAATCCCCAGACGCATCTCCGTAGAACAACGATAGGCTTTCATAGGTGTGAATATTTTCTTTTCGGACGGAGTCCACTTCGATTGACAACATACTAGCAACATGTTCCATTACAACTTCGGCAACGTAAGATCCTTGTACATCTCCTGGGCCCCGCATAGCCGATTTGCTAGTAAGGTTTGTTTTGCATACTTTTATATCGAAAGAAAGAGAACCCCAGTTGTACTTCTTAAGCACCTTCAACATGGTATTTGGTATTAACGGGCTTATATCAGTGGTGTTTCCAGCATTGATTAGTATGTCGAGGTGTAAGGCTGTGATCTTTCCGCTGGATTTGAATCCAACGGTGTATGTTATCTTCATCGGATGTCTTCCTCCGGCCATTATCATGTCAGCGTTACGGTCGAGATACATTCTAACCGGACGATGTAGTTTATGTGCCGCTAACGCACACGCTGTGGCAACCTAAAAATCCCCAACCATGAAAATTGTGAAAACCAAGCACTCTTATTATGAAAATTACAGTTCCGATATCTTACCCAATGTGAATAGCTTATGTTAGGGAAAAATTCGTAGGGGCCGGGTGAGGCCCCCACCATCAATTGGCAGTTATGTATTTTTCATCTGACTTAATGTAGTTACTAAAAAAAAAATTTTTTTTAATTAAAAAAAAAAAAATTTTTGATCGATGACGTGGCGCCACGAAATGGCGCCACATCACGTCGGCATGGGTTTGGGCTTATGTTGTCCATTGTGGGCAACTGAACATTTCCGATGAAAATTATATGAATGAACTGTTTACAAAGTGGCTATATATGAATCACTGACCGGCATTGCTTTTAAAGCCTTTCCACCAAAGCCTCCACCGACTCGTCGTGTAATAACACGGACATTATGCTCGGGAACACCAAGACATCTCGATATCACAATATGTGCCAACTCAGGGCATTGGATCGAACTATAAACCACTATACAGTTGTCTTCATCTGGAACTGCAAGTGCACTTTGTGTCTCCATATAGAAATAATATTGCGACCCGAGTTTTATCTGGATTCAATCACATGTCGAAATTGATAAAAATAGTTAGCTCCTAGCATTTATTAGGGCTATATTGGAATCAAATCAAAATAAATAAAAGTACCTCAGCATTGACAATCTTATGATCAGCTTCAGCCATTCCTTCAGCAAAATCGGCGACTTTTGTAGGATATAAGTACGGCGGAATGTCAATGAAACTCGACCTCTTCACAGCGTCTTCTACCGTTAGAATGGATGGATCTAAATTTTCCGTATCATAATCGACCAGGGCTGTTTTTGCAGCGATGTTTGCGTGCTTCTGCGTCTCCGCAACCTAGACAAGATTTCACTTATTCATCTATAACTTCACGAGATCATTAATTGAATTCAGATCTATTGTCCCCTAGCTATCCCATTGCTTGTTTTATCCAATTAGAATACTCTACATACACAACAAGGTACAGATTTGGAGCATTCTGATTGGATATGGCAGATTTAGACTCTATCAACATAAGAAGTGGTAAGGAAAGCTCGGGAGGATGAAATTACCACGACGGCGATACGATCACCAGCACAAGTAGCAAGATCGTCAACAAATAATCGTTCTGAGCCAAACATGGCCGTAATTCCAACATTTTCTCCGCTTTTAGGTATATCTTTATAAGTGATAATATTAGTAAACCCTTCTGGTTTATACTTTAAGGAAATTCCCATCACTCGTGCTAAAGGCTTCGTGCTATAGATTAAAGCTCCGTGCAGGCAATTCGGCGGTGATGGAATATCATCCACAAAGACAGCTTCGCCTGCAAAATCCGAAAATTATTTGTAATGATAACTAACAATAAGTGCGCGTGTACACACACACACACACAAAAAGGCATTACGAACCAGATGCTTGAATGGAAGCACCGAATTTGGTCATCGGTTGTCCTACCGGATAGAACTCTTTACTCGACTCCACAAATTGTTTGCCAGATGAAAGCAAAAGATCACGATCATTGATGATATCAACAGAAATCTTGTGATCACCATCGACGAAGGTCGATAGAAACTCAAAGAGAAAACTAACTGCTAAGCTCGTCCGGTAATCGGCATGTGAAGTGCCATCCTCGGGTACAACTGATCTTTTTACCAATTCGACCACTTCATTTAGAACGCTAACCGTGAGTAATTTTCCCGATAAATAATGCTCGACCTCACTTGCCCTTGTAGCACGCTTTGTCCCGTAAGCACCAAATGCGAACCGCACGCTGTTCACTAAAACTTCGTTTTTATTGCACGAAAGATCGGCCAAGAAGGCAGCATTTAAGTATGGTAATGCATTGCCAAGTGGTCGAGGTGCAGCACGATAAGTCTGAAACAACAACCTAGAATTCGGCTCAATTATGCCATTGCTTGACGCTGGTCTCCAATACGGGATGTATACACTTAGTAGCACACTTTGAGAGTCCATTGGTGGCCCAGACAAGAACTCGTCTATTGTAATTTTCTCATACCCGTGACGTGTCAGTATGGTGAGGCTAGAATCCACGGCGAGAAGTAACGTCGCAATATCCGACGGAAACTTTTCTCGTTGTGAAATGACCAAATTACCCCCAAGACTCGCGGTATTCCTCACAAACCCTGAAGCTAATTTCTCCATGTGATCGGCAAGTTTTTCGAGAAGCAGTTTCGTTTCTAAGCTCGCATCCGCTTCGGTTTCTTTCTTTAAATTGGAAATTACTTTCGAAATCGACATAGCAGCTCCAAATTCGACCCCTGAATGATCCCTTTTAACCTCCGAAAGCCGCGGGATATATCGCAAGTCAATATACTTGTCATACTTTTCGGTTTCTTTGTAATAACCAGTTCCCGTGTTACCAACAACCAACTTAATCCTCATCCCATTTTCAGACATGTTAGGATCTAACAACGTTTGTAGCTCCTCGACAGATGTTGGGGTGTACCAAGAATGTAACTCGGAATTTAACAGCATTTTCGACTCTCCTTCGTTTCCCAATAATTCAGAATAAGTCCGATTATGATTCTTCGGATGGTAACTTGGTAGTCTACATATCCTCACGTCATTCGAATCTTCTTTTCTCCAAAACGAATTGATTCCCAAATCTTCCATATCCACATTAGCAGCAAAGCTTTTACAAGCATCAGCTATAGGTCGATAGCCAGTACACCGGCAAAGATTTCCGGAAATAGCTCTTTCGGCTTCCGAAAGTGTCATTTTTGAAAATCCGGGCGTGGGGTCTGGTCGAGCAGTTTTGTCAGCATTAACGAGAGCCGAGAATAGCGACATACACATTCCCGGAGTGCAAAAGCCACACTGAGAAGCGTGAAAACCGGTAAAGCGTTGGTGGATAGGGTGAAAACCGTCTTTACTATTTCCGAGGCCTTCGGATGTGGTGATTGAACAGCGGTTTAAGCTGCAGAGAAGCGTGAGACACGAGCTAATGGAGAAACTCTCAATCTCATTGTTCGTAGGATTGTACTTTGATAGCAAAACAACACAAGCACCACAACCGCCTAGGATAATCCAATTTTGGAGACAGGACAAATAGTTAATGTACAGATAAAAAATCAATATAGTGTACAGAACAGTTGTGACAATCTTACAATCATTCATTCATCTCTCTACAATAAGATTAATTATTATTCTTGACATTATCAAACTCCCACCTCAAAAAAAATAAATAAATAAAATAAACTAAAAAATTGGAATGCAGAGAGACAGAGAGTGGCGGACCTTCACCGCAACCAAGCTTGACACTCTTGAAACGAGTGCGAGAGCGCAAAAACTCGAGCAAAGTAGTGGAAGGATCAAGATCTGGGACTTCAAATTTCTCTCCATTAACAAAAAAGACAAGGTTTGAGGGGATTAAGGTTTCCATTTTTGGTGATAACTGTTATTTCTGTTGATTGGGGAAGAAAGAATAAGTCAGGACCTGATTACTGCTGCAAAGCGAGGGGGAGAACCGGAGAAGGTTGATGTCATGATGTGAGCAATCTACACGTGTTTAATGTTAAAATGTTGTCTGAATTGGGTTTCCTTGTCTAAAAGTCAATCATGTCTTCAAATGAAAAAACTTTGCATAAATCGACGACAACTAATATTTTCTGATCTCATATCCCACTTTGTAGTATTTTATATTTTGTATTAATTGTTGATATTTTTAAGTAGTGTTTGGATGTGGCTGCTCTCTAGTGTGTAGGAGAAGTATGCACATGCAAATTCACAGGCGGATCTAGCGGGGGGCGTGCACGGGCGGTAGCCTCCCTGATCCAAAAAAAATTTCAAAAATTTATATAGAAAAAAAAAATTTTATACATAATTTTAATCGAATTAAATTTTTTTCTGTATTACAGCCCCCGGCTCAAAATCTTGGATCCGCCATTATACGAATTTTTTTTAATATCTACGTTATGTCAAATAAATAATACATAACTGGCCCTGAGGGTGGAGGGGCCTATGTAACCCCTATGAATTTTTTTATGGGCGTATGCACAAGCCGCCTGCACATACAGTGTGCAAGGGAGAATATCTAAGCCCCCGTTAGTGTATGTGTATTTATAAGTATTTATGAGTTTTGATGTGAAATAGGAGAGAGAATGAGTGAGATTGAGTGGTGGAGATTTATATAGTACAGTGGGTCCCAGAAAATATGTTGATGTAATTGGTTTGACTTTTGATGTGAATGTGTTAACATGTGTAAAAATTTGTTAAAAATTGTAAAAGAACGAGCGGTAAGTCTTTGGATGTATTATTTTTTTATTGTACAATAAAAAAAATACTCATATACTTTTTCTTTCAAATATATTTTTTTATGTCTAATAAAAAGATATCACATCAACTATGTCGTCAGTAATGTTTGATATATAATTAGTTAATTAATTAATATAATTAATTTGTACAACCTTTCAATTGAGAGGTGAGGTGAAACTATCGACATCTATATATAAATAAATTAGGGTGTGTTTGATTGGCAAAATTTTTCTAAGAAAATATCAAATTAAGAAAAATATTTTTTTACTTTGTTGTTTGATAGAAATTTTTTTAAAGAAAATATTTTTCATGTACAACTATTTTATGCACAAATGAGCCATTTTTTATGGAAAATCTAATCCAAGTGGAAGGTAGGAAAATTTTTTCTAGGGGATTCAAATAAAGGAAAATATTTTTCATAAATGCAATCAAACACACCCTTAAGGTTATTTTTTCTCTCAAATTTGCTGTTTTCAAATTTTAAAAAATTATTATTTTATTCACATTTCTCACTCATTTTTTATTGGCAATAATTATTATTTTATTCTTCCAAAATTGATTCACCATCCCTAAAATTACTCACATCTTTATCTCCCAAAATCCATCCACATCTGCCTTTGTCTGTCTCTCTTCTCATCCACCCAACGAGGAAAAACACATGCCAAATTATTTATGGTTTTTTGAAGTCACAAATTTAATTGGCATTCCATAGAACTCACGAGGAACAGCGACTTTGTCATAGAAATTCAGGGAAATTTTACTATTTAAAAAGAAAGATAAAGATTATTCTACGTCCAAGAAATCTCTACATTATAAATTTTAAAGCGCCTTACCCAAAGGTGTCTAGGTGGCACTGGCATATTTGACACTATTTTAAACAGATTACTTATTTTCCTTATTTAATTTTTCTATTTGTCTTATTTGGTATTGATTTTCTTATTTTATATTTTATTTTTTTATATATAATTTATTTTTTACATGTATTAAAATTTTAAAATTAATTTATATAAAAAATTTTAATTCCTTTGTATGTAGTGTTGCATGTATTAATGAAAATATGATAAGAAGCCAAAGTTAAAGCTTATAGCACCTATCAACTTAATTATTAAAATAAGAATTAATATTTTGTATATATTTTTTAATTTTAAATTTTGATATTATATTTTAATTATTTTACACACATATTAATTTTTTGGATTAATTATAGATATATATATATATATATATATATCTTATTCATATTAATAAAAGTTAAAGTGCAAACTTGACACAGTACCACGTTGGCAGTGGTATTTTATTCAAGAAAAAAAATCAAAATAATTAAAAAATTAAATAAAAAATCCTCATTTTATTTTTTCCATGTTAAAAGTGTAATTAAGGATAGTTTTCATGGATAATGTGCATTGTGTAATTCAAATAGTGGGTAATTTGTTTAAATCAAATATTCAGTAGTTAAATAATTGAATTTATAATGAATAATTAACTAATTAGAAAAGAAAAAAAAAAAAGAAAACTTCTATGTCTCATTTCCTCATTTCGCAGGTCACTTAAAAAATTATTATTTAATTACATTTTCATTTTTTTAAAAAAATTTAGAAGTATCAAAATTTTATTTATTTTTTTATATTTAGCATTGCAAACATCAATGAAAATGTGATAAGAGATCAAAGTTACAATTTACAAATTACAATGCCAATTAAATTAATTCTAAAAATGAAAATTAACTTTTCTTTCTTTATATATATATATATATATATATATATATATATATGTATATATATATATATATATAGTTTTGTTAGGGTGCCCACACATGGATGGATTGGAGCTGACCTACCCCCTCCCACCATTAAGAGGACATTTGTCGCGCGTTTGCCCATGTGGGCAACAGAACATTTACCTAACAATACCATGTTATCAGTATCACGGTAGTAGGCGTTTTCTTACAAAAAAATTCAAATTTACAAATAAAGCCACACAATCCAATACGCAGTTGGTGAGACTCGAACCTGGGACCTTTAAATTTGATGGCCTTAGTCTTTGTCCTCTTAACCAATCGGATAGGACCTGATTAGTAATTTACTTCACTTCTTAATATATTTGTATTGTCTAATTCGTACGTTTTATTTTTATTTAAAATACATTGTAATATTCTCATGCATCGCATTGGTGTAATAGTAGTTTTATTATTATTTATCCTTCAAAACAAAACGAATGATATTATTTTACAGACATAGTTTAGTTTAGAATCTTAGAGAACATATGCTGTTTTCGCGGCCCTACTAGTTACCATTAGACATGTCAAAACGGCTCGCGAGCCAGCTCGAGCTTGCCGAGCCAGGCTCGGCTCGGGCTCGTACAGTGTACGAGCCACGAGCCGAGCCCGAACACAATTTCGCGGCTCGGCTCGATCCCCGAAACGGCTCGCGAGCGAGAACGAGCCGGCTCGTATTTTTGCAGCCGAAGCTCGGCTTTCGTAAAGGTATGAGCCACGAGCCGAAGCGAACACGGCTCGGGCGAGCCGAGCCGTTTTGACAAGCCTAGTTACCATTAAGGAAAAAGAAAATAAAATATATGCCCCCATCATCAAGGGTTAGTTATGTATTATTTATCTGACATAACGTAAATACTAAAAAAATAAAAAAAAAAATGAATGACATGATATCCTATAAGGGCGCCATATCGGGGCGTGTGCATGCTTCTCCTGCATGTGTAGGAGAGCAGTGGTGCTGAGCTAGCAAGGAAAACCAATTGATTGAATAAAAAAGGCAAAGTTACAAACACGAAACATGAACTTGAAATCTAAAACGACGAACTTGAAACATAAACTAATTTAAAAACAAGTACTAAATGCTGGCATGCAACAAAAACTAGAGCTTGGTTTTCCTCGTTCATTGCCTTCACTCTTTCTTCTCATCTATATACGGTTACATAGTTATAAATTAACATTAAATCCAAATATAATTATAGAATATTTAATTCTATCATATAATTAAATAAAAAAAATTTATAACAAAAATTTTTATATAGACATGTTTCAAAAAGAAAAAATTATGCTCAGATATATACCAAACTGCCATGCTGTTACTTATTAGATAAAATTACAAAATAATGTCACATCAGTTATCGCAAAATGATTAATCTTGATAATGTGGGTGGTTAATTTATGCTTCGGAATCATCCTAGGAAAAATTACTTCATTCGGATAATGTTACATAAATTTTAAGAAACATTGTGATTTGGTGTTAGGCAACGTTTTAAAAATTTTTTTACCACTTCTTTATTCATTCTTTCTTTACCCTAAATCAATCATATCCACAAATTACATCACATCCACAAATCACCACTATTCAACCCCACTCATTCTCTCTCCTCCTTTATATTAAAAATCTTTAAAAAACATTAAAAACCAATCCCTATCACCCATTTTAAATGCTAACAATTTACATATAATTCCTTGTTAAGATACTTATTGTGCTGGTCAGTTAATGATAATTAAATATGTTGCCATGTTGGGCGGCTAACCTCACTAGGAGATTATTCTTTGTATGAGGTCAAGGTTTCAAATTCTGCCCCACTTATATATTTTTTAACAAAGGATCAAGCCAACTGAAATTCTGACTCTCAATACTTTTTAATAATAGATTTTGATTTTATTTATTCTCAATTCCGAAATATAAAAGAAAAACATCTCCTTTGCATGCACAAATTGCAAAATTTTCATAGAAAGGGATCTCTGCAAAGACTAATGGAACATGCAATGGCACTTGCGAATTTTCCTTTTAAAAATTACTTTTTAGTTAACTCAGACATATATAATTGTATGTTTTTCTTCACTTTGTAGATTTATTGTGCTTTAGAGCATCTTCAGCCGGGCCTATAATAGTGTGAATCCCATGAATTTGCCCTTTTTTGGTTCTCCAACCAGACTGCAAATTTCACGCCAATTTGGGGTTTTGCTATAGTGCAACGCCATATATGGCGTTGCACTGTAGATATACCGTTTCAAGTGGCATAAGGTTGGCCCACAATTTTTTTTTTTTTTTTTGCTTTTGATTTGTTTAACAGTTTTAATCCTCTCTCTCTCTCTTTCTTTCTTTTTTTTTTTCCCCTTTTTTCATTTTTGGAATTTAATTTGTAGATAATATTTGTTCGTTTAATATCCCTACCCATTTTGTGTATGTTAATAAAATGGTCCGGATTTATTTATTTTTATTGTGGATAGATATTTATTTTCAATTAATTAATTATACTCAATTATTTGTGATTTAATTAGTAATGTACAATGTATTTTTAAGTAAAGAGTAGACATATAATTATAATTGTATTGAGTTGCAACTTGTTACCTAATTATGGCATGTTAGTATTTTAGAGGGGAATGTATTTAATTAAAATGAAATTAGTGAATAGTGTGAATTTGGTGTAAATTTTAGAGTTTGTGGTTATAGTTGATACGGTAAAATACTGTAGCATTAACTATACCTTAGAGTTTTAAAACTGTAAAATCAGGCTTTAGGTTGGAGATGCTCTTATTGTAGTATTTATTTATTTCATTAGAAAACAATGATTTTTATTAATTTTCTTGTTTATTTTATCCAATTTTTCAATCTATACAGTAAAATTTTGAATTTTCTTTTATAATGAAGGTTGTTGATATTTTTTTCCCTTCGCTATATATTTATGTTTTTGTTCACGGTCAATTCTAAAGTTGATTTCAACTTTTATTTTTGCTAGCTATGTCTTTTAACAAACTATCAAATTCTATTAATTGTCATGGTCTGTTATAGCTATACTTTCCAGCTAGTGTCGTTGAGTCTTTATCTTAAACAAATCTCCAATTCAATACTCTAAAAATCATATTCAATGAATATATTTAATATCTTTGAAGAAGGCAAAATGGTCTGAAACTTTTGTAGACGTAATATTATGATACATATTATCGAGTTTCCCTGTAATATCTTAAGTCGTCCTATATATGAATAATTAAGGATATGCAAGATTCAAAAGAAAGACAAACATAGGCAATGCCTCCTCAAGCAGATAAAACCTTGTGAACCTCAGCTGTGACCTCCTTGGAGGATTTCCCCGCAGGTATTTCGGCGACAACGCCTTTCTTCAAATAGTAGTCCACCACCTGCAAGCAACCACAACTTTTAATTTATCTATAAAATAGTCGTCTCATCTAATGAAAATAAACATCACACAAAACTAAGTTCATTAATTTAGTGACATAATCTGTTTTCATTTAATGGGACAGCTAATACGACAGAGTTCATAACAACACATCCGTGACGTGGGGCCCACGCGAATCCTCCCACCATTAGGGAGCAGTTATGTATGATTCATTTCACTTGGCGTAGATTCCAAAAAAAAAAATTTTCAAAAAATTTTAGCCCGGTGACGTGGCGCCCTCACAAGGCGCCATTGCCAACATGTGGGCAACTGATCATTAGCATATGGCTAACTAGTTACACACTTATATTAAGAAACATTCGACCAAGATGCTCGATAAAACTCAGATAATAAATGCTCACCGGTTTAGTTTGCTTGTGAAATCCCTCCAGCCGTAACTTGAGAGCCTCCGGAGTATCATCTTTCCGTTGGATCAGCGGCTCTCCAGTAACCTGTGTTTACGAGATCCACAGATAAAACTCTTACATCTTTCTATCGTGCGGATTAATTTTAATTTTAAGTTTAAGAAAATAAAATCAACTTACATCATCAACACCAGCAACTTTCGGAGGCGCAAATTTCGTATGATAGATTCTACCACTTGGAGGATGGGTACGCTGACCAGTAATCCTCTCTTCCAAAATGGCATCATCGGCCGCAAAATTGAGCACCTTGTCAATCTTGGTACCCTGCCTCTCCAGCATCTCTTCAAGCTGCAAGAATTACAGTCAATATTAGATTTCACTCTCTTCACCATGTAAAGCGAAAGAAATAAAGGCGTACGCATATAACCTTTTGAGCTTGAGTCACTGTCCTCGGGAAACCGTCGAGAATGAATCCCTTTCAACATGAAGGTCTCTTCAGAGCTTCGTCAATCAATCCAACGACTACTACGTCATCAGAAACTAGTTTTCCCTATAATTAACAAGATACAATATAAGTATCCGTTAAAACATTGCAACAAAAGTGAAGCAGAGATAGCTTAAAAGCTTCATCAGATTTATATATACCTTCCCCATAGCTTCTTGATCCTTGTTGGATACATAAGAAGCCATAGCCAATCTCAACATATCACCAGTAGCCAAATGGCAGAGACAGTACTTGTCCCTGAGCATGCTTGATTGTGTACCTTTTCCGGACCCCGGTGGCCCTGCAAGAATCCAATCCACATTCATGGATTTTCACGAAACTAAATCAACAACAATGTTGGTGGAAGAATCGAGTCTTTACACGAAAATGACCTAGTTGGTAACAAATCGCATGAAGTTACTCCTACGCCATTTAATGTCCAAATCTGTTGTCTCAAATCCTGACCAGTTGGCCAAACATGCCACATAATTCAAGGAGGTCTTCGAAACAACACATCTAGCTCTTCGATGGATCACGGTTTACCAAGGACCAGAGATTTTTGGGGCCTTAAGCGAAACATTGTTTTGGAGGCCCTACCAATACTCTCAAGCCTTGTTCACTTGAAATTAAGTTTAGTTTACTCGACTCGAATTTTGTGTTAGATGTATAGTTGAAAATTAGAGAATGTGTATTAGAAAATATCATCAAATTATCAAATCAATATTTGAGTTGTTGAAAAGAATGAGAGAGAAAAAAGTAGAATTAAGTTGATCAAATTCGAGCTTTAATTTGATCACACGCTAGCAATTTAGAGATCTTATTTACTAAGCCACATTCAAACAACATTGTTATTTATTTAAAAATAATGATATTTACATATCAATAATGATACTTACCGTGAATACTTTACCATATCGTTAATATGGAATTGAGTTGCCAGTAATTAATTTATTATCTTAAATGCATGTTATTCTTTTGATTTAAACTTTTTTGAGTTGCCAGTAGCATTGATAATGCATGTTATTCTTTTGATTTAAACTTTTTTCTGGACACGGAGATACCTATTAGGTGTTACTTGACTTCCAATATCCAATTTTTGTGAATGCTTATCTATCTAACATAACTAAGGGTGCATTAAGGTCTATTTTGACTTTAACTAATTAATAACACAATAGTGAAGTTTTAGGTTAAAGGGAAAATTAGGTTAAAATGAACAAACTAAGGCTAATACATTTTTGGATTATATGTCACACATAATGAATTTCATGCTAGTTTAGAGCATCCACAGTGAATATTTTAACTCACACATTTAGTGTTATATATATGTTAGGTAATAGAAGTGAAAATGAATATTTTAAGTTTTAACTAACACATTTAGTGTGTTACATGTTAGGTAATAGAGGTGAAATTAATGTCCACAAATTAAATGTTAATATGCTAATTAAATGATTCTTTTTGGATTATTAAAATCTAGCTAGCTGCATTTTAGCTAACTTATATCGTATAATTGTATTCAATACTTTTCTTGCTCTTTTTCTTTTGTTAAATTCTTGTTCTGCTAAAGTTGCAACTTCAAAAATTTAAATTTCTCCAATTTTATTTTAATTTATTTGTGGTGACATGCATGTTTGTCACGAATTTTCTTTTCCAATTTTTTCTTTTTAATTTCTTGTTCCACTTTTTATTTAACAAAAAAATAAACCATCCGTGATTTCGAAAATCTTAATTCACTTGAATTTTAAATTATTTGAACTTTCAGTTTACTTTAATATGTATATTTGTTGCATAAAATATACTTTTTTTGGTCTACGTGACTAATTAAAATTAATATATTCATTGTGGATACTCTGGCATAATAGACACTTAGTACCAATCATATTATTTTACTTCATGAATGATGACATACTATTACTTTTAGATCAATGACCAAATTACACACACAAAAGAAAAGTGCAAACATTACTAAAAACAAATAAAAAACTAATCAAACTAGAAGCATATTCAGAAAGCAGCAAAAGATAATTGACGTGGATTAATAAATATACAAAAGTGGGAATCTTTAGTAATTTAAATAAAGTCTTCACTTCAATTATCAAATGAAAATTATGTGCTTCCAATAAATGAATTGCAATGACATCAATCTTGACATCACACACAACAATAACAAACTGGCCTCTAGTACTTCAAATGCTGTAATATAATATACCTCAAGAATTTAAGTCCCTCAAAAATTTCAACTTGATGCTAACAAATTTATCGCACAAATGACAAGAAAATTCTTCTCATATAATAATTAGGGATTGGTTTATTGGGTTCCTAGACAATTTCTCATTTACATGGTGCATGCATGGATTTTTGGCTTGTGTTTAGTTCATCTATTAACCTAACAGAAACATGAGTGTCGGCTGTTTTTATAGATGTATGGATGTATGTATGTATGTATTAATCTAGGTTTTTTTTTTTTCCAAATATATATATATACATATGTGTGTGTGTGGATTGAGTAGTCCTCGTCCAATCTTTGAGATAAGTGAAGAAGAAAACGGGGGAAATGAAAATAGACAATGCATGCCAAGTATTGAGAATAGGACGGTGAAACATAAAATACCCTAGGGTGAAGAAGAGAAAATTGATAGCGGCTTTGGTCGACAGTCGAAGAACCCAAATTACAGATCCGTCTCTCAAGAGCCCAGTGCGTTGTCTGTTCTAGAGCAAGAGAAGTAGGAATGGCAATGGGTCAATTTGGAGTCGAGTTTGGAGCTGGTCAGCCGAGACTCGCCCCTAGATCCCCGAGCTATAGAGTGCCCCGGATCCTCCCCTAAACCCACGAATTCTAGGGGAGTGGAGGGTCAATCTTTAGACACACGAATTGATGCACAAAATTGTTTTTTATTATTTTTACCTCGAATTTTTCTCATAAAAATTGTGAATAAAGTAGTGGTGACAAACTTAATCGTGTGTGTAATTTAAAGAGTTCAAATTTTACATTTGCAAATATCAAAATATTTTTAGTTATATTGACTTCATATTAGTTTAGAAAATATAAATATATTTGTGGGTAATAGGGGCTGTTCGGGGGCGAATGTATGCCGATCCGGACCCGCCCCTGGAATATTTACAGATCACAAAGTCCGCCCTGGATTTGCTCTTATTACCCATTTAGTCGGGGCGAGTACCTATGGATTTTGGATCCAATAGGTAAAATTATCATCCCTAAAGAGGAGGATCGTGTTTATTAAATGAGAAAAATCTTATTTAACAAAATTTGCCAAAATTTGCACAAATAGGTCCCTAGCTTTGGACTACTTTTTAAAGTGGTCCAAAAGCTTGCCACTTATCTGCAACTAGGCCCATCGCTGATGTAACTGTCCACATCAGCGATTTGGTATCCAATTTAGACACGGGACCGAAAATAATCTATCATAGTACTTATTAAGGTGATTTAACGTTTTTGTTCTTTGGTGGCTTGGAATTCATATTCATATAGGGAAACGAACGGTAAATTTAATAAAATAAAATAACCACCCTAGCCCGATTCGTAACTCCATCCGCATACGCAAAGCTAGTCCGCAACCGTTCTTTGACTTTTACTCTTTCTTTTTCCTTTTTCTTCGTGTCCCTTTTTTTTTTTTTTTTTTTAATAACTAAGTTGAGGCCAAATCTAACACAATATTACCAACCCAACATAACCAGAACACTTCGTCAAAAAAAAAAAAAAAAAAAAAACTTAATCAGAACATAGTTGGGTACTTGGGCTAGATTGACAAACATTTGGGTTCATTTTGATCAACCGAATTGTAGTCTAGACGATCTCAAATTCAACCCCAAATACCGACCCCGACCCAACCTAATCCATTCAAACTCTAATTAATATATTACAATTTACACGTTTAATCTGAATTACATTTTCTTTTGAGGAAAATTTATTTACATATTATTATTGTAAGAAAGAGACATTTTTCGATCTACTGAAAAATTAACATCATAATTGACCATATTTACATATATAGGACGTCTAGTAACAGTGTAAAATTTTGCCAACTGTTGTAATTTTTGTCGTGGTTGAAGACAATCAGTTTCTTCTTCACTAAGCCACATCCAAACCGCATTATCATCGTTATTGTTATTTATTTAAAAATAATGATATTACATGTCGATATTGATACTTTCCGTGATTACTTCACCGTATCATTGATATGGAATTGAATTGGTAGTAATTAATTATTATCGTAAATACAATCTCAGAAAATACTTCGTCCATCTCATTAAAATAGTCCACTGTTCATTTTTCCCTTCTCTCAAATTACAGTCAACTTACCTTATTGAAAATGAAGTTCATGCTTATATGTCTTGTTATGCCCTTATTTAATAGGAATATATTTAATTACTAAGTACATTGAGATCATCAATAGGTGAATAAGAATTAAATATGAGTATATTAAGAGAAGCGATGTAAAATTCATCTGTCCAATAACATCAATTGACATTTTTTAATCCGTAAAATTCACTATGTAAGCTCAATAACATGCAAGAGCTAATTAATTAATTACTTAAATGAAAATACGCTAATCATAAATGAAAATAAGCTAATCACAAATATACAAGGTGCGAAGTTACCTTTCCTCGCAATAATTCGATTATATCCTTCGAATATGTTGATCGGTACCGTTATTCTTACTTCCAACCCTCAAACTTTTCTCGATATATATAACTGCAAAAGTGTAGCTGCAGCAAAGCGAGTGTGCACCTCAAGGATAAGCCAAATGGCCCATCCGCCCAAATCAAACCAGTTCTAAGGGTAAACATAAGTGATTTTGGTCCAAGAGAGTTTTACATTTCTAAATTACTTGTATGTAATATGTTGTGCACCTATTAGTGACAAATAGAAGCTCGACATGAGCAATACAATTGCCCCTGTACCCTAGATACATTTACAAAGAAAATTCAGGTACTTCAAATGAGATGTTCTAAGAGTACACACAAAAAGTATGTAGCAAAATGCCACAAACTAATGAGGGTATGGGGGCCCCACATTCAGAGGGGGGGCATTATGGTAATTTTACCACACCCTCCATTACGGTGTGGCATTTACCACACACATATTTGTGTGCACTCCTAAACTTTTTCATTTCAAATCCCTCGAATAACATTTGAACATACTTGAAACTCGGAGAACGCATTGTTTCGTTAAAATCAAACAATTGACACAATTGCAAGGCTGGGTGAATACAAGTAAAACACTAAAATGGCATTTCTTCGTTATTAGACTGTCATAATCTTAACTCAGTCGCTTTCTTGGATATGTTTCGTTTAACTTAATCAATCATGGTATTGATAAATACTAAGTGGCAACACTGAAGTAAAATCTTGAGAGATTGTCAAAAAGTTATAAAGGTATCATATGAAGTCATATGTACTTTAGGAACTTACATAATGCAGAAGCAGGGGATCCACTCTTTCATTTCCAATATCTTTAAAGCATATACAGTGTGAAACATGAGCTGCAGTGTTCTCTTCAAATTTATTTTTCCATACAATACCCAAACTCCATATGGTTATGAAGCAGGTTTACTGAAGTGTGAAATCCATTTCAATTGGTTGTATCAATCTCATCTTGATATTTAATTCAAGTATTATGAAAACCAGACCACAACCTAAACTTTTTATTTTAGAAATAATTTACGTCACCTAGAATTATTTTAGGAATGGAAATTTTTTTGAAAGTGTTTTTTTTTTTTTTTTTGAATGAAGAGAGAATGTTAAATAGCGCGACTGCTCTCCTGCACACGCTCTCATCTTTAAGTTTTTTTTTTTAATATTTACGTTAGGTGAGATGAATAATACATCACTTCCCCCTGATGTTGGGGGCTCATATGGTTCCCATTTTACCAGAGTGTCCACAAGTCCCCTGCACACACGGTGTGCAGGGGAGTAGATCTGTGTTAAATAGTTAGAAAAATGATTTTTTAAGTTCATTAGTTGAGTTACAATACGATCTTCGATTTTAAATGTTACCGAAGAAGCAAACAGAGCTGTGTGCTTAATTTTCTCAACAGCACATCAATTTTATTCTGAAAAAAAAAAAAAATTATTACAACAACATCAAACACCATAATTTCTCCAAACCAAACGATAAAACAGTAAAAGGCTGTAAAGTTAATTTTGGTTAGTTGGCATTTCTATTTTCGTGCAACTTGCATTTTCGAATACAATATTGAGATATTTTCCAAGTTACTATTTTATCACAATTTCATCACGTGATTTTTCTTTGTATTATCTTGAGATAAATATTGGTTTATCACATAAATTAAATTGAAATTTATCTTGATTAATTTGTGTGTGATAAATATACTGGGATTAAGTTACATTCAAGAGTCCCACTAGGACTCAAACAAATCCTACACATCTAGGACAACATGGGGAGACCAAGTTCAATGTACCTGTTAGTTTGGTAAGACTTTTATTCTACACACAACTGGTAAGATACGGCAAGATAAATGTTGGGTCTCCTAATTTATTATTTTACATTATCTCATTTATCCTACAATCACTAATTCATTTTTCTATTGTAGGCAATTGGAGTTTTAATACAATCAGGTCTCTTCTCCGACAAGGCTTTTGATTGTATTAAAATGGCAAAACTGTAGCTACACATCGAAGACCAGAGAAAGATATAGACATGACTTTATCCCCCATTTTCTAGCCGCCCACTTCATTTTGCTAGTGCATGCACAGCTAATTGAATTTTTGTGCCTATTTCAATTGCATGTACCAAATTTCTCAACTTGATTGATTTGAAGAATCTCTAGGATAGTCATTTTCAGTATTTTTCATTACGAGAAGAGCCTCAATTACGTAGGATCTTCACTGGAGTGCAGATCGCATTGTAGAATAGTGGAAGATACAAGAAGCTATAGATGAGATATGGGACGTCAACGTACATTACACAGTAAAAAGGAAAATATAGAGTTTTCATTTATTTTCTTAGGTTTTGATAGATTTTAAACATAAAACTATGGGATTTTGGCGCAAATAGTCCCAAAAAAGAAAAAGATGCGCACATTTGTTTGTATTAATATAGTATCACAACTTTCGAAAATTTTCTTTAGCATTAGAGATGCGCACATTTTGATTTTAACCAATAGCTAATAATAAATATAATAATTTTATATTCATAATAATAATTTTATATAGGTACAATAATTATATTTATTATAAATCATTATACAATTTAACTAAATTTGGGACTAATTTTAATTCAATAAAATTAATTACAGATCAAATAAGCACCCATAGAAAAAATAAAATATAAAATTATACAATTTAACTAAATTTGGGACTAAAGTATATATTTTTCAAACTTTTGAACTTGATTGTAACAATATCTAAAGTTAGGACCTTTTGTGCAATTTATTTCAAGTGAAATGGACCAAATGCGCACCCAAGTTTTCAGCAGTTGACTTTGACTAACGGTTAAACGGACGGATTCCATCCAAATAGACCATTTTCGCACCAAAGTTTTTTTTTTTTGGACCATTTGCGGCGCTACCTTTTATTATTTGGGATTAAATCTACAATATGGCTAATTTTTTGGGACTATTTGTGCCAAAATCCCTAAAACTATCCTATAAATTTCTTGTATGATTTAAACTCTTTCATAACCAACGGATTGATTATTGCCTGCAGTCGATGGGCACGTGATTTTTCAGCCTATAAGATTTTCCATATTAAAATCTCACGTGCAACCTTAACTTTACTGTTTTTACATTTCTGTCACGCATTCTAATGTATCTGCTCGCTTTACGTTACGTCGATTAATCCTTCATTTTTCTATTGTAGGCAATTAGAGTTTTAATACAATCAGGTCTCTTCTCCGACAAGGCTTTTGATTGTATTAAAATCTTTATGGGGGCAAAAATGTAGCTACACATCGAAGACCAGAGAAAGATATAGACACGACTTTATCCCCCATTTTCTAGCAGCCCACTTCATTTTGCTAGTGCATGCAAAGCTAATTGAATTTTTGTGCCTAAATTTCTCAACTTGATTGATTTGAAGAATCTCTAGGGTAGTCATTTTCAGTATTTTTCATTATCAGAAGAGCCTCAATTACGTAGGATCTTCACTGGAGTGCATATCGCATTGTAGAATAGTGGAAGATACAAGAAGCTATAGATGAGGTATGGGACGTCAACTCACATTACACCGTAAAAAGGAAAATATAGAGTTTTCATTTATTTTCTTAGGTTTTGATAGATTTTAAACATAAAACGATCCTATAAATTTCTTGTATGATTTAAACTCTTTCATAACCAACAGATTGATTATTGCCTGCAGTCGACGGGCACGTGATTTTTCACCCTATAAGATTTTCCATATTAAAATCTCATGTGCAACCTTAACTTTACTGTTTTGACATTTCTGTCAGGCATTCTAATGTATGTGCTCGCTTTACGTTACGTCGATTAATCCTTCACTTCGCGTTAGCCAGATATATCTCGCATACCTAATTAACAGAAACTATATACATTAAATTTGGATAACTGAACGCACTGTAGATACATATGTACACTCTATAAAGTAAATTTAGACAACTTAAGATTTTCACATACTATTATTTCCTTAGTTTCATTCACTACTGCCCAAGCTTTGCAAATACCTCTCGACCGTGTCGAGGCCACATAGCCGTTTAACCACAGGCATCGTCGCTGGAACTTCCAACTCGAACGTCAAATCAGTCTCATCTAGTGCTCCCAACGATTTACGCTGTTTTCTAGCTGCCTTAATCGCCGCTCTCGTAGCACAGTGCACTGATGCCGCCAAAAGTAGCGGTGGTTCACCAGAAGCTGTCGAAACATAATTTGATCTTAATATTAGTTATTCCTTCCTTTTGTTAGTAAGTTTTCTATTTCGAGTGCATTTCATGTTGTTAGTGGGTCCATATAAACGCCTCTCTAATATGTAACTTGATCATCGAGTTTCATTGAAATAATAATTTCTTGTTTTCTCTTTCAGTTTTCACAATAATAAGGGTGAAAAACGTACCTTTAGACGAGAGAACACGACTTTGATGATGTCCACTATTTAGTACCTCAACGTTGAACTGTTTAGGTATAGTATCTATTGTTGGGATCTTGTACGTCCAAGTGCTGTCGGCTATTACCAAGCCATCGGCATTTGTAAGGTACTCTTCCAGCATGAAAAATCCTATTCCTTGTACAAATGCCCCTTCAATCTATAAAAACATCAACATTGGAATTCAAAAAAATTCATAATAAGTACTTTAAGTTTTCGAAGGAAAAAAAAGTGCGAACCTGTCCTAAATCCACGGCAGGGTTCATGCTCTGTCCACAATCATAGACAATATCGGTTCTTAGTGTTCTTGTTTCTCCGGTCAGGATATTTATCTCTACCTACATTACCAAGATTCATAATTTGTTAATGTTGTCTCGAGAAGGGATTTCCCATATCTCAAATTTCATATATTGGAAAAATGGTTTGACGAGAAACTTACCTCGCTAACGGCAGCACCATAGTTCAAATACCGTTGAGAACTAGGCACTGGCACGAAGAAAGAATGTGCTGCTAAGTTAAGCGCTTGATAATGTGCCTACGTTCGAATAAGAAAAATAAATTTCGCCTTATATTCTCCAAACAAGCTCAGAAGCTACTTTTGATTTTTCAGAAACTGTTCCAAACGGGCCCTTAAAAATGAAAGTACAATAAAACCTCGATAAATTAATGTTCAATAAATTAATAATCTCAATTAAATAATAAAAATCTCCGGTCCCGACTCAAGCATGTGTACTAAATTAATAACATTGCTAAATTTATAAGATAATACTTTTTTTGGAATCCTTAAGACCCAACAAGCATATAAATTAATAACTGCTGAAATTCATTAAATTTCATAGTCATTGTGATGAAGCAGATAGAGATTATATATTAGTAACACTCTAATTGATTTTTCATGTTTCCTATAAACAATAAATGACTTTGAAATATAATTATTTAAAATTTTCAACAAATTGTTAAATGTTGGAACCAATGCACGCTATATTCTAATGGTAAATTATGCACAAGCTACAATAAAAACATAAAAATACTCAATAAATTAATAAATTATTAATTAATCGATAAATTAATAAATTGTTAATTTATCAATAAATTAATAACTTTGCTAAAATAATAATTTTATTTGGTCCCAACAGTATTAATTTATCGAGATTTTACTATATTATACTAACCTGAAGAATCAGATCATCCCATTTTACAGAACCCGTTTGCTCCTGCAACTTTTCCTTAAGAGGGGTTAGTCGTTCGACCAAGACATTACAACATAGTCTAGCGGCTTCACAACTCGATTCTGACGTCGTGCTATCAGCAGTAAATCCACCTTGTACTAACCCTAATGTATCGGCTTGTACAACTCGTACTTTCTCAACCAGTTCTTCCATCCCATCGCATTCGATCAAGCTAAGAGCATAAGCAGTGATTTGCTTAACCTTCGTCCATATCCCCTGTCCTAATTCTATCCCGCCAACCTCGACCACAATTGACCCATCCCAAAGAATGCTAACCTTACCCGGGGCGGGCCGTACGAACACGTCATGGACTGTCGGTACCCTCGAAATACCTCTTTTCCGCCAAAAATGGCGTTGATTAAATTCTTTTATCAATTCAACCCTTTCGAAAAAACTCGATGATTGACCTACCTTATCCCAAATAGAAGGCAAAGTATACTCTATTGACTCCCCAGATGCACCCCTGTAGAATAACGATAGGCTTTCATACGTGTGAATATTTTCCTTTCGGACGGAGTCCACTTCTATTGACAACATACTAGCAACATGTTCCATTACAACTTCAGCAATGTAAGATCCTTGTACCTCTCCCGGGCCCCGCATAGCCGATTTGCTCGTAAGGTTTGTTTTGCATACTTTTATATCGAAAGAAAGAGCACCCCAGTTGTACTTCTTAAGCACGCCCAGCATGTTATTTGGCAAGGCTGGGCTTATATCAGCAGTGTTTCCGGCATTAATTAGTATGTCGAGGTGTAGGGCTGTGATCTTGCCGCTGGATTTAAATCCAACGGTGTATGTTATCTTCATTGGATGCCTTCCTCCAGCCATTATCATGTCAGTCTTACGGTCGAGATATATTCTGACCGGACGACGCAGTTTATGTGCCGCTAATGCACACGCTGTGGCAACCTGAAAATCCCAAAAACCCAAACCATGAAAATTATGAAAACTAAGGACTCTTATTGTGAAAATTATATAAATGAACTGTTTACAAAATGGCTATATATATGATTCACTGACAGGCATTGCTTTTAATGACTTTCCACCAAAGCCTCCACCAACTCGCCTTGTAATAACACGGACATTATGCTCGGGAACACCTAGACATCTCGAAATCACAATATGTGTGAACTCAGGGCATTGGCTCGAACTATAAACCAGCATGCAATTGTCTTCGTCTGGAACTGCGAGTGCACTTTGCGTCTCCATATAAAAATAATACTGAGACCCAAGGTTGATCTAGATAACAATCACATGTTGAAATTGAGAAAATTAGTTAACTCCTAGGATTCACTAATGTCAGGACCATAGTAGAATCAAAATAAATAGAAGTACCTCGGCATTTACAATCTTATGATTAGCTTCAGCCATTCCTTTAGCGAAATCACCAACTTTCTCCGGATATAGGTACGGAGGAACGTCAAAGAAACTCGATCTCTTCACGGCCTCTTCGACCGTTAGAATCGGAGGATCCAAATTTTCGGTATCATAATCAACCACGGCCCTTTTTGAAGCCACGTTTGCGTGCTTTTGTGTCTCCGAAACCTAGATGAGATTTCACTCATTCATCTTAGTATAACTTCACGAGATCAATAACATGAATTCAGATGTGTTATCCCCTCAACTATCTCATTGAATATCTTATCCAATCAGAATACTCCACATATAAAACAAGGTGCGTATGTGGAGTATTTGAAGTTGAATAGAGCACATCTAGATCCATTAACATAAAACTTGTTAAGGAAAGCTTGGGAGGATGAAATTACCACGACGGCAATACGATCACCAGCACAAGTAGCAAGATCGTCGACAAATAATCGTTCGGAGCCAAACAAGGCCCTGCTTCCTACATTTTCTCCGCCGTCAGGTATATCTTTATAAGAGATAATATCAGTAACCCCATCTGGTTTATGCTTTAAAGAAATTCCCCTCACTCGTGCTAAAGGCTTCGTGCTATAGATAAATGCTCCGTGTAGGCAATTCGGTGGTGATGGAATATCATCCACAAACACAGCTTCACCTACAAAATTCGAAAATTATTTCTAACGATAACTAACAATAAGTCCCCACACGCCCCCAAAAAAATAAAATCAAATCAAATAAAAAAAAAAGGCATTACAAACCAGATGCTTGAATGGAACCACCAAATTTGGTCATCGGCTGTCCTACCGGATAGCATTCTTTACTCGACTCCACAAACTGTTTGCCAGACGAAAGCAAAAGATCACCACCATTGATGATATGAGCGGAAATCTTGCGATCACCACCGATGAAGGTTGATAGAAACTCAAAGAGAAAACTAACAGCTAAGCTCGTCACGTAATCAGAATGTGAAGTGCCATCCTTGGGTACGACCGAGCTTTTTACCAATTTGACCGCTTCATTTAGAACACTAACCGTGAGTAATTTTCCCGACAGATAATCCTCTACTTCACTTGCCCTTGTAGCACGCTTTGTTCCGTAAGCACCAAATGCCAACCGGACATTATTCACTAGAACTTCATTTTTATTGCACGAAAGATCGGCCAAAAAGGCAGCATTTAAGTATGGTAATGCGTTGCCAAGTGGTCGAGGTGCAGCACGATAAGTTTCAAATAACAACCTAGAATTCGACTCAACTATGCCATTTCTTGACGTTCGTTTCCAATACGGGATGTATACACTTAGTAGCACACTTCGTGAGTCGAGCGGTGGTCTCGACAAGAACTCATCTATTGTAATTTTCTCATACCCGTGATGTGTTACTATGGTGATGCTAGAATCCAATGTGAGAAGTAATGTCGCAGCATCTGACGGGAAATTTTCCTTCTGTGAAATGACCAAATTCCCCCCGAGACTCGCTGTGTTCCTTACAAACACCGAAGCAATTTTCTCCATATGATCGGCAAGTTTTTCGAGAATCAGTTTCGTCTCTGAGCTCACGTCCACTTCAGTTTCTTGCTTTAAATTGGAAATAACTTTCGAAATTGACATAGCAGCTCCAAATTCAATCCCCAACTGATCTCTTTTAACCACTGAAAGCTGAGGGATATGTCTAAGGTCGATATATTTGTCGTACATTTCGGTTTCTTTGTAATAACCAGTTCCTGTATTGCCAGCAACTAACTTAATCCTCTTACTATTTTCAGACATATTAGCACTCAACATCGCTTGTAGCTCCTCGACTGATGTTGGAGTGTACCAAGAATGTAACTCAGAATTTAACAGCATTTTCGACTCTCCTTCATTTCCCAAGAATTCAGAATAAGTACGATTATGATTCTTCGGATGATAACTAGGTAACCTACTTATCCTAACGTCTTTAGAATCTTCTTTTCTCCAAAAAGAATTGATTCCCAAATCCTCCATATCCACATTAACAGCAAAGCTTTTACAAGCATCAGCTATAGGTCTATAACCAGTACACCGGCAAAGATTTCCAGAAATAGCCCTTTCGGCTTCTGAAACTGTTATTTTTGAAAATCCCGGCGTGGGTTCCGGTCGAGTAGTTTCCTCAGCATTAACGAGTGCTGAGAATATCGACATACACATTCCGGGAGTGCAAAAGCCACACTGAGAAGCGTGAAAACCGGTAAACCGTTGATGGATAGGGTGAAAACCGTCTTTACTATTTCCTAGGCCTTCGGATGTAGTTATGGAGCAGCCATTTAGGCTGCAGAGAAGGGTGAGACATGAGCTAATAGAGAAACTCTCGATTTTGTTGTTCATAGGATTGTACTTTGATAGCAGAACAACACAAGCACCACAACCACCTAGGATAATCCAATTTTAAAGACAGAGGACGATTAATTAATGTAATAGATTGAAATTTAACATTGATGGATAAAATAGTTGTCTCCTTAGCATATTAGTCTACTTAAATTGTTAAAACAAGTGACAAAGATTAATCAAGATTCAGTGTTCTTTTATTTCCAATTCTGGGTTGTTCCTAATTTAGTGTTCTTAATCCAAATCCCAAAAATTCTGAGCTTTCTAAACAGCAAAGATTTGAACAATGAAAGATCGATTTTCAACTATCCCCTCCAAAAACCAGTTAGTGTTCAAATCTTTTACGGCATTGGCTTAAGAGCCGCCTTATTGCACCCAATAATTAACAATGCCCCACCACACCTCAAAAAGTGAAAATAATAAATAAATAAATAAATAAAGAGGAGGTATTGAAATGCAAAGAGTGGCGTACCTTCACCGCAACCAAGCTTGACACTTTTGAAACGAGTGCGAGAGCGCAGAAACTCGAGCAAAGTAGTGGAAGGATCAAGATTTGGGATTTCAAATTTCTCTCCATTAACAGAAAAGACGAGGTTCTCACTTCTTTTTGAGGGGATTAATGTTTCCATTTTTGCTGACCAGTTGATTGGGGAAGAAAGAAGGGGACAAAAGGGGAAAAAGAATAAGTTGAAAAATTGTGAATGGCTGGAATAGAAGCTAGGAGAATTCAAATCGTTAACCAGATATGAGACCTGATTACTGCTGTAAGAGAGGGGGAGAAGGTTGAGTGAGTGTGAGCAATCTGCACATGTTTAATGTTAATGATGTCAGAAGAATTGTGTTTGCTGTCTAAAAGCCATCATGTCTTTTTCATATGAATGAATAAACTTTGCATAAGTCGACAAGAATTAATATTTTTTGATCTCAGATCCCACTTTTTGTATTTTTTATATTTTGGGGAAAAATTAGTTGTTGATATGTTTAAATAGTGTTTCGCTGTGTTATTTTTTTATTGAGCAATAAAAAAATATTCATATACTTTATTTTCAAATATATGTCTTTAATATTTAATAAATAGATATTACATCAATTGTAGGTTAGTAATATTAGATATATAACAATTAATTAGTATAATCAATTTATATAATATTTTAATAGAGAGGTGAGGTAAACCTGTCAATATAAAAAGGTCAAAGTTATATATATATATATATATATATATATATATATATATATATATTATGAATCTCTTGTACTAATTATTATTCTTTGTGTCACTTATAAGGTGGACTTCGCAGTCTTGGTCTAGGTCAATTAATTCTTCTGATTTAGTATCATATTCTTCCTTTTTACTTATAAATTTTTTCTAAAACATTTCTAGGTCTATCAATAAGTGAAATTGTTTTTAATCCTTAACAGTTCTAGAAGGTCCTGCAAAGTGAGTTAAATTCATTCTTCTTCTAAAGTTGTATATTTAATAAACTTTAAAGGTTTAGAATTTACCTTTCTAGTTATTGTTTCTTTTCCAGTAGATAACCTTTCTACTTATTGTTTCTTTTCCAGTAGATAATAATGACAAAGAAGATATTTGGTCTATGGGTTCGGCTCCGGTATCCACTATGGATATCTTACGGTACCCATAGTCGGGGAAAAAAAATTATGGGGGTCGAGTGAGACCCCCCACCATCATGCGGCAGTTATGTACTATTCGTCTAATTTAACGTAGATTCCAAAAAAAAAAAAAAATTGCGTGATGATGTGGCGCTACCTGATGGCGCCACGTAAGCGTGGGGATTGGTTTATGGTCCTCACTGTGGGAACAGAACCAATCCGTTTGGTCTATTAATATCGTAATTCTTCTAGTTCGGCCTTGGGAACTTTGGCAAAGTTTCCGACAACACACAAGCCCCCCCCCCCCGAATGCAGGGGGGTCCCACGCCCCTCTCTCACAGGCCGAAGTTTTACAAACTTCGGCCTAGCCTGAGGATAAAACGGCTGCTATTAATATTTTTATGTCGTCTTGTATTTGACTAGATCCTGATTCTTCAATGAACTTTTGGTTATTTAATTTAGTATGAAAACTGGCTAGTTTTTCGTATAAGGTATCTAGTTCTGGTGTTTTTTTTTTTTTTTGGGTAATGCTCTTTGCTAAAAGAGTTTTATTTTAGTGTTGTATACAATCTACTTTTTTAATGTAAGTCGTCTAAAGTACTAATTTTTTGATTTAGTAACTGTTCAAAACCTAATATCGTTCTTTCAAAAGTTTGTCCCAAATTAACAACTAAATCTGTTAAAGTATTTAATGCTGGATCTAACGAATTTATATTATGTTTATGTTCTTTATCAAAATTACACCTAAACTTAGTATTATCAATAAGGGTAATAGGTCTATGAGATTTATTAACAAGCTCTAATCCTAAATAATCAAGTTTTTTATGATCCAGTTCTTTCTAAATAAAGTGATAAAATAATATAAAGGAACGTAATTTATTGCTTTGATACCAATAAAGATGGGGTTACCAGATTTGAATATATATATATATATATATATATATATATATATATATATATATATATTATGAGTCTCTTGTACTAATAATTATTATTCTTTGTGTCAGTTATTAGGTGGACTTCAAATATCTATGGAAAATCCCTTTTTCCTCAATATAATAATACATAAAAGAACATTTCAAAAGGATAAGTCTGGACTAATTGCGGATAAGCATAAAAGGAACAGTGACTGTGTCTTCGAAATTCAAGGAAATTTTACGATTTAAAAAACAAAGATAAGGACAAGATCTTATTCTACAAGAAATTCCTCTATTCTACATCTAAGAAATTTTATTATTATTTGACCATTCAAAAAATTATTTTATAGACACAATTTAGCTTAGAATCTTTGAGTATATGCTGTTTTTGACATTTCAACCTTGTTTCAACCTTGTAATGTAAGAGCATCTTCAATGCAAGAATGATATGCATGATGATGTGAAGAAAAGAGATAGAGAGAAAATAATTATTTTAGTATAAAAAAATGGAAGGAAATGTAGGAAAAAAAAAGAGAGATAGACTTGGCACGGGACACGTTAGAGGAAAAGTTGAGGAAAAAGTGGGATATTTTGGTAAAAAGTGATTTTAAAAATGAAAATTGAAAAAAAAAATCGGAGAAACATGTGGGATCATATACCAAAAATGTGTCTTTATCTCTCCTCTAATGCACACCGAAATGGACATGGCATTGAAGATGCTCTAAGGGTGTGTTTTATTGACAAAACTTTTTTAGGAAAATGTCAAATTAAAGAAAATATTTTCTTACTTTGTTATTTGATAGAAAAAATTTTCAAGGAATTTTCCGTGTACAATGATTTTATGCAAAAGTGAGTCACTTTTGATGAAAAATCTAATCCAAGTTGAAGATAGAAAAATATTTTTTAGGTGATTCAAATAAAAGAAAATATTTTCCATGAATACAATCAAACACACCCTAAGTGTAATGCTACACTCATGTCAGAGTTAACCTCAAAGTTGCTATTTCTCTCTCAAATAAAGGGTGAAATCATTTCAATTTCTACGTTAAATCGAAAGTAACCTTCACATTATTCTTATTTAATTGAAGCATATAAATCGTAATAAACTCACTACAATAGTCCCTTTTGTTTCGCAGATATAATTTTATTTTGACTTTTGTTTTGTCTCACACTCACATATGCTAACGGAAATGTCTAGAATGTGGGCGGGGGGATGGTGTTGTTGTCCTCGTGTCTTTTCTTGGGTTTGGGAAGAGGACTATAAAGATTAAAAAAGGACATTAAAGTATATATAGTTTTCAGTAGGGCCTAGCTTCAAACTGTGATCAAGAGTGTAATAACATCTCCAATAAACTTTCTAAATATAAAATTTTTTTATTTTAAAGAAACAAAGTAAAAAAATAATTTCTAATAGACTGTCTACTTTAATTTTTTAAATTAGAGAATTGGTTTTACTCTCCAAATTTAGAGAGTCAAACTCACTCTATATAATTAATTAGCTATAAGTTTCAATACTCATTTCTTGATTTAAATAGGAAAGAAACGAAATATGAAAGAGAATGAGGAGAATTAAATAATGAAAATTTATATAATACATATAGATCTCACGAGATCGAGAAATATAGATATAATTGGGTTGATCAAATTTAAATTTAAAAGAAAATGAATTAAAATATATAAGCATTTATAAAAGCTTGAATCCTGAAGAGTGAGAAAGAAGTAATAAAATAAAAAGTTATAAATAGAGAACTTGTTGGAAATTATAAAATTTTTACTCTTCAAATTTAAATATGCTCTCTATTTAAAAAAAATATATTCTTTAAATATAAAAACATTATTAGAAATGCTCTGAGCAATGGAAGGGAATAATAATAATAATAATAATGATAATAATAATAATAATATTTATTATTATTATTATTCAACTTCTCCGGTGATCTTTGTCTCAGCCAACTGAATTATTCAGTGGTATTCATGTCATCAAATTCCAAGAAATAATACAGACAACAGCAAAAGGCTAATCTACAGTTGTAACTACTTCGGAGAAATCACCCACAAATATTGGCTACTATTACAACAAGATGCAATATTGAATCCCAGACAATGTGAGTATCTATTTATACTATCTCCATTCCAAAAATTTAGTCTATTATTTTATTTTTTTGTTCATTCCAAAATATAGGTCACATTCTTTTTAAAGATATAGTGAAAATATGAGTTGTTTTATATACCCTCATTTAATGTACGTCATTATTATCAAAATAGATTAGTCGAAACAGAACATCTAATAAATGAAAGGATATATTAGAAAAATAATCTTAAATTTTACTTTTTCAATATCATTAATTGTTTTTTTTCTTAATCTTTGTGAAAGTTGAAATGGGCTATATTTATAAAACGGAGGCAGTATTTTTTATTCAGCCACGTACAAATGCCATTCAAAATAATAAGGGCATTACGCCATTTCCACCACTGAACTATATGTCTCATATCATCATTCATTATTATCCACGCATATTGCCTTGTGGTCCCCATTGCCAATCAACCTGAAATTTTAGTTTTAGCGAAAAAAAAGGCTATAATTTATATTTCAAATTCTCCAGCATTGTTGTTGCCCCTTAGATCCAATTGCATCTTTACTTGAGTGGGGGATATTACTAGAGAGATGGTGTAACTTGCAAGTGTCACATATCAAGTGCAGACCCCATCATACACATGATATACATACATAGGCCCTCTCAGTATGAAAGAAGTTCTATACCATTGAACTTAGTGTGTTGGCTACTTTGTATTTAAAATCTCTCCAATAAAAATACGGATGCGTTAAGATGGCATCGACGTAGTAGCTCGTCAAAGCCTAGATAACTATAACAGCAAAAGATGATAAAAGCTAAATAATGAAAGCTCAATAAGTCTTACGTACATTCCAAAACTCTAATTCGTTCTTGAAAAAAGAAGGAAATGAATTTAGAATTGTTACTTAGCAATTAAAATAAGGGGTTAAGTGTATGTCTGGGAGCAATTAATGTGTGGTAACAAAGTAAAGAGAAGCTCTGAAAAATTTGTCACACACATTGACATGAGTGATTTGTTTTGGAAAAAACCAAAAAAAAAAAAAATATTACTCCCTTCGTCCCATAAAAATAGACTTGTTTTCCTTTTTCATCCGTTACAAAATATATGTCACTTTCTATTTATATCTATTTAATTTTTTCATTTTTCCTATTATACTCTTATTTATGGCTCTTGTAACATAGAAAAAAAAGCATTTGAAAACAATCTCTATGGACCTTCACACCACGTACGTAAAATGTGACTATGCCTCATCCATGTCTTTCGTTTCAAAGTTTAAAAAACACAAAAATTTTCTAGTTCCAGCTGTTGGGAGGCGGAATAATGCTTCCAGCAGTGTGTCCACCCCCTAAATGCTGTGGGGCCCGCATGGGGGGCTCTCTCTTGCTGGTTCCAGCATCGCTAGAACCAGATCAAGCCTGTAAAAGACAACCATTTCTTCATATCTTCAATAAACTCCTTATTCGATCCCAACAAACAATATTTCAATATTATTGAAACCATGCGGAAAACATAGATGGCTATTCAAAATTCTTGTTTTGGAAATTGATAAGGCTACCTAGAAGAATATTAAATAATCAGAAACTTTAATTAAGTAAAATTACAATATGATCTTGAATTTCAAACTTGAAAACAAGTAAAGACCGAAAAAATCAGAAACTGTACAACTATCAAATTTTTCAAATTAAGCAATTTTCTCAATCACATCAGTTTTATTCTGAGAAAAAAATATTATTACAATTTACAATAACATGAAACACTATAACTTCTCCAAATGGAGACTATGAAACATGAAAAGGCTATAATTCTTCTCCGCTTGTATAACCTAACTGCATCTATTCATGTATTTTCTAAGGGTAAAAACATTAAATATTTAGTTTCATTGACTATTGCCCAAGCTTTGAAAATATCTCTCTACTGTATCGAGGCCACACCACCGGCATTGTCGCTAGAACTTCCAACTCGAACACCAGATCAATCTCGTGACTCTCGTCTAATGTTCCAGGCCAACATTTTTTTTATCGTAAAAGGTAAATTATATATTAATCACAAGTAATGTGCATGTACAAGTACTCTGGGCAAACCCAGGTAGAATCAAAATAAAGTACGACAATGATCAAGAAAGGTACTACACATCCCTAGCTAATGGTACAGGATGAATCAAAATATTAGGATACAACATGAACATCATCTTGTATACATGTGTTTTGATTCTCTTGATGGTGAAATCCGTGCATGGGGTGTAGTCTTCAAAAATCTTCTTGTTCCTAGCAGCCCAAATGTGGTAGATAGTAGCGGCAAAAGCAATCCGCTTAGCTTTGGCATAATATGATGTCCCACGACTCTCTTTTTTGATCCACTTGAGAGCACTTGAAAGAGTAGTCATGGATGTAGAGATGCCCATCCAATCTCTAATATGCCTCCAAACAATGAAGCTAAAGCTACATTGGAGAAAAAGATGGTTGGACGATTCACTAGTAGCCGAACACAAGGCACATTGCTTGTCAACATCCAAGTAATCAAGCTTGTCTTTCGTGAGTAATCTCGACTTGGCCGCCAACCAAATGATGAAAGAGTGCTTAGAAGTAATGAAGGAGCTCCAAATGCATGTTGCCCAAATTTGTTTTTGGCCATTCGGTCTAAAATACTCATAAGCTTGCGAGATAGAAATTTGCCCATTCACAATCCATGATCGAAGTTTTTCCCTAGCAAGGTGATCGTTCCCTTCAATCGCAACCAATGAGTCCTTAATGGAGCAAATCTTCTTGAGAAGTGGAGAATCGGTTTGTTTTGGTGTCCATTCCCAAATCGTAATCCCTCTCAAGTAAACATGATTAATCCATTTCACCCAAAGTGAATATTTCTTGGAATGGATGCACCAAAGCGTCTTGGCAAGAAGTGCAACATTCCAAAAGGAAATATCTCTGAAGCCAAGTCCACCATTGGATTTGGGAAGACACATGTCTTTCCAAGCAACCAATGGCTTCTTGTTGCCCCAAAGAAATAATCTGCACAGCAAAGTAATGCGTGCACTTACAGCCACCGGGATGGGAAAGATCGACAACCAAAAACACTCGACACCTTGTAGGACAGATTTGATTAATTCTGTCCTGTCAGCATAAGAGAGAGAGTTGCTAGTCCATGAGCTTATATAAGCTGCAATCTTATCAATAAAAGGAGCAAAATGAGCCACTTTAAGTTTGGATGCCGCAAGTGGGATGTCCAAGTATCGAAAAGGCATGGTACCAATAGGAATGTTGGTAATCCTCTGAATTTCCTCAAGTTCTACCCAATGAATTCCGGTGGTGAATAAACTAGATTTGCTAATGTTAGCACCGAGACCCGATGTATTCCCAAAATCAGAAAGAACATCCATGAGAATTTGGACCGAAGGAGCATCTCCCCTAGAAAAAAGCATCAAATCGTCGGCGAAAGCAAGATGTGTGATCTTGAGCTCCGCACATTTGGAATGGTAATTGAAATCCAAATTCTCTGTTGCAACTTTGAGCGATCTAGAGAAATATTCAATACAAAGAACGAAGAGAATAGGTGAAAGAGGATCACCTTGTCGAAGTCCTTGCTTGCCATGAAAGAATCCATGAAGGTTACCATTAATGGAAATGGAATAAGATGGCGTGTGCACACATTCCATAATCCACGCAATAAACTTAGACAGGAAGCCCAAACCATGCAAAACTTCCTCTAAGAAATCCCAACTGATCGTATCATATGCTTTCCTAAGATCAATCTTGAGGAGGCATTTTGGAGAAATGCGTTTGCGATTGTATTGCCTTAGCAATTCTTGAGCAAGGTGTACATTCTCTGTAAGCAATCTACCTTCAACAAATGCGGCTTGTGCATGGTCAATGACAGAATCAAGCCAAGGTGATAACCTTGAAGAGATAATCTTGGTAATGACCTTGTAAATAACATTACAATAAGCAATAGGTCGATATTCACCAACTGTTGATGCATGGTGTCCTTTGGGAATAAGAGCAATGATTGTGTGATTAAGTTGCTTAAGAAGCTACCCAGTAGAAAAGAATTCCAGAATAGCATCACAAACATCATTTCCCACAATATCCCAAGCTTTCTTAAAGAAGCAAGCGGAAAACCCATTGGGACCTGGTGATCTCTCATCACCAATGTTAAAAATAGCATCTTTAATCTCTTCTCTAGTAACTGCCATCTCAAGTTTAAGTGCCATGTCGGAAGAAATTAAGTTGCCATGGTTGAAAACCGATTGGTTCAAGGAGGTACGAGGGGAAGAAGTACCAAGAAGTCCCTGAAAATAATTAATGAATTCATCGGCCACTTGAGATTCCGAAATAGTGATCGATCCATCATCACGAAAAATAGCAACAATCTGATTGCGCTTGGTGTTCCTCTTGACAAGATCATGAAAAAATTTCGTACATTTGTCGAACTCCTTCAAGTAGGTACATTTAGCTTTTTGATAGTAAAAACACATCTCGACTTCACAAAGCCTCATTGCCTCCTTTCGTAGGGTTGCAACTTGCGATTGCAAATCGGAATTATGGGGATCATCATGCAAAAGTTGTTGAGCAATAATAAGTTCTTCGGAAGCCCTCTCCGCTTTGCTTGAGATATGAGCAAAGTGGGATTTGTTGAGAAGTTTGAGAGGCCCTTTAAGAGGTTTCAACTATTTGCATAAGATAAATTGTTGGAAACCAACAACATCCCTACTCCAATTCGAACGAACAATATCCAAGAAATTCTCATGAGCGGTCCATATATTAAAGAAGCGAAATGGCCTATTAACCTTCCTATTTCTATGCAAAAGTGATACAATACATGGAGAATGATCAGAAAGGCATCCGACAGGTGGAAAATTAGCCATACTATCAAAACCGGAACGAAACCAAGCACCATTACCCATGGCCCTATCAAGTTTGCTCCAAGTGCTATTATTGTTCCAAGTTAGAAGCAACCAATAGATCTCAAGTCCGACAGCCCCAAAGTGGTGCAACAATGCATAAAATCAGACGTTTCATATGTAGTAACAGATGACCCATTTTGACGTTCATTAGGGGATAGCAAGCTGTTGAAATCGCCCAAAAGAAGCCACGGGGCAGTGCAATTGTTGCCAAAATCAAAAAGACTATCCCAAAGAGGGTGTCGGGATACAATCGTATGAAAACCATAAATACAGCCAGCTAAGAAAGTAATGGAGGATACCTTGTATGTGATCGCACAATGAATAACTTGAGGAGAAAATACCAAAGCCTCAAGTTTGACGGTAGTCGGGTTCCACAAAATCAAAATCCTTCCAGTGGGGTGTAAGTGGAAGTTATCAATATGATGCCAATGTTTGAAAGATCTCTTCAAAATACACTGTGAACTGGACTGATTAAGCTTTGTTTCTAACACGCACATGATGTCGATGTTGTTGGCTTTAATCATCCTCAAAACACCTTTTTGTTTCAAGGGTTGGTTGAAACCCCTAATATTTCATGAGACGATCTTCATCATGATATCCAAAGGGAATTACCCTTCTTCATATCCTTCTTGGTTGGGCAATTGGTAGGCTGCTGCTCGACATGTTTGCCTTTGTTTTTCAGTAAGACAGTAACTATAGATTCTTGATGTTTCTGTCCACTCTTTTTACCTTTCTTCCTTCGAGAAACTGGGGTAAAGTCATCTTCATTATCGACCGAATTATCCACTGCTATTGATACCGTTGCCTCACTATCAGTTTGGGCAGTATCCTAACGATTCTGCAATAAAACAGATGCACCAGCATCAGGCTGCTGCTGAAAATCAACAGCCTCAGTTTGTTGCTGCTGCGCACAAAAACCAGCAAAAATGGGCTGCTACGGAGTGCAATTTACTGCAGTATGCTGCTGCCAATTATCATCAGCAGGAGGGGACTGTTGCAAACTGGTTTTGACAGCAGTATGCTGCTGTGAAGACGGTCTGGAAACAGTGTGCTGCTGCCTAACAGAGTTAGCAACAAAATGCTGCTGCAACTGTGAGGAGCTTGCAACGTTGGAAGAAGGTTTCTGTCCAATAGATGGCTGAATGGTGGGATTGTCAACGGCCTCCAAATTCATTGATTTCTTACGTTGACAGTCCATCAGTATATGCCCAAAAAGACTGCAATTCGAGCAGAATTTAGGCTCATTTTCGTACCAAACTCGTTGCTCAAATGATTTCCCACTTTTTGTGTTGATTTTGAGCGTATGGGGCAGCTTTTTCATAGCATCAACTTGAACAAGAACATAGGCATAGGTACAGCGTTGCTTTGAGACGGTAAGTTCATTCGTATAGATTGGGATGCCAATCTTAGAGACGATTCTAGATAAGCACTCCACATTCCAAAGTTCTATCGGTAACCCCGGAAGTTGAATCCATGTGGGTATCGTGCTAATTTCTTTATCATCAAAAGTGAACAATCGAGGCATACATTTCAACATCAATGTCCTTCCAAACACAAAATAGGGTCCTCCATGCAACACGGTAAGTCTATCAACGTCGGTTTCGAACTTGAAAACAAGCCAACCATTACCATGCACAAAGAATTCACAAGGCACTTTCCATGAGTCACACATTTGGAGAATGGCAGCTCTCCCTGGAAATCTACCATAAATATATCCAACAAGGCAATACCCCAAAGTTTCTTCAATATCATTAAACAATTCATCATCAAGCATGATTTCATCACCCGGTTCTACGATAGGCTGAAGTTTCATACCTTTATCCGGCTTCCTATTGTCTTTGAAAAGGCTAACCCATGGAGCTTTTGCCTCATTCGAAGGTTTATCAGTAGCAGCAGCACCATTCTTGAGGTTAAGTGTTTTAGAAAATTCAGTTTCGGTATCCTCTTCACCCAAGGTACGAGATTGAGTAGGTGAATTAGTGGTATTTTGAACAAATTCATCCCAGAAAGCTTTAGACGAAGAAGCAGCAGCATTATTAATCCCTTTACCAGCTGCGAACTCACTAGATTTGGAAGCATCGCCGAAATCCCCAATTTTCTTAAATAAGGGGTTAGCTTTGGATTTCTTTTTCACCATGGCACCTTCATTGAAATAGCAAAAGAAAAAGTGGACCCCACTAAAATCCAAGAGAAAATTGAAGAATGCAAATTCAGCAGCTTGCTTCACCAATGTCCAAGTAAAGTTAGTGGATTTCGCGTAGATTGCAAGAAATAATTCAAGATCCACAAAGAAATCATGCGCAGCTTCACCCGGCCAAAAGAAATTTGAAAGAATTCAAATTAAAGGAGCGCGGGTTCCCAAAAATTTTAATTTCCAAATTTTGAGGGTCCACAGAAGAATCACGAACACCAGATCTGATGAAGAAGTCCAACCAAAGAGGTAATCCACAAGCATAACAAAGAATCAAGTAATAATTTATGTAGGAAAACTCAAGAAATCAAGAAGCACCCATTGAGGTTTTTCTCTCTAGGTTGAGAGCATCTCTCTCTAACTTCTTTCAGAATGCTGGTTAGTCCCGGCCAACAATTTACATTGTTTTCTAGCCGCCTTAAATGCTGCTCTCGTAGCACAATGCACTAATGCCGCCAGAAGAAATGGTGTTTCTCAAACATCGATATAAACCACACATCTAACGTCATCACACACTATAAGGTCCCCACCACCACTTGTCTAAAAAGCTAGTTATTAGGTGGGAAAAAAGTTTACCAAAATGAAACTATTCATGTGGTAACAAGAAAAACATTACAACATAATCTAACAGCTTCACAGCTCGACTTTGACGTTGTGCTACCAGCCGTAAATCCACTCTGCACTAACCCTAATGTGTCGTCTTGTACAACTCGTACTTTCTTCACTAGTTTTTCCATCCCATCACATTGGATCAAGCTAAGGGCATAAGCGGTTATTTGCTTAACCTTTGTCCAAAGCTCTAGTCCTACTTCTATCCAGCCAACCTCGGACACAATCGACCCATCCCAAAGAATGCTAACCTTACCCGAGCCGGGCCTTACAGACACTTCATGGATTATTGGTACTCGTGAAATACCTCTTTTCCGCCAAAAACGGCTCCTATTAAACTCTTCAATCATTTCTACCCCTTTGACGAAACTCAAGGATATACCCACTTTCTCCTAATTTAGATTTTTTTTTTTCCCCTATATATACAAAAAAATCTTATATATAGAAAAAACAGTTTAATACCAAAAAAAATCTTATATATAGAAAAAACAATTTAATGAATATAGAAAATTTTCATGGTACATGAAATAGTATCATTAATAATTTAATAAAGAGACATTTTCAGGTAAGTTTTTACCACACATATAAACACTCTATTTAGCAAATAACTTCAGCAATCGGATTAATAATTTAATTTCTCTAACAGTATAATAATACTTTAAATTGTTTTAAATTGAGGTTTTTTTTTTTTACGGGGTGTTAAATTAAGTTACATCATAATAGTTAGCGAACTTGTCTGGGAAAAAAAAGGAAAGAAAAAATTTTTTTTTAAAATTAAAAAAGTACTCCCTTCGTCCCAAAATAATAGACACACTTTTTTTTTTATTTGTCCCAAAGTATAGCCAACTTTCTAGTTGTATCTTTTTAATTTCTTTATTTTTCCTATTATAATCTTATTTAATGTATATTGTTATTAATAAATATGTATTATCATCATTTAATATATAAGTATATTTGAAAATATAACTCAAATTTATTTTTATAATTTTTAAAATCTGTATGAAAGTCAAAATAAATCTATTATTTCGGACCGAAAGAATATGAGACAATTTTACCTGTATTTCCACTTTTAATAGTTAGCGACAAATTTACCGACCCTCTTTAATCTGTAACTGCGTGCAACATGCACGTTTGGCAATGGTCAAACCGCATCTCAGTTAACCATTATTATTATTATTATTATTATTATTATTATTATTATTATTATTATTATTATTAATAAAAACCATGAATTTACCAAAAACAATTTTTTAAGGGGGAAAAAATGAACGAAAAGACAAAAATAACCCAGCTTTTGAGCGTAAAAGAGCGTGGGTCATTTTGAGGTTGACACTTTTAAATTTTTTTTTTTTTTTAGTGGGTGGGGGGAATCAACACTATTAACTTCTATTATTAATATATGGAATCGAACAAGTAATGCAGTAGTAAGACCCTCGCGTTCCAAACCAAAAGCCTGGGTTCGATTCCTATCCCCCCACCCCGACAATTCCCCCTCCCGATCTCCTCTGAAATCACAAAAAAAAAAAAAAAAAAGCTTTTATTAATATAGAATTACAAATTAGACCCCCGAGTGATCTCTTTTAACCTCTGAAAGCTCGGGGATGTATCTAAGGTTGATGTACTAGTCAAATTTCTCAGTTTCTTTGTAATAACCAGTTCCCGTGTTGCCAACAACTAATTTAATCCTCGTACTATTTTCAGACAATTTAGCATCCAACAACCTTCGTAGCATCTTGACTGATGCTGGGGTGTACCAAGAATGTAACTCAGAATTTAACAGCATTTTCGACTCTCCTTCATTTCCCAAGAATTCAGAATAAGTACGATTATGATTCTTCGAATGATAACTAGGTAATCTACTTATCCTAACAACTACTAAAAGTCAAAGTCAAATATCAATATCAATCACACATCTCACATTATCACTCATTATTAACCACACATCTCGTGGCCCCCACCACTACCTACCAAAAAATCCACTTTTAGCTCATTTTTAGACAAAAAAAATCCCACACGATTTACAAGCATCGGCTATAGGTCGATAACCTGTACACCGGCAAAGATTTCCGGAAATAGCCCTTTCGGCTTCAGAAAGTGTTATTTTTGAAATTCCCTGCTAGGGGTCCGGTCGAGTGGTTTCGTCAGCATTAACGAGGGCCGAGAATAGCAACATACACATTCCCAGAGTGCAAAAGCCACATTGAGAAGCCGGTAAATCGTTGATGGATTGGATGAAAACCGTCTTTACTATTTCCTAAGCCTTCCGATGTAGTGATTGAGCAGCCGTTTAGGCTGCAGAGAAGCGTGAGACACGAACTAATGGAGAAATTCTCAATCTTCTTGTTCTCAGGATTGTACTATAATAATAGCAGAACTACAGCTAGAAGCACCACAACCACCTAGGATAATCCAATTTTGGAGACACGGGATAAATGATTAATGTAATGGATTGAAATTTGACATTAGTGAATAGAATAGTTGTCTCTTTTAACATGTTAGTCCACTTGAATTCTTAAGAAAAGTGACAAAAGATTAATCAAGATTGCATGTCCTTTTAATTCCAATTCTGGGTTGTTTCTAATTAATGCTCTTACTCCAAATCCCAGAAATTCTAAACCTCCTAAACAGCAAAGATTTAAAAACAATGAAATAACACACTTATATTCTTTAGCATTACTGTGAGATCGACTTTCAACCATCTCATCTGAAACTCAATTAGTTTTAAAATCTTTTATGTCATTTAATCATCCAACTCATACGCTTAAGCGCGTCTTTTACGGTATTGAAATGCAGAGTGTGGAGGACCTTCGCCGCAACCAAGCTTGACACTTTTGAAACGAGTGCGAGAGCACAAAAACTCGGGCAAAGTAGTCGAAGGATCAAGATTTGGGATTTCAAATGTCTCTCCATTAACAGAAAAGAAAAGGTTTGACGGAATTAAGGTTTCCATTTTTGCGGACAACTGTTATTTCTGTTGATTGGAGAAGAAAGAATGGGACAAAGGGAAAAATAACAAGTTGGAAGAATTGTGAATGGCTGGAATAGAGGGTAGGAGAATTCAAATCGTCAAAGGCATCTTTAATGCATGGTAATGTCCACTGCAAAGTCTATTTGAAGAGAGATAAATACATATATTTTTCATGTCCCCATATGTTTTCATATTTCATTCCACTTCATTTTTTGTGGTGTTATTAATTTTCAAAATATTTCTGCATTTTGAACAAAAATCTAATTGTAAGTTATTATATTGCCTTTTTTTTTTTTGGAAAAATGCTAATATTCTCTATTAATTATTTAATTTGTAATGATTTAATATTTTGTTAATGATTTTTCAACAATTTGTAACGAATTCTGATTGTGTATTGTTGAAGAAAATAATATAATAATAGGAATATTTCTTTTCAAACTTAATATATCAAATATTTTTTACTTTTTACATTAATTTTCAATTTTATTATTTTGAGGATTCTTTAGCATGTAATTTTAACATTACGTGCAACGCATGTGTTACTTACTAGTAGTTTAAAAACTCAAAACTTAAACCGTAATAACCAGCACTATGAATCTTATGCGTTTAAACGTGCATTGCACGTTATATAGTATGATAAATGTATTAGATATATAATTCTTATTAGAAAGCTAAACACTGGTGGTTGTCTCTCAAATTCATCTGGCATCCCTTAATACCTCCAAAAATTTCCTTTTTTGCTTGGAAACTTTGCCATAATTGTCTCTGCACTGATGATATCCTCCAAAAGATACTTCACTTCCAGTTACCATCCAAATGCCATTGCTGCAACCAATCTGAGACCATTGCCCATCCTTTAAAGGCTACCCAGGTGATGTGCTTTTTTGTATTCCCCTTATCAATCTGTGGATGTTGTGGTTGAGTCGTAATAAGGCTTAGTATAATGGAGTTAAACAGCATGCTTCGTCCAGTCGACTGAAAATAGTGGTAGCATTAAAGGCTTACTTAAGCTTGATATGATAGGACTTGCAAATATTCGTTGTACAGTTGCTTGATGTATAGTCTAGGCTTACTAGTTTTATTATGTAATCTTTTTGGAAGGTTTGGCATTAAGCCTCCCTTCCTCGTAATAAATTTTTTGGTGATTAATAAAATCTCTATCTCGGACCTAGTTCTCGAGTTAAGATAGTTCTCTAAAAATAAAAAATAAAAAAAAAATACTGAATAAATACCAAATGAAAAATACCTATATCCTGGGGTGAATAAATAAGCAAAACGAATCTACCCTTACGAGACAGAAAGACACATTACTAATTTACTATACACATGAAACATTGACAGCAACCTTATGGGGCTGGCGTTTAATTCATTAACAGGATACCATAGCCTCCCTTGAAGGAACAACACTAAGTACTCCCTCTGTCCAACATATATAGGTTTGTTTTCCTTTTTAGAATGTCCCCAATATACAATCTTGTTTCTATATTGACAAATATTTTTTTTATTTACCAAAACAACCTTATTTAATTTGCTTTATTATAACTATTATTTTTTAATAATGCCATTAAATGAGGATCTATTAGGAAATTAATTATAAAACTTACTTTTCCAATAACTTTTCTTAATATTTGCGAAAAAATCAGTAAGTCCATAGAATTGAGACAGGAGGAGTATTAGTTAACAAAGACTTTTGTTTCACTTCCCCTGTCACACATGCAAAAGATGCATACAACGTGAATTGAAACTGGTCCTCGTGTCCTATAAATCAATCTTCTTTTTACTGAGACAGAGACCAAAATCTTACAAACCTGTGCACAGTTAAGCAATTACATAATCGAAGACTTGAATAATCAACTTCTCCAGTGATTTCAGCCAACCTGTGGCTTCAATTTTTTAATATAATTTATGTAACTGTCACAGTAAAACTATAATACTGGATGGCATTAATCAACAATACATGAAACGGTGGATTGATGGGAAACTTCCAATAAATAATAGAGGGCAACGGCTAAATACACCCAAACATTTACTTCATGCAGACATTTATCCCCATTTTATCCTCACACGTGTTCTTCCCTTTTCTTTCTTTTTTTTTCTAAAAAAGGTTCGCCCCCTGGGGGCTGTTTGTCCCCCTGGGGGCGAACAGCTTTGAAGCATGTTCGCCCCCGGGGCCCCTTTAAGGGCGAACAATTCTTGGCCTATTCGGCCATTGGCCAAAAAAATTTTGAAAAAAAAAAAATTATCTTTTAAGTTCAAAGCTTCTTTCCTTTTTTTCTATATAATTATATTCAATATTTACTGGAATTATCAAAAAATTTTCGAAATTTATTATCGTCAAAGTGGTTGTAAAAAACGTAAAACAAATTTCAAAATTACTCATGAATTGTTTAAAAATTTTGGATTTTTTAATGATTATATTTAACACTAACCGGATAAAGTCAATTACTATATCATCAAAAAATTTCCGAATTAATCATTAAAGTGATTGTAAAAAACTTAAAAATAAATTTTCAAATTATTCATGAAATGGTATTAAAAAATTTGAACAAAAAATCAAATAAAAATTACTCATTTTTCTTTAATTTTTTTTAAAAAATTTGTTCGCTAAATTCACAGCTTGTTCGCTGTGAATGCAGCGAACACGCTTTAGCACATTCACTGCAAACACAGCGAACAGGAAAAAGCTTGTTCGCTGTGTGTTTACAGCGAACAAAAACAAAAACAAAAACAAGATCTTGGGCCAGTGTAATTAGTAAGGGTATGTTAGACTTTTTTATTTTTTTTAAAAAAAAAATCTTTTTTCTAATGGGTGCAACCAGCAAAACGCTGAGTGCATTTAGACGCACCCATAATAGAGACAGGAGCAAGAGGCTAATCTACAGTTGAAATCACCCACAAATATTGGCTACTATTACAACAATATATGCAACATTCACTTAGCTTCCCAGGGAACGAGAGTATCTATTGATATTTTTCATCAGCTACATACAGATGCTGGGTACAAAATAATAACGACATCAAACCATTTCCACCACTGAGCTATACATAATGACAGGACTGTAAATATAAATAAAATGTTGATAATTTGATATCATCAATGCCTGGGGATTTCAAGAATAACATTTGGCATTATCACTGCAAACAGCAGTCAGAGTGTGATACTATTGACTGGAGCTTCAAGAAGGGAAAATATGGTGGCGCATTTGTTTACTGACTACCTCTGCATAGTACTCGTTATAATTGAGATAGTCCCAGAAACGTGGAATACCAAATTCCCCGTGTTTAGGTGATCTGAGATAAGTTAGGTACAACTCCTTAAGATTCTTGGCAAATGTTGTTCTTATGGAGATCACCTGCAATGACAGTAAATTCTTAATTCATCTGCAAATGGGAAGAATTCTTATATTCTATTGCCTTAGCAAGATCTGATAGAAGAAGACATTCAACGTTCCTCGTATATGGATTAAGGAAAAGGTGTTTCAAACTGGTTTATGCTCTTCGTCAATAAAGACTCAATATTGATGCTTTCATATGGAACGAAGCTCGGTTTAGGGAGGTACTAGGGCATATCCAAGCCTTTGTTCGTTTTAACATTTTTCTTCCTAAAAATTAACTTCTACTATTAACCACACATCTTACATTATCACTCATTATTATCCGCAGATCTTATAGCCCCCACCACCATTCAATAAAAAATGTTAGGTTTTAGCTAAAAAAAAAGTTTACTCAAACTGACTAATTTATATTTCAAATTGTTCATCATCACCCCATAGATCCACTTACATCTTTACACAAGTGGGGGATATCACAAGAGAGATGGTGTTAGTGTTCCATATCAATTAGATAACCCATCATAATAAACACATGATTTGCATAGGCCCCTCACTACAAAATAAGTTCTATATCATTCCACTTTGCAAGTTAGCTACTTTGTACTCAAAATCTCCAATAAAAATACTGCTGCATTAAGATGACATCGACATATTAGCTCATTAAATCACCAGCCACCATTATATAACAACTAGATAGTCATACAAATTATCTCTTCGCATGCAAAAAGACTAGATAGTTATAACATCAACAGATGATAGAAGCGAAACAATGAAAGCCTCCAGCCCATGATTTATGGTTACAGAATTTTGAAGTATTACCTGGTGAAAGTCAATCTGAGAAAATCTGGCAGTCAATTTTTCAACATTGAATCTAGACTCCGAAATGCTCCCATTTAAGCAAGACCGGAAGTCCATCGCACATTGCAAGATGTTTTGCATGATGCCAGCAATAGACTGGGTTTCCTCGGACAAGAAACATCTGTAAAAGATAAACTGAGATGCGTTACTAAAAACTCTACGGCGATTTGCTTATAAAGATATAAAGCACATGAAGTCATATGTTCTGGAATTCTAATTCGTTCTTGAAAAAATAAATAAGAAAGGAATTTAGGATTGTTACTTGGAAGTTAAAAAATAAAGGTTACGTGCATGTCTATTGTCTGGGTGCAATTAAGGAAAAAAAATTAATTTTAAATGTGGTTAAAAAGTAAAGAGAAAGTTTTGAAAAATATGAAAAACTTGTCATGTCATGAAATGAGTGGTTGAAAATGATGCTTGAAAGAAAGTGATCTTTAAAATAAGCTAGTAAATAAGCTAGTGATCTTTAACCCCAAGGGGTTCCTCAAGCGGTAAGGGCGGTACTTGGAATCTCAACAATCCCAGGTTCGATTCCCCGTGAGAGTAAAAAAATTTCTTGGGGCCACTGGGGCGTCTCCCGGTCGATGCGCCAGGTTCAAGAAGGAATAGTGGGGTGACTGTTAAAGCGGGGTCCCCCGATACCCTCGGTTACCTAAAAAAAAAAAAAAGCTCTAAAAGTTGACAGCAACTGAGTCCACAAGGAACCAGATAACTCATTTTCAATTCCGTATATTACCCATTTCAGTCCACCAGGAACCAGATAACTCATTTTTAATTCCCTACATTACCCACTTCATATTGTGCATTGGAATGACTTCAAAAGTAGCTAGGTAGCCCAAATGACATGTATCAATATGTACATGAAATATAAGGTGCTTCCTGAAATTTTATTATATTTGTAGCATATTACTGAGGACAAATGAATAACGGTAGCCACCTCATCCTTTTACATCTCCTTATGTAGTTCTGACCATAATATCATGTGCTAATGTGTGTTGGGTACTGGACATAGAGGGAACCAAAAAAGGGAGCAACGTAGCTAAAACTTACATGTGCAACGATTCTGTCAAATACACCATATGCACCGACTCGAGATCCATCATATCATTCACCTATAAACATGAAACGGTAATCATTTTGTTTAAAAGAAAAAAAAATTACTGATTGGATTTTGGCCAGTCAATTTGGCCATGAAAAGTAACTTTTGGATAATAAGATATCACAACTAGATTCCCATTAATAACACCGTTAATCAAAACAACATGCAAGCCCCCCTCTCTTTCATCCCTCTGTTGTCTGTTCCCTGTTCTCACTTCTTAGTTTAATTACAATTCAGAAGCACAAATAGAAAGGTCAAAAGGACAGAACCACCTTGAAGAGGGGTATGATCAATTCTGAATAACTAAATCCGTCAAGGAAAGGCACTAAAAATTTCTCAACGAAACTTTGATTCTCTGGTACATGGTTTAGATAAACACCCAAGATATTAGACAATTGCACATAAATCAAGACAAAAAACAATGGTACCAAAGTAGAAGCAATAACAGAATACAAACCTTGTGTTTAAGGGAGTGCAGAAATCTGCACCATGATACTTGGGATAATTGTGATTGCACATATTGCTGTAAGGTAGTTACAAAATGGTTTAGTTTGTGCCTGCAAGGGAATAAGGTACATGATCAGAAATAGAAATGTTAAAGTTACATATGTCGATGCATGAGCAGTTTAAGAACTGGTTTGGTCAAGTCTCAACGCATGGAGAAATTCACATGGAAAGGCAGGAGGCAGAGGAAGATTTCCTCATTTTCTATATCATGCTTCATAAAGAATATTACATAAAATAGAATCTCCATGATTTCAGACAAAAAATTTTCAAATCTTGAATTTTTCATTTTCTCGAGACATGGAAACATATTTATAGAAGGTGAATCCAACAGTTTAGATAATTGAGGTGCTAAAAGTGTAGATCATCTCCGGAAAGAGTCAGGAAAAGAAATAAGAAAAGGAACTTTAATCAATTAAATGCACCTTGTTTCGCTTAAGATTGAAACGTGATGCGCTTCTTGCTCATTTTGATACCCACCACTGCTCTGCTCAAGCAATGACACAAAAATGAAGTTCAGTAATGTCGAGCATATTAAATTGAAGAACTCAAAAACCTAGGATAGTTAGTATAAAATCTAATGGACTAGATTACAGCTAAGGTCCCTAAGGATAACAGAGACCCACAGCCATTGAAAATACATGACAATGATAAAAGTTCAAACAACAGACACGAGCATGCCTTGTAATTAAATTGATGGATGGACACACGTGATAACCAAGGATGAGTTAATGGTGCAAGCACACGAAATTGTTTGTGAGTGTACCAGAAAGGGTCTTACAGATTTTGTTTCGCAAAGAATAGAAAGAACCATTGTTAGACCTTAGAATTGATAGAGTGAGGCAAATTAAACATGATACATGTCCAACACACAGAGAGAGGGAGAGATCCTAAGATTATATTGCACAAAAAAGTTCAAATATAGTTGTAAGAAGTGCTATTAAGAACTCCTGGAAGTTCCAGGCAAAAATTATTACTCTTACTGTTAGTGACAGCCATAATTAATTATTCCGAACTTCACATTATTTCTATTATAGCTGCAAATGAAGCATCACTAGGTTTTCTTGTTAAAGTTCTTAAAAAACAATTGACAAGAAATCGAGTGTAGAAGGAACAATAGATAAATCCATTCCCAACTTGTCATATTGGACACATACGTGAACTTCGTTGTATGACTCAGCAAAGTCAACCTGAACTACATTTTTTTTCCTTTTTAAGTAGAACAAGTCCAAGCTTCGAAATTGGGAAGCCATCAGGATGGCTAACCATGACATGAGCTAATAGAAGTAGACTTTTCCCTCCATTTCTTTCGATTGCGATAAGGCTAAACAAGGATATCAGCTCATCAAACAGGCTGCTTCACACCTACTCAATCAAGTCAGAGGAGAAAGATGCATACCAAACACTCACAGTTGAAGCATGTACCTTCAGTGAGAACCACACATCACTGAGAGAAAACACAGCGAGCTTGACTTGTATTAGGAAACTAAAGATCTTAGAATATATTCTTATTGCAGCAGGTGTCAAGATGATGCTGACTGGCCAATCCACTCGATAGCCCAATCCCAGAAAATCGAAGGAGTGGATTCCTGTCAAACATTATTTGGTAAGATAATGGGGAAAAGAAATAAGGAAAAAGGAATTACGGGTTCCCAAACAAATCAACAGAGGAGGACAAGATGACATAGTCTTCACACATGTTTAAATGGTTATATTAGCTATACCAGTGGCAGAAGCTGATAGGTGTACCATCTCATCTCTTTTCAAGTACACGTACAACCGATCGTTAAATGGGTCTCCATCACAAGAAGACCTTTGGACTGACAACTCAAGAACCCCCTGAATCTCTGGTATCCTCCCATCCACCTCGTTGACATGCCATTTCTGTTTTGTGAGAAATGATCAGAAGGAACACTTAATAAGCCTCATAGATATGTAGCTGAAAAAAGAAATAATAAAATAAAACTAACTAAATTAAAGGTCAAAACAGGTAACGACAAAGAAACATACGTGTTGCCAAAGAGACATTATAAACAAATCAGCCCAGTCAGCAACTTCCATGAAATGGTACCGGCGTAGTGCAAGCAAATGTTCTTGCAACTCAAATCCTTCTATAAGAAATTTGATGGTTAACTTGCTCAGATATTTATACCTGATTATGTCAAGGAAAAGACTTGAAAAAGCAGATTCTTAAATTAATCAAGTGAGTAAGGTGGCCATTGCTATCATCAGAGAAAATAATTACTTTTTACTTTTAACTTCTGAAAAAGTAATACTAAGTTTGAGAAAATGCAGAGTTAATGCAGAAATAAGTGATACCTGCCCGAGCAGAAAAATGCTATAAGAAATTACTTTGTTAAAACAGCCTATAAATGTAACACTATCACCTCTACAGTTGGGAACCCAATAACCCAATACGATATTCTATCAAATCCAGTTGGAAGAGTGAACTAAATGCATCTGAAGTGATGACAGGTCCTTCAGCAAATAAGAGATATGGGCAACTTTTGCTCTTTCTTGATCCATAGCATGTCACAGGATAAGGGTTGAAGCTTCACAAACAGGAGCTGAACTAGACGAGTTCTGGTTTGGGTTCCATCTAGAGATGAGGAGTGCATAATCTAAAGAAGACAGTGACCAACCTACAATTCTGAACGTTGGCAGATTAGTGGCATAATGGACTACTATAGCCAAGACAAAGAAGATGGACATGTTGATTTCAAAAATTCTCTAGACGCTAGACCAAAAAAAGTATAGGTTTGGCAAAGCCTTGCAACTTACAGAACTCCATTCCCCAAAACATAGAACCTGTTTGCATAGGAAGTCGGAAAAGAAATATAGAAGAAGGTTTCTTCTCTAATGCCTAAATTGTAGTTACTGGAAAACACTCAGACAAATGTAGCAGCATGCATGTTAATATTTTGCTTTGTGAAATATTTTTCAAATCCTTATCGTCTTCATCCAAACAACAAAAGCTCATATACAAGGATACTGAAGCAGTATCTCTTCCAATACGCATTTTCTGATCACGAAATCCAGCGGCATCTCAAGTGCTGCCACCAACCTCATGTGGCGATCTCTGGTGGATTTGTTGGAAATATTACAAGATCTACAAAGGAGAGTCTCCCAGGCACTGCCACCTGAAATGTTAGATGGCAACGAACCCTCTTCAATAGCCTTTATGTGTACAGGAGAAATAACATAAGACAATTTGGCATTGTTCGCCAAGTTCATATCACTGCATCTTTCTACATGATGTTGGCCGCAGTTAATAGTATCAGCAGCAGCAGCTTCAGTAGTAGCAGAAAATTCATGTTGAAAACTGCTAGCCAACTTGTCCACATATTTCTTGCACGGATCTTTTACAGATGTAAAATCAAAGTAAGATGAAGACTCCCTGTAATTTGAACATGTTCTTTCTCGAAGTGTGGTCCTTCGGTTTAGGAAAGGACTTTTATTTAACGCTGGGTTCATGCTGAAAAATGTAGAACCGGATTTCAGCTTCCACTCTGGTAAAGTGAACGCATTTGACAATCCAAAGGTTCCATAAGGATCCCGATCTCTGTTGGTAGCATTTATCTTGGAGGCATTTTCCAAGTTACCTGAATTGATGCAATCTAACATGCCAGTCCTTGAGAATCCAAGGTTCCTTTTGCTCAGATTCTCGACACTATCACTGGTATTCTCCCATGAAATTTCAGTGCTACCTCTGCCTGCATCATGACTGTCTAACATCCATATATCATGCTCTCTACTGGTAGAAAGGGTTTCAGGAGTCTGCGAAAATTCCGGCTCACTAATATTTGCTCCCTTCCGACAAGGAATGACATAATCTGAATTCTCATATACCATATATGGAATGTTACCGAAGAAGGATCCCGTGTCATCTTGGGGAAGCTTTTGCACTGAATTATTAGTGGATAAACTGAAGGAAAAATCCAAAGCAGATAGATAACTTTTCTCCAAGCCCAAATTTCCATGAGGCATATCTATCATCTGGCTGGCATCATTTTGCTCTTCAGAGCTCTTAATAGATGAGCAATCAGATGACTCCAAGAGATCTTCAGTATAGGAACACTCATCCACAATGCTGGATGCCTCTGAATCAGGCCTGAGTATCAGTTAGATCAACTTATTAAAAGCACCATTTAAGTATCAAACAGAAAAATAGCAATAAGGAACAACAATGGGATAAATTTTTAAAAATAATTAGTGAGTTGTCAGAGAAAATTAGAAAATTATCAAGCATGATCTATCTCATCACAAAATGCAAAAAAGAGTGGGAACGGGGAAGAGAGGGAGGGAGGGGGAAGAGCTCACAGATCTTTTTCTCTTCCATCAGTTAGAGGTGGAAACAAGCTTTCGTCTACATCAGATGATAATGGATGGTCAACGTTCTTTCCATGCTTGTTTTCAAGTAGCAGAATGCCTTGAGAGTTGGCCTAAAAAAAGTAAAAATTCCATGAAACAAACTGAAGACATTTATATATGACAACATGATAAACTGCCAGAAGTGACCATGATTTCCTTCCAGATTAACTAAAACTCATATCTATGAAGATCTGAAATCTAATCCGCTGAGCAGTCACACAAACAATTTTCAAGAGTAACATTTCAAGATCAACCAAAGATGGAAGACCACAAAAATTTGCTGAATCCCAAGGCAATGGGAAAATGCTTAAATGCTATACACGCTGCCAATGACTACAAAATGTTTCAGTAAACATCAAAATTTAGAACATCAACAATTATAACAAAGCTTCATATTCATATAAACATCCCTTTCAAAGTATGCAATTACTGAGAGACATGGATGCTTAAGAGAGACAGCTCGTCCTATAATCCAATTACCTGTTGAGAACCATATTCGAATTTAGTTAAGATGTTGTCAATTTTTTCCAGCATTTGTTGGTAATAACTGGCTCTTGCAAGTACCATAGTTTCAATGGTTCCTTTGTCAAATGTTAGTGGGGATGCAAACCATGGATACTCACTTGAAAACCCAATCAAGCATGGAAAAATGCCTTCATGAGAATTACCATTTGCACAAGCAGCGTTGCATAACTCAACCAACTTCATTATCACTTGAAGCTGCTGACCAGCTCTAAAAAGTGGAATCAAGAACTCTTCCAGAAAACTGGGGACAGCAACTCCATCTTGTACCTGAGACCAATTTTGCTCACAAACATAATGATGATCCACAGGAAATCAAATCAGATATTCAAGAAAAAGTCTCCTAGGACAAGAAGCTTCTAGCATCGATTAGGCAGTATTACCCTAATGGTGGCTAAGGGCAAGTTATATGCAGAAGTTGGACGCTCATCGACATATTCCACTATGAACTCTTTATAAGGATCACTAATTCTGCCATCATAGATCCACGATCTAATGAAGCCACAGTATGGTTCATATGTCTGGAGAAAGAGGAACTTGAGGAGTGCACAATGATCAGGATCACCAACCTGAAGAAAAAAGGGCAAAACCTCTATTAATCAAAGTGTCAAATTCATGAGTCAAAAGGAATTAATTATTTAACCTCTGCATCCATTGGAATAACTAAGTGTACAATTACCTAAACTATCACTGCATTCTTTGGAAACTAAAATCATAGTTTCCACAAAATGCAAGAAGACACACAAGTTTAACGCTAGTCACTGCAGCAATGTCAGTCCACCAAGTGACCTAATTCAGAAACAGTATCACATAACTCTTCTTGTGCATGCTTCATTATTATTGTTTTCTCTTTACCAGGAAGTAGATATGACAGTAGAAGTTCCAAAATAATCAATTATTCATGTTATGGGACTAAAACTATAAGTCCATGAATATTGCTGGCTAATTAGTTTTTATACCACCAGCCAATAAGTTGATACTTAAGAAAAGAGTACTCGAGGTTTGGTAGATATGACAGAGAGAACAAATCATAAACATGTGAAGGGTTACTACTTACTATGGAATGAATACTAGCAAAATAACAATATGATATATGAGAAACAACCTACAAAACTAATCACATTATCAGACTCGAGCAACATTGAAAGAAAGGCATGCTAACCTTTAGCTGAGCATACAAAAATGAAAGCAGGGCACCGCCTCTAGGGAAGACACTGAACTCTAGATTTGCTTTACTGCTTAAGTCTTCAAAAGATGAAACTGAAAAGTTAAGGGCAAGATTTTTAATATTGCAAATGTTCCCAAGGGCTTCCATCTGTGTCCGCAGTCCGGTTGTGTGAAGATAAACCTCCAACATTGTAACTTCTGAGTGCCCAATATTAGTAAGACAGCCTCCAAGATTAGTCTTCGAGGAACGCCTTAAACTCACAGATGCAGATAATGTATTAAGTGCAGAGATATAGCCATCTACAACCTTCCCCACAGCAACTGCAAATGCTTGGTTGGTAAGGGTGCATTTCTGTGGCAGTCCTTTCCCATCTTCACAAGAATCATTGTTCTGATTTTCCTCCTGTTCTACTATTCCATCAAAATCCGGACATCTAAAGTAACTAACAAATTTATGAAGGAGGAAAATGATGCAACCAAACTGGCCAACAGATTTCAGTAAATTTCCTAAAGCAGAAGTACTCAAACACCGGGTCCACAAACTTGGTATTCGATGAGAAGTTCTGTCTGCTGAATTGTTACAAAATACTGCAGAGAGTTTATCAATTGATATTAAAGCAGATTCTACACCCTGTAAAGCATTCATCACCAACCTCACCAAACTGGGCTCCTGCAGCCATCGGAAAGAGATAGATGATAAAAAAAAAGGGGGGGTAGATTCTCTGGATAGCTGTAAAAAATTTACAGGAGGTGTATTAAATAAAAGAAAAATGACAGTGGAGTAAAAGAAGACAAAATAATAGAAATATGGATGAACAGTAAGAGCAGAGAGAAAATTTACAGCAAGAAGGGAATGTTGGAAGCAAAGAGTTTAATGCAATTCTACTGAGCTCATATTATTTGCAGCTTTGCACTTAGCCAGGGATGTCTTCTCCCACTTATCTTGCTAATTCTAACAAAAATGACCCAAAAGATGTGGTAATTAGTTCTAGAGAACTTGTTCTTCCAAGTGTTTTACTCCTACACTCCTTGTTAAATGAAGATGACTAGAGGTAATGGGTCTAATAAAACAGCAGCCAGTCAAGGGGATGTTGATATAAGCGACTCTCACGCTAAAAAATGTCCATGTTACAAATATATTTGCAAACCTCATTTCGAAAGCTAGACAAATATTCCAATTGTATTGTAACCTTTTTCCCTTTGTATTTTGTTTCACAGGCAGGACACGAGAAACACAATTGAGAGGGAAGGTCTTTAATACCAGGAAGATCAAAGTATAGAACTTACAATCTCCGATATATATCACTCGTTGAATGAAAGTAAATTTTTCTTTATCATTGTCATTTAAATCATCCGTCTTTTAATGTTCTTATTTTGATGTTTCCTTATCTAAAGGATGTATTATTTGAGTTCTTGCACTGAACGCACAATGTGCTTACACTGTGCTTTGATGTCTCCTTATCCAAAGGATCTATTTTTGAGTCCCTTCACCATAAGCACAATGTTTTTCTTAAGAAATAAATGCATCTCAAGGCAGTTCATAACATCTTGCAATACTTGTAGGGCACCCTTAAACAATGGGTCAGAGAAAGGAAGAAGCTAACATCAGAGGCCTATACTCACATTAATTATGCATGATCATTCATTGAAAGGAGGTCAACCACAGGCTAGTATACTCTCGTAGGTGGAAACCCCTCACATGGAATTAGAGTTTAGCTCAACGGCAACAGGAATATACAAACAACTACAGTTGAAGATCATTCTTGATTATTTGAAGATGAAATGAGACAAACAATGAGATTATAGTGCAATGACAAACCACCCATTACATACAGGATCAAACAAAGCACATGGAAGTTGATAGGTAATTTTAACAAGGGAAAACTAGCCAGAAGCCTAGTATGCAGTCTATTGACTTCAACAAAGCATCAACTAACAGATCTACCCACGAAGGGCAGCCTAGGACTGTGTTTCAAATCATTGTTAGCAGAGCTTGGAATGGAGGATATTCATTACTAGTTTGAGGGGGGTGTCAAATTATGTGGCTTTATTAGGAAACCATGTGATTGAAGAAGATTTTGTCTGATTTCCTAATTTGAGATTCAGTTAGGGGTACACAACAGTTTGGTGGTCTGCTATTTTGTAGAGATTTTGTAATTACCTTCAAGAAGCGGTACCATCTACAAGATTGCCTGTTTTAACCTATTCGAATAATATAAGAAATCATTTTTCTCTGTATTACGTTGTGTCATCTTCTTCGTTAGCATATGCGTGTATCAATCAATCAACCATTTACAAAAACCAGACTACATATCTAATATTAAATTATCTCCGGGTACTGTTATCCAACTCGATGTCCAATCTCTGGCACTGAAAATTTTAAAAGCATATTCATCAATAGTCATTTACAAAAACCCGACAACATTTTTACTAATAAACTATCTCCAGCGCCCAAAAAACTAGAAACAGCACAAAGCCCCACATCTTCGGCAATCATAATTCATTCCTTATTCAACTATTCCTAAACGAAATTTCTCATTCTCACAAATCATAATTCAACAAGCCTACATATAGAGAGAAGAGCTTCTTACGGAGACGGTGGAAGTGGGGTAGAGGAAATTAGAAGAGTGAGAGTCACAAGACGCGCCATTTTGGGAAGGAATGGAGTCCCATGATCTAGGCGGAACCCATGGGTCATCGAGCTTCAGCCTACTCATCAGTGACTCCATGACGTCGGTCGGTGATTCCACCGTCATGGGTGGTGGCAACAGCGGACGATTACGGTGGGCCAAAATCACCACTTCAGGTGGTGTGGAATTGGGAGAAGTTAAAAGTAGAGGGAGGGAAAAGTAAAATTAAAAAGCAGAATGGGCGGCCATAAGTCGCTACACATGACGCTATTTTGAACTGAAGTCGCTTTTGCAGAACTCCTTATGCATTCTGCGAAGGAAATAAAAAAAAAAAAAATTCGAGAACTCCTCATACTAGTACTAGTATAAAGCTGCAGCAGTTGATAAGGATTTTGGACAGCATGTGCAAGAGAAAGGAGAAAAGAGGAGAAGAATGAGAAGAAGTAAGGATGAAGATTGAATGCTTCACATCCAAACGTATATCATTTTTTTTTAGTGAGTAGGGGAGAAAATCTCCGTATCGTCGGTGATTATGAAATAGTATAATACTTTACGTTCGCCGTGTGTCGAAATTGAGAAAATTAGTCAACTCCTAGTTTTCACTAATGTTAGGGTCATAGTGGAATCAAAATAAAAAGTATTTGTAAGAATTTGTTAAGTGCATGTTTGCATGCTCTTAAAAATTCATATATTCTATTATTTTTTCAAATTTAAATTCGGTCAAATAAAATATATTACATACCTCATAGGATCTATTTGTACTATTAATTTTCTATCATTCAACTCCATTCATTCTCTCTTCCTACTCATAAAAATATATTAAAATTTGTATGTTAACCAATGTTTTCAGACCCACCGGCCTATCAGAACGGGAAACCTCTGCCCCCGGCCAAAAACCAGGTCGGGTGACCTCTAAAACCTGCATTGGTCAAATTTGATCAAAGACCCAGGTTTTGATCTGGGTTTTTATATTTTCTTTTATTTTATGATATTTTTATATTTTATTTATTTATTTAATATTATTTTAATCACCGAGTCGACCCCAAATCAATCCTCTGATCCTTGATCCAATCCCTCATTCGGGTCTGGTTTAAAAACATTGATGCTAACACCCTGCCCAAATGCAAGTTAGATTTCACAAATAAATTTTTCTTCTATTTTCCATTTTATAGAAATTGTTATATTCGGTTCGTATAAAGGCCAACTAATACTATCTTGATATATGTACTTACCAGGTTGTTTAGTGTACCATCGACGTTAGTATCTTTACGGAACGCCTGCCATTTTGATGGCGTTAGCCTCCGTTTGAAATCAGGACTAGATCTAGAATCGACGCGAGTGAGTTAGAAATTTTCGAATTTTTCCAGGTGATTAGTGGCCGTGACCGCCGGTCAAAGTTTAACAATATTTTTTGGGCAAAAAATATTGTTAAATTTTGACTGGCAATCACGGCCGCTATGGGTCGCCGGAAAAAATTCGGAAAATTTCTGAAACTCACTCTCGCCGTGCTGATTTTAGATCTAGTTCCGGATTTCAAAACGGAGGTCGAATAGGCCATCAAAATGGTCCGAGCGTTTCATAATTAAAAAACGCTCGATGGTGCTTGAAATTCTTCCATGTACTTATACTTTTTGTTATTTTATATATAGAAGTAACGGACGCACGTAACAATTCTTAATTTTCCGGCCCAAATGCAAGTTTCTATATTTGGAAATTTATGAAATTATTTTTGGTGAATTATATTGCCACCACAAAAGCTTGTAGTCACACCACATTATTTTTATGTACGAATATGGGGAATGATAAAATGACTCAGATAACCATTTGCTCATATTTTTCTGCAATTTCTACACACCATATTAGTGGATGTTAGGATTCAAATTTTTATATGAAATAGGAGAGAGAATTAGCGGAGTTAAATAGTGAAGATTTATACAGTATATGTAGGCGCCCGTAAGATATGTAGATGTAATTAGTTTACTTGACCAAATTCAAATTTACAAGAGAATGAATTAAAACGTGTAAAAATGAATTAAAATTTGAATCCTCACATGCAATAGTAGTCTCTTCACCTTCCATGCACTTTCAACAACACAGTATATAATGTCTCTTTTGTGCTTGTGTTTGTCAATATATTTTTGCATTCAAACATTGGTAGATAATTTTTCCCTCTATATTTTTATATGCAATATCCAATGTTATAAATTGCACAAATGAATTACATTTTGGTTTGCAATGAAAATGACACCACAACCAATATAGCTTAAATGTTTTCAAAGAAGTATTTCAAATGCAGTACATTTAAAAAAAGAATTTCAAATGTAGTAGCTATTCTCTTATATATGAGTTTAATGATTACTAGTGTTTTCACCCGCGCGTTGCGTGGAGAGACGTATGTTCAATAACTCGTGTGAATATAATCATCCATGGTTACAAAATGGACCTTGATTGCAGAGAAGAAATGTGCAATGCCTGTCTGCGACCAATCCATACCAATTGTGAAAGGGAGAAGAAAAGAAACGGGTAGTAAAAAAGAATTTGATGAGCGGGTTACACAATGGAATTTGGGTTTATTGGATTGAAGGAGAAAATGATGATAATAAATCAATTAGAAATGTGATAATCACGGTAATTGGGGAAATTTGAAGAATTGGAAATTTATGAAAATACTACGTTTCCTTATCAGATTGGGAATGTAGAAAATGGGATAAAATTATAGGCGTGTGAATTATGGATTATAGTGAAGATACTAAAAATGATTAAAGATTAAAATAATAATTTTTATATTTACAAAATTGGTGAAATTGGCGGGAAAATGACCTCATTTTATTTATATATAGATACTAGTGTTTTCACCCGTGCGTTGCACGGGGAGACATATATCCAAAATATAATTTAGAATCTGTGTGAGAGAAAAAGTCCGAAAGAACTCTGGTACACACATGCACATGAAACGAATAAGATTTTATAAATTACACCCGTCCATTACATGCACTACAATTTTTGTTTAAAAAAATGTATTGTCTTCCATAAGAATTACAATAAGCATTTTACATGTGAAAAAAAGTGGAAAATAATAATTCACATGGTAAATATCTAAATTGAGTTGAATGTGTTTGTTTTTACGCTCGTTGCTAATATAATCAGGTGTGGGCATCACTTGGTTTTCGACCCAACCCAACACCGATCCACCGGCGATCAGTTTTAAAAAAACCAAACGGTTGGTTTTCAACTTTAAAAACCGACCCGAACCCTTCGGTTTAGGATGATCATCATAAGTTGTACAAGAATTTTCAAAGGTCGACAAACAATGAAGTAGAAAATGAAACTAACTTTCATCGAATGAGAAACCAAATGCGCAAAAAGAATACCCACTCACAAGAAAAGAAGAAAAGAACCTGGCCAAGACAGAAAAACTAAAAGAACCTCCAAAAATCAACTAAACCAAAGAAAATATAGCAAAAATAAAAAATAAAAAATAAAAACGAAGAAAGTAAAGAGACCTTCCCAGGATCGAAGGTAAAAGCAAAACCTGTAAAAGAGATGGAGAAATTAGTAGAAACTATTAGCAATTAACCAAAATTCGAATTTAAAGTCTTACTACTCAAACAAACGCCAAAATCATACACATAAATCTAACCTTGGACAAATGGGCACGTTGTTTTAGGGGGTAACATCAATCTCAAAGCGAACAATCAAATTGATAAGATTTACAAACACCAAATCTCGTATTAAAAATTGAACACGACATTACCCATTTGAAGAATGGCGTTGAAGAATGGGATTTTCATTTCTGTGCGATGAAGAATTAAAATGGATTTCGCGTAGCCAAGCTGTGTTTTTAAGAACGATCCACTGTTGTCTAATTCCAAAGGCGTGAAGGCGTGAAGTTCTAGTGCGATGAAGGTGGAATGATAGAGACGGTGATAAGATTAGAAAACTTAGCGAGAGAGGCGAAATTAGAGGCGTGATGAATAAGAGAGATAAGGACGATTCAGAATGGTGAGTCAAATAAGCGAGATGAAGAGAGATAATGGAGATAAGGAAAGACGTGCAATTTGAGATCCGTGTATATTAATTAAGCGAGGAACAGATAATAATGACAACTAACAATAAAATAATATTTATTTAATTCTGAAAATTGAGATTTTGAGCGGGAAAATGTCCTCATTTTATTAATCTTATCTTATCTTAGTATAATAATAAGAGGAGTGCCACCTCGACAAAGTGTCTAGGTGGCACTGCCATGTTTGGTTTAGTTTTTATGATTAATTATTTTTCTTATTCAATTTATTTTGCTTTCCTTATTTAGTATTGTTTTCCTTATTTAATTTTTTATATATTTTATTATTTTCATATGTAGTCTGTTTTTCAAATTAATTTATAAATTCTTTTACTTCTTCTATATTTAGTGTTGCATCATTCATGTAAATGTGATATAAGATAAAAGTTGTAATTTACAATACTTATTAAATTAATTCTGAAAATGAGAATTATCATTTTCTATATACATTTTAATTTTTGGATATTACATTTTAGTTATTTTATACACATTTGAGTTTTGAAACCTATACATTATAAGACTTGAAATGCCAACTAGATACTTTGCCTGCAGTATTTTTTTTAAAAAAAGAATATTCTTTAGGGTTTTATGGATTCACTGAGTGATATTACTTATTTATTTTTTTTCTAAATCTAGCATATTGTATAATTCCTTTTGAGTCTTATTTGGACCGTTCTCTCTCTCTCTCTCTCTCTCTCTCTCTATATATATATATATATATATATATATATATATATATATATATCATTTATATGTATGTATAGGCCGACCGTAAGATTATTTTTAGTCTTATTTGAAATAAATTTGATCATTTTTATTAAAATAAGTATATTATCTAAATTTTATTCCCAAATATTACATTCTTACTTAAAATCATTAATTATGATAATTGATATGATATTTTTTCTTACAAGATAATAATTCGGGCCAAAATATATAGATCGTTAGTGAAATCTAAAATATTAGATATGTTTTTATTAAATATTCATAAAAAATAATTTTCTTATTTTATAATATTATTTTATGTGAATATACCATTTAAATCGTCACGTGCATCGCACGTGGGTAATGCTAGTATATAGATTATGAAAGAATAATTATTTTCTATATTTTTTCTGTTTTTTTGAAAGCCTATTTTTTCTCTTTTTGTTTTGATCATAAAAACTTTAAAATTTTACTAAGTTTCAAAAACTAATTTAAATACCTTGCAAATCCTAAAAAAGCGCCAAAATTTAATAAAAAGATGAACATAAATACAAAAATAAAATTGACAAAAAATAAGGCCTTATTATCACCAAAATAGTGAGCTCTCTCTATTGCATATAATTTGAACAAATTAGCATTCATTTCCCTCGTTAAACTATCATGAATTTCTCCAATGCCCTAGATCACACGAAAGAACCATGCAGAGACTTTAGTTTTGTCTTTAACGTGCTTGTTCTATGTACTATATGTAATATGTGCCCTTTATATAGACCAACATAAAAATCTTGAGCACTGAAGCATAGCAATTCCTATACATAAGTAATTTTCAGTTAGAAATTTCAAGAAAAATATAATATGATGAGTTCTTATTATCACTATCTTCTTCTTTTGTCGATGGTTTGCTTGTCGACGAATTTTAATCATCTGTGCTTTGCTGATCCGACGGATGGATTCACCCCTGTGCCATTGACTGATCAAAATTTCGTCCTTCAAAAACCATATAATGAACCACTTGCAGACAGATATAGTGATGCAAATGGAGTCCGAAGATTTTGGATTTATACCAACGACAAGCCATTCAAATCTGGAAGTGGAACCAGACCGCGCACAGAAGTTCGCATTAAGGTACAATACTTCAAAACGACGAACTCTCAATATAACTACACGAATAGCCATAAGAAATTCCACCAAAAGGGGCAAGCCCGTACTTGAGCTTGTTTGCTACAACTTTAATCGAAAATCTTTTTCTTTTTTCAGTTATTATTTTCAACCATTCATTTGACTGATTTGAAAATTTATTATTATTATTATTTTTTATACCACTCTTCCTCACTTTTCAAACATACTTCTGAACTATTTTGCATTCATTTTAAGCTGTTTTAAGTTTTTTATTCGCAAGATCCCGAATTTTTGGTAGATAAAGATTTGGTTGAATTCCTTATCATATTGTTGGCAATTTTTATGCAGGGCCATGATTATTCATCAGGGATATGGCAATTTGAAGGCTATGCGTATGTTCCAACAGGAACTTCTGGTGTAACAATAATGCAAATCCATGGTGCAAGAGTGGGAGCTACAAGTTTACAACTTAGGATATATGATGGTGACATGAAATATTATAAATTCGACGTGGTGGCTACCGATCTTTATGATAAGTGGTTCAGATTGAATGTGATTCATAATGTTGATGAAGGAAAGATCACAGTTTTCATCAATGGAGTTCAAAAGTATGTTGTGAATGACCAAGGGCCAGGCGACCTATATTTCAAGTGTGGTGTATATGCTGCACCTGCAAATTCAAGCAAATATATGGAATCGAGATGGAGAGACATCAAGATATACAAGAAATGAGACTTAGATTGTGGATTTAGTATATTGTGATTAAGAAAAATATAATGAAAATATTGTATGTGAGTGGCTTTAATAGTTCTTGTAATCTGCTTTGTGTGTGTACATATAGTATATATGTACACAGAGTTTACGTAAAATATTCTGCATGTTAACTTCAATTTGCAAACATGGATATACATAGTCATAGCATAAATATAAAAGGTGTAAGCCTGTCAATTCCTTCACTAGAGCCTCCAGTAGGGCATTGTTAATAAAGCTCGATTCGTATAAGCAACATTATATAACCGATACTACATTTCATTTTCAGTCGGAAATTCAAGACTCACTTTCACCCATTTATCCTCTCCGATTGGAAGTACCACCGTCCCAGCAGGCAATGTCAATTCCTTCACTAGAGCCTCCAGTAGGGCATTGTTAATAAACCTCGATTCGTATAAGCAACATTATATAACCGATACTACATTTCATTTTCAGTCGGAAATTCAAGACTCACTTTCACCCATTTATCCTCTCCGATTGGAAGTACCACCGTCCCAGCAGGCAATGCAACATCAGGAATGTATGTATAGACTTTGACTCTCTCGCCCAGCATATAGCTTCTCATTTCAGCAGTCGTCTTCACACCAGATTTCGCAACCCCAAAACTCTTGCTAGGATATTCAGTTTTCTCATCTACATCTGCCAAATTCACTCTTAATCAGAATATATTTGTCAACTAAGTAAAGGGACTTTAAATGTCTACTACATGAACCCTTTTTCGTCACTCAGTTCAATAAGAAAGATCCAAATTAAGCACTATCAAATGATCATCATAGTTTTAAATATTAGTATAGTATTCCTCGAGTACCTTTCTTTTCTTCAGAAATGGCGACCAAGCCCACACGAGAAGCAAGCTTAAGAACATCATCACCCGATGAACGCGATGAGAAGTAACCAGGATCAAACAACTTCCCTGATTTTATTAGAAACCCATAAATCCATTGATTCATATATAATAGTCATAAATATGGATCATTAGAAAACTCCAACTTACGCTCGATAAAGGCAGTGTATGCAACCTTAGCAGCATTCAGCTCTGCTAACTTCTTCGACTTTGCTACTTCCCCTTGAAAAATTTCTCCTTTGACCTCCACGGTAGAGATAAACGTCCGGTTATGAGGCTCACCAGATGTGATTGTTGTATACATCGGTAACACAAATCCTTCTTCCTGCACCAGTTCTTGCAAAAGATTCTTGTACGAAATGGGGTCCTTGATAAGAATGGATCAAAAAATGTCAAGTCGTTATGGGATAACATTGTATTTTTTGTCTGATTTGTTAAAATGAATAAGTCTACCTCTTGAAACGACTCTGTTGCTAATGATAACAGAGCTATCTGTGCAGCAGCATCTTCAGCTTCGTCTGAAGTCTTATACTGACCTTGGCTTACAAAGCATTCGTCTCCTACATTTACGGTCGCCTTGATCAAACAAGGAGCATTACGACCCTCTCTTTCAACATGATATACTGGTAACGAAAGTTCCTTCCTCTCAGCAAAAATCTGCAGCTTCTTCTTGAACTTATTTGGCAACTCTCCTACCAAGATAACAATATTTGCATTCTTAAAATAAATCCACTAATAATGCCTTTCTCCATTAATTAGTTATTAACCTTTTTGAAAATTCAACCATTTTCATAGATCGAGACTCGAAATCAGGATTTTTGTTTACACTCGTCTAAAAGTTTAAACTGTTAAAATATAATCCTACATTGTGGACATAAGAGATATACAAATTGAAATGTAAGAGTACCGAGATTTTCTTCGCGCTGATCAGCCACAAAATCAGGATGAAATTTGGGGGTTTGAACTTCTTTTTCACTGTTTACTTCTCCATTCTTTACTCTACTTTGATCCGAAGTTTCTGCAAAATCGGAAGTGACACAAACAATTACTGACTGGAAACTCCATATCGTGACACAAATCAATCAGATTAAAGTTTTTTTTTGCATTGATCAAGCATATTAAACTGATTTGGAAATTAGGGTACCGGCAGTGAAATGGATGAAGGCAATCTTAGCGGCTTCATTGTAGGCCTCCTTAGATGATTTGCAGATGTTGATTGTGTCGAAATTGGTTCCATTAACCATCACAGAGGCCTTGAATTTCGGGCTGTGATCCGGCCCGTCTTTCATGCATGTGTACTTTGGTAGCGCCCAGTTGCATTTGTGGCAGAGCTCCTGCAGCTTCGACTTGTACATTTTGCTTATCGTATAATACACAACTGTAGCTAAGCGCCATCTGCACTGATGTGAATATATGTAGAAACAGAGATGGAAAATTTTGGGTGGGAAGAGAGAAACATGATAGCCATGTGTTGTACGTTTGAGTAGAGTCATTCACAGATTCACTCATTTGCCGGGGGGACAATATTATCATTATTTTTATTATTATTTTTTTTTTTAATTTTTCCTTTGAAAGTATTAGTACTACTTTTTATTTGATTTTACCTTCTAGAGTAATTATTTTTTGTGGGGAAAGCATGAAACATTCTAAAATCTTTTGGAAGTCATCATAAGGCTTATCTAAAAACTTTTAGAAGTCATAAGGTTTTGTAATTACTTATTTATATTAATTAATATAAAAATAAGTTCTCATTGGCCTGGTTATTTTTTGAAGTAGGCAAGTGAACGTATAATTAAAGAGTACAAATAATTTTGGATTTGTAGGTCAGTAAGGGCTTGTTCTTTGCACTATCTTGGGTAAAAATATAAATTTATTCGAATAACGTGTTAGATGTGTAATTAAAAATTGAGAAAAATAAATTAAAAAATATAAAGTAATTGTATGACTAATTGAAAATAATGAGAGAGAAAAAGTTAGTAAAAAATTATTGTGGAAAGAACAAGCCCTAAGTATCATAAATATGAAATTTGAAATAAGTTAAGAAATTGATTTTGAAAGTAGATACACCAAACAAGTAACAATATAATAAATGGACTATTTTTTTTGGGATTATTTGCGCCAATAACAATAATAATAATAATAATAATAATAATAATAATAATAATAATAATAATAATACAAAAAAGGGTAAAAAAGATTAAAAATTCAGGAAATTAATATTTTATTCCATCCCTCCCCGCTGGCAAATTTTATAATATGCGCAAATAAATTACAAAATGGACCTAAGTATCGCCGGAGAAATTTTTAATACTCAAGTAACATTTTGGCCAAACAAAAAATACATATCTGGTACTTTTGCCCTTTAAAAATTTATTATTATTATAGGGAACATTGATATTTTAATTATTTTTAGTTAGATAAGTCAAAAGTAGAAGTTGAGAAGTTCTATCCTATTACTTCTCAAAATGTGTTGTACATGTAGGATGTTGTAGTTTCTCCAATAATCACTGCTTCTTAAATTTACCAAACACCTAAATTAGTTGTGCTTCTCCAAAAAGCCGAAGCAGTGTCTTCAACAACAGTACCAAATGGAGCCTAAAACCACTTGGTTGATTTATGTAAATTGTTTCATCTAGACTTCCCTACAAAAATGCAGTTTTGCCATCAAGAATTGTTTGAGTTTAAGATCAAAGTTTGTGACTAAAGTAATATTTTGATCGAAGTAAATTTTACCACCTGGGAAAAGATTTTTGTCGAATTTATCCCCTATTTTCCTTTGAATCCCCTGGTACAAGTCTTGCTTTGTACCTTGGGGCTCCATGTTTTACCTTATTATCTTCAACCTTGAAAATCCATTTGCAATCAGCCAGTTTCTTGCCAACATGATGCTTGACCAAAAATCCATGTTTGCTTCTTTCTTGAAGACTTTATGTCGTATTTTGCTGCAAGGTGTAATTTTAAGTCTTTAGAGCAACAACTTTTTTGTGCTTGGTTCAGCGCTTATAAAGTTCGGATGTACAATAGAAGACACAAAATCCATCAAATCTTGTAGTGGGTCATTGGGTCTTATAACTCTTCTAGTTCTATCTCTAGCCAACTGGCAATTGATAGTCCTAAAATCTACTTAACTTGATTTCACTATCATTAAATGTGTGTGAAATGTTTGTGAATAATTTATGCTGGAGTTGCTCCATTTGAATCTGAGCACAAGGTTGAAAAAGTAGATGATTCAATGCCAGTAAAATCTTTTTCAATCAAAGTTGGTTTAGTCTTATCTTTTAAATATGGAAAAACATTTTCGTGAAAGGCCTAATGACTACTGAGTATGACATACAAACCCGCCAACGCCCCGGCTTGGCCCGCATCACTGCTCACATTCAAAAAATGCAGCAATTGAAAATTTAGGACCCCTCTGAAAGAGAAAGAAAGTGCAAGGACCAATGTGCCAATCTTCTCTTCGGACATTACTCTCATTTCGAATTAGTTGGGACCAAGTTCCAGCATCCTAGAAGATATGGACCAATTTGTTGATCTTGAATAGTTTAGTTTCCAAATGCAAACATCTAATAATTCAAGGATGAAATTATTTACTATTAAAATTTTAGGAATTAAACTGCAAATTCCTTAAAATAGACGTGGCCAACACTTTCAAAGTTGAAAGCTGTAACAAAAAAAAAAAATTGGAATCATTACACTCTGGTTGGAATTAACAACTTAAAAAAAATCTACTATGATTTGTATTTCGAAAATAATAATAAATTAATTAATCGATAAATGATGATTTTAATTTTATTTTAAATTACTGGAGTGTGATACATGGAACGATCAAGTTGTTAGCATACATTTACTGCACTTTTATCTCAAATTTCACTTTCAGGTTAAAAGAAAATTGGTATACTATTCTTTTAAATGATTAAGTTAAAATAAATTAACTATCTGTATTAAAAGTTACATTGAAAATTAGTGCTTTATGTTTTGGACAAAAATTTAATGCATTGTTAAAGTCTTGAAAATTATAATTTTATTATCATGTTTGTTTGTATTAATTGGTGCATCGCATGGTGGAAATACTAGAACTAGTAAGATAGTAAAAATCAATAAAGATCCACTTGCATATGGACAAAGAGCATGCTCTTATTGGCTTGATGGAGCTAGTTGATTTCTTTGCTATCTTTAGAGTTTTTCATATATCGCTATTTATAATTACTTTGTAATATGTTTTATAATAATTATGATCTAGTGTCCTATTGTGCACAGATTTTGTGTGTTTAATTAACACATGTCATTTTAGTATTGGATGTATATTGGATAATGTCTTGTTGATTATATCACATATCCAATTCTAAGATGACATGTGTTAGGTATGCACAATAAATTCATGCTCAATCGGATATTAGATCATAATTATATTTTATAATCGTTTGAATATACGGATTCTTTTAATTCTAGGTGGTATCACTTAATTTCAACTCCAGGAAAAAAAAAAAAAAAACACGCTTTCGTAGTTTTAAGAGAGAGAGGAAAAAGAAGAAGGGGGTGGGGGGCAGGGGAGAGAGAGAGAATTTTTGGCACACGAAAGGATTTTAATTGTTCTATAGTACTGTACAACTCATGTGTAACTCGTGTTACAAAAACATGTAAAATTCCAAACGACAACCAAGAAATAGAGAACTCGAAAAGAGGGACTGAAAATGGCACTCGATATTGACATTTGACAGCAATGGTGGGGGAATAACAAACAGGTGGATTTCTTTTAGTCGTTGACTGATTGTGGCTCACTACAGATTCCAATTTACACCTTGTTAGTGTATGTGTATTTATGAGTTTTGATGTGAAATAAGAAAGAGAATGAGTGGGATTGAGTGGTTGAGATTTATATAATACAGTGAGTCCCAGAAAATATGTGGATGTAATTGGTTTGACTTTTGATGTGAATGTATTAAAATGTGTAAAAAAATATTAAAAATTATAGAAGAACGGGTCTTACTTTCACTATCAAATTACCGTTATTATTACTTTTTTTAATCTTAATACTAATTTTCAGAAATTATTATACTTCAGCTAAGGTAGTTTAGTATTTGATTAATAATTATAAAATATAAATAAGAATATTTATTTACAATTTTAATTTAATAAATTGGTATGAGGCCTAAGAGTGAGTCGATGTTATGATGTCAATATACTAATATCATATAAATACAGACATTACAATATAAATCAATGCGACCATGTGTCGTAACTACTGTCCAAATTAAGTTTCATCAGCTATTGATTCGCTAGTTGAGTCCGTAATAATATTCATAAGAAGAGAGTTTTATTATATATTTCAAATTTGCAAAAATATATAGATACTATATGTATTTTCTTTTTATTTACGACCGTATCCAACCAAGAGGCAAAATGGTTTCTTTCACGTCATTTTGCCACTCGACTCTCCTCGGCCAAGTATTGCACCAAATTTGCTAGTGGCATCGGATTAGTTTCTTATTATTTTATGGCAGAATATCATTGGTTTATGTTAAAAAAAAAAATCGCTATTCTAAAAAGCCTGCTTTGATGCTTGCTTAGCCATGCTTAAGCTTGAACCTTGTACTACACTCTTCGCCATGCCTTGCATTTTATTACTCTTTGAGTGAGCTTTTATCACTCATCGTCCGCTTTAGAACACTACTAAAAAATTGATAAAACGGGGTTGGTGTGTATTTTCAAAAAAAAAATAATTTTGTCATTTTTTTTTTTTTAATTACAAGACTAAAGGGGAGTGCAGGGAAGGGGAATCAACCCTAAACCCTTGGGGGATGACACTAGACTACATGTGTCTTTGGCGAATTTTTTTATATTAGTGAAAAAAGTATTTACAATTAAATTCTCTAATTATGTACGTGTCAATTGTTTATTAAGTTCTTTTAGATAAATTTGTATTTATTTAATTAAAACAATATTTTAAATTAAAAGATTATAATTGAAAAATATGTAAAAGAATGAATAGTGTGTATTTGGAGTAAAATTTTGTGTTGGTAGGTTGGAGTTGAATTTTCTTGTTCTTTTTCTTTTTCATTATTTTCAATCACTCAAATATTAATTTGATAATTTATTTATATTTTATAATATTTTTTTTTTCAATTTTCAATCACACGTCTGAAAATAAAGTTAATATGAATAGAACAACCCTAAAAGTTACACTGTTTTAGTGCAGCAATGACGTACGCCAAAATTGTGTAACATGCAAATTGTGGAATCGGTTCGAAATGCCCCAATAGTTATTCATTCATCGGTGTCTTGTTTTCTTTTCAACATCGCATAAATTCTTCACTATGAATACTAGATTAGGACATACTTCATTTGGACCGTGAGTGTTTTTGATTGCCAAAGTTAGAAAATGTTGAATTCGAGGTTCCAGAAATAAAAACTACTAGTACATCCCGGGAAATAATTCATTTTCAATGAAACTAGTAAAAAAATACTAGTAAGTTTATAATAATTGTACAATAGAATTTGAACTCCAATTTCAACTTTATATCAAACACAAATTAAAAAAAAAAATCACTAAAATGTTTTCTTTTGCATTCAAGTCATGACGGTCAATAAGACCAAAAAGGGCATAGCAGATATGGACTCATGTACATATAAAACAATGAGTGTCAAATAGTAGTTTAAGAATTGTTTTGCCCTGTTAAAAAAAAATAATGATAATGAAAAAAAAAAGAATTGTTTTTCCGTAAAAGTAATTTAAAAATATTTATAAAAAACTTTGATTGGTATTTTTCTCCTACTTTGTTTGGAATAAAGAGTTTGTAAGATATTTAAAAGAAAGTAAGGCTTCAAAATCTCCTAAGTGTAGCCAAACACTATTCGTATATTTTTAAGAAATTTATAACCTCTAAATTAAGTAGCGTGTGTGGAATATAGATATACACATTAGGATGTCAATAAGGCTTTTCTAAAACGGAAAATGACTATAAAAGAATATATTGTCCAAAAAAATAAATAAATGAGATAGTGAAAAATGTGAAAGCAATAATCTTTTGTAATTGAAAAACATTAAAGAGGACTGTAACACCCTTTTACGAAAAGGGAATATATCATCATGACATTTGAGGCACTACCAGTCACACTCAGTGAGTGGAATCGCCGAATTTTGTTCAGTAGAAAGATTTTTGTTTGACGGCAGCTCTTGCAAGGAATTTGTCCTCCAATCAATATCGTGAATTGTTTGTATGATTTTAATTACTACTTGTATAAATTAGTCATATGCATGTGTTTTGTAAGTGATTTGATTTTAATATCAAGAGTATCAAAATAAACAATATAAGTTTAATATTATTAAATTGGGCAGGTTGAATGAAAAAAATGATAAATAGAGACAAAAATAATTATTTTTATGGACATAATTTATTTAAATTAAAATGAAAATTTTAAGATTTGATTGAATTGTTTTAAAGTAGGGACATTAATTATTTAATTTTAATTTTAAAAATAAAATCAAGCTAAATAAATTGTGATGGTCTAAATTGAAATAAAATAAGAAGTTATAAAAATAACTTGGACTTAATTGAATGCGGTATGATAGATTGGATTGTTGGTGGAAAATGTATATAAAAGTGAAAGTGCTAAAACTTAAAACTTCCACATATAAAACTTTTGAGAGTATAACGAACTATACATAATCAGTTTTTCAAAGTTTGTTCCAATTAACTTTAATTAAGTTGAGGCCTTTAATTTGGCATTTATATTGTTTATTTTCCAACTTAGTTATGATGATATAAAATTACTTTTTTTCCATAACACGTATTAGTTGAAAGGTGAAAGGTTTTTTTTTAAAGTTACATATCTCATTTGTATATATCTTTAATTAATGTAACAGGTAAGAGCAAATTAGGAATGAAATAAACAATGTAATGGTAAATTTAAGAATCAAAAGTATCCACTCCATCCATCATTTTATATCCCATAAATAAACGAGTTAGTGCTTCGTTTAATATAATATATATGTATGTATTTTGGCAAATGTATAAATAAGTTTACAAAAAATATAATTAAGTCACAACAATATCTTCTTTCACATTATATCACTTAAAATATCAACCAATATAAAATGATCACATTGACGTCAAGTTCAAGTGTTAGACTGTAACGCCCGCTCTTAAAACATACGTGTACAACCATAACGGTAAGCAACGGAAGCTAAACAGCGTTACAAAACCTTTAATTTGTCCAAGCTCATGAGTATGTATTTACACATTGACATCAAAACATAAGCAAAATAAAAGATATCATGGCCATTTGGACACATTCAAAAGCGGCCTATACAGGATCAGGAGCTTCCTTTGGTCTCCCCCCCACGTCACGTCCTCGAGGATTCCCCGCCGTCCCCAAGTCCACGGTCTCGACTCTGGTCACCTATCACATAACATAACATATCGTGAGCCACGAGGGCCCAGTGGGAAGCACAATCATATGCAATGCATGACATATTCGTAATCATGGGCCCGTTGCGAACCATATGTTTATATTGGCGCCGTGATATACATTCATACATTAATTGGCCAGACCCCAATCCTTTGAGGGACCTCAATTTGGGCCAATTGTCTCAAACCTTTGTGAGACGAACATGATATAAACATTTGGTTGGCAACCCTATCTCTCGTTTTTCATGCATGACCATGCCTCAAGGTATACACATAAATAAACACATGTAATATCATATGCATATTAACATAAAATGGGTTCATAAGCATCAAAATCCTACAAACCCCCAAATTGAGTATCTATATGCTATACCAACTCTATAGTCATATCTACTCAACCAAAGCATCAACATCATCAATCCTACCCTAACAATTGTCTCCTTACCTATTTATTGCAAACCAACCAATATTAGGGCATGATCTTACCTCAAAACACTTTAAGTGTTCTACTACCCACCTTAGGAAGATAGGACCACCAAGAAAACTAGGTAGATGATGGACTTGCTTGCTTCTTCACCTTGCTCCTTGGGGATTTGATTGATCTTCTATATCAACACTTGATCCAAGTATGATATGTGGATGGATTTCTAGAGATGGAGGACCTTCAAAATGTCCTAGATGTATGCTTGGCTCGAAAATGAGGATAACCACCAAGAAAAGTGACTTTTTGACCAAAAATCCATATCTGCCGACTTAAAATTATGGCCGTAAATATCCCTGTTACGGCCGTAAATTCCAACATTACGGCCGTAACTCAATAAATTACGGCCGTAACTACCAAACTTACGGCCGTAACTCAATTCATTACGGCCGTAACTAGGCACACGCGACCAGCGCTTGATCACGACCACGAGAAAATCAGCCCTTTAACCCTCATTCTTTACTTACGGCCGTAACTATAAGCCTTACGGCCGTAACGACCACATTCTGTAGTAAATACCAAAATTACGTAGTAAATCCCATTTTTCTGCATTTTCTTCCTGGCTCATTCCCAAATGACCATACCTAGTTCCAACATACATTGGGCAATCCAAAACACATCCTAAACATGTCATATCCATCAACACCATCTCACGACATATTCACATCATCACGACCCATTCCCAAAAACACAAACGATAAACATACGAAATCATATAAAATCGTGGCGAGATTTTAGCGGGCGTTACAATATCCCCTCCTTAAAAGAATTTCGTCCTCGAAATTTACCTGAAAATAGTTCGGGGTAGTGTTGTCTCATCGCTTCCTCTCTCTCCCAGGTTTCCTCTTCGATGGTTGCACTTCGCCATAAAACACGTACAATAGGCACTTGTTTCCCTCGTAGTTGCTTGACGCTACGATCAACGATTTGTCTGGGTTTCTCTTCATACGATAGGTCAGGTTGAAGATCTAATGGAGAGATGCAGTAATACATGGGAGGGATCTGCAACATACTTCCTCAACATGGAGACATGAAATACGTTGTGCATTCGATCCAAATGAGTTGGCAACTTCAACTTATACGCTACTTCTCCAATTCGTTCAAGGATTTCGTAGGGACCAATATATCTTGGGGTCAACTTGCCACGCTTTCCAAATCGAAAGAGTCTCTTAATTGGCGAGATACGAACGAACACTTTGTCGCCAATCTCGAACTCTAGTGGCCGACGTCGATTATCAGCATAACTTTTCTGTCGATCTTGAGCTATTCTCATCCGTTGCTTAATCTTTTCAACTGCTAACAGCATGTCTTGTAGCATTTCCGTTCGCATCAACTTCATTTCTCCCACATCATCCCAATGAAGAGGATCTACACCTTCTACCGCATGTAGCTTCATAGGGAGGCATTCCAACCGAGGAATGATAGCTATTGTTATAGGCGAACTCAACTAACGGTAGATAACGGTCCCAACTTTGGGGAAGCTCTAAAACACAAGCTCTCAACATATCTTCGAGCGTTTGGATTGTTCGTTCCGTTTGTCCATCTGTTTGAGGATGAAACGCCGTACTGAATTGAAGTTTCGTCCCCAAGGCTATATGTAATTCCTTCCAAAAATGTGATAGATATCTCGGATCTCGATCCGAGGTGATAAATCACCGAACCCCATGTAATCGAACAATCTCCTGAATATACTGATTGAGCCAATTGCTCCATTCGATATGTCATCTTGATCGGGAGAAAATGGGCAGACTTGGTGAGTCGGTCGACTACCACCCAAATAGCATCGGATCCCTTACTCGTTCTTGGTAACCCGCTTACAAAATCCATGGTAACTTCATCCCATTTCCACTCTGGAATCGGGAGTGGTTGTAATAGTCCAGCCGGCCTCTGGTGTTCTGCCTTGACTTGTTGACAGACCAAACATCTTGCTACAAACTCCGCTACACTCCGTTTCATGCTTGGCCACCAATACAATACCTTAATATCCCGATACATCTTAGTCGAGCCTGGATGGAGAGTATAGGGGGTCATATGAGCCTCGAGACAAATCTCTTGCCTCAACTCCTCTGCAGCCGGAACATAGTATCTGTTCTTATACTTAAGAATCCCCTGTTGAACTTGAAAGTCCGGATTTGGCTTCTCCTGAAGCTTCTTCTTCGTTTAAGTAGCCCAGTCATCCATTTCTTGCGCTTCCTTGATACGATCTATGAGCGTCGACCGGATTGACATAGCCATGAGTCGGGCTTCGTCCGGGTCTAAGACCTCAAGATCCAACTTTTCCATTTCATGTTGCAACTTACGGGATCTTTGTTTCGGCGACTTCCTACTTAGAGCATCCGCTACTACGTTTGCTTTACCGGGGTGATAATGGATCGAACAATCATAATCCTTCACGAGCTCCAACCATCGTCTTTGTCTCATGTTGAGCTCCTTTTGAGTGAAGAAATACTTTAAACTTTTGTGATCCGTAAAAATTTCACATCGAACCCCGTAAAGGTAGTGGCGCCAAATTTTCAACGCAAATACGATCGCGGCTAACTCCAAATCATGTGTTGGATACCTCTCCTCATAACTCTTCAATTGGCGGGAGGCATAGGCTATCACTCTATCATTTTGCATCAAAACACACCCAAGTCCTTGTTGAGACGCATCACTATAAATAGCGAAAACACTTGAGTCGTCCGGGATTGCCAAAATAGGAGCTGTGGTGAGGCGAGTCTTCAACTCTTGAAAACTCCGCTCACACTCGTCTGTCCATCGGAAAGGCACGTTTTTCCTCGTCAACCGTGTCAATGGAGAAGCAAGCTTGGCAAAATCTTTGACAAAACGCCGATAATACCCAGCCAAACCTACAAAACTTCGTACTTCCGTGGGCGTCGTTGGTTGAGACCACTTCAAGACGGCCTCCACTTTGCTAGGATCAACGGAAATACCATCCTTCGTCACCACATGTCCTAGAAACACCACTTGTTTCGTCCAAAACTCACATTTCGAGAACTTTGCATACAACTTCTCATCTCGAAGAGTTTGCAAGACAATGCGGAGATGATTCTCGTGTTCTTCCCGGCATTTAGAGTAGATAAGAATATCATCGATAAAAACAATAACGAACTTGTCGAGATAGGGCTTGAAAACTCGATTCATCAAGTCCATGAAAGCGGCTGGAGCATTCGTAAGTCCGAAAGGCATAACCAAAAATTCGAAGTGGCCATACCAGGTGCTAAAAGCCGACTTCATCACATCCCCATCACTAATTCTTAACTGATGATATCCGGAACGAAGATCAATCTTCGAATAAATTGCCGAACCTCGGAGTTGATCTAGTAATTCATCAATGCGGGGTAATGGATACTTATTCTTCACCGTGGCCTTATTAAGCTCTCGATAATCAATACATAGCCTCATAGATCCATCTTTCTTCTTCACAAATAACACCGGTGCACCCCATGGCGAGGTACTTGGTCGAATGAAGCCCTTTTCCAACAACTCATTCAATTGGATTCTAAGCTCTTTAAGTTCCGAGGGAGCCATACGGTGGGAGCTTTAGAAATGGGCGGCGTGCCGGAACAACCTCAATAACAAATTCAATCTCCGGTGAGGCAAACCCAATAAATCTTCCTAAAACACATCTAAGAATTCACATACAACCGGGACTGAAGCTGGCGACATGGGTATCTCCATCTTTGCACTATACAAAGTGACTACGTAGGCTTGGCATCCTTGACTAATCAATCTCTCGGCCCTCATAGTCGAAATCATAACCCGTTTGGAGCGCTCTAGCTTTGGAAACGTAATTGGTTCACCATCCGGAAACCTCAAAGCACGATTAGGGCAATCTAACATAACCCTATGTTGAACTAACCAATCCATCCCGAGAATCACATCAAAATCTCGAAGTTCCAAAGCTAGTAAATCAATGGATGTCTCATTCTCCTGAACCCGTATCGGGACATTAGGGCAATAACCCACAATGCATCGGTTCCGCCCGAGGGTAAAATAACATCAAAAGTGCACCACAATGGCTTCGACCATCTCCATTAAGTAGGGCATAGGATAATGATATAAAAGAGTGCGTAGCTCCGGAGTCAAACAAGGCATAAGCAGGTAATGCATAAACATAAACAATACCTGCAATAACATCAACCTTCTCGGGCACCTCGGGTTGTACCAACGCAAACACGCGTCCGGATTGTCTCGGTGGAGGGAGTTGTTGAGGCGCTTGATTCCTCGCCGCCGGACAAGCCCTACTCATGTGTCCCTCTTTACCGCAGTTATAACATCGATTGGTGCCGTAGTAACACGGTCCTCCGTGAGGCTTTCCACATGTCTGGCACGTTGGCGCGGGAGAAGAACTCGTTCCCTTCTTAGCCGGTGGTCGGGCGGAGGAAGCATTACCCGCCGGCCTCTTATTATTCCTCCCACGACCTCTATAATTAGAACCTCGTCCTCGACCGCTAGTAGATGAACCTTGGGAAGAAAAGGATTGTCCTTGAGCCGGTTGTGAAAATGGAACCGATTGGCTAGCGGTTTGACGAGCTTGAGCAATTCTCGCTTCGGCTCGTTCCGCGACATAGGCCCGCTCTATCACCTCAGTGTAGCTCGTAGTCGCCATACTGGCCAACTGTACATCTCGAGCTAACTCCGGTTTCAAACCCATAATAAACCGAGCAACTTTACGAGCCGGGGTATTCACCATGTGCGTCGCAAATCGGGCGAGCTCATCAAACTTCTTACTATACTCACTCACCGACATAGCACCCTGCTGAATTTGGATGAACTCATTCAACTTCTCATTTTGAGCCGCATCCGAGAAATACTTGGTCCGAAACCTAGTACAAAAATCCGTCCATCTTTATGTCAGAATCACTTCCTCTTCTTGTCTCACGGTATCCCACCAAAAACCATGAGCCTCGGAGCATAAAGGTCGCACAATTCACTGCTCAGGCTCGGGAATGTGGGCATACACAAACATCCGCTCTATCGTGCAAAGCCAATTCTCGGCGTCAATCGGATCTTTCGCATCCTCGAAGATAGGCGGATTAAGACGACGGAACCGATCGGATGAAAACTCCTTATCCCTATCTTCTCGGGTCTTCTCAACACCCGAAGCACTCACGGAATTGCTTCCATTAGCATTATGATTCCCACTCGCGTTCGTCATCATCTGCTGCATCATTTGGGACTGTTGTTCTACCAACCGAGTCAACCTTTTCAATAAGCGGTGTCGATCATCAGCCATCTATCCATCACAACAAGGAAACATCTCAACTCACATCACCCTACTCATCTCCTTCATATAGTACACAGAGCATCATAACATAACATATCATAATAATAAAGTATGCACACATAAACTACATTACCAACCATAACCTGGAGAGGCGAAGGGGGCCCTCAAATGTGTGGGGAAACGAAAAGGAAGCCGGCTCTGATACCATCCTGTAACGCCCGCTCTTAAAACATACGTGTACAACCATAACGGTAAGCAGCAAGCTAAGCGGCGTTACAAAACCTTTAACTTGTCCAAGCTCATGAGTATGTATTTACACATTGACATCAAAACATAAGCAAAATACAAGATATCATGGCCATTTGGACACATTCAAAAGCGGCCTATACAGGATCAGGAGCTTCCTTTGGTCTCCCCCCCACGTCACGTCCTCGAGGATTCCCCGCCGTCCCCAAGTCCACGGTCTCGGCTCTGGTCACCTATCACATAACATAACATATCGTGAGCCACGAGGGCCCAGTGGGAAGCACAATCATATGCAATGCATGACATATTCGTAATCATGGGCCCGTTGCGAACCATATGTTTATATTGGCGCCGTGATATACATTCATACATTAATTGGCCAGACCCCAATCCTTTGAGGGACCTCCATTTGGGCCAATTGTCTCAAACCTTTGTGAGACGAACATGATATAAACATTTGGTTGGCAACCCTATCTCTCGTTTTTCATGCATGACCATGCCTCAAGGTATACACATAAATAAACACATGTAATATCATATGCATATTAACATAAAATGGGTTCATAAGCATCAAAATCCTACAAACCCCCAAATTGAGTATCTATATGATATACCAACTCTATAGTCATATCTACTCAACCAAAGCATCAACATCATCAATCCTACCCTAACAATTGTCTCCTTACCTATTTATTGCAAACCAACCAATATTAGGGCATGATCTTACCTCAAAACACTTTAAGTGTTCTACTACCCACCTTAGGAAGATAGGACCATCAAGAAAACTAGGTAGATGATGGACTTGCTTGCTTCTTCACCTTGCTCCTTGGGGATTTGATTGATCTTCTATATCAACACTTGATCCAAGTATGATATGTGGATGGATTTCTAGAGATGGAGGACCTTCAAAATGTCCTAGATGTATGCTTGGCTCGAAAATGAGGATAACCACCAAGAAAAGTGACTTTTTGACCAAAAATCCATATCTGCCGACTTAAAATTACGGCCGTAAATATCCCTGTTACGGTCGTAAATTCCAACATTACGGCCGTAACTCAATAAATTACAGTAACTACCAAACTTACTGGCCAGTAACTCAATTCATTACGGTAGTAACTAGGCACTGTGACCCGGCGCTTAGGCCACGCTGACCGGAAATCGACCCTTTAACCCTCATTCTTTACTTACGGCCGTAACTATAAGCCTTACGGCCGTAACGACCACATTTACGGCCGTAAATACCAAAATTACGGCCGTAAATCCCATTTTTCTGCATTTCTCTTCCGGCTCATTCTCAGCGACCATACCTAGTTCCAACATACATTGGGCAATCCAAAACACATCCTAAACATGTCATATCCATCAACACCATCTCACGACATATTCACATCATCACGACCCATTCCCAAAAACACAAACGATAAACATACGAAATCATATAAAATCGTGACGAGATTTTAGCGGGGCGTTACATAGACCCTTGAAAATGTTAGTGTCGTAGACGAAATTTGATATTGGAGATTTTAGGTGAAATTTGATATTACTAATACTTTTTTGTATATGAGTTTGAATTTCAGACTTTTTTGAATTAATAAGAAGGAAAATTTAATTAGAGACCTTAAACGTTGGCCCGGAATTGCCTGATTTCAAAATGGTAGTCGATCACCTTTATTTGACACATTTATATTAACAAGGTCTATGTCATGCATACGTTGCATGGGAAGATATATCCAATATAAAATTACTTTGATGGTGTTTTTAATCGCAATACACCTACAATGTCATTACAACAAATCGTTGTAGTAGACTCGTGCTTGTATAGCTCTACTGCGATTAAATTCTTTCATCGTAATAGGGTTTTCCATTTATTGCAAAAATAATTTTTCATCGTAGTAGTTGCTGATATTGTGACGACAAATGTCATTGCAATAGATTGGAAATCCTATGACAACGACGTCTTATGCAACTACATCCGTCATTGCAATATCTTTGTCTAGCGCAACGATTTTTATTATCGTAATAGAAGTTTTATCTACTGGAAATAATATTCATGCCCCTATCACAATAATTACTATTGATATTTATTATGATTTATTGATTAATTTAATACTTCTATTTTCGCATACTAACAATAATAATAAAGACAGAAATAGAATTCATTTAAAAAAAAAGATATAAGTAGAATTGAATATTAAATTTATTTATAAATTATAAAGATTAATAAAGATTTATCATTTATATGAGAGATTTTAAAATTGATAGAGATTTAGCTGATAAATTTTGCGATTGGCCCAAATTTAGGTGAGAGATTTCAGAAATTAAGAAAGGGTAAGGAATAAGAATAAAAAATAAATTATTTAATTCTTAAAAGATAATTTTGAGCGGGAAAATAACCTTGATTTATTTATAGTGAAAATGCTCAATAACTACACATTTTTATATAAAAAAAAATGCCCAATTAATCATAACATTTTATTTTTTGATCACTAACTCTCTTTTCTCCTAATAAGAGACAAACACCACATTCACCCAATTTAATTTACGATTATACCACCGGTTAAACCCAACAAACAACCAAGATTATTACCACTACAAGAAGTCATCTATCTTTGAAATTGCACATGATGTCATCCAATTTTCAAAATTTGCACTTTAGTCCTCAACTTTTGAACTTTCTTTCAAAAATACCCCAAAATATTTGCATCCAAGGTCCTCTATTTTTGGATTATTGCATTTTGGTCCTCCAAATTTTGGATTTTTTATGCTTTCGGTCCTTTTTATTCTTCTTTTTCCTTATTTTCATCCATATTTAGAAAATTCACCAACAAACACAATATTCAAGATAACATAAATAAATAAATTTATCATCATGATAAAAAAACACATTGCAAACGTAAACATAACTTTATACTTCAATTAATGCACTTGATACCAATTCATAGATATCAATGGACGTAAAAATATTACCTTCCAAGTAACATGGATTACCACACCAGGTAATCAAATTGCTACTATAAATAATCTCGATCAACATTCAATTTTTTCCTTTCACCATATTCGATTTTTCTCTCTACACAATTTCTCTCTCCAACCCCAAGTAATCTTAATCAACATTCAACGCATAGCTTCTCTCGTCTCCGAATTTCTCTCTTTATACAATTTCTCTCTCCAAATTACCGCCCAAGGTTTTATTGATCAACATTCAACTTCTCGCTTCCCCCACATCTGACTTTCTCTCTACGTAATTTCTCTCTCGAGATTACCTCACTACACCAAAACGTGCAATTTGTCACGCAATAGATTTTTAATTTGTCACGGTTTTAAACTGTGACTAAAATTCTCGCTGATTGTCACGATTCTAAACCGTGACATTTTTTTTATTTTTTTTTTAAGATTGTCACGGTTTATAACCGTGACAATCCGCGGGTCATGGGTCATGGTTAAAACCGTGACCATCTCGCGAGTTGTCACGGTTTATAATCGTGACAAAGATCTCGCGATTTGTCACGGTTTATAAGCGTGACAATCGGCGAGATCCATAAAATTAAAAAAAAAAACAAACAAACAAAATCTGAAGCTAAAACCATGAAACCAAAGCCAGGAGCCGATGTTCCATTCTGTAGACGCGAGATCCCCAAACTGAAAACCTAAAGTTCCACTCTAAATCCACCATGAAAATGCCAAAAATCAGCCCCAAAACTTGAATTCGATCTAAAATCAAGGTTTTGGCTCAAGTCTCTACTTAATAACCGTCTGAATTTCATGGTAATCTCTTGTCGTGAACTTCATGGAAGAAGCTAAAATTGGTCCCATTGATTATTAATTTTTTTTATTGAAAAATCAAGGCATATAGCTTCGTTGGTTCAGAAATTATGCTATAATTTGTTGATTATGTAATATTCTTTGTATATGTCTTGTGTATATTAAGGTATTGATAGTCTATTTGGGTGGTGTAAATCTCAGATATCACTGTTGAAGATCTCGGCGTGAAACGTTCGCTGTTTATCCACTGGTTATTCTGCCCCGTTTTGTAATTTAACTACACGTTAGATTATGCTATATTTTATATCCTTATTTCTTAGCAACTTTTTAGAGATAGTCTTTACTCTTTTAGTTTACAATAGGAATTCAGTTTTAAATTTGTTTTTTAAAACTAGGGATTGAGTTCTGAGAAATGGGAACGAAAGTGAGGATGCAGATTCCAAGGAAAGTCTAGAGGATGAAGAGGGAAAGGAAAAGTAGAGTGAGATTTGGTGATGATTTATCAGTATTATATACTGATAAATTTTGTATATAAGGCTGTATTCTGTGACTTCATCTCACATGCTCCTCCCTTTTCCATTCCCCATTTTTACCCAATGACCTTCTACTTGACATATTTCTTATTGGTTATACCAACTGCTGTCTAATGAAGCTTTTGTTTGTTTAATGTTAGTGTGAGACGCTGAATGAAGAACTTTTCGAGGCTCAAGACATGCATTCCAAGTTTACTTGCCATATACCTTTTTTTACTTGCCTTACTACTGATTTGGTTTGTCATTTGGTGATTAACTTTCTATTTGTAATTCAATTTCCAGGTCCTTGAACAGCTCATTGGTCAATTTCCTATTTTCTCCAAAGGTACTTTTCTCGGGACAAAGTATATTGTTGCTGCTATGCATTTTATTTATCTGGTAGTTTAAATTGGTTTCCCAGAAGAATTGAATTGAGCTATCAAAATCTACTCTACTGGAATTGATGTAAATGAAAATCGTAAAGCTAATGGCACAGAAGTATTTATTTTATTTAGATTAGCTTTGTCTGTCAATGTAAATACATTGGACAATGCCTAACTTTGTTTGTCAATTTTTCTACTTATTTCTTCTATGAACTTATTGTATGCAGGTACCCTGTTCTCGTCTTCAATGTTTCCAAACCGTGGGCCAAGTGATGTATTTCTTTATACTACTTTTGTCAGAGGAAGTCGAAATAGAGTTTGATTGTCTAGAATATCATTTTCCTGACAAAGGACCAACAAGAGAAAAGGATAAGAAAAAGAAAAGTGAAATAAAAAAAAATGCCCCTATTTTACATTCCGCAAAAACATTCTCCTGTTATTCTATTGTAGCGGCATTTGTCTTGTATTTCCATTTTGTAATTTGTGTTGTTGAGACAAACTTTAAGAAGAATAGAGAAATATGATGAAATATTTGGGGTTTGCATTTTGTAATTTGTGTTGTTGAGACAAACTTTAAGAATAGAGAAATATGATGAAATATTTGGTATTTGCATTTTGTAATTTCTGTTGTTGAGACAAACTTTAAGAAGAATAGAGATATATTATGAAATATTCTGCCAAAATCCTTGCTACTATTATTTACAATTTTTTTATAATTTTTTCCCTGGTCGTTGGTCACGGTTTTAAACTGTGATCAATTTGTCACGGTTTTAAACCGTGACCAATTTGTCACGGTTTTAAACCGTGACAAATTGGTTATCACGGTGATTTTTGTCACGGTTTAAAAACGTGAAAAATCGCATTTTATGGTGTAGTGCCTTCCCAGGTAATCTCGATCAACATTCAACTTCTCCATTCCAATGTTTCCGATTTTCTCTCTCTACGTACTTTCTCTCTCTAGATTACTGCCTCCAAGTGATCTCAATCAACATTTACTTTCTCCCTTACGCCATCTCCGACCTTCTCTCTCCAGGTTACCTCATCATGTAATTAGATTATCACCACAACAAATCTCGATCAACATTCAACTTATCCATTCATCATTTATGACTTTCTCTTTCTACACATAAGAAAATATTATTTAACCTGATAATAATATTGCATACCCTAATAATAGTATTACTTAGCTCAATAATATAAAGAATTAACAATGTTTCCCAAAAAATATGAAGGAATATTATCACTCTTATCCATATTTAAATGCCTCCACATAAAAATACTATTATAAATTAGCATATTATCACTACCTACATAAATTTTGTAATGAAAATCAAATAAGGTTTATCCAAATATATAAAGTTACAAATTACCATATAATCACTGCCTCCATAAATTTTATAATGAAAATCAAATAGGGATTTACATATTCGGAAATGGTATATACAAGAAAAAAGCTCATAATAAATCATCATATGATCACTCCTCCAAATCCAGAAATTATAAAAATCTAAAAAATAAATTCTATAATTGAGTCAGGAATTACAGTATTGAATGACACAGCAAAAACATTAATTCTCCTGTTAGTCCTTGAGAATGGAGAACTATGTCTCTCGAGTATTGAATCAAAAACATTTTCTCTAGTTAGCTACTCAAATTGGCTACTTTGAATAGTTGCAACATTTCAAAAATAATATAAATGATGTGAAGCAACCACTTGACCTGGTATTTTTTAAAAAAAAAGACAAGCGTGCAACTAAATTAGTGCATGTTCTTCATCACAGAAGATTCAATAATATTACCTATCACCATAATTATAATATTACGTTCCTCGATAATAATATTACTTGCCGCAGTAACAATATTACCCAGCTCGGTAATCATAATTAGAACACTAAAACACTAAAATTTTAGCAATTATGAGGTTGCTCCATTGAACTTTCTCAAAGAGATCCAATTCGTGAGTCAACTTTTAACTTTATATCGATATATTTAGAGTTATGGAGGTTCTCTTTCATATTATAGAATATGCAAAACAATTGCAACTTTTAGCATAACGTTTTTCCAAATAATTCATTTTTTGCACGCAAAAACTAAAATAAATATTAAAAACCACAAATTTACACAATTGTCACTATGATAAAATAAATACGGTTCATATTTCAAAACTCCCACATCTCCGATTTATTCGCTAGAGAACTCTCTCTTTAGATTATCATTCCCAATAATCTAGATTATTGCTCCCGATAGTCTTTACAATTGGTTCAAAATGGTAACATCTTAGTAATAATATGTAGATTATCGATTGTGGTAATTTAAAGAGAAAGTGCGTAGAGAAAGAAAGTCGAGGGCCGAGGGAAGCAAGAAGTTGAATATTTATCGAGATTACCTAAAGTGGTAATTTGGAGAGAGAAAGTGTGTAGAGAGAGAAAGTGAGAGATGAGGAAAACGAGAAGTTAAATATTTTTCAAGATTACGTGGGATGGTAATCTGAGAGAGAAATTGAGAGACGAGTAAAGCAAGAAGTTGGATATTTGTCAAGATTACAAGGTCGGGTAATGTGTATTACTTGGTGTGTTAATACATATTACTTAGGAAGGTAATATTTGTACGTCCGTTGATGTTTATGAATTGCTACTAAGAGTATTAAATGAAGTATAAAGTTATTTTTATACCTATAATTTTTTTTATCATGATGAAAAATGTATTTATTTATGTTATCTTAAATATTGCATTTGTGGGTGAATTTCCTATATGTAAAAGAAAATAGGGAAAAAGATGAGCAAAAAGACTAGAAGTGTCAAAAATCCGAAAGTTTGAGAACCAAAATGAAATAATCTGAAAGATAGAGGACATTGGGTGTAAATATTTTGCGGCATTTTTTAAAAAAAGTTAAAAATTAAGGACTAAAATGTAAATTTTGAATAAAATTTGAAAGTTGAAAGGATCTCTTATGTAATTTGAAAGGTATAGGAAAAATGAAAGTGTGGAAAAAATAGATGGGGGCAAAAATGTCTACAAACACCTGAAAAGAGTAATTGATAAATTATTTTTTATAAGTTGTAGTTAGTGATTAAAAAATAAGATATTTTAATTTAGTGGATAAAGACCGATTTTAACCTGTATTTATTAGGCATTTTCCCTTATTTATAGATAGATTGATGAGAAAATTATAAGTTACAAATATTGTTCGATTGGGTCCAACCTGGGTGTATATTACATTATTATAGATTATAGATAATGCGTCTATAGTCACATGTTGTTCAAGTTAATTATAAGGTGTCCCCCCTCCTTCTCCCTCTCCATTTTTTTTTTAAAATTTGATGTACTATGATACTTATAGAACCCAATTTATTCAACCATATAGAATTTGGTTCTTCTTAAAGTCATAACGAGATTCTTTTTTAAAGTCATGCTTTGAATTAACTGATTTTTTATTTTTTCTTTTTCATGCTTCCCAAAATTATAGAAAATGTTCAAGAGATTTGGTCTAATGGTAAGATATCTCTTTATCAGCTTGTCCTGGGTTCGATGCACCACATCCCACCCATGTAACCCCCAATTTGTACCTAAAAAAAAAAAAAAAATCTCTCTAAACTAACAACTCATTAATAATCTCTCTAAACTAACAGCTCACTTCTTCCCCCACTTCCCAAAAAAAGGCTCGCTTTGAAGAGATAAAAAATATATGTGTTAAAATCTCTTAAAATTGCTTTATTTTATATGGTATATTTGATTCACAATAAATTTCCAAAATAATTTCTTTCTCATCCTTTTCAACCATATATATAATTATTTTATATTTTTTAATATATTATCTTCCATTTTATACTACACAATCTATACGGAATTCGAATAAACAAAATTTACTTTTTTTTTTTATTGTGAATCAAACATATCCTTAGTTGCCTTTTATTTCCATGGTGGGGCTGTACTATAACATATGCGCACACTCTATATTGCATAATTAGTAAATTTGAAGTGTCACAAAAAGAGATGAACTTTATGAAACTTTACGTCGTGTCACCATATAAAGCACCTCAATGAATGTGTGAGAGAGAGAGAGAGATTCATGAATAAAATCAATGTAGATTTTGGAAAAAAAAAATTTATTTTTAGATATATATGTTGTAAATTTATTAGGGCTTGATCTATTCACATTTAATTAATTAATTTCATCAAATTAGATGGGAGAATTATAAAAATGGCCAAATAATATCTTGTCACTTCAAATATATCTAATTTTGGTAAATAATGCAAAAATATCCAATTTTACCATTACAATGTCTAAATTGTCATTTAATATTATATAATTTCCAAATGTCTTTCTAGCCATTTGTTAATATATCTATTGATATTATTTAAATGTTGAGAATGTTATATCGAAACGTCGTTCTTTATAATTATTTTTCAATATTATGTAATTTTATATTATCTGATGTAAATATTAGATTAGACGATCATTGCTTTTACTGAGAACAATTAATTATGCATAGTTCTTAAAAATAGTTGACAACGGCGATTTTGTAGTGATACATATACATAGACAACATAATTACACATTCACTAAATAATTAAGAGTGCATTGAACTTTAATTGCTCATGAAGATGTGATGTTTGGACATAAATGTAAATAGAGTTACGAGGAGTTAAATTTTTTTGTGTAATCTCAATAGCATTTAGTGAAATTCATAAAGTAAATAAAGTTCAATTTATGAAGAATTGAATTTAGTAATTGTTGGATGTTTAAAAAAAAAAAGTAATTGTTGGATATATATCAAAATTCCATAACAATCATTGAAGTTCAAAAATTATGCTACTTGTCACTTGAACGTACAAATACTTTCATAATCACTGTATTAACGAATTTTAATTATCAACAGAAGTACTATACTTGTCGCCATTAATTGCGAATGTGCGACCATTGGGCGCATTGACATGCACATTTGCCCTTTATGTCCATTACCATATTTTGCAGTTTAATAATTAATATCACATGGCCAACACATTAACTCTAATAATGAAACACTACTATAAGGCCATCTCCAACGGGCGGTCCATTTGGCAATTTTCACCCGAGGAGGCGGCGGGGGGGTGGGGGTTGGGGGTTGGAAGCCATGTAGTGGGTGGGTCCCCATTTTTGCATATGTAGCTTTCATTTTTCATTTTTTATTTTTTAAATTATTTTTCTCTCAATTACTCAAATTTTTCTCCATAAATTCCCGTATCACGTCTATTTCTAGATGGCCGTCTAAAATTCTTCTGCTATTATTTTTTATTTTATTTCTACCTCTTTCCTCTTTTTCACTTTTCCTTCTTTTTTTTTCTTACACCTCTTTCCATTCATCTACAATTAAAATAATTATTTTCTCTCTATCTCTTTCTACGCTACATTAATCTCCAATTCATGTCTCCAATGGAGATGGCCTAAACCAATTCGCTTGTTTGACAAAGATCTTTTGAGAACAAAAATTGATTGATTTGAATACAGTATCGTTAGAAGAAAATGAAGAGTTATGAAAATGAGTATATTGTTATAAAAATATAGAGACAAAAGAAGAGAGATAAATATTTTATTCATAATATAGACACCTATTAATATGCTTCTAGATTGTATGGGATTGATAGAACTTAGTATTGTGCATCCCCATGCGCAATGACAAGCACTACACGATAAATTCTGTGAATGTTCTAAAATCCAACTACGTGGACTCGCACAGTCGCACTACTGGTAACTTCCATTTCAAAGAAAAGTCTTAAGTAAATTAATAAGTGCTTCTTTGGTATTAATATTTTATTTTTAAAAAAATTTTTAAAGAGTGATATGCGATTGAAAAATAAGTCTTATTATTATTATTGGAAAAGAGTAGTTTTCCAAAGTTAGCTCATTTTGTCGAATAAAATATTGAACAGGGAATTTTTTAATTATTTTAAATAAATTCTTGTTATTTGATATAGTTCAAAATAGCGAGTCCAAAATTTTGGTATTCGTGCTGAATCAAGAACTATTTGACACTTAATCTTCTAACATTGCGACGAATTAACAGATAATAATATATATGAATTTGCCGTGTTATTTGTTTAAAATTAAAGAGCCTTTGGTAACTTATTGGTTCGACTCATATCTCACTTCCATTTACATCAAAAAGTTTATAGGTACCACAAGCACAGAGTGAAAGCCTTGGAATCATCCAGAACATTTTTAAAAGCAAATGCTAAATTGGATGATGGTTTTAGCGCCAATGATCCAATACCAATCTGTTGGCAGCATAAATTACTAACAGGGTAACGTGACGACCTGCCACGTCAATGGCAATTTTTTTTTAAAATATATTTTTTAGCATTTACATTAAGTGAGATGAATAATACACAATTGCCTTCTGATAGTAAAGGAGCTCATATAGACCCCATATTTTTTTCTTCTAAAATGGAAGTGTTGACATGATCTCTTATCAATATCGTTAATAGGAGACCATGTGCGATAGTCGCAAAATCTTCTAAAAGAACAATCTAATCTAAAAGTGGGGTCAAAAAGAAAAGTAGGATGAATAAATAAATATCTACCTAGTTTCTTGCTCAGAGAATCACATCACAGTATTTTATTCAAGATGCTATTTCCTCAAACTTCCTCCTTTTTTTTTTTTTTCTTGCCCCTTGAAACCGTTCTTATGTTATATTTCTTGATTCTTTTTTTGGAATTTTGCAAGTTCGGTAACATGAAAAACACATCACGATTCTTCGTTTTACATGGTACGCAAACAATTTACAGGTTTTTTCGTCAATGATTCAGATTAAAAAAATTCAATTTTTGCATAAAGAGAATACTGAAAAAAGATCAAGAATTTTTTAAATTCATTACGCAAATTAAGCCATTAGGAAGATGCTTTAGATAACAATGACTAAATATTTTAAACAAAATACACAAAACAAAAGAGGAGTACTTAAAAACAATAGATGATTATTAGAGAGGGTAAGTAAGGTCAACATAAAAGCTGTTTGTGGAATGTATAAAAGAAAATGAATGGCATAATACAAGATGCTTTTAAAAAGAAAGTGACTCTTGAACATACGCTTCTAGATTCAAAATTTATAATAGCATGCAATTTACATCAAGTTATTATTATTATTATTATTATTATTATTATTATTATTATTATTATTATTATTTATTTATTTATTTATTTATTTATTTATTTTTTAATATAAGGTGGGAATTAGAGGAATGTGGTGGTGTTTCAAATCCGGACCAAATCACCGGTAAGGGTGTGCCTTCCTCGAAGACAACCTCCTTAGACCTCAAGTTATTTTTAATTTTTTATTGTGCATTATTTTTTTAAAAAAAGGGATGGCAAAAATACTAGTCTTGAACATGATGGAGTCCTGATCTTGTTAATCTAGTCCCATCACAATAACTAAGGGTGTGTTTGATTGCAAATATTTTGTATGGAAAACATGGAATCTAGGAATTTACTTTCCAAGTTTTGTGTTTGATTCAAAATATTTTCTTAGAAAATATTTTCTAGGTACAAGCATCCATTACACATTTTAGTTCAAATTCTAGGAAAAGTGAATCCATCAAAGAGGTGGAAAAATATTTGCCTGGAAAAGGAAAACATTTGCCTGGAAAATCTTATTTGCTATCAAACACGCCCTAAAGTTCGAAAAAAAAATTATTATAACTTAATTGATTATTTTATGTGTAAATTATTTAATGAAAAATCTTTTTCTTTCTTTCTTCTTCTTCTTATTCTTTTTCTTTTTTTTATTTTTTTAAAACATACCAATTCAAAATATATGTTCTTTAAAATAAAATGTGGTGAATTTTTAAAAGTATAGGTAAAAAAAATAATAATAATAATAATAAAGGAAATAGACTAAAAAGGTAAATAAACGGCATCCCCCGCCAGCAGCAAATCTAGCCTGTGGTAAGACGAGTCACGCCCCATTCCCATCCCTATTGTTAAACCAAACTCGCATTATTACAAGTTTGATTAGTTTAAAGATTGAATCCTTCTTTTGTGAGAAAACAAATGTATCGAATCGAGTACTTTTACTAACAAACTGTTGATAAAATTAAATCATAAAATTAATAATACTATAGAATTTTTTTTATTAGCATTGTATTTAGACATCTTACTCTTGACACGTAAATACTTACGTGGCTATAAATTTCAAAATATCGCTTCACTTTTGATTTTATCAATGCTATCAATGTAGAGCGTTATTTCTTGAAAACGAGTAATTTTAGCATTACTCAAAATCTATTAGGATGTAACGATTAACCTTTTCTCAATACTTCCATCCCAAACTTCTGAATATTAAACATGATTGGCCAAACCCACGGATGCCAGCAAACAATTTCGATCGTCACGGGCATCGTCAAGGACTTTGGCATTAAATAGTAGCGGCATTGTCATGACGACAGTGGTGGGTAGCTGCCAGGGACTAAAATGGAGATATATAAAAATAAAGGTAGAAATTAGAGTGTACCTAATATAAAATCTAAAAACTCAGTTTCAATGTTTTCCATTGTTAACATAAAAAACGCTCAAAATGATAAAAGTCGTTTTGATACAAATTTTTTGGTTGTTTTTAAAAATACGTTTTTAGTATTGTAGAAAACTGAAAACATACAATCCGAACACTTTAAAAAATGTAAAATTAGAAAAGAATAGGGGTAAATTGCCACAAATTGGTTTAGTTTCTCATAAATTGGTTTAGCTAACTTTATTTAAGGTTTTTTTTTTTTTTTAAATTTGCTAGTTGAACCAATTTATGATAACAAATCTCATCTGCCATTTGGTAATAATCTTTGATATATAACTCATCGCACGTGCATTTAAAGCAATACCAAACTTACTTCAAAGATATACAATCCCACTTAAAAGATCTTGAGTACCCCACTCCACGCACCCACTCAAAAATCTTATCCACTCTATCTATACTACAGCATGAAGTGGTCCAATGAGAATTAAGTTATTGTTTGACTCCAGTTGATTTCTATTCTCTCCATGACTCCATCTTGTGAATATATCTTTGCTTTATTTTATTAAAAATTATATTCCACTTGCATTATTGAGAATATTAATATATTTCATTCATTCAATTTTTTTAGCACCTATTTAACACACATTATATTAAAAATTATTTTTTTAATATTATTATTGTCCACACAATTAATTGATGTGCTAATTTTATCATATTTTTACACTTTTTAAAAATTTTTAATCACACATTCAAAATCCAAGCTTATTTATACTTCCATGTTATCCGTTAGTTACACCGATCTTTTGAATGGTGAGGAGCCCATGCGAATGCGGGGAGCCACTTGGGGAAAGGGCTTTGCTTTTTTTTAGATTAAGAGGTGAGTGTGAGGGGCGACCACATTCGCTTTCGATCATGACCTCATTCTTCTTTTCTACTGGGTCAATCCTTTTTCCCCCCCGAAACCAAGAAAGGGCCTTCGTCACTTGAGCCGTATGCGGGAGAACTCGCACGAGGGAGAATGGATCTCTTTCTTCTCGTTGACTTACTTGCGTATTTGAAAGAGTGCTTGCTGCGGTGGATAGGGATCGACCCGATTCGATGGGCCCTCCTATTCCCCCTGGGAAGGAGTTAGAAGCTCGGATATGAGTCCGGTCCCTCCTGTATTCGACCTGGGCATGGGCATCTCTTGTAATCCTTCCAAGCGATCGAATTGAATTGGTCAAGACTAGACCTAAGGACTTGCTTTTCGGAAGTAATCCAACAGGTGCTTAGCACTCGAAATGCATTAGATTAGGACTAATGAACTAAAGCCCCTGGGAGGCGCATAGCCTTCCAGCACTGGGGAAGTGTGCGGTCTCCCCTACGGCCCTCCGCATTTAGAGGGGCTGAGTGTGGTGGGACCCGGGTTGGGAGAAAAATTTTCTCCCAGCGCGGGCAACTTAGGAAGCTCGTTCAAAATCCTTATCAAACATATCCTTAAGAAATTTATAGTGTTTAATGTGCATATAACGAAGACAATAAATATCGGGTTGTTCCAACCACAACTAATTTTCTAATTTGTGTAGAAAGGTTTAAATTGCTCGGGCCAATTAATCGACCCGTCTATCATCCTCACAAGATTCCATTATATAAACGTACCACTACCTTTTTCGCATACTTCCATGTCGCTTCTTGCACATTTAAGAGAGTCCTAAATTTTCTTCCATGTCAAAGTACGTCACTCGACCCCACCTACTCTCGTTGTGCTTATCCACTATCTTGACTGCACCTATGCATACAACCGGGCGGTTATTTTTAGACGTGGGCATTTTGGGTTCAATTTTGGGCATTGGATTATTTGGAATTGAACCATAAATTTAGATTCTATAAAAAAAAATGAAACTATTAATTTGGTTCTTTTCAAGCAAGATACACATTTGGGTTCGGTTCCATCCGATTCCAAGTATTTTTAATATTTATTATTTTGTTGTCAATTCTCATAAAACCAAAATAAAATCAAACACAATGGAATTCTATATAACTTCACTGGCCAAGAACCATTCGATTCTGGGTTTTTAAGTTCGGTCCTGGTTCGATCCGTTCGATTTCTGTTATTTTATCAACCCCTAGTTATTTTCCTGGTCCAGTCAAAGTTAAAGTTTTCTTCTTCTTTTTTCCCCATTTTTTTAGGGGTACAGTTTTTTCATATTTTAGTAGTTAAAAAATAAGAGGAAAAAAAAGGCACTGATGATAGTTAGAGTAAGTCGTTATGAAACTGACTATAGGCTACAAAACTCATTGTAGATCTTCCCTCTGTTAAAAGTGGCTATGAGAGGAAAAATATTTTGTTCCACTTTTACCCTTGTGTATTAATTTAAATTATATTTATGTCACTATATTTGGGCAATAATTTATTTACTCTATTTAAACTTGCTAAAAGTTAAAATAACATAAGTACCAATTAATTGTAAGTGTAGTAACGTCTACAATATTCACATTCCAATGATGATTTTTTTAATATAATTTTTTGTGAAATTATAATCTATAAGCTTACATTGTAGGTAAGACACGGATGAAGTTGTTTATATTAAATTAATTAATTAAGTAATAATTATAAAATAAAGATAGTGGTTCAAATGTATACATATAAAATTTTGAATTGTAAGGGCTTTAGTGGCAAAAGATGTCTATAAAAAGACGACGGAAGAGGGCAACCATAAGTAAGCTTCTAAAAAGTAAGAAACTCGGAAAAAAGTTGAGACGCTTTAGGTGTTTTTGCACATTTTTTGCGCTTTTGCATGCTTAATTTAAAAGTTTTTTTACCCACATCTTGCGGCCCCATTTTATGCATATTTTGTAGCATTTTTTAGAACACTAACCATAAGTAGGGTTCAATTTGTTCTTGTGATGAACTGAATCAGGACTCCCTATAAGTTCCAAAAAAAAGGATATTTTGCTCCATTGAATCAATGTATTAAATAAAAACTAAAAAAATATCATTTTTTTCAATTGAAATTAATAAATTGCCAATGAGGTCTCTTAGAGACGGATATGCGAACATTATGATGGTAAATTGGTTTAAAACCTTGAATGAGTGACATTTTTCTCAATTATGGCTTCAAGCCTATTTTCTTATTACTTATTTGTTATTAAATCATTATGATTTGTGATAATTTAATTAATTTAAAGACCATTAAAAATTTTATTTAATTGTTAATATTTTTCAAATTACAACTTTAAAAAAGATTAAAAAAAAATACTTGGTCCTTTCAATTTCCACAATTTTCACAGTTATGTTAAGGAGTCTTTATTCAATTTGGATTTATAATGGCCTTTTTGAACTTTTATACAAAAAATGTTACCTATAAATTAATTTGAATTTACCTTTTTTGTGCTCAATTTAATTTATGATTTTATTGCAGTTAGAAGAATTCAATGAACTTTGACAAGACGTTTGAAGATTTTATTTTATAGAAATGTGCAAAGCACGTTTATAATGACTAGTATATAAAAAGTGTCTCAATTGCTTTATTGTCATTATCTAATTGAATTTTTTCAGCATTAATGCTAGTATAAAATATTTTTATATTTTTTTGTATATACTTATACATATACATATACATATACATATACATATATAAAAAATATATAAGTACAAAATATTAAAAAAATAAAAAACTCATATAAAAATATTTATTATTTTAAAATGTATTAAATGATGTTCAATGAGTATTTTATTCATGAATTGAGAATTTTAATATTTTTATCACAATATGTGGATTATGGTTTGTGAAATTTTCTTAAATGATATTTTACATTAATAGTTAAATTATATTATCAAATTATATTTATTTATACAATTTGTTTGAGAATTACAAACTTGTTTATTTTAAAATTTTATTATTCTACTGCAATTTTGAATTGAAAATATGCGATGTTAGTGGAAAGTGATTGTAATTGGTTACTAACATTGGGTTTTCAACTTTCCTACTTAATAATTCCGTTTCACTATTTCATCTCCATATTTCTCATCTAAATTTTTCTTCAAATTGTTCTTTTATTCTTTCCTTTTCAATTTTCTCGGTTTAGATTAAAGTTTTAAATAATAAAACAATATTTTCTACTATTAACTTAAGTCCGTAATTAATTAATAACTAAATTATAACTAATTAACTATTACATGTTTAACTGAAACAATATATTTAATAATTAAAAGATAAATAATTAACGTATATTTTAATAATTTTTTTAAACAGTGTAGCTTTTATTTCCACCTTTGTGAGTAGGTGCCGTCAATAATGTAACTGATATTATTTATAAAAAGTGTTTTTTATTTCTAAATTATTTTTTCTTTCACTAAAATTAAATTAATAGTTATACTATATATTTTTTTAAAAAAAGAAAATCATACCTTATATATACTTGTGAACATAATTAGCTTTTATTTACTAACAATGATTTAAATTTAGTTTCATTGAAAAAATTCATTGTAAAAATTAAATTGGATTAACTTTTTATTAAGTGGTCGAGAAACTTATTATCTACTAGTATTTCCCCGTGCGATGCACGAGAGGATTAAAATAGTTTATTTACATAAAATAATAATAATAATACAAAACATATATAATATTATAGATTTTAATAATGGTTTACAAATTTTGATCCTAACCATTGTCTTGTAAAAAAAAAATTCATATCAATTATTTTAATTGACGATTTTAGGAAATAATAAAATATTTGGAATCAAAATTGAGATAATACTTATTTGAACAAAAATAAATAGTCCTATTAAAATTTTTACCAAAATTTTTATCACCAATGCCATTTAAGTAGTTAAGCCGGTGATGATATTTTTAACATGGATTTTTGAATATTAAGTGTTGCCGAATTTATGCGATGTGAATTGTGTATTGTATGAGATAACAAGATCATTATACAAAGTATTTTTATGTGAAATTGTACATATTGATTTTTGGTAGCAAAATTTTGTTCAGAATAATTGAGAAAAAATTAAAAAAATCACTAATGAGTGCAACACTAAATATAAAAAAAATGAAAATGAATGGATGATTAAATTTTAATTTTGATAATTATTTTTTTAAGTGGCTTGGGAAATAATAAAATGGGACATGAAAGTTACCATTTTCTATTTCTGTTCTAATCAATTTATTATAAATTTAATTATATAACTACTCATTGTTTGCCTATTTGGTCTTTAAAAAATTACCCACTATTTGAATCGATCAATGCACATTACCCATAAAAACTATCTAAAACTACATTTTAACGTGGTAAAAATAAAAAAGTTTTTTATTTAATGTCTGAAATATGTAAAAATATTTTTTCTAAAATAGAAAATTACAGCCTAGTGGCATTGTACCAACTTGGCACTTCAACTTTTGTTAATATATATATATATATAATTTGAAAATAAATAATTAAAAAATATATAAAAAATATTAATTCTCATTTTCAAAATTAATTTAATAGGTATTATAAATTGTAACTTTTATTTTATCACATTTTTATTAATGCATGCGACACTAAATATAAAAGAATCAAAAAATATATAAATTAATTAAAAATTAGAATACATTTTAATAAATATACATATAAAAAGTAAAATAAGGAAAACAACACCAAATAAGAAAAGTAAAATAAATTAAATAATGAAAGTAATTAATTCTTAAAAAAGTATCAAACATAGCTCTACCACGTAGGCAATTTGCCTAGGCTACTATTTTAGATTTATATATAGTTAGATTAGATTTGAAAAAATAAAACCTTATAAAAATATTTGTCTTGAAACATTGTACCTAAGTTTTGCTATTTTTTTATTTGATGTATAATATTTGATCTTAATTGTGGTTTTTATTTAAGTGGATGACTGTATATTCTTAATTTATAATGATTTAATCTTACATTTATTAAAATAATTTGTTGGTGTAATTTTAGCTAATTATAAAAATAGTAAATATTTGTCTTAAAATGTTGTACCTAAATTTTATTATTTTTTATTTGATGTACAATATTTGATGTTAGTCGTGGTTCTCATTTAAGTGGATGACTGTACATTCTTAATTTACAATGATTTAATCTTACATTCATTAAAATAATTTGTTGTAATTTCAGTTAATTATAAAAATAGTTAGTGATGTCATGATATAAGAAAATTCCTTGGTGAAAGTAACATTAATCATTTTTTTAAAGGCAAATATTTGGTAAAATTGCAATTACAATGTTTTTTTTTTCAAATATTTAATTTTTAAATAAATTTATGAACTTAAAATTTAAAAATTGAAAAATCTTTGACTAACGATTTTAATCATGATAAATATTTTTAACAATTTTACGTGCTGCGTTGTTTTTAATGTTGGGTGGTAGCGTAATGCATTTTCTTGGTCTGTAACAAATTACTACTATTTTTATTTGTATATACTTTTAATTATTTATTAAATGAACTATAATCTCGATTTTAGTTGGTTGTAAATTGACACAATTGTTATTCACAAATATTTAGTTGTTATTTGTAGTTTGAATTCAATGTCATAAATCAATGTATGCTATTTCGACAACTTAACTAGCCAACGTAAAAATTTTTTTGTTAATGTTGGTGATTCGTGCGACGCACGTGGGCGTAAACGAAAAAACACTTAAATTTTATAATGCTAAATAAATTAAAAAGTCTATAATCACCATGATATGTGACGATAATGATGCACAAATCAATTTAAATACAATTACCGTACTTATAAGATCTTCCAATGTCAGTGATTTTTGCAATTTCGATCGCTTTCGTATGTTGACATTTTCTTGAAGTGACCAGTATTTAGTCATGTGTGGTTATATATTACAGTATCAGGATTCACGAGTCATGACGAGTTGAAAATATTGATATATGATAAGGATGAAAATCTAATAAATACAACTATGATTGTTGTACATAAGAAAATATTTTAAAATTTGTGATACTTTTATAAAAAAAGATGATGATATTATATTTTTTTATTTTATGTAATTAATTACATCTAAATTTTGTTACTATTGAGAAAATAAGAAATTGTGTTTGTCAGTGGGAAATGGCCTTGCAATGCACGGTACGATTACTAGTTGTTATCACTAAACCAGAATTATTAAAGTAAAAATCTAATATATATATATATATATATATATATATATATTAAGAAAATAATTTTAGATTTTACTTTTTTAATACTACTATAATATTTTTATCACCCACCAGAGTGAGGTCTTCTCCGTCACTTGGGACGAAAAATTAAATTGTCTGTGTTCCGTCTCTATTTTCATTTGTCCGTCCGTCTTCACCCTCTCCATTCTTCCCCTTCCTTCTCTGCAAATCTCCCTCTCCTTCTTCAACCTTCAATCCCCTGCTTCCTCTTCCAGGCCGCCGTCATTTTTTTCGTCGGACTCCGTTCGGTACCACGGTGAGAATCAACGGTATACTAGAATAAATGAGAATGAATTTTTTTTATTTTTATTTGGAATGGAGGTAGTGTCTACGGCCCCAAAAACCAAACTCCCAAAAGCACTTGCATCGAAGGTGATGTTGAATGTGATGGGATTAACCTGACCATTAACCCCTCTCCTTCACTCAAATCTCTTTCATAAATAATAAATAAATTAATAATTCTTATTTCTCACGCGCAGTAATTAATTTTTCCTCTTTGGCCCTGCCGACGCTTTTCACCTCCCCAAGACACCGCCCCCTCAATAATACTGTTCATATTTTAACATTTAATAAAGAGAGCTTTTAATAGTATCCTACAAAACTTCCATTCCATCCTTTTCTTCTCTCTCCTGTTGTCCTCTCCTACTATAATTTATAGGGTCAATTATCAAATTATTCTTAACGAGGAGAAGAGACTTAAAACCAGATTAGCTCTTCAGGTAAAAATCGATTAGGCTCTTCTCTTCTTGTTCTTCATCTTGTTTCTTGATCGATTTGAAATTATGTTGTTGTTGTTAAATCTGCGTTTTCTTGCATCAGTTGATTGAATAACCGGTAGTTTACTAATTACATTTGTGTTTCTGTTAATAATTATTGATTTTAGATCTGTGAAAATTTTCCTATTTCAGATCAACTGTTTTCCTGGTAAATTGGAAATTATTATTATTTTTTTAAGCTTTTCTCCTTTTCGAGAGCTTTTACGATCACAGGTTTCATGATTACTTGCTTTTTTGTGATGGGTTTCATTCTTCTTTAACTTCCAGACTTTCAGTTGAATTTCATATTCTTCTCGTGACAAGTTTTTGTTGTTTTCCCCGTTCGATTGGATTAAGCCCACACTAGTTGAGGTTCTCCTGATTTCAATCTTATCCAATTTCGCAGGTGGTAAAACGATGCCGTTTAAGTGATTTCTCAACATTTTCACGATTTTGAAGATTTGGATCAGACCTAGTTATTATTGATTATTTCCAGGCTTCCAGTTCGCTGCAAGATTGAATCAAGTTAGGGTTTTGCTGACTGATAGATTGAAAAATGATGATGTTCGAGGATTTGGGGTTTTGTGGAGATTTTGATTTCTTCTCCTCTGCTCCGATCAAGGAAGTCGATGTTTGTGGGTCCCACACGGCCGGGCCTGAGCTTGAGCCAGAGCCGGAGCCGGAGCCGGTCGTCGAGGACGATTATAGCGACGATGAGACTGACGTTGACGAACTCGAACGTCGTATGTGGCGCGATAAGATGAGACTCAAAAGATTGAAAGAAATGAATAAGGGGAAAGAAGGGGTGGTGGATACTGCCAAACAACGGCAATCTCAAGAGCAGGCGAGGAGGAAGAAGATGTCGAGGGCGCAAGACGGGATCTTAAAATACATGTTGAAGATGATGGAAGTATGTAAGGCTCAAGGTTTTGTTTATGGAATCATCCCGGAGAAAGGGAAGCCGGTGAGTGGAGCCTCCGATAACCTCCGTGAGTGGTGGAAGGACAAGGTGAGGTTTGACCGGAATGGCCCGGCCGCCATCGCCAAATACCAAGCTGACAACTCAATAGCCGGAACGAACGAGGGGTCTAATCCGGTGGGTCCCACCCCTCACACTCTTCAAGAGCTTCAAGATACTACGCTTGGATCTTTGTTATCAGCTCTTATGCAACATTGTGATCCACCTCAGCGGCGGTTTCCGTTGGAGAAAGGGGTGTCACCGCCTTGGTGGCCGACCGGAAATGAAGAGTGGTGGCATCAATTGGGTATGCCGAAGAATCAAGGGTCACCGCCTTACAAGAAGCCTCATGATCTGAAAAAGGCATGGAAGGTGGGTGTTTTAACGGCGGTGATTAAGCACATGTCGCCGGATATTGCCAAGATTAGGAAGCTTGTGAGGCAATCAAAGTGTTTGCAAGATAAGATGACCGCCAAGGAGAGTGCTACTTGGACGGCGATTATTAACCAAGAGGAAGCTTTAGCTCGTGAGCTTTACCCCGATCTTTGCCCGCAGTTGTCATCGCCTGGCGGGAGTGCGACTTTTCCCATGAACGATACTAGCGAGTATGATGTCGAAGGGGTCGACGATGAGCCAAACTTTGACGTCCAAGAGAAAAAGTCAAACCCGAACATGAACAACCTTGGTTTGCTCAAACATCCCATAAAGGATGAATTTGTCACGGACTTGGACTTCAACAGAAAGAGAAAACCGAGCAATGAATTGAATGGCGCGATGGATTGTAAAATCTATACGTGTGAGTTCCTTCAATGTCCACATAGCGAAATTTGCCTCGGTTTTCAGGATAGGAATAGTAGGGACAATCATCAACTTGTTTGTCCTTACAAACATTCTTCAGAGTTCGTTGTCTCCAACTTCAGCATCGACGATATCAAACCGGTCATGTTTCCGCAGTGTTTTGGCCAGTCGAGACCTGGAAACTCTGTTCACTCCACCCCACCTTCGTTTGATCTATCGGGGCTCGGAGTTCCCGAAGATGGCCAAAGGATGATCAATGATCTCATGTCTTTATATGAAAACAATGTACAAGGAAACAACAAGAACACAAATGTGAACACTGGAGTTGTGAAAGATCAACCTTCTCAGCAACCTAGTATCCAGAGGCAAAACGACGGTTATTTTCAGGGTCGAGGTCCTCATGGGATAATGTCTGAGGGTATCGGTAATCATTCTATGCATCGTCCGACGGGGGATAGGTTCGACCAGTTTAAGGTTATGAGTTCTCCTATGAACTCCACCACCGCTAATGAAAACTTCCAGTTAATGTTTGGTTCTCCATTCAATATTCCGACCATGAATTACCCTGATTCATTCGCCGGCGTTTCGACCGATAACCAGTCGAAGCAGGATGTTTCAATTTGGTACTAAGGTTGATCAAGTTGTCTTATGTTCTGTCCTGATCAGGTGTTGTTTAGCCCCCTATTGTTCTCTTAGTTATTTGTGGCATTTTCCTTGCAATGAACTAGTTGTAGATGGGATTAGGCATGGTTGCAATAAGCAAGTGGGTTATGGACCTATGGTCCCCCTGGCCCCCACCCCACCCACCCCACCCAAGAAAAAAGAACACACCACACCAAGAAGTAGTATTTGAATTTTCTTGTACAAGGTAAGGTTTATGTCATTGTGGTACCCGGTCTGTGTCTATCGTGGCTGTATTTTGTTGACTGTGTTTTATTACACCTTTGTCTGGTCATTGTAATGTAATTAGTATATGAAGAAACAGTAATAATTGTTGGCTGTCGAAGTACTTTCGTTTTCTTATAATTGAGATTGGATTTTATGGTTGTTTTGTACATTTTCGCCAAGTGGTAATGGGGTTTAGGTCCACCTTGCCATATTGATCACTTGCGTGCGACACTGGCAAAGTCTTTAATAGGATAATTGCACCACCTAGGATGGTAGTATCTAAACAGTAATAATTAAATGATTACGATCAAGTCGTAATCAAATTACGGGAGCCATATTTATAAATGTAAGAAGTTGATTTGAAACAAAATAACTAAGATGGTGGTTTCTTTAACCAATGGTAAATTTATTTTTGAGGCTCCGTGATATATATAAATGAAAGTTTATTATTCTACTGTATATTGGTTATTTAAAAATTAAAGTTGTTTAATAAGTATCGCCACTAAAGTTGATCCTGTGCGATTTAGGTTGTTCATTACAATGTACATATCAATATACACGGGATCAATCTTAGTATTATCAATATCACTATTTCTCTAAGTTTTATGTCCAATGATTAGTGATCTCTCTTTTCCATAACTCGCCTTGAGTCAAATTTTACGCAAGCCGTATGTGAAACCCTCTCTCTCTCAAAATTGTATCACTATTGTAATTGTTAAGTTGTCATATCTAGACAGCCTCAAATTATAACACTTCATTGAAAAAAAGAATTATATTGACACTAGATTGAACTATTTTAAACTAAAAAGTTACACATATATATAGATCTGATTGTGTTCTCCTGCAATTAATAAAAAATATATATTTGAAATGGTCTTTTTTTTTTTTTTTTTTTTGAATAGTGAAATGGTCTATTTTTAGGTTAGCTTCAAATATTCCAGGCTATGACCTTGAAAAGGTGTAGTAAGAATATTTTTTCTTTTAAAAGAGTTCTTCACTACTTTTTGAATAGAGAAACAAATATATTTGAATTCTACATTTTTTGTTTTTTAAATGTCTTTTTGGGTCGACGGGTTTTCGCAAGCTTAAGTAGTTAACCTAGACTTGGATGCAGGTAGTGAAGATGTAGCTCGTGAACTCCAATTTCGAACTTGACCCACTTTTTAGTCATAACTTTTCCAATATGCACAACAAGGATAATTGAATATTTTTAAGGATAAATTTGAAATTTTAATTATTATTACATTACTGTGCTAATTTATTGTACTTCTAGCATCATTCGATTTAGCATTGTTATATGCTAGAACTAGAATTGCATTGCTTTAGACTAGGTGGACCAATCGTGATTGAACATCTTGTACTCATCTCTATGTCCAAATTTAAATGATTATTAAATTATAAATTGATACTTGAATTATTGGCCTTTTGGCTTAGGTGTTGATCGCAATGCTACTTTGTACTATTCTCCTTTCTTGATCATGTTTTGCAAACTACCCTAGCCGCACTCCACGAATCAAAGAAACAATGCATATAAAATTATATCGTACGTTTATTTTATATTTATTAATTAATAAGACTAAATTATTAGAGTTTATGTGGAGGCATTATATTTTTTGTTACGCAAATGTTGTTCTTTGGTTCATTGACAATCTTTATTTTGCAGCCATTTTCTCACTTTTTATTCAGAATTGGTCCTGAGATTCGGAGGTCCTTAAATGAAATTTTATCAAAAATCCTTGACAAATAAATTTTTCCCGAAAAACTATATACACTAATTCCAAACACAAACTTTTACTAAATAAAAATGTTTAAAATTATGATAATGATAATATAAACTCTTAAGAGATTAAATTGGATTCTAACAAATAATAATTTGGCTTTTACTTAAAAAAAAGTCACTTTACTCACATAAACTTACAAATTTTGGAACTCTTATATTTTGGAGCCCTAAGCAGTTGCTCACGCTGTTTATGCCCAAGACCAGTTCTGTTTACTTTGTTGCTTGGGAACTCTACCCTTCAACAAACTGAAAAAATAAATATCAAAAAGTTATATGAACCGCAATGCCTCTGAAGGATCAAAAGTGCAACAATGGTATACACTTTAACCATCAAATTAATAAGTTGTCTAATAGATGGCAACGATCAAATTAATAAGTTGATCGATAGATGCATATTTACATATGGTAAAATTTGACAAATATAAAAGTATCTAAGTTTACGTATATACAAACTTGTAATTTAAAGTAAAACAAAAATTTCGTATTTTTTTAAAACTTGACCATTTGTTTAAAATTTGCAAACTTTAGACACATTCATAAAACACTATAAAAAAAAAAAAAAGATAATAAGTTGCAATTTCAATGATAAAAAATTTAAAGATTATCTCCAAAAGCCTTGAGAATGAAACGGAAGATGTTGACGCCAAAGTATTATAATTGTGATATTTATGTCATCTTTCAAATTAAATAAGCAAAGACATGCTTGAAAATGATGGCTCCTAAGAAATTATTTGACTTCAAATAAGCCAACTGTCAGTGTTTTTTTTTTTTTTTGAATAGATAAGCCAACTGTTTCAATCAGTTCAATAATGAATATAAAATCTTCACTTCGAAAATAATTGTAGTTAATAAATTATTTAAATTCAACCAGAACATGAACAAAATATCCTTTCATGCATTCAACAACATGGGAAATTAAATTTGTAGTTTTTGGTCCTCATTTGAAATCGTAACACTTTGATCCTCAATTATTAAACACTTTCCAAACACACCCAAACAAATTGAAAGCATCAAACAGGTAGAAGAAGACAAAAGATAAGAAAATCTGTACCTTCCTTACAAACATCTTCACCCTCCCATACATTGCAAACCTCTTGGGATGGTAACGAGACGGGTCCTCCAGTATTTTCAAATCGTAACAAGCTCAAGATTTCTTGATTCGCTTAGATCATGAACTTTTTATCTTTTAAGCACAAAATTCTACTATTTAGCAGTGACAATACTTGTCATTTTATTCCACACAGCATCTCAATCTCCATCCTTTCAGAGCCTCTACTTGTTCCTTGCTATCTCAAAATTTCTTATTGTCTGTATTCTATATCAATTAACGTAGATTAATATTTCTTTCATTGAAAAAGAAAAAAAAAATAACTTTCTACAGTGAAATAAACAACGGAGAAAGTCAAAATTTGACAAACCAACTTACTATATGGTAGATCGATCGGGGATCAGTCGTGCAATTTTTACTATACATTATCCCATGTCATTGATGTCAACAAGCGGATGGTGGAAAATAGTAAGATTTCCATTTTCAAGGACATTTTTGTCCGTTCCTTTGTAATTGTTATATCAAAGGGGTGGGGTGACTTGTTTATGTCCACAAGCAATCACCAACATTTTGAAGCAACATTTCTGGCAAAAGAACATGCTAAGCTTCTTGAAAGCTGTTCTTGAACTCCTATATCCAATATGTTCATGCACCTAGACACACTCCATTACACTTTCCACTACAACAAATTAGCACATTCGATAATGGATACAACACACATAAAGACAACAATTCACAAAGAGTGTGTTTGGGTAAACTGTTATTTTTTAAAAATCGATCTACTTTCTAGACAAAATAGTGGCATAAACTACGAAATGTGTAGATACCATGGCTGATCCTGGAACTCTAGGTGCTCAAGATGAACTTTGAAAATCGGTCAATGTGTCCCCTTTTTTCTTTTTGGTCCATTTTTTTTTTGTTTGTATGACCTTTTTCGGTTTTGACTTAAAAGTTTAAATCCGAAGCCTTATTTATGTTATTTTAGAAATGTTTTCCCTTATTTCTCTTATTTTAGGGGAAAAAAAAATTTGGCATTAGAGACGATGGCCTCCTTCGCTTAAAAGCATAACCGATTCTAGTTGATAGTGATTACTATGATTTTATATGATTTTATATGTGTGATTAATAGTAAAATTTCATATCGATTGAATAATAAAATTTTTACCTCTTTTTCCCCTTGGGCTTGTTCCAGTGCCAGCATTGGGATTGTAAAATAGTCCCAATGTTGACTGCCTCCCCCCCTCCCCCCCTCGACGACCCCCTACATTTAGCGGGGTTGTGAATGCGCGGGAACATATGAAGTGTCCCAACGTTGACAATGGAAAAAACTCATTTTTCCCCTCCTCCCAAAAGATGCTTTTTGGCCTTTAAAAAGTTGGAACGGCCAGTTAGTTAAACAGAAGAATCTGGTACATGTCTACGTAATCTCTTTCATTTTAACTGGCATAACCTATGTACTATGCCGGTTAAACTTTAATATAGTTTCTCATATATAGTTTGGACACGTGTTGCAAGGCTTTGACCTATCAAAATTATAAAAAATGAAAATGTTGCTTTTTTATTATGTTTTATTTATTTTTTATTATGGAACGATAAACCTCCCACTTTTGTTTTTTCTTATTTGTTTATGAAATTATGTAGTCATGGATGCCTACATGCTCTGTCATAATAGTTGTTATTGTTTGTACTTTGACGTGCATTTTCAAATCATTGATCAACGGATCAAACAAATTCTTTTTTCAATTTTGACACATTGGTTGAGTATTTGAGCTTACAGGTGTTTATATTCTTGTACGAAGAAATTCGTGTCCCTTTTTCTGAAAAAATATTATAGTAGCAAAAACTAATATCAAATCAAAGTTTAAATCATTCCAGACAAACGATTCATTTTCACTCTACACAGACGAGAGCCAGAACAAATCACCAAACCACAATCCGAAGACCTCACAATGTCGACCGTCTAGCTCATGAAGAACTTTGAGACTTTGCACATACTAATGTAGAGCCAATCTCCAACTTAGCATGGTGTCTATTGAATTATAGAAGGAAAGAGGAGAGCATAAAATCAACATGGAGAAGGCCGGATTCAGCAAAAGGATTGTGCCATTGGGCAAATAAAACCTATACAGATAGTTAACAGAAAAATTATGATAGTATTACAATCATCAATTAGCGTAATATTTGTGTAATAAGCCAAAAAGAGACAAACGAGGAAAGGAAAAATCACGACACTTATTCATTTACCAAATTAGAGATAAAAAAGCATCTTTGGATTAGAACTAGCTTAAGAGTTATGATGTTTTGCTGCAATTGTGATTTCAAGCTTTAGATTTACCATGTCATCAAACTCATTTATATTCGAATTTGAATTTCGTCAAATAAATCAAATTTACACATCTCCTTAAACCGACACGTGCTGCACAAATCTCCACTATTTATTTTCCAAAGTTCTCTCTTTACTTCATAGTTAAATTGATTAAATTTGAATACTAGCTCTAGTGTCTACCTTTATAACTCAAAATCATTCCTAACGGGCTTTTGCATTCAGAGTATAGTATAACTGATCATCATTGCTTTATGAAGTTTATTTGAATTTAAATCCTAACACACTTCACAATAGTAGGTAAAAATTATGGAGTGTTATGAATATTATATGTATATGAATATTATATGTATTAATGAGGGGAATGAGGGGATGATTTTATTATATTTTATTTATGTGAATGACTATTATACCCTTGATGAAATTATGTAATTACGATTGTACCATTCGAAATTTCTCTATAAATAGGGTTTCAGTTGTTAATAAAATTTACCCCTTAGATTTCTATAGAATTCATTCTCTCTAAACTTTCTCTACTTTTCTATAGTTTTATAACACGTTATCAGCACGATTCTCTAACCCTTAAGTAATATGAAAGAAGTATGCTCTACAGTTGCATCTTCTAGATGATCTTCTCAGATCGTAAACCTGATTATTACAATTTGAAATACTCAATTTTCTACAAATTCTCTCTCTACTCCATTCTCTCTAAAGTAGACAAGCACGATCGCTTCTACTGAATATATACCCAACCAAACGGTAATATAACAATTCATTACGAACACAGGTACGTATTGGTTCATAGAAATCCTTATAATTTACTTCAAATGGTGGGATTAACCACCAAATGAAAAATATCCACACTCTTTATATTAGATAAATAGTTTTACCACCATGAGGGACGGTCTAAGAGATTCTTTATTGATGAAGAATTTATTTATGAATTACTAACTGTTAGACTAAGTTATCAAATAGTTTAATTATCTTACAATTCAAATATTGACATACCCATTTTTGTGATAAGTACAACTATCATAAATTGGGTGGTTGCATGAATTCTTACATCTTTTTGTACTAATATTTACCACACTCAAAGGAGGCATTGCCACCTAGTGGAGGTTTAACTATTTATACAGCTTTATATTAATTAAATTAATTGAGACTATATTATTTGTGTTACATTTTTGTATTAATATTTACCACACTCAAAGGAGGCATTGCCACCTAGTGGAGGTTTAACTATTTATGCAGTTTATATCAATTAATTACATCTTTCTCAGACTACTATTTACTACACTCAAAGGAGGCATTGCCACCTAGTGGAGGTTTAACTATTTATACGATTTATATTAATTAAATTAATTGAGACTATACTATTTGTGTTACATTTTATTACATGTATCTAATATGGTATTCTATCAAGATAATACTACATGATTAATAAATAATTAATCATACACGAAAATGATAAATAAGAAAATATTTTTCTTCTTCAAAATCACTATTAATCTATCCTACTTTTATTAATTATTACTAAACAATATTATATCAACCTACTTTTAAGAGTAATCAAATATATAATGGCAATTATTTTGTCTAGTTAGTTAATATAATAACAATAATTTTTATCTAGTTAATTGATGTTCTAACTTATTTTTAATTATTTTATAGTATGACATCAAATATTACAAAGTTAGAGTTTATGACTCGATATTCTTGGAAAGAATTATCTATCATGGATTCTTGATGCCAAAATGCATTTAAATGCCAAAGGCCTCGGAGATACAATTAAAGAAGGAAATGAAACATCAGAAAAGGACAAGGCAAATGCTATGATCTTTATTCGTCATCATCTTGATGAAGCATTAAAAAATGAATATCTTACAGTTGAAGATCCTTCGGAACTCTGGGAAAATTTAAAAGAAAGATATGATCACCGAAAGCGTAATCCTCCCCAAAGCTCGTTTCGATTGGTTACATTTAAGGTTGCAAGATTTTAAATCAGTGAATGAATATAACTCCGCAATGTTCAAAATCACTTCTACATTAAAATTATGCGGAGAAACAATTACGGATGATGATATGTTAGAGAAAACATTCTCTACTTTTCATGCCTCAAATGTAGTCTTGCAACAACAATATAGGGAACGGGGCTTTAAAAAATATTCAGAGTTGATATCTTGCTTACTTGTAGCCGAACAGAATAACGAGTTGTTATTGAAAAATCATGAATCTCGTCCAACGGGATCTTTACCAATACCTGAAGTAAACAACATGGCGTCTACAAGCCGTGGACAAGGATACAATAGGCGAGGATACAATTTTGGCAATACTCGAGGCCGAGGTCGAGGCCGTGGTCGAGGACGAAATTTTTCATGGCATAAAAGTGGTTATGAAAATTTCCCAAAATTCAAGAAGGCAAATAATCATGGTGAAAGAAGGGGAAATCTCTACAAAAGAAATGTGAATGAATATGGTGAAAGAAGGGGAAATCTCTATAAGAGAAATGTGAATGAATCAACAAGGGAGCCAGATAATTCGTGCCATAGATGCGGCATGAAAGGTCACTGGGCAAAAGTCTGTCGAACTGCTAAACACCTTGTTGATTTATATCAAGCATCTAAAAGGGAGAAAGGAAATAATATTGAGACCAATTTCTCATATAAGGAAGAAATTCCACTCTTGGAGCCATCAATAGCGACACATCTTGAAGTTCTTGATTTTTACTGAACCAAATGAGAATTGATATTTCTTTACAATATTATAATAGTTGTAGTTTCTATCTGTATTTGTATGAAAGATAATAATGTGTATTGTGAGTTTGTGTAATAAATAATGATGTATAATATGTGTGTGGTAGTGTGGATGTGTATGTTTGTAAAATATTATGTTCTAATTTTATATAAATAAAATACTTCATTCTAAAATTAATTATTTCTTTTGAAGGAAAATATTGGTAGCCTTTTGAGTGACTCCAAAGTCATGGATGAAGAAATCTGTTTAGCAGATAGTGCTTCTACACACTCCATATTAAGAAATAAAAAGTATTTTGCGAACTTGACCACAATGAAGAATGATGTAATAACTTGATGTCAGGTTACACAATTATTGAAGGCTCTGGAAGAGCAAATGTCATATTGAAAGGGGGAACACAAATTATTATCAATAATGCCTTGTTCGCCCCTAAATCAAAAAGGAATCTATTGAGTTTTAAAGATATACGGAGTAATGGATACCATATTGAGACAGCAAAAGAAAATAATACAGAATATCTATATATAACTACTATGATTTCCAAAAGGAAACATGTGCTAGAAAAAATGCCCGCATACTCTTCCGGTCTGTACTATACCAATATTAGTACAATTGAAGTACATGTTACATCTAGCCGGAAGATTGAAAATCCAACCGATTTTAATATTTGGCATGACCGTTTAGGTCATCCTGGCTCGACAATGATGAGGAGAATAATTGAAAATTCAAGCGGACATTCTCTTCAAAAGTCAAAAGATTCTCCAATCTAGTGAATTTTAGGTGTCTTTGCATGTTCTCAGGGAAAATTGATTATGAGACCATCACTAGTTAAAGTCGGAAATGAATCTCCAACATTTCTGGAACGGATACAAGGTGATATATGTGGACCTATTCACCCGCCATGCGGACCATTCAGATATTTTATGGTTTTAATAGATGCCTCCACAAAATGGTCCCATGTATGCTTGTTATCCACTCGAAATATGGCATTTCTTGAGATTGCTCGCACAAATTATAAGGTTACGAGCACATTTTCCAGTTATCCAATCAAAACAATCCGATGGATAATGCTAGTGAATTTACATCACATGCTTTTAATGATTATTGTATGTCAATTGGAATAAAAGTTGAACATCCAGTTCCCTATGTTCATACTCAAAATGGTCTAGCTGAATCATTTATTAAAAACCTCCAACTAATTGCTAGACCATTATTCATGAGGACAAAACTCCCAATTTCCGCATGGGGATATGCTATTTTACATGCAGCGGAACTTGTACGGTTAAGACCAACGTCCAATAATCAATTCTCCCCATTACAATTGGTATCGAAAAAGGAGCCTAATGTTTCTCATTTGAAAATATTTGGTTGTGCAGTATATGTACCCATTACTCCTCCACAACGTACTAAGATGGGACCTCAAAGAAGATTGGGAATATATATTGGTTTTGAATCTCCATCTATAATTAAATATCTTGAACCCAAAACATGAAATATTTTTAATGCACGTTTTGCCGATTGTCAGTTTGATGAAATAGTATTCCCACCTTTAGGGGGAGAAGATAAAAAGTTGGAGAAGGAAGTGACATATAAAAGGTTGGAAAAGGAAGTGACATGGAATACTACAACATTATCCAACCTAGATCCTCGCACTGGGACATGCGAGCAAGAAGTTCAAAAGATAATTTACTTACAAGGAACAGCAGATCGATTGCCAGAAGCTTTTACAGACGCTAAAGGAATAACTAAGTCACATATTCCAGTTGAGAATACTCCTATGCGAATTGAGATTCCAAAACAAACTGAAATCGCAAATGAATCAAGAACAAAATTAAAGCGTGGAAGGCCCATCGGATCAAAAGATAAAAATCCTCAAAAAAAGAGGAGAGCAAATGCTCAAAATAATTGCAGTAAGGAGGCAGAAGATATAAATGAATCATTAGATGCAATCGAGCAAGAACCTCCGAGAAGGTTCAGTACATTGAAAATGATGAAATTAACGATGAAATCTCTATGAACTATGCTTTCACAAAAAGGAGATGGAATAGAAAAGGAACGATCGTCAATAATGCATTTGCATATAATGTAGCACTTGATATAATCAATGAAGTTGAAGATATTGAACCACAATCTGTTGATGAATGTCGACGAAGAGATGATTGGTTAAAATGGAAAGAGGCCATTCAAGCAGAATTAGATTCGTTAGAAAAACGTAATGTTTTCGGACCTATAATGCAAACACCAAAAGGGTTCAAACCAGTAGGGTATAAATGGGTATTCGTATAAAACGAAATGAGAAGAATGAAGTAGTGAGATATAAAGCACGATTGGTTGCACAGGATTTTCGCAAAGACCTGAATTGACTATGAAGAAACATACTCCCTGTAATGGATGCAATTACTTTTCGATATCTTGTCGGTTTAATCACATGAGAAGCTTAATATGAGGCTAATGGATGTAGTTACTGCCTACTTATATGGCATAATCGACAATGATATCTATATGAAACTCCCTGAAGGACTGAGATTGCCTGAAGCACATCATTCGAATGATCGTGAAATTTATTCGATAAAACTCCAGAGATCATTATATGGATTGAAACAATCTGGGCGTATGTGGTATAATCGCCTAAGTGAATATCTTCTGAAAGAAGGATACAAAAACAATCATATATATCCATGCGTCTTTATAAAAAGGTCAATTTCAGGATTTGTCATTATTGTTGTATATGTAGATGATCTAAACATTATCGGGACAAATGAAGAGATTCCAAAAACAGTTGATTATTTAAAAGCAGAATTCGAGATGAAAGATCTTGGAAGAACTAAGTTTTGCTTTGGCTTGCAAATTGAACATTTAAAAGATGGGATATTCTTACACCAGTCTACATATACAGAAAAGGTCCTTAAGCGATTTTATATGGATAAAGCACACCCACTAAGTACCCCAATGAGTGTTCGGTCTCTTGATGTGAAAAATGATCCTTTTAGACCTCGAGAGGAAAATGAAATTGTGCTTGGTCTGGCGTACCATATCTTAGTGCAATAGGTGCACTATTATATCTTGCTAATAATACAAGACCAGATATATCTTTTTGCGGTAAATCTATTGGCAAGATATAGTTACGCTCCAACACAGAGACCTTTGGAATGGAATCAAACATGTGTTCCGCTACCTTCGAGGAACAAATTGATATGGGCCTATTTTACTCAAACAAAACTAAATCAATTAGTTGGTTATCTTTGTCACGAGGATATTTATTTGATCCACATAGAGCAAAATCTCAAACAGTTATCTATTTACATGCGGAGGAACTGCAATATCATGGCGGTCGATCAAGCAAACACTCACAGCCACGTCTTCAAACCATGCAGAATTGATAGCAATATATGAAGCAAGTCGAGAATGCGTATGGTTGAAATCAATGATACAATATATTCGAAAGAGTGTGGTTTATCCTCTATTACAACCAATCCAATCATTATGTATGAGGACAATACAACTTGCATAACTCAACTAAAGGATGGATACATTAAAGGCTGACAGATCTAAACACATTTCACCAAAGTTCTTTTTCACTCATGAACTTGATAAGAATAATGAAATTGATGTACAACAAATTCTCCAAGGATAATCTTGCGAGATCTATTGTGAAAGCATTGCCAACCGCAACATTTGAAGGATTGGTGCACAATATTGGGTTGCGAAGATTTAAAGATATCAAGTGATATTACATTGATGAGGAGCATTTTGCGCTGTACTCTTTTTCCTTCGTCCAGGTTTTATCCCATAGGGTTTCTTGGCAAGGTTTTAACGAGGGCAAATGCTCTAATACTCCTATCTTGTTGACGAAATGAGGGGGAGCAATATTTTGGCAAAACACTACATAACCACTCCAAGTTTTTCTATAATCAGTTTAGAAGATAATTTCACAAATAGTCATTCAAGGGGGAGTGTTATGAATATTATATGTATATGAATATTATATGTATTAATGAGGGGAATGAGGGGATAATTTTATTATATTTTATTTATGTGAATGACTATTATACCCTTGATGAAATTATGTAATTACGATTGTACCATTCGAAATTTCCCTATAAATAGGGTTTCAGTTGTTAATAAAATTTACCCCTTAGATTTCTATAGAATTCATTCTCTCTAAACTCTTTCTACTTTTCTATAGTTTTATAACATGGAGAAAATTCTATATAATTTTCGATCAATCATAGAATTGTCTCCATGTGCATTTTGAGATGCATGCATATATTTTAACATATCTTGGTTACATGATTTAAAGTATTTATCGTACACTAGTTAAATATAAAAAAATAAATAATAAATAATGTTTAAATTATTGGAACTACTCGTCTTAACAAAATTAATTTAAGGTCATATTTTTCTTCTCATTTTACTTCGTTCTCTTTCAACTTTGAATTTGATCAGACAAATCATATCTACATATCTCGTGGGACTTGCATGTAATACACAAATCCCTACCATTTAACTTCTTCCATTTTCTCCCATATTTCGCACAAAAATGCATAAAAATGTGAATGCTTAGAACATCCAATGGCAAATCCCAATTAATCCCATCCCCCAACCCAACCCTTTTTCGGTATATGTATAATTTCAAAAAAAAAAAAAAAGGTTTTTTCATATATCTTTTGACCAATTTTTAGTTTAAATCTATTAATTCAAAATATTACCTACATCATTCGTTACAAAAGGTGCGACGTTCGTGCTTACCGTTAGCTATAGAAGCAAGAGTATTACTCTCTTCGTCCCGATTATATGGTCCACTTTGTGTTTACACAGGAATTAAGAATAGTATAGGAAATAACAATTATGTAAACAAATTTCCTAGAATATCCTTATTTAATTTATAGTGTGTATTAAAAGTAGTATTGGAAAAGACAAAATGAAGGTATAATTGTAAATGAATATAAAAGTGGACCATATAATTGGGATATCCCAAAAAGGAAAAATGGACCATATATTAGTAATTGGAATATCCTAAAAAGGAAAAATGGACCATATAATCGGGATGGATGGAGTAAAATAATTAGTTGGACAACAAAAGGTGAATTCGCACACTTGTACATGGAAGTTTATGGACCAGAGTGGCTACCATTTGGGCTTTAATTGTTTGATCCAAATCCACAATCACATTGATCAAGTATGAAAACAAGGGTACCACTTGAATGGGCAAAAATGTTTCTTGTATAAGAGAAAATTTAAGTTGTGTCATGTTTTTAAGCGGATGAGTTTTAATGTATTTTTACAAGTAGGAAGAGACAGAATGAGTGGAATTGAATGGTGGAGATTTAATAAATGGAGTGCATTAAAATGCATTTTTAACTTCACGCTAACACCCTAATTAGAAAAATCATTTTCTTCACACCCAGCATCGCATTAATCACTGCATTGTTGCGTCAACCTCTGTCCAAAAGAATGGCCAAAGCCTTTTTGGAGCTTCTTACTGCCCTGTCTTTCCTTCCTTCTTGCCCAGTAAAAGACCTTTTAACTGTACTTGTTCTTTTGCATAGAATTTATGGGTTTTGTCTTGTTTGACTCATTTACTGTTAGTTCAGTAGGGTTTTGCTGTCAAGAAAAAGTTTGGGTTTGCTTTGAGGTATATTTATTGTGAAATGATTGTTTGGAATTATTGCACAGTTCATCTGTATTCTGTACAGAGGATGGACTTTCTGTATGCACATTACCTGTTCGACGTTTTGCCTCTGCAGAAAAAAATAAAAAATAAAATATTTTACAAATTAAATTTTGTTGCCACAGTTTCCCAATTGGGATTTGGTTACTGCGTTTTTCAATTTCCTGAAGTTGATGGAGTAATTTGTCGCAATCTCAATATGTGCAAAGGAACCAGATATTTCAGCCTACGTGCACAAATTGCGTTGACCATATGTTGTCTTTCGAGAGAAAATCATATTGACTCTAGGGAGAATATTCAAGAGTTTTGGGCCTCTAGCCCAAAATCATGGTGTGATCCAGAAGCAGATTGAAGGCCCAGCCTATTTGATCCATCCTTTAACTTGGCCCGAGCTCTTTTGTCTTGATCCAATCCATCATTGAAGCCCATCAGTTGTGCCTGAATGACTACCAACCAACCACTGGATTGCCCCTGATAGTCTCTACTTTTCTGAGTGATGAGAGAAAAACCCAGTATGGAGCCCTTAAATTAGTGCCATATTTGTGTGATTTGGGTTGTTGACTAGGGTTAGATCTGTGGTTTTATTTTGAAGCAAGGAAGTTGTATTGGATTGGATCTGTATTTTTCAAGGTTGACCAAAGGTTGTAGAGCCCCAAAGGGAGACGTAGTTGATTACTGTGTGTTTCCTGCAAACTTCCTGCCTTAGTGGCAAAACAATTCCAGTGTTCTGTAATCCTTTTACTTATTTTTTGTTTCCACTGGTATTTTTATGTTTGATTAGAGTATTATCACAATTTCGATTCAAAACCCTAGTTTGTGACATTGTTTCTAATTCTAATTGTTAATCGGGTACGAACTCTAACCCTAACAAATATCAAGGCACAGGATGAAGTAGAAGTCACTTTAGACTATTTTGAGAATAGAATTGTATATCTTTAAAGAAACAAATATAAAAATACTCACATAAGATATACAAGTTTGATTATCCCTCATCATTGTATATCATGTTGTATTGTGATTTTCTCGTTTTATAAAGCTGAGAGAAATTTCTATATGATAATATTATGGACATATGGTTCATAATTTTTTATTTTTTATTTTTTTGGGTCATTGTTAACACGTTGTATTGTGATTTTCTTGTTTTATAAAGCTGGGAGAAATTTCTATATGATGATAATATTATGGACATATGGTTCATAATTTTTTATTTTTTATTTATTTATAGTTCGTAAATTTTAATAAGTCCATACATCCATTCTAACAACCATCACGTAATTATAATTAAGAAATTGTTACGTGTATAATTAAGTTTTCTTTTTATAATTGAATTTCTTCGTACTTAGCTTACGTCTAACCGCTACAAAGTGACATTACCAATATATTATATTACACACTATCAATTAACAATATGAGAAATATTCTTTACGCATTTCTCTTAACAAATTTATCCAAGTATTTACAGTTTTTATTAGTTCCACTTTAGTCAGCAGTAGTTTGTGTACCGTGAAACACTAAGTCTAAAAAAGACTACGTAATGAATTAGTTTATGTACTTAATTGTACATGTAATGTTGTTTTTTTTTTTTTTGACTTCAAGATGAGACAGGTAATGAAACACGAATTAAAATAGCAAATATGGACTCATACAAAACTCATACGACACGTGGATTCAACATTTATGTATAAAAAAGTTGAAAGAAAAATTATGTTGCAATATTGAGATATGTGTGTGCGCGCGTGCGCGAGCGTCTTTTCCATTTGGAAAAATCCATGAAGAAAATGATGTAAAAATTAACAATCAGCTATCTTGCAAATAATAATAATCTACAATTAAATTATTAACAATTAAATAATAAACTTAACCCTAGAGATGCCTTGCCGGTCCGCCGGAGAGGTTTGAATGGATCAAAATAATTACAATATTACATCGATCAATTATCTTTACATATACAATTTTAACATTTTAAAATATACAACATAGTTTATCATTTTTTATTTTTTATTTTTTATTTTTTGTAATTTAGTGTATGTTGTTCTTAATGGAAATATCCAATTTGCGTGATTAGGTACACTCAACAAGCTCTTATTTAATGCTCCGATTTATCCCAAATTAATTTTGTTGAATCACTTATTGCTTGGTCAAGATTATTAAACAAAATTACAATTCGAAGGTCTTATTATGCCAAGATGATTTGTCCAGATGAATTTACAAAAATGGGCACATTAATTTTGTGCCTTAGTGTTTGAAATTGCGTGACACATAAAAGAATAGATTTATGTAAGTATAAATCTATCTTGTTAAGTTGTCAGCGTTGGCAGAAAAAAATTTTCCCAGTACTGGCCAAAACAACTACCCCCTCAGGCCCTCGCATTCAGGGGGGTTGTGAGTGGTGATGTCAGCATTGGGAGAAATTTTTTCTTAATAGCGTTGGCAATATAACTTTGTTGAAGTATATATATGGTAGACTAAGTCGAACATTAGATCAACGTAACATTACAACATAAGCCTCATGCTCCATACTTGGTGCCCTATTGTGAGGGGATAAATTCTATGACGAAGGCTTATAAAATAAATAATCACCGTATAAGTGTTTTGAGTTATTTTTCTTAATAAAGTGAACTTTTTGAGATAGAACTCAAATCTTGACATGATATCAGAACCTATAAAATTCTAACGAACAATCGATTCAATTAGGATTCAAAAGGAACACGCATTTCCAATGCACAATCTATCAAACTTCTTGTATTGATCATAACATTATTGTCATTACTCGATTGGAAAAGAAAATTATTATTATTATTATTGCCCCCCGAGAGAGGGGGGGGGGGGTTTCAGGATTGGAAAAGCAATTATTTATCTAACTATTATGGCGTGGAGGTTATAGTGGAATATTAAAGGAAATGGTCATCAACTAGACTCATTCTATATTACCTAAGAGACTGCTCAAGAAACTCAGTATAACATTTCTTCAACACAAATCAAATCAATCTCTCATCAAAACTTTTCCTCGATATCTTGGTCTCTCACACGAGGTAACATAACTTCTTCACTTGTGTTTGATATGCTCAACTAGAGAAAAAAGTCTTCGTGAGTTGGTTTTTGCGTGCTTATCATGCTTTGCAATGAATCTAGTATGAAAGATGCATGTTTTCTACTTTTCTTGGTGGAGTTTCGTTTCATTTAGTGGGAACTCAAGAAAAAGCATTGATTGTTGAAAGATTAATTGTTTTTCTCTTTTAACATGTAATATATGATTAGAGGTTAGCCCGTGTTCTTCCACAAGTTTTAACACATTTTTATATATTTTTACACACAAATCTCGTGGGACTTATCTGTACTACATAAATCTCCACCATTTAATTCCACTCATTCTCTCCTATATCACATCAAATCACATAAAAACACACATCCTAACACCCTAGTCAAAATTTTTTGCGTAGCATTTATAAGTTATTATTTTACCATTTTATCAAAATTAAGTGTCACTTTCAATTTGAATATTTCTATTACTATTATTTTCAGTCCACTTGATAATTGCTAACGTATGAACTATCTGAACCCTTCTTTATTATCTATGACTATTTATTCATTTTAGGATGCATAAATCATAAATCTGATGAAGGTTTAGGTAATCACATTGACAATTTGGACCCATCATCGAGGCATCTAGAATTGAATGGAATTTGTCAATGTGATTACCTAAAACATCGTTCTCTATGATATATTTACTCATATTTTGTTAGAAATATCATGGAGATTTTGTTAGAAATATCATGGAGATCACATTCAAATATTTGTTACTCTGGTGGTTTAGTGTTATAGTTTTTAAAATAATTTATTTTTATTGAATTCCGCTGTCCGTAGTAGATCAATAACTAGAAATTTGTTACATAAACAAAATGATAAATAGTAGGAATCGTTTCCATACATCAATACACTCCTTGGAGAAGACTAATGCTAAACACACCTCTGGTTGACATCATTTTCGTATGAGCGTGATGGGTTGTCCTCGTTATTGAGCAATTCCATCCTTGATGTTATGGGAATGTCAATTTCGATGTCAAATTGAAGTGCGTGTAGCATTACCGCTTGAAAAACTAACCACTATTAAATGCCTACATCACTTTCGGTGTTGTAAATTTCTCTTGTACATATTTTTTTGTAGAAATGTTTCTTCTTGACAATTATGTGATGCTTTAATATTAGACGGTACCATAAGAGATGCTATTTATAAGCGGTCATGACCAGTAAGCTGTATTGTAGCATTAATACATTTGTCATTTTAAATCTTATATTTAAGATAACAAATTAATTACAGTATTGTGCATTCACTCTCATATTATAAATAATTTGTTAGCGGTCATAATAAATACTCCTCCATCCCAAATATATAGACATTTATTATTTTTCATGTGAATTAAGAATCTCATTGAAAAAGTAAATTATACAAGTATTTTTCTATTTTATCCTTATTAATGTGTTTAAAAATTATTAGAATCAGCAAATGACTTTAAAATATTCCATTAAAATAGGGTATAATAGTAAAAAAAATAGAAATAAACCTATATAATTAGAATATCCAAAAATAGAATAAACGCCTTTATATTTGAGACTTATGGGGCATCATTATTGAGATGATTTACATGACCACCAATGCCTGGCGATAAATCCACATCAAATTCTTATCACCGTGAAATTGATATATTACTAACCCTACGATAATTTTTATTATCCTAGCAATGATGTGGCGTGTTAGGATTGGACGTGCATCACTTAAGTTGTCCAACAAATTTAATTTCAATATGTCACATCAATATTGAGATAATAAAAATTATTCCGATAATATATCCAACCTATTTATCAGGGATTGGTGGAAACCAGCAGCCAATCCGACGACGCGGTGCCTAACACATTACGCGTTTCCTTTACACGTACAATTTCAATTAATTTGATTCATATATATATTCTCTCTCATATTCACACGCACCGTCACGCACTTACTTAAAGCAGACAGATTTGCATACATACAACACCGAGGACAAAGCTTTGAATTAATCAACAAATTCTCACCCAGAAGTTTGTGTTATATTTTTTATTTTGAATCCACTTTGCTCTGTTAATCCGTAAGTGTTCTACAGAATACAGAATGGCAGATCGAGTTCATCCAATCACCATTGACGCGCCGGCGCCACCTGCACCGCCGCCAACATCGGCGGAGAAGAACTCCAGAGACGGTCCTCAGCCGCCGAAACCAGAGCCTAAATCGAATCCAGTGCCGCCTCCTCAGTCGACTTATGTCGTCCAGTTTCCCAGAGAGCAAATCATCCGCCGTCCATCGCCCGAAAATGCACGCAAATTTCAACAAGCTGAGTCGCCGGAAAAACCGTAGCTGCTGCCGACGCTGCTGTTACTGCACTGTGTGCCTCCTTCTACTTCTCGTTATCGCCGCCGCCATTGCCGCTGGGGTGCTCTACCTCGTCTTCCGTCCAGAAGCTCCGAAGTACACAATAACCTCCGTCGCTATAAAAGGAATGAATCTGACGTCAAGGCCTTTCATATCGCCGGAATTTGATGTCACCGTCAGGGCGGATAATCCTAACGACAAGATCGGCGTATACTATTCGAAGAACAGCGCCGTTAACATCTTTTATAACGATGTCAAGTTGAGCGACGGCGTTTTACCCGCCTTTTACCAGCCGAAGAACAATGTGACGGTGTTCAAAACGGCATTGAAGGGGTCCAACATAGTTCTGGGAAGCGCCGTTAGGCGGTCGTTAATTAACGGGCAGAATTCGAACAAAGTGCCGCTTTTGGTAAAAATAAAGTTACCCGTTAAATTTAAGGTTGGGTCCTTGAAGACATGGGAATTTACCGTCAAGGTTAAATGTGACATCACCGTGGATGCTTTGAACGACAAATCGAGTATTTTGTCTAAAGACTGTGACTATAGTGTGAGATTCTGGTAGATAATTTTTATCTTCGACGAAATTTCGTGTAACGGATTTGTGGAATACTTTAAATTTTTTTCACCATTGGTAGCCCTTAGAGTTGCAAACTTGAGAATTAGTATGTATTGTGTGATTTGTATATGCACATTGTTACGTATATATACCCTGCTATGGTGTGACTTCGTTCCTGGCCCAGGGATATGGTCTCTCTAACACGAACAACGACCATTATGCATCAATGAAACATATAAACAGCATACCGAAACATATTAATTACACACCTTTAAATCGGATCAATCTCCATGCAGGGTAAATAGGACTACAAATAAATACACAGAAAAAAGACCAGTGTTGAAAGATACATTTCACTGTATGTATGTATGTAAAAGATGAACAAGATATTTCTTCCCATAAGTCTTGATTTTTTTCTGCACATTTCAAATAATCATTTCCATAAATTTAGGGAGTTCTACTGATAAAAGTACAACAGCCAATTATTAACCTTAAAAAGATATGCTTGTCCAAACATTTTACACAGTAACATATGTCATAATTCATAAACCTATAACTAGTAACTCCCCAGTTCCCAACAAAGTGTCCAAAACATCTGTATAAACATTAAATACATTCTCTATGAATCCCCTTATTCCCATCCGATACCAGAAGTTCCCAAAAACTCCCTAAGATTTTACTCTTTTATTTCTTTTACCACATAGATGGTCTTTCTCTGTATTCCTAAAAGATTTGTTTTTTTGTCTTTTGCCATTACTTTCAATCTGTACCCTCAACGGTATTTGCAGCCAAACCAAAACCCTAAAATCTATTTACTGCAATTTAGACAAAAAGGAATCAAGATTGAGCCTTGAGTTTATTGTAGTTTTCTTTTGCTGCTTCTATGGTCGTCTGGAGATCACTGAAAATATTCACAGATGACTCAGAAAAGTTGGTTAATTGGCCAAGAAAACCCGCCAAGCTCGTCCGGAACCTATCAAAACCCGTTATCCAATCCCCAGAAGCTTCAGCTCTCAACATATTAACACCCAAATCGTCATCACTGGTTCCAGGAATCAGATGGGAGTGAGTAGCACCCTTCTTTTGGTGGGTCTTCTCTTGATGAGGTAAAAAGTGAGAAACTTCAGCTGCCAAATGTTTGACAGAATCCACAACTTCTTGCGAGGGCAATTTGTTGATCATCTCCAACCAGGTATCACACATTATGTATATGGGTGGGCCGTGGTTTCTTTTAAGCTGCTGATTCATCCTTCTATTTCGTCTTGACTTGTTTTGTTCAAGATCAACGACGCACTTTAAAAGCCACTTATCAATTGATTTGACATATAATTTCTGGGCACCAATCCATTCTGTGAAGCTCGATGTTAGAGAGTTAAGTTCATTGGCGAGATGAATGGCGACCAGTTTATGGGAATCAGATTGGACGGCGAACTTTGTGCACCGAGGAGCGTAAGATATTGATATGATGTGAAATTGCAGCTTGTGGCATTCAAGCATCATATTCCACATTCTCCTCAATCTATCATTTGCAAGAAGATTAAAAGCATAGGAAACCAATTAGCTAAAGCCCAGCAGAAAATTTACAAAAATTAGGACAAATGTTACTGATTTACTGTGAGCCATGTAGTTTTCATGTAAGGATGTAAAGAGTTCATCATAATTCAGAAGACACTAAGTTTCTATAGCAGTCACAGTGATCATCAGATCATGACAGAAGATAGTCCATGAAATATTATGTGCGCTCACTTGGTATAGTTCTTCAGGAGAAATGGTTCATTTGGGAGAATGTATGGTTGAAGACTCATTGAAAGTACGGTTTTATATGTTTACTTTTATTTATTTATTTTTAATGTGCGGGTAAAAATGAACCTTCTTGAGAGGATGAATACCAAAGAAGCACGTAAACATTTGGCTAAGCACAAAACTTATACTAGTAAGTTTACATACAAGTAACTAAGTTCCAAAATTCTCAAAGCTAGGCAAGTTGCTTTTTTTTTTTTTTGAACTAAGTTTTACGTTGCTGTCAAAATAGACAACTTCTGTTAAGAAAAAGTGTCTTATCCCATCTGTTTGGAACAAAAACTTATTAAAATTACGTACAAGTTACTTATAAGCTCAGCCAAACATGTTAATCCAACAATTAACTGCATTTGATGACAACTCTGAATTAAAAGAGTTAACCTTTCTATTGAAGATATACCCTGTTTTTATAGTTTGCTAAGAATGATCCATATGTACAAAATTCATAACTAACATCCAAGATGATTTGACTGACTAATTAATAAAGTAAATAGAAAAAGACAAAGATATATACATACCCATCAATTAACTCTTCAAGTTGTGGCTGAAGCTCCGTATCTCTAATTTCTTCAATTTTTTTTGATATTGAGTCAATCCTATGAATTGCAACTCTAATTCTTGAGTGCAAATCCTTGACTACAGCACGTATTTTGTCGGTTTTCATTCCCTGTGATTCTTGCTGTCTAAGCATTTTACACTTCTGATCAAAATGACCTCTGAGCACTTGAGCGGCCTGAAAAGGGAGTATCAATTATCAGTTCACTTTCTCTATTCCTAGGAGAAAATCTAAATATTTAGTATGTATATATGTACCATGTGCGAATTCAAATTTTGACACATACCTTAACTTCGTCATAAAGCTTCTTCTCCCATACATACAGCCTATCCAAGGTCGAGGCATGACTTCCAGAAACCATACAGAAGTTGTCAAAGAGATTGTTAGTGATACCCTCACCATCATCTACAGAGTTTGCACTTAAGAGATTCCTAGGACGAAGCGAACGAGATGACATAGTCCGGTGCCAAGTAATGAATTTCACAGAAGTTTGAGGTGGCTCTACATAATAATGAAATTAAAACCAAATGAGGAATCCTGTAAAGGAATGGAAGACCTAACTAAGAATTCAATATTAGGAACAAAGATTCTATACAATTCCACGCCCATATCAATTAATTCAAAAATAACAGTTAGTAACTAAAAGCAAAAGTAGTGTCAAATGCCGTTTGCTTAGCAACGAAAAGTTGTAAGTCATTCAGGCTTAGAAGTGTTCTGTTCAGTTCTCCCTGGTCAAGGAAGATGAAGATTATGTACTTCAAACATTCGCCAAGTATCTCATAGCAGATACTGCAGTGGCTAACTGAATGCTCTGGAATGATTAATACATACCTTCCTTGACCTCACTTGGATCATCCCCACAAGAGAAACATGATTTCAGTAATGCTGAGCTCAACGATCCACCTGCCACAAGAAATTTCCTTAAGAAGCTTGCACAGAAAAGAAAAGAACATCCAGAAAAGCGTAGAAGACAAAATTAGTCCAAGTGTTCTGTCTATCTACTGTTTTTGGTGGCCACCCCATTTCGGTGCTATTTGGTGCAGAACATTCTCATAAATGTAATCAGAGGGGATAACAAGGCAACTATGTAACTCATAGAAGTTGCCTTCCTTTTCCTCCCATTTTTTTCAATAATAACTGCAAGATTCTAATCCAAAATTTTGAGAAGCAAAATATTCAGGTTTCATAGAAGAAACCTCATAGAAGAAAAACTGCATGTGCCAGTGTTTCATTGAATGAGATAGGGAGAGAGAGGAAGAGAGATATTACGTTCTTTCCCAGGGAAAATTGGACGGAAATGGAATTTGTTTGCTTCAAGCATCCGGGGAACTTCTTTTCCAGATTCAGATGCCTTGTGAAACATATGCTCAATATCCTTCATGCTTGAAAAGAAGTCCTTAGGTGCAGCTCTATCTTCTTCCTCAGTTTCTTTCATTGGCGTTATCTTCACATCATTCAAATGCTCTTTTCTAGAAGATGTGCCTCTCAGTGGTGATAAATCAGGAGAGTTATCTTTCTTCAAATTTGAAACCTTGGTTTCTGATGCTGCACTCTCTGTGGACCTAATAGGGGAGTTCTTATTCATAACATTTTCTTTGGCCGCTTTAACTTGCTCAATCTCAAACTTTGTTTCTGAAGCTTCAGACTCTGTGCACAGATTGGGTGCAACATCATCGACAACATTTTCTGTTGCCCTGGTCACATTTTCAAAACTTCGAACAAGTGTTTCTGTAGGAGGTTCGTCAAATTCGTCTTCTGAATCATGAGATTCTACCCTTCCAGGTGAGGAGACCTTCTCTTCTACACCTTCTGAATTAGGAACTCCCTCCTCTTCCATAAGCTCTCTAATCTCCCCAAAATACTCCGAATCAAATCCTCCCCTGGCGTCTTGTGAAGAAAAATGATTGTCAATTGGATGAAAAAGACCAAAATAATCCCATGGTGGAGTTTCTGAGGGGATAGAAGGTGTTTCAAATGATGACACTTCAGGTCCTTCGGTGGAACGAGGAGTGGTGCTCAGAGGAGTCGTCGAAGCAACTGATACTGTCACAGGTACAGAAGGCTTTTCCTCAACTTTCTTGGAAAATGTACCTCTAAATCTCATATGATGTGCCTGGTGTCGACTTGTAACTGGTGGTGAAGGAGAAGGTGATTTATTCACAGGAGCATCCACATTTTGGGAAAGAGACCGAGAGGAATTTGAAAACTGTGAGATAGACCTCTCCAGTAAGGCGTTTGGCTCTGGCGTCCCACGTGTGTCAATTTGAACAACCGATTCAACTTGAGAATCAGGTTCGACGAAACTCCTCAAAGCAGTCCCTATGATCTTCAATTCTTCTATATAAGCAATATGAGCCGCTGCTAGAGAACACCTTCCATTAAGTGCTTGTTTGATTAATTTCTTTCGCTCACGACAAAGCTGTAGGCCCTTATCTTCATCCAATCTAGAATTTGAAGCCCCCATTTAATGATAGCCAGATCAGCATACGGGATTCTTGATTCGGCTGAGAAATTATGAATCAAAAATAGAAGGACGGTGATCGCTTGTCCTAATCCATTTAATAACATCATAAAAGTTTTGATGAGAAAAATAGCACATCTTGTCCAAATTAAGACAGAATATAATCAACACAGTAGCACGCCGTTTCATCATCCAAACCACATCCCCCATGTTTTTCCGCCAACGGAACAACATAAGAAGTTCCATAGAGTTGCCATTAACAAAAGCTTGCCAATTTTGCTAGTTGGGCGAAATTGCACATATAAAACACGCAATAGTCAATAAAAGAAAGGAATTATACTGGTGATCACTACTAGTAAGAAATATCAAAGCACGGTTTCTGAAACTAGGGAAGCTAGAATCAGTAAGTTCTCTGTAATCTAAAATTCCCAATTTCAAAGACTAATAAAATATCAGAAGATGAGAAATTCCACACGAATTCATGACTAACAGTCAAAATCAAGGAAAAGGAACAAAAAATCAAAATCCAACAATACAAAACTTGGACTCCTGCAAAACAAATTATTAATTTTAAAATATACAGAAGCTGGAAAATCCAAGAAATTGAAAACCCAAATCAATTAGAATTCCAATGAATCTAGCTCACAAACTAATCGATACCAATCAGATTGCTCACACTCACCAAAATTTTCAATTAAAACTAAAAGGATGAAAACTTCAATTAAGTCAAGTCAATCGAGATTCAGAACACCATAGCAGATCAACAGAACTGAATTAAACCGACATCAAAAGCACAAAAGCGCTTCGCCAAATTAAAACTGGAAACAGAAAGTACCCGCTACAGCGAATTCGTATGACTGATTCTTACCAGAGAAAGCTTATCTGAAAGCTGAAGTCAATCGATAACTTTCAGACACTTGATGGCGACGGTGCAGAAGGCGCTTGGATTTCAGTGAACGATCAAAACCACACAACCTGTATGATTTTGGAATTTTGCAGAGAGAAACTTTTCCAGATTGTGCGTGTACGAGAGCGATTCTGTCAGAAATGAAAAAGGCAAATCACAAATCACACACACCAACACACACAGTGCGTAGAGAGAGGGAGTTTGCATGCAATGAATAAGGTGCAGAGGACGACAAGAGAGTAATGTGCCGATTGTGGACCCCACTTCACCATTTTTATTTTCAACTTTTGAAAAGATTTTCTTTTCTGAACAATTTTCTGCCAAAGTCTTCTCTTTAATTATAATTCTTTTTGCCAAGATGAAAAGCTAAAATGGAAAAGCGTTACTTCTACGCGGCTGCTGAAGTGTTCTTACTTCTTAGTGGGGAAGGAAGTGTTTAATGACAATTTTACCCACCATCTACCGCGTTAATTTCAAGTGCTTTCGTTGTGTGCATTTTGCATCTGATAATCACTATAGAATTTGTGTATTGAAACAAGCTACACTTAACAATATTGAACCGCAGTCATTCAGTTCATGACAAATAGAGAAATACTAAGCATAAAAGAAAAGTTACCAAAAAAAAAAAAAGAAAAGAAAAAGAAAAACTTTGAGCAGCATCATATGGCTGATGAATTTTATTTATGTAATGAAATGAATCTATGAATAAATTATCAGGGTTTTGCATTACAATTAGGTTGACCATGAGCCTACGGTCCACATCGATAATTCATTAATGTACCCTACCTTTATTGGTGACCTGAAATAAATAAAAATGAAAAAGGCGTTGCTATCAGAAATCATTAGTAGTAATAGTATCTATAATTATGATTTAGTATGCCCAATTAACACATATCATCTCAGTATATTGTATAATATTTAGGTGATTATATCATGCATCAAATCCTGAGATGACAAGTGTTAATTGGGCACAATAAATCCGTGCCCAATCAAACACTAGATCATAATTGATAGTATCTATATGATGGTTTAACGGGCATTGTGATAATTAATTTCTAGGCATAAATTTTATCTTAAATATAAAATTGAAGATATAAAATTAATTAATAACACATTTTTAAAAATGTAATTAATAACACATTGTTGTTTTATTAGTAAATGATATTCTTAATGTTGATGTCGAAATCAGTAAGGACTAATTACTTTTCAACTGAGGTGGAGTGCAGGCCGAGTAGTAGAATCGAAAAAGTAAGAGGCGTAAGTGTATTATGTCAGAGATAGTCCTGATTCACGGTAGAATTTTCGTTATTCTGAATGAATCTTAAGTGTTTCATTTATAGTCTGAAAATCGGTGAGGCCATAGGTCATCATGGCGCTGAAGACCTGGCGAGAATAGGTGTAATGATGTCTCAGAGCGCGCAGTCATGCATTTAAGGCGTTGACCTCGTAATTTGGGTGTAGCCAACGACGCATTAATGGGGACAAGATCTTTCATGAGGTTGCGGTGGTGTCGGTGTCGAGGTGTGTCGACACGCGTGGGTTGTCGCTGTCGGCCATTTCTTGTAGAGTGAGATTGGGCAAGGACATGGCCGGTGACCTCGACCCATCGGGTGGTCGATGGTGATGGGAACAGCTCTCCATCGGTACCGGCCGACTGGGCCCTAGGGGGTGGCGCGAACCTCGAGCCGGCTGGGACGCCAGCCGATTCTCTAGTGGGGTGAATTCCATGGCTAATCCGACCTGAGTCAGTGGACTCGTCACCAGCCAACCTTACACTCCTATACGTCGGAGAGGGATCCACATTGGGTGCAGGGCCTGGGCGCGCTCGTGCCACGTCACCAGGCTGCCAACACTTAATATAATAAAATGTAAAATAATTGATCAACTAATTACATATCATCATTTACAGAAATGCTCTCTTCCACACTCTTTCATGCTTACACTCATGTACACTCTGATAAAAAAAAAAATTCGTGGGGACCACATGAGTCCTCCCTATGAGGGAACAGTTATATATTATTCATCTCACCTAAATAAATATAATTTTTTTAATTTAATGTTGCATCCTGTGAGGGCACCACATCATCGAGTGTGCAGTTTTAGCCGCATCATCATTTATTGGTCACCACTTCTAGCAAATAGGCACAAGGCAAGATGGTAATTACACTTTCACGTATATCAATTATGGTATATTTCACGATAAATGAGAATATAAATAAATAACTATAGAAAAATAATTTTAAAAGAATATCGAAATGGAACAGATCCAGATGACTTACCGACCTAAGCTAAGAGTAAGTCCCACATCCAGTATTTTCCTTTATTATATTTTAACCGCAAAGAACAATCTCAACTTATACATTGAAGTCGATGCCTTGTTGTCGTAGAGCACATGATGTGCCATCGCACGAATAAATTACTCCACACACACTGTATGGGGTTAAGATTCTTGTCTTTTCCTTTAAACCATTATACTACGAAAAGCATCCGAGAATAGAAGAATCTAGTTATTCTTTCTTTCTTTATTTTTCTTTTCCCTTTTTAAATGAAAAATGGATTAGTAAATTTGTTAATGCAACAGTAAACAAGTCAACCAGTGTGTATAATGTCTGTTACATGGGCGTACTGAATACTCGATACATATTTGATATTTTTTATCACTAAATATCAATTATCTAAGGATAAAAATTCACAATTAACTAAATAATATAATCTCGTATATGTGTCAACGATATTTATTGATTAAGAATACTCTACTCCTAAAATATTTGAAATTTTTTAGTCAAATGAGATAACAATTATTAAAAGCATCCCAATGTACTTGAAATGATCTAGTACCCACGTAGGTTTGGTACCCACACCACGTCATCAATCCAAAATTTTTTAATTTTTTTTTTGTATCTATATTAAATTAAATAAATAATATAGAACTGCTCACAAGGCCACAAATTTTTTTTCCCAACTGTGGGTACCTTACGGTACCCACAATGGGTACAGGAACAAGACTACCCAATGTACAAGTAGATTTTGACATCACATTTGTGGTAGTATTATGTTATTCAAAAGGCTGAAAAGGGACTAAAGAAGCTCTATAACTTTAATCAGATCTGAAAAGTTGGAACTATCATTACTCTAACGTCATGAATCGTGCTACATTATATATATGATTCATTCGTCATAACTTTTGACGTGCATCAATAATCGTGTAGATCCCAGACCCCACGCCGATCTACTTGGCGCTTTCTCACTCTAAGCAACTATAGAAACACTCAACGCTGAATGGACCAATATATGTTGACCACCAGATCTAACGAAACGCGACATGGTAACTCCAACTTTGCAACAATGGGAAACAAGTACAAGCTCATATACAAGTACAACCCTAAATTGAACTTTTTGCAAAATAGAACCTCAAGAAGGATGAGTTGATCCTTATGGAACAATGAGTTTTCTATGCAACTGCTCACCGAACGAACTGGTGTCTCCATCATGGTGGTGAAAAAGGAGGGTCAAAACTCCTACTAAACAGAGAACCGCACCTACAAGAAGCTTGTCGTAGCGTTCTACCCAGTGGAATTTGAGCTGACTTGCACCGTAAAACGAGAGAGCCACTAATGATGTCATTACAAGTACTGTGCTGCAAATACAAATCATAATCCCATGTGAAGATAAGGGTCAATGGTAGACGAGCTAGCAGCAAGCTTCAAACACCAAATGACAATCAGATAATGGGGTGTTGGGTGGAATAGTGGGGTATCCTACCCAAATATGGGGGAGATTTTTTTAATAATAAAAGAAAATTAAAATCCCCCATACAGGTAGGTGGGATCACACCCACCAGTGGGTAGGAGATCAAGATTAGAAGATGATAATAGAGTTCAATGACGATGCAAAACAATTAAAGTACCTGAATAGCAAAACTATGATGGCAAAGACCATCATAGATGAAGAGTTTCCAACAGCAAGAAATACTGGAAGAGTGGTTGCACAAGGCGACAACGCAGGGACGAGAACAAGTCCAGCGACTGCCATTTTCTCCATGGGTTGGTTGTGGGAATGACTGTGACCACCCTTTCCGGTTAGAAACAATATGATATAACCACCACCAAGAACTATGAGCAGTAAAGAAGCTAGTTTATGCACAGTTTCCTCGCCAGCAATGGTGTTTGTTATGGTAATTGCTGTTATACCAAGCAATGCAGTAGACATCACATGCAAGACTGCTCCAAATGTGGCTGCGTGCAGATAATTAATTAGCTAAGATCATAAGTACGTGAGCAAGAAGCCTAGTCACATATCACATTAGTACCATTAAATGACATGGCACTCAATTCAAGCTGAACAAGTGTGATGGTGTTCAGGGAAAAGCATACAAAGGCTTTAGACGATGACATTGGGGCTCATGCAGCATCAAAATTTTGAATCTAAATACTACATTTCATCATAAAACAAAATTCACTGGTAGAAGAAAAGTTTAAAGACACAGCAATGCCAATTCCAAATTTTACCAACATGTTAAAAATTATACGTCTCGGATATCATGTTTCTATAAACCAGCCGATTGAATAGGTCATTAAACCTAGGGTGTTTTCATGCGATCAGTGAAAATTAATCAAGACTAGGTGGGCACAAAGCAATCCCAAGGTGATATCTCCAATTCTTCATGTAACTTTCAAGTGGATGCCTAAAGTGGCCAGTTTATTTTGTAGCATAAATGCTTAGTAAGGCTCTGGTTTAAGACCATGGGATCGAAATTTCTCAGACAGAAAATTCATGAAAATCTGGTGTGAAAATTCGAAGATTGACTTCATTGACCCGAGCACAACCAGTTCATCCTAAAATTGACGGAAGGGGGGATGACAAAAGTGGAGGATATCGGAAGAATGCAAACCATCATCTTAATATTCGCAAGTCACACCCTGGTTTTAGGATTTCTTAGGCAACAATATCTGGAACTATGGTTCAAATCCCATTTACCTCTGCTCCTTATTCTATAATTCAGAAATCAGAAGTCAGAGTTTCTCTGTATAGGAGAAACTCTTGGTGAACTTATTCAAAGATGATAAAGTTGGACGAAATTTGTGCTTGAATCAACCTAAGCACTAGCAGGACAAAACTTGTGAGTTATAAGATTGAACATTTTTCCAGGGAAAAACGTAATTTGAAAAAACACAAAAGCTGCAATTGCAGTAGCATAAACCTCTCAGAGACTCAATTCCAGTCTCATGACCGTGATATGGACTCAATAAGGAACTTAAAGCACCATCAAACACGCAGAAGAAACGCATTTATACATTAAGTCAAATGACACATACTATCATGGTTTTGTCAAAGTAGAAGAATGAATTAAACCACTCCTTCATATTCTAAACACATCATATGGTCTAAATTAGGATGCATATTAGACAACCTTGCCCATATTTAGTAATCATATCCGACAATTACTACTCGAAAATTTTGGCAAACTCATAAACTTCCGAGTTCCTACTCTTTCATACCTAAGCATAACTAATGAGCATCAAACTACTATCTATTTTTCCGAAGTCATAAACAGATAATGAAAAATTACTTTAAACAAAACTACTTTAATCAATAATCATCTTCAAAACTTGTTATCTAACAATTACTATGGTAAGCCCCTTGGAAAACTCCTTTTAACCAAACTTTGCGCCAATGTTCTTCTCTGAAAAATCTAGAAATGTACTTCTAGATCTCACACAAGGCACCCATATCACTCAAGATTAACTAACGCTCAAGTGAAGATTTTGCATCTCCCTTACGAAATCATGTTCCCAAATGACAGAGCGTGATAAGTTAATGCGATGATTTGTTGAAGGAAAATTCTTACTAACGACGAGAGTACGGGTGAGCGTCCATTTCTGAGCGCGACCAACAATGGAAAACGGCAGCCAATGGGTTGGTATGAAGGAATGCAGCAGCGATACAGTGGCTATACCTCCGATTGTAGATAGATCTTCTGCACTGATACTGAAATGTGCATCTTCCATCTTTCCTGTTTTCACTTTTCTGTGGATTTAAACTTATTTTTGGATTTGAACGAAGAAAACAAAAATTCGATGAATTTCGAACTGCGCCTTACATTTAGCATCTGCAGGAAAAGTTCAGTTGGCACGTGGAAGATCGGATTCGGGAGAGAATATGGAGATTGTTCATGTGCGACGACGGTGATGAATTTTGAGAAGTATAAAATACTATAGAAAATGGGTAATTCTATTGGCACCCAATTTCTTCCTAAACACACCCCAAAAAATCCACCGTTCCCAAAATACCCTTCCAATTAAAAAAAAAAAAAAAGGTAACGAAGAAGAAGCCGGAGCTTTTCTGGCGCCATTTCTGACAGTTGCAAAAGAAGCTGCTGGCAGCTTCCCTTACTGTCGAAAATTGCAGCCTTTGAGGGGTGGAGAACACCAAAACCCCCCCTATCGGGCATGGCAACAAAAGGTGGCTGGTCAAAATTTTTCTTTTCCTTTCTTTCATTCGACTTGAAACTGTTCGCTGCTGAATAGTTTCAAAGCTATTCAGCCGCCATGACTGAACAACTTTGAAGCTATTCAGCGGTTTCAGGCTGAACAAAATGAATATATATATATATATATGGAAGGGTAGTTTGGGGAAGGCGGTAAAGATCTGGTACCCACAAGTGGGGAAAAAAATTCATAGAGGGTCGGGTGAACTCACCATCATCGATGGTAATTATGTATTATTCGTCTAACTTAACGTAGATCCAAAAAAAAATTTGAAATTTTTCTTTTTAAAAAAAAATTGAAATTTAAAAAAAAAAATTGAAATTTAAAAAAAAAAATTGAAATTTTTTTAAAAAAAAAAAAAAAAATTCGTCTGATGGCATGGCGTCACCAGATATGCCCACGTGGGCGTGGGTACGTGCCCACGTGGGCACCAGATCAAAACCGTTGGGGAAGGATGATATATTTGGGGTGTGTTTATGATGAAATTGGGTGTAAATAAAATTACCCATAGAAAATTCCTTGGAAAAATTGGTAAATTTTAAGCTATACTTCTAATGTGATATAGGTGTTAAAATCTCTAAATTCCTATTATATGATTAGATTAGATTTCGAACCCCAACTGACGCTATGATCCCGATTCCCAAACAAAAATGGTTAAGCAAAAGAAAATTAAAAATGAAATTTTGGATTAATATAGTGCATGTTTGAGAAAGTGGTTTTAAATGTGTGTCGAAAGGTAAAATGTTAAGGATAAAAGAGAAAATAGGATAATAAAAGTACTAAAGTAGATTGTCACATGGGTGAAATTGTAATCGAAAGAGATTAGAAGTAATCTCTTCTAGGGATCAAGGAATTAGTTCGAGTTTTCTCTCTTTAAAAAGGGGAAAAAAAATTCTTCTTCCTCTTCCTCCGAAGAGCCGAAGTGATTTTCAAGGAAACTACGTGATTGAAAAATAGGAAAGTTTAAGTAAAATTAGTTGTGGGAAGAAAAATTGTCAAACAAGCAGTAATAAATTTTTATGAAATTAATTAAGTCCGACAAAAATTTTGCAATTAGATTTTGAAAATAAAATAAGCTCATTTGGCGGAAACTTTTTGAATAATCGCCTTCTACTAACTAAACGACATTTTTCTATATTTTTCAATTTATTATTATTATTATTATTATTTTTTTTTTTACTTACTTTCCAACTTCACCTGCGCAGCTAAATTTGTCAAATGCCAAAAAAAAAAAAAAGACACCCCTAAAGATTCATTACGCTAAGGATGAGGTTAAATACACCCAACCCTTTACTTTATACACCCATATTTTTGAATATTCCAAATCTACCCCGCCCTCTCGTCTAACTACAAAAAGGTTCGCCGGCATGAAAACGAACACCCGAAAGGGTGTTCGCCATAGACGGGGCGAACACCCCATGTGGGTGTTCGCCCCGTTTATGGCGAACAACCCGTTATTTTAAAAATAATTTAAAAAATGATCGACAAAAAAATTTTGTTATTATTTTTTGTTCAGATTTTTTGTAATCATTCAAAGATTTTTTAATAATTATATTCAATGGAATAAAATTAATTACTGTATCATCAAAAAAATTCAAAATTCATAGTTAATTATAAAAAATTATGCTAACCGGGTGGTATTATTGTATCATAAAAAAATTTCAAAATTTATTATCATTATCAAAGTAATTATAAAAAATTTAAAAGAAATTTCAAAATTACTTGTCAAAATAGTTATAAAAAATTATAGTAAAAATATATCTTCCAATAAAATATTAGATAAAAATTCTTTTTTTTTCTTCAATTTTTTTTTTAGTCTTGTTCGTTGCATTCACAGCAAACAAATTTTTGCTTGTTCGTTGTGAATGCAGCAAACAAGCTTTCAGAATGTTCGCGGCCAACAGGAAACGAAAAAAGAAAAAAAAAAGAAGGGAATATGGGTGCACTTAGGGCATCTCCAGCCCCACGCCAATTTGGCGTTTCTTGTTTGAATTTGGCGTCCTAAGCCCTCCAGCCCAGCACCAAAAGTGACGCCAAAATGGAGATTGTGAACAGTGCAACCCCATATATGGCGTTGCACTGTTCATTGACGGTAAAGCTGGGCCCACAGTGTTGCACGATTCTTTTTTTTCCTTCTTCTTTTTCCTTTTGTGTATTTTGTAGATAATATTTGTTGGTCTAAATATTTTTACCTATTTTGTGCATATTAATCAAATGATCTAAATTTAGTTCTTATTGTGGATATATATTTATTATCAATTAATTGTTTTTACTCAATTAAAAATGCGTTGATCGAACATTTGTGGAAGGAATATAGTAACTCCAACGTTTAAATTATGTATCGTGTTTCTATTTGTGTCATTGCTACATATTTGCTATGTATTTTGTGTGTTTTAATGTCATTTTTAATTTACGTTTTGTTTGTTGATGTTTAAAAATTAAATTAAAAAAATTTCATGGAATTTGTGTTCTTAACTAAGATTTAACATATTGTAGAAGATTTTTTAATATTCATTTAAAAAATATGTAATTATTCTTTTTATAATAATATTTTAGATTTCAAATGTATTTAATTAAACAAGAAAGACAATGAAAATAGTGAATAATATGAATTTGGTGTAAAATTTAGAGTTGCTGGTTGGAGTTGATACAATCCTGTTCTGGTACGGTCGATGGTGCCATAATATGGCACCATCGAGCCACGTGTCGATTGGAGAGTGGGCCGCCTGGGCGTGTGCTGTAGGAAAAAAAATAGGATCCCCGGTGCATTTTTTATACGCAACAGCAGAATTGGGGGACCAACGTGCAATTAATTCAAACCCATCCCCAATTCATACGAACGAGCCCTACTTGATCCCCATCTGGATGCAATTAACCTCCGAGAAGCCTCCACCCGAGAAGCCTCCACCACCACCGACCGTCAAGCCGGGCAAGCCCAGAGCATTAACAAAATCTGGCAGCCGAGAAATGTTCTCGACACGAGGTGCGTTACGAAACACCCGATTTCTCCTTCTTCTTTTCTTCCATGTGGTTGCGTAGTTGGGCTCCTTTTTTCTTTCAATTTTTTAGAATTACCACACTTATTCCATCAATTCGTAGTGGAATTGTAGTGGAAAGGAAGTGATGCTTGAGGATCCTGTTTTAATTTTTTTTGTGCTCTGAAAAATCTCCGATTTTGGGCCGTTTCTGTCAAAAAAATGAGCAGCCACTAAAAAAAAAAATTTTTTTGTTTTCTTTTCGTAAGGGGTGTAGTTGTTGCATTTTGGATTTGTGGAATTGTAGTGGAATTCGTGTGCATTTTGGATTTGTGGAATTGTAGTGGAATTCAAGCATGTTTGGGAGGGGTTTTTAGCTTGCTTTGCTCTTTGTCCTTCCAAAAAATTATTAAAAAGAAAAAAAGAAAGAAAAAGAAACTTTCACAAACAAGCTCTTAAATGTATAAAATCTTGACAGAGTGGCAAATATAGCAAGAATAGAAGTTCTAATTTAATGTGCAAGGTGTTTAAACAATTAAAAGTGTGTAACAACAACACAGCACCATTCGCATTTCACTTCCATCAAGTTTTTCTTTTTTTTGTAAGTTATGAATCACGATTTGTGGTAATTGTAGTGGAATTGTAGGAAAACAAAATATGATTCCAGGGTAATTCTCTCCGTTTTTGGGCAGTATGCAGTCGGCTGTTTCCCTTTTTTTTATTTTTATTTTGATATGATTAAAGGAACTAAGATTGTAGTATGTTGTGCTGTTAACACTTCCTTTTCGTCCAAAACTCGAGTTATTTGTGGAAGTTACATGTGGAGCAAGTAGTGAGTGAGTTAGAGCAAATTATAGCTACTGGGATGTCATATTCGGATACAATTGTCGTCGTTGCATTGTAGGGTAATTATCTCCTTTTTTGGGCAGTATGCAGTCGACTGTTTCTTTCACAAAAAATGAGTTATGAATCCTTTTTTTTTCGATTCTGCTTAAGAGGATTGTAGTTGTTGCGTTTTTTTTAATTGTGCAACAGTATGCTTCTGTGACCCCTGTTTCAGAAAAAATAAGGCAAGATACTGGTTTGGTGTGCCAACCCCCATGTGTTTAGATGTAACAGTATTCCATGTAGGTATTGAAGGAATGACTTCTTCCAGCTCGAATAATGTGCGCCCACCTATAAAATGTAAATGCGGTGCACCGATGGTGATGAAGACTTCACGTACGGAGTTGAATCCTAATCGTGAATTTTGGAAATGCATGAATGTGAAGGTAAATCTTGACGAAATAGCTAAAAATTCATTCTCAAGCCTGTCATTTATGCGTTCATTATTTTGATAACGTGTTTGAAGAACGAGTTTTGAAGATGTTATATTTTCATTTCCTTTGGTTATAACAAGTGCCATTCAAAACCTTATAATTTACTTGTAAATGTGTAGGATGGGGTCCACTGTAACGGATTCCTTTGGGCTGACGAGGTGATGAGTTATGCTGGAGCTACTGAGCATAACTCTGGTGAGCATAACTCTTGATCGAGTACCCATACTTCAAACAAGATGATGACCAGTGCTTGCTTTGAGGATCATCATTTACTAGCACGCATTACTGAAAAATTGGAGAAGTTGGATAAGTTAGACAAGTTGGATAAATTGGACAAGCTTGACAAGCTTGATAAGTTAGACAAGCTGGAGAAGCTCCCGTTTTGTTGTTCTATACTATAGCGTATGTAATGCCCCGCTCAAAGTCGACCCGACATAATGTATATGTGTGTGATGTGTTCATGAAATGTTTGGGAATGTATGAGACATGTCGGGAGTCGAAACAGCCGTCGAAATGATGAAAACGGGAAATTTCAGCAGAACTGGAGTTACGGCCGTAAATGTAAGGATTACGGCCGTAAATGTCAGGTTACGGCCGTAAGGGTCTAAGGTTACGACCGTAAATGGTGAACAGTGGAAAATGTCCAAAAGTTTCAGAGAGAAAATTACGGTCGTATGTTCTGAAGATACGGCCGTATGGGTGGAGTTACGGCCGTAAGGAATGTAAGTTACGGCCGTAAGCAAAGAAGATGAAATGCAGGGGATTTACAAAGAGTTTCTTACGGCCGTATGATGGTATGACACGGCCGTATTACTAAGGTTACGGCCGTAAGTTTATGGTGTTACGGCCGTAAGTAAGGGGTTACGGCCGTAAATGTGAAAGTTACGACCGTAATTTTAAGTCGGCAGAAGTGTTATTTTAGGAGATTCTAGCCATTTCTTAGACATTTCTCACCCAAACTCGGTTCCAAAGCTCCCAAAACCCTTCCAAGTCCCTCATGAACCTATGGAATCATCTCCCACTCCATATATGATCTATGTAATGCTTGTGTAATCTATGATTACAAGAAGAGAGGAAGAGAAGAGATGAAGAAGGAGGAGGGCTATCTATGGTTCTTGAGCTTGATTTCTTCTATAATGGTGAGTAATAGATGTATATTATGTTATAGTATGAATATGATATGTTTATAGCATGTTTTCATGAGTTTAAGCATAAGCATGAGATGATATTCATGTTATGGCCTTGTTGTGCTTGAGGTATGAGTTATGTGAAGATATGTGAAAGTATATGATGAACTTAGCATGTTGAATGTTGTTCTTTGATAGATGTGAAGTTGTTTACGATACATGTAATGAATGAGACCATGTAATGATGCTAGAATGACCTGAAAGTTAGGAAATGTGAATGAAGGCCAAGTGAATGATTTCGTAACATGATATGATGATGAATGGGATGTTATATGTAAGGATATGATATGTTCTATGATATGTAATGATAAGAAGAAGTTCATGAGTAAGTATGCTATGTAATGCCCAAGAATGTTATGATTACGATTACAAGGTGAAGCATGAATGATGTATGACACGAAGCATGACGTATGTGAAAGAATGTAGTTGCGTATCATGTGTTTATGACGAATGTAGCGCCCCAAGAGTAAAAGAACTTTTGGGGGACGGCTTATGATGTTCCCGGCGGCCTAACGGGTAAAAGAACCCTTGGGTGACGGCCTCTAACGTTATGGGCGGTCTAGGAGTAAAAGAACTCTTTAGACGACGGTCCCGGCGCCCCAAAGCGTAAACGAACCTTTGGGGGACGGCCTATGATATGATGATGATAACGTATTCACATGATTCGCAACTAGGGCCCAAAGGAAGGAAGAGAAGAATGTCACACGTGCATTCATGCATTGCATTGCATCTATTGCTCACTGAGTCCTCGTGGCTCATTATGTGTACGTTTATGTGTTTATGATGCAGTTACGTGGGGAGTGGAGAATCCGACCGAGAATGATGTGTGTGGATGTGCGTGGGGAATGGAAGAATCACGGTCCTGCAGCCCGATTCCGGACAGTCGTTACAGCGTACGTTTTGTGACATAAGCTAATGTGTTTTGCTGTTGTACCCCTATTGTTAGGGTATTATTTGTGTGTTACTATGTGTACCTATGTCCCCAAACCTTTTCGACAACAATTGCAATGTGAAATCAATGAATGGGTAAGGTTGAGGTTGAGGTTGAGTAAATTTTAATGATATCGTGAGAAGATATCCACATAAGAAATGATCCAAGAGAATAATTGAGCAAGAAATCGTGTGATACTAAGATTTAGTACATAATGCATGGCCTGACACAATGCCATTTAACATCCAAATATCAAGACAAATAAGTAGTAGATTCAATGGTCGTTCCTTCTGTGCAGCTCTTACATGGGACCAAAACTTACAAAGAACAATTTTTAATGTGTTAAGAAAGAGGTAATTGAACAGAAGCAACTGCTATGCATGCTTAGAATGACAAAATACATAAACTTCCCACTTGATAATTGCTATTGATTGTTCAGCAAGTGGAGTGTAAGTACATTGATTTTTGCACCAATATGGGTCTAGAGACAATAAAAATCCTAATGTTCCAACATAGATCAAACCAATTGTTCCAATCAATTACACAATAATAAAATAAAGTCGTCAAGCAACATCTACCATTAACTTAAATATTGCAACACAGTACAAAAACTTCAGCACAAAGCGTACGAATTTGCCTGCCGGTTTCAAGAGAGTGGTAACAAAGGCATGAACTTAAATATTACAACAGAACGTATAAACTACTTTAGGAATCGTCGTCGGGTCCAATCACTGGGTAAGCGGAGTAATTATCAGCCCCCTGCGAGATGAACGTATCAGCCCCTATCACATCACGATCTCCAGTGTTCACATTCGACATATCTGGACGATAGTCTTCATCAATCAACATAATTCTGGAAAAAAAAAGTGCAAGTTAACAATCCATACTCCAAAAATTGAGAGTCCATCTCGTAAAACATGTTCCAACACCACCAACACAATCTTAACAATCCATACACCAAAAATTGAAATTCTTTCTCCTAAAACAACATGTTCCAACAACACCAACAGATTGCTAATTTAGGAGAGAGTATCGCATCCATCAGGAAAAGTAAACAAGAAAAGATCTTCTTAAGTGAGTCATAAATGAGCATACCTTTGATTATTCTCTGGACAAGTTTTTGCATTATGACCGGATTGGCGACATCGCCTGCACTTTCTCCCACTTTGACTTATTGCCTTCTCCTTTGATGATTTGAGACGCTTCCCAGAACCCTTAGCACGCACTAACACTGGGTCGTGAATACTGTGGTCCTCCTCGGCAGTCATGCCACCTGCTTGCACTGAAATCAATCTTGTCATAGCTACATAAGAATTCCCGAAACGTTTGTAGAACATTGAAAATAACCCGGAAAAAAAATAGAAAAAAAATTGTTATGAAGCAAAAAAAAAAAAAAATTACCACTCTCACTGTTTGCATTTACTGGTCACATCCTAACCATCATCTCTTTTGTCTCCATTCTCAATTCATTAAACTTTTGCATAACAAATATCCTAATATCTGGTAGCATAGGCACTTCATTGGCAAAGCTCACAAATTCTGTAATCATATTTACACGTGCAGAATCGGATGACTCCTTGGTTATAGTTTGCGGAGTGGAATCAAACACGGGAACTAGTTTCGCCTGTTTTCCCCACCTGTTAAGGATGTAATGGTCGGGTATGGTCATCATCCCCTTCCGGTACAGCAAACACAAGATGTGGCGACACAGATATCCGCTAAATGCAAAAAGTTTGCAGCTACATGTGATGATGATATCGGGCCCAGTCATCCAAGTAACATGGCGTGCCCGATCCGACACTGTATCAAACCTCGATAGCCGATATGCTTTTCCCTCATCCTCAGTAGAAGATATCTTTTCGTAATCGTAGGATGCACTCTGTACTAGTTCTTCTTGGAATAGCAAAAATATTGCCTTTGTGTACACACTCCGCATCTGGTCCTCCATATGATGATGTGTTCGTAACACAGGCACTTGTGATTTGTCTATGTGATCTGCATGTACTTCCAAATGTCTCTGGTGGTGCAATGCATGTTTAAATTGCACCATAAAATCCGAAAGTGAATTCTTCCTTACCACGTATGTTTTCAAGAATGAGTGATAAGACTCGGCCCGTTGGCTGCTTGTCATTCCGGCTGAAAACAAGTGTTTGACATACGCCGGTACCCATCGCTCCCGTATAGCATATACACTCTGTAGCCATTCATTTGTCCCCAAAGGAGTAGTGCTCATCAAATTGCTCCATTTCTCCTCAAACTCTTCAAATGTCTCAGACCTATGCACAATGCCTGAAAGCAAACCACCATAATCACCGAAAACCGTTGGACCCAACTTTTCGGAGAACTTGTTTACAATGTGCCATAAGCAAAGTCGATGCACAGACGGGGGAAACACCTGAAACAAATAATTCATTAGCAACTAAGTAAGTAATGTATGGATTGGCATTGACTAATAATTACTAGTAAAGGTTACCGTAGCAATCGCCCCTCTAATTGCTTGATCTTGGTCAGTAATGATCACTTTCGGGGCAACCCCAGTTGGCATGGCTTCTAATAACTGTGAGAACAATGAATGAATGGCTCTTTCTTCTCATTACTGAGCAATCCACATCCAAAGAGAACCGTCTGTCTATGATGGTTTACACCAACGAACGGTGTCAAAATCATACCGTAGGTGTTTGTGTTGTAGGTCGTGTCAAAAACTACAACATCACCAAAATATGCGTATGCACTACGCGATGTAGAGTCCGCCCAAAAGCACCGGTTGAACACACCGTCCTCAGTCTCAATACTGTAGTAGTAGTTCTCATCTGTCTCTTTTTCGCATTTGAAATATTTGACAAGGGTCTCAGCATCGCGTCCCAGCTTCTGTTGGCGCTTATCCCTCTCAACATTCCTGATATCCCGTTCTTGGCATCCAACTGAAGAAGGACCACCAGTCTGTACCTCTAGCAACCGGATCTGCTGGCATGTACGAATGTTAGCCTGTGACAATTGATCGAGTAGAGACTTTTGAGCCGGGGTTACCCTTCTATGCGAAGTCAAAAACCCAACTTTCCCGAGGCTAGTAAGTGGATGTGTGTGTTCAGCTTTGAACACAGAAACCGTCCACCTATTCACCTTTTTCACCTTTTTGACGGTCAAACTAGCCAAACAATCGCACCTAGTACGCCCCCGTTTTCGTTCCCCAGATCGAACTTTTTTATGTTTTTCCTTCAACTGATAATTCATGTTTGTCTTGCCTTGTCTAGAACAGCAAAATGTTCTCGATCGATATCCCGAACCGTCTTGACTTAAGATACTAGTGTCTTCGAGTGCTGAACCCGACTATCCTCGCATAATTATTGTAAAAATCAAGTGCCTCCTCCCAAGAAATAAACGTTTTCCCAACAAATGGTTGATCAGCAGGAGGAACATTGGGAATGTATATAACTACGTCTTTTGTCAACTCCATTACTGAGGAGAAAAAATTATGGCTATAGGTTAGTGGAGAGTTAAAACAAATTATACATATGTTTATAACCGTAAGCAAATACAAGACAAAGAAGAAATGAAAAATGATTGAACAAGCCATTTAGTGATCATCAATCTGTAAAGTACATATAAATTCTTAATCTCAATTCCCAACTATTTTCTCTCTTCCCAAGTTAGATTACTTTCAATATATGCTTTCTTTTTTGGGCAGTTTCTTTGTAACTAAGTTCAATTTTCGCTCTATAACTTTCTGTTAAAAGAAGAGATGGGACCCGAGGGATGTTTAAAACATGTATTTTTCAGTTTGAGTTTGAGTTAGAGTTATTTATTAATTCATTATCTTATATGCATGCATGTTTTAGAATATGTATTTTTCGAGTTTGAGTTAAATACTCTTTAAATTATGTTGCCTTGTTCTTTTATATGAGTTTCAATTGGACTCTATTGTTTATCCTACAGTAACTTAATTGAAGAATACAAAATGTTCGTACAATTTTCAAAAAGTCCACAACAATTTACATGTTACAATGAACCCGACATTGTTCGTAGTACTACCAAAAATTAATGAACAACACAATTCCGAATATCAGAATAATGACTGTAACCTGGCATGGTATCCTTTGCTTCTTGTTCGGTATTCTCCATTTCTTCTTCTTCTTCATGTATCTCTTCTTCTTCTTCTCCGGAAGAAGTTGCGAGAGAGGATTTGTCATCGGAGTTCTTGCCCATTGCCCCGCTTGTAAGTTGCAGCATCTTCTCTGAAAAATCCATACGAACACAATTAATTAACATATTACATAAATTTCAATATTCAACCGTGATTTTGGTCATAAACTAAGTTAAATACACCCCCAGCAGCAACCTTTGTAGAATCATATCTAAAAAAAAAAAAGGGGAAAAATCCAAAATGCACACGAATTCCACTACAATTCCACAAATCCAAAATGCAACAACTACACCCCTTACGAAAAGAAAACAAAAATTATTTTTTTTTAGTGGCTGCTCATTTTTTTGACAGAAACGGCCCAAAATCGGAGATTTTTCAGAGCACAAAAAAAATTAAAACAGGATCCCCAGCATCACTTCCTTTCCACTACAATTCCACTACGAATTGATGGAATAAGTGTGGTAATTCTCGCAAAAAAAATTGAAAGAAAAAAAGGAGCCCAAATACGCAACCACATGGAAGAAAAGAAGAAGGAGAAATCGGGTGTTTCGTAACGCACCTCGTGTCGAGAACATTTCTCGGCTGCCAGATTTTGTTAATGCTCTGGGCTTGCCCGGCTTGACGGTCGGTGGTGGTGGAGGCTTCTCGGGTGGAGGCTTCTCGGAGGTTAATTGCATCCAGATGGGGAGCAAGTAGGGCTCGTTCGTATGAATTGGGGATGGGTTTGAATTAATTGCACGTTGGTCCCCCAATTCTGCTGTTGCGTATAAAAAATGCACTAGGGATCCTATTTTTTTCTTCCTACAGCACACGCCCACGCGGCCCACTCTCCAATCGACATGTGGCTCGATGGTGTAATATGGCACCATCGAGCGTACCAGAACAGGATTGGGAGTTGATATGGTAAAACACTGTAGCATTAACTGTATTTTAGAGTTTCAAAACTGTAAAATAAAGTTTTAGGCCGAAGATGCTCTTAGCATAGGCAACTTAGTCTTTTAATTTTAATTTTAATTTTTTTTTTAGTTTAATGGGTGTATTTAGTAAAGGGGTGGGTGCATTTAGCCCCACCCTTACGCTAAATGCAAAGGTTGACTAGGATCATCCACGATGTGAATGTGTTAATTTATATTTTATTTTATTTAAATACAAAAAATTTAACTATAATAGAATGATATGTGACTGTGTTAAGGAACTCTTTTCATAGCACCATTCACTTACTAGCTAAATTTAACAAGAAAGTTAAATGGTAACAACTTATGTTAAAAAATGTTTCTTTTTCTTATTGATGTGTTACTTTTATTGTTCATTTGTCTATTGAAATTATGAAATGTCAACACATAAATCAAATCTAATTAAATTTAACATCTTAATATTAGCAATTAATATTTTATGCTTTGTCTATGTAATATTTATCCTTTGCCACACGAAGAGCCATTCACAAATGGTCACTGGAGTTTGTTCCAAAACTTACATTGGTCCCTAAAGTATTTCATCGACCCATTTAACCACCAAACTCCAAAGACACTATGGAAAATGGAAACGGTCGACTTTCTACTTGTTCTCGTATATTTCCATTCCCGTTCCACCTCCCTCTACCTTCAACACAAACTCAAAACAAATGCACGTTGCATTTCACCAAAAATTTCACTCTTCAACGGTTCTCTAATGAATACCAAGAATATCACACGATTTCAACTGTTCTGTAATGTTGGGAGCATTATATACACACTGATAGTCACCAAGAAGACGACAATTTACTTGGAATGAATATCATCAAGATATAGATGATCATTAGAATAATGCCAATACATGGCATTATTCTAACATGAATACCCAAGTTTCATGGAGGGAAAGCAATTAATAAGAATTGGTGCTTGACATCAAATTCTTATTCGTATCTATTGTAAACTACCTTCTTCAATCTCTACAAGACAAATCGATGTCTAGAAGATATTACTTGCCTGAGATGCCTTTGAAGGACCTGCAGCAGACAAGTCTGAAGCAATTGATGCTCCATAGCCTGCCCAAGTTACATTGCTAAACTGCACACCGCTAATGAACTGTCATAACTGTCCAAGTTACATTGCTAAACTGCAAGCCGCTAATGAACTGTTGAAATTAAGGAAATATAAAATAATTCTAGACGAAATAAGAATGACAATATCCCCTTGTGCCCAAGTCTCAGCACCTTTCCTTGTTTAACTGAGGGTTCTTGACACCACTTACAAACAAATGTAAGAACTGAATCCTTAAACTGGAGCTAATAAGCTGGTTCAACATTCTATAACCATGCTGATTGTGTGGCACAGAATTTTCTATTATGAAATGTAAGCCTGAAAAAGGAGTTATTATATACACAATACATACGCATGCATTCATAGGCAAACAAACACACATCACCATTCACACAATTGAAATAATTCTGAGAAATGGACGCGCAATAAATGTACATACTTATGTAGGCCATAGATGAAACTAACCTTTTTTAAGATTCCACTGCAAGTTGATAGGGTAGAACTGAAAGTTTCTCAGTATCCTCTCTAGTACCTCTATTATAGATCATTATTTTAGAAAAACGAGGATAAAGAATCTTTACAGCATCATGCATTATTTCTCTTTATCATTTTGATGTCTGTACAACCCAGTGAAAACTATCAACCAGCAAAACCTTCAGTATTCTTAATTCTAATTACAGAATGAATTGATGCTATCCAGTTTAAGCAAGCAGTAAAAAAAATATTATGTACTCAAGTATCAAAATCTGGCATTACTGAATTCATGTGTGCTTAAATCTGTACAGGAGAGACTCTATTGATTTTTGTAACCTGGAGCTCTCTGCTTGTCTGACAGCCTCAGATGCCTGGTGTAAGCTTTTGATTCCACGGCCCAAAGTAGCAATCGATGGAGCAACAGGGAAAGACTCAGCAGCGCATTCAATTCCATCTCCATAAAGTAGCAAGCTCGAGCAAGTAGCAACACTACATCCAAAAGTAACGAAGGGCAAAACTCCAATCGGTTTGACTCGCCGTTTTCTCATTATTTCATAAAACGCTGTTCTCATGGCAGAAAGACTAGTTTTCTCTGCAGACGCTATGACACTGTGAGATATGGCACGTATTTTCTCCGCAGACGCAGCAGCCTTCAGTGCAGAGCTTTTCAGTGCTGAACTTCCAATCCCTGGGGCTACCACTTTTGTGGGACCAAGGCCCTTCCCAAGTGCCAAAAGAATGGCTTTTTGTGGTTGACTCCATATGAGTTTTAGAGAAGTTGGGACATGAAAGGTTGCAATTTTAATAAAGGTTGATGCAGGAACAACTTTAGAGAGGGACGAAACCCCAACAACTGCTGTGGCACCCGCCCCAACGGCAACCACTGGTTTATCAGCCAACAAGCGCCTCGTTTTGCTTTGGTGTTGGATTTCCTCATTATCTACACTATCAGTGATAAGCGATTCAACTGTACTCTTAACCTCTGGAGGCACATGGGTGTTCCAGTGTTTCCTTAATCCACCTAATGCACTAGCATCAACTACTGCAACTATTGATTTGAACTTTTTAGTTTGGCTACGAAGAGCCTGTGCAAGAATAGTGTGTGACTTATCCTCCACAGGTAGATCATTGAACTCAGTGTTAGCAGAGATTGGGTTTCCTATTTTGCTTAAAGGAAGGCGGCCAGCATTATTCAGCGCAATTCTTAGCCCCTCAACAGCAACACGAAATAAGTAAAACTCAGAGAGGAGTTGGGAATCAACAACTTCTCCCTTGTTAACATCACTAAGAATTTTCTGAGCACAAGCTAGGGCCCTTCCAATAGAAGGGATGTCAACAAATATATCATGCAAATCAACAAGCAAAGGGTAGACAGATTTTGCAAACTGTGGAGCCTCATAATCAACTAGAGGCCTCACATCTTCACTACTAAGTTTCAAATGGGTACTTGAGGGAGACAAATATGTAGACAGACGCTTAACCATTAGAGACTGAATATCATTTGTCACATAAAAAACCCCTGACCTCAAAGAAACCATATTTCTCCCAGAAACAAGATCATTCGACTGAAAACCAAGAGCACCTTGAAATCCATTTCCTGATCCCACCCCTTGCTCTACTCCAGTGTCCATATCAGATCCACTATCTCCATCGACATTACTCTTCACGAAAGGAGATTCAAGAACGAGTAATGAAGAACCAACTTCATCAGCAGCCTTCTTGGCAGCAATAAAATGGGCATTGAAACTCACCCCAAAAACTTCCTTCAAGAATAAACTTCCTGCAACGTTCTCATACTCCTCCCTATTAGTCTTATGCACAAAACATCTTTTCAACACCTGCAATGACGTGGTTGGAACAGGATACTCATCACCATCACCATTCTGCAAGTCAGTATCTTCTGAATCATTACTATTCCCCACATGTATGACAACAGCATCGGGCTCAATTCCTCTTATGAGACACTCAGCATCAGAAGCTGATCTTTCTGATAAATTCTGAACAGAGAGTATGTAGATAATCGACTGCGATTCAGGCTCACGAATGGCGTAAACAAATGGTTTTGTACTTTCAGGCACGGGTAATTTTTTCACAATTCCATCTGATGCTCTTAAATCACTATTAACTAAAAACGCAGAAAATGGCCATATGTTTGGCAAATAGTCCACCATCACCGCCATAGCGCACTGAATTTTGGTCTGGCTATTTTACCAATTACAATTCATACAACGGTAAAACCATCACTGACAGCGAGATAAATTTTTTCCAAAATCAATTGGAGGTTACTATACTAAGATTGATCACCATCCAAGAAACAAAAACTCTCGAAAATGAACAAATTCAACAATAATTGTGATTCTACCAACCTTAGATGTTTGCGATGAAGGAAAAGGGAGTAGAAATCGCTGCATCACCGTGAACCACGGTCAAATTCGAATTACGGAACCCCCTCTCGTTCACTCCAGAATCGATTGCTCCCAAATTTGAAATTTCTAGGTCAGTAAGAATTAAAGCGGGTCCGGGTTGTGGTTACATGGGCAGTGTATTTAGAACCGGACTTGCAACAGAAAGTGTAATCCCCGTGTTCTGTGTAACCCTCCTTTCAATTCTAATCACTTGTTAGCATGTAAGTAATAAGGGTAATTATTGTTATTATATTGAGATTTGAGAGAATTTTAGAAACTTTATGAATTTCAAAAAATAATGGAGCGGTAAATTAAGAATTTTAAAAGTCTCGAAAAGTTTGGGAGGATTTCAATTTTAAACTTCAACGAAATTTTTTATGTACTAGTTTTTTTAACCGAGTGTAGACGTAATTTTTCATAAGAGCATTTCTGATGTGCGAGTAGAAAATACAGGAGAAAAACAAGGGGAAAAACCAAAAGAAGGGGGTAAATTTGGCCATTTTCCCCAAACCCAATGTAATATAGACGTTTAGCCCAACATTACAAATGCTCTAAGGTCTATCACTAGCATTAAGATTATGAAATACATTATGCTTTTATTAAATAGATGAAAAGAAATAGAAACAAATGAATAAGATTAGTCTTAATTGCTATTGTCACTTTTCATCTCTATCATGTTTCATCGTTTTCATCTTTTTTTAATAAAATTTATTAGTTTGTGGATTTAAAAGAGAAAAATCTCAGATTTGTTTTTGTTTTCTTTCATCGACTTAATAAAGAGATAAATCTTTTGACTAAAAATTATTATAAATAGATATTTTAAAATGACAACTTACATGTTTAAATAGATTGATAATGTTGAGAGATTTTTTATTTTATTCAGCTAAAAATATTGAAATTTTGATTGTCTACCTTTGGACTTAAATTTTCTAGTTATTATTTAAAATATTTGCACCATCGTTTTTGGATCATCTAATTGCGCAAGTAATGATCCGCATTAAGTCATGTAAGGGAATTTAGTCGAGCCGGCTTATGAGCCAAATCATCTTGCTTGAGCTTGACTTGTTTCAAATTTGTCCGATCTTTTTATTCAAGAGCCCTAACTCAAGGCTCGAGTTTAGGCTCTACCTGATCCGGAGCTAAGCATGTCAAAATAATTAGTTTAGAATTTGTTGACTACAAATCATGAAGTAGAGTTGTAATTGTACACGGACTGCTTGACACACTTACCTATTATTTTGGTGCTCCCGTTCCAATGCCATGTGAAACATGGGTATTGGTCGAGGTTGGTGTGGGCCCCCCTCCATTCAGCGAGAGTGTGACACGTGAAAACAATTGACACCGTAAAGTGCCATATGTTGGTAGGAGATCAAGGCAATTACTTTGGTACCAAAGACAACTTAATATTTTGATTACCGTTCACATAATTGTCAATTTACAAATAAAACCTAATAATCTATAATTTTGCACTATAAATATTTTAGATATTCTGTGCGGATGTTTGGTGGTATATTCTTACTTCTTACTTCTTACTAGTTTTATTTCTTCATAATTACATGTTCTTTAAAAAGATTTTTTACCACACATTATTTGCTTCTTACACGTTGTTTCTTGTAAACACAGAAAGAGACACATTTCGAAACATACAAACTTGTCGAAAATTTAAGATTATAATTGTAATTATTAGATCAAATCAGTAACCACCATCCATTCTAAGGAGGTATTTTCCATAGAAGTTTTTCTCCTCATACGTTTCTGCGAATTACTTTTCACCCATCATTCACATGACCTATAAATATCCGCCAAATAAAATTGTTTATAGACTATTTATTGACATTTATAAATCTCACAAAATTTATGAGCTCGTAATTCACCTCAAATCTGTTCGACCGATAGAGCTCTGCTTTCAGTGTGCATACATGCATATTATTATATGCATAACTATACTAGATCTCATGACCCTACAGGGAGAGAGAGAGAGAACTTGGAGGCTAATGAAACTTTTTATTGTTCTGAGCAAGAGAGAAGATGAGATGAAACTCTATCCCACATCGGCAAGCAAGTTAAACAAGGCAACACGAAGAGGATATAAATTGAACGGCCCATCGCCTTGGCAGAGCATACCTTTCTCGGCCTTTTGGCTAAGATCAAGTGTAGTATCTGTTCTTATCAGTTTAATATCTGATATGTGGGCCAATGGCCCACACGATATTAACTTAATTTTTGAAGGGGGAAGTCCTGTGGGCAGCTTGCTGCTCGGGCTTTCAAGTGTCGCCCATGCGTTGCACTACAGCACGGGCCTGGCACACCCCACCAATGATAGGCCAATACTTTAGATGGCTCATGGTAACATCCTAGATGTTTGCTGGTGTCCTCTTGCCGTGTCAATTTCTTCATAGCCATCGTCGTCTTGGTTTGTTCCCGCCTAAAGTCGTCTTGATGACCTTTACAAAACGTTTCATGGAAATGCACTCTTTTCACTAGTACTAGTAATTAAATTTTTTATTGCTTTTTAATTATTATTATTATCGGAATAATCTTGATTGTAATTTAGTCATATGGTTAATTTTGTTCACATTATTACCGTATAAGGGTGTGTTTGATTGGTAAATATTTTTTAGAAAATATCAAATCAAGGAAATCATTTTTCAGCTTTGGTATTTGATGATAAAGTTTTCCTGGAAATTATTTTCCAGGTACAAATGCTTAAAACAATAGTTTTCCTAAAAAACTCAATCTAAGAAAGAGGCGGGAATCCGTTTTTCCGGAATTCATTTTCATGAAATTTCCTTTCCTAGAATTCTATCAAACACACCCTAATTGTAACCCAATTTAATGACGTCAGAAATCACCAATTTTTTGATATCGGAGAAATTGCTTCTATTGTTATTTTGAGCGTTTTTTACACCGTGCCTAATGTTAATAGGGATTTTCAACAAAAATGTACAGTGGAAAAATCGTTTCTTAGATGTACAGTGGAAAAATCGTTTCTTAGCTTCATATAGCGAGGATGGAAACTTGCATTCACATTTTCATTGAATGGAAAACATAATGATTAAAAATAAATGGTGAAAAATTATGTAATACTTATAAGTCCACAACATATGTGGATGGGATTGAATCCAACCCATTCAATTCCAAATGTGAATACTTTTCAAATGTGAATTATAAGAGCATTTAAATGTGCTATTCGATAGACGATCAAAAACAAAAATTCTGTAATTAAATTAAATGTTTCTGGGGTTACACTAAAAGATTGATGACCTTAGGTATAGTATAAATATAAAATAATAGAAATATAATTAGTCTCCAATGCTAGACATTTGCATGGTTTCTTAATTATTGAGGAATATGCAATTAAGCAATCTGAACTTCCATTGAAATAAACCTTCTTTTACTAAAAAATTAATTACAATTACTTTTAAATTTAAATAATAATAGAGATTACAAAATGAATTGTAACTAACAGTCAGATTTTGAATTGTGTAGTTGAAGCTCAAATTTAGTAAAGCAAGTAATAGGAATATATTTTCAGTAGAAAGAGAATAAAAAAATTATAATAACAAAACAAACACAAGTGAAGTGTCTTGATTCTAGGTACTTGAGAATTGACTCAGAAGTCAGAATTATGAAAAATAGAATGGTTTGTTAAACAACAGCATATGTCCCCGAGTCTTTCCATGGTGCATGTAACCATATCATACCAGAGAGTAGAATGAGCAAACAAAAGTCAAAATTTTGTTACTTTATCCCTTACTGATCTTATCAAAGCTTGTTGTAATCAGGGAAAAGATCCTGTATATCAAGGATATCAGCAAGGACTCCAGCAGCCGTGGTGTCATTGCCTGCTCCAGCACCTTGAATCACCAATGGTTGCGTCCTGTAGCAACGGCTGTATATCTCTACCTGCAATTGTATTACACAGCAAGCTTTTTGTTATTTTGTACGTCATCATAATAAACTTTCGCCAACTATAACAAGAAGATGATGTTTTTAAAGAAAATGTTGACAATGAACCTCGAAAGAAAATTCTTACCACATTATCACTTCCCTTCAATCTTCCAAGGGCTGAATCCTTTGGAAGTTCTTGTACGCCAACTTCACATCTAGAGAGGGGTTTAAAAGAAATTGATTTTATAATAGGCATAAAGGCTATTGAGGTTCGTATTCAACGTTTCATTCTCCTAACAGCAATTAAATAACAATGTGTGGTCAAGTGGCAATAGAATACCTGGAGTCCTCAATCAAACAGACATAACGCAGAACATTTGCATTTGACGAAGCCTTATCTATGCGGTTTTGGATGTCTTTATCAAGCGTGGGAAGGCCATTTACCAAAAAGTCTTCCACAGGCATTACATCAGGGCCCATTTCTACTGGGTATAAGCTTTCAATCTACAAGAATTTTCGTCATTAAAAATATGTACTTCACCCATTCGAAGAATGATGAGATATTGTTAGGCGTGCCAAAACTTCTAACCTTAATGCTGTTCAAGTTGATACGATGTCCAAGAAGTCGAGCAAGGATCAGAGCCTGTTCCAGAAATACGATAAAGAAACCTTAAATATAGCATCATCCAGCTAACGAACGCTAAAGCAATTTTTGTTGTCACGGTGAGAAGAAACAATCAACAAAGAATTTAAAGAGCCAATTAGGCAAATTCCTGACGTGCGATGGTCAAGCAATTTTTCAAAATTTTGGCTGAAGATGTACCAACCATTGCAAACAATATACAAGGATAAAATTGCAAACATATATGAGATGTCGCTCCCAATGAAAGTTGCCAAACATCAATATATTTTTTGATGGTCCAGAATATGAATATGAATAGTATGGGTGACAACACAAAGGATAATCTAAGGATCAGCATTGTGCACTAGGGTCATTTTAGTGAACTTAAATAAGAAATTTTCCCACCATCCTATTGGTTTGAACAAATATTAGGAAAAGGTAGAGAGCATCCACACCTTCCTTGCTACATCCATCCCACTAAGATCATCTCGAGGATCTGAGAGCAAAAATGAAACGCAAGATAAGAACCATATATTCTCCAAAATTTTAGATGAATAACGGTCACAGAATGTACCAGTTGAGGAACCTGGTGCTTTTTGCTTCCTAAAAAGTAACCTTGAATTTCACTTTTATTTGCAACAATAACATCGACCAAGTATGAATCATTTCTGCCAATCCTTTTGAACCATGACTACATCTAACCGATATGGAAGATGAAATGAAATTTAATAATTTTCAGTCACATTACTTCACATCCATTTATGGACTTTGGAAGAAAAAGTTCCATTACCTTTCAGAAGCACTTAAAATAAAAAAAAAAAGAGAACAAAGAAGAATAACTGCCACATTCACATGATTGAAACATGCCATGGAATCATTTAAACTCTGATATTTTAGTCAGGACATAGAAAGTGCATGTCATCACTAATAATTTAGCTATCTGATGCAGTTTGTGGAAGAAATCCACTTGCTTTTAATGAGGTTTCATAAAATTCATGTTCCTGAATTAATTTGGATCACCAAAGGTGAAAACATGGATCAAAGAGAAAGAACAGTTCCTAAAGGGCATTGACAAAATTTGCACTCAATACACATTACTTCTAGCAAAGGCAATTTTTCCATAGAAGAGGGAATAAAAATGTTTAGGCTTTTGTATTATCTCTTCCCACATTTGTTGAATGCCTTGCTTCTGCAAGATCATTTTTTCAACCAGTACAGTCGTATGACACTGAGTCTCATCTTATACCAGATTAATGTCAGAGTAACAATGATGTGATACAAACAAATCTGTAGATAAACTAATCTGAACAGGAGCAGCAGTCAATTACAGAGGCTACTTTGCTATGATATGAGTCATTTAAACTAAGATAAAGTTCACTTAAACAATAATGCATTTTCAGTGTTAAATAACTACAGAATATGATCAGGCCTCGAGAAGTTAGGATTAACGAGTAATGTCTATCATGGATGTCCACAAGATGCAACAAGCACAGCATTATATATTGAATCCTCCAATTCCATCACAATATATACTATGGGACAATCGGCCCTGTTTCTTTTGTCCAAAGTTTGGCCATCAGTGCACACATGTTCGTTTATGGTTTCAGGTATACTTGTACGTTGTCAAGGATATACTCGAAACGAATTAAATATAGACAGGGATACTAAAAATGAATTGCATATCGTCCAGGGTCCTCATTCCTCAAAATAAAATACTGGTTTTTCTTCAGTTATTAAATAGCACATACCAGGTTCAGTATATCCAAGGCTTTTAGCATTAAATAGCACATACCAGGTTCAGTATATCCAAGGCTTTTAGCAGCATTGACAACTTGGCTAAAAGGTTTCCCGCCTTCAACCTCACTCATCACATATCCCAGCGTACCTAAAAGTACCAAACGTGCAAGACATCTTTATCAGTATTTAGCAAATTCTGAAGATATCAAGCTGGAAGAAGTAGAATCGTATGGTAAAAGGGGATGGATATAATAGAGCATACCACTCAGACTTCCAACAATACGATAGATAGGATCTCCAGATGTGAGTATACGATTTATAGACGCTATGACAGGGAGACCAGCGCCAACCTACCACATCATACAAAAAGAGGTGGAAATTCTTGCACAACTTCTTGGACAATGAAACTTTGAATATTCTACTAGAGAAACTTCTATCAGCAATTATCTCTTTATAGCAGAAACCTTAATATGGAAAAACTTCCTCTACCAACTACAAGAACTTAAACCAAATACTTCCTTTGACAACTACAAGAATGTAAACCATATACCTAACTCACTTGGAGTTGCTTCTACATTAGAATGTATTCTGGTCTGCTTCAGGCATGTTAACTTATCTTCAATAGATATCAGTATCACCTCCATTTGATTGCATATCACCTCATTATTTACTTTGTGTATCTTGTTCACTTATTTCAACACCCAGTGCCATAAACTGTATATATTCAACTAGATACTCTGATAAATTTCCCTGTTTACATTATTGATACATGATTAAGATGACATTCCACTTTCGAGGTGTTCTATCTTAGTTTTGAAGTTAACACCTTCAGATTCCAAAGGATTCCTCGAAAACTTCAATTTGCTCATACTAGTCATCTATATAAAAACAAATTGTCACAACAATATATGAGTGGTTGAAAATGATTAGAGAGAAAAAGTGAATTAAATATAATTTGTATCAAACAATCCCTAAAAAGTAATTAAAGTACACATACACTATCTATTTACTTTACTCATGGCCGTGCTTACTGGATTCATCCAAGACAAGGTCTCTGGAAATGAGTAATTTCATATTTGTTGATTATACATTGTTTTTATATTTTTGAATACTTCTTCATTACTTCTCAACCACATATCTAAAATCTATTTTTCAATAATCTATATCAAATATACCCTTTGTTTGAATAATAGTAGAGACCACAAAATGCGTGGATAATGGTTATTAGTAAACTTTGGATTTTTAGTTGATGTTGAAGTGTGACTTTAACTTAACTTTCAATAAATAATTTTAAAAAAAAAAGAAAAAGAAAAAAAAGGTCAGGAATGTGTATATAAAATAAGAGCAACTAAGATCTTAGAAGACCTCGATCCAAGTGTTTTCTCAAGCATGTGTATACGATTTTCTTAAGTTTGGGGGCTTGGTCCCTCATTGGCCTCATCACATCTTCGTCATCATCACTTCTAAATGATTAAATGGCAAGGAAATTAGAAAACAAGTGAACTAACCACTCGGTGTCAAAATTGACTTTGTCATCAGTTCATTGTCTGTCCTACGCTGTTACACAAACTAGAATACGTGGCAGACAAGTTTATGCACCTTAATTTCAAAGGATAAAATATAGGAATCCCATTTGTTGTCTGCTTCATGCACTTGAATATTTCAAGGATGCGTAATACTTTACAAGCTCTTAGCTGTTAGGATAATCAAATTGAGATCTGATTATCTAATACCATTTCTTCAAAGTGAACCTTGCCAAGGCCATAACGCTGTTGCTTCAAAGTTCCAAAATTCTAAAAGACGAAAACCAAGCTAACGACATTCACAGCAAACCACAACTTACAGTGGACTCGTGTCGAAGTCTTCGAGGTTGTGAGACCAATTTGTCATAATATTCCTGCAAAATTAAGCAGAATTTTTATGTCTCGGACAATGACTCTCAACAAAGACGATGAGAGATTCTTACACATATCCTGAGAAAAATAGTAAAAAGATCACACAGATTTATAAAATGAAAAATGCTCCAGAAAAGTCTATTACCAGTGAAGACGTGAGAGGCTTCTTATTTGCCAGCACCACGCAGCAACCCATGCCCACTGCTTGACTCAGTACTTCAATAGTCTCAGAACTAGCTGAGCAATCGACAAGCGCCATTCCTGTCGTCTTAGACCTTGGTTAAATTGAATTGACATATAAGTAACATTTGTAAAAATCAGCTAGTTCAGGAACACCGTAATAACATTATGACTTAACTTTCAGAATATTCTTGTATAAGATGCAATTTAGTACCTGTTCTTATATCTTTAATCAATCAAAAGTTGATCATCAGTTCGCATTTTGCTTAAGCCACCCCGCAGGTTGTTAAACATTTTCCATTTTATCATCAATCAGAAATCTTTATTAGATTACAAACTAAGATTTAACATTGAAAACAATTGTTCCCTACATTCTTCCTGAAAGTGAGCAGCGGTAACAGTCAAAAGCCAAGAAAACACTCGCAGGAAAATTAAGTTAAACTGCAATTCATAACTCCATAAAAGGGCTTAAGAAAAATGGATAAACAAACCTGTTGATTTACCCAAGAGGCCCGTAGCAATGTCAGTCACTTTCCTTGCAATTTCTTGACTTGAAAAAATTTGGCATTGGCCTATACATACAACCATATGTTTCAGACACAGTCATCACTATTCATGTGTGACAGAGTGAGAAAAAGTTATTAGAGACCACATTACCAAAATTACTAAGGGTTTCCAAAGAAGAGCCAGTAGACTTCACTTTGCAGACCTCCAACAATAACTCATCCTCTAATTCGGTGGTCAAAGCATCCGATGAAACCACCATTGATTTGCTATCGCACACTCCCACCACTCTCAACCGGACACCCTGCAGCAATTAAGATTATACCCCTCAAAAACCTCTATATATGCTCTATTCTGATTTCTGAAAAATATTGGCATACTCAAGCACGTATGCACAAATGAATTGCACTTGTATATATGGACTTAGTGTAAGGGTGTAGTGATGTACCAGCTTGTAGTGGAGGGGTCGGCAGTCGATTATGTGGTGGAGGAGCTGGCGACCGACGCCGCCACAGCCCATTAGCAGCAATGGTATTTTCTTCATTTTCTTTTCGGTATAATATCAATTCTTAGCTTGCCTCCAACAGTTCGAGTTTCGACAGTCGATCGATTTGGAGGTTCCAAAACTCAAAAGCCACTCCCTACGTGGGCGGGGACTCGCTGTGTGTCTGTTTGGTAGACATCTCTTATAAATTGATTTTCATTCCCCCCGCCCCCCTTCTTTTGTTGGGCAGTTGGGCGTGGGGGGTTTTAGAAATTAACATTGAGAGGACGCGTTACATGCGACAATAGCCTTGATCACATGAACACAATGTCATTTTTTATTATTTTAAAGGGAAAGTTAGGATTTTGCTCCTTCACTTCTCATGTAGTGTGCTCAATGGCTGTTCCAATATTTATCTATTCTTTTAAACTTTTTTCTATTTACAAAGTAGTTTTTTCACCTTAAATTAGTTAAGTTTACTCAAGTTTTATATTGGATATATGATTGAGAATTGAAAAATATGTATTAAAAAATATAAATAAATTATCAAATCAATGTTTGAGTTGAGTCGTTGAAGAGAATAAGAGAGACAAAAATAGAATTAAATTGATGAAAGTTACTGCATATAGAACGAGTTCATACAAACTTTTTTTTATTTAATTGTGTTTTCAAGTGAAATATATTCTCCATTTATAGGTATCCAAATAACACAAATGAAAATTAAAGGTGTCGACTCTTTAAAAAGAGATGCATCTGATCATCAACTAATCAAGGCCAGTACTGTTGAGCCATTGCCGGGGACGACTTCTAGGTCAGCTCATAAGTTACTAAAATAAAATAAAAATAAAAAAATTTCGAAGCCCACAATTAAATACAGCATCCTTTCATCTTAGTTTTAACGAAAAGGTTTACGCACCCATGCGAGGATGGATTTTTTTCCCCCACACCACTCATAGTCCCCTGAATGCTGTGGGGCCTGGGGAAGTGATAAACCCACCCCCGCACGGGGACTAGATCTTCCCTTTAGTCGTTTCTGAGTTTTCGGTGCCAATACTCAATCCCACTCTTCCCTCGTTGTGACGATTGACACCGCTTCCAATCACCCACCACCCACCAGTCGTCAGAATGGACGTTAGTTCTATTGCCTCGGGAAAGTGCAGATTGGTAGAGTTTCTGAATTTTTAGTTTTCCCCTTTGGTATATTTCAATTGTAATTCCCTAATTTCTTTAATTCTCGTTCATTGTTGTTGTTGTAATTTAATAATTTATATTTTATACATTCATCTATTATTTGTATGTTGACTTTCAATTTGTCGTCCGGAGAATAATTTGTCCATTGCAACTGTTTATAAGATTAAACCAGGGAGAAACTTAGAAATTATTTGACCGAACTAAGAAAGAATTTATAATTTATAGAAATAATAGCAAGAATGTCAAAGAAAAATTTATAAAATACTAGAAAGTCAATTAAAATTTACATTTGTAAAAATAACAAGTTTTTTTAAATCATAACAAAAAATTACCAAACATCACCCCCCACCTACCCACGCACCACCAACATCACCCCCAACCGCCCCACCCCCACCCCGGACATCCAACTGTATTCTTCTCCTTCCAGAGCTGTCACCGTGTAATTTTTGTAAAGTGGAAGATAAATCCTAAAACTCTCATCAATCCCATGTATGTAATGCTACACTGGTAAATCTCATCCCCACACTGCCACTATTCTTTCACACACATACATGCATTTCTCTGATAGATTCTTCCGAGAAAAAGATGAAACACGAGATCTGGGTTGGTGATATTCGCAGTGTTATCTATCCTTTGTGTATCTGGGCCCTCTCTGTATTGGAAATTCAAGAAAAATCTGTCACTAAAACGGTTTTCAGCCTCGTGTACTCCTTGCATTTGTAATTGCCCTTCTTCTCAATCGCTTCTTCATATCGCTTCTTGGAAGGTCCTCCATCCATGGAGAACCAGATCTGGTTCTCCATTGGAAAAAAAAAATTGGCCGGAAAAATGGAGTTCCTCTGAGAAGAAGACCGGAGCTTGTCGGAAAAAAATTTGGCCGGAAAATGGAGCTTGCCGGAGAAGACAACCAGAGCTCGTCGAAGAAGACGACCGAAGTTAGTTAATTCGCCGGAGAAGATGACCGGAAAATGGAAGAAGGCGCCGGAGAAGATGATCGGAAAATGGAAGAAAGAAAGGGATTGAAGCGGAAAAATGAAAAAAGTTCAAGGGTGTCTTGGTCACATTCTATTTTTTGTTGCTAATCTTCCAAAATGATTTTTTTTTTCTTGCAATTACAACTCTAATCTTGTATATATATGCTAATGCCTCTAATTTATAATTACTAATTAACAGAGTATTAATTCAATTTTATAGTGAGAGGCAGTGGGAATCATTCATATTTGATCTAACATGTCGAAATTAGGTTTCAATTTGATTTCGATTCTTTTAATTTTGTTGATTGGGTTTTACAATACATGAAACTGGGTTTCAATTTATTTATATTGGATTTAATTAATACACTGATTTAATTGTTTAGCGCATGAAATTGAGTTTCAGTTCTTTTCAACTTCTGTTAGTAGGTTGTCTATTTGTCTTTCAAATTCAATAAACTATCAGAGAAAGGTCTGGAGCTCTTTCTTCCATTAAATCTCTAGAGCAATGTCTTCATTTCATTTTAGGTAAGCAATGGCTCATCGTTAATCATTTAATAAATTATTGAAAATGAATGTGGTATTGTTAGTTTATATAAATGTGGATTTGTTAGTGTATATGTATATTGTAAGTTTATATTAACAACTAACATTTTGTTTAAAAAGGGAAAAAAAATTATTGCGCTTCGACTGAGGTGGGCCAGCTCAGGGCGCTTATTTTGTATGTCACCTCGAGTTATAAAAATTACAAAACCGGCACTGCAACAAATATCTCCAGTCAATCAAAAAGTTTCATTGTTTTGATTTTGAACCAAGCAATCGTTTGGTTTCTACCTGCAACACCTTTTCAATTTTCTACTTTTTTTTTTAAATGTTTTTTCGTCATTCCTACCAAGCGATGGTTTTGTGACTTTAATCGTGTGATCGCATGACTTACATGAAGATAAATTGTGATTGTTAGCCACCTTTGTTTGGATTTTTCACTTGTCTTTCGTCCGCTCCTGCATAATATAATTTATATTGAACAAATTTTCAATAATTAGTCAATTATAACCACTAAACTTTTACCATTATACCCTTATGTTTAACAACCGTTCAAACAATTTTCTTATTTCTCTCTCACTTCTCTTTTTCTCCTTCTTTCTTTTAGTTTTCAAGTACTACTTCACCTCCATGACCTTTCGTAATGACCGCCCGACTGGTCCCTTTAAACGTATATGATTTCGTATATAAATCCGTATGTGTCCCTGTATTTGATATGAAACGACATGATGATGTTTCGGCATGCTACACGTGTATATGATACGTTCACGATATGCTTTGAAGTGTGGGATATGCCCGGAATCCGAGACGGCCTTCGAAAATGATGAAAATGGGGAAATTCTGCAGAACCATATTTACGGCCGTAAATGTTATGGTTACGCCAGAATATACTAATTACGCCAGAAATGTATGTGATACTACCGTAAGTGGCAACAGAGGAAAAGTGAAGATTATGCAGAGTTTATTACGCCGTATGATGGTATGATACTGGCCAGATGATCGAGGTTACGCCAGAAGGATGAAGTTACTACCGTAAATGTGGAAAGATGGAAAAGCACCAACAGTTTCAGAGAGCAAATTACGGTAGTATTATTCAGAGATACGGCCGTATGATTGGAGTTACGGCCGTAAGGCACGGAGATACGGCCGTAAGGTCAAAACAGGGAAAGAACAGAAGTGCAGAGGTCGTATTACGGCCAGTAAGGATATTGGGTTACGCAGAAGTCAAGGGCTACAGAATGAGAAAGTTACGCCGTAATTTTAAGCTCAGTAAACCGGGTTTTAAGGTCTTCTAGGTCATTTCTTGAGGATTATTCATGTGAGCTCAGTTCAAGAACTCCCATAACATTCCCAAGATTATGCCAAAACCCTCTCCATGATCTAAATCAAGAAACAAGTGCATGTAATCCCTATGTAACCTTGATTACAAGAGAAGAGAAGAGAAGGAGAAGAAAGAAGAAAGCGTCGAGGTTCAAAACGACACATCTTTGAAACGAATTGGATTTTGAAGATGATGTCTTCTTAAGAGTTGTCGTCCATTGAGTCTAGATTGCAACAAGCTTTGAATCACCTCATTTGGACATCGGACGCAAAAGTTATGACCAAAACATTGAAGGCCGCCAGTGCAGAAAACTTTCAGCAGAAGGCATTACGGCCGTAATTCAAGGACATACGGCCGTAATTTCATGTCGGCAAAGTGAGTTTTCTCGACTTCTCTTGATATTTTTGGGTATTTATTCCACTCTAATGTGTCTCTAAGGTCCATTTGACACCCAAGAACCTCTCCAAGCTCCTCAAAACCCTTGTTGAAGCTTTATGCACCAATAGTGAGCTTGTGGATCTTGGTTCTACAAGAGGAAAGAAGAAGAAAGGAAGAAGAGGAAGAGAAGGAGAGGAACAAGAGGAAGCTTGTCTATGCTTGTTTGAGCTTCATTTATGGTGGGTAATGGTTGCTTTACATGCTTTATGACGTATTTGCATGATTTATACATGAATTAAACAAGATATGACATGAATATGATGATTTGGGAACTTAGAGGCATGCTAGGATCTCTTGGCCTTGTGTTATGTGGTTGACATGATATGTTGATGATGTGTACATGATTGTGTGACGTATATGATCCTCCATGCCGTGTCTAAGCATTAGTTGGTCCTAAGTAAAAGAGACCTAGTTAGTGGGTGTTATATGTAATGAACGAAGAATGTGATAAGCTTGGCATTCATGTATGATTATGTGGTTCAACGTGGAATATTATGCGTGTTATGTGACGACAATATGTGACGTACGCTTATATGAACCAACGTGAACCAACGTGAACACTTTATAATCGTATGTTCTATGTTTGAATGTCGTGGCCTTATGTGAAGTTAACGTTAATGCACGAATATGTAATGCTTTATGTTTGTGTTCACGATATGATGATGAAGCCTTTGTTTATGGGTTACGTATGAATGATGACGATGTGAAAGAAACAAGGCATAATGGTAAGTGCTATCTATGATCATGTCATGAATGCATACGTGTGTATGAAATGCCTATCACGTATTTACAAAATGGAAATGTTTTGGCCTAACGGGGATCACGCTCGCGGGACTTACGCCGCGATATTTGGGTCTAACTGTGGAACTAATGCCCCAATGGGAGATTGATGTCTCCAATGATGTTATGTTATGTTATGGGACCCGCCATATGTTTAAAAATGGCGCCAATGTAAGCACGTGATTCGCAAGAGGGCCCAAATGAACGTGTGACATGCATTGCATTGCATCTATTATCCACTGAGTCTTTATGACTCATTACGTATGATGTTGTATGTTTGTTGAAGGTACCGTGGCGTGGAGGGTTGGCGAAAGGTCACATGATGCTATGACGTGGTGTGTGGGCAAAGAATCGAAAGATTCTTGGTATGTAATGAAACCAAACCCTAGCTTTATGTTATAAGTTGTAAAGAAAGGAAATTAGGGTTTCGTATTTAATGAATGAAGAACGCACGTCTAGTTCCATAATGAAAGAAATGAAAAGAATGACGTGCACGGGCCCGAAGGTGGCCAATGTTTATGTCGTGCACAGAGCGCTCTGATTATAACGTCATTTATGACGTATATGTATGTGGAACTGGACGGGGCGTTACATTTCGTCTTCACTAAATTTTGTTGTATCTCTCTTTCTCACCATTAAATTTGTGAATATGAGAAAAAATGTGATTTGTTTTTGAATTTTTTTTTCTATTTGTATCCATGAGAAAATTGCTTTTTAAGTTAACGGAAAAACGATTGCTCGCTCGCAATCTTTTACTGAAAAAAATTGTGTTTCTTCTTCTGTAATGTCTTAAAACGATTATTGTCGTTATGAATGATACTCCCTCTGTCCAGCAAAGATAGTTCAATTTTTCATTTTAATCCATCTCAAAATATAGTCCAATTTTTATAATTAATTTTTTTAATTTTCTTATATGCTCTTATTTAATTTATATCGTTATCGACAAATAAGAACAATGATAGTGGGATAATAATAAATAAATGTAAGGGTATATTAAGAAATATATTTTAAAATATTATTTTTCCAAGGTCATTAATTGAAATTTCTTAATCTTTATAAAAATATAAATGGAACTATCTTTATGGGAGAGAGGGAGTATATCGTTTTAAACAAGTGATGCCCTTTTTCCTTTTTTTTTTTTCAAATATGATAGATGTGCGAAAAAATTGTTTTATGAATTAAGTGCATTAACCTTAATCAGAAAAGGACAAAAAGAAGTCTCAATCAGACAAGGCCAAAAAAAAAAAAAAAAAAAGTCTCAATTGATGACTTTCTTAAACAAAGTAGGACCCTAAAAGTTAGAATTGTTAGATTGGAGTCATTGGACCATTCACAAAAAATTTCCCCATATTAAGTTATTAACACAGCTAACTCAATAAATAAAATTGAATATACAATTCAAAATAGTGACAAGCTCTCCAGTATCAATAAATGCTTCTTATATAGTCAGCCAATAACTCCCTAAAATACAGGCACCATAAATTGCACAAATTTGTGAACAGAACACGTTGCGGTATGTGGGCCACAAGTCACCTTTTTGTTTTTTTTTTTGCAAGGAAGAAATTTAATCATTCGTAGCATCCGTAAGCATTACATCAGAAATAAACAAAGGGGGAAATTAAACCACACACTGGGACCTGACATAGAAACCACCGCCCTAGCAAGCGCACGAGCAACACGATTCGCAAATCGCCGAACCCAACTAAATCTTAAAGGCGGGAATTCCCGAGCTAAATTCCGACAATCATCTGTGACTAATCCAAAATAGGAAAAGTCAGACTCTTTCGACTGGGGAGCATTAAAGACAACGAGAGCATTAAAGTCATGTTAAACAAATGTTTTGAATTCTTTAAAAAGAATTACTCCCTCATTCCCATTTTGATAGATTTGATTTTCTTTTTCATATGTTTAAAAATATAAGCTACTTTCCTTATTAATATAATTTAACTTCTTCATTTCCTAATTTACCCATATTTAATATGCATGACTATTAATAAAAATAAAATATCATATTTAATATAGTGGTATATCTAGAAATATATAAGTAAAATTTGTATTTTCAGCAAATATTAATTTCAAATTCTTAATCCTCATGCTTATCAAAATGGGACGGAGGGAGTATTTTTTCTTTTCTTAATAATATTTTTCCTGACTTGTGAATCACACATTTCTTTTTTCAAAAAAAGAAAAAGGTTAATTTTCTTTTAAAGAAATTTCGCTATACAAGCTATTACATTTTGAATAAAGCTAGATGTCCATATAAAATTTGTGTGGACATCTTCTACACCCTAATAGGGGTTCCTTGAAATGACCAACAACACCCCCTCCCCGTGTTCTGCAAAGTGGGAACGCCATACCTTTTATTAGAAGTGACATCTTCACACACTTTTTTTGTGCGGAGATCTAGCATTGCTCATACATTTTTATAGCTACGTGGAAAGGATATGGAAAAGAAAAAGAAAGTGACCTATAACACGTTGTAAAGAAAATCACACAAAAAGTTTCTATTTTGCATGAAAATCATGATGTAACTGTCAAAGCCATTTTGGAATAAAGCATTGAAGTATTAATTCTTTTACATGTGGCTTCAACTTTATATAGGTATGTATTTACATAGACGTTTTGTTTGTATGAAAAAGTTATCTACACTCGGAGGAAATTGCGGGTGTGGATTGTTCTCTGAGATTCAATGTCATGCAGAGAGAAAAATGGTATTTTCAGTATACAAAAGAGCAAAATTGCATATCGATCATTCGTTTTTGATACATTAACCATTCGCGATCACATCTTTTTGTAAAAAGAAAACTATGCATGCATAGTATTTTGAGAATTCAAAGCTATAATTTCAATTTGAGTTCGGACGATAACCTTCGTCTAGATTTACTATCTCATTTTCTATCCTATATCATTTTTTCAAATCAAAATAGTTCACATACTTAAACTAATACATTTTATTAACGTGTATGCAGATTGATTTGATTGAAAATGACAATAAAAAAGATATAAAATGAGATATACTCTGTTTGTCAACCCTTTTTACCACTTTTTAGTACTTTTTACCACTTTTTATCAATTCTTTCTTTACCCTAAATCAATCACATCCACATATCCCATCACATCTGCAAATCTCCACCATTCAACTCCACTCATTTCTTCTTCTCTTTTACATTAAAAACTATTATAATTTATTCTCCATCACCCCTATTAATGTATCGAAAATCCGATGATGTATAGTGCCTATAGTCAAGACAACGCGTTTGGCATAATAACTGGCATGTGTGGAGAAATGAAAACAATGGAAAAGGGAAACGATGCATGGAAACGGCATATTAAACACAGTTTGGTGGTAGATGCACAAATTCATTTTGATTAAGAAAAGTTGGCACCACTTTTCTCACCCATATCTTAGCTGTCTCTTGCCCAATTACATCCCTTCTTTCTTTTCAACTACCACAGTATTTTCAAGATGATTTTGTATCTTTTGAGAATTTTGTATTGTACAAATTTGTGAGAATTTTGCCCAATTACATCAAATAAGTTCATTTCTTTTTCTAACTATCAAGTAAGTGCGACGAGGCATTAAGACATGGTTTTTAGCCTTGTTGAGTCTAAACGTAACGAAATATAAAATATAACTAAAGAGCAAAATTAAACTTCATACTTAAGTGTTACGTATTAGCAAATGGAATTATGACCTTACTTTATAGTGTAAGGCTTGACAGAATTGTGCAAAAATCAATATATATATATATATAAACTTTATGTAATCACAATTTGTAGTGTTGACAAAATATGATTTTATATCAATATATGTCACTTTTATGTTGAATTTAGGTTTTTTGACAATTACTTTGATAATAACACCATCAAAACTCGAAATAAAACCTTGAAAACAAGTTTGCATTCACACTTCTTCCCTTTTTTTTTTTTTTTTTTTGAAGAGTGTGCTCGCATCTATCACTCAACCATACTTGTAGCAATTAATACGAACCAACTTCCATACGCCAAACTTCATACCTTTGCCTATTTAGGCTTTCAAAATCGATCATCACAAACGAACAACCCAAGCCAATAGCAGAGTATGGCAGTGTCGAAAACCACCAACGCCACCACCACTTACACACTCTCACTGCTCCTCACCACCGTGTTCCTGGTGGCGCTTCCATGCCTTAGAGCACAGTCGACACTCTCCCCCGCCACCGCACCGGTGGCTCCGGGCCCGGAGCCATACACAATGGCACCTTCGCCGGGAGTGGATTGCTTCACCTACTTACTCAATCTGTCAGATTGCTTGACTTTTGTGAGCGTCGGTAGCAATTTGACGAAGCCAGATGCAGGCTGCTGCCCTGAGCTATCGAATTTGATTAATACACGGCCGATTTGCCTCTGCCAAATGCTTCGCGATCCTAATCAGTTCCAATTGAACGTAGATATCAATAAAGCCCTGAAGCTCCCATCGGTTTGTAAAACTCCGTCAGTTAGCCTGTGTTCAGGTAAATCTAATCCGAAATCTGATAAGTATCTTAGAGATTATTGTTAAAAATCTGGATTAAATTATTTAATTTAAAGTATGTAATTATTGTTTATTATTATTTACATATTTTCTGAAATCCGTGATTGTTTTTTGTGCGTTTTTTAATTTTTGAATGTGAACGAGGGACCTGATTTGTTCAGTTTTTCGGCCCTTTGGTTTCAAATGAATCAAATCTGAAATCTGCAGTAATTTTGAATTGAATTTGTAACCCCACAACTTTAAATGTCATTGATTGAGGACAAACCAACCACGTGCCTAGGCAGCCTAGTGGTAGACAAGTCCATTCTAACTTCTACCCCAAATAATGCTCTCTCAACGGTCTATAGACAGTGCAAATGTAATTTTTCATGGTAAAAGAAATGCTTACACCTAGCCTACATTCGTGATTAAAAATAAAGTTAGATAACATTTTTATTACATAGAAATTTTACTAAAAATGTACTTACTAATTACTGCTCGCCGATCATTCAAAATTTTTAATTGACATTTGCTTGTTGATTTGTAGTCCTTGGTGTCCCGGTCGGAGCTCTTGCGCCAGCCCCAAGCGAAGGCGGTTCTTCCATCTGTATGCTCTCTTGCGCTACTTTTTATTAGAATGCATTTTTTAAGTAACTAGTTATAAGAACGCGCGAAGCATGAATGAAAGACATTTTAAAAAAAAAAATGAAAAAAATTAAAGTATCAACATTCTTTATGAAAGTAATTGAAGTAAACTGAGATTGTTAAAAAGAAATTTAAATTGGTAAAAATATATTATAAACAAACCTTTTAAATTATAGATATGGTACTTTTTTCACTGAGCTTTTTTATGCAAATTAAATAATTTTTTGAGTCATACATTTTTAAGTTACAACTCTATTTTTTTCCAAAAAGTATAAAATTTAGCCAACATAGTTTCAGTAACTTATATGTGTAAGTTAATTGATATTTTTTTGATAATTTATTCTCTAAGCAGAAATATTAATACCTCAATTTTCTACCAAATTAGTCTAAACATCTAATTCAAACACAAAAAAATAAAAAGTAAAAAAAATAGAAAAAACTAAGATTAATCACATATATTTGAGCTGATCAAATATGACATCGATTAAATATGATATCAATCAAATATTAACACTATGAAAACATGATATCTTAATTAGAATGTTGTAGAAGATTTTATAGAAAAAAATGAACAATATATATTTCTAAGTTACATGCATTGAATAAAAGTACAATATATTTTTAAATATTCATGTTTAATTGAATTAAAGTAATCTAAAAATCTTCTCAAAACTTAGTTATATAAATGTACTTTTTGAATTATTGGATTAAAAAAATGTTTGTGACATAATTCTAAATCGAAAGTTATTGATTATCATACAATTACACTTTTTGAATTTTATACAAAAAGTCAAATACATTAAATAAAATCTCATTAGATTAGATATTTATGGTTTAATTTTATTAATGTAATATGAAAAGTCACTCATTAATTATTATCTGTATAAATATTCTTTTAATAAGGGTATAATGGACTAAATGAATTATAGTCGAGACATTATTGGAAATCAAAAGATTTCAACATATCCCTACTTTTTAATATAGTGAAGTATAGGTATAGATATGGATGTAAAAAACAAAAACCAAAAAAAAAAAAATGCTTATTTTTACTGTGGTGAACCTAATAAATTTTTACTTTTACTTCTTTTTTTTTTTTTTCCCTTCTTTTTTGACTAGCTGGAGGGCCAGGACTAGCTGGAGGACCAGCAGCAACACCAAACCCAGCCCCCGGCAATGATGGTAATGGAAGTCCAAGGAATTTAGCCTCAACCCAACATTTTCTTGTTGGATTAGCAATTATATTATTTGCAAATCTCTTTTAATTTGAGTGTTTTCCTAGGCCACTTATAGTTATTGATTTCTTCATTAATTTTATTTAGACATTTCATCTCATGTGACGTCAATAATGTTTTAGGATTTGATTCTGTAATTTATTCCCAGATTTATATCATTATTATTTCGAGACATATTATAACGTTGAGCTTGAATTTATTTTATTGCATTGTATTGCACCTGTACTAACACCCATAAGGACATGTTTGGTACTCTGGAGTTGACATAACTAAACAATCATTTCTACGGAGTATTAAATTTTATTCATGCTACCAAACATATTCCCAATACAAAATCAATGCAACAAAAGAGTTCTTTCACAGCCAAATTTCTATCTACATTGAGCCAATATATTGAAGTTACATGATGTACTGCATACTAGTATATGTATTGGATTTTTGTTCGTAAGTGCTGGTCCTTAAACTGAAGACACCAACTCTTGGACAGTAATAGGGCGGCAAATCGCTGCCAATGGGTCGCCCGACCAGGCTGAATTAGCCAGCAACAAGTTCACAGCCGGTGTCGGGTTGAACATGTCCCACCACACATAGGTCGAGGATTGATTGCAAGCCATTTCGGTCGAAAGGCACCCAGTTATCCCATGATACCTTCCTAGTCCACAACACGCATTTTGTAAATCCTTAACTCCTACAAGTTTTAGTGTAAATAAGTAAATGTAATCACTGAGTTTCTTCAACAAAATACTAACTATTATCTCCATATCTTGAGGTCTCTACCTCTATTCAGCTTAAAAAGTCAGTTTTTAGCAAAGTTTACGAGAAAAAAGGCTAAAAATATATACTCATACCATAGTTTTGAGGATTGTTGATGAACTCCAAGATGGCTCGATAAACATCACAAAAGATTATAGGGCCATCAGAAATCTCCGCGTTAAGAGCAACAATCTTCTCCTCAAGCCTCTTATTATACTCCAACACAAGCATATTAACCTCATCTACACAACCCCTTTGATCACCCTCGGTTGAATTATCCCACTCTGCAAGCATTCTTGGCACACATCCCAAAGGTAGAACCCCCACACACACTATCTTCCTTGCACTATTTCCATACAGATATCTGATAGCATTTGCCATCTGGTTAACCAAAACACGAGTAAACTTTCGGGCAGTGAATTTAGAACGTGTATCAGATGAGACGTTAAGGAAGTAATTGATGAAGTCATCTTTTCCGAGTGAGATGAAAAAGAGGGATGATTTGATGAACTGTGTGGCAACTTCTTGGCCGAGCCAAAGCTGTAATAACTGGACAGATTCAAATGTTTGGCGTAATTGCTGGTTAAGAGATTGGTAACCTCGACTCCCTGAGTACAGGATTGAAGCTTGTGAAGCTCCAAAGTTCACTCCGGTTTGAAGTTCGTGTATTGATCCATTTTGGCTGTAAAATGGGATTGCATATGACACGTTCATTTTCTTAGCTGCATCATAGAACAAGTATTGTAATTGAGAATCAACCAAACATGGTTTCCATGATTTAATCATCTAATCATAGATGTCTATAGGGCTCTAAATGTTTAGGACCTTGCTACATCACCATAATAGATGCCATAATGGTTGACATAATGGATATGTGGCATGATCCTATAATTTCAACTACTCCATCACTTTTAGATGGATGGTTATTAAATATGCCAAGTGTTATTATGTCAATCATTATGACATTCATTATGGCAGTCTAGCATTTCCCAAATGTTTATATGTTCTTTCTTGGATGAAAGTATTCTTTCATCACCCAATTACTCCATCTTCATCACATTAAGCTCAAAGATTGTGAAATTTTTGCCTTCCATTGATGCCCATTTTGTATTTTCACAATACCCACAAACGCAAAATCGCAACATCAAGAAAAAAAACCCAAAATTTGACATCCCAATTTCAAGAAAACCAGTAAAAGTTGATGGAAATCAAGAAATCGTCAAGAACCATCTATTTCTACAACTGTGTCTCGGTGTGAGTGTTTGTGTGTGTGAGAGAGAGTACCGAGAAGATGAGGAACCAGAGTTGAATCAGAGCCATTGCAGGGATACAAGGAGAAGCTATGGTGAACAAGATTGTAGAAAGGACTATTGCCGCCACAATCAACAGAAGAGTCTCCCAATACGTACATTGCCTTCACTGGCGATTCATTTGAAAATCCCATTTCGATGGCTTCAATATGCCCATCTTCTACATTAATCACAAAAATTATCAGAAAACACAGAGTATGAAGTAACCCTCTAATCGCCATTTCTTGTGCTTTCTGCAACTCGCCAGAAGTAAGTAGCGTCACGCCTAAATCTTGTTCATTTCGTTCTAAATTCAAGATTCTGTTGGGTGTTTTAAGAATTGTGAGTTTCAAGTTTCATGTTGGAGATTTTAAAGAATACGAAATATATATGCACTGGGTTTTGGCCTTGGAGTTCCGGATTTTTCTTTAATTTTCAAAAAAAAAAAAAAGAGAGCAACGGATAGCATTATAGCAAATTAGCAATAAGGGTATCAACAATATGGTTTGATTTTGGTTGGACATGAGAAATGAATTTTTGGTTCAAAAATAATTCGAACGAACTCAAAACTTCTTGTTTGAAATTCATTTTTCTAATGTTTATTGTTTGTAAGAATTTATTTTAGTTTACACATTTCGTAAAATTATAAGATGTTTTTATTTTTTATTTTTTCATTTTTATTTTTATTTTTTCAATTACGTATTTTCTTACAATGTTATTGCTAAGCACAAGAAACTATACAAAACAAATTCAAAATCTAGAGTTTCTTTGTAAAAGGGATGTGTTGCTCGTCGAGGGTCGACCAGTAAATTCATACAAACACATTACAATTATACAATCTTGGAAACATATTACCTTTTCCTTTCCTTTCCCCTTTTTTTAGTTGCCTTTTCCAATTTTTAACTATATATTTTTTGTTAAAAAACAAAAACAAAAACTATACATTTTTCACAAAAATTAATTCTATCCTCCAAAAGTTTGCACTAATCATTCATCAATATACAAAGTTTGCAATATAATAGTGTGTCCAATATAGAAATCTTGTATAAAAGATTCATATGCATTCACGTAACACATTAAAAATCTCAAATATAGTCTCAATACCAACTGCTAATGTATCAAATTTAATTGCTCACACAAAAGCATATGGGAAGAATAATTCATCCCATATGGAGAGTTTTCAAAGAAAGTCCTGCATCGCTACATGTATTTAACATTTATTCACAAAATAATGAAGTATTCGAGTCTTCTAAAAGCATCCAATATGTTCATGGTTCGAGAAAATTCGTAAGTATATCACCATCTTATTTTTTAACCACTCATTCTCCTATAAATCACATTTCTTCGAACAAAAACTCCGCCAAACAATCTCAAATGTAAAGCAAATATTGAATATACACCACACACGCGTAAGTGAGATACCAAAGGAACCATAACTAAATTTTATAAAATGGGATCAAATATCCGCGTCCAAAATATGAATGTTAACAAAGCAACAAAATGCAATTAGACTGTAACTCCATTACCGACCAGCCAAAGACTCTGAGACAACAAAGCATTATAACAATCAGCAACTATAACCTATCTTTGACCCTTGATATTTCCAGATACCTTCTGCTTAGTATGCCATCCACTCCTATCCCCATTTCTCTGGTTCCTTTTAGCAGCAACTGAACACTGCTCACTTCTGCTACCTTTACTACTAATCTCAGCTTGCAGCTTACGTCTCCTCATCCTGTTTTCTAGCCTAAAGCCTCTCATCATGCGTACTCTCTGCTCGATTTCCAGAGCTTGAGAGAAGTTCCATATCCTCACAACACCCTCTTCACCTCCACAAACAATTCGATCAAATCCAATGGCCACTGAGAACAAATTACAGCCAAACCCGTGTAGCATTCTCTGAGGAGGTTCTACGTGGTTGCTTGAAGAGTTCTTGCTTGTCTTTTTCAACAAGTTTCTCACATCAATAAGTGATATTTTGCCATCACTTGAAGCTGAAACTAGCCAAGGAAATTCAAAAGCAAGAGAATTAACAGGTCCCGTGTGAGGAATCCATGTGGCAACCTTTCGTGCGTTACACTTGGCGCTGGTCCTGTTGATCTCATACATGTGTATAGAGCCATCTTCTCCTCCTGTAAATAGGAGCTTCCCAGTGTGACTACAAGCCAGAGAATAGGTGTTTCCAATATGTGCATTGTTAATGATAACAAGAGGAGTGAAAGTAGTAACGCGACTAATGTCCCAAAGGTGTACATCAGGACCTGCTGTGCTCAGTAGTAGAGTATCATGAGGAACAAGGCTCCAAACCCAATCGTTATGAGCCAACACATTCAAACATTTTAGAGTCGAACGATCCCAAATACGTATAGTCATGTCCCAAGAACCACTATAAATCTTACCAAAATCCAAAGAAAGACAAGTTATGGGTCCCACGTGTTCCCAAAGACGAAACTCCATATTCTGATTTTGGGGTCCGCATATATCAAACGAGTGAGGATTTCCATCTTCTGCTTTCCAACCATGTATGAAACCATCTGTACCCCCAGCAACCAAGAGCCTTGTATCAGCTGCCAATGCACGAATAGTACACCCAAGGGCCCTAGATGAGGCAATTGACAACCCGTCCTCCATGTCCCACATTCTTACAATTTGATCATAACCAGAGGTAAAAACCACCTTCTTAGAAACCAAAACAAAAACTGCCCTAATGGCTTCAGTATGCCCACGTAGAGTGTCAATACTAAAACGTCCCATAAAAGACTTGCTGTGGAACTCCCTCTCCACAAACAGCTCCTTCCATGATTTCTCGTCCAGATAACCAGGCCCAAGAATGGCCGGCTTTACCGGGTGGCCCCACCTCTCACAGTAAAACTCCTTCCACACGTGGTGTTCAGATGCAAGCCTATACAAGTAAGTGTTGACACAGGACACAATGCCAAGCTCTTTCGGATCAAGGCAATTCAAGATTTCGGATATCAATGCAGGGGGAAGGTCAGTAATGGAGAGACTATGATTGGGGGAACTTTCATTGACAGAAAGTGCTGTTTTCGCAGTTATCTTCGAAGTAGGTTTCTGATTTTCAGACTCAAAGGTAAAATTCTTGATATTGTTAATTAGTAAAACTTGATGTCTGTCAATTTCTTCTTCAGGGCGTGGATTATCTAAGCAATCTATAGGAATTTCGTTCAAGCCAATTCTTAAAGTCCGGTGGCATTCAAATGCCATAAAAATGGTTAATGTATAGATGAAAAATGTGATCCTTCGAGAACACAAAGCCCGATGGATATGATTAAATTCTGCCAAAAACACCGAATAATTCTTGAAAGCTCAAATAGGAATTGAAAAAACCCCCCAAAAAATTGCAAAATCCCCCAAGTCAATCAAACCCTAAGGAGCAAAATTTAGCCTAAATGCCAAAACCTAGCTGACGAAAATTACAAAGACAACAAAAAAAAAAATTTATCACCTTAAAATGAAAAATAAAATCTAAAGAAGCTCAGAAGTTGATGAGATGAAGACAACAATTTTCTTCTGCCGAGTTTGAGAGATATCAAAAGGAAAAACAATAAGAGTTCCTAAAATTAATTAACTAAACAATAGAAAACTAATAAACCTTGAGTTATCGTATAAGGCTGAAATTCGAATACCTCGAAAACAAAGCTGCGATTGATTCAGCGGAAATACTTTGCTTATGATGACAGAAATTCCGAATGAATTTTCGCTTTTCCTGTGGAGTCTCTGGTGTTGGAGGACGATGGGAAAAACGGGGTATCTCGATTCTCGTGGCGGGTCGGGTATGCCCAGTCAATTCATGGGTATATCACACTAAACACCCACTTCTTTCAATATTTTTCTGTTTGGATCCCTCTATTAAAATGTGGACAATTGTGTTGAATCATAAAGTTATCAATTCGAATCACGATTGTACAATCAATCAAGCTTACTAGTATACCGCTTCTTTTCAATGACATACAAACATAGAACACAATTTTTACAAAAGACTAACGACAATGTCAAAGCTAGCAAATTAATGGTTGACTTGGGTTTTCAAATTAGTTGGAATCTATGTTGTTTGTAACGACTTGACCGTCGTCATAACCCACCCGGTATCAAGAGAAATCTCATATGTCAATCTGTAACGACTTGACCCTCGTCATAACCTACCCAGATTCAGCCTGCTATGCCCCGGGGAGAATTATGCGGATTTAAGTTCGGTCTACTACTGACCCAATCCACATGATATTATCCACTTTTGGCTTAACCCACACTGTTTTATTCTTAGGCTTACCCTAACAAACATCATATCTAGTTAAGTGATCTCTTAACTTATTAACCGAGCTACTCTCTTCTGCCTAAGCGATGCGGGATTGAAGTATTAAACAATCATCAGCCCATATGTGAACACCTTAAGATACCCACATGTGGGTTTCAAATCATTAGCCTATTAATATATTTACACATTTTATAGTTTCCACCACTATTCCACTTTAAAGTTAGTTTCTAATTAAATAAAAATTCGTTAGAAAAAAAAATTTTGTTCGAACACACCAATAGTCTTCAATTTGCGACAAAAGTGAGAATTTGAAGTTCAAATAGCAGCAATATTATTTACCACATCTGGAAATACCTCAACAATTCAAATGACAAATACAAGACGTTACAATACTCTAGGAACAACCCTTGAAAAAAGGCAGTTATATTCCTTAAATTCTATGTTCGCAGAGACAAAAACAAAAAGAAAAACAACGTAACATTAGCTCGTCGACTCCGAGATGTTGCTTCCGTCGACCTCCCCTTCAGCCTCAGCCGACTTCCCCGATTCACCTAAAAACTCCTTGCTTTCAAGCTTAAACACTTTGAATATCGCTAAATTGATGTCCCCTAATATAATCAACATAACAATTTAAATGACCACTTTACTATACGTTAGTAGTACGTAGAAATTACAAAAGGTCCAGCGAGTTTATACCAAATGTAATGAGATTTCCCGGTGAAGCAGCAGCAACGACGCCAGGTTGAAGCCTCGTTTCATCGATGAATGTACCATTTGTGCTCTCGAGATCCGTGATCAAAAGACTCTCTTCGGTCTTCTGAATCCGAGCATGTAATCCAGAAACTCAATAAATTCAAACAAGTTAACACATTGCACTTGACTAGTGAATATCTAACAGTTAGTCAAAGTCAAAATTAAATATTGACCACTCATTTAAAATAACTACGTCACTCCACCATAAAAATCAACACATTATTAAGAGCCAAATTGTATGAAATTGGATACCTGTAGGGATGGGAAGCACGATATCTGCTTTCCCTGCGATGCGTCCAATGGTGACTACATTCTAAATCGCGTCAAAACTCTACAGTTAGTATATCATTGCATTGAATGAAACACTAAACAGCGGAAATTTGAAAAGTACTCACGGAAGCTATTTCAAATGCATTGGGCATTGCAGTCTTGAATCCTATGTGTCTTGTATCTCCATCACCTAAGCAAGGCCATATTTGTTTCATTAGAATAATGTCCATATGGACATAGCATATTATATGATCACATTCAATACTAAGGTAACATGTGTCATATAGGCACAATAACTATATATTTATGTGTTCATTAGTTTAGTACTATTTATTTCGTTATTTGTGCACAATGAAACTTAAAAGAAGAAATTCTCGACTCAACTCCAGCCAACCCGGAAAAGACTCAATCCATACTAATACGATGCAAGTGTTACAACCACAACACATTACTCTATTTTATCAATGCGCGATGGAATTAGAGTCATCAAAATTAGCCATTCCTCTCACAATCCGGGTCAACGATGGCCATATTTCAATCTAGGTGAATTTATGGATCAGTTTTCTATTGAAAATCGCCCTCCCTGGTTGCCCGTTTTGAGATTGGCTTGTGCGAGAGGGTGTCCCAAGTGCTCAAACACTCAGGTCAAGTCAAGCCTAAATTATTAGTGAATTTGACACAATTATAGACATTTGTGTACCTAGTACTCGATAGTCTAACATGATCATTAAATGCTGAAAACCAATTCATAGGTTTATCAAATAACGGGCAACATTATATGTACACCTCCCTGCAGAGCGATACCCTCTCACAATAAAATAGTTGGGACTTGGGAGGATAGGATCGTCATTCTATTACTCTTGTGTTAGGATATACATATAGCATTTTCCGTAAATAATATAGCTCAGGTGGCAAGTATTGATTGACCTAAAGCATGGCGATAGTATGATAAATTTGTTCACCAAGTCTAGGCACATTTCTATGCCTTAGGGCTTGTTTGGAATCTATTTTTCCAAAAGCTATTATTTCAAGAAGTCATTCCCATGGATGAAACCCCAACTTTATTTGCTTCTCAAAAAATCAATACCAAACAAGCAATAATTCATCTATTTCAATTTCACACACAAACCCATATATAAAGATAAAGGGAGACGAAGATCAGATAACAGACCTACAGGTTCAAGAAGCCATCTAACTGAATTATTTGTGGCACCATTTTCAGAATCAGAAGCTCTTACAGCTCCAAAGCTCCTCAACAGCCTTGCACTGCACTTTAACTTTCTGGGCAGGCAATTATAGCCCAGAAAACTGACAGAAGAAGGAGAAAAAACAGTTGATTTAGCTGGAAAATAAGCTGGAGATGGAGAACTTGCCTTAGCCTTGGCATAAGAAAGAGATTGTGTGGACATTTCCATTTTCTTGATTTTGATTTTTCCACAAATTTGTGATGGAGAGTTTATAGAAATTCTAATGTATTTGTATTAAATTAAATTAAATTAAATAAATGATGTATATTTATCAGAAAAAGTGGATAGGTGGCCATTGTGTGAATTATGATCAAAGAAAAGATAGGTAGAATGAGAATTGAGCACATGTGTTAGAGTACGTGGCAATTTAATGCTTTGATGATAAATCAGGTTGTTACCATCGTGTCACTTGATGTTGATGGAGATTAATATCTAATTGTTTATCGTTTTTGGATATTATCTTGGGTGATTGTAAACTAACGGTTATATAATAGTGTTAGGTAAAATATTATTTTTGGTAAAAAGTTACTTTCATCTTGGATATAGGAGAGAATCACAAAATATGTGACAAATGTGAATTTAGAATTTATGATTGAAATTAAAATTTAATTTAAAATAGTAAAAGTAGGAATGTTGATGAGTTGGCACGATCTAGAAAAAATTCGGGCTTAGCTTGGCTCGGCTCTTGGTCGGGCTAGCTTTTAAGAGGACCACAAGCCTAGCTGGACCTAATAAAAAATGGTATTGAACTGTTTAGGCTCGAGAAAGTTTGGCAATCCACCTCGCACCCGCGCATCAAAGTTCGCATTTGGATGGTCAATTACAATAGCTAGTGGACTAAATTTTTAAAATTTTGTCCCTTTTTATATTCAAACGCTGTATAAATGAAATTTCTTTATTTTGTCTAAATGTGACATCCCCGCTAATATAGTTCTGAAGAAGTGAGATGATAAGGTATCTTAAGTATGTGACAACAATCCTAGCATTAAAAGCAAGTATATCATTCACTTAAAAATCGAAACCAGCAAAAAAGATGCAGGCATGCTAAAGAAGCATCAGCATGATTCTTTTTGTGAACCTCGTACTCAACATTTTGATTACAACCGCCCCTACGGATGGTAAACTTTTAAAAGAATTTTCATGTTTTCCTTGTGTGAATAGGTTTTATCACACCCCCCAATGTGAACTAGTTCTGTAATAATATATCCGATATCAAACACCATTGGGCTATTGTTATGTTGCCAACATTGGCAACATAAGAGCTGGGCCCACGCCGACATGGCATCACGTCATCGACCTTATTTTTTCCTGATATCAACGTTATGTTAGATTAATAATACATAATTGCCACCTGATAGTGGAGAGCCTCACAAACCCCCACGAATTTTTTTCCTGGAGTGTGGACACCTTATGATGCCCACAATGGGTAGGAGATCATCTCCCGACGCCATAGATTGCCCACTATTGAACAACATAAAAAAATTTAATACCTTTTCAACAAAGCAAGTAGAGTAAAACTTAAGTCAGACAATGAGACAAATTAGAAAAAGATATTTTACCAGGATGTAAGAAGTGATAAGAACCATAATAACAACATGAATCGAATATTGCCGCATAACTCAAATAATTTTCTTACACTCATTTTCAACTATACATCCCTTACAATAAATTATTTTTCACATTTTTCTAACAATCACTTTTCATCCCAAATAAATACTTCGTCAAACAAACCCTACATGTACATCAAAAGCAAGGCGAACCAGAGTGCTAATCAATGCCACGTGATCACGGAAAACACCGAATAGAATCACTTAGGCACAACATTGCAGTGCACAAGATGCATAAACATTCCCTTTCCTTTTTCCCCAACAAACAACAAACAGAAAATTTATCCTTACTTAAAATGACAGTTACACAACTCGATAGCAGAAATTGTCACGACGCACATACAACGTTATCTGGGATCAAATCCCGATCGAATTCATCTCACTACAGCACATGATCTTAACCTCAAATCACAGATACAAACTTCCCTAACATTCCACAACTTTTCCCCCCCAATTTACTGCTATCTGCAATGAAATTTCGGAACTAATGAAGCATTTTTACTGTGTTACATATTTTTGCAGTTTATGAAGATTTGATGATCTTCACCATATAGAGCGACCTAAAACCAAAGTCAAGTCCGTTGTCTTACCCTCCTTCCATTTGTATCACCACCATCAGATAGCTGGGCCCACACACTACGAGACTTGCCACCGCCACTGCTGCAATCCTCATCACAGCCAGCCACAGTCTTCAAAATCTCTGATTGTAACGCCGGGCAGTTTTCTTTAAGATATTCAAACCCATCTGAACGCATAACAGCTGCAAACAAAAATAGGAAACAGGTCTATGAATAATAAGGTAAAAAGAAACACAAGTTTAAATAACCTCAGTACTGTTGATTCTATGCCACTGGAGACCTCAAATATGATGTCACAAATTTCTTCTGTTCAGAAATAATAAAGCACATACCCTTTTCTAAAGCAACCCAACTTCATCATTCTAAATAGTTACAATTTCAAGGAGATTGACAATGGTAATATGTTTTACAAAATTGTACATATGTAAACTCTTCTGTGTAGTAAAACAAGGTCAGAATATATGGAAGATACATCACTCTGTTACTCTAATTGAATCAATGCTTGTCTTCATTCGTAGAGCTACATAGGTTACAAGCTCTCTCAGCATTTAATACAGTGTAGACAATTAAATGTGTAAGCCTTATAAAAAAAATGCTCATTTTCCTTCTATTAGAGAAAGACAACGTTTTGTACAAAAGTCTTTCAATCTCTCTCTATACAATCAGTGGACTGCATTAGTTTCCGGATTAAAATAAGTACTAGCTTTCAAGGCCACATTGAACAGAGAAATCTTCCATCTCACCCTTCTGCCATGAAACCGTCGGTGACTGGAAATCTGGCAGAAAACTATATCAGCAATAGTGTCGAGAGCATTCTTACCAGGGCAAGTGATGGCACTAGTAACTGTACTATGGAAGAAAGATGACTAGTAATGCATAATATCAACACTCCCGTTCTGCTCCAATGTGGGGAGGTCTTATTCTCCTCATTGATGATGTGGACAATAAGAACTTTCCATGTAGGGAGACCTTATCCCCTCAAAACAAATATTCAAGCACAATGTTTGTAATGGGGAGAATAAGGTCTCTCCACGTGGGGAGGAGAACAAAGGTGAATAACTTATTAGGAAAGTAAGGTAAGCTCCGGGTCTTTGTACAAGGACGGTTCTAGAAATATATATATATATATATATATATATATATATATTTTATTTTTTTTTTTTTGATAACCGAGGGTGTCGGGGGACCCCGCTTTAACAGTCACCCCACTATTCCCACGAGGCCCTGGCGCATCGACCGGGAGACGCCCCAGTGGCCCCAAGAAGTTTTTTTGCTCTCACGGGGAATCGAACCGGGGATTGGTGAGATCCCAAGCACCGCCCTTACCGCTTGAGCAACCCCTTGGGGTTGGACGGTTCTAGAAATATGAAATAGAAAAAACACCAGAAACTGCTAAATAATGTCAAAGAAAAATAGAAGACTGATATCACCCATAGATGTTGCAAAGACATTCTTAGAAGGGTGAATAATCATACTAACATTTCAAAAATGGAAGAAGCTGACAATGCGTTTGTTTGGTGTGTTCATTTTTTTTAAACACTATTTTTCTTCGAACTCATTCTCAACTCCAGTCCCCTAATATTATAATTTTTCATGTGGACCCACGACTTCGCTACTTAACCACACATTCTCTCACAGAGAGAGAGAGAGTTGCATATTAATACATTGATAAAACAAGAAGAGCATGAGTCTTTGTGACAGAGAGCTGTTAATGGAGTAGAAGTAAATGCTACAAACTGGTGGATAGCGTACCAGCCAGGTTCTCAGCAGCGAATCTAAGGCAAACAGCTTTTAGTTCTTCTGCATGATAACGATCTGACAAAGCAAGTATCTGAGCAACCGAATTTACAGATATATCCTTGCAAAGATGAGATTCACACATGCGTCTAAGCCTTCCCAGATCATAACGATCAGAGGCAGCTAGCAACTTCGCCGTTAGTGTATCAGCTACCATAGAAGCAGAGGTGCTAGATGCCATCAGCTCATCCTCCACAAGGGCATCTCTGTATACAAAGTGCAGCACAGCCTGCCATACATTAAGTGGCTTTAGCATGATATCCCATCCATAAAATTAGCATGAGATTCCATCCATAAAATAAGATTGGACAAAATTTCCAATTATAAATTTGAAATGATAAAATCGCAAATAATAAATTAAATCAACAGGAAAGCCAGTTTAAAAGATATGAGTTGTGTTTGTGAAATAAGCAGGTGTTCATTTTAACATTTTTCTACTTAGGGCATCTCCATTGCAATTGTGGATTGGGGAGGTGTTATAGAGGATAGAGATAGAGAGAAGATAATTATTTTAATTGAAAAGAGAATAAAAGATGTGTAGTGAAAAAGAGAGGGAAAAGTGTAAAAGTAGAAGAGGTGTAGAATTAAATTCAAAAATAATAAAAAAAATAATAATGGAAGATGTGAAAGTGGATGTGAGAATGTAAAAGGGGCATAGGAATTTATGATGGAAAAGTGGGAAAAAGTGGGGACAAAGTAGGGAAAGTGAGAAAAAGAGAAGAAAACGTGAGACCACAATTTTTTTTTTAAACATCTTTCCACCACGTAGGACACCCAAGCCAAGGCTGCAATGGAGGTGCTCTTATAAATTAACTTCTACTACTCAATTAAAATCAAACATAAATATCAACTACACATCTCACATCGAAACTCATTATTATCCACCCATCTCTTGGACAGCATTTACTTTAATACAGGCTAAGTAGAACAAAAATATGAAATTCAGTCACCTTAAAAACTTTAGGCTCCATATCTGGAACAGTAATCTCTTGCTTATCCTCATCTTGTCCTTCAAATAACTCAGATCAAGTATGGGGGATTCGGGCGGCCAAAACCAACTTATGAGCATGAAATTTCTCACCAGACACAACAAAAGTAATATCAGAACCCTCCATATTTTCCAGCAGCATACCAAAATGAGCGCCAATATCAGAATCAGGGACTTGAATCGAATGTAGCCGTGAACAGTCGATAGAAGAAACTACAACTCCAACAGTACAGTTGATCTTCAAGCAATCATCTTTTAGATAATCTGAAGTTTCAAGCAAAGCACGCCTGAAAAAGCGCTTGTATCCCCTGCATACAAGTACATAAATTGGAAGCATGAACAGAGGATGATGGATTACAAGTGAAGATAAACAACTTTTGTTTAATGTTAAAACACAATAAATGCCGGGCTCCTACAAAATTTCAAAATTTTTCCCGTATTCGAGCTCCCTGGAGTACAGAAAATACCATATACAAGACTAGATACCGCTACAAGACGTAAAAAATGATTTCCACCCACCCACCCTGTTGCAGGACAAAGATGCTCAAAGAGAACAGAAAACCCACAATTTTCTAAAAAATGCTGCAAGAAAATCGAATTAAATAAGGAAATTTAGGAATCCACCCAACACGTGTATTACAGTTCACATGGTATCCTCCTAGATTGCACAAAACATTCTACTTCTTTGAGCATTTATACCATCAGAGCTTGTTTCATAGAGCTCAAAAGATAATCATTTTTCACCTACACTAGTTGTAAACATCACATTGTAAACATCACATTCTCCAGGTTCTTCCATAGCTTGCCTTCACTTTTTAACCACGCCATTCTTCAACACCATTTTTCTTTCCAGGAAAAAATAAATAAATAAATAACTTCGCCCAACAAGCTTTTAATTAATAATAGCATCCCAATCAATGCATCCATGTTAACACTTTTGCATTGAACATTATTATTTAGATCATTAAATACAAAATAAATAAATTTTCACAAAATTGATTACATAATCTCGTGCAGTGCATACATTACAAACTAGTTTCTATAGAGACGAGAGGGAAAAGAAAAAAAGAAAAGGCTTGTAAATTGTAAATACAACCTGCATGCAGTGTTTGTTTTTAAATTTCCCTCCAATATAATATATTTACTTGTCAAATTATTAAATAATCATATTTACGTGATGACAATATACATTTATGCATAGAGTATCCATTTGACTGATTCATAAAAATCGACGAAATAACAAATAAAAGTACAATGTTAACAAGGACAATTAGTGGAAACTGCTTAAGTTATTCAATTGTACTAGTTGCATCTGACATTATTTTTTTTTAATTTTTCACATGACTTCTGCCAAACATTCATCAAATTGCACTCACTCAGAAATTGTGCATTGCGCATGCCTGTTAAACATAAACCTATATCCTACAATCTCTATGCTTGCTCAAAGAAATTATAGCTTTCATCTTCCCAAAAAAAAAAATGTCGGTCCTTGTAAAACTATATCCTATAGCCTATATCAGATTCTCCAAGATTACTACACAAAAGCATTCTTGTACCAAGAAACATAAGTAATTCCAACCCCAAACCCAAGCTATATACAGAATACAATAACCAGGATTTCAAAGATGACAAGTCTAACTATCATACATTTGTAAACCACTCAACACCAAAGTTAAGTGCCAATACTCAGCCAGTCACCCTATAATTTATACATCAAGATTCAAAACAGATACATACAAATGTTTCTTACACGTCTTGAACTAATTAAATGGAAGTGTGTCAAAATTTCAAGTACAGCAGAAAAAGAACTCCAACATAGTAAATAAGAGGCTGTATAATATTCAATTAGAGACTAATATTCCTCAATAAATACCAAATAGGCCATTGTTCAGCATCCAATACTAATTCATCAAGCCTCTGGAGGATACCAGAAATTTGACCCCAAGATACCAAAAGGAAAGGTGAATTCACTATCAGTAAAATGCTCCTATTCTCGCGGACATTTTGAAAATTGATATGATTTTTCATCATCTAAATTGGCTAAAGTATTGACAATTTCTGAGCTGAGCTACTAGAGAATCCTCTGGTATACGGAGACAAACACATTTCCCTTAAACTACAGAAATCGGTTCAATCCTCCTGTGAAGATATCTAGATTCAATTTACAGACGTTTGAAATAACTCACAGTCATATCTCAAGCAAAATTTCTTCAGAAATTCTATTGGCAATTCAGGAACACCCAAAGTTTACCATAAAATTACCGCAAAAACTGCTGAAAAAATCAAGGTCGAGTTCACAAAAACCTAAAACCAACGGAAACATCAAATTGCTGGAAAAATAAATTCACAAACAAAGATCTTACCACATGCTGCCACGGTATTTAAGCGTATAAGGCCCGCTCTCAAGTGACCGATCGAAATGGCTGTGCACCTTGTGCTTCCCTTTCCCGCTCTGGTCGATCAAGGTCAACTCGAACAACGCCCTAACGTCTGTTCCCTCGCTGGCCAACGCAATAAAAACCGACACATAAGCTGTATTATCCTCAGGATTTTTACCGTCGGGGTAAAAGTAAATCGCCCACTGATAACCTCCGACGGTGAAATAATCGCTAGCTATGTGTTTTCCGATGCCCATGCCTTTTGCAAGCGAGTATCCCTGGATTACGAAATGGTGCGAACCGTTCACCGTCTCGGTTACCGAACGAGAACTCGTCGGAGAGATTAGCGAATTTGGGGTTTTTTCCGCTGTATCTGACATTTGCATAAATTGATTGATGAATTGCCGAATTCGTTGTTACGGCTCAGGATGAATGCATGGGGGGGATATACAGGGGAATATATTTAAATCGGATGGCAGATTTGGGGAAGATAAGATGAATTTTGAGAAAGAGAAAGCTAGTTAGGGCTTTCTTCTCTTTCTTTCTTTCCTCTTCTTTTTCTTCTTTCTTTTGTTTTCCTTCTTTTTCCCCTTCTCTCTCGATATATTTTTTTTTTTTTCCACTTTCCTCTTGTTTGGGGTGGGTGGGAGAGAATACCACACTCAAGTGGAAAGCTGGTAGCTGCAAAATGGTAAATTGTACAATTTGAAGCTGGTAACGTTAAAAACAAAAATCACCCCATTTCGTCAATCATTTTTAAATACATTAAAAAAAATACACGCCGATAAGATATAGAGATTCAGTATATCATATTCAAAACTATAGCATCATCATTTTCAATTACTTATTACATATTGTTCACAAATTTTTTAGATTAGTATTTTTTTATCATAGTTTAATAACATATTTAAAAATTATATTTTCGACGATCTCTATCAAACATACTTTAGACTTCAAAAATACATTTCCGTCACACATAGACCTAGGTAGAAGCTTATCCAAAAATCATATTCCTTCTAAATCATTTTCATTCACAATATCTTCAATGTGAAAATTTTTGTCTAAGGGTATGTTTGATTGGTGTTGAAAAATAAGATGGAAAATTTTTTCCATTAAAATTTTTCATTTTCCAATCAAATATGTTTTATTTTCCTCGAAATTTATTTTACATCTTAAGCAAAAAAGTGGAGATTTTTTCTTAAAATCAAGGAATTTGAATTTCTTAGAGATTGGTGGAAATTAGAATTCCATAGGATTGAAATTCCAATTCCTTTTCCTCCCTTCAATAAAAAACACCTGAATTTTTAAGAATATATATGTTTGATATGGATTATTAAAAAAAATTAGATATGTAGTTTAAAAGTAAAAAATATATTTATATATTTTTATCAAATCAATGTATAGATGGTTAAAATCGGGAATGATGATGAGAGAGAGAACGTGAAACATTTATAGCAAACAATCCCTAAGTTTAAATCACTTTTTTCTCTCTTTATTTTTAACTACCCATATATTGGTCTAATATTTTTAAATATTTTTTAATATCTCTTCTATTTCTCAACTACCATCTGGAATGAATATATAAAAAAATTAAAAAAGTTAATTAAGAAGAGTAGATTATAATTTAGAAATGATGAAAGCGGAAGGTAGATTATCATGGGATGAATGCTCCAATAATAAACTTGGTACCCAAAACTCGTAATAATCCCCACAGGGAGGATTTCCATTCACCAAAAAACGCTATATACATCCCACAATCCTTCATTTCGTCTTCAAAGCTACCACAAAAAGGGCAACATGGCTCAAGCTCTGCTTCTCTTCTCCCATCCTGCTGTTTTCAATCATCACCGGCCATTTAACCTCCTCCCGCTGCCGATGGTCGGATCCACTGCAAAGAAGCAACGGTACACTAGTATACGTACAATTGGCTCTCCAAATGATCGTATTACATAGATTTTGTTTTCCTTCTCTTCATGTATTCAATTGCTTTTCTATGAATACATTAATTGAAAACTAAGGATGTGTTTGATTGCATGGAATTGAATGGTAATTGAAAAAATTGCAGAGAGGAGTTGGTGATGTTGAAGACGTGAGGGAGAGGAGCCAAAGCTGATCGATTTTATCTTATTGAATGGAAGGGAACATGCAGCCCTTTTTGTTTCTTCCTTAGAGAGGCATTTTCTTGCTTTGAAGATAGCGTGATTGACTTCAAGATGTACAGTAGTCTTTTTTTTTAGTGTGTAGGGGGGAGATTTTTCCCCCACTCACAAAAAAAGCACTATATACATTCTACAATTTGTCATTCCATCTTCAAAGCTACCATAAAAAGGGCAACATCGTTCAAGCTCTACTTCTCTTTTCCCACCTAGCCATCTTCAATCATCATCGGCCATTTTCTCCTCCTCCACCCGCTGATGGTCAGATTCACCGTGAAGAAATAGTGGTATACTTGTATACGTACAATTGGCTCTCCAAATGTTCGTATTTCGAAGATTTTGTTCTCTTTGTCTTCATATATTCAATTGCTTTTCTATGAATACATTAACCGAAAATTAAGGGTGTGTTTGATTGCATGGAATTGAATGGAAATGAAAAATATGTTCCATGAAAATTTTTCTACTATGTGTTTGACGTGAAATTGGAAATGAAATTCAAATTTCATGGTACGAACGCTTTAAGCATGTTTTTTGCCAATTCCATGGAAAATGAATTTTTGGAGGTTATGTGGTTTTTATTTCATGGAATTCAATTTCCTTTATATCTTTTGCAATCAAACACACCCTAATGGTAAATCGATTTTATGGGTGCGGAGATTTGTTGGCGGTGGTGACAATTGATTTCTCATCAAGTATATGTGTATATATCCTTTGCAATCAAACACACCTTAAGATATTTCATAAAGGTCACTTCATTGATGCTAGAACAAAACGGTGCAAAATTATTGATTGTTATCATTCCATGGCAGAGAGAAACTTAGATGCTTCGTATATTTTGCACCAAAAATTCAGCACATCGAACTAACATTTTCTGTATAAAGTTATTTATGTTAAAGTGACGTCTTGGCTTTACATTATGGTCATATGTCATTTCTTTTTTTTTTTTTTTTTTAATGCTAATTGATTGACATGTTTAAACTCCATTGCCTAAATCTGGTAATGTTTATGTTTCACACATGTTTAATAAGCAGTGATTTTCTGGAGATGGATTGAAGTTGGTAAAAGTAGATTTTTTTTTTCTTACCAAGGTAAATTCTTAAATTCTACAAACAATTATGTTTTTTTTTTTTTTTTACATATTTGTAAACTGCAAACCAACATTTTTGGCTTGTATAAATAGAGATCATCAGAATGGAAGAGGTGTCCCTTGAAGGAAGGATGTAAAAACCTTAAGTGCACGCTCTGGCTGGTCGCTTGGAACAAGATGTCCAGCTCCTTTAACTGTTACAAAAGTCAATCCTTCATATTCCACCACATATCCAACCACCTGCCATTGAAATTCATCCATTGTTATTGTCTTGATACTGTATACGTTTTACGATAGTTTGATTGATATCTGACCTCATCGTAGAGATACCATGCACGCCATGGATTCTTTATTCGAGGCTTTAGCCTGTTTATTGCATATCTTGTTGCTGTCACTGGAACATTCGTATCCAAGTCGCCACTGCAAAATACCAGAAAGAAAGTAAATGCATTGTTTAAGCTAAATATAACTTTATAACTGTTACCAATGAAACAACTTAAGCTACATCAAGGTTAGGCGACCACCTAGAACTCCAATTTGAGTTATATATGATGATACGAAAAGGGTCATACGAAAGAATCTCCCAACTATCAAGTTTCACCCCGTCCCCTATATTTTAGGGCTGCCCCCTTCATCTATGGTTCAACATAAACACTTGCCTGTATAACCAGACCTTCATGCCGCTAGCCATGAGATTGCGAATGATTGGCAAAACTGTTTTCGGCCTGTCCGTCCATTTAAATTCTCTGCAAGCAAAGAGAGATGGAAAATGAAACTTCTTCTTCTTCTTCTTTTTTTAATCAAGATTTTTTTTTTTTTGATGTTGACCTGCAGTCTATCCAATTTGTAGGCTTTACACGAAGAGCCCTTTGGACCTCTACGGTATTCAAATAATGCTTCATGTACATATCCGAGCAAGGATCGTACGAGTTAACCTTGTCAAATCAATTGAAGAGTAACACGATGAAAAGCAAATAATTAATTGAAGCAGAAGAAAAGTGAGTACTCCACATAAAGGACTTACAGAACTGCTAGAGCCCTTTTTTAGCACCAGGTTTCGGCATCTTGGAGCATAAATGTTAGTGTCTGCAATATCTCCTGCCTCGTTGTAAGCTTTACGTACAAAATTTTTGCATTGGTCGGATTCAAATTCAATGCTTTTCGTGAACTCGCAGAATTTAAAAACACCTTTGTGAGTCTCATCTGAGTTCATGGCATGTGACCAAAAATAATCATAATATGCTACTGAGGTCGTCTCGTCATCAATATAAGCATTTCCTATCTGAAATATTTAGCACAATAATATTTGTGAGGAATGAAAGAAAAGTACTTATAATGTTAAGGAAACAAGTGTTGCTTGAACTTACAGCAATCCCTTTTAGATTAATAAAAGTTTGATTGGTCTTCTTGTTGTTTAGTAATATGGTGTATGCGAGTTGGGGTGCATAGTGACCAGCATAACTTTGGCCAGTAATGTAGAAATCCCGAGTTTTGTATTGTGGAAACCTCTCAAGCCAGTTGACGAGAAAAGTATAGGAATCATTGGCAGTGGTAGTATCACCGGCCTTGTCGTAGTCAGACGTTGTGTTTGAATAAGAGAAACCAACCCCAGCGGGTGATTCCAAGAATAACACATTTGCCACTGGAGAAAAAACGTTGGAAACTAGCTTTTTAAGTAGACTCATTTTGTGAAAAGCATAAACTTATAAGTTGCAGATGTCCTAGGTTCAAACTACACCTACCCTTCCCCCCTTTATCTCCTTCCTTATATAAAAAAGAAAAAAAAAAAAAAAAAGGAAAAAAAGTTGATCTTACCATTGTTCCATGCATAGTTATTTCTGTATAAAGTCTTTCTGTTGCTACTGACTCTAAAAGGTCCCACTTCTTCCATGGCTCCATATCCAAAAGATGAACATGCTGGGCCTGATTATAATCAAATAATCAGCTTCAGTGAGTGACAGTGTTTCATTGATCCAGGAATATCAAGTTTGATGCTTTGTGAGTTTTAGAAATTTCCTTCCACGAAATAGGATTTGAAATTGAACTATTATCAACTCCATGAATGGTTGAAAGTGAAAAGTGATTTCATGAGACGTATATGGTCTATTGAAGTAATTAAATAGTATATATTTGAACTGATCTATCAACGTATATCAAATAGTTCAGCATGGTGTCACAATCGGCAAGGACCTTTAGTTCGACTCTCAGGGCCATCCATTTTCTAAAATGAAATTGGGAACGTGTTGGGCTTTGATTGAGAAAAACTAAATCTCATGCCTACACGTGAGGGGAAGGGTTGAAGGTAATAGGCTAATAGTTAAGTAGTATATATTTCAACCAATATATCAACTTAAATTTTTAGATCAAATGGTTCGACAAGATGTTGAGCCACTACTATGCACGAGACACATAAAAGATTTTAACTTCTTTGACTTTATTAGTCAGCTTGAGTACTTGAGTGCTTTACAAGGGAAGTCAAAGGAAAGGTTTTGGTACCTCCATTTAACCACAAAACCAGAGGGTTGGTTGAAGAATTCGTCGGCGACTCAACGAAATAATAAAACAATGCTCGTCCAGCATGTGGATCGACAGTGACAAACCCTGCATACTGATCGAAATCAGCTTTACCAGGTTGTCCCGGTAACTTGTCGAGCTTGTCCGCTTGCATCAACCCATCTTGAGGTGCAACATAAACAGGAGAATACTCTGTTCTTTCATGCAGCTTTTCCCAATAATCTGCAACAGACAAGTTATGTGACATTCTGAACTCAAATAACTTGTGAAGGTAAACTCCCTGGTTTGCATAACTATATTTAGCATGGATAAAAAAGAACAGGAAAACAAGGTGCAACAATTTCTCCATATTTGATCAATTATGAGCGCTAGAAAGTTATTACAGAACAATGAAACATATTATAATGTACAATGTAGTATCAGGTTTTGTAATAATGCAATTACAAGAAGAACCGTGTAAGAATAAAGAACTTTAAAAAAGTGGTATGATGGTGGAAGACAAACTTTTCTTTTTCTCTTTCTTTCTCCAATACACACTGATTATTCCTTTTCTGGGCTCTGACTATATTCTTCATGGAGTGGGGTGGGATTTAGAAGCAAAGTGGGTGGTCCTTCGGCCTAAATGGGCCACACTGCCGAGACCTTTATAGCAAGGTTTAGGAGGGAATATGAGGACTTGTTCTCTATATAATAAATTTTCACTAATTTTTTTCTTTTTCATTATTTTCAACTGTTTATATAATTATTTTATATTTTTTAATATAATTTTTATAATTTTTAACTATATATTTAATATATTATTTGAGTAAATCTATATTTTCACTCGATATAGTGTAAAGAACAAACCCTGAGTGTATATTTAGGATAGATTATTTTAGGATGTTGGTTAAAACTTAAAAGGTGGAGGGGTTTTAAAAATATATAGAGAGAGTGAATTGTTGAAACTGGCGACCCAGAAAAATGATTCTTGGGAAAGGTGCGGCAAATGAGAATTGCAGTTGACTTAAATGCCATTGGAAGTGGTTCTAAACGCATGGTAGTAAAGAATCTCCCACCCCTCAAATCATTACTACTTTTTATGCATCAAATTAATAAAAGTCTGATTGGAAAGAAATTTTTCCAAATTTTTTTATTTTTTTAATTTTTCTCTTCTAAATCAATCACATCTATATATTTCATCACATCCACAAATCTCAACCACTCAACTTCACTCATTCTCTCTCATCTTTTATATTAAAACCTTTAAAAATCATTATAATCTATCCCTAATCACCCTTTAATTAAAGCTTGGTCTTTTCAAAATAATTTTACTTTATTCAGATTTTATATTGGGTGTGTGACTAAGAATTAAAAAAATATATTAAAATAGATACATAAATTATCAAATTAAAATTTGAGTTATTGAAAAAGATGTGAGAAAAAAATAAATTAAGAGCTTGTTTGATTGGGTATAAAATAAATTCAACACTTTTCTCTCTCTTTTTTCAATTATACATATTTTTCAATATAATATTAACCATACATTTTATACAGAATACTGCGTATATCAATTTTATACACAATCAAATAAACTCTAAAATAGATAAAATTTATTGTATAGAAAATAAGGTCTAACCCTTTATTTTCGTTTCAAGTTCAACTTAGACATTTTGAGAATGCTGATGTAACTTGTTGAATTAGGAAAATTTTATAGTATTTTTTAAGTATCCAATATTTTGTATTTTTAATTATCAAATACTGATCACTTACTCATAGTAAAATCATAATTAATTGAATAATATAACCATTTCTAAGTCAGGTAATCAATGTTAGTTGACCTCAAGTACCAAGCCGACAGCATTAGAATTTATTTCAGGATGCAGTGATGCAATGCATATAATCGGCAATAAATATTACAACTGTTACCACTTTTTTATTCATTTTTATTAACTCTTTCTCTTGATTAAATCAATCATATCCTCAGATCTCATAGGATATATATATACTACACAAATCTCCACAATTCAATCTCTTTCCTCTTTTACATTTAGTGTGAATTCGTACACATTTTTTTTTACTAAAAATTATCTACTACTAAAAATTAAAGTCAAATATCAATATCAATCACACGTTTCACATTATTACTCATTATTATCCATACATCTCATGGCCCCCACTACTATCTAGCCAAAAAATTCATTTTTAATCAATTTTTAAACAAAAAAAGGTACACGAACACACACTAAAATCCATTAACAAAGACAATCCTATCACCCTCAAATTATCCCAAAAAGATATCAAAGTAAAAATGAAGACGTGTCTTTCTTTTGTAGACTAAAAAAAGAAGAGCATATGTTACACTCCTTACAAAGATGATCCAAAACCATCAAAAGTTTTTTTACTATAAAACCATTGGCCCATTTGAGAGCCCGTCCGACCTCCATTTTGAAATTCGAAACCAGATCTAAAATTAACACGGTGAGGGGAAGCTCCAGCAATTTTAGCGTGTGTTCGTTTCCACTTATTTTCACCTAAAAATTACCTACTACTAAAAGTCAAAGTCAAACATCAATATCAACCACACATTTCACATCATCACTCATTATTATCCACACATCTCGTGGTCCCCGCCACTACACTCCACTTTTAGCAAAATTTTAGACAAAAATAAGCACACGCGAACACACGCTTAAAAATTTTCTGACAACACTTTGACGACTACGGCGGCCGATCAAAGTTTTGTAATATTTTTAGGCTAAAATTATTGATAAAACTTTGACCGGCCGCTACGGGCGGCCACGGTTTCGCCGGAAAATTTTCAAAATTGCTGGAGTTTTCTATCACCGTACTGATTCCAGATCTGATCCCGATTTCAAAATGGAGGTCGGACGAGCCCTCAAAATAGGTTGATGGTTCCGTAGTTAAAAAACTTTCGATGGTTTTTGAACATTTTTTTACACTTCTTATGCTTCATTTACATCAAGGATACCAAATCACAGTTTCAGAACCCAACAAAACACGTAAACAACACAAGATCCATTACATAATGATCAACCTGGTTCTATTTTTCAGTGATCTATTGAACTAGATCTTAATAGTCATATGCTGATAACAGCGTCACTCCGTAGCAGAAACTACAACTCCAACAGTGCAGTTGAACTCCAAACAATCATCTTGTATATAATCCGAGGTTTCGAATAGAGCTCGACTGTAAAAGGCTAAAAGCGCTTGTATCCCCTTAACAAAAGTATCATGAATTGGAAGCGCGAATTATATATGTATCAAGCAAAGAAAGAACAATTGACCTCCAAATATCGAGTTCTAATCGATAAGCACCTAAACAAACGCAAACATAGCGAGAAAACGAAAATCTCACCACATGCTGCCACGAGATTTAAGAGTATAAGGCCCACTCTCAGGCAGCGTAACGAATTGACTGTGCACCTTGTGGTTTCCTTTCCCGCTTTGGTCAATCAAGGTCAACTCAAACAGAGCCTTCAAGTTCGCTTTCTCGCTCTCCAGCGCAATAAAAGCCGACACATACATGGCTTTATCGTCGGGGTTTTTACCGTTGGGGTAAAAGTAAATCGCCCACTCGTATCCTCGCACCGTGAAAATTTTGCTCGCGATGTAATTTCCGATCCCTATGCCTTTCGACAGAGAGAATCCAGTGAGCGAAGCACTGCGATCCATTTATCGTCTCCGGTATGGAACGAGAGCTCGTCAGCGAGGTTGGCCGGTTCTGGTTTTCCTCCGGTGTATCTGACATTTTTGGGTACAGATGGAATTGGTCAAACTTCAACACTAAAATGCAACTATGCAAGGGTCAACTACTCAACTTAAAAGGACAAAATCAAGTGCACCCGACTTTTATAATTACGAAACTCCTCACGTGTTTTAAGATTCCATACAATATTTATTTTTAAATTTGAGATTAGATCTAAAATTAATATGGTGGGGGAGAGTTCCACGAATTTGAAAAATTTTTCGATGATATCTTGATCGCCGATCAAAATTTGTTGCCATAATGTGAGCCAAATTATAATAAAAAAAACTTGGATCGGCGGCCACCAATAGCCACGATTTCGCTGAAAATTTTTCTGAATTCGTAGAGCTCTCATCTCACCGTATTGATTCTAGATCTGATCTTAAATTTTAAAATGGACATCTTATAAATCAGTAAAACACCCAAAAAATTCCGTAATTTTCGAAAAACTCCCGGATGCACTTGGTCATATCTGGTCAACTTAAATAGGTGCTCAACTATTTCAAACTCGAGCCCAGTACGCATATGATATATTCATTTGGTAAATTGCACAATTGGTCCGCAAGCTGTTTCAAAGGTTTCAATATTGACCCCGATAATATTATTATATGACTCTGTGTCCTCACCTAGGATTAATTTGCAGAATTGGTCCAATCATGTCTACTTTTAGTGGCAATGAATACTATTCATAAGCGGGTATGATCCATCATTGATTATATGAAAGTAATCATATATTTTAAGTGCCGTATTTAAGATCAGATAAGATGATTGATCAATTATTGGTATCTAATTTCTTATATTACTCATAATGGATAAGGAATTACGATAAATATCATTATTTATAGTTAAATAAAATTTAAGGTATTACAAAGATATATTCACGTGATGTATATTCAAATCACATTTTTATCCATGTAAACTTAAAAATGTTAATAATTGATGTCCCCATGGAATTACTCATTCGAATATTTCTAAAATGTCGTAACAATATGCATCAAACTGATTCTCCAATGATTGTCCAAAAATCCATAGCTTCAAAAATGTACAAGTCCATTCTCGTGATTCTTGTGTTCAAATAAAGCTGGCTACTCTATGTAACTCTCAATATAATATTTTCAAGTTCAAAGATTGAGACGAAAAAGTCATAATAGACTTAAAATTTCATCTTCTCTTCTCTGTTCATATCATTAGGGTGGAGAAAGAAAGGATGAGATCTCCGTTTTATTCCAATATTTATTTTCATTTTAAATTTAAAGGACAACGATATATCAACATAATGGATGACATACAGATTTACATAATATATATATACTTGGCCTTTTCTTTTCCTTTACCCATTACATCACTTTTGTTTACCTCAATGACATTAGGGATGCTCTAATATTAAATGGCACCTATAAAGACCATCGATTTTAAAATGATGTGATTGATTCAACTGGCACTCTCCGATGATTGTTCAAAAATCCAGAGCTCCAAAAATATGTAATACCATCCTCAGTGATTCTTGTTTTCAAATAAACCTGACTACTCTGTAATTCTCAATTACATTTTCAAGTTCAAAGATAGAGAACAAAAAGTCATAATAGAATAAATTTCCTCTTCACTAATCTATTTCAGATCATTAGGGTAGAGGAAGAACCGAAGAACTCCTTGAAGAAACGATGAGTAAGCACCCGTTGAGAAGCTGGTAGCTCGGTACAAGATGTTCAGCACGTCTCATGGTTACGAATGTTAATCCATCGTATTCCATCACATATCCTCCGAAATTAATAGATATTATCCAACCAACACCTATTTACGAAATTGCAATATAATTTTTAGTTTGAGAGTCATTATTAAGTTTTGATATGTTGTTTTGTTTCGTGTCTGATTTTGTGTCTCATCCAATCAAAAGATTTAAAACAATCTATGTATGTTTAATATTTTGATTGGATGAAATAATCAAGGAGTCAGAAAATGATACAGTAGATTTGGATTCTTTTGAAGAACGTCCATGCGTTGTAATAATTATATGATGTTGATGATCTAATCTCGTATGACATCTGGTATGTATGTCACCTCATTGTCAAGGTACCATGGCCGCCAAGCGTGCTTAACCAGAAGTTTTTGCGCGTTTATTGCATATCTTGTTGATGTAACTGGAGCATCAGCATCTATATCACCACTGCCAAAAAAAAGTTTGATTTAAATTGTGCAACACAATGTCTCCAGCTATGCCTACTTACTTCAACATGTGTTTGATTGTAAACCCGGAAAATGGTTGAAAGGAAAACGTTTTTCGGGTAAATGAATTCCGGGAAAAGGTTTTCCAGGGAAATGATAGTTGTAGGTGTTTGATTAGGTTAATCTGAAAGTTGAGAAATAATATTATTTTCCTTATTTTTTAATTTTTTTAATGAAATTTGATCATTTTCCTTATCTTTATGGTTAAATTAAATTGTCCATTAAAAAAAAGAAAAAAAGTACCAAACTTTTCCCGAAAAATAAAAATCACCTCCCCTCCAAGGAAAAAAAACAAGGAAAAATACGGATTTCGAGAAAAGCTGAAAAACGTTTTCCGGAAAAAGAAATGTCAATCAAACAACCAAGTAAGGAAAAAAAGATGGAAAACTTTTTTTTCCCGAAAAAAAAACGTCTATCAAACACACCCTAAGAACTTGCCTGTATAGCCAAACTCTGATGCCACTAGCCATTAGATTCTCAATGATGGGTAAAATAGTTGCTGGCATGTCTATCCAGGCAAAAACTCTGCAAGTATTTGAAAAATGGAGATGACAATGGTGAGTGAAAAAACTATTGAGAGTGTATTTAGAACTAGCTATCTCTAAACTACCGAACCCATTTTGGTAGAAAAAGTATTATGTTCTTCTGGTGCATGATAACAATTTGTGACTTACAATTTCTCGAATGGAAGTTACTGAGGCTAACAAAGAATTCAGATTTGCTGTTCCATTGACTGTCTCACCTCACGTACACAACAAGGTGTAGATGTGGAGTATTCTAATATGATTAAAAAAAATCCTAAGTGGACAGTATGCCTGGATTCAATAGAAAACAATCCTATCCTATATGTATTAAACGCAACACAAATAACCAAGTTCGTTCTAGTTTTACCTGCTGGCAGTCCACTTTGTAGGCTTTACATGGAGAGCCCTTTGAGCCACTTTATGTTTGATTTGTGATAAAGTTAATTTTCTTGATATATATGCTGAATGTGTCGTTGAAATTTGAGGAAAGTATATTAAATAATTGAATGAGTGGTTGTAAATGATGAGAGAGAAAAAGTTGATAAAATTTGTGTTGAATTATGTTGAATAGAACAAGACCGTTCAGGTAATGCTCTACGTACTTATCCGAACATGGGTCATAGAAATTAACCTAATCAAATTAAATAAACCAAAGATAAGTAAAAATAAAAATTACTGTATTTGGTAAAAAAAATAATTAAAGAACTTACAGAACCAGTGGAGCCATTTTTCAGACCGGGCTTTAGGCAAATCGGGGCGTAAATGTTGTATATATCGATTATCCGCATTTCATTAAATGATTTCTCCACGAAAGCATCACATTTATCTGATGAAGTGCCATTCACAAAGTTGCAAAATGTTAGCACGCCTTTATGAGTCTCGTCAGAGTTTAATGCATGCGTCCATATATGATCGTAGAATCAAGGCTCCATCGATGTGTCATAAATAAGTGCATTTCCTATCTGAAATATTATATCGAACGGTTTAATAAGTTGAAAGAGAAATGCAATTTGAGATGTAGAGGAAAGTTATTATTAATTGAACATACTGAAATCCCTTTAAGATTAATCACGGTTTGATTTGTGTTGTTGTTGTTGAGCAGTATGGTATATGTCAGCTATGGCACGTAATGACAGGCATAACTCTCTCCAGTAATGTCGAAATCTTGGGTTTTGTACCGTGGAAACCTCTCGAGCCAGTTTACAAGAAAAGCATAGGCATCGTTCTCAGGGCTAGAATCACCGGTGTGGTCGTGGTCCAACAAAGTGTTCGAATATGAGAAACCAACCCCCGAGGGTGATTCCAAGAAAATTAAATTTGCCACTACAGAAAGTTCAATTGAAACTTGAATTATTGCATCTAGAGGTTCGGAAAATCTACTACTTCTGAGTACACAATTAATTAAATAATGTGGCCAGTGTTGCTTGGCCCTATACGAGTACTGCAAACTTTTTTGTAATGGTGACTAGTTGCTCAAAGTAAGACCATAATTAATTGACTAATGCAATCCTATATGAGTAAATAATTAGTACTGGTTGGCTAGTAAAATTCGTCTTATAATAGATTTCACAGTCTTTGTAACTCAAGATTCTCGCCTGTGACTTAATACCACATTGAAACAACTTGATCGAAAACCTTAAATTGTTTGAGTAGAGACACGATTACAAGTTGCGCTCACCATTGTTCCACGCATAATCATTGCGAAAAAAGAGTCTTTCCGGTGAGAGCCGTCGGATCGACCGTTACATACCCTGAATACTAATCAAAATCGACACTATCGGGTTGTCCGGGCAACACATGAATCTTTTCGGCTTGCATTGAGCCATCTTGAGCTTCAATAAGAACAGGGGAATACTCTGTTTTTTCATGCAATTTTGCCCAATAATCTGAAACAGGGCAACTATGGGACCTTCTTGAGTTCTTGGCTTTGGCAACCTCTGAAGATGGACTCTCTGATTGGCATTACAAGAATTACAGACGATTAAAAAGCTAAAAGGGACAATAAAAACTGATTAACAAATTTCCCCATATTGTTATTATTTCATGACAATGTTGGTGAGTAAGTTTTGTTAATTTATATAGCATGATCCGATTGTAATTTTTAATTGGGTTTGTTTTGTCTGCTCTTCCTTGAATGAGAACTATCCATTTTCTAACGAATTTAAAATTTAAAATTGGTTGCATTTGTAGGAATAAGTTTCCACTTTAAACCCGGATCTATCGCGTTGAATTATTGAAAGTATATATAAACTGAAGCGAAAGCGATAATCACCATTGCTTGCAGTATTGAAAACTAATGGTTTTGATCTTCCAAGTCAACAAGCGGCTCCTTATTTCTCTCTGATGATGGAGAGTCAGAAAGAATGAACAACACCCACACTTGTGACCTGGGACCATAACCATATATTTATGACGCTGCTAACCTAATTCACCCATTATAGAATTGTGAACTCCGCCAAAGATCTACTGTACATATAAAACCCATACTTTAATTTAATTGACGCATAAAGCCCAATATTCAAAACCGTAGACATCACTTTAGAACTAGCTTAACTAATATGATAGTTTTTAATTAATATTATAATAATTACATATATAAGCCCATATATTCGATTAAAACCTTACAATCTCCCCACTGGGCTATATATGTCACCTTATAATTGTGTATGTATAACCTTACGAGTACTGCAATTTTGCTATCATTACCGAATGCATCCCCAAACAATCCTGGTCCATCAACTATATTAATTTAGGATCAAAGCTGCTCGTTACACTTAAATAGGTAACTAAACCCATCAATGGTCACATAAACCAATATATTTGAAATCCATGGATCAAGTATGGATGTGTAGCATGGAAATTTCATGCAACGTGATCTCAAAACATGCCTATTTCCAACCGGTCCACCTTTATACCTTAGTGAGATCGTTTTCAAACGAAGTTCGTAGATAACAACAAAATAAGACTTTAACTTATAACCAAAACAATCAGTATCATAAACTTTATCCATAAACTTTATCTAAAACGACATGATATGTGTCTAATATGAAAAGCACAAAACATGCACTTTACCTAAACTATATACCCTCAAGAGATATCACACCCATATGAGCAAAGGTGCTCGTGAAAGACCTTGGGTGTTAATCCCTTAGTGAGCGGATCCGCAATCATGGAGTTTGTTCCAATGTGCTCTATTGACACCGGCCCACTCAACTCTTTCTTTAACTAGAACTTGATCTCTATATGCTTTGACCGTTGAGCTCCTATTGTTATTGGAATATAGCACCGCAGATTTATTGTCACAAAATAACTTATGGTCGCTCGATACTATCCACAATACGCCAGTCGCTGACAAAATTTCGCAGCCATATTCCATGATTTGATGCCTCATAACATGCTATAAACTCGCCCATGGTGGAGGTAGCTATCGCGTTCCGCTTGGCACTCTTCCAGAGATAGCACCTCCAAAGCGGTAGATATAGCCCTGAAGTGGATCTCCTACTATCTTGGCATCCAAACAAATCGGAGTCGTAATAACCAACGATCTCCAACTGATCCGATCTCCTATAATGCGTGAGCATGTAATCCTTTGTTCTCTATAAGTACCGCATGACCCGCTTGGTCGCTTCCAATGATCCATTCCCGGGTTACTTAAATACCTCCCTAACATCCCAACAATGTACGCAATATCTGGACGCTGCATAAACCCGAGCATACATCGACTTCTGTGATGGCGAATAAGGAATCTTCCGCATCTCTTTAATTTCCAAGTCATTTTGGGGCATTGACTTAAATCGAACTTGTCTCCTTTAGCCACAGGTATCACCTGGTTTACAATCCCGCATGCTAAACCTTTTAAGTACCCTTTTTCGATGTAGCTCTTTTGTGATAATCCAAGAATACCCCGAGAGCCGATCTCGATGTATCCGATTCCTAATACAAAAGATGCTAAGTTACCAAGATCTTTCATCTCAAATGCTTTGCTAGAAATCTCTTGGTTTCGTGCAATAAGCCTACATCATTGCCGCAAGCGATGTCATCGACATATAAAACCATAAAAATACACTTACTCCCATCAACTTTACGTATATACAATCATCGCCGATTCATCTCAAAATCGAATGAGGTAATTACTTGATGAAATTTGTAATACCATTGTCGAGACGCCGCTTGAGTCCATAGATGGATTTCTTTAATTTGGTAAACCATTTGCTTCGCATCACCCGATATAAAATTTTCGGCTGCAAGTTCATATAAATCGCCTCATCAATGTCACCATTGAGAAACGCTGCCTTAACATTCATCCGATGTAACTCAAGATCAAAATATGCCACTAATGCCATTATAACCCCGAAGAGTCTTTCGAGGAAACCGGAGAGAAAGTCTTTATAATCGACATGCCTTCTTTCTCGTAAAGCCCTTCGACAAGACGAGCCTTTATACCTCTCTTACATCGCTCTTCAATCCCGCTTGGTTTTAAATATCCATTTGCAACCAATGGGTTTCGCACCTTCAGGCAATGGAACGAGGTCCCATACGTCATTGTCTTTCATAGACTTTATCTCTTCATTCATGGCATCGAGCCACTTTTGAGAGTTAGAACTTTCCATGGCTTCGGACAGGCTTGATCGGATCATCTTCCACCACTCCAACGCTAACCTCATGTTCTTGGAGAAAAAGCAATGTAATCATCCAAATTGCACTTCTCCTCTCTCTAGTGGATCTTCTTAATGGCATGGGTTCTCGAGGTTGTAGAGTTTGTTCTTCTCGAGATAACATGACATCGCCTTGATCCGAGTTGCTTCTTGAACAACGTCGTGATAGAACCTCGATCCCCGATCATTGTCAATGGCAATTGAGGAATTTCAATATATTCCTCCTCAAAGACAAAGTCCCAGAATCCTTTCTCCCCCGCAAACTCAACATCCTCAAAGAATCGAGCATTCCCCCTGTCTCAAAATTAACTTAGTTGTGGGATCATAAAATTTGTAGCCCCCTGGACCGCTCGTAATATCCAATAAAATAGCAACTAACAGCCCTGCATCCGTTTCTTTTCATTTGGCCCAGAAGGCCTTGCCTCAAATTGACACCCCAAATGTGTAAGTGCTTCCAAACTAGGCTTCTTACCCGTCCAAAGCTCATATGGGGTTTTATCATTGCCTTAGTTGGAACTCATTGAGTAAATATGCTCGCGGTTTTTAATGCTTCTCCCCCAGAGTGATTGTGGCAAGGTAGAATGAGTGATCATACTCCTCACCATATCCTTAAGCGCTCTATTTCGCTCTCTCAAAGAACACCATTCATTCATAGTGGGTGAACCAGGCGTGGTGTCTTGTGGGGACGATACCGCATTCCCTCTAGGAATTTAGCTTAATGGTCCCGACGCTGTTCACCTCAACCGTCATATCTACCATAGTATTCACCACCACTGGCCGATCTCGACGCTTAATCCTTTGCTAAGTCGTTCTCAACTTCAGCTTTAAAATGTTTGAACACGCCCAAAGATTGTGATTTTTCATGAATGAGATATATATAGCCATATCTTGAAAAGTCGTCTATGAACGCGCATGAAATATTGTTGACCATTCCAAGAAGCCGAGGGAACGGCCCACAAATATCCGTATGTATAAGTTCTAAGACGCCTCAAGTCCTATTGGCTGATATCTCCGCTTATTGGTTTGTTTTCCCTTTATACAGCTAACACACATATCAAAAATCAGAAATCAAGGGAATCGAATTTGGCCTGACACAAGTCTCTCAATTTTCTGCCTGGAGATGTGACTCCTAATCTCTTGTGCCACAATGAGGCCGAATTCTCACAGTTAATTTACGCTACACCTCGAGTACTTATATGCAAGGATTCATTAAAGGAGGCAATTGTATCAATTAAATAAAGATTATCGTAACTCCGACAGAGAACCTGGAGCCAACCAATTTTGAATCATGAAACAATCTGAATTTTCCATTTCCAAATGAACAAGAATAACCGGATTTGTCCAAAGCGTAAATAGAAATCAAATTTCGCCTAAAAGACTGCGACAATGAATGTCTCATCAAGATCCAAATAAAATCCAAAGTCTAACAATAATCTAAATTTTCCTATTGCCTCTACTTCCACCGCCTTGCCATCGCCAACGATGTATCTTTCACCATCACTTGGTTTTCTAACTCAGTAAATTTCGCATAGACACACCGATGTGGTTGTTGCACCCTAATCAATCCACCATGTGTGTCTGCATGCAAGTTAAATTGACCTCAGACAAACCAAATGAAGAAGAAGGTTAGCCAAGAGTGTCAAGTTTCACTTTTTCATTCCTCGGGCAAACCTCTTCTCGAGATCCTCAAGGAAACCCCAGCCATGATACCGATCGTACATGGTGCCCGAAATGCTTCCGAATAGCACGCTCATGACCATTAGACTTATGCGGTTCGATCGTTCACCTTTCCATCTCCTCTTTCATCGTGAGGTACTCTTATCGCTGAGTGCAAGAGGTTGATCAATTCCCATAAGCAAGGTCCAGATCCATGACTCCGAGAACAATCAAGACGCTCTTCGCCATGCTTTGAAATTTGTGTCATTGAGCATTGGAATGGAATTGATGTTAGCAGAGATATTAGAAGCAGAACTCAAACTAAATAGAGAACAATTAGAATACGGCTCACATGAAGGTGCTTAGTATGCAAATAATAATTTTCAAATAGTGGTAGGGCCCATCACAAGATGCTAGCACAACATCAATATTTAATCTTTGGATAGAAATATCGATTTGTAAGTGGCACTTTGGTGTAGTGATCAAACACTCGACAATAAGACATGTCAATCAATAAACCTATCTTTGGGCCAGATTTATTGATCACACGTTAAACCAAATAATCGCCACATGATTATCAATATTACTGTATGTAATTGACCCAAATATCAACCTTCCTTTGGGCCGATCAATATTTGCACGAATCACACACACACACAAATACCTTTTAATATTCTAAGTTGATTAATTTCCACAATAGAGGTTGCTTTGGCAACTTGTTGCTTCAATCAATTCACTTTCGGTACTATACTCTTCAAAAGAGTCCTTAGTACCAAAATTTGAGAAGAAAATAATTAATTTTGCATACATGAGCCTTTTGGGAACTTTTAAGGGTCTAATAAGTTAATAATTCAGAACTTTGGGGGTCAAAATTAAGAATTTTGAAACTTTAGGGGCCCTGGAATTGCAATTTTAGAAGCTTTATTGGCCAAAAAAATTAAGAAATTCCATACTTTGAGGACCAATTTAATTAATTTTAAAACTTTGGGGACTTTAATTGCAAAATTTGAAACTTAAACGGCCCAAAATGGAAGAATTTCCAAACTTTAGGGATCAATTATTAATCTTATATCTTATGGGGTCTAAATTAACAATTTTAAAGCTTCAGTGGACCTAAATGGATGAATCTGAAGTCGAGGATCAAATCAACTGATTCGAAGGTGGATCGAGACCGCTTGGAAAAAGGAGTTGATCGACCAACTTACGCACCAACAAAATCCAGGACTTGAATCGCAATAAAGGTAAAAGCGCTGAAATTGCAACCTGAGGTCCTCTGACTGCCGAATTTCCACCCGTGGTCCCCCGCAAGCATACAACCGACTAAACCCTAGCCTCTGGTCGACTTTCGCTAACTCGCCGGCTAAGACGGCGCTTCCACCCACGGCCGACCCAGTTCTCAAATCCCCCCATTTTTTTGTTAAAACAGATCCAGTAAAGGGAAGACGAGTCCATCAATCCATAAACAATTCCACAGATTCAACATGGCAATCTCTAGATCGATAAATGCATAATCCGAACCACAATTCACTAATACACGCAGATAGCGCTTTGGATTTAATTATTACACCTTTTGTATATCTTGCAAAACATAGACGATGCCGATTTTATATACATATAGGTATATAAATTACAAGGGTTCAAACATAAAGCTGATTCAAGCATGGATGAATATGTACGATTCGAATGAAAGCGATTCATGCATGGATGAATATACATGTATTATGATGTATATATTGCAAATATATATGCAGATCGTGAAACCATTCCAGCTATGGTGTTCGAAAATTAATGTATACACACCTGAATCACCATGCACGAATCAATGAACAATTAATTTCATAATATCAATGTGTACGTATGCCGATACATCTAAATTCTAAAAATAATATCGCAATCGATATTTTCTCAATAACTAACAACGATAATAGCCTGATACCACTTGTAGGAATAAATTTCCACTTTAAACCCGGATCTATCGCGTTGAATTATTGAAAGTATATATAAACCGGCGAAAGCGACTAATCAATCGACCATTGCTTGATTTGAAACTAACGGTTTTGATCTTCCAAGTCAACAAGCGGCTCCTTATTTCTCTCTCTGGTTTAATAGAATGTAAAGAATGAACAACACCCACACTTGTGACCGGGACCATAACCATATATATTTACGACTACTGCTAACCTAATTCACCCATTATAATTATAACTCTACTAAGATCTACACATATAAAGTTCTATATTTTAATTTAATTGACGATAAAAGCCTCAATATTCAAACCGTATTAGATCACTTTAAACTGGCTTAACCGAATATGATAGCCTTTAATTAATACACAATAATTACATATATAAGCCCATATATTCGATTAAAACCTTACAGCATTATCATTACGCGCTAATGCAGTTTATCGTGCCAGTTGGTCGATCCTCATTATTGAGCAATATGGTGCATGACAGTTGTGATATGTAATGATCAGTATAACTCTCTCCAGTAATGTTTAAATCTCGTGTTTCTTAACCTCTGAAGCCCGTTGACAAGAGAAGTATACGCCTCGTTGGTTGTCCTGCCGTAGTCGTGAGACATGTTTGAATAAGAGAAACCAACTCAGGTAGGAAATTTCGGAAAGATCACATTTTTGGTGAGTCCTAGTAAGTTTGGCAGAAATACTTGCAGTACTCATACGTTACAAAAATTATTTAAGTTAATTTGATTGAAATTAGAAGCAAATAAGTAACTTTATTCCTATGATCTCAACGAAATTTGAAAGACGAGAATTATGTTATATTAATTATTATAGTTGCATTATAACATTATATTTAAACTAGAAAATCGATTTATTTAACTTACGAAAAGAATTATGTCCATAATAAGTTGCGAAAATGTTATATTCCCAAGTATTCTCCCAAAGATTTCTCCCAAATGGCTCACAAACCACTTGCAAACCTGAATGCAAGTATGGGGCCCCCAATATCTCTCTCACATTTTTTCTCCCAACGTTTCCCAGCGCTTTAACATAACATTCCCTGTAATAAGTTGTATAAGATCACATTTTGTTACATCATGGTCGCATCGTAACATCTATTAAACTAGAAATCATATATATTGATTTTAAATGAGATGTAAATAGATCAAAGAATAAGATTGATGTTATTCGCGTAATAGTTTGTATGGTTGGACGAAACTCAATTCGGCTTTGTATATTGGGATAGTGGAATTGAACTCTTATTTTGATTTTTGCGACTTCATACTCGTACAATATATAGTGAAAAAACTAGTGGCAACTAATTTTGATGAGGAATAATGTAATTGTTAAATCAAGGTTAATTGGTGTTTGGTGGGCCTTTCGGCTATTAAAAATGCACAGGTCAATTTCGACTTTTTAGTTGAGTAGTGAGGAAAATTTTTGGGGTTGTTTGATTGGGGATAAAAGTTATCCGTATGGTATTCCGTGTAAAATGTGTGGTTAATATTGTATTGAAAAATGTGTATATGGTTGAAAAGATGAGAGAGAAGAGTGTGAGATAAAATTTATCCTGGATAGAACAATGCCTTAATTCGTGTGAATAATAATCGGTAGTAATGGTAAATTTTATTTTGCTATTTTTATCACGCTATATATATATAAAACATTAATTAAATTGGAAAATCAACTTGGTAATAAACGAGAACTCTGCATCAAAAAGCAAAAAAACAAAAAAAAAAATAGGATCGACTAAAATGGAGATGCGGGGGATCGAACCCCGTGCCTCTCGCATGCAAAGCGAGCGCTCTACCATTTGAGCTACATCCCCGTTTGTTGTTTTAATATCAATTTATCTATATAACTTAGTGACCACCCTGTTACATTCGTTTATCCTCTCGAACTCCTACTCTACTTCACGAATTAGAATTGAAACTGATACGGAGACAAAATCAATTAAAACCCCTGAAGTTGCTAAAAACTTCACAAGGAAACACACACACCCCTCCGCTAAATTGGAAAAATACACGGACGAAATCCACAATCCTACCTCTGTTGAATCTGATTTTTGGATTTCTTTTTCATCCTTAACCCAGACAGGTGGAGAACGATATAGGAAACTCGCAACAGGAATGGATTTTCAGGCGGTGGTTTTAGCAGGCGGTTTTTCGAAAAGTTTGGTCCCTCTTGTTTCGAAGGTCGCTTTCATGAATGCCTGTAATTCTTGTTTGTTGTGTTCGTTTATACTCATTATTATGTTTCTGAGAATAATATCACACAATTGGAAAATATATTTATTTATTCAGGAGGTGCCGAAAGCACTATTGCCTGTGGCGAACAGGCCTGTTTTATCTTATGCTCTTGATCTTCTTGAGCAGAAGAACGTTAAAGATCTTATTGTTGTAAGTATTTTCCCTTTATGGTGTTTGGTTTAGTTTTGTTTTGAGCCAAATTTGGAATTTATATGTTCAGAGGCGATATTGTGAGATTGGGTTACGATTTGTTTTAGGTTGTTGAAGGGGAAACAGCAGCAATTTCTGTCAGTGCTTGGATTTCCAGTGCGTATATTGATCGATTACATGTTGAGGTAAATTTTGATTGATATTTTCTATTTCAGTGAATGCTTTATAGGAAAAGATGGACACCATTATTGATTGTTGGAGAAGTAAGTTTAGAATGCCGATGTTTGCTAGTGAAATCAAGCATTTATCATGAAGATAAGGAATTGGTAAGCTATTGGCTAGTGAGCTTGGATTTGATTACTTGCTGTTTCTTTTGGTAGAATGCCTATACCTATAGTGAATTTTGTTTCGGTTGATTTGGTTGTTATGAAAAAAAGAGAATAGAACATATGGTTGAGACAGTCAAGCACTTTTTGGAACATATGGTTACAAGGCTATCAATTATGAATAAATCTAATTGACTAATTGTGTTTTCTATAACTCAATTCTATGAGGTTCATAATGTTTCCACCACTTCTCGGTGTACACTCCGATAACTCAATTCTCACTGCCAAAAAATCTATGCCAGACAAGCGTTATATGTCAGCATGATTTGAAATTCTCATACATGATGATTTGATTCGTTGAGACGTTGATGTAGACTATGTGCATTATAAACAATGGGTAAATGTGGGACACGGTGCTGGGATCTGTAGCCTCACGTGTGCTTTAGCATATAAATTGCCACTATATTAATGGTAAATGAGGTAAATCCCCATGGAGGGATAATAACGTCAGATAATGTTTATGAACCACTGAGGAGTGCATTGAAGGCATATTTCTTGTGATAAAAGAGTTTCTGATGGATAGCATCAAAGCTATTGTTGTGTGATAAATACTACATGGGGGTTGCTTCGATGAAATATAAGAAGCACATGACAACATTATCTTTATTTCCAAACCCTCATCCCTAAACTCAAGAAGAGGAACAGCAATACAGGATATAATAAACCTAGGTGCAGACTCTTGTCATGGATATGGATGTATTATTTAAATCTGACATGCCAACAGTCCTGTTAACCTTTTGTGATGATATTCTGCCTTCATTTCTTGTCTTTTAGTTCTTTCCCATCTGTTATATCACAAGGATATGGTCATTGCTGATTTGAATTCTGAATATTACTTAGTTTTATATGGCTTATCCCATACATGAAGTCAAAATCTGTTGATCTTTAAATTTTAATACTATTATCGCATAGTGTGATTGAAGCTTTATGATCAATCACACATCACCATGTGCGCATAACTCTTTTGAGGCTGTTTTCTAAGAACCAAAATATTCATGTATCTTGTTGTATTCGACTACGTTTTTTGGCACTGTTCACTGTAGAACTATTTATTGCAATAGTATAATTAGGCTGTCATGATTTAATCACTGTATATTCGTAATTCGTTTTATTATTATCTTTTGACTTTGAGGCTTGTCAAATAAGAGCTGAACATAAAACTATCCTTCAACTTGTGTTTGTGTTTATAATTAAAGATAAATAAACGGTGACCTGTGTAAATGTGTTGATAAGTAGTTTCGAGAAATGTGAAAGCAAGCCAAACATATTATTATATGCTTCTATTTTTAATGTTTCTCCTCTTCTTAATTCAAGTTGTTCTTTTCACGCTTCACCACATTTAGAAGTCATATTTGGAGCTTAGGTGTGGAAACCCTAAAATTATTTTTCTACTAAAGTTTGAGAGCTTCTCTGTTAGCTTTTGAGGACAAGCAATATGTATTAACACGGAAGGATATAAAGTTTAAATCTGTTATTCCTTACTGTTTACTCTTTCCTGCTGTGATGGAGGGTAGATTTATGTTTCTTTGGATGGTTGGCAGTATTATTTCTCATGGATCTCTTGGGTAAAGGGCATATTATCTAAACTAAATGGCAGTTTTGACAGTCATGTCATGCCTTCTGGTAATATGAATTATCTCTTCAAGTCTTTGAGTCTTAAACTATCTTCCTCGTTCTCTTGCCTGCCCTTTGTGGGAGGGAAAGACAATGAAAATCAAACTGGGAGAATTTACGGTTTATTTTATTTGTGGTTTACGAGTTTACCGAGCTGTCTATTAAGTTATTCTTTTAGCAACATATCCCTCTATGATTTATGAATCATCTTTTTTTTTTTTAAGCTAAGTGAGGCTTTTGATTCGTAGCCTCAACACCACCTAAATTCCAAGTAGCACGAGCTTTTAGTTTTATCAAATTTTTAATGATACTTCCATGAAATTTAAAATTATGATTGTTCAGATCCTAATAATTCTTTTCATATGAAGCAATGTTCAATGGTCAGGTTTTTTGGCTTCATTGAGTTGTGTTATGTTTGACTTGGTTTAATTGGTAGATATCTCTTTTGGATCTAGAAAAAGACAGATTTTTGTATATGGTTTTTGCATTAAAAATAGTGGTCCGTTAACACTTTAATCAGTAACTTAATGCTGAATGGGTTCATATTATCGGAATAGGTTTAACCCTGTGCTTTTATTAAGCTAAAAGGATTTTTTTTCTTTTTTAAATGTAGAAAAAGATTTTTTGGTAAATAACGATTGGTAAAACCAGTTTTATTATGAGTATTTTACTCATTTCTTGACTATCCTAGCATCTTAACTATTCTTGCAATTAAGCTTGAGTGCAACTTAACTACTGCAGGTGGCTGCAGTTCCTGAGGATGTTGGAACAGCTGGTGCAATTCGAGCTATTAGTCATAGACTGACTGCGAAGGACATCTTGGTTTGAATTCTTATATAATTTGGTATGCGAGTTCAGTTTGCTAGCACAGTATTGCTTCAGCAATTAATCTGTTTCCTTGTGTAGGTCGTGAGTGGTGATTTGGTTTGTGATGTCCCACCTGGGGCAGTGGCGGCTGCTCACAGACGACATGATGCAGTAGTAACTGCATTGCTTTGCTTGGCTCCTGTCAGTGGACCATCTGATTCCGGTTCCTCTGGTGCAAAGGACAAAGCTAAGAAACCAGGACGGTATAACATTACAGGGTTGGACCCAACTAAGCAATTTCTATTGCATATAGCATCTGGTGGGATGTTTGATTATCCACATGTTTATAATTGCTCTGATTAGAAAATTTCCCTTGCTAAACATCTTGGTGACTTGTCATAGGAGCTGACGTTGAGAGAGATATTAGAGTTCAGAAAAGTATCCTACGAGCTGTTAACCAGGTATATAGTTCCTTTGCCACTCCATTGTTGTTGAACAGAAGATAATCCATTGAGGCAATATTTTTCCAAACTAGTAACACGACCGGTTCTGTTGTGAGGCAAGTGATGCGAGTGATTTAGGCCCAAAGTCAAAAAGGGCACATGTTTATTTAGTATTTTTCTCTGTTTATAGTTGACCTTCGTAATTTAAAATATCACTTAAATATTAAAAATCGTTATCAGAAATAACTATTTGTTAGACTATGGAAATTGTAGAAAATGTGAGGACTTAAAGGAAATGTTACAATCAAGAAGGAATGTGGATACATGACATTTGGGTTCAATGTAATATAGGAAGTTGAAATTATACACTAAATTCAGTTTGAATATCCCAACACATACAATATCGTTTCACGACTCTAGTGATGTGTCTAGTAGGTATGTTGCGTCGATAATGGCCATCGAAAAAAATTTGCTGAATATCTCTAAGTTTTGTAGCAAATTATTGACAAAGTTTTCCTTTCTGTATTATAACATTTCTTTTAATTCATTCGTAATAGCAGATGGAAATTCGTGCTGATCTAATGGATGCTCATATGTATGCATTCAACAGGTTTGAGAATATGCTCTATGCATCTAAACTAGTTCTTGTACTCCGTCTGCAACTCAATGACTCAATCAGCTGCAAGTGTTACTAATTGTTCACTTGATTTTTGTAGATCTGTTCTGCAGGATGTGCTTAATCAAAAGGAAAATTTTCAAAGTTTGAGACGTGATGTATTGCCCTATCTTGTTAGAAGCCAGCTGGTCAGTATTTGAAGCATGTTATCTAGTATTAGGAGATACAAAGTTGGATATTTTCCAAATTCTAATTTGGTTCTTATTCTTAAATGACACATCAGAGATCTGAATTATTGTCAAATGGATTGCAATCAGACGAAAACGGCAATGGTAAGGATGCTATGCAGTCTACTAAAATCTTGCCATCTCAACTTCTGGCTAATGCATCGACACAAAGTTTTCACGAACTCTACGCCTTGGGTCCCGATGGTTCTGCCACAAATACAAGGAAAACTCATAAATGTTGTGTTTACATTGCAAACAAGAGCAATTATTGTGCACGCTTAAATTCTATTCAAGCATTTAACGACTTAAACCGGGATGTAAGTTAAAAGTTTTGCTCGGCATTCTGTATCTGTTTGCCTTTGATCTTTCTTGACTTATTATCATATGAGCTGATTTCAAGTCTTAACTGGCTCAGGTAGTTGGAGATTTTAATCATCTCTCGGGTTACTCTTTCTCATCTCACAACAACGTGATTCATCCCTCTGCTATACTTGGATCTAAAACCACGGTGAGTTTTTCATATATATGATCATCCTCTGCAAATCGTAGTTACATGTATGCAACAATCTGGTTTGGAGGTATGAATGATCTTAAAAAATACCATGCAGCATGAATAGGTTACTTTATACACTTTTGTTTTGGTGGATCATGTTTGATTGATCAAATGTTTTTGATCTAGGTGGGACCACATTGTGTGCTGGGAGATGGTTCACAGATGGGTGACAAGTGCAGCGTGAAAAAATCTGTCATTGGCCGTCATTGTAGGATAGGTTCAAATGTCAAGGTATATGGTTATGTTTCAGCTATAACAAAGTATCGAGTTTATAACAAAGTATCGAGTTTACCTCGAGGAAAAATAAACCCGATTAATAAATAATAACACCAATAATAAAACAGGGATGTTCATTGTGCACATAAGTAGGTAAAACTCAACTTTAGTCGAGGCAGTCGTAAATTTTTTTGGACGTGTGCTGAAAGGGTCGTTTTATTTGTAGGTTGTCAGTTCCATAATTATGGACCATGTCACTATTGGAGATGGTTGTTCCATCCAAGGTTCTGTTATCTGTAGCAACGTACAGATCCAAGAGCGTGTTGTTTTGAAAGATTGTCAGGTCTTTTTCTCTCTCTCTTCCTCGCACACATTTAGCAATACTGAAGTTTGACTTTGATTGTACACTAGAAGTTAATTTTTGGGTAGAAAACAGTAAAGACAAAACAGGCTTAACGTGATTCTCCCTTTTTTCCTCGATGGAATTTTGCAAATTTCAGGTTGGAGCAGGCTTCGTCGTCACTGCTGGAAGTGAATATAAAGCAGAGTCTTTAGCAAAGAAAGAAAAGCTATGAGTTTCAAATTTTTGTGTGCAATTAATATCTAGTCTTGGTTTATCGTTTCATCTCCTTCGTGCCTTGTTTCGTCTTTGAGGCTTTAGGAGAATGTAACACCAATTTTGTTTGGCACTTGGAATATTCAAATTGTTAGTTAGCCTAGTCGGGTTGTAGAAATTCGTCATGTTAATTCAGAAGTTTTCGTACACCAATTAGTTTTGTACTGCAAATACTTTCTTTGAGAGATGGGAATGTTTGTCCTTGAATTGTGCTAGTGGCATCTTTCCTTGAGGGATGGAAATGTTAATTATCTTGATGCAACTTTGATCTTTGTTTGGATCGGATATTGGGATATTTTATGCCACTTTCATGGATACATGAAGTTTGAGCTGGTGCGACCTGATCTGGTACACCCTGGCGCACCCTAAGTGGTGTGGCTTCTTAGCCTAGCTAATGTGGTATCCTTGTTAATTAACAACATCAATTCAGAGTGCACTATAGTGTACACTTTGGGGTGTGCTATAGTTAAAGATTGATGGAAGTAGAGAAGAAAATATGAATTATGAACCAGATGAATTTCACCAATGTAATACAGTGAAATGCCAATTACACTAACATTACAATTGTATTATTCGTCTCCAATATTACAGGCAAGAAAGGATAAGAGACAACATAGTAGCCCAAATATATTCCCCATGTAAAGTACTTGAAATCATATTTTTGCATACTCAATTGTGTCCTTACCGTCATGTCCTTTACTGAAGAAATAGTTAAAGTAATCTGAGTACACAACTTGCTTATAAATTGGTTTCACACCACCCTCAAGAACTTCAGGCAGAGGCCCAATAACTGCATTAGGCACAGGGTTAACAAATACAGGCACTGAAACCCTATTCTTCTCTCCATTAACGGTCACTCTATGCTCAACGCTCTTGTATTTATCGTTGCTCATAATCTGCAACACATCCCCTACATTCACCACAAGTGCCCCTTTAACTGGTATTACATGGATCCACCCATTTCCCTCAGGCCCAAGCTCTCGGACATAAAGTCCACCTACGTCGTCTTGGAGGAGGACAGTGATCAATGAGACGTCTGAGTGGGGGCTGACTCCAGTTGCAAGATCGGGCTCAGGGCATATTGGGTAATACAAGAAGTCAACAACTAGTTTACCCATCAAGATAGACTCGCTTTCCTCGTTCAATTCCTTGGTGTTAAGTCCCTTGAGTAACACATTGAGTAGCTTCTTGATAAGAGGTCTTGTCCATTTTAAGTACTCCAAAACTTGATCTCTGTGAGGCAGTAACAAAATATTTCCCAGTCAACGATGGATTAAGGTAAAATTGATGATTAGTCACCAAAGTTTTGACTTGCATATACGACATATACTCACTCTACTTTGAAACGTAATCAATTACTCACTCGTTGATAGAGTCATCCACTACCCGTTACAAAGTTGAGTAAGTAATTAATTGCGTAACAAAATATTACACAGTCAAGAATGGGTTTGACTATGGTAAAATTGATGACTAGTCATCAAACTTCTAACTTGCATATGCTGCATGCTTTGAAACATAACCAATTACTCTTTGAACATTAAGTCAAGTCATTCATTGTCCTTTACGGGGCTCAATAAGTAATTGATTGCATTTTGATGAACGTTCATTAATTTTACCCCGAACATTAAGTTAAAGCAAACATTAATAAAGACAAACTGACCTTGAGACACTGGGCCAAAATTTGGATTCTTGAATTTCTTGACCGTCACAAAAATGGATGAGATAATCTTTCCACTCCAAGACCTTGTCAACCAGAGGACTGTGACTCGTCATCAACTCAACAGTAGGAGAAGGTGAATTTTCTTTCAAATACTTCCTTCTTTCCTCAACGGGTAACTCAAAAAACTTATGAGCAGCTTTCTTGACATTTTCAAGAACCTCAATTGGGATCCCGTGATTGATTATCTGAAAGAAACCCAACTCAGTTGCTGCATTACAGATTGAATTTGCAATTTTTGGGTCGTCCAATTTGGACAGATCAATTGTGGGTATCGATTTTTGGGCTACAATTTGGCTGTGGTGTAGTCTTTCTTCTGGGGGATTGATGTAAAGTTTAGGGATGTTTTTGAGGTTTTGTTGAGAAAGACCCCTCACTCCATTGCCTCTGTTTAGAATGAAATCAATGAGAGTTTCTCTTTCTATGGGAGATTCTGCCATTTTCTTTAGCTCAATTGAAACGAGATTTCGAAGAACCACACGCAGAGGGAGCTATAAGTATTTTTCTACCCCACTCCATCCCTACCCCCCTTTTCTGTGACTATTATTGAAACTTTTAAACTGATTGTACCCACGAAGTTGTGGTCGTTAATAATCCACCCAAGCCAAAATATAATCGTTCTTGAAGGGTCATACTTGTTTGCTTTAAAGAATTGTTTAATCTTTCTCACATTTAGAGCATGTTTGGTGTAGGTAGTTGCACCCACCCCAAAAAAAAGTCTAATCAAAAGATAAAAAGGATTCTTGAAACCAAGCAAGCTCTTGATACATCTTGACTTGCCAAGTGTGCATTATCACATCAAAATCATTGTGTTGATGCAACGATACAATACTGCACTTGCACGTTGAAGCATGCATTGCTTCTGTCTAGAAAATGCTTACTATCGTAAAATTTGGAACATCTTGCGGATTAGTTAAATCATTTCAAGATTGCGTTAGTATTTAGACTTTCTCCTTTGCACAAAAATCACACCACCTTCTATCAATACAATCAAAGATCGGTCTAAATAGAGTAGAAATTACAAAACGAGGGACTAACAAAGAATACAGAGCAAAATTATAGGACAAATAGTTCTTTATTATCTTTTTGGGTACAAAGGCGGGATTGTAAGGGTGGGATGATAACTCAAATCCGGATCAAATATACTGGTGAAGCACAAGCTCCCTTTATTATTTAGTGCGATTCAACGTTTCTATCACATCATATTTTTGCATACTCAATTGTCTCCTTTCCATCATGTCCTTTACTCAAGAAATAGTTGAAGTAATCTGAGTACACAACTTGTTTATAAATTGGCTTGACACCACCTTCAAGAGCTTTACGCAAAGGCCCAATAACTGCATTAGATGAAGGGTTAACAAATACAGGCACTGAAACCCTATTCTTCTTTCCATTCACAGTGACTCTATGCTCAATACTCTTGTACTTATCATTGCTCATAATTTGCAACACATCCCCTATGTTCACAATAAGTGCCCCTTTAACTGGTGTCACATGGATCCACCGCTTTCCCTCGGGTTCTTTGACGTAAAGGCCTCCCACATCGTCTTGGAGGAGGATGGTGATTGAAGATACATCAGAGTGACGTGCGGCTCCAGAAGCAAGATCTGGGTTGGGGCATTTCAGCATTTGGGGTAGTATAGGAGATCAAGAATAAGGGTACCCATTAGGGTAGATTCGTTTGCCTCGTTGAGTTCTTTAGAGTTGAGTCCCTTAAGCAACACGTTAGAGTAGCTTTCGAATGACGGGTTTTGTCCACTTTATATACTCCAAAACTTGATCTCTGTAATAGAGTAACAAAATGTTGGCATTTGAAAAAATTGATACTTGAAAAGGGGTAATTGTAACGCTTGGCAAGTTTGAGTGGAATGTAATGATTGTTGCAATGCTGTCGTTGAGAAGAAGCATCCTATCACTATCATGAACATTACAGGGAATTCAATCGAAAATCAAATCAGTTCCAAGAACGCAATCATCAACGACCATAGGAGTCTTCTCTGTGGGAAGAAGATGTCAATTTCACCAACCCTTTTCAGCCTAAAACTCATCAATTTCTTCTAAATTTTTGACAAAAACTTCAAGTTCTTGCTTGTGAATGTTATTACAACTTGTTATTCTCAATTTTCAGAAATTTCAGATTTTATAATCCATTCAATTATTTCCAAAATTTACCACTTCTGCAATTGCACAATTCCGATCATCAATATGTTTCCAGTAACACACTCATCAATTCTTTACAAAAAGTATCATTCCACCTTGAAAAAAGGGTCTATAATTAGCTAATCCAGCAAGCACAAATAATTTAAAAAGAAACATAATCATAATCGTAATCACATTTATTAAGAACTTAAGCATAAACCAGCAAAGATGAATCCGCAAAACTCACCTGGACACAGCAGGCCAGAATTTGGAGTCCTCAGATTCTCTACCATCACAAAAATGGATAAGAAAATCTTTCCACTCCATAACATTCTCAACCTGAGGACTGAAACTAGTCCTCAACTCCACAGTTGGAGTGGGTGAAGTTTCATTCAAATATTTCCTCCTTTCTTCAACTGGCAACTCAAAGAACTCATGGGCAGCCTGTTTTAACATTCTCAAGAACCTCATTTGGGATCCTATGATTGATGATCTGAAAGAAGCCCAACTCAGCTGCTGCGCTGGAGATTGAATCTGCAACTTGTGGGTCATCCAATTTGGAGAAATCAATTGTGGGTATGGATTTATCTGCTGCAACTAGGGTTTGATCGAGTCTTTCTTCAGGGGATTGGATGTACGGTTCAGGGATGCTTTTGAGGTTTGTTTGGGAGAGGCCCTTTACTCCATTGCCTTTGTTTTTAACAAAATCGATGAGATTTTCACGTTCAGATACTATTTCTGACATTTTTCTTTTAGGCCAATTGAAGCAAAGGGTTAGGTGAATTGCAGCGGATGATAGAAATTGTAGAGTTGGTAGAAGAGCTTGGAGATAGATGTCATGAGCGGGCGGCTCACATGTGGTCGGATGATGGGTAATTATTTTCACTATCACGGGAATATATATTAATCATCCAATCACATGTGACACCGTATCATTTGCGCCTGTAGGAGCACGTTTAATGTGTTTAAAAGTGACTTACGCAAACATCCATCCCCACACGCGTCTTTTTCCAACTATTGATTTTCCATCTAAACATGTAAAAATATATTGCATTTCTACGACAAAATCGAACTGCAGACATTATTTCTATAACAAAACCTAAACAGATCGAAGAATTTCTAGATGAATTAGGGAAAACCAAGATTTTGTACCCAGTCAATTCATTTTTCAAATTCACGCCCCATCAATGGTCATCACAAGAATCTTTACTATAGTTCGACTACGACAGTAAAAATTTGTTCCTCAAGCAATGGATTTGATATATGCAATGTAATCGGATCAAAGATTATCACCAAATAGGTGAATGATTATGAACTTATTATTGCCTTCCCATGAACAGTCTTGAAGATAAAAGCAGAAAGAACATAACCTATCCAAGCTCAATGTACAAATTGGTCATAGGCTAACAAATATGCTACTAGCAGCGCTTCAAAATTTGCCCCTGAGATTGGTTGCAAGCAAGCAAACCACATATCAAGGTAGCAGCAGAATTAGTTGCGTCTTGATGACGGAAGCAAGCAGTCGTATACACGCTCCATGCGTGACACAATAGCAAGCTTCTGTTCAGTTTCAAGTCCAGGCTTAGCCAAATCCATAACATCCTTTCTCAAGCTGTTGATGGTAACAAAACTGTCAGTTATTGGGAAGAGTTTTTTCAAGATTGAGATCCTACAATTTTTAGGAAGATGTAAGTAATGAAATGAAAACTAACCACATCCATTCGCCTGTTGCTCTTGCATGACCCTCCACAGCAGAGTGTAAGCAATCGAGAAAGTACAATTCCAGCCCAAACATGCATTGAGAATCTTTATCCTGTATGATACACAGAAAGATATCATTGGATGTCGAAAATTCAAAAATCAATAATCCCTACATGCAGAATATATCTGCAGGATTCAGAAAAAAAGCATCAATAAAAGACCTTTTTCATCTGGGACAAACATGTCAAATAGATGAAATAATGACACATTGAATCAGTCTTTAATAAGTTTCAATTTCGTTCAAGACAAAAATCACAAATGAAAAAGGATTACCAATCCATGATCTTCACAAGTTTGAAACTGCATAATAGCTCTTTCAATTTCCACCAGCAGCAGCCTTCTCTGAATCCTAGCAATTCTTCCTCTACCTTCAGCTCGTGTATCCTAGTTAAAGTAAAATAAGTGACATTAGAAATAACAATAAAAATCGTGGAATTTAATAAATCGTGTGATATCCTTCCTGTGCCAACTCTTTTTAGCTGATGTCTAGAGTTTCGAGTTGGAGTAATATGCTTGCATTGTTTTGTTGTTAAACTTCTGAAACACCAAGCTCCATGGCGAATTTAAGGTTGGCTTGGTAGAGATTTTTGGAAAATGGTTTTTGAATGTGTAATTAAAAAGTTTGTGGAATGGTGAAAGTCAAAGTGGGTTTAAAAAATAGAGATAAATTGACACTTCAATGAAATAGTGGTTGGGAAACAACTTTTTGAAAAATCTGTAACAAACGAGCTCTAAATTTGCAGACCGGACTTCTATGGCAACACTAGAATGGAATATTTGTGATAAAGTTACATTATTCAACTATACCGAGTTTGACCTCTCACTACAGTATAGAGAAAGCAGTGTTCTCTTCAAGCATTTAAACTTTCAGCAGATGTAAACAATGATACATTTCCCTACTCTTGCTTAATACAATGTCCTAAATGAAAAAGAAAGAAAAGATTCATATAAATGACAGGAAAAGGAGAACATTGTATAAGTAGAAATGTCCTCAATGGTGATTATGCCATGTTTATAACATCTCAACTGAAATTTTGATGAAAGGAATGGACTCACCAATCCCAACTTTTAGCAGAAATAGCAGGGATTTGATGCTCGGGGTTGTATTAAGTATGGCAACAGGGGGCTAAAACAGGAAGCAAAGACTAAATGGCGGCTCTATGGATTTCAGGAAAAAAGATGGGTTTGGGAGGTAAAAGACGTGTAACAAGAAGGAACTGAAGATAGTTCCAACCTGGTTGGTCATAAACAACACCACCATTATGGAACTTGGGTGGATATGGGATATACTAAAATATGAGATGCCTCTATCGGGGTAAAACAAACACAGAGATTCTCCCTAACTGATAGTTTAGAATGTTTTGCATACAGCTGCTGGGGAGAACATAGGCCAACCATGAATCTACTGACACCAGAGGAAAACCCTTTCATTTTTGGTGTCTACTGTATTGAGGGGGAACAGCCATCATCCTTCGCATCGGATGTTTACAAAGCAAAAAGATTTGGGAGAATTTGTGGTTGGAAAGTAAAAGAAGTTGAGTCTCTGACTACCTTCTTCAGAAGTTGATTTCAAACAAGCACTTAATATTCCGATGCAGTTATTGACCGCACAGCTTTCACCTTAAAGAGAGTTGGAAGGAAAACCTCAGACAAAAAGGAAGGCATCAAACTTCTCTTCAAATTTTAAAGAGAATAAGTGGTTGATATTGAAAATATGCAACAAGAACGTATAATCCTTGGACCATACATGAAGTAAGAAGCCAGAAGTACAACCCAAATTGTTTACCTGTTTAAACCATGCACGCACCAACATGGCAAGAATGAGGGAGAGAAAGAAAGCTGGCAAAGCAGCCAGAATGGCAAAGTTGATTTCATTTGCTCTCAGAATTTGGTCCAGCTCTAGCATTGCTCTGTTTTAACGGTTAATCATTAGGGAAAAACTCAAATCACAAACGGTAGAACTTCTATAAAAATTATATCAGCTGAAACAACTCACTCTTCAATATCCAGTTTTAGCTTTTGAACCTGTTATGAAGAAATTGTTAACTCAGGCGACGAGACCAGAAAACTGCAAACTACTGGCAGCAATATGAGACAAGTATATAACCTGAATAAGAAGAGTGCGAGCAAGCTCTCCACTCATAAGACCCTGAATGGGATGCATAAGTTCTTTCTCAAACCTGCATCGGAAATTGATCTAGTAATTTAATAATTGCCTCACGCACGAAGGTTACAAATTCCGGACATCACATGAGATGTCACAAGGATTGTTAAACTTCCGAAGGCTACAATTTGCAACATCTGCTATGGATAATGTAGTCCAATCATCACATCGAAATTATGATATGTGCTGCAAGTCTGCAACTGCTATTTTCATGCAAAATCACAAAAACCAATCCCCACTCTTTCATGGATTTGCTTCTCATGTTCACGCTCTTATTGCACTTCTTAGACCTACTTCAAGTTTTAAAACTAATTTCAGTTTGAAATATCCTACAACATGTATTAGTTCGCTGCTGGCAAACAATTACCAGAATTAAGAGCATGCCTCGGAAGTGTTTATAAATACTAGTGTCAATAAACAAATAGAGTGTAGAAAGTTGCTAGTACTTGTGAGTCCTAGGAAACAGACAGATAAAAGTGGTTTGATTAAAGTTTTTATAATTTTATAAACACTTCAAAATTATTAAGTCATTCCACTGAAATAAATTCAGCTGGGCAACCCCAGTTAAGAAAAATAAGAATATCGTCCATTTAGAACTTAGAGCAAAAGGGAGCAAGATCTAATAGTCTTCCCCAGTTCAAATTCACAAAATCTGTCATAGTCATAGTGTTAGAACTACTCTTCAGTATTTGACCATATACTCAATTCTCCATTACAAGGTCCATTTTTTCATCAGTTCAATAGCACATACAAGGATATGCAAAATAGGGTTTGCGTGTCAACCTTTTATAACCACTATGTGTTTTGTATGTTTCGTGATAAATTTTGCTTAGCAAGAAAAGAAACAGAGATATAAAAGCTTCATGAACATTCAACCATAATATCTCATACATGGAATTAGACCTGGTTGTATTTCCAAATGCATGTTTTCACTGGTTTTTCCTTGAGGTTCTCATATTAACATTAAATCACGCATAGAAATATAAAAAAATAGAAAAATGATAACAACAAAAACCAATAGAAAATGGAAGAACAACATATTTGGGCCCTGGCAGAAGGAAGATGAGAATTGGGCATTTCACTTAACTTTATATTCACAGCTCGAAACTCATAGAATGAGGGGTGGGCATCGGGTTGGGTCAAACCGACCCAATGGAGGTCAATTTGGAGCCTCTTGGACCAAAGTTGAACCGTGGTTTTGCAATTTGGTTTTGAAACCGACCCGAAACGGTTCGGTTAGGCTCGGCTCAGTTTTGTCTGTGTATGTATTTTTTTGTTGTTTTTTATTTTTTAAACATTTTTTTGTAAACCGATTGGTTTTGATGCCCAGCCCTAGCTACTTAGAATACCCAAGCAAATCATAAATTGAACATACACGTTTTAGCTACAGAAATATTAAAGACCCAGTCAAATCAACATTAATGCATTGACAGAGTTATCCTACCGGAGCATTACAATTTCAAGCATTTCTTGGTCCGAAGCATTCTCTGGAAATTTTTTGCCTGCTGTCTGCTCACTGAAAGCTAGTAATGTTCTGCAAATGAGAGACATCAAGGTCATATATAGGTCCAAACATTTAAATAACCCATTTAATCCTCTGTGAACTCATGAAAGTGTGTTAAGAGTGAATACATTAGTTTCTAAAAAAGATTAATAATCCTTAAAACTTTTCGATGAATCCTTCATTAATGGTTGCCTATGACCTAAGAAGTAAGAATGACTGAACAATAAATATACTAAGTATACGCAATCATTTGAAGAATACGGTTACTACATGAGCATATTACCAGATTTATGAGAAACAAAATTAATTGTATGGATATCTATCAACAATTCCAAATAACAATTAACACATCAAGGATATGACACTGACTCGCCAACATAACAGAAATGAAATAAAATTAGAAGAAACGTAGTTTTTATGTCTGGACGGATACTGGTAAACTACTCTCCCATTATTTGCATTTGAGGAATAAGTTGGGAAAATAATCTGATATCACCAGCTTAATAAACCCAAAAGACTCTACTTCAAGGATTAGAGGTTTTAAGAAGAAAGCAGTGAAAAAGAAGAACAACTAGCATCACATGAAAGCTACACCAAACAATAGTGGCAAATTGCCCATTAGCTAATTGCTACCCTGAGTCAATCTCATTGTACTACATCCTTTGAATTGAAGGTGCATGGTTTCTGAACGAGGACATTTAACCATTGTTTCACTTGCGAGTTCTATTGAAAATCAATTAAAACTTGTAAATTAGTTGGTCAAGATATATATATACAACAAGACACCAAGTTACAAACAGTGGAGGACAAATTTGGGTTAGAAAGGAAGGTAGTTTGAGCTGTCTAGTTTATACATACAACTGCATTTATATATTCCATTTGTATCTGTGTAGACAATAAAGTAAGCAGTCAAAATATCAAGAATGTCAAATCAAAACCTCAGCTCCAAGAATGAAATGGTTCACTTCCTTTCTACATGCAATTCAAGATTTCCTTTGTGTTCTTATTGGTTAACCTTAAGTCCTTAACAAGTGCAAGTGTGCTAGAGTCTCTGTCGTACTGGAGCACATCATACAATTCTGTAAAAGTTACAACTGGAACATTTACAACGCACACCAGGATTAGTTCTTTTGTATGATTTCTCAAATAAGAACAGAAGCCAAACTTTCCTTTACATAACTGGCAACGCCACAGAGAGTAGCAGCTTAAAATGAATATCAACTTCTGATACCTTAAAGTCCAGGCGAAGTACCAGAACACAGGGTAACCCTTATTACAATACAGCAAGACAAAAATTATCCAAAATATCCTTCCTTCAAGAAACATTTCTCTTCATAATGCATTAAGTTGAAGTTGTCGTAAGAAATAGAAAAATAATGTCAATCATCCAGAAAGATAGGAGAGGCAGTTTTAAAATTGTTGGTTGCTGATAATTTCATTTGAGTGATATTTTAAAAACTTGAATTGCCTACTCAATTCACCATAAGCTTATCAGTTCCCAGTTCTGGTCCTAAATCACATAGGTTCTTCATATTGAAATCAGCATTGTAAGTTCCATTCTTGTTGCTATCTAGGATTTGCTATACATTCCACTATTATGTGAGTCTATTCTTGTTTCATGTATTATTGGTAAGCTAATATAATAGGCACTTTTTATTGGTAAGCTAATATAATAGGCACTTCTCTAATTGATTGAAGATATTGGAATCTTCATTTATTCAAAAAGTTCAGAGGAAAAAAGGAACATCAAACACAGAATAATTGTGAGGGAACCAAAGAACAAAGAAGGATTAGTGCAAACTATATCAGAATAAGCAAAAACAACTGCAACAACTGCAACAAATACACTGTTAATGGATAATCAAAACTCCAACAACTGCAACAAATAGAGGTTTGCAGAAATGCCAAAAAGTTTTGTACGGCTGTGTGGAGATGAAGGAGACAATGAGCACTTAAATTTTCAACAGTTATCCAATCAACCTGTGTAGAGAATCAGCAGTCAACTGCACTTCTTCACGTTCCATTGCACCCTTTTGCCTTTTCCGAAATGTCTCAAAAAGCTCATTCCTTATAGACAAAAGCTGATTAAGAGATGAGTTTAGAAAGAGAAAAGAACCCAACGATGACCATCAGCAATTGTAAGTCAGGAGGATATATGAATATTAAATATTTTAAATAAATAAAACCTTAAAATTGTCAATAAGAAGAAGGATATAGTCATTAATTGAACTATATTTAAGAAGACGATAATAGATCTTTTATTAACTGAACTATATTTATTAATGTTGTTGGCTTGTGTTGTCTCTTCAGTTTCCATCCACTTCGAAGTCATTGTTCTTCAAGTTTTATATTTTCCTTTTCTTTCTCCCTATAAATTTTAATCTATGTAGGGGTATTTTCAAGAATCAAAAGATTTTAAAAGTTCTACACTTTTAATATAGTTTAAATTTTGCAAATTTGTAAATTGTTTGAAATAAGATTTGAAGGATGAACAGTAGTAGACACTGCAAACTGTGAGGATAATAAATGGTAGCTATGGAAGTTCTGTAAAATAATTGGCCGACTTTCATTAAATTTATAAACCATTTATTAACATGTAACAAATTGGAGGCTTGGTGATGTAATATAATTTCTTGATGTATTCTATATTTATTTGTAATTTAGACTTCTAATTTGTTCATTAGTTCTATTATGGATTCTCTTTAAAGTGGTTTATGGTATATTATAACCATACTCTTGTATTTCGATATTCTGTTTAATTCTTACAGTGTTCTGTTATGAGGCTTTCACCTCAAAGCAGCTTTATAAATTCTGCTTCGCCACAGAGATAAAATGTTCAATATCCGATTAAACCTTTCTAGGGATTGATTACATCAAAAGAAGCATGTGAACTGTGGCAATTACATCTCATAACTTCGTGCATGATCACTCGTTGCTTAAAATGATTTACAGTCATTTCAATAGTTTTAGCATCCTTCACAAACAATTCAAATGATTATTGTTTGTAAGCAACTTGATAATCATGAGAAATTCTGTTCTTTTGTCTAGATGTATGTCATAGAAAATTTCAGATATGGATCCTTAATGGATGTTCTAACCAGAGGTGGGAATTTGTTAAACATCCAGAAACATAAGCTAAAAATTTTTAACATCGATGGAAGAAAGCTAACCCAGCTCAATTGAAGCACAAAAAGTTTATAGACTACCATTAAGTAAGTTTCAGAAATCTTACAGGCTGCTCTACATGATCATTCCAAAAGCTAATAGTTGAATCCTTTGCCTCACGAATCCAATTGTCAATATCCGAGCTTCCCATAAACCTGCTATGGCGAAGAAGCCATATTGAACAAACAGAAATGCCAATGACCCCACTGCCATAGCGCATCCAGTATAAAGTCACTTTCCTGGGCTTACGATGTTTGGAAACCTAGAGAGGTAGTTGCATCCAGAAGCAATTAGACAGATCACAATAAGAACACAGAAAAAGATGTAATAAGATTTAGGAGTGAATACATCCTATAATAAGTAAAGCTAAGGCAATTTATAATTATCAATGGTTCAAAACTGAATCAAATAAACTCCTTCATTTTTTCTAAAACAAGTTGCATGCATAAGGCATCAAGCTCTCTCATGAAAACTTGTGCGACTAATAAGAGTCATATCAATATCTTAGGTCATCAAAGTTCCATTCGCGGTGTTCCTGTCTAACAATAACAATGACATAATTTATCTTGTCACCAATTTAGCAAGTTGCAAGACCCATGCTAACTAGTAACTTGAGAGATGTGCCTCCTCGGATAAATATTCTGAAAGAGGTGGGAACCCATAATGAGCAGTAGTTTTGATGAATAGTTGAAATTAAAGGTTGAGTTTGTCTAGTTGTAGATTTGAATTTATAGTAACAATAAAGTGAAAACTGACACAATCAAGAGTGTAATGTGGTGGTTTCTCCAAGAATTCAGCAAAGATATATCAAAAAGAAATATTTATTTTATTTGAAGTAAGAGTTGTTGCTGTGCTATCAAAAGAAAGAAATCTAATTAACCAACCAATAAAAAAATATCTAGAAGTGTGTGGGTGAGACAATTTATGTATAGAATTCTTACAAGCACATATAAATAGGAGTCTAATCTGTGTAGATTTTGATAGATCAAGTTGATAGCATCTCTGATCTCACAATCTGTCCACTGAGAACCTTCTTGGTTTACTTCCGGAAGTTTTGCAAAGATTAGAGGAAATGAATAGCTTCCATCCACTGATGACCCACTCTGCACGGTCAATGAATTAAAAACTGTGATAAAATCTTGAACAAAGAGTCGGCTATAGTCATATTACAGCAGTGTGGTTCCTCGATGCTGTACTTAGGCATATGGCAATATTGCAGAGTCACAAGAAAACATAAGGAGCTATTGCAACTACCACAAACATGTTTAAGGGAAGACAATGAAGGCTGAAAATCCTATTAGTTACCTGACGATTTGCATGGAAATGGCCAATGGCTGCCTCCAATTTCATAAACAGCTCATTTATTGCAACTAAGAAGGAGGGCAGTGATCTCCTCCAAATCATTAACTAAACCCTCTCCAGCCTTATCGACCTCCACATATACCTATATCCATTATCAAGCCCGTAATAGTTCATTAATGCAGCAGACACAAATAATTTTATACAATCAAAAAACTTTGTTCAATGCAATTACGACATGTCACAGACAGATTTTGTTTCCATGATCCCTCATTATATTCTTGCCTCTTAGGCTTCCATTATTAAAACTAAACTTGATTATGTGCCAGCTCTCTCATCCTCATGCAATTAAACAGTATATGCAGAAGTCAAGACAAATTTAGTGGTTTATCGAATTCAACTTGTGCTATTTTTCGTCTACACTTGTGGACAAGAAGAGCTAGAGCCTAATGCAGTGCTGTGATGGATAATCTCAAATTTTATGTGAAAGGGGGTTTACTTGCCAGGGGGTGGGGTGGGGAGCCATCAGATGGAGATTGACTCTAAATTAATGGTAAACAAGAGGAGAGGGAACCCCAAAAAAAGGGTAAATAGAAAAGTAAATAGTTGTTAAAATTATAGGAGAATATCAAAATTTAACTGGATGAAGTCCACTGAAGAAAGTGAGGCAAAGTTCACTCCTTATAAATTTTTTCTTGCCTACAGCTTATCATAATTAACCTGCTAAAGTGTCAGTTGATGCATCTTACATGCAAAATATGGAACAAAACAATGTACCTCTGCCAAAAATGATGCCAAGAAGTATCTTAAACTGGTCAAGACGCCAATCCTCTCAGATATATATACAGATGCCAAACAATAGACATTCTGCATCCCAGAACCTTCAGCAAGATAATCACGTATCAATTGAGATGTACCATTGAAAAATGCATGTGGCCCCCTTTCACATAGCATGAAGTATGCCTTTTGAGCATCCGAACCCTGTAACATATATGAAACAATTATAATTAAGGAAACAACAGCTTGAGAAATGTACCACAGAAAAAGTCACATAAGAAAACCTCTGCTTTAGATTGCCAAAATTGTAAATTCTTCTGGATGTTGTGCAAATTTTGAAGCGTGTGCTCCATGATATCCTCTAATGCTTCAAATAATCTATGCCCTTCGGTCTGCATGCTGCATATGGGAACCAACGGACAAAAGAATAAACTCTGAGCTTCATTATTCCACTTCAACACATAACGAAGTTTCATGTAAAGAATGTAATGTCAATCATAACAAATGAATGCACATTCCAGACTGTTACATCCACCTTAAGAAAGATTTCTAATCCTTCCTTCTTCCTTCTCTTAGCCAGTCATTGATTAATAGTAAAACAAACACGCTACTACAGTCATCCGCATTAACAGGAGAGCCCATGTTTCATTTATTTCATTTCAAATTGCACCCTTCGATGCAATTCATTATAAACTCGAATATTTTATGCAATATCATTTCTATATAAATTGAAAAGTGCAAAATTGGTAAACGATTATTTCAGAAATGAATGATTGAACAATAAATACTAACAAATGTGATAATGGATCTTACGGGGGAGATTGATCAGGCGAAACAGCAGTTGTAGCGCGGGGCAAGGGAAGGGGAAGACCGGTCCTCCTGCGACGTCGTCTGGTGGAGCTATAGATGTTTGAGATTTTCGAGATGAAATTATAGGGGTTCATTGAAGCAGGGAAAAAGGCGACAAAACGGTTATAGAAGTAGTTAGAATAGAATGACAGCAAAGTTTTGACGCTGCTCGACGGTACTGATTCGTTCTCCGGCGATGAATCCATCGTTGCAATCACGATATGCCAATGAATTACGTGCGTCTGTGTAAGGGAGAGAAATCCGAAATGTTGCAGAAAATCGAAAAGTTTTGAACTTTTCAGAACCTTCTTCTATTTGAGTCCGTTTAACAACGTACTAAACCCAAGTAATGCAGCCCATGTTATCTACCCAGTTTGAGTCCGTTTAATAATGGGCTAAACTAACTGATGCAGCCCATGTACTAATTAATTTGGTAATATTTATATATTTCAATTTACTTCCTTTCTTTTTTTCTTTTTTTTTTTTTCATTCTCAATCACATATCTAAAAATCAATTTAAATTTAAATTCTGTTAGACGTACCCTTAATCCAACGAGAGACCTTATTTACTAATTCTTTTTTTTTATTTGTAAGCTTTTGTAACTTTCGAACTACACTTTGAAAATTATTATTTCTATCGAAATCTCACCCAAGCATATGTTAGATGAGCTGGTCTAAAAATCTCATTCTACTATGCCTTTTAGATTATCTTTTCTCATTACAATAATTTATATCAATAATTTTATGTCTTACAGTATTTTTATGTGGTGATTTATATTATTTTATTTTTATTGTTATTATTATTTTTCATTTTTTGGAAGAAGTGATGTAAATTATTTTAATTAATGAGGTAATTAAAGAGATATGCTCCAATGGCCAACTAATTGGGTTTGATCTAGTACCAGTACTCATATTTTGTTATAATACCAGAGAGTACTGGTGCTAGTTTAATTTTGGCCAACCAATCATGGAGAATCCTATCCTATCCCCTAAATTGATTGGCATGACCACTTTTAACACGTTCCACCATGTAAGAATGGGCCTTTATAATTGGTTTCTTGTTAAATAGACATGATGATGATACACCAAAATACGGTCAGTGGTCCCAGATCAATTTGGGCCAACCAATTATGGAAAATCCTACTAAATGCACCCACCCTCTTTACTAAGGACACCCAAATTCATTCCAATTTTACCCTTCTTCTCTCTCACTTTCTCTCTTTCTTTCTTTCTTTTTTTTTTCTTTTTTCTTTTTTAGGTGTTCGGCCACCATAGGCCGAACACCATGTTTGGCAGCCATTTCCGACACCTAGCGCTGCCGGAAATGACAGCAAGAAGAAGCTACAGCTGGCACCTTCTTCTTGTCATAAATGGCCGCTTTCTCTCTCTGTTTCTTCTTGTTTTTTTTCAGTTGTGTTCTGCCCATGTTGGCTGAACACCATGTGCAAGTGCAGCAAGAAGCTGCAGCTTCTTCTCAGTTTCTACTACTTAGAAGAAGCTGACGGAAATGGCTGCCAACGATGGTATCTTTTCTTTTTTTTTTTTTGGCGAGGGTATAATGGGGGGATTGGAAAAAGGGGGTGTAGAAAGTAAAATGAGTGGGTGCATTTAGCCTCGCCCAAATCCTATTCCCTAAATCGATTGGCACGACTACGTTTAACACATTCCACAACATATTAAATGGGCCTTAACGCTTGATGCGACTACTGGAAAACGAGGGAATTGGTTGAAATGGTCTCCTCTATACTCCAAATTGGCTAAATAACCTTTGACACAAAAAATAGCTTTTAAAATAATATAAAATTAATTAAGAAATACATTTACTATTATATCCTCCCCAAATTCACTCTCTTATTCCCCAAATTAAACCCCAACTGGATCCCTCAATTGAAAATTCAAGTTTCTCTTCATCCGGTTTCTTTCTCCATCAGTTCACCAAATTGCCCAAACTCAGTGAAAATTTTGAATCCAACGTTCATCTGCTTCCTTGAATCTCTTCGATTGGGCGACAATCGCTCAACTTCTATTTTTTGTCTCTTCGATCGCAAGAGGAGGAGGCGCCAAATTCCAATCATTAGGCAGTAAGTTTTCTCTTTTATGGCTTGAACTTCAGCAACAACGATCTAATTATGTGTAGATGGAAGAAGCCATAGTTGGAGACTATAGTTGAAGAATCAATTGGTTTAAGAATATTCCAACATTAGTATTTAACTGATTGATTAATGGGAATATAGAATTATAAATTTTGAATTTCTCTTCAAATTTTGAATTTCTCTGAAATTTCTTTGATCAAATTTGATTTTGTAATCTCCTGATCTAATTCTGCAATGGTGTATATCAATGATGACGACTGTACAGTCGTTATCCATTATGCATAACGATACTGGATTCGTTATCTACTGTTCACCTAAGAAGTATCGTTATCACGAAATAACTATCGTTTTACCATCTCGGGGTTGTTTAACTAATCCAGAAATCAAATCGCCATGTTACTAGTAGCTTGTCGAGTTCTCATTATCACGAAAAAGTACCGTTATTACAAAACGACTATCTGAATATTTGAGTTGTAACGCTCATTTATTTATTTATGGTATGCAGAATACACATCTGACTTACAACAAGGTAGTGAATGCGCAACGGCAAGTGGTGCAAGTGGCCATGTATTACATTACCCTGGAGGCTGTGGATGGGAACAGGACCAATAAGTATGAAGCTAAGGTGTCGGTCAAGGAACGGGAGAACTTTAAGGAACTTCAAGAGTTCAAGCGTGCTGATGCTCATGCTTAATTCACCTATGTCATCTCATCTGTTACTCCTATAGCTAAATGCTTTGTAAAATAAATAAACATGCAGCTTTAATTTTATAGTAATTATCGCTCTAAGGTGGATTAAGGATTTGTGGGCTGTGACTCTCTGGAATTGAGGCACATTGGAAAATAGAATTGTGTGCTGCTAATCTATATGTATGTGTGTGAATGTTGAATTTTCATATATTAATAAAAGTAGTAATGTTAATTAGTACTGGATTTTTCCTCTCTACATCGTCCATCTCCATCATCATTATTATATTAATAAAAAGTAGCAATGTTGAATTGGCCATCATGGGGCGACCAGCTTTGAAGCTGTTCAGCCATCTTTGGCCGAACAATTTTTTTTTAAAGCATTTTTGGGAGGGTATTTTAGGAAAATTGAAAATTTTTGGGGTGTCTTTGATCAGCATTTTTTTGCTGGTAAATTTAATGAATAGTCATTAAACTTTCAAGATGTAACTAATTACCCACTGAACTTTAAAATGTAACTACATACTCACTGAATTTTACTTAGCGTCATTTATCAATCACTCGTTAACTTAATATTTATTCTATTGGCGTATTGCACCAATTTGAATGACGATATCATACATGTGACCAACTAAATCAACTGCTAGTATAAAAAAACTCACTCAAATAGGACAAAAAGCTATATAAACAATAAGAAACGCGACACAAGTATTGTTTCAAACAGTAGCATTTCTGATAGTTTATTTAGTTTTTCTCTAATTTAAGTTCCAATAGATGAATTTATTTTGTCAACAATTAGTCTAACTGTCTCTGGGAAGAAAATTATTAGTCATATACACATAATTCTTAAATATATTTAAATATTAAGTTAAAGAGTGATTATTAATTGACATTAAATAAAGTTCAGTGAGCATTCAGTTATATTTCAAAATTCAGTGAATAATTAGGGACATCTTGAAAGTTTGGTGACCATTCATTAAATTTACCCTTTTTTGTGCAAATAGTCCATCCCGGTTATTTTTGTCTAAAATTTTTTGGGGGGGTATTTAGTAAGAAAGGGGGTGCAAATAGTCCCTCCCCCCAAAAAAACCAAACAAAAAAAAAAAAACAGAAATGTTGCAGAAAATCTCGAAAGTTTTTGAACTTTTCGGACCTTCTTCTTTTTTTAACAATGTACTAGACCCGAATAATGCAGCCCAATATAAGTCCCTTTAGTAATGGGCTAAACCCAACTAATGGAGCCCATATATTCTAGCCAATCAGTGTCGGCTTGATGATGGGCTAAACACAACTAATCCAGCCCATGCATTGAAGCCGATTGGACCTCATAGGCGACCGTGCGACTCTCGAGATTCATGGTAACATTCGACTGCATGGATATGGTCTTTTTTGTTTTTTTCCCCAAACATGCACTTCCACTTTTATTTTTATTTTCTGAAAATTAAAAATTAAGAGAGTTTTGAGCCCCATATTTCCGTTACTTATTTTTCAGGTAAGGTGAGTTGTCGACTTAGTTAATTGACAACTTTTTTATATTTATAACCTTTCGTGACTTTTAAAATTATTACGAACATTCGTTGAGTGTGTTCGTTTAAAAATCTCATTCTACTATCTCTTTTATGTTGTATTTTCCACTTAAAATGATTCACATCAACAATTTCATATTTGGAAATATAGTTGTGTAGTGATGTAAATTAATTTAATTAATGAGGTAATTGAAGAGATATGCTCCAATAGTCAACCAATTGGGTTTGTGTTCGTCTCAAATAGTAATCGCAAGTGTACGATATCAAACAAGCAGTAAGTGGACTTTTTGAGTCCTTATTATCGTCCCACGAGGATTGGATTAAGTACCGAAATATGTTGAAAATCTACTTTATTTGAATAATCAATCGTTGGCGGTAATTATAAACTAAAGAAAGATTATAAGTAAAACTAACAATGAGAAGTGTGAGAATATCAAGGAACTTGTGAAGAGAAATTATATGATTGCAAATATCAGGACTGACAATTTCACCATCACTTTCCCCCTAATTTCACTAATTATGACTTGACGTCAATTGACCCAGTTAACAATCGAATTTCACAAATTCATTTAATCGCTTTTCTCAAAGTCAATTAATTCTATTTAATTAGGTCAACTCACTATATCTCTATGTGAATTGATCCAGAACAAGTCCCTAATTAAACGCATTCAATAATAAGAAATTCTTCTAGATCTCATCCATATTCAACCTAGAGTGATTGCATGAATAACAAGATTATATTTCTATATCTTAATTAATCACGATCTTTATCGCGGAATCTAATTCTAATTGTCCTCTCTCGATTTCAAATAGAACCAATAAATCATCTATCAGTTGATCAGAAAGATAAATGCATGACAAAACACCAATAAAGATTTAACCAAAAGAAAAAAAGTCAATTAACAAGCTCAAATCACAACAATGAAACGAGGGATCCCAATTAGGCTACATTGTTCGTCCTGACTGAAAACTTAGAAATTCATCCTATAAAGAGAAAAGTAAATAAAGTAAATTGAGTTCATCACCGGATTTTGAAGATGAATTACAAAGATGAAGCCTTGCACCAAGATCTCCACCCTCGAATCTTCAATCTTAATCTCGTGCTCTTCTCTGGGTATTTCTCTCTATTTTCCTCTAATTAATCTCTCTCAAGCTCCCTCCTTTTTCCCTGAAGAATGACCTCCTTTTTTGTATTATTCATCTGAATTTCGTCCATATGGGGAGAGTTAAGCTGGTCTCCAAATCCTAATCGAATAGAAGTCTCAGTAGCGTAGAATTTGTGACTGGCGACCTTGATGTTTTGATCACAACTTTTTCTCCAGATGTCCAATTGAGATGATTCAACATGCGCCGGAAACTAGACGAAAGATCTACAATTATTCGTGAAATAGGAAAATCCAGATTCCAACTTTATCCTTGTCAAAACTGGTCCTCAATATTCGGGTTCTTTGCATTCTTGCCTCAAAATTCTTCAAGTTCGTTCATCTTCAATTCCTTTCCTTCAAAAATTGGGTCATATGTCATCTAAGTTGGTTTTCACCTGAAAATAAACCAAACCAAGCACATTTAAGTGATATGAAGCTAATTAAATTAGTTTAACACTATAGAATAAGCGTAAATTTAACGTTTATCAGTTTGATCTAGCATCAGTCCTTGTATATTGTAATTACACCAACACATCTATATTGGCAAGAAACCAATCAATTTCCGCCATCTAATTATGAAGAATCCTATCCCCCAAATTGGTCGGCATGGCAGCATTTAACACGTACCAGTACAGCTATGTTTGGTAAATACAATTGATAAGTTAGCAGATAGCTGAAAAGCTAGTTGGGAGTTGATACATGATGACTTATAGCTAATTGTTGAAAAGTTAGTGTCAAAATATAAAATTACATAAAAAGAAATGTTTAATTTTTTTTTAAAAAAAGAGAGGTTAAAAATGGAATTATAAATAAAAGCCCCTCGGACAGCAAGGTAGCCCAATACTAGTGCCAACTTTATATTTCAACTTATTTGAAAAGCTTATAAAAGAAATTTTTGAGATAAGCTAGAGTTTCTTAAATAAATTCTTCCAACTAAATAAAACTTATTTAAATGGAAGGGACTTATAAACTTAGTAATGTTCAAGCACTCCCCGGTGTACCGTAGTTATATAAACTCACTAATTAACTTAGAGCTTGTTCTTTTCACTAATTTGAATGAAAAGATAAATTTACTCGAACAATGTGTTAGATGTATGGTTGAAAATTAAAAAAATATATTAAAAAATATAAAATAATTATATGATTGGTTAAAAATAATAAGATAAAAAATGTTAGTGGAAGTTAGTGTTAGGATTGTTGTGGAACTAGAGATACAATTGCAACTGAAGTAGAAATGAGATAAATGAGAAATAAAAGATTTTATGTGTAAAACCTCCAAATTAATTTGGGGTAAAAACCACGGCAAATTATAAAAGGATTTCACTATAACAAAAGGATTACAACAACTTCTCACTTCTCTCTAATATAAGGAGATTACAATTAATAATAACCTCTCTCTTATAATAGGAGAAATCACACTCTCTAAAAAGGCAAAAATACGAAAAATTTAGGAGAAATTCACTTTCTTTCTCTAACTTCTCTCCATCTCTCTCTTTATCAAGATGAGCACTACTATATGAAATGAACCAACAAGTCCTTTTATAGAGTTCATTTCTTAGCCGTTAAGAAAATTACACCGCCTTTGATCACCTCCTTTGAGTGGTCAAGGTTACCGTTTTTGACTTGGTTCAAGTAGTTTTCAAATCGAATTCGAACTCTTTTTTTTCAATTTCTTAATCGCTAGGTAGCTTGATTTTCTAGAAGTAATTTTACCATAACAATTCTCCCACTTAAAATTACTTCTATAGTAATCCTTCTATCCTTTCTACGCTTGCCATGTCCATGCTGCTTACGTCTCTGTTAGGCCAATAGAGGATCGACACCATGTAAACTTATCATTGTTAACCGGCTTTGTCAGTATATCTATTAAGTTGTCTTTGGTATAGATTTTCTGAATATCCACACTTCCCTCTTCCACCTTCTCACGACCAAAGTGATACTGAACTCGTATGTGTTTTATCCTTGAGTGAAATGCTGGATTCTTTACTAAATGCAAAACACTTTGACTGTCACAAAATAAAGTAATTTTCTCTTATTTGTGTCTGGGCTCCTCCAAGAAAGTAATTTATAACAATAATTTTATGTCTTACAGTATTTTTATGTGGTGATGTATATTATTTTATTTTTATTGTTATTATTATTTTTTATTTTTTATTTTTTGGAAGAAGTGATGTAAATTATTTTAATTAATTAATGAGGTAATTAAAGGGACATGCTCCAATGGCCAATTAATTGGGTTTGATCTAGTACTAGTACTCGTATTTTGTTATAATACCAAAGCACTGGTGCTAGTTTAATTTTGGCCAACCAATTATGGAGAATCCTATCCTATCCCCTAAATTGACTGGCATGACCATTTTTAACACGTTCCACCATGTAACAATGGGCCTTTATAACTGGTTTCTTGTTAAATAGCCATGATGATGCTACACCAAAATACAGTCAGTGGTCCCAGATCAATCTGGGCCAACCAATTATGAAAAATCCTATGGGCTAAATGCACCCACCCTCTTTACTAAGGACACCCATCTACAAATTCATTCCAATTTTACCTTCTTCTCTCTCGCTTTCTCTCTTTCTTTCTTTCTTTCTTTCTTTTTTCTTTTTTTAGGTGTTCTGCCACCGTAGGCCGAACACCATGTTTGGCAGCCATTTCCGACACTTAGCGCTGCCAGAAATGGCAGCAAGAAGAAGGTGCAGCTGGCACCTTCTTCTTATCATAAATACCTGCTTTCTCTCTCTGTTTCTTCTTTTTTGTTTTTTAGTGGTGTTCGGCCCATGTTGGTTGAACACCATGTGCAAGTGCAGCAAGACGCCGCAGCTTCTTCCCAGCGAGAAGAAGCTTGTAGCTTCTACTACTTAGAAGAAGCTGTCGGAAATGGCTGCCAACAATGTCTCTTTTTTTTTTTTTTTTTTTTTTTGGCGAGGGTATAATGGGAGGATTGGAAAAAGGGGGTGTAGAAAGTAAAATGAGTGGGTGCATTTAGCCTCGCCCAAATCCTATTCCCTAAATCAATTAGCACGACTGCATTTAACACGTTCCACTATGTGTTAAATGGGCCTCAACGCTTGATGTGACTACTCGAAAACAAACCCATGAAATTTAAGCGTAACACTGACTCTCGTTCCACTCTCCCCTAATTTCCTCTATATAAATCACCTTCAATCGTACTCTGAATCCAGCTTGATGCATTTAAGACGTTCCACCACGTGTGAAATGGGCCTCAAACGCTTGATGCGACTAGTCGAATGCGAACCCATGAAATTTAAGCGCAACACTCTCCCCTAATTTCCTCTATATAAACCACCTTCAATCGTGCATTATTCACACACCGGACGAAGAGAAAGTGAGATTCTTTTCCATTTTTCAGTTATCACTACGAGAAATGGCACGAGCAGGAGGAATTACCGACATTCCAGGAGCTCAGAACAGCCTTGAGATTCAGGAACTGGCTCGTTTTGCTGTTGATGAACACAACAAAAAAGAGGTTCTCTTAAAAGCTTAATAATTATGTTTAATTTAATTTCAGGAATATATATATATATATATATATATATATATATATCGTGGGAATGAATCACAGAAAAATTTTAGTGAATAATCTGAATATTTGAGTTGTAACACTCATTTATTTATTTATGGTATGCAGAATGCACATCTGACTTACAAGAAGGTAGTGAATGCGAAACAGCAAGTGGTGCAAGGGGCCATGTATTACATTACCCTGGAGGCTGTGGATGGGGACAAGACCAATAAGTATGATGCTAAGGTGTGGGTCAAGGAATGGGAGAACTTCAAGGAACTTCAAGAGTTCAAGCTTGCTGATGCTCATGCTTAATTCACCTATGTCATCTCATCTGTTACTCCTATAGCTAAATGCTTTGTAAAATAAATAAACATGTAGCTTTAATTTTATAGTAATTATCGCTCTAGTGTGGATTAAGGATTTGTGGGCTGTGACTCTGCGGAATTGAGGAACATCGGAAAATAGAATTGGGATAAGGTAATGCTGAATTATCATATATTAATAAAAAGTAGTAATGTTAATTATTACTGGGTTTTTCCTCTCTTCATCGTCCATCTCCATCATCATTATTAATAATTTATTTAATAATTTATAATAATCACGTATATCTTCACTCCCAAATCTCCTAAATTCTATCATCATCTTCACCTAAATCCATCACCGTATTTAATTATTATCATGGGATCGCAAAGAATTTTCAAAGACATGCCTCAATCACAAAATGCTCTACTTCTCAAAGAATATATTATGGGATTAATTTTGTTTTTCTATTATTAATAATTTAAAAAATTTCAACGAAATCTTAAATTTAAAAAATACCTATTTCTAAAACGATAGTAATCCAAATAAAAGTTGCTACAATGAATTTCAATGCATTATTAAATCAAACCTCGTGGAGCTTATTAGCTAGAACTGTTAAGTGGGAATATAATCTTAATTTTAAAAATTAATGTTGTATTATAACTCGTTTGTAAGATTTTTTCACATGCTATTTATTAGTAATAAAATAAATTAAGCATAAGATTCAATTTGGGAGATTAATACATGTTTTGATATATTGTGAAGTTAATATTCTATTGCAATAATAATAACAACAACAACAACAACAACAACAACAACAACAACAATAATAATAATAATAATAATAATTTGATAAGTTCAAGCCAAAAATAATACATATTTTGTTTGGAGATACCCCAAGAAAAATTAATACGCGTTTTGTTTGATAACTTAGGAGATATTATGGTACATCTCATCAAAAATAAAATCTTATCAAATATTAATACATGATTAAAATAATTAATTTGATATATTTATTGTCAAAATTAATACACTTTTTTTTTTTATACAGCTTAGGGGATTTCAAGGTATATGAGAAGGCTAATTAAGTAATTAAATCAAATTATGTTGCATACACCACACTTTAACTATATGAAAAAGTCTTTAACTTCACTTACTACTGCAATTATGCCCTCAAAATTTTTTGTTACATTTTAAGATTAATTTCTAATAATAAACTAACTTGCTAAGTAAATAGCAGTCTATATATCTAAATATTATGCTAGCATGATTTAAAATTAAAACCAAAACTCATGCTTTCATATCAATTATTATTTAAATTATTTATAATTATCATAGAAAAATAAGTATTTTAATGTCCAAACAAAAGAAAATTCGTTGATAAATACTATCAAAATGGTTATAGAAGTAAAGTTTTTACGATGCTTGACGGTATTGATCCGTTCTCCAACGGTAAATCCATCGTTGCAACCAGAATATGCTACACTGCACCAAAACGTGTAATTTGTCACGCAATAGATTTTCAATTTGTTACGGTTTCAAACCGTGACTAAAATTCTCGCTGATTGTCACGGTTTTACACCGTGACAATTTTTTTTTAAAGATTGTCACAATTTATAACCGTGACAATCGGCATGTCATGCGTCACGGTTTATAACCGTGACCATCTCACCAGTTGTCACGGTTATAAACCGTGACAAAGATCTCGCGATTTGTCATGGTTTATAACCGTGACAATCGGGGAGATCTATTAAAAAAACAAAAACCAAAATTTGAAGCTAAAACCATGAAACCAAACCAGTAGCCGACGTTCACTCTGCAATTGCGCGATCCCGAAACTCTTAACCTAAAGTTCCACCCTAAATCCACCATGAAAATGCCAAAAATCACTCCCAAAACTTGAATTCGATCTAAAATCAAGGTTTTGGCTCAAGTCTTGGCTTAATCACCGTCTGAATTTCGAGGTAATCTCTTGTAGTAAACTTCATGGAGGAAGCTAAAATTGGTCCCATTGATTATTAATTTTTTTTATTGACAAATCAAGGCATATAGCTTCGTTGGTTCAGAAATTATGCTATAATTTGTTGATTATGTAATATTCTTTGTATATATCTTGTGTATATTAAGGTATTGATAGTCTATTTGGGTGGTGTAAATCTCAGATGTCACTGGTGAGGATCTCAGCGTGAAACGTTCGGTGTTTATCTGCAGGTTAATCTGCCCCGTGTTGCCATCTGGAATTAGAGGGAAGTGGTGGAGGTAAGTTTCACGGTTTTTTTAAAGCTTCATTGTAAGGGCATTTATATTATCTCATCTCTATTTGGATTAATTTTTTTGCTGGTGAAAAATGAAATTTTTTTGGTATTTAGAAAGCTACATATGTTACCTAGAAAGATTGATTCCAGAAAGGCTTATACAAAATGATTCTTTTTTGTTTTTTCGTTTTGTTTGTCTTTTTTTCTTTTCTTCCAAGAATCACATTCTCTTATCTCATTAAAAAGCGCCTAAATTAGCATCTCTTTTCGTCCTTGTTTTTTGGTGCAATGGCTGTACTTAGGCATATGGCAATATTGCAGAGTCACAAGAAAACATAAGGAGCTATTGCAACTACCACAAACATGTTTAACGGAAGACAATGAAGGCTGAAAATCCTATTAGTTACCTGACGATTTGCATGGAAATGGCCAATGGCTGCCTCCAATTTCATAAACAGCTCATTTATTGCAACTAAGAAGGAGGGCAGTGATCTCTCCAAATCATTAACTAAACCCTCTCCAGCCTTATCGACCTCCACATATACCTATATCCATTATCAAGCACGTAATACTTCATTAATGCAGCAGACACAAATAATTTTATACAATCAAAAAACTTTGTTCAATGCAATTGCGACATGTCACGTACATATTTTATTTCCATGATCCCTCATTATATTCTTGCCTCTTAGGCTTCCATTATTAAAACTAAACTTGATTATGTGCCAGCTCTCTCATCCTCATGCAATTAAACAGTATATGCAGAAGTCAAGACAAATTTAGTGGTTTATCGAATTCAACTTGTGCTATTTTTCGTCTACACTTGTGGACAAGAAGAGCTAGAGCCTAATGCAGTGCTGTGATGGATAATCTCAAATTTTATGTGAAAGGGGGTTTACTTGCCAGGGGGTGGGGTGGGGGAGCCATCAGATGGAGATTGACTCTAAATTAATGGTAAACAAGAGGAGAGGGAACCCCAAAAAAAGGGTAAATAGAAAAGTAAATAGTTGTTAAAATTATAGGAGAATATCAAAATTTAACTGGATGAAGTCCACTGAAGAAAGTGAGGCAAAGTTCACTCCTTATAAATGTTTTCTTGCCTACAGCTTATCATAATTAACCTGCTAAAGTGTCAGTTGATGCATCTTACATGCAAAATATGGAACAAAACAATGTACCTCAGCCAAAAATGATGCCAAGAAGTATCTTAAACTGGTCAAGACGCTAATCCTCTCAGATATATATACAGATGCCAAACAATAGACATTCTGCATCCCAGAACCTTCGGCAAGATAATCACGTATCAATTGAGATGTACCATTGAAAAATGCATGTGGCCCCCTTTCACATAGCATGAAGTATGTCTTTTGAGCATCCGAACCCTGTAACATATATGAAACAATTATAATTAAGGAAACAACAGCTTGAGAAATGTACCACAGCAAAAGTCACATAAGAAAACCTCTGCTTTAGATTGCCAAAATTGTAAATTCTTCTGGATGTTGTGCAAATTTTGAAGCGTGTGCTCCATGATATCCTCTAATGCTTCAAATATTCTATGCCCTTCGGTCTGCACGCTGCATATGGGAACCAACGGACAAAAGAATAAACTCTGAGCTTCATTATTCCACTTCAACACATAACGAAGTTTCACGTAAAGAATGAAATGTCAAGCATAACAAATGAATGCACATTCCAGCTGTTACATCCACCTTAAGAAAGATTTCTAATCCTTCCTTCTTCCTTCTCTTAGCCAGTCATTGATTAATGGTAAGACACACATGCTACTACAGTTATCCGCATTAACAGGGGAGCCCATGTTTCATTTATATTTCAAATTGCACCCTTTGATGCAATTCTTCCTTCGAGGTAAGTTTCACAGTTTTTTTAAAGCTTCATTTTAAGGGCATTCATATTATCTCATCTCTATTTGGATTAATTTTTTTGCTGGTGAAAAATGAAATTTTTTTGGTATTTAGAAAGCTACATATGTTACCCAGAAAGATTGATTCCAGAAAGGCTTATACAAAATGATTCTTTTTTGTTTTTTCGTTTTGTTTGTCTTTTTTTCTTTTCTTCCAAGAATCACATTCTCTTATCTTATTAAAAACCGCCTAAATGAGCATCTCTTTTCGTCCTTGTTTTTTGGTGCATTGCAACATCGGATCAAAGATGGTACTATATTCTTGAAGAAGACAACAGTGGTCCTAAATATTTCCCATAGTTTGAGTTTTCCAGTTCCTAAGTATTTTTCTTTCACATTGTATTACGAACTGTTTCCATTTCTATATGGAATTCTTAATCTTAATTATTTGCTGGTAAAGCTTCCTTTTTCTAAATAATCTTTTACTTCATCAGCACTTACACTTTATAATACAAATTTGCCTCATACATTATATTATTAATAATAATTACTTGTTTGCCTTAACTGTAAGTGTAAACATATTGATATATAATAACAAATTGAATTGGATGTTTCCAACATGCCTCCAGGTCGTAGCAAGCTTGTGGGCTGCTGCTATAATTGGAAGTTGGTTCAACTTCTTGACTGTTCTATACGTCAGTAAGAGATCCTAATTTTTCTAGCTACTAGAGCATACTTGACACATTGATCCGATAATTTGTGGGTACTTGTCGAATGTTTTGCTGTGCTGGTCTTTCATATCACAGCGAACTTTAATTGTAAAATTTTGCATGCCTCACTCATTGTACTTAGAGGTTTTGATATTCTTTGTTATGAAGGTTTTGTTGCTACGCACACATTGCCGGTTTTGTATGAAAGATATGAAGATGAGATCCAGCAAAACAGTTATATCTCTTCAATAGAATTGCATCTATTGAAATCATATTTTCAAAAATTTCTACAAAAACTAACTGTGATACCTCGACCAAGTATGGGTTCAATCCAAGAAACAAATTCAAAAGCTAAAGTAATTTTCGTGCACTTGCAACAAGCTATTTTGTTTTAATTAAAATAAAATAAATTTTATTATTTTTGACTAACTAGACATCAATGGAGACTCCTTAGCAAGAGATGAGTTGATTATCAAAGTGCTTGCGGAGCATCTTGCTTTAAGAAAGCACTATACTTTGCTTGCTCACAGTACTAAACTCAAATTCACATATTTCTTCGAAGAAAGGCATGATTTTATATGGAATATAACATTTTATTTTTTAACCGATCAAGTTGTAAAATTTTAGAGTCTAAACTTCATGTTGCCCATGGGTTTGGTAATAATTAATTAATTGATTGATTGATAAAAAAAAATAATAATAATAATAAGCACGGTAAACTATAAGTTATTTTTTTTTTTCGGTTTTCATTAGACCTTCTCTATATGCAGTTTTGTTTCGTATTGTGAATTATTGATAGGTTAATTATTGTATCTTTTCATTGTAAGATATGAGTTTCTTTGCGTAGTTTTAAGGATTTAATACCTTGCCTACATTGTGATTGGAAGTAGTTTGGGATGAGGGGAAAAAAAAAGGAAGAAGAAGTTCAATTTCGATAGCTACGGCTATGAATAAAGAGTTCTAAGTGTTTTTGAACTATTGATTTGATCAAGCACTTTTGATAATTAAAATACACGTGTCAAATGGGATCTTAGATTGTTGATCAATACATATATGTATTACTATTACACTATTTATTTATACACAATTTTCTATTCTTCATTACAATTATGTTTCCTTTTTTTCCCAATTTGTTTAGGTTTTCAAATGATAAATGATAAATAATAAATTTATTTGACAAATGATAAATTTTTATAATTACTATATTTTTCTAGGACAATTTATTTAGCGGGAATATGTACTTCAAAACAAAGTAAATTTACTATATTTTTTAGGTTTTTATTTTGTTTTTTTTTGGCGAGGGTATAATGGGGGGATTGGAAAAAAGGGGTGCAGAAAGTAAAATGAGTGAGTGTATTTAGCCTCGCCCAAATCCTATTCCCTAAATTGATCGGCACGACTGCATTTAACACGTTCCACTACGTGTTAAATGGGCCTCAACGCTTGATGCGACTACTCCAAAACAAACCCATGAAATTTAAGCGCAACATTGACTCCCGTTCCACTCTCCCCTAATTTCCTTTATATAAATCACCTTCAATCGTACTCTGAATCCCGCTTGATGCATTTAAGACGTTCCACCACGTGTTAAATGGGCCTCAAAGCTTGATGCGACTAGTCGAATGCAAATCGACGAAATTTAAGCGTAACCCTCTCCCCTAATTTCCTCTATATAAACCACCTTCAATCGTGCATTATTCACACACCGGACGAAGAGAAAGTGAGATTCTTTTCCATTTTTCAGTTATCACTGCAAGAAATGGCACAAGTAGGAGGAATTACCGAGATTCAAGGAGCTCAGAACAGCCTTAAGATCCAGAAACTGGCTCGTTTTGCTGTTGATGAACACAACAAAAAAAAGGTTCTCTTAAAAGCTTAGTAATTATGTTTAATTTAATTTCATGAATATATATATATATTGTGGGAATGAATCATAGAAAAATTTTAGTGAATAATCTGAATATTTGAGTTGTAACGCTCATTTATTGATTTATGGTATGCAGAATACACATCTGACTTACAAGAAGGTAGTGAAGGCGAAACAGCAAGTGGTGGCAGGGGTCATGTATTACATTACCCTGGAGGCTGTGGATGGGGACAAGACCAATAAGTATGAAGCTGAGGTGTGGGTCAAGGAATGGGAGAACTTCAAGGAACTTCAAGAGTTCAAGCTTGCTGATGCTCATGCTTAATTCACCTATGTCATCTCATCTGTTACTCCTATAGCTAAATGCTTTGTAAAATAAATAAACATGCAGCTTTAATATTATAGTAATTATCACTCTAATGTGGATTAAGGATTTGTGGGCTGTGACCCTGCGGAATTCAGGCACATCGGAAAATAGAATTGGGATAAGGTAATGCTGAATTATCATACATTAATAAAAAGTAGTAATGTTAATTATTACTGGGTTTTTCCTCTCTTCATCGTCCATCTCCATCATCATTATTAATAATTTATTTAATAATTTATAATAATCATTTATATCTTCACTCCCAAATCTCCTAAATTCTATCATCGTCTTCACCTAAATCCATCACCGTATTTAATTATTATCATGGGATCGCAAAGAATTTTCAAATACATGCCTCAATCACAAAATGCTCTACTTCTCAAAGAATATATTATGGGATTAATTTTGTTTTTCTATTATTAATAATTTAAAAAATTTCAACGAAATCTTAAATTTAAAAAATACCTATTTCTAAAACGATAGTCAACCAAATAAAAGTTGCTACAATGAATTTCAATGCATTATTAACTCAAACCTCGTGGAGCTTATTAGCTAGAACTGTTAAGTAGGAATATAATCTTAATTTTAAAAATTAATGTTGTATTATAACTCGTTTGTAAGACTAGTTTACAAACACGTGCGTTGCACGTGATTTTAAATTATTTATGTAGATGAGGTTCTATAAAGAGTATATGTAATTGTAAGATATTTGTGTGAATAATATTATATAATTTTTTTAATGATACAATGATAATATAATATAATTCAAATCTTATTACAATTTTACCAAAAAAAGTATTCATCTTATTGATGTAATTGAATTAAAACAGTAATGTGTCAACCATTTTTTCTTTTTACATTGTAATGTCCTTGGAATAATTATGTATTCATAAAGCATAATAACATGAAGTAACAAAAATAATTCAAAAAGGAAAAGAGTTTTTCTCAAAAGCCTTAGCTTGCTCTATATATCTTAAATTTTATCAATTTAAATCCATTTTTCTCTCCCTCTAATCCAGTCATCCTTTTCAACCACCATATTGATTTGACAATTTATTTATATTTTTTAATATATATTTTTTTCAAATTCTCAACCACACATCCAATACAAAAGTGAGTAAACCAAATTTAATTTGAAGAGAACAATAATGTGAATAAGGAATAACTAATATAATATAAGGGATTCATTTAGTTGCGGGGTTATATCCCACAGGCAGTACAAAAAATGTAATTATAATAAATTCAAAACATACAATACCTAGATGAGCAATTAGGAGAGGAACTCAGTAACATAACTTTTCAATTTGTAAATAGACGCAATCGATAAATTCAAGAAGGAAAATTCTGCAATCGAAACCCAATGTCTAACCAAACCCAAATCAATATCCAAAATCCAAATACTCAATAATAAGAAACTCACATCTTATGTAAAAACAAATAATAGAATCAAAATTAAAGAGTACTTATGAACGAATATGAAAGAACTATAAAAACTTATTAATAATAAATAAGGACAATTAAAGAATGATAAGAAAATAATTAATAAAGGACAAACAAAGAATTATAAAAATCTATTAGGGGTATAATGGTCCAAAAATGTTTCTCCTCCCATTCATACTTTATTATATATAGTATAGAAGTATAGATATAGATATAGATTTTTTTACATGCTATTTATTAGCAATAAAATAAATTAAGCAATAAAATAAATTAAGCATAAGATTCAATTTGGGAGATTAATACATGTTTTGATATATTGTGAAGTTAATATTCTATTGCAATAATAATAATAATAATAATAATAATAATAATAATAATAATAATAATAATAATAATAATAATTTGATAAGTTCAAGCCAAAAATAATACATATTTTGTTTGGAGATACCCCAAGAAAAATTAATACGCGTTTTGTTTGATACGCGTTTTGTTTGATATCTTAGGAGATATTATGGTACATCTCATCAAAAATAAAATCTTATCAAATATTAATACATGATTAAAATAATTAATTTTATATATTTATTGTCAAAATTAATACACTTTTTTTTATACAGCTTAGGGGATTTCAAGGTATATGAGAAGGCTAATTAAGTAATTAAATCAAATTATGTTGCATACACCACATTTTAACTATATGAAAAAGTCTTTAACTTCACTTACTACTACAATTATGCCCTCAAAATTTTTGGTTACATTTTAAAATTAATTTCTAATAATCAACTAACTTGCTAAGTAAATAGTAGTCTAGAATTTCCCATCTAAATATTATGCTAGCATGATTTAAAATTAAAACCAAAACTCATGCTTTCATATCAATTGTTATTTAAATTATTTATAATTATCATAGAAAAATAAGTATTTTAATGTCCAAATAAAAGAAAATTCGTTGATAAATACTATCAAAATGGTTATAGAAGTAAAGTTTTTACGCTGCTTGACGGTGTTGATCCGTTCTCCAACGGTAAATCCATCGTTGCAACTAGAATATGCTACAGTACACCAAAACGTGTAATTTGTCACGCAATAGATTTTCAATTTGTCACGGTTTCAAACCGTGACTAAAATTCTCGCTGATTGTCACGGTTTTACACCGTGACAATTTTTTTTTAAGATTGTCACAGCTTATAATCGTGATAATCGGCAGGTCATGGGTCACGGTTTATAACCGTGACCATCTCGCCAGTTGTCACGGTTATAAACCGTGACAAAGATCTCGCGATTTGTCATGGTTTATAACCGTGACAATCAGTGAGATCTATTAAAAACAAAAAAACAAAAAACAAAATTTGAAGCTAAAACCATGAAACCAAACCAGTAGCCAACGTTCACTCTGCAATTGCGCGATCCCCAAACTCTTAACCTAAAGTTCCACCCTAAATCCACCATGAAAATGCCAAAAATCACTCCCAAAACTTGAATTCGATCTAAAATAAAGGTTTTGGCTCAAGTCTTGGCTTAATCACCATCTGAATTTCGAGGTAATCTCTTGTAGTAAACTTCATGGAGGAAGCTAAAATTGGTCCCATTGATTATTAATTTTTTTTATTGACAAATCAAGGCATATAGCCTCGTTGGTTCAGAAATTATGCTATAATTTGTTGATTATGTAATATTCTTTGTATATCTCTTGTGTATATTAAGGTATTGAGAGTCTATTTAGGTGGTGTAAATCTCAGATGTCACTGGTGAGGATCTCAGCGTGAAACGTTCGGTGTTTATCTGCCGGTTAATCTGCCTCGTGTTGTCATCTGGAATTAGAGGTAAGTGGTCGAGGTAAGTTTCATAGTTTTTTTAAAGCTTCATTTTAAGGGCATTCATATTATCTCATCTCTATTTGGATTAATTTTTTTGTTGGTGAAAAATGAATTTTTTTTGGTATTTACAAAGCTACATATGTTACCCAGAAAGATTGATTCAAGAAAGGCTTATACAAAATGATTCTTTTTTGTTTTTTCGTTTTGTTTGTCTTTTTTTCGTTTCTTCCAAGAATCACATTCTCTTATCTTATTAAAAACCGCCTAAATCAGCATCTCTTTTTCGTCCTTTTTTTTGGTGCATTGCAACATCAGATCAAAGATGGTACTATAGTTTTGAAGAAGACAACAGTGGTCCTAAATATCTCCCATAGTTTAATTTTTCCAATTCCCAAGTATTTTTATTTCACATTGTATTACGAACTGTTTCCATTTCTATATGGAATTCTTAATCTTAATTATTTGTCGTAAAGCTTCCTTTTTCTAAATAATCTTTTACTTCATCAGCACCTACACTTTATAATACAAATTTGCCTCATACATTATATTATTAATAATAATTACTTGTTTGTCTTAACTGTAAGTGTAAACATATTGATATATAATAACAAATTGAATTGGATGTTTCCAACATGCCTCCCGGTCGTAGCAAGCTTGTGGGCCGCTGCTATAATTGGAAATTGGTTCAACTTCTTGGACTGGTTCTATATCGTCGATGAGATCCTAATTTTTCTAGCTACTAGAGCATACTTGAGACATTGATAAGATAATTTGTGGGTACTTGTCGAATGTTTTGCTGTGCTGGTCTTTCATATCACAGCGAACTTTAATTGTAAAATTTTGCATGCCTCACTCATTGTACTTAGACGTTTTGATATTCTTTGTTATGAAGGTTTTGTTCTTTGCACACATTGCGGCTTTGTATGAAAGATATGAAGATGAGATCGACAAAGCGGTTATATCTCTTCAATAGAATTGCATCTATTGAAATCATATTTTCAAAAATTTCTACAAAAACTAACTGTGATACCTCGACCAAGTACGTGTTCAATCCAACAAAACAAATTCAAAAGCTAAAGTAATTTTCGTGCACTTGCAACAAGCTATTTTGTTTTAATTAAAATAAAACAAATTTTATTATTTTTGACTAACTAGACATCAATGGAGACTCCTTAGCAAGAGATGAGTTGATTATCAAAGTAATTGCGCAGCATCTTGCTTTAAGAAAGCACTATACTTTGCTTGCTCACAGTACTAAACTCAAATTCACATATTTCTTCGAAGAAAGGCATGATTTTATATGGAATATAACATTTTATTTTTTAACCGATCAAGTTGTAAAATTTTAGAGTCTAAACTTCATGTTGCCTATGGGTTTGGTAATAATTAATTAATTGATTGATTGATTGACAATAATAATAATAATAATAATAATAATAATAATAATAATAATAATAATAATAATAATAACAATAATAAGCACGGTAAACTATAAGTTATTTTTTTTCGGTTTTCATTAAACCTTCTCTATATACAGTTTTGTTTCGTATTGTGAATTATTGACAGGTTAATGATTGTATCTTTTCATTGTAAGATATGAGTTTCTTTGTGTAGTTTTAAGGATTTAATACCTTGCCTACATTGTGATTGGAAGTAGTTTGAGATGAAGCAAAAAAAAAAAAAAAAAAGAAGAAGTTCAATTTCGATAGCTGCGTGTCACGCACTTGTTGTTTCAACACAAGCTACGCGCGGCCTTAGTGCTCTAAATGTCCGCTCCGTGCAGACTTCGCACCAAGTCAGCCTTCCCCGAACAAAGGTTGCTAAGTAAAGAGAACTTAGAGGAAAAATGCAAAGTGGAACACTTGAGGGTTTAAGGGAAAGCTTTGTATTACAAGAAAGCTCTACAAGATCTTGGATGGTTACAAATGAACTCCTACCACCTATTTATACTTCCACCTCCTCAAATAGACGGTGGTTATCATCTTGATCCAACGGCCTACATTCGTGCTCTAGAATTCTCTACAACCTACCACCAAAATATCTAGGATATTTACAAGCTAGAATATTCTAGATTAGGGACCTAGAATACTCCATGAGTTGTGTAGAAGCCTTCTAGAGAATTCTACGGTATTCTAGTGAAACGTATCTCTAGAATCTTCCCAAAATGTGCGGGTCGTAACACTCTCCCCCGCCTAATTCGGCGACGCCCTCGACGCCGCGTACTTCTTGAGCTTGTCTTCGAATTGCCACAAGTCGCCTTGTGACTCCCATGTTGCCTCGGACTCTGGTAATCCTTTCCACTTGATCAAAAATTGAGTGTTTGGAGGTACGCCTCGCTTGCGCACTACTCGATCCGCCAAAACCTCCTCAACCTCCTTGTCGTAAGACTTAGTCACAATCGGAGGTGCCCGTTGTGACTCGCCTTGCACCGGGTCTCCCTTATCCAAGTGATAAGGCTTCAACATGCTTACATGGAAGACCGGGTGAATCTTCAGGGTGCTAGGTAAGTCAAGGCGATATGATACCTTGCCAACCTTAGCAACAACCGGAAAAGGTCCCTCGTACTTGCGCACTAAGCCCTTGTGAACACTTCGATACGCCTTGAATTGCTCGGGTCTTATTTTCACAAGGACTTGATCTCCAACGTTATACTCCAAGGGCTTTCTCTTTTCGTCCGCCCATTTCTTCATGCGCCTTCGTGCCTTCTCTAAGCACGCTCGAGCTACGTCGGCGTGCTCTTCCCATGACTTCGCCATCTTGAAGGCGCCCGGGCTTCTTCCATCACTGGAAGTGGCTAAAGTATGAGAAGTGAATAGTTGTTGTCCGGTAGCCAACTCGAACGGACTATGCCCCGTGGCCTCACTCCTTTGCAAGTTGTATGAGAATTGGGCCACATCAAGTAGTTTCGCCCAATCTTGTTGGTTGGCACTCACAAAGTGCCTCAAGTACCCTTCCCACAAGCTATTCACTCGCTCAGTTTGCCCATCGGTTTGAGGGTGAAAACTTGTTGAGAAGTGTAGCTCCGTCCCCAGCATCTTAAATAGCTCCGACCACATCCGACCTGTGAATCGGGGATCACGGTCACTAATGATGCTTCTTGGTAATCCCCAATACTTCACGACATTTTTAAAGAATAGTCGTGCAGCTTCCTCTGCCGTGCAATCCTTAGTGGCTGGTATGAACGTCGCATACTTGGAGAATCGATCCACCACAACTAAGATAGACCCAAAGCCTTCTGACTTGGGCAATGCCGATATGAAGTCCATGGTGATCGAGTCCCAGGGTTTCTCGGGCACGGGTAGTAGCTCCAATAACCCCGCGCTTTTCCTCGCCTCCACCTTATCTTGTTGACACACCAGACAAGTCTTTACATATTGCTCCACCTGATCTTTCATCTGGGGCCAAAAGTAAGCTTGCTCCACCAGTGCTAAAGTTCTCTTTTGGCCCGGATGTCCCGCCCATTTAGTGTCGTGACACTCCTTCACTATGTCGCGACGTAGATTGCTCCATTTTGGGACATAGACTCGGTGCCCCGTTGTGTAAATTAAGCCATCCTCCTCCCAGAACTTCCGTGTTCGACCTTCTCGTGTGGCTTTGAGAAGCTCCCTAGCCAATAGGTCATGCTCTATCCCTTCCTTGATCAAGTCAAGTAGGGAACCCTTGGCTCTAGTGATGGCGGCAAGTTCAGCCTTACGACTCAGAGCATCGGGCACCACATTCGTTTTCCGGGTTTATACTCCAATTCGTAGTCGAACTCCGCCAAGAAATCTTGCCAACGAGCTTGCTTCGGACTAAGTTTCTTTTGAGTTTGGAAGTAACTCGTGGCGACGTTGTCCGTCTTGATCACGAACTTTGAACCAAGCAAATAATGACGCCGTACCCGCAAGCAATGGATGATCGCTGTCATCTCCTTCTCTTGCACCGTGTAACGCCGCTTGGTGTCATTGAGCTTGCAGCTCTCAAAGGCAATAGGATGCCCCTCTTGCATTAGAACTCCTCCAATAGCAAAGTCGGAGGCATCCGTATGAACTTCAAATGTCTTAGCAAAATCCGGCAATGCTAAGACTGGTTCTTGGCTTATCGCCGCCTTCAAGTCGTCAAAGGCCCTTTGACATTTTTCAAACCATTCCCACGTCTTGTTTTTCTTCAAGAGGTCCATCAAAGGAGCCACTCGTGTTTACGTACAAGGTGTTAGGGACTTTATTAAGTTTGCACAGAGCAAAATCTACAATGATATTATACATTGTCCGTGCATCTATTGTCGGAATGGTAAACGGCTTCATGTTGAAGATGCTGAGTTTCACTTAATCAAGTGTGGTATAGAAGATAGCTATAGGACTTGGGTCTACCATGGGGAAAATGATTCTATTTCGACCCTAGAACAGCCACATACAAGAGAAAATTTGAGTGTGGACGAGTCTCCTTCGGCACATCCTATGTTAGATAATTTGATCGATGATGCCTTTGGCGTTCATCAGTTTCATGAAAATAAAAGTATGGGTTTCGAAGATGGAAAAGATATTGATGCTGAAGTCCATGAAGATCATGAGTATATTCGTTTAAAATTAGATGCTTCAAAACTTTTGTATCCCAATTGCAACAATGATCACACTACTTTGTTTGCAATGATTGGTTTGCAGAATGTGAAAAGCCAGTTTGGTTTATTTGGTCCCATTACTATTCAGGCATTGTTTTTCCAAACACAAGGAGCTTCAAAGGGCTATTATGCAGATAAGTCTATGTTTCACCCATCTATGTGCAAAAGTTATTAATCGAAAGCATATCGTGGCAGCCAAAGCGACGATTTTTGAAGCAACATGTGTGCTGGAATCGTATTTTTCACCAGCCTTTTTTTATATTAGCATCCACATGTTGGTACATTTATGTGATGAAGCTCTTATGTGTGGACCTGTCAGATATCGTTGGATGTACCCGTTCGAGAGACTTATGAAATCCTTCAAAGATTACATGAAGAACACTAGATACATTGGTGGATCAATTGCAGAGGTGTATATTACGAATGAAGCTTCTTTGTTCGCGAGAAAGTATATGCATAATCCCCATATTGGTAGTTTTAATCGTCATCGTGAACACTTTGTTGATGACTTTGGCGAGTTTACTGATGAAGAGGCCTTGGGAAAAGGTAATAAAGTGAAACTTTCAAATCTTCAATACGAGCAGGTGGCTCGTTATGTTTTTGAAACTCACGAAAATGTAGATGAATGGCGAGAGTAAGTGTTTACAGTTAAAATATCTTCAACGAATGAAACTTAACATCACAGTTACATGACATTAATATGTTTTATCAAATGCCAAATTATAGGAAGTACAATTCTTTTCCACAATCCAAAAGAAGAAAATGTGTTTCAAATTCAAATTCAGACTTCAGGCTTTGGGTATCGAACGAGGTAATTTTTTCAGTTATACTTCGAATTTTAACCAAGTAGTTAGAAAAAAATCCCATTATATGTTACTAATGTCTTTTTTCCATGACAAAAACGCTTGCACAGTGGATCCTACCACGAAGATGGTTATGATTGATCTGTCCAAATTGAAGAGTAAGGGAAGCATTAAGGATGAACCATTTGTTTGTGCTTTTCAAAATATAAAGCAACTGTTTTATTCGAAGTGAATTGACAACAGTCAATGGTCGGTTGTTCTTTATGCACCGAAGCGGTTAACTGATCATGTAGACGCTTTGGAAGCCCGTACTGATTACCAATCTGCTTTGGATGATAATCCAAATTTGTGTGATTTCTTAGATTATCTGGATGTGTAGATCTACATATATTGTTCATGTTTTGATATAGACAATGTTATCTTAATATTATAAAAGTTGGACCCCCAGTGTGTGTTTTTACACACAGTTTCCCACCAAGAGTTTTTTTTTTTGTTTTAGTGGATTTGACAACTGTTATCATTGCATTGATATGACCGTGTGCTATTTATGGAAACATAAACTATGTGTCATTAATGGACCACATAAAAATAAAATTTTAATAATTAAATAATTAAATATAAACATGTGTTGTTAATTAGGAATTCACTGTGTGTTATTCATGGAAACTTAAACCGTGTGTTAGGATATCTATTTTAAAAGGAAAAATCTAGGTCATTAATTAGGAATTACAATAATACATCAATTACAAAGATTATTAAAAATCAATTATTCAGAAAATAATACTTAATTACAGCAATTAGGAGATTGTTCAGAATCAATGTGTGTATCTTGATTAAGGTAATCTCGAATCTGCTCATGATTAAGGGAATATCGACAGCCTAATACGCCTCTCTTGCTGGCCATGCAATCCGTGAATCTTGCACAAATTCACCTTATTTGCAGAAATAAAAAAGAGAACAATATATTTATTAGTAGTTTTCTATAAATGAACAGCTAAAACACAGTATTTAAGTCCTTGAATTTTAGGATACATCCACATTGCAAAAACCATCCAAGCATAAGATAATCATCATTTATCATCATTTATTATTACAAAAATCATCTCACGTGTTTTATAATGGCTGCTTTATACGAGCCACTTTCAACTATCAATCCAACCCGTTGCGATTGGGGAATTAGGGTTCATATGATTAGGATGTATGAAGTTCCTAATTTTGTAAATAACAGTGAGATCCACTCAATTGAATTTGTGCTACAGGACCGTGATGTGAGGCTTCTCTATAGAATATCATGACTATCATGACTATCAAATATCATGACTATTATTGTTTGTTTTGTTAATGTGTTTAAATGTGTTTACTAATCTAACATTTTATGCGTGTTTGTAGGCGCAGGGGACGAGAATGCATGCAAGTATGAGGAAAGCATTAATAGAAGATAAGTGTGTAAAGCTTTGCGAACATGAAGCATACATCATGAAGAACTTTGTTGTTGTTCGGAACAACATAAAGTACAAGACAACCCAACATGACTACAAGCTACTATTTATGAAGACTACACATATAGCGGAAATTGATGATGGCACTTTTCCTACGGATATTTTCAGTTTTAAGCCTTTTGGTGATATCATTGGTAATCCAAAATTGGATGAAAGTGAATTGTTTGGTGAGTTGATTTGTAAATTCACTTTATATTATGTTTAAGAAATATACAATACTTATTTTCCATTTCATTTAGTTGTCTTTCTATTTTGTAGATGTGATTGGACAAGTTGTTGGGCGTGACGAAATTAAAACACAAGGAACGGGGGCTAATTTAAAGAAGATGATCGATCTAGAGATCCAAGATCTTGAGTTAGTATTTTTGGATACTAAATTATCCAATTCTCCCCTAATAGAAATTTGATACTCCGATCAAAAAAAAAAGAAATTTGATTCTAGCATAAAATGTTAATGAATTTTGCAGGGCTAAGCGTCTAGGCATGACCCTTTGGGGTGAATGTGTTGATATGATTGATGATGTCATAAAGAAGGCCGGAAAGGATCCTGTTATTTTGATTTTGCAATTTGGCCGTGCCAAAACTTTTATGGGTATGTGTTTTAATGTATTCTATTAATTCTATTAATTTAGTTTATATATTTAGTATGACTTTTTCTTATGTAGGGTTGTAAATTAATATATTTTTTATTATTTTTTTAGGTGAAAATGGGGTTTGCAACACCTATTATGTTTCAAAGGTGTTGGTTAACACTTCAATTTCACAAATGGGAGATTTTAGAAGCAGGTATTTTATTTCAAACATTAAAATTTTCACTATGAACCATTTTTATAATTTCATTAGTGTTTCTGCCTCTGTTTCTTTTTTTTTACCTTTTTGTTTTTTTATAAGGTTGATTAATTTATGTTTGTGCCTCTGTTTCTCCTTTTTTGCCCTTTTTGTTTTTTATAAGGTTGATTAATGGGAATGAAACACGGTCCCAAGGCATAAGCCAACTTGCAACCCCAAGTGTTTATTCGATTGAAGATGATTTGCAAAGTGGCATGCACGAGTTTAGAAAGATTGAGGACTTGATTGAAGAACAGGACGTAAGTGATGAAAAGTCTTTTTTTTTTGTTTTTAAAGAAGAGAAAATAAATGTTCTTTAGAGTTGACAGAAACTGGGGGGCAGATCTGAATTCAGTTGATAGAAACTGGGGCAGATTTGAACTCATTCTGTTTTGGACACGATGGTGAATTTCTTATGTGTGATGCAGCCTGCGAAATTTTAGCTTATTGTGACTGTGTTACAAGTGGAATCTAAAGATGACTGGTGGTATTTGGGGTGTAAGAAATGTTCGAAAAAGCTAATCACTCAAGGAAAACATTTTCACTGTGGAAAATATAAAGTGAATAGTTCCACTGGAGTTCAAAACTAATCCATTCGTTATCTTTTAATTTTTATTAGGGGAGAATTTGAAATATTGTTTAATTCTTATATACTCATTGACTGATTATGTGATTGATAGATTCAAAGTACGTGTTAGAGTTGTTGATGGAAGTGGAAGTGTGGTTCTTTTGTTGTGGGATAAGGAATGTGTCCAATTGTTGGGCAAATCAGCCATGGAGTTGAGGGAATCTATTGCAAATGTATATTCAGCCCATATTTGTCTTTTTTTAAATAAAGACAAACTTTTATCATCCTATTAAGGTTTCGTTCTAAATTCTAAATTTGTGTTATATAGGATGTGGAGTCTAGAACCTATCCAATTGACATTGAGTCATTGGTGAATCAGAAGTTGTTGTGCAAGGTGGATGTTAGAATTCAAAACATTTTGCAAAATGATGAAATTTACAACGTAGTGAGTTTCACAAGGGATCACGATTTGATTCTGAAATATAAGTCCATATTCCAACAGCAGGCTAAGGTAAACATTTGTAATTAGTTTATATTTCCATATATATTTCAATCTATGAGTGTTATTGACTATGTTTTTAAGGCACGTTCCAGAAAAAAGATAGGATGTTGCTGCATGATGGATCTATTGGCATTGAGTTCAAGGTATTGACCTGTTTGATAATTTTTTTGACATAATATTACGTAATGTTGCATTAGTTAGACTGTTAACTTCTAATGTTGCTTATTGAAGGATTCTACAGCTGAAAATGAAACCGTGACACCGGGAAGCAGTCAACAAGGAAATAGTAGAGGCAATGGGGTGGATGAAGAGTTTTTTTTATGTTGAAACTATTGAAAATGGGCCATCTAGCAGCATGTCCACCAACAAAACATGCAAACTGGTGAAAACTGAGAAGTGAAGCTACGGAAGTACTTTTGGGAGTTTAAGTATTTTGTTGGTTTGAATAAAGAGTTGTCTTTTGTGAACTTTTTTCAATGATGGTTGAGGGTTTTCTAGATTCTATTTAGATTTTTTTTTTAGATTTTTCTTCAGAATAATGTTAAGCTATATGCTGTTACTCTTTCAATAAAATTTATGATATGTTTCTAATCTCTTTTATTGCTATTTAATGTGGGGAAAAAATTACCATTCACAACTCAAAGTGAGCACACAACAACTATACCTTATTTGTTATTCTTATCACAGCAGGGCTAAGCATATATAAATACTTAAAATGACACAAGCATAAAGTACTTTTTCAATAATTATTGCAAGAATTCAAGTGGATAAGATGTATACAGGTCTCACCTTTGATTTGATTTCACCTCTTTATTTGGCCCGATTGAATAAGCCAAGTCTCCATTGACATGTTTATCACAGCAGAACACAGTAAACAAAAAAATTCTTAGAAGTAGACAAGAATAAAGGATTTTCAAACTGAATACATATTGAGAATTGAAGTGGATAAGGATGTATACAGAGCTCACCTCTGATTGGTTTGCTGTGTGTTTGACTTGAATTTATTCTATGAAGTATAGTCTCCATTGACATGTTAAAATTGATTAAAACCTAACATTTTTTGAAGGCATAAAATGAGATATCATTCTATTAAGCTATTGTGTAATAAAATATTAGTTACCAAACACTGTAGGTGTAAAATAATTCCCCATTCTATTATTACTTTCATCATAACCATGATGAAATTATTAATTTCATTATTTAGATAAATACAAGATTAATAATTCTTTTAAATTCTTATTTCTGAAACGCCTGCTGGAATTCCATAGTATGCAGCTATTTCTTTAATAGTAATTGATACTGATATCACAATAATTTCCTAAATTAATGGCTTATATTTTGTTTAAGATATTGATATGTAAAACATATCAATATCATTCTTCATCACCCAAGTCACATATATTCATCATACTAAAATATTTCATTGGATTTTTGTTCATTGTCACTTCATGGAAAGAATTACAAGATCAACAATCATACGTAACAAGCATAGGCAGGATGTCGAAGCAAACAAAGGTACGTTTTTTAGTAAACTATTCCAGCAGTAGGATGTATAGGTTGAAATTAAAACTGCTAATTGCTTTGTTCACAAAAACAGTCATATGTTCACAGAGATTGGAATTACTGAGAAAGTGGAAAAAGCATAAACTTCCCTTAATCTTGAAACGCCTTTAGAACATTCACAGAGGACTCGAAACTATTAACCCCAGAGGGACTGAAAAGTGTACAGATCAAGTAGTAATTCCAATTTTTCCTTCAACATCTGACAGGGTAGTTCCAACTCATTGGTCCATTCCTTCATTATAATAGTTGTTAGCTTTGAAAAAAAGAAGAAGAAGAAAATAAAGTGTGCCAGAAAATGGCCAATTGATTTTTCATTTAACAACACATAGAAGTAGATTCGGTTGGTCATGGGAACAAATACATAGAAATACCTCTTTTCTTGCGATTAAAGATGAAGTCGAATTTTGACTGTTCTTGGGGTAGGGAGTTTTGCAGCGTCGTCGATGGTGTTCGTTGGTGTTGGGTCATCGCCGGTGAAGGAATTCTCTGGATTTGAATCTGATTTACCAAGGAATAGCGTGTAGCCAGTGTAGATCTGGTGTTGATTTTTCGATTTCTCTATTTCCTTGCGTTGGATATGAAAATATTGGAATATTTTTAGATCCGAAAATAGTATGGTTGATAAATAGAAAACTGCGGTGTTTGTTCTGAAGATGGCGTCGACGATTGACGGTGGCCGCCCGATCTGCATGGCGGCAGGGACTAGGGTTTTCGGTGTGTGTGTCTTCTACGAAAGGAAATGATAGCGTATCTACCTGAATAGCGTTGTGTTAGGCAATTCATACGAGCGAATCTGGTAACGGGTCGGGGCCGGGTAATGGTTAGCTTGACGGGTTGAAGGATTCTACACAGGCGGATCTTTTATTTTGGGCTGTATAATTAGCTACCTTTTGACATATGGGTTTACTAAGTTGGAACGGCTCATTGTTTAGAGATTGGGCAGTGTAATCGGCTGTTTAATTTGGATTGTTGGGCCGAATTAATAAGCCTGCAAATGAATTGTATAATTTAGACAATTACATCAAATGTTGATGGGGTTATTTAATTGGATTTTGGATTGTATATTTTTTTAATTTGTTTTAGAAATTGATTCTTATTTTAATTTTTATCAAACGGTCTAAATTTTAAAAATATTAAAATAAAGATTTTATTTCAAATAAAAATATCTTCTTATTTATTAAAAAAATGTATGCGTATTAAAATTTATTTTTATTATTTATATTTTTGTAGATGCAGCATTAGATTTTTGGGATCCTAAGCGAGATGTTATTTGGAAGCCTACCAATACTTATAATTGAATTTATATATAATAATATTTAACAATTGTGGGTATTCTATATAAAAAAAACTTCTTTTTAGGGCATTAGGCGATCATATAATTTGCCTATATCTCGGGTGTCTCTATATTTTCGTATCTATTTTTAAATATAATTTCTATCTATATCATTTGAATAACATTATAATATTTTTTTATCAAAAAAAGTATTATTTTTTTGTTTCATTTTATTTTTAGAATTTTCAATCATCAAGTGTCTTTTAAATAGTGTTTTTCTTTTCTCTTTTTTTATTAATTTTGATATATTTTTAATTTGAAATAAAAGTCCTATTAGATGTAAATAACCTTCAGTATTTTGTGTGTGATAATCTTTCATTATTTGTTATAGATACATAGCAATATTATATATATTTTTATTTTGTGTATTATATTATTAAAGAATATATTATTTATGTTAATCTTACTGTTAGAGATATTTTGTGTAATGATCCATCCGGAATCGGGCTGCAGGACCGTGATCCTTCCATTTCCCACACACTTCATTCTCGGTCGGATTCTCCACTCCCCACGTAACTGCATTACAAACACATAAACGTATACATAATGAGCCACGAGGACTCAGTGAGCAATAGATGCAATGCAATGCATGAATGCACGTGTAACACTCTTTTCTTCCTTTCTTTGGGCCCTAGTTGCGAATCATGTGAATACTTCATAATATCATAACATTGGCCGTCCATAAAGGTTCTTTACGCTTTGGGCGCGCCATAATGGTCGTCAAAGGTTCCTTTACGCTTTAGGCGTCGTGTCTAAAGGTTCTTTACGCTTTAGATAACATCATAAGCCGTCCCCCAAGGGTTCTTTTACTCTTGGGGCGCTACAGTCGTCATAAACACATGATACGCAACTACATTCTTTCACATACGTCATGCTTCGTGTCATACATCATTCATGCTTCACCTTGTAATCATACTCATAACATTCTTGAGCATTACATAGCATACTTTCTCATGAACTTCGTCTTATCATTACATATCACATAACTTCATCATGTCATTGCATATAACATTACATTCATCATCATAACACGTCGCGTAATCATTCACTTGGCATTCGTTCACATTTCCTAGCTTTCATATCATTCTAGCATCATTCCATGGTCTTAATCATCACATATCTCATGTACTACTTCATATCTATCACATAATAACACTTAACATGCTAAATTCACATTATAACATCACATACTTGCACATACCTTTACATATCAAGCATATCAAAGTGATACTCATGGATTTCATCTTATTTCCTATACAATAACTCATAGAACATGCCACACATCTATGCCTTAACATGAACTACATCTATTACTCACATCATATCATCACATATCTTCACATAGCTCATACATCAAGCATAACAAGGCCATAACATGAATATCATCTCATGCTTATTCTTAAACTCATGAAAACATACTATCAACATACCATATTCATACTATAACATAAGATACACCTATTACTCACCTAGTATAGAAGAAATCAAGCTCAAGAACCATAGATAACCCTCCTTCTTCTTCATCTCTTCTCTTCCTTCTTGTAATATATGATTACACAAGCATTACATAGGTCATATATGGAGTGAGAGATGATTCCATAGGTTCATGAGGGACTTGGAAGGGTTTTGGGAGTGTTTTGGGGTCTTAGAGTCGAGCCCAAGTGAAGAATACCCAAGAAATTGCTAGAATCACCTAGAAATACCATTCTGCCGACTTAAAATTACGGCCGTAACTCCATGCCTTACGGCCGTAACTCCAACCATACGACCGTATCTTCAGATCATACGACCGTAATTTGCTCTCTGAAACGTTTGGACATTTTCCACTGTTCACCATTTACGGCCGTAACCTTAGACCCTTACGGCCATAACTTCAATTCTGCTGAAATTTCCCATTTTCATCATTTCGACGGTCGTTTCGACTCCCGACATGTCTCATACATTCCCAAACATTTCATGAACATATCATACACATATACATTATGTCGGGTCGACTTTGAGCAGGGCATTACATTTTGTTTATGTTACTCTTAGATTAACTATTTATTTGTTTCAATCATTTAACGCAGAGAACATTAGCTCTCAACGAATGCGCCCCTCAAACTCTCTTGTGGAAATAAATGAAAATGACATTTTGCATTGTCAACCTATTGCTCAGACTCAAAGTCATTCTTTTAGGAATCCTCTAAGTACAATTACTAATGGTATTGTACTTTCTATGTAGATAAAATATAATTTATTTAGATATTTCATATCTTAATAACAAATTCAAATTACTTATGATGGCAGGAATTCAATCAAACAGTGGCTCAAAAACTTTTATTTTTGGCGAATTTCGCGGTGATAGTTCTGCTTCGCAAAGTAGAATGAAACCAAGTTTTGGATCTACCAATTCAATTATACCATTTATAGATTTGAAAAACAGTGGTCCTATTAATTTGAGTTTAATATTTGTGAATTATTTGTTAACCTATTGTAAAATCTATTTATTGTAAAAAAAATAATTGATAACATTATGTAAATTTCATCGTTGAAATATTTAGATGAGGAGAACGTTGAATCTCAGCAGTCGTGTCCCTCAACAAATTCAAGACACACTTTGCAAAGTGCACCTATACAGAGGACCCAACCCATTTCCAAATCTCCAAATATTTCATTGAGGAGTCCAATAAGTACGATCACAAATGGTATTGTCTATTGGTGTATATTACTAATTTCATATTTTTTATTGTTCTATTGTGTATTTTAATAAAGCCCAAATTTATGTTAATTAATGTATTTGAATGTGTTAATACTTTGATTATACAGGTATTCAGTCGCAAGGAAACTCCAAAAGTTTTGTGTTTCAATCAAATGGTTCTAATGGTTCTTTGATAAGAAATAGATGCCGGCAACGACGTGTGTTGACGAACATTACAATGATGTCTAATAGTCTATCAAACAATGCTTTAGTAAGTAAAGGGTCAGATGTGGCTTCTACGTCACGTGTGAATGAACGTGTTTCTATGGATGTTGATCAACGTACGACAACCGTAGACAATGGTTTGTATTTTCTACTATCTTGTATTTTTTTTACATAGTCTAATAATGATGTCACTAAATGTCAAAATTGACTGATTGTATAACTTTATATGAAATTTTTTCCCTTAAAAGGGGCTGATCATTCGGAAGAAGACAGTTGTGATGATGAAGGTAAAATATATTATTTTCTTGGTCGAATTACATATATATATATATATATATATATTATAAACTAATGGGTGTTATTTAAAGGTATAATTGTTTTAAAAAAATATTATATTGTGTTTTAATTTCAGGTGAGAAGTTGGAAATTGTTGGAGAAATAAATTCAGGTACATGCGTTATTTATGTTTAACATCAAATTATTTTAGGTTTACGTTGTTTTAATCTCTAAAAAGTTATGCGTACCGTTATTGTTGTTGTAGTAATTTAGTTGATTCCTAAGGTTTGTAAATTTATAATTTTTTATTTCATAGCGTATTGGGATATTGGAGATGCATCGCATAGTTGCGAACACTGTGGTGCTTTCTTTTGGTATCATGAAATGATTAAAAAGGATAAGAATGCAAAGAATCCAAGATTCTCAATGTGTTGTAGAAAATGACAAGTTCAACTTCCTCTGATGCAGCATCCTCCTATTGTTCTAAGGAATCTATTGTATGGATCGGGTGATAGAAACAAACATTTTCGTGAAAACATTCGGTGTTATAATATGATGTTTTCATTCACGTCAATGGGAGGCACGATTGATAAGAGTGTGAACAAAGGCGGAGGACCTCCAGTATTTAGAATCAATGGGCAAAATTACCATCGGATTGGGAGTTTACTGCCTGTGAATGGTTCAAATCCAAAGTTTGCACAATTATACATTTATGATACCAACAACGAGATCCAGAATAGAATAAATGCTGTGAGGTGTGGTTTTGTTTTTTTGCATGTATTTTGATTTGACAAGTTTCATTTAACCGTACATGATGCTGACAATAGTTCTATTTCCTTGCAGCCAAAATAACGAGTCAAATAAAATACATAGAGAAATTGTTGAAGATTTGAAAGCAATGTTGGATGAAAATAATGTCTTGGTGAAATCGTTTCGAATGGTAAGGGAAACAATTCATCAACACGGATGTTCAAACGTGAAGTTAAGGCTCATTGGAAGAAGAGATAAAGATGGAAGAATGTACAATCTCCCGTTTGTTTCTGAAGTTGCAGCTTTGATAGTGGATGATTTTGAGAATGAACCACTTGATAGAGATATTGTAGTCGAAACTCAAACTGGACAATTGAAGCGGATAAATGAATTGCATCCATCTTATCTTGGCCTCCAGTACTCGTTGCTTTTTCCATACGGTCAAGATGGTTTTCGAGAGGGCACTTTGCTTAAAGATGCTGATGAGAATTCATCAAGTGGAAGAAAGACTGTCAGCATAAGAGAGTTTATTGTGTTTCGATTGCAAGAAAATGGGTGTAAATCGCATAATATTTTGTTCTCGAGGAGATTATTCCAGCAATTTGTGGTTGATACATATACGATGATTGAATCAAGGCGTCTTTTGTACATACGCACTCATCAAACAGAATTGAGATGTGAAATGTTTAGTGGGTTGTCAGATGTACTTTGTAGAGGTGACACGGATCCTTCTTCTCAAGGTAAACGTATTGTTTTACCTTCTAGCTTTACTGGATGAGCGAGGTACATGATTAATAATTATCAAGATGCTATGACGATATGTAAGTGGGTTGGATATCCTGATCTATTCATTACATTTATGTGTAATCCTAAATGGCCCGAGATACAACGTCACTTGAGGGACAAAGGGTTGAAACCGGAGGATCGTCCAGACATTGTTTGTAGAGTTTTCAAGATGAAATTAGATCTTCTTATGAAGGATCTAAAAAAGAACAAATTATTTGGCAGAGTCAAGGCAGGTAATAGTTTTTATTATTTTTATTTTATGCATAAGTACAAATTGTTTCGATATATCCATATGTAAAGGGAATTGTCGTATTTAAATTGTATAATATTTAACTACATTCCTTTTTGTGTAGCTATGTATACTGTGGAGTTTCAAAAGCGTGGGTTGCCTCATACACATATATTACTATTTTTGGCGCGTGAAGATAAATATCCTACGCCGGATGACATTGATCGCATTATATCGGCTAAAATTCCGAATGAAAAATCAGATCCCGCTTATTATGCTGCAGTGAAAGATTTGATGATGCATGGTCCGTGGCAATGCTATGAAGACATCTCTGTGCATGGTTAATGGAAAGTGTGCAAAATATTTTCCGAAGAAGTTCACCAATTGTACAACCATTGATAAAGATGGGTATGTTGTATACAGGCGGAGAGATGATGGTAGGACGGTAGAAAAAAAAGGGTATTGAGTTGGATAACAGATATGTGGTTTCTCACAATAAAGACCTATTGATGAGGTACGGTGCTCATATCAATGTCGAGCAGTGCAACCAGTCAAGATCGATAAAATATCTGTTTAAATACGTCAACAAGGGTCATGACCGTGTTACTCTTGCATTTTACTAGAGTGCGAATCATGGCGCAGAAAAAATTATTGATGAGATTAGTATGTACTATGATTGCAGATATATTTCTTCGTGTGAGGCTGCTTGGAGATTGTTCGCATTTGATATTCACTATAGGGAACCGTCTGTTGAGAGATTAGCTATCCATCTTCCAAATGAGCAAACCGTATTCTTTAAAGATTCCGATACGATTGAAGAGGTGATGGAGCATCCAACTGTGAAACAGAGTATGTTTTTGGGTTGGTTTGAAGCAAATAAAAAATATGAAGAGGCCAGACAACTGACTTATGCAGAGCTTCCAACGAAGTTTGTTTGGGATAAGAAAGCTAAGGAATGGAAACCAAGACAACGTGGAGACAAGATTGGTCGAGTCCAACATGTTGCACCGGGTTCCGGTGAGCGGTATTACGTGAAAATGTTATTAAACATAGTTCGTGGACCGATGTGTTATGAGGATTTGAGAACAGTTGATGGAACTCAATTTCGGACTTATAGAGATGTTTGCTACTCTCATGGTTTATTGGATGATGATAGATAATATGTGGATGGTATTGTTGAAGCGAGTCAATGGGACACAGGGCACTCATTGAGGACATTATTTGCTACGTTATTGTCTTCTAATTGTTTGGCCAGACCTGAGTTTGTATAGGATAGGTGTTGGGAGATTCTATCGGAAGACTTACTACGTAGACAACAGAGGATTATGGACCATTTAGGTATTGTGTGCTAACTATATTTATGCTGTAATCTTACTTTTCTTTTATGAAAGCCTATAGTTGCAACATATTTTATCTACTCTCTTAATTTCATACACAGGGTTGCGTTTAACATCCGATGAAATGAAAAATTACGCTCTTGTAGAAATTGAGAAAATATTGAGAAGGAGTGGCAGAAGTCTCCGGGAATTTGACACAATGCCTTTTCCGGACGCATCATTTTTTTTCTGTAGAGAGTAATAAGCTAATCCAAGATGAATTGAACTATGACAAGAAAAAAATGGCTGAAGAGCACAAATTGTTGGTGTCCAAATTGAATGAAGAGCAGAAAAATGCATACGAGACGATAATTCGTGCAGTTGAGTCTGATGAAGGAGGTGGTTGAACATAATATAAGAGTGTGAAACTCAATGGAGGTCCCACTCTTTTCTGCCCACCATTGCTACAGTTTCCTCAACTTGCCACCGGCTCCACTAACCCACTTATGAACGATCCCATTAAATTAAATTAATAATTACATAATATTTATAGATACCACAATATCAATAGAGGGTAAATGTTACACAAACACTGATGAATGCTAACAAATAATAACACTCGTGAGTGCAAAATATTCAGCACATTTTTTACTAGGGTTAAAGTCTCTTCGAAAAGCATAATTTGAGTTAAAATTTTATTCCAAAATTTAGTACGATGCGGAACTTTTTAAAATCTTCAATTTTATCTTTTAAGGAGATGTGGGCCATCTTGATTCTGATTAATAGTTTCTGTGTATTCTTTTTATACGGGTACGGTGGTACCGGAAAGCTTTTGTTTGGAGAACTCTATCAGCAGCGCTGAGATCTAAAGGTGAGATTGTCCTTAATGTTGCGTCCAGCGGTATAGCGTCATTACTCCTGCCTGGTGGGAGAACGGCTCATTCTAGGTTTGCTATTCCTTTGAGCCCCACTGAAGATTCTACATGCAATATAAAACAAGGTAGTCAACTGGCCAAGTTGATTGTTAGGTGTAAGCTTATTATTTGGGATGAGGCTCCTATTATGAATAAATATTGTTTTGAAGCATTGGACAAAAGTTTGCAAGACATTATAAGGTTTGCTAACCCGTTGAGCAAAGAGCTGCCCTTTGGCGGTAAGACTATTGTTTTTGGAGGCGATTTTAGACAGATTTTGCCGGTAATCCCGAAAGGAATGAGGCAAGACATTGTGCTCTCATGTATTAATTCATCATATATTTAGAAGTTCTATAAGGTGTTAAGATTGACAAAAAATATGAGGCTTCAGAATGTGGGTTCGAAAACTGAGCATGCTGAGTTGAAAGAATTCTCTAATTGGATTTCGAGTATTTAGGTCACAGGGTATTTATTCCTAAAATGACGTTGTCTCCATCGGATCCTAGATTGCCGTTTAAATTCCAAAGGAGACAGTTTCCTTTGATCGTATCCTATGCGATGGCGATCAATAAGAGTCAGGGCCAATCGCTCTCTAATGTTGGCATTTATTTGAGAAGGTCGGTTTTCAGCCATGGTCAGTTGTATGTTGCTGTATCAAGAGTCACAAATAGGAGTGGATTGAAAATTTTGATTTGTGACAGGGATGGTCTACCGGAAAACACAACGACAAATGTGGTGTTTAAAGAAGTATTTCGAAATTTAGATTGATTTTTGTGAATTATATTTTTTTTTTGGTTTTAGATGCATGTAACCATAACGATGATTCAGCCTATTCAAATGAACTTCCATCTAATGTGGTATGTTACAATAATTTTAGTTTGATTATCGTACGGTATTGATCAATTATAGTTTGTATATGTCACGTGAAACGAGTCACAAATATTTCATATTGATTATCCAATAATATTTCTTTATCATTTTCATTATATTTTCACCTAATAGATGTTACTTAAGAAGGTTGTCTTAGTATGTCTATTAAACACATATTTTAGAATATTTAAAATCCCGTGCAACGCACGGGTTGGACACTAGTTCTTATAAATGGAAGAGTTGATTTTTCCTTATAATTCTTATTTTGTAATTTTTCATATTGGCTCACAACATCATTGGATGCATTTTAATTACATCCTAAATATATACAGCAGAAACATAACAATACATCATATCGACTATTTCTACTTGTATTGACGTGACTATAAATTTAGTTTCATGTTATTAATCCTTTTTTTTATTTGTTGCAGATAATGGCCAGTCCATCGACACCTGTTATGCGTAAAAAGGAGATTGAGTTTGACATGTTGGGAAATCCTATTGGTAATAAAAAGTTGCTGAAGGCACATATTCGAGCACTGTTGAAGTGTAACGTTGGGCTTCTTTATGGCGACTGGAGGCATGTGCCTCCCGAGGTGAAATATAGGTTGTGAAATTCTCTCCTGTTGGATTTTGATCTCAATCCAACTCACAAGAACCGTATATTTTGTCAGGCAATTCTAATATTGTCAAGCTAATTTTTTATTTAGCGAAGCACATATGCTGTTATTAATTTGAACTATTGAATTATCATATGTTTAGTTTGTGCAATATTGTTGTTTGATTAGGCTCAAATGTTGTTGTTCGGTTTAGGCAGGAAAACAATATAAGAGTTGGAAGAATCATCTCCGATCCTGGTACCTACGGGGAGAATGCAACAACTACCGAAGAAATCCTCAGATTCAAAGATAATCCTCCAGAAAATGAGTATGTTCCAATAGCTTAATGGAACCAATTCATTGAACATGAGTCTACTGAGAAGAAGCTGAAACAAAGGGCTCAAGGCAAAGCAAATAGGGCGAAGAAGACTGATGTGCATTTCATTGGTTCTAAGTCATATGTCGAGGTATCTGTAGAGTGGACGTATGCCTATGACTTTACCAATCACCTATTTAGGCCAATCTCGACTTGATTCACCTTTAAAGTACACTGTCAATCAAAATATTGTACATATTAAGCATGCCATGTTATATTTTTTATTTTACATTTAAATCGTTTATTAATTTGTAGGAGCGGTTACAAAGGTACGATGATGAGGGCCAACCTCCCACTCGTAGTAATCTCTACCTTTATGCTCGAAAAACAAAGGATGGATATCACCCGGAGTTTGCTGAAACTGCTGTGAGTAAATTTCTAAGCTTATAATCTGAAAATTGCCTATGAATTGTGAAATTGTATACTTGATGCACGGACTATTAAATGGTGATGAAGTTGTTGAAAGTGGTCCTTTATTGGTTTTCTAGTTTTAAAGGCCTAGCCAAGAGATCGCATTTTAATGGTTTCACTTTTACTTATTATATCATTTTATTGATGACAAGAATATCGTAGTGACTTGACTCGTGATTGAATGATCTATTGCAAAGAAAACTCTACCCCTAAGAAATCTAGGGAATTTAACTAACATTGTATTCTTATCAACTTCGAATTTTCTGTGGGTATTTTGATTGAATTATCTTATTTGTGAAAGTTATAACATTATAGGATTATCCAAAATTTTGTGAGGATTATCAAAATATAATTGGTGGATCATCTTTAATTTGATAACTCATTTGGGAAATTTGGTATAGAAGTGTTAGTAAAATTTGTTGTAATTTGAGTACATATATGTAAATATTATATTGTAATATTGTGACTATCTAATGCCATTCTATTATTTACTATTTCACAGGCCAAAATTGTTGAGTTATAGGACAGTCAAAGAGAAGATTCAAGCTCAACAGATATCAACAATGATCCCTTGACTCAAGTTTTCGCGAAGGACAAAAGTGGGCGTACTGTGGAGTGGGGTCCAAGGTGCCGATGACTAAGTTTAAAGCCACACAGCCTATAGTGTTTGAGATTGGTAGACTCAGGCGTGAAGTAAAAGACCACGGTTCACTGTTACAAACCCTCATCTGTCAAATGAAGGACCAAAGCACGTTGTTACAAACCTTGGTTAAGGGCCGACCCAGTTCAGATCTATATGTTCATTCACCTGGTAGTGGTCACAGTGCTTCCAAGAAAGGCACTACAGTAGGAGAAGGTTCATCCAGTCAGTCTATGAATGCGGATTACTTTCCAATCCCAGCGCACAAAGAGTATTATTATCTTAGAGACTTACGCAATGAAAATAATATTGCAATTGTAAAAATTGAGTTCGTTACGCCAGTACTCTTGTTCACGGTCGTAAACTTCAATGCCCTGAAGCAAAGGTAAATATCGAGTATATCTATCTGAGCTTTGAGAATGAGCATGTGTATCTTGGTAAACAGAGGGGTGCAGAGTGTTTGACAGATTTTGGTAACGGTTCATTTATTACGTGACCGACATACTTGTTGAAGGAGATGGTGTAATTCTCTCCTTTTGATTACTAGTTATGTTTGTTAACTTATGGAACAATGGTTGTGCTTGTGTTTGAGTATTTTGTTTGATACTTAGTAATACTTTTTATGGTTCCTAGTACGGTATTTGGTACTTGGTTTTAATTAGCGGGATATATGTTTTAAATGATTGTTCTAGTTTGTAATGGATGGTGATGCTTGTAACTTGATATTTGGTGGTGTTTCTTATATAGTTTGTAATGGAAAACATTCGAATGGATATATGGTGATGGAGTTGGTGATGGGTTTTATGTGTTGAATTTGTGATATGGTGTGTGTATGGATTTGGTGATGGGTTTTATGAGTTGAATTTGTAATGGAAAACGTTTGAATGAATATTGTATGGTGGTTTCAAGTTACAAATTGATGAGCATGGGCTTGGTTGTACCAAGCTACAATCAAATCTACAAACTGAAATTAGTTGGTTGAGCATTACACATTTGTCACGGTTTTAAACCGTGACAAATTTGGTTATTTTACCAATTGAGGCCAAAATTTGTCACGGTTTAAAACCGTGACAATTTGTCACGATTTTATCACGGTTTTAAACCTTGACAAATTTATCACGGTTTAAAATCGTGACAACCCATTTGCGACGCTGTTTTTTGTTACGGTTTTAAACCGTAACAAATTCGATTTGTCACGTTTAAAACCGTGACAATTTGCGAGATATGGTGTAGTGCTAATGAATTATGTGTGTCTATGTGCGAGGGAAATTAGAAGGGTAGGGGTAAATGCCCCCCTCCCCCCCTCCTCTTTAAAATGAAACCTAATTTATTTAATTCATCACAAATTTTCATTTTACCCTTTCAGGAAAAAAAAAGACGACAAAACAAAACAAAACAAAGAAAGACAAATTTTATTGTCATAAATGGCAGTAGCCAGCCTTTTTTGCTGCCTTTTTTTTGGAAATGATAGCTCTAGAACAACCTTAAGGTTGTTCCACTAGCTTTGGTCAAATAGCCACCATACTTGGCCGAATAAAAAAAAATTAATAATTTTATTTGAGGTTATTTTGGGAGGGACTAAACACACCCCAAAATCTCCTAAACACACCCCAGAAATCTCCTAAACCCCAAAATAACCTTCCAATTAAAAAAAAAAAAAAAAAGAAAAGGAGACGGAGACGGAGGAGAAACCGCTTCCATTTAAAGAAGTCTTTGCCAAAAGCTATGACAACTAAAGGAGAAGACCCCCTTCTTTTTTGCTGCAAAATTGCAGCACAAAAGAGGAGGGTTCTCCCCCAATTTTCGATTGCCATTTCCGCCACTATTGTCGCCGTTCTTGCCTTCTCTCTATTTTTTTTTTTGGTTTGTTCACTGTTCGACCATCTTTGGTTGAATGAATGCTTTTTTAAGCATTTTTTGGGAGGGTATTTTGAGGAAAATTGAAAATCTTTAGGATGTGTTCAGTATTTTTTTGGGTGCAAATAGTCTATCATGGTTATTTTTGTCTATAAATTTTTGGGGGCGTATTTAGCAAAAAAGGGGATGCAAATAGCCCCCAAATCAGAAATGTTGCAGAAAAATCTCAAAACCTTTTGAACTTTTCGGACCTTCTTCTTTTTTTGAGTCCGTTTAACAATGTACTAGAGCCGAATAATGCAGCCCAATATAAGTCCGTTTAGTAATGGGCTAAACCCAACTAATGGAGCCCATATATTCTAGCCAATCAGCGTCCGCTTGATGATGGGCTAAACACAACTAACGGAGCCCATGCATTCAAGCCGATTGGACCTCATAGGCGACCGTGAGACTCTCAAGGTACATGGTAACATTCGACTGCATGGATATGGGTTTTTTTTTTCCCCATGCCCCAAACATACACTTCCACTTTTATTTTTATTTTTATTTTCTGAAAATAAAAAATTAAGAGAGTTTTGAGCCCCATATTTCCGTTACTTATTTTTCAGGTAAGGTGAATTGTCGACTTAGTTAATTGACAACTTTTTTATATTTATAACCTTTTGTGACTTTTAAATTATTATGAACATTCGTTGAGTGTGTTCATTTAAAAATCTCATTCTACTATATCTTTTATGTTGTATTTTCCAATTAAAATGATTCACATCAACAATTTCATATTTGGAAATACAGTTGTGTAGTGATGTAAATTAATTTAATTAATGAGGTAATTGAAGAGACATGCTCCAATAGTCAACCAATTGGGTTTGATCTAGCATCGGCCCTTGTATATTGTAATAACACCAACACATCGATATTGGCAAGAAACCAATCAATTTCGGCCATCTAATTATGAAGAATGCTATCCCCCAAATTAGTCGGCACGACAGCATTTAACACGTACCATTACAACTATGTTTGGTAGATAAAATTGATAAGTTAACAAGATACTGAAAAGCTATTTGGGAGTTGATACATGATGACTTATAGCTAATTATTGAAAAGTTAATTCAGAAATATAAAATTACATAAAAAGATATGTTTAATTTTTTTTTAAAAAAAAAGAAGTTAAAATGGAATTAAAAAATAAAAGCCCCTGGGATGGCAAGGTAACCCAATACTAGTGCCCTCTTTATATTTCAACTTATTTGAAAAGCTGATAAAAGAATTTTTTGAGATAAGCCATAGTTTCTTAAATAAATTCTTCCACCTAAATAAAACTTATTTAAATAGAAGGGACTTACAAACTTAGTAATCTTACAAGCAATCCCGGGTGTACCGTAGTTATATAAATTCACTAATTAACCTAGGGCTTGTTCTTTGCACTAATTTGAATGAAGAAATAGATTTACTTGAATAATATGTTAGAAGTGTAGTTGAAAATTAGAAAAAATATATTAAAAAATATAAAATAATTATATGATTGGTTGAAAATGATAATAGAGAAAATGTTAGTGGAAGTTAGTGAAAAAAATATGTTGTGAAAACAAGCCCTTATTTGACTTAGCAAAGATAGTTCAGGTACCAATGGGCGTTAACGCTTGGGTAATACATGTTGGCTAAGTTACGTACGGAATGTGACAAGTCAGAAACAAACAACAAACGGATGAAATTTACGCGTACGCTGATTCCCGTTCCACTTTCCCCTAATTTCACGTATATAAATCACCTTCATTCTTCATTATTCACCCACTAGACGAAGAGAAAGTGAGATTCTTTTTCATTTTTCAGTTATCACTGCGAGAATGGCAACACTAGGGGGAATTCGCCAGAAGGAGGGATCTCAGAACAGCCTTGAAATTGACGAACTCGCTCGATTTGCTGTCGACGAACACAACAAAAAACAGGTTTTCCCAAAATCCGCTGTGTTGATTTCGTTTAATTTTCAGATTGGCTGTTAATTAGAATTACAATTGATTCTATTGGAAATTGAACGTCTTATGATCAGTACGTTTTTCAAATTAGAGAGAGAGAATTTCGTTAGAAGGGGTAGAAAACTTGGCTTTTGATTCAAGTTGAAAAACCTATCGGTTTATTCTGCAAATTTCTCTAAACATTAGCATTAGCTACCTTTGGCTAAGGATTTCCTCAAACCACCTTTTATTCACTGCTTTCTCGCAGATTGTTTTGAAAACATGTTCATAAGCAGACATACGGTGTAGGCCTTTTAGAAATTGTGGGAATGAAGCATGGAAAAAATTTCAGATACTCCTTGAACAGCGAGAGGCGAGAGTCCATTCGAGTGTTACTATTCTTTGAGTCAATTAGCACTGATCTCATGTGTATATTATTTAGTTATTTATGACCTTTATTTTAGCCAGACATTTGTGTGTTCGAAGAGATACTTGAGAAAATGATTTTTGTTGAAAATTAGTGATAATTTTTAAAGAATATGGGAAAGTTGTTACATCAATAAAACTGAGTGATTCAACATGATTTTTGAGAAAAGTTGTGGCAAACAAACTCTAGTAGGCTATATACACCTATACCTGAAACTTTTTGTGAATGATATGAATATTTGAGAATTGGATTTAAGCCTGAAATCTCATAATTTATGGTATGCCCTTATGGTTGTAGAATGCTCTTCTGAGTTTCAAGAAGGTAGTGAATGTGAGAGAGCAAGTGGTGTCAGGGACCATGTATTACATTACCCTCGAGGCTGTCGATGGGGACAAGACCAAAGTGTACGAAGCTAAGGTGTGGGTCAAGCCATGGATGAACTTCAAGGAACTTCAAGAGTTTAAGCCTGCCGGTGATGCTTAATTAACCTATGTGATCGGTAACTCCTATAGCTAAATACTTTGTAAAATAAACATGCAGCTTTAATTTTATAGTAATTATCGCTGTAATGTGGATTAAGGATTTATGGGTAGTGTGGAATTGAGGCATTGGAAAATAAAATTGGGATAAGTTACTTTAGCTCCCTCGATTCAAACTTTTGTTGTCTTGAATTCTTGCTACTGATTGTGTCATTAGCAGATCTATATGTATTTGTATGAATCATGAGTTATTGTGAATAAATAAGGCGGTTGAGGTTATTGACTCGAAACTGAGATTTCAAGAATTGGCGTTCTATTTTGTTGCTTCCCCCTTTCTTCTTCATCTAGATTTGAGTGTATACAATTTCAAGCAACCTCCTTGCTTTAGTTAGTGTGTACCATTGTTTGCATGTTTTGAGGTTCAATGTTGCTTGCACGTTGCACCTTGCACTTCGTATAGATAGCATGATAAGTTGCTGAGGGTATTTTCAGTTCTCCTCATTAGATCATGTTTTGAGATGCTCGATGCACTAAACAAGCAAGGTTTATTTTAACTGGTATAGTGTGAATTTTTCACCAGTTATTTATTCACAATCAATAAACTGTATATTTCTCATAGTAATAGGATCATGAGTTCTTGCTGCAGAATGATGAAGGGAATATGCACCTGTCTTACGTTGCGTGGCGTGGATTTGATTTTGGTATTGCTTGAGACTCGTATTCTTCTGGGAATACGTACCTATAGTTTCTGAACCATGAACTTGTCTCACACTTTGCTTAGTAGGTTCTTCCGTTCTTGATCTTTAGTTTATTGTCTTGGATGGATAGATTGTATTAAATGTGCTGTTAAATGACTTTATTAATATTATTATTATCAATTAATGTCACATCATATACGAAGATAAGAGCGAGGATCTCGTCCTCCCATGAGGAGCAAAGCCATGCCCCAAATGACTTGAAATATCAAGTTGGCTTGGATAACAAGGTGGCACTATCAAAACGCCATGACAAAGTCTAACTATTGGTGGACTTTTCTCAGTTGCGCCTGTTATTTTGTGGTGTTGTAATTTCTCGGGTGGACTTGTTGAGAATTGTCAAATTGTATGAAAAATCTTTATGTGATCTTCTTGTATAAAGCACATATCAACCAAGCTTAGCTTATATACCTTGGGTTCCTAATCTTTTGATTTTCATACAATTACCTTTCGGTTCCTTGTCTTTCCCCCCTTAGTTTGTCGATATGGGTTGCCATCATTTCTCAAAACTCCAAAACTAATCAGTAATGACATATGACGCCATTGACGCGTGAACCTCGCGTGAGTTATTTAACGACCAAAATTGGCGGGTTCCCTTCGTAGGAATTTATATGGGATTTTGGAAAATAATGGAAACCGCAACAAAAAAGAAAATAATGAAAAAGGATTTAATAATTGTATTTTTATTTTTATTTTTATTTTTTTGATAACCGAAGGCATCGGGGGCTCCGTTCCCCACTAATCTCACAAGATCCTAGTGCCTTGATCGGGATACACCCTAATGGCTCCAAGAGGCATTGTTTTTATGCCGTGGGAGAATCGAACCAACCACCATGTGCCTAATCATACAATTTCAAGTTCGCCCTTGCTGTTGTGCCAAGGGGTTGTATATAATTATTGTATAATTGGAAGTCGAGAGTTTGGAATTTAAGGTGAAAAAAAGAATTAAGAGAAACTTGAATCAAATATTCAAAGAAGAAATTGAGGGCTAAACAATTTGATACTAAGGGTCGGAGACAAATTTTATAGTGTTGCTAAAATGTAAAGGACTGAGAGCTTAAAATTCCCAATAAACACTAAGGGTGTGTTTGATTGTAAATCCGGAAAATGGTTAGAAGGAAAATGTTTTCCAGGTAAATGAATTTCGGGAAAAGATTTTCCAGGGAAATGGTAGTTGTAAGTGTTTGATTGGGTTAATTTGAAAGTTGGAAAATGATGTTATTTTCCTTATTTTTGAGTTTTTTTTAATGAAATTTGATCATTTTCCTTATCTTTATGGTTAAATTAAATTTTCCATTAAAAAAAAAAAATTATCAAACTTTTCCTGGAAAACAAAAACCACCTCCCCCCAAGGAAAAAAAACAAGGAAAAGTGCGGATTTCGAGGAAAGCTGAAAAACGTTTTCCTGGAAAAAAAAAACCAATCAAACACCTGGAAAAAAAATTGGAAAACTCGTTTTTCAGGAAAACTTTTGTGCAATCAAACACACCCTAACTGACTAAAGTATCACTATTCTCTATGCTCTTGTGATAGCTAACCAAAAATCTTCGAACATATACATGTGACCGCGTTATTAGATTAATGTTGTTTGTAATTTGAAAGTATGCGAAAGTAACCAACGATCTTTGGCCAACAATGCAAATAATAATTACTCTTGAAATAGTGGAGGTATTACAATGCAAATGGAAGAGTTTTTGTCAATTTTGTCTCCAAATTTGTATTTTATTTTGGAGTCAATTTTATTTGGTTTGCTATTCATAGATAAGAAGTAACTAGTAAATAACATATACGATGCATGAAAGTTATTATTTTTAGTAGTGACTTCAATACAGATTCGCAAAGTTCTTTTGTGATTCAAATAATTTTGGCCAATCAAACTTTGTTCTGAACCTCTATTTAAGAAATAGATGATATCTTGAACGCATGGACATGCAACATTTTTACTCGTATTAGTGACTAATTAGCTAATAGTTCAATGAAATTCTTGGAAGGCAACCTTAATTTAAGAAATAGATGATATCTCGAACTCATGGACAGGCAACATTTTCACTCGTATTAGTAACTAATTAGCTAATAGTTCAACGAAATTCTTGGAAGGCGCTAAAATATACTCTCTCCATCCCACTAAGATGCCACCCATTATTTTTCATACATACTAAGAAAACATCTTAAATATATTGTTGAAGTTACAAAATATTTCTATATTCTTCATATTTTACTCTTGCATTAAATGACAAAAATTAGTGTGAAAATGATTAATATTTTTTAGAGATGGAATACCTAATGGATTTTTAGTATTCTAATAATACTAAATGGGATATTTTAGTCAATTAAAAAATAAATCACATTTTTATTAAGGAAAATATACTATAATTTGGGATAAATAAAAATGGAAAATAAGCTATCTCAGTGTGATGGAAGGAGTGTGAAGATTGAAAGTTGAAAGTTTTTTTCCTTTAATTGCGAAGATTGAAAGTTAAGGACTCAAATTTAAAATCCCCTCATAAAAAAAAAAAAAAAAACAAAATAAGGGACTTAAATTTAAAATAGAAATAAAAAACAAGGTCGGTGCATGCTAAATTTCCGTTATGTTATTCTATCATTTTTCCTCCTGCCAGGTGTCCCATCCGTTATTTTTTAACATCCCCGCCATAATCCAAAAATCTCCTGCAACGCGGTTCTTCTGTGGCCATACAAACACCTTCTTCACTAACTTGTACCAACGAACAAGGGCATAATATGTCCATAATGTACAACCAAATAAATACACTAGAAGAATTAGAACCACACCTGATCACGTCTCTACCGTAATGCGTGGCCTTTCCGTTGTTTTCTCTTACTTTCATTTTGCTCAAATTCATCCCTAAATCAAAACAAACGAAAAATCGAAAATCGGAAAAAGGAAAGCGAGGTGAAAAAAAAAAACCCTAATCTTCATTTGTCAGCCTCGTATTAGTTATCTCTCTATCTGCACATTCTCTCCCTAGAACTCCATTTCTCAATCGTAATCGAACCGACTGCGAACATTTTTCTCCCGATCGATCCATTCCAGGTCAGGCCCCAAGCCTGCGATTTCTGATTTTGATCCACTGGGCGAGGGGCTTGTAGATTTTTCATGTTTTAAAAGTATATAAATTTGGTCTGTTTAGCTTTTGCAACGCTTTGATTGGGGTTTACTTTTCCTGTTTTGTCGGTTGATTGTTGATTTTTTTTTTTTTTTTTTTGTTGTTCTGTTTGAATGATTCCTGATCTGCGAGAGGCCTTCGTGTTACTTCATTTAATCTTCTCGGTTGAGGGTTCTTTTGAGTATAGATTTGATGTATATAAGTTTGTTCATACATGTGAAGTGAGCTGGAAAAAAGATTGGTGAATGCGTGTTGAAGGAAATGATTCCAGATTGGGGGCTTCTGAAATGCGGTGGACTTGTAAAATTGAAGCTCTCAATAATGGCATCCATAAGAATGATTAGATGATTACGAGATAAAAGATGGTAGATGCATTGGTATTGTTTGCTTCTGGCTTATTTTCTCGATGACTGCTACGTAGTATCTGGTGAATAGAGCTGCCTAGAGGAAAATATATAGCATTGGTTCTTCTTGTATGGATGTCTCATTTGTGTTCTCTCCAGTAGTGGAGATGAGTCATATGAAGCGTATTTTTTTATTTTTTATTTTTAAAGTATATGAAGCATAATTAAGGCATCGCAGTGAGAACTGATGATCCGACTTTCTTGCATTTCTTGAATAGCTTATGAAAGCAATATAAAGTTTCTTGCATTAGCGCTTTGGCTCAGCCAATTAAGAACCATCCCTTGCGTAAAATGGGGTTTCACTACACTTATCTTAAGAGCCGCCCTTCATCTAATTTTCTCTGTTTTAGCTTTATTTATAGCTCTGTTCTGCACAATTAAGAGCTTTGGATTCGATGCTGTTCTGAGAGTTGAATCTTTTCTCCTAAAAGATGCATTAGTGATGATTTAGTTTTGACTTTCTAATATTATATCAAATTCAGGTATTCATAAATCGTAATTGGGATATGATCGAAGAATTTGATTCATTCCCATGTGTAGAAATTGGTAAACAAAAGCTCATTTTTCCTTGCATATCTACTGTCATCTTGGATCAAAAGACTTGAATGGAAGTGTACGGAGAAATCTTTTCCCGCCACCTTCTACCCTTTGCAATTACCCTGCTTACAGACGCACACAAAGAAATACCAATGCATTATGTGGATGCTCCCAACACTTGCTATTTTTTGGTTCTTTCTTTCCGTATGTACCTAGTTATGCCCAAAAGCTTCAATTTGCTTCGTATGCAGTTGCATAGATTTCTAGAATTTAAGAAATGCCATTTAATATTTTGAACATACTTGCTAGTTCATGAAATTGATTCTTTTGGCTGAACTGGAAAAGATGTTTTTGTAAACCTGCAGTACATCTATGCTTCAATCTTTCAAGTTTGCATGTCCTGATTTTTAATTAGATACATCCTTTTTGGCTGCAGAAACTAGAACTTAAGTCGACAATATGTCTCCAGCATCCACATACAAGTCCAAAGACAAGAAGGCTGGGAAGGAACCCTCCAAGGGTGCTTCAAAGCCTTCAGGTGGGATTCCGGCAAGTGGATACAATCCTGTTTTAGGAACATTCCATACATTTGAGACAGCACCAGTCTCTTTTGCCGGCCCACTGCAGATGAATGGTCGTTTTCGGAACATAGATGAGACGGACGATCACAGTGGGAACCCATTTGGAACTGGCGGGGAATGTGATTCTGTTTCCAATAATGGTAGCTGGTCTGGTGAGTCGGAAGAACTAAAAGAGAAAATGTCGCACCCACCTCAGCATCAAGAATCAGTACCTGGATCTGACAATGACAAAAGAGACAAAATACGCCAGAAAAATGAGAAGAAACATCAAAGGCAAAAGGAGAGGCGAGCTCAAGAATTGCATGAGCGATGCAGTGGCTACCTCATGTCAAGGAAGCTAGAAAAGCTTGCACAACAGCTTGTAGCTATGGGTTTCTCTCAAGAACGTGCAACCATGGCTCTTATTCTGAATGAAGGCAGGGTAGAGGAGTCAGTAGCTTGGCTGTTTGAAGTAGGCGAAGAAGACAAACACCAGGAAAAAGATCTTGATGGAGGGGGCAATTTGAAAATTGATATTTCAGAAGAGCTTGCCTGTATTTCGGATATGGAAATAAGGTATAAATCCTCCAAGCAGGAGGTGGAAAGAGTTGTGGTTGTCTGTGAGGGTGATCTCGAAAAGGCAGAAGAAACTTTGAAGGTACAGAAACAGGAGCTACCTACTGCTCCTTCAAAGCCTGAAGAAACCAGTGATCCTCATATTGTTGGAAATGAGTATCCACCAATAGCTATTACTCAGAATGCAATGAGGCGCAATCAAAACCAGCTTCATCTGCTACCATACAACAGAGAGGGGATGAAAGGGATTTCAATTATGCCAAAGTTCCTGTGACAGTAGGTTCCTCTGTAGAATCTGGAACAAAAAATGTGCAGTCATTAAAGAAAATGCAACTGAAAATGGAGTGGACCAAAACTCAGCAGATTTCAGTCTCGACAGAGAAAAGGTGGGTGAGTGCAGCGTCAAATTCTTCTACACCCTTCTCTTTAACATCGCTTTGCAGGCTTCACCTCCATCAACAAGGACCGAAGCTCATTACGTCACTGGGAACGAAGTGAAGAACATTCAGCTTGGATCAGTTAGAGAACCTGTTATAGTGATGCAGAGACCGCAATCCATGAACTCAAAGCAGGTATCCACTCCAAGTATTAGCTCATCTCCACCTGGAAGGGCCGGGACAGCTGTGGGTTGGTATCCAACTGGACCTATGAAGCCAAATGGGCTGGCCCAACCCGTTACTGTGGCAAGGAGTCTAAGCTCTGATGGTGTGGGCTCAAATGGCCTGTATAACCATGCGCATTACCAACCTCAGGATCAAACAACTCAGGGGAACAGTTTGTGGAATAAAGCAGGTCCATCAACAACACTTTCTGCGGCTTCTTCCCTTGGACTTTTCTCTGGTCTTGGTTTCAATGGTGCCTCTGGGTCTTCATCTCCAGTAGACTGGAACACAGGTAGCTCAATGTCACACCTCGATTACGCTAACATAGACTGGAGTTTGAATCGTGGGGCCCAGTTGCCGCCTGGGGAGCTCTGGGCTAAAAACAACAGTCACACATATGGCTCATTTGATTATGGTCTAGGAATGTCCACCAAGAGACCTGTTCTGTCCAATGGGGGCGCTGCTTCGATTCCAGCCGAGACGACTCCTGGTGTTTCGCGGGATTGGAGTTCTCCTTTTGAAGAGAGAGACCTGTTTGGTTTTTTACCTAGACAGTACGTTTCCTCCCCTTCTCTGTGAGATGAATGCAGAGATGTGATAGAATAAAGAAGAAAAAGGAAAGAGCGAAGACTAGATTTGTGCTGCATTGTTGTTTGTGCTTAAAGATGATGCTTTGCCCATGTTTCTGTGTTGTGAACGATCCATCACAGTGGAAGAAGCATCTGAGTTTTCTTTGGTTTACTGTTACGTCATCTCTCTTTTCCCTTTTTAGCGTTTACAATTGCCAGAGACATGATTGGTCATGGAAATGAAAACTGGCGAACAAAATCTAGTTAACCTTTGTTTGCGGATTTTGCAATGCCAGGCTTCGAGTGTAAGCGTATGTTGAGCGAAAATGAAAGCGTAAAACAAATGCAAAGCCTGCAAAACTGCACAGCAAAGCTTCATGCTAAGGATCGCTTAAGTGACGTCAAAGCAAGTTTTTTAGAATAGAAGACATACAATTGTTGTACCCGAAAATTTTAATAGAGTTTTAAAAGTCTTCACTGGATTCAATACACACTCGTGACTTCTCCGCTATTATTATAGTGAAAAGAAAATGATATGCTAATTCAAACAGAACAATATGCTAGTTACAATTTAAAAAAAAAAAAAAAAAAAAAATTGTCGCTAGTTACAAACGACGGTTGCTTGCTGGCCTGCTGGGGTAGCAATTTTCCACAAAAAAAAAGGGGAAAAAGAAAAAAGATAAAATCACGGAATACTTACGGGCCCACATCATCTTCCAGTACCAGAACTTAACGCCACGTCACTACGTCCTCCACTCTGTTCATCCATACACAGGAATCACCAAAGAAATCAAGGACAGGACCTTTACAAATTTTGAATGATGAAACCATTTTCTGTATCTTCATCTTCATCAGCTGTAATTTGCTGCCCAAAGTTCCCATTTTATACCAACCAAGCATCATTTCTACCTTTGAATGAAATCAGGATCCCGAAATCTATAGTTCGCTCTTCGAGTTCTCGTTCCCCAACTAGAAAATTGTTAATAGGATTCTGTATTGCTGCTGCTTCTTCTTCTTCTTCTTCTTCTTCTCGTGCTTCGATCAAATGTTACTCACAGAAACCGTCCGCAGAGCAACAGCAGCAGCTGATGGAAGAAGTAGAAGCAGAAAAGGAAGAGGTTTATGAATTCGAGAGACTGTTTTCGAACCTTAATCAAGCAACACTTAGCAGAGATCCTGGTAAATCTTATATTTTAGTTTTTAGCCCATTTTTCTTGCTGATGTTTATAGGAGACTGCAATTTTAGTTAATTTCCCTTACATGAAATGTTCGTAACTACTCAATCTGTTTTAGATGGAATTCCGTTTAAGTTTAACAGTGGCAGAGCTCGGAATTTTTATAAATGGCCCACTTTAACTACTCAAAAGTTTGTATGGCCTTACTTTGAAGCCTTTTAACTGAATTATAAGTTTATAACCATTCTACCTTATGTGTTGCTTAAAAGACCTCTTCCAACAATTGTGCGTCATGGAGATGGAATAATATTTGAAGAATTAAAAGAATTGGCAGAGAAAGAGGACAAGAAGACAAAAAGAAATGACGAAAAATTGGTTGAAGAGTTCTTTTAAACAAAAACTAAGACAGTAAAAATATAGTGAAAGCGTAAAAAGTAAATATGGCCATTTGCCTACACATCCACTATAGGCTTCTGTTTGAAAATATTCCATGATAGTCGAAGCCTTGAGGATTAATCAAGCTTCTACAGGTTTCCATCTAACAAAATAGAAAAATCGGATAGGAACTTGATCACATGCATAAAAATCTAAATTTCGTGGAATTAAGAATTAATGATTTGGTTCTAGAGATGATTTAGCATTGTTTCTTATATTCCGACTGTCAATGTTAACTGTCTATATATAAATGATGAAGGAGCAAACCAAATGGAAATGATATTTGAGAGAGAAAGGGCAGAGCTCTTGTTGGAGAGAAGTGTCCCAACAGGCTAACAACTTGCCCTTGTGACTGCAAGACAATATTTTGCCCTTCATTTTCCTTCAACTTTTCACTTCCATCTCTCGTTTGTCCAAATCCTGAATGATACTTTTTCCATTACTCATCGTATAGCCACCATATTTGAACAACCATTGTAAATTTGGAATAAAATTCCAAGAGCTTGTCTAGAAAGGAGAGTAATATTTGTACATGATTACAAATTTATTTATATACTACAAAAAATACGAATTCCTATATAATGACAGAAAATTCTAAAAAAATGTGTGACTCCTCCGCTGCCTCTGATCCTAAGTTTTTGCACATGCTCTCGTAATGAGTTGGTTGACATAAGCTTTCAAGAAAGGTCTACTACTTGAATTTTGAATTGTTGACTAATGAGTCGAGGGTTATCTTATCAGAAGGCATTTCTCACTATCCCTGCTTTTCTTAGACTAAGGAAGGTCAATAGTGAAAATGGTATGATAGTTGTACTGGTGTTCACAACTTATTTCTTTCAAGGATATAGATCACATTCTTAACAATATATTACTATCCATATATTTTGCATCCTGCATTCATAATATATCTCCCTTGCATTGTAAATGACACATTCTTGTCTCTTACTATGCCCAGGAAGTCTTAGCAGTGCAATTTCTCTTGTTGCTGGCACCACTGTATGTTTTCTCTTCTGACTTCTCTCTATTATATTATTTTATGCATTTTCCCATGACAACTCTTTGTGCGGCTTAATTCTGCACACAAATAAGTTGTTGTCGAATAAATATCTGGTGCGGACAATATATTTTAGTTAGACATTTGCACGAAAATTTGACCAAGCCTATAGGGGCATTTTTTTTTTTTTCAGAAATATTTTCTCTTTTGGTGTTGATGATCTTCTATTATGTTCTAATGTATACGCAATTATTTGAAGAAAAGAAGAAATATAGCTCTTAGAAAATCTATAGAACCTTCTTAGACTTGAATTTCGGATGAAGTGCTAGCATTAGATTGACACAAAAATTGGGGAGAGTTTTATGAACACCTTAGACCTTCACCTAAGATTATTCATTGTGCCTAAGCTTCTTAAGAGTTAGTAATGTCGTTGCCCAGTGGGACTCGTTAGAACCATACTCATATTCTTGTCCCCACCACAGATCGGCGCCGGGATACTTGCAATTCCTACAGTGACACAAGAGGCTGGATTTCTGGCATCTGCTGTAACATGCATCTTTTGCTGGATATTTATGGTAATTAACTTGTCATGCTCCTTTGTCGGTCCTTAGGTCTTTGTCCACCTATACCTTTTTTTTTTTTGTTGGATAAATGATGACAAGTGTATTTTGTATATTGAGGTGCTTCGCGAGATGCCATTTCCTCACACAGAAGTCTTTGTTTCTCTGCTTGATTAGATGGATTGACTTGATCAATCAATAATTGCTAGTGTCAAACTCAATTGCGTTAGGTCATCAGCTGCCCATCCATGCATGTCCTCACCTCCACCCCACCGTCCGCTTGTTTCGCAGTATATGTGAGCACATGCATGTACACTTCACATTTTGCTATCTCCATAAACTGTCTCTACATTGGTGCAGGTCGTGACTGGACTGCTCATTGCTGAAGTAAATGTCAAGACTATGTGTGAGATGGGTTCTGGTGGTGTCTCATTGGTAAATATTTGAATATTCTTTGATGTAGGCACACTTTTCTTACACCAGTTTTATGATGGAAGACAGTAATTTCTTGTCAAGATTAAAATGTTCTATCATATGCATGCTAGTATTTATGATCAAGCTAAAGCATTGCAGAGTCTACGAGTATTTTGCTAGTTTTATCTTATTCTTAGACCTTGTTCTCCCCACATTAAATTTGAGTTACTTGAATTACGTCTTACTACGTGAATTTTGTCATATCATCAAATCTATTTCTTTAAAATTCTAAACTACTAGTTCAATTTAGAACTTATCTGCCCAGAGAGCAAACTCTGAAGTCGTTCAGTTTTTGGTTGTGGCTAATTTCAGGTATCGATGGCCATGAGAACCCTTGGAAGCACTGGAGTGCAGGTTGCCTGGTAGGATGAGTTCACTTTATGAAAACTATTGAAACGTCCAAAAGTTCGAAACAACTAACAACAACTCTGTTGTTTCTGCAGCTGGTCCTACATTTTCATTCACTACGCACTTCTTGTTGCCTATGTGGCTCGTTCTTCAGATATTTTGACAAACTTCTCCGGCCTTCCATTGTATGCACTAATTTTCTCGTGTCGATTTGGGAGAATTTCCTTTTCTTTTTGATTCAATTATCGTGTTCCATTGGACCTGGAGGTCCAATTTTATTGCTTAGGCACATCTCGAATTCAAACGACTCTTCTATGTGCTTCAATAGTCTAATTAATTTTTTCTGGTCTTCCAAGAGATCTGAATATTTCTTATTATGTCAACACGAAACTTCGATGATGACATTTTAGTATATTCTGTATCGGTTTGTCAGTATCATAATGTGTATTAAGAGTAAGTATTTTTGTGGTGACTAGACAACACTTGTTTTCTTTCTTGTATACATCTTTGAGTTATACTTCTTTATTTTTGGATGATATCATAAGTAATTCATATGTTTGCTAGGTGTTGATGGGCAGCATTATGATTGCAGATGGGAAACTGCAACTCTGTTTTCACTGCTTTTTGGAGGTCTTTGCTATTATGGAAGGTCAATTTCATCATTTATTTCCGATGAACAATTATTTTCTGTTGTAATTTTTTTTCTCAATATCTCACATAAAATTCTCTTATTTGGCCTCAGAAAAAATGATTTTTCTTTTTGCCCTGGAAACACGCTTTTTTTGCCTTCACATAGTCGACCGCTTTCATATGTGTCTATGCAGGTAACTTTTAAATGTGATATACTTTCTGAAACCGAAAGTTGACTAATCCATACTACATGTTGACAAAATATGAAGCTCCACTTCATTTTACCATGTCGTGGCAGGAAATTCTTTTATATGTTTACAAATCTCAATGTGACGATTTCTCGTGAAATCAACGAAATGTGGCGTTTATATTTCTTGTTGTCTTTACTTCCTCTTTCTGTTCTTGGATCACATGATAATCCTATTTTCACTGTTCTATATGAACCTCACTTTTTTTTTTTTTTTTTTTTTTTGAGTCATTAAGTAACTCGGTATACTGGTTTCTTTGTAGTCAGCGAATTATTGGCGCAGTAAATGGTGCTCTAGTATTTGGCATTATAGTGTGTTTTGCAGCTCTTGTGGTAATAACCATCCTCCTATTTAGTCCCTGCTGAAACTTATTAATTTATATTGCCTGAGACGAGGACAAATGTTCTCAATCTTTTGTTTTGTCGGTATCAACGCTAGTGCTTACACTGTTTATACATGGAAGCTGGGAATATCACTCAGCACGATAATATATGTTACTAATGGATAAGATTGTTTGAACTCTGAGCTTGTATATATAGTTAAATCTAGTAATATTGCATAGATGCTCTTAACAATCCATAAAATTCATTGTGAAGATTTTGAAAAGTGATTTTTTTTTAAGAATGTGCAGATACGGCTTAGTTACATGAAACCTGAAAATTGATTGTTTTGTAATGTTCAGTAGAAAGTAAATTTTGATGAGTTCACCAGCTTTTGAGCTAATTTTCACCTCCATCAATTCATACAAGTACCTAGCTTGCCTGAGGAATTAGTTTCAAATTGTTAACTTAGATGCATGTGTCCAAGTAAACTTTTATTTTGCTAAAGCTAACTTTTTACGTTGAGTAGTGTTGGGGATTCAAAATGTGTGAATATTCTGTACTTTTTTTTTCTTTTTTTTTTTTTTTTACGGTGGTTAAGATTAAAGTTTGACATTCGCTCAGCAGTAGAAGATAATTTTTAGGTAAAAGTAAATTTAAACGAAGACAAACTATAGTCTTCAACATAAGTAGATAGTTTGGTTCTTGTGTTATGATTGGGTAAATTATTACTTCCCATGTCATTGCTTGTACATTATGCTCAATCTACGTATTATTATATGATAAATTCTAGTCCAACTTGATTCAGACTCTACTTTATCCTGTTTCTGTTTCAATTTCAACTTAAAATCAATTTTTACTATTCAGTCAAGTCAAACGTTTACGCTAGTCATGTGTCAGAAGTATTACAGTGGCTAGTTGATTTTGAGTTTTGACATATTATGAATGATGCAAATTTCTTAGGTAGTTGCAAGTGGAGACTTACACTGGGATGCACTTCTGAAAGCCAACTTCGAAGCTGCTCCTCGTGGGATACCCATTATTGCACTTTCTTTTGTTTACCAGGTAGCAAGACAAGCTTCTATTAAATCTATTTAGATAGTTTATTTGGACTATAAACCTGATTTCTAGGTTCACCACTGATGCAGAATGTAGTGCCAGTTCTTTGCACAAATCTGGAAGGGAACTTATCTGAAGTAAGGTGATAGCTCTTAATCATCACTGGTTTTCTTTCATATGGTAAAATACACATTGTCCATGTACGTTTAAATAATATATGTACTCAAGAAACAGTGCATGCTAAATCACTTATTAGTATCATAACATTTAGAGCTTGTTTGACAAAGTTTAAATAAGAATCACTTTGTATGTAAACTCATTTTCAATCACACATTCTCTCAGAAAAAGTTAATTGTCACATTTTTTTCATGTTTGTTTCTTTACTTTTCTACCCGTTCTAGCAAATATCTTGAATATTTTCAACATTTTTGTTCTACAGGAAGGCAATTGTTATTGGCACAGCTATTCCCCTTGTTCTATTTCTTGTTTGGAATGCTGTCATTCTTGGAACCATTGAAGTTCCTGATACGGGGTCAGGTGCTATTTTTGACCCACTACAACTATTGCGATCTACTAATGGAATTGTCGGGGTTAGTGTCATTTATTTAGTTTTTTTTTTTTTTTTGTGGATGTCTAATTTCAATAGTTTGAAAATATGAACACAATTAATGTTATTTTGCAGCCAATAGTTGATGTGTTCTCGCTTTTTGCAATTGCTTCATCTTATGTTGGGTTTGTTCTAGGCCTTTCCGACTTTCTTGCCGACTGTAAGCTCTTCCCACACCAGTAAAATTCATACTATCTCTGACATTTCTCTAAGTCTCCATACAACTCTTAAGTGCTTTTTTACTGTGAAAACTTATTTTAATCACACTTTTTAGCTACACATTCTCTTACAGTGCTAAAACTCCCGTCTGGTCAGAACAAACCTCTGCCATATCTACTTACTCTATTTCCGCCGCTGGTTCTATCATTGCTGGATCCGGAAATATTCTTCAAAGCCCTGGATTTTGCTGGAACTTATGGAGGTATAACTATTTTATCAGCCTAGTTGATACTATTAAGATTTACTTCCGAAGAAGAAAGTTAACCAAACATGTTTTTACTTTTACCTTTTCTTCAAGCAGTCAATCTTATTAGCCAAACATTCCCTAATAGAAAAATTGTGTGTTTGGTTTGTAGTACTCGTGTTATTTGGAATTCTTCCTGCTGCAATGTCATGGAAAGATAGGTATGAATTATCCCAGTCTCCAAACGTTCCCCTACTGGTTCCCGGAGGAAGAATCACCCTCGCCCTCGTAATTGGAGGTGCTGGGTTCGTTATTGTTTCTGAAATAGTTGAAACCTTTGGACACGCATAGTCACAAGGTCCAAAATAATTCAACCTCAAAACTCTGGCGCCAGCGCGAAACTTAACAAATTTTACTGTTTCATATTCTCGTCACTTTTTAGTTTTTACACACTTCATTTTCGGTTGCTTGTTATTGTCATAATTTCAAAGGAAAGGTGGTGCAAATCACAAAATATTACAGTTAAACATCGCTTCATTTCCTTTAGAACAGTAATCTTGCTTGTACAACTTTGATTGCGTCAAGTTACTTCTTTGAAAATGAAAGCTACTCGTACATAATGGTTGATGTAAAAATCCAATTAGATAAGGTACATAATATTACAAAGGAAAATTGATCTCAGAGCGGTGAAAGAAGGCTAAAAATATCTATGATTTACCCACGAAATAATGCCGCCTTCTTTGTCACAACCTTGGAAGTACAAGTAAACCAGAGGCTCCCATCTTGACTGTGTCTGCAGATTTGAAACAGTGAGTACAAAAGCTGTAAATAGCCAATGTGGAAAGCATAGAAGATCAAATTTGTGTTTTCAGGTTGCAGATTAGCTTGGTATAGAAATCGTTCTAGAGTCTAAGAATATCCCAATTAAATCGGCTGCATTCTGCATGCAAAAATCAAAATGAAAAAAGCCATACAACTAGTGTTTCGGATGTAATACCCACGTACAGTCACATATCATCTAGTATTTGATGTGATGACCTTGACATCATTCATCTCTTGTGCACAATAAGCGATGTCCATGTCAACATTAGATTGCCAGTGTAGAATCTCATCATCTCAGGAGAATCTTAGTACTGGGTAAAATAGGAAAGGATTGCAGATGATGATGCCATTAAATAGGATTGCAGATGATGATGCTATTAAATATCCCAATGACAGTCTCTTTAAGCTTTTTTCTTGTCTTAATGAAAAAAATTTTTTTAAAATGGAGGAGAATAGAAGACGGTGCCTATTTTCTTAACAGAGTAGACTAATGATATGGTTGAATTAGAAGAGAACAATTAACAATCTCACAAATGAACAATGTAGCACTACAGAAGCAAGCCACGGAAATTTGGATTCCATTTTAAAATACAATCTTGCAACTAATTACTACAAGGAAAGCAAGGATAACAAAATGCCCCTATACTGCACTAGCTTGGGCATAGTTCAGAAGTGCCCACATCAGCTTTCAAAATCTGTGTAGCATTGCTTACAAGGTTGCAGACTCACACCCATGGCTTCCCATATTATGTGAAGAAAATAAATGTGCACACAAGGACTTTCTAAATAGTATTAAGTACAAGTTGTCTCCAAATAACAGCCAGACACGCAGTGGAGCAGCAGAAATTATGAGTACCAGGGCAAACGTGCACAACTTACTGGCTAATCAAGGGCCATGGCTTCCAGCCCCCCAGTTCCATCCTCAACTCCAGTCCTATTCTCATCAATTGATGTTCGCATTTCCTCCATTAAATTCCTCTGGTCATCCTCAATAGTATTCTGTAATTCATCGACCTGCAATCGAGTATTTAAACATAACTGAGTAAGATAAAAATGGATTAAATGGATTACCCAGTAGACACAAACTATGAAACTGCTTAACAGGTGATTCAATAATCTACAATCAACTGAATATATGAAGGGGAATGGGCATCTTTTGTATGGCATCACATCAACATCATGTGGAACATAAGTAATGCTCAATGCTCAGAAACACTTCGCAGCAACTATTATTTTCTAGCAGTGGGGCTGTTCATGATAGCAAGTTCTATTCCTTTCCTCTTAAACTTTCACCCATATTGGCATGGGAAGATGAGATTGAAGATGTGATATGTCATGATACCGAGAGGAAGAAGAGGATAGGAGAAAAAAACAGTGTAGTCACAGATCACATGTAGAATAGAGAGAAATCCGAAACTAAAGAGGATAAGCAGATAACGACAAAATAGTTCGTGATCTATGACAGTCTTTTGCTTCCAAAACAGAAACACGAACAAAAAAATCAAGCTCCATAGAACAATAAATTTCTAAGACCCTCAAGAAGACTCTGGAGTCCTAAGAACAACTCAACAGTCCACAAATCTTGGTGGACTCGCAATTCGACAAATATTGTCAAACTTTATGATGCATGTCCTCCAGGGAGAGAGAAGAGGGTTCTTTTCCCTTTCCTAGCACCTCATGCAGAGTTAACTGTACTAGATCAGGTGGAAACTTGGGGTTTTTCTTTTCAAAAAAAGGCATGCATGGAATCTCAACAGGTCAGATATTAACATGAGTGGGACAGTGGAAGTCAGTCTATACCCTTCAAAGCGGCCACAACATGAAAACATTCTTTCCTCACATTCTAATGGATAATTGGTGTAAAAGAATATATTACTGTGCAAGGAACTGCCGCCTCCACAGATGAAATTGTACCATTAGCTAAAGGATTCGCGCAACAACTACAATCTACAAAGAAGAGCACATTTTCTTATTTCTTAATTGCACTGCATAATTACTTCATTGAACCTTGTGTTTATCGGGTGATAGTAACATTTACAGCAATAAGTTCCTCCCTAGTATGACAACATGATATAAAGCATGGATCTTGTTCTATAAAACAACCAATACGCACCACATGTAGCAGAAGAGAAAATTGCTTTTTGCGAAGTTCGAGTGTCCTCGACCCAGCTGTGTTCTCCGCTTCCAACAATGCAATCTCTTTCTCAAGGTCTGTAATGATCTTTTGAGTCTCTGATCTCGGTGGCTGCATAGCAATCAACTTCCTAATAGCTTCACATTCCTCTTTATGCTGCCTCTCAGTCTTGCTCTCTTCCAGCTGTTTCTTGAGGTCTTCTATATCGGCCTGAGCCTGTAAAATCTGCCTATTTATTTCGTCTTTCAACTCATTGAAGTTTTCCTTCTCTCTAACATTAGCATCAATAACTGCTTTACTCTTCAGGAGAGGAATTTCAAAAGTATTCATCTCCTGTAAAAAGGCCTTCGCAAGCCTCTCACATTCACTGTGGTTATCAGCTTCTTTCTCTATTTCTAACGCGAAGGATGTAAACTTCTTCTGAAGTTTCTTCAATGGAGGATCGCCTCTTGTCGTTGTCGTCCGAGTCAGAAGCCTGTGCTTAATTATTATGTCATCTTCAAGTGGACCAAATGCATAGTGGGGAGCAGTTGTCTCTCCCCTGCCTGTAACTTTCCTCCCTTTCAACATTTGGACCCTTCGTTTCCTTAGTTCTAAATTCTAACAAGAAGTTTATCTATATCTCCACCTGCAACCAATGAATTAAACCGCCTATAGATTATACTTGAGCCAATGAATCAAATATCGAAAGATGAAATTTGGGAAAAATCAAATCGCTCTTGCTACAGAAAGATTGATTACCATCGAGGCATCGACAAACAACAATTTCCGAAAATAAATAAATTGAATCATTCGGAGCAATCAGATCAAGTGAGAATTTATTTCAACAATTTTTACAAAAATAAATCGGATAGTACCTTCAAGTTAGGCGATGATGAAGTCGAGTAGAATGTGTTCTCCCCTTTCCCTCTCCTAGTCTTCTTCGCACCGGATACTCCCTCCCTCTCTCTCAGTAAGACAAATAAGACAAAAACAGGCCCCGGTTATTGTTGGATTGGGCAAGGCATTTTCAGAACAAATGGGCCCATAATCTGCTTTCCGATTGGACCTATGTAGGTAACCATGTAAAGAAATGTCGCTCAAAGCCTAAGACCAATACCCATTAACCCAAGGCCCACCTAAATACACCTTAAGTCGGTAACCCTTCGACAGAACAGAAACACGAACAATCCCGCTACTCAGCTACCTTCCTCACCGGAGCACTAATCCATTTGTCCCTTGGTACATTTTTTTTTTTTTTTTAAATCTATTTTACAGGTGTATTCTTGTCTTGTGTTGATGACCCATTTTTAATAAAGTTGAAATTCGAATTGGAATGGTGAAATTATTAATTAGGTTTAGCTTTGGGTTGAATTTTATTCGTTTATGTTAATAATGAAATGATTTATTATTGTAAGGTTATGCTCTATATGATGTATTATAATCGCACTCGATCGGAGTGATGTGAATCACTCAACTCCTTATAATTATTTCCCCGAGTTGTCATTTATTGATGATAGTCAGGTTATAGATTTTTTATTTGTAAATATTTTTCTTTTATTTCTCTTGAGTGTGAATGCCCCGATTCTAATACGAGGCAAACGCCTCAGACGCAAAGTAAAAAGGACCAATTTTGTTAGTATTTATGTTCATTTATAATTAACCTACAAATTTTTAAATATCAATTAAATATTAAAATTTTTTAATCAAAATAAATATCTGTTGGCATAAAATTTCAAGAATATTAGGAAGATTTAGGCATTGTTCTACACAATACAATTTAATAAAAAATCTCGTTCTTTCTTTTCAACCACACACAGAATTACTTTATATTTTTTAATACACTATCTCAAATTTTTAACCACACAATCTAACCGCAATTTAAGTAAACAAAATTTGCACCAAATTTATTGTAAATCAAACATGCCCTTAAATGAAATGTTAGAAAATATTAAAGTTCATAGAAGAGAAGAGTTCTTGTGCATAGGAATTCTTTTATTTACTTTTTGATCTATTATAAATTTCCTCACTCATGATATTTAAAACAATTAACAATGTTGCAATTAATGAAAATTTATAAATTTATCAACTTAATTAAAGTATTTTTACATGTTTTGATGTGCACAAACTATTAAGGTATTAATTAAAAAATAATTATTGTATGAATCATTTATTTAAAATTATTACAGATGTTTTATTAAGTTATGCGTGGTTTAATGGGAAAATATGATTTTTGTCAATGAAATAGTTTTTTTAATTAATAGTGAAAAATATTTGTTTAAAATATTTTTTTGGAGAAGAATTATAATTTATTTATAACAAAAGTAAATTTTTAAATATATGTAATAATTGGTATAATGTGAAATTGTTATAATTATCTACTTATTTAAAATTATTTTTCTACTAATAGTGGTTAAAAGATAGATAACAAATATTTTCAATTGAAAATAATTGAGAGAATTTGTTTGTATATATATTTTTTATAGTTATTTTTATTTTATCTTATTTTATTTGGAATCAGAGGATTTAGGAGGGGGAATTGACCTAGCCTCTTAACCTAAGAGAAAGGAGACCAATCCAAATACCACTAGATGACATGGGTCATGACTATTAAATTTTATTTATAAAACTAAAAAGAGTTTATGTTAGTACTTACTACCTCTATCCCACAAAGATAGGCTTGGTTTGACATTCACATAATTTAAGAAATTGCAATTAATATTATTGGAAAAGTAAATTGTAGTTGTATTTTTTCAAATATACCCTTACATTAAATAATGCTAATTAATAACAATGTATATTAAATAGGGGTACAATTGGAAAATGGAAGAAATTAAATGCAAATAAAATAGAAAGTGGCCTATATTTTGGGATGGAGAAAAATGGAATACAAGCCTATCTTTGTGGGACGGAGGTAGTATCATTTAAAGAAAATGATAACTACATAAAAAGATCAAAATGCAAATACATTGTTGTCATAATTTCATTGGAATTGGGTAATTGTTTCATGATAGAATTATGCAAATAAGCAAATAAAGATTAATGGTTAAAGATAAATAGGTAATCGATAAAACAATTAGTGAAAATGATTAAAGATGAAATACTAAACTGTAGAAGATGAAATTTAACAAAAATAAAGAAACATGCATTTATACAAACTTAAAGGTTAACAAAATTCACATATTTTAATGGACACTCGCCTGAAGGTGCGTTTAGTACTGACGATAATTGAATGTACATGAACAATGGTAAATTTTTGACGAAAACATATATAGCTTTTGAATATCATGTTCTAATTAGGTATACTACCATTTTCAATAAAATCCTAATCCACGCATTTCTCCTCAAGAATTATGAAATATACTTAAAAATATTTGAAATAATAAAATTTATTATATTACCTAAAGATCTTTAAAAATTATAATAAGAGTACATAGTCATAATGTATATATTCAGAAAACTAAATATTTATAATAATAGAGAATTTCTTATTACTATAAAACTATGTCTTTGAGATGAAAAAATATGTCATCAATCTTCTATTCTTTTTAAATTATCGTTTAATAGATAATTTCACTATATATATTATGTCATTTTTGTATAATTTTAATTTTTTTCAATGATACTAAAATGGAATGCCTTCTAACATAACATCGTGTTTTTCGCTTCAATAAATATTATCAAACAATTTTGAGTCGGTCAATTGTGGTTATATTATTCATTTATCAAATTTAGCGTTTAAATGGTGCATACAAACCATTTATTACATATGTATTTTTCAATTATTAGTTTTCCATTTATGGAGAATTTTTATATCTAATACATTATGTATTACCCATTTGCAAGTTTGTAATAATTAATAATAGATGGTAATGCGACGAAACTGCAACTGATATTGATATACTAAAAGTGTGAATATTTTGAGAAAATTAAGTAAGCATTTCAACATATAAACTTTCTTTTTCTTTTCTTTTTTTTACATTTAATATATTTTAAATATTACATATGTTTTCTAATTTGTCATAGGATGGAAGGTTGACTACACCCTAATTACTCAATACTAATTACATTTATTTTTAAATTTAACAATTCAACATTGCCTTCATATCGTTTTTAAAATAATTCATTTTCAGTTGTACATTGCGTTCATCTGTGATCATTTTTATTTGTCAAATAATTTAATTCATTTAATACATCTTTTCTCTAATGTATTATTTATTCTATATAGCAAGATAAGATTTTACCATTGGTGGAAAATCATGATGGGATAATATCTACCAAAAATAGATAAAATCAATTAAAATATGATTTTCTTTCAAAGAAAACATGTAATTTTATTTTTGTTATACAAGTATTGTTATTAAACTATTACTAGTATTTCTACCCGAGCGTTGCACGGAGAGACATATGCACGTATAATAACTTAGAATCCATATAAGGGGATAAGTGCAAAAGAATTTCTAAAATTTTCAGTAGACTTTCACCTATATTTTGCACAAATATATCCTATTATAGTAAATAGCATGATTAAAAACCAAAAAATTTCACAAAATTTTATATTGTGTTGAAACATTTTATATTCAATAACATTCTAAAATCGATAAAATTCACTATTCTCCCCACACAACCCAATTATAGAATATATAAATGACATCAAAATTTGTAACAATTAAATAATCGTAGATACACTTGATCAACAACAGTATGTCTAATAATTTCTATCACAGTTTTTTACAACAAATAATTGGGTTTCTTTCATATCCTTTCACTTCATTTACTAATCTAACCATTATGTATTTTGAAGTTATGCCTCTGTAGTCGTCTTATCCCTCCTGGCAACCGTCTCTAATAATGTTTCATCCACTACCTGCAAATTGAATCAAAAATTAAAACAAAGCATAATCAATTAACACAAGACAAAGAAGAACTCGCTGTAATTTTCCGACCAACTGGACGATAATCTCCTAAACACCGGTTGTAATTTTTCGACAATCTCCCAAACAATTGCATAATAATAGTAGTACCTGCAGTGATGGCCAAATAATTGAACAATAGTGTACAAAGACCCGATGCGTGTATATATGTATACACGCCGAAGAAGAAGTCGAGTTGGAAAAGACATATAGAAGCGGTGAAACTCATTGCCATAATTAAAGGGCGTGGCTGAATGGTGTATTCAGAAGAAATTAGGTGAAAGCGGTGGGTAGGTTGGAGCGTGAGTAATAAGTGCATAATTTCAGAATAAAAATTGATTTTAGGTTAGAGCATGAAGAAGCGTGTGAAAGTTTATGATTGCAAAATAAAAAATTGATTTTGTAATTTAGAAAAATAGGTGAAAGTGACGGGAAAATGTCATGGTTTTATTAATATATATATATATATATATATATATATATATATTGAACAATAGTGTATAAAGACCCGATGTGTGTATATATGTATACACGTTGAAGAAGAAGTCGAGTTGGAAAAGACATATAGAAGCGGTGAAACTCGTTGCCATAATTAAAGTGCATGGCTAAAGAGTGAATAAAAAATTGATTTTTTAATTCAAAAAAATAGGTAAAATTGGCGAAAAATGTCCTGTTTTTATTAATATATAGATTATTATTATTACTATTATTATTGTTGTTGTTGTTTTTCATTATTCTAGATATTTTCAAATTGCACATAGAGTGTATATTTGTTCACATAATATTATATTTCAATTTTATTAGTTCTACTTATTAATGTGTTTGTAAAATAATTGATTACTCTATTCAAATGAAATTCGGATTGAAAATAAATTTTTGATTTAGCAAAATAGTTGACATATTGTTTAATTAAAAATAATTGCGGATCATGTATAGCATATTTTATTTTTCATTCAATTGACACAATTTTACTCCTGTGCAACGCGCGGATGTGAAAACTAGTTTCTAATAATTTGTCAATCACGAGAATGAATATTTTAACGGGCCTTATCATTTTTTGAATACTACAAAAATTAGATTTATTATTTATATAGACGAAGCAAAAATTTAAAAAAAATGCCAGTGAGATGATAATCGAAGTTAAAGAAAGATATAGAAATAGTGGGAAAATAGATATTGTCAAAATTTTGATTATTATTTTTGTATTTTTATTTGATTATATAGTAGTTACCTCTTGGAACAAATTGTTTCATATTGTTTTTCTCATTACAATTTAAATATTTCATATAATCCTGATTGGGGTTGGTTTTCTCCTCTCACTTGAACAAAAAAGGATGATGTACGTCCGTCCGTCCGTCCGTCTTCTCACTTTCTCGTGCTTTCTGCTTCTCTCCCTCACCTCGCTCTCTTCTTCTTCTGCTCTCCCAAACCTCCCGCCTTCAACATCGTCGTCTCCTCCTCCTACCTAGAATCACCGCTCTCTGCTTCTCTCCCTCACCTCACTCTCTTTTTCTTCTCCTCTCCCAAGCCTGCCGCCTTCAACATTGCCGCCTCCTCTTCCACTAACAATCGCTGGTCAATCTCCTCCTCCAGCACACCGACGATTAGATCCACTGCAAGCACAGTAGCATATTAGTATACTATATTTATTTTTACACTAATTACTATATTTTTTATGTAGCATATAGCTATATAGTATACGTGTCAAAGCTATGCTATGGCCACCACATTGGATTTTGAAATTTTTATTTTTATTTATTTATTTTTTTGTGGGCTTTAATCACCGAGTCCAACAACTCATCTAATCTTATTATTAAAAAAAAGCCCAAATGCCCAATTCAAGATAATTAACCTAGCACGTCAGCAACATCGGCTCTTCGTTATCATTCTCGTCTTATCTCTCGACCCTCGAGTCCCTGGCGATCGGTTCTCACCTCTCAGTCTTGCCCTTAACTTCTGCTCGGCTGCCGGCTGCCGGCTGCATCGCCAGAGTCTACTGTCCAGGCGCCAACGCAATTCTCAGCAATAAGTGTTCGCTCCGTTAACCCTAACTTGTGGTGTATTTACTACTTGTTTGAAAATTGGATATTCATTTTAAATAATGTTTGAAACTAGATGTGCAATCGAAAATTAGGTTTTATTTATGTAAATGAAAGTTGAAATTTCATATTTGCACTATTGATTATCGCTCATTTACAGTGAACTTAAGCTCGGGATTGAGAAAATAGAAAATAGGAATTTTATTTTGTGCAGTTGAAATTACTCAATCACTTATTAGTTATTACTCGCTAAGATATGGATTGGGAATTGGGAATTACTTATTGGTTATTAGATATTAGTCTTAAAACAAACCAAATAACTAATTAGTTTAAGATGATTAATTGCTTTGTTAAGTTGGACAATGTTTAATATGATAAATTATCTTTCTTGGACATTTTGGAGAAATATTTTTAAAAAATAGTGGCTGAAGTGCATAGCACAAATAAAGTTTGGCAGAGCTCAAATAGAATTGAGGAGAGCACAAACAGACTTAGGAGAGGTCAAATATGGTTGGTCGAGACATGGAAAAATCTGGTATATCCTTTGATTTATAAGCTTTTGACTTTGGCGTTGATTCTACTAGTTCCCACAGTTACTGTTGAAAGATTGTTTTCCGCAATGTACTTCACGAAGGACAAATTGCACAATTGAATGGGTGATGAATGGATGAATGAGGGATATTTTCGAAAATTGATAACGAAATCATTGTAAAACGGTTTTAGAATATGAAAACTCTTAAAGAATGATTGTAAAGTACGATATTTGCATTTCTTTTTATTATTAAAATATATTTAATTTTCTGTTGCTAAGAATTTTTGACCTCACTAACTCGGAATCTTGGTCATGCCATTGTATAGTAGTATTTCAGATTCTTCGAGAGCCCTTTTTTTAAACCTCACGTCAGGTCCCGTAAACGACAGAACTGGCACTGAGTTTGAAGGTGCTGTAATTTGCAGGAACAGGGTGGGATTTTGTTAACACAAAGGCACTATGCGGTTAGAGAAGTGCTGGTTCTGTTCTTCAACAATATATCCTGGGCATGGGATCCAGTTTGTTCGAAATGACGCAAAGGCAAGAATATATATATATTTTTTAAAACCTATTTACTGATTCTCATTTCTGCAGTGTAAATCTTGGTAAATAGTAGTTGAATCCAATTTGAGTGGTAAAAAGTTTTGCAGCACTTGTATCTAAGTGTTGTTTAAAGGCTCAAAGATTGTATTATTATTAAATACAGAAGGCGCAAAAATTGAACTTTTGCCCAATGCCTCAACATGTGATGTCTGGTCGATAAGAGGTTCGTCAAATATTCTGCTAAACTTGGTCACATCTTTTTTCGGTGTAGTCTGAGATTTGATAAGTAATATGACATCTATTTGGTCTCTTTTCCACTTTGTGCATTTTTCTCCAGGTACGATGTGTCCAGCAGAATTCTAGCATGAAACATTAACCTATGTTGATACTAAGTTTTTTCTTACAAAAACTTTAATTGTAGTAATCGGTGAAACTAAAACTTTTAGTCCTTAACCATTATCATCTACACATTTTATATTGAAGTAAAAGGCAACTATGTTTTAGGCTTTAGCGAGATAAAAGTTTCCGAACACAAGCCTCATAGCTGTAACTGGGCTGTAAAGGTTTTGCTGGCCAGATAATTATGACAAGTTTACTCTTCTTTAAATTGTAATTGTGAATGTAATGTATTTGCAGATATTTCGATTTTGTCGATCTAAATGTCACAAAAACTTCAAGATGAAGAGAAATCCTCGCAAAGTCAAGTGGACTAAGGCTTACAGACGGGTTCATGGAAAGGACATGACTCAGGTAGTTATTAGCAGCAACTTTTTTTTTCTTTTTACTGTTTTCTAGCCTCCACTATATCATTTCAAGCTTACGTAATTTGGTTGTTGTTTGCTCTTTTGCTGTTGCATATTGAAATTATGAAGGACTCGACATTTGAATTTGAGAGGAAACGAAATAGGCCAGAGAGATATGACAGGAATGTGACAGAGGAGACTCTCAAGGCCATTAAGAAAATTGATAAAATCAGAGTTGACAGGGACGCCAAACACCATGCAAACAGGTTCTTCTTCTTATTACCTTGTATTATGTTGTCTTGATTGAACATGTTTTGTCTTGTTTTTTCAAAGCATCCCTGAATAAGTTATGGGCTTTCTTACTTTCCACTTTTGGTTGAAAAATGTTGCTCAAAAATAATTTCATCTTTACTGTCAAAGCGAAGGATGATTTATGCCATGTAATGGATTTGCATGATTATGTTGTTCATTTATCTATTGACAACATTAACAGGATGAAGGGGAAGAAGGCCCAAGTACAGAAAGAAGCTTGGAAGGAACTGGAAGATGACATCCACCTGGTCAAAGCTCCTAGTGTTGTCGAAAAAGATCCCTCACTCACACTGCCAAAGAAGAAAGAAGCGAACAAATAGGATTATTAGCTGTATTGCCATTTCATGCTATGTTCTCTGTTTGTTTTTCCGGTTATTATGCCATTATTACTGTCTTATTACATGTATTCTCTGACGTTTTGCTGTTTTTGGTTTAAGTTCTTGGCGATGGCAAAGTTAACTATATAGTTGTGACTAAAAGCAAAGATTTTGTTCGGTTGTGTAGAACCCATCGAGATTTTGTATGGAAAGCTTTTCGGCGAAGTAGAAGTCGTAGCCGCGCCTATTAGTTCTCGACTTTCACCTCTTGCTTCTACGAAGTAGCTGTGGGGTTTATGGTACCATACAGTTGCAAATGTTAATGCCTGTTGGAAAACACCTTCAATGATAAAAGCAAGCAATCCGGAGTTGTTTCAGAGAGATCAATTTCAAATGAGTTCAAATTCATTGTTAGTTCTGTAACTTTTGGTTCCTCCCCAACAAAATGCCTAACCCTTCAAATTGCATTATGTCCTAGTGTTTAAGTTGTTATTTATTAGTTTACAACTCGAATAAAACAGAAGCTGAGATGACTGAAAATGCTGTGTCATGACTTAATACAATTCACTTTGTGATTTTGGATGCAAAATATCAACTGACTTTTGATACCCTAGTTGTCTAGTGTCCCCATCAGTTTTTTACCAATCCAAAACACATAGCATGTTTGCGTTCTGGCATTAAATATTTCTTAGAAAAATAAAAAATAAAAATCTTCCAATACCCTTAGAATACTGAATACTCAATGCTCTAGCCTGGTGATCAGGCGAAACGCCATAACATTCAGTTCTGGGAACACTCTCACTCAGATACTTACAAGCAGTGAACTCTAACAAAATTAAACTAATAAGTATACATAGAGACCGGAGATCAAGCAGCACCAGCATCAGAAGCAAAAGAAACTCTACAATTCTCGATATTCTAACAGGCTCCTTTGGTAGACACGAGGCAATCCTAAAGCTCAGCTGAGCTACAAAATTATTCAGAGCTGGATGTCAGATCGAACTTGTTCTTCGAAGCTGATATCTTGGTTCGGAAAAATTGCAAGACATTGTTTTCTCCCATTCCTAGAAGGAGAAGAGCAAGATTAGCTATACTGCTTACTATCAAGAAGAATATAACATCAGAGTATGGTGATTTATATAGAGAGTAATTCAACAGGGTCTATAATATCCCGGTTTCCAAAAGAAAACATAACAGCCAGAGCTGAGAACGTAACTTCAAAATAATGCCTCTTCTTCACCTCAACCACACATCTAAATTTTTATTTTTAATTTATTTTTAATAATCCATATTGGAACATACCCTCAAAAGAATGTGAAGCAGTTGGGTAGTGCTAAAATTAATGGGTTCTACAGAATGAGTGGTTGAAAATGAATTTCGAGCAAGTATAGTAAAGAATAGTTGCACCAAACAAGCACCGAAGTTCCCCGAAAAGGTAATATTTTCTAATCCAAAATGAAGTTGGCTTACGTTCAATCAATCAGAAATCAGAGAACCATATATCATTTGCATTAACTTGGATAAAAGATTGAATGAGACAAGCAACTTGCTTTATAACTCGAATGAGTAGATAATTATGGATATTGCAGCTAGAGGAAGACGAAATCTCACGCAGGCAACTCCTGTCAATCATATCAGTTTCACATACCAACAATTTCGAAAGTTGGAGTTGAAGGCCTTAACAATATTGAGGTCAGTAACATATAAATTGTCTGTCTTAACACGGAAAAGCCTAAAGGCTAAAGGAATTAAGGTGAACATGTGTGAAGCATGTGGGTTTTATTGCTAATATCAGTCAAAATACAATAAATTCGACACAGCTATGAGGACTGAAATGTTCAATATGAAACACCAAACATTGTTGTTGTATCCAATACTTTGATTATCACTGGAGTAACTAATAATGATGCAATTAACTATGAGGGATAAACACCCCCATACAACCAGGAAAATACAAAATATAAACGATATGAAGATCTTTTCATACCTTCAACATCCCTCTCAAACTCAATATAGCATTTCAAAAATAATAAAATAATAAAAAGTAAAACTCAAATTTGTTGCAAAATTGTTTATTCTCTGGCATTCTTAATGATCATTTATTTTAAAAATGAGTTTGAATTTTCTGCTTGCACTCTTGCAGTGTCAAAAAAAGACAAGAACGGTTGGATTTAAGTCTCTCTATTTATGTTCAGGTGAATTATCATGACAAAGTCTCTTCATCATTACTCATCTAATGATGCTATCTAGACATGTAATTGCTTTAGAGAGAAAAATTATAAGACTTCCGAAATTTGGCTCCGGGAAACTAAGGAATAACATCCTTCTTTATAGGCTATAAATATGTGATTCAATTAGTTAATTACCTCATTTTTTTCCTTTTCTATATTAACTAATTGTAGGAGGCGTATTACCTTGTTTTACCTAGATTGGCAGACTGATTAGTAGATTAGTTGTCTTACGCCTAAGCGGCCTAACCATATATACACTTCTAAATAGATTTGCAATAATAAGAGGAAAAAAAAAAACTTCAGTCTCTCTCCTAATTCTTCATCTTCCTGCTCTAAAAATCTTTCAATCTTCATCTTCTTCCTTTAAAAATCTGCAAACTAACGCATGTGAGGTAAATCGAACACAAGATGTTCAATCCCCTTCTAGTTATTTACCATTCTCTTGATGCATTGATCGATTTAAGTTTGCTTTCAAGTCGACTTTTAATGTTTATTAGTTTATATGGATTAAAAAGGTTTGTGGTATGTTATATGTATGGTTTTGTATTTTTATATTCTTCTAAATGCTCATTGTTCTATGATCAGGCTTATGAGTTATACCTCAATTGCTTGCACCTCAGGTCATGAAGATTAAAAGTCTTAGCACCGAAGCGAAGTTCTTTAAACCTTCGACAAAACTAGGAACGTTGTCACCAAAAATAAAATTTGTCACTATATGAAACTGAAACCTTTGATCACATTTACCAAACAAGAATATTACATGGTTCAACAATTCTAAATTATAAGAATATAAATGCAACCTCGAGACTGCTACAGTATTATATTGTACTAGCAGGACAGAGACGCTATAGACAAGAATATGCACTTATAAATCATTTTTGTCCTTTCTCTTGTATTCACCTTAAGACATCATTAGAGTTTCATTTTATTGTTTCATACATAGCCATCAAAACTGAAGCACACTGCAACACAAGTAAATGCAATCATCATGACAAAAAGATATATTAATGTATGATCTCAATTGCCTTCTCTTATGAGATGCCTAATTGTCCCATTAATCAGACAACAAATATTAGCACGGCAAAGGCAATGACATTATGTAATTCAAATTAAGTTGCTGGAAAATATAGACAAAATGCATAAATCATAATCAGCTGAATAACACCAACTGTTCCTTTTGGTTTGACATGGAAAGAAATGCAACAATTCCCAGCTGGAACACAAGATCTAAAACAACTTTCAACAAACTATAGGCATTCTAAACCATGTAAGAACGAATTTACATAGCTAAGCTCTAAATTTCTAATACTGTAGATGACCAGCTGCAGTGAAGCTGACTGATAAGTACAGGAACAGTGGATATTCAACAGAACAGACCAAAATTGAACAAGTCGAATCTACATCAAAAAGTGGGTAATTTGAAGTATATTTTCTTCTCGGTACACACAGTACGTTTTCAGAACTCATGATAAGTGCCTCTATGTTTTCCAATGCTGACATGCCACGTCACATGTAGTCAACAAATTGCACAATAAGTGTTCTTCCTAATCACTTGGTCTTGACGATATGGGAAGATTCAAGCTCGTCGATTTAACTATCTAAATGTGTTTTTCTCCAAAGTTATTTTAACCCACCCATTCCATTTTTACGACGACTTTATATGACACAGAAATGTTCGGCCAAGAACACTAAATAATCATCCATTTAACAAGAAGTCAATTTGTTTCTTGGGTAAGTTTCAGTTGCTATATACAACCAACTAGTCTAATCAAACATCATCAGCTTCCAGTAAGCATTTCATGCTTCTAAAATTAATAGCAACAGCAAAAAAAAGAAGAGAAATGGAAATAGCAAGTGAGAACAATAAATACTTAGCAGATATTCTTTACCTTCTCCTTCTTGAGCTTCAAGTTTTCCTCTTCAAGACGGGAAACCTTGCTCACCAACTCATTGTGGTAGGCCTATGTACATTATCACATACAGTAAGTAAATTTAAGTCAAGGATATGTAAAACAAAGAAGACATGCATATAAAGAGAACAAGAAAAAAAAAATTTAAAATAAAAAATTAAAATCTTGCCTGTTTTCTTGCCCGAGAGCGTGCAGCAGATTCCCTGTTTTTAATCTTTCTCCTTAGCCTTCTCTCAATGGTCTTATCAAGGTCTCCAGCATACCTTTTCCTTCCCGTGATTGGCGTATCAGATAATGCGTCAATCGAAGGAGAAGGAGAAAGCCCCATTTGAGGTGTGAAACTCTGTGAAGCTAATTTGTTCTCCAACCCCATAGCAGGTCCAAGAGAAGCATCAGCAACACAAAGCCCTGCTTTCACCAAGAAATCCTCTAGGGTAGTCTCCCCTAGGGTGGGCTCCCTTTCTTGGCTAATCATTTCCTCTAAGTACCTATTCTTTTGTCCTTGTTGGATATCCCGCCAAACCTCGTCCACTGTCTTTCCCCGAAATGCCCTTGCAAGTGACAGGCTAGCCTGACGCTGGAGAGAGGCGGCAGGGGACGCACTATTGGGGTCCACTCCAGAATGGCTCGCCTCGGCCGACCAGACATTCTTAAGCAACTCGTCAAGGTTCATGTTACCTAGTGGTTTACCTAAGTCACCCAATTGGTTTTCAACTTCGTCGAGTGTGAGCCTAAACCACGAGTTTTGCCTTGCCATTGGCTGTTGTACATGAGACTGCTGTCCACCAATCATATAAGAATTCGTAGTTTGAATCCCCATTCACTGTCTAGTTTCCCAACACATGTATGCTTTGAGGCTACCAAAATCATACCCCTAATAAGTATCAATCAGCTTCTTCCTAGAAACTTAAAGATTATCGTTCTCAGGTTGAGATTCTCTCATTAAGACCTAAAATCACTGATAATGAAATTGAACATCAGATAGTATCAATCAATCAGTTCAACTATGTATGAATTTACGCAGGCATGTGCATTCTTCAAGAAGAACCCAAACATAATCCATACAAATTCAGCAAAAGCCATGAAAATCAGGCACAGAAAAGATTGATCATCTCATCATCACTCTCACTCCATCCAAAATGCAGAAAAATAATAATAATAATAATAATGAGTAAAAAAAAACAAAAATTTTCTTCGTTATCTAAATTACACAGGGATTTCTAGCGGACTAATGATAAGTAAACAACAGCAGAGACAAGATTTTAATTTTATCCAAATAATAATTGAAGAACACTGAACATAGTTAATAAATCTCGACAAATCCAAAAAATTATAAATACCTGGGAATATGATTATCTGGATCTTTACAATAAATTTTGGGGGAAATTCAAAAAAGAGAGAATATAGATAGAATTCCTTCCAAAATTGGGGCCTTCTCCGAACGATCCACGTGTGTGTTGAGTTTTCCTATAAAACAAAATTTCTTTCGATTTTCATGCTAAAATAGTAGATTCCAGATTACCCGATTTTAAACATTTGTGGCAATTTTAACTGACGTTTAGCAAAAGCGAAATGATAATACCGCTTTTAATTATTTGCAATATTTTTTATTTTTATTTCCTGTATTTTTTCCTTTGACTTCGTGCACCTATGAGGTACAAATTGTGTTGGCTGTCTAATCTTTGATGAATGAATAAAGTAAAGGAAAATAAACAAAATGTTTAATTCAATTGAAGAACGTTACCTGGTACAATTATTGGTTGTGCTAATGTTTGACACAAAATGAATGACAAATACATACACGGTATTAGTTATGTGGAAAAAAAAATTCTATTTACAAAAATTGACATTTGAATTATTTCTTACATGAAAAATGATAAGTACTCTAAAAGAGGTCTCTAATTGCAATGTAGAGTTTGATAATTTCTAAGATTATTATATTAAGTGATTAAAAAGAAAAAAAATGCACAAAATGAGCAAATTTCTATGGAAAATGCAAACTAAGAGTATCTCAAGCGTAGAAGTACAATTCTTCTATTTTTTTCCTCCAAAATATAATAATTATTACAGTATTTTACTATTTTTATTCCAACCATTAGCTCTAAATTTTATTCTAAATTCACACTATTCAATACTTCTATTTTCTTTCTCATTTTTAAAATACAATTTTCTCTTTGTAGTTAAACAAATGTTCATGTAATACAATTGTGTAATAAATTGTTCAATTTAATACAATTAGAATGATACATCTACTCTTTATTTTGAAGAAAACCTAATATTTTATTAAATAAAATAATTAATTAACTAGACACTGTTATTTATTTGATGATAAATATTTATCTATAATTGAAAATAAAAATTATCATTTTACTAATATACACAGGATTAAATTCTCATTTTATAACAAAATATTGAGTAGTGAAACAGTTAACAAAAAAAATGAACAAATTGTAATTAGAAAAAAAGATAAAATGACAAAAAAAAAAAAAAAAAGAGTTGGGCCCAAGCCTCCAAATGAATATTGCGGCTGCTACATTTAGCGTTGCACTGTTCATTTCCACTAAAGTGGTACCAATTTAGGGCCATGTTGGGGGAGGAATTCCTCCAAACTAAGATAGCGTTGGAGGTGCTATAAGAGAAGAGGTAGAAAATCCAAATAAAGAAAAATATTTTCAAGGGAAATTTTTCTATGCAATGCTTATCACGGAGAATGAAAAAATAACATATTAATATTGTTTTATTCTAATAGAATAGGTATTTGTTCTGTTTCCCAAACTAAAATTTTATTTATTATTATTATTATGAGGAAGCTTCATTAATGACTATAGTGCAAATTACATAAGGAAAAATGGAAATACAAGTAGGAATTTCAAAGAAAGAAATAATACAAGCTAGGAAACGAGACTCTGGAGCTAAAATATGAGCGACCTCATTAGCTTGTCTCTTAGTACAACAAGCCGAGTATCCCGGTCCAAGTTGAAGTAGGCTCCTACATTCATCCTCCAATGATCCAGACTCCAAAATATCTTGACTAGTCGACTTCAAGGCTTCGACCACCAACTTGGCATCAACCTCAAACACCACCTGCTTAAATTCACAAGCACGCACCCCTAAAATTGCATGAATAATAGCCAACCCTTCAGTTTCCCTTCACTATTGGAGAGACCATCTGTTGGGAAGGCAGTCCGTAGAAGCTTTCCAAAAGAAAATCTTAATCCTAACAATCTTGTTTGCTACAACTTTAAGCGGAAATTATTATTTTTTTTAATTTCAAAAAAAAAAAGTGGACATTATTTTTTCAATTATTATTTTCAATAATTCATTTGATTGAGTTCGAAAAGGTTTGTCATAATAGGAAAAGCATTTTTTTCTCGGTGTATTTGTTTAGACTCCGAACACTATTCCACCACTGCAATTCCCAGCTTGTACTAACAGAACAATTCATTTGATTATTTGATATATTTTTTTTCTTTCCTATTTTTATCAACCACCTTACAAATTAAAGTTTTTTTCAGAGGGGAGAGACCGTGAGTGATTTTTAATTAGTATTAGTCAATGCATTCACATTTTAAAATTGATGCAATCTCATCCATTCGGTAAGATCCACAACTATAAATACTTAGAGCATCTCCAATGGGATGTGAAACAGAGAGGTAGGGAGAAGATAATTTTTCAGTGTTAATAAATAGAAAAAGGAGAGAGAAAAGTGGAAAAGAAGAGTGAGATAAAAAAAATTCAATAATAATAAAGTAATAATGGAGAATGTATAGATAGATATGAGATTTTAGAAAAAACAAGGAAAGTGATAAATAATAAATATGAAAAATAGAAGAAAGTAAAAGAAAAATAGAAGAAAATGTGGAATCCTCAATTTTTTTATATTTCTCTCTCTTTGCCACATTGGATGCGCAATAGCCAATAGGCATTCCCATTGGAAATGCCCTTGGGAGCCTTTTCAGTTTTCACCTCCTCTAGAAAGTATAATGCTAGTTGTCAACATAACGAGCATGTCACACAAATACCATACTCATAGAATGTGATGTAAAATTACTATTATACCCCCTAAATACGAGTTTGGGTGTACTGTTAGCATTACTCAAAAACCCAGATTCTTGCTCTCTCGAAATAAAACCCATAATCCTGCCCCCGCCCCCAACAAAAACTCTTCAATTTCCAAAAAATTTAGACTAGTACTAGTACTAGTACAGTAGTAAACTCTTCCTCTCTTTTACAACCATATTCAAAGATTCTTTCTTTTTCTTTTTCTTTTTATTTATTTTTTTATTTTTTCTTTTCCAAAAGTCTCTATCAAACATTTACCTCCAGATATTCAGCAATGGATATAGTACTGTATAAAAGGAGGGAGTTCGATGAAACGGAGTTTCATAAATTCCTGAGGATGCACTTTACTCAAATTACAGGCAACAATTCGATTTTGAATCTAGATTTATTCCGAAATTGTCTGAAGACGTCGTTTTGCCCCCTGTATTCAGCAATATTGGTTTACTGAGTATTTAGTTCTTTTTGAAACTCAGGGAAAAGTGAAACACGTGAGAAGGGTTTAGTGGACAGGAATTGTTTGGTTCAAAAATTCGGTATGGTTTCCCTTTTATTTGTTTTATGCTAAAAATTTTAATGTAGAGTGTAGCTGTAAGATTATGGATCATTGCTTCTGCTTATGTCACTTATTCACTCGGGTTGGTTGCCTTTTATTTCGTCAATGGCGTCTTGTTAGTTTTGCTGTGCTATCTTTTTCATGAAGAGAGGAGAAATAAATTTGAGCCTGTATGTTAATAGAATTATATCTAATTGCAAGCTGATGAGAACAACATCCCCAGGGCCAGTGCATGAATTAGGACAAACTATATGACTTTTTGACTGTGTCTATAACTGCGAGGATGGTAAAACACCGAATCTCGTTTGGGGACGAGTACTTTTATTGGTGTCTTAATTCATTTAGGCATGATTATTTCTTGATCCTGCTAATTGTGTCTTGTTCTACCTCCGTTGTTTCCTTTTGATATTTCATGCAATAAAAAATTATGTTGTTAAGAGCTATTGATACTAGGTCAAATTCGAGATGAGATGGATGACGACAGTAAATTTTGGGTTAAAAAATAAAATCATAAAAAAAAGAAAAAAAGTAAATGTCTGTCAAGAAACTTCATATGTACTTATGTTGGATGGATTTTGGTTTAATGTGAATAGGCAATTACTTATTTACATATATCAACAACCATTACTTCATACCAATGTGTACTAGGGCCGTTGAATGATTTGATCTAAAAGTTTAAATTGATAGATCGGTTCTAATATTTATTATTTGGCTATTATCTCAACAAGGGCATTGGTTCACCTCAGCCAAACAATGAATTTTGGCATGAAAGATGCACCGCTAAAAGTATGCTAAATGTGTGACTTCGACAGAGAGTTGGAGAAGGAGGATTGCACGAGATGAAGAAGTGCCACTATTACTCTATGTAACCCAATTGCTGAAGATGAAATTGGCGAATTCTTGGTGGAATATACACGAGCCATAAGGCAGAGATGGTTTTCCAGCAGGGTATGTAAAGCAAATTTAGATAGTAACAAAGTTCAAACAAAAGTCATGCAATCCAACAGAAATGGTAATCATAAATGTGGATTGGTGGCTGAGGGGGTTAACTTACCGGCAAAGTGCTTGTTGATTTCTGTGGTGTCGCGGAGATATCCAATTGGGCCTTGATACACAATGGAGTTGCATAGAGGACCAGATGGTAACGGTAGTTTGGATGTGGAGAGAAAATTGGGAAGTGGTTGTTGATCTTGATTTGGGATACCTATGTGTTTTGTAACTGCAGTGAACAAATTATTTCATGCGAAAACACACAAGTTCACCTTTTGAATTTAGTAAAGTGCTTCACTGTTTTGTGCTACCTCATCCTAAAAAATGACTCCCTGGGTAAAAGGAGGCTTAGCGGAAGAGACACCTTGCTTATTTTTCTCCTTAATTCCGAATCTAAATAATATCTGTACTTAATAACCGTATTTTTTATATGAATCATGTTGTTAACTTTGCAAAGGAAGTCCATTTATACTGATCTTTGTTATCAAAATAAATTCATAGTTAGAATCCTTTGCCTTCTTGGAGTAGGAGAAATTTCTCTTATAGTAATGCGCTCTCAATAGATTTGATCATTATGAGAATATGTTGATATTTCATAAATGATAGGCGGGCCTTGAGCTTATTCGGGTTAGGAATAAATTTGGTCCAACTAGAATCCTTCTGAAAAGGGAAGTGTACCTCTCTCTTTTAAAGCCAGTTAAAATGATAGTGATAATTGAGTTTCCTTTAGGGAATAATACAATCAATGGACATAGCTTTATTCTCAAGGGGTCATCGGCATTATAATAAAACTCAGTTCACTTTGGCTCGTAGCTGCATGAGCCAATGCCATCCTCGAGTCCTTGACATCTAAATTGGCATAAAGCATATGTTCAATTAGGCTTTAACAAGGGAAATAAGTGAGCTTCATGGTAACTTCAACTTAAAGGTTTTCTTCTTTATTTTGTTCCGTGTTCATCTTTACCATATGTGCCTTTCTGCCGGTGATCTTTTATTTTCTGGTAGCCTTTTTATATAGGTTACCAATATATAATTAATTAAGGGAAAGTTTGACATTTCAAAATGGAAGCTTTTTGTTGGATTGCAAATATAACGGTGTGTTTTGCCTTTCAAAATGAAAAAAGAAAAGAGACAAGGAAAAAAAATGTGACCAGGGTTTTTCTTCACCCTTTCTGCTGTCGAAGAGAGGAGAAAATCGTTGTTCGAAACGCGAAAGATAAACTCAGGCGAGGCGTTTTTTTTGACTGGGTATTGATTCACTTTGAGATTGGAGGTCAATTTTTTCTTTCACTTTGTGTGTGTGTGCGCGCGCGCGTGGTTATCTTTCACCACTCATTCTATTGGCAGATTTACCATGGTGCGTTGAGAGTGAATCAGGTTCTATATGTGTCATATACCAACTTGCTGGATTCGGGAGCGAGTCCCTTTTTCCTGGGAGATCTCTATCATTTTTATGTTAAAATATCTTTACAATCAATTCCCTAATTCAACAGACAGAGAATGACAATAAACCACTTTACGAGATTGCACATCTTTTGCCTTTGTTGTTAATTTTTTTAACATATTTGGCGATTAATTTTGCTTTTAAGTTGTTAATATTTGTAAATGACTCGGTGAAATCATTGTTGCTTGGACACGAATATCGGTCTGTTAAATGATCTAGTGTTACATATGTAGGAGCCAATTTCATTTTATGTTTTCCCAAAAAGTAGGATGTCGGGATACTTGTTGGCATTAGCATATAACAAGCTATTTTTCTTCTAAAATGATAACAGTGGAAGTCTAAACTCTAACCTTATACTGGTTATAAAATGCAGCCAAATCTTAACTCTACTTACACCTTACTGATACATTATTTTCTTTATTGGAACTTTAATTTTGCCTTCATTGAAAAGAGTGGGTCAATGAGTTTTTCTTATTTTGTCTTCCGTTGATGATTGACACTAGATCATTAATGTGATGAATGCATGCCCTCATCAGTGAGATCCTCAAAATTCAATGATTTTAATTGTTGAAATGTGTAATGGAAGGGGATTTTGGAGAACATTGTGGAATGATGATCAGTTTTTGCTATGGGATCTTCGATGTATAGATTGATGAATGAAGATATATGTGTATGACACGTTGCTTTGATGCAATTAGATGGATATGAGGAGACAGAAAACAGTCAGAAACCAGTTGCACCAATTCCTCGTCGACCGAGATCTAGAAGAGGAGCCGCACGGAGGCAAGATGCTGAGTTTACTAATACTGCTGGTAATTTGCTGAAAGTAGCCCTGAATTAATATTATTGATGAAATTTCAATTATTCCATCACAATTATTGTATAACTCTTTATTTGGCCGTTAATTAATAGTATCATTATTCACGTCTTACTTCAAAAATAATGGGGGATAATATTTTGTGATTATTTATTATTCAAATATTAGTCAGCTCTTCAAAAATCCACTTGAAATATGTAAAGAGATGGTCGGATAAAACTAATGTTGTTTTAACTTCAACTTTTTCCCTTCCAGAAGACAACCAAAAACACAGTGGAAACTTTTAAGTGAAATTTTTTTACATATTTGTATGTTTATTGTCATTGCTGAGCCCTAAATTAACAATTAAGCTATTAAATTTGTAGTTGTATTTTCTAGGTTCCATTGTTTAATTGCATATTGAATTTACTTAGATTTACTTGATGTACCGATGCACTCATTGATTCACGTGTTCGAGGAAAACATGCATGAGCTGGTTTAATAGGTGCTTCCGCTTAAAGATATTTCTAATTAGTCACATTGATGATTAGTATGCAGCATGTCTGGAAGATAGATAACAAATTTTGATATTAAGCAAATAGGCAACTTGGCAACTTTTAAGTACGTTAGGACTCCCAGTTTACAATTTTCAAATGAAAAATTATTCATTTTACCAGTAGAACAGTTGGTAAAGATCATGTTGGACTTTTTTCTGTCGTTAATTTCATAATTCCCGGAGTCATCAAATCTCTATTGGAACATTCTCTATCTGCTTCCACAATGTCATCAGTGAATGGTGATACTCTTAACAATATTTCCAAATTTTGTATTTTTTACCAATAGTTCCTTGTGCTTGTTTGGCTGAGCTATTTCCACAATTCATTTGTCTCTAAACCCATTTTTAATCACATATTGTGTAGACCCATAACTTTGCATACTTTTCAAATCACTATCAACCAAGTCTTCTCTCAAAATATCAATTTTGTCCAAGTACACTATTATACTACTGTAATTATGTCATATTTTAAGAAAATCGAAATTAAAGTGGGTAAGTTTTAATTTTTATTGCCTAAACTTTAATTTCTAGTACTCATCCAAAGTCAAAATTTTTAACTATACATCTCATATCACTACTCATTATTATCCACATATCTCGTGGTCGCTATCACTATTTAACCTAAAACATTAGCTTTTAAGCAAAATAAAAGTTTACCCGAACATCGCTTTTCTAATGACATGCTACTGATCCTTATTTCTTTATGGACCTTCTGGTTTCTGCATCGAAAGAATGGCTCAGTGGTTTGGCTTATCTTTGTCTTCCATTGATTTGATTTACCCAATGACTCATTCCCTCATCAAAGAGATTCCTCAAAATTCAATTGATTTTAATTTACGAGTTATGCAATAGAAGAGAATTTGTAGAACATTGTGGGATGGCTATCAGTTTTTGCTAATGAATATTAGACACATAATATTGTTGATGGTGAAGATATGTGTGTATAACACATTGTTTTGTGGCAATATTAGGTGTAGATGAGAAGAAAGAGAACAGCCAGGAGGCAATTTCATCTGTTCTTTCTGGATCAGGGCAAAGTGATGCACAGAAGCAAGCTGCGGATACTTCTGGTGATTTGATAAATCTTCAATATTCTAAAGAAGCCATTGTATTTTTTTTGTCATTTTCTGCTTTGTATACCTCAAAACCCAACCCCCCCTCCCAACACACACACCCCAAGAAACCACACACACAAAGACAAGGAAGAGAAAAATAAAAAAAATAAAATAATAAAAAATGAAGAGCACCAAATAACCAAGTTTCTTCTTGTTGAGATGCCGAGTTTATGATGTAACGAAATTATTTGGAAAATGCTATAAGTACACACACTTTTGTGTGTGTAGTTGTACCACACCCTAATAGGGTGTGTGGAAAATGACCATATTGCCCCCCCGAAAGTGGCCCTTGTTAGAGTGTGGTAGAGATGCACGCAAAAATTGTGTGTACTTCTAGCATCACCCAAATTATTTATAACCCAAACTTATCCATAAACGTTGGATATATGGTATCTTAAGGAATTTGCCACTGAAGTTGTACTTGGAGGGGAAATGTACAAAAAATCTTAATTTCTAAGTTGAAATGATAATAAGGGTAGGGATGAGGAAAAAGATGACATGTTGTTAAGGTTGAAGGGTGCCTTCTCGAAGCACGTTTAAACTTGCGTGTCATATGGGTACAAAACTGGAGAAAGCAAAACGAAAACTTTATATGGTTTTTACAGAGGCATTAGGCATATAATACCTGTATCATCATCTTCTGTTTATGATCAATACTGAAATACTAATATGGAGAACACTGGAATTGGATCAACTGAGGAAGACTGATCTGAGCGAGACAAATTCGATCAACTCTAATTGTCAAGTTGTGCAATAGAAGGGAATTTGGAGAACACTGTGGAATGATAATTGGCTTTTGCAAATGAGTTTTCCACATTTAGATTGATGAATGATCAATGTATGAGCATATGACACACATTGTTTGTTGCAATGTTAGGTGTACCTGAAGAGAATGAAGACAGTACCCATGGACAAAGATCTCGGAGAAGAGATGAACAGGAGCAACCTGCTGAGTTACTTCCTACTGCTGGTAATCTAATGACATCTCCAATATTCTCAAGGGATTGTATAGTTTTGTGTCATTTGCTTCATTATACCTCAACACCCCTCACCCCGCAATGCGCCACCAAAAAAGAAAAAGAATGTCGAATGATTAGAGGGAAATAAAGCCACCAATAAATCAAGCTTCATCTTGTTAGATTCCAAGGTTATGAGGGCGATGGAATTATTTATGCCCCACTCGTATTTGTAAATGTCAGATATATGGTGTATGTAAATGATTTGCCTCTGAAATTGTGAGGAAATGTACATTACATCTTTATTTCTAAATTGAACTAATATCAAGGGCAGTCAAACGGAAAAAAATGACGTTATACATTGAAACTTGTATGTCAATTATGGGGAGAAATTGGAGAGAGCAAAATTGAGAGGTTTGCTTCTATATGGTAACCTATGCTACTCTTAATTTCCCTACATATACCATCGTCTGAATCCTGTTGGCCCCTGCCCCCAAAAAAAATAGTCACTAATGTTAATTGTCAAATTGTGTAATAGAATGCGATTCTGGAAAAGAAAAAGTGGAAGATGTTGTGGAGGAAGTTGGAAATCCATGCAAATGTAGAAAGAGAAAATGCAAGCATAAAATTGATTCAGGTGATGTGAAAAATGTTCCTGCCAGTCGTCCTCCTCTTAGACGATCAAGGAGACTTGGCAATACATCCTCCAGCGTACGGGGGAGAATAAATGATGATATATTTGATCGCTGCTTTCTGTAAGTGGTAAAAATTAGTCTCGTCATATAAGGAGGTGTTACAAAATAATTTTAATTTGCGTTATATGAATGGAATTTCTAATATGCAGGAAATTATGGAAGGATGCTCCTCAGGAGAAAAGGAATTTGTTCTCCTTTATGGGATGTTTATGGTTTAAAGCGTACACTCTTGAGAATAAAAAAGAGAGAGTTCTCACATGGATTAAGAAATTGAAAATATTCTCGAAGGATTACGTTTTTGTTCCAATTGTTATGTGGTACAATCGCAAGTTTTTTTTTTTTTGTTACTACTTATCCTCGTACCTAGTAATTGCTGATTCTGATACTGTTTCATTAGGTCTCATTGGTATCTAGTAATCTTTTGTCACCTTGGCGAATGCCTGGAGTCAAAAACTAGAACTCCGTGCATTTTATTACTGAATTCACTGAGCAACCTGGATAACGGGGTTGAACCTATAATAAGAAGGTACATTTTGAAACGAGTAGCAGTAATTTAAAATGACATTTTTGTCCCTATGTGTCTGCAATTTTATTATCTCCTTCCACAGGCTTGTTGCAGACATATTTGAAACTGAGGAGAGGTCGGAGAACGAGGAAGAAATTAGAAAAATCCCTCTTTTGACTCCTAAGGTAGATTTCTTCTTCATGTTTAATCTTTATATCATATTTGAATTAAGCATTTAACTGATTGAAGACACAATTGTCAGGTTCCACAGCAGATGAACAGTGATGAATGTGGCGTCTTCGTTCTACTTTATGCACACCTATTCCTGCTGAATGCACCAGAAAATTTTAGCAGATTTGATGGCTACCCTTACTTTGTGAGTTCCTTTTCCCATGGTCTTGGCTATTTTCTTGAGAATTAGACCTTTCACGATTCAAGCCTTTTTTTTTTTTTGTTCTGGTTATTGCATTACAGATGAAAGCTGGCTGGTTTGGAATGGAAGAATTGGAGGACTTCTATAAAAGATTGGAGAAAATTGAGGCCGAAACTCGCGATCTGTAAGGATCAACTTTGGATCACAGATGTTGTCTATTCTATTAAATTTGATCTCCCACCCACGGTGGGCGGGTTATCCCGTCCACCTGCCACACCCCTCTTACAGGTGGGTGGGGTAACCCCACCTACCATGGGTGAGAGATTAGCTCTCGTATTATTTAGATAGGGATTTCGGGACATTTATTTCCGAGCTCATTGGACTCTATGGGGATAAATAGACTTCGTATTTGGTGGATCCATGACAAGTATCAGAATCAACCTCGGAAATGTGGATGTTATGTTTCTAATCTTTTCTTCAATTGAATTTTCTCTAGGTTCCAATTATATAAACCATCTTTCTTTTCTTTCATTTACGAATACCTTTGTACCATTCAATATTTATTTGATTTACTTTGCATAAAAAATTTAAGTGGGTGTAAAATATCAAACAAGATTATATAATATTTCTAAATTCTAATCTTTTAATATTAGGACTTAATTTTTTTATGCAATTTCTTGAAAAGATCATTTTCTCCATCATAAGCTTTGATGACTTATATCGTGTTGGCTTTGACAGTTTTTCTCTAAATTTTGCTAAATGTTTTCATTAGTTTTAAATAAATGCATTTAAAGCTTCAGAAAATAAAAAATAAAAAATTTTGCATTTAAAAATTATGTTTTCTTTACCCTTAAGACAATGTCATATATGATATGACACCCTGTTATGGCATATTTCACTATAGTGAGAATTTAGGTAAGTTCGTAAGGATCAATTCGCGAAATTTTGGGTTGATATAATGATAATTATATTGCGTACTATGGTAATATTCTATTGTCAGTACAAAAACAAAAAAAAAAAAAAAAAGCAAGAGAGCCCCCCCGATGGTGGGGGGACTTGCATTTGGGGGGGGGGGGGGGGTCTCTCTCTCCCTCTCTCCTATTGGCAGCAAAAATTTGCCGCCAAAGCTAAGATTCGAAGCCAGCCGTTGCATACCATACCCAATGACTCTGTTTAGGTAGTAGGCCCCAGGCCCCGCACTATCTCGATTTCTTAATATACGTAATAAAAAATGGATTTGTTTCTCCTTCCCACTATGGGGAAGATATCTTCCCCACAGTGGAGAAGAGAGCATGACTCAATAAAAAATACTACATTAATGAAAATTACATCAAATACTTGAATTGTTTTTTCAAATTGCAATTATTTCCATTAAAATAAAAATTGATTTATACTTTGTATTTATTATTGGCACATCCGAGTCAATTTCACACCATTTTGACTCATTGACATGTTCAACGCGGGTGGGGTAATCTAAGGGTTTAAGTACAAAATCAAGTGTGGTGCAAAATTAGCAGAAGTCGATGATGGAATTGAAAGAGAGAACATCGAAGACTTGAGCGATGAGGTCGTGGCTATAGTTTTTGTGGAGGTAAAGGGCTGCGGATGTTCAAAGCTTATTCATCTACAGAGTGCAAAAAGTACACAGTGGGATTGTCCACCGTTGATATATGACTGCCTTTGGCTTGTTTATGTTAGAGTTGTGAAATCATTATTTTTGAACTCTATTACTATTCACCCAAGTTTTATGAAATCATTATTTTTGAACTCTATTGACAATAGTTTTCCCATTGAAATTTCAATTCGAGTTATGAAATCACAATTTCTCAAATTGTTGTTGAAATAGATTAGGTTTATGATTCAAATTGTTGTTGAAATAGGTAAGGCTTAGGATTTATACTTTATCATCACTAAAATTGTTAAGTTATCAAAGATTGGCTTTATCGGACAAGTCAAAAGACAGCCAAGTTTATACCTCACCCTTAAGTTGAACACTAGGATTCTAGGGCACTGTTATGCTTGTGATATTTGACGAAGACACTTGGGCAAGTCCTTTTATACCAAGCTAATGATCTCTTAATTGAAGAGATTTTTTGATACATCGATTAGTTTATCCAAGTTGAGCTGCTTTGTGCGCTCTCCGTCTCTCATGTGTCACAGATTTGGATAATTTCCAACCTCCGTGTAGCCTTCACCCCACGATGCATCCCAATGAAATACGAATACTAGCGAAGCAACCTCTTTACCCGCTGCTTGCATTCCTAAAGTGTGATTATAAGAGAAAACTAACAAACATAAGAATACACTCAATTGTATGTATGCTTGCTCTCTTGGTTAACAGCTACAAATGAATGAAATCTATTTATATCATCACCTCCTCAGAATGGACGGTGGGGATTGACTCTATCTGAGGCTAAAATCGATCCCCTAAAAGACTTTACATATTCTGTAAAATCGATCCCCTAAAAGACACATATGCCATAATTGGCATATGTGTCTTCCTTTCAGTGGTGAAGGTCATAAATTAGATCCACAGTACATACACAATGAAGATACAGAAAGCAGTACATACGAAGCGGTAGCCATGGACAGTGTAGACGAAAATACAGATTCAATTCCAGATACACACAGAGATTTCTAGAGCTTCTAGAAAAAGGACAGCACGCCCAATACTGTATATATTTTGAGTCATTTGTCTAGATATATAGGTGTCTAGTCGGCTAAGTAAATGTGTAAATACGTGTCCCTCAATTCTTGTTTTTAAACATGTGTCTTACTATTTTGTTGGTTTTGTAATTATAAGTAGTGATAGGTGTCCCTTAGGTGTCCCTTCAAAAAGTACATACGTGTCACCTTTTATTTAAAGTTTTGTAATAATTTAAGGCTTAACCGCCTTGGACGTGTCTTTGTTCTTTTACCATCGCTACCCCTCAAAACTTGTATATAAAGGGGTTAGCAATTCATTGTAAATCATCGATCGACCAAATACTCAATACAAATTTGCATTTTCCAATATTATGGCTTTCTAAATTTCCTTTTCCCTAACCTAGCAATTCCCTTCCAGTTACAAGCCTTTATTTTCTCGATCCTTATAATAGTTCTTGATTAAAAAAAAAAAAAAAAAAAAAAAGAGGTAGCTTCAGTTCGGGGCCCTGTACAAATTGCAGCCCATACCTCCACTGTATAATAGTAAGTTCTCTTTTAATTACTTTGTTTACCTTGTTGCTGTTTATATGTTTATTGTTATGTATATATATATATATATATATATATATATATATGAAGCATTCTAAAATCCTATCTAAGGTTATCTCTTGGGATGCTCTAGAATCCTAATCTTTCTAGCAAGCTTCCTCACAATTCTAAATGCTGCCTTGAATGTTTGACTATCGAATCTTCTAACACGTATGCTCTCTACTAGAACCGACTCGCAACCTTCCCGAATCTTCCGCAAGCCTGAATCTCGTCCTGTATTCCTTTGACAATGCTTGTTGCCAATCGTTCATTCACGAATCATCGCCTTCATCAATCCGTGACTCAGACATCGTGCTCCGTCCACGCATTCGTGTAGCCTTCATGCACCATATTGCCCCATCCTTGGACAAGTTAATTGGTCGTCTGTTGACGGATGTCACGGAGCGTGACACATGACTCACCCGCCTTCTCCACTAAAAGGCTTTCGTTACTTCTATGTTAAATAATGAAATCAAGACACTCTTCTGGGGCTCTCAAGCAACTTTAGGTTTAGGCTCGCGATTGTGCAAGCTTTCAAGCAACTTTAGGTTTAGGCTAGCGAGTGTGCAAGCTTTTTCTGAACTCAAGCTGGATTGGATAAGCCCAGACAATTTAGTCTTTCTTCATTTTTTTTTTCAAAAAATTTTAAAGGATGGTTTTGAAAACGTCCTCTTTCGAGGGTTTGGGACAAACTACATTCAACGTAGGCGGTTAAAATTGTATATGGATTACAAAAATATGATTTGTAATAGAATTACTTTGAACACAAAAGGAAAGAACTTTATTGACAGGCTCTCCTGTTTTCGTCTCAGCTAGTCTTGAATAATCATTTTGGTAGTGGGATAAAAGGATTGGCTGAAGAGACCTGAGCTGCCCGCCATGTGCTCTCCAGACTGTGCCAAGCTAGAATGTTTGGCTAAGCTTAAAAGTTTTCTAAATTATACTGATTAAAATTAGGAATAAGTTCTTGATTTGATAGCAAGAAAATTAGTTTAATGTAAAAGATACTAGCCACAAGCATAAAAATCAGTTTAATGTAAAAGAAACAAAAAATTTCCATTTCCATTTCCAAATTGCAGAAATCATAAATTACACGTATCCCAATCAAATGTTGGTTGTGAAAAAATCTCATAATCCAGAGTTCCATGAACAACGCTATCAACATTCTGTAAACCTTCCAACAAAGCAGGCTGAAGGCCGTCGTGATCCGACGGCAACAGCTTATATATCACCAGCAACCCGAGCGTAAATATGGCCTGAAGCTTAGTAGAATCTCCATTCACTGAAAAGAACAGTAACATAGCAACGAGGAACATGTCAACACAAACACGCATGATGCTCAACACAGTATCCATCAATCTCCCATCATTACCAGCTGGAAAACCTCGTACTCTGTACACAAACAGGAAGTTGTATTTATCTACAACGTACCTATACCCAAAATAAGTTGCACCCACTGGAACAACGAGGGGCGCAAAGGAAGAATATATGAGCGTAAGGGCGAATATGGTGAGATTGAAGGCGTAGTATTGTGCAAAATCAAATGTTTGCTTTGGTACTGGTGAGGTTCTGCTGAATGGAGGATAATCTGAAAGATCATGTCCTGAGAAATCCATTGCAGTTGGAGATGAATCATTTGACAATGCATTATTTCCAACCAAGATTTCAGATGTTCGTTCTGTTATAAAGGGTCTCTGTAAGGGATCTTCGTGATTTTGTAGCTGATAATCTTCAGCTCGTTCTGGTACAAGCTGGAGCATGTCGTTTTTTCTAAACTTCTGAAGTTTCTTTTTATCCAAGGGATTGGAGCTAGTAGGTCAAAAGATATACCCAAGAATGTGCATGTAATCAGAAATGCAAGAGAAGAGAGGCATGATTTGGACAAGAAAGACGAGCTCATATACTGTTCTATTCGTTTGCAATCTTCACCATCCAAATAACATCTGCTCATCTTTAGAATAGCACTCTCTAGTGATGACTCGACCAGAGCCCGCAAGATAATGAGGTTAACCAGGAAAAAGCAAACCATCTTCAACAATGCAGCCCTTTGCTCACTCGACACAGTAAGATGACGTTCGAATTTGGACAGATAAGAAAGAGCTGACGGTATTATTATGTACATGCTGATGAAAATCATAACATTTGGAAGAAACTGAAATATAATGGTCGCAAACCAGCTTGAACTCTGCAACCAAGTCAACCACATTTGAGCATGATCTATTGCTTCTGCATTAATAATCCTTGCAGCACTAGTTATGGCAGTAATCACAGCAAGAGGAGAACTGAAGAACAAAAGCAGCAACAACAAGCACGTGTTTACAAGTACTCTCCTGAGTCTCAATGAAAATTTTGATGACCCTAAATGGTTCCAATATATGTCGCTGGCCAATGGAGCTCTCTCGACCTTCCACTGGTTCCTCTGTAGTTGCAATTCTATCAATGAAAAGAACCTCCCAATCCTCCTCCTTTTCTCATTGCGAAAATCTTGAACAGCCTTATTTGCAGTGTAAACATCCTTAAACACCACAAATGCGACCCCAGCACCCCTTGCTCGCCCTTCTTTATAAGCCGCCATTTCCATCTCAAGATCGGCTCTCCACTCTTGCAACTTCCTAAGCTTCTCCTCATCGGAAAAACCCAGTTCATTGAGCACACTGTACCACAAATCCTTCAATCTCCTCCAAAGAGAACAAATCTTCTCCTGAAATCCCCTTTCTTGAAGTCCATCATCAAGAAACTCACCCTCATCAATCAACCCTCGTGATTCAATATTTGCTACCAGCTTGGATATATTCTCCCTAACCTTCACCAATTCGGTCGCCAAATCATCTAATGCACACAAATCCATAGGCACAACCACTTTATAAATCTTACCAGGATATTTATGCTGAAAATATTCCACTAGTGGGGCACTATCAAACCCCAAACTCTTTGGTATCCCATGAACCATTATAGTAAAAATGGCACTTGAATTCGAGGTGGGGTCGCTTGGATTGCCATACCCATCACGAAATCTAGTTATTCTCAGCCTACTTTCAATATCATTTATACCGTAATGTACCAGAAGAACAACTACTACAACGAAAATAAAGTGAACCCAGAGCAAAGGCGAACCTTTATTGATATGATTTATGGTGGTCTGCGAGAATTGATCGGAAATTGGGGCTTTTCCGGCGTAGATATTGACGGGGAGCATAACTGCAACTGCGAGGGTTGCAAGGATGAGGAGAATGGCGGAGCTGCCGCCCTCGATCAGGAGGAACTGAGCGGCGTCAGCACCACAGTGGTGCGCAATTTCACGGCTGGTGGCATGCCACACCGCGAGCAGCTTGGAGGCGATGGCGGTGGGGCCCGGCACCCGGCGGTGGTCGCTACGGAGCTTCACAAAAACGAAGATCAATAGGCAAGTTAGAGCCCCAACGGCCGAGATATTGAGCAGGTACTGGATGTTCCCATACCATGCGCCGTCAAAATTTGCGTCGCCGCCGTCTCCGGTGGACGACGGCGGTGGAGAGAGGGTAGCGTTTGCCAAAGAAGGCGACGGTAAAGGTGGGTCCATGGGGAGAAAATTCAACAAAAATTCTGCGTTCTTAATCATTGATTTCATAGTTAGATTTGGATTTTGAGATTCGATTGCGATTAGAGGATACTGTCATCTGGATTCATGTGTAGACCTATGGGTTTAGGGAGGGAGACAATTGGAGCAAGGGAACAAAGAAGACGAAGAGGACTCAAATTACAAAGTGGTCCAGGGAACGGCCTAATATTGGAATGGAAAATATTTGAAGTATATTATTATTTTTAAAAAAGGAAAATGGAGGTGATAACCAGAAATAATTTTTTTTTAAAAATGTTGTGACCAGGGTCAATACCGCGTATTTTATGACTTGACGTTCTGTTAATAGTCTGCATTAATTAATAAATAATTTAATAAAATAAAAATTGAAATATTGCTTTTTTTAAATAGAATAAAATTTTAAATATTGATGACATGCTTCTAGACATACATTTGTATTCTAATTTGCAGGAGATAGTGTACAGTTGCAATCTTCATAAAATTTTGAATATATTTATGAAAATTTTGAAAAAAAGAAGATGTACATTCTACAACTTTCTTCTCTTGTCAATAGTTGACACGGATAATTTTCTAATCCAACGTAGGAGTGGGTGAGGTATATTGTAGACCTAATATCGATTTCTGTATTTTATCAACTGCTAATAGAAGAGCAGAGCTCCTATAATCTAATTTTCATTAAATATAATAAGTCAATTGTGTTAACTATTTTTGTGCATGTGCGCATTTTTCCCCGTAAATTGATCAATATTTTTGTCTTTAAAACTTAAGATGGATTTAAGCAAGTGAGTGCAGATTTAAAACTTGTGTGACCTTGAAGAATATAGTTATTTGATTATCTTTGCTCATTGTTCTATTGTTGAGTGTTAGATTTAGATACTAACTTATGTTGTGAATATTATTATTACTTCCTCCGTCCCGCAAAGATAGTCTCATTCTCTTTTTCTATTTGTTCCAAATTATAGTCTTATTTCCTTTTATTAGGATGTGCTAAAAATTTAATTTTCCTAATACACCCCTAGTTAATTATCATTGAAAAACCATCATTTAAGTTTCCCAATCTTTGAATTAGTCAATTTGCTATCCGAATTTTAATTACTTTCGTAGTACTAATTCCAAAATGGGAGATGTTTCCCTTATCCCCCCTCCCTAGTCATGCATTTTTTTTGAATCTCGAGCTAAAAGTCTTGACAGAAGAAGCAAGTATATTATGAGTAAATGACAACAATTCTAACGTGCAATTAGTTCATTACTGATCAATATTTTATCATGAATTTTATAGTTATAGCCTTGTTTTTATATGCTTGAAATTCAAATCAACTTTGGATTGAATATTGAAGTGACGTTATTATGTCAAAATTTACAACGCCATGAACTGCAATGGAAAAGATGAGCAAGAGTCCGTTAATGCAATTGACAACTCTCGGACAACAACTAACACTATTCACCATGTCTTCAATGAATCAATGAGGCCATTACTTGATTTGAATGCTCCACCAAAAGAAGATGGTTACATTTCATGGCCACAAGAATGTCAAGATGTTATTTCTCGAATGTTGAAAATCTATCTTCCAAAATTCTGCAAGTGATTTACTCCTTTGTAATTCTTGATATTTAATTTTCTATTATGTTTGTTGTCAACTCTTCGTAATAGCTAAAGTGAAATTAATTCGTAATTAACTCGGCATATCTTCTGCATTATTGATTAGGAACTCATTATAGTTTGCCGAACAAGAAAATCTAAAGAAGATCATTCTTAAACAAAAAATAAAAATAAATAATGAGATTGATTTCAAATTATACCAAATGTTCATATGGAAAACCACAATGGTACACACAGCCAACAATTTAGTGGAAGTTCTTCAACCCAAGGAACACACTGCATGTTAACAAAATAATTAAACAATGGAACACTAGTTGTAATTCTAGCATCTCGGAAAATCAATGACGAAAATTGTAGAACTCCATTTTTAAATTTTTTTTAAAGAAAACAATAGACCTCCATCATATCAAATTGTAAAGCATAACAAAAAAAATCTAGCACAAACCTCATTCCCTATATACAAAAAATTATACTAAAGGTTGAGCTAATGGTATTGTTAACAGTTAACGGTCAAAATACTAAAGCCATAAGCATCAGAGTAAACACAACAGTGGTGTGAAATTGTAACACCATTAAAAGTTCGCCTGCAATTGAATGAATCTTGTCCCATTAATATCACTATCAGTTACATTAAAAAATCTCAACTCTCAAGCTAACTAAGCATCATATCAAATTGTAAAGCATAAAGATGCTCTTGCATCGTTGAAGACTTGCACATTATACTCGATAGAATCCGGTAGCTGTCCACTATTAATCAATCTTTGTTTACTCATGTGTGGAATCTTATAATTATTGCCCACACAAATTTGTTATCACCTCAACCATGCACGATTGTAAAGTAAAAAGAAAGTTTGTTTAAGTCCTCAACGAATGTCAAATCCATCTTTTGTTGCGGCTTCAACGAACTTGGGGTCATTAACATCTAGATGTGGCTTGGCATTATCTTTGTTGAATGAAGATTGTTCTCCAATTAGAAGATGGCTATTTTTCTTTGATTGCCAGCAAACAATTTTTCAATAAAAAAGATCGAATAACTTCTTTAATTATCGACAAAATTGGCTTCATCTCCAAAGTACCCACTTTTTGATTCTCACTACTCCGCTTTGCGGGTTCCTTATACACAAATGGCTATATTCCAATTTTCCCATTGAAATATTCGTTGGAAATTGGATCAAAACGTGGACGAGCAACGGTTGAAACAAACATTATCTTGGGACTATATCTTTTACTTTTGCATGTATGGTATGGTCCTATCTCATCCGAATGAAGATAGTACTTTTGCGTCGACTTATGCAAGTAAAACCACTTTTCGCCAATATGAATATAATCATGCATGTCAATAAAGTAAGGTGTAGATGCATTAATCATACATTTGTCAATCATTGACAAGCAAAATCCTAGCCTTACTTTCTAGTTTTCATCAATCAAATACGGTTTTATGGCATTTGAATGTGGCTTAATACATCCTTCCTTGATCTTTCTATGCACGGTTGATTTGGGTGTGTTCAAAGTCGTTGATAACGGTCTCATATTAGTACAACACCGAAAAGGAATGTCTTTAATCCATTCTAAATTCAATTCAACTCTCTTGCGTCCAACCCTTTCCGAAAGCCTTGAAGGAAAATCCGATACATCACCGTTAGTTGAATTTGAAAGTTTGGCTTCTTTCCAAATTCTATGAATTGATTTTCTACGTATAGAAAAAAAGTTGGCAAGTTTTGAAATAGCTCCAAATGGTAGCTTTCCATCATGGGTTTCTCAAAGTAGCATTTGGAAAATAGCTCTTTTCGTTTGCACGTAAAATTTTTCTTCTTGTATCCTCGATGAATATTTTGTACGTGATTGCATCTTGCATTGCCGGGTTATCAACATCTTCTGGATTTTGGTTTAAATCAAACTGAATACTTTGTGATGAATCTAAATCGATATCATCGTGTGACGAGATATTTTCAGGTACAAGATTTAGATCGTTTGGAATTAATTTGAGAAGAAGTATTCATATTTGGCTTGTGATGCAACTATATTTGATGTTGAGTTATTTATAGTGTTCCACGGGAAATTTTGAATGAATTACTGGCTGGTGAAATGAAAAGAATCTGAAAAAAATGTGGCGCCAATTGAAGATGAATTTCATTTCTTTTACTCTATTGCGTTCATTGTAGAATTATTCTTTACTCAATATTATACCTGATTTTAGAATTATTTTTCATTGTATGGGACTAAGGATGGCTAGTAAATCCAAAATTTGACTCTTCGTTGTAAAAACAGGAATTGGCTGGCCATTTCCAATATGGTGTCTTTAATGTTTAATCTATGAAAATGTGTAAATCATTTATGTAGATTATAAAAGTAATTTTTTATTCAAACTTATTATGATGCGTAAATAGGGGCAATTTAGGAAAGAGGTGTGTAAAATTTATATTTCCATGTACATTAATTTCAATTTCTTAAATAATGTGAAAAATGATATAAAACTATATTTATGGGACGGAGGGAGTATTATTTATCAAAATTGATGGTTGTTGGAGTATTTTGTTACACATTCAACCCTCCACTAGATGTTATGGTCATGTATCCATTTTGAGATACAAAGTGTCTAGCCCTTCTCATTTGTTAAATTGTTGAAAATGAAAGGTGATATGTTGACTTGTATATGAATGTGGTCTTGTCAATTTATATAAATATACAAGGTGTTGACCTCTGGAAATGGGGCCCACAGTTACTCCACACCTTTGTCGTCTTCCGTTGTCCGCTTTCACGCTAAGACCAATCGCTGGGAATGTTGACTGTCGATAGCCACCGTCTGAGCTATGGAAACGACGACAGCCGCACAACTCCCGGCAACCGCGTCAACCCTTCTGTGCAATATCAGTGAGATTTGGTGTGGCCGAAACTACGAAACATGAATGGAGATGCTATGGAGATCCACACCGAAGAGTTGAAAGCTCTTGGTGAGTGAATTAATGGGGGATGGGTTTTGTAACGCCCGCTCTCAAAACATACGTTTATAACCATAACGATTAGCAACGGAAGCTAAATAGCGTTACAAAACCCTTACTCGGTCCAAGCTCATGAGTACTTATTTACACATTTACATCAAAACATAAGCAAAATACATTAAATCATGGCTATTGGACACATGCAAAAGCGGCCTATACAGATCGGGAGCTTCCTTTGGTTTCCCCTCCACGTCACGTCCTCGAGGATTCCCCTCCGTCCCCAAGTCCACGGTCTCGAATCTGGTCACCTATAACACATCATAACACATTGTGAGCCACGAGGGCCCAGTGGGGAACATATCCATATGCAATGCATGACATATTCGTACTCATGGGCCCGTTGCGAACCATATGTTTATATTGGCGCCGTTACGTACATTCATACTTTAATTGGCCAGACCCCAATCCTTTGAGGGACCTCCATTTGGGCCAATTGTCTCAAACCTTTGTGAGACGAACATTATATACACATTTGGTTGGCAACCCTATTCCTCATTTTTCATGCATGACCATGCTTCAATGTATACACATAAATAAACACATGTAACATCATATGCATATTAACATAAAATGGGTCCATAAACATCAAGATTCTACAAACCCCCAAATTGAGTATCTATATGCTATACCAACCCTATAGTCATATCTACTCAACCAAAGCATCAACATCATTAATCCTACCCTAACAATTGTCTCTTTACCTATTTATTGCAAACCAACCAATATTAGGGCATAATCTTACCTCAAAACATTTTAAGTGCTCTACTACCCACCTTAGAAAGATAGTACCACCAAGGAAGAACTAGGTAGAGGATGGACTTGCTTGCTTCTTCACCTTACTCCTTAAGGACTTGATTAATCTTCTAGGCCAACACTTGATACAAGTATGATATGTGGATGGATTTCTAGAGATGGAGGACCTCCAAAATGTCTTAGATGTATGCTTGGCTCGAAAATGAGGGTAACCATCAAGAAAAGTGACTTTTTGACCAAAAATCCATATCTGCCGACTTAAAATTACGGCCGTAAATATCCTATTCTGTAGTAAATTCCAAAATTACTAGAACTCATTAAATTATGGTCAGAATCAAGCACACGCGATCCGCTTCTGTCACGCTGACCAGAGGATCGACCCTTTAACCTTCATTCTTGACTTACGACTCAGTAACTATAAGACTTACTAGTAACTACCACATTTACGGCCGTAAATACCAAAATTACACGAATCCCGCTTTTTCTGCATTTATCTTCCGGCTCATTCTTGGCGACCATATCTAGTTCCAACATACATGGGGCAACCCAAAACACATCCTAAACATGTCATACCCATCAACACCATCTCACGACATATTCACATCATCACGGCCCATTCCCAAAAACACAAACGATAAACATACGAAATCATATAAAATCGTGACGAGATTTTAGCGGGGCGTTACAGGTTTTAAGCCTTTCAGATTTTCGATCCCCTCTTCCTCTCTTCCACCTTCTATTTAAACTATCTTATGTGGGGGTAGCAGGTGGGATTTTAATGATGACCAGCCACGGCTTAACGGCTGCTGGTTTCGGGTCTTATCATAGGTATGGCCAGACATGACAACACACTGTTGCTTGTGTACTCTGAAGATTTTGTGGGTAGTTTCATGTCACATCAGCCGCAGATGGCCATTCCTATGCACGTGGGTGACGTCGACTGTCAGCGGGCGTCCCCCGATGAACAGGGTCCGCCTCGGCGAGGGGTTCCGGGGCGGCCCGATTCGTAATGATGCCACGTGTCTGAGAAGCCACCTGTGGGCTCCTGCATAGCCTCACCGTGCTACGTGTATGGGGACTTCCCCGTGTATGATGGACCACTCGTGGGGCCCCTGTTTTGTAGCACCAGTAACACAAGGTTTGATATCAAAATCATAGATTAACTAGAGGTGCAAGGTTCCAAATCAACCAAACTAGTCTCCCTAAACGAGCTCAATGCCATCTCCAATGTATTGTGATGAGATAATTAAGCAGCTAACTTAACATCTTTTTCAGCCCGTTCTTCCAATTAAATATGTAAACAAATATCACACTCTTGAACATTCTTGTGGTCCTCTTTGTATCTACAGTCTTATCAATATATTTTTGCTAAAAATTTCCAAGAACAGTAAATTTTTAGCAAAAATATATTTTCTCTTTAATGTTATAACATTTTTCTTTATTTTCAAAAAATACATTTTTAAAAATGAAAATGCATTTGAAAATTGTATAAATCATACAATATAATTAATGGACTCCACAAAAGGCCTATAAATTATACAATATAATTGTATAAAGCCGTTGCTTCTGGATCTTGTGCACAAAGAAGACCTGCATAATGCTCTTACAACCACGAGTGGTTCTAAACATGGGCATTCAAATCATTTTTGATTCTCGATCTGATTCCATTCTTTAACAACGTCTGGGACGTAGAATGCTCCAAGTCAACAAATACATTTTCAAAAATGCAAAAATAAACAATTTTTAATTATTTTAAAAATTAAAATTCGAGAGGTTAACGTAAAAGCTCAACTCATTGCCAGAATTACCTTTGTAATGAAGGAAACGAACATTCGATCCCTTCATCCAGCAAATGCAACGAGGGAAAATGTCCATCGGAAAGCGAGGTACAAGTTTATTCTCTCCAAATCTCCTAGCAGACGAAATTTCTATGGTTTTTCTCCACTTAGGACTGGGTTTATATTTGTATTTATTTTTCTTTTTTCTTTTTTGGGGTGGGGATGAAGGTGGTAGCGAATTGCGTTAACTTGAACTTAATTGTTTTCTGAAAATGAGGGCTTGAGGGGAACTCTGAGAAGGGGTTGGAAAGCAAGAATCAAGATCAAAACAATGGTTTGTACTTTGTTCCTATCCAGCATCTACTCTCAATTTTTTTTTAGGTCTGATAATAAATAAAAAAATGAGGGTTTAATCAATCTGTGCCTTTCTTTTTATTTTTCTTGCTTTGTTTTGTTAAGTCTTGCTTAAGCCTTAATATATGTTAACTTTATTGTTTACATTTCAGTGCTGCTATTGTATCTGGACTCTGGAGTCATACAAGTGTATATTTCCTTGAAGGGAGATCAAGAAAATATTGAAGGTAGAGTCAAATATGGGTTTTAATGAATAGATGATTTTTGTTATTTCAATAATCTTGTTTGAGACTTTATTCTTTGTTGGTTTGCACAAGAATTTTTTGAAATTTTCTTCACTATTTGGATTTCATAAGATTTCCATTGATACATTTGATTTAAATGGCAAAATCCCCATTCAGAACCATCAAAATCTTGTTGAAGCATACAACTGTTAGCTTATGGAATTGATTTTAACCTAGTGAAAAATGACTTAACACTAGTTGCTTGGTGGTTGGATTGTTATCACTTTCTGTATGGATTTACAAGTGAAGCAGAGAAGAAAGAACAATGTTAGAGAAAGTTTATCTAATGATTTGTTTCAGTTCTTTTGATCATTCTCTATTCTGTTTCTTGGTACAATAATAAAATACATATTTTTTTGTTTTCAGGGATTTAGTTCACCCTAAGTTTTGAGTTTAAACATTGCTAGTTAATGTTTTGTGGGCTTTGGAAAGATACCATTTTCTGGAAAGAGAGAATAAATTAATATCTAGTCTTGTTTTTTCTCTCTTTTATTAATCTTATTTTTTGTTATTTGGAGGAAATCTATACCTAAGATGTCCAAACATTGTTTCACATGTTTTGGTGATTGAAATCGAGCCATGAAATCTATTTATCCACAATGTATTGCTTGTTTCATCTTCTGTAATTTGTTTAATTTACCTTGGAATTTTGATATGATTAATGATTGTTAGTTAGTTGTGTAACTACAGGGATTACTCCAGAAAGAACTTCCGAAGGACGTCCTTGCCTGACAAAATCCAGACGAGCAAATTGACAGAGTCGAAAGAGAGAAAATAAGCGTAATGATGAATCAAGTGATCCCATCTCGTGTTATTACTTGTCTTCGAAAATCAAGAAAATGACCAAATACAAGCAATACAGTGGGAGGGATGCTAAACTCGTCCATATTCCTACAACACTTAATGTAATTGCTGTGATTTAGTAGAATCGTCCCTGATATTTATTTAGTTATTTTTGTGTTTATTAACCAGAACCAATTTTGAAATAATGTAGGTGCCTATGGTCGTTTCCCAAAGAGAAATTGAAGTCATTTACTTACTTCAACCCTTTATGGTTCAACATGTATTTCGTGGAATACTATAGAGAGGTGGTTTTGAGACAGATCAAGAAGCAGGAAGTATTCTCTACAAACTATGTACTTGTTCCAATTGTTATGTGGTATGTGTGTTGTTTTGAAGTAGTTTTTTGACTTATCCTATGTTGTATCCTATTCCTATGTATTATGTTTTCATGGATTTTTTTTACTAGGTCTCATCGGAGTCTCCTTATCTTGGGTCACTTGGGTGAGAGTCTACAGCAAAAAACTAATTCTCCTTGCATGTTATTGCTGGAATCATTGCATGCTGCGGGCCCTAGACGACTCGAACCTTTGATTAGAAGGTAATTATTTTGTCATCTTATTTTATCTTTTCATGAATGTCGCAAGTTTGACATATATTTTCTTTTGCTAAAAACTATTTTGTACGTTGAATGGTGGTGGAATAACAATGATGAGTGATTTGAGATGTACGATTAAGATTGAAGTTTGATTTTGATTGACTGGTAGAAATAGTTGTTTGGTCGTAAAAAGTTAAAACAAAGAGGTTTAGTTTTATGTATTTACAATTTGTTGTAGGATTGTCTCTGACATATATAAAATAGAGGAGAGGCCAACTCCAAAAGAATTGCTTAAGAAAATTCCTCTATTGATTCCTAAGGTAGCATTCGATAGACTAATTCTTGTTATTGCATTTATTATTACATGTGAAAAAACACTTAAGTGTGGACGAGGAAACAATTTTCGGTTCCCTAATAGAGAAATGGCGAGGAATGTGGCTATTATGTCCTTTACTACGTTAAATTGTTCATAGAGAGTGCTCCCGAGAATTTTAGCGTCTACGAGGCCTACCCATATTTTGTAAGTTATCTTTTCTTGTTTTAGCTTCGACAATAATGTCCATTATAGTCAGATGCAGATTTAGAGTTTGCTTGGTTTTGATTTTTCAAAAATTTCAATTGCGCATTTGCTTTGTGTGTCAACTTTTCCGTACATTTAAATTTATCTCTATTTTTTTTTTACCATACATTCAAAAATCATTTTCTAAAAATCTTTCCCCAACAAACACTCATTTGTTTGGTCTTAGATACTAAGGTGATGGTCACTTTGGTTTTCAATTTTCACTTTTGAATTTCATTTTAAAATTTTTTTTGGTGGGTTTTGGTCGTTCTCAACATTTTAGCCTATTTTCACTAGAACAGCGAGAAGGACTTATTCACAAAAAAAATTATTTTTTTTTTCCAAATTACGTCTTCAAAAATATGAAAGTGATCAAGATTTGAACATTTTAGAAAACCAAACCGAGAACATGCCCTTTTGTTGACAAACTTATTTTCAAAAATTCTTCCAAAGAAATCGGTTTTCATAGAAAAAGTTGTACACGAAACAAGCTACAAGTACATGGCGCAGTGATGTGTTGCCTTGGGGTTTTGATGGTTCATTGCAGATGACAAAAGACCAGTTCACTAGCAATGGAGTCGAGTCATTTTGCGAGACGCTGGCTTCTCTGCTTGTCGATTCTCACAACGATAATGATCATATATCTGTGGACTCTGCCGATTGTGATGATGAATTACTGATAATTGGAGATGGAAAAGAAGGCAACCAGGGAGCAATGTAGGCAGAATAGAAATGGAAAACACCTTTGATATTTTAGGTTATGTTAGTTATGTATATAAAATATAGTCCCACTTTACCACCCATATGCATGCATGGTAAAATGCCTACACGTAGGTGGATGTCCAACACTTGCTCCCCCTACCCACCACCATCCTGGAAAAGGGGGGGGGGGGGTGGGACGACGTGTGGGCATTTTATCATGCCCACATAGTGGGCGAGGAAACAAAACCAATAACGTATATATGTAGCCGTGCTTTTGTGTGCCAAATCTTTTTGTAGTACACAAACTTGGAAATGTTAACCGCTAAATTCAAGCCTTGAAGATTGTTTTGGCCTTTGGTGGACATATGCATATGGCAAATAGGCAACCATTTATCTTTTGGTGCTTATGTATTTTGTTATTGCATATGATAGCCAAATTGGGGTCTAGGTTTTGAGAATAATCAAGTATTATGACAATATATGGGAGATGCTCTGTTTTCCACGTGGGGGGAAAAATTTTTGTGGGCCCCATCGGCCCCCTACCATCAGGAGGATATGCGTGATTTATCCGATTCAATATGAATACAAAAAATTTAAAATTTTTTCTTAGGATAACGTGGCACCAATAGAAGGCACTATGTTGGTGTGGGTACGATAGAGCAAAAGCGGACGATATATAGCCTGTCAATGTCAAGGCGGGGGTGAGTGGACTCCACTGTGGACCCTACTTACATCCTTGTTATTTGATTGGTAAGGTAACATGTCAACAATACCTTATGTAGGCGAAAATGTACATCACAAACTCACTTGGAACATGTTTGACGTAATTTATTTGAAAATTACATTTTTCTTGTATTCATTTTAACTATGGATTCTTCCGTGAAAAATTACCTTTTTGTTTTTTTCTCCATATGTTTTTTTATTGTTCAAGCGAACATTTTCTTACCAAAAAAAAAAAAAAATCTAAAAAAGTTGTCAAATAATCATTTATTGTGTGGCGGGATTTCCGAAAGACGATTTTTCAATGTTTGGCGGATTTTTGAAAGACAACTTTTCAATAAAACTTGAGGAATGGTGAAAGTGAGATTAAGGGCTTGTTTTATACACAATATTTTTTGTTTATTCGAATGATGTGTTAGATGTGTGATTGAAATTAGGAAAAATATATTAAAAAATATAAAATAATTATATGAATATTTGAGGATGATGAGAGAAAAAATTAATAGAAGTTAATGAAAATTTATTATGTATAGAATAAGTTCTAAATAAGGAAAAATTACCTTGCTGTGATTGTGTTTTAAAATAATTTAGAACAAAATGGGTATGCTTGGTAAGCTAAATAAACTAACTTATAGCTTATTTAGTTATAAGATCCTACTAATTAAATAAACTTTATTTGGTTGGAGGACCTCATTTGAAAAGTTCAAACTTATTTGAAAAGCTTTTTTTTTATTAGCTTTTCAAATAAGCTCATGAGCCTTGTGCTTTTTATTCCATTTTTTTATCTCTACAAATTTGTAGAAATATATTTTAAACATATCCTTTTATGTAAATTTCTATTTATGAGCCAACTTATCAGTTATTTTACCAAATATTTTTATTTATATTAGTTAGCTTATCAGTTATTAGCTATAAGCTATAAGCTATTAGCTCTCAATTAGTTTATCAGTTTTACCCTAACTTATCAGTTATAAATTAGCTTATCAGCTAATTCTATCAAATACACCCAATATCTTTTCAAAGATCTTTGCATTATCATTCTCAAATATACAATTTCCCTGTGCTAACATCTTTTACATTAATTCTCTTTATAAAACCTAATAAAATGCATTAAAAAAAAAATAAAATGACAATTTTGTCTGTCTTTTAGAAGTTATACATCAAATAATCAAGTAAAGAAAAATTATCTAAAAAAATTAATATTAAAAACATAGAGTTGCAAATATGTCTTTAATTTTCCGAAATCATGATTCATCTACATTTTAAAACTAGGGCCGCTCTAACGTGCGATGCACGTTGGGTCAAATGTGTGTGAGCTAGCGTAGGTAAAATTTGATCACAGTGAAATAACGAAGTGTAGACCAAAGCAGAAATTTGCACATTAAAGCTAGCGTATACTTGACCAAAAAAAAGTATGTGGTATTTCTAAGAGCATATCCGCCTTGAAGCACCTAACAATAGAAGAAATTAAATAACATTTTTGTTGAAGTAGAAGGCCAAGCAAATTGGATGAAAGTTAATATACACGGTAGTGATGTACATCAAATCGAGTTTAAAGTAGGAAAGAAAATAACATTTTTGTTGAATACAGAATATGTACTCAAGTAAAATATTATTGGAGGACATGACTAAAAAAATAGAAAGGGCTTTGAAACTAAATACAACAAAGGAGTTAAATTTGATAGCCATGTTGTTCCATGCTCGATATCAAGCAGAAGAGAAGATAAAATGTCAAGCTTCATCTCTTTCGGACAGCTGGCAGCTTTCGGAAATGCAGGTAAAATATTGAGCATCAAATAATGTAGAAACCAGTGACATTATTCGACCTCTCAGCATTGGAATGTGAATTGAGCCCTCAAAAGTTTTCTTTAACGTCTCCAAGACCCATGGAGTACGCCAACAGCAAAAATCATCAAATAAAACAAAAAGCGTCTTGCTCATGAAATGGAGGACCATACATTGGAAAAAGAAAGTATAAATTTAAAAGAAGGCAATAAATCAGGCAACACGATAGCGTTTTGTGAGGGAAGTAAAACATTACTAATAGAAAGTATAAGTTTCAAAAGAAGGCAATAAATCAAGCAACACGATAACGCTTTTTGAGAAAGTAAATTACCTCAATATTTTGACAGTTCCACGATAACCGCTATAAAATGTAAGAGGAAAGTAGTCAGATCTAAGTAGAGGACACTAAAATATTGTGAAAAGCTTGAAAAACAAATTTAGCACAAAATACAAATTGAGAATGAAACAAGAACCATCTATAAAAGGAGATAAAAATGCTTGCCAATTTATGACTGATTAAAGAGCGCCAAAGTAGGCACATATGAATAGGCCAAACAATGAATCAAAATTTTAAATTGAACATAATGTTTTCTCACAGCATTAACATAAGACTTATAGCTTCCAAACCCAATACGCCACGATAATCAGAGGAATATATATTAGCAACTTTATAGAGGCCAGTCAAAAGATGTCTATCTTATTTAGGCCAACCAATCATAAGCTGCCTATCTTCTTTAGGCCCAACAAAATGTTTGTTGCATTGGAGGACCAAAATACCCAACCATTTCTTCCTATCGTCAAATATAACAAATACTTGCCGACAAACTATAGCCAGGTTTAGGCTTGAAATGTAGAAACTTGGAATTTCAAATGAGGAGTAAATTTATCATACTTTGGGATTCGAAAAAACTCAAAGATGTTCTCACATTATGGATTGCAAAAGCTTGTTCCTGATCTACAACTTGTCCACTAATATCTTCCCAACAGCAAATCTTTCTAAGAATTGCGACATTTAAACAACAAAAAGAACTTGAATTTCATGATTATCACTCTTGAAAATGTCCCACTTGATTAGTGGAGCCAATCAGATGGGTAGTGTTGCAAAAAAGGTATGCAAACCAGAAAATGGCCCCCGAATAAACGCCATCCCCAAGGCTTTTGACATAGGAAGGGATTCACCTGCAAGAGCAGAATATAAAGCCAAAAAGGAAATTTAGCACAATTTTAATTCAATTCATCCCAAAGATTATGGAGCAGGAAGGGGACATGGTGTATCTTTAAGGGATTACCATCAAGCAGACGAGCATCACCTGGAATTATCCCCTAGCTTTATGCTAATGATGTCACATGGAACAAGAATGGAGGCATCTTTTTCACACCATTTCGCATCACTAAGAACCCACAAATGTTTATTGAAATCCTGAGCTAAGTCAGATAACATGAAAGTCAAATTATATTTTTAAAAATAATAAAAAGAAGAAAAGAAAATCATATGTGTTCATAAACCCATGAGCGTAGTTAATTGGAAATGGTCTCATTCTCAACTCCTTTCATTTCAGGATTGTGCAATACAAATATAAAGTATTAACAAATTTTAAAAATAAAAATGAAAGTAACCTTTTCAACAGAATGAAGGAAGTAATACTAATTTCGTCCAAACTAAATAACAACCAAAAGCAAAAATAAAAATAGAAATAAAGAAAAAACATTTCCAAAATTTCCTAAATTTATTATTACCAAACGAAAGAAACTACACAGTCTTTCTTCTTCGGTTCCTCTTTCCTTTCCTTTCCCATAGTTGGGCTGTCAAACACGTGTGTGTCGTACGGTTTTGGGTGTATAGCACCAAACGTTGAAGTCTCTCCTGAAGACAAAGATAATTGTTTGATTATTTATTAATTATTATTACTCCTTTTTCTCCTGAAAGTTCGGTTTATGTCCATGGATGGTTAATCCATTGAAGAATTAAACATATGGTAAACAAAATTTCAAACAAAACTCTAAGCTTGAAGATAGTTTAGAGCACAGGCACAACAAACAACACACACAATTTGGGAGAATTCGAGAAGGCGCATAAATCTCACCTTGACGGACAGTTTTGAAAGCGCTAGTACAATCGGATGTCGATGAAACCGAACGGACAATGAAGATTTGGCTCGCCTAGAACTCACTGCGCTTCTAAATTCGAGATAATAATCTTCCAAAGGAACAAACTGCAAGAAGATGACAAACCCAATTGGGAACTACAAAATTTGGCACAAATATCTGTAAAATTTAACAAAGCAAACCCTAAAAATAATGGAAGACAGAGAGAGAACCTAACGATTGAAGCGTGGCACGAAACATCTGGATCGTCGGAGGATGATTTCATCGGGAGAAAGAATGACACAGAGACCGTAAAAAGAGAGAAAGGAGTGTGATTGCATCATTACAGAGGGAAAGAACGAAGAGAGTGAAAGAACGAAGGAAGAGTGTGTGTGTGTGTGTGTGTGTGTTCTGGACGCCAGAGAAGGGAATCAAAGGGAAACGGGCAAGTGGTTCGGGCCAAGATCCGCGACAAGGAAATGGGTCAAATTCTAAAAATGTGGCACCAAACGACGTCATTTTGCCTGCTAAATTAACTAAACGACGTCGTTTTTACGACGTAGAATGAATAGTTCCCAAGTTATTCACTCTTATAATATAGGATATAGGATAGGAACTGATAATGTATTTGAGATTTTTTATAAAATCTATTTCTTATTTTTTAAAAGATAAGGTAATATTGTCATCTTGCAAGATTTTAAAAGAGAAAATTGATGTAAGAGAAATTCAGCATTAAAAAAAAGTATACTTGACAATGGAATTTTTTTTTTTTGAATGAGAAGTTCCTTTTTTTGAATGAGAAGCCTCATTAATGAATATCAGAACAATAAATCTTCAAAGGTTCAATAATATAATTGGGAATATCAAACTAACAAATTGAACTAGTTTGAAAATGAGTCTGTCTTGTCGGGACATAAGCGACAACGTTTTCTTATCTATTAACATATAATAACAAACCGAAAAGCTTCGCTCCAATTTTTTAAAAATAGAAATTTTAAATCGAGCGTGTGTTGCACCAAGAATGGAAATGCGTTGAAAATAGAAATTTTTTAGCCTTTTAGGATGGTGTGCACCAAATGTAGTTTGTTTTTCTTATTGGTGCAGTTATCAATTGGTTTGGGCCGTTGGGTCTATTTCACCAAAATTTGCCACCTTTTATCAAGTGAAACAGGTAATGCCAGAAATGCCCTGGACGGATTTTAGAGACAGCTGTCAATACTCGTTGAAAACATTTTACAACCCTAGACTCTCTCTCTCTCTCACTGTTCCCGCCTCCTCACTCGGCTGCGCCCGTTCCCGCCGCCGTTCCGCCGCTGCTTCGCTTACCGCTTCTTGAATACGCTTAATCATATAAATAACCTACCACTCCGCCGGAAATTTCACTTGTCTGAAAACCCGGTAAATTTCCCAAATTTTCGTTCAGTGTGAACTGAGTTTTACTGGATAAGTGTTTAAGAATAAGGAAGTGTGAAATCCTCATTTCCATATAAAATAAAAATGGGTATTGGGGAAAATGAGGGTAGTAGTGGTGATCAGCAGAGTACCCAGACTGAGGTAATCAGTGATGGGCCCCTCAAGTCGCCATGGAAGACTTCCGCGGGAATGGCTGACGGTGTTTCTTCTTCGGCAATTGCGCCTGATTCGGAGTCTTGGCCTGCACTGTCCGACCTACAGCAGCGGGTTAAGAACACTGTTAATGTGGATTCCAATTCTGCCAAGTCTGTCTCCTCTCAGACTCAACAAACAGGCGATGGTGATGGCGCTCCTCCAATTTCCATGCCGGTATGTGCTTTTGGGTTTTGTGCCTTTTGGTTTCGTCATTGTTATTAACTTGCTATTATTCTTTGCTGATTTTAGGTACATGTTAATAAAGCTTTTGTTAAAAGAATTGCAAATCATGTTAGTTGCATTTGTTAAGCAACAACACTCCGCATTCGTTTAATATTGATATCAAAATATGTAAAAAAATGTTCAAGAACCACACCTTTCAAACACTGCCGGGAAGGCTTGAATTCTACAAGGAAAGGTTGGACAGATGTCAATGAAATAATGATAGAGAGCTGAATCTAATTGTACAATCTATAAGTTTACTTTAACAATTTATGTGCTGTTTATTTGACAAACTAATTTTTTCATTGCATGTTAAGAGCAACCGTGTATGCAGATAATGTAGTTAAGAAAATAAATACTTGTCTCTTCGCATCATCTTTTATCTTTTAATATAAGAATTGAAAATACGTCATTTTCCAAATGTGTGTTTTGTATTCTATGAATGTGGGTCATATTCCACAATGTTGATGACAAAGAGGCTGCAGTTATAAAGACAAATGAGAGTTTGTATGAAATGGAATTGATGGCACCCTGCAATACTAACCAATAAATTAACCCAACCTGGTATTTATCAGGTTCCATGGAATAACAGAAGTGTGGAGCATAATTACGTGTTTTATTTATACATTTCAGGCCTCTAAGTAGAAGTCATCTCTTTACTGCTGCTGTGTCTTGTAGACATGTTATTCTCAGCAGCTGGTTTGTGTCAGAATGGTTCCAAGTTGAACTTCTTTGTTTAATACAGTTACAGTTACAGTTATCTTGAATGATGAGTGTGGCTAGAAAAGCCTCCTTCATATGATAGGAAACACTTATCGGTTGCTCAAAACTTACTGCCCCTCAGCACATGGCTGTTGTGTACGCATTGAAACTTGATCATAAGCAATTTGTTATCTTTCCTGACAGTTGTTTTCTGGTCTTACAGGCTATAGCTGAGCATCAGAAGTTGCATGAACGTGGAAATTTCAAGTCATCTCGTAAGCCTTCAAATATGAATACTCATAGAACAGGTCCCAAGCACAACCCAAATGGCCTGCCTCCATTTCCCGTACCGATGCCCTATCGTCAACCAGCAATTGCACCTGTTTTTCCTAATATGGTTCCGATGCAACAAGTTTCTGTTCCTGGATATGCATATCAATTTCACCCTGGACCATTTCTAAGACCTGAAACTCAGCTGCCAAAATCCAATGGCACTAGTCCAGTACAAGGCTTTGCTCCACCAGTTAACGGGGGCTTTAAGCCTTCACCACATCCCGATTCCAGAGACCATGATGCTAAATCTGGTGGAAGAAGACCTAGTCCACATGAGCAAGGTGGCCAGATGAATCCGTCTTGGCATAATCAGCGACCAGTTGTTTCTAGTAACAACTTCCATTTGCATCAAAGCATGGGGCCTAGACCATTTGTACGCCTCTGCATTTGTTGATCCAGCAGGCTTCATTGATGGACCAAACTTTCCAGGTAATTCCATATTTGAATGTGGAGCTTGAGCCTCTGTAATAAATGAAAACAGGTATATTATGCTCTAAGATCCCATTATCCGTGATTATCTCTTAGTCTGCGTCCTTTTCCTTTTTTTTTTTATCTGTTATGGTCTTCTTAAGCAGTTGCTTATGTAAATTATTTAACTAGTTTACTCTTGTACAGGTCCTCCAGGAGCTCTATATTATTTTCCTGCAGCCCATCCTGGCCCTGTTAGAGTACCTTACCCACCATTTATTGTTCCATATCCATTCAACCCTGGAGTTCCCATGCCACCCTCACCAATGTTAGCCTTGAAAGCTAACATCGTAAAGCAAATTGAATATTATTTCAGGTGAATTGCTTGAGAAAAAATCCACAACTGCCAATGTCTTTTCCTTATTTTTTGGTGATATGTACATCAGCCTACAATGTTTTCCTGGAAACGTATCATTGTAGTTTTGTGGTGTCAACATTGAATCACTTTTTGGATATATTTATTTGAGTCTCTTGTTTCCCATGCAAATTATTTTCGCATAAATGGGATCTTAATGGTCGTAGTGACAATTTATACTGACTGCTGTGCTTCGGTTTATTCAATGTAGTAATATTTGTCTGGGACTGTTCATTGTTAATGGAAATATTAGTAAAGCTACATCATCGTTAGAAGTAGACAGAATTTTATGTTTTAACTTCAATAACTTTTGCAGCGACGAGAATCTGCAGAATGATGATTACTTGATTTCCTTGATGGATGGCCAAGGTTGGGTTCCGGTTTCGACTATTGCTGGATTCAAAAGGGTATGTTTTAGTTGTATAGTACATGCTCTGTTAATGTCATGTATTTGCACTGCAGCATGTAATTATCGTTACCGATTTTTTTTTGGATATACTTATTTAATTATTTTTAGGTTTTACTCTTGAAAATTCTACGTTTTAGCATTTGCAGTTATGCACTATGTTCTCCTTTTCAGGTTAAAAGAATGAACACAGATATACCATTTATTCTGGATGCATTGCAAGCTTCGACTACTGTTGAAGTGCAGGTTTAACAAATCCCCTTGCTGTATTATCCCCTGATCTGGTTTCTACGTCTAATCAATTTTGCAGAGATTTCCCGTTTTACTTTGTATTATTCTTTTAATCCTCATTTTCTTTATTGAAATGATTTCCCTTGACCTGCGGTGTATCATATTTCCACAGGGTGAGAGGCTTAGGAGACGTGATGAGTGGTCAAAATGGATTCCTGTTACTGATGAATCGTCTTCCCTAGTTCCAGGCACTGTGAAGAAAGATGACCCAAATGATAATATAAAGGACAGCTCTGAAACAACAAACAAACTTTCTTCTCCAACTGGAAGGTTGGTGGATCACTTACCTTCAGGTGAAGATTCTACAGGAGAGCTGGTTGCTGATTCAGAACAAAAAATAGAGAAGGTTCTATTTGGTAATAAAACCCAAGCATCTGCTGTTGGGGGTTGTAATTCAAGTTTAGAGAATCTTGAGGCTCAAGATAAACATAATGGCATTAAAATCAATAAAAGTTTGAGTTTCCCAACCTCCCCACAAGGATGTGAAAATAGAAAGATTCAACGGCCTTCAAATCGTGCTATGCAGAATCTGGATGACTTATCTAATGACTTTTCAAGCACATTCATGCTCGATGAAGAGCTGGATCTGGAGCAGAAAATAAAGGATCATCCTCCTACCGTAGGAAGGTATTACATACTCTATGCTCATCTGCAATCATGAGGCACCTCTGTTATTGTCTCATTTTAATCTTTTAACCATTGCTAATGAGGACCAGGCCTTCAAAGGATAAACATTGAATTTTGACGCCCTCTTTTTTTGGAAGAAAAGAAAGTGTAAAGACATTATGCTTGATTCATTTACTTGCAACTTGAAGAACACCTATGCCTCTATTTTGCATCATGTACTTCAACAGCTGTGGATTCGTACTCAAGACCCTGAATCTTGAAATGCTCTGGTAATTTATTCCTTGGCAGATAAAAATTATGGGTAAAAAGTACGTGATTTTTTTTTTTTTTGGGGACTAAATTTGTGGTGTGTTCGGTACGATAATCATGATTTCGTGTGTACTGAAGAGTACTGTTCTAATTAGCACAATGGTTGAGATCAACTTCAGTCACAAAAAATTTATAATTTTGAGATCAACTTCAGTCACAAAAAATTTATAATTTTTCTGTTTAAATCATCTTGTGATTTATGTAGGAAGTTGAAAATGGAACTTTAGAGTCTTGACTTTAGGTATCAATCTGTGGGTGTTAGCATTTGAATTTGAATTCAATTCAAATGTGAAATAGAAAGAGAATTTGTGAAAATAAGCGGTAGAGATTTGTGTAGCATATGTGGGACCTAGGAGATATGTGGATGTGATTTGTTTAACCGAATTTAAATTTGAATTTGAACGAGTTTGATAAAATGGACTCAGTTTCTTTAGGCCAAATAAATGAGACCATAAGTCTGCTTGAATATTCAAGGTAAAAATAACAACTTTATTTTATTTTGTATCTGCCTTGGCATAGCATTTGGTCAACCTGATTCCTTTGTCTTAGCAACAACCAGTAAAACGGAGTTTCTGTCAATTCCCAATGTGAGTCATTTTCAAAATTGTCAAGCGAGGATGTTGCTTTCATGGTGAATTGTGCTTCCTATCCCAAGCTCTCAGAAAACATAGAGTTCCCAAATTGTTCAAAGAGAACACAGCAGACCATTTAATTCTGTTGGAAGGAAAAGGAACAAACCGGAGACAATGCACATAATATTACATCAAAATTATGAACTTGAGGCTGCATCTAGGTTGTACTGTCACATTCACCTTTGGTCAATTTGTGGTTGGATCTTTCAAGAATATGGTAAGTTTCTGGAGGACCTCATTGACTGATGAACTTAGAGCATCTCCATGGTTAAACTTCTACACATCTTCCCTCTATTTTTGCCTAGGTGGAGGAGAGATAGAGACACAAAAAAAATTACGGATCCCATATTGTCTTATCTTTTTCTCACTTTTCTCCACTTTTGTGCATAAATTCCCATGCCACCTTTTACATCTAGAAGCCCATCTTCACATCCTCCATTATTATTTTATCATTATTTTTGAATTTGTTTCTACATATCTCCTACTTTTTCAATTTTTCCTCTCTTTTTCAATACACATCCTCTATTCTCTTTTCAATTAAAATAATCATTTGCTTTCTATCTCTCTCCTCCACATCATCCCTTAACATCACATTGCAATGGAGATGCTCTTATAGGTAAGTAATTGCTTCTTACCATGTCATTCCAATTTGATATGGTTCCCGTAATTTTCCCTACCTTCGAACTTTGGAAGTTATTTCTTTGAGTGGTCACTTTTGTGGCCTTTTCCATTTTCTCCTTTGCCCTAGAAATATATACATTTTTCTTTTATTGTAATAAATTCTTGAGAAGTTCAATACTGTATCTAACTTTAAAGCTCTAAATCTCTAATTTTCTTACACAGTTTTAGTGTCCCTCAATGCGTAATTTTCAGCTTATATGTTGTGCTTTTTAGTTTTTCCTTGCATTGCCTGTAAACTTCTCGTGTTCTCACAACACTGTGGCTTATGTTCTTTAAATCTTTGTGTCATTACTATAAAAGAGTGGATGAAGAAGATGAGGAACATGATGATCAAGCTGTGGAGAGGCTAGTAATTGTTACCCAGGCAAGTCCAAGAGCTGCATGAGCACTAGAATTCTGTCATCTTTTTCTCTCTGGAGCAGCTTAAGTCATTCCTGGATCATGCTGTATTTTATGTTAATTATTGTGATGTTATGCTCTTCTTCTGTTAATTATAATTTCCGTTTCATATGTTAGATGATCTTTGCAATCATGATCAGGATCCTCTATAATTGTAGAATGTTTTTTACAAAAATGAGTTCCCACCCTTTTTTTTAATTTAATTTAATTTTTTTTTTCTGAGTTTGTGATTAACATTTTATCTACAACTTTATTTTATTTTTTTCTCTTTGATATTTGCTTTTTAAAGAAGTCAAATACAAGGAGCGCACACATACATATATATATATATATATATATATATATATATATATCAGTTTTAGTTTTTTGTGTTGATTTTCCTGCTTAATGTTGATCGTGTAATTCTTTCAACCTTCTAAGCAAGCCTAAAGTTGAGCATCTGGAAAGCTTTAAAGGTTGTATGTGTAATGATTCTATTTTGTGGAATTAGGTATAGACACTGAGGATATTACCTTTGCTAATCCTGGAATGGAAGGTCACATGAATTATAGGGTTTGATATTGCATAGGCTCTGAATTATTGCCACATCACAATTATTAATGGCAAACTAATTCTGCCACGTCACAATTATTGGTGGAAAACTAGCTGTGTCAGTTTCTGCAATCTAGAAAATCTTGGACATATGCTCTTAGATGCTTGACAAAGTAGATGCAAGAAATCATTTGGATTTATACTAATTCTGGAAAAGAGGGAACTGCAGATTCAAGATTCCATGGCCTGTGAATTATTTCCTTGACAAGCAATTGCTATCAGAACAATAATTCTCTGAATTTCTGAAACATAAAAAATATTGAATATTTTTACTCAATGTCTGATAAGTTAGATGGATGTGTGACAGTCTTTTTACTTCAATGTGCTTGGTGACATTAAAACAACGGTACTAGAACATACTCCAAACTGAAATTCCAGTTTTTGCATTTTCATGTGTCACATTCACAAAAAAATTACATTGTCGTCCCAGGAACATTTGATACCTAGAAATTTGTTTCTGTTTTGATTTACGTAATCACCTTTTCTCATTGAACCCATATTGGTCAGTGTGAAAAATGCTAAGTCACAATAATAGATATCATAATAGGTGACATAATGTTAAGTGGAATGTGTAACAAGCATTGATTTAAAAGCGATGTGATGGGTATAATAACAAGATCGTGCCAAGTATGGAACCCATTCATTTCGTTTTTTTTGAACAATTTGATGGAAATCCTATGCCCAGAGATTTTCCTGAAGATACTTTTGCCAGTTTGTATGTTAGGATGTTAGGATTGTATAACTGCTAACTGGATATCTACTGCAGAATAGTAGGACTGGTGAACTTCATGGCAAAGAGTCAAAAAGAATATCCAGTGAGCTTGCTTCTACCATAAATGACGGTCTCTACTACTATGAGCAGGTTGACTTTAGTTTTCGGTTTTTACTAAAAAAATGTGCGGGAATAGAAAACAATTGTTTCTAATATTTTGCTTTATGGCAGGAGCTGAAGTCAAAACGATCTCATCGTAGAAGGGGTAAGCACAATAATGAAAGCAGGGATGAGACTTCCAAATGTTCCGCTGCCAGTGCTGCTGTACTAAATTCAAGAAATCACGAACATTCTTCTTCTGGCCATGAGGAACCTGGAAATTTTAATTCTCGAAATAAGCAAAATAAAGTCACTTCGAAGCAGCAATACATTCATAAGCAGAGGCTGTTCTCTGGAAACCTTAGAGGTCATGGAAATGTCAAAAGTTCTTTTGGCATTACAACTGAAAGTCCACCTAGTGATTTAGTTGGTTTTTTCTTTGGTTCTACTCCTCCAGATAGTCACGGGTGAGTATGGTCACATTGATATGTTCTTATTGTTCTTCACTAGCTTCAAATAATTTTACATTGCTCAAGTCAGAGGTCTTCTGAAGCAAATAATACACTTCCATAAACTGTTTTCCTCTATGTTTATTGCCTTAATATAAATTTTAGAAATTTCTGAAGTCCAACTCTCAATTTCCCAGGCTGAGGCTTTCAAAATTGAATCCTTCACCTCACAGTAACCTTTCTGGGAGTAGTCCACCTGTTGGTTCAATGCCAAAGTCATTTCCACCATTTCAGCATCCAAGTCATAAACTTCTAGAGGAAAATGGATTCAAACAACAGCTGTAAGTACATCTATATTAAAGACACTGAGGATACAAAATCATGCCTGTATGTTTGGATACATAGGAGCATGAATTTAGCATTTCATATCTGTGTGATTACCTTTGCTATATGATTCCAATATCTTTCTGTTGCTATATGATTCTGATATCTTTGCTGCTCAGGAGATTTTTCAACGTAAGGATTCTTCTTTTCAGGTATAAGAAGTATCACAAGCGGTGTCTTAATGAACGGAAAAAGTTGGGTGCTGGTTGCAGTGAGGTAATTTTATTGGAGATATTTTGCACTACATATTAATTTGCTCGTAGACATGTATAGTCTGACTTAACATTTTTTAGGAAGAAACTGGTGCAGGATATGTGCCTAAAAGAAGGAAATTTTTGTCTAGAATAGTCTTCCTAACTTGTTTATTTTAGTCATATGGATCTATTTGTGCAATCTCTATTCTCATAGAGTTAACCATTTCGACATTGAATTCTGTTGTGCTTTTCCCCTTATTAGGTTTCTTTTTTTTTTTTTTTTTTTGTTTCTTTTCCTTTAACTTCTTTATTAGGTTTCTTTTTTTTTCTCTTTTGTCTCTCTCTCTCTCTCTCTTTTTCTTTTTTTTTTTTTTTTTTTTTTTTTTTTTTTTTAAATAGCTTGTTGTCTTATATTTACCACCTGAGAGAAAAGGCCCAAAAAAAAAAAAAAAAATCCCTTAGAGCTTGCTTTGACAATGCTTAAAATTTAGTGACTTGTTTCACATTCACCCTCAACTGCACTCTTTAAGAAATTGTTATCTCGCATTTCCATTTCCTCCTTTAGCTTTTAATCATGTATCCTATCAGAAAATCACACCCAAAAAAACCCAAACCCCCCCACACACAGAGTTGCCCATTTCTATATCAAACTCTGTTAAGTTTGTTGCAGGCGTCTTTGCACTAAATGTCTGCTTGGCTGAGCTTAGTGCTTACAAGCAGGGGATCCAAAGAATGCATGGTCGAAAAGTAGACAAAAGTTGTTAATTCCAACCATTGTTTATTAAAAAATGTTATCACACCAGCTTATAGAGAGTCAGGCATATGATAAGTCTGGACTGCGCTAGTAGGGTCATCAGAGCCTAAAGTTCCTAACAGGAAGTTTGATATTTTTCAGTATCGGTGACCCTACTGGAAAATGTTCTTTAAGACCTCTTTTGTTGTAAAATTACTCCTAAGCCATCCCTCAAATTTTCACCACATATTTTCTAGACTCGAAAGTCTCATGATGGAATGTCATAGGAGTCTGTATGAACTTGTACAACTGTAAAGCATCAGAGATCTACCATGATTATAAGATAAGCGGAAAGACTAATGTTATTGCCGCCTTCTTTATTTAGCATATATCAAGTTATGTTTAGTTTATCTTATTGGTGTTGAAGGACATTTCATTTTCTCTAAGATTAGTGAATAAGGTGAATCTTCGCTATGAGTGTCTAGCTAATATGTTTTGTTTTTTTTTTTTTGAATGGGAAGTGAATATGTTCTTTTGTGCTGTACTTATCAGTGCTTTTCAGAACTGGACATTTTACTGAATTTCTCTTGTTAAGAAGGGCTTTATTTTGTTCGCCTTCTTTGTTTGTTTGTGTGCAATTACCTAATTTGTTCAAATTTATTGGTGGATGCAGAGGATGGAGTTTCTCTCTATTCTTTTGTCAACTTCTCCATCAGTCTAATTTCGCTAATCTTTATTTTATCCATCCGTATGTTTATATCTGTCAACAGATTAGATATATCTGTTGCTGTCATACCATTGCATCTATTATGTGTGTACATGTTGTTGATATATAGATGGTACATGCAATTCTTGCAGGAGATGAATACACTGTACCGTTTTTGGTCTTATTTCCTGAGGGACATGTTTATTCCTTCTATGTATAATGAATTTCGGAAGCTGGCTCTGGAGGATGCTGCCCATAATTACAATTATGGAATGGAGTGTCTATTCAGGTTTTATAGGTAAGCTCCGTGAAAAACACTTGTGCTATTTTCCTGTTAAGATATATAACTAATTTCGCAAATGATCTGTGTTTTGCATTATCTCATCATTTGTTTTTCATTGTTAGTTATGGTTTGGAGAAGTTATTCAGGATGGATCTCTATGAGGACTTCGAGCAGCTGAGTCTTGACTTTTACAATAAAGGAAGCATTTACGGCCTCGAAAAGTACTGGTAAGTACCTTATCATTACTCAAGTACTTGACTGGTAAAGATTTTACGTTTTTGAACGTTTTTGATCCTGTCTAACTCGGCAGGGCATTTCACCATTACCGGGAGGCACGTGATCATAAAGAACCACTAAAGAAACACCCAGAATTGGATAGATTGCTCAGAGAAGAATACCGTAGTTTGAACGACTTCAGAGCTAAAACATCTGCTGTGAAAGAAGATAGGAACTAGCCTTGAGGCGTTAGAAATTGACGTCGTCGCAATTTTGGGAAGAGGACTAACAGAGGCTGTAGAATAAGATGAAGTTGGTGTTCCATTTGTGTGGAAAATGGAATGTCTGTATATAGAAGTAATAGAATTTTGGTTCCAGCTGGTCACAAGGGCTGTAGGAGTTTTTAGAGTTTTCCAACGGCGTGGAGGGCATCTCCAGTTTTTCTTTTTTCTTTTTCGTTGTTTTTTTTTTACCCCGGATTTATAACTTGTATATAAAATATGGAGAAAACACCAAAAAAAAAAAAAAAAAAAAAGACAAATTGTATAAACTAGAAATTTACGGAGATTAAGAACAATAAGTTTGGAAGATTATTGTTTTAACTTGTGCAAGGCAGTAGCTTATGGCCATGGGTGCAACCGAGCAAGGCAAAAATTATCTCTGTTCTTGCAGTGTTGCTTCCCAATGGCACTGTAACCGGGTGTCCATGGAGCAATTATTCGTACGCATAAAGTGCAGAGATTTTGTTATATGTGCACACAGTGTCCATATGACTTTACATAAGCGATTACAATTTCAAATATGTGCTTACTGCCCTTTTTTTAAAAGTATATATATTCCATATTTCCATGCCATTTCATGGTAATAATAGATTTGAAATTTCAGTGACATGCGTTTACAAAATTGCATCAGTCAGTTTCAACAATCTCATATCTAAATTACTATTGTTATTGCTATCGGTCAGTTTCGAGAAAATCCTCAGTACCCTTCGAGGTACAATATTAATTGAATCAACTCCACGAGCATAGAGAAAAGATGAATATGTTGGTCACCTGATGCAGAGAGGATTTTCTTCGGTTGTCGACCACAAGTTTTCATCAATTTGATCCCAAATTTCATATCTTTTACTATTATAACAGGTGTAAACCAGTTTCAACAAAAATTACGAATGTGAAAAGTCCTCAATCCCTTTTGAAGTACAATCCTAATTGAATAATCTCCCAGCATGCAAAAAGAGAGGCATGGGATCCGGAAAGGTAATGGATATACATTTGTAATGGTCACAAGTAGGTCGACTTAGCTTTTCAATCATCTTATAGACACAAGTATAACATAAGCCAGGAACAAGACGACCACATAACTTTAAGAATTAATCTCATGTAAGAAACTCTTGAAAATGTAACATAAGATGTCAAATGAAATGGAAACGATGTTTCTTAGTATGGATTGGTAATGCAACTAGGATCAATTATGGCCAAAACTTTGATCGGCTACCATCGCCTGCCATCGTGTCTAAAAATTTTTTTTCAAATTGTCAGAGCTCCGTCCCATCATACTGAATCTGGATTTGGTCTCAAATTTCAAAACGAAGGTCGAACGGGGCCAGAAAACGATCTGGGAGCATCATAACTAAGGTGCACCCGGGTGCAATATAACAAGCCTGATAGCTTATAATCATTATCGGTGATGTGTCAATTACTCAATCGTGATTGATTTGTCATTTTAAATATTATTTTAAATATAAGATTTAACATGCCGATAAGTCACACAATCATTACGTCTCAGAATACTAATATATACAAATAGGTACTCAATTGAGGATTAAAATGGTGAGAAAAAACAAATAGTCTTTTTTTTACACGTAATTCTTTATTCGAATTAAATGGGTAACACCCCTCATTTTGAGCTTCATGTTACTCCTACCAAGTGACATGCCAGTTCCAGGGCATCCCAATTGGATTGATTGGGATAACGGGTTCTCATTCCGAATCCATTGTCTATGTGTAATAGGGTGTAATTTAAAAATAACAGATCATTCCAATCATAAATTACATATTAAGAAATTATAATTAATTTTATAAAGAAAATAGCATTTATACTTATACTTTTTAAATATACCCTTATATAAATGGTGCTAGTATTTAATTTTAAAATTTTAATTAATAATAATGCAAATTAAATATAAGGTAATATTAAAAATTAAGAAATAAAGTACTTTAATACTATCGTAATATAGTTTGAGACGTACTAAAAAAGAATCGAAAACTAATTTTATAGAACAAATGTAGTGTTTTAAAGTCGCAATAAAATACTCATGATTAATTAATTATTTAGTTTAATATAATGTCACACACTGGCGGAGCCAGCTCAAGCCCAGCGAGGCCATGTGACCTCCCTGGAATTTTGCAAATGAAATTTCAAAGGTTTGCAAAAAGATGAGGGACAGGGATTACGGGAGAAGGAGACAGCCGCCAAATGCAACTGCAGAACCGGGGAGGAAGAAGATGATTTTTGGGCCTTTTCACGTTTAGGACCTTGTTAATTGTTATGGGCTTTTCCTTTAAAATGGGCCTCAATTTTAACGAATAACACAAGTGAGAACCCATGCGTGTGATTGTGTTTACGTTTTGAACTTGTTAATTTTGTACTTTTTTGCTTAATTTTTTATTTAGGGGTATAAGGTAACTAAGATATAATTAATTAATTTATATTTAGATTTAGGGTCTATCAATTTAATTAATTAGTTTAATTTATTTTTAAAATTAATAAACAATTATGAGTTTGTTGATTAATTTTTGTTATTTAGGTTGGGTTGATTGGTTTTGTAACATCCCGTTTGATTTCGTGTGAGATTGTTGTTGCATTTGATTGTTTGCATTCCCATCTGGCCATCCGGGAGGCTCCCCGGAGGGGGGGCTCAACCAAATCCATCCCTGAATAAATCTTACCCTCACTGAATAACACGAAAATGTTCAAGCACCAACTTACGGCACCATCGATGGTGCTTGAACAATCCTGGCTCCGCCACTGATGTCACACACCCCATCTAAAACTAGAGGAAACAAATGCCCACCTGACACTATCTACCTTACTTCTTTCCAGCTCACCTTTATATCCTCCGCATCAACTATAAACAGTCTTTTTGTACCATAATTTATAGTGTTTGTTTATGGGTTATCTTTTTTAGTTCACATAATAAAAAAAAATAAAAATAAAAGCCTGTCTATTTAACCGCCGAGTTAGTCACAAGAGGAAATTAAATACGCTCTAAATGAAATTTTTTAGCTTGATCTCTAAAATTCAGTGCGTTAACTGGCTTAACAATTTACAAGGAAAATTAATTCGGATAATGTGATTAAAGGGTGGCTGAGGAAAAGGGGGAAAAAAAAAAAGAAGAGAGAGAAAAGGTATTAAATTTTTCAAAATTACAATGTCAATTAACATCATGCGAAATTAACCTTGTCATTCATGACCGTGTAGCATTAGAAATAGACAAATATTTCAAAATATTTATTTCAATTTTATGGTGACACTCTACCCATCAAAATCATGTTCAGGTCGCTTTATTAAATTAGCACACAAGACCCATAAACAAATACTCCATAGATTGTGGCACCAAAATACATTTTCAGGTAAAAAGAATTTGTTGTCGTTATCAGTTCATGAAATAAATATGGTCCATTTAAGAAAGGTAAAGACAGAATATTTCGAGGGATACATGTTTTCTATTTTCTTTAATTTTTATTTAAATAAGAGAAAAAACGGATGCATTAATTATGTGGAGTGTAAATGGAACAATTGGAGACATTTTCGGAGCTGAACGTCTATTAATCTTCATACATAATGCCACTTGGATTGCATATCCGTCTATTTAACCGTCATATAAAGACCAGAATAGATAGTGACCATTTGAGATTATCTTAGGGCATATCCAGTACAACAATGTATACGGTGCATAGATAAGGGAGACGGAAAAAATAGAAGTATTATTTTGAGTGCTTGGATAGATAGTGAAAATTAAAGAAAATGAGAGGGTTAGGAAAAGTGAAAAAAGAAGAGAGAAACAAGCACGGTTTGAAAGAAAAATTAATAAAAAACCAGTACATAGTGTCAAGTAGAATTTGTGGTTGTAAAAAGTATTATGGAGAATGAGGAGAAAAAGTGGGAAAAAGAGATAAAAATGTGGAAAACAAGATAGAGAAACTCACGTATATGATATTTTATATCTATCTGTCTCATACTACATGTGCATTATGCATATTGTTATATTGGAGATAATGATGCAATGCAATGTGGATTCTCATTTGCTACTTGCAAATGAAATGAAAATGAAGAGAAAACATATATCTCTATTTGTGTGTATGAATTGACGTAAGAATTACTATGTCTATATCAACTATTAAATTTACAATGTCTAGGACATCGTTTAGATACAGACAATGTTTTAGACATTGCCTATTTTAAGTAGGCCAGCCTCCATGTAAGTATTTTTTTTTTAACTAGTGGCACCACATTTTGAGATTCCATAAGCCATTGGAGATGCTATCAAAGTATATTTGATAAGATTATCGATTGAATCTGTTTTAAATGTGTTGTTGAAAATTGAAAGAAGTGATATAATAAAGTAAAATAATTATCAAATTAATTAAATAAGTGATTGAAAATGAAAGTTGAAAAATTATTTAGTTTTAAATTGTGAAAAACATACCTTTAAAATAGTGAACCTAGTCCAGCCACAACATTACAAACTCAAAATAGTCATAATTATCAATATATATATATATATTGCTTTGCGATGGTTTTGAATACTAACGTGCTGGGTCTCTATACTTTGTATAAGTGTATTCTTTCAAAAGATAAATAATATATATATATATATATATATATATATATATATATATATATATATATATATTGCTCTATGGTAATTAAAGAGTAATTCTAAAAACACCTTTTAATTGAGTAAGCACATGGCACATCTTCATCATCTTATGAAAAAATATGATGTTAATAGTGTTAATTAAAAATATTAAACTCAAATATCCCCTAAAATTTTTACGTTAAGCAAATCATCGTTGATTTAATAGTCGATGTTTTCGATCGTGTACATGCTAGTAACAATAAATGCCGATTGTCGAATTAGGCGTACGCTATTTAAAACTAATTATAGACTCTCAACAAAAGGATAAAACATTAAAAATGTCAAATTGAAGGTAGTCTGTTTAAAACTAATTACAGACTCTTAACAAAAAGGTAAAAATATTGTTAACAAACAGTTCATAACCAATGCTCATTATAATGATTTTATTCGTATATATATTTTATAGGTTTTGACCATTATATTTTCCTTTTTATTTATAAAACATTAATTAAATTGATAGAGTAAGAAATTATATTTACCTGTTATTGGTCAGTAGTTGAAATTATTTTGAAAATATTCTATAATTCGATATAATTTTTGGATTTTAACATTTGAAAAAAAATGTATGAAAAATATAAAAATTGTTGCACTAAAAAGAATAATAATGGCTCCTACAAGATGTGTGGATAAAAATTCATATATTACATATGGTTGTGTAATTAAAATTATTATTTTAATTTTTGTTGAATTCATAAATCTTTTGTAAATTTTTATCCTAAAAGAAGAATTCGTGTGCATGTATAAAGAGCTATTTTTACACGAACAAAAAGGGTAAATACTTGCATCAACCATGCTCCACACACGTGAGGTACAAGACTTCCTCACGTGTATAATTATATGTACGTACATGTTATATGTGATCATTTTTATAATTTTTCAGAATGCCAAATAATAATTGTATTAATTTTAACTTAATTTGGATCAATTATCCATATAATTTTTTTTTTGAAAAGTAGATTGATTATAAGTATAGATATATATAAAAACTTCAAACTCAAATTAAAGAAAAAATAACATAAAAATTGTACATATAGACTGCAAATTAAAATTAAAATTTTGTGACGTTAATTAGAATTCCATTAATTACTATGTATCATTTCAATTTTAATTGCAATAATTTGTCCTGCTTGATTGTAAGCATGGTATTTTCAAACTTAAATGCTTGTAATTTGTAAATATAGTACAATATTAAAATGCACATTTATATTTCACTAAAGGGCACGTTTGTCGGGGCTTATAAATGTTGTTTTCTTAGCAATAATAACGCCGGTTGTTTCCGGTACTATCGAGCGTTCCGTATCTTACGGAACGCTCGGGTCATTTTGATAGTCCGTTCGACCTCCGTTTTGAAATCCGGGATCAAATCTAGAATCAGCACGGCGAGAGTGAGTTCCAGGAATTTTCTGAATTTTTTCCGGCGACCCGTAGCGGCCGTGAAAAGAATGTTGAAAAAAATATTGAAAACGGAGGTCGAACGGGCCATCAAAATGACCCGAGCGTTCCATAGTTAAAAACCGCACGATGGTGCTTGAAATTCTTCCAATAATAACGACTCATATGTTCTTTTGTACAAGCTTGTATTCTAGTGTTGGCAATGGATCGGGTTCGGATCGGATCGATCTAATCCAAATCCAAATCAAAGATCCCGATCCAAATCCAAATCCAAATCCAAATTCCTCGGATCGGATTCGGATCGGATCGGATCGGATCGGATCAGATCGGATCAAGAAAAAAAATCCAAATATAATCCATATTGGTATAGGTTTTTATAAAAAAATAAAATAAATAAAATAAAAATAAAATAAATAAAAAAAATAAAAAATCAATTCGGATCAGATCGGATCGGATCGGATCAGGCCGATCCAAATCCAAATCCAAATCCTTTTCGGATCGGCCGATCCACGGATCTTCGGATCGGTAAAAAATTACTCCATTCGGATCGGGTATCCATCGAATTTGGATCGAATCAGATTTTTCTGTCATCACTACTGTATTCTTAATAGGGCAAGCACCGAGCCTTGATTAGACATGCTTCGTTAATATATATAATAATTTGTGGGACATTGATCTTCTTTGACTCTTTCAGTTTGTTTGTTCAAAATTATTGCAAGATAACAATGTCATATGTTGAATATATATATATATGATCTTCTGTCTCGTATCTTTTACTATTTTAGCAGCTATAAATCATTCTTAAGGCCTTGTTTGATCGGGGGTTTAGTTATTCCGTGCGGTATTCCGTGTAAAAATGTGTGGTTAATATTATTTTGGGAAATGTGTGTGTGGTTGAAAATGAGTATGAGGTATACGGAATTGCGTGCAGATTTGGTTAACACCAAATAGAACAAGGCCTTAACAACATCCGTGTTTTAAAACAAAGTCCTAATTCCATTTTCAAGTGCAATGTCAATCAAATCAACTCCTTAGTCTCAGAAGATAGTTACTTCGCACAGTCGCACTTGTCATGATCACAAGTATAGATATATACTCGGTGTTTTATTCATCATCTAATAGACAAATGTATGTGCAGTTCTTGAAAATATTATGTAACGTTATCTAAATTCGAAGGATTGTGTGAGACATATAGAATCTAAAACATTTGTGTATAGGTACATTCATATGCATAATACAATGTCAAATATATTGGAAGAAATATTATTCTTTATTTCAAGACTAGTACTAAAGCAAGTAGCTAGCACCAATCATAAACATTCTTCTTCCACACAAATAGGACAACAAAAATAGCTAAGCAACTATTTCATTCACATGAGAAAGTAAACAAACTCGCTCAACAACAACATAAAATTTTTCAAAATTACTGAAACAGACTACGATATAACACTGGATGTTAATTTAAGGTCTAACATTAAGTTATCTGGACATCTATCTGTTATTATTATTATTACTATTATTATCAAGATCCATTGCACCATCTTCACCATCGCTGTTTGGTAGCTCATTGAGGTCGAAAAGTACTTTACTCTCTCTTGTCGCTTCGTCGATAGCGGTTACAGGATCAGCATGATGATTGCATTCTCCAGCATTAATGCAATTACACTGAATTTGATCTCCAAGAACCTATCAAGAAGACAAATAATTGTTCTCAAATAAGTATTGAAAAACGTACTACTTTTAAGCCAGAAAGCTACTTTTTTACTTACATTGCTTGCTTCCAATTGTTTGCGAACATTGGCATTTGGATCAACTATAGATGCAGAAGAAATTGATCCTCCGTGAAAAGACTGATCATCAATGGTGTTGTAAACCCTCATTCTGAACTTCTTATGGCTTGACCTGTGCCCACCTAGTGCTTGTGGCGTCAGAAAACTCTTCCCGCAAGTGCTGCAAATGTACTTATCCGGCGATGCCGCGGGCCCCACAAGGCCCAAATCCGGTTGTGTCTCCGGCGTCTTCTCTAGAGAGCCATTAGTACCAGATTCAAGAAGATCATCAGTTTGATCATCTGATGAAGAAAGGATCTTCTTGGATTGTTCATCAAAAGGGTTTTCATCAATTGGATCCCAAATTTTCATCTTTTTAACATGAACCCTTTCATCGACTTCATCTTTAAACACCATCTTCTCTTTCTGCTTATTCAATTGAAAACCTTGATTAACACCATATTCAGTTTCAGATTGAGGAATCCAAGAATTACTGCTACTCGCTTCTCCTTCCTTAATAACCTTTGGTTGTCCATTGACAAGCCTTACAAGTTGTTCAACGGCAAGAATCTCCTCCTCCGCCACAATCTCCTCCGAGCTCGCCTCAGACGATGAATGAACCACCGCTGGTTTAGTCGCAGTGCGGCCCCGCTTACCTCTAACAACCCACTTCAACGGAGGATCATAAATCTGATCATCATCGTCAACAACAACATTGGATGAACCAGAACCACCGTCTGTGGTGGGAAATTGTTGCTCCGTCGAGGTTTTTGCGGGGTCTGCCGGAGGATCCATCCCCCGCCAGTCCCGATCAGGGTGGCACCTCATGTGCCCAAACAACGACTTGTTCGTCGGAAAATCTTTGAAACAGACGCTGCAGGTGAATTTCCCGGAAGAGGAAGTACCGCCGGAAAACTGAATCATCCTCTTCTTCGTCTTTGATTTCAGCTTCTTGACAGGAAAATCTCGGTTAGCTTGAACATGAGCACTGCTCATGTGCCCTCCGAGCGCCTTGCCCGAGCTAAATGTCTTGTGACACTCGACACAGCAATGATCCTTCACATCCACTTTCTCCTCCTCCGGCACCATCGCCTCCGCGGTGTCCTCAGCCACCGGCGAAGACGTGGGTTCTTTAACTATTGGAATCTTGAACTTAACTCGCAGCATCGGCTTACCAGGGGATTGAACCGGCGGCGGAGGAGGAGCCGCCGGTTCAGCTCGGTTGACTGAATCGAATTGATTTTGTTGATCTTTCTCCATTATCAAGAAAAGAAAGAAAGCAGAGAAAAAAAGATTTAACAAAATCAACTCTCCAAATTAATTAATTCCAACAAACCCTAAAGATAGAATACAAAAAGACAGTGAAAAAATACAAGAAATTAATTAAGGAAAGTGGTTGAAATTCAAAGGGGGGTGAAAAATTAAAATCAGAGAGCTGGGTTCTTAGCTAACAGAGAAATTCAACCAAATTAAGAACAAAATTTCAAGAAAACTTGATTTTTTTTAATGGAGATTGATGATTATGAGTCGAAAAATACGATATTTGGATGTGAATAAAGAAGATGGATAGATACATATCTTATATGTAAGATATTCACCGTACGTATATCTCTAAACACCGAATCGTGCGAAATGTACGATGGAAACACTGTAGAGAAAGAGTTCTTGCATGCTTCTTAGCTCTATAGGAGTCTTCCTTCACCGTCTCTCTACATTCTACTAATTAACTGCCGTTTCTCTTTTCTTTTTTTTTAATTAAAAATGATTTTTTTTTAATTTTATTTTTCTCTCTCTTCCGGTCCTTAATTTGTGGGTTTGGGGGTTGGGGGTGGGGTGGAGTTTGAAGTAGTTACCTAATTTATGAGGGTTTCTTACCTTTGCGTTGTAGTGAGGGAGGGATCATTAAAAATCATTTTTTAATTACATTCTGAAAATAAATTGATTCTTGCTGCTAATTTAGCAGCACTGAAAATATTTTTGAATTGAAAGGAATTTTCCTTTTTGGCTTCTAGACTTCTTCCTCCTCTTCCCCCTCATTTTCTTCTTCTTCTTCTTGATCCCCCCCCCCCCCCCCAACAATTTTAATACATATAATTTTTGTATTTTTATTTTAAATTTGAATATTGAGTCACAGACGACATTATTATTCTTGTGTCTTGACGACCAGAAGACGACAAAGGTATTGATTTGATTTGTTTAATTCGAATTTAAATATCGACATTTATGCAATTTATTATTGTCGTGCTTTGAAGACAGAAGACAACAAAGGCAAAAATTGTTTCTATCAATGATATTGAATATTACTAAATTCACGGACTATAATTTATTTTAACGATAATTTCACTATACATTTTTTTGAATTGCACTACTTAAATAGATAATTCTTTGCAAGTACATATTGTTCGTAATAACATGACTGGAAAAAAGAAAAAGAAAAGAAAAGAAAAAAGGAACCATGATCATATATCACTCAAATGAGTCTGGAGAGTAGAGATGGAGGAATATTTTGACCCAACCTTGTGTTGGAAAATGGAGCATGTTTAATGAAATGTGAACTATTTGTTGTTCATATGTCCAAAATATTTGTGTAAATAAGAAATAGATATAGACATATAGGGTATGTTTGGTAGAACAAACTCATAAGCTAGTTTATAGCTAATATACTAGCTTATAGCTGATAAGCCAACTAAGAGCTTATAACTTATAACTTATAACTGATAGCTAAAAAGGCAGTTGATTTAAATATTATTATTTGGTAAAATTAGTTGAAAAATTAGGTCATAAATACAAATCACCACAAAGGATATATTTAAAATAATAACGTTTCTTTTTTTACAAAAAGAAAATGGTAAAAATGGAATAAAAAGTGAAAAACTCATGAGCTTATTTGAAAAGTTAATAAAAAAACTTTTCAAATAAGCTATAACTTTTCAAATAAACTCTTCTAACTTAACATGACATATTTAAATAGGAGGAATTTATAAACTCTCCAATAAATTATAAATTAACTAGCTTATTATACTTATGAAACATACCCATAGTATGGCTAATTAAGAAAATGTGGTATTGGAAGGAAGGTTTAAACTTTAAAGGCATAAGAATGTCTTGCATTGGAAAATTAAAGAAATAGGATATTAATTTAGGGAGAATTTCACTAAGTACTACACTCACATAAGGAATTAAAATAAAAATAAAAAAACAGTCCAAGGAGTTTGGCATAGTGATGAGGCACCCCCTTAATCATCGGTTTGTCCCTGATTTGAAATACTACACTCCATTCCTATGATCCCAAATTTGTACTAAAAAAAGTGCATGTGGACTAATATATATATGGCTATATATATATAATTTGTGTAACACCGCGAATGCAGTATGATTATTATTTATTTGTTTATTTAGATCAATAGTAAGGCAATAACAATATTTAATTTAAAAATTAGTAAAGTAAATGTGGTGATAAATAATGACATTTCCAATTAATTGCTTTCCGTGTGAATGAATAATAATAAATGTGTAATTGCAACTCTTCATAGATAATTTTCCATTTTATTAATCTCATTAAGTTTGAAATAAACTACTATGTTTGTGTTCGGATAAAAGTCTGTATTTTTAATTTAAAAGAAAAAAAAGCTTTTTATTGAGTATAGCCTTTTTGTAAACTTATGACTTATATTGATGCTTAATTTCGATCCAATACATAGTAAATTAAAGTAAATTTTTAGAAATTAGAGAAAAGAGAGAGAGAAAAAAAGAAGAACCAAGGTTATCAAACCAAAGAAGAAGAAGAAGCAGCGAAGTCGCGAAGATGAAACTGAGTCAAAGTTATATCACCATTAAAATGTTACCGAAAAAGGAACCTATTCCCTAAAGAGTTCCAAAATATATATGTATATAACGTTAAATATCTTTGTTAACTACCATTGGATATTACAAACTTTAATGGTAAACGAATTACCACAATCCATTGTCACCTAATTTATTAATTAATTAATACTTACATTCAAAAAAAATTATTAATTAATACTAAACACCATCGAATTTTTGCATATATATATATATATATATCTCAAAAGGCAACGATGCTATTTTAAATATGAGGTAATGGGTTGATGAACAAATGATGTGGTTGTGTAATAATTATTGATTTCTAAAGAAAAAAAGAGTAAGTTAATAAAAAAGAATAAAATTGTACAACATTTGTGTTTTTTGAGTTAATTGAATAGATGCTCATTAATATATATGCGCGTGTTGGCCTATATATATTCTTTACAAATTTTTAAATATTTATATATATTTTTTTAAAATTTGAATTTGTTCAAATTAATCGCATCCATAAATTTTGTGGGACCTGTATGTACTACATAAATATATACCATACAAATATGTACCATTTAACTCCATCCATTCTCTTTTCTATTACACATTAAAATTCATAAAAACTAACACCCTAACACGCGCTATTCAATCGTGATTACTATTTGCTCACCAAACAAAAAAGGTTTCTCACTGCTCGCCCATCTATATATACAAGGTTCTCAATCCATCACTCCTTTTTCAAATCTGTTAATAGAGATGCACACATGGCTAACGAAAAAGTGACTTGGCGTTAAACTTCCGTTAGCGTGTATGCCACATAAGAAAAACGCATTTTTCCAAACGCACCTTTAGCATTAAGTTGCAGCTAAAAGCGCCCTTATTACCATAAAATCCCTAAATTCATATCTAATGTCGCACGTGCAATTGAAAATAATATACATATTCCATATAATTGTATTTTTCATTTATATGTATATGTGTATTTTCCATTTCAAGAAATTAAAACTTGATTTTTTTCATTGAGCCTAATGATCATGAGTCGAAAAATACGATGTTTGGATGTGAATAAAGAAGATGGATAGATAAATATCTTATATGTAAGATCTTCACCATACGTATATCTCTAAACACCGAATCATACGAAATGTACGATGGAAACACTGTAGAGAAAGAGCTCTTGCATGCTTCTTACCTCTAAAGGAGTCTTCTTTCACCGTCTCTCTACATTCTACTGATTAACGGCCGTCTCTCTTTTCCAACTTTTTTTTTTTTTTTTTTTTTTGATGAGGCCGTTTCTCTTTTCTCTTTTTTTATTATTTATAAATGATTTTTTTTTTTCCTTTTTGATTTCTTGTCCTTAATTTGTGGGTTTGTGGGTTTGTGGGGTGGGGTGGAGTTTGAAGTAGTTACCTAATTTATGATGGTTTCTTACCTTTGCGTTGTAGTGAAGGAGGGATCATTAAAAATCATTTTTTAATTACATTCTGAAAATAAATTGATTCTTGCTGCTAATTTAGCAGCACTGAAAATATTTTTGAAAGCAATTTTCCTTTTTGGCTACTAGACTTCTTCCCTCCTCCTTTTCTGCCTTTTCTTTTTCCCTTTTATTTTATTTTTTTAATTTTAATACATATAATTTTATATATTTTTTGTATTTTTCAATTTAAATTTGAATATTGAGTTACAAGTGACATTATTATTCTTGTGACTTGACCACAAAAAGGCGACAAAGCCATTGATTTGATTTGTTTAATTCGATCGAGTTTAAATATCGACATTCATGCAGATTATTATTGTTTGAGTCAATGATATTGAATATTATTGAATTGATGTCCTATAATTTATTTTAACGATAACTTCACTATACATTTCTTGAATTAATTGCACTCCTTATAGATCAGTGTTTGGCTCTTTGCAAGTACACACTGTTCGTAATAACACGGCCGAAAAAAAAAAAAAGAAAAAAGGAAGGAAACATGATCATTTATCACTCAAATGAGTCTAGAGAGTAAAGGTGGAGGAATATTTTGACCGAACCTTGTGTTGGAAAATGGAGCATGTTTAATGAAATGTGCACTATATGCGGTTCGTATGTACAAAATATTTGTGCAAATAAGAAATAGATATAGACATATAGTATGGCTACGAAAATGTGGTATTGGTGGAAGGAAGGTTTAAAGGCATTATACGAAAATCTTGCATTGGAAAATTAAAGAGATAGGATATTAATTTAGGGAGAATTTCAGTAAGTACTACACTCACATAAGGAATTCAAAAAAAAAAAAAGTCCAAAGAGTTTGACTTGGTGGTAAGGCCACCCCAACCCCTGTATAATATAAACTAATTAAAACTAATCTATTGGTTCAAGCATTTAGATTGGTTCAACATAGTGCCAGAGTACGTACAAGAAACTGAGCATTTAGGGGAGACAGGTCGCTCCCTAAAGGTTCGTGCATGTTGATTTTTAGGGACGATATAATAGTATGTCGTTCCTAAAAGTTGCATATCGTCTCTAAAAGTCTATATGCAAGAATCTATAGGGGCAATAGATCGCCCATAAAGGCTCATTTTTTTGTAGGCGTAAAGGTGTTGGATTCGAATATCACCTCCACTCATTTAAAATAAATTGTGTACACATTAGTCTTTAACGGGATAAATAAATTTCCCTTACAGGTAAGAGAGCGCGTTAAGATAATATTAAAATAATATAAATTGAAATCGATCTATCAATTTAAACTTTTAGATCGAGTGATTCAATAAAAAAATTAAGAAAATTTGGCATTGAAAGTAAAGGTTTTAATTAAGGCATACGAATGTAACACATTGGAAAACCAATGAAATTATTGACTATCTCACAAAGGAAAATTAAAAATATATATGTACTAATTTATATATGACTGTGATTTGTAAAATATAATTTTGTGTGGCATCCTCAAATTCAATACGATTCTTATTTACTTTATATTTTTAGAACTATATTATGGAATTAAAAATATTTAAAAATTATAAAGTAAATGTGTTGATAAACAATAATATATTTCCAATTGCTTTGAATGTCATTCAAAATACTCTGCGAGTGTGGTTGGATAAATTTTTATTTTGTTAAAAATTTCTTCTTGTTGAAATGTACAATAGTTATTAATAATTCATTTTTTCCGTTTTGAACATATGGCTTATATTAAAGTTCCACTAAATTTCTAATAGTTCAAAAAATAGTAGGAATGAAGACAAGATTGACTCAAAGTTATCACTATTAAAGTATAAAGAAAAACCATTCCTATTCATTGAAGATTTTCAAACCCGAAGATACTACAAGTATACATACAACTAGTATTTCCCTCGTGCGATGCATGGGATAATTAAAATAATTTATTTACATAAAATAACAATAATATAAAACAAAAATAACAAAATATAAATAATAATATTATATATTTCATTAATGGTTCACAAATTTTGATCCAAACCAATATCTTCTAAGAAAAAATATCATATCAGTTGTTATAATTGATATTTTAGACAATAATAAAATATTTGGGATCAAAATTTAGACAATACTTATTTAGACAAAAAGAAATAATCCTATTAAAAATTTTTCCCAAATTTTTGTCATCAATGTCATTCCAGTTGTTAAGCCACGACAACCTTTTTGAATATGGATTTTAGAATGTTAAGTGTTAGAGAATTTATACAATATGGATTGTGTATAGTATAAAATGATAAGATGTCTATACAAAGTATTCATAGGTGAAACTCTGCATATTGATTTTTTGGTAATAAAAATTTGTTCAAAATAATTGAAAAAAAATACTAATGCATGTAATACTAAATACAAAAAAAAATAATAAAAATTAATTTGAAAATGAAGAGATGATTAAATGATAATTTTGAAAATTATTTGTTTAAGTAGCTTGCGAAATAATGAAATGGGATGTGAAAGTTATCTTTTCTATTTCTTTTCTAATTAATTACTTATTTATTATAAATTTAATTATTTAACTACTCAGTATTTGATTTTAAAAAAGTTATTTACTATTTGAACCACTAAATGCACATTATCCATAGAAATTATCTAAAATTACCCCTTTAACTTGATAAAAATTAAAAAAAGTTTTTTGTTTAATTTTTTAAATATGTCAAAAGGTTTTTTTCTAATATAGAAAACCGTAGCTTATATATATATATAATTCAAAAATAAATAATTAAAATGTAATACCAAAAATTAAAATGTATATAAAAAATATTAATTTTCATTTTCAAAATTAATCTAACAAGCATTGTAAATTGTAACATTAATCTTTATCACATTTTCATTAATACATGTAACACTAAACATAAAAGAATTAAAAATATATATAAATTAATTAAAAATTAGAATATGTATAATAAAAAAGTAAAATGAGGAAAACAACAATAAATAAGGAAAGTAGAATAAATAAATTAAATAATAAAAATAATTAATTCTTAAAATGGACCAAACATGACATTGCCACCTAGGCACTTAATTTGCCTAGGTGGCTCTTTTAAATTTATATATAGTTAGATGTATAGACATATCGATTTCCTTTAAACAATTGTATGACACACATGATTAAATTGACATTAGCCAATATTGGAGATCTTAATAACATTAATGACAAATTAATTTTAATCAATTTGACAATTTTTTTGTCATTAATGATAATTTAATATTTTTAACATATTCACTTCTTTAAAGAAAATATTTTTAACATATTCTTTTTTGTTGCAATATTTTTAATATATTCTAGTAATCTGGCTGTTGGGTTCAAAAGTCAAATTAATTAATATCGTTTAACAATTTGTTTTGTTACTTTAACATCGAGTTTGACATACAAGTTGATACAATATATAGTGCAATTTGAATTTATTTATTTATAACATATATCACGTTATCATTGCATACCCATTTTCACCTTCAAAATGAACAATTGTTGCACTACCTCTTTAATTTATCTGTTTTTCAAAATGTTATCGATCTTGTAGGTTAAAATAGCATTACAATGGGCAAATATGACTATTTCCAGAATTAGTTGGTATTTGGTATTAATTAATTAATTAGGTGACAACGGATTATGGTAATTCATTTACCATTAACATTTGTGATCCAATGGTAACAAAGACATTTAAGGTTATCGATAGTATTTTGAAACAGAAATGATACATTATATTTACATGCAAGAGTGTTCACATGCATGCGTATTCAACATTAATATAAGGGAAAATAAATATCTAAAAATAAATAAAAATATAGGGGAAAGTAAAATTACAATTTTACCCATTCTTGTGTTTGGGGAGCCAATACCCCATTAGAATGTGGATATTTATGTGTAAATATTTTTGTGTATGTATACTTCTAGCATCTTCAATTCCATTAACTTTCGAAGCCCTCTATTTAGAATTGAAGCATTGTGATCCCTATACTTTGCTTTTCTTGGCGCAATAAGGAATTAATATAATGATATATTTTGACCAGTTTGGTAGATTGTCTTTGACATTAATTAATTGTAATTTGATAATTTTACCTATATGTTCTAGTAACCAGATTGTTGGGAGCTGTTTTCAAGAGTCAAATCAATTAATATATCTAACAATCTATTTTGTCATATTATCTTTATTTAACATTTTTCTCTTTCAGAATTAGTAATTGTTACACTGTCACATCATTTAATTTATTTATCAAACACATTATCTTTACAATTAAGAGCATTATAACCATTATATCAGAATTAGTTGGTGTTTAATTAGTAGTAGTATTAGTTAATTTGGTGACAATTGATTGTGGTAATTCATTTGCCAATTGAAGTTTGTGATTTGCAATGGTACCAAGACATTCAACGTTATTATATGTAGTTTGGAACTCTTTAAGGAATAGGTAGCGGTTTTTGTTAAATTTTAATAGCTAGTGATAACTTTAACTCAAAATTGTCTTTGTTTTGCTCGGTTTTAGAAATTTACTATTACTTTGTGTTCAATTATTGTTAAATTTTTTTTTTTAAATATAAGCCATAAGTTCAAAAAGAAAAAAAAAATATTACTCATACATCTTAATAAAAAGCATTTTTAACATAATAAAAATTTATCAGAACAAACTAATATTTCAAACTTAATGTACATAAAAAATGGATACTTATCAACGAAACAATGCGGGATATTCTTATTTAATTATTTATTTTCCATGTTATTAGGATCAACATATCACAATAAGTGCATACTTGAAAAAAATTATGGATAATAAGAAGTGCATTTCAAGAAATATATAGTTAAATTACCATTAATATATTCTAATCGATCGATCAATGTAGGAATATTAATTCGATACCATTAACCGAAGCAATTTTCATGTTTGACGTCTTTTCGCCATCAAAGTTCGTATGATAGTAATAAATTAAACCTCATAAACGCTCAATGATTAAATTCGAATTAAACAAAAAAGGAGAAAAAATTTAAAGTCAAATCAGTACGTTTATCATATTCTGATCGTCTAAACACAAGAATTTTCATGTTTGTTGTCATTTGCCATCAAAGTGCGACAGTATTTAACTACATAAACGCTCGATGATTAAATTCTAATTAAACAAAAAAGAATACGTTTGTCGTATTCTGATCATCTAAACACAAGAATTTTCACATTCTTTTGTCATCAAAGTACGATAGTATTAAACTACATAAACGCTCGACGATTAAATTCTAATTAAACAAAAAGGAGAATACGTTTGTCGTATTCTGATCGTCTAAACACAAGAAGAATCTTTTACTTGCAGTATAACATGTGTAGATAGATGTACATATCTTTTTTAAATTGGCATCCAAACAAGGATGGATGCAGAGGAGGGATCGACTGGGTCGTAACCCCGACCAAAAAAAAAAATCTAAGTTTTATATAGATTGTTTTGATATATAATTTCGATCGAATTAAATTTTTTGTCTTTATTACAACCCTTGATTAAAAATTCTTGATCCGTATCGAATCCAGACAAGACCTCAGCATTAAACATTATGCTCTAAGAAACCACTATAAATTTGGTGGCTACTCCCTACTTCAAACTGCACCACCACCACCACCCTCCCTCCACCCCCAATCCACAAGAACCATGCAAGAAATCGTTCTCTACAGGATTTTTCATCGTACATTTCGCCTATACATACAATTAGGTGTTTAAATATGATGAAGATCTTGGGTACAACATATGTATAGTATCTACCTTCTTTATTCAGATCCAAAAACCCCTTTTTTTTTTTCAGTCCGAGTGAATATTTTGCTCCTGAAAAAATTTCTACTTGTGTTTCTGATCTGTTGTTTCCATTTTCCTTGAATTTCTTCGTTAGCTGAGATTAACCCAGCTCTCTGACTTTCACCCCTTTGAATTTCAACCACTTCCCTTAAGTTAATTCCTGTATTTTCTCACTCCCTTTCTTTAGGGTTTGTTGAAATTAATTTCAAGAGTTGATTTTGTTGATCTCTTTCAGCTTGCTTTCTTTTCTCAAGAATGGAGAAAGATCGACAAAATCACCCCGATCCAGTCAACAAAAATTCTGACGTGGCTGAACCGGTTCAATCCCCTGCTAAACGGGCCCTGATTGTAAAGTTTAAGCTTCCAACAGTTAAAGAACCCACGTCTTCGCCGCTGGTGGCGCCGGCTGTGGTGGAGGAGGAGGAGGAGGAGGAGGAGAGATTTAGCTGTGGTGAGTGTCACAAGACTTTTAGCTCTGGCAAGGCACTCGGAGGCCACGTGAGCAGTGTTCATGTTCAAGCTGCCAACCGAGATTTCCTTGTAAAAAAGATGAAATCGAAGACGAAGAAGCGGAATTTTCAGCAGTTTTCCGGCTGGAGTTTTAGCTTCGGGAAATTCATCTGCAATGTTTGTGGGAAAGATTTTGCGACCCACCAGTCGTTGTTTGGCCACATGATGAGGTGCCACCCTGACCAGGTCCGGAGGATGAATCGTCAGGCCGACCCCACAAAAACCTGGACCGAGCAACAATCTTCGGTCACAGATGGTGGTTCGTCCGATGCTGTTGATGATGATGATGATGATGATGAGATTTATAATCCTCCATTGAGGTGGGTTGCTAGAGGTCATCGCGGCCGCCCTGTGACCAATCCGGGGTGGTTCATCCAACTCCTCCGCGGAGCTCGGAGGAGAATGTGGCTCATGAGAAGATGGTGTTTACTGATGAAGATGATGAAAGGGTTGCAAACCCTTCTGATGTACAATCCAAGAAAATTCTTTCTTCATCAGAGACACCACTGGAATCGGACCCTGTGGGGCCCGTGGGAGAGTTGCTTCCACCTGCTAGGGCATCGCGGAAGAAGCACATTTGCAACACTTGTGGCAAGAGTTTTCGAACGCCCCAAGCACTATGTGGGCACAGATCAACCCACAAGAAGCTCAAAATGAGGGTTCACAACACCATTGATGATCAGTCTTTTCATGGAGGAGCTGCTTCTGCATCTATGGCTGATCCAAATGCCAATGCCAACAAACAATTGGAAGCAAGTAATGTAAGTGGAAAAGCAACTTTTTAGCTTATAAGCAGTTTTACCGTACTTACAATTGTGTGATTTAATTTGAGAAATTTTTTTGCCTTCTTATCAGGTTCTTGGTGATCAAATTCAATGTAATGGCACTGCTGGAGAGTGCAATCATCCCGCCGGTCCTGTAAGTACTGCTATTGGTGAAGCACCGAAAGAGAAAAAAGTACTAGGTTTCGACCTCAATGAGCTTCCAGAAGACGATGGTGAAGATTGAGCAATGGAGCTTAATGATATAATATTGTCAGTTAAATGTCTAGATAGTTTAATGTTAGACCTTAAAGTAACATCTAATATTGTGACGTAGTCTGTTTCGGTAACTTTAAAAAATGTTATGTCGTCGTTAAGCTTGTTGTGCAAGTTTGTTTACTTTCGTCTATGAATAAAATAGTTGTTGTTGTCTTATTTGTGAATTGGTTGAAGAAGAATGTTTATGAATATTGATGCTACTTGCTTTAGTAGTTGTTCTTAAAACAAAGAATAATTAACATTTCTTCCAATATATTTAACATTGAATATATGAATGTAATCATACTATAATTAACTATATAGTGAGATGGCCGCGCCCATTTTTGCAGACTAGGGAGTTGATCCAATTAACATTGCACTTGAAAAGGGAATGAGGGCTTTGTTCATTCAAAATGTATGTTGTTGAGAATGATTTCTAGTTGTTATGATAGTAAAAGATATGAGATAGAGGATTATATGTTCAAGAACATATGACCTAATTGTTATCTTGAGAATGGTTTTGAATTGATAAAAATTAGATGCATTATACAAGATATGATTGCTAGGTAGCTAGCTCGTGGAAGCTAGGTTTATTTCTTTGTAATTTTACAAGGTTTTTAACAAGCTGCCACATTACGTACGAAATGGTTTTACGAACTAAAAGAGTTAAAAAAAAAAAGAATCATTAATGTCCAAGAAATACTAACAATCACGACTGATCGAGGCACGACGCTTGTGATCTTGTTGTGTATGCAGGTCGGTGCAAAAGTATATGTACGAATCATTATTGTTGAGAAAACAACATTTTATATTCCGCAACACACGTGTTGTTTAGTGAAACGCACAGTATATTAATGTTGTACTATATTTATACATTACAAGAAATTGAGTTTGAAATTAAATGTTACAAGCCGATGCTTATAATCAATCTCGACAAAAATATTCCAGTTAAAATTGAAATAATAGATAGTAATTGTATTTCATGGTTACTTTTAGTGAAATTCTAATTAACGTCACACTCTTGATTAAGAGTGTAAGTGGGTGTTCCACGCCCTTAATTATATTAATGGTTCAATTCCCGGCCCCTCCTAATTTTCATTTCTATTGTAATTAATATAAAAAAAAATCTTAATTAATGTCACATTTTAGTTCTAAAGTCTATATGCATTAAAAAAAAAAAAAGAGAGAGAGACTGAGTTGAAACTATTTGGCATTTTAAAAAATTATAAAAATGATCAAATATAACATAAAAGACATAAGAATTCTTCGATTAGGATACACATTTATAAAAGACTTGAGAATTTCATGAAATTTTTAAAAAAATGAGACTAAGTTGAAATTAATTGGAATTTTAAAAATTTATAAAACTGATCACAAATAACATAAAAGACTTAAGAATTCTTCGATTAGGATACAAATTTTTAAAAGACTCAAGAATTTCATGAAATTTAAAATAATAAATTAAACTACACATTCATATAGTCATATTTCATATTTTTCTCTATTATCCACACATTTTGTAGAAGTCATTATTAATATTGTTCTTACTGTTACCTTTTTATCAACCATTTATATATACATTTTTCATACAGGTTTTTTCAAATGTTAAAGCCTAAAATTATTTAACATTATAGAATATATTTTCAAAATCTTTGATTACTAACCAATAATATTTGACTCTAGCAATTCAATTAATGTTTTATAAGTGAAAAAGAAACAAGTCAAAACGTATTAAATATACGGATAATATCATAACAATAAAATGCTGGTTTTGGTTAGAAAAAAAAGAGGAAAAAGTTAATTAACTGCTGGTTAATTTAATGTTTAACCTTTTTTTGTTAAGAGTTTATAATTAGTTTTAAATAGGCTACCTAATTCAAAGTTTATTTTTACCAGTGTGTACACAAAAACAACACATATAATTTATTACTAGTATCACGCTCGTGCGATGCACGAGAATAATTAAATTTATGTACGATAAATAATTGATATAAAATTATAAATATGAATGTTGAATTACATAATCGATATAATTTATGCATAGGAGATTATATAATTGTAAAAAATTATTAAAATATATAATATTGTATATTATAGTCAATGCAAAAATTGCGGAGTAAATTCACAATTGTAAAGTATAAAAATTCACGTGCATCGCATAATTAAGAAGGTTGTCAAAATGTGTAATTTTAATTCTAATTACCGTGCCTAGCATTGCACAACAATGCTCGAGAAGATTAATTAATTGTAAATGAACCATTGGGAATGAATATATAAAAATTAGTTGATTATCAAAATATGTCTTCTCGTTGGTACATATCAAATTTATATTGAACACCTTTTTTCTTTCTGAAATGGACATTACGCACTCTAAATTTTATGATTTTATACGTTCTTTTATTTATTAGCTGTAATTGCTACTTAATTTTAGCTATATTGCATAAGAAGTATTATGCTTAATTTTATGTAACTTAAATTTGTAGTAACACCGCCAATTTTCCTCGTCTACATAATTTATTGGATTTCTTTTCATTTACATAAATTGTATGTTAATTGTAGAATGGAAAATTTTTTATTTGTAATTTTATATACTTAGAAAAGGCAAAAAATATGCAATGCAAAATTCAGTCAGTGATCATATTACATCAGAAGCATTAAAAATAAAAAATATCATTTAATCTTTTTAATTAGAAATAGTATCTCATATTGGCACTACCAATAGGGTGTTCACCAAACGTGACACTTCAACTATAATTATATAATGATTAATAAATTACTATTTTACTTAAAAATAAATAATTATTCTACATAAATTCAGTTATAATTTTAGCCACTCACTATTTGATTTTCAAAAAGAAAAAATTAAAAAATTCTCACTATTTTTTAATAGACCAATTCATGTAACCAAGAAAAACTATCAAAACCTATAATTCTATCACGATAAAATTAAATAAAAAATTTAATATTTTAAATTAGAACTTTAAAAAATGAAATTATATATAAAGTCTTTCCAAAAATAAATTTTTTCTCATTAGATGTTTGCTTTAGATATTGGTTATTTTCAATTATATTTTTAATTACTACTAATTAATGTTGGTTTATTTCCAAAACTAATTTTATAATTTTCTTAAAATATTTAATGTATGCCACATTTACATCTTTGCCTAGTGGCATTTCACAATTTATAATATAATAAAGATTAATGGTATGGTAATATAACAATTCAAAATATAAAGATAAAGATTAATAAATTACTCTTTATTTAAAAATAAATAAATTTATTCAAAAATAAATAAATTTATTTCAAAATAAATAAATTATTCAGTGCAAATTCAATTATAATTTTCGCACACCCTATTTTATTTAAGAATAATCCACTATTTGAACAATCCAATGCACATTATAAATCAAAACTATCTAAAACTATAACATTTTTTAATACGGTGAAAATAAAATACTTATTATTTAATTTTTTTAATTAGAAATTTGAAAAATGAAATTACATTTAAATTTTTTTGAAAACCATTTTTTTCTTATTAAATTTTACTTATCACATTTAATGATAAATTTATGTTTCATTAAAAAATAATTATATTTAAAGAATTTTCCCTATTTAAATCTACCAATTAATATTGGTTTATTTCCAAAAATAGAATTTCCTTTTTTTTTAACTACAAAATTGATTTTTATTTTTTTAATACTAATGAGTGCCACGTTGGCACTACTGCCAACGTGGCACTCCTGTTTTTATAATATAAAGATGTATAGTCAACGACGATTTACTTAACGAAAACATTTTAGGAGATATTTGGAGCTGCCATTTTAAATCATCACCCTAATACTAAAAATTTAAAATAAGATTAGAGTTCCTAATTTGATTTTTTTTTTATTTCCAGGGTGTATGCAAAAATATCATATAAAAATAGTCAGCAATAATTTATTTAACCTAAAATTTAAGGGGATATTTGAATTTGACATTTTTAGCTGACAATATCAATATGATGGTTCTTCATTGGATGTTGAAGATGTGTTATGTCCTTTACCATTTAAGATGCATCTTGATCATCTAATATAGGAATGCAAACAACCTTAAAACCCGAAAACCATGTAAAACGAATCCTAATCTGGTCAAAAAAAACCCGAACCGACGGATCGGTGGGTCGGATATGGTTTTTGATAGCAAAACCCGAGACGGATATGGTTCAGATATGGATTTTAGTGTCATATCCGAACCCGAACCGAATACCCGAATATATATATTTTTCCTAAAAAAAAAATAAAATTAATAAAATGAAAAATTAATTTTCAAGTGTTGTGTTAGTGTGCATTCTAAATTCTACCAATGAGACTTAAGTATTAACTATATTTGTGAATTGTGAACATGTTGGTTAAAGTTCTATTTACAAAAAAAAAAAAAAAAAATTCGGAGTAATTGGTGCAGTTCGGGTATAAAAGTCGACCCGAACGGATACCCGAACCGAACCGACCCGAATTACCCACGGTTCGGTTCGGGTATGGATTCGGGTTCGGCATCGCGGTTCGGGTTCGGGTATGGCGGACCCGACCCGAACCCGACCGGTTGCCATCACTAATCTAATAAGAAGGTACTATGTTGATGTGTTACTTAAAAATATCAATTAAAAATATATTTGTACAATTACTCTTTCTCAATAGAAATAATCCGATAATATATTAGTTAGCAATGATTGTCGCGATTTTAAGTTAATAGTAGTGTTCACTAATACCCCAGTACTAGAAAAGTAAAAATCATCGACCTAAAATTTCTTATTGCAACATGTCGATATTTAATTTTTTATGAGTCGCCGACGAAAGATAAAAAAAATTGGGATCCAAATTAAATGATGAAAAATCTTCGGATGAACTAATCCAATAAAATCCTTTGTATGTCAGCCTATGTTCTCCTACAAGTTTTAATATATTTTTATATATTTTTATTTTATATATAAATCTTGTGGAACCTACCTGTACTACACAAATCTCCACAATTCAATTCCATCTATTCTCTCTCCTATATCACATCAAATCACATAAAAATATATAAAAACACACATCCTAACACCCTATAAAACTATTTTTGATAACCGCCGCCTATTGTATGTCAATTAAAACCACTCCAATCTCTAATTTTATTACGATGTTGCCATTCGACTACTTTAGGCAGCGGTTATTTGCATAACCGTTGCCTAAAGTCCGCCTTCTAATCCTTGTTATATGTAGTAGTGTTCATCAAATGATCAAATTGATGATGCTCTTGAATCTTGTAGTAACGGCCCCTCTAGTGATGATAGAAATAAAAGTTTTAGATATATACAAATTCGTCCTCAATTTTTCTTAGATCTTATGATTTTAATTTTCACTTTTGACATATTTTCATTTTGACTCGTAATTAACGAATTAGCATATTTGATCATAGTTAAATAATTTTCATTAATAAATTTATAAAATATTAATATGTATTCGAATTACTCACTAGTACAGATTAAACATAGGGTGGCGGTTGTTTTCACACAAAGGGTGGCGTTTGTTTGGGTGCCACCAAAGATGGCGACACCCAAAGTCCAAAAATAGGGTGGCGGTTCAAAAAAATGCCACCCTAAAAAAATTTTTTTTTTTTTAATTTTAAAGGGTGGCGGTTGTTGTACAACCGCCACCCTAAGTGAATTAGGGTGGCGGTTGTGCTTAGCAACCGCCACCTGTCTAACATAGGGTGGCGGTTGTTTGCACAACCGCCACCCTTTGTTTTTTTAAGCGGGTGGCGGTTGTTAGGGCACAACCGCCACCGTTATCGAAATTAATTTTTTTTTAACATATGGTGGCGGTTGTTGATAACAACCGCCACCTTTGATTAATTTTTTTTTTTTTTTTTTTGTTTTACAAATTATTTGGGTGGCGGTTCTTATTGATAACCGCCACCCTTTATCAAATTTTTTTTTTAAATCCAAGTTTCTCAAATATTTATCCTCAAAATTAACCTGCAATATATCATATACCATTCTACACTACTTGTAATACACCATTCACGAACCACAGTACTGCATTAACGTAACCTACAACATCCAATAGCACATTAAACTCAAGTACTTATGCCTAATATTGAAACAAATAGAAAGCAACTAATCGCAATATCATTAACCTACAATTACAGTACTAACCATTCCATCATTCATAGCCATGCCTCAACTATATAAGGCCTAGTATCGAAACAAGTAGGAAGCAACTCCGTGGCATATTGTTGATGCAAAGTATATATAATCTAGCCACAAAGACTAAACTAACAAATGAAATAAATACAACGTAATGAAACAAGTAGAAGCTACTCCAACACAACTGTACAGTTACACAATGCACGAGAACATAGTAAGACTAAGAAAAATGAATTAAAAATATGATCATTTCATAACTTCTCGAAAGAATTCAACCCAAATTTCTCGTACCATATCGATGTTGCTCTGAGAATACTCTTCTCCTGCATACACCTATAAGTGAAATAAAAGATAATCAATACTATACATACCCAATAAATTATGTACTGGATGCTTAAAATAATTAACTTGAGTCCACAATGTTCATGACACACCTTTTGTAGATCATCGCCCCCGCCATATCGTATCATTATGTCATTCATATTTTTCATGACGCAGTAACCACATTCATCACCTCCTGGTTGTTGTACACACTATAATTTGTATGTAGCATCAACATAAAATTAGTCGGTAAAAAAACAATCTATTTTGAAAGAAATATTCCAAATAAAAATGAACAAAGGTATTAAAAAAATTAACTTGTATTGTTAAAAGTTATATGTGTATGTCTTAGGAAGATTTTTTCCATTGAACGCCGCTTAAATGTACACCCTTTTGTTCCACATCACTCTGAAAGCTCTAAAATTTTAAATTATATGAATAATATTAATATATAAGAAGCGTTCTAAACTCAAACTTATCACACAAACCAATAATTGAAAAGTGAGTCAATGGAAACATTCTCTTACACGCTTATGAGTGGCTTGATAACGAAATTTCTCTTCTGATTACCCAATGAATCCATTACGCATAAGTATTGGTGAGGGCTCAATGACAAGCAATATCCAAAGTGATGACTAATAAATGTGATGCTTAGCTTCTTAGTAACATATGCATGAACTTCGTTATTATATTGGATGTATTAAAAGTGTGGGTGTTCTTACTCTTGGTGATACGGCGCCAAAATATATTTCTTGTCACTTAGATTGCACAACGCATCATTAATGTAGCGTGAAGCCTCCATATGCTGAGATGTAATCACAACTCCAGCTATTAGCGATGGATTCATAAAACCAAATGGTATCTCATACAGCTGGCAATTCCTATGAATGTACCTATTACATAAAATACAATTTAGAAGTTTATTGAAAATCCTAAAAGTAAAAGAGTAATGTAATTTAAAACGGGAATTGAAGTCTTACAATTGAAATACTTCCAGAATAGAAGTATTCAACCACTTCATCGCCATGAACTCGGCAATATCAATAGCTGTAACATAGATTTCGGTGTCGGATGATCCAGGAAATAAATCATCGAGCGGGACCTCCAACGTATCATCGGAAGTAGGCATCATATTGATCAAATCGACCAATAGCTTGCAAGAGTTAGGAAGACTGTGGTACGTTGCTTCATCAACGAGATTGCGTTGTGCAGTTGCTGACATAGCAAAACTTTGAGGCTTCTTCTCTTTGTCTACTCGACTATGCTTCTACGTACAGCAGGATGCTACAACGGTGAAGTAGTGTGACATTACTGTATTCAAAAGTATTAAATACTATAAATGGCCGGAATGACAAAATGTTCAGCCAAATAAATTATTAAAAAGGTATTAACTTACATTTTCCAAGTGAACCTGGCTTTTAGGCCACTGAACAAAGCTTCCCATGGCATCCCCTAACAGTACTAAGTCATCCCGAACTGGTATGGGAAGATGAAGCCCGCGGTATTGTTCAGGAACCATATCAATCCGCACCTTGACATTTCCTTCTACGAGTTGACAACCATGCACAACCGTGTCTTCCGTAATAGGGTAGCAAATCCCTTGTGCGACCTCTTGTAATTGGCCATCATGTGATATGCACAAAGATATACAATCGCAATTTCTGTCGGTCCAAAATTAATCAAGCAACGGTTATTGTTGTCTCCTAAAATGATTAATGAATAGCCGATTATCTATGCTATTTTACAAATAAGTAAAGTTAATTCATTATTTATGGGATTATAGAATAAATAATTTTTTTAAAAGTACCTTAATGGCGATGAATGGATCTGGCGCACCCGAGTCATGACAAACACTACTATTACTCGCAGGTCTAGTGTTGGCCATCATTGATTCCATTCCAAAGAGTACTTGGATACCCGATTGAATGAGGGTATCAACAACTCTCACTGAACCCTATTATCAAATTCGGCGTTGATTGACTTTGAACCTCCTGGGTGCAACCCGGCTTATCTAGATCATCCCGATCCAAGTTGTATCTCTTCGACATTGTGCGGACGGTTTTCCAAAAACTGCCCTTACACCACCTGCATATCCACCGAACGTCCTCAGCCGGCCCGGGTGGTCCTCTTTCCCTAGAGCTGCTGAAAGTATATCGTGCTGTCTAGTCGGGACAAATGTTCCATCGTCAACTTCTTTAGATTTATCAACCTACTCCAGTCATTAGAAAATTAAGTGTTATCAGCTACCATTGTTAACATTATATATCAATTATACGCACAGACGGAAAGAAATACTTACAATCTTGTCATAAACATCTATAATACCATGGGGATATATCAAGGTTCCGTCAGGGTGAACTTGTAGTCTTGCCAGTAAATAATCCCATGAGCGATCATTACTGCAAAATAGAGTCGCTAATGCACTCAAGAAAAGGATAGATGCCCTAAGGGATCATTCTGCGTGCCCACACCTCCTTCATCCCCTCATTAGCTGCGGATCCCATGTGATGGGGATACTTATTTTGTGCTTGACTTAATCTTGCCTTATCACTTACAACCTTCCAGAAATTAATATACCATCAATGAACAACATGATAAATACGTTTAATACGAGGACCATGTATAAGCGTGATTTTAGAGAAAAATATAAAAATAATGATTGCACAGTTACGTTTAATAACCAGAAAAATATACCTGAAATTCTTTACTCATCGCCCTGTCTTTGAATTTCTCCTAATCTTCAGTGGTAATGAAATTATACTTATCCATTGGGGTGTCTTTTCTTTTGGAAATATCGCGAATCCACTTCTTCACGAGTTTATTCTTAAAATTTCTCATTCTATGTCCAGCTTGTGATATAACTTTCTTCTTAAGTTTGTCATCTTAAAAAAATTCAACAGTTAACATTACTAATAAGAAAATAAGAGTTAATCAGAGTACACAACCACATCATTTACATCTTATTACCTTAATATCTTCCCAAATGATATTCTTTAGGCCGGGTTCTACAAGTCTCCAATCCTTATAATTTATATTAACCTTTGAGCGCGCGACTACACCAATATACTGCCGGAATCCGGTGCCACGTGTCCCCACCGGCCGATCTAGGTCATCAAAATCATCTTCAGTCAAATGAATACTATCTCTCTTCCACTTCGACATGGTCGTCAGTCCTCTCGATCGTCTGGTGCTGATGCCAGCCTGGGGCTCTCCTGATGAAGATGATGATCTAGAATCCGACATCTTTGCGCCATATTAGCACGTGTATGCATATTCAAAAATATTAAAAATAACTTCAATAATAAATCACAAGTCACAATAAATAAGAATGAAAGTATATTGCAACTTTTGATTTGGAGATAACATACGGCGTGTAAATAAATTTACATTTTAAATAAATAGTAATGGAATAAAATTTAAATTACCAATAAATAATAACTTGTAGTCGAGATCATTCCACGTACTCTCCCTCCTCATGGTCCAAACGCATGTAATTTGTTCGATCTTTGTGTTCTGAGGATCTAATATAGGCAATTCAGTTGAAAATGAAGGTGTTTCATCCCGGTGATCATATTCATCTTCATCAACCACATCACCGATCCCAACAATACGTCGCTCTCTTGTAGCACAATCGACCACCGTGCATCGCCGGATCGAATGTAAAACACTTGCTTAGCTTGTGATGCAAGTATAAATGGATCATTCCGAGCTTCCAACTCGAGAAAAATCAACCACTAATGAACCCCAATTTGTCAATCGATACACCTCGTGTGTTGTCCACCCACTTGCATCGAAATACGCACATATGAAACTTTGTGTAATCAAGTTCCCAAATGTCTTCAATGGCCTTGAAATGCGTGTCGACCCTATTATCGATCGACAACGCCACTGTGACACTCCACCGCTTTGCATCATGCTTTTATCATCTTGCCCTTTTGTATAAAAATGTATACCCGTTAATCTCATATCCACGATAAGATGTCACACGAGAAGCGTGTCCGTAAGCCACCACTTCATCGTCTCTTCAATCGTTTACGGCGCATCGTCAAACGATTCATTACTTTATCCTTGAACCACTTGGGGAAACAAACATTGTGTTCACCAACCAACCACCTTTCTCCTTTAAGAGGATTGTCCGCCGTAAAGCTGTCATGTGTTCATCGAAATGCGGTTGAACCACAAAGCAAGATGATGCAAGACGAGAAGATGAGCTTTGGCTAGGTCTTGGCAGTTGGGATCGATCGGCTTCGCCCAATAATACCCTTACCGTCAAGCCTTCCTTCATGTCGAGATATAGGAATACCAATAGGCTCCGCTTTTGCTAGGTAATCGGTACAAAATTCAATGACTTCTTCAAAGAACATAACCTTCAACGACATCGCCCTCTGGTCTAAATCGATTTCTCCACATAACCCTTCAGACCCCATGAACCGTTCAAATGGATACATATTGTGCAAGAATATCGGACCTAATCGCTTAATTTGTCGAACCAAGTGAATAACCAAGTGCACCATGACATCGAAAAAGATGGTGGAAAATACATTTCAAGGCGATGATGGTGACAACAACGCTTGCACTGGAGCCTATCTAGCTCATCCTGATCAATAACCTTATCAATATTGCATTGAAGAAAAAACAAAGTTGTGTAATTACGCGCCTGACATTTTCAGGCAATATACCGCGAATAGCAATCGGCAATAGCTGTTGCATCATAATATGACAATCATGAGACTTCAATCCAACCAACTTCAAGTCCTTCATTGACACAAACCGTCTAATGTTTGATGAATAACCTGATGGAACTTTCACCCCTCTCAAACATTCAAGGAAATTTTGTTTTTCTATCTTGGACAAAGTGTAACAAGCCGCTGGTAAGAATGAACGCTTCCCCACCTCTTAGTGGGTGCTAACTCCTACCGTATTCCCAAATCCACAATGTCCTTTCTAGCATTGACAGAATCTTTCGTCTTTCCTGGAATGTTTAGTAACGTGCCAATGATATTTTCGCAAACATTCTTCTCTACGTGCATGAAATCCAGACAATGTCTCACCTCTAAATACTTCCAATAAGGTAAATCCCAAAAAATCGACCTCTTCTTCCATATGCTCTTTTTAGTATGCTTAAAAGTCTTCTGAAATTTACTGTGAAATATCTTTAACTCGCTCAAAACCTCTTCCCAGGACAATGGCAACCGTGCGACCCGGTTCTCGGTTTTCCCATTGAAATCCTCTTTGTTTCTTCGATATCTATGATTTTTCTAAGAAATATCCGATGATCCATGTACACAGTTTTCTTGCAATGATTCAAATATAGGCTACAAGTGGCATCTTCGCACACGGGACATGCCTTACCACCTTTGATTGTGTAACCCGACAAGTTACCAAAAGTTGGAAGATCATTTATCGTGCAAAATAGCATTGCACGTAAATTAAAATTCTCCCGACGATTAGCATCAAACACCTCCACACCCTCATCCCACAACGTCCGTAGATCATCAACTAGAGGAGCTAAATACACGCCGATGTCATTGCCAGGTTGTTTGGACTGAGATTAGCAATGACATCATCATGTATTTGCGCTTCATAGATAGCCAGGAGGAAGATTATAGATCACCAAAAATGCAGGCGGTGCTATGCCGACTACTCATGTCGCCATGTGGATTCATTCCATCTGTACATAGTCCGAGACGAAGATTCCTATCTTCAGCCCCAAAATCTCGAAATCTCCTATTAAAATTACACCATTCAAGCGAATCAGCCGGATGCCTTAATTTTCCATCTTTTTTCCTCCCTTCCGCATGCCACAACAATTTGGCTGCATCATCTGCATTTGCGAACAATCGTTTGAACCTTGAAATGACGGGTAAATACCATAATACCTTTGCTGGAGGACCGTTTTTACCCGAGCAATTCTCATTGCGGTTCACTCGCTTATACCTTGATACCCCACACTTCGGACATATATGTAAATCTCTGTAATCATTCCTATACAATACACAATCATTTGGACAAGCATCTATCTTCTCAATCTCCATACCCAATGGGCATAACATCTTCTTTGCCTTGTACGTTGAGTTGGGCAACTCATTATGATCCGGAAGCATATCCACTAAAAGCTCCAATAACGCCGTAAAACTCCGATCACTCCACACACTCTTAGCCTTCAAGCTTAACAATTTGAACACCGCTGATAACTTGTTATATTTTACACAACCAGGATATAAAGGTTTTTCGGAATCGACAAACAATTTATCGAACTCATGGGGCCTGTCAATGAAGTCATCTTGTACATCACGCAACATTTCATCCAAACGATCATACTCCACATTCATATCTATATTTTCGTCATGACCGCGATTGTCACTGTCAAACTTGTTTTTATTAACATGCCCATCACCGTTGCCACCACTGCTCGTACCAGACACTATTTGCTCACTATGCCAAAACCAACACGTGTAACCGGTCTTAAAACCATTTTTAAATAAATGATTTCTCACTTCTGCAGGGGTGTCATAACCAATAGCATTATTGCATATTGAACAAGGACAAATAATCTTATCCTTCCCAAATTTCTTTCTATCCTCCTCAGCGCATTTCAAAAACTCAATTACTCCATTTACATACTGAAGGGAAGTAGGATTTCCATACATCCAACTTCGATCCATTTCGAACAACCTATATAGTTATTTTCCCACAATTAACCATGTAATAATATTATTACGTATATTCTAGCTATTTTTCACTTATTAAGTGCATGTATAATGCAAATGTTCTAAATCTGCCTTATAACTCCGTATCTAATAGAAAGGGTAGGGACCTAAACCATTCGTCATCTATGCACGTAATATCAAATTGTGATTTTTTGTGTAGAAACGGTCTAGTATTTTACTGAAAATTTCGGCAGCATCTCCCCTTAGTTCTCCTAAGTGTGCAATATACGTAGAACGTAATTCACACCCGGAGAACAAAGGAGGATACTACTGAAATTAACGTAAATACATAACCGTCTACGCAAAATATTAAATTTATCACAGTTCAATTTACGAGATAGATGACAAACTCTCCACTGGGAGAATTCAAAAATAATCTTGTGCATCTTAAACTGAGCAACAATGCGTGCACGGTTAATGACATACAAGATTATCTTCAAACGGTTTTCTAAGCTCAATGCACGTGAAGGGTGGTGTAATACAATAAATAAAATCAACTGTAATAAAAATATGGAAAAGTATATAATTCGACAAGTTCATTTATTTACACTACACTATCCAGTCCCTAGAATGACTATAGTAATTAAAAGTATATTAAATAGTTCAATTCTAATTAAGCTACTCACTATAATTGTATTTCACCAAGTTGATTTATTTACACTACATTATCCAGTACCTAGAATGACTATATTAATTAAAATGATATTAAATAGTTCAATTCTAATTACGCTACTCACTATAATTGTATTTTAACTATAGTCATTCTAAATATATAAATGTAATGACTACGAAATTATTATTACTTTTATTGAAATAATATTATTCCCACGCTCATTTGCAATAAATTATAGTTATATAAAATTAATTTAATTTATTTATTTACATATTAAAATATAGTTCAACATAATTCATAAATATTGTATGAATAACTATAGTCATATGTACTTACAATACTAATCGCAATAATTTAATAAATTATTATAATCATTCTAATTATATAAATATCACAACTACTAAATTGTTATTGCTTTAGTTTATTGAAATAATATAATTCCTATGCTCATTTTTAATAAATTAATTATATGCTCCTTTTAATAAATTATATGTATGTAAAATTAATATTAATTTATTTGTTACGTATTAAAATGGATAAATATTACATTAATTATTTTATCAAGCGTAAAATCCTAATTAAATTAGGAACTTATCATAAAATCTAAGTTAATATTATTTCGTAAAATATCATTTCTATTAACTATATTAACAATTCATTTTTCAATTTTCCTTATGACCTATTTATAATTCCTCTAAAATTATTCAAACAAATTTATCTAACTAAATAATACTAACCAATCTAATTATCATGTATATATAATACACTAATATACCAATTTAATGTATATAAATCCCAAGAATAATATACAGAAATTTGGACAAAAAACCATCTAATAGCAACAAATAATAGAATTTAGGGATGGTATCTAACCTTTAAAATGCGAAAAAATGAGAGGACGAGCCTTTTCTTCAAATGTGGCTTCAATAACAACCAACAAAATTGCCCCAAATCCGATTTCAAGAAAATACCTACAATTTGGCATGTTAAATTCCAACCTATACCCAAAATTAAACCAACACATCAAGGAAAATAAACTTACTTCAAATGTAGCTCGAACCCAAGACCAATCTCGAGCAGGATCGTAATGTAAATTTTCGCTCCAATTTGTAGTGTATTTTAATTTGAATTTCGGTGAATCGGGTGGAGTTAAGTCGGTTCAAATGGTGAAGGGGAATTGGGAAAAGCGGTGAAATCTCGAGTCCCCGTATTTTTGAGTATTTTTCCCAATTTTCAGCTTCAAATTGTAGATGGGGATCGAGTTGCAGCTCGATGAGGGATCGAGAACGAGAGCTAAGAGAGAAGATCTATATTTCTGAGTTTTTTTAATTGATTTAGGGTGGCGGTTGTAATGGAACAACCGCCACCTAAATTATATAAGGTGGCGGTTGTAATGAAACAACCGCCACCCTATGTTCAAAAAACCTTTTTTTTTATATTACAAGTAAAGGGTGGCGGTTGTATAAACAACCGCCACCCTAAATTACATAAGGTGGCGGTTGTTCCATTACAACCGCCACCCTATGTTCAAAAAACCTTTTTTTTTTTTTTTTTTTTCAAGTAAAGGGTGGCGGTTGTATGAACAACCGCCACCCGATATCGAATTTAGGGTGGCGATTGTTTCACACAACCGCCACCCTCTGTTTTCAAACCTTTTTTTTTTCTTCAATAAAGGGTGGCGGATTTTTTCTATAACCGCCACCCTTTCTTCCAATGGTGGCGGTTTCAACATAAACGCCACCATATGGGCGCCACCTAAAGTCATTTGTGTACTAGTGACTACAACTTTTAAAAATTTTGTCTACTAGCTAACAAACCCGTTCAAAGCACAGGCAAGACAAATGAAAATATATGAAAACAAATAAAAAAAATTAACAACTTTACATTACAATGACCCTTTTGTATACAATAAAGTGTTAACAGTTGAAAATAAATCATAAATAGTACTGAAATCATTTTGTAAATTTTACATTCTACCACTAGTACAGATTTTTATAATGGGTGGCGGTTAAAAAGGACACCCAAATAGGTGACACCCAATATTTTTAGAATGGGTGGTGGTTCCATAAACGCCACCCAAAATATTTAATATATATATATTTTTATTTTATAAAACAACGGGTGGCGGTTCTTTGATTAACAACCGCCACCCGTTCTCTATATATATATATATTTAAAAATTTTGGGTGGCGGTTCTCTAATAAGAACCGCCACCTTATGTCTTTTTTTTTGTGAAAAGATCTGGATTTGTTAAGCTTACGGATCAAAAGCCAAAAAAATGAAATTTTAAAAATTCAATACAAAATTTCTGAGATCTATACAAACTTGCGGATCTATACACCTCCAACACATAATCCTAATTAAAAGATACAGATCTATACAAGTTTATTACTACAAACAATAATAAATACATATCGAAAAATGAAAAAAACTTTAAAATCCCAGATCTGCAAATAATTCTTGGTGCTTGTTAACACCTCAACCGTTCTTGTTATTGAGTGAATAAGCTGAAGCTTGTGACTTTGCCTTCTTCATTGTCTGTGAAATTGGAGTTCCGCCATCGCTTATTGGGGTATGGACAATTGCATACCAGCGGCTGCCTCTCTGTACCTCAGATCTGAAAATACAACACGTAAAGAGAAATGAACCCGCCATGCATGACTACAAAATCGAATTACAGATGGAAGAAAAACTAGGAGAGAGAGAGGAGAAATTTAGAGAGAGGGAGAGTTGTGTCTTTTGGGTCAATAATTGTGGCCGAGAGAAAGTTAGAGAGAGAGAGAGAGAGATGTCTCATGTGAATTGCAGGCAATTGTCTCTTCAATTATTTGTTTGTTCAATTATTCGGTGTTTCATTTTGGGTGACGGTTGTGCAATAACAACCGCCACCCGTTCTCGTTCAAATATGTTTAAAAAAATAAACAAATTATTTTTAGTAATAAGTGGCGGTTCTTGACAAGAACCACCACCCGTTTTTGAAGAAAATGTGGCAGTTAGGGGCTAGGAACCGTCACCTCTTGTTAGAAGTTATTTTTATTTTTTTAAAAATACATTTTGGGTGGCGGTTTTTTCTAACAACTGCCACCCGTTATTTTTGGGTGGCGTTTTTCTATAAAAACGCTATTTAATGGGCGATACCTAATGTCCATATTGTACTAGTGTACTATAGGATCAAGGTTCTGAAAGGCGCTAGACGTAGCAAAACGGTGATGCGAAGCCTCAACGCTTAGAAGCTTAGGCAAGCCTAGGGAGAGCCTAGTCGTTTTTCATTTTTTTTTTATTTTAATTGTTCTAAAGTGATGAGTAAGTTTTAAAAAAATTCGTATTTGAGGTATTTTATACAAACTTCAATATATTTTTTTATTTTTTCAATAAAATATGTATTATTTAAAGTATTAAAAACTTCAAATACTTAGAAAACTATTATCAATTCCTATAATTAGATTACAAAACGAATATAAATGGAAAATATTCTTTTCATAAATTAGTCCAACTTAAAAAACAACAAGTACAAATGATCCATCATTTATAATAAAAACAAAAAAAGGCCTAACTGATTTTAACTAAAAGGCTCGCGTCTTTTCACGCCTTTGGCGCCTTTTTCCATACCCACTTGTTATGCGAGACGTTTTCACTATGCCTCATGCCTAGACGACACATTTTTCCGCCTTTTAGAATACTGAATAGACTACCAATTTATAAGAATTGAAAATAACCAGAGGTGTTCTCCATAAAATGAGAAATATAAAATAACTGTCCATATTTACCCTCTTCATAGATAAAAGGAAAAAAAAAACCTTCTTCTCGATTGATTCACCCAAAAACTTTTTAAATTACTCAATTTTTTTAAAAAATTATCTCGACAATCAAATTTTACTGCACAAAAAAAAAAAAGGTATATTGGTATCTAGTTTTTTCATCAATACTTTGAAGAAAAGAATAAAAAACGACGTCACTAGTATAATTAAAGAATAAATGTCGGCAAGCACGAAAAGTGGGAGGGCATCAGATTCTTCCTCCTAAACAATGTTATATTAGCGCTACTCTTTCCCCATCTGATGCACAATAATTTCTCCCTCCGTATAAATTCATCGGAGATATAAATATTAGTTAACAAAGGAAAGGAGAAAAATGGCGGATCAGCTGACTGATGATCAGATCTCCGAATTCAAGGAGGCCTTCTCCCTATTCGATAAGGATGGCGACGGTATGCCCCCACCTCGTCACCATACGCGCATATATTTGTTTGTCTATGTACAACTACATTTATTTGACACCAATTGTTCTTCGATCTTCTGTTCAGATCCGTAACCTGCTTGTGGATGGTTTATTGCCGTTTCATTGTTTTCTGGCATTTTCTTATTTGCTTCGAAATTGTTGTTTATAGAATTTGATATCATTAGGATTAGCAAAAACCGTGTCCTGTTTTTTGTTGTGTTTTCTGTATTGAGGTTCTGAGAGAGATTGTTTTTGTGAATGAGTTTTCCGTGTTTATGACGGAATGTTTTCATGGAGAGTTATGGTGTTAGTGAATCTCGTTAACGAGATGGAGGATTTATTAGGCTGTTTATTTGTTTCTTTTCAATGTGAACCTGTTTTTGGATTGATTGATGGAATGCTGACACATTTCCATTCTTATTGTCAATGGGTTTGGATTTCTAGCTTGTTAAGGTGATTATGAACACATTGTGCGTCTGGTTATATTGGTATTATATGGAAATGGTGCTTGGTTTTGTGATTAGGGTTTTGATTTGATATATGATGGATATTTGAATTACATCGATTTGGCAAGTTTTTTGGAACTTGTGGGATTTATGTTGATTGTGAGATATTTTCCAACTGCCTGGTATGGAGCATGCAAAATGGTCACTTCCTCGTGCGTTGATCCTGTGGTATTGAAGGAATTTTGAATGCTACTTCCATTATGATTGGATTGATGACATCTGTTGAGTAGTTGCATTCAATGTTTTCCTTTCACGTGTCTTTTATGGGCTCACACGTACTTGAATATGTATGCGACTGACATTTGTTTCAATGAAGGAAACTTGCATTTAGCTTTTCTTGTGTAAGCTCCAAGAATTGCTATTTGCACTGCCTGTTTTGGTTATAATAACATCTAAAAACTGCTATAGGTTGCATCACCACCAAGGAGCTTGGGACTGTGATGCGCTCTTTGGGACAGAATCCAACCGAGGCTGAGCTTCAGGATATGATCAATGAGGTAGATGCTGATGGAAATGGGACAATTGATTTCCCAGAATTTCTTAACTTGATGGCCAGGAAAATGAAGGACACTGATTCTGAGGAGGAGCTGAAAGAAGCTTTCCGGGTTTTTGACAAGGATCAAAATGGCTTCATTTCCGCTGCTGAACTTCGCCATGTCATGACAAATCTTGGGGAGAAGCTCACCGATGAAGAGGTGGATGAGATGATCCGTGAAGCTGATGTGGATGGCGATGGGCAAATCAACTACGAGGAGTTCGTCAAGGTCATGATGGCCAAGTGAGAAACTGAACATCCCAAAACTATATCTTATTTTAAGTATTAAAATAGACCGAAAAGTGGAAAAAGGGAAACTAAGATTGATGAGATTCCTGTTTCTGGTTAGGACGTGCTCTTCTGTTCCTGGATGCTTACCTGTTTTCCCTCTTGCATTGTTTTAAGTGCTACTATTCTTCAGTATATGCTTGTTTCTCTGCCTCTTGGTTTGATGTTTTGGGTTGTCAAGTATCTCAAGTGTTTCTTTGGCAGAGAAGTTTACCTATTTCCCAATCAGTGACCAGTTTTGTTGTTGATATTCAAACCTTTGTGACTTATTTTCTTTCTCCATTTTTATTCAATAATTGTATTATCAAGATTCTATGCTGTTTGGGTGTGAAGTTCATTATTTTCAAATGTATCTATATTTTCTCCTTCATCTGGATACTTCTCTCATTAAAGGGCCCTGGATGCTTCAATCAGTGGACACCATTAGTTTAGCTGAGAACATATGCGTTTGCTCTTTTACTTGGTGGAAGTATATGCAGAAGCACAAAGATTGGTGACACACACAGAGGTTGACTTTTTGGTGTTATGTTCAGCTTTTTGTGCATATATATTCTTCAGACCTCTTCGGGTGCATCACATTGTCGTGTGGAAAATCTCACATTGTCGTGCAATCTGCATCTGATTCTGATTCTTGTGAGTTACTTGAAGATATCATGGCGGCCCTAGGAGAGTTGACCTTTTCATCTGTTCCCTGTATTCTTTCTACCATAATAAAATAGCACGTAGGAGAATATCAAGAGGAGAAAACCCGTCTGGCTTAAACCTAGGACCTTGAGTTTTTACATTAGATCCACAGTGGGAGATAAGATGTGTACATGCGTGGATCTCTGAAAGAAATAGGAAATATGAGCATATAGAGAAAGGGGTTAACTTCTTTTTCTGTTTTCAATACAGAAGGAGAAAATTTTGGGACGACTACTCGTGGTCGATTGGCAAAAGGAAATGTAAGAGAGGAGGAAGATGTAACTGGAGGAGATGGCTTTGTCTATTCTAGTTTGGATGCCACACTCGCAGAAGCCGCACAAAAATAGCATACCATGAATTGTTTCACCAATACATAGGCACCCCAAGACCCACCCCAGCCTCTCTACCCATGCCCACCAATCAAAATTTTGTTCTATTCTTTGAGGTCCTCCATGGTATATAGGTCTTACCATTCTTTCTATGTAAAAAAAATACCAAGAAGATTATATTCATTCTTTGTAAGGATGTGGAGGGTCACTAAAAAATTGCCTAGCAATGGTAAAACATTTCTTTGGCTTATTTACCTTATACAATATATAAAACACAGATTTATATGTTTGTCTTTCTGATGGCATATTTCTTTAACTAATTTCTTGAACAATCATATTTGTGTGTGGCTCTATTTGGGACCATGTTTGGTAATCAGGTTTTCGGTGAGTATGTGATCGACACAATTAATTGGGATAAATCACCTCTAACAAGTTAGTGATGAAGAGTTCCGACCTGAGTAATCCGATTGTATGAAAAAAATTCAACTGCTAATACTCTTGGGGTATTGAAGCTAAATACTTAATCGTAAATCATATATAAGTGAACAGCTTCAATTGTGACAAATAAATTGGACTAGATACTCAAAGAATATTAGAAATGCTTTCCTGATGTAGGGATTCATGCCAAAGTTTTCTCGTTAGAAAGAGTACTTTTTATGTCACAAGCCATTATTTCCTTCCTTCCATTCTTTCTTTCCTTTTTTTTTTTTTTTTTTTTTTTAATTTTAATTTTCTCATGCGTTAAGATGGATGCCAATAGTTTTTTTTTGTCCACGGAACAGCTCCAAGGTGAGCGTTCGCCGTCAATTTCTTGAAGTCACAACCGTCCTTCTAGATTTGCATGGTTATATTTTGTGCTAACATTGGAATATACTTTCTTCCCAAAGAAATTTTACAAAGGATGATAATGACTATATTCGCAAAGTTTCGAATCTTTACAAACGGTAATAGATTGGCAAAGTAATGCCGTGAGATTTGATGAAACTAAATTTCACGCCTAAGTATCATTTAAGCGAAGTTTCTAAATACATAAAGAACTACATTACCTGATTTATATTAGCAATATAGCCATACTAGAAATAATTTTTTGACTCCTCAAGCCTTCTGTTTAATTTTAAACCCACAACCTCACTTGCGAAAAGACGAAGGAATTTTCGCTTTTCCGAATATGACAAATATCTTGTTCATATAGCGTATAGACTAGTGCTAACGGATCTATGCTTTATAGTTCTTTGTCACGTTGTAGTTCAAAGGCAGCACAGCCCCACTCACATAAGTTATTGCTTGTGAAACATCATGATATTACACATTCGATTTGTAGTGGAAAACTAACACATGAATATCATCTTTGAATTACAGAAGGCGAAAAATGAGAATGAGACCGCAAGAAAAAAAGAAAAACAAGCTTTTGAAAGCCTCCCGTGGCCCGAAGAGGCAGAAGAGCGACAAGCTTAGATACTGCTTGATGTTATAATAAACTCGGCAATCTATCTTTCTCCTAGCTCAACTCATAAACTGAACTACAGTTTTCTCTATTCGTCTTCGAGTTAATAAGGTAGAAACAAAACCCGATGAGTTTGTAACATGTAAGGCTTGATTTGTAGCCACTATTGTGTGTTTGCTTGTACTATTGACTATTCAGGTAAAATCTCAAATGCATTTTGAGTAATTCCTGCTAGATTGTGTGCAATGAACACAAACTCATACACTCGAACGAAAGAACGAAATGCTTTACATTTATACACGATTGTAAATGTTAGAGATGAAAGTAGTGAGTAAAGTCTAACATGAAAAACAAGTGATCATCTCTTGAGAGGCTTATAGAGAACAACTGTTACATACTTAGACTGGTACCTGTGAGTCATACCGAGGGAGACCATGGACTGAGACGGCCACCCTTTCTCTATGAACAAGTGGTTGAGCACCACATGGTTGGGCGGTGTAGAAGAAGAAGCAGTTTCGTCTGAGTCAAGAACATTTAAATGGAGTTGAGGTGGAACTGCCATGGGATCCTTTGCGAAATCTTCGTCTCTAGGAAAAGTTTGACTATAGCTCGACTCTGGTGATTGGGGAGCCTCGAACTCTGCTACACTATCCAGGTTTTCCGAAACATAATCCTGTTCAAAGAATTCACATTTGTTAACTTTTATCTCCCTCAAAATCAACTTCTATTACTAGTCAAAATCAAACATCACTAATTATTAACTACACATCTTACATCATCACTCATTATTATCCTCACATCTCATCGTCTCCACCACTACTCATCTAAAAAAGTTAGTCTTTAGGTAGAAAAAGGTTTACACAAAAGGAAGAATCTAACTTTACTTTAACAAGACAAAGAAAGCAAGATATATGCATATAATCAAAAGTTCAAAGAAGGAAAATGTAAGTGAGACATACGAGAGATGATCTCAAGCAATTAATTACAATGAAAAGATGTCCTATGGACATTTCTACGCTATAATCTCACGCATACGACATTATACGGCGCACCTACAATCTCTTTACCGCACAATCACGTGCAAACATAAGTAAGACATAAACCAACTTCCTAGAAGGAAACCAAAGTTATAACATATCGGCCGACGTCTTTTGTATGCACATGCATGCATGGCCCGTAATCCCATTCAATTACCAGAGCTTTTTTTCGTATTCAAACATATAAGATAGGAATGTAAAAATGTATATAAGTTACACACCGACAATCTTGATGTTGTTTGGAACAGGAGATACAAAATGAAGTTATAACTTACATTGACATCAAGAATGTTACAGATGGAACCCGACTGATCAGCTTCACATGGAAGATCTGGAGAGTGTCTAAATTTTCCGTCCACAATGAACTTGTAATGATAGATGCCCGATGGGAGCACCACGAGAATTGAGTGATCCTTTCCAGATCTTTGGAGTATCTTTCTGTAAATAGATGATTAATGCTCACTTCATTCATATACGTCGGCCTCAAAAACCATTTCTTGACTTCTAAAAATGTAATGACGCATGCAAGAGAAACATTTTGGAATATATACGACAAAGATCACCTGGTCCTCCAATTGTCCCAAGATCCTTCCACAGCCACATTGTTACCACCGTAGCTCCAAGTTATCAGTGTAGGAACCCCTTGTTCAGAGGTATGATCAGCAGCTCCCCGAGTTTCATTTATACGAAATTCATTGAGGTATTGAGGGCCATCACCCCTCTGTAATGGAACAACTGGAACCTGATTACATGAAGACATAAAACACCATTACAATGTACTCGTAGTTAAACTCTTTCTAATGTATTGCCGATGTTGATTGATAAGCAGAGACACAATCAAGGACTCCTTCACGTTGAGATTGTATGCAAAATTACAATCTTATACTAAAAGGCATACAATATTTTCGTCAATAGCTCATTAATGGAGTTACTAACATGAGAAATGAAATCTTATACTACAAGATGGCATTTAACATTTATTGAAGCGTGAGTGCATAGCCCCAAAAGAGATCAACAATTGTAACCTAACTACAATTGTAATGTGTAATCTGTAATGGTGACCCCCTTTAATCATGCCTTATTTTAAACAATTACAATTCAAACACAAGAAGAAAGCTTTCAACATTTTGCATACATTGCAACTACAAAGAAGCTAACCTAATTCCAAACTTCAAAATTCGATATACACAAATATATACACAAATGCAGAGGTAGATAAACAGAAAATAGAGGACCTGAGGGTTAAACAAGAGAGGGGAGCCAGATTGCCGGCGATTATGAGGAGGAGAGCTCGCCATTAAATCCGACGAACCAACGGTTGACGACGGCGCGTGGTTGTTATTCTCCGATGCCGAACCGTCACTACCTTCTCTTCCATTTGTATTTCCCATTTTTACTATCGCCAAAAACCGCGTATATGTAATGCGTACACAGCGATAATGTTTTGAGCTACGATTTTGATGGGATCGTTTTTAGCGTTTTCAGAGAGATGAAGAAGAACAGTATAGAGAGAGAGAGAGAGAGAGAGGGAAATGGAAATATGTATTTTTATATAATAATTAAAATGAGTGGATAAAGGATAGATTTGAAGAACATGGGATGATCTGGAGCGTTGAATAGGGATAAGGACTAATATTTAAAAGTAAATCGAACGGTCAATATTTTAGTACTATCAAATCAAAGAGATAAAGACAACCAGAAAGAAACAGAGACAATCTACGTCGACTTTTGCTGAAAAAATTCGGGAAATTACACAGTTGGGTCCTCACTATTGCTGATGTTATACAATTGCCCCCTGCTAAATTAATTGTTAACATTAAAATTTAAAGAGAAATTTGTATGTTGGTCTCTAACTCTTTGATATGAGTGTGATCTAACACCTACGTCGCGTAGATTTATTATGGCAACAAGATACATGTTGCTTCTGCATTCGATGATATATAAGTGATTATATTATATTGAAGGAATTAAATTAATTCCGAAGTGACATTTTTCAAGGGCGTAATAAATTGTGTATATGTGGGTATATTTGATTAATACTAAATATTTTGGTACTTCTTCGAATGTATTCCCTCCGTTCCGTAAAGATAGTTCTATTTTCCATTTTAATCCGTTCCAAAATAAAATCTCATTTCTATAATTAACTTCTTAATTTGCTTATATGTCGCTATTTAATTTACATCGTTATCAACAAACAAGAATAATTAAAGTGGGATAATAAATAAATATAAGGGTATATTAAGAAATATATTTTAAACGGAAATGATCCAGTGTTATCAATGGTGCTGTAGTTACGGCACCATTGATAGCATTTTGGGGGCCTATTCGATATCCGTTTTGAAATCCGAGACCATATCTAGAATCAGCACGGCGATGGGGAGTTCCAGGAATTTTTCGAATTTTTTCCGGTGACACCATGACTGTCGTGGCCATCAATCAAAATTTTAACACTATCTTTACAGGATAGAGGGAGCATAATTTTTTATTTTTATTTTTCTAACTCCCTGAATGGAGTTTTGTTGATTTTTTAAACAGTCTTTTTCATGTGACTACCACATCGTGAGCTAACGTGGTCGGTAGAACATTCCATTGTAAATACAGATAGAAGATTTGTTGCTTAATTTGCTAGTAAAGCATCATGACCTCACAAAATAATAAAATCCCATCTAAATGGCTTGTCAACATTTGCTGCTCAATGTCCCTAATAACAAAAAGAACAATGACTAAAGGCTTCGAATAAGTCATCAATATTTATCCAATTATATGAGTATTCTACTTGTATGAAATAAATTTTATTTCTTTGTTACCTCTCGATAAATGATATCATGTATATATATCGACAAATACTATGTAGGTTAAGAACCTAAATTATAGATAATTCAGACGAATTATTACAGTATAATCAACATCAACTTACAGTATATTATACAATTAGCAATCTATATTGTACTTAGATTTGCTATTTTCTATTTGAAGTGGGTTTAGATTTGTTTTGCGTTTGGGAGGCTCTAGCACCAAGAATCAACTCATACGTGGCGCCTCCTTTTATATGTATTCAATGTGTTCTATATTAATGGGATAGAAATATCTTTATGGAATCAAAGACACATCTAAAATCTTAAGTTAGTGATAGACGATAGTAAATTACAACACGACTTCCAATACAAAGACAGTATTTTTGATGTGACATCTACCAAATAAAACGTGGTTTTCAACACCCATCAACGTATAATTCAATGACAAAAATAATCTATAATAGTCCCAAATGATTATAATGTTGTCAATAGGAAATGAAGGGAAAACTCGTATATCTCACTCAAGATTTGACATTGGGTTCCCCGGTAAATGATCACTTGCCCACTGCTACCAACAGCGCGACGTGGCGCGCTGTGGGGGCGCCACGTTGCGCAAAATTTTTTTTTTCTTTTAATTTTTTTTTTTTTGGAATCTACATTAAGTAAGATGAATAATACATAACAGCCCCCTGATGGCGGGGGGCTCTTGTAGCCCGAACATTTTTTTTCCCCCGAATTTCCATGTGTTGGCATGATATCCTGCCCACGCAGTGGGCTGGAGATCATTTCTGTCGGTTCCCCATAAGTGTTGTAAGGTAGTTTATGAATAATCCAAGTGGAGCATCTCTCTTGATAAAAAGATGACTTCGGGAGAAGGCCTGTATTTTAGAAGGGGCACTAACAAAAGCATAAAGATATTTTTCAAATGCACATTGAACACGTTCCTTGATAGATTGGAGATCAACATCTGGCTATCGAACATTTAAAAGTTGCAGTTAAAATAGAATCTCAACTAAAGATGGAATAACTGAGAGGATTTGAAGCTTTAAAGCGGTCTTGTTCTCTGAGTTTGGCACAAGAAACACACGTTAGTAAAGAAAATGGCCTAGTCCGTAGATTTATCAGGTAAGACGATGCAATACTAAAAAAATAAAATAAAATAAAATATATTTCAAGGGGGAAATACCACGTCTATCCCGGTGGTGGTAATAAATATCGGTGCTTCGTATAAAATGAACACCGATAATACACACATATTGACATTCATTCTGTGTCTTTTACAAGAATTTATACATGTACCCTATCATACCAAACCATACCTTGATTATACACATGGAAAACAGCGAGCTGTTGGCTTCAACAAACCTATCAGACAGCTAATATTAATCTTCAAAGTGAAGAAGCAACATTGGATCCATAACTTACAATTCCATGGACATTAAAAGCCTCTCATCATTTGATTTTGAAGAGGGAAATATCTGCACAAATCATCAAATGAAGTAAGTCTATGACCATCTAAACTTTCTGTACCTTGAAATTAAGTTCCACTGCTGAATCAAAATCAAACATCATTATTGGACCACACATCTCACATCATATCCACCCATTTCGTGGTCCCCACCACTATTCAGCTTAAAATTTTGGTTTTTAAAGTTAAAAACCGAAACAACCTAAGATTAGCAAATCGTCTCTATGGATTGAGAGCTTACCTTAAAACCAGTTTTTTTGTACAGATCCTGTGCATTCTTGTTCTCTACATTAACATGAACAAACACCTGCCTAACTCCTATTTTCAGTAGTAATGAAAAAATGCAATGCTCGTCAGCATAACGAATAACAAAAAACAAAGGCATCTATAAAAAATTTGCCAGGGCAAAAAAATGAAAAATAAAAAATCCTGGTTAGTAATGAGAAGCACAAAACAGTTGGGGGATCTCACCTGTCGTGGTGGCTACGTCAGTTGCCAAGTATAACATATTTGAAGCGATACCCTGACGTCGCGCGAACTTTGCAACACAAACATTTGCAATATAAGCATATTTATTGGTACTAAACGGCCCTTTACTTGCAAAGATAGGTGACAATCTCTTAATCTCCTGAAAGACGGTAAAAAGTTCTCATTGACCAAGGTCAACCCACTCTTTTAATGGGAATTTTAAGTAATGCTATTTTTGTTATCCGCTGAAAATTTAGGAAATCAAGAGTGTACCCCGGGATATGTTTCCCCTTGGACGAATGGTCTAATGCTTAAGTCAAGAGTGCCCACTACACTGTTGAGGACAGTTCTTCTAACGTTTCTGTCTTCCTTCTTAACCTAAGATGTTGAAGGAGAAAAGATGGAGCTCACTGCAAATATAGAATATTCATCCAAAATTTTATATTAAGCAACTCACAGCTTAATTAGAGATCCTAATTGTTTCAATAAAGTGTAAGATCAGCAAAATCAGATACATATGAAGAGAGAATTCAGAGAAGAAACTCCCTATGAAATTGGATAACGCAGATCATATTTCATAACACAGATCATAGATAGAGAATAAAAATCTAGAAAAAAGAAAGAAGAAAACAGAAAATCTGTTCTCTAGTTTCTTTTGCTTGTGCATGCAAAGTTGAAAAGAGCTTAGAAGAAGGAACAACTCCTCTCAGAGTTCAATTCACTTACTGCAACAAAACAAAAGCACTTCAAGGAGTTTCCATCCTGTCCAAGACACCTCCTCTTCAGAGCATTGAACTCCTGTGGATACAAATCACATGGAAGATGGTCATCAATGCATGCATACATCCATCACCATTGAGGTGCTTCAAAAGAAACATAAAGAGTTAACGCAGCAAACAAATAAGAAATAATAAATCTGGGATAAAGGTAAATTTAAAATCTTTAAGGTACTAAACTACCAATCACAGTTAGATCCAACATGCAATGTAATTTCAGCCAGGCCGGCCCAGAATTGTCAGGGTCTTTAGGCAAAACTTGATACAGTATTACACTTTTTCTTCTACAAGTTCAATTTTCGAGGGGCCGTTTTCGTATATATATAAAAAAAAGTTTTATGCTAGGTGCTCTTATTGCCTAGTTTCCCTTACCTCTCATGACCACTACTAATTTTAGCTCTAGGTAAAACCCAAGATACAAAAATGACATAATTATGCTTCAAGAACAACAAATTGCATTTAACCCCAATCTAGGTAATTCCAGAGTAGAAACATATAGTTCCCAAACCCTCGTCACAACCTCGGATAAAATAAAGGTACTTCAAGTTCAATCTTTTAACAGAGACTAGTTCAAGACTTGCATTTATATTTTACAGGCTACATTTTGTATTTTGTGACGGTGTTGGACGGAGGGGAGCTCATCCATAAAAATCAATTAAGAGTCCAATGAACCCACCTGTTCAGCATACTTTCTTTTGTAACTGTCAACATGCCTGAAAATTTGTTGAAACAAAGTTAGAATGCCCTCTGGTCTGACGGAGTTGGAAATAACAAAGATCAGTAATTTTAAAAATAAAAATTTCACTGGTACTTCAGATTAACAACTCCCCTCTGTGATATATGCCTGCTTGCACATGCATTGAATAAAATCAAATTTCACCGATGAAATTTAAGTACACGAATCAAGCTGAAACCAGGTAATCTACCTTGTACAGGATGAAGATTCCCAGTGGGCTTCTGCTCGGAGCCATGATGCCGTCTGCCATTGATAGTGAGACACAGGAACTAGAAATCAGAAAGTATCTATAGACAATATTAAATGTGTGTGTGAGAGAGAGAGAGAGAGTGTGTGTGTGGCGTGAGTGTTTGTGTGTTTCAATTTATGGTGTACGAAGATATAAAAGTAAGAGAAAAAACAAACCCAATATTCTTCATCAAGTACAGCCTCACGTGCAACAAAGCGACCAAAGTTTCTCTTTTGCAATCCAGCACATTCCTGGTCAGTGAGCTGCGGTCGGTTGAAAGAGATTTCAGGCATCTTCAAGCTCTCACCCTTAGAAATAGACAACTGCCTGATGCTTTGGTCATTGTTACAATGAACTTCTAGATTTTTCCGTCTATTGTATTGGGCGGGAGATGTATCCCTAAAGGAATACGGAGTCCAGTGGGGAGGGCACAAAATAGAAGTCAGTAATATGTGAGAAGTCAGTAATATGTGATTCAGATAACCATATGAGAAACTTGGACTATTCTTCAGCATTTGAAAGATATACTTGTGGCCTTATCTAACAACTTAAGCTTTAAAGTCAACTAGATCCACACTGAATCACTGTCATAATGTGATCCTGACTCTCCAGATACTCAAAGAGCAGTGTTGATGCTTATGATGAACATGCTTGACTTAAAAATTGAGAAAGCTCGTTATACTGATAAGTTAATGTGATGTTCATGGGATGTGCAAATTCTTAAACACAGCAAAGCTATAAGTTGAATTTTAATCCATTTTTTTATAAGGGCAGGCCCATATCTCAGTTACCTTGTGGGTATCAATAACCACTACTGCCTGACAGAAATTGCTAATTAAATAGATCAAAACTGAGGTTCATAAAAAATGATTGCTAAGCATGTGTTTGGCCAATGACTCTGTTTCTGTTTCTTTTTCTTTTTCTTTTTTTTTTCTTTTTAATAATGAAGTCATGTTTCTAATCACCTGAAGATTTCTGCAAACCATTGATTTACCTCAGTCTATAAACACCTAGCATACACACTCCACTCCTGTATATTTTTTGAACTGTTGGGCCCATAACATGTTGAACTTCACAGTGAGAAACAAAAGGATTTCAAATAAAAGATTGGGTTTTATTGCATTTAAGGAACCCCTACAAATTCATTTCACTATTGAACTTAATTTATGGTCTCCACGTTCACCATTAACGTTTCACATTCACATGTAGAAAAAATCAAGTCATTCTAGTATCATAAAATACTTATGGGTTGCATCATGCAGGACCAACTAACTGCTTTAGGAACATTACCAAATGGTATAAATGCTTCAAGAAGAAGACATCACTATTGAGCAAACAGTAAAAAATATGACTCCTATAGATAGAGATTGTGTTCATCACCCATAACGTGAAACTTCAATTTAGGTAAGAGGTGAGCTAAGAGGTCTACAGACTACAAGTGAAAACCGAATACACCTGAACCACATACAGAGGATAAAATGGAAGGTTCTTTTCCATCAACTTTAATTTGGTAGTCATAGCATATTCCTACAAAGAGATGTTGACTTTAACTATTATGTCAGATACTAGAAAACCACATTAATATATGAGCACATGCTTTTATCTGAATCACCTGAGGGAAACTGAAGTACTGAACTATGGAATTTGTCAAGATAAGCCCCCTGCTCATACATATAAATCCAACTGATGGTAAAGTAGGAGTGTAGGACTCTTTAACCCATCATTGACTATAGAATTACACGCTATCAGAGCATCTCCAATAGACGTTCTAATCATGAGATGCTCTCTAATTTAAAGAGTGAAGTCTTAAAATTTGATTCCAACAAGCTCTTTAGATTCACATTCTAATTTAGAGAGTGAGTTTGACTCTCCAAATGTAGAGAGCCAAACCCACTCTATAATTTAATGACTACAAGTTTCAATGTCTCATCTCTTGGATCACACATTCTAGATTTAATTTTATTGGTCATTCATATTTAAAAATATTATTATCAATTAAAATAAGAGAAAAATATAAATTGGTTTGACAAAAGTAAAATAAAGAGTTAAAAATATAGGCTTTGTCGGAGTGATTAAAAATTTTCACTCTTTAAATTTAAAGATGCTCTCTATTCAATAGAATATGCTCTTTAAAAATAGAGAGCTTGTTAAAAATGCTCTTATAGGATAGTCCCTCTATCCACCATGACATGACACTGTTGACTTTTTCTGATTTATACTTCATGGTAATTTAGGCCTTGTTCTTTTCATGAGTTCGTGCATTTTCGTGCAACTTACATATATTTTCAACCACAAACACATTTTCCAATATAATACTAACCACACATTTTACACGGAAATGCGAACTCTTCAAAAGAGCAAGCCTTAGAATCATAACCTGCTGAGCTAGTCATAGTTTCTACCAAACAAAAAGAGGCATATGTTGGCTAGTAATATCAAAGCTTATATTGATGCAGTCAGCTAAACTGCAGAGAGAAAATTTTTCCCGTGAAGACTTGCTTTCGCTATGGCTCCGGTGGGTTCCCTTATAACAATATCAGAATCCACTCCGAAATCTATGACTCAATACCAGCATGCATGCATGTGAGGTTTTCCATATTCAGATTTATCCATTCAAATTCTAAGAATTAAATTCCATCGTGGAAGATGTAATCCAAAAACATAAAAAAAGATCAAGGGAAAAGAGGGGAAGCTAACAAGTAGAATTGGTAATAATATTATACTGAAACCATTTCTTCCCTAAAAGAAGAACTCAACTGCCTCTTATCTTTTCCAAACTTGAATGAAGTTCCTAAATCAAACTCAACATTTCCTTGTCTACGATGCCATTAATTCTGAATCAGCATAAGCTGGTCGAGTCATAGGATTGACACAAATATTCCCATTTTTTGCATTCTAACATTAACCATCCCTTATTGTATCATCAAATCATGTTGGGTTTAATGCCCTTCTTATCAATAACTTCTAAATTTGCTCGTTTCCCTAAGTTCTCAGACAAAAAGAAAGTTTTTAACACATATAATGTTTATTTTCTTCACATTTTCCATGCCTAACAAAAATTATGCATATCAGAATTACCCAAAAAATCATATAACAAATTACTAAATACATCTTACACTAACCACCAACATGCAAAATATATGTATTTGACTCTTGCAAAGGCAGCAAAGAAAAATAAAAGGTTGAATATAACATAACAACCACCATAACATGGAGTAGCCATTAAAATTTACCTAGCAAACATGCTGAGAACAAGTCGAGAATCCCGTTTAGTGCGTTTATTGGAGATAAGCCATGGCGATCGAGGCGGTCGGAGACTGAATTGTGGCATAAATGTGCCCCTCAGCTCCATGGCTCCTCCTTTTTGCTCCCCTTCTTTGTGGTGTTAGATCATAATAATAACTGCAAACAGGATTATTAATTACATAAATATATACTACATACTCGAGGCAATCCAAAATTTTCGAAATTTGGTATTGATTTAGGAAAGTGGGAACTGGGAATTGATTGATGTTAAGAGGAAAGGAGGATTTGTGAAGGAAATGCGGTGGTCAAGACTCAACAGAGGATTTACGCGTTATCTCCGTTTTTTATTCTTCCGCGATTTGGGTCCCCGTATGTAATCAACGACTCTTGCCCACAGAAAGATAGCAATTTTCGAACTAAATCGTGTCCGAGCGTAACCCAGATCCTTGATGGCTTGGGTCGGGTTGATTGGAGTCATTGGCGGCTTTTTTTCTCTCTCTCTCTCTCTCTTCTTTTCGTTGGTCTGGTGGGGCGGTTTTTGGGTGGGGGGCGGCGCGGCGGCGAAGGGGTTCATTTAACAAAAAGTCAAAGTCACAATGAAAATAGATGAACATGTCCAATTTTGATGGATAGTGAAAACCAGATCTCGATGCCTTGGGCCGAATGGGTACAGCGATCTTGGATATGTGGGTGGTAGTGAAAAAATAAAATATTTGATTGATATTACATTTTGATTTTAATTGAATAATAAAAATTAATTTTTAAGTAATAGAAAGCTTATAACCCTCAAAAGCTAAATGTGAAAATTAGTGAAAATTAACTTTTAAGTAATAGAAAGATTATCCACATTAGTGAAATTTCACCGTTTATTTTATGGATAAAGCTAGAAGTACACACATCGACAAATATCACATCCTAATAAGGTGTGGTATAAAATTACCATACTATCCTCCGAATATTTTTGGGGGGGGGGGGGGGGCACCGTTATTAGAGTGTGATATTTGTCACGTACAAAAGTGTGTGTATTCTAGCATGATTCTTATTTTATTTGACTTTTTCATTTAGCAAAAATGATGATAAAAATGAGGCTAAATAGAATTTAGGGTTAACTCTTTAAAGTATCTCCATTGCAAACTTGAATTGGGCACCGTACATAGCGGAGAGAATGTGACAAAAAAAAAAAAAAAAATTGTGGATCTTATATTTTCTTCACTTTCGTCACTTTTTTTTCTACTTTTTACCTTCACATCCTCTACTATTATATTATTTTTGAATTTGTTTCACACTTCTCCTACTTTTTTTTTTCAAATTTACCTCTATTTTTCATTACACACCCTCTATTTTTTTTCAATTAAAATAATTTGTTCTCTATCTCTTCTCCACACCATCCCTCAATTCACATCTCCAATAGAGATGTTAATCCAGGTAGGTTCCTGGATCTAGCACTGGTGTAGATAAGACCTTGATTTCAACGCAAAATATGTAGATCAATTAAGCAAAAATAAACACAAAGCAGCCAATTCAAACAAACAAATTAATAAACACAAGCAGCGCTTAATAAGTAATTTTAATTTATTTGCGTGACATATATATGAATTGTGTTACTCGTACAACAATCTTATTTAATTGACAATAAGTTTGACAACTTGTGCGGTACAATCATGTCGTTCTTAAAATCAATTTTACAAATTTGTTGCACTATAAATTATTATCAGAAGTTATACAACTATTATCGGTATATAAATAATATTACACACACGTAATCATCTTATATAAACAGAAAGTTCGAGTGAACTATTTTATTTTCGTCACGATGCAAGCAACGTCTAAACAAATCGAATCAATCACACTTTAGTTATGATCATATTTGGGTTGATCAACATTGTTCTTCCACCAAAGCAAGAAGTTGCACAGCCAATCCCCTGATTGCCACACACTTGATAGCAAGGCACTGGAGCACCTCCTCTGGTTTCACAGTCTACTGAACAACCCACCACTCTCTGCCCACGCCCGATCAGGCACTGCCCGAGCAGCTGCCCGTCAGTACCATGCTGAAAATCAGAACAAACCCTAGAACCATTGATGATGAATAGTTGAAACTCGATTGCATGAGCTTTGATTTGATCAACAACAGGTGGGTTTCGTGTGTATATATACGAAAGTTTACTTGTTGGAGAAGTTTTCTGTTTCATGCAAGTGGTGTGATAGTTTCTGCAGAAGAAGTGGCTTTATGATGATATGGATATATATATACAAAGTGTAATTCACAATGTCTAGGGGATAATTAAGATATACGTTATAACTAGTTTTAATTTTGTTTCTATTTTTTCCCCAAATGAAGTATTTATGAAAAATACAATAATGTCAATATAATTATATCAACACGCTAAAAAGCTAATATTGCAACAGACGACAATGATTACTATGAACATATAAGTAAAATAATCGTTGAACGTGTGTATGAACGTTTCGGTAATGGTATTGATATAAGCAGCATTATTGTTTGTATCTTACAAATTAATGGAGTATTATAGTATATGTTGTACTAGAGAAATACCATAATGACACATCCTTATAAAGAAATGAAGAATTGTATAATAATTCGTCTGGTGGAATGGACGTTAAAGAATAGCATCTTTTAACTTTATTTTTATATTATGGTGGATTTGATCTATTCTCGTAATATCATGATCTCTCGAGGTGTTCGACTTAAGATGATGAAATTAAAGTAACTCTCCATGTCAATTACAATATCTCGCTAAAATTATACTTCTGCATATTAAAACAAGATTAATGTTGGGGCAAAAATCTAAGGGGAAAAACCCAAAGTGAAAAGAAAGGGGGAAAAATCTATTTCAAAAAGAAAAGAAAAAGTCAACGGAAATTCTACAAAAGAGGGGCCAAATTTGGCCCCCTTTCTACATATACACCCCCAAAACACCCCCAAAAGACGTCATTATTTGGATTTATTTCTCTCTTACATCATTTGGCTTAAGGGGAAAAAAATAAAATATAGAATTATTCCGCCATACGTTATTTGATGAAAGTTTAACAAAGGTGAAAAAACCCATATTTGGTTTTTTTCTCCTACATTAATCTTCCTCTTAGTCGACATAACACAAATGAATCCTGTACTCCAAATTACACAAAACACAACTTCATTAATTAAGCATTACAAGATCATCAGTCGCCTCTAAATTCAGCAATGTGACAACATTAATCCCTTAATTAAAAATCTTTAACACGAGTCCTTATAATCATCTTTATTAATGAGGGATAATACATAAACGAGTTCATATATAGTGTATGATGAAAAGTATAGGGGTCTCATCCTTGACATCCCCAATTCTATTATATTATTCAAGGTTTTATTTTGTGATCACTAATCATGATGAGTACATAAATCATATATATAACTCATTAATATATACTTATGAACTTGATGAAGCTTATAATGCATAGCAATACATAGCTTGCTATAATCATACTTGGCTTTTTATCCCATGCAAGTAGACACACAATCAGTGTTTTCATTCCCACATTTTCTAAAGCAAGATTCTTCTCCTCCATCAACTCCACATTTCTCTACGCAAGCAATGACTTTCTCCCCGCATTCAATTAGGCACTGCCCGTCAAGCAGCCGCCCTTCCGCATATAGCGCTGCGCTGAACAGAAACAGAAGCATGACGACTCCTCGTGCTGTTGGATTCTCGCATAATGCACCCATCGTATGTGTAATGATATAATTAATTGTCTTTACACAAGTTTTATACGGATGTGCCTTTTCTTTGTAATTTGATGTGTGTATATATATAGCGAAGTTGTAGGATGCATCAAGCAAGGATTTGAGTTACCTGTGGAAAATAGCTTCTCCCTCCCATGCAAAGGGTATGATAGGTTGTTACACTCAAAGTTTCCTTACATAGTTTGTTACATTGAATATTAGATATGTCAATTCTCGTCCATTCAGATTCCATTTTTTCTCTCTTCCAAATTTACTTTTCTAACTTTTCGATCCATGCAATATAGTAACCGTTTCACATTGAAATTGATTGTTGTCAAAATAGCAGTTTACTAGTCATCATGACTGTTAGAGAGATTTTCTCCACTAAAAAGAAAAAGTGAAATGACTGTCTTTAATCAGTAATCAAACAATCCTTTTTTGATTCACCAAAAGAATCCTCAATGTTCTTGATTTTGCCGAAAAAATGATATCGTATAGTCAGATTCCATTCACTAGTACACAAGTGACATTAGGTGACGCCCCATTAGGTGGCGTTTTCATTGAAACCGCCACCCTTGATGCTCGAAATTAAGAAGGGTGGCGGTTATAGCAAAAATCCGCCACCCTAAACCAACGTTTAAAAAAAATAAAAGAACAACGGGTGGCGGTTGTTTAAAAAAACCGCCACCCTAAGTAGGTTTCGGGTGGCGGTTGTGTTAACAACCGCCACCCTTAACCAACGTAAAAAAAAAAAAAAAAATTAGTACAGGTGGCGGTTGTGTTAACAACCGCCACCCTAAACGAGTAAAAACAAAAAAATTAATACATAGGTGGCGGTTGTAAGCTAACAACCGCCACCCGCTTTTATTTTTATTATTAAAATACTTTTGGGTGGCGGTTTTTGTTACAACCGCCACCCTTTCCTTTAAATATTCCACCAACTCATCGATCTCAGATTCCCGCTCGAGCTTTCTTCTTGAAAATTTTTCAAATTTCTTCAAATATTCATGGTTTGAAATCGCTTTCTTCACAAATTGGTGCCATAATTTAAGTAAGGTAAGCTTCTTTGATCTTTTGGTCATGTAAATCTCGTTTATTTTTGTATAATTGTTAATATACATTTTTTCGAGTTTTTGAGCATGTAAACTTTAAATGGTCATAACTTTTGCATACGATGTCCGCTTTACCCACGAGTACATTCCTAATCGTCAGCGACGAGATCTACGACACTCACCGCTATCGCCGTGACCCCATGTTTTAGGCCGATCTGAGGTCGTCTAAGGCCTGAAAACGCAATTTTTAACTTTTCATCTTATAGTTTTGTGTTTTCCTTCTTAGATTGTTCATTTTGTTGTAATTGAATGCAATTGGTTTTGAATAAAAATTATTTCGTGTGTTTTTCATACTCGGATCTAAAAAAAAAAAAAAACCATGGACTTTGGGTGGCGGTTTTGCACCAAAACCGCCACCCAAAGTGCTTTTTTTTTTAGAAAAAAGGACAAAGGGTGGCGGTTGTTGGAAACAACCGCCACCCTAAGTCGACTTCGGGTGGCGGTTGTGTCCAACAACCGACACCCGTTGTCCTTTTTTTAAAAAAAAAATAATAAAGGGTGGCGGTTGTTTTTAACAACCGCCATCCTAAGTCTATTTTGGGTGGCGTTTTTTCAACCGCCACCCTTTCGACGACTTTGGGTGTCGCTGGTTTGGGTGGCGATCAAAAAAACGCCACCCTAAGTCTAAAACAACCGCCACCCAATTCCCTTTTTGTACTAGTGATTGCAAAGAAGAGACAACTATATTCCACTGTAAAGAAGCACTATACCCAATTAAGAATATTGAGTATCATCAAATTTAGGAAACAATCAACAAAACTAAGCGCAAACCCCTAGAGCTGTGTCAAGATATGAATAAGGTTAGACTCTACAGAGCTTGACTCAACCCCAATTAATAGAACTCAACACTATATACCACAACATTAGTGTCTTGTAATGTGGTTAGCAAGTATATAAACACACTCGTCTCAAGTGCTCGTCTGGGCCTAAGCGACTCGATACATTTTCACACCCCTAGTCTTTATGCATGTTTACAATTAGCATTCAAAACGATATATATGAATTAACATCACTTTGAAATTGTGTGTATATATATATATATAGCTTGTGTTATTTGTCAACTCATCAATATTTTCTATATTTCAATCACACATTCAAACCTACCGCTGATGAATCCAAGCAATTCTTTTAGCACAAAATAAAGTTTACCCGGATGCATTTATGTTTCAAGATGCTAGATCTTTATCCTATGATCGAAACAATAGAGAAAAACAACAATGTACATCAACATTTTTTGTTCCCTTAATCCCTTCCATTACATGAGATCAATCATCACCTGCCTAATTTGATCAATTACGACGTTCATCGTTCGTCGACATGATCATCTTCCTTGTCAACCCACAACCAAGAGCCTGATTAGGAATCTTGTTCACACGCCGAACACCTTCCGCAAAAACCACCCCCATCCCCATATGCAAATGAGGTTCTATATGACAATGAAATGCCCACACACCTGGATTATCAGCCACAAATCTCAAAGCAGTCCATCCATATGGATAAACCACAGCCGTATTCCTCAATGGTGGATTCTCCAAGTTGAATTTCTCCTCATCTTTGTCACTAAACTTCCCTTCTCCATACCCCAATACCCAAAAATCATGTCCATGCAAATGCCATGGATGTATGTCACTGTTATTAGGTTTCAACATGTTAGCATTTTGTAGTATAACATCCACTGTGGTGTTGAAACTCAGCATGTAAACTCGACTGCCGTACGTCGAGTTCTGATTCTCCGCCGGCTTCATCACGTCGTAGTCGTGGTTGAATCTGTCTGGTGGGGTCCTTCGGTCGAACGCTTTGTGTAGGCCATAACGAAGGGAGCCCAAATAGGGTGTGGATGGAAGGACTAATGAAATGTTATTGATTGCCCATTTTGTGTAGCCATTGATGAGATTTTGTGTGTTGAGAAGAACAATTCTTCTGTTGTAGTTTCTTGGCGGTTTAGGGGAACCCTTGAGGGCAAAAATCTTGTTGGAAAATGACTTGCTGTGGTCGAAGTCGTCCCACCGGGGTGCGACTGGCGGCGGTGATGATGGCAGCCGTGATGCGGTGGTTGGAAGGTAGTTTAGCATGGTGAGCGCTTGAGGAGTTTGAGGTTGTCTTCCTCTTACACTGGCAGAAATCCAATAATTTTTTGAGGGTTCTTGATTGGTGGTGAAGAGGATTGAGTAGCTTTCACCGGAATATATGTCCAAATTGTCAGTAGTAAATGGTTGTACATAATTTCCATCAGCTTCAACTACCACCATCTTGTGATCCTGTGTGCACAATGAAAGAATTTAGTATTCTTGGTGTCTTGATACTATGCTGTCTAAGATTATTAAATAGTGAATATTTATACTAATAAAGAATAATAATTAGTTAAATAATGTGACTTCAACGTAGATCAGTACTGGATAGTTGATTTAGAATACCAACCACAAGAAATTTTCTATGAAATATTATCACGTCCAATTCAAACAGTCAATAGCTATTGAGCTATTGAGCTAGTATACTTAGGCCTTGTTCGGGCAAAATTTATGAAATTACCTACTGTTCAGGGTCCCGCCCCTTCATCCAAAACAAGATTCACTAAGCGGAAGACTAGTCTTTGGCGCATGATATGTTTGACTTGCCAACCAGTGGGCCCCGCATGAACAGTGGTGAAAATTAAAGTTATCCTCAAATGAACAAGGCCTTAATTGTAATACCTAAAGTCAGGGGCGTAGCCAGGATTGAAGCTTGGGGGGTAAAGTCCGATAAATTTTACTTTCATAATACAATTTACCTACTAGTATGGGCTCCGTCGATTACCCGTAACTTTAGAATCATACATATATAATAGATTTAATATCTAAATTCATTGAATAATTCATCTTTCAGTTCGTCGAGAAAAAACCTCAACTACTGATATGAAAAGAAATAATATTGATACTATATAAGAAAAAGACAATAATATAATAATCTTTTCCATTTGTCGTCAAAACTAATATATAAAAAATCGCGACTCCTGCTCAGAATAGTAGCAAAGAAAACCACTCAAAAATAAAAAAATTCCCCACAAATTTCATATACGATAATTTTTTTCATTTGATATTACTCTTCTCGCATGAAGTGGGTGACTTAATGGATGAAATCATTGAAGCCAAACTAAAAACCAGACAAAAAACTAATAAAAGGAAATAGTCAAATTAATAAAAAGAAATGGAGAATTCGAAAGTCAAAATATGATACGCAAATAAATTAAATCCAAAAATAAGTTAAATACGATTCATAAATTAGTTTATCGATATACTCTTGCAAACTTCAAGTTGCAGATTTCAAAGGTTAGAGCAACAAATTTATTGAAATATGGAGCTGGATTTTTTTGACTTGAAGAGAGAAAAAAAGTAATCAACAAGTTTAATTTAATTGGTAATTAAGTAGAAATGACACATTGTAATTTCACATTACCTAAATTTACGTAATTAAAACTAAATTATATAAATGAAAAGAAAAGACCAAATAATAATAATAATAATAATAATAATAATAATAATAATAATAGGGGGGAAAAAGAAAAGAAAAACCTTAAAATCAATAAGCTTATAAATGTGATGTAAAAATGTAGGTGAAATTTGAAGAGACCAAGACTCAAACACCCAACCTTTTACATACTAGTTGAAAACTTATCCACTACACCACAATTTTATTTATGCTTAAAAGCACATTATCAGTTATATAAAATATTTTGAGGGGTAGGACTGGGTTACAACACAGTCCAACCCCCCTCTGTCTACGCCACTGCCTAAAGTGTTTTAATTATGTGAAAAATAGATGTAGACTTGAGTATAATGATATTTTCCGAACTCGAAACTCTTTTTTCTCAATGAAGCTATGGTTTCAATGATAATTTAAAAGCAACAAGTGAACATGGTTAGCTTTTCTTACAGAGGAACTCCAGCCTTGCACAAGAATTAACAGTATATTATATTCCTCGTTTAAAGTAAACAAAAATAATAAATAATTTGTATGTAATGTATGTATGTGTGATGAATATGATGTGTATGGTAAGTAGTTAGTTACCCCAATAGCCAAGTTGAGTGAAGCCAAAGAGGTGGAGCTGGCTATTCTTAGCCTGTAGGTCTTGTTTGGGTGGACACGGAGGATTTTTGGCGCGCACTGCTCACCGCCTCTTAGCTTGCACCCACTTACTGAGGAATTGCTATAATGAGCCGCTAGGGAACAGTTGTATTGCCCTCTTCCATTTATCAGCAAGGTCTAGGTAAAAGAAAAAGATAGATTACTACCCCATTAATCATATTATTCATATATCCAAAAATAAATAATTTCTGAAATTATTCATTAAGTCGACCACATGCACCCATTAAAATCACTATTAAGTGAATAATGTAGCTAGGCATTTATACATAGGTGATCACTATCATTTAGACAAATAAACAAAAAAGTACTAAAAAATGATCAAAAATACTATTCTTTATTAACATATTTAGTAGCCGATGGGTCCTACATGCCTAATGCTAATTGCTATGTAATATATTGAATTGGATATCTTTTCTAAAATTATGTTTTCTATTAATAATAGTTGACACGATATCATATCAGTATATAAATATATAAGTGAGTGTACGATCCATAGTAGTACTAGATCCTATCCACTCCTGTTTTGGTTGACGGGGAGAAAGAAAGTCGTCTCTTCTTTTCATTTTTTTTTAAGACAAATTTTCCACTTTTACATTTTTGTGGAAATTGTAAAACAAAAAGTTTTCTTAAATCAAGACTCGTGGGCTAGGCTTGCCAAATTTTCGTACTAGATTAATTGGAACTTTCTGTCCATTTAAGAGAAAAATTCAACGATATTTTAAATGATACATACTCTATTTCCAAATTTGTACCATAGAAATTAGATTCCTCCGAGTACACTCTTAAGACATTCTATAAAAATAATTTAGCATGATATCTAGGTGAGTTATGCGTAGCAGTTTGGACATTATGATATAAAACAAGAAAATATAAAACTTAAATCTTATGGAATGTAGTTTATAATATATTAATTAGGTAGAAAACATCATCTGACGAGTTGAGATCTGATCTCCCATTATTCTCCAAGCCGTTCCATAACTCTACCGTTTTGATGGAATATTGTGACAGTTAAAGTGATATGAAATAGAATAGTAAATCTAGATTTATAGTAAACGATTTAAAGACTACCTGAGGTTCACCGATCCAACGGACCGGCTTGGATGAAAGGTCGACCTCTTGTTCATGAGAGCTTTTGTGCCACCAATCACTTAGTAATAAATTGAACTCTCCATCATACTCAAATGGCTCCTTCTTTCCCTCTGCAACTTCTACTATTAAAGAACCATATAACCCTGCTGATCTTTGCATCCCATAGTGTCCATGATAAAAGTATGTTCCCGCCTACACCATATCACATAAAATACGTTTTATTCTTTTATCTAACATATTTGGTAAGACAGACTGAAGCACTCATGAGAGATGCAGACACATGTATAGATTGATCAGATTCTTACCTTGTCAACCTTAAACCTATACACGAATGTTTCTCCGGGATTGATGGCACATTGTGAAATGGATGCAGTTCCATCTGCCCATGGTGTTCCAATCTGAAAGCCCAAAAGGTAAAGAAAAAAGAACATTATAACTGCTGACAATGTTCTCAGTCATGTTGACAGTAACTTATTTATATTTAACTACTACTATGGACTTGTCATATCACTGCTGACAACGTCTTTACTAATGCATCTTACCATTACAATTTTGTGCATCATTAAAATTTTGCAAAATGTAATGAGAAAAACCTAGGAATGTATTCAACATGACCACCTTAACTCATGCTTAATGCTAACCTGTCTTATTCCATGCCAGTGAATAACAACTCCTTCAGTATGAAGCTTGTTGGTAAGTTCAACATGAATGGTGTCCCCAACCCGAGCCCGAATGGTTGGGCCCGGAAATTGGCCATTGATGCCCATAACAACACGCTCCTCGCAGTCGGGCGACCAGCGCATATACTCAACATCCCATTTGTAATGCCTGCTCTTAACACCGGGCGTGGGAGTCGACCGAACAAAACTCGACAAAATTGCACAAAAATAGAGTAAAATTACAATCGCCCTTCTTAAGCATTGATCATTCAAGAAACCCATTTACTCACACTCCTATAGATTTTTAGAAGTTGTTGATGTTGAGGAATGAGGATGTCAGTATATAGTACATGTCAGTCACTTATAGTGCATGGGACACGGTCTAATTTATGTGACAAACCGACATGATCTTTCCGCGTCAAAATAAGGAAATATTAAAATTGTATGATTGCATGTGATCGATGTTCTTGTTTTGCTTAATTTTTTTTTTATTTTTAATTTTAAAGCTCAAAAAAGTATATGTGAAAAGTATAATTAATCCCCACACGGCTTCTACACTTTTTATTTTTATTCCATGATGAAGCACCTTTTGACGAGGACAGAAATTTCCACGTTCGTCCCTGTGCTTTTCATCCTTTTTCATTAAAAAACTATTTTTATTATGGGATCAAAATCAAACTTTAATTTGAAAAATTAATGTGTGTAAAATTGTTCTTCTCTCATACAATTGTTCCTATAAATTATAATAATTACATTCATCTTTTATGGTTCTAACTAGGGATTTCAATGAGTCGATTTGGCTCAATAAGTTCGGGCTTAATTCAGCTAGTGGTTGGCTCTAAGCGGATTACAACCCAAGCCAAAGCTTACAAATGCGAATACTTTGACTAATTCCAGTACATTCTGAAAAAAAAAAAAACACTATTAGTTCTCATTTCCCAAACTATCTAATTTTTATCTAAAATATATAATAATTAAAATTTATAAAATAAAAAAGGCAAGGCTCCAATCAGGCACAAGCCCGAGCCAAGCTCAAATTTTTTCTCAACTCTCAAGCATGCCTGAAACGGTCCGGCTCTCCAAAAAGCCCGCTAGAAACGAGTTGAGCCGAATCTGCTCGGCTCATTAAGTAGTTGTAATTGCTTCAATTGCATAAATCCTGCAAAACTTGTGGTTATGATTAATATCGATTAATGGTAGAATGACCTATTACCTTTTGAGAGCCTTTTTGGCCCATTAAATCTAACCCATCAACAAAAAAACAAAAAATAAATAAAACGGAGATAAGAAAAAATAAAATAAAATAAAATTTTACGATTCTTGGTGCGCCCTCCCCAACAAACCCAACCCAACAAAAAAAGTCATTTTACACATGCAAAGACCAAATGAGAGATTAAAAAAAATGATTCTTGTCACTAATAAAATAAATAGGATTTATATTTTAGAACTTCCTCGCCTCCAATGATCAGCTTAGCAGAGAACATGACCTACCCCATTAATCAGAACTAAAATACCAAAACACAAATATTTTAACGTCATCTACAATTACAACCATCATTCAACCAGAAACGCCTCAATTTTCAACTAGGAGAAAAGTGATCTCATATTCAAAAGAACAAAGATCTCAACGGCGAAAATCATAATGAACAACCGCATTTCCATTTCTTATCTTACAGAATTAATTACACATTTTTACAAAATAGTTGGAGTGGAGAAATCGATCGATACGAAAGCTGTCAATGTAAAACTTGTGAAGTGATGGCTACACAAAAATGATGACAAGTGCAAAGCCTCGGCATCTCCATAACTATAACTGCTAACTTGATTCAAATTCATCTCTCTATTATCATTTTATTTATCTCTACTACTATTAACCTTGATTTCTTTAGTATCTTTACTCTCACTAGCCTCGATCCCACTTTTGCACTTGTCGTTGATTTTCTCCGTATCACCATCATCATCGTTTGGTACTGATAATTTCATCACACGGTTCAACTACTTAATTTTGAGATGATTAGTATGAGAATTGCAGATGATGTTGGCAATACAAATGAGAGGAGAGATCGTAAGATTTGGCACCAATGAGATAGATAAAGAAAGAAATAAGATCTAATGTTTTTTTTTTAAAACACAATGTGGGGATCATAGGGGTGAGGTGGTGTTTCGAACTCGGGCCAATCACCCAATAAGAAGGTGTCTTTTCTACTAAGTCAACTCCTTTAGATAACTAGATCTAATGTTTTGCAGTATAGGGAAGGGTAAAATTTTCACAAGTAATTGAAATTTTAGGAAATGTGATTAGTGGCAAAAAAAAATTGGTAAATCATGTGAGTTTAGTTGGCAAAATAATAGGAAGGTTGACCTAGTAGGTAAAAAGTGGCTATGACTTATATCTATCGGTGTTATTTACCCTCCAACAGCTATAAGATAGTTATAAAACATAATTAACAAATGTTTAAAATGGTCACTGAAATTTAAAAGTTTCTATACTGGTCATCAAATTTCACTTATACTTTGACCGTCACTCTCAATCTATTATACTTTTGAAAGATTTACATTACTTTTAAATGTTAGTGGCACACTATGCAACTATGCTTTGTATGTACATGTAATGGTTTCAATGAATTTTTGTCAACTGAACCTAAAAAGTTTTTTCAAATAAAATCGAAGGTTAATTTTTATAGCTTTAAGTTCTTATTTTTTCAGTTGAAAATTAAAATCCAATTTGACTTATTAAACTTTGTTTTTTCTTTTTTTTTTGAGTCCACATAATAAATTCATTCTATCATTTCTCCATATGGCATCCTCATGTATAATCACGGATGAAATATTGTACAAATATTTTAAGAATATAATAGATGGAACGTGTAGGAAACTTCAATGACTAGTGCTGAAAATTTTGAATTTTAGTGACCGTTATAATTGTACTAAAATGGTCGTTAATAAAATTAACGACCATTGCGTGAGATTTAGTTGTTTGAATTACTCTATATTTTCTAAATTTTCTACAAAACAATAGCATGTTTCCAATAACATATGCTATAAAGAAAGCCCCTTTTTTAAGTCCTTTTTTGAACTCCGAAGACACTTTGAACATGTTGTATATACAGTCGGTTTTTTTTCTCTTCAATGTAAAAGGCACACAAATTTAAAATTTCACTATATAAAAATCTAATTATAAGGCCCCCGAATAACATTTTGCTTAAGAGCCAAGGGGCCACCTCTGAAGAGAAGCCCCAGGACACTACACAACCTCTTGGACTGAGTTATTCGTGGTTGGAGAATAATGAGGGTTATTATTCCCTAAATTTAAAGATTTGGAGGAATTATTCTTATTTGTTCCCTATGTAGCGAGCTTATTAATTTGTTATGATTCAGTCGATTTTGGCATGGATTTTTCCAGGATCTGAATATCACGCTCAGTTCTCCTACCAACTAGTTGACATCGTAAGATGTCAACTAATTGGTAGGAGAACGGGTGTGCTGAATATCATTGAGTCTTGATCATTGCAATTGTTCCATTTTAAAAACGTATTCCTTCTTTAAAGGAGACGTTTGGCTTTCTTAATTCTTTAGCTTTAGCAAAGAGAATTTCAACTAAAAAGTTCGGCTTTAATCTTTCTGACAACCCTTCTATGACCAAACAATTCAAAAATGACATTTTGCAACCAAATTTTTGGTTCTTAAAAGTAAAAATTTCTTATACATGAACTACTTGGCCTTTCATATATAAGTGATTTCTAAGTAGATACAATGCATATTGTATCCACACATCATCAAGCTCCTTAAAAAATCAAGCATCTCAAGAAAAATAAATAAATAAATAACCATCATGGAAGGTCTAAATTCCACATGTTGTCCTTCGCCTTTCGGAACCATCGTTCTTCTGATATTAATTTTTAACTAGCCGCCAATTTGTTGTTTCAAGATCTTGACACCAAGCGTTAGACCTCAAGGGCAACCTCCAACGTTTAGACGTTTGGCATACGCGACAAACAAGCTAATGTCGGGAGTAGGTAAGATAGCTCCCCGCCCACTCCTGCCGGGACAGGCATGGGAGAATTTTCTTTATGTCAACATACCATTTCCCACTAAAAATAAATGAATGGCCATAATTAATTTGATTGTACAATTGACTTGTAAATATAAAGAACCCTTTTTCTGTTATTTTTTTTATTCATGACACCAAAATTTTATTTATTCTCATATGTAAGGCATCTGGAAAACAAGGAAAAGTTTTGTAAAATAACATTGCAATTTTGAAAGTTATTATTCTTTAAAATACACCAAAATCTTTATTAAAAAAAAAGGAGTCACGATAAATTGAAGCGTGACAACTCAACAAAATGAGAAATAATAAATTGTGCACGATCATTTTTATTTTTTCCATAACGTTTGTATATATAAAAATCCACAAATGTACAAATTGTTGAGTGGAGACCATGGGACCCTAATACCAATAAGCTAATTAAAAAGGCATCAATTTTCTCTTCTATAATCCAAGTTGTAACTGGAGGATTGATTCCATCTCACATGAAAGCTCACGCCACACGTCTTCATTTCCCCACCCCCCAAAATCGTGTGACATGCACAGCCTCCCCACATAAAGAGGGGATCACTTGTGGTTGTAACTGAGCCCATGAAAAGAAAATTCACAGTTGCCCATGTATCCAAATCTTACAAATTCTTGGAATCGTGGCTTCATCATTAACAAGTAACAAAATTTGCTTGACATCCTTAAATAAATGGGAAATGTTATACATACACCATTGTGTACTGTCCTAGTGTCCTCTAACATGAAGGCAAATATAGCCTTTTCCTAAATTATATATCTAAATATATTGATATTCACATAATTGATCCATAGTCCAGTCTTGTTCACACAATAATAACACTCCCCAGAGTATATAGACAAGCAACGCACCATAGTCCTTTGTATTGATTATATTCCATTAGTTCATCAGCCGACTTATCTTGTCCGACCGATATCCCGTACTATCCGGTGAGGGCTCGATCCGTCAAACGCCGTAGTTTGCATGTTAGCTCGAGGCGAACTTCTTACAACATCTTTTAATGTTCGAAGTTGTTCCATGGAATCCAAAACCTCGGACATGGCTGGCCGGTTTTTAGGGTCCGTGTGGAGACACCGTAATGCAAGGGCAGCCGTAGCTTGCGCCTCCTTTTTTGAGTACTGACCTCCTAACCTCGAGTCCATGATTCTCAAGACTTTTCTATTATCGGTTAAGAACGGCTTTGCCCAGTCGACCAAGGTCTCATCGGCACCTCCTGCATTCTCATCACCCGCCGCTCGTTTGCCCGATAATAGCTCTAATAAAACGACCCCAAAAGAGTAGACGTCGTTCTTTGGTGTCAAATGCCCTGTTTCATCGTTTTAGTTATGCAAAACATGAGACCTAGGTTGCACGGAAACGGACACGGGACACGAAATGGGACACGAACGAAACGGGGAAACGTGATTTTTGAAAAATCTAGGACACGAAACGTTATGGAAACGTTATGTGGTAATTATTTTCTTTTCAATATAATTTCAAAATTCAACCTCCAAGAACTATTTAATATGAAGTAGCTAATCAAGATATCAAAATCAAACAAATTTAATTAAAATTTGAAATTTTAATGACAATTTTTGGATCCAAATTTCACTTTTCATTTTAGGTTAATTAATAATTAGAGCTAGTTGCCAAGAAGAATTCTATTTAGTTTAGTTTTTTAGCTTAATTACTTAATTAACATTTTTTGTGAACTATAATTAATTTTTCTTTTTTCTTTTTTTGAAAAAATCTAAATTTTTGTCGCAAAGTTTCCTAAAAGTTTCTTAAAAGTTTCTATAGAGTATCCATAAAGTTTCCATAGAGTTTCGGAATTTATTAAAAAATAAGAAACTTTTTTAGAGTTTCCGAAACGTTTCCGGAGAGTTTCCGGCGAGTTTCGGTTTCCGACACGAAACGCTTGTCTTGTAAGAGTTCCGTGCATCATAGCATGAGACTTATTGTGCGGTAAAGGTTCAACCTAAAATGTAACTTTCAACCGTTGTTTCAAACAATTTTCAGTTTTCCACACATTAAAAACCTATTGGAACTGAATTTGAAATGCTAAGAAAACGAACCTAAAAGTTTCCCCAAACACGGACTAAAGTGAGAAATTAAGTAAGAAAACTAACCCGTTGCAACATACTCTGGTGCAGCATAACCTCTTGTACCTACGACTCTGGTCGATACATGAGTTCTATCTCCTTTAGGACCCTCTCTCGCGAGGCCGAAGTCCGAAAGCTTTGCATTGAATTCCTGCAAAATTAAAGTAAGATCATATAAGTGAGATAGTAGACTATAATCAACTACACAATATAATCAAAGTTAAAATGTTTTCATCATACTGAATCAAGTAATATATTGGACGCCTTCAAGTCGCGATAGATGACATTGGCATCCAAACTATGCAAGAAGGCTAATCCTCTCGCCACATCAACCGCAATACGCGTCCTTGTTGGCCAGGCCATAAGTTGCCCTCCTTCTGCAAAAAACTCATCCCTTAACATCGTTTATGACTAGGATTATTCATTTCTGTAGTTCCTCCAATCAAAACAGTCCACGTAAACAAACGATGTGGGTTGTTTTCATTGAATGAAACATATACAGTTACGGAGACAAGAAATAGGACAACAGACGTATACCAAGAAAATATACTCACTTCTAAATAGATGATTTTCTAAGCTTCCTTTCGTCATGAACTCGTAGACCAAAAGCCGACTCTCAGATTCCGAGCAATAACCGATTAACTTGACGAGATTTTTGTGACGAAGAAGACCTAAGCAGTTAACTTCGGTCTGTTGATTACAACATAACAAACAGAGTCGAGTCAATTTCCTCAACTAACTTTCTCATTCTCAAGAAAAGCCAAATATGCCTATCATATACAGAGAAAAGCAGAGAAGTTAATGATTTGCTTACTAGCCATTCCCTATGACCTTGAAAGCTCTCTGCCTTGAGTTTTTTCACGGCGACGACCATCCCAGTACCCGGTCTGGTCGGAGCCAACGTGTGCTCGTCTAACCATCCTTTAAAGACGTACCCGAAGCCTCCTTCACCGAGGAGACTATCAGTGCGAAAGTTTCTCGTGGCGTTCTTGAGGTCGTTGAATGCAAATGATTTGAGATTGCTTTCGACGCCTTTCGATGCCATGAGAGCTTTGCATAGAGGACCTGAACATGTTTGCGGGTTTAAAGGATTTGAAAACTGTTGTGTGTTTGAAGTTGCAGATTTGCCATCTGAAAATTGAAAAATCAAGTCAAGTGAATCCAAGATTCATATTAGAAACTCACATACTACAGAATTTAATGGTACACAATGCGGGATTACAATTCAATTGTTTCATTACAAGAAACATCAATCGCAACTAGTACTAAACAGAACTCAACAGCACAAAATGCGGAATTACAACTGAATTGTAATTCATTACAATCAACGTTACTTGCACCACCTAAAAGTACAAAATGCGGGATTACAATTAAAAAATTTTCATTACAATCAACATTGCAACACATTACAATGGGATTCACCGCAAGAAATCGGTATTATACTAGCTTAGCTTATTTTTTTAATACTGTCGACTACTGTTGAATCCTAGTTATCGAACATTGCACAAATGATCATCTAAGTCAAGTTTTGGGAAGCTTTAATAACAATTGTAATGATGATCAAGAAGGAAGAAACATGGTTTATAGAGATCATACCAGACAATTGATCAGAAGAAGCATGAGTAAGCTTGGAAGATTTCCCCAAACAAATCCCCATATTGAAAAGAGCTTAGTATATAAAAAAAAAAAAAAAAAAAAGGGGGAGTTGGGAAGAAGAAGATAAATAAGAAACAAGAATGCAAATCCAACAAGTAAGTAGGTATTTTGGTTGTTTAAAAGAGTGGAAAAAAATAGTACCACTAGCATCCATTTAAGGGGTCCTCAGTCAAGGTTTAAGAAAATCTTCATTGGAAATAAATGACAGAAAACCGCCATTGTGTTTATATTTCAGATAATTGTTTGACATTTTTTTTTTTTAATGGTCCCAATGTGCTTCTCAATAATATGAACAAGAGGAATATTAAATTCAGATTGGCATGCTTTGACTGCAATCTGCCCGGAGAAACCCATTTTTTCAAAAATGTTGACCGGTCCAAGAACCGTGACAGAGACGGCCCATAAATATCCACCCCCCTAATCAATTGGTAAAAAAATCTTTAATCTAAATAGTCTCTTTTTCCCCAAAATTATAGTTCTATTTTCTTGGTCAATTTATTAATTGTCATATATGTCCTAATTTAATACGCATCATTATCAATATATAAGAATAATTAGATAGAATAATAAATATTTGAAATAGTATATTAGATAAAATGGTCATAAATGCTACTTTCAAAGAATATTAATTGATCTTTCTTAATTTGTATAAAAGTCAAAGTGGGACTATCTTTATGGGACGGATGGAGTAGTTATTTTCACATGAATTAAGATAATGGTGGTTAATAAAGTTAAAACATTAAATTTTATCTTATTTTTTCATTTGTGCCTTTATGTATTATTAATTATTTTTAATGCGTAGATGGTTATTATAAATTAATACTAACAAAGTACATGAATTAGGAATATATATAGAAATGAAAAATTAAAGACACGCTCAATATGATAAGTGGGCTATTATCTTTGTAGAACAGATGGAATAGTAAAGTTATAATTCGAGTTTTTATGAGTTTAAACGGGGTATGAACGCAAATTGGATGAAGCACAAACGGAATTCAGAAAATCCAGAAAACTCAACAAAAATAGTAAAATCATATTTACGCGAAGTTGAAACGAGCTTTTTATAACGGAATTGTAAATAAAACAACAGCAGCTTGAATTGCAACAAACTGTTTATAGAAACTTCTTTACAGCATAACGTATTTTTGTGATGAATAGGTATCAATCAAGATGAGAAATTACATGAAAATGTGTAGAGGTTTGAATAACAAATGGTGGAATTGACGAAAATGAACCAAAGAGGAAATATGTCATTTTTCATCCTTGGAGTGAGAAAGTCTTGTGGTTTCAATTAGGTCCTCGACTTTTCATAAGTTGTTTACTAACTGAAAATGGTTATTTGAATGATAAATCACTAAGTCATATTCATGTAATATTGGGACTAAAATTGTCGATTGTTTTTGGTTCATACAGCATTGGTTGTAGTTAGGCTGGTCACTTACCAATGGGAATTCTTTTTGCCCATCTCGTGGTTCTATTTCGCTAATCAGTCACTGTCACTCAGTCGCAATTATATCATATGTATTTCCTTATCCTTAATTCAAGGAAATTGTAAAGAAATTAACTATATTATTACTGAAATTCAAATCTAAGTTCGTCAAAATTAAAACAAAAAAAAAATGATTGAGATAGAAAAAAAAAAAGTTTGCCAAAATTAAATTTCCGAGATGTACAAGAAATTGGCCATGGACTTGTTCCATCTACAATTTTATTTCTTAACAATTAACAATAAAATAATTATTACTTAGTCATGTACTCAAATGACTGAATTATCTGTTTAATTAAGCCATCAATTGGTCAAATTTCATTAAACAGGCACATTGAACCATTCATGATGGAATGTGGCCTTTGAGTTGTTGTTTAGTCAAGTCAAAATGAAGAATTAGCCTTCATAATTAACAAATTAACAATCCCCCTTTTTATTAACAAAGTCAGCGAAGAAAATAATTAAGAAAAAAACTAGATCTGTTATAAGTTTGAATAAAAAAATTGAAATCGATTTTCTAAAAAAGCAAATTGACAAATAAATAAAACCTGAATTTTAGGGATGAAAGGGTGACCAATTAAGAGATTTTTCAAAATGAAGTTTTTCATTTTCCATTTTTATGATATAATCGTGTTAAATTTGGTAAACTGCTTATCGCGTTGCTTGTTAATACTTTATTTATCCTTTGCTTCCCAATTTTAGACATTACGTCCTCTCTAGCTTCAAAGATTTTACAAAATAGTTATAAGTAGTTTATAAATTTGGAAAAGTCTAACATTAAATTTAATGATACATGGCTTTGATTGTAATAAAATCCTTATCTCGACCATGGAATTTTAGGTCAAGATAGTTTCATTAAATATATATATATATATATATATATATATATATATATATAATGATTCATAAAGACAAGGAATGATCTAGCAACATCGATACTGCCGTAACTACGGCCCAAAAATAGTGCTAAAACTTTGATCGGTGGCTACTGTGGTCGCGGTGTCGTCGGAAAAAATTCAGAAAATTCTTGAAATTTCCCATCGTCATGCTGATTCTAAATTTGGTCCCGAATTTCAAAACAGATGTTGAATCGACCCCGAAAATGCCATCGATGATGCTAGATCATTTTTGACATAATGACGAGTCATTTTTTATTTACATATTTCTTGAGAATTCTAAATTATTTTTATGACTTATATATAGTTCATTTTTGAATTTATGATTTGTAATGTACCAATATATTCTTTTAAATCTTGTTTTACGAAGATTTAGGAGAAGAAAAGCACATTTCTTTTTATACAATTGACTTAAAATGGTCTTTAATTACACGGTATGTCTAAAATCCGTTGATAAACTACTTTTATGAAGTATTATTTATTACTAGTACAAAATATCGATGAAATATAATTTCAAGATTAAATGTGAAATGAACAAAAAAATAATATTATAAAAATACTATTTAATAAATGTGTTAGTTTCGAGAGAAGTATTTTACCAAATACTTCGTCCGTTTCAATTATATAGGCCTTCATTCATGTTCCAATTATATAGGTAGGCCTTTTTATATTCATTTGTTACTATTTCTTTATTTAATCACAAATAATCAAGAGCTCACATATGGACACCGTATTGGTAGTACTTACTTAATTTATAATTTTAAAGTCTTTTTATAATTTCAATAATTTTTTGGACTAATTAACGAGGGTAAAGTGGAAAAATCTTGTGGATTTCTTTTTTTAATGCGAGTCTTAATCTGCGTGAAAGGTCAAAGAGATCTACTCCCTCCATCCTGCAAAAATAAGGCATTGTTCTATATACCAACAACCTTTACCAAATTTTTCTTTTCTCATCATTTTCAAGACTTATTCAATTATTCAATATATTTCCTCCAAATTTTAACCACACAATCAACACGAATACCGAGTAACGTCTCTAAAGAACAAGGCCTAAGTCTCATTTTCCTTTTTCATCCATCCCAAACTATAACACACTTTCTTTTTTTGGGTTTTTTTTGTATTAAATTTATTTTTTTGTGTGTTAAAACCTTTCATTTCTGATTATGTACTTATTATTTAATATGTATTGCTACCGATTAAAATAAACTATCATTGTTTAATATAGGAGTATATTTGAAAAATATATAACTAAATATTTATTATATATATTTTTACATATTTTTTTCAATCTCACTCATTCTTTCTCCTATTTCACATACACATATCTCATGGGACATACATGTACTATATAAATCTCCGCTATTTAATTCCACTCATTATCTTTCCTATATCATATAAAAATACATAAAAAAATTATTTTTACACGCATCCTAACACTCTTAATTATTTTTTAATAAAATTAATTATAGTTTTTTAATATGTGTAAAAGTTAAAGTGAAATTATTTTTATGCCACGGAATGAGAATGGAGGAAGGACATGTTAGCCAAGTCTAAATGCTCTAAGAATGATCGAAAATTGAGGTGGTCTTAGTGAATGACACATCACTGGCATCAGCCGATTGCTATAAAATATAGTAATATACTACTACTATATTTTACTAATAATATATTTATAAAATTATTCATTAGTTAATCTTCAAATTGAAGCTAGTACAGCTGTGTGTACACCCTTTTGCTGCGTGGAAAAACAAAATTACACCCCATCATCGTCAATCTTTAGAGAGAGGAAAGAAAACCAGAAAAAGAAAAATGATAATAATAATAATAATAAGGGAAAAACGCCATGCAAATTTTTATCTTTTATTTTGTAAATTAGGATGAAGGGTATCAAAAATTAATTTTTTTTTATATTTAGTAACTCGAAACATTTCTAGAAGGGATTCAACACTAAGCAACCAGGTCAGCCCTTTGATTCACGTGCAAAAGTATTGATTAGCTTGTCTAATGCATTTTGTGACATGGTCAACATGACAATCAATTGTTTTATCCCAAAATGGGATAAATTTTTCATTGCACCCATGATTATTTTTATTTGGGTAAGCTTTTTATAAAAAATTATTTTTCATTAAATTATTTAATAATTATATTTTTTTTCGTTGATATGATAATGTCTTACATTATTTTCAATCTCCGTGTGTATGTTTTTTTTTTTTTTTTTTTTTGAGGTTTCCGTGTGTGTGTTTTGTTTACACTAAATATTAGTTTTTCAAAAATCTATCACGGATATACACTCAGTGCATGTTAGTGTATAAACTAAAATTGATTGTTATGGATTTTGATGTGAGATAAGAGAGAATTAGTAGAATTGAATTATGAAAATTTGTGTAGTATATATGGGTCTAATGAGATATGTGCGTGTGATTAATTTGACCAAATTTAAATTTTAAAAAAATATATAAAAATTTATAAAAATAAGTAGGCTAACATGCGCTAGTACCCCGTTGTTGGTAAGTATGTCAAAGGCTTGCAAGTTGAAACTCCGAACTTCAGCTTGGGTTGGCTTGGAGGTGAGCGGGCTTTTTCCTTGGCTCACCTCGCTTTTTCGGAAAATGGGGCCTAGTTTGAGCTTTTTTCTTTCGGGTTTTCAAAAAATTTAAAGAATAGTTTATAAATCTTACTTTTTTTAATTTTTTTTTCCTGCGTTTAGGACCGACTACGTACAGTCAATGTAAATAGAGTTAAACCCATGGATGAATCAAGGAGCAGTTATACAATTTTGACCGAACACAAGCTTACCGAGTCAACCTGACTCATTGACATGCCTATTTGTCGAACTCATTTTTAATCACACTTAAAAAAAAGATTTATTTATTACATATTTCTATATATAAGGTTATTTACTTGAATAATACTTTTCGTCAACATTACTTATACACATTGTCATGAATGTGACAATTAGTTGATTATAATTAATTTGACATCTTATAACTTATTGTCTTCGACGTACAGATGATTTAAACATGAAGACATAAATAAATTTCATATCAAAGATGATTATGAGTACCACTTATAAATGAGATTCATCTACTTTTCAATCAGAGACTCTTGAGAAGGGAAAACATCACTTCTACTTTAGGAAGCTTCATCCAATAAGCTCTCAAAAATTATGAATAAACTCTACAACACTTGTGGAACAATTATATTAATTTTAAAATTATAATTTGAATTGCCATCATTTTGGTACATCTCTGACTGTTTGAAACAGTCATTGCGGAATCTCGGCCTTCAAAATAAATCCTAATTGGGTATTATCAATTAAGTTATTACTATACTACATTTATGGAGAAAAGCCAACACAAAACCTTAGCTTGATTTAACTTCTCTTTTGACGTTGTCTTTTCATGTAGAATAAAATGTTTTCAGCAAAAGACAGCTGAAAAATAGACTGAATGTCCATTCATAGATTAATTAATAAATATAATCTCATGGAGGACAAATTCTTTATTCTTGTTTAATTTAATTTGTTCTTTATGAAAAGTCATCTATTATCATCTGAATAATCTGCCAAAGAATTTCAAGCATGGAATAATTTATAGTTGGGTTATTTACGCAAAAACCCCCAAATTATTGGTTTTGTAACAAATTCAATTCCATTCTTTTTTTTCGCCCTTATAGGACCCCAAATTTTAAATCTGTTTAACTACACCCCCCTTGGACGGAAATCATCCATTTGCACCGTTAAATGGCCATTTTTTATCTTTTAGTGCAAGGGTAAAATAATCCTAAATGTTAACTGAAAGATTGGGGGATAATGTGAAACTGATAGTTTGGGATTCTGTTGCCTAAATGCCAATAATGAACTAATAGTTTGGGGTCCTATTGCGAAAATACCAACAATTAGCCTATAGTTTGGGGTCATATTGCGAAAATACCAATAATTAACCGATAGTTTTGGGTCCTATTGCGAAAATACCAATAATTAACCGATAGTTTGTGATTTTATTACGAAAATACCAATAAATCCTAAATGGCAAAAGTACCATATAGGTATTTTTTGTTGGGTACTATTGCCACTTAGGTATTAAAATTTTTTTCGGCGACACTTAAGTCCTTTTTTGAATTTTTTTTACTATTTAAGTACTTGTTAGTTGCCAGAGATGATAAATTGAATAAAATATTAATTTAATATTTGACTTTGATTAAAATATTAATTTATGGTTTTTAATCATTTTCCTTTTTTATTTTCTAATTCATTAACTCATTATTATTACACAAATTTTAATAATATTGACGTGCACATTTAAATTTTAATCAGAAGCTAATAATAAACGTAAGAATTATTGTACAGACATTTAAAATTTTATGTAGATATAATAATTACATTTATTATTAAGTGTTGATTAATATCAAAATGTGTGCGTCTTTATATCGTAAAAAATTATGATATTAGTGCGAACAAATGCTACCATATCAAAAAATTTTACTGAAAAATATTTAATTAATTCAATATATTCGTAATAAAATTTTATGTATGTACAATAATTCTTACGTTTATTATTAGCTTCTGATTGAAATTAAAATGTGCACGTCAATATTATTAAAATTTGTGTAATAATAATAAGTTAATGAATTAGAAAAAAAAAGGAAAATGATTAAAAACCAGAAATTAATATTTTAATCAAAGTCAAATAGTAAATTAATATTTTATTCAATTTCTCATCTCTGGCAACTAGAAAGTACTTAAATAGTAAAAAAATTCAAAAAAGGACTTAAGTGTCGCCGAAAAAAATTTTAATACCTAAGTGGCAATAGTACCTAATAAAAAAATACCTATATGGTACTTTTGCCATTTAGGATTTATTTGTATTTTCGTAACAAAATCACAAACTATCGGTTAATTATTGGTATTTTCGCAATAAGACCCAAACTATCGGTTAATTATTGGTATTTTCGCAATAGGACCCCAAACTATCGGCTAATTATTGGTATTTTCGCAATAGGACCCCAAACTATTGGTTCATTATTGGCATTTACACAACAGAACCCCAAACTATCAGTTTCACATTACCCCCCAATCTTTCAGTTAATATTTAGGACTATTTTAACCTTACACTAAAAGACAAAAATGGCCATTTAACGGTGCAAATGGATGATTTCTGTCCAAGGGGGTGCAGTGAAACATATTTAAAGTTTGGGATCCTGTAAAGGCCAAAAGAAAGAATGGGATTGGATTTGTTACAAAACCAATAGTTTGGGGGGTTTTGCATAAATAACCCTTTATAGTTATTAATGATGTATGGAATATAACATTAAGGGTTATTTTCGCATTACACCCCCAACCTATTGAATTTGATACAATTTCAACCTCATTCTTTTTTTTCGGCCTCCTACCCCCCAATCTATGAGAAATTGTCGCCACAGGACCCCACTAACGTTTTCCATCCACTTTTTCCGTTAGAATCTTCTATTTTGTTTTTTTGTGCCCCTATTTTGTCTTTTAGTTAAGGGGTAAAATTGTCCTAAGTTATCAATGAAAGAATGGGGGCCTGTAGTGAAACTGATACTTTGGGGTCCTGTTGTGAAAATACTAATAATTAACTTTAATTTAATCCAATATTAATTAAATTAATTTTAATTCGATTTTTTTTAGTGTGTCGACTGCACTTTTAGTACGAAATAATAATAATAATAATAATAATAATAATAATAATAATAATAATAATAAAGTAGTTCAAATGATCAAAAAAATTTTAGTGTGCGTTTGGTCCCAAATTTTAATTAAATTTTATTTTTTATTTTTTATATTGATGCTTATTTCGTCCGTAATTAATTTTATTGAATTAGTTTCATATTGATTAAATAGTTTTTTACAATATATACAGTAACGAATATATATATATTCATAAATGGCCAAAATACGAAAATAGTATTAAAAAAGTACTTTTGACGATTTGGTATTTTAAAAAACTCCGATGACATATTGGTATTTAAAACTCAACTTTTAGGTCCTTTTTCTTGGCGGGCGGTGGAATCTCCAATAAAATAATAATATTTTCAAAATTTCGTATTTCTTAATCATTTTCCTATTTTCTGCTTAATTTAGAGTGGGTGGGGACGGGGTTGGATGGGGGCGGGTTTAGATATTTTTAATTTTTTAAATCTTTTTTGAATTTGTTATTTTATTATTTATTTATATTAGATAAGTTTTTTTTGGATGAACACATACACATAAGGTACAAAGACCCTTCGATAAATTTTTATAGTGATATATTCGTACTAAATGCTACGGTGTTGAAAATCGTTTTTTGAGTAATTATTTTTTGCATTCGATATATTTTGTACGGTGATATATTCCTAATAAAATTTTATTTAGACACAACAATTATATTTATTAATTTATATATATTTATCATTAGTTACGGTATATATTGTAAAAACTATTTAACCAATATAAAACTAATTCAATAAAATTAATTACGGACGAAATAAGCATCCATATAAAAAATAAAATGTAAAATTTAATTAAAATTTGGGACCAAACGCATACTAAAATATTTTTGATCATTTGAACTACTTTATTATTATTATTATTATTATTATTATTATTATTATTATTATTATTATTATTATTGTTATTTTGGACTAAAAGTGCAGTCGACACACTAAAAAAATTGAATTAAAATTAATTTAATTTAATTAATATTGGATTAAATTAAAGTTAATTATTAGTATTTTCACAACAGGACCCCAAAGTATCAGTGTGACTACAGGCCCCCATTCTTTTATTGATAACTTAGGACAATTTTACCCCTTAACTAAAAGACAAAATAAGGGCACAAAAAGACATAATAGAAGATTCTAACGGAAAAAGTGGATGGAAAACCGTTAGTGGGGTCTGTGACGACAATTTCTCATAGGTTGGGGGGTAGGAGGCCGAAAAAAAGAATGGGACTGAAATTGTATCAAATTCAATAGGTTGGGGGTGTAATGCGAAAATAACCCATAACATTAATATATCGTATACTCCATCAAGTAGTACTCAGATTTACAAATCACGCAGCACCAAGATTCGAAGAGAAGTGTATCAGAGCGCTCCAATCTTTAATACAAAATAATATGAAATTTATAAGATTTTTTGTAATGTTTGCAATTTAATATTTAGAGTATATTTGGTAGAATTAGCTAATAAGTTAGCTTATAACTGATAAGTTAGCTTATAGCTGATAGCTGGTAGCTAATAAGTTAGCTGATATAAATAAAAATATTTGACAAAATAACTGATAAGCTGGCTCATAAATAGAAAATTACACAAAATGATATATTTAAAATATATTTCTAGAAAATTGTAAGGGTAAAAAATAGAATAAAAAGAAAAAAGCTCGTGAGCTTATTTTAAAAGCTAATAAAAAAAATTTTCAAATAAGCTTGAGCTTTTCAAATAAGCTCCTCCAACCAAACGTAGCTTATTTAATCAGTAGGAGCTTATAAACTCCTGAATAAGGTAGAAACTAGCTTATTTGATTTACTAAACATACCCTTAAACTTGAGAGAAGATACACGGAGAGATTTGATGTTTAGGACTCTTAATAGATTGTATTTAATCCAAATCTAATAGAAGAATTTAACAATCAAATCAGACCATATCTACAACTATACGTGATCTATTTATAGTATTTTACAACTAATATAATCTGTACTAGCTAGTATTGATCAATATCTTTATTCTTTTAATAGTGCTATAATCGGGTGTGGATTTATTTACCCACACAAAATGAGTACTATGATGAGCCTTATTTTGGAGGGTGAAATTTACGTGTAAAAATTCAAAAGATATGAAATATTTTGGTTCTCATGTCGAGAGCTTCAACGTGAGACAACATTGATATATAAAAGTTTTGTTATCTTAAAAGTTACTTACTTGTAATGATACGTCGCTTATTTATTTATAAAATAAGAAACTTTTGCGATAACGAAAATTATATATTAAAATCATATTCACGTTGAAAATCTTAACAAATTGGGTGAGATGGAACGAAAAATTTTCACGCCTCTCGAATTTTTACATATAAATTTAACCCTTAAAAAAATGAAAGTCACTATAACCCTGATTTTACGAGGGTGAATAAATCCACACTCAATAATCCTCATCCCGAAATTTTGACCGCGGTATCCAATTAATCAAGTGATAGTTACAGGCAAGAAACATTGTTGTGGAAAAATAGTTAAGGGTCCATTTCTTCGACTCACAACATAAGTTACCATCATAATGTTTCTTCCCCACTTAACAACGTGGCTCACTTGTCAATCTTGGCTACTAAAAAGTTGAACGGACTTTTGGGCATCCTTCATTGTATGATTTCTAGACATTGTATATTTGTGATGGTATGGATGAGAGAGAAAGAGAGAAAATAATTATTTTAATTGAAAATAGAGAGAAAGAAGTGTAGAAAAAAAAGTGAAAAAATTGGAAAAATAGAAGAGATATAGAGATAAATTCAAAAATAATGATAAAATAATAGTGGAAGATGTGAAGTTGAATGTGGCAATGTAAAAATGGCATGGGAAGCGATAAAAAAAATGAGGAAGTAAGAGCATCTACAATGGATGTGTTAGCACAAATACTACAAGAATCTTTTTGCTCACATGTTAATTTTTTGGTTAAATTTAGCTAACACTTTAATATGTTGTGCGGTATGTTTGTATCCGATGAAAAGTCTTTCATTGTTGTTACTTTTATTGCTACCTTTTTTGTCTAATAAAATGTTGATATATGGCTTATAATGGTAAATTTAACTTGTTTATTGTATATATCAAATACTAATTACATTTAATATGTTGATGTATCAATTAACATCTATTTTGGTCTATATCGCTAGCTAAATTTACCATGTTCATGGATGCTCTAAAAACAATAAATAGAGAAAAGTGTGACCCATAATTTTCATGTGACACACACACACTCTCTCTCTCTCTCTAATGTGATGCCACATACAATGGAATGGAAGTTGTGCAAGATGCTCGACATCTCCAATTCAAACCTCCATTCTATCCTAAGAGAAATGTGTATATAAAATAAAATTTTAAAAAATGGTGGGCCCCACAAAGATAGTCCATTATATTATTTTTGTCCGTCCAAAAAGATGATGCACTTACCATTAGTACGTCTTTAATTTTTCATTTCCACCTATACCCCTAATTAATATACCTTCAATTATCTATGTATTGAAAGTATTTCGAAACAATTAATGATACATAAGGGCACGTATGAAAAAATAATGGAAAATTTAATGTTTTAAAATTAACTACCATTTTCTTAATATATATGAAAATAACTAGTGGACAATCTTCATGAAATGGAGGGAGTATTATATTCATTTCCTCAATTTTTTCCTATTTTTTCTTCATTGCTTCCCATCTCACTTTCAAAATTACACATTTAACTTCATATCCTCTATTATTATTTTTTTATTATTTTTAAAATAATATGAGATCTACGCATAATTTTGGGCCTCTGTCGTTTCTAGACGTTGCAAGGGAAAGGAGCATTGGAGACCGTCTAGACGCTTGAGTAGCCAAGATCAACTTTTTAGTAGCCAATATTGACAAGTCAGCAACTTTGATATCAACTAAAAAGTTCATATCACATTCTTCCGTAGAAAGAGGATAAAATTTAATCAATTATTATTATCAATACTATGAGCACTCTTCCTCTCCATCAAGAGAACAATGCATATTCTCAATTGATATGGCACCATCCCGTTAATTGAAATGATCATCGCAATATCGTATATTTGTTAAAAATAATAACATTACAGTATCACATCATTAATTCCGACTTACGTGACATATCACATCAATTGAAAGTACGCATTATCCTCCCGATGGAAAATCCTCTCCATTCCCATGGTGCAAAACATTACTTATGAATACTATATACCAAACAACATCAAAAGTTTCCAATGCTAACCCCCTTGTGGGGTTGGGGAAACTGGAAACATCAATCATTCACATAATTCATTCTACCGCCTGTTTTTCATTACACTCGCACATGCCTGTTACACCTTATCAATGATTTGACCCATTCTGAAAACATTATATATATGAATTAATTATTTATAAACACTTCGTATAATAATGATCAACCACTAGCTATTAAAGTATATTGCTCGAAGTTCTTGTGCTAATATGCGATTGAGAAAGATCCTAGCAAAGCCCAAACTTCCTTTTCTATTTTCCAATCTTCACAACATTACACAAAATCAGTTACAAGTACAAGACTCGTTACATCCCCACCCTTCTCTTAGGAGATTAGCATTACAATCAGATCGGAAAAAATAAAATAAAATCAGATCAAGGCCCTAAAAAACGCCTAGGAACATGTGAGTAGTGCAGAGCCATAGCACAACGTAACAAATTCGACATATATTGCCGACTAAAGAAACCAATAGAAACGAGATACACGATGGCGAAGAGGTAATTACAGTATTCTAATAATGTAAAATTTGGTTGGTAGTGTTAAGTTCCTGTTGCAGCTCTCTCGTCTGGCCCGCCTAACATAATCTGGAGAAATAATTTATTGTTTGTTATACGAAAACAGATAAGCAGATTGGTATATGTGTAAAAATTGGTTTTTATGTGTTTTTATATGATATAGAAGAGAGAATGAGTGGAGTTGAATGATGGAAATTTGTGTATTACAGGTAGGTCCCACGAAATATGCGGATGTGAAATAAGAGAGAATTAGTGGGGTTGAAAAGAATGTGTAAAAATGTGTAAAAACAGGCAGAAGAACACGCGCATAATCGACAGGAAAAAAAAAATGGAAGCAATAGATTTAAGAGACTTACGTTACAGTCGAATGCAAATCTTCTAGCGAGCATAATGGCTGCATTTCTTTCCCTCTCTGTTTCAAATGCTAATACGAATGACTGCCCAGCTTTTGCTTGCCAATATACTGCCTGAGCTGCTGCGTTTCCACCACCTCGTACTCCACAAAGCTGGCAGGCATAGATATTACAAATGGTCAACTTAATCCTTTTTTACAGGGGAAAAAAATGAAAAGAAAAGAGAAAATTCAGAGAGGACCCAAAATAGTACACAAGAGTGTAGTTGAGATGAATTTGATACCTGCATTGAATTGGAATAGTATTCTTTTGCCACTGTTGTGTTTCCTTTGCACAGTTTCATTCTCATCTTCCCCACATGTAGTACGTGGATCGATTGAGATTGATTATCCACCACATTATTCTGGATAATAACCACCTGCAAAGCATTTATAATCCCATATATTATGAGGAAGAAAGAGGATTTCAATGAAGAATGTGATCACTTGAATGGCTCGTAGAAATTACTGAACACGAAAAGATCGTTCAGTTGAGAACAATCCAATCCTCATTACCAAACATGTCATATATGACAAGACAATATTTTTTAGTAGAATAGAGTAATTACATTGAACTCCGTATCATGTCTTCGTACCAATGCTTCTACATAGTTCCCCAATCCAGCAGCTGTTCAAGAAAATATAGAACAAGAATTACGTAGTGATAAACTCTTATTTTGCTACAAATTTAACTTTTTAAGTTGAATAGTGGCAAGACCAAGAGATGTATAGATAATAATGAATAGTGATTTGAGATGTATAGTTGATATTGTAGTTTGACTCTGACTCTGCAGTAGAAGTTAATTTTTAGGTTGAAAAAGGTTAAAATGAAGAGACGGAAATTTATATCAACAGACCTGGTTCGATTGGAGCAGTGGTTCTCACTGTTATTGCTTGACCATCAATCAGTATTACTGCTTCTAAAAATCGTCCAACATCAAAAGGCTCTGGAGCATAAACAGGTTTAGTGGCCCCTGAGACAGTGATAAGCTGATTAACATTAGAACTACCAAACAATACCTTAATTAGAACATAAAATATTTTCTCCCAAGTCCAAAAGTACTTTTTCTAAACCACTACTTTTACTGGTATAACCAAAAAAAATTCACTTAAATAGACATGCTTCACCTGATATGAGCTCCTTTTTGCCACCTTCGGAGGTCGAACGGTACCACTGGATACTACATTGTGAAATTTCGGGAGCTCTATCAGAACAACAATATACCACCAAGTATGAACCCAAGGCCTCGGTACCATCTATGTCATATAAGTTGGGCATATCTTCCCTGCCCTTCTTGCTCATCGCCAGCTGAAAAATGTTATGAGGATTAACGTGAGAGATCCAACCAGGCGTATTTTTCAAATTCACAGCATAAAGATCGATCATAATGTGTATTTGTTGATAATAATACTCAGATTAGAAATTTCGAAAAGTACGTACCTCTTTTTGGAGCTTTAGGTAGTGCTTAGTTTTCTCGGCAAGTTGAACCCTTAATGCCCGTAGCTCGTGTTCCATGTCCATAACCTGAAAAATTAGTTTCTTAAATAATCCTATCCAATGTTTGTAGAAGGAAAATAGTTTTCATGGGACACCCAACAACATTTTTTCTATAATAGTAAGGGGAGAATATACACATGGATCATGTACCTTGCTAGGCTGGTGCAGCATTCTGATCCGTCTAGCCTCGTGCACATCTTTCATTAATTCATCCAAATCCTAGTGAAAACATATAACATTATATAAACGATAGGCGTACATCAGATTTTCTTTGCTCATTATGGAGAAAAACCTTTAAATAGGTGCCAAATGTTTAATGTTATTATGTTAATAAGTCAGTATGCAATCAAAAATCAATGGACTGCAGAAAACGCCAGAAAAATATTTGACTTGCAATAATGGGATGTATATGGTTGTATCAAACACATATTCTTGAAGTTAAAAATTGATGTGCATGAATAGATCAATGGACCTGCTTCCCTAAAGCTCGAGACATTCGTTCATGTTCCTGAAGAGCTTCTTCGACTCTCTGGACTGCTGCTCTAGCATTTTCAATTTCAGCCCTTGCAAAAGCTCTTTCTTCGTCAACAAGTCTTCTGGCATCTTCTGAAGCCTGAAAAACAGTACGGTTATACTCATGTATGCGTGCATCAGATTTGCCTAAAGAGATTTTTTGTTAGATGAGGAAAGAAGGTTGACAAATAATGAAACAAAACGCCAAACAGATTTCTTCGAACAAGACAGCAAATGCATGTATGATACTACTATCCTTGAACCCATATTCTAGCAGTATAATGCAGAGATGCAAAGCTAGGACGGGTTGGATCATGCAGAAAAACATTTATTTCAATATAGACTTGTCTATGAAAAGGTTTTGATAAGAAGCACATGATACACATTGCATAACATGTTCATATCTTACCTGCTTCAGAAAAGTTGCAAGTTTTTTCACTTCATCCTTTTCTTGAATCAGCTCTCCTTCCCTCTGAGTCAACTGAACTGCTAAAGCCTCAACCTGAAAACAGTAAAATACCGGCAAGTGCATCAGTGGAAAAGATTCAATGGGAACCAAAGATCTAACTGATCTTCTCTTTGTTTCTTTCTTTCTTTAGAAATCAACACATGTAAAAGTCAAGAAACCTAAAAGTATTCATCAATAGGGGAACACAAGTTGAGAATAAGTAGAAAGAGATATGCAGTTCATGAGTTTCTCTTCCTATAGTATTTCTACATAAGTTTTTTGCAAGTTTACATCAAGAGAAAAGAACAACCTCTGGTGTGACAACATTGAAAAGAACCACAAGAGAAAGTGTACAACATCAGTCAGAGTCCACATAGAACAAAGAACATAAACTAACCATAGCAATAGCTTCTTCAACATCATCTTTGTTTTTACCAGCTACACGTCCTCTCAAAGCTTCAAGAGCATCTCTGAGCTTCTTTAGAAGCACGTGTTTCTCCAATGAAGCTGCTTCTTTGAGTCTTGCCTAGTGCCCATAAATAAATAACACTCAGAATCCCAAGGGGCCTAATCTTACCCAGTAAAAACACAGTATACATGAAGAAGAACAACGAAACAGTGATATCAAACAAGGCCAAACCTCATCAGACAACTTGGCAGCAGCTGCCAAGCCTTTCTCAAATTTGCTGGCAAGATCACGAACAGAAAGGCGTTGTTGCTGCTCCAGCAAAAGGGCAGTCTCCCTCGCAACAACGTCTTTCATAGAAGATATTTTTGAATCCTCGTTTATCTCCACAATCTGATTGTTTGCTCCAATTTTATAATTTGGAAACCGACTAGAGGCAAATATTACATCAGCTGACACTGGTGAAACTGCATCCTTTTGCATTGTATAACTAAAATCCCGGCCTATTCTCGTCATATTTTAATTCTCCTACAGAACAAAGACATCATATTTCTTCATTTCGCTTAATACACTATAGTCAAGCAACTACTTTTACTTTTTACTGCAATTTTTAAGCCTATATTATAGCTGGAAAAGCTCATTTACCCTAATTATCTGAAATTTTGTAAAGAATAAATCAAGAACAAATTCATTAAACCAACTGCAGTAAATACAACCTAAATCACCACATTACGGAATTAATCTGACAATTGGAAAGTAAAAATACAGGACAGCATTTTTACCCATGTATAAAACTGAAAATTACAAGTTAATTAAAATGAACCAGCCAAAAATAATTATCACAATCCGCAGAAACAGTAAAGTCTAGTCTACCATTAAACGAAAATCCATAATACTGCAAAATTTACCTTAACTGAGATGATATTACAATTAAAAGCAGTAAATTTAAGAACAGCAGACGAGCTGAAAAAACCCTAAAATACTGTTATACCCGTGCTAGTGTGTGAGAGAGAGAGACAAAAACAGGAGAGTAAAGTGATAAGGGAGACAAATTGTACTCACAGATCATGTAAATAACCGCAAATGGATGATACCTGATCACAGGTCTATAAGATTAATAAACGAAACACAGAATCAGTATCAGGAGCTTTGAATGTAGATAGAGAGAGAAAGAAGCGTTTGTTTATATGAATGAATGCTTATAGAGAGAAGAAAGAAAAATGATAAAAGTGAACAGCAAAGATGGTATGGATACGTTTAAAGGTTGAATTTAGGAAAGGCAGGCCAGGCTGCCCACCCAATACCACCCCCCCCCCCCCGGCCACCCCCCTCTCTCTCTCTCCCTGTCACATGTATATATTTATGTTTCATCCTATTGATTTTGAGGTCTGCAAGGACCAATCTATCCCAAAAATCAAATGTTGTCTTTTGTTAATTTATTTACTGTTTTGCAATTGTTTAAGATTTTTAAAAAAAAAAAAAAAAAGGAAACCATAATTAATGTAGTTTGGAAAAATTAATGTAATTTATGTTATTAATATAAGATAAGATTACTGAAAGAGATTGAGCAATTGCTTAGCTTTCATCTCATCATGTTAAATATGTAGTTTATTAGTTGGATGAATCATTTGATTTCAAGATTACCTCAAAACCAAGTCATATTTTTGAAAAATAATCATTCTAAAAAACAATTCTAAAAAACAATAATGTGTATCTTTTTCTTGTCACATATAGAATTGTGAAAATATAAATTCAAGTCAACTGTATCACAAAAAGTCAAGAAGTTTTGCGAGAAAATATATAAATTATTACATTTTGAGAATTATTAATAGCTATAATAAAAATATAAATTTCTTAATATAATAATTATTATGAATGTTAAATTAAATTAAACCAACAAGATAGAAATAGATAATATTTTTTTCCCCTTTACCCCTTTAGAGGGGCGAAGGGTCTTTTTAACTATCGTGTTTAATTAAGCCAAGTAACCAACTCCAATCTCCGTTCTCATTTTTTTGTTTTTGTTTATCTAATTGTTCACTTAATTAATTAATTAAAATAAGGCTATCAAGCTAATTAATATTTTTAGCTGTGTATAATTTTGATTGAATGAGATATTCACGATGATAGAAATTGAAAAAGAAATCTCAACTATATGTTATTGTTTATTTCATCAAATCAGAACAACAGATAAGGTTGTTGCGATAAGAATTAGATTTATTATTAATAACTAATATGTCAATAATATATATTTTATTTTTCAACAACTAATAATATGTGAATAATAAATATATATTTTAATTTATCATGTATTTATCCAACAATAATATAGTACGTCACTAGGATTTGTTAGCTAATACTAGTAGCTAGGTTGGTCTTCAAGCCTTGGCTGTTAGGGCTCCACTTCTGGTTGGTTCTCATTCATACTTTTCTTGCTTTATGACCACCGCAACACCCATGTATTTTGTGTTAATTACAGAAAAACCAACGTCGACAATTTAACGGAAACAACCTGATGGCGACACGTGGAGAAGGGACGGGGAGATATATAAGAGTTTGAATTTTAGAAGAGGAATGGAAGATTGAGTTGCACATTTGTGATTATTCGAAGCGTGATTTTACAATTAAATTTTATTTAGAAAATAAAACTTTTCACGGAAAAATGATCTCATATTATACTTTAGATATATAAGAGTCAATTCTGTACAGAGAGAATGAAAGATTGAAATGAAATTTGTGATTATCCTTTTACAATTAAATTTTATTTTTTTAATTCATAAAAATAAAATTTTTGGCGAGAAAATGATTTCATTTTATTAATATATATATATATATATATATATAGATAGATTATAGATATATGCATATATATATATATAGATGATTCCATTAGTATTGATGGTTCACCGCTGATTGCTTGCACGTTAGAAAATTATTAAGTCAATATTGACTTTTATGAGTATGTTAGAGGTGTTATTTTTCTTAATTAATTTATTATTATGTTTTAAATTTGAATTTAATGGAACTAATCATATTCATATATTTTATGTGACGCTTATATGTACTGAATACACCATCCTTATAGTGCGGTGAATACTCCGTTCATTAAATTTTACAAAAGTTTAAAGTCACATTGAAAGTCGATCTATAAAAGCACTTGCAAATCGAAACTGAATACTGCATTCTTATAGTGCGGTGAGTAGCAAAAACTAATGAAAGACTAATGTTTTATTCTTTCTAAAAGACAATATTATGCTATATATGTAAATCGGTGGTGGATTTGGGAGGGGGCCCGGGGGTGCGTGACCCCAACCCCCTTTGAGAATTTTTTTTTTATATTTAAGAAATTCAAAAAGTATTTTAAAAAAATATTTTTAATAAATTTTTAAAAGATTAGGAAGATTGTATTTTAATTTGATAAGTTATTTCATTATCTCAATTTAAATTATATTTTAATTTGATGAATTGGAATTGTTTATATTTGATAAATTATAAAGTTTGTAATTTTATAATTTGTATTATATTAGTTAACCATACTTGTTTCATTCTACATTTGTATTTATGTAAATATGTGATTTTAATTTGAAATTTAATACTTTTTGTAGGTAATTTTTTATATGATAATTAGTCTCGTCTAAAAATTTTTTGCCCCGTGCGGGGAGCCATCACGAGTGCCCCCAAACGCTAAATCTCTAGGTCAGCCACTGATTTAAATTGTAACTCTCAATAGAATCTTGTATATATGGATACATCATTATATATGATAAAACGCATCTAAGTTTTTTCACTCATCGTTTTCTTTCTTCTAATTCTATTGCTTTTCATTTAGGATGTGTTTGATTGGATCTCTTTTTAATGGAAAATGCCATTTTCCACTTAAATTTTTCATACATCAATCAAACACTTTATTTTTTCATGGGATTTATTTTCCATGTTAGGCAAAAAAATAGTATTTTTCCTTGAAATCAAGGAATTGGAATTCATATGGGGATGGGTGAGAAAATGAATTCCATGGAATTGAAATTCCATTCACTTTTTCACCCTCCAATCAAACACACCCTTGGGGCTTGTTAATCTTGGTAAGTTTAAATGAGTAGGAAAATGAATATTTGAAAGAATGAGTGATTAAAAGATAAGATAAATTACGAAAAATGTAAACATGAAAAGTTGCATATACCACATTTAGAACCATTTTCTATAATTTTTTTAGTAAATCATTGTTGACGAAAACACATGTCAACTACACATGCATATTATGGAAATCTCTCGGATGAGATGGGTGGAGATGTGGATAATAATGATTAGTTAAGTGAAAATTATAATTGATATCAATACTTAGGAGGGTGTTCTTAATATGGAATTATATGGATTTTTTTGATTTCACAGATTTTCATGGATTTTATGGATTTTAATAGAATTCCACAGAATCCTTCACATTCTTATGGAATTCTATGTCACTGAATTTTGTAAATTTCTATGGATTTCAGCGGAATTTGTTATATATTTTTTCACCATTAGAATAGAATAATCAAAGGATTGGAAAGTTCATTTGGATAGTTGTTACTAGATCATAAAAAAATAAAACAAAAAACAAAAGGAAAAAAGTTTTAAAATGCCATTAAAAGTTGAGCAACGATGAAAAATCACAAGTTTCAAAGATATTTTCGACTTACTAATAATTGGATTTACTAACAATTATGAAATTACCAATATTAATCATATTATATCTCGCCCATTAAATTTCTTTATAGATTGAATATTATATAATTTTTCAAAATTAGAGTAATGACCAATAAATAAATATGTGTTATCATATAAATATATATATATATATATATATATATATATATATATATTTGCACAAGCTAATTATGGTGTAGTTATTTTGAAATTATAATGGTAAAGGAAAATATATTTTTCCAATTTATGATTATAAATTTTAGTTGATTATCTAGGTCTAAAAGAATTCTTGGAGAAAAGATGAAAATTCATGAATTCCATAAGAATCTGAGGGTAGGAGGTAAGATTTTGGGAAGAATTTGGTTAGTGTATTTTTAACTTAAAAATCCATAAAAATCAATGTAATTCCACAATTTAATAAATCCACCTATTCCATGAGAATTGAGTAATCTTGGATTTTTATGTAATTCACTGCACTCTAAATTTAACACTGATTTATATAGAATCCACACTTACAAATCGGTAACACTTTAACTATATTGATTTTAATTCCATGAAATTCTATGTTGGGAACACCCTTAATTTTAATTGCATGGTAAAAATATTTTTTACTCAATAGAAGTTAAAACAAAAACAACATAACAATTAACTTATTTTTAATTAAAATCAAATATCAATATCAAACATCACAACTCGTTATATTCCACACATTTCTTAATTCCAAAAGTCATGTATAATTGAAAGGTTAGCATACTTGTTATGCATTGTTAATTGTAGCTCAAAGAATTTAGAGTTGATAAACGAGAGTGATTCTTTTGTTACTTGTAAACCTGTGATACTCAAATTCAATTTGATAAATGGCTGTTGTGTGCTGCTCAAATTTGAAGAATACCTTTCACTTTTTCACAAATTTGTTTTGTATGTTTCATTACTGCTATGGGTGAGGCTAAATGCACCCACCCCAATTACTAAATACACCCATTTTCCTCCTTTTCCCCATTTTATCCTTCCTCAGCCCAAAAAAAAAAAAAAAAAAAGGAAAAGAAAAGTGCAGGACGAAGAAGAGAAACAGAACAAGCTGCCATTGTTGTACAGCTTCAAGCCTTCAAGCTTGCTTGATAGTTGAAATGTCAGCAATACCTTGTTAATAACTACAACTACAGAGCTCCCTAACAATAAAAGATCAAGCATTTTGATGCCCATTACAATCTAAAAATTGATGAAAATTGAACACAATTGATAAACTCCAATTTTGACAGAAAATTGAACTCAATTTATTGGGAAGGTAAACAAAAAAACTCAGACACATCAAATTACAAAGTGGAAGAGGAGGAAAGACAAAGGCGACGAAGTCGAGACGAAGTCGGGGGTTCGTCCCTTCTGAAAGGGGTTCGCCCCCACTCGGGCGAACCCTTCTTGTGGTGTTCGTCCCTTTGGGACGAACATTCAACTAAAGGTTCGTCCCGAAGGGGACGAACAGTGTAATCTAGTTTCCCTCTCTGCCCAGAATTTTTTTTTTTTTTTTAGGGTTGTATTAAGTGTGGATAATTTTGTCATTTTACATGTTTTTAAAAAAATATGGGTGTACTCAATAATTGAAATGGGTGCATTTAGCCTCACCCTACTGCTATCTATATCTCTACGTAGGTTGATATTAATTTTTTTTGTGGGTGAATAAATAATTAAACTCGATTCAAATATGTAGTTCTTGAATTCCATTTTTACCTACGTAAATTTTCTTATATTTGAAATATGTTTATGTTTGATGATATTGGGACTTGGGATTAATGCTTGACTTGTCCAACTTCTTGAAAGATTGAGCAGGTGTTCGAGCTAAAATCTATTGTCTCAAATGAGAGATATGCCCTCTAACGTAAAAATATATGTATATTTTAAAATATATTAATATAATTGTTTCGTGAGTTATTTTAACTGGAAAAAATAACCAACGTGATGCGAATGACAATAGTGAATGTTGATTCAACTAAAGCATTTCATTGCTTAAGATTATAATTCTTTTGAAATGTCACTTTTTTATGATGATTTTAAACTAGTATACTGTTGTAATGGTGATTCTGATCGAAGGGTTAGTGGAGATTTTAAAGGACATTTGCAAGAAAATGGAGAGGAGAAGGAGAAGAAAGAGCAAATATGAAGACGGAATGACTGTATACAAGACGTGTATCTATCTTGTTTTTGTCAAATAGGGGAGAAAACCTTCATCTGGTTGGGATTATCGCTTCAACTAAGAAAGCCATTCACAAGCTATACCGACCAAGCTACATTCACGATTAATGAATCGAGTGGATGCGAATTTGCCCAGATTGTCCATTTTGACACCACTAACTTATAGCGATCAACATTGAGACATATCAATTTGTTTGCCCTCACATAACACATTGATTGTTATTTGGTTCAAACCTAGTAAAATATATAATCACAACTGGAAAAAGTCTCAATATGAAATCGAAATGTTAGAAGTACGTCCATCTTCAACAAAATTTAGTCAAAAATATTTTCCAAAATTTGCAAAATCCCTTCCAATTCATCCTTATAATTTACCAAAGGGAAATTGGCGCAAATGGTCCAGAAAAAGTTGGCTAGATGTGCGTTTGGTCTAAAATAAAAAAAAGTAGCGCAAATGATCCAGAAAAAAGTTGGGTAGTTGCACGTTTGGTCCAATTAGATGATTTCCGTCCATTTTGTCCGTTAATTTCATCAAATTTTTGCTATTTTGTCATTGTGTGAAGGGTATTTTGTTCATTATATTATAAAAAATTGCATAAAAGGTCCTTCTCTTTGAGAGTTATTAAAATTAAGTCCTCAAGTTTTAAATTTGTTTACATTAGTCCAAAATTTTAATTAAATTAAATTATTTAATATTTTATCTTTTTATAGGTGTGAATTTGGTCCATAATTAAGTTTATCTAATTAATTTCATACTAATTAGATAATTTTACCGAAAATTTTCAACTTAATAGTATGTCTATACGCTACTATCACATTTCAAAATATGTCGAATACAAGAATTAATCAAATCAAAACAAAAAAATACAAGAAAAAAGGAAAAATAATTCAAAATATTTCTTTAGCATTATAGACACACACATTTTGATTTTAAACAACAATTATTATGCCTACATAAAATTTTATTGGTAATATATTACAGTAAAAAAATATTTCGAACACGAAGAATTAACCAAATCGAATAATGGTGGTTTTGAACCACCACCACCACCACTTGGTGGTGTTGGGGAAGGGGGTTGGGTGGGGTGGGGGTGGGTGGGTTGGTGGGTTTTGAGTTTTCTTTTTTTATAAAATTTATTCGATTTGGTTAATTCCTCGTGTTCAAAATATTTTTTTGTTGTAATATGTTATTAATAAAATTTTATGTAGCGTAGAGAAATATTATTAAGTTGAAAATTTTCGGTAAAATTATCTAATTAGTATGAAATTAATTAGATAAACTTAATTATGGACCAAATTCACACCTATAAAAAGATAAAATATTAAATAATTTAATTTAATTAAAATTTTGGACCAATGTAAACAAGTTTAAAACTTGGGGACTTAATTTTAATAATTCTCAAAGATAATTACCTTTTATGCAATTTTTCATAATATAATGATCAAAATACCATTCACAAAAAGATAAAATAGCAAAAATTTGATGAAATTAACGGACAAAATGGACGTAAATCATCCAATTAGACCAAACGCAAGAACTACCCAACTTTTTCTGACCATCAAGGCTACTTTTTTTTTTTATTTTGGACCAAACGCCAGCTAGCCAACTTTTTCTGGACCATTTGCACCAATTTCCTTTACCAAAATTTCTCCAAAATCTTTACATTAGCGCCCGTTAGCCTACACATTCTTTTCAACTCCACTCATTCTTTCTTCTATTTCATATATCCACAGATCTCGTGGGACTTATCTATACTATACAAATCTTCATCATTCAATATTTTTACACATACACTAACACGCGCTATATTTCTTATCTCAATAAAAATATATATATATATATATATATATATATATATATTTTTTTTTTTTTTCGAATGTATAAAATAAATTTATTATTAACTATGTAAATAAGTACTATTCAGAAAAAAAAAAAAACACTATATAAACAAGTAAAAATATTTTTATTCAGATCTTGTGCACTCTTCCAGCCGTAGCGCCAATGGCGCTCTCCAAGAACATGCCACTCGTCCTCCTCTTCGTCCTCCTCTCTCTGTCCACCATTTTCATCTTCTCCCTCTCCCCATCCAACACCAAATCCCCAATTCTTCCCGAGTTCCCCACAATTTCAACTTCAAATCCCTCCCCAAACTTCACCCTCCTCATCAAAGTCCTCACGTTCAACCGCTTCTCTTCCCTGTCCCGCTGCCTCACCTCTCTCGCTAAAGCGCAGTACGATGGAATTAACAAAGTGCATCTTCATGTATATATTGATCATTTCGCTCTAGATTCGAATTACGAGTCTGCGAATATGGCCCAAGGATTGAATCTCTCGAAGGAAATTTTGGATTTCGTTGATGGATTTGAGTGGAAATTTGGTGAGAAGTTTGTGCATTATCGAACATCGAATGCTGGGCTTCAGGCTCAGTGGCTCGAGGCCTGGTGGCCTAGTTCGGATCATGAGTTTGCCTTTGTTGTTGAGGACGATCTGGAGGTTTCACCTCTCTATTACAGGTTTGCATTTCTGTTTTTCAGAATATTTACATTATCTAGATGTTTATGTTTATGAGAGTCTTCTTTGAGCACACATTGGACTGATATGAAGACTGTATTTTACCTGTAGGTTTCTTACTGCTGTGATTTTGAATTACTACTATAATGCTTCGAATTTCAGTCCTTTGATTTATGGGGCATCTCTGCAGCGGCCTAGGTTTGTGCCAGGTATTTTATATTTTACCATGTTTCGGGAATTTATACTGAGTCAAGGTTTTGATCCAATAGGTGCTTAATAACGCGCATATGGAACAGAATTCAGATCGTAGCCTCATAGGATTGTGCATTTATGATTGAACAATTCTTACGTAATTTGGCCAAATATATTGAAATAGCTTATTTTCAAGATTTTGAGTCCAGCGTCTTCTTATGATTATCACACCATTTAGCGACTTGTCGATAAATCCCTGGATTGAGTATAATTGATTTAACCCAATAGGGATATCATTACATACATATCATGGAACATTACAATTTAATAATGTGCAATGTTCTGCAACTAGTACCCATATTCTACAGTTCCTAAGGTTTTATAATTTCTTGCCTTAGTTTCTGTCAAACAAAGAAGTGTGCCAATAGTTTGCAATATCTTTGTCAGCACCAGTCACAGAAACCAAGAATGTAGGCATATCCGACTATATTGATATTTCTGCTGTGAACAGACTTGTGAAGTTTGTGTCTCCATAGAATCTATTTGATATGTTTCCTTTAGACTTCGGGTTCTGCAAAAAGCAGACTGTATGACAATAGTTGATGATGTTACAGTATTTTGATGCCGTTTCATCATTTTATGCTTCACTATCATGAATTTTTCTTGTTGCAGAGGTTTTTAATTTATACCAGTTTTTTTAAGCATATATTTGTATCAATTGCTGCTGGCAGGTAAACACGGAAACAAAATGCATTTAGATAGTGAAACTCGCCTTTTCTTGTATCAGCTGGTCGGCACTTGGGGTCAACTTCTGTTTCCAAAACCCTGGAAAGAGTTCCGTTTGTGGTATGACTTAAACAAGGCAAAAAGCAGGAAGCCATACCTTGAAGGAATGGTAATACCTTTTCCTTTTCTGCCCTTAGTTACTCACCCTTTCTGGTTTTCTTGCCTGTTTCTTTAAGAGAGAATATTTCTGAGTCCTAATTTGGACAGTGTTTGGTCTTTCTAATGTGGTTCATGTATCTCTATAGGTGACAAATGGTTGGTACAAGAAGATGGGAGAGAGAATTTGGACTCCTTGGTTCATCAAATTTATTCATTCTCACGGGTACTTCAATATTTATACCAATTTTTTGCAAGAGAGAGCACTCAGCGTCTCTCACAGAGATGCTGGTGTTAATTATGGGAAAACAGCAGGGCCCGATTCTTACCTGCTTGATTTAAATTCTAAAGATTTCAACTCTCTGAAACTACCTCCTTTGAGGGATCTCAAGTGGTATGACTTCTGCTTCAGAGAAGTATTCACCAATAGGATAGTGAGAACTCCCAATGAGCTTAGTTCTGTTCTTCAATCTGTGCAGAAAAAGAACACCGTTTTAGTAATAAGCCTATACAGGGTACCTGAGACAATAGTTAGAAATTTCCTTTGCCACGAAGAGAGGCTGAATATTCGAAACTATATCTTCATCGGGCCAACATCTCATTTCCTACTTGATCTTGCTAGAAAAGGACATCCCGTGATTGATGCAGACCAGATTTCCAATATTGCCAAACTTGCCAAGTCTTTCAATGTTCAAAATCCGACAGATGAACTTACGAGAGAGTTTCTTGTCAAGGCATTTGTGATTAAGAAATGCTTGGAACTCGGTTATAGTGCCTTTCTACTTGATGGTAACATGATTCCACTTGCCAGTGATTTATTTCTCAACTCCTCTGAGCAGAGAAATGATGTTCTTATAGGGAAGAATTATAGAATTCTTTATCTCAGGAGCTCATCCCGTGTTCTGAAAACTTGGGTTGATGATTTTATACGTGAAGTTGCTAGATTTGTGAACACATTGAGCAAAGATGCGGTTTCTCGTAGTAGTTTCTTTTTCTATGCAGTGGAAAAGTTATTGAGACAAAAGAACATCAAATATGGCAGCATGGATGAGATGCGCTTAGGCTTTGATATCAACAATGCTAGCAGTAACCAGACATCTCCAGCAAATGACAAGAAATTCGCTTTCTGGTCTTCTGAGACAGAGTTGGATACAATACAAAGACAGCTGGTACAATTGAGATTGTGGGTTGTGGACGATGAATCTGTGTGCACTGCTGTTGTTTGTCACCAATCATAATGTTTTTGCCATAATACTATTCTTTCAATTAATTTTGGATAAATTTGGCACGAGTATAAAAACGTGCTTTCTTGGGCGCGCAAGATTGTGGAACTCACCTGAACTCCTGTGTTGGGACTTGGGAGACGTGCGTCTTGTATGATTAAGCCCATTAGTTGGTGGATGGGCAGCGGTGTAAAATGTAGGGGTTTTGGTGCCAACAAAGCTGGTTTGAAAACATCTCCTCATTGGTGCAAACTGCAAATGGTCCTCATTGAAGGATATTAGTCAGGTGCACAATAGCTTGTGCGATAATTTTGAGTCCTGCAGTTCTTAAATGACTGTTTTGTACCCAGCGTTGGATAGGATTTACATTTATCAGTTTAATGGGTAAGGTTTTAGCTTAAGATTTAGCTTCTTTTTCTCCATGACAATTGTTATTACTAGTTTTATGAGATAGTGAGGAAGGTTTACTGAATGAATTCTGGGTAAATGGTTACAGGAACCAGATTCTGTCATTGCATTATTTGCATATCTGCATCATACATTCAAGAAATCATTACAAATAAGCACTACCAAGTGGATTTACATGCACAACATTGTAACCAATTTTGTGTAATTCTACCGATAAATTTCCATAGCCACTAACATGAACTCTCGACCCACAAATGTGGATCGAATCTTTGTCCGACAACAAAACTACGCATCTGATCTTGAATCTGAACCCAACTGCAACCAGGATTCTTCTTCACCTTCCTCACATTCATCAATCTCCTAACTCTATCAGCCTCATCCCACCTTCCAGCTTCTGCATACATGTTCGAAAGCAATGCATAAGAACCAGAATGATTTGGCCTCAGCTCAAGCAGCTGCTCGGCCGCCCAACAACCCAACTCCACATTCCCATGTAGTCGACAAGCCCCCACTAGAGCACCCCAAACATTTGCATCAGCCTTCACCGGCAACCCTTCTATAACATCAACAGCCTCCTCCATTAGGCCACATCGTCCGAGTAGATCCACCATGCATGCATAGTGCATCCCAGATGGTTTAATACCGCGAGCTAACATGTCATCAAAGTATTCTTTACCTTTCTCAACTAATCCACCATGACTACAAGCAGAAAGAACTGCAATATATGAAACCGAGTCATATTCAACACTATCCTCCTTCATGGCTTCGAACAAATCAATTGCAGTATCAACTTCTCCGAGCATTCCAAACCCTAAAATCATGGTGTTCCAAGATGCAGCGTCCCTTAAAGGTATACGTTCAAAAACCTTCATAGCAATGTTGATTTGTCCACATTTTGTGTAGAAGTCGAGAAGTGAATTGGCAACAAAGAGATGTTCATGAAAGAGCCTTCTCATAGCAATTGTGTGGACCTCTTTTCCTTTTCTGATTGCGGACATGTTTGCACAGGTCGTCAATACTCCCATGTACGAAACTACATCCCATTTCATTCCCACTATTTCCATCTCTGCAAACAAACTAAGAGAGTAGTCACACTTGCTCATCTGAGAATAGCCCGTGATTAGTATATTGTACGATACTTCATCTCTTAAGGATATGTCAAATACGTTTCTAGCAAGATCTAGGCAGCCACATTTAGCATACATATCCGTTATCGCGTTTGAGACAAATAAGTCAAACGCAAACCCCTTTCTAATGGATCTTGCATGTATTTCCTTTCCGTGGGAAACAGAAGCCAGTCGAGCACAAGCAGGAAGAACATTTGTCAAGGTAATAGAATTCGGAACTTCACCATAAGTTTGCATTTCCCTAACTAGTCCTATAGCTTGCGTCTCTCTCTGGTTTTGAGCAAAGTTGCCGATCATGGAATTCCATGATACCACGTTCTTTACGTCCATGTTATAAAACACATTCAAAGCTCCAAGAAAACGTCCCCATTTTCCATACATATCAATCAATGCATTGGCTACAAAAACATCAGAGTCTAACCCTACTTTTACGCTAAAACCATGAATTTCTCTTCCTTTATCAAATAATCTCAACTCTATCAACGCCGGTAGGATGGTGGCAATAGTAATAGAATTCAATTCCACCTTCTCATCAATCATTTGCCTAAAACTATTCAAGGCATCAATATTAAAGCCTCTATATGCAAAACTGCCAACGATCGAATTCCAAGAAACTACACTCCTTTCGACCATTTCATCAAACACTCGTTTTAATGCCTCCACGTTCCCACATTTCCCATAAGCATCGACCAATGCATTCCGGACCCGCAATTCACTATCCAAACGAGCCTTCATGATGCAACAGTGGATCGAACGAACCAATTTTTCATCCTCAAGAACGGCGCACACCGGCAAGACACTCACAAAAGTAACCACATTTGGCCTAAAACCAGATAACAAAACCAGGTCTTTAAACATCTCAACAGTCTTCAACCAACGATTATTATCTGAAAAAATCCGAATAACCGTATTCCAAGTGATCAAGTCTCTTTCAGGCATTTCATCGAACAATTTCTCAACACTCCTCATATCCCCACAATTCCCATAAAATAGAAGAAGAGTATTATTCACAAACACATCGTAATCAAACCTGGACTTGATCAATATCCCATGCACTTCCAATCCTTTCGCTCTCTCTGCAAAATCAGCACAAAGCTTCAGAACAAAAGGAAACGTATGATCGTCAGGTGGAAAACCAGTGTTCTTCAACAAGTCATTGTATATCAGAAACCCACGAGCAGCATCAACGGAGTTCTTGCGGGACCCATCAGCGAGAACAGTGTGGGCCCTGATGAGGGTGTTGTGGAGGAAAGCGGAGCGAGAGAAACGGAGGGTTTGGGAGAAGAGAGCGTGGAGAGTTGAGGGGTGTGAATGAGAGTTGGCGTAAGAGAGAATGAGGGCCGAGGAAATGGAGACGCTGCTGGGAAGTTGACCGTGAAGGATGGCCTGGGCGTGAATTTGTTGGGTTTGGGGAAGGGTTTGAGTGGCGGAGCAGAGGAGGGTAATGTCGGTGGTCGGCCGCCATTGTGGTTCAGGCGCCGCGGCGGTGGTGAGAGAGAGGAGTTTTCGGATGGGAATGGGGTTGAAACTTGAAAGAGACCCTGGAGGTGGGAAAGCTGAGAGCATGAAAATGGTGGAACATAACATTCTACAGCCACACGGACATTTGTACCTGCGCAGGTTTTGAACATTTTAATCGGGGAAATTAAGGTTTGAGTCTTCCAAGTACAATGTCGGTTACTCTGATAATATGATTTCAGAGTATCAGATTTCTTGCTGAAATTGAAAGTGCGAATTTGGTCTCCTTTAGTCCAGAGTAGAATTTCGTTACTCAGGTTTTCGGAAGGTGAAATCAAACAGTAAAAAATGGGGAAAAATTTGATTTTTTTCCTTCTATATTACACTATTTATTATTTATTGGGGGCTCCTCCACTATTAGTATATTACAATAATCTTGATATATAAATTTTTACAAGGATATCCCTTCTAGGCAATGAAACCCGACTATAAGGATTGAAAATAACAATTGAAAAAGATAATAGCAATGAAAACAAATGAATGGAAGGCATACGACAATTTATCATTTTTTGTATAACAGAGAAAACCTCTTTCTGGTTGATAATTATTTTGAAAATTACTTGTTTCACAAGTAAATAAGTAAATTATTATTAAAAATAAGTAATTTTAAAAATGATACAAATTATATATCAAAACAACAGTTATGATCAAGATATTTGTGGATCTTACTTACATAGTCGGGAAAAAATTATAAAATTAAAGTGAGGTAGTTATATATTATTCATTTAACTTAATATAGATTCAAAAAAAAATTAAAATTTTTATATAAAAAAAAAAAAATTCTTCTGCTGAAGTGGAAAATTTTTTTAAAAAAAATTTATTTTTTTTTTGAAATCTACATGAAGTTAGATGAATAATACATAATCTCACAATGGTACCTCACCAGCTATAATTTTTTTCTAATCGTATGAAGATACCCACAGTAGATACCTAACTGATCAAAACAATAGCCATACACAGTAGAACTCCCATTGAATAGTGTAATTGAAGATTAATGTGTATACTGTTAACAACTCAGCCCTCGTTAGCCAACTATTTTTATCACTTTTTACGAATTTTTTATTATTCTTTCTTTATTCTAAATCAATCTCATCCACATATTTCATCACATCCACAAATCTCCACCACTCAGCTCCACTCATTTTCTCTCATCTTTTCCATTAAAATCCTTTTAAAAGCTATTATAATTTATTTCCATCACCCTATCAATGTTGAAACGCGGATTTCAGTTTGCTTTACAAAATTTTCGATTGTTTTCAGACACACATTCTCAATAACAAAGAACAATTTTTCACCGTCTTGAAAAATCAAACGGAAAAGCAAAGAGAGCAGTGTATTAGGCGTCTAAATACAGACATGATTTAGAACTCACGGTGTCCATTCTCTTGGTATCACATTAGCATCACACAATGCTTCACATATTGGATTGAAAAGTGTTTTTACCAGACATTTGCTTTGGAACTTTATTTCCCCAAATCCGTAGCGCATTGGACATCATCACTCCAAGCTATACACGTAACATACATTCAAAAACCATATTTAAGAAAAAGCTATTAACACAATAATCATTTCAGTTCATATAATTAATTATACTACGATCCAACTCCATGTATTTTGGCTTTCTTCCTTTCAAGAATGAAAATGTAAAGAAAATCTTTTACCCAGTGTAATCACAGGATCAACAGTGTGGAAATGAAGACGATATGTAGAACTACTCCTCAAGCGAACATGAACTCGATCAGACACAAAATGGATGAAATCCGATAACAGCAGTTTCAAACTATTGCTAGCTCGAGATTTTACTTTCTTCTTCGAGGCTTACAAAGATGTCCATGCATTTCTTCAACAGAGACTTGGCCTGTTCGTTTTTCTCGACTTCACACAAATGAAGAAGATCAGGCTTAAATCCTATTTCAGCTTGATGAACTGAATGGACGTCCCTGCACTGAGTTGTTAACTCCAGAAGACATTCTGCAGCTGCTACATGAACCTGAATTCATTTCATAAAAGACTTGAGACTTTAATCAACATGAATCAAGTATAAGAACTCTATTTGGAAAATTCGACAATAGCATCAGATAATATTGGACAATGCAAAAGGAAAAATGAAATTTAGAACATGTTTATCAAAGCTTTTTCCAGAAGTGAATAGTCACCACTTTATAGTTTGACCGGCACTCTCGACTTTTCAATTTCTCATCAACTAGTAAAAATGTCAACCGGAGATTCTAATTATACCCATGTGATCAAAGAAGGCAAACAAGGAGAGCAAAAAAAGATACCTGGCCAATTTTTATTGTGTGGAGGCAATTGAGCAATTCCGGTGACAGCGTATAAAATAACTGAAAACATTTAGAAAGTCATATTAGAGTCATAAATTTTTTCCGGTTTAGGACAGTAATGAAGTACGAGGATCTCAATACCTCATGAACTAATGAAGACATGCCAGAACGCAAGGAAGAATCTTGAGATTCGTCTATACTAGTGCGAAGCTTTGAGGACAGCTCTTTGATAGACGAAAAAACTGACATTTTAACTACATAAAAGGAAGGTATATAAGTTTGACGGACGCCAAAAGGAATTAAGAAGGTAATACCATGGAAGGGCCATACCTATCCACGGAACATTAGGGGACAGAGAAATAAAAAACGCATCAATCAAGTTCTTGCGTAGTTTGAGAATATCACTAATTCGCACTACATGGATGCATGCCGTAATTGAGTTTATTATTTTTTCGTGTAAAGCCGGGGAAATATCTTTCTCATCTGCATCTGCACCACGAAAGTAGAGTTTGTCATCATCATGCAACAAACTATTTGATACCTCAAATACAGTGTATATTGCTTATGTGGGAATGCAGACCAAGTTCAAAAACCTTCAGAAATGGGAAAATATTGTTTGAACAAATTTCATTTACTGTTGGAAAAGATTCCCACCAGTAGCAAAGATTTGAAAACAGTTCACATTTTACATATTTCAGTGTTGCAAAGCAACGAAGATAACTCAAATGTAAGAAACAAGACAATGTTATGGGAATACAAGGCAGAAAACTAAAAGCTGTTGCTGATTTTTAAGGCAGGAAATTATGGGACCTCATGAAAGAAAGGACCAGTCACTTACCTGCTTTAACATCAATTTGACTAGACTTGGTATGAGTGATCGAATTGCACATATCCAACAGTGATGGCAGAACACCGTCCACAAGATCTGGATTGTTAAAAGCTTTGACAACCTAAAAACAGAATACAGGCAAAAAAATAAAAAATAAAAAACAAATAAAAATAAAAATAAAAATAAAGGGGAAAAAGTATTATAAGATTAATTCCACAAATGGTGTAAGATTGTAACACAGAACAAAAAGCTCGAACGGAAAATCTAAAGAAGAAAAATATGAAGTCTCAAGTTATCTTAAGATATCATATGAAGAAAAGGCTAAGACAACCAAATGCACCACAATGAAATTTAGTGTAAAGATTAGAAGTAAACATTTCTTTGTTTTCATACACTCACAGTTTGAGCAATTTCAAGGTTTTCAAAGAAAGAGCCTTCACAAGTTCGGCGCCAACAAGTTCATTGCATTCTTTTCAAGAATCCTTTTGGCTGTAGAAGTGACCTCCCGGTCTTTCATGATGCATTGTGGAGCATGGTTACTGCCCGTATCTTTGTTCTTCCAAGGCAATTAGGGAAGAAGAAAAAAAAAAGAACTGTCTTAAAACATTTTGGAATGCGAGTTCTTGATCTATTTGATTGGTCAACAGGAAGAAATGAGAATTAGAAACCAGAAATGTTTCAGGAGTCAAGACTTCCGGAAAATTACAGATGTATGGGTTAATTTCAACAGCCTCCAAGAACGTGAGTTCTTGATCTATTTGATTTGTCAACAGGAAGAAATGAGAATTAAAAACACAGAAATGTTTCAGGAGTCGAGACTCCTGGAAAATTGCAGATGTATGGATTAATTTCAACAGCCTCCAAAATTAAAGTGCAGTTATTCATGATTGAGAACTGCACTGAGCTTGGTTAAGTAGCATGGTGTATTTACCTGCTCAAGACACCAAAAAGCTGCTTCACGATATTTTTGTGCTTTCTTTGTGCATGCAGAAGATACTAGGCTTAATATAGCCTTTGGAGCATCAGGGGCGGATGCAGATATAGCTTTATGGCACGATGTGCAAAGAGCAGATAACGCATATAATAGAGAATCCTTTCCCTGCCATATAGTGAGTGATATACACATAAATAGTTTAAAGTTAGAGCCTGTTTAGTGTTGGTAGTGTGAGAGATTGTGGGAAAATCTGCAATTAAAAGTGATAGTCTTTTTGAAATATGTGATTCAAAATGAATTTTGAGGAAAAAGGTGGAATAAACTCTCCAGACAAGCACTCTTAATGACAAAGAAAACATGCAAGACAACTTTCAAACAAACCTACATACAATTTTCAGAGATCACAAATAGACTGCACAAATCAAGTCATAGATTAACTTAAAACAACATAGATTTACCAAGAATAATGATGCATGCCTCATTCGGTCTTAGGCCTTGTTCTTTAGAAAGTAAGTGTTGCTTACTCGAATTTTGTGTCGACTATGTGGTTGAGAATTTGAGAAAATGTATTAAAAAATTTAGACAAATTGTTAAATCAATATTTGAGTGGCGGAAAAAGATGAAAGGGAAAAAAGTAGATTTGAGTTGATAAAATTTAATGTGTATAGAACAAGGCCTTAATGTTATCTCCACGACACACATTCCAAAGAAGTTTTAGTACGACCTCATATATATTAACTTCATATTTATTAACCAGCAATTTCTTGCAAGACAAAGACGGCAGAATACTGTTAAGAAATTGATGATCTGTTAATTTACATTCCGATTACTTAAATAACATAAATTCAAATATATTAGCCTACCTCCCACAACCGCCCAGGAAGTTCCATCATAAGAGAGCCGAGCAACACATTATGATGTGAAGATAATGATTCACCAAGGACTTCACTCAGCTTACGCAGTGCTTGTGCTGCCTACTCAAACCCATAAAAGTGGGGAAAAAAAAAAATCAAGAATGCCATCCAGTTTTCAACAAGAAAATTGAGAAAGTATGAGGGCGAGTAAAAACTTTTTGTGGACATTCGAATAAGAACACGAATAAGCAACAAGATTAAACATGCCTTCTTTTTAGTTGCCCACGAAGATGACATAATTCCTTCACCGATGAGAGTAACAATTTCACCCAAGTAAAGCTGAAGCGCTATCTGCTCGCCGGAGATGGTTTCCTCCCATAATTCTTCATATAAACTAGAAATTATCTTGTCATCCTCAAACCTGCACAAGAGTTAATTTAGTGTTCCTTCTCCAAAATGTTTGGGAACAAGTCATAATATACAGACTCTCAATGCAACTGCCCATGACTGAGGTTGAGGCATTAAATCCTGTGTTCATTGCCACCATAGAAAACCAACTTCAAACTATTAACTCTATCTTCCTCTACGTACATTACTCCTAGCACCAATTAATCCTCAATTCTCTTATTTCTCTCCTCCAATCCAGAACCCAGCCCTTACTCAAACAAACAAATTGCAGAGAGTAATCTCTTTCCAATAAAAAACATAAGCCAATACTAGATTCCACCATCTGAAGCTCATTGCCCCCATCACAATTTCCATATATACACATCACAGTAAAGGAAGTAATCACATTAAATAAAGCAAGTTTTGGTGGCAGATTGCCAATTGTTGGGTTTTTGGTAGGTAAATGAAAATATAATTGGATAATTTGTTTCGGAACGGAAGAGAAACTGGGTAGATAATTAACAGCTTTTTTGTCACATCTTTTCTCAAACATAATTTTCAACCACCCATGTTATTGACACGACAAATTTTCTCTACTTTCCAACCACAATTTAAAAGCTCATTTCTCCCAAATCTCTTCTACACTAACTTTGGAACAAGTACTACTGAGAGTACCAGTGATCTAGGGGTTACCTAGCTCAGTCATTTTCATGCAAATGGATTCTAGCTTGCAAGTATCTTGCCTCTTGTTGGGTTAAGATTTTCCAAAAATCAACTTTATTCAAAATCATTTTTAACCACGCTTTTCTTGATGTTGAAACTTTATTATACTTCTTAAAAATTCTCTACTTTCAAACCACGCATCCAAAAACCATTTTTCAAAAAATCTCTCATAAACACACACTTAATTCTGATTCAAATCCAGGTTTGGTTTATTTCACTGCATAGTCAATATGCTAACAACTTTATCAACATAGTAATAAAATTGTTTCTTTTTCCAAAAAAAATATATGATTACAACTTAACACTGGTAACCACCTAACTGTGCTGAAGTTGGTTTCCTATACATAATTATTCAAGTTAACTTAAGTCCAATATAACTAAGACTTGATACAAACTTCTAAAATCAGACATGACTTCTTGTCGATCTAGTATACTGCAAAATGTTGCCGAAAAAAATGTTCACACATGCACAGAACCAATTTGCGGGTCTTAACAAACGGACTTCCTAGGCTTGATTCTACCAAAGAAAGCATGGCTCAAATTCAGTGACCACTTCACTGGTCAAAACCACTGTACAACATGCCTCACTTGACCCATCTATCCACCAATCCACCAGTCTTTCTCAAAATCGAAACTTCCTAGAATGTACATGCATCCTGTACTCATCCCAAAATCCTGGAAAAGTCATCGTAAATGGAGAACATGGTAGAAAGATGGACAAAAGACAATTGGCATATTTTATTGAACAAAGAAAATGATGAAATAATATCGGAAACAAATCTATCCGTTCACTGAAACACATTATAACTTCTTTTTTATCTAGATTACCAAAACAGAAAACAGCAGTAGTTCTATTAATTTCTGTAATTTCTGATTTCTGAACAAGAAAACACAAAATACCAGCATACTGAAATTTGCAATGACTGATTCCCCAACTATATCCATAAATAATAAGCAAAGTTGATATGCGTAATAAAATCACATGTCAACCTACGGAATTAAATAGAGTATACCACAAAAAAAGAACACGTGATTTTATTTAACCTTGAAAGAAAGATGACTGGAACAATAATGGCATGGTAGCCATTCAAAGTATCTGCAGCCATGGATGCATAGCTTTTCAACAGAATTGCACAAGAAATCTGATCATTTCTATCACCAGAATGCAAGGTTGCAGTATCTTCAATCAATTTCTGGGCTTGTGAAGGCCCTGCATGCTTCAAAACTATTGCACATGCACTTGCAAAAGCACGTTTTGATGCAGCACTTTTTTCCTCCTTAACAACGGGAACCAAAAGCTTCAATAGTACATTTGTGAATGGTTTGATGCTAGCACCAACTTTCTGAACTAGCGAACTTATAAAATTTGCTACACCAACCCTGTGGCAATGAGAGCAAAATCAAAGCATCAATTTCCATTTTCCAATTTGTGCACTCGAGTTGTAGAAATTATGGATTTTCAAAGGTGACAACAGCAAAATAAGATCAAACAAAAGAGATGACATATCTGCATCTCATATATTTATCTGCAATAATAAAGTTGTTATATGGGAATTTTTCAGTAAAAGGAACTAAAGGGACCCAAGTGCCACATAACCTTGATATAGCATTTAGGTGTCGCCTGAAAGATATGAGTGGCTACATTTCATTAGTGAATTATTTGACGGGACAATCTCTGTCGAAGGAGCAACAAAATAGCCAGGGCTGTCTAAATGAGAAAAAAACTAAGAACGAAAAATCTAGGGAGGAAAAAAAATAAAAAATAAAAGAAGAAAAAGAGAGCACCATTCAGTATTCTAAAACACATTCTAGAACTTTGTAAATATGTGAGGCATTGAATTTCCAGATCGTCAGCACGACCATACTGGACATGGATGTGGAGTCGCGGGTTTGACGCAAAAAGACAGAAGAGAACAGGCTGGAAAATGAGAAGTATACATAAAACTCCTGACAAATATTAGACAGTGAAAGAGAGCTCTTTCTCCTAAGACTACTACATTCTAGTTCACAAAAATTAAAGGAACGAGGGACAAAACAATGAGCAATAAACAACAGATGTGGAACTCTATATAAATAAATTGTTATACAATTACAATAATTATTTAGAGTTGTCTATCACCACAAATAATGTATGTTACTTTGTGTGTACATATTCATACAGCATAACGAGGTATTAACTACAATATAAAAAGCCCAGATCATCCAGTCCAAATATGCTTTAAACAGACAAGGTACTAGTTATAAGTGATTTGGAACAACAGACTACTACAAATTCGTACGGAAATATATCAAGCCTTAAAGAAATAAACAGAGAATAATATTCTCAACAACTGATTTCTTATCATGTAGATCTGCAACTAAATGTCAGAATCACTAGTGGGGAGCAAGAATGATATATGCATCAGTGATACAAGTACAAATGATGAACAATAAGATCAAACAGCCAGTCATATAAATATGATTTTACTTAAAATACAATTTTATAAATGCAAAACTTTTGCTAAAAGCACCGGCAACATGCTACATGCCTCAACAGAGTATCCCATTTTCTCATTCTATGTGCACACTAATAATTTACCAGCGTTGTTGCAATAGAAAATTTCAGAAGCCAATAGAGAACAAATCTTTCATTCATATCCATATAATATATTAGTGTTACTGCATGAGAAAACAAACAAGAACAGAAAGGATATACCATCGAGAAGAGAGCACAAGTAAAGATGCATTCTATCTTGAATATGTCCAAATAACTTGATACCAACAAAACAAACATAATTCAGTACATACCTGGTGTTCAAGCCCACGCCAGACCGAACCAACTGGGCAAGACGAGGAACAAGTAATTCCAGAGCAGGAGAATCAACTACCTCTATACAGAATTCAAGAGTTTCCCACATTGGGGATCCTTTTGCTATTGAAATTCTCAAGTTCTCTAGTTTTTCTGTTTGTATGCCAACATTTCCTGCATGCAACTAATATAAAACAGCAACAAAATATTGAGCACATGGTAAAAGTACGTAAATACAATTGTAACAGTAGCTACCAACTAACAATTGTAACAGTAGCTACTAACTAACACACACAGATCATTGCTTCTGAAAAAACATGACCCACTACCACAAGCACAACAATAATATGGGAAAACAATATTTCCATACGATGAATGGTCATATCGAGAGCTCCATACCTCAACATAATTCATCCCTTGGTCTTCAAGACTTGACAAACTTTCCAGCATACAGCAAACAAGATCCGGCAGATAAGGACGAACTGCAATGCCTGAACCCTGTAAGTATGGCAAGAGAAAATATAAGAATTCACTTTACCATTGGAAAAAGTAAAATATCTAGATTACATAAATCCAAAAGCACGAGAAAGCAATCTTGAACAGGAAGCCAGGAAGAAATTTTGATTGCACAAAAATAAAACGAGAGGAGCTGACAGCGGGCATATAATTATGCAAATGACATTAACACATATAAAGTAAAAGCTACTCAAACATGAAGTAGATGTTTGCAGGGGATTAATTGGCTTTAACTAAGGGATTGTTCTGTTGGGGAAAATGTAGATTTACTTGAACGACGCATTAGATGAGTGGTTGCAAATTGGGAAAAATGTATTAAAAATGTAAAGTAATTATATGAGTGGTTGAAAATGATGAGGGAGAAAAATTTAGTGAAAAGTCATCGTGTATAGAATAAGCCCTAAATATTCTTCCAAGAACGGGCATAATTACCTTCACAAGCTTCGTGACCAATCCAATGGATGCCTTGCTGATATTTTCAACTTTACTCATTATACCATCAGTTAGCAACAAAGGCAAAACCATACCCATTGTTTTTCTAGCCTCTGCCGCTGGCGTAAGAGATACATCACACAACCTCACAGTTAATGAAGAAACGGCACGGCATAATCTGTCACCAGCATTTCTAACGGTTTCCTTTATGTCATCCATGGCCCGGAAAGCAGCCGTCCAAATTCTCCTCAAATGTTTCTCAACCTAAGTTACAACCACATAAAACCCATAAGACTGAATGTATCATAGCTGTTGCACCATAAAGACACTGAAAATAACAAAGGCAAGATATGACTTTAAAAATGGAAGGTCTGAAAAATCAAGTAAACAACATAAAACAGTGAATTACTAAATTAATCACGTGCACACTGTGTACGCATATCCCAGATATATTGCAAAATAACAAGTTTTAAGAAAAAGAATTGACTGCAATAAAAATGATAAAAACCATCTTTGCACACCAAACAATTCATTCATTAACACCTGTAGAATGACATACACTAAGGTTCCAAACTTCTCATAATAGATTTGAGTGATAATGTCTTTGCATGACAGCCAATATCCAAATTTACTAATATGTTAGTATCATATGCCATACGATATGTTGCAGCGTGCACTGCTTCACTTTTTTCCTTTGCTATTTTAGGGAATTTGATAGAGCATTTTGGGGGGAAAGAAATAAAGTGTAGTTATGAAGTAAGGAAGATTATGGCGAAACGCGAAAAGTAATATTTTTAGAAAAAATGATTGTCAAAATAGCTTTATCGAAGAAGTAGTTGGCAAAAGTAAAAAAGCTGTATTAGGGATTGAGGTTCCATCCCAAAAGGTTAACCCATTGGGCGAAATAACTCAATCCCTTATAAACCCATCACTTAACCTATATTTAGCCGATATGGAATTTCGTTCGCATATCCCCAACAATCCCCCTCTCGAACAAAGTACCTTATTAACTTACTCCCCTTTAATCAATAGCCCACGTATCCAACTTTCTTCTCAAGTCCCAGCTCTTCCGCTGCGGTCAGATCATCGCCTTACGTGGCACAGCCGCCTTAAGAGCTAATCCACATGCTCTACCAAGGCCCAACGCTTTCACTGCGTCTTGACCACCGTCTTGCATAAACACAACCACCTTAAGAAGCAATTATGGATTTTTTCTTGGCCTTATGATCCACCTCGGAGCCCACCAACTTCATAATAGAATGGTCTCATGCGTACACATGGCTAAATATGGGCTCTAACTCTGATACCACTGTTAAGGATTGAAGTTCCATCCCAAAAGGTTAACCCATTAGTGGAGTAACTCAATCCCTTATAAACCCATCACTTAACTCATATTTAGCCGATATGGGTTAAGTGATAGGTTTATATGGGATTGAGTTACTCCGCTCAATGGGTTAACCTTTTGGGATGGAACCTCAATCCCTAATAGTTGTATCAGAGCCAGAGCCCATATTTAGCCGATCTAAGATTTTGTTCGCATATCCCCAACAGGCTGCAAAAGTTACTAAACCCAACATAGCACTAATTTGAATGTCGAGCATTTTGTAATTGTCAAATAGATGTATAATTTATGTTTTTTCCTTCTTTTTGGGCCATGATATAGGGGGCAACTGTTTTCAAATTGCCAATAAGAATGAGCCTGTCAACAGCTATGACATAAATTTGGTACCATATATGAGCTGCAGAGATCAGTGTGGGAAGATGATGAAGCTCTAGTTGGACATGGTTGATCTTGTACACAGAAAGAGGAAATAGTAAATAATAAATGCGAAAATGTAATACTGAGACAAGATGACCACTGCAGTCTGTCAGGTCTATGCAATGTCTTTTACATCCGTTCTCCTGATACTTCCAATCCAGAGTTTTTTTGGTACGCTGTAATCATCTAGAATTATGGCAAGTTGTGATTTTTGTAATTCCAAGTTGGTTAAAATTGTAAGATAGCCAATTTATTTAGACGCATACGATATATATTCCTCCTAAAATTAGGTAATATGGGGGCCAATATAAACTATTAGCTGCATGAAATATAGAGATATGAGCAATATGTGCTTGATCATGCAAAAACCTGTGCAATGGCAAATATGCTGTGGCCCATTTGGATGCACAAAAGTATGTGCAATTATGTGCTCTGTGCAAGTGCATCGATGCAATATGAGAAAATATATTTTCTGGTTTAAATATGATTTGTCAAATAGCAATATCATGAACACATAGTAAGCATATGGTCAGTTAGTAACCTGATCAAATTTCCGTCCTTGGATTATGTCTGCGAGAGCAAGACAAGAAGCCTCTCGAGAGCGCCAAAGCCTTGAACCACATTGTATTAAGAGATCATCAAAAATCAGGTCCAAATGTTCATCAATGGTGCTCTTTGTATCTGCGACCAACGACTTCCAGATGTGTGTCATTGCATCCTGATTCAGTGTAGGATGTCATAAGCAAAGGTAAAAATTAGGCTCACAAGTTCCATGTGACGTATAAGTTCAATTATCCACTAAGATGAGGACAACTATAAAAGAGTAACCACATTGGAAAAGTTGGCAGCACCGTCACAATATCAGACGCTGCAAATTTTTGGATTAGGACATTAGATAAAAGCTTGAACTGTTGGAAAGGAGACAAACCTAGATATTTAGATCTTATTCTCAACAAGCCATCTCACATTACATTGAACCTGACCTGCCCACAGTTTCGTGGGTGATGGACAAGCCATGTAGACCATCTCATCTAAAAGCATAAAAAATTGGTGGGCATAAACTTATTTCAACTAAGTTTCAAGCTTAAGAGATTGGGGGCATAAATTGATTTCAACTCTGTTTTCAACGATACGGTTAGAAGAATTTCCTAAAGTGAAAACCAGTAGTATTGAAGCATGAAACAGAAGTCAGTACGAAGGTGAGAAGAATCACTTTATCTGGAGCTGAGAATCTGTACCTGGACATTTTTATCAGGATCATACTGATAGCGGACAAGTCTTGGAATCAACGCACGAAGGTGTGGCTGTAGGGCATCTCCTGCAAGCTTGGCTATCTTAGAAAACCCAAAAGCAGCACCTCTTTTGGAATTAAGAGAAGCCTGATAATTAGCTAAATTCATGAACTTATAAATTAAATCTGGTTGTCCCATCTCATTCGCTAAGTTGCAGAGCTCCTTGTAAGTGCTTAATTTTCCTCCGCTGAGACTTTCACCAAATGAACCCTCTTGAAACACTTCAGATTCCTCAACAAGCTGGAATATCAGATAAAGTCGAATGGGAAATTTAGAAAGAGAACATTGTGAAGCTAAGGAACTGAAAAACAGGCAGGAAACATAATACTGACCTTAACAGCTCTCTTCCTCTTCCCTGATCCAGTTAGCGTTCCAACAAGTGCATTAACTAAGTTTTTCTTCATGGAATCATCGCCTAGTTCATACACAATACTGAGGCCCTGAGATGCTAGCTCTTGTGTAAGTTCATTCTGCTCGCCAAGAAGATGTGAGAATGCTTCCTGCAGGCATTTGAATGGTTTAGTATGTGTCTTCATCATATAAAGGGTGTTTCTTCAATCACATTTTTGCTACCAAGTTTAATGTAACTGTTGTCAAGGACCATCCATAACTCGTCAAACACAAAAAATCTGTAATCCATAAGTTGTAGAGTACGTTAGCAACTTAGACAAGTTTACATTTGTTGTTCTGAAATTCGTTTACCCCCCTTTCTGGTGTGTTTGAAGTAACTACAAAAGAAAACTTGAACCCGGGGGTGCAGTACATAATGTAAGCCACAGGTTTACTAAAATGCACATTAAAGCAGCAGTTGGTGGAGTTCTTTTAAGGTGCAACGCATTCGAAACAACCACTTTCAACTCCTTTTACAAGGATTAAGGCCCACTAGATCTTCAAAATCATTCTATTCATATCATCAGAATCCTTCAACAGCAGTGTCTCATTGCATGCTTGCTCTTTAACTCATTAACACATGACACATAGAAAGACAATAGAGCATAATTCCACACTGCAAGATTGACCCTTCCTCCACGCTCAATCCATTGAAAGAGGAAATGAACTGAAATCTAGACCTCATTATGCATTTCAAAAAACAATTGAATAGAAATCTAGACCCCGTTATGCATTTCAAAAACAATCTCCCTTAAATCACCTACAAACAGACGAACCAATACTAATTTCTGTATAAAATCAAGCTACTTCTGTGACACCTAAATACACAGCTATTGCACACTGACACATCTGTTTCCTTATAGTCCCCATTCATATCACCAATAACTCGAAAAGGACAGTAAGCACATGAATTTCCATTACATATTTATTTTTCATATGGAGTGTCGAAACATAGTCATGTGTCATAAGTCTGTAAACGCTTTTTCAGTTTCTAAAGACACAGTTACCCAGGAACGGGAAGGAGAAAGATAAATGCAAGATCATTAAAGTGAAGAATCAGTACTAATTGCTCTCTTATAGTGACCCAGTGCCAAAGAGTTAGTTAACAATTTGCAAAAATAGTATAACAATGATAATTAGAAGTATCCCAGAAACATCACTTTGAACACATATTGTCCTGAGGAGAAACCTGGATATCTGGAAGCAATTGTTGGAGAGCCGAGTGATGGCCGCAATATATTGTGAGTGACAGTAGCCAGACAGTTCCAGCACAACGCTCCTCTTTTCTGTTACTGTATAAAAGGACATCAAATAGCTTTCTGGTAATAGAATCCCTTATTGTAATGTGGCGATTTTCATTGCTATCAGTGTCCATGAAGCAGCAACTCGACGGAGATGGGGACACTTCGCCCATTAGAAAGTTAGAGCTCATGGACAGTGAAGTATAATTAGTTTTGAGAATCATATCAGTAGTCACAGGAACACCGCCCCACAAAAATGAAAGGGCCTCTCCGGCGGCAAACAGTATATCTTCAACCTATTCAAATTTAGTAGTAGGTAGAAATATATAATTAAGGTTAAGCTTGTAATTATCTTCAATACAACCTAGAAAGAACTTGCTTCTACAGAAAAAACCAAATATATAAGGGTCAGAAAACTAATAAGACAATAATGTTCAGGACTAGAGAAGAGGGTTTCCCACTCACCTTTGACCGGCTAAGAGAGAGAATTAGATCGAGAGCAATATTTAAATGTGACAATGCTGATTCTTTCACACACATATGGCCCAACGCAATTACAGTTATTTGGACAGCTTTGATATCGTCACTAAGGAGCAACTTGCTTAATTTCTCTTTCAAGAGAGTCCAAATAGACACTGCAGTTGACAACCAGTAAAAATGGTATCATTCCCTAACGTAACTTGCATTACCACAGAAGCTAATGGAACTTGAATCATCTCATGAGTTCTCAACAGCTATATAAAGGTGTCACCTGAAGTAGATCCATTAAGAAGCGGAGGCAGCGGAATGCAGAGTCCAATATGACCCAGGGCTTGCATTGCCACAGAAGCTAATGCATCAGTCTCTGAAGTAATGACATCAACCAAACATTTTAAAATACGTTGACGCTGGGACTCTGAGATCTGTCAAAGATTTAGGATAAAAACAAGGTCATGATGGAGAAATTTACAGTTCAAGCACAAGATATTCTTTTGTAGAGTTAGTGCCAGTGGCTGGACATGAATTTATACATACACAACACAGGCAGTTAAATACGAGATCACCCTCCACATTGTAACCAAATTCATAGAGCATGAAACACCTATTGAAGAATTAATGCACTCATATTTAAGGGGAAATGCCTCTTTTTTTTTTTTTTTTTCCCTCTGGGAGAAAATGTTTTTGACAAGTCGTTGAAAAGTAAAAGACATTATATGTCCCACTGGATATGCGTTTGAAAATGAGATGTGGAAAAATGGTTTTTTGTTTCAGGCAGTGGTTCCAATAAAATTCACATACACCAGACAGAGAGAGAAAGTTCCAATGGACCAACAAGCTGGGGCCTTACACGGATAGGCGCACCCACCCATATGATTCTGTTGGAAGGAGCTACTAACTTGGAAGATTCCAGAAACGGTGGCACTGTTTAAGAAGAGAAGGGAGAAGCAAGTTGAATTTAGAAATAGGCAGGAGAGAAGATACCCAACCTCCCAAAAGTGGGGAATCCCACTTTCATTCCCCTTTTTCATTCTATTGGGTACAACACAATAAGGAAAATCTAGAAGTACATTCCGGTTATTGTCATTTTGCTGCAGTCATTGGTCATTTACAGTCAACTAATACAATGGAGTCTATTCTGTCCAAAATTCTTCCAATCACATACAATAAATCTTCATTAGCTTTGGGTGTTTTCAGATGTCTGAATCAGTTGTCTCTGAAGAGATTACATACACTGAGCATAAATAGTTATTGTACCTGTCACATGAACTTAGAGAACTACCTATATATACATCCACATACATGATAAATAGTACTCATACTATAGATGCATAAATCAAATTTTCTGTTCTCTCACTTTTAAAAGAAAAATACTTACATTAGGTGTCGTTAACATGCAATTTGCAGTTACATATCCCAAAGCACAAAGTAGCCCATGCTGCATTTCAAACCTAAAGATTGCCAAAGATCAGAGCCATCTCAACAGAAACAATTAAACGTCAACGCCACTCCTAAAGGTAAAAAGTCTTACTAACAAACCTCAATTTTTGTGTTCCAGCAACTGAAGAAACTAACTCATCCGTAAGTTGAGATAACGCAGGGACCGGAAGCACAGCAGAAGCTATTCCAAGTAAACGTGCTACAGATTCACGGGTGCTGATATCTAGGTGACCCAAAAATTGTTTAAGCCACGGAACTTTTTCTGAATAGCGGGATGCTATCATCTATCATCAAAAAGCAGAAAAGGAAAATGAGGATATCAGAAAATTGAAGGAATAGAAAACAAAAGGAATAAGGCAGAAATTTAGAAATGTCCCATCTTTCTTCAAAATCCATGTAAATGTACCTGGGGAAAATGGGATCCAACTGCAATTAGTGCTTTGGAAGCTGAAGCATGCAACTCAATAGAACCTTCATAAGCCATGGCATGTTCCAAAAGTAAACACAGTCTTTCAACCCAATTTGAAAACTCAGAATCTTCATCCAAGTTGGTTTGCCGAACATCTGCCTCAAAGCACTTCAACAAAAACTTGATCATAGCCTCATAAGTCTTGGATGGGAAAATAAGCTTAACGTCTCCTATTTGACTAAAATCAGAAACAGCCGGCTGCTGTTCAAGAATATAACCAAGCATGTCTTCAAATCTGGGATATTTGTTAGGGATGTGTTTAGAGAAAGCCTTTCGCTGATCTTCCCCGGGAAACAAACCTTCTAGTGCCATTTCCCTGTAAACACACTTCAAATCAGAAAAACTGTAACTGAAGAATGACAAACAGCATGAGAAGTTCCGCAGACGCAACAGCTAGTCAGCTAGACTGTAAAGTACACTTGGATTGTAACAGATATTCCTTTTCATTCTCAATTCTCGCGTGTTCACTTCTATCTCTAGCATCCTTTGGGCCGTAGGGATAATTATATAGGAACGCAAGTTTTTTTTTTTTTAAAATAAGAAACTGGACTTTTATTAAAAATAAACACTTCAAGATTGTACAATAAAACAGGTGGATGAGTCTTCCACCTACACAGATGAAAATACATGCGCGCAAGACTAAAAAATAGCCTCAGAAACCTAGTGTATGCTAGAATCCATAGTATGAAGAAAACTAGAGGGATATAAATGAAACAAGTAATTCTCTATTTTGATAAAAGTCCCAGCTCCTCGGGCCCATAGGTTTGTGAGGAAAATTATCCTCTAGAGGCCGCTCTCGATTATTGAAAATCCTTCTATTTCTCTCCTTCCAAATTACCCAAGCTGCAGCCAACACAATTACCTTCTATAACTCCTTTTCTTGCTTCCTATCTCCCACAAAAGACCATTTGATGAGGATGAGATCTACCCATTTTTTTTGTAAAGGGCTCAATTCTCCGAACATGCACAATATTTTTCTAGCAAACTCACAATGAATTAAAACATGATCAATGTTCTCATTTTCCTTCTTAGACATTATGCAATACGAGGAGGATAAGTAAAAAGAAGGCCCCTTCAATTGTAAAAAATCACAAGCGTTTACTTTTCCCAAAACAACCAACCAAGTATGTCATAATAAGTTAAAAAACTAAATAGAAAAAGGAAATCTGTCATTTCTTGCCAACACCTGAATCATTTAACCCCAGGACTACTGAGTACGTACAGTGCCTTCAGACTTTAAAATATGCAGCCTACATCGATGCCAGGAAGTAAGAACTTGACAATATAAGAAAGGGTATTAGAGATGTTGACATCAGAATCAGTTATAGTTTACATGCTTTATGATACGTGCAGAGGACAAATTTCACCATTCTAATCATTAAGGATATTTACAAAACAATAAAACTATTTTGTGTAAAACATCAGCACAAAAGTGCTGAAAGGAAAACAGAGCAGTTATTCCTAAAGTAGAGCTCATCAATTTACAAAGCAATCTATTGATGTAATACAGAATACACTTATACTTCTCATACCAAATATAGAAAATAGCTAAACGACAACGCCCCAAGTCTCGGAAGGATATTCACAAATTGCAATCTACTAAAAAACAGGTCACTGGACACTTCTTTAATGTAATAACTACCTGATGTCCAATTTTGAATCTGCAGCTCCAAGCATACAAATAAATCGGCTAGGACAATGACTCAAGTCAAACAAGGATGTCGCCCATCTCAAAGCACAAAAACGTACTTCGCTTTGCTCCTTGCATGAAAAAGGATGAAAAATATGAGTAGGACAAGAGAATATGTTTAATAAATCAATTAAACACATGGTATTCAGAAGGGCATAAGTGAGTACCACTTGAGAATTTTTCAACAGGAGCAATTCCAAGCCCTTCAACACCTGTGACGGTGCATCCTGAGACTCAGAGCAAGTGATCATCAGAACATAAGTCAAAATGCAAAATCACGATAAAATGTTAACACTTCATATAATGATATAAATACTACCTTGTATGCAACAGCGAGAGAATTAGTTGCTTCTTGAACAATCAAGCGGAGATGTTGTGACTCAAACTTTAGAGCATCAAAAAGCCGAGCAGCCACATCAACTTTATACCTGATGGGGTGAGCACCAACAGAAAGATGAGAAGTGATAGAAACAGAAAATGATACAGAAAAAGAGGACTGAAAAACCATAAAAGGTTACCTAAAAAGTTGAGGCATGCGCTGTGCAAGTAATCCAATTGCTTGAAAACAGAAAATTTTAGTATCCCTGGCAATAGCATCTGGAAAGATACATGTAGAATGGGATGAATATGACAGGTTGGTAAAATTGTCATTCAAGGCCTCCATGTAAGGCAATATTAAGCTAGGGTGTTACAGATAAATGCACCTGATTCTGGAGAAGAGTGATTATCTAAAGTTTTCAGAATTCCAGTCAGTATAAGAGGCCCCATGAGCTTCAACTGATCCATTCTAGCCTACACGTGAATCACAGAACAAACACGGTGACAACAGCATTAAGCTACCCGCCCACTATACTTTATTATTAACATGAAAAAAGAAGTGCATGTGTACAAACTAATGCAAATATAACAAAACAGTTGAGTTTACGAGAATTCAATGAAAAGGTTAGCTATTGAAAAACAGAAACATATAACTTCACTATTGACCATAACTATCAAAAGTACGTAAATGCTCATATTGAAGGTGAAATATGCCTTTAGTAACAGGTGAGACATATAACCATCTTTATGGGTGAGGCCCATAGTGCATATGACAGACCTCTTACACTTATACACAGAATTTATCCAATTTAATGGAAGGAATAAAATAAAATGTATGCATTCTAAAATATATATATATATTTCGTCCTTTATTGATGATGGATATACTTTTTCAGCGGTATCATACATTTAATCACAAATTTTAGATTTTGTACTAATACTTCATGACTTTAAGAGTAAGGCCCATATTGCACATGACATACATATTACATTTATGCACAAAGTTAAGGGGCAAAGCCAGGAGCTTATAGCCCACTAAACTTTCTTCATATTTTTTCAAAAAGTGAGGTGGGCCATGCCCTAGTTTGGCCCACACCCTTAGCTACGCTCAGCTTCTTCACTTAAGTTAGTTATCAACCAATAATTGAGGACGAAATCATGTACCAAAGAAATTTATTTCATAGGGCGCTAGAGAAAAGGGATAGAGAAATTATTTGAACAAACTATTTAGGGGAATACATATTATGGATCATGATAATAGGTCAAACTTCAGTGATGGTCCCCAAAAAGATAGAGGTTGAAGATGATAAAAGATGTAAAATGCAACAGGTTGTCAATATCAGCGTATTCAGGCATATATGGTGAATTTTCCATAACAGTTTCCTTAATTACACAAAGTAAAAACATGATATTGGTAATTTTTCTGCTTTTGAATATGCTACATTTCTAGTCCATCAGTTCTAGACTACAATATCCTAGATCACCTAAGCTAGTTTAACAAACTAATTGATATAGGGCTTGTTCAAGAAAACTTTTTTGAGAGCAACAGTAACCTTTTAAATATTTTTGGCAAAAGAGTGTGGTAAACAACAAGCGTAAGAAAAAAAATTTAAAGTGGAATGGGCTACAAACTAGGCACTGGGCAGACTAAAAAAATTAATAAATAAATAAAGATTCCACTGACTCGGGGATTGCCTGAGACAAATATCAGAAAACATTATATGAATCCAGAATGACAGAATATAACGTAGTTAAGAATCAAAAAATAGAAGAAAATTGTTGAAGGATTTTATTCATACAAATGTTAACATTCCTTGAACATGAAGGAAAAAATAAACAGGAATTGGAAGAAGAATTAAAATGATAGACTAGCACTAAAATGCTGTACTCTGTTCTTGACAACCACATATAAAGTAAGACACAAGCTACTTACATGTTTGAAGACCCACACAGTAAACTCCATTCCCAATTGCTTCAACCTGGAGGTGGTATCAATTCCTAAAAGTAAGAGGCAAGAACCTTTAACCAAATTTTCAATTCAAGAAGCGAACAGTTAAGTTTAAGGAACCAAAGACAGGCCAAGGCCAAATTTTGGTCTGAAAGATACTAAGATTGAACTGTTTTTATCAATTAGCAATGCTGCATTAAAATTTTATTACAGTGATAGAATATGTAACGTCTTCATAATCCTGACAACAAAAGAATCAAATTTAAGCCACTCAAAAAGCTGCAACCTAAAATCCTGACACAAGCTCTGCTGTGCCATATAACTACACTAATAGTTCCACTCAGACTTAGTGTCAACAAACTCAACCTCGGTCAAGATATCTTAGTTGGGTCAAGTTGGGTAGTTGGTATTTTGATGTGAGCTTTTGCTTTGATGTTCATTAGGTTGTTGAGTTATGTATTTACTTAAGAAATAAAAAATTTTAAGCACATTCACTATCATGACCCAAAATGTAGAATATGGATAACCATCTCACTTTAAACGCTTATACTTATAGAAAGGGGCCGCATCAACTTAGATTTCAACATGGAGCTGGCTTTGGTACAATATTAACTATTTCATATAAAGGCTTAAATGCAATTACTTATATAAATGTTGTACTTGGCAGTTATATCACAGATGGTGCAACTTGAACAACCATTCCCAATCAACTAGTAATTCTTTTAAATCAATAACAGGTACTTTCTTCATTTCGACTCTACATCCAAGGTGATGTGATCTCAATCCCAAGAGTGAACCCAATATCCTCTAAAATTCCCCTCAACCTTTAACAAAGACATTGTCTATCTAATCTGCATCGAATTCCACCACCAAATACATCATTGGAAGATTTATTGAGAGCGTTTCTACATTGCCCGGCATCAAATGACCATGAACCTTAACAGATAAACCATTCTTTTAGCAAGTTGTTAAGGAAGAGACACCCACAGGAAATCATTTTGGCAAATCATCCAAGCATTAGTATTTCATACCCCAAAAAGAAGAAGACTATTTCCAATACCCTGCACATACAAAACATATACAAATATAGTCCTGTTATCCTGATATAATTTATATCCACCAGAAACAGAGCTCTTAAATTCAGCACTCAAAAGGGGACAAAATCATTCTTCCACTTCTCAATTCTGAAGCCTCGAAAATTTTGGCATGTGGAGACCTTTAAAAAGAATAAGACAATTGACAACCGACTTAAATCTCTGGAAAAGCCACGACGAGTTTAACATTCTAAGATTTTGATTCTCCTAGAAAGAAAGAAATACAATTCAGGACCAGTGTCAAAACTCAAAACAGATTATTTCACCAAACCTAAGATCCACTGCAAGAAAATCGACTCCCATGCTATGCAGAAAATCAGTGGCAATAAAGGCAGAGTATTCAGCTATACCAAATATACAGCCAAAGATGCACTGCAAAGTTGATGGGAAACTGTTGGCTGCAGTAATTGACCGGCAGAAAATCAACATCAATCTCACTCTCAGGGCTGGATTTACCGGACTGACCTTAGATTCTGGTGGAATAGTTTGGGACCCTGTGGTTCCTACGTGCATGGAACACATAACATAAATTTATATAGCAATCAAATGATCAAAACATACCAGGTCATACTGAAAGAAGTAATGGCTTTCTTCAATCCCCATCCACAAATTTTCTAGTAAGCATCCAATCAAAAAATATAATCTTGTTGTATAAAACTTATACTACACAAGAGCCAAGACACAGTTCCATACCATTAAATAGGAAAAATAGTTTGTTGATCAAGTCTGCATCGTCTAAATTCACACCAGAAGCATTCTTCTTCAAGATCTCCTCGGCTTTCTTGACAACAGACTCTTGACTTGAGCAAAACAAACAACAAATACATGATCAAAATATGGAAACATTTAGTAACTTTTAACATGAACCAACTGGTACCTGTCAGCACAAGCAGAAACATAGAGTGGATAAACCGGTTCAGGAGGCAACTCCAAAGCCACGAGGATATTCAAGATTCCTAACTACAGATTGAAAAATAAAAGGAAAAAAAAAATGATATTTTTAGCCAAAAGCATAAATTTGCATGTGATGATGTGAACATGCGGAAGACGGTCAGAGTAATCGTCAACCAAAAGTTTGAATCACTCTATTGGAATGGCAACCAAACTTAAAGCTTCGATAATAGTACCTTTCTATTTCGAAGAATATCATTTCTCAGTGATTGTTTCCCTGTAACTCGTTCGCATTGAACGCTTGAAAGGCCAGCTGAATAACCTTCCCTGCAAAATCAGCCTTCGTTCTCACTTTACAAGATGAATGTGTAGATGAATTAAATTCATAAAAACACATGTAGCAATATAAATCTGACTATTACAACCTCTGAGATGATGGCTGATACAAAATTGTATGAAGACAAAATTCAAGAAATGTCTCACAGTCCTTAGATCCACGTAGTACCCTATATCTTCCAGCAACCTCATCGTTGATATCAGTTGAATGGCACTCACCAATAACCTGTGTTTAAAGATGATAGTTAAATGATATACCTTTGACCCAATTTAACAGCTCAAGCTTTTACATGAAGTGTTTCAACATGGTATCACAACAGACATTGTCCTAAGTTCGAATCTCCCCACCGCTCATTTAAATGAATTATCCGCATGTTAAGGTTTGATGACAAAATATAGATTTCACCTACATGTGAAAGAACGTGTTTAACATAATAGTTAAATGATATATATTTAGCCTGATCTACCCACTTAAACTTTTACATCAAATGGTTCAACATCTTGAAACCACAATGATTTCTTCATGCAATATACACAGATGCCAAATATAAACAGCATATTAATGACAGATTGAAAGAATATTGATCAGTTGAATGGCTGGCCTCTACCCATTCATGTTGTGCAGTGCTTATCCTAAATCCTTAGTGTGATCTTTGATTGTAAACAATTTAGCTCAACTTTATTTTTGGTGAAATAGGTCTTTGCAATTTATTTATTAACTAATAGTGCGCAGGGAGATTGCTCCTTTCCCATAAATTCTTTGTATTTCTGTTGTAATTAACCCAAGAAAAACGTTATTACTCTTCATCATTGGGTTTCTATGCAAAATCTGAAAGAAGTAAACGAGGAGGCACATTTCTGTTATAAGGTTTTCCACAACCAACCAGTGACAATTCACTGAGAATACAAAATACTTAATAAGGGGGAATTTAAGAAAATTCGCCAAATTTACCTAGTAGCTGCGTAACATGACTGCTTTGTAGTTATGCTAGTATGAGATTACACTTTGGTCACCTAACAGAGGTGTCCAAAACGCTCTTAATATGATAACTAATCTGCCCAAAAACCTTCCGAAGGAAATTACAGAACTTTAATATCACACATTTCTCCTCCTACTAGAAAATTTCTTCTTCTATCAAATCAATATACATTTTACAGCACCTTTATTATTTCGGCCATATGTTTAAGTAGCTGTGATATCACTATTATGGCCAGCTACTTTTTCTAGATTTTTTCTAATTCTTCCTTTTTTTCCATTTGGTGAAGATACTTACCCTATGTAAAAAAATAAAATACACAAACGAACTACCAATAAAAATGTGTAATGCGGTTAAAGTGGGGGAATTCGAATATGGTACCAAGCTAATCTATCCAGGATTTTTGGCAGTTGGCAAATTGATTTCTTTTCTCATTTCTTTTGATCCACTAGTTGCCTACTTGAGAGAGAATAAATCTAACTTCAGATTTGTGCTTTGCTTTTGATAAATGTAAGACTAAAATAGCACTAAGCGATCAGCATAAGGAATAACAAAAATAAAAGGCCAGTATTTGCACAAGTTCGGGTTTGTATGTTGGTGATTCAATTGCAATGAAACAAAAAGAATAAACAATGCTGCAACAACTGCACAACTTACAAAATGTTTAAAAAAATACCTTAGCTGTGAGTCTCAATAATATATCCTGATGCTGAGGAGGAAGCTTCGAAATGGCAACTAAAAAAATAGGTGCCATGGTTTGTTTTTCCTGAGAGGTTAATCCAAAGCAAGGTGATAAGGCAAACTATGCATTTAAGATGATTTTCATCAACCAACTAGATTAATAACAGACCTCCTGGGGCACACGGTCAATGGCCATCTCAATGTACACAATGCAAAAGTTTCTAATCATTGTAGCAGCACTAGATTCCACATACAATTTCCATAACTCGGATAATGGTAGACCAATCTGTGGCTGGTGCTTCACTCTCTTGTTCACATGACTCAGGATCTCAATAACCTAATGCACAGAAAACAAAATCAATTTACCTAAGACAGTAATAGAAATGACTTTCTAAATACAAACACAGAAATGGATAATCCAAGATGTGTGAGAGGGCAAACTATGCAAAGCCCCCACTTGCCTCAACTTTTCACTTTATCTAGTGCAAAGAAAAACAAAAAAGAAAAGAGAGAAAGGAACCAATATTGCACGAGAGCAAACATAAAATATGCTGTAAAATCATCAGAATTTATCCTTTCAGATTTCAGCAAAACGCAAATGGTAATACACAATTAACTCAAGACACAGGTGGAAAATTCTCCTTTTCTAGAAGACAAAAGGAAATTTTTCTTCCTGCCTTCCTGCCTGGCAGTGAAATTCATGTCAGTGACTCATTATACGAGCTCTGTCCTCTAGATATGTATTTACTAGTCTTTCACACAGGGGATGCGAGCTTCAGTAACATCCTTGATATCTACTTCTTCAAGCCCTTTACAGAGCATTTCATTATCACGTGATAGCCTCGTTCAAAAGCTTGAGCTTCAAAATGCAAACTATTTATTATTTCTTTTTTCCCTCTATTTATTAAGAACTTGTAAAGTTCCCATCCTTTAGAGAAGGAAGAGGCAGAGAGAGAGGCACTATTGCATAAGTGTATTGTTTAATTCCACTGTGTCTGCAATTCGAAGAGCCAAAGTGGGATCTTAATTTTGGATTCTAGAGAATACTCAAATTAATCAAAGTTAGTTCCAAGCTCAACTCCGATGCCCCCATTCCTCATGCCTCCAGATGAAGTCTATTGAATCAAATTACTGTTCAATTGCTTAAAAGCAAACACTGCCTGGTTCTACTTATCAGGCACCTCATAAATTGCCTCATACTTTGAGTTGAGTAGCATAAATCACTGGCCTCAGAAAGAACTGGTTCATGGTCCGGATAGATACTGTATATACTTCTACAATCTAGTGCTTTCAACAATTCCCCATAAACTGATACACAATATGTGATCTAACTATCTAAATTTGTAAGAGCAAAACATGAAGAAAGAATACTTTGTTTCGGAGAGGGCTAGAAGCAGAGAAGAGGCAGGCGATGGAAAGAGGAAGAAGCTTGGAGAGCAAGTCTTGTAGCTTAGAATCGTCGCAGAGTGCGAGGCGAGTCAGCATTCTGTCAAGCATTTCCTCTTTCTCTTCGTCGGACTTTCCCGACAGAGCCGATGACCAGGTGGTGGAGGAGGACGCCGATTCAGCCATGATTTTTGTTGGGTTTTTGCGTCTCAGATCAACTTTGAAGGAAAAATTGAGTCGAATTTTGAGTCCTGCGAATCAAAATAGGAGAGCGGAGTCGTGCTTTTGGTCGTTAAGCTTTTTTTTTTTTTTTTTTTTAAGAAAAGCGTCAAATGTATCGTCTTGAAATGTCCGAACTTCGACGTCGTGTTTGGAGCTACGAAAAATATGAATTAACTAAAAAAATAAAAAATGTCAATAAAACAACTAGAATACCGCTTTTATGCGATGAAACCCGGAAAATCAAGCTTACCTGATTGTCAATGTGATTAGAAGCAAAATCAAGATTTATTGAGTGAGAATTAGAGATTTGATTGAAAAATTAAAGAAATTTTTGAGAGAGGATTTGTATCTGGAGACAGACATATATCATATTTTTTATCACGGTGGAAGAAACCCTTACTCCGTTAATTGAAATAAATTGAGATTGCTAAAGATAAACAATGCGTTGAAAGAGGAAATGCTTGAACAGCTATTTACTTCTTCCAAAATGTCTACTTCGACTCCTTTGTATCTGTTCCGGTATATTTTATTTACGTGATAATAACATTTACATTAGAACAATGGTGGACGATGAAATGTGTGATCGCATTAAGAACTTTCTTTGAATGAAAGGTCAAAGTTGAAATTTGGCAGAGTGAATTTTTAGGTAGAAGAAGTTCAAATGGATCACAAGTTATAATTGACTCAATGCTGGTAGGAAAATAAAATAAAATAGCTTAATAGGAGCAACAGTATTTCATTGTACACACATACTATGCAACCAAAGTTGCTCATTATATTTATGAAACAACTAGATTTTTACCCTAGTTATAATTGACTCAATGCGGACAGGAAAATAAAATAAAATCACCTTATAGACCAGCAGTATTTCATTGTAACACATACTATGCAAGCAAAGTCACTCATTATATTTATGAAACAACTAGATTTTTACCCATGGGTTGCACGAAAGTTTTATTCGTGATTGTGATTTTCATAATAATTTATAAAACTTTGTTAGTTGGCAAATTAAATTAAATTAAATTCAAAAGGTGGGAGTTAGAAATTGTGCGCTGAGGCCAGTAAGGAGACATCGGAGAAGGCATATTCTTGTCTAAGTAATGCCCAAAGATGATTAGGTGCCATGGAGCGTTCTGCCAGGCCCCATCTGACTTTATGGCCAAAAACTTTGATCAGTGGCCATGGCGAATACGGTATCGTTGAAAAATTTTCCGAATTGCTTGGAGCTCCCATCGCCGTGTTAAACCTAGATTTGGTATCGAATTTCAAAATGGATGTCAAATGGGACCTAAAAATTGCCTGAACGTTCCGTAAGTTGCGGAACGCTTGAGCGGACTTGAACATTCATAAAGTAATGGCTTGTCATTTATTTTTAAGATCCATAGATAGTTGTAATTGACACTGTGTATTTAAGTAGTAAAACTGCTTGCTTATTTTAGCCATAAGGATCTATTTGTTGAATTGTATGCGTAAATTTCCTACTTCATGGTTGTATTTTCCGTCATTCAAGGAGTACGACACATTTTTATATGGTGAAATGATTGAATACTGATTTGCATTACAATTGGTAGGAAAAAGTTTGCTAGCTACTAAATATTCTTTAATATGTACTATCAAGATGCCGACTAACTATTCTTTAATATGTACTCTCGAGATTTCATACTCATGTGTGAACATGTCAATGTACATGTGCGTTGATGTGACAGTATTCAAGTGGTTCACAATTTGGCTTTACCATTTGTATACTACCATATTACCACATGGACAAATTAATATGCCAATACGTAGATAGGGGATTGGAAGTTGTGTTTTTGGATACTTGAGCATTGACGTTTGCGCGTGCTCTTCTCCAAGTTTTTAAACATTCTTACACATTCTTTCAACTCCATTCGTTCTCTCTCCTATTTCACATTCACATATCTCGTGGGACCTACATGTACTATACAAATTACCACTCCATCATTCAACTCCATTTATTCTCTCTTATATATCACATAAAAATCCATTTTTACACACATCCAAACATCCTTAAGAATAATGACCATGCCCATAGTTAAAATGGGACCTCCGGGGTTTGGCCTCAACAGGCTGAACCCAATTTTAAAAAAATAATAAAAAAAGATTAATAAGAAGAACTTTGTTTCCGTTTCTTTGCTCAAATTTTTTACAACCACTTTGATTGGGGACTTCAAAATTCCTTTGATAATACATTAATGGCGGTTATTGTAACACCCTCCCAAGTTCCACCTCATTATACGTCATAAACATACGTAATTGTGCACGTAGCTTATACATAGGGCCGCCTTGGGGCCCATGCACGCCATTTTTTTTTTCTTTTCTTTCATTTCATAACATAAGTGGAACTAGGGGTGCGTCATTCATTCACGCATATACGAAACCCTAAGTTCATTTCTTTCAAACACATAACGTAAAGCTAGGGTTTCGGGTTTCATTTCATACCGCAGGGTCTTTTAACTCCCTTTCCCGATCACACCACATCATAGGATTCGAAGGGACCTTTCACCATCTCCCGAGCACAATACCTTCACAAAACATAGAACATATGCAGATAATGAGTCATAAAGACTCGGTGGATAAAAGATGCAATGCATGTTCATGTCACATTCTTTTCTTTCTTTGGGCCCAGTTGCGAATCATGTAAGTTCCCATAGCCTAAGCTTTTCTTTTCACATCACATTAGCCTCAATTGATTCATATCGGGGCTTAGATCCCTCGTGGAGGCTCGTTGCGACCCAGGACTCCAAAGGTGGCTCTTACGGCCCCAAGAGGTGGCTCCCACTTTTCGGTGTAGCACTTTGCGCCGCATAGCACTTAGCTCCCATTTGAGCCGCTTAACATTCATACATTTGGAACCACATGATAGGCAATGTTACATACAATGCTCATAATGTAATGATGCATGCCCTTACCTTGTTATGCATCCTTTGATCATCTTCATTCATTTCGTATACATAAACCATCACATGAGGCATTACACGCATGTATAATAGACATTTCACATGCACCTCGCTCCGTAAGGCCAACATCATTCAAAATAGCGTACACGTGCACAAATGCATCCACATTGGTTCACATTCGCACATATATTACAATCATAGCCTTAGCACATAAGCATTGAACACAACACGCCCATTCCATTGCAATCATATCCTCATCACACATATTGAACATAGGACACCACATTGAATCACATACAAATGCATATAACATGTCTTAATGCCATAATCATTACAAAAGGTCATATCACGTAAAGCATGGCTTCGTTTAGTTTATTACTTCCATACTTTCCTAGGGGGAAATTGGGGATCACATAGACATATATAGGGCATTATCACATCATAATATAATCCTCAAACAAAGCCAATAGATCCTAGCATGTTCCTAAGCTTCAAACCATCATAATCATATTCATTTCTTGGTTTCTTCAAGCATAAGCATACAATTACGTTGTAAAACATGTAAAACATCGATTACCCACCTTGGATGGAGTATAAACAAGAATGGAAACCATCCCCTTCATCCTCATTTCCCTTCTTCCTTCCTTCTCATAATCATAGATTACACAAGCAGTACACATATCATATGAGTGTTTGGGATGATTACATGGGTTCATGAGGGTCTTACGGTGTTTTGGAAGTGCTTAGGCCGAGTTTGGTTGGGTAAAATGGCTAGAATGGCGAGAAACATCTAGAAATACGAAATCCGTCGACTTAAAATTACGGCCGTAACCCAATTTATTTACGGCCGTAACTTGGCCTCTATAAATCCTAGCCATTCCTCTTTCTGAACTTACGGCCGTATCTTTATTATTTACGGCCGTAACCCATATCCTACGGGGGTATACCAGCATCGTGCGGCCGTATCTAACTCTCTGAAACTTTCCTTCTTTCTCCATTTAACTTTCATTTACGGCTGTAATTCCCTTATTTACAGCCGTAACCTTGATAATACGGCCGTATCACATCATTATACGGCCGTACCCAACTTTATGTAAATCTTGCCAATCTTCTTCTTGAATTTACGGCCGTATCACATAGATTTACGGCCGTAACTTTGCCTTTTACGACCGTAACCAACACATTTACGGCCGTAAATTCGCCTTTGCTGAATTTTCCCATTTCTCATGATTTCGAAGACCGTTTCGGATCCCGAAACATCATATATATATGTAAACATGTCGCAATCATAACATGGACATTTTCAATCATATCGAGACATCATCGTATCATATACGAGATCACATACGGTACATATACAAGATCATATACGCATTCGATGAGGAATTTAAGTTGGGTGTTACAGTTATCCTTGGGTTCCGAACAAGCCAAATACAATAAAAAAGAAAAAGAAAAAGAAAAAGAAAGGGGTGTGTTCATTTTTTAAAGTGGGTTTGGCCTATCCAGGCCGAACACATTTAAAAATAAAAAATAAAAAGAAAGGGTAGAATGTAGAATGGGGATATTAGGGAAAATGGGGTGTAGTAAGTAAAATGGATAAGTACATTTAGAATCATCCTAAGGGATTAGCAACTGGTTTGCAAAAGAAGAAAAAAATGAATAAAATAAAATTGAATTATCTCACTATGATGTCCATGTGAATAGACAAGTTAGGTTAAAAAGAACCGGTAATGATCTGGTACCCACTGTGGATACAAAAAAATGTGTTGGTTACGGCCGTAAAAGGCATTAAGGGTTGGAAGTATTTGCACCCCCACCCAACTTCCTAACCACACCCCAACCCAAAATTTAAAAAAAGAAAACCCAATTACTAAACACACCCCACCCACTTTCCACTTTTACCATTCTCTTAAAAAAATAAAAAACCAACCTACCCATCCCCCCAAATCTTGATATCGTTTAGACCGTGCAAATAAGCTCTAAAAATTGATTGGTTGTGTTTTTGTTTGCCATTTGGGGGTCGGAAATGGGCAATTCTGGCAAAATAGCCTACCTCTTGGCTTTTTTTCATTATATACATTGCTCGTTGTTGGATACAATAACTTCTGCCTTGACATGATTCGTTTTTTGATATTGTAGTTAAACGATAGACACATCAATGCCCAATAGCATCGGTGAGACGGGAGGAAGGTAAGCGTGATGCCAGTCAGGTAGAAAATGATCATACTAGTATGTGTTTGGACACACATGGCCGAATGGCTGAACATACACATGTATGTTCGGCAAACGTTGGCCGAATGGAGCTCTCGAAAAATATGAAAATTTAAAGAAATGGGATTTTATAGGAAAGTAAATGGTTGAAAGCATTTACATTACTCAAGAAGATCATATTTTCATACTCCATTGTGAATAAATGGCTACAATTTGAAGAGAAATACTTGAGAGAAATGAGTTTAAGAGTTGGAAGTATTGTGGTGTTTTTTGAAGTGTAGTAAGGAATTAGTATAAGAAGGTGGGGTGAGTGAGGGTGTAGGGTTCGATGGGGTGGGGGTTTTTTTCTTTAATTGAAAGAAGGGCATTTTGGTCATTTGAATAAGGGTATTTTTGACAAAATATTACGTGGGTTGTGTTTAGAAATCTTGGGGGTGTGAATAGTCCTTCCCAAATATTTTAATAAGTAAATATTATTTGTTTTTTATTTTTTTTTAACTAAAGTACCACAAAGTTTGGAAAAATTGAAGTGACACAATTACTTCTTTATATATGGTAATGTTGTATAGAAATCTTTAAAAGATTTACGAATCATTAATACATAAATTTTACTGGAGAGAGTAAGTTCAAAATGGATCAAGTGGCAATCACATGAAAAACCCTTTAATCCATGATGGCCAACTCAAAAGTATGTAACTTATGAAACTTAGAAATGATCCAGCACCATCGCCATCGGTACTGTCATAGTTATGGCATCATCGGATTTTTTTGGTCACATATGATCTCAATTGGGAAAATCGAGACCAGATCCAGAACCAACATAGTGAGGCGGAGCTCCAGCAATTCAGAAAATTTTCCAACAACGTCATTTGCTCAAAGTTAAAGTTATTGGTCAAAGTCAAAGTTTTTAGGCAAAAACTGACTTGAGTAAACGGCGTCACGGGAAAATTTTTCAAACTGTTGGAGCTTCGCATCGCCGTGCTGGTGCTGGATCTGGTCACGATTTCCCCAGCGGACGTCGTATGTGGCTGAAAAATATCACGTGGTGCCATTATTACTGATGGTGCTGGATCTATATATCCAATAGTTTGAACATGAAACATCTTGAACAGTCTTACTTGTGCAAGTACTAGTTCATTTACAGTCGACATATGATTTGCACCATTCTTTTTTTGTAGGACTTGAATATGGCTATTACAGGGTGATATGATCGAATTTTTTACGGTTTTTCATGTAAAAGATAAGAGAGAATGTTGGAGATTTGTGTAGTATATATAAGTCTCACAAGATATGTAAACGTGATTGATTCGACCAAAAAAATTGATAAAAATAGATTTTAAAAAAATGGTAAAACAGATTGTCCATCACCCACTCACAATTTAATTCTCAAATATCGAACCAACAAATTATGTGTTCTTCCTTATTTCGCTGTCATATGTTGTCATAGAGTTCAGGTCCCGGTCAAATTGGATCATTGGATGAAAAGCATTAAATGAGCAACTGGTTTTCTATGATTACTAGTAATCGCACCCGTGCGTTGCACAGAAAAAATCAATGCGTAAATACAATTTCTTTTTTTTTAATACGAATTAATTTCATATTGAATCATTACCATCATATAAAAGAAACACAGTTTTGATAATACTTCATCGCAAAAATTTCACAAATTTTGGATTACTTCTTTATATATAACGTTTGAAGTTCTATTCATTAGATTCCCAGATTTGTCACATATCAACTTTGTTAATCTTTTCTGACTCATAGCTCTTGAAATGGCAATATATAATTGCGCATGACTAAATACCAATATTTTCAAGAAAAACGAACATGAGACAATAATTGACCTTGCCTCATTGGGATTAACACTCTTTGACTCGTCAAAATTTGTGCTTAAATGAGATGAAAACCTAGTTTCGTAACTATCAATCTCCCATTAACAATTCAGTCACATGATCAATATTTTTCAACATAGTTATTAAACTAGGACCGAATCGGACCTGCCAATCCGATCGGAAAGCCGGCGCCCTAGACCCTAAATCGGTCCGATTTACTTAATTGGACCACTAGACAATTGACTCGATTATGACCCAAAAAATTGGTTGATTTTTAGCAAACCCGTGAGCCGAACGAAACTTGGTGACCTGGCCGGGCCATAGCATGTTTTTAAAAAATCTAAATTTTTGTAATGCAAGACATAGTTGATAGGAGTTGAAAGTGCAATATTACAATTTGAAATTTCAAAGATAGTTGAAAAACCATCAAACCAAAGTTTATTAGTTTACATATAAATGGAATTTTATTTATTTTAACACAAAGTATTGTTTCTTAATTTTTAAAATTAAGAGTGTAGCTCAATATTCAAACCCTGTACCTCAAGATGCAAACCTTCAATTTGCACTAAAATCCATTGTGCAAACGTCTAATTTTAAATTTGTTTACATTAATCCAAAATTTCAATTAAATTAAATTATTTTATATTTTATCTTTGTATAGGTGCGAATTTGGTCTATAATTAAATTTATCTAATTAATTTCATACCAATTAGATAATTTTACCGAAAATTTTCAACTTAATAGCATTTCTCTACGTTACTATCACATTTCAAAAATATTTCTTTTGCATTAAATACTAGTATATTTTGATTTTAACCAACAATTAAAAATAAATATTATTTTATGTTCGTAAAATTTCAGTAGAAGTGTACAACTATAAAAAAATTAAAATTCAAAACCACACACCATCCCAATGGTTAACAATAAAGGTAATTATTGAAAATTTCCTTGTATTTTTATGTTAATACGCGTATATTTTTATTACAAACAACAACTAATAATTCATGTTATTACTATATCTACACAAATTTATAGCTTAATATTACCCGAAACCGGATTTAAAAGGAAGAGTAGAAATAAAATTAATTAAAAAAAATGGAAACCAGTAAACCTCCCCGGCTCCCCCCTGTAACGCCCAATCTAAACCCTACCAAAAACCAGAGCTGCGGAACTAGATTCGGCGTCACACGTACATTTAAAAACAACACGGGCGCTTATTTACATTTTTAAACTGTTTCTCATTCACAAGACACACAAAACCAACCAAAACATTTCCCGTGTTTACGTCAAAAACATAAATACAGGATCTACAACAGCTTTCTTCTTCCCCACGCACAAGCTCTCACGCCTCAATTCCGAGAAGATTCCCCGCCATCACCCGAGCTGCACTCCAGCCCTGGCGTACCTACACGTATAACATAGAAAACCTGATGAGTCACGAGGACTCAGTGGGAATATAGATAAGTGCAATGCATGTCACACTCGTTCATTGGGCACAGTTGCTTATCAAGTGGATACACCGACGCCAATATAACATAACATAACATATGTGGCCAATTGTCTCAATCCTCATGCGGGCTTCGCCCGTGAGACGGCCAAAAGTCTCAATCCTCTTGCGGGGCCTTTTCCCGTGAGACTATACATAACTTTACATAGGTGTAAGCACTCGGTAAGCAACCTCACATTCACACATTATGAATCTATATTATGCTTGTGAACAAACTATACACATAGCTAACCTTTTCGTTACCTTCACTTCCGATGACGCCACTCATGGGACGTTAACATACATTGAACATCAACATCATATATCACTTCACACATAGCATAATCACTTTAAACCCTAATGCTCACTTTAAACCCTAAAGCTCTAGTACATGAACAAGAAGGGTAACATATAAATCATGCTATACATGTCTACTTCGAGCCATAAACATACATATCAAGACATATATAGCTTGTTCTACTCCTACTTACCCTTGTTACCACTCATATATCTATTACCCACCTTACTAGAGTGAACAAGAGCCAAGAAGATGATCAACTTCTTCACCTCAATCTTCACCAATCAAGTAACCAATCAAGACCGCAAGCTAGCTTTTCTTCTCCAGTTGAAGACCTTGGTTTGCTGATCAAAAATGGCTTTTGGGGAGTTTAGGGTCGTGCAAATGGAGGAAATACCCCAAAAATGGTTTCAGTTGACTAAAATACCATTTTGCCGCCTCAGCGATTCTGGTAGTAACTTACTTATTTACGGTCGTAACATCCAAAATTACGGACGTAACACACCTTCATATGGCCGTAAAATAGTCTCTATAATTGCAGTCATTTGGCCTTTTTCTCTTACGGCCGTAACATCCTTATTACGGTCGTAACCCATATAAATACGGCCGTAACACCAACTCATACGGCCGTAATTTATTCTCTGTAAATATGGGTCAATCTTGATTCGGCGATTCACGGTCGTAACACACCCTCTTCTGACGTAACCGGTAGATACGGCCGTATCTCGACCCTATACGGCCGTAATAAACTCTCTGCATTTTGCGGCACATTGCGCTGTCCACATTACGGCCGTAACAATGACCTATTACGGCCGTAACCACTAAATTATGGCCGTAACGATTAAACTTACGGCCGTAAATCCCCATTTTTTCTATATTTTTCACCTGGCGACACTCAATGACCCGAACATCATCCATGACTTCATATACACGTATAAACACATACAACCACGTTAAACATATACACAACACCAAAACCACTTCATCAACATCACAATTTCATTAGGGAAAAATGAACGGGGCATCACAATCGTCCCCCCTTAAATAAATTTTGTCCTCGAAATTACTTGCAAAGAGTTCGGGGTAGTTTTGCTTCATAGTCTCTTCTCGTTCCCACGTTTCCTCTTCAATTGTTGCGCTTTGCCAGAGTACATGAATAAGAGGAATTTGCTTCCCTCGTAATTTTTTTACACTTCGTCCCACAATTCGAACCGGTCTTTCCTCGTAGAACAAGTCGGGTTGTAAATCCAATGGAGGGTTCGGCAAGACATGAGTTGGATCTGACACATACTTCCGTAGCATTGAAACATGAAATACATTGTGGATCCGATCCATGTGAGTCGGTAACTTCAGATGATAGGCAACCTCACAAACTCTATCAAGTATTTCATATGGGCCAATATAACGCGGTGTAAGCTTGCCACGTTTTCCGAATCGGAACAGCCTCTTAATTGGTGAAATGCGTACGAACACCTTTTCACCAATAGTAAATTCAAGTGGTCGACGTCGATTATCAGCATAACTTTTCTATCGATCCTGGGCAACCTTCATGCGTTGCTTAATCTTCTCAATTGCCACCAGCATATCTTGTATCATTTCCGTTCGCAACACTTTCATTTCTCCAACGTCATCTCAATGTAGAGGAGATCTACACTTTTGTCCATACAATGCTTCATATGGTGGCATTCCAATCGAGGAATGGTAACTATTGTTGTACGCAAACTCAACCAAAGGTAGATGACGGTCCCAACTTTGGGGAAACTCCAAAACACAGGCACGTAACATATCTTCAAGTGTTTGAATTGTCCATTCCATTTGCCCATCTGTTTGAGGATGAAAAGCAGTACTAAACTGAAGTTTTGTCCCCAAAACCGAATGTAATTCCTTCCAGAAATGAGATAAGTACCGAGGGTCACGATCGGATGTAATTGTGATCGGTACTTCGTGTAACCGAACGATTTCCTGCACATATAATCGGGCTAATTAGTCCATACGGGAAGTCATCTTAATCGGCAGAAAATGAGCTGACTTCGTAAGTCGATCAACAATCACCCAAATATCATCCGTTCCTTTGCTCGTCCGAGGTAAACCGCTTACAAAATCCATCGTTACCTCATCCCATTTCCACTCTGGAATCGGAAGTGGTTGTAACGGTCCGACCAGCCGTTGATGTTCGGCTTTCACTTGTTGGCACACTAAACATTTTGCCACATACTCAGCTATATCTCGTTTCATTCCAGGCCAATCAAGCTTTAAAGTGTAGCCAAAAAGCCCACGCGCTATTTGGTCCGTGTATGTCCATCGGTCCATATATGCCCCCGTTTTCACTCGCCTCCTCATCGCGCGTCTTTATCCTTCTCTTCCCCTCACCCTCAATCCGATTTCTTCAATAGTTCCTCCTCCTTTCCTGAACAACTTTAACTTCTATTGAATCCATCCCTCTCAATCAAAGCCCTAATTGATATGTACAACCGCAATATGGGAACAAAATCGCCTTGGAATTCTATACCAATTGTAATTCTGAAAGCCCTAATTGATTTCATATTGGTCGCTGCAATTATATATATATTTACGATTTACGATTCCTTTGACTCGCCGACTGTGTTGCCCTTTTCTGGTGGTTTCATCATTGTGTTTCCAGGTTTCAGTATTTGTGTTATTTGTTGTTTGTCCTGCATTTTATTTTTTTGGAATTTTAAATTTGCTTTCAATAACATAATGTTATGCAATTTCCTTCAACCCAAAGGTGAAGATGTTGTTGTGTGCCTAATGGAGTTGAGGGATCGTCTCATATCCTAGGAGAAGAATTTTGTTTGCTCAGTATCGAGATGTCATATTACTGAATGCTTGCAGGGGTTTATAGTTATTTCTATTGCTATCCCATCTATTTTGATGATGGATTACGTATGTATTCGGGCATTTATATTGTTATGTGATTTTCTTTTAGCTTTCAAATTTTTATTGTAGAACAGTAGCAATTAGTAGTCAAGAAACAGAGATTACTTGATGAAATTGTTTATTTGTACAATATTTTTCCAATCTGTAATCAAGTAATAGGTAATGGAGGTTTCCCTGATTCCATCTTAGCCCCGATGTCTATTCCTATGTTATTAACCTGGGCTTTACGAGTTTGAGGTAATTGAAATTTTTTCAATTGATTTATGAATTGTGAGAATTTGCATTTTACTCTTTTGTGATTGTCAATGAAAGAGAAGCAACGTCAAATTTTTTCTTTTTTTTCCCTTTTTTTTTTGGTTTTTGCAGTATTTGTGTATAGTTCAAACGCAGCTCAAAGGTATTTTCCAACCCTTCTTTGTTGAGGTTTCTTTTGGGCTTTATTCTTTAGTTTTTAGCTGATATATAATTATTTTTATACCTTTTCACTGTGGGTGCTGCAATTGTTTTAGACCTTTTCACCAAAGGCTTCTTTTAACCTTTGTCATTATAAGTTTTATTTGGATAAGTTGTTTCCTGCTGCTGTTATTAATCCTTTTAATAATTGTTTGCCTTTTGTATTGATCGTGTTCTGTAATTGAATGCCTTTTGTATTGTTGCAAAATTAAAGACATAAAATTGTGTGTATGGAATTGAACCAAGATTTATTTTCTTTTGAGATTTTATCTCTCCCCCCACAGTTATTAACCAATGCTTTTGGGGAAACTAATAGAAGTCGAGTTGATTAACCATGTCCCAAAAAGTTTTAGTTTTTGTAGAATTTTCTTTTACTTGAATTATATTCTACTCAATGCCCATCTGACTATCTCTTCCTCCGGTTGATTAACCGGTTACCAATAAGTTTGCACAGGTTTATCTCAATAGATCCTGAACGCATTCTCCTTGAAGAAATCCAAGGTGATATCTCGAAGAATGCAACTTTTATTGTGCAAATGCTGCGTCTTTGCAAGTGTTGTGTCTTTGGATATTGTCACAGTTAGATACCAACCCAGATCCTATGTGGTGCTCCAAAATGAGAAGGGTGTTCCACTTGTGCTGCGTCTTCTATTTTCAATTGTGATAAAATTCCATGATCTTCAATCTTTAACGCTTTGCATAATTTACTTTATTAGTGTGTTGGAAAGTATTTTAGGATTTATTTTATACCTTGTTTATTTACTTTCCTTGTTTATTTAGTTTCCTAGTTTAAATAGTTTCCTAGTTTAGATAGGTTTCTTCTCCTATATAAAGGAGTGATTGTCACCTAATTTGATATACCAATACATTATTAATTTCGCTTCTGCATTATATTTCAACTTGGTATCAGAGCACAAGGTTTTTAGATCTTGGTTCTCCAGCGGGCGGTCGATAGCCGCTCGTCCGGTACCGTCTCTAAATTTTTCCGTGCAACTAGCCTCTACACATAATTAGGGTTTCAAGATTGGATCTGAACAATAGAATTCCAAATTGAAAGCTCTAAATTTGAAAATCCCAAAATTGGAAAAACCCTAGCCGCTGCCCCTTTCTCGATCTATGCCACATCCACGCACTTGATCGGAAAACTAACACCACCACTTTGCTCGCCCATAGATCGCCTCTCAGCCTCCGGAATCTCGGCGGAATCCTTTGATCCACGCGCCCCCACGCGCAGCTTCTTCGATCTGTGAGCAGATCCTTCTGCCGGCGTGTGAAGGAGCGTGACATCGCCGGAGACCTTCGCCACCGCGTCGCCTGGCTCGCCTCTCAATGTTGGAGCTATTTCCGGTGTCAATTTTGTGTTATCTCATATCTTGGAGTGTCTTTTGATTTGTATCTACCGATTGTTTCCTCCTTTGTCGGCCTTGTTTTTTTTTAGTCTCACGGTAAGGGATTCTCTTTTGGGCTTGGTGATGTTATTTGGGCCTAATTGATGTTCTTTGGGCGCTTTGTTTTCTCTGTATCTTGTGACCGATTGGTTTGCGTCCACAGAGTTTAGTTTGGGTGTTTGATACGTGGAGTTGGGCTATGCATCTTATTTTGGGCTCTTATTTGGGGAAATGGTTTTGGGTTAACTGGTTTTAAGTTTGGGCTATTATTTAGGTTAAAGATGGTGATTGGGATTTTTCATTTGGAGATTGTTGGACCTTGTTTGTTGGGCTAGTGTTATGATTGTGCCCATTGTTGGAGTGTCCATTATCCAATTATTTTTCAGCCCCTCACCTATACTTTGCCAATTCAGCCCATTCTTTTCAGATATATCATTTCAGTCCCTATCATTTTTTGGGACTTGCATTTCAGAAAATTGGCAAATTGGTCCCTGAACTTTTGGTGAATTATTTTTCAGTTTATAATTCTCGCAAATTGACCCTTTAGTTCATCCTCTCGTTGTCTAGATGATCTCTTTAAGGTCCCAATCTTTATGATTATGTTTTGGGATGCTACTTTTGATCAGGACTGTTCTTGGGGTGTTTTATGATCGGGCTTTTGCATGTGATGTTCAAACCCTTAAATTGCCATATTAGATATTTTTGACCTACACCGGCCTACTTAGAGCTAAGTAACCAATTCTTTATGGTTGACTAGCCATCTGGTGCGTTGAGGTATTTACGTGATTGTCAGAGACTTCCGGTGACCTTTTGCAGAACTGTGCAACGTTTCAGTTTAGTTGGCTCAGTCTTTTTGGTACTCCATGGGGATCGACAGATCATGGTTTTCTACATTTGACCATAGCTTTCTCAAGTTGACCTAGGCCTTTACTTGAGTATGGAAGGACCAGACAATTCTCATCTATGCTAGAGGAGGACTTAACCACTTGAAATTGGAAGAAAGGTGGAGTTTTTGCTACTTGGAGTTGTAATCAGAATTGACTACCATTTGAAGTGGAGTGCAATCAGAGTTGACAACAGGTCACAAGTAGTCGACTATCCTACCAGTCTACAATTCACCATTTCCATACATTATCGTCCAAGTTGCTGCTGTGTGGATGCATCAACTTGAGGGGGAGTGTTGGAAAGTATTTTAGGATTTATTTTATACCTTGTTTATTTACTTTCCTTATTTATTTAGTTTCCTAGTTTAGATAGTTTCCTAATTTAGATAAGTTTCTTCTCCTATATAAATGAGTGATTGTCACCTAATTTGATATACCAATACATTATTAATTTCGCTTCCGCATTATATTTCAACTGCATTCATTTTGGGTGAGAAGATAAGGACCAGAACCACTAAAGACAAATCATCGAATTATCTGGCCTTTTATTTAAAAGACTTGAGGTAAGAACCAACATTAAGGAAATTTCTTTATCTTTGGTTCACACTCCTAAAAATTCTTACGTCTAGGGATGACCCTGACATTTTCTTTTTTTTTTGCCGCAGCTGTGCTAGACAAAGAAGCGTATTAACCGATTTTTTTTTCTACAGCTGTGCCGGATAAAGAAGGGTATTTTTTCCCTTCGGTGCAATTATAATCAGTATTCTTTTATTGATGCTCTTACATCATTCTTTGTTACAAAGGTGTTAATCGGTGAAAATGCATGACATCTAGGAATTTCGTAGTCTGTAATGAAAAACCGTGGTGTTGAACTTCCTTTTTTCATGGATCAGCCTCTTCTTCAAGCTCATAAGGATTGGGCCATATGGTAAAAATAAAAAGGTTACTGAATGCCAAGGATGTATTTACTTTGTAATTAAATACCACTATTTGTTTTAACTAATATATATTTTACTTGATGAGGTTCAACATGTAACACCCGCCCCAGTACGTCACGTTATGTACATGAAAGCGCCGTACTGGGATGGCGTCACCCTCATGGAACTACCACAACAAACACGAGTTTCAAGGCATCATTACATGAGGGTGACGCCACATAGGTATGGGTATGTGACACAAAGGAAATGTTCATATACATACACAAGAGAAAACACACACAGAAAACATTTATAGCGAAAAAAAAAGAAGAAGAAGAATCTTAAAATTCAATTATTAATATGCAAAAAGAAGCAATTATAAAAATTATCTATAGATTGCATTCAGAAGTTAAAGAAGTATATACCTCAGTTGCAAAAGTTTTTGCTTCGCTTGTATGACATCTCAGCTTCATCGTAGGCTCTCACGTAGTCGGATCTAGCCATCTGTCTGATGCCTGGCATGTGGTGTGCCTCCAAAAAGTTAATGTGTCCAAGGACCTCGAAGATTGCATTTAAGCCCATGCCTGAGACATCCTCGACAATACTCGCCCGATTCACTAGTATATCACCTACCTATTCCATTAAATCAATACTTTAGACGAGTTGGAGGAATATATAGCAAGTGTACAAACATTACCTTGTCAGAATTTTGTTCGAGCAATTTTATAATGCTTTTGAGAGCCTTGCATTTCTGAATTGTAGTCTACACATGAATGGCGTATGGACGCCATCTTTGGCACACCTTGGGTTACGGCCGTAATTGTATGTGTTACACGAGTTTCATAATCCTCATCCTCATGTGATAATAAAAATATTGTAATTCACGATACAAAAAGAATAAACAAATATTTTATAATAGCATTAATGTAAAATAAAAGCCTCCGAGCCAAACGCTATGCTGGTGTGCCAAAGATGGCGTCCATACGCCATTCATGTGTAGACTACAATTCAGAAATGCAAGGCTCTCAAAAGCATTATAAAATTGCTCGAACAAAACTCTGACAAGGTAATGTTTGTACACTTGCTATATATTCCTCCAACTCGTCTAAAGTATTGATTTAATGGAATAGGTAGGTGATATACTGGTGAATCGGGCGAGTATTGTCGAGGACGTCTCAGGCATGGGCTTAAATGCAATCTTTGAGGTCCTTGGACACATTAACTTTTTGGAGGCACACCACATGCCAGGCATCAGACAGATGGCTAGATCCGACTGCGTGAGAGCCTCCGATGAAGCTGAGATGTCATACAAGCGAGGCAAAAACTTTTGCAACTGAGGTATATATTTCTTTAACTTCTGAATGCAATCTATAGATAATTTTTATAATTGCTTCTTTTTGCATATTAATAGTTGAATTTTAAGATGATTCTTCTTCTTTTTTTTTGGCTATAAATGTTTCCTCTCTGTGTTTTCTCGTGTATGTATATGAACATTGCCCATTTCTTTGAAATGGGTGGAAGGTCAAAACTGTAAAATGAATGCTTAGTTCTCGATCATCATTTAAATGAGAATTTTATAACTCTTGAAATTTGGGCTGTATCTTATTTCACTTCTCATGCTATAGTCAGATTTGTACGTGTGTGTGTATATATATATATATGTATATATATATATATATATATTCATATTATTTTATTTTTGAATAATAATGTACGAAAATGAAAATGCAAACTATTTAACATAATCAGAAAATTAGGTGGCTACCCAAGTATTCTATAATTGTTCCTGCTGAAGAACTCGAGTTATAATTATGGAACGAGAGAAATTAAAGAATTTTTGACAATTTGGAGCGATCCGTAGAAGATATTTTGGATAGCATTTTATTTTTTTAAGGACTTTGGGCTAGAGCAACAGGGATTTTTGATGAAATAGAAAATTTCTTGTTTCGTTTAAACCCTTTTAACTCTCTTTGTACCATAGGATAGAGCAACACATTGGCAAAATAAAGTCTAAACAAGGGCTTTATGAACTACTCGGAACTAAAGTACAAAGAGAGCTCATAGGGTTTAGGCAAAACAAAAAATTATCTAATTCACTAAATAATCCCCTAGCTCTAATCCAAAGTCCAACAGTGAAAATAATATTATCCCAAATGTCGTCTATCAGTTTCTCGAGATTGTCAAAAATCTTTCTATTTCTCTCCAACCAAATTGTTCAAGCTGCTCCCATAACAATCAATTTACATAGCTCCTTCTTTTGTTTCCTATCTCCCCCGAACCACCATTTGATAAGAATCAAATGAGCCCATCTTCTAGGCATAGCACCCCATACTCCAAACATGTTCATAATTCCGTTCTAAATTCCTTTTACAAATTCACGATGAATCAATATATGATTTATAGATTCATTTGCCCTTTCACAAATAATGAAATATGATCGGGAAATGCACCAAAAGGCCTTTCACCAATAAGGCCTTTTCAATTGTAAGAAATTGCAAGCCTTTTCAATTGCAAGAAATTGCAAGTGTTAACTTTCCCCAAAGATACCTACCAAACAGAGACTTTTATTTTTGGGGGAAACCCACCCTTCCAAATGAACTTTAGAGGCTTTTATTTTTGGGGGAAACCCACCTTTCCAAATGAACTTAAATTGAGGGAAGTTGGAATCACAAGGCATATGAACAAGAATATTGAGAAACTATTTGCACGAAAAAGAAATGGATGGGTGACCAGTCCAAACAGTGGCGTAGCTAGGAAATTGATCCAGTAGGGGTAGTGGCGGATCCAGAAATTAATAGTTAAGAGATCACTCATAATAGCTCCCCGCATGGGCAAAATTTTTTTTAGATGGGGCCCATTATCGTATAAAAATTTACTAAATTAAGAGCCGATGTAGCTAATTAGGTTCTCTAGAATTGCTCTCTAGAATGGTGGTAGCTAATTCTAGGGAGCCCACAAAAAATATTCGGTTCTCTTACATTGAATATCTAATTTTCAAACAATTATAAATGGACAGTCAAACAATTATAAATAGATATAGTATGATAGTACATACATCAAATTAACAAAAAATTAGGGCTAAATCGAATTTCACTTTTCGAGAAAAAATAGGCAATAGAAGCAATACCAAAGGAAGCAGCCAGCCATGAGTGCACTAGACTCGACGGAAGTCGTCGGTGAGAGCCAAGGTCCAAGGTCCACGTTGGGTGAGAAGGAGAAGCCGATTAGTCGAGAATGAGAGGCGGGAGCCAGAGAAGCCGAGAACGAGACAAGAGGGAGAAAATCAGAGAAGTCGGCAATTGGCAAACATGCACTAGAACCACGGTGATAGTTAGTTTATCAAAGTGGGTAGAGATGGCCGTCATAATTCATAAAATCTTCCAATCATGTCCATTGTATGGAGTTGGTTTATCTAAAAAATCTAAGACTAAGGGGACACATAGAATATTTATTTCCATTTAAAAAAATAAATAAATAAATTAGAGAATTGAAATTATTATTTATATGTTAGGTTATGGTTTATGATGCACACACTAAATTTAGATTTTATATTTGATTTGAGCTTTCTAAATAAAATAGCACACATTGAAGATAATGACTTATTTCCTATTAATCATCCAACATTGTTCTTTCTATTTGGGATCAAATATATAAACTTCACTTTGAAATTTCATTTGTAACAAAAAAAAAAAAAAGATAATTCCAGTGAGGGCTCACGCCCTCACTGGGCTCACATTGGCTCCGCCAATATGTCCAAACACTATTATTCGAGGAAAGTGGGTCGAAATTAATGGTTTCAAGTAAGCTTGAAAGGGAGATGAATTCTTCAATCTCTATCACTAAGGTTTCTAAAGAAGCCAAGGTTCCAAGATGGGTTGGAGTGGGATGAAGGGGAAACAAGAAATGATTCTCATATCACGTGTAATTATCAAGTTTTACTTCCTATCGTCAGTGAAAGAACAGTAGCTTGGTTGGCTAATTAAACTTCATCAATACAAACGTCAAAATTTGAGCCAAAATAAAAACAGTGGAGAGTATAAAAATTTCATGGTTATTAATGAATCCTCAAAATGTTAAAATTTTTTCAATTATGTGGTATCAGAGCAACTGAACTTGGCGCATAAAGAGCCTTCCTTGATGTTTTTGAAAAGGCGATCGACTATGCATTGCCTATTTATCCATAGCCACCAACTAGTCAAGTGTTATGTGAAAAAACAATGCTCCAATGCCCCATTTTCGACATTAAACATCATCACTTCTTCACACCCACCATTGCTCCAGATGATGAAAGAAATTGAAATCCTTGTCGCTCAAAACCCACATAAATTCCCTATACAAATAGGCAGAGAAGGGTGGTTAAACGGGTGAGGAAACTTGATATTAAGGATCTTATTCACTTTAAACCCTACTTGATCCCAACCCTAAATCTCAAGCTTTCATGGGAAATGCTGTCGCAAAGGATGAAGTAGGTGAAACATTGACGAAGAAGAGGAAAATGGTAATTGACTTGCTGGATAAAGCTCTGGATTTGCTATTGCTTGATAAGATTTTCTCTTGGCTAGTGTTTTGGATCTCTCTTTTCTGTAATGCCCAGCTGGAGGCCTATCTCTTACCTGTTTTTCTTATTTCTGTGTCCTAGATTTGTAGTAGTTGGGCCTCTTTTTTTGATTTTGGGACTCATCTCCTTTGGATGCAAGGGTGAGTTCCCTTCTGCCCTTCATGGGATATTTTGATGCTCATTTTGCAAGAATAATCCTGAGATTTGGAAGCAATTGCATTATATGTTTATTTTTTAATTTGGAGGCCCTTAAGTGAAATCTTATGAGAGACTCTTGTGAAAAATAATTTTTCTTCTGTAAAAACTATATATAGTAATTTCAAATATTAAAAAAATACTAAATAAAGTTTTCAAAGTTACAATAATAATAATATAAAATGTCAAGTTCCTTCAAAAAAAAAAAAAAAAGAAGCCAAGAGATTACTTCAAATCTAGCCTTCTACTATTTTTAAATGAAAAATTAGCAATTAAACTATTACAGACTTAAACCTTGGGCCATTTATATTTAAGAGGCTCTAAACGGCTACTTAAGTTGCGTAGGCTTAGAACCAGCCCTGCCATTGTGAGTGTTTGTAAGCGTTCTACTTCTACCATATATTAATATAAGGGCTTGTTCTATACACAATAAATTTTACTGACTTTCACTAACATTTTCTCTCTCATTATTTTCAGTCACTTATATAATTATTTTACATTTTTAATATATTTTTTCCAATTTTTAACAACAAATCAAATACGTCATTCGAGTAAATCAAAAATATTTTGTGTAGAACAAGGCCTAAGTTTGTTTGTGTTAACAAAAATAAAAAATAAAAATTTTGTTTTCACAAAGTGCATTGAAGAAGTCTCTACCAATGATGGATCGAGTAGAATAATCTTCACTTGAAGATACAACTCTCCTCTCTCCCACTTAGGTTGTCGGATCTGGTGATGCATTTCAAATAGGACATGCATTTTGAAAATCACGTCCCCAAATTTCTTCCGACATCTATCAATAGAATGTCTAGTGCCATGACAAAAAGAGTAGGTTTTAGTAGATCGCGAGGTTGCCCTTGTAGCAACTAATGTAGAAGTATTCAACACCCATATTTAGTTGTCTCTGCTCCTTGCGACGAACGTTCGAAAACACTCCTTGAGACTCGGACGAGGAGAAGTACCCAAGACATGGCTACTCACTTGATCTCAACCGTGATCATGCCCAGCAAGAAACATATAAACTCTATCTTCGGTTGTGCACTTGCTTAATGTGCTGACCACTTGGGTTATGCATGATTTGCTTACAGTACTCACTACATAGGAGAAATCATGCTATCACATAGATCAAAGATAGATGGACACACACACCCACACACGTTCACACACTCCATAACCCCACTGAGTGAGAATTGTATTCATACTAGTTTTGTATTCACCGACGACAAAACACCATCAAATCATAAAGCTTTCAAGACTAGATTTAAGGTATTCATACTAACAATAACCAAAGATGGAGGCTCAGTGAGAATTGTAGAAAGAACGAGATCATGGAACTATCAGATTTTGTTAACAATAGATGCGGCTTTATGGCTAGCAGAATCGACAGGAGTATTGTGCAACACCAGGAATCCATTGAAATTTAAGAAGCAATTCAGAAATAATGCTATGAGTCTATGGATGGAATACTTCAAGAATGATAGAGGTGAGTTCCTGAAAATCTCCACTTTAAAGAACAGCTTGGTGAGGAGTATCATTGTCCCTTCGGAGGAGTGTATGGGCTGGAGGAAATTGGAAGATGGTCTAATTGAGGTAATTGGGAGGAAAATGATGCAGTCAAGACAGGCTTTCCAATCAAAGCAGAAGAGAGAAATACCTGTGGTTTCAACAATGAGATCATGGGCCAGTGTAGTTAAAGACCAGGGTAAAGAGAAACACAGAGCAAGTGCACTAAACATACCCCTTCTTCCTCCTACTGGCAATGTGCATTTACAATATTTTCAACCAAACACGGTAATTGATCCCATTTAATTTAACATTAATGGGAGAAGAAGTCTCTTGAATTGTAATAGAAGGTGTTGTCTTATTTTTAGCCATTTTCCCCGACCTAGTTTAACACCAAGACTAGTAACAGTGCAAATACACAACTGGAGCTAACAATAGCACAAATAAGAGCAAAACTAGCTCTTAAACCAACTGAAAAAACCCTAAGGGTGTGTTTGATTGTAAAGCCGGAAAATAGTTGGAAGGAAAATATTTTTCGGGTAAATGAATTCCAGGTAAATGTTTTCCAGGAAAAATAGGTGTTTGATTATATTAATTTGTAAGTTAGAAAATAGTGTTTTCCTTATTTTTATGTTTTTTCATGAAATTTGATCATTTTTCTTATCTTTATTGTTAAAACAAATTGTCCATTAAAAAAAATCAATTTTTTTCCTGGAAAACTAAAATCTGACCAAGTGGTAGGAGTCCTTTTTCCTTGGAAAGCTTGAAAATGTGGTCACGTGAGGAAAACAATGGAATAAGTTTTCCAAGAAAATTGAAAGCTGCCAAACATGATTTTCCAGGAAAAATGTCCAACTTTTCCATTTTCCAACTAAAACATTGGCAATCAAGCAGAGCCTAAAAGATACTTATCCAGGTCCTAAAACGTGAAAAAAAATCCAAATACTACTCAATTCAAGAGAATATGAACAACGTGGACCAAAAGAAGGAAAATTTGGACAAACCCTAACTTGCTTGGTGGTGGAATTGACTTACCGGACATTGTCGGAAATGGTTTGAACCAAGAGCAATTCGCACATGACCCAAGAGCTAAAGATGGTTGCACGATCTGACTTGGAGGTCGCCGGTGACAGGGCATGTTAGCGACGGCGTCGAAGAGGCTCACCAAAGAGGTCAGATAAGGGAAAAAGTTGACATTTTATTCCATTAGAGTTGTTATATACAAGATACAACAGATAATTACACTTTAGTCCGTAACTACATAAACCTATTATTTAAGTTCAAATAAGCTTGTTTATCCAACCCTGTTATTCGAAGACAATGATGAAATTAAAGGATAGGAAAACTTGGCAGAATTTACAAAGAATAAACGGTCAATACAATTTCGGGAGGAAGAAGATATGATCGTGTCTTTTGAAGAAGAAAGACAAATATGAATTTTCGTTATTGAAAGAAACACCAAATGCTTTGGATGTTGATATAGAAGCCGAATTGGGGCAGTTTGAAGAATACAAAGAAACTATGGAGAAGCAAAGGTCCTTCTTTGAAGATCATGAGGAGGAACTAAGTGCTGAGGTAGAATATGCATCCGAAACAAAACCAGAAAATAAACACGGAGTGTCTGAAGATATTGGAGGTTTATTTTCGGAGCTGAACGGGCTTTGGCAAAGGGAACAGTGATCAAGGCACTAGACCTAAAGAACCAGCATACTGAAACATTAAGAGGACCACATATTCCACATGAAATCATAAGCAGAAGACAACCTGGTGAGTTCGTTTCAACTTTCCCTATGAATTCAACTACTATTTATCGTGTTCCTTAAATCCAAAGAGTACAGAGGTGGGCATTAATCTAAAAGAGGAAAGGATTGAGAACATCGTGAGTACACTGGGTTGTGTTAAGGATGCTTGGCCACTAAACTATCTTGGACTACCTTTTGGGGAGAATCCTAATGCGACTTCTTTTTGGGAACCGATAGTTGAAAGGGTGGCTAGAAGGGTAGAAGGTTGACATAAAGGTTGTTTATCTAGATGGGGAATACTTGTACTCTTTCAAGTGGTTTTGGAAAGTATCCCTCCATATTTCATGTCAACTTTCAAATGTCGATAAAAGTGGTAAAGTTGATTGAAAAGATGATGAGAGACTCTTTTTGGAAACGTAAAGGTGAGAGTCTTAGTGATCATTTGGTCAAGTGGGAAATGGTTACGAGACCAAAGTAATATGGTGGATCAGGGATAAGCAACTTATATTTGAATAACTTAGCATTGTTAGGCAAGTGGCTTTGGCGTTTCCCCATTAAATCAGATTCACTTTGGCACTCCATCATCCTCAATCGCTATGGTCTTCATTCAAAAGGACAGGATGCAAATATTGGCGTTAACTTCACTCATTAGGCACCAAGGAATTCCATTGCAAGAGTTTGAGATAAATTCCTAGAAGGCACCAAATTTATTGTTGATATGGGTGACCAAATACAGTTTTGGCCAGACAAATGGGTGGGTGATCTAACTCTTCAAGAGTTGTTTCCCCGTTTGTTTTGACTATTCAACAATAAAAATTCGACTATAAATGATGTAGTCTCTTTCCCATCTTACTCCAATCCGGCTCAGAATCTTGAGTTCCTCGGGAACTTTAGTGATAGAGACATTGATGATTTCACCTCACTCTTAAGGATACTCGAAACGACCAAAATTGATCCATTTATTGCGGATAAAAGAATTTGGAGGGGTTACCGGTCTGGTTCTTCTTTCTTTTATGACATCCATCTAGTGAACCTAGTTTCACTCGGTTCACATTCATTTGAAAGGGTGTGGTACCTTCAAAAACCGAAGTTTTTGCTTGGTTGGTCTCTTTGGGAAAAGGTAAATACTTGACTTGTTACAATTGAAAAAGCCTTATTTATACATTTCCCCCTCTTATTGCATTTTCATTATGCATTGAAAGGAGAATGAAAATATTGATCACGTTCTAATTCAATGTGATTTTGCTAAAGGGGTAGGGGCAGAATTTTGTACAGTTTCAGTGTATTTGGTCCTCTCCCAAGAAGACAGCGATTTGATTATCATCAAACGGTCTTTTGGGATAATAGTAAACAAAAAAAGGAGCTTTGGAAAATGATCGTGATGGCAGCAGCATGGGTAATTTGGACAGAAATAAATCGAAGGATATTCGATGATTTGGAGCGCTCTTTAGAAGACATTTGGATAGTATCATTTTCTTTACAGGATTATGGGCGAGAGTTGTTGAGATTTTCAATGACCTTGAGAACTTTTTATTCCACCTTAACCCCATTAACTCTTTGTGTACTATTGTTTCAAGTATCACCTAGTTTTTCCCTTGATTTGGCTGTTAAAATTTGTCTTTTTTTTTATATAAGAAACAGTACTTTTATAAAGAATCGAAGTAACGATAAATTACAAAAGGCAAAAGTGGATAAGTCATCCACACAAAACTATCAACAAGATACTAACAAGTGTAAAAAAACCAATAACCCCAAGAATTATGGGCTGTTGGATACAATAGTACAAAGAGAACTAAAAGGATCTAAACGAAATAAGTAATTTTCTAAATCACTAGGAGTCCCCGCGGCTCTAGTCCATAATCCCGTGAAAAAAATGATGTTATCCCAAATTTCGTCTAAAGACCGCTCCACATTCTCAAAGATCCTTTGATTTCTCTCCGTCCATATTGACCAAACTGCTGCCATAACAATCATTTTCCATAACTTCTTCTTCAACTTTCTGTTTCCTCGAAAAGACCATGTGATGAGAATCAACTCAGCCCATCTTTTTGGTAATACACTCACTTCGCCGAATAAACACAGAGTCCTGCCCCAAATATTTCTAGCAAAATCACAATGCATTAAGACATGGTCAATGTTTTCTTCCGCTTTCCTACACATTATACAACATGAGGGAGAGATGCACAAAAAAAGCCTTTTCAATTGTAACAAATCACAAGTCTTTACCTTTCTCAAACAAACCAACCACGCAAAAACTTTTACTTTTGAAGGTACCACTCTTCCAAATGAAATTAAATTGGGGAAAAATAGGGCCACATAATGGGTGAAGGAGTGCGTAGAAGAAAGATATACAAGAAAACCCGCCCGAAGGATGGCCAGTCCACACTCTCTTATCAGGGGATGATGTGTCTATGTGGGTGGCTTCAAGAAGGCTGAGAAGAGAAATGAATTCTTCAAAGTCTCTATCACTTAAATTTCTAGAAAACTCAAGGTTCCACACTTGGGTTAGAGGGAGATGGGGAGTAACTACATCACAAATGAGAGCATTTTTGTTGTTTGATATTCGGAATAAATGGGGATACGCCTCTTGAAGAATATGGTAACCAACACATTTGTCAAGCCAAAATCGGATTTTATCACCTTTACCCACTACAAATTTGGCATTTTCCACAAATTTATCCCAAACTCTTGCAATTGATCTCCATGGTGCCCGAAGAGTGGAGTTAACTTCAGTGATTGCGTCCCATCCATTTGAATGAAGATCATACCGGCTAAGAATGATAGAATGCCAAAGTGAGTCCGATTCATTGGGGAATCGCCATAATCATTTCCCTAGTAGGGCCAAGTTCTCCAAATGTAGATTACCTATTCCCAAACCACCATATTGTTTTGGTTTTGTAGCAATATCCCACCTGACCAAATGGTCACTATGTAGATCACCTTTCCCTTCCCAAAAAAAGTCTCTCATCACTTTCTCTATCACTTTCACCACTTTAATAAGCATCTTGAAAATTGACATAAAATATATAGGAATGCTTTGCAAAACTGCTTGCAAAAGGACAAGTCTCCCTCCCCTTGATAAACAACCTTTATGCCACCCTTCTAATCTTCTAGCTATTCTTTCAATCACTAGGTCCCAAAAAGATGACGCATTTGGATTGCCCCCCAACGGTAGTCCAAGTTAGTTTAGGGGCCATGTTCCTTTCACACAACCCAACTTTTTGGCTAAGTTCCCAATTCTCTCCTCCTTCAAGTTAAGTCCCACCACCATGCTTTTAGCCATATTTAGCTTTAGCCCTACAGTTCTTGAAAAAATGTCCAAAATTTCCAATAGGTTTCCAATGCTCTCATCTTTGTTCTCCATGAAAAAAATGCTATCATCTGCAAACTGGAGATGAGACACCCTCACATTATTTCTTCCGATCTTAAAACCATGAATCACCTCCTTTTCACAAGCCTTATTCACAAATCTGCTCAACACATCTCCCATTCGGATGAATAAAAATGGTAATAGTGGATCCCCTTGTCTTAATCCTCTTGAGGCACCAAATTTGCCTTTTGGTTTACCATTGATCATCATCCAGAAATTTGTCGATGACAAGCAACCCCATATCCATTTTCTCCATCTTACTCTGAACCCTTTCTTTTCTAACACAAAATCAAGAAATTACTAATTTACATGATCATAAGCCTTTTCAAAGTCAATCCTGAAGACCACACCTTCTTTCTTTTTCACCCTATATTCCTCTACAATTTCATTTGCAATCAAGACTAAGTCCAAAATTTGATGCCCTTTGACGAAAGCACTTTGGGCATTATCAATTGTATCTTTCAAGGCTTCCCTTAATCTCAGAGATAGGACTTTAGCCGAGATTTTGTATAAAGATGAGACCAAGCTAATTGGGCAAAAGTCCTTAATTGAGACTGAATTCAACTTTTTAGGGATTAAGCATATAAGTATTTCATTTACCCTCGCATTCACAATCCCGTCCTCATAAAACTCCGTGAACACATTCATCATGTCCTCTTTTACTACCTCCCATTCTTCTTGTAAAACCGCCAAAGAGAAACCATCTGGGCCCGGTGCTTTGTCTCCTTCACAACTAAAAAGAGCATGTTTCACTGCTTCCTCTTTGAATGGCTCCTCCAATTTCATCTTGCATTCCGGGTCAGTTCTTGCCCAATCTAATCCTTCTACTCCTGAACTAACAATGTCCTCCTTTTTGAAGAGGTTCTCAAAAAAATCCAACACTTCATGGACAATTTCCTTCTCTGTGTGCAAGATCACCCCAGTTCTACTCTCAATTTTGTTGATTAGGTTGTTTGTCCTTTTTTCTCTTGTTATCTTGTAGGTGGATGGCTTGTCCACTCTTTAGGTTGTATTCCTTTAAAGCTTTTATTATAAATAAAAGCTCCGTTTCTTTAAAAAAAAAAAATGAAACATATGTGCATCTAAGGTGTGTGCTATATGTAGTGTTCAGATAATATATTTGATATATGCTATGGAAGAAGGTAATTACCTCAGCCTTGGTGTCGATGTCGGACTGAGGCGCAGTCGTATAGAAAATAAAATAATTTTAGATATATTGGATAGTTGCTATGATAATCTAGCATGTTGAGACTAATTTTTGTATTAAAATTTGTCTGATTTGCTGGAAGTGGAGTAAAACTGAGGATGGTCTTGCTATTTGACGGCCTTTTCGAAGGTTGTAAAAAATTTTCATATGGTAATAGAAGGTGGAGATTTACTTTCTTGGTGAAGACAAATAATTAAGTGTCAATCAGACAATGAATCGCTTTAATATGTTGCATATTCTTGTGCCATTGGGACTTATTTAGTTGGTTGCTGGGATAGAAAATCTAATTAATTAGATAAGCACACTTTGTTCAAGGCTAAGAGCCAGTTGGACTGGCGGTCAAAATGAAGTCCGATGTAATCAATCGTTTGATATTGGGCATTTTTAGCATGGTTGCAGAATAAAAGTCTGCGTTCGTTTTATTTTTCTTGATATATATGAGGGGACGGACTGATAGAAATATTTATTGTTACCTAATAGCATGAGTACACTACCTAAGTTACTTTGTGGGGTAGAAACTTGTAGTGCTGTAGTAGTTATAGCATCAGTAAATTATCTAGTTGCATTGTGGTGCAGTGTCTTGTAGTGCTTCAGTTATCAATTTGGCAAACTATAGCATTTAAATGAAGGTTTTTTATGGCAGGAGTACAGAAGCCTTTCATGTGAATATTCTGGGTATTGTAAAGTAATCTAGCTTCTGCCTTCACATTCAAACTAAAGTAATTTTTAATTTCATTCTTCATGGATCTGGCCCTTTTTAACTAAAGCAATGAAGCGTTGCATGAGAATTTAAGTAAGGATTAAGATTCCAGTTTATTGTTCGTAAGTATATTTCCTCCAGCAGATCCATTCATAATCTGGGATTATGTTCTAATATTTGACTGCTTTTAATTTGTGGAACATATTTGTATATTATTACTCTGACGATGATGAAGATAGGCTGTTGGTATATATATTAATGCAGACGCCCATGTCAATTTCATGCCTGTTTAAATTTTATGCCTCACACATAATCATTGATTCTGACTTGAGGTTAGATTAATTAATTGATTCAAATATGTTCCCATGTTATGACTCGAATGGAACTGTTTCTGATTGGTCTATGTATTGTGTTCATAATTGGTAAATGTCATGTTCCTTGACCAATTAGAGAATTGAACCGTATATGTCTAGTGATCAGCTCATTAAATACTAAAGTTGAAAGTTTAATTGATTGTATAATTGATTTGAAATTATTTACATAAGCAATTTGGTGCTTATCATTTCAGAATTTATGGCAAGAGTACGGAATAGATGGCTAAATTTGTGTTGTGTCATGTTGCACGTTCCACATTACATAAATCTGGTAGCTACCTATAATGAAGACTGCGTTGTGAAATTGTGAAGCCAAGACACGATAGCCAATCTATTAGTATTAATATTTTACCTTTTCAAGAAAGCAACAGTGGATTCACCATGTTTTAAATTTTACTAGGGAATTAAGATTTTCATAAATAAATTTGTAGACTTAATGAAGATTTCATAAACTAAATGAAGCATCTGGTTTCAATTACCATAGCAATTATATCTTGCTTATGGTCCTATAGATATTTTAGCAAAATATACTGCTAATAGTTAAGGCAATTAGGCATGTGAAATAGAAAGTGTATTTTTATTTGAACGAGTTGGCGATGGCTTGTGTGAGTTTTGCCCATTAGCAAACATCCGGGAGAGCCTTTAGGAATTACATAGAAGTTGCTTAATTGAGCTGTTAGCTTTGTCACGAGACTTAGTTCCATATTTATAGGGTTTTTTTTTTTTTTTTTTTTTTTTTTTTGGGGGAATTTCGACCACCTCCCCCAATAACCACTCCCTCCTCGTCTCGTGCCACAGCCCCTACACCAAATTCCCCTGAGTCCCCTCAAACTGAGAAGCCAATGTTAAGTTTTGAGACCATACCCCCATTGGCTTATGGTATTGCCTTTTCAGATCTTATTAGATGAATCGAATGGTAGATTAAGAAACTCAAATGCGTTCAACTTGGAGCATGATAGGATCCTATAGCAACCCAAGAATGGCAAAAGACACGATTATGATTATGCATCTAAATGGAGGCTAAGGGTATGATATTGTCTCCCTGTCCAAGGTAGCATGAGTTGTACCAAATCTGTGACATTGTCTGTTTGTTTGAATGAATTGTACAGGTAGAATCAAATACTAAGAGCTAGTTTAGCACATTTAAAAATAAATAAATAAATAAAATAAAGCCATTTTCTCCATTATCAGTTTTAATAGCCAATTTATTGACGTGATTTTTATTTATTTATTTATTTATTTTATACAACATGTTCAAAATTCCCTTCTCTTTTTTCCCCCCTAAAATCACTTTACGTAAAAAGGTCAAGAGAGAGCAAGCCTCAGGGAAATTTATGCAAGGAACTTTTGAATTACCAAAGGCCATGTTATTCATCCAATTTTAATTCATTTCTTCCAAATTTAAATTTGGTCGATCCAATTGTATTCATATATCTCGTAGGACATACATGTACTACACAAATATCACCATTCAACTTCACTTATTCTATCTCTTGTTTCACATAAAAATGCATAAAACCATGAATTCTAACTGGCGCTAAATTGCACAATTAAGTCGAAAACAGATTTTACACCAAAATCCAAACTAAAATGCAAAATAAAAGAACATGCTAAGGACTAACTTTTAATGCACTAGTATGGTGATTTTCATACATTTCAGCAACCCTCATAGATTGCTAACACTAGTCCCCGAGAATAATAAAGAATATGTGGAGTCTATTGATCCATACATGCAAGCTTACTTTTTCTTTCATTAATAAGATATTTAGCTGCTGTTTGGTTCCTGAGATTTTGAATCTACTCACATACAGGATTGTAGGTCACAATCAAAGGCATAACATAATACACCATAGGGTTCTAGGTGAGATGCTTAGTGTACTCTTATTAAGACATTCAAAATCATTCTGAACTCTGATACCCATCTTTAATTGCTATAATTAACCCTCTAACATTGTATGACATCAATTGCATATATATTGGCGTGTTTGTCTAGGAGTTAATGTAGTAAGCATACTCGACATAAATAAAGGGGGTAGTTTTCTTTAACTTCAGTTATTTCAAACTACAATTATGTAACCTTGGATTGAAAATCCAAAAACTTCTATTGCTCTATGTGAGTATGTGTAACGCCCCAAAACTTTTTTTGGGCCTTTAAACCATGAAATTAATGACCCAATATGTTTTGGGCCATTTTTATGATATGTTGAAGCCCAAATGGAAATTATAATTAAATTTAAAAATTGGCCCACACTCAAAAACGGGATTTATGTATTTTATCATGATTTTCAGTACATATTGAAATGATCATGGTTTAAAAAAGGCGTAAATGGGTATTGAGGCATTTTCCTTTCATGAGGCGAGGCGCAAGCACCTCACCGTAAACCAAAAAATGTCATAACACAATTGAAATACAAAATAATCTCATAATACTACATAAACAATCTTTAAAATTCACAATAGAAGAATAAAAAGTGTGCAAAGAAACAAAAGAAAAATATATTACGTTTTGTTGGCGAGGTTAGTCAACTATTCCCACGTATCGTTTATGAGAAACACATTTTATTAATGTTCAAGTGGAAAGTGAGTTATCCTCAAGGTAACGCTATTAGAATTTTTATGTGTTCTGGGCCATAAGACTTGAGGCGATGCTGTGAGGCATATGCCTCACACAACTGAGGCGTACGCCTCAATAAACTGCCTCACAATACGAGCCTTGAGGCGTTTTTTGCATGCCTCACTCTGAGGCGGGCCTTAAGGCGGGTTTCAATTGGGTTTTTTAAACCATCAAATGATTCTTCAATTATCACCACATATTAATTATGACATGTGTTAGAATTATATGATTGGTCAACATCTGACTTATGACAAGTTTCTAGCAATCCTATTGGTCCACTAGTATATTGTAATTATCTTAATTAATTGCAAACCTAATTGGATATGCATTCCCATGAGATTTAACTCTATCATAAGATATTATACTTATCTCTATTTTTATTTGAACTCAACCTCTTATCCTATAAATAGAGCTGCTCTCCCATTCATTTTACTCACACATACAAACTACAAAGCAAATCACTCTATATTCGCTTTAGTTCTCTCTCCCTTTCCCATAGTTGTATCTTGGGAGTTCTTGTCTTTGGTTTAAATCAAGGTAAGTACTAAGTACAACCTTATTTACTACGCATTAAATCAAGTTATGTTATAGATCCCCCATATATGTTATAAGTTTGGGATCCCGTGAGTTTAATAGGGCTACACGTGAGGATTCACGACACCCTAAGAAGTCGGGTCTCCTTGCGTCTCTTATGTTATGTTATATTTATGATCAAGTTATGCAAGTTAATGTCGTAGTAATGGGTTTGTATTTATTGAGATTTAATCTCACGCTTCTATATTATGTTTTTTTCAGGTTACTCTTGGTGGAGGGATCTGGATTTTGACTTAGCATGGTGGTGGGCTAATTTTCAAGTTTATTTTATTAGATTGTAGTTATCGTTTCCTTTCCAAACCAGAGTATTTTTCTCAATTATGATTTCTGACTCACTTTGAATAAGAAAGGGTTTCCTAATTTTTATAAATTATGTTTCCAAATATTGGATCCAAAAAGATCAGGGGTATTACATTTGTGCCTCTATATATCTCAGGTTAATACTTAAATTTCACTTACATCTATAGTTATAAACATATATATGACCCACCATATGGCTATCTATTTAACTTGAGAAAATAGCCAAATTCCTTCTTTCGTCTAATAAAAAGAAGAAAACAGAACTCTAACGATGCCAATTCACATAACTTTTCTCTCTACCGTAAATTCATTGAGAAGAATACGTGAAAAGAAAAACCTGCTTGACTTCATTGTCTCGCTCGATCTCGCTTACTTCCGCAAAGAATTGCTTGAGCAGTAAACCATCTGCGGCGGTGAAAGTGTCTCCGATCGGGAATCGATTAGCAAAATATTTGCTTCCTTCACAAAATACAAAAAATGGAAGTCTGTAAAATGTGTTGTTATAACTGACTCAACCTGCATAACGGATAATCAACACCGCGACAATGTTATAACCATACTCCAACACAGAAATCAACACAGCGGCGCAATTCACATCAACAAGCCCAATCGAGGGAAATTATATATATAAAGTGCAGAATCAATTACAGACTCAGACTGAGGTGTGATTCTCATAGGAGAAGGAGAAGAATAACTGGGAAAGAAGGAAGAAGAAGAAGAGAGAGATTCAGACTTGGGAAGAAAGAGAGACGGGGAGGGAGAGAGAACAGCTGAGAGAGAGAATGAGGAAGACAGTATCACGCAGCAAAAACAGACTGACTTTTCCCTCCCTCGGCATGTACCTTGTATAGGTGCTAAGTCGCACTTTATACTACATGACTCCAAGATACCAATTACAACTACAAAATGCTGAGTAAATTAAATACAGGTAATTCATTATTTCTTCTGGGACCTAGCTCAAAACGCAGCCTTTTATACTCTGCTTCCTTACATTAACCACGGTTCTCTTTCTCCGATTTAGATATCTTTGGTATTCAACTCTAGCTGCCCTTGATCTCTTGCTTCTTCTACCTCTGGTGTTGTAACACCCCCCTTCTCAAATGATCCTTGTCCCCAAGGTTCGAATTTTGAAAATTTACTACGAATCCAGTCAGCATTTTCCCATGTGGCTTCCTCCATGGAACTTCCTACCCATCAGATCAACCATCGAAAGTCCGCTTCTCTCCATTTACCATCACACTCCTAGAAGAGAGAATCTTGTCAGAAATAGAGGTGGTCCTTCTTCTTGTACAAGCGAGCAAATTTGTTGTGGAATGGCATCTTAGTCGACTTCATTTTTAGAAGTGATACATGGAAGATAGGATGGATTTTGGAGTTAGCGGTAGATTGAGCTTTGTAGGCTACTTCCCCAATCCTCTCCACCACTTCAAATGGTCCAAAATACTGGCCGAGAGCTTATGGTTCCTCTCGCTCTCAACCCATTGTTGAGTGTAGGGGTGTAGCTTTAAGTATACCCAATTTCCTAGTTCAAATTTCCTCTCAGAGCGATTCTTGTCGGCATAGATTTTCATTCTGGCCCTTGCTTGAGCTAGATTCTCCCTGAGCTCCCTCACCACCCTCTGTCTTTCTTGTAACATTTCATCCACAGCAGCCAACTTGGTTGGCATATAAGGCCCTAAGGCCAAATGAGGGGGGTAATGCCATACAAGGCTTCAAAAGGGGTCATCTTGATGGCTGTGTGATAGGTGGTGTTATACCACCATTCTGCCAAGCTCAACCATTTAGACCATGACTTAGGTTCCTGATGTGCCATACACCTCAAATACATCTCCATACTCTGATTGACCCTCTCAGTCTGCCCATCAGTTTGGGGATGGTATGCAGTGCTGTGTTGCAGTCTAGTTCCCAGCTGAGAAAATAAATCCCTCCAGAATTGGCTGGTGAACACCTTGTCTCTGTCTGAGACAATGCTTTCAGGCATGCCATGTAACTTGAATATATTGTCCAGAAAAGTTCTTGCTATTTTCATAGCAGAGAACGGATGAGTCAAGGCTATGAAATGTGAATATTTTGTGAATCATCAACCACTACCATGATCGTATCAAACTTCCCAGATTTAGGCAACCCTTCAACAAAATCCATAGTAATATGGCTCTACGAGGTTCTCGGTTCAGGTAGGGGTTGAAGTAACCCAGGGTAGGGGACACGCTCTGATTTGCACCGTTGACATGTCTCACACTCCATGACCATCTTTTTGATTTCTTTAGCCATTCCGGCCGATGGAAGAACTGCTTAGACCTATGAATGCTGGCTTGTATGCCCGAATGTCCCCCTTCACATGATTCATGTATCGCAGCTATCACCTTTTTCCTTATATCTCCCTTATCCCCAACATAAATCTTTCCCTGGTTCTTAAGTATCCCATTGATATAGGTATAACCTTCCCCTTGTTAGGCTCCAACAGTGAGTGATTGTATAAGTTCCTCGGCATTCTCGATCACCAAGATAACTTTCCATGACCTCCCTCATCCATAAAGGAGTGACAGAGATGCTAGACACTCCCCCTTCACGCTCATCCTTCCTTGATAAGGCATCAGCACAAGGTTTTCTGCTCCTTTTTGTATCAGATTTCATAGCTTAACCCCAACAATTTGGTGAGCCATTTCTGCAGAAGGTGTTGTGATTCTTTGTTCCAAGAGATATTTAAGTATTGGTGATCAGTTCTTACTATAAAATGATTCCCCTCCAAATAGTGTCGCCATTTGCTCACAGGCTAGAACCCAGTGCCATCAATTCCTTTTCATATATAGACAGTCCAGCTTTGTTGGAGCCACAGATTTCTTGAGATAGGCAATCGGTCGTCCTTCTTGCATTAAAACAGCCCCTAATCCTCCATAGCAAGCATCGGTTTCAATCACAAATGGTCTCGAGAAATGCGGGAAGCTAGGACTGGTGTTACGCACATAGCTTCCTTGAGTGCAATAAATGCTCTCTCACCTCTTCATCCCATCCACAAGCCTCTTTCTTCAATAGTTGTGTCAATGGTTTTGGAGATTGTCCCATAATTCTTGATAAATCTCCTATAATAGCAGTCAATCCCAAAAATCCCTCAACCTCTTGATGGAGTTTGGTCCGGGTCGATTGACCATAGCCTCTACTTTCTTAAGATCCGCATGACCACTCCGGCCTTCTTGATGATGTGACCCAAGTACTCTACTTCCCTTGCCCGAACGATGCACTTACTCCTCTTAGCATAAAGTTGTTGTTCCTCTGCATTTCTAATACTTCTCTCAAATTGTTCACGGTGCTTTTTTGACTCACATTACTATACACTAATATATCGTCAAAGAAAACTAGCACTCCTCTTCTCGAATGTTTCAAATACTTCATTCATCGAGCTTTGGAATGTGGTGGGGCATTGGTGAGCCCAAATGGCATCACTCGAAATTCATAAAGGCCTTCGTGGGTCTTAAAGGTCGCTTTATGGATATCCTCCTCCTTCACTCACGATTTGGTGATATCCTCGCCCAAGCAAATCAATCTTAGAAAACCATTCGCTACCCTTTAATTCATCCAACAAATCTTCCACAAGCGGCATAGGATACTTATCCTTGATAGTCATCCCATTTAGTTGTCGATAGTCTACACAAAACCTCCAAGTGCCATCTCTTTTCTTGACTAGCGAGCGGGGAAGCAAAAGGGCTACCTTTGGATACGATAATCCCTTGTTCCAACATCTCCCTTACCAACCTCTCAATTTCGCCTTCAACATAGGGACACTGTAGGGTCTTTTTGCAAAACGACCGTGCTCCTTCTTGTAAAGGTATGTGGTGATCATGAGTTCGGACTTGGGGTCGTCCATTGGGTTCAACAAACACCTTCGCAAACTGGTCCACTACTTCTTGAATTTCCCCTGGTACTGCAGGATGTTCCCCTCCCTCGGTCATACTGATTTGTGCCCATATTCCGTAAGTTTGGTGTTGTGCCGCCTTGTCAAGCTCCATACTAGTTAAGATGTTCCCTCCATAACAGAGTTGCGGCTCAGAGGATTATGTGTTCACCCTTGTGAGTGAACTCAACGCTTCCCTTGGCAAAGGCGAACATAACAGGGTCAAATTGGCTCAACCAATCTACTCCAAGCACCATGTCACTACCTCCCAACCTTAACACTCTCATTGGGTATTGAAACTCCCAGTGCATCACCCAACAAAGAGGGTTACACATAGCAACGCCGGTTATGAATTCTCCATTGGCCACTCTCACATGCACAGGGTGTCTCTTTCAATTTCCACTTCAGTGTGTCCTGATTAGTTTTTCATCCACAAAACTATTGATGCTCCCGCTATCAATAAGGATTGAAACTTTCCTTCCCTTGATGCAACACGGGATCCCGATTGTTCCCATGCTTCCGAAATCAATGCCCTCAAGGAAATCTCCATCACTTCTTCCTCCGGTGAGTCCACTATCTCATCATTTCTTCCAAACTCCTGCCCGTCAGTCATTTCCATCAAGTTACCATCTTCGTCAAGTAGCATCAAATTCAAGTTGACTTATTTTTGCACACATGCCCAACATGGAACCTCTCATCACATTTGAAACACAAGCCTAGTTTAATTTTTTCCTCTCTTTCTTTCTAGGTGAGGGCTTTGAACTTGCTTTGGGGTCTAGCTTCTTGGTGTGTAAGGGTCCTCACAGCCGAGGGTTGGTCGCTTGTGGGATGTCGGGGGTTTGTGTTGTGGGCTGGTCCATTTGTAGGGCTGGTTAAGCTTTAGGTTTCTTTGTGAGGGGTGGATGATCTGGAAAGTTGTTCCAACCAAATAGGCAAGGGTCAAGCATTTATCCAGGGTTTTGGGTTCCAAGGCTGTGACCATCTTGGCAATCTCTGGTTTAAGCCTAGTCATAAAGGTGGCCATATAATGTGTATCAGTCTGCTCAGGCTCATATTGCATGGCTATAGCCCTTCGTGTTTCAAACTCCTCGATGTAATCCTCCACAAAACCCTCCTGCTTAATCATTCCAAACTCCCCCACCAGTTCAATCACTGACTTATCTGAGAACTTTGTAAATGTTGCTGTGGACAATTCTTGCCAAGTGGCTCCAGGGTTCCTAATGATATAGCCTGAGAACCAGGCATCTGCTTTCCCCTTCAAATAATTCTGAGCCGTAGTTACTTTCTCCACTTCGTCAACCTGGTAGGTGAGGAAATACTTCTCAGCCTTTCTAACCCATTCCCTCGGAGCTTCTCCATCAAAGCTTGGGAAGTCCAGCCTTGGGCCTCTAGCCGTGTTTCTCCCCTCTCCACCCCCTGGACCGTTGTTGTTATACTCCAAATCCCCTTTCTTTGGGCTACCCAGAATCCCTTTTGTGTTTGTATGAGGTCCACTGGTTTCAGGGGTCTTGTCCAATTTGGCACTGATTGACATTAACACTAAGTATATGCCCTCAATCCTCTGGTTCTGTAAGGAATTAGTGTCACGTATTTCCCGTATGGTTTGTTCAAGAGGATCGTATTTAGAGGTCATCATGTTCATATCAGTAACCACTTGATTAACCATCTCCTTCAATGCATCCATCTCTTGCCTCATCTCTTTCTGTGCTTCATCCAAAATCTTAAACCTCGTTCCCTCGGCCATGGGTAACCTTGCTCTGATACCAAATGTTATAACCCAACCTGCATTACGGATAATCAACACCGCGACAATGTTATAAATCCAGGACTCCAACACGAGAAATCAACACAATGCGCAATTCACATCAACAAGCCCAATCGAGGGAAATTATATATATAAAGTGCGGAATCAATTACTGATTCAGGCGAGGTGTGATTCTCATAGGAGAAGGAGAAGAATAAGCGGGAAAGAAGGAAGAAGAAGAGAGAGATTGAGACTTGGGAAGAAAGAGAGACGGGGAGGGAGAGAGAACAGCTGAGAGAGAGAATGAAGAAGACAGTATCACGCGGCAAAAACAGACTGACTTTTCCCTCCCTCGGCATGTACCTTGTATAGGTGCTAAGTCGCACTTTATACTACACGACTCCAAGATACCAATTACAATTACAAAATGCTGAGTAAATTAAATACAGGTAATTCATTATTTCTTCTGGGACCCAGCTCAAAACGCAGCCTTTTATACTCTGCTTCCTTCTGTTAACTTCTGGTTCTCTTCCTCCGATTTCGTATACTGGTATTCAACTCTGGCTACCCTTGATCTCTTGCTTCTTCTACCTCTGGTGTTGTAACATGTGTCTTATTATTAAGGGGAAATTAGACGGAGAAATACATTGTCCATTTCAAAAATTTTAAATCTACGCTGTTTTGCAAGATTTTCAGCCTTTCCTCTTCAAAAAGAAAACGATTTTCGGAATTAAGAAGGTTACACTGCAAAATCGAGCCGATCTATAAAAAAACTGATGGTAATTGAAAATGGTGATGATTTATATAAATTGAATTGAAGGGAATTACAACTTATAAACTAAACCCCACCCCACCGTCTGGATTTTGTTATGAACAGCAAGATTTTCAGCCTTTCCTCTTCAAAAAGAAAGCGATTTTCGGAATTAAGAAGGTTACATTGCAAATTCGGGCCAATCTATCAAACACTGATGGTAATTGGAAATGGTGATGATTTATATAAATTGAATTGAAGGAATTACAACTTATAAACTAAACCCACCCACCAATCGGATTTTGTTATGAACTCGAATTACGAAGAAGGTTAAACTGCAAATTCAGGCCAAACTATCAAAAATTGATAATAATTGAAAGCTGATAATGATGTATAGAGATTGAATTGAACGTAATTACAACTACAAACTAAACCCCACCCCACAATTTGGATTTCGTTATTGAAATAGAATTAAGAAGTTTAAATTGCAAATTAGGCCAAAATATCAAAAATTAATAATAATTGAAAGCGATAATGATTTATATAAATTGAATTGAACGGAATTAAAACTTACAAAGCTGGAAATTATAAGAAAATTTTTTGGTGGGGGCGTGGGTGGGGCGGTGAATCTCGAGAAAAAGGGGGTGGAGGCGAAGATACACCAAAACTGGCTTCTCTCCTCCGCTCGGGACTATGCAGAAGAAGCAAAAGTCGGGCTAACAAATTGGACTCTGGAGGGTAACAAATTGGGCTGCACACATTACTTAAAAGGCCGTGTTAGATCGATCCATGTCCATCTCACGAGTCACGACCTCGAACAACACTTCATTACCTCCATCGCCGATCCATCCGCAGATCGAGGATTTCCGAAAAGTGAGAGCAATGTTGAGATTACCAGGAATGACACATTTTGAACAAAATGTGGGAATCATTACTGTGCCTTGAGAAGAGTTGAGCAGTGAAGAATTCAATGCCTTCAAATTTGAGGTTGTCAAAATCTAAGGATTTTGATGTGTTCTCCAGGTGTCCCCATTAATGACTCATACGTCTTGATAGTGGGGGAGCATAATTAGTAACACATGTCATTGATCCGAGTTATTGTAGGCATCGTAGCGATATCCACTGTAAGCAACAATTATAACTGCAAAATCTGAACACATTCAATAAATGTTGGATTGCTAAATTAATTTATTGTCTATTACAATAGATTGGGTTGGTGGTGGCGATGGTTCAAAGATGGACCCACTGACGAAAACGGATCATGTGAAAGTCACTTTTTCCTAGGAGTGGGTAAAAAATCGGAACCGAACGATTAGAACCAGAACTAAACCAAAGAATCTAAACCGAAAGGAAAACCAAACGGTTCACTTCTAAAAACCAGGAATCGAACCGAAAATCAAGAAATTTTCTGTTTGTTTTGTATTTTTTGTTTTCATTTTCGAAAATATTTTGGTGTTTTCTGTTTTCAATTTTTGTTTTGAGAAAATTGAAAATGCGTTTGGTTTCTTATTTTGAAAAATTATTTTTGAGAAGAGAAAATAGAAAACGTGTTTGGTTTATACTTTTAAAAAAATATAAATTGGTATAATAAAAATTACAAAAAGGTCCTCAAACTATTCAAAATATTCAAACAAGCCCTCATCTTCACCCCACCCCACCCTACGCCACCCTCCCTCTCTCTCTTCAACCAGTCGCCGGCAACTGTGGTGGTGCGAACCACCAACTCTTGGTGGTTCGCACCACCATTAATGGTGGTCGCGAACCACCAACAGGTGGTTCGCGACCACCTGCATAAGTGGTTTCGACCACCAACAGTGGTCGAAACCACCTGTTTATGGTGGTCGACCACCATTAATGGTGGTTGGACCACCAGATCTGGTGGCCGGACCTTGGCGGCGGCGATTGGCGGCGGCGGTTGATGGTGGCCGGCGGTGGTCGGCGGTTATCGGGGATTGAAACGTACCAAAAATAAAATTTGGGACTGAAATATAATAAATGTAAAGTTTAAAATCCGAAAACGCGTTTTCCTTGTTTTCGACATTTAACACTGAAAACGCCAAAAACGTTAAAAAGACGTTTTCGTGTTTTCTATACAAATCTTGAAAACGTTTTCGAAAATGGATTTTCAAAAACAATGAACAGAACACGTTTTTAACATTTTCGAAAACTGAAAACAGAAAATGGGTTGAAAACAATAAAGAGAACGCACCCTTAGATTTGAAAATTTAGCTCACATCTATTTCCTAGTAAATTAATTATTTTTTTTAACAACTAGTAAATTAATTATGTAAATATTTTTATCACCAATTCAACTGAACTGAGCCAAACTTTCTTCTAAAAATCGAGCTCTGCTGTTGTTTACATTGCAATAGTTTCTTGTTTTGCAAGGTAATGCGATTCTGACAATGACAATTTGACGATGACTCTCTTTGCTCATTTGTTTAGGTGGTAAAAACAAAAATCGTTTGAACTTTGCAAAAATCAAGTAAAAAAATGAATCTTAAAATAACACAGGCAGAACCCGGAGCTGGAAGGAAGCTGAGAACCAGGACAGGTGCTTCGTTTGAAAGGAACCGAATGGTTCCATTTCTCAAGGAACTGGAATTTACGGTTCGGTTCCGGGTGACGAACTACCCGGAACCGAACACGAAACGGCCACTCCTATTTTTGCTAACTTTTTTCAATCAACGTGACACCTTTTTATTGTTAGTGCCGTGGATTACTGAATTGACTGCTTGACAATGTATTTGGTGCATGATTTTTTTACGCTTTGTTAACTATCTTAAAAATTACTATATTTCTACGCTGAAGCACTTCTAACCTCATCATTGGAGCCCTAGAATCCAAAGATAACTGCGTCACATCTACACTCTTCGTTCTGCCGCATGCCTCATGGTTCTATTCCTGTCCTCCTTTCTATAACCTTCACTCAAGTAGTTTAAATACCATTTGTACGCTCATTATGCTTTTGACTGAATAATAAGACAGAACTTCAATTCTCGTGCTCATCCTGGTGATTGTTCAATTACTATAGTGAAACCAATGATGCATCATTGTTACTTTATGATAACTTGCCCTTGTGACCCAAAGTAAAAACTACGCTTTCAAACGTTGATCTATTAACTAGTTAGTGCATGAGAAAAATTAGAATTTTTAACACAATGTTGTTGAAAAGGCCTTGTATATTATACCTTGAAGTTTTATTGGATGGTTACCATGGTTAGCTTCTATTTATACTAGCATTCGTCCCCGTGTAGTAATAATTAATTTAAGAGAATTAAATAAAGACTACATGAAATCCTAGGAGTCGTGGGCCGGTTCTTATGTAGAGGCCATTGAGGCCTTCACCTCGGGCGCCACGGTGCAATCTGAGTTAGCCCATTGAGCCATGTTGTCCAATAAAAAAATTAGAAGCCCACACCAAATCAGCAACGAGAGATATTTTTTCTTCCGCATGTAATGTCTCGCTTGAGATTGGTGCGGTGTTGACTCCATCGCTCGGAGTAGTTTGTCGACCAACCGCTTAGCCAAACATCAACCAATTCAACCCAATTTTAAGCCGCCAATTGCAAGAAGAAGATTTTTAATTTTGAATTTTGATTTCCCATCGGCCTTTGGTATCGGTATGTTGCAATTGCAAATGGCAATCTCAATTCCTTTAAATCTTAATCTTAATCTTGTAACTTGTTGTTCTTGTTCTTATTTTAAATTGTAATCTTAATTTTGTTCTTGTAATCTTATTGTAATTTTAAAATTCATATGATAATAATTGATATCCTTTCTTTGAGCAATGGAAATTGGGATTTGGGAATAGCCACCGCATAGATGATTTAATGTTTTGTGTCATTGTATAATGTGATTAGATTTACCCATAGTTATCATAAATTCATAATTCCATATGTAATTTAAATTTCATAGTGTTCTTAAATTTATGCATATTCATAGGAAAATATATGTATATTTATACGTATATGACTATATGTATATGTATAATGTTAATCTATTGGTTATTGTATTGACTAAATGACTGTATTCTATTGTTAAGCAAATTCTGAAATTCATGACTCGTTTAGAAGCCTGTTTATATACTTTATTGCTTTATTATGGAGTTTTAAGTAATACATTATTTGCTTATTATTGTAATGGATAATAGATGTTTATTGACAGGATTTGTTACAAATCACCACTTTCATTTACTCATACTATAATGTCTCTATTTTGAAGTAAGCAATAGTTTGTCATTACTCATTTAATAAATTATTGAAAATAAATGTGGCATTGCCGGCCTATATGAATTTTTCACGGTTGGTTTGCATGAATATAGCCTTGTCGGCTTATATAAATGTCGCCTTATCGACTTATATGTGATCTTTTTACAAGCCAATTAATAATTAGGAGTATGTTTAGAAAAATTTAGATTCTTTGAGGAATTTCTTGCCGAGGCGCTGATTGATGTCTCGCCTCGGGCTATAAAAATCACAGGACCGGCGCTGCCTAGGGTGGAAACAATGAGCGAAGCACGTTGGGCGAAATGTGTGCCAATTAGCGTAGGCAAAAATTTGCAATGAAATAACGAAGTATAGGAAGGTTTATGAACCATTGGATGAACCACCGTTTATTTAACATGACTTAAGGTAAGGACAGTAGAAATGGAATGAGTTCCTTTGGAGCAAAGATTAAATGCTAAGGTAGAAAGCGGAATGAGTTCCTTTGGAGCAAAGATTAAATGCTAAGGTTGAAAAGTTATTATTCGTGAAACGGGCAATTTTTTTCCTTTCAAGTGCTTAAGTGAATGATGTAGTAATAGGTTATTTGCAAAAAAATGTAATGATAACGGAGTTTGATAGAGGCTATAAGGTGAGTATTTCACAATGTACTCTGCTTCGAAGCTATTACAAAAATTGCAGGACAGATGTTTCTCTTGAAAAAGCTATAGGAAGCATATGTTTTCCTCTCCAAAATATGCCTCTTCTTAGTTGAGAAGCCTGTCTCTTCTAACCGTTATATCGTCTTTTGTCCCATCTCATGTAAACAAATTGTCTACTGCAAGTGACTTTGAAATCTCATCATCAACTCAAAATAAGATAAACAAATAGCATATGGAGCTTATTAAGGAAAATAAAATTGTATACCTTTCCTTTTATAGCTCTGTTGGAAATGTTCCATAACAATTGTTCCTTCAATTTGTAAATTGAAAGCAAAATGTCCCTTCAATTGGTTTGTCACGTGTATACAATAACAATAAACTCATGCTTAGCAAGTCTACTGATGGTAAAAAGTTCAAGAAATAAAAGGGTAAATGGCATACCTTGATGATTCAGTCACAAGCGAGTGGAATTCTTGAAAATCTGGTAGCAAACCCCTTTGATTCAATGTAGGCAGGAACCATTCTAAGATTCATTTTTCCTGTAAAATCCATAAATACCCTATTTAACAAGATTAAACACGATCATTGCTTTACGAAATGAAACCACCAATTAAGTGGGGAAATTAGAAGTATTTGGATTGGATTTTGACAAGAAAAGAAACAGTAGGTTAATAGTTATCTATATTTGAGAAACAAAAGGAAAAAATTTTAACGAAGGAAAATAATAGGAATAATCAATATATACAAAAAGGTAAAAGCGATCAATAATACTACTTTCTAATATCAATAAACAAGAAGATATATGAAGGATTAGTTTAGCTTCCATTGCCGATCTTCGATGATCAGTACCATGCTTCTTTTTGGCACAAAGATCTCCTCTGCTAATCTCTTGTGTGTCTCTTTGCATCTTTTGTCATGGTATTATTTTTTCTTACACCTACAATGTCAATAGGATGATGTCAAGAGAATGATAAATGACGAGAAAAAAGAGTAAACACAAAATAATGCAAAACAAAAGGCAGCACTACTTGCAAAAAATGGGTTTTGATTCTAGACAACACTACACCTCCATTGACGGGGTGTAGAGAGACAGAGATCGTATGTTTGGAAAAAAATTTTGGCTATTCGTTTTTAACACTTTACGCATTTCTCCGAACTATTTGAAAGATGTGCAATAAGATGAAATGAAGGGCCAAAAATATAGTCATCTAATGAGATGAGTCAGTTGACATGCATTATATCACAATACGGGATACAGCAAGAGCTGCCATAGTTAAGCAATGTCAATTAACAATTATAAATCACAAAAATAATTGAATATCATAGAATAGTTATCGTTTAGCAAAAGAATGAAGACAACCATATGATAGTTCCATCCTCCAGTAAATAGCCAAGCTATCTCAATTAAGGGCAGGTAAAATTACTAAGGTGGGAGAGTAATTGAATATGATGTTGACATTGTATATTATCAAATGAGATTCAAAAATATCATAACTAAGCCTGGCAAAGGGCAAATAAATCTCCCATCTTTAGTGAATTCAGCATTTTGCTTAATGTGAGTCCATACCAAATCACCTACATGTCCATTATATCTCGAACGAATGAAAAACAAAGATCAATTATTAGCTTAGTTATTTGTATACTTAAAATAAATGTTTCAATTAAAACTTAAAACAAATGTTTCAATTAAACAAAGGCTGCTATCAACTTATAGCAAGAAAAAATTGAAAATAAATATTTCAATTAAACAAAGGCTGCTATCAACTTATAGCAAGAAAAAATTGAAAATAAATATTTCAATTAAACAAAGGTTGTTATCAACTTATAGCACCAAAAAATTGGAACAATGGAAGAAACTTATAGTTTTCATATAGTACATATTAAGACAATCCAGTCAGGACTAAAAAGGGAAAGAAGAGACATACTGTAGATCATAAGAAGTATAAGGAAACATTTTTCCCTCACTATAGCAGGAGAGGAAGCAACATAACTACAAGAAGACGCAGGGAGGTTCAATAAGAATGCAGAGTGAATAATAACTAAGTAAAACCGAGAAAAAGAACCTAATCCACCACACAATGTAGTGTAAGCTACGAATTACAACCCAGTGCCAAATAATAATAATAATAATAATAATAATAATAATAATAATTATTATTATTATTATTATTGGATTTGATCTAGTGTCAGCGGTGGTGCCATAGCTAGCATTTTCGGACACATATGATTTCCGTTTTAAATATCGAAACCAGATTTGGGTCCAACAGTCAAGGAGGAGCTCCAACAGTGGAAAATTTTCGGCTCACGACAGGTGTTAGTCGGTGTGACGATCAAAATTTTGCCATAATTTGGGCCAAAATTTTGACCTGCCGCCACCGATTCCTACGATGTCATCGAAAAATTTTCCAAATTTCTGGAGCTCCTTCTCGACGTAATGGACCCAAATCTGGTTTCGAAATTCAAAATGGAAATCATGTGTCCAAAAATGCTAGCGGTGGTGTCGTAACTATGGCACCACCGCTAGCTTTAACTGCATTGAAGTTTCCTTTTATAAATCTCAAGTGTTAAAAATGAAACATAATAGATTATTGAGGCAGTTTCCGAATAATAAAGAAGTTCGCGAGGGTGCCAAAATACTACTTTAAATTGTTCAAGGATGTTATGTGACACCTCGGAAGCATGGATGCATAAAACGATGGGTAAATTACAAATTTAGTCCCCAACCTTTCCCTAAATTTTTAGCGAAAATTCTCAGGCTCCGCACGGGGAGCCTTTTTTCTTTCCCGCACCACTCACAGCCCCCTGATTATTGTGGGGCCCGGGGCAGTGAGAAAATCCTTCCCTTCGCGGGGACCAGATCATTGCTTATATTTGTAGTTTCATCCCTAACTTTTTTTTTACAATCAGGGCCCCACCTTTCAATAATAGGTGCAATCCATCCCAAATCACTTACTATCTCAATTACATTGTTGCATTGTCTATTGACCTGTTGCAGTAGATTAACCAATTTCCTGCGAAGAAAGTTATTAGGGCATTTATGTCTAAAAAAATCTTCAATTTAACACACCTATGCTAAGGGAGAGACAAACCCCCTATCTCCGTCCCAAGAAACCAATTTCCAGCCATTTTTACAGCTTCAATCCTACACATTTTCAGGCGGAAGTCAATCTCAATCACCAAAATATGACGTAAGGCTCATATATCCTTTGTTATGTGGAACAAAAGTAATAAAATTGTTTCTTTTTCAAAAAAAAAAAAAAAAAAATGATTACAACTTAACACTGGTAAACCGCCTAACTGTGCTGAAGTTGATTTCCCATACATAATAATTCAAGTTAACTTAAGTCCAATATAACTAAGACTTGATACAAACTTCTAAACGCAGACATGACTTCTTGTCGATCTAGTACACATGCACAGAATGCAGGTCTGAACAAACGGACTTCCTAGGCTTGATTCTACCAAAGAAAGCATGGCTCAAATTCAGTGACCACTTCACTGGTCAAAACGACTGCACAACATGCCTCACTTGACCCACCTATCCACCAATCCACCAGTCTTTCTCAAAATCGAAACTTCCTAGAATGTACATGCAATCCTGTACTCATTCCAAAATCCTGGAAAAGTTGTCGTCTGTGAGAATACATAGAGATGTGTGAAAAGGTTATCTTGCATTCATAATACGAAGGCATATATATAATATTTACAATTGTTCTAATGGGCTAGGCCCACTACATCCTAATAACCTAATAACCACAATCAATACAATCTAACACTCCCCCTCAAGCTGGAGCATACAAATTGTAAGTTCCAAGCTTGTTACAAATATAGTTGACCCGAGAACCCCCGAGTGCCTTAGTAAATATATCAGCTAGTTGGTCATTTGATTTGACATGATTAGTGACGATATCCCCTGAAAGAATCTTCTCCCTAATAAAATGACAAATAATCTCAATGTGCTTAGTCCTCTCATGAAACACAGAGTTAGAAGCTATGTGAAGAGCCGCTTGGTTATCACATATCAACTTCATTTGCCAGCACTCTATGAACCTCAGCTCTTGAAGTAATTGTTTCAACCATACAAGCTCGCAGGTAGCCTTAGCCATAGCTCGGTATTCGGCCTCAGCTGTGGACAAAGCAACCACTGATTGCTTCTTGCTCCTCCAAGACACTAAATTTCCAACAAAGACGCATATCCGATGGTCGAAAGTGTCTATCGTGTGGGCTACTCGCCTAATCAAGATCTCAATATCCAATCACTTGATGTGTCCTTTGTCTTCATAAAGTAAACCTTTACCTGGCGCTTTCTTGATGTAACGCAGAACACGAATGGCGGCATCCCAATGACTGTCATACGGAGCACTTAGGAACTGGCTCAAAACACTCATGACGAATGAAATATCCGGACGAGTGACGGTGAGGTAGCTAAGTTTCCCAATGAGCCTCCGTATCGACTAGTGGTCCGATAAGGGCTCCCCTGGCAAGGAAGAAGTTTGACATTGGATCCATTGGGGTTCTCGCAGGTTTGCAGTTTGACATACCTGTCTCTTCCAGAATATCGAGGGCATACTTTCTTTGAGAAATAAGAACACCATGTTGGGACTGAGCAACTTCTATTCCCAAAAAGTACTTGAGTTTTCCCATATCTTTGGTCTCAAAGTGATGAAGCAAATGCTGCTTTAGCCTTCGTATGCCTTCCCGGTCATTCCCGGTAATGACAATGTCATCAACATAAACAACCAAGTAGATGCAACAATCAGAAGATGAGTGGTAATAAAATACCGAATGATCAACTTCACTACGAGTCATGCCAAACCATGAACGATCGAACTAAAACGCCCAAACCAAGCCCGCGGAGATTGTTTCAATCCATAGAGAGAGCGCCGGCGCTACATACCAGCCTGCACTCCCCCGAGCAACAAACCCAAGTGGTTGCTCCATATAGACCTCTTCACGTAGATCGCCATGAAGAAAGGCATTCTTAACATCCAACTGATAAAGAGGCCAGTGACGCATGGCAGCAATAGAGAGGAGGAGACGAACGGAGGACATCTTAGCAACCGGAGAGAAGGTATCACTATAATCAAGGCCGATCTGGGTGTAGCCTTTACGCAACAAGACGGGCTTTCAACCGGTCAATCGCCATCGGGACCAACTTTGACCGTGTAAACCCAACGACAACCCACGGTAGATTTACCAGAGGAAGGGGGACCAAATCCCATGTAACGGCATTTATGCAAATAGACATCTCATCAACCATAGCCTGACGCCACCCTGGATGCGAGAGAGCCTCGACAATGCATCTAGGTATGGAAAGCGAAGACAAGGACGACACAAATGCACTTTATATGATGGAGACAAGCGGCGTAATCGACAAAATTATATATAGGATAAGGATTACGAGTAGAACGAGTACCTTTACGCTCATAATGGGGCGATCCAAGTCGGGATCGGGATCTGGAGGTGCAACCGGAGTAGAAGGCGAATCCGACGGGCCAGAGGAAACAACGGGCTCGGGGGACGGACACGAGACAGGCTCAGGTGTCGGAGCAGAGGTGGACACACTGAGCGGGTCCCGTGGCGGCTCAGTGGCAGGCCGAGGTCGGCGATGGTAAGTGATTAGAGGAGGCGGTGAGTCGACAGTAGGTGCCACATGATCAAGAGAGGAGGTATCTTGTAAATGAGGCTCTATAGATGAGACATCGAGGAGAGGAGTACTATTGTCAGGGAGGACATCCGATAGATGGGAAGTACGTGTGACAGAAGGAAAGTAGGGTGTTGTCTCAAAGAAGGTGACATCTGCAGAAACAAGATAACGCTGAAGATCAGGAGAGAAACAGCGATAGCCCTTCTGCAACCGAGAGTAACCCAAAAAGACACACTTGAGTGCTTTAGCTTGTAACTTGTCCTTTCCGAGAGTAAGGTTATGGACAAAACAAGTGCACCCGAAGACACGAGGAGGGACAGAATATAGTGGCTGATTTGGGAACAATAGAAAATGAGGAACCTGATTCTGCAAAGTGGAAGAAGGCATGCGATTAATGAGATAGCATGCAGTAAGAACGGCATCCCCCCAAAAACGGAGTGGAACGTGAGAGTGTATAAGGAGGGTGCGTGTAGTTTCAATCAGGTGTCTATTTTTCCGCTCAGCCACTCCATTTTGCTGCGGAGTGTGGGCACAAGACGACTGATGTAAAATACCCTGCGAAGCCATAAACGATTGGAATTGTGTAGAGAAATACTCGCGTGCGTTATCACTTCGGAGAGTACGAATAGTAGTGCCAAATTGGGTTTTAATTTCAGAACAAAACGCTTGAAAGATGGAAAACAACTCAGAACGATTTTTCATTAAAAATAACCAAGTACAACGAGAGAAATCATCAACAAACGTAACAAAATAACTAAAACCCAAAGTGGACTGAACACGACTAGGACCCCAAACATCCGAATGAACTAAAGCAAAAGGAGATTCTGCTTGTTTATTGACACGACTCGAAAAGGAACTACGAACATGTTTTCCTAACTGACATGACTCACACTCTAAAGTAGGCAGGCGTGGAAGACTCGGCACCATCTTTTGTAGTTTGGATGGGCTGGGATGTCCCAAACGGTGATGATGAAGAATGGTAGATGGATCAGTAGCAGCACAGGTGATAGCCGATGATGGAGTAAGGTAGTATAGCCCGTGGCGTTCACGCCCTACTCCAATCGTTCTCCCAGTATTCCGATCCTGCACAAGAACGGAATTAGCCATGAAAACAATAGAATAAGGTAGGTTCTGACATAACTTGCTAACAGATACAAGATTAAATGGACAGTCTGGTACAAACAGAACAGAATCTAAAAATAATGACTCAAAGAGTTTGACTCGGCCAATGCCTTTAACCTTAGTTTGGGAACCATCGGCTAAGGTGACAGGGGATAGAACGCTCGAATAAGTAATAGTGGAAAATAGATTTCTATTACCAGACATGTGGTTTGTGGCACCGGAATCAAGCACCCAAGGGCCAAGAGGCGATGACTGTGTGATGCAGGCAACAGAGTTCTCGATGGGATCACCCGATGTGGCAGAGGATAATTGCTTGCTCTCCCGAAGTTTCAAGAGTTCGGCATACTCAGCGGCAGAAACAGACACACTGCTAGGCAAAGTATCAACAGAATGACCATACTGTGTGACATTGGCAACCTTAGGAGGTCGACCATGAAGCTGGTAACACCGATCTACTGTATGGCCAAGCTTGTGGCAATGAGAGCATTGAGGGCGACCGCGACCTCCACGACCTCCACGAGCACCCCTACCCTCCTCTCGATTAGAAACCCGAGAGGCAAGAATAGTGGAATCAATCGGGGTAACAGTGGAGCCACTGGAGATGTTTGCTGCTGCCAGAGATCTGGCTAACCTTGTTCGGACATCAGTATCCATGGTCGGAACCCAGAACTAGCAAGAATTTGATTCCGAACAGACTCCAATTCAGGACGCAGACCAGCTAATGCCAAAACCATAAAGAAAGTCCCACGCTGCTCTTCTTGCTTTGCAACATCCTCAGAAAAGGGCATCATGTCATTAAATTCCGCCGAAGAGTCTCGATTTGCCCCTGATAAGTCCGCATATCTTGGTCCTGCTGCATAACTTTCTTCATATCCGACACCACTGTATAGAGACGATTTATATCATTCGAATAAAGCTTCTTCGCCTTCTGCCAAACATCAAAACAAGAACGATATGCCCGATACTGACCAACAAGAGTACGATCAATGGACCGCCATAGAAGATTACAAAGGAAAGCGCCAACCTGCTTTCCACTTCCGGTTTATCTTTGGTAGCGATATCCTTAAGTTGCTTAACCGTGATGGTCATCAACACCTTGACCAACGAACCACAATTCCACGCTTGAAGACCAGGTCATATAATTGGCTGATCGATCAATTTCTCCGGCACAAATTGTGGGAGTAGACGAAAAAGTAAGCATAGATATATCCTTTGAGGTGTCAGAGTGAGCCGCCATTTGAATATTAGGCCAAAGAAAATAGACAACACCAAAAGACTACCAATATAACACCAAACGGGCAGAAAGCCACAAACAATCAGGTGATTGTAAGGAAACTCAGCCAAAAACGATACAGACCGAGACCAATTTGAGATAACACCACAAACGACCGAGATACTGACTAAAATAACACCAGGCAAGGTCCAAATTTGGTTGAGACGAGTCGACCGATGGAAGCCGGAGGTTCGCCGGAGATTCCACGCCGCCACGCACGCCGACGGATGATCATCAGCGTCATGTTCAGGCCGCTGGCGATGTGGGCGCGTGATCGGCCGGACGGGCGATGATTTTTCGCGGATGGAAGGCGACGACGAGACGAGTCGGCCCGATGTGGTCAATTTTGGGATCGGAGTTGTGGTCAAGCGCAGATGGCGGAAACGGTCACGGTGGCTAGGGTTTTTGTGTGGCGGCTAGGGTTTTAAAAAGAAATAGGATGGTTGGAATGAAGCACAACCAATACCAAACGAAACCCTAGGTGTTTTCTCACTCGAGCTCTGATACCATGTGAGAATACATAGAGATGTGTGAAAAGGTTATCTTGCATTCATAATACGAAGGCATATATATAATATTTACAATTGTTCTAATGGGCTAGGCCCACTACATCCTAATAACCACAATCAATACAATCTAACATCGTCAATGGAGAACATGGTAGCAAGATGGACAGAAGACAATTGGCATATTTTATTGAACAAAGAAAATGATGAAATAATATCGGAAACAAATCTATCCGTTCACCAAAACACATTATAACTTCTTTTTTATCGAGATTACCAAAACAGAAAACAGCAGTAGTTCTATTAATTTCTGTAATTTCTGATTTCTGAACAAGAAAACGCAAAATACCAGCATACTGAAATTTGCAATGACTGATTCCCCAACTATATCCATAAATAATAATAAAGTCGATATCTGTAACTAAATGTCAGAATCACCTGTGGGGAGCTAGAATGATATATGTAGCAGTGATACAAGTACAAATGATGAACAATAAGATCAAACAGATAGTTATATAAATATGAGATTTTACTTAAAATACAATTTTATAAATGCAAAACTTTTGCTAAAAGCACTGGCAGCATACGTCAACAGAATGTCCCATTTTCTCATTCTATGTGCATACTAATAATTTACCAGCGTTGTCGCAATAGAAAATTTCAGAAGCAAATAGAGAACAAATCTTTCATTCATATGCATATAATATATTAGTGTTACTGTATGAGAAAATAAACAAGAATGGAAAGGATATGCCATCGAGAATAGAGCACAAGTGCTAAAGACAAAGATGCATTCTATCTTGAATGTGTCCAAATAACTTGATACCAACAAAGCAAACATAATTCAGTACATACCTTGTGTTCAAGCCAACGCCAGACCGAACCAACTGGGCAAGACGAGGAACAAGTAATTCCAGAGCAGGAGAATCAACTACCTCTATACAGAATTCAAGAGTTTCCGACATTGGGGATCCTTGTGCTATTGAAATTCTCAAGTTCTCTAGTTTTTCTGTTTGTATGCCAACATTTCCTGCATGCAACTAATATAAAACAGCAACAAAATATTGAGAACATGGTAAAAGTAGGTAAATACAATTGTAACAGTAGCTACCAACTAACACACAGATCACTGCTTCTGAAAAAACATGACCCACTGCCACGAGCACAACAATGATATGGGAAAACAATATTTCCATATGATGAATGGTCATATCGAGAGCTCTATACCTCAACATAATTCATCCCTTGGTCTTCAAGACTTGACAAACTTTCCAGATACAAAAACAAGATCCGGCAGATATGACGAATCTGCAATGCTCAACTCCGTAAGTATGGCAAGAGAAAATATAAGAATTCACTTTACCACTGGAAAAAGTAAAATATCTCGATTACATAAATCCAAAAGCACGACAAAGCAGTCATGAACAGGAAGCCAGGAAGAAATTTTGATTGCACAAAAATAAAACAAGAAGAGTCGACATCGACAAATGGGCATATAATTATGCAAATGACATTAATACATATAAAGTAAAAGCTACTCAAACATGAAGTAGATGTTTGCAAGGGATTAATTGGCTTTAACTAAGGGATTGTTCTATTGGGGAAAATGTAAATTTAGTCGAACGACATATTAGATGTGTGGTTGAAACTTGGGGAAAATGTATTAAAAAATGTAAAGCAATTATATGAGTGGTTGAAAATGATGAGGGAGAAAAAGTTAGTGGAAGTTAGTGAAAAGTCATGGTGTATGGAATAAGCCATAAATATTCTTCTCCGAGAACTCGGGCATAATTACCTTCACAAGCTTTGTGACTAATCCAATGGATGCCTTGCGGATATTTTCAACTTTACTCATTATACCATCGATTAGCAACAAAGGCAAAACCATACCCATTGTTTTTCTAGCCTCGCCCTTTGGCGTAAGAGATACATCACACAACCTCACGATTAATGAAGAAAGCGGCACGGCATAATCTGTCACCAAATTTCTAACGGTTTCCTTTATGTCATCCATGGCCCGAAAGCACTTGTCCAAATTCTCCTCAAATGTTTCTCAACCTAAGTTACAAGCACATAAAATCCATAAGATCAATGTATCATAGGCGTGCACCATAAAGACAGAAAATAACAAAGGCAAGCTATGACTTTAAAAATGGAATGTCCAGAAAAATCAAGTAAACTACGAAAGCAGTGAATTACTAAATTAATCACATGCACACCTTTGTGTAAACATATCCCACATATATTGCAAAATAACAAGTTTAAGAAAAAGAATTGATCAATAAAAATGATAAAAACCATCCTTGCACACCAAACAATTCATTCATTAACACCGTTAGAATGACGTACACTAAGGTTCCAAACTTCTCATAATAGATTTGTGTGATAATGTCTTTGCATGACAGTCAGTATCCAAATTTACTAATATGTTAGTATCATATGCCATATGATATGTTGCAGTGTGCACTGTTTCACTTTTTTCCTGTGCCATTGTAGGGAATTTGACAGAGCATTTTTGAGGGGAAAAAAAGTGTAGTTATAAAGTAAGGAAGATTATGGCGAAACGTGAAAAGTAATATTTTTTGTAGTTTGTGCAGTCAAAATCAGTGATAAGAAAAAATGATTGTTAAAATAGCTTTATCGAAGAAGCGGTTGGCAAATAAAAGTAAAAAGGTCGCAAAAAGTTGCTAAACCCAATGAGCACTAATTTGAATGTCGAGCATTTTGTAATTGTCAAATAGTTGTATAATTTACATTTTTTCCTTCTTTTTGGGCCATGATATAGGGAGGCAACTGTTTTCAAATTGCCAATAAGAATGAGCCTGTCAACAGCTATGACGTAAATTTGGTACGACATATGAGCTATAGGGATAAGTGTGGGAAGATGATGAAGCTCTAGTTGGACATTGTTGATCTTGTACATAGAAAAAGGAAATAGTAAATAATAAATGCGAAAATGTAATACTAAGATAAGATAACCGCTGCAGTCCTCTGTCAGGTCTATGCAATATGCCTTTTAAATCTGTTCTCCTGATACTTTCAGTACAGAGTTTTTCTGGTACGCTGTAATCATCTAGAATTATGGCAAGTTGTGATTTTTGTAATTCCAAGTTGGTTAAAATTGTAAGATAGCCAATTTATTTAGACGCATACGATATATATTCCTCCTAAAATTAGGTAATGTGGGGCCCAATATAAACTACTAGATGCATGAAATATAGAAATATGAGCAATATGTGCCTGATCATGCAAAAACCTCTGTAATGGCAAATATGCCGCAGCCCATTTGGATGCACAAAAGTATGTGCAATTATGTGCTCTGTGCAAGTGCATCAATGCAATATGAGAAAATATATTTTCTGGGTATTGACATTGGTTTAAACATGACTTGTCAAATAGCAATATCATGAAACCATAGTAAGCATATAGTCAATCAGTAACCTGATCAAATTTCCGTCCTTGGATTATGTCTGCGAGAGCAAGACAAGAAGCCTCTCGAGAGCGCCAAAGCCTTGAACCACATTGTATTAAGAGATCATCAAAAATCAGGTCCAAATGTTCATCAATGGTGCTCTTTGTATCTGCCACCAATGACTTCCAGATGTGTTTCATTGCAGCCTGATTCAGTGTAGGATTTCATAAGCAAAGGTAAACATTAGGCTCACGAGTTCCAAGTGACGTATAAGTTCAATTATCCACTAAGACGGGGACAATTATAAAGGAGTAACCACATTGGAAAAGTTGGCAGCACCGTCACAATATCAGACACTGCAAATTTTTGGGTTAGGACATTAAATAAAAGCTTGAACTGTTGCAAAGGAGACAAATCTAGATATTTAGATCTTATCCTCAACAAGCCAACCTGACCTGCCCACAGTTTCATGGCTGGTGGACAAGCCATGTATACCATCTCGTCTAAAAGCATAAAAAATTGGTGGGCATAAACTTATTTCAACTAAGTTTCAAGCTTAAGAGATTGGGGGCACAAATTTATTTCAACTCTGTTTTCACTTTTCAACAATACGGTTAGAATAATTTTCTGAAGTGAAAACCAGTCGTATTAAAGTATGAAACAGAAGTCAGTACGAAGGTGAGAAGAATATCACTTTATTTGGAGCTGAGAATTTGTACCTGGACATTTTTATCAGGATCATACTGATAGCGGACAAGTCTTGGAATCAACGCACGAAGGTGCGGCTGTAGGTATCACATGATTGACATCTATTTCCTTATTTTCTCATCACTGATTGTACATATATATAGTTTCTTTATTTAGTGAACATTAGCATATAGTAATATTTTCTTCCTTGTATAGAAAGATTTAGGTTTGATTCTTACCTTGTACATTGTACAATTTTATCTATTTAATGAGAAGAAATCCTCAAAGATGAGGCATTCAATCCAATTGACATGGTATCAGAGCCAATCTCTTGAGTCTTTCGAAACAAAATTTTTTTTGGTAAATCTTGGTACCTCCTGTTGTGGGATTGTGTCGAACTCTGTTTTTTTTGGCGTTCATTCACGTCAATTTTAGGGTTCCTTAGCCTTTGTATCTCGCCGCCGACGTGAGTATTTTGGGTGGAGCAACAGTCTGCTACTGTTCACCGTCATCGATTCTTCGTTGGAGTTTCAGTTCGACAAGTGCTGCTCAACGGTTTCCTCTCCTCAAACTTGTGTGACGATCTCGGCAAGTGTTTCTGATTATCAGGGAATTGGCCTCTGTTTCACGTGTCTCCCTTTTGAAACAGGTTTTGGGCTTTTACATATTGGGCCTCGTTGGATTGCTTGGTATTATTAGTTGTTAATTCAATTGATTGCACTTACTACTATGTCTTCAGATTCTTTTGTTGTGAAATTCACGGGTAAAAATTATGCTGCCTGGGAATTTCAATTCCGGCTGTTTGTTCTTGGAAAAGAGTTATGGGGTCATATTGATGGGAGTGATGCAGCCCCTACAGAGGCTGACAAGTTAACTCAGTGGAAAATCAAAGATGCTAGGGTTATGACATGGATTTTGGGATCTGTAGATCCTCTTATTGTTCTTAATTTGCGGCCATATAAAACAGCTAAATCTATGTGGGATCATTTAAAGACAGTCTATAATCAAGATTGTTATTTTGCAAGAGGCAATTGAGAGTAAGTTTTACTTCATACTTTCAATGTGTAATACATGTACATATATAGACCAAGACACCTACACTATCTTGCTAAGGAAGCTACTCATATTTACAATATGCACCCTATACTATTAACACTCCCCCTCAAGTTGGAGCATAGATATCAATCATGCCCAACTTGTTACAAAGATACTCAACCCTTACCCCGTTCAAGGCTTTTGTGAAGATATCCGCCAATTGTTCTCTTGTCTCAACATGTGCTGTAGAAATCAAGCCTTGTCGTATTTTCTCACGAATGAAGTGGCAATCAATTTCAATATGTTTCGTTCTTTCATGAAATACGGGGTTAGATGCAATATGGAGAGCAGCTTGGTTATCACACCACAACTTTGTTGGTATCGAGGCTTTAAGACCAATCTCAGTCAATAGTTGATATATCCACACTATCTCACACACAGACTGAGCCATGGCTCTATATTCTGATTCAGCACTAGATCGTGATACACCACTTTGCTTTTTACTTTTCCATGAGACCAAATTTCCTCCAACAAAGACACAATAGCCTGATGTAGATCTTCTATCCATCTTGGAACCCGCCCAATCTGCATCGGTGAAACATTCAATACGATTGTGACCGTGATCAGAGTACAAGATGCCTCGTCCAGGTGCCCCTTTTAGGTAACACAAAATTTGTTCTAACGCCGCCCAATGATGAACTGTTGGTGATGACATGAACTGACTCACAACACTAACAGAGTATGCAATATCTGGACGAGTCACTGTGAGGTAATTCAATTTTCCAACCAACCTTCTATACTTCTCAGGATCTTCAAATGGTTCACCATCATTTGTAAGCTGCACATTGGGAATCATAGGAGTACTACGAGGTTTTGCTCCCAATTTTCCCGTCTGAGTCAATAAGTCAAGCACATATTTCCGCTGAGATAGGTATATACCCTTTTTACTTCTCATGACTTCAACACCTAAGAAGTACTTTAGTGTCCCCAAATCCTTAGTGTGGCTGATTGTGAAGAAATAACTGTATGAAATTCCAATACTATCGCTCCCAGTGATGACAATGTCATCCACATACACAACTAAAAGGATGATCCCAGTTTCAGATTGCTTGTAGAAAACAGAGTGATCTGACTTACTCTTTGTCATCCCAAATTTCTCCAAAGCCTGACTAAACTTCCCAAACCAAGCACGTGGACTCTGCTTCAAGCCATACAGAGACTTGCGAAGATGACACACTTTCCCATACTCCCCCTGAGCAACAAAACCTGGAGGTTGCTCCAAATATACTTCCTCTTCAAGCTCACCATGAAGGAAGGCATTTTTTATGTCGAGCTGATGTAAAGGCCAGTGATGAGTGGCCGCCATAGAAATGAATAATCTTACAGAGGTCAATTTAGCCACAGGAGAGAAAGTGTCAGAATAATCCACACCATAGGTTTGAGCATAACCTTTGGCAACCAGACGAGCTTTCAACCGAGAAACTGTTCCATCTGGATTGGTCTTAACCGCAAACACCCATTTACATCCAATAGCCTTCTTTCCAACAGGTAGATTTACTAAGTCCCATGTACCATTTTCATCCAACGCATTCATCTCCTCTATCATAGCATTACGCCATCCAGGATGAGATAAGGCTTCATGAACAGTTTTAGGAATAGAGATAGAATCGAGACATGCAACAAAAGATTTAGAAGTAGATGATAAGTGATTATATGATACAAAGGAAGAAACAGGATAAGTGCATTGACGTTTACCTTTTCGGAGTGCTATAGGCAAATCAACTGTAGATGTGGGATCTGATGACGAAGGTACTGGTGTGGGACATGATTCTGGAGGGGGTTGTCTTCGAGAGTAGACCTGAATGATTGGAGGCCTAGTGGGAGCCGGAGCTGGAATGGGATCAGTAGCAGGGGTGGTAACTGTATATATCAACAAATCATCATCCTCCCCCTGACTTATAGGGGCAGGAGCCAACGAAGGAGAAAAGGGTGTCTCTTCCATGAATGTAACATCTGTTGACACGAGATATCTGTTGAGACTGGGACAAAAACATCTATATCCTTTTTGAACACGAGAATATCCCAAAAAAATGCACTTAAGTGACTTGGGATCTAATTTGGTAACCTGAGGACGAACATCTCTAACAAAGCATGTGCATCCAAATATCTTAGGATCAATGGAAATCTGATTTAGTTGGGAATAGGATATGATAAGGAGTCTCTCCATGAAGAAACGGATGACGGCATTCGGTTGATGAGAAAGCAAAATTTGTAGACACCTTTGCATCAGCCCAAAACCTCTTAGGGACTTGCATTTGAAACAATAAGGCTCTCGCAGTTTCAAGTAAGTGTCTATTCTTTCGTTCTGCCACACCATTTTGAGATGGTGTATCAACACATGAAGTTTGGTGAGTAATGCCATTTTGGATCATAAAAGATTGAAATGACTCGGATAGATACTCCTTAGCATTATCACTGCGCAATACTTGTACAGGCACATTAAAATGAGTTTGGATTTCAGCACAAAAGGCACGAAAATGAGAAAATAATTCAGAACGATTTTTCATTAAGTATAACCAAGTCATGCGAGAGTGGTCATCCACAAAGGTAACAAAATACTTAAATCCAGGTTGAGCAACAACAGGACACGGTCCCCATACATCAGAATGGACTAACTCAAAAGGAGCATTAGCTCGTTTGTTGACTCTAGGACTCAAACTAAGACGGTGGTGCTTAGCAAAATGACATGAGTCACAATCTAATGATTCTAGTTTATGGAATCGAGGACAAAGTTTCTTCAAAAGAGGGAGAGAGGGATGTCCCAACCGACAATGTGCTTCAAAAGGAGTTACGATTCCAGAACAAGCGATGGGTTTTGGTATTGTAGTATCAAGGATGTAGAGGCCTCCAGATTCATGCCCTTTACCAATAATCTTCTTCGTCGTAAGATCCTGAAAGAGACAATGATTAGGAAAAAATGAGACACAACAATTGAGTGCACGAGTTAACGCTTACGTAAATGAGATTAAAGGTTAAGCGGGGTAGGTTTAATCGATGACAAAGAAAGTGAAGGAGTTGGTTTAACGTGCTGAACCAAGGACATGAGATGTAGACCCATCAGCTAGAGTAACATTAGAGGATGAAGTGTGTGGTGAAAACTAGAGAATAGATTAGAATTACATCATATGATCTGTGGCACCGTAATCAATGACCCATTTGGAAGACGAGGAGATAAGACATGCATTTGGTTTACTGACTCGGCAATGGTATTGATAGAGGTAGATGAAGCCTTTAATGATTCTTGGTCTTTGGGAAAACTTAGCAAACTCATCGGGATATCGAGGCAGATTTCTCAAATGCGTCATTGGTGGATGCAATGTGGGCTGATTGAGACCTCTGTTCTTTATTCTGTAATTTCCAGTGATCTTTCTTGAGATGTCCGGGTTTATGGCGGTAGTTACACACAATTTGGCCTCGAGAATCAACCCTTTGTTACTACCTTTATGTTGTTGCCATCCATTGTTTACGCTAACAAGAGCGCGCTAAAGTGTGAAGGTAGTGCAATTGAGCAACTCTCAGTGCGAAGTACCTACTAAATGTCTCTTGCAAAGAGGGAATCTCAGAACAAGAGAGAATCTGAGACTTAGCAGTCTCAAATTCAGACGGAAGACCAGCCAAAAAACTCATAACCGCCATCTTTTCCCGTTGAGCTTGTTGAACCTTTATATCAGTGCTAAATGGCAATAGCATATTGAGCTCCTCGTATGTTTTCTTGAAATCCATAAAATAAGCCGTGAGAGACTTATCTCGTTTCTCCGAACGATAAAACTCTTGACACACATCATACATGCGAGAGATATTTCCTTTTCCAGAATACAAGAAATCGAGGTATTCCATTAACTCCTTAACAAACTCACAATGTTTAACTAAGCCACTGACGTCGCTATCAATAGAGTTTTGTATCAATAGAAATAGCCGAGCATCCTCCCTTAGCCACATCTTCCTAGACTCATCTGTTGGGGGATCCTCCGTCATATGATCATCCTTGTCAATACTCCTCAAGTAAAGTCGAACAATTTTACTCCAATCCAAATAATTGGAGCCATTAAGTTTGTGTTCAGTGATTTTTGACATCACAGGAATCACTTCAGGAGTAATGGTGGATTTTTGACTAGCCATGATAGTTCAAACACAACCAATCCTCAACTGGCAACAAAAATAAGGCTAACACCAACAACTCAACAAATGTATATATGCAGATATACCCTAAGGCAGCCCCAAAGAAAGCCCACACACGAAGCTCGAACAAAGGAGGTTAAATCGTATTCAAACAGTAGAAGGCCTCAATACCGTACCTGGTTTTGAATAGCAACCAAATACATCGAAAAGTCTTCACCAAACACCAAATCAACCACACCACATGACAGTACGAGCACCACACCTACCCATCGAATCGACCGATCGACTTCCCGACGCCATTACGAGCCTGGCACGCACGCCGAAATAGGACCGAACGTCGTTGCGGATGACCGCGCGTGAGCTTCACTCGCTTGTCGGAATGCCACCGGACTTGACGAAGACTTCGTCGGCGGTGGCGAAGCTCCTACGTCGGTGGTGAAGGTCGATTGTCTCCTTAAAGGCGAAATCCCCAAATAGAGCCCCAAAATTCGAGCCCTAATTTTGAATCTGAAGAACCCTAATTTCGATCCCTAATTTTGAAGAGCCTGTGCTCTGATACCATGTTATTTTGCAAGAGGCAATTGAGAGTAAGTTTTACTTCATACTTTCAATGTGTAATACATGTACATATATAGACCAAGACACCTACACTATCTTGCTAAGGAAGCTACTCATATTTACAATATGCACCCTATACTATTAACAAAGATAATACGGCTCGTCGTTCTCAATTAGAATATGAGATTGCTAGTTACACTCAGGGTGATCTCTCCATTCAAGATTATTTTAATGGATTTAATAATCTCTGGGGGGAATTTACTGATATTATTTATGCCAAGGTACCAGAGGCATCTCTCTCTGCTGTGCAGGAAATTCATGCACAAAGCAAGCGTGATCAGTTTTTAATGAAGTTGCGACCTGAGTTTGAAGCTGTTCGTTCTAGTTTGATGAACCGTGTTCCTGTGCCATCCTTGGATGTCTGTTTTGGGGAGTTGCTTCGTGAGGAGCAGCGCCTTGCTACCCAGGTGACTATACAGCATGACAAAATGCAGCCCAATGCAGTAGCTTATGTTGCTCAAGGAAAAGGAAAAGGACGAGATATGAGGAATATTCAGTGCTACAGTTGCAAGGAATACGGTCATATTGCTACCAACTGTACAAGGAAATTTTGCAACTACTGCAAGAAATCAGGCCATATTATCAAGGAGTGTCCCACTCGTCCTCAAAATCGTCAGGGTACCACCAATGCTTATCAGGCCACTGTGGGATCTTCTTCTACGACTTGTACTGATTCCACTACTCTTACTACTGAGAAGGTACAACAGATGATTATTTCAAAGATTGTCCACTTAGGACTTCAAGGTAAAGGCTCTCTTTCTTCTCCATGGCTACTCGATTCAGGTGCCTCTAATCACATGACTACCTCTTTTGATGCCCTTAGCAATGTGCGCACTTATACTGGATCGAAACATATTCAGATTGCTAATGGTAGTCAGTTACCTATTCATGCTATTGGGGATGTTGACTCCACTGTTAAGGATGTTTTTGTTTCTCCTCAACTTTCTACTAGTCTTATTTCAGTCGGGCAATTAGTTGATAATAATTGTGATGTTCATTTTTCTCGTGATGGTTGTATTGTGCAGGATCAGGTGTCGGGCAAGATACTTGCGAAGGGGCCTAAAGTCGGTCGTTTATTTCCTATGCATTTTTCTATTCCTGCAGTTATTTCACTTGCTTGTAACGTTGTGCACAATCAGAGCGAAATTTGGCACAAACGGTTAGGTCATCCTAATCCTGTTATTTTATCTCATGTAATAAACTCTGGTTTATTGGGCAATAAAAATCAGTTTTCTTTTCCTCTCTCGTTTGATTGTACTACCTGCAAATTAGGTAAAAGCAAGTCTCTTTCTTTTCCTTCAAATAGTGATCATGCTACACACAGTTTTGCTTTAGTTCATAGTGATGTGTGGGGAATTTCTCCTGTTATCTCACATGCCCAATATAAATATTTTGTTACATTCATTGATGATTATACACGATATACCTGGATCTATTTTCTTCGCGCTAAATCTGAAGTCTTCTCTGTTTTTCAACAATTTACTGCATATGTTGAGACTCAATTTTCTTCTCGCATAAAAATTCTAAGGTCTGATTCCGGTGGTGAATACATGTCTCGTGAGTTTCATACCTTTCTTCAACAAAAAGGTATTGTTTCTCAACATTCTTGTCCATATACCCCCCAGCAAAATGGTGTAGCTGAACGAAAAAATCGTCATTTGTTGGATGTTGTCCGTACCCTTTTGCTTCAATCATCCGTTCCTCCTAAATTTTGGGTTGAAGCATTATCGACGGCTGTCTATTTAATTAATCGCTTGCCCTCTAGTGTCTTGAATTTTGAGTCCCCTTACTTTCGTCTATATCATAAGCATCCTCGGTATGGTGACATGCATACTTTTGGTTGTGTTTGTTTTGTTCATTTGCCTCCTCATGAACGTCATAAGTTGTCTTCTCAATCTATTCGATGTGCCTTTATGGGTTATAGTACTTCTCACAAAGGCTATGTTTGTTATGATCCATGCTCTAATCGATTTCGTATTTCTCGCCATGTTGTGTTTTTTGAGAATCAGTCCTTCTTTCCTATTCATGATGCTCCTTTACCCTGAGATAAGTGTTACGCCCACTTTTGATGACTTGCATTCTTCTATTGATCGCTTCAAACCTGGGTTTGTATATAATGTAAGACGACCTACTTTGCCCCTTCATGAGCTCGTCGTCATCATCCGAGCCTGGGCAATCAAACATCTACGAATGATCCGACTCCTACCACTCCTCGCCGTTCAACCCGTGTGAGGCATGCCGGATCGGTATGGTTACTCTCCTACCGCTCTTCATGTTACTCTATCTTCCATTCCCATTCCCCAAGTTATTTTGAGGTCGCTAAACATGAATGTTGGCGTATGGCAATGGCCGAGAACTTCGGGCACTCAGGATAATCATACATGGGATGTGGTTTCTTGTCCTGCTCAAATAAAACCAATTGGGTGCAAATGGGTCTATTCAGAAAGTTGCGTTACGATGGGACTACGGATCGATATAAGGCACGGTTGGTTGCTCTTGGCAACAAGGCAAGAATATGGGGTGGACTATGAAGAGACCTTTGCTCCGATTGCCAAAATGACTACAGTCGACTTGTCTTATCATTCTTTGCATCTCATGGGTGGTCTCTTCATCGGATGGACGTTAAAAATGCTTTTCTTCATGGTGATCTCAAAGAAGACATCTATATGACCCTTCCCCCTGGTTTGTCATCTTCTACCTCTTCACAAGTTTGTAAATTACGGCGCTCCTTGTATGGGCTAAAACAAGCTCCTCGGGCCTGGTTTGATAAATTTCGTCCACCTTGCTTCAATTTTCCTTTCAACAGAGTGCATATGATTCTTCTCTCTTCTTACGCACTACATCTTTTGGCATTGTTCTTCTCTTGGTTTATGTGGGCGACATTGTTATTCTTGGCTCGAACACCGCCTCCATCACTCAACTACTGACATCTTCAAGCCTCCTTTTATATGAAGGACCTTGGTACTCTTACTTACTTCTTAGGCTTGGAAGTGCATCTGATTCCTCGGGACTTTTCTTGAATCGGCACAAGTATACTCAAGACCTTATTACTTTGGCTGGTCTTGAGGATGCTTCTTACATTGATACTCCTCTAGAAGTAAACACAAAGTATCGTAAGTGCGAGAGGGTGAACTCCTTTCGATCCTACTATGTATCGCCAATTAGTTGGGAGCTTAAACTATTTGACAATTACTCGTCGGATATATCTTTGCGATCCAACAGTTAGCTTGATTCATGCAGGCTCCCGTCACCTACACTTAGCGGCTGTTCGCCGTATCATTCGTTATCTTATGGGTTCTCCCAGTCATGGTCTCTTCTTCCCTTCGAGGACTCCTCTTGAGCTTCTACGACGCTCTGATGATCTTGATTAGGCGGGATGTCCCGGATCTGTGACGATCGATTCTGAGGTTGGTGTATGTTTCTTGGTGCCTCTTTGATATCCTGGAAAAGCAAGAAACAGGATCGTGTTTCCAAATCTTCCACTGAATCCGAATATCGTGCCATGTCCGCTGCTTGTTCTGAGATCGTTTGGCTTCGCGGTCTCCTTGCTGAGATTGGTTTTGCTCAGCCCACTCCTACTCCTCTCCACGCTGATAACACCAGTGCCATTCAGATTGCCGCCAACCCTGTCTTTCATGAACGTACAAAACACATAGAGGTGGATTGTCACTCTATTCGAGAAGTATTGGACAATCGTATCATTTCTCTTCCTCATATTTCTAGTGATCTCCAGATTGCCGATGTATTTACAAAGGCTCTGACCCGACAGCGTCATCAGTTTCTTGTGGGGAAATTGATGCTTCTTGATCAACCAGCATCAATTTGAGGGGGGGTATCACATGATTGACATCTATTTCCTTATTTTCTCATCACTGATTGTACATATATATAGTTTCTTTATTTAGTGAACATTAGCATATAGTAATATTTTCTTCCTTGTATAGAAAGATTTAGGTTTGATTCTTACCTTGTACATTGTACAATTTTATCTATTTAATGAGAAGAAATCCTCAAAGATGAGGCATTCAATCCAATTGACAGTAGGGCATCTCCTGGAAGCTTGGCTATCTTAGAAAACCCAAAAGCAGCACCTCTTTTTGAATTAAGAGAAGCCTGATAATTAGCTAAATCCATGAACTTATAAATTAAATCCGGTTGTCCCATCTCATTGGCTAAGTTGCAGAGCTCCTTATAAGTGCTTAATTTTCCTCCACTGGGACTTTCACCAAATGAACCCTCTTGAAACACTTCAGATTCGTCAACAAGCTGGAATATCAGATAAAGTCAAATGGGAAATTTAGAAAGAGAACATTGTGAAGCTAAGGAAGTAAAAAACAGGCAGGAAACATTAATACTGACCTTAACAGCTCTCTTCCTCTTCCCTGATCCAGTTAGAGTTCCAACAAGTGCATTAACTAAGTTTTTCTTCATGGAATCATCACCTAGTTCATACACAATACTAAGGCCCTGAGATGCTAGCTCTTGTGTAAGTTCATTCTGCTCGCCAAGAAGATGTGAGAATGCTTCCTGCATGCATTCGAATGGTTTAGTATGAGTCTTCATCATATAAAGGGTGTTTCTTCAATCACATTTTTGCTACCAAGTTTAATGTAGCTGTTGTCAAGGACCATCCATACCTCGTCAAACACAAAAAATCTGTAATCCATAAGTTGTATAGTATGTTAGCAACTTAGACAAGCTTATATTTGTTGTTCTGAAATTCGTTTATCCCCCTTCCTGGTGTGTTAGAAGTAACTACAAGAGAAAACTTGAACTCCCGGGGTGAGTACATAATGTAAGCCACAGGGTTACTAAAATGTACATTAAAGCAGCAGTTGGTGGAGTTCTTTTAAGGTGCAACGCATTCGAAACAACCACCTTTCAACTCCTCTTACAAGGATTAAGGCCCACTAGATCTTCAAAATCATTCTATTCATATCATCAGAATCCTTCAACAGCAGTGTCTCACTGCATGCTTGCTCTTTAACTCATTAACACATGACACATAGAAAGACACTAAAGCATAATTCCACACTGCAAGATTGAGCCTTCCTTAATGATTGAAAGAGAAAGTGAATTGAAATCTAGACCTCGTTATGCATTTCAAAAAACAATTGAATAGAAATCTAGACCTCATTATGCATTTCAAAAACAATCTCCCTCAAATCACCTACAAACAGCAGAACCAGTACTAATTTCTGTATAAAATCAAGCTACTTCTGTGACACCTAAATATACAGCTATTGCACACTGACACATCTGTTTCCTTATAGTCCCCATTCATATCACCAATAACTCGAAAAGGATAGTAAGCACATGAATTTCCATCACATTTATTTTTCATATGGAGTGTCGAAACATAGTCATGTGTCATAAGTCCGTAAATGTTTTTTCAGTTTCTAAAGACGCAGTTACCCAGGAATGGGAAGGAGAAAGATAAATGCAAGATCATTAAAGTCAAGAATCAGTACTAATTGCTATCTTGTAGTAACCCAGTGCCGAAGAGTTAGTTAACAATTTGCAAAAATAGTATAACAATGATAGTTAGAAGTATCCCAGAAACATCACTTTGAACACATACTGTCCTGAGGAGAAACCTGGATATCCGGAAGCAATTGTTGGATAGCCGAGTGATGGCCGCAATATATTGTGAGTGACAGTAGCCAGACAGTTCCAGCACAATGCTCCTCTTTTCTGTTACTGTATAAAAGGACATCAAATAGCTTTCTGGTAATAGAATCCCTTATTGTAATGTGGTGATTTTCATTGCTATCAGTGTCCATGAAGCAGCAACTCGACGGAGATGGGGACAGTTCGCCCATTAGAAAGTTAGAACTCATGGACAGTGAAGTATAATTAGTTTTGAGAATCATATCTGTAGTCACAGGAACACCAGCCCATAAAAATGAAAGGGCCTCTCCAGCATCAAACAGTATATCTTCAACCTATTCAAATTTAGTAGTAGGTAGAAATATATAATTGAGGTTAAGCTTGTAATTATCTTCAATACAACCTAGAAAGAACTTGCTTCTACAGAAAAAACTCAAAAACAAATATATAAGGGTCGGAAAACTAATAAGACAATAATGCTCAGGACTAGAGAAGAGGGTTTCCCACTCACCTTTGACCGGCTAAGAGAGAAAATTAGATCAAGAGCAATATTTAAATGTGACGATGATGATTCTTTCACACACATATGGCCCAACGCAATTACAGTTATTTGGACAGCTTTGATATCGTCACTAAGGAGCAACTTGCTTAATTTCTCTTTCAAGAGAGTCCAAATAGACACTGCAGTTGACAACCAGTAAAAATGGTATCATTCCCTAACGTAACTTGCATTACCATGGAAGCTAATGGAACTTGAATCATCTCATGAGTTCTCAACAGCTATATAAAGGTGTCACCTGAAGTAGATCCATTAAGAAGCGGAGGCAGCGGAATGCAGAGTCCAATATGACCCAGGGCTTGCATTGCCACAGTAGCTAATGCATCAGTCTCTGAAGTAATGACATCAACCAAACATTTTAAAATACGTTGACTCTGGGACTTTGAGATCTGTCAAAGATTTAGGATATAAACAAGGTCATGATGGAGAAATTTACAGTTCAAGCACAAAATATTCTTCTGTGGAGTTAGTGCCAGTGGCTGGACATGAATTTATACATACACAAAACATGCACTTAAATACGAGATCACCCTCCACATTGTAACCAAATTCACAGAGCATGAAACACCTATTGAAGACTTAATGCACTCATATTTAAGGGGAACTGGTTTTTTTTTCTTCTCTAGGAGAAAATGTTTTTGACAAGTCGTTGAAAAGTAAAAGATATTATATGTCCCACTGGATATGCGTTTGAAAATGAGATTTGGAAAATTGGGTTTTGTTTCAGGCAGTGGTATTGATACGCCTCAATAAAATTCACATACACCAGACACAGAGAAAGTTCCAATGGACCAACAAGCTGGGGCCTTACACGGATAGGCGAACCCACCCATGTGATTCTGTTTGAAGGTGGTAATAACTTGGAATATTCCATAAACAGTGGCGCTGTTTAAGAAGAGAAGGGAAAAGCAAGTTGAATTTAGAAATTGGCAGGAGAGAAGATACTCAACCTCCCAAAAGTGGGAATCCCACTTTCGTTCCCTTTTTTCATTCTATTGGGTACAACACAATAAGGAAAATCTAGAAATACATTCCGGTTATTGTCATTTTACTGGAGTCATTGGTCATTTACAGTCAACTAATACAATGGAGTCTATTCTGTCCAAAATTCTTCCAATCACATACAATACATCTTCATTAGCTTTGGGTGTTTTCAGATGTCTGAATCATCTCTGAAGAGATTACATACACTGAGCATAAATAGTGATTGTACCTGTCACATGAACTTAGAGAACTACCTATATACATTCACATATATGATAAATAGTACTCATACTATAGATGCATAAATCAAATTTTCTGTTCTCTCACCTTTTTTTTGATAATAAACAGGAGAATTTTATTATAAAAATAAAACGATTACAAAAAGAAAGTGGATAAGTCATCCACCAACACAAGCCGAAGCAACAACAATCAATCAACACCCAAACATGAGCGCCTATGCGTTACTCAATCCTATAGTACAAAGATGACTAAAAGGGTCTAAACTGTTATTTTGCAAGACGCAATTGAGAGAAAGTTTTACTTCATACTTCCAATGTGTAATACATGTACATATATAGACCAAGACACCTACACTATCTTGCTAAGGAAGCTACTCATATTTACAATATGCACCCTATACTATTAACACTCCCCCTCAAGTTGGAGCATAGATATCAATCATGCCCAACTTGTTACAAAGATACTCAACCCTTACCCCGTTCAAGGCTTTTGTGAAGATATCCGCCAATTGTTCTCTTGTCTCAACATGTGCTGTAGAAATCAAGCCTTGTCGTATTTTCTCACGAATGAAGTGGCAATCAATTTCAATATGTTTCGTTCTTTCATGAAATACGGGGTTAGATGCAATATGGAGAGCAGCTTGGTTATCACACCACAACTTTGTTGGTATCGAGGCTTTAAGACCAATCTCAGTCAATAGTTGATATATCCACACTATCTCACACAGTGAGCCATGGCTCTATATTACGATTCAAACACTAGATCGTGATACACCACTTTGCTTTTTACTTTTCCATGAGACCAAATTTCCTCCAACAAAGACACAATAGCTCGATGTAGATCTTCTATCCATCTTGGAACCCGCCCAATCTGCATCGGTGAAACATTCAATACGATTGTGACCGTGATCGAGTACAAGATGCCTCGTCAGTGCCCCTTTTAGGTAACACAAAATTTGTTCTAACGCCGCCAATGATGAATCACTGGTGATGACATGAATGACTCACAACACTAACAGAGTATGCAATATCTGGGACGAGTCACCGTGAGGTAATTCAATTTTCCAACCAACCTTCTATACTTCTCGGGATCTTCAAATGGTTCACCATCATTTGTAAGCTGCACATTGGGAATCATAGGAGTACTACGAGGTTTTGCTCCCAATTTTCCCGTCTGAGTCAATAAGTCAAGCACATATTTCCGCTGAGATAGGTATATACCCTTTTTACTTCTCATGACTTCAACACCTAAGAAGTACTTTAGTGTCCCCAAATCCTTAGTGTGAAACCGATTGTGAAGAAATAACTTGCAGATGAAATTCAATACTATCGCTCCCGGTGATGACAATGTCATCCACATACACAACTAAAAGGATGATCCCGATTTAGATTGCTTGTAGAAAAGCAGTGATCCGACTTACTCTTTGTCATCCCAAATTTCTCCAAAGCCTGACTAAACTTCCCAAACCAAGCACGTGGACTCTGCTTCAAGCCATACAGAGACTTGCGAAGATGACACACTTTCCCATACTCCCCCTGAGCAACAAAACCTGGAGGTTGCTCCAAATATACTTCCTCTTCAAGCTCACCATGAAGGAAGGCATTTTTTATGTCGAGCTGATGTAAAGGCCAGTGATGAGTGGCCGCCATAGAAATGAATAATCTTACAGAGGTCAATTTAGCCACAGGAGAGAAAGTGTCAGAATAATCCACACCATAGGTTTGAGCATAACCTTTGGCAACCAGACAAGCTTTCAACCGAGAAACTGTTCCATCTGGATTGGTCTTAACCGCAAACACCCATTTACATCCAATAGCCTTCTTTCCAACAGGTAGATTTACTAAGTCCCATGTACCATTTTCATCCAACGCATTCATCTCCTCTATCATAGCATTACGCCATCCAGGATGAGATAAGGCTTCATGAACAGTTTTAGGAATAGAGATAGAATCGAGAGATGCAACAAAGGATTTAGAAGTAGATGATAAGTGATTATATGATACAAAGGAAGAAACAGGATAAGTGCATTGACGTTTACCTTTTCCAGTGCTATAGGCAAATCAAGCGTAGATGTGGGATCGATGGCGAAGGTACCGGTGTGGGACATGATTCTGGAGGGGGTTGTCTTCGAGAGTAGACCTGAATGATTGGAGGCCTAGTGGGAGCCGGAGCTGGAATGGGATCAGTAGCAGGGGTGGTAACTGTATATATCAACAAATCATCATCCTCCCCTCGACTTATAGAGGCAGGAGCCAACGAAGGAGAAAAGGGTGTCTCTTCCATGAATGTAACATCTGTTGACCACGAGATATCTGTTGAGACTGGGACAAAAACATCTATATCCTTTTTGAACACGAGAATATCCCAAAAAAATGCACTTAAGTGACTTGGGATCTAATTTGGTAACCTGAGGACGAACATCTCTAACAAAGCATGTGCATCCAAATATCTTAGGATCAATGGGAAATACAGATTTAGTTGGGAATAGGATATGATAAGGAGTCTCTCCATGAAGAACAGATGACGGCATTCGGTTGATGAGAAAGCAAGTCGTGAACCACCGCATCAGCCCAAAACCTCTTAGGGACTTGCATTTGAAACAATAAGGCTCTCGCAGTTTCAAGTAAGTGTCTATTCTTTCGTTCTGCCACACCATTTTGAGATGGTGTATCAACACATGAAGTTTGGTGAGTAATGCCATTTTGGATCATAAAAGATTGAAATGACTCGGATAGATACTCCTTAGCATTATCACTGCGCAATACTTGTACAGGCACATTAAAATGAGTTTGGATTTCAGCACAAAAGGCACGAAAATGAGAAAATAATTCAGAACGATTTTTCATTAAGTATAACCAAGTCATGCGAGAGTGGTCATCCACAAAGGTAACAAAATACTTAAATCCAGGTTGAGCAACAACAGGACACGGTCCCCATACATCAGAATGGACTAACTCAAAAGGAGCATTAGCTCGTTTGTTGACTCTAGGACTCAAACTAAGACGGTGGTGCTTAGCAAAATGACATGAGTCACAATCTAATGATTCTAGTTTATGGAACTGAGGACAAAGTTTCTTCAAAAGAGGGAGAGAGGGATGTCCCAACCGACAATGTGCTTCAAAAGGAGTTACGATTCCAGAACAAGCGATGGGTTTTGGTATTGTAGTATCAAGGATGTAGAGGCCTCCAGATTCATGCCCTTTACCAATAATCTTCTTCGTCGTAAGATCCTGAAAGAGACAATGATTAGGAAAAAATGAGACACAACAATTGAGTGCACGAGTTAACTTGCTTACAGAAATGAGATTAAAGGTTAACTGGGGTAGGTTTAATACTGATGACAAAGAAAGTGAAGGAGTTGGTTTAACTGTGCCCGAACCAAGGACATGAGATGTAGACCCATCAGCTAGAGTAACATTAGAGGATGAAGTGTGTGACTGAAAACTAGAGAATAGATTAGAATTACCTGTCATATGATCTGTGGCACCAGAATCAATGACCCATTTGGAAGACGAGGAGATAAGACATGCATTTGGTTTACCTGACTCGGCAATGGTATTGATAGAGGTAGATGAAGCCTTTAATGATTCTTGGTACTGGGAAAACTTAGCAAACTCATCAGCGGATATCGAGACAGATTTCTCAAATGCGTCATTGGTGGATGCAATGTGGGCTGATTGAGACCTCTGTTCTTTATTCTGTAATTTCCAGCAGTCTTTCTTCAGATGTCCAGGTTTATGGCAGTAGTTACACACAATTTGGCCTCGAGAATCAACCCCTTTGTTACTACCTTTATGTTGTTGCCATCCATTGTTTCTGCTAACAAGAGCGCTGCTAGGCTGTGAAGGTAGTACAGGTGAGCAACTCTCAGTGCGAAGTACCCTACTAAATGTCTCTTGCAAAGAGGGAATCTCAGAACAAGAGAGAATCTGAGACTTAGCAGTCTCAAATTCAGACGGAAGACCAGCCAAAAAACTCATAACCGCCATCTTTTCCCGTTGAGCTTGTTGAACCTTTATATCAGTGCTAAATGGCAATAGCATATTGAGCTCCTCGTATGTTTTCTTGAAATCCATAAAATAAGCCGTGAGAGACTTATCTCGTTTCTCCGAACGATAAAACTCTTGACACACATCATACATGCGAGAGATATTTCCTTTTCCAGAATACAAGAAATCGAGGTATTCCATTAACTCCTTAACAAACTCACAATGTTTAACTAAGCCACCGACGTCGCTTATCAATAAGTTTTGTATCAATAGAAATAGCCGAGCATCCTCCCTTAGCCACATCTTCCTAGACTCATCTGTTGGGGGATCCTCCGTCATATGATCATCCTTGTCAATACTCCTCAAGTAAAGTCGAACAATTTTACTCCAATCCAAATAATTGGAGCCATTAAGTTTGTGTTCAGTGATTTTTGACATCACAGGAATCACTTCAGAGTAATGGTGGATTTTTGACTAGCCATGATAGTTCAAACACAACCAATCCTCAACTGGCAACAAAAATAAGGCTAACACCAACAACTCAACAAATGTATATATGCAGATATACCCTAAGGCAGCCCCAGCAAAGCCCACACACACAGAAGCTCGAACAAAGGAGGTTAAATCGTATTCAAACAGTAGAAGGCCTCAATACCGTACCTGGTTTTGAATAGCAACCAAATACATCGAAAAGTCTTCACCAAACACCAAATCAACCACACCACATGACAGTACGAGCACCGGCGACCTACTGGAATCTGACCGACTGACTTCCCGACGCCATTACGAGCCTGCACGCGCCGAAATAGGACCGAACGTCGTTGCAGATGACCGGCGCGTGAGCTTCACTCGCTTGTCGGAATGCCACCGGACTTCAGGCGAAGACTCGTCGGCGGTGGGCGAAGCTCCCTACGTCGGTGGTGAAGGTCGATTGTCTCCTTAAAGGCGAAATCCCCAAATAGAGCCCCAAAATTCGAGCCCTAATTTTGAATCTGAAGAACCCTAATTTCGATCCCTAATTTTGAAGAGCATGTGCTCTGATACCATGTTATTTTGCAAGAGGCAATTGAGAGTAAGTTTTACTTCATACTTCCAATGTGTAATACATGTACATATATAGACCAAGACACCTACACTATCTTGCTAAGGAAGCTACTCATATTTACAATATGCACCCTATACTATTAACATAAACGAAATAAGAAATTGTCTATTTCACCAAAGATCCCTGCTGCTCTAGCCCAAAGCCCTGCAGAAAACAAAATGCTATCCCAAATATCATCAACGGATCGCTCCAAATTGTCGAAAATCCTTTTATTTCGCTCGCTCCAAATTTTCTGTTCTCTCACTTATAAAAGAAAAATACTTACATTAGGTGTCGTTAACATGCAATTTGCAGTTACATATCCCAAAGCACAAAGTAGCCCATGCTGCATTTCAAACCTAAAGATTGCCAAAGATCAGAGCCATAGCAACAGAAACAATATTAAACATCAAAGCCACTCCTAAAGGTAACAGTCTTACTAACAAACCTCAATTTTTGTGTTCCAGCAACTGAAGAAACTAACTCATCCGTAATTTGAGATAAAGCAGGGACCAGAAGCACAGCAGAAGCTATTCCAAGTAAACGTGCTACAGATTCACGGGTGCTGATATCTAGGTGACCCAAAAATTGTTTAAGCCACGGAACTTTTTCTGAATAGCGGAATGGTATCATCTATCATCAAAAAGCAGAAAAGGAAAATGAGGATATCAGAAAATTGAAGGAATAGAAAACAAAAGGAATAAGACAGAAATTTAGAAATGTCTCATCTTTCTTCAAAATCCATGTAAATGTACCTGGGGAAAATGGGATCCAACTGCAATTAGTGCTTTGGAAGCTGAAGCATGCAACTCAATAGAACCTTCATAAGCCATGGCATGTTCCAAAAGTAAACACAGTCTTTCAACCCAATTTGAAAACTCAGAATCTTCATCCAAGTTGGTTTGCCGAACATCTGCCTCAAAGCACTTCAACAAAAACTTGATCATAGCCTCATAAGTCTTAGATGGGAAAATAAGCTTAACGTCTCCTATTTGACTAAAATCGGAAACAGCTGGCTGCTGTTCAAGAATATAACCAAGCATGTCTGCAAATCTGGGATATTTGTTAGGGATGTGTTTAGACAAAGTCTTTCGCTGATCTTCCCCAGGAAACAAACCTTCTAGCGCCATTTCCCTGTGAACACACTTCAAATCAGAAAACTGTAACTGCAGAATAACAACAGCATGAGAAGTTCTGCAGACACAACAGCTAGACTGTAATGTGTACTTGGATGGTAACATACATTCCTTTTCATTCTCAATTCTAGCATGTTCACTTCTCTCTCTAGCATCCTTTGGGCCTCAGGGATGATTATATAGGAGCATAAGTTTTTATTTATTTATTTATTTATTTTTAATTTTAAATAAGAAACTGGACTTTTATTAAAAATAAACACTTCAAGATTGTATGACAAAACAGGTGGATGAATCTTCCACCTGTACAGATGAAAATACATGTGCGCAAGACTAAAAAATAGCCTCAGAAACGTAGTGTATGCTAGAATCCATAGTACAAAGAAAACTAGAGGGATATAAATGAAACAAGTAATTCTCTACTTTGATAAAAGTCCCAGCTCCTCTGGCCATAGGTTTGTGAGGAAAATTATCCTCTAGAGGCCGCTCTCGATTATTGAAAATCCTTCTATTTCTCTCCTTCCAAATTACCCAAGCAGCAGCCAACACAATTACCTTCCATAACTCCTTTTCGTGCTTCCTATCTCCCACAAAAGACCATTTGATGAGGATGAGATCTACCCATTTTTTGGTAAAGGAATCAATTCTCCAAACATGCACAGTATTTTTCTAGCAAACTCACAACGAATTAAAACATGATCAATATTCTCATTTTCCTTCTTACACATTATGCAATATGAGGAGGATAAGTAAAAAGAAGGCCCCTTCAATTGTAACAAATCACAAGTTTACTTTTCCCAAAACAACCAACCAAGTATGTCATAATAAGTTAAAAAACTAAATAGAAAAAGGAAATCTGTCATTTCTTGCCAACACCTGAATCATTTAACACCAGGACTACTGAGTACGTACAGTGCCTTCAGCCTTTTAAAATATACAGCCTACATCGATGCCAGGAAGTAAGAACTTGACAATGTAAGAAAGGGTACTAGAGATGTTGACAACAGAATCATTTATAGTTTACATGCTTTATGATACGTGCAGAGGACAAATTTCACCAGTCTAATCATTAAGGATATTTACAAAACAATAAAACTATTTTGTGTAAAACATTCAGCACAAAAGTGCTGAAAGGAAAACAGAGCAGTTATTCCTAAAGTAGAGCTCATCTAACCCCCCGAAATCTCAGGAAGGATATTCACAAATTGCAATCTACTGAAAAACAGGACATTGGACACTTCTTTAAGGTAATAACTACCTGATGTCCAATTTTGAATCTGCAGCTCAAGCATACAAACAAATCGGCCAGGACAATGACCCCAAGTCAAACAAGGATGTCGCCCATCTCAGCACAAAAGCGTTTCGCTTTGCTCCTTGCACGTAAAAGGATGAAAAATATGAGTAGACAAGATAATATGTTTCATAAATCAATTAAACACATGGTATTCAGAAGGGCATGAGTGTGTACCACTTGAGAATTTTTCAACAGGAGCAATTCCAAGTCCTTCAACACCTGTGAGGGTGCATCCTGAGACTCAGAGCAAGTGATCATCAGAACATAAGTCAAAATGCAAAATCACGATAAAATGTTAACACTTCATATAATGATATAAATACTACCTTGTATGCAACAGCGAGAAAATTAGTTGCTTCTTGAACAATCAAGCGGAGATGTTGTGACTCCGATGAACAGTGCGCGATGAACGATTACTACGATGAAAGTAATCCGATGAGCAGTCTTGCGATGAACAAATACGATGAAACGATCTCCGATGAACAAAGGTACTCCGATCGTAAAATCGATCAATTCCTAGAACCTGGCTCTGATACCATGTCAAACTAAATAGATTCAATTTAATTCGATGCTCTTCATTGAGATATCAACCTCTTTAAATAGAGTTACAACATACACAACTCAAAACCCTAATGTACAATGGGCCTAATTAATGGGCCTAAATAATAACTAATAGTATATGGGCTCTAATTACAACTAAAGCTCTAATTACAACTAATATACAAGTAGTCAAATATCGTAACAAATATTGGGTGGAATTTATATTTTTCTTTTGAACTATATATATATATATATATATATATATATATATATATATATATGTATACATTTTCGGTATTTAAGTGAAGAGGCTGAGCGTAGCTAGGGGTGTGGGCCAAACTAGGCCATGACCCACCCCACTTTTTGAAAAAAATATCAAGAAAGTTTAGAATTTTTTTTTTTTTTAAATAATGTGACCTAATAACATTAATTGTTGGCACAATGGACTATAAGCTCCCGGATTCGCCCCTTAACTCTGTACATAAATGTAATAGGTATGTCATGTGCAATATGGGCCTCACTCTGAAAGTTATGAAGTATCAGTACAAAATCTAAAATTTGTGATTAAATGTATGATACCGCTGAAAAAGTATATCCATGATCAATAAAGGACGAAATATATATATTTTTTAAGAATGGATACAGTTTATTTTATTCTTTCCACTAAATTGGATAAATTCTGTGTATGTGTAATATGTCTGTCATATGCAGTATGGGCCTCACCCATAAAGATGGTTATGTGTCTCACCTGTGCTATTACTAAAGGCATGTTTCACCTTTAATATGAGAATTTATGTACTTTTGATAGTTATGGTCAATAGTGAAGTTATATGTTTCTGTTTTTCAATAGCTAACCTTCTCATTGAATTCTCATAAACTGAACTGTTTTGTTATATTTGCATTAGTTTGTACCCATGCACTTCTTTTTTCATGTTCATCGGAGTACTGTTCATCGCGCACTGTTCATCGCGCACTGTTCATCGGAGTACTGTTCATCGCGCACTGTTCATCAGAGTACTGTTCATCGCATATTTTTTTTCGATTTCACATAAATGGCTGAAGACAAGATTTCGATTGTTCGTTTTAACGGGAAGAATTATAGTATTTGGGAATTTCAATTCTCAAAGGAAAAGATTTATGGGGTCACTTAGATGGTACTACGAAGGCTCCTACAGATCCTAAGGAGCGTGCTCAGTGGGTGATTAAGGATGCACAGATTATAACTTGGTTGCTTGGTTCAATTGAACCATATATGATAAATGATCTGCGACCTTTTGCAACTGCAAAGGAGATGTGGGATTATATTCGGCGCGTCTATTATCAGGATAATACTGCTAGAAAATATCAGTTGGAGTTAGATATTTCTAATTATCGACAAGGCAATCTCACTATTCAGCAGTTTTATTCTGGATTTCGGAATCTTTGGAGTGAATATTCTGGAATTGTTTCTTCCGCGGTTCCACAGGAGGCATTAGAATCTTTAAAGAAAATTCATGATGACAGCCAGAGAGACCAATTTCTGATGAAGCTTCGCCCAGAGTTTGAAACTGCACGTGGTGGGTTAATTAATCGCCATCCTATACCGTCCTTAGACACTTGTTTAAGTGCACTATTGCGTGAAGAACAGCGTTTAGCAACTCAGATCAGTCTTAATCAAGACTCTGCCCCCACTGAGCTGATGAATGTTGCTTATGCTGCTCAAGCCAAAGGAAAAACCGATGTACAGATACAATGCTATCGCTGTAAGGAGTTTGGGCACATTGCAAGACACTGCACTAAGAAGTTACGTAATTCTTGTAAGAAAGAGGGCATCTCATCAAAGATTGTCGAATCCGGCCTCAAAATAGACAAGAGGCGAGTTCTAATTACGTCATTCAGTCTAATCTTGCGAGATGTTACTCTTGCGCATGCACCGGCAGACTGTTCCACCCAAATTGTCCATCTCCTTTGACTCAAGAAATGGTCCAACGGATGATTGTCTACGCCTTATCTGCTTTTAGTATCCAAGGTACGAATCATTCTCGTACTTCCCCTTGGTTGGTTGATTCAGCAACTTCAAATCATATGACAGGAAATCCTGCTATTTTGCGTGATATTCGTAAGTATACGGGTAATCAGCATATTCAAATAGCAAATGGTAATACTATTCCTATTACTGCTATCGGGTCTCTTGGGAATACCTTTGATAATGTCCTCGTTTCGCCCACGATTATCTTCAAATTTAATTTACGTTGGACAATTGGTGGATAATAATTGCAAAATTCACTTTGATCGTAATGGTTGTTGTGTGCGAGGATCAAACATCGGGAAGGTGATCATGAAGGGGCCTAAAGTTGGGCGTTTGTTTCCTCTTCAATTCTCCATTTCTAATTCAGTTCAATTCGAGTTAATTACGGTTTTTAATTCAATAGGTTGTTCTGCTGTTATTAGCAATAGTGATGTTTGGCATAAGAAATTAGGCCATCCCAATCAAGTTGTTTTATCTCATCTTGTCAAAGCGGTCAATTGGGCAATAAAATTTCATTTTCGATATATGTTACGGTTGCACTACTTGTAAGTTGGGTAAAAGTAAATGTTTACCATTTCCTTCTCATGGGAGTCGTGTACGCATGTTTTGAGATTGTGCATACCGATGTTTGGGGTATTAGTCACTGTTATTTCACATGCTCAATATAAGTATTTTGTGACTTTATTGATGATTATAGTCGTTTCACTTGGATATATTTTCTACGATCTAAATCGAAGTGTTCTCCAAATTTAGAATTTCTTGCACTTGTTCAAACTCAATTTTCTGCTCAGATTAAGATCTTACGATCTGATTCCGGAGGGGAATACATGTCTATCGAGTTTCACAATTTTCTCACGTCTATGGGTATTTTGTCTCAACGATCTTGTCCATATTCTCCACAACAAAATGGAGTAGCAGAGCGTAAGAATCGACACCTCTTAGATGTAGTTCGTACTCTCATGATCAAATCATCTGTTCCTTCTCGTTTCTGGGTCGAAGCGTTGTCTACATCGGTCTATCTGATTAATCGGTTGCCTTCTCAAGTTCTTCAATTTGACTCTCCATATTATCGTTTGTTCGGTGTCATTCCTGACTATAATTCTCTTCGTATTTTTGGTTGTATACATTTTGTTCACTTACCTCCTACAGAGCGAAACAAACTCATCAAGCTCAAGCGGCACTGCGCTTTTCTCAGATGCAAGACTTCTCATAAGGGATATATATGTTATGATTCATTGCTAATAAACTTCGCATCCCTCGTAATGTTATTTTCTTTGAAACTTCGGTATTTCTTCCATCCTCTATTCCCCATATATGAGATTACTTCCTTCCTACGTTTGATCATGATACTTCTACAAGCGATCGTTGGAAAGGAATAGTGTATCAAAGACGTCCTCCTCGGTACCAGCGCCCCTTCCGGATCTGAACCGATGTCGATTCTCGTTCACATGCACCACGGAGGGCGACTCGTATATCGACCACCGGATCGGTATGGATTCTCTCATACCGCTAATCAGGCTACTATGGATACTCTTTGTTATTCCTAAGTCTTATTCACGCAGCGGTGAGTCGGGCTTTGTTGGCGACAAGCTATGAAAGACGAACTTCAGCGCTTACGGAGAATCACACGGGATATAGTCCTCGCCTGAAGGGTCAAACTCATCGGTTGTAAGTGGGTGTATACAGTCAAACTCCGTTCTGATGGAACTATTGATAGATATAAAGCTCGGTTGGTGGCACTTGGCAATTGCCAAGAATATGGACTTGATTATGAAGAGACTTTTGCTCCGGTTGCTAAGATGACTACAGTTCGGACTGTTTTGGCCATTTCTGCTTCCAAAGGTTGGTCATTGCATCAGATGGATGTAAAGAATGCCTTCTTACATGGGGATCTAAAGGAAGAGATTTATATGGTCCCACCCCCTGGGCTATTTCTTACACAATCGAGTGAAGTTTGTCGCTTAAAACGCTCTCTATACGGATTAAAACAGGCACCCCGTGCTTGGTTTGAGAAATTTCGTGCTACACTTCTCGGTTTTCACTTCACTCAGAGTCAATATGATTCCTCTCTTTTTCTCAAGAAGACTCCTCTGAGGATAGTCTTGCTCTTAGTTTATGTGGATGACATTGTCATTACCGGATCGATGTTCAAACAATTAGCAAACTCCAAAGTGCATCTTGATCCTCTTTCCACATGAAAGATCTTGGCTCCCTTCAGTACTTTCTTGGCCTTGAAGTTCATTCGTCTTCCACTGGTATTCTCCTGCATCAACACAAATACACCCAAGATATTCTCACTTTAGCTGGTCTCGATGCAGGAATCCTGTTCTTACACCAATGGAAGTGAATTTGAAACTTTGTCAAGAAGATGGTGAATTGTTACCAGATCCCTTGTTATATCGACAACTTGTGGGGAGTTTGAATTATTTGACTATCACGCGACCTGATATTTCTTTTGCCGTTCAACCAAGTCGGTCAATTTATGAAGGCCCTCGGCATTCTCATTTGGCGGTGTTCGCCGTATTCTTCGTTATCTTAAGGGTACTTACGGCCGTGGGTTATTTTTCCCTAAGATGAATCCATTACGATTGGTGGGTTATAGTGATGCCGATTGGGCTGGTTTGTTCGAGATCTGGCGTCGGTCTATTACGGGATGGTGTATATTTAAGGGGATGCTCTCATCTCTTGGAAAAGTAAGAAACAAGATCGGGTTTCTAAATCCTCTACCGACTCAGATCTGCAGTGCCATGTCCTTAGCCTGTTCGAGATTGTGTGGCTTCGTGGTTTGTTAAGGCGAGCTTGGTATTCCTCAATCTTCTTCCACTCCACTACATGCCGACAACACTAGTGCCATTCAAATTGCGAGAATCCTGTTTTCCATGAGCGTACAAAACATATTGAGGTTGATTGTCATTCTATCCGTGAAGCATTTGATCACCATGTGATCAATCTTCCCTCACATCACCACGGAGTTACAAGCGGTGATGTATTCACCAAAGCATTATCTCGTGAGCGTCATCGGTTCTTAGTGGGCAAATTGATGCTTTGACCCTCGCATCAATTTGAGGGGATGTTACGATATTTGACTACTTGTATATTAGTTGTAATTAGAGCTTTAGTTGTAATTAGAGCCCATATACTATTAGTTATTATTTAGGCCCATTAATTAGGCCCATTGTACATTAGGGTTTTGAGTTGTGTATGTTGTAACTCTATTTAAAGAGGTTGATATCTCAATGAAGAGCATCGAATTAAATTGAATCTATTTAGTTTGACAATATTCACCATTGATATGCACTTTTTGCAGTAGCATATATTTAATCAGACATTGAAGAATTTATGTTAATGCTATATGAATGACCAATTAACAGATCAATACCAATTTGGGATGTCAAACTTTTTGCAAATCCAAACCCCACATGAGATATAAATTTGATGAGAAATCAAAATCTAAGCTAGATTAGGTTTGTAACTCATTACTTTGTATAAGTTAGTTATCAACCAACAACTGACGACGAAATCATGTGCCAAAGAAATTTATTTCATAGGGAGCTAGAGAAAAGGGATAGAGAAATTATTTGAACAAATTATTAGGGGAATACATATTATGGATCATGATAATAGGTCAAACTTCAGTGATGGTCCCCAAAAGGATAGAGGTTGAAGACAATAAAAGATGTAAAATGCAACAGGTTGTCAATATCAGTGTATTCAAGCATATATGGCGAATTTGCCATAACAGTTTCCTTAATTACACGGAGTAAAAACATGATATTGGTAATTTTTGTGTTTTTGAATATGCTACATTTCTAGTCCATCAGTTCTAGACTACAATATCCTAGATCACCTAAGCCAGTTTAACAAATTAATTGATATAGGGCTTGTTCAAGAAAACTTTTTTGAGAACAACAGTAACGTTTTAATTATTTTTGGCAAAAGAGTGTGATTAAAAACTAAAGTTTCTAGAGAAACGTGTAAAGCAATTTTTCATAAAGAATGTGTGGTAAAAAATAAGAATAATAAAAAAAAATTTAAATTCGAATGGGCTACAACTAGGCACTAGGCAGACTAAAAAAATTAATAAATAAATAAAGATTCCATTGATTCGGGGACTGCCTGAGACAAATATGAAAACATTATATGAATCCAGAATGACAGAATATAACGTAGTTAAGAATCAAAAATAGAAGAAAATTGTTGAAGGATTTTACGCATACAAATGTTAACATTCCTTGAACACGAAGTAAAAAATAAACAGGAATTGGAAGAAAAATTAAAATGATAGACTAGCACTAAAATGGTGTACTCGGTTCTTGACAACCACATATAAAGTAAGACACAAGCTACTTACATGTTTGAAGACCCACACAGTAAACTCCATTCCCAATTGCTTCAACCTGGAGGTGGTATCAATTCCTAGAAGTAAGAGGCAAAAAGCTTTAACCAAATTTTCAATTCAAGAAGCGAACAGTTAAGTTTAAGGAACCAAAGACAAGCAAAGGCCAAATTTTGATCTGAAAGATACTAAGGGTGTGTTTGATTGGAACAATTTACATGTAAAATGTCAAATCGTGGAAAATATTTTCCTGCTTTTGTTGTTTGATTGCAAAATGTAAAATACATTTGTTTTACGAGGTACAATTACTTCATGCACCATTCTGGCCAAATGCATGTAAAATATTTTTCCTATGGATTTAGGTGGGAAAACATTTTACATGTAAAATACTTTTCATGTAAAATGCTTTCTTCCAATCAAACACACCCTAAGATTAAACTGTTTCTATCAATTAGCAATGCTGCATTAAAATTTTATTACAGTGATAGAATATGTAACATCTTCATAATCTTGACAACAAAAGAATCAAATTTAAGCCATTCAAAGAGCTGCAACTTAAAATCCTGACACAAGCTCTACTATGCCATATAACTACACTAATAGTTCTACTCAGACTTAGTGTCAACAAACTCGACCTCAGTCAAAAGATCTCAGTTGGGTCAAGTTGGATATCTGGTATTTTGATGTGAGCTTTTGCTTTGATGTTCATTAGGTTGTTGAGTTATGTATTTACTTAAGAAATAAAAAATTTTAAGCACGTTCACTATCATAACCCAAAATGTAGAATATGGATAACCATCTCACTTTAGGCCTGTCCGGCTTCATTGAAAATTTTTTTTTCAACTTTTTCCAACTTTTTTCTACATTATTTCTCTCTCCAAATCAGTCACATCCACATATCTCATTACATCCACAAATTTCAACCACTCAACTCCACTCATTCTCTCTCCTCTTTTACATTAAAACACTTTAAATCTCTTTCCAAGCGGGTCTTTTAAAGCTTATACTTATATATAGAGAGGGGCCGCATTAACTTAGCTTTCAACATGGAGCTGACAATGGTACAATATTAACTATTTCATATAAAGGCTTAAATGCAATTACTTATATAAATGTTGTACTTGGCAGTTATATCACAGATGGTGCAACTTGAACAACGCTTTCCAACTCAACTTTCAATTCTTTTAAATCAATAACAGGTACTTTCTTCATTTCGACACTACATCCAAGGTGATGTGATTTCAATCCCAAGAGTCCAATATCCTCTAAAATTCCCCTCAACCTTTACCAAAGACAATGTCTATCTAATCCGTATCGAATTCCACCACCAAATACATCATTGGAGGATTCATTGAGAGCGTTTCTACATTGCCCGGCATCCGGCATCAAATGACCATCGACCTTAACAGATAAACCATTCTTTTAGCAAGTCGTTAAGGAAGAGACACCCACGGGAAATCATTTTGGCAAATCATCCAAGCATTAGTATTTAATACCCCAAAAAGAAAAAGACTATTTCCAATACCCCGCACATACAAAACATATACAAATATAGTCCTGTTATCCTGATATAATTTATATCCACCAAAAACAGAGCTCTTAAATTCAGCATTTAAAAGGGGAAAAATCCTTCTTCCACATCTCAATTCTGAAGCGTCAAAAATTTTGGCATGTGGAGACCTTTAATAAAAAGAATAAGATTATCGACAACCGACTTAAATCTCCAGAAAAGCCACGACAAGTTTAACATTCTAAGATTCCGATTCTCCTAGAAAGAAAGAAATACAATTCAGGACCAGTGTCAAAACTCAAAACAGATTATTTCACCAAACCTAAGATCCACTGCAAGAAAATCGACTCCCATGCTATGCAGAAAATCAGTGGCAATAAAGGCAGAGTATTCAGCTATACCAAATATACAGCCAAAGATGCACCGCAAAGTTGATGGGAAACTGTTCGCTGCAGTAATTGACCGGCAGAAAATGGACATCAATCTCACTCTCAGGGCTGGATTTACTGGACTGACCTTAGATTCTGGCGGAATAGTTTGGGACCTGTGGTTCCTACATGCATGGAACACATAACATAAATTTATATAGCAATCAAATGATCAAAACATACCAGGTCATACTGAAAGAAGTAATGGCTTTCTTCAATCCCCATCCACAAATTTTCTACTAAGCATCTAATCAAAAAATATAATCTTGTTGTATAAAACTTATACTACACAAGAGCCAAGACACAGTTCCATACCGTTAAATAGGAAAAATAGTTTCTTGATCAGGTCTGCATCGTCTAAATTCACACCAGAAGCATTCTTCTTCAAGACCCCCTCGGCTTTCTAGACAACAGACTCTTGACTTGAGCAAAACAAACAGCAAATACATGATCAAAATATGGAGACACTATGTAACTTTTAACATGTAATACAGAAGGTGAACCAACTGGTACCTGTCAGCACAAGCAGAAACATAGAGTGGATAAACCGGTTCAGGAGGCAACTCCAAAGCCACAAGGATATTCAAGATTCCTAACTAAAGAATGGAAAATAAAAGGGGAAAAAAATGATATTTTTAGCCAAAAGCATAAATTTGCATGTGATGATGTGAGCATTCGGAACATGGTCAGAGTAATCTTTAACCAAAAGTTTGAATCACTCTATTGGCATGGCAACCAAACTTAAAGCTTCGATAATAATACCTTCCTATTTCGAAGACTATCATTTCTCAGTGATTGTTTCCCCGTAACTCGTTCGCATTGAACGCTTTAAAGCCCAGCTGAATAACCTTCCCTGCAAAATCAGCCTTTGTTCTCACTTTACAAGATGAATGTGTAGATGAATTAAATTCATAAAAACAATGTAGCAATATAAATTCTACTATTCCAACCTCTGAGATGATGGCTGATACAAAATTGTATGAAGAGAAAATTCAAGAAATATCTCACAGTCCTTAGATCCACGTAGTACCCTATATCTTCCAGCAACCTCATCGCTGATATCAGTTGAATGGCACTCGCCAATAACCTGTGTTTAAAGATGATAGTTAAATGATATACCTTTGACCCAATTTAACAGCTCAAGCTTTTACATGAAGTGTTTCAACATGGTATCACAACAGACATTGTCCTAAGTTCGAATCTCCCCATCTCTCATTTAAATGAATTATCCGCATGTTAAGGTTTGATGACAAAATATAGATTTCGTCTACACGTGAAAGAACGTGTTTAAGGTAATAGTTAAATGATATATATTTAGCCTGATCTACCCACTTAAACTTTACATCTAATGGTTCAACATCTTGAAACCACAATGACTTCTTGATCCAATATACACAGAGATGCCAAATATAAACAACATATTAATGACAGATTGAGAGAATATTGATCAGTTGAATGGCCTGGCCTCTACCAATTAGTGTTGTGCAATGCTTATCCTAAATCCTTAGTGTGATCTTTGATTGTATACAATTTAATTCAACTTTATTTTTGGATAAATAGGTCTTTCCAATTTATTTACTAACTAATAGTGCGCAGGGAGATTGCTCCTTCCCCATAAATTCTTTGTATTCCTGTTGTAATTAACCCAAGAAAAATGTTATTACTCTTCATCATTGGGTTTCTATGCATAATCTGAAAGAAGTAAGCGAGGCAGCACACTTCTGTTATAAGGTTTTCCACAACCAATCAGTGACAGTTCACTGAGAACACAAAATGCTTAATAAGGAGAATTTGAGAAAATTCACCAAATTTACCTAGTAAGCCGTGTAACATGACTGCTTTGTAGTTATGCTAGTATGAGATTACACTTTGGTCACCTAACAGAGGTCTCCAAAACGCTCTTAATATGACAACTAATCTGCCCAAAAACCTTCCCAAGGAAAGTACAGAACTTCAATATCACACATTTCTCCTCCTACCTGAAAATTTCTTTTTCCATCAAATCAATATGCATTTTACAGCACCTTTATTATTTCGGCCATATGTTTAAGTAGCTGTGATATCACAATTACGGCCAGCTACTTTTTCTTGAATTTTTCTAATTCTTCCTTTTTTTTGTCTGTTGGTGAAGCTACTTACTCTATGTAAAAAACTAAAATACACAAACGAACTACCAATAAAAATGTGGAATGCAGTTAAAGTGGGGGAATTCCAATATCGTACCAAGCTAATCTGTCCAGGATTTTGGCAGTTGGCAAATTGATTTCTTTTCTCATTTCTTTTGATCCACTAGTTGCCTACTTGAGAGGTAATAAATCTAACTTCAGATTTGTGCTTTGCTTTTGATAAATGTAAGACTAAAATAGCACTAAGCGATCGGCATAAGAAATAATAAAAATCAAAGGCCAGTATTTGCACAAGTTCGGGTTTGTATGTTGGTGATTCAATTGCAAGGAAAAAAAAAAAAGAGAAAACAATGCAGCAACAACTGCACAGCTTACTAAATGTTTAAACAAATACCTTAGTTGTGAGTCTCAATAATATATCCTGATGCTGAGGAGGAAGCTTCGAAATGGCAGCTAAAAAAATAGCTGCCATGGTTTGTTTTTCCTGAGAGGTTAATCCAAAGCTAGGAGATAAGGCAAACTATGCATTTAAGATGATTTTCATCAACCAACTAGATTAATACCAGACCTCCTGGGGCACACGGTCAATGGCCATCTCAATGTACACAATGCAAAAGTTTCTAATCATTGTAGCAGCACTAGATTCCACATACAATTTCCATAACTCGGATAATGGTAGACCAATCTGTGGCTGGTGCTTCACTCTCTTGTTAACATGACTCAGGATCTCGATAACCTAATGCGCAGAAAACAAAATCAATTTACATAAGGCAGTAATAGAAATGACTTTCTAAATACAAAAACAGAAATGGATAATCCAAGATGTGTAAGAGGGCAAACTATGCAAAGCCCCCACTTGCCTCAACTTTTCACTTCATCTAGTGCAAAGAAAAACAAAACAGAAAAGAGAGAGACAAAGGGACCAATATTGCACCGAGTGACCAGCAGCAAGAGACGAGCAAACATAAAATATGCTGTAAAATCATCAGAATTTGTCCTTTCCAATTTAAGCAAAAGCATAAATGGTAATACACAATTAACTCAGGCAAAGGTGGACAATTCTTCTTTTCTAGAAGACAAAAGGAAATTTTTCTTCCTGTCCTCCCGCCTGGCAGTGAAATTCATGTCAGGAACTCATTATCCGAGCTCTGTCCTCCAGATATGTATTTACTAGTCTTTCACACAAGGGATGTGAGCTTCAGTAACCTCCCCGATATGTATTTTTCTTCAAGCCTTTTACAAAGCATTTCATTATCAAGTGATAGCCTCGTTCAAAAGCTTGAGCTTCAAAATGCAAACTATTTATTATTTCCTTTTTCCCTCTACATATTAAGAACTTGTAAAGTTCCCATACTTTAGAGAAGGAAGAGGCACAGAGAGAGAGAGAGAGAGAAACGCACTACTGCATGAGTGTATTGCTTAATTCAACTATGTCTGCAATTCGAAGAGCCTAAGTGGGATCTTAATTTTGGATTCCACAAAATAGTCAAATTAATCAAAGTTAGTTCCAAGCTCAACAGAGATGAAGTCTATTAAATCAAATTGCTGTTCAATTGCTTCAAAGCAAATACTGCCTGGTTCTACTTATCGGGCACCTCATAAATTGCCTGATACTTTGAGGTAAGTAGCATAAATCACTGGCCTCAGAAAGAACTAGTTCATGGTCCGGATAGATACTGTATATACTTCTACAATCTAGTACTTTCAAAAATCCCCATAAACTGATACACAATATGTGGTCTACTATCTAAAATTGTAAGAGCAAAACATGAAGAAAGAATACTTTGTTTCGGAGAGGTGTAGAAGCAGAGAAGAGGCAGGCGATGGAAAGAGGAAGAAGCTTGGAGAGCAAGTCTTGTAGCTTAGAATCGTCGCAGAGCGCGAGGCGCGTCAGCATTCTGTCAAGCATTTCCTCTTTCTCATCGTCGGACTTTCCCGACAGAGCCGACGACCAGGTGGTGGAGGAAGGCCACGATTCAGCCATGATTTTTGTTGGGTTTTTGCGTCTGAATCAACTTTGAAGCAGAAATTCGTATGTTTGATTCACCATAAAGAAGTTGCAGTAAATTTTGTTTGGGTACGGCTAAATGCACCCTTATGCACCCATATTTTGAAAAAATTCCAATCCTCCCTTATTTATTGGAAAAAAAAAATATATATTCGCCCCACACACGGCGAACCCCCCATGTTGGGCGAACTCCCACACGGGGAGTTCGCCCCATGTGGGGCGAAAACACATGGTGAAACGTTAAATTTTTTTTAAAAAATTATAAATTATAAAAGGGAGAAATGAAAAATATCAGACGAGAATTTTTTATATTATTTTTTATTTAAATTTTTTATAACCATTTTGACGAATAATTTTAAAATTTCTTTAAATTTTTTCATTCACTCAAAGTTTTTTTAACAATTATATTCAATACTAATCGTATAAAGCCAATTGCCATATGATAAAAAAAATTCTAAATTTATCATTAGAGTAGTTTCAAAAAAAATTTGAAATTACTTTAAATCAAATGGTTGTAAAAAATTTAAATTTTTAATAATTCACAATAAAACTAATTATTGCATCATAAAAATTGAAATTTATCATCAAAATGGTTGCAAAAAATTTAAAAGAAATTTCAAAATTATTCGCCAAAGTGGTTGCAAAAAATTTGAATAAAAATGATGGCAAAAATTACATTCACGAATAAATAATTAATAAAATTACTCATTTTTTAAAATTTTTTACAACCACTTTGATGATGAATTTCGAATTTTTTTATAATACAGTAATTAACTTTATCCGGTTAGTATTGAATACAAGCATTAAAAAAATTGAGTGGTTGCAAAAAACTTTACAAAATTTTGAAATTACTCATCAACGTTATTGTAAAAAATGATAACAAAATTTTGTATTTTTATCTGTTATTCTCTATTTCTTTTTTTTTTTAATTTTTAATTGGTTCGCTGCATAAGGAGCGAACACACATCAGTGTGTTCGCTCCATGTGGAGGGAACACACATCAGTGTGTTCGCTCCATAAGGAGCGAACACACATCACTGTGTTCGCTCCATAAGGAGCGAACCATTTTTTTTTTAGCTATGAAGGGTATAATGGGAAATGGAAAATAACTTGGGTGTACAAAGTAAAGGCACGGGTGCATTTAGCCGTACCCATTTTGTTTTTGCTACGGCTAAATACACGATTTCTACCCATTTTTTATAAGATTCCAAGTTTAGCCTCTAAAAATGAAAAAAAAAAAAAAAAAGCGGCGTTAAGCGTGCAGGCGAACACCCAATTAGTTTTCACCCGTTTGGGTGTTAGCCGAACATCGAGGCGAACACCACATAATTAGAAAAAAAGGAAAAAATTACGGATAAAGATTTTTAGTATCATTTTTATTAAAAGTTTTTACAATTACTCAAAAATTTTTAATAATTATATTTAACACTAATCAGATAAAACTAATTATTATATCATCAAAAAAATTTTGAAATTCATCGTTAAAGCGGTTGCAAAAAACTTAAAGAAATTTTGAAGTTAATGGTCAAAGTGGTAGCAAGAAAATTAAATATTGTAGTAATTCTATTCAATATTAACCAAATAAAACCAATTACTTTATCATAAAAAAATTCTGAAATTCATTGATCAAAGTGATTGCAAAAAACTTTTAAAATTACTCATCAAGGTGATTGTAAAAAATTTGAACAAAAAATTATAATAAAAATTACATCGATAAACGAAAAATCAAGATAAAATTACTCATTTTTACCTTTTTTTTTAAATGTCCGCTGCATTCACAGCTAACCAGGCAAACCTTGCTCGCTGCGAATGCAGCGTTGTTTGTTTGTTTTTTTTAATGGGTGTATTTAGTAATGCACCGGATGCATTTAGCCGCAACCGTTTTGTTTTGTCACATACAAAATGACAAATAGTGTATTAAAAATATAAAATAATTATAAAGGTGATTGGCAACTATTTTTAAATTTTTTTACTATTTTTTTTGTTTTAAATGAATCACATTCATATATTTCATCACATTTACAAATTTTGACCACTCAATCCTATGCATTTTCTCTCTTTTTTTACTTTAAAAACTATTAAAAGCTTTTATAAACTATTCTATATCACCTTATATATATGTAATTGAAAAAGGAGGAAGCATAAATTATTTCGAAATTCAAAAATACCCTCATACGAATTTTGAGTCCTACAAATCCAAATCAAAGGTGCCGCTAAAGTGCTGAGTTGCTGAGTTGACCTACATTTAAAAAACTAATAATAAAAATAATGAAAAGACTAATATATTCATAGTAAGTGCATGCTCTCCTCCTCCCATTTTTTCGATGTTCGTTGCATTTATAGTGAACAAATAAAAGCTCCTTCGCTATCAATGGAGCAAGCAAGAGTAAAAATGGGGAAAAAAATTGAAGCAAAAATGAACAATTTTTATCGATTTTCATTAAATGGATATAATTTTTATTACAATTTTTTATTTAAATTTTTTACAACCACTTTGATCAATAATTTTGAAATTTCTTTATGTTTTTTGCAATCATCTTAACAGTGAATTTCAAAATTTTGTTGATGATATGATAATTGGATTTATCCGGTTAGTATTGAATACAATTATTAAAAAATTCAATTTTTTCAACCACTTTAACGATTAATTTCGAAATTCCTTTAAGTTTCTTGTAACTACTTTAACGATAAATTTCAAAATTTTTTTATGATACAGTAATTAACTTTATCCGGTTAATATTAAATACAATTATTAAAAAAAACTTTGAGTGATTACAAAAATTTTGAACAAAAAATGATATCAAAAATTTTTCATCAGTAATTCTTCATTTCTTTCTTTTTTTCTTTTTCTATTATATGGGTGTTCTCTCCATTTGGAGCGAACACCCAAAATGGAGCGAAGGCCATTTCGGTTGTTTGCTTTCATCAATGCAAACAAATTTTTTTTTAGTTAAACTAGGGTGTACTTAGTATGGGTATATTAGTTTTTTTTTTTTTTTTTGTAAGGCGGTGAAACTCAGTATTTAACCGGGTGCATTTTTCCGCACCCACAAGTCGAGGGAGTAAGCGTTTCGGTTGTTAATTAATTACTAATAATAATAATAATAATAATAATAATAATTATTATTATTATTATTATTATTATTATTATTATTATTGTTAGATATGTCGCCGTTTCTATAGTACACAATAGAATTTACAACTTAATAATTTTAAGTATTAATTTAAACTAGTATTTTCTCCCGTTCTTGAGGAGATTTATAATAAGTTATAATTTAAAATATGTGTAAAATAAAAATATAATAACATATTTTCCTTTTTTAATGGTAAATAGCATAAGAAAGGACAATTTAATCATATTGGGACTCCACTTCCAGGCGTTTGATTATAAATTTTTCCTCGATTTTGCGTGATTTAATGGGAGATATATGGATGGGAGATTTGAAAAGATCACACATGATAATAACCGGATTGGAGGATAAGGAGTGATTCTATCAAAAGGTCAGGGTGATAATAACTTGAGATTATCATGGGTTGAAAATTAGGTGATTTATCTTGAGTGGGAAATATAAATAAAATAGTATTTTTAATTCTTAAAATTATAAGATTGAGTGGGAAACTTTTGGTTATAAATTTTTCCTCGATTTTGCGTGATTTAATGGGAGAGATATGGATGGGAGATTTAAAAAGATTACACATGATAATAACCCAGATTAGAGAGATAAGGACTGATTCTATCAAAAGATCATGGGTGATAATAATGAGAGATTATGCATTAGTTGAAAATTAGGTATTTGTGCTTGAGTGGGAAATTATAAATAAAATAATATTTTTTAATTCTGAACATTATAAGATTGAGTGGGAAACTGATCTCATTTTATTAATATATAGATATATAGATATAGATAGGAACACATGCGATACAAAAAAAATATGTGGTGTAACTTTTAATATTACTAGTTCACGAACACATGCGTTGCATGTAATTTTAAACTATTTGTTTATGTGAGGTCATATATAGGGTGTATGTAATTGTAAAATATTTGTGTGAATAACAGTGTAGACTTTTTAAAAAAAATATATCTATGAAAAATTTTAAAAAGTTATTATATAGAGCTTTAGTCAATTTGATATTTTGTATATTCCAGTTCGTGCTACTAAAAATCTTAAATTCATTACGAAATTAATATAGAACACGTCATAGATAAATGAAATGTCAGAATGTTGAATATTATTTTTAATAAAAAATTATATTTTCATAACATAATTCTTAGACAAACAAAAATTGGGATGATGATAAACATTAAAATGCATCCCAAAATTATTTTTAGCTAAGCCAATTGTTTACTAAAAAATAGGAAAAAATATTGAAATTATGGAATTGTAATTTTTATATTATATTATCAAAATGTTATTAATGAAAGAATAGGAAAGGACTTTAAAGAAAACTTAATTATTAATGAGGATGATTAAAACATTAATAAAGGACAAAGAATGAATTATCAAAATATAGTAGGGATATAATGGTCCAAAAAAGTTTCTCCTCCTATTCACACTTATATATATATAAATATATATATATAGTAATAGTAATATATAGATATAGATATAGATATAGATATAGATAGATATAGATAATAGACAACTTATTAGTTAAATCACAATATAATCTATATATTAATAAACAGAGGCAGATTTTTTGAATTTGGTTGGAGCCAGTTTTTCCCACTCATAAAATTTCACTTATATTGGTTGATTTGAATTTTTTGGAATATCTTTTCCCTCTCATAACACAACAATTATATTTATTTCATTTTCATATTTATCCTTTTATCATTAGTTTCCATATTTATCTCTTTACCATTATATATAGATTATTTAATATTTAATAATTAATAATAAGTTATTTACAATAGTTAAACAATCGAAATATCCTAATCTATCCTTTAAACAATTGTACAATCTATTCATAAGTTTAAATGAAGTGAGAGAGTTGATTTAGAACGAATTTGTTTTCAATTATTCTCAAGCAATAATTTATTTCTTTTCAATTTTTTCTTTTTCTTTTCTTTTCTTTTTTCCTGTTTTCAATTCTTCAGCGTTATTATTCTATCAGGATCTTTTATTTTGTGATCATCTTCTAGCCTAATTACGTTTTACATACTCTTAATTTTTTTAATTAATCAATTACACACACAAACACACACACACACACACACACACACACACACACACACACATATATATATATATACATAGTAATAAACATAGACCAATTTCGGAGGGAAATTTCTTGCTCATATTTTAGTATTTTTTGAATTTGAATTTCCTGGTCACAACACATTAATTATATTTTACAACAGATATATAGAATATGTGTTAACATGTAGATTAATAATGATTAACCATTTATATTAAATGAGTCTGATTTTTCCCTTCCTTCCTTTCTTATCCGATATTAACATAAATTATATTAGGAATCTGATGTCCGTCCGATTGTCTTTAGCTTATCATCATGTATGTATTAAAATATTTTTTTATAAAAATAAAGTAAGTATAAATTATAAACAGACGTGGACATAAATTTTTAATAAAAGTTAGACATAATGCAATTTATTAAATAGTCCGCCAAATTCTATCCTCCTTTCTTACGAAAATTACTTTTAAAAATAATTAACTATTTTTAGAAACAATTAATTTGTAAATATAAATAGCTAAGAACCGAGAAATAGTTCTATAAAAAATAAAATTAATTAAAATTAATAATTTTGTTAAGATTAATTTTTTTTTTTTGGATGCAAAATTACCATTCATTAAATTTTGATAAAAAAAATTTTAAAAATGTAACATTAAAATTTAAAAATTACACTAGGCTCATAAATTTATTTTATGAACAAATAATTATTTTTAAAAATAATAAGCTACAAAACAAAATTTAATTATTATTAATAATTTTGCTAAAATTTAATTTTGGGGAGATACAAAATTATAATTCATTAAATTTTTGCATGAAAATTAAAAGAAACGTGCAACATGAAAATTAAAAAATTAGATAGGAGCTTTTAATTAGTTTCATAAATAATTAATTATTTTTTAAAATAGAAATAGTTAAAAAACTAACATTAATTAAAATGATCAATTTTGCAAAGATTTAATTTTAGTGTGATAAATGAAATAGTAACATTAATTTTTCCAATTACTTGAATATATATTGATCGATATCCATATTTGTATCTATATCTTTTATATTGAAAGATATCTTTTAAATTATAAGATATCTTTAAAATAAGATTCATATAATTCTTAAAATTGTGGCTATTAAGATAATTATTTTGGAAATAATTAATTCTTTCTAGAAATAATTAGCTTAAAAATAAAAAGTATTTAAAATTATTTATATTACAATTAATTATTATCAATTATCTTACTAACATTTAATTGGATATCGTTTCAATGGACAAAGATTAATCAAAATTAATTATATTTTTCAAATGGGAGAAATATAATTAATTTAGAAAATAAAAAACTAATTAAAATTCATGAGATTGCTACAGTTAGCAAGATTTTCCCTAAAATTAAAATAATTTTTTACATTATAAGATACCTTTTAAATTAAAAAATATCTTTAAAATTATATTTATATAATTCTTAGAACTATAGATTTAAAGCTAATTATTTTAGAAATAATTAAATCTTTTCCAAGATAATTAGATAAAAATTAAAATTAATTCTATGATTATTTAATTGGTTTTAGTTTCATTAGATAGAAATTTACACAGTTTTATTAGATGAAAATTAATCAAAATTAATTATATTACTAAAATGGGATTATGGGAACAATAGTATTAATTTAAAAAATTAATTACAAATTTATTATATTGCAATCTGTTGGCAGGATTTCTCCTAAAAAATGGAAGATATCTCTTAACTTCTAAGATATCTTTTAAATCATAAGATATTTTTTAAATTACAAGATATCTTTAAAATTAAATTCATATAATTCTCAAAGTTGTAGCCATTAAATTAATTATTTTAGACATAATTAATTCATTTTAGGAATTGTTAGCTTAAGAGTGAAAATTAGTTAAGATAAATTATACTACAATTAATTAATTCATTCTAATGACATGACCACGATGCAGCAATAATGGGGATGAAAATTTTATAGCAAAGGCGGTAGACGAAGAATGGGAAGTCCCCTCTTATTTCATTTTCACTCGACTTTGATTAAAATGAAGATATGGTCAAGACAAAGATAAGGACAAGACCTGGGTATTGGGTCTTGCCAAACTATACCTACTATATTGTCATTTCTATAATATATTTGTGTGTTAATTATATTTCACAATAAAATTTTAGAAATTATTATTCATATATTGATTGTCAGTACGATTTATCACATGGATGTATAGTTAATATCCCCCGAATTTGTATTCGAATATATAATAGAATGTAAAATAATTTTTTTTAAAAAAACTATAAGCTCAACAAAAATTAATAGAGTTTTTTTTGGTTGTTTTAATAATTATATTATTTAATTTAATATTATTTTATTTTGCATTTGTATGATCACAATCTCTATCACAAATTGTTATCCTATTCAATACAAGGGGAACTTTATCAAAATTTTTATAAAATTCTTTCACTGTTGTATTAATTAAGTTTAATACACTGACCAATATTCAGTTTATATTTTTTGTTGTTCTATTTTTATACTATTAATATTTATCAAAACGTTTATTTGTTGTAAATTAAGTTTTGTGCTTTTTGGTAAGTTTTGCCTTAGATGTTTGCAGGATGGATTAGTATGAAACACAGGCAAAATTCTATCAAAATTTTTATAAATTTATTTTATTGACTATATTAATTAAGTTTATTGTTGTGGCCCATTATTTACTTTATTATTATCGAGGTCTTCTGGATTGCTTTTTTATTTTTCAATATTAATGAGATTTGTTCTTTCTTGTGCCATTGTAGGTTACCATGTATATCAATCAAACATCCATTTCTTATGCATTGCGTGACACTAAAGCCATGAAGGAAAGACTACAACATGTCTATTGCGCATTCAAGATTGATGTATTTATGGATTTTATAGTGTGCATAGTATTATTGTTCAATATAATTTTGTTGATAATTAACGAATATGATTATTGTTGGATACGAATGTAAAATTATGTTGTTCATGGAGATTTTTGAAATGTTGATGGTTACAAGTTGTATCAATATTTATAGATTGGAATTGACCGAAATACAAACGAAACTTTGTTGAATGTTTTTTTTTAAGTGAGCTTTACTTAAATCGTGTGATATTTTGGATTGTAGAGCTATTTTCTGTAATCGTTTTCAACACTGGTAATTTATATATATATATATATATATATATATATATTAATAGAAATTACGTATCAATGTACCTCACTCCCCGTGCAACGCACGGGTGTTACTGCTAGTTTTAATTAAGAAAATGAAATCTTTAAACTAATACCAAGGGAAAATAAAGAGACTCTGGAGGTGACGAGTTAGTGTATATATATATATATAATATACATATAAAGAAATTTACTACTAGTGTTAAATATGGGTACTAACGTAATCTTAAAATTATTTTTTCTCTCTCACATTCTCTATCGATCTTTTGTTGATCTGATAATTTTTTTATATTTTTTAATACATTTTCACTAATTCTCAACCACAATCAAAATATATAAAAAAAAAATTTCATGTCAACCAAATGAGAAAAAACTTTGATGCGATGTCTTACAATCCCATGTGGTAAGGCAGGCCAATAAGGTAGTGGCAAGTATTTACCATTCAACTCCCCTCATGTTTTTAAAATTAATTTGATCAAATTATATTTTATGAGACTTATATGTACTACACAAAATATCCATAATTCAATTCCACTAATTCCCTCACGCATTTCACATAAAGATTCAAAAAAAAAAAAAAAAAAGAGCCAAACATGGGCTTTATGTTGTTAGCAGCTATCATCTTTATATCTTTACAATATAAAATAAAATAAAATAAAAGAGCTTTACCAATAGTGTGTGTTTTTACGCACAGTTTCTCGCCCAAAGTTTTTTTTTTTTTTTGTGTGTGTGTTTTCTAGCGTAAGTCACCAGCACTTTATAGCATGGTTATTTCCTTTTTTTTTTGGGTTAGCCAACAAACATGTATCACGTTGTCAAAGGTGTGCACTGTCAAAAATAAATCTTCCTCATACAAATATGGAAAGCAAGTAATAAGATTAAGATATATATATATCGGAATAAGTAATAACAAGTTAGTATTCAATATGGCAATACGCGTTTGTAATATGACTTACTTTAAGTTTGGAAAAACACATGATTTTAAACAAAGTAAGTATAATTTAGAGCAACAAAAAATAATACTATTTGCTTATATAATAGATTGTATGTCGTTTATTTTCAAAAGGAAAAATGATTGGGAGTTTTTATTACTTATTTTTAAAAATATTAAATAAATATACTTATACTTAATTGAAAAGTCGAATGATCCCTCATTTAAGAGAATTATTATGTATGATATTTTTCTTATTTCATTTGAATTTGATAATTATTTTCATGCACGTAGAACATAAAATCTAATTTAATTTCAAACAAAAATATGGTAAAAGCTTTTATTTACTCCTTTTCTAATAACATATTTATCAGTGACTCTTTTGTAGTACAAGTTGTAAATTAAAAATTTAAAAGTTACATTAAGAAAAAATCACGCTTGAATAAAAAATTAAGAACAAAAATGATCACATGCAAATATTAATTATACATACAATACCTATATAAAATGGGTCATATTTGACTTAAAAAGTGACATGTAAAGAGGGGAGGATATTAAAATATGTACTTTTTGAAATAAAGTTTGGGTAATTTTCACTTTTCTTTTTCATTTTGAAATAAATAATTAAATTTTTAGGAACAGCTTTTCAAATATAAGTCGCATATTAAATACAATTAAAAAATCGTTATAGAAAAAGCTAGACTTGATTAAGTTGGGATTAATCGCTACTAATTTACCAATAAATTTATATATTAATTTTTTAGACAAATGGAAGAGAGTTTTTATTCAATATTTTTTAGAAATATGATGTAACGCCCCCTCTAGTTCTACATACATATACGCCATCTTGACGTCAACTTGTACATAAGGTGCACGTAAACAGAAACATAAAGGTCTCCTCTTGGCCTCGTGTACATCTTTTCATTTGATTTCATAACATAATTGGGAATTAGAAGTAACACTACTCATACATAACATACACGAAACCTTGAGTTCGCAACTTTCGTTTTAAACTTTCATACGTATTAAGGTACTCTAGGGTTTCATCTTATGGTTACATAAACCGCAAAGTCGTTCAATTCCTTTTTCCCGATCACCCATCAATGTCAGCATTATCTCGAAGGACTCTTCTCCATCTCCCAAGCATATAACCTAACACAAACATAAAAGCACACACAATAAGTCATAAGGACTTAGTGGGAAATAGATGTAATGCAGTGCATGTCACACTCTTGTATTGAGCCATATTGTGAATCACGTACTTACATTGGCGCCATTTAAAATATTTCATATATGGTCGGGCCTCATAACATATTTGGGGCTTAGATTCCCCATTAAGCCAGCATATTCGGGGCTTAAATCTCCTACGGGCCTTAGATCCCCCGTTCGATCATCCATAACTTTCACGTATTTTTAAATACGTGATAGACAATGTCACATTCAAATGCGTCTATGACATTCTGATATGCTTTGATGACACAATCGTGCAAATGTTCACCTCTTTAAGCCTTAGCTTCCTTTCACATCATCATTCATACATATCGTAATTGCAAGGCTTCACGTTCATGTTCGTATTTCATACATAAAGCATTCCACAATCTTTTTGGAACATAAGGCATTACAAAGGGCATTACACATTCATGCATTGGACATTTTACATATAACGTCCCATAATGCCATAACACACAAACATATCAAATACGTACATAAACTTATTCACATTGGTTCCCCTTACATGTAAAGCAAGGCTTCTAACATCATAACCTCATCACATGCGTCATAATCATATCCTCATCATATACGGGCAAGTAATACGTCATATTGAAGCACATCCATTTCATACAACATGTTTGAATGCTAAATTCATCACATAGGGCATTGTTTCTTCTGTTCATTACATATAGATTCCCATTCACTCTATTGCTTTACCTCCATGGGTTCAAGTAGCCAAAAACTCATAAAACAAGCATGATGGATCACATAAGCAAATACATATCATTCACACTTCATAACATAATCATACAATAAGGCCAATGGATCATAACATGCTCTTTAGATTCATAAACATGTTTATTTCTTGATTAATACAATTATAGGTATGTAATTACTTTATAACACATGTAAAGCAACTATTACCCATATTACATGAAGCACCAACAAGCTAGGGTAGCATCTTCTTCATCCTCCATTCCTTTCTCTTCTTTTCCTTCTTCTTTCCTTTCTTCCTTGTGGACCAAGTTGAGAAATCATGATACATATATGATCAATCAACATAAAAAAAAATTAGAGGAGCTTGAAAATGATGGAGAATGTCTTAGGGGTATTTTGGGAGTGCTTGGGCCGAGTTTGGTATGGATAAATATCAAGAATGGCTAGAAAAGCTAAAAAGGACATTTTTGCCGACTTAATATTACGGCCGTAACCCATTTCCTTGCGGCCGTATCTTGCCCTCTATAAATTTTCATCCATTCCCCTTTTCTGAACTTACAGCCGTATTCTTATATTTACGGACATAACATCCATCATACGGGCGTAACACAAAATCATACGGCCGTATAAAACTCTTTGAAAATGTAGGCACTTTTTCATCTTTTAGCATTTACGGTCGTAACCGTATACATTTACGGCCATAACTTGACATTTATGCCCGTAACCCTCGAATTTATGGCCGTAATCCTGCATCTGCTGAAATTTCCATTTTTCATGATTTTAAAGGCCGTTTTGGATTTCGGTGTATCTCATATATTTCGAAACATATCGTGAACATATCATCGGCATATCTATCATATTAAAACATCTTCATATCGTTTCACATTGTATACGGAATCACATACAGTTTTTATACAAAATCATATGCGTATTCGAGACGAATTTGAGCATGATGTTACATATGAAATAAATATACTTGATTAAAAAGCTGCATAATTCTAATTTAAGATAATTCTATACGATATTTTTCTTATTTAGTTTTGAATTTGATAATTATTTTCATTCGAAATATGTAGAATCTAATTTAATTTCAAACAAAAATTTGATGAAACTTTTCTTTACTTTTTTTTATTAACACATTTATTAGTGATTTTTTTTAGTAAAAGTTGTAGATTAAATATTGAAAAATTGCATTTAATAAAAAGTCACACTTGATTAAAAAGTTAAAAATAAAATTGATCACAAGCAAATATTAATTACACATACACATGACCCTAAAAGGGGTCATATTTAGCTTAAAAAATGACATATCGAACAGCCTTTGGTCAAACGCTTTTTTTTTTTTTTTCTGTTTGAGGGTAAAATGGGAATTTAAGGAAAAAGTGAATGTATTTAGGAAACATGGGGGTGCATGTAACCCTACCGTATTCGAAAACTAAGGGGGCGTGTTATTTTCTTCACTTGACTTTGTCTCTATATAAGTAGGGTTATCATCGAGGCCTTTGACAGATGATGTATGAGCTGAGAGATCACAATTATATAGTTTAAAAAAATTCAATTGATTAGAGATGTGATTCATTATAATTGTAAAATATTTGTCGCTGTGGTTTGGTTGATTTCATTGTTTGTCAAACTTTGCATCAGCATCTCTTGTGTGAATGTCAATAGAATAAGCTACTATATTTACTTTGAATTTTATATGTTAATTTTAAAAAATAAAGCATTTGAAATGCATTACATTGCATGTGCAATGAATTACAGATGAAATGTAATGCATTACAAAGTATCTATATGTATTACAAAATATCTGTAATATACTAACCAAACAAGTATAGTGGCCTCCAAAACCATTATGTAGAACTTGCAATGAATTATAGAAAATGTGTAATGAATTACAGATGATATGTAATTCATTACAAATTATTTGTAACACATTACAATAAGTAGATAATTGTATTATCCTACAAGTCCATTACATGGAATTTGTAACAGAGGACAGAAAATATGTAGTGGGTTACAAAGAATATAAAATTTGTAACAGAGCACAGAAAAATGTAATAGGTCACAAAGAATTAATATACAATGCATAAAAGTACATTGTGCATTATGAGGAAACCAAAAACCTTTACGGACCAAAACTTTGATATTTCAAGTTTTAATGACCAAGCTGCAAGATTTTTTAAGTTGGAAAACTAAACTATATGATCGATTACAGTTAAAAAGGGAAAAAAATTACAATAGAATGGGGGAAAAAAGGAAAAAAGTCGCTGAAAATGCAGAATACAAATTTTTTGAATTACACTGGGAGTGTAGCCAAAGGAAACTAAATTCTAGACTTAGCGGATATGAAATCGACTAGAATGTCACTATACCATAAGGATCTTGGGTGTAGAATAGATAGTTCAGAATTATAGCAAGCAGAAATGTTAATTTTTTTGCCTTTTTGTACCAATAAATGTAAAATTGTTTTTTTTTAAAAGGTCAAAAATGTTAGAAAATAAAAAACACAAAATTCATGAATAATTATTGGAAAAAAATGGGTTTAAAAGACAAAAAGCAACAAGTCCAAGCCAATCCATCAGCCACAGTGGTTTCAATCAACAACCCAAGAAATTAATCCACAGATGAGTCCTCAGAGGTTTAGACTACATAAGCAATATATAATTCGTTTGCCGGCGGCGAATATTCTCACGAACCTGATTTTTGTAAATTCTCATTTTCTCTGTCCTTATTTGTAAAAGTACCTTTCTTTTCAAAAATCAATCTCAAATTGTTGTAAATAATAGACATGTAACTATCCCAAAAGGAATTCGGAATCAGAATTCAGGATTCAATTGGCATCCATTCACGTATTTGGGCCGGTTTCACTGCAGCCCAAGAGTAATTTAAAGCCCTTTAAATAATATCTTTTCATTTTACGACCGATCAATCGATTAGTTCATAAAACCCCGTTTCGCTAAACCCCAGCTTTCTTCTTCCCACTCAACTATGGAGAACATTCCGCCCGAAGTCCTTACCAACATTTTGTACAAGGCCGCTGAGCCGAACACAATAATGGTGTGCAAACAATGGAGGCAGGACAGCATTTCAGTGCAGCTCCAGCTTAAACGTTGCAGAGCGCTAAGAAGGATCACAAACTTGCTTCTACACGAAGAATCTGATAAGGTACGTACGTAATGTTTGAAAAATGCTTTCGTAAAATGTTCGTGATAGTGAAATGTGCGTTAATTTTTGTGTTTATTTAATGTAATAGATGGGCGATCTCCTCGCCAATCAAGGGAACATTGAAAATGATGCGATGTTGATGGGATTCGCTCCAGTCATACCAGGCCTTGCTGATGTTCAATTTCTTGAGACAAATGGCCATCCAAACATCAGGCAAATGAGCAGGGATGACTGTCAGAAACCTGCAATAGCATTTGGAATTCATACGAACAACAGGCATCCTTTCAGGTTGTATCATTTTACAGAATGTCATTTGTAGAATTTCTGATTTGCTGTTGTTTTTGGTTCATCTATCGCAGTTTTTGTGCCTCTTTGTCCTGTGATATTACACACCTCACGAAGGAAACATCCCAATAGAAATACACAGGGGAAGGAACAAGCAACCATGAAATATATTTATATAATCTATTGATTTATTTATAAAGATTATCAAGAAAGAAATTTATGTTATTTTTCTTCTGCTATCTGCCTATCAGCAAGAGCATTGAGATATAAGCTTCTATCCAGGAACATAATATGTCAAAAGTTCATTAAAGATATTTCGAAAGCTTAGAGAGTGCTGAGGGTTTAATGACTTAAATTATTCTTTTTCTCTATCTCGAAAATGACAGAAATTTGGAGCCCTATGCCGCAAGAGGAGAGACATGCTTAATTTAGATGTGGAGGAAAAGAGTGTTTTGGTTGTATGCTCTCAACCTACAGGTCATGAATTCACTAACATAAGAGAACGGTGGTGCGGCTAATGAGTGAGAAGAGTGATCATTGCCTAATTTTCTTTAATAGCCTTGACAAGCTCTTCATTATGTTCTCACTTAACTTGTTGCCTAAAATTTGATACCACTAATTTAAATAAATATCTTTAACTTTTTCCTGAAAACTGAAAGATGCAAAGAAGTTAAATGTTGATTATTTGTCCTAATCATTGATTCTTATCTTTGTACACTCTTTAGCATTCATTAGTCCTGAACCGATGGATTTGGAATGTAAGAAAAAGATTTTGTGCATCCTCAGTAATGTAAAAAGACTAGTGCACGTATATATCATATCGTAAAAATTTACTTGGTCATGCAGCTGAGTAAAATATTTTCACATTTTGTAGACACATCTTGGTAATTACATATAGGATATAGCTAGGAAGCATATAAAGTATAATTATAACAACATAAGTTAATGATTTCAAGGGCAAAATCAGTTCCGATCTTTAAAATAGAATCTCGAAGTACTCTCTTTAGTCCATTTTATTCTCTAGCTTTATTCTGTTCTAGAATCTCTTGCTGTCATCAACGATCCTCCTCGCTTATGTTCCTTTTTGCTTTCTCCTCCACAATAAAATCAACAGCACTACCAATATCCTGATTGCTAATACATAGGGCCTTGCTGGCATCGCATGCTTTATAGCCCATGCTCATCAGAAAGGACAATGCTGCATCTCCAACTTGCAGCTGACTGTATTTAGCTTGTGCAGAGGTGAGGGCTTCCTTAGAATTTTTAGTTGACCATCGTGTTAGCCAACTACTCCTTCCAGAAGTTGCAACCTCAAGTATAGGCCAAGCTCTGGATAATGACCTCCTTGGAGAACCCTCAATCGTCTTGATTCTTTCCCATGGGAACTCTCGCTCCCTTCTCTAGCTTTTGGAAGGCAAATACCAGTTACTGAAAGCCAACTGATATCATGGAGCATGAAGTAGCACCAAACAATGTCTATTTGTAGGATTGATACATTGTCAATCATGTCACCTCAATGACCTGCGGATTGCGAAGAGAGAATGCCTACTCTCCCATGGTGAGCACTCCCAATGTATCTTTATTTTGTTGTCTTTTGATCAGTGCTTTTGCATTGGCATGAAGCATGAGTCCTATCATTGTCGCCTGCTGGTCAGTCTCATCTCCTAGCTGTACTTCTCTCCACTTTGATTTTTCAGCTCCAGATTGAAGTCCTCAACTGGTAATGAATGATTTGCATGTCTACTAGAAGTGGCTGCAGCCTTGAGCCGAGAGAGCTGGAACCCTCCTCTCTCAACCAAAAACTACTCCTTGACTTTCATTCCTGATCAGTGCAAACCTCGGAAGCCAAGATCTTCGAATTATTTTTGACACCGAGTTGACTCAATTTTTCGGTACCGTTGCCATCTTTTGAAACTCTGCCTCCGTATACCAGGTTTATGCATTGTGACCCCAATAGTCCCGATTTCTTAGCAATGACTTCTCTTAAAGTCACCCCCGTCCACTCGTCGAGCTCCACTTCGAGTACTCCACTCCATGCTCCACCTATCCTCCAGATTTCTTTGATACAGAAAATCCCAGATATTCGTCCATGTCCAATGCCACTTGGAAAGCATGTTCAAGGTGGTCTATTGGCTTCTGCAGCAATTCTCTTTTAATATCAGATTATGAGGTCTTGGACCAGCTTTAAAACGAGCAATTGTTTGCCTCTGGTCTTCCACCTGAAAGTCAACAACATTAGCAACATTAGCGCAAGAAGTAATTTTCTAAAATCTGAATATGGAATTCTTTGCTTCCACTCAGATTTTACGAGCATATTTAAAGACTCCCTAAAGAGTATTCTGGCCTTCAAGTATGAGTGATTCAACTACAATAATTAATTTACTCTTAAGCAGACCCTTTTACTCCGTTCACAAAGTTGTAAGACACTTTATACTCTGACGCTAACTCTTTGACTTCCTCCTTTATGTTCTTTTTATTTTGGTATTGATTCCAATCACTTAGGTGGAATGAAGTAGGTAGAATGAAGCCCTCAAATTGGTACTGTGCATGTATGAACATTGTTTTTGCCTGCAGCAGTTTACACTAAACTAGATCGACAAGAAGTCGCGTCTGCTGGAATAATTATGTATAGGAAATCAATTTCAACTAGATCGACAGTTAGATGGTTTACAAGTGTTCAGTTGTAATCATATGCATGCAGTGAAAACTACCGAGCCTGGATTTGAGCCAGAATTAATGGTTCGTTTATAAGAGATTTTTCACAAAATGTTTTTTGGATGTGTAATTTGCAAATAGAGAAAATTTTTAAGAAGTATAAAAGCTTTGACATCAATAAAAACGTGGTTGAAAATGATTTTGAATAAAGCTGATTGTTGAAAAATCTTTACCAAACAAATTCTAAGATACTTGCATGCTGGAATCCATTTGCATGAAAATGACTGTGCTAGGTAACCCCTAGATCACTGGTATGCCTAGATCAGGTTTGTTTATTACGCTTCGGCTTCACAATGTTCTGCCCTTTTTCTTTTTTAATCTGTCTAAAAGAAAGAGTTTTATTTGCATTTGTCTCTGATTATGCATTTACTCGATTTTAGCCTTTGATTCACCTCATGGCCTCTCCTTCCTACTTTGGGTGCCTTTTCTGGTTTGACACCCCCTCTTTTAGGGTATAGTTTTCTGTATATTCATCTGGCTTGCTTCTCGTTGGTACAACTAGATGGATAGGAAATTGCTTCTACCACACAGGTTGACTCTCTTATTTGCTAAATTGTCAACTCTTCTGCAGGTACGGCGACAATGAGAAGTCACACGAGCAGATAACTTGGGTGAATATTTTGTGCACAAATCACTACCACTACTGCTGGTTTTTGTTTTGAGATGTGCATTGACTTTTGACTTCTGACTGCTACTGCAGTTTTTTGATTTGAGATGTATATTGACTCTTGACTTCTGACTAGTAGTTAACTTTTGAGTAGAAAAAGGCTAAAATGAATTTTTACGTTGTTACTAGCTAGTTAATCTATTCAAATACGAGATATTTACAGTATAGCAGAAATCCTAACTTGTTAGAAATCATTCATTGTAAGAATGGAGATTGGAGACTGGATTCCTCTGAAAAGATAAGAAGGGATCACTTGAATTAACCGCTGAACTGGAGATGAGCATCTTTGTTTTCAGTCTTCTACAGATGCTCATGACGATATTGTCACAATAGCAAGGCTTTTTCGACGACTGTTGAAAACACGGAGCCTCTTACTAGATCCAGATAGGGGGCTTACTTGCAAAGAGCTTATCAACTTGTTCTTGCTAACTGGTTAGCACCAAACGGAACTTAGGCTTTCGTCCACTTTCCTTTTACTTCCCTTACCGCCATGAAAACGAGGCCAAGTAGTAAAAAATCAAGAGCATTTTATTTTCGGATGCTCAGAGACCATGTACATCTTTACTTCGTCTCGTTGAGATGCTCAAGTAAACATTGAGTGCCTGTTCTCTTACATGATTTTACATATTTTTTTCAACCTCACACATTCTCTCTCCTATTTTACATCCACATATCTAATGGGACCTACCTATACTACATAAATCTCCACCATTCAAGTACACTCATTCTCTCTCTTACATCACATAAAAACACATAAAATCATATTTTTACACACATCCTAACACCCGGTCAGTCTTCAAGTATAGTATTACAGAAGACCACACTATTGGGACCCTTACAGCATTCAAGCGAGATAGCTAATACAGAAGCCATCACACGGGCATTATACATCAATAATGTCACATGAGCTAGTACGACACTTGACCCACTATGGCTGCTACACTTCTGGATCATCCTCAAGCACCATAGTTGGTTTGTGATTGCAGCTGAATAAGTTAAACAACCTCGTTTCACGGGTCTCTAAACATAGGATTTGTTTGGATCCTGTGTCTTAAGCTTGGCGGTCGTCTCTCTCCTTTAATCTGCACAAGTACGATATATAAATATCACTTCGAAAATATGACCTTATAAGCAGTGGTGGAATCTCACCTTCTTTCCACCTTGCATGAAGTCTGTCCAACTGGAGATCTGATAATAAAATAAAAATGTCAACTATACAGAACGACACTCATCACACGGAATTTAAGGATCCCGCATGTAATCAAACGAACCCAAAGCATATCTAATCCAAATGTTGGGGTTATCCACTAATGAGTAATGAAATGCATAACACACTTGGCATCAACGGTGGACAAAATGGACAGCATTCTGTCAACTGTAAAGTTTGATGTACGGTCATCAACTTATTTTCACAGGGGTGCAGTGCAAGAGTCTTCAACCTTTATAAATTAAAAAAAATAAAAAGAAAAAAAAAAAAAGAAAAAAGAATACTGATGACCAGATAGAGAATTATCCACAATTAACACATTAAGAGTACTCCGAATCAACAATTCAATATCGTATCCCATTAATTATAGGATCACTGCTGGTGCGTCAACAACAGCAAACAAGACTGCAATGTGGATTTCCTCTTGTTATACTTACAAATCTTTTCCATCTTCCTTCCTGCCAACCACCATAATCTCTTGCACGCTGAAAACCACATGGTTCAACATGAAACATGCCTACCTTCGATTTTTTAATATTCACTTGAACACAAAGCATACAAAACAAAAACAAGCGAGCACTCTTGATAACAAAATCACATTGCCATATAGCACGAGCTGAATAACTATACAACCTGGAAGGCTCGCAGAAAACAATGCCGAATCATATTTGCATGATGGAGCAATACATGATATGTTATTTCCATAAATTATGCATGTATGGAGCTCACCGTCTGTTCTCTTGTTCCTCCCCATTGCTCCTCGTGTTCTCTCTTTCATTTCCACATCTCTTTAGTTTCTTCCTCGCCCTTCTTTAATCTACCTTCCTCCTCTGATATCTACAAAGCTCAAAAGCATAATGTTTATACACAGTGACATTATCTGAGGAACAACATAAGTGCTGCTTGTACCCTCATCTGCATTATCCTTCTCCTACATTCTTGATCTGTCAAGAGTTCGCAAACTTTAATCTTAGTTGCTGCTGGAATTCCTCCAACTTTTCATATTCTTACGCGTAGTTTCCTTGTATCATATTTTTAACGAGCCTAGGTTCAATGAACTATTTATCATGTAGTCATACATCTTTATTGTATTTACAAATTTCAACGGCAAATGGATAAAGATGCGTTCTCTTTCTGATCTTTCTGTTTCTTGTTCGTCTGATTAACATGTTAGATTAGATAGAGTGATGAGCAGAATATGGGTGAATGTTTACACAATGAGGGGAAAAATCAGATAACCATTGAAGTCTGTAACTGGGTCAGAACTTTGAAAGGTAAACACAAATTTGGCACATACTCAATAAAGCAAAGGCAATCATGGCACCAATAATTGCCTCATCCACTAACGACTTCAATTTGCCAGCTGCTTCTTCCTCTTAGCTCGAAGCTCTTCTGCACTCCATATTTAAAGAGAAGAGCCTTCTTCAGAATTAGGCATTACTGAAAATAACTAAAACCCAAAACAAATAAAGAATAAAATAGAAAGGAGCCAAAAAAATCCCTTATAACTCTGCCTAATATGCCATCCACAGCACCATGGCACTTGGCTCGACATGACCATTTTCATGGATAAAAGAAGGGGCAGTGGGTGGGTTAGAGTTCGCATACAATCATAATCAGGGCACATAGTGATGGTACTGAGGACAATGATGACAGATTTCATACTTCCAGTAACTGTGAGGCATAAAGCAACTCACAAGTCACTCTCATCAAAGGCTTAGTTAAGTCATAAGTGAGTAGACATTGGGCCAACAAAAATTGTGGTCTGCAACAGGCAGCACAACCAAGAGAGCTCCAGAGTAGGGAAACATAAAGAAGAGCACGATCACAATGACAATGGGAAAAACTAGCACTGAAAAATAGTCCATTTGAAACAAAGGCAAAAATAGACTACACACTATCCAAAAAATTTAAAAATAACGTTAGACATGGAAATGGAAATGTGACATAAATCCGTTTGGCAATTAATTGTAATACTGGTCGAGCTTTGATACTGCTCTTCTAGCTTTTTTTCCCCTTCTGGTGGATGGTTTGTCTACTTGTGTTTTGTACTCATTTGATTTTTGTTTGGCAAGAAAATGACCAGATTCTTGTCCAAAAAAATAAAAATATATATAAATAAATAAATAAATAAAATAAAATAAAATTGCAATACTGGTTGAAATTAAAATTTGCCATGTGACATCATGGAGTCGCACATTTCAGGCTTTTGACAACCCAATTGTTTCAACCAATGTGCCAATCAAATGCTGCCACTAGACAAATTGAAATCATAGTTGTCATATTATAATTGGTTGCTGCACGGAAATCATTAAGCGGGTGTTAGGATGTGTGGTTTTATGTGTATTTATGTGATATAGGAGAGGGAAAAAAGTGAAATTGAATGGTGGAGATTTGTGTAGTAGAGGTAAGTCCCACGAAATTTGTGTGTAAAAATGTGTAAAAATGTGTAGGAGAACACGCTTTAAATCGAAGGGAGAACAAAAATGTCGTTCAGAAGTGTGAAAAAGACAGAACACATCACGAACATTACTTGTTGACAAATAAAAATAATTTAAATTTATATGGTGCACAGTGAAAAGAATCCTGCCACTGACTTGATTGAGAATAACACTTCTCAAGAAGCAATTGTTTTAACAGAAACAATACCATTTAACAGAAGCAAAGTAAATGCAGAATAATTAAACACGGAGACCGCAACAAAAAGGACGCTAAAACAAACCTTTTGCTGCATCAACTTGGTTCAAGAGATATGCCCTCTCTGATGGGTCATTTAAAAGTTGTTGGGCATTTGCTAATGCAGCAAAATATATGAAGACATGGCAAACATAAAGCACAAACTTTAAGCATGCAAACGTGCAAAATAGAAAAGTTGACTCCCATCTGTCTTGCCCCAGTCATAACAGAATGGACCAGAAATACTAGAATGACACGATGTTCAGTTGTCAGGGAATCAAACTGATCTTCAGGACTACATGGCCAAGGTATGAGTAAAAGTTTAAATTTACTGATTCAGCACTGAATCTATTACAGGACTGCACTATCTCCATATGCTCTCTCTATCCACATCCTTGAAAAGCATTCATTCATAGGCCTAGTTCATAAGCTTAAAAAGGAATATCCTAAATATAAACAGTAACACCAGACCTGAAATATCATTGTACCTTCAAACTCATGCAGCGTACACGATAAACTAGTTTAAGACAGTCTCAAATGGTGAACAGTCCACAATTATTGGATTAGAATAAGAAGCGGGAAATGAACAGCAATTTAGTTCTCCCAAGAAGTCTCCTTCTACTCTCCGGTGTCTGTCCCAGTATATTTTACTTGCTTAAAAGTAACATTTTGGTTAGAGTAGTGGTGGACCATGAAATGTGTGGTAATAATGAGTACTTTCTTTGAATGCGCGGTTAAAGTTGAAGTTGAACTTTGGCTAAGTGAATTTTTAGGTAGAGAAAGTTAAAATGGATCACAAGCTATATTTGACTCAATGTGGACAGGAAAGGAAATAAAATCACTTAACAGAGCAGCAGTATTTCACTATTTCCCTGTACACACATGCTATGTAAGCAAAGTCACTCATTGTATTTATGAAACAATTGCAGAAGTATAGTACAACGGACTAAATTTATAATCACATATTTCCAACTGACACAGAAGAGAAGTATTTACTGGCAAATGCCTCCTTCGCTAGGATGTTTGCATTTATCAGGGTGAACTAGCAAAGATATCTGCAAGAGGAAAAATTAATGTTACACATATTTCATTGGATATCCATAGATGTGAATTGATCAATACAAGTAGTTGTTGGCTCATTTTACAGTATTACCTTTTCAGATCGTTGATAGGTGAATCAAATGGTATATGAAGATACTCAAATGCATTAAACTTGAAGCATGAAGGGATCCTATAGCAACCCGAGCATCACAAAAGACACGCTATGATTATGCATCTAAGTGGAGGCTCGGAGTACGATAGTGCCTGTTTGTTTGAAAGAATTGTACATGTAGAATCATATACTCAGAGGCTCAGAGCTAGTAAAAATGAATAAATAAATAAATAACAAAAATAAAAACAATAAAAAACCATTTTCTCCATTATCAGTTTTAATGGCCAATTTATTGGTGTGAATTTATTATTATTATTATTATTATTATTATTATTATTATTATTATTATTATTATTATACCATGAGTTCAAAAATGTATATATATAAAAATCACTTTACAAGCAAAGGGTCAAGAGAGTACAAGCCTAAAAGAAATTTATAGAAAGATGCACGAACTTTTGAATTATAGCGGCCATGTTATTCATTCCATTTTACTTCATTCCCTTCCGAATTTGAATTTGGTCGATCCAATCACATTGACATATCTCGTGGGACTTACATGTACTGCACAAATCTTCATCATTCTACTCCACTCATTCTCTCTCCTCTTCACATAAAAATGTGAATTCCAACAGGTGCTAGATTGCACAATGAAGTCGAAAACAGGTTTTACACCTAGATCCAAACACAAAATCCTCAAATTTGCTAACCAATTATAATTAAGGGCCTGTTCTACTCATATCAATTTCATATAATTAAATTTATCTTTTCTCACTCATCCTTTTCAACAACTCATATATTTATTTAACAATTACTTTACATTTTTTAATACTTCAATTCTCAACTACACATCCAATCAACATTTCAGTAAATCAAATTAAATGTGGAGAGAACAAGGCCTAAATTCAAAATAAAAGAACCTGCTAAGGACCAATTTTCAATGCACTACTATGGTGCTTTTCATATATTTTAGCAAACCTCATAGAGTTTTAACACTAGTCCCGGGAATAATAAAGAATATGTGGAGTCTATACATGCAGGCTTATTTTTCTTTTAGAAATCAGACATTTAGCTGTTGATTGTTTCCTGAGATTTTGAAGGTACTCACGTGATTGTAGCACACAATCAAAAGCATAACATAATACACCATAGGGTTCTAGGTGGGATGCTTAGTTTACTCTTATTTTCTATAATACATCCGAAATCATTATGTTCTCTGATACCAATCTTTAATTGCTATAATTAACTCTCTAACGTTGTATGACGTAAATTATACATAAACGGGCATGTTTGTCTAGGAGTTAATGTATTAAGCATACTACACATAAATAAAAGGATGGTTTTATATCTAGCAAGCTTAGTACATCCACCAGTACCCATTGATGTTACCGATGTACAATCGTCTGGCACCAAAAGGTCACTTGCCAATTTGCCCAAGAATAAGTATTCAGTCAAGGACCCACCAGCTAGATGCATGCAAAACTTCAAATAGCAGGCACCTACCAGTACACTTCTCAGCCTTGGATCCAATAGCCCAAGAAATTAGCACAGAAGTTAGCCATTTATTATCAAATCTATGAAGTTATTTATTAATTAAAAAGTTTTTAACATTGTATATAAATAAAGTTATATGTCTTAGCAAAGATGTGGTGAATCTATCATCTAATTCTAAAGGTCCAGATATATGAGGCGTCCAGCTGTACTCTCCCAGTTTGAAATCAATAACTAGCTTGCCTCCATTTTGAGGGGTGAGATCACTCTATTTTTTTTTATAAGAAACAAATTATATTATTGCCAACAAGAGTAATAAGTTACATATCAAGTGGATAAGCCATCCACCAAACCTACATCCAGGGGTGAGATCACTCTATAACTTAATAAATAAATTAGGTCAACCGACAACCGTACCCACAAATAACATACATAGCCACTCCCATTGAATAGTACAAAAACTACCTAAAATCTTGATATTCCTTTGCCAGATACTGCATGAAATCCTTCCATGACATCATTATTTTCAAGAATTGCTCAAAACATTATGCATCTTCTAGCTGTTCAGATGGAAAGTCAGTGCTTTAAGTTAGTTGACCTACATATGTAGAGACTGCACCTCTATGAAAGTGACTAAAACAAGCATTATGCTGAGTAGCAGTGTGTTTTGTACACTATATTTAAGTATGAAATTTGAAGTGATAATATTTTCTTCAGGTGGTCCAATGGGTGGCTAGGTGCATAAAAATTCAACGAATTAGACATCCAAGGACAGCCTGTTATAAGTTTTACAAAATACAGCTACGAAATGATCGATAACTTGGATCTTCTTTCACTAATCTTGAAAAAGAGATGCCATTTGCAATAATTAAATGATAAGACAATCTAATAGGCAAAACTGAAGTGCCAGATGTTCCTTTGCTGCAGCTCTGTGGCCATAGTTAACTTTCGCATGCCTTGACTCTTGTCTAGTGCATGAAAAATCAGAAATTCAAACCGCTATAACAACTGTCATTAGCTACAAGCCTACAACCATAACAACAGCCGGTAGCTGCAGTGCTTGCTGCTGTGATAATCTCAGAAATGAATACTAGAGACTCATAAATTGATTTTCTTAAACCCAAAAACTTGGGGCCCTTCCTGAAGGAAAATTATCATTGTAGTCACATTCCTCCAAAATGTTCAAGATCGAATTTCTAGCTTCATCAATCATAAGACAATTGCCATCACTTTCTTACAAAATTTTCTGGTACATATACAAACAGATGACTAATTTTCAATTTAATTGAAGAATATGAGGGCATTGTGCTTGATGTCTGAGCATGTGTTAGAATATAAATTTTTATGGATTTTGATGTGAAGTAGGAGAGATAATGAGTGGAGTTGAATTCGTAGATTTGTGTTGTATAGTATATATAGGTCACACGATTTGACCAAATTCAAATTTGAAAAAGAATGTGTAAAAATTTGTAAAAAGTTGTACACTAACATGCATTATATCTTAAATCCAGTGAGGCCATTAACATATCAGCACAGTTATTTCAAATTACACTTTTGTAACCTTAGATGGAAAATCCAAAACTTTCTCTTGCTCTATGCTCCTATAACTCAGGTTAATATACTTAAATTTCACTTACATCTATGGTTATAAACATATATGGCTATCTCTTTAACCAGAAAATAGCAAAATTTCTTCTTTCGTCTAATAAAAAGAAGAAAACAGAACTCTAACGATAACAATTGACATAATTTTTCTCTCTACCACAAATTCATGTGGAAAAATATGTGAAAAGAAAAACCTGTTGACTTCTTTGTCGCACTCAACCTCGTTTACTTCGGCAAAGAATTGCTTGAGCAGTAAAATCATCTTCGCCAAAGAACTGCTTGAGCAGTAAATCATCTGCGGCGGTGGAAGTGTTTCCCATCGGGAATCGATTAGCAAAATATCTGCTTCCCTCACTAAATACATAAACTCGAAGTCTGTAAAATGTGTATTATTATTAAGGGGAAATTAGACCGAGAAATACATTGATCATTTCAAAATTTTTAAATCTACACTGCTTGCAAGATTTTCAGCCTTTCCACTTCAAAAACGTTTTCGGCTTTCGTCTCTCTCACTTTTCTCCTAAACTCCACCCCATGGACTGGATTTTGTTATGAACTCGAGTCAAGAAACTGCAAATTCAGGCCAATCTATCAAATTGAAACTGGTAATGATTTATATAAATTGAATTGAAGGGAATTACAACTTATAAACTAAACCCCACCCCACGGATTGCATCTTGTTATGAACTCGAATTAAGAAACTGCAAATTCAGGCCAATCTATCAAGAATTGATAATAATTAAAAATGATAATGATTTATATAAATTGAATTGAAGGGAATTACAATTTATAAACTAAACCCCACCCCACAGATGGATTTTGTTATGAACTCGAATTAAGAAGGAGGTTAAACTGCAAATTCGGGCCAATCTATCAAAAATTGACAATACTTGAAACAGATAAATGATTTATATAAATTGAATTGAAGGGAATTACAACTTATAAACTCTAATTTACAATAAATTTGGGGGGCGATGAGATATCAAAAAAAAAAAAAAACACACACACACACAAAACAAAAGAAAAGAGGGTGGAGGAGAAGATGACCTCTCGATCGGGACAATACACCAAAAACTGACTTCTCTCTTCACCGCTGGGGACCCAAATCGGAGAAGTTGGGCTAATAAATTGGGTTGTGGAGTTCCACAGGTGGGGCTAAATGCACCCACCCCTTTACTAAATACACCCGTTAAACTAAAAAATAAAAAAATAAAAAAAAAATTAAAAGACTAAGTTGTCCATACTAAGTGCACCCATATTCCCTTTTTCTTTTTTTTTTTTTTTTTCGTTTCCTGTGCGAACATGCTCTCAGCTTGTTCGCTGCAAATGCAGCGAACATTCTAAAAGTTCATTCACAGCGAACAAGCAAAAATTTGTTCGCTGTGAATGCAACAAACAAGACTAAAAAAAAATTGAAGAAAAAAAAAGAATTTTTATCTAATATTTTATTAGTAGATATATTTTTACTATAATTTTTTATAACTACTTTGACAAGTAATTTTGAAATTTCTTTTAAATTTTTTATAATTACTTTGATAATGATAATAAATTTTGAAAATTTTTTATGATACAATAATACCATCCCGTTAGCATAATTTTTTACAATTAACTATGAATTTCGAATTTTTTTGATGATAGAGTAATTAATTTTATTCCATTGAATATAATTATTAAAAATCTTTGAATGATTACAAAAAATCGAGACAAAAATAATAACAAAATTTTTTATCGATAATTTTTAAATTATTTTTAAAATAACTGGTGTTCGTTTTCATCTTGCCGAACCTTTTTTTTTTTTTGTAGTTAGACGAGAGGCGGGTAGATTTGGAATATTCAAAAATATGGGTGTATAAAATAAAGTGTTGGGTGTATTTAGCCTCACCCTTTCACAAAGGGTGGGGCTAAATACACCCATTCAATTACTTCATGCACCCAATATTTTGGTTCTTAAAAATACCCCAAGCTAAAATGACTAATATATCCTCCTATTTCAAAAATTAAACCACAAACCAGAAAGCCCTACGCCATTGTTTGATCACAGACACAGATTCAGACGTTATGCCATTGCGTGCTGTGCTCTCATACGCCATTGTTGCTATTTGCTGTGTTGGAGAGCTCCCCAATCTTTCTTCAATCTTTTTCCACTGAAGTACTCTATTTTTCAAAATTTTTCCTTCTTGAAGTATAATGGATGAGGATGAGATGTATATAAACAATGTAAGTGTTATTTATCCCAATTATTACATAATTTGAAGTCTGGTTTGAACTTTGTATCATCTGCGATTAAACTTTGTATTAGAATACGTATGAGCGAACTCAAAAGTAAGCGGTAGAATTGAAGTGCAGTTTGGCCGTTCACCCCCAAAGAGGCGAACACATTCCCATGTGTTCGCCCCCTTAGGAGCGAACATCCTAACGACCTAGCTTAGCTATTGGAATTCACTGGAATTGGCTACTGGAATTCAGTACTTGACTTCAGCATTATTTTGTTTTGCTATGCTATCGTGCTAGTGGCCTTTATTGTATTGTGTATTTATTTTTTTTCTTTAATAGGAATCAAAGACACATTCTATTGAAGAAAGTATTATTGGTCCAAATAATGAATTGGTTATTGGCGCCAGTAATGAAATGGTAATGGATTATACATCAGTTTTCTTTGCATATGATTCTTTTAATTCCCGTAATGAATTGGTTGAGTGGGTACGTACTACGGGAAAGAAACTTGGAATGGTAATAGTTGTTAAAAGATCAGATAGTGGAGAGAGTGGAATGCGACCCCGGATAGTACTTTCATGCGAGCGAAGTGGTAAATACCGTGGAAAGGGTACGAATTCTACAAAAATGGGTGCATCGAAGAAGTGCGAGTGTCCCTTTACATTAAAGGGTAGAGAAATATCAGCTGATGGGCAGTGGATATTGCAAGTTGTGGACGGTACGCATAATCACCCATGTGCAAGATATTTGGAAGGTCACTCATATGCTGGTCGGTTGTCAGTTCATGAGGAAAAACTAGTGATCGACATGTCAAAGACAGATGTTCGACCGAAGAATATATTGCAAGTATTGAAGGAGAGATATCCCGAAAATGCGTCAACAATGAAAACAATCTACAACATACGTCAGAAGCATAGAATAGCGGATAACGCAGGTCAGTCACAGTTGCAATATTTATTGGGAAAGTTACAAGAGCATGGATATTTGTTCTCGTGGCGGTGTGAAATGCGATGTTGTGAAAGATCTCTTTTTTGCCCACTCGGTGAATGTAAACTGTTTGCGTGCCTTTCCTAATGTGTTATTAATGGATTGTACTTATAAGACCAATCGATACAAAATGCCGTTGTTGGAAATAGTTGGCGTGACTTCCACAGATATGACATTTTCGAGAGCCTGTGCATATATGGAATACGAGCGGGAGGATAATTACGTACGGGTATTGTCTCTGTTGCGATCGATGTTCGGGCCAGGGGGTCGTGTTTGTTTCCACTTGATTGCAATTGGTTCAGCTTGTCGCGATTGACACGTTATGTGGAGGCCTAAATTGTGGAAAGTGTTCGTATATCCATGCCTGTAGTCATTTCAAAAACCATCCATTACAGGTCACATTTAAAAAAAGAAAAATCTAAAATCAAATAATCAGTTAACTACGAAAAATATATACCTCCAATAAGGTGAAATAACCTGCCATCTGTACTGTTGTTGCCTTCGATGCTAGCCCCAATTGTTTATATAAATAGGCTAGAGCAGCAGTTCCCCAAGCAAAAAGATGCACCATATTAAGATCCTCTAGAAAATGCAGATAGACAGGTGAAACCCTATCCCCAGTCTTGTCCGCGAATAATGTGCAGCCCAAAACGTACAACAGATAGGCTCGAGCTGCATATGTACCACGATTATCATTAGTAGTACAACCCTGGAATGTAGAGCGTAACCACTGCAACTTTATTTTCTCCCCATTCGCACCACTAAATGCAGCATCGGTCTCTTACTCGGATACTCCCAATAATCTTCGAACTAAGTCCGTACTATTAACAGCAGCAACACTATCAGTCAGCTGCAATAGAGGACCAATGATCGGTAAGTCAAGAATGCACCCCACGTCATCTAATGTTATTGTCATTTCCCCAAATGGCATGTGAAATGTGTTAGTCTCAGGGTGCCATCTCTCCATAAATGCAGATATCAAATTCTTATTTGGTAAGTGATATGATACACGCCGTAACTTATGAATCCGCGAATCCTGAAAAAGATTCATCCATTGCTCTTGCGTTCCAGACTCCAATTTCCACATGTGTAGCTTTTTTGTATGACATTTCATACGAAGCACATCTCTTTCATTACTCAACCAAACTTCAGCTGCCACATGAATTTCATAGGTTGACAAAACACATGGATCGCTAGGGCCTCCGGGAAATGATTGATCACCTTCATCTTCATTATCTCCATCGTCTCTACCTTCCTCATTTTCAGCTTCGCCGTCATCATCTTCGCCACTTTCATTCGGTGTTTGAAGATCTATAACCACATTTTCATCGAGGTTTACTTGAATTTCTTCATCTTGTGCTGGAATATCATGATGCACGTCCGGTGGTATTTCAACAGGATTCTGAAGAGTCAATTCTTCTTCACGATGCCTCCTCTCAGAAGCAGTCGGTCGTTTACGGATATAAGTTCGAACTGCAACACATAATAAAAGCATACTAATTACATCAACAATACTCATGAATTCTAAAATCTTATATCTAACTAATATAATAAACCGAATTATCAGATTATTCAAATGTTACTGAGAAAAGAAAAAAAAAACAAAAAAAAAAGGTGTTCGTCTCCTTGGGGACGAACACCGCAATGGGGTGTTCGTCCCCTTGGGGACGAATACCCACTGTGGGTGTTCGTCCCCTTAGGGACGAACAGCCCCCAAACAGCGACGAATTCTACCCAGGCACGAACAATTGAACGAAAACTCTGGCAACGTATATAATTTTGACATCAAATTAAATATATACATTTCTAAATTAAAATTACATTTACCATTATGCGAAGACATGGTTGCAGTTGTCCGAGTTTGCGAAAATTTGGTGTTGCTTGACGTTTGCTTCAATGCTAGAAAATAAGAAGAAGTAATTGCTAGAAGAAATATGAGAGAAAGAAGAAAATGAGAGAAAGAAAGAGTAACCTGAGAGAGTGAGTTACCTGAGAGAGATGGAAGTTGATAGCTGAGAGAGATGGAGGCTGAGAGAGATGGAAGAATGAAGGAGTCGTTGTTTTCTTAGGGCAAGGGGTAAATTTGGGATAGGTAGGTGTGTAAAGTAATTGATATGAATTTATGATGAGTGTATTTAGTAAATTGGGTGTGTAAAGTAAATGAATGGGTGTATTTAGCCCCACCCTTTGACAAATTGCACACATTACTTAAGGGGCTTTTACACTGTCTAGTATGTCAAACGTGCGACGCACGTTGTTTTGTACAATTGTTATAAAGCTTTTTTTTTGGGGTTATAAAAGCATTTTTAGTTTGCATATTTACATACTTATAATTAAAAATAAAAAATGAGTGCAACTAAAATATGATGATGTTGGAATCGAACAAGTGCTTGTGATGGTAAGGCAGCTCGAGTTTTCCGACCAGAGGCCGGGATTCGATTCCTACCCCCCTCCCCTACAATCCTCCCTTCCCCGATTTCCCCCAAGTCAATATATATATATATATATATATATATATATATATATATGATCTTTGTAAATACTATAAAACATTATTTGTTATTATTAAATAAAAAATCTCTTTTAACAATTAAATTTTTTTACCTTGACTTATTTCCTAACAGCCTTTCTATCCCTAGAAAATTAAAAAATAATTTTTCACAACCAAATTGTTGTCGAAAAATTTTATTGTAGTGTATGATATGTCTCAGTTGCTTATGATCATTACAATATTTATCTTTTTTAGTCTTTCTTGGTACCTTTTGGTGATCATATAGCCACTCACTATCAATATAATTAAAAAAAAAAAATCAAAGATGACCTTTTCGTGAATGAAATTCTAAAAATTTGCATGAAATTAATAATATATTTTCAACATAATTATTATTAAACATCTCATGACATTTATGGTCATCCGACGAAGATAAAATTATTCTTAGTAATGAATATACATATATATATATACTAGGGCCGCTCTAACGTGCGATGCACGTTGGGTCAAATGTGTATCAGCTAGCATAGGTAAAATTTGATCATAGTGAAATAACGAAGCCTAGACCACAGCGAAAATTTACACATCAAGCAAATTCGAATCTTAATACAAAGAAAGTGGCTGCACAAAAATTATTAAATAAAGACATTTTGTATAGGATAGCGTAAAATAAAATTTGACTGTCAAAATTTGCCCTTGCCTTGCTTGCAGGATCAAATAAAATATCCACAAGCAACAGATAGAATAGTAGATATCGGCATTTTCGCTCTTATATAGCAAGCATGTGTGGGACTTGAGGATATGCCTTCTTACTTTAGTGCTTTCTGACTTGGCCATCATACGGGTTGCTGATCTCTTCGCCCCCCCTCTCCCCACTCAATCACATGCAAGCAGGCTTTCAACTCGACCAACTTTCTCCTGTGTGGTACCTGACCAAAAAAAAGTGTGCGGTATTTCTGAGAAGAGGATATCCAACCTTGAAGCACCTAACAGTACAAGAAATTAAATGACATTTTTGTTGAAGTAGAAGGCCAAGCAAATTGGATGAAAGTCAATATACAAAGGAGTAGAGTACATGAAATCGAGTTTAAAGTAGGAAAGAAAATAACATTTTTATTGAATACAGAATATGTACTCAGAAGCAAAATATTATTGGACAACATGACTCAAATATATATATATATATATATATATGTATATATATAAAGGGTGTCGAAACTAAATACAACAAAGGAGTTTAATTCGATAGCCATGTTGCTCCATGCTCGATATCAGGCAAAAGAGAAGATAAGATGTCAAGCTTCATCTCTTTCGGACAGACAACTTTCCAGAAATGCTGGTTAAGTATTGAGCATCAAATAATGCAGAAACTAGTGTTTGGAAGGTGAATTGAACCCTCAAAAGTTTTCTTTAATGTCTCCAAGGCCCATGCATACGCCAAAAGCAAAAATCATCAAATAAAACAAAAAGGCGTTTTGCTCATGAAGTGGAGGACCATGCATTCGAAAAAGAAAGTATAAATTTAAAAAGAAGGCAATAAATCAGGCAACACGACAACGTTTTGTAAGGGAAGTAAAACATTAAAAGTATAATTTTCAAAAGAAGGCAATAAATCAAGCAACACGATAACACTTTGCGAGAGAAGTAAAGAATTACCACAATCTTTTGACAGCATTGATTTTGAGCAGTGTTTATTCAAATGTTCCACGATAACTGCTTTAAAATGGAAGAGGAAAGTAGTCAGATCTAAGTAGAGAACACCAAAATATTGTGAAAAGGGAAAAACAAATTTAGCACAAAATACAATTTCAGAATGAAATACAGAGCAAACGTATCTTCATGGCCATTCAGGCTACACAATGATGTGAAAATACAAGAGAAAATAAGGAAGTGAAGAGAGGAACGACTTTATTGAAGAGTGAAGACACAACATTTTAACAACGTTTCGACAGCTGAATTCTCTACAAAGCAAAAGGGAACATAACCCCCCCAAAAAAATACAGAATTCCAAATATTGTATTGATTAAGAACTATTAATTAATTGTCGATTAAAATAAGGCAAACAAAGATATCTATGATAGAATGATAGGCTTACTTTGGAACCCATACAATTTTTTTCTCCATCACCTAGATGATCTTTGGGATAAATTGTATGCAATTAAGCAGTCCCAAAGTTAATTGAAAAGTAAAGAGGTTCCTAAATTATTAACTGAGAAGTTTCAAATTTTTTCATTTTGAAGAAAATTTCACGATTGCCTAAGGCATTATAGACCTTGAAAGATCATTATTAGTTTTAAAGCTAATGTCTCGAATGGAAACTAACAAAACCTAATAAATCAAACATTTCTAAATAACAAATTAGAAGCTAAGAATGAGGCAAATCAAAGGCCATGATTTGATGAACAATACCACTGACCTGCCACAGTTCCAACTTGCACAAACATATGGTAGAACCCTGCTTTCTACACAAACTTTATCAATTGAACCAAATCATATTTTCCCTTAGATTGGTGCTGAAAACAAACAACCCGAATGAATTAGCACAAAAGTTAATAGAAGCAATAATAAAAGGTAAGCGAAATGCTGATTGCAACTTGTCTTCCTGGACGAGGTCACTACAACTCACATTAAACAAATTGAATTCATACTTTAGAATTCTACTGAATGACAAGTGCGATAAGAACAACGATATAACTCAAGGCTCCCTTCCGATAAGGTAACACTTAAGTAAAGCAACATGAGGAGACAGTGCAAAAGAAACGAGAGGAGAAAAGGGGGGGAAAAAGGGAAAAAACTAACGAAAACCATCTATAAAGGAGATAAAAACGCTTGCCAATTTCTCACTGATTAAAAGACGCCAAAGTAGGCACATATAAACCGGCCAGACAATGAATCAAAATTTTAAATTGAATATAATGTTTCTTCACGGCACTAACATAAGACTTATAGAGTCCAACCTAATCCCTGACGATAATCAGAGCAATATACATTAGCAACTGTATGGAGACTAATGTATGGAGACAAGTCATAAGATGTCTATCTTCTTTAGGGCAACAATCATAAGCTTTCTATCTTCTTTAGGCCAAACAAAAATGTTCGTTGCATCAGAGGACCAAAATGCCCGACCATTTCTTCCCTATCGTCAAATATAACAAATACTTGCCAGCACGTTATAGGCAGTTTTAAGCTTGAAATGAAGAAACATGGCATTTCAAATGAAGAGTAAATTTATCATGCTTTGGGATTTGAAAAAACTCAAAAGATGTTCTCGCATTATGGCCTCTGGTGAGCATCACAAAGTCATAATAACTTTTGTACAATTAAAAAGAATAAAAGCCTATGGAGAATACTTAGAAATCAACAAACTACTGTATGAATTCTAGGTAACGATGTTTATTGTTACTCTACAATGTTATAGGAATTACTTGGCTAAGGTCCCGACTATGGCAGCATCAATAAAAAATTCATACTTGATTATACCAACCTTCACAAGATTTTGGTCAACACTTAATTTGTTTAATGTGAAGGTCCTAGTTTTCTCACTGCAAAGTACATCCATGCCGACCATTTCTTCTATGGCTAGCTTTCGTTTTGTGATGGCTCTCTAGTAAATCAAGAAGGAAAAAAATTTATAAAATGGATGAATTTGAACCAATTTATAAAAGCATCACTTTCAGAAACCAAATGAGCCTTACCTGTAGTGATAGACAATGAGAACCAATTGCCGTTGTCACGGAAAGAACAGTTGGCAATGCCAACTGGTATTCCTCCAATAAGAACCACGAATAAATTATTAATTCCTGGATGAGACAAAACCATTTTTAAGCACACCATTGCAAAAACCTTGTTTATGATCTGCAACTCCTCCACTAATATCTTCCTAACAGCAAATCTTTCTAACAATTGCGACATTTAAACAGCAAAAGAACTTGAATTTCATGATTAGCACCTGTTGAAAATGTCCCACTTGATTAGTGGAGCCAACCAGATGGACAGCATTGCAAAAAATGTATGCACACCAGTAAGTGGACCCCGAATAAACGCCATGCTTAGGGGCTTTTGACACAGGAAGGGATTCAACTGCAAGAATGTAAAGTCAAAAAGGAAATTTAGTACAATTTTAATTCAATTCATCCCAAAGATTATGGAACAGGAAGAGGACATGGTTGATCTCTGAGGGATTACCATCAAGCAGACGAGCATCAACTGGAATTATAACCCCAGCTTTATGCTAATGATATCACCTGGAAAAAGAATGCAGGCATCTTTTTCAAACCATTTCACATCACTAAGAACCTAGACGTGTTTATTGAAATCCCGAGATAAGTCAGATTACATAAAAGTCAAATTATATTTAAAAATAATAATAAAAAGAAGAAAGAAAATAATACATGTTCATAAACTGAATGAGCATGGTCTATGATGCTCGGACTCGGGTACGGGTGTCGGATACGGGTACATATCCAAGAGTCAGATCCTTCTTCCTTTTATAATTAGGATACGGGGACACGGTCAAAAAGGATCCAAATTTTGGACACGGGTACGGGGATACGGTCAAATAACAATCATATATGTCCAATAAATACATTTTTTTTTCAAATACGAAACATACATTACAAAATATATATATATATATATATATATACACAGACACACACAAACACACACACACACACACACATATATATAGTAATATTATAATGAGGAAGGAAAAAAAAAAAAAAAAAAGAGAGAAGGCTAAACCAACAATACGCATAGTCTCACAAAACCAGAGAAAGCCAAACATAAGTAAAGCCCAAGACCATTTTTAATTTGAAAACTAAGTCAAGCCCATTTAATACAAACATTAAGTCAAAGCCCAAAACCCATCTTTAACTTTAAACACTAACCCACTAACCCAATCCGAAGTCGATACATCGTCTTCTGAAACCATTCCTAAAAGAAACCCTAGCGCAGCTGCAAAATTCTCATCGTCGTCTTAAACCTTTCCTAAGAGAAACCGTATCGCTGCTAAAAATCGAACTTCCGTTCTCGTGCGCCGCCGTCGTGAGTCGTGTCCGATTGGAAAATGGCGTGTCTGGTACGTATCCCGTGTCGACACGGGTGCGGCACCATTTCAGACGAGTCCGAGCATCATAGAGCATGGTTAATTGGAAATGGTCTCATCTCAACTCCTCTCATTTCAGAATTGTACAATACAGATATAAATATTAAAAAATTTTAAAAATAAAAATGAAAGTAACCTTTTCAACGGAATGGAGAGAGTAATAATAATTTTGCACAAGAAGAAGATAAAAACTCTTTTATCACAAGAAATGTGCAATTAAATCTAACAAAGAAATTTGGGGATTAGAGAGGATGGATGCTGCTCATACCTTATTTACATTACCTCTGCCGATGTAGCTGACGGGTTTAGGTTGAGAATCCATTGTTGGTTGACGAATGAAAAGAAAGCATAGTTTTGTCCACCAAGATAGTGTGTAACCTACAAGCATTTACAAGTTCAAACCCCATTGGCAGGGCATTAATCTCATTTGAAGAAATGGAATAGCAAAATTTAATAGACAGCCCACCTCCATGGCTTTCTTCACCTGTGCTGCGGAGTAAGCATATACTCTGACTTCAGGACTGCATTTCAAGAATCAATGTAAGCACAGGTTTTTTAAAAAAATTTAAATTACATTAAGGTCGAGGAATGAAACAGAGATGGTTAAACAATTGAGCTGTACCCCACAAAGGATGAATTTTTGTCCATTGACAATGCAAAACAGAGAAATTAGATCTGTAGAGGCAAACTTGTCTTAAAACATGATGTTTCTATAATTCTATGTTGAAATTTTGAATATGAATAATAGGGATTACATGAATGAATTTCTCACCTTGCATTGTAACCTTATAAATTTCAATGGATCAATTCCTTTAACATGAAATATGTGTCCCACAAAAAATAAATATAAAAATAAATATAAAAAATATAATAATAATAATAATAAAGAAAACCTCTCATTTTTCCAACCCGTTTACCAAAAAAAAAAAAAAAAAGGCCTTCCATGGGTTTCTTAATCTTGTCACTGTAATCAACTTTACTGCACCTCTTCCTATTCACAGCTAACAAATTTATTTTCCATTTGTAACGTAAGATTGGCATCTAAATTATTAATTGCATTGTAGATAACCCCCAATTTGCCTAATTCGGTGCTTCCCATCCTCCTCCTCCTCATCCTCTCTCTTACTTCGAACCAATCCCAAAAAAATAAAATGAAAAGAACATGTACCTGTCAACTGGACAAGATACCTTGGTTGTGGGGAAGAAAAGCAGCTGCTGAAAATGGAATGAAGTCAGAATATTTGCTGGAACCTGGGATTGACAAAAAATACACGAACATCAGATAACTAATTTTTTTTTTTAAATAAAAACATTATCACTACCTACTAAACCACCAGAAAATGGGACAAGCTGACAATAGTTGGTGGAACATGGGATCAACAAACAGACACGAGTGAACGATATCACAGTTAAAAAAAAGCCCCCACCCCCAACGAAAAAAAAAGAACAAGAATACTGTAAACCAAAAGATGCGTTCTTGTTAAGTAGAGTGATGGATTCAATGTATGTGTACTGTTATTAGGTGCCGGTGAACAAAAATAAAATCACATAAAGTTTCTGAATAAAAAGGGTTACCAAATTATTCTACCATAAACTTGATTTCTAGATTCATTACTTAAAGAAGGAAAACACACTAACAGTAAATTAAAAAAAGGAAAACCCTAGTCACTTTCATCTGAAATGTAAAAGCTGGGAATTAAGGATGAAATTAAAACTTACCAAGAGCAACAAACAAAAAAAAAAAAAAAACCATCTACCTGCAAAAGAGTTTTTTCGATCTGGAATGATTTGGAATGAAAAATAGGTTTTATCAAAGCGATAAGGACAGGGAAAGTAAGGGTATGCGGCCGGATGAGAAGGAGAACACACCACCGCATCTAGAATTTCCTATAATAATCTTCCAAAGGCTACAAACTGCAAGAAGACGAAGTAGATACAACTGGGAATTGGAAAATTTGGCAAGAGAACCTCACGATTGAAGCTTCGAACGAAGATCTGGGTCGCCGAAGGATCATTTCACCGGCGAAAATTAAAATAGGAAATCTTTCGACCAAAAAAAAAAAACCTGAAATAAGAAAATCACAAAACAACTATAAGAAAGTTAAAATGATCTCTTTTTTTAATTGACATTGTTTACCATCTTCGACATCTCATTATATTGCTCTCTCACCCTTATTTTCAGCAATGTTGTTCGTAGCACCATTAACTACATTCTTGGTAATATCACAAAAAATTGTGAGTCTCTGCCTTACAAGTCATAAACTCATTATTTTGTGGTGGTATATGAATGAGAAATGTGGGAAAACGCCACACGCAAAATTTATTTACTTTCCTTACCTGTTTCAAGGAGCATTAGATAGATGAAAAACAAATAACCTAATGGCATTCATTTGAATCCTATATTATAAGAGCGAATAATATGGATAGTATTCATTTCTAATTGCATTCATTCCTAATAAAAATGTCCAAATTTTGTCGTGATACTTTAAGAATTGTACACATTTTCGTCAAACAAATAAAAAATAGGTTGGACGTTGTATAAATTTTCTTAATACACATTATGTCATCAGTTAGTTATTAGTGTAGAATAATAATGAAAAGTAAAATAATGTATGACAGAGGCTTGTTTGACACCAGAACACATTTAGCTTTGCTGGCACTTTATCTTATTCCATAGCAATTTGAAAATATATATGCTTCAATTTTAATACATAATTTCCATGACTTTATTCGGGGACCCATCACCGGATACTTAAGGTCGTTAGAAAGGGCCTTTTCAACACAACATTGGACACCGAGGGCAAAAACAAAGAGCTTGTGAAAATCTGAAACTCTGTTGTTGAAGCTGACGGAACTGTTTTAAAATTTATAAAATAATTTTTTTCTGTCGTAAAAAACACTTGTAGAATAGGAAAATAAATACAGCAGAAATTTGATTACCAGGTAAGAAGCTGTGCAGTGGCCTTGGTTGCACTCCTAACACCCGATTAGGCAAGGATAAAGTAGATGGGCTCAGTTGAAATTATGAAGCACCGGCCAGATTTCGCACTATTACACCTCCAAAGAGTTTATTGGAATCGTAAAATGGTGAGTTAAAGGTAAATCCGGGTGAACCAAGGGAGTAACCAGAGGAGGAAAATACTGTAACTAACGAAGCGCGAAAAAAGGAAACTCGGGTCGACGACGTTGAACGAAACCGTGAACCAGTGAGTAAAAGGTGGAGGAAGCGAGAAATCGAAGGTATGGCGGCAGATCTACAAGACGAAACTACTGTAGCACGAGAGGATCGGCAGAGTAACGCAACTAAACAAAGCCGAACTCTAAATGTTGCGAAAACATCAACCCGAACTAGATTTCGGATTTACTCCAGATCCTCCTTTGTTGTAGAATTTATCAAATGAATGTGGAAATAACATGAAAGAATAATATGCACAATCACAACACAAGAATTTACGTGGAAAACTCCAAATTCGGAGAAACCACGGCCCGTTGTCTAACGACAACCGTAAGAAAAAATTCACTATGTGGAAAATTGTTCTAACCACACTCGGTAATTTTCCTCTCACCCAATCCCTCGTCATCCATTTCTCAATAAATCTTACAGATTCACTCCCGTAAACAAGTTTACTTACACGTAACACCTACGTACGATATCGCACATTCCCACGAGTAAAGCTAAAAACTCTCTTTCGACCAGGAAGATAACGATAACTATATTGTAGAATTAATAATTTCTACAATATAACACACACTCTAAAGAGATTACATTTCTCTCTATCTATTTCTCTTCTCTAACTTGGAATGTCTACATGGGATTCTGCATTATGAATGGAAGAGCTATGCATATATTTATAGGATAAATTTCAACTGAACCAAACCAGTCAATGCCACCAGTATGTTTCAGCTGATTCTTGCCCACTTGGTCAAAAAACTTTCACTAATTGAATTCTCTTGCCGAGCATCCTAGCTCAATTCCATTCAAATTTTGCTTCATTATGTTTCAAGTGGATCACATAATTATTTTATTTGACCACTTTTAACAATCTCCACCATGATCAAATAAAATAATCACCATAGCTTTCGCTATACAACACCGCTTTTACAAACGGTCATAATTCTCATGAGAATTATCATACTCCACCATAAAGAATACGCACACTTAGAATTAATTACCAATTCTAAGAATTTTACCTCGGCACATGTCGAACATTCCTTCTTTGAAATTTATGGTACAATCTCCTTACTTAGCTTCCATGGAGATTCCTCGACCATCGACATCCTTTCCACCACACACCTTGCATAACTGCTAAGCCAATGCCCGTGTGTAAATTGTTGACCCGCTAACAGTAACACATCCTCTTCCATGGCAACTTGGAGATTAATAACATGCCAAAAGGACTACCACAATCTCTTATGGAGAAAAGAGACACCCCGTTAGCGATAATATCAGTATCTCCATCTACTGATTTTGGAGCTTTTTGCCGAACCCGCTCCACCATCTTGACAATTTTCTTTAGGCGCCAAAATTGTTCACGCCACCTTGTGTTCATCAGATTGACAACCATGACTTGAACTTTCCACAAGTCAAAAAACAATTCTTTCATCATGATAAATCTACTCTGTACTTTTCCATTGGCTTCTCAGGATCGAAAACAAGTCCTCCATGCGAACCACCGTGAATCATGACTATTTTGTCAACGAAATGACATCTTGACAAAAACAATTTCACCATTTACCTTCTACTACTCTTCACACGCAAATAGCAGCTTCGCAAAGACTTCGGGATCCATCACCAAAATTACAGTACACCAAGGAACCATGCGCTCTGATACCACTTGTTGGGAAAACATCAACCCGAACTAGATTTCGGATTTACTCCAGGATCCTCATTTGTTGTAGAATTTATCAAATGAATGTGGAAATAACATGAAAGAATAATAACACAATCACAACACAAGAATTTACGTGGAAAACTCCAAATTCAGAGAAAAACCACTGCTGTCTAACGACAACCGTAAGAAAAATTCACTATGTGGAAAATTGTTACAACCACACTCTCAGTAATTTTCCTCTCACCCAATCCCTCGTACATCCAGCTCTCAATAAATCTTACAGATTCACTCCCAGAAACAAGTTTACTTACAGAGAACACCTACGATATCAGACACATTCCCACGAGAAGACAAGAAAAACTCTCTTTTGACCGAGTATACAACGATAACTATATTGTAGAATTAATAATTTCTACAATATAACACACACTCTAAAGAGATTACATTTTCTCTCTATCTATTTCTCTTCTCTAACTTGGAATGTCTACATGGGATTCTGCATTATGAATGGAAGAGCTATGCATATATTTATAGGATAAATTTCAACTTGAACCAAAACCACTAAGCCACCGCCAGTATGTTTCAAATGATTCTTGCCCACTTGGTCAAAAAACTTTCACTAATTGAATTCTCTTGCCGACATCCTAGCTCAATTCCATTCAAATTTTGCTTCATTATGTTTCAAGTGGATCCCACATAATTATTTTATTTGACCACTTTTAACACTAAATTGTGTCTCTGCAGCACCAATCGACCTTGCAGACCCTCAGCAGACGGGTAACGGATACATGTGGGTCAACGAAGGTTGAACCAGGTCTCGTGAGGAAGAAGACTCGGAGATGGAGAGAGAAGGAGAAAAAGATCAGATGAAGAGAGAGAGACCATCAAGCGTGGAAGCCGTGTGAGGGGTTATATGTCAAATGGTCCGGGTCAGATCCGCGAGATTGGAAATGTCCAATTGAACTTGCACCAACACGACGTCGTTTTTCGGTCTATGTTACTGAAACGACGTCGTTTTAACGACGAAAAAATGAATAGTACAAATGCTATTCGCGCTTATAATATAGGAACGAGATATATATATATATATATATATATATATATATATATATATATATATATATAATGCATTAAACTGTGTTCCATTTTCCCCTTCTACAATGGAAAAATACTCTTAAGTTATATTTGTCAAATGTGTTGGATAAATAATGACATTATATGTTGTAATGACTTGACTCATTTCATCAAACAATAAGTTGAGGGTATTAAAGTCCCAAAATGTTTTTCATCATTTAGCTACTCCAATCAAATTTCCATGGCCTAAAATATTAAAAGCTTTTTTTTCTTAAGGAACCGTGCCTAAAATGTAAAAATCATTTACATGACACAAACTCTGCATGGCTTAGAAGTTTTAGTACCTTATTGTCGACTCGAATCAACATTTTTTCCCTCTTTAAGAAGGTATCATGCTTTAAATTTCATCAGTGCCATTCCAATGAATATTTCATAATTGAAAGTTTGGAATTACAAATAAAATAAAATACTATGAGTTCTGGAAAATGAAAAGTCAATCATAAAAATGTATAATAATTATAATATTATTATTGACAAAAATTAATACTAAAGATACCAGTAATAATTATGAAAGATATTGAGGGTATTAAGGTCCCAAAATGTTTTTCATCATTTAGCTACTTTTATATATAAAAATAATAGTAGGAGATAAATTCAGCATTTTTTAATCGGATCGGTTGCAAGTATATATTTCATAAAGACAGGAAAATGAATATGTCACAACCTAAAGCAATTGGTAAGCCGCACGACTTAGTTACTTGTTTGGGTTAAAATCGTCATGTGTGCTTTTAGGTTTTAATTCATTCGTTTTTTATTTTCATTCATTTCTTTTCCATTTTCTCATAATTCTTTTATATTTTATTATTTTTATTTTAAACATTTCTTTTTTTCCATCTCCTCATATATAATTTGGTTTCTATGTTTTTACTTTATTTTTTTCCGTTTCCAACAATTCTTTATATATTATGTTATTTTTTATTTTAAACATTTCCTTGTTCCTCTTCTTATATAGTTTTATAGCTTAACTACCTTTAGGGCTTGTTTGATTGGGTATTTAGATTTGAATTTTTGAAATATGTGTAGATTGTGTGGTTAAAAATAATAGATAATATATTAAATATTTATATATGTGATTGAAAGGGATGAGTGAGAAAAAATGTGGGAATGAAATTCCCAATAGCTAAACCCTTAATTTAATAGTTACAAAAAATATGAAATTTACTAGTTTGTATTCTATTACACATTACAAATAAAGTACATAGAATGTGTAATTATTCATATCACATCATTTTTAGTCAAAACATGATCAAGAAATTTAATATTTATTTTTACTTGAAATTTTCTCTCTCTCACACAAAATGTGTAATGCATTACACATGCCTTATAGATAAAGCGTAATGCACATATGAATAAAAACATTAATTATATAGAAGGTGTACTTTATTACACATTCATTACACACAATGTGTAATTCATTAGTTTGTATTCTATAATTTTATAATTTGGCCATTTAATTCAATTAATGTACATTGCACACAATGTGTAATGCTTTACATACTTTATATAATATATTAGAACATCATTACACACTTTGTGTAATACATTGATTTTCAATTTTTTCTTTTTTGGCTGTAATTTTGCATAAATTTTATTATTTTCATTTTAAACATATATTTTTCATTTTTTCTCTTGCAAATTCTTGTCTTTCTTTCACACAAAATGTGTAGTACATTTAGACATGTCATACACATAAAGCGTAATGCACCAATGAATTAAACATTAGTTTAATAGAATATATAGTCTATTACACATTAGTTACACAAAAACTGTAATTCGTTAGTTTGTATAGTATTACAAATTACTTATGAATTACACAAAATTTATAATTATTCATATCACATTATTTTTTCTTGATTCAATATACTACAAAAATTTAATCAACACCACACCACCACCTGTAGCCACCACAATACACAGCCTTACACACACACACACACACACACACACACACACAAAACACAGCCTTACATACAAATGTAGCAAAAAAGAACAATACACCCCTATACACATTGTAAATGTAGTCAAGCGCCCACTCTACACACGGTATAACGATCATCTCGTTCCTCACAACACTCTCAAGAAGTCTTGTTAATCAATTTGAAAGAAGAAAAGGACAAAAAAGTGAGAAATATGTAAAAATCTCATTTTTCCACCCACTTCAACCACCGACCTGAATCTGTATCTACAATGCCTCTTTCTTCCTTTTTTTTATTATACTATAGAGCCGACCTCCTCCACTGACACTTTCACCGCTGACATGACCTCCAAATCCTTATTTCCTATTGTTGCATTCGAACAAAATCAAGGAAGAAATTACTAGGGTAAAATTATTAAATGGGGGAATTTGGGTGTTAATTAGATTTCAGTGCGTTCAAACCCCAGGGAAGGATCTGGCACTACACCAAAATTCGCTAATAGTCACGGTAAAAAACCGTGACATTTATGAATTGTCACGGTCGTGACCCGTGACATTATATACCGTGACAAAAATTGGTCACGGTCAGTAACCGTGACCAATTATACATTTGTCACGGTGTTTGACCGTGACAAAGTTTGTCACGGTGCCGATTAACGTGACAACATTTGTCACGGTCAAACACCGCGGATTAAATTTATGTCACTACAACGCATCGCGATAAACTTTGTCACGGTCAAACACCGTGACAAATTTGTCTAGGTCAACGACCGTGACAAACTTTGTCACGGTCAAACACCGTGACAAATTTGTCTAGGTCAACGACCGTGACAAAAATTTGTCACGGTCAACAACCGTGACAAATGCCTAATTGTTTTTAAAAAAAATATTATATTGAAATTGTCGTTTTTACTTTTTGAACCCTGCTTACAAACACAGCAACAATCCATAACAAACAATACAACCATACAAACCAACAATCCATATATGCAATCCCATAACAAAACAAACTAACTCATAATCCATAATGTCATACAAACCAACAATCCATATATACAATCCCATAACAAACTAACTCACAATCTATAAAACAAACTACATAATCAATACATAAAAATACTAACCAACTCTCAATAACATGATACAAACTAACTCACAATCCACATTACAATCCACACTAACTCTCCAAATGGACAAACTAAGCAATACATAAAAATAACCATCGATAAGAAATTCATACAATAATCCATGTTCATTAAACAAAACATGCCAATCAATCCGTAATCCACATTGAAAGAAGAAAAGAACTATCCATGTACCTTTTCCAATAAATATAAAGGCCATGTGAAAACGAGCCTCGCCAAAATCTCCCAATTGGTCGCACCCCTTGTTGACCAAGATACACCGCTCATCGGCACAATTCGGGTAAATGGACAATAAAGTTACTTTTGCCTCCGGAGCACGCAATGGCCGCGAGTGAACAATAGTGCCTGGCTCGATCGTCTCAAGCTTCACCAATCCAACATACTTCAGGTTCTTGAGATCTCTGATCGATAGTGTCGTTTGTGCCACCGAACCACGCTTGTTGCTACTCATCACTTTGGATGTGATGAGGCTTCGAGCCACAAAATCATGCATTCCCACACTTCCACCAAGGTCTTAGGAGATGGAATGTTCATATCTTGGGTACTTTGACCTATTTTTTTATATAAACAAAAACAAACAAAAACAAACAAAAACAATAAAGAAAAAATAATAAAACCAAGATATGTATGATAACAAATTTAAGAAAACTAACACCGCACATGAAGTACCTTGGCCTTGCAAATTGAAGTAATTCGTAAGCTTGTCGAAGTTTGGAATCCGTGGAGTCTATTTTCGCTTGCATTCTCTCAATTAAAGACACGCATGGTCGAGTAGCCTTGTACTTGGTTTTGGAAACAAGTGCTTCCAACCCCACGGGTTCGGCCGCACTTGTCTTTCCCAAGAACTTGAGTCAAGGGATCGGAATCGAGATCCGTGAGAACTCGAATCTCCTCCCGACTCGCTCGTACCTCGTTGATTTTAACCTCGCTACAAAGGTATAATTGAATGTCGAGCAAATATATAGTGTGTTTTATATACATATGTAGTAATGCTAACTCACCGCAGCCTTCGACAAAATTGGGATGATACTCCCCCGACTCTTTGTTCTTCCTGGCAATCAAATACAGGTTTGTACGAGTTGGGGTGAGGCCCTCGTCATCCGTACCCTTAGTTCGATCCTACAAATTCAAAATGATTTACTTTAATGCATCATTTGCCCCAACAAATGAATTGAATATCTAGTTTCAGACTCAACGCAGTGCAGAGTACTAAGATATTACGAGTATGTTAAACATGTGAACACCATGCAAGAAATTGCTGGGATCATAGACAAGTATCAAAGTATGAATATTGTATAGTAAACATCTCAAACTTTAGTCCGAATACATTAAATTTGTAAAGAAATGTACCGTCCATTCATCGGCTATTTGGGCGTAGGATTTAGCCCCAAGCAAATGAACATCCGTCTTCTTTGACCTATTCAATTTGTTTTTCAATCGTTGCTCAATCTTGAGTGGCTCACCTCGCTCAACAAACCCGTTCCATTGACTTTCTCGGGATTAAATCATTTTCGGAGCTTTACCCTTGAACCCCAAGATTTCTTTTCGACTCTGGATTCACCAAATGTGCGGTTCGTGACGTTCTTCTTGAGAGTCTTGATTGTACTCCTATTTGAGAGAGAATGCTTCTCTTGTACACGGGTCTAGATCAAACTCTCTGGTGAGCGAAGTTCCAAAGGTCATTCTTTACACAGTCTTTGACATGCTTCCAATTATCATAATCAATACCCACTCCTGTTTTAGCCAACTCCCTGCAGCGAGTCTTGAATTTGTTTTTATTATCACCAACGGGATTGCCCAATATGTCAAATTCTACATGCACCTTCGGCGTCGGGGGGGGACGATGTGACATATTCTGGAAGACGAAAATATTTATCAATAATCAAGCGTAATAACAACCAACAACAAAAATGTAGTGATCTACGAAGGAAAAAAGTTAATACATTCTGTAACAAAGTTGAATACATAAAACATGTACACAACTTGAGAAAATCTACTAAAACATTTTTTCAGTTCATATAGCAAATTGATTACAATACAAAATTACTTTTGAAATATTCTAGAATAGGAAACAAATTACAATACAAAGAAAGGATCTAAGCATCAAAATGGTCTAAGAAAGCACGCAAATTTGGATTGTCATCGAACGCAGATTGAAACTCAGTTGGGGCCTGCAATGCATCAACTTGTGTAGTCATCCGCCTAGGAGAATGCAATACGACAGACCATTGACCATTGTTGATGTACTTCGAATAGAAGACTTGCTTTACATTTTGAAAAGCACAAACAAACGGCTCGCTTCGGTGACTTTGCCCTTGCTCTTCAATTTGGTCAAGTCTACCATTACCATGTTCGTGAGTGTGTCCACCATACAAGCATTTTTGTCCGTAACTCGCACCCATTCGCATTCAAAAACTATCTCCACGAAGTCTGTGTAATCTAGTTCATATATATGTTGAATAATTCCATAGTACGTCACCTCAACTTCCTTCGGATTTTTATCTTTTGAACTAGATACACAAAGGCGTTAAGGCTTTAATTGCAATGCCACCGCTTTGCTTCCCATTAGGTCGCTGCTCGCGGCTATGTTCAGAGAAGACGAAACCGTTGACTCGATATCTTCCAAATTGTTGTGCATGAAAGCTAGGACCTTTCGCCAACCGTGAAAGCCTTGACGTTACATCGTTCATTTTCAGCAACTGAATTATACAAATAAAGTGTAAACAAAGAAGCCATACGTTTAGGTGAAGATAAGTCTACATTTAGAGAAGGTTTGAACTAAAGTAGCTACCTCAGCTGATACCCATTGCCTGAAGTCGTAATGTGCATTTGAAACCACCCTTTTTTGCTTTTTCGATTGCTGAGATGCATTATATTTCCTACATTCAATTAAGAACATTTATATAACATAACATATTTGAAAGGATAAACGTAGACCTACAAAAGTATTCATTTCGAGACTTACTCCCGCCAGTCATCGACGCCCTCGTATGCTTTCAAACACATAACGGGAAACCTCGCCAGATCGCAGATTTGAAAGACGACTTTCTTCCCCTTCCCCAACGAAGCTTGTCGTCAAACTCACCGCCAGAATGAATCGCTCACGACGCTGATTAAAACTTCCAACGCCGGATTAGGCATGTATTCTCGAGCAAACAAAGAAGCCTCATTTGTGATATACTCTTCTCGCAATTGACCCCCAATGTACCGAGAGTTCTTCACATAATCTTTAAAGAATTTCATTAGCCTCTCGAACTGGTACATCCAACCGATATCTAACAGACCACATATAAGAGCCTCATCGCACAGTGTGCACCAATAGGTGGACGCTGATGTCAAAGAATGATGGCGGGAAATATTTTTCTAACACACACGCTGTTTCTCGGCAAGTGGTTGATCCGCCGCGACCATATGCTTCCCGACAACAACTTTTGCACACAGTCAAAGGTGAAACACAAACTTATCTCGCATAATAGCTCGACGAAGATCTTTGTGTTTCGAGAAGCGGCTTGAACAAGAAAGGGACTAGTTGCATGATGACATGCCAATCGTGAGACTTGCATTGTTTCAATTCAGCGCGTGAAGTTGACAACCCTACGTAAATTGGAGCAAGAATCGCTGGAAGTTTCAAATCATGCAAGGTTCTCGAGAAATACATCTTTCTCGCTCTTTCGATAATGTGAATGCTCCATCGGGCATGACAGCTTTTCCAGCTATTTGTCACTTTGCATCCATAAGCTCTTCTTAAGCTTCATCAATCGGTCCTCTCGTGCCTTGTCACCATCCTTTGAATGTGTTCCCCGCAGTAACGCGCCTACAATATGTTCTATGATGTTTTTCTCTCGCATGCATGACGCCTATTACATGTCGGATCAATGATCTTTCCAATATGGCAAGTCATAGAGCAATGACCTTCTAGACCATGGTTTTGTTTTATCGGTCTCGTTGGGATCGCTTCTATTCTTGCGCTTTGCCAAAGTTTTAGGATGTTTACCTCGTTATGTGTCAGATCTCAAGCCTTCCTTTCAAGTTCTCGATCCCTAGCCTCTTCTGAGTCTCCTCATTTCAATACCGCTAGGAAGAAAGTTACTTTGTCCTCGCTTTAAGTTGTGATCCCGAGGTAGAAATCTACGATGGCCATGATAACAAATCTTACGACTGGGCAACCATTCGTATTCCGTGGTCTTCAAAGACATATAGGGCATCCAAAATAGCCATGAACATTGCAACCGTATAATGTACCATACGCCGCAAATCGTGAATAGCCCACAATAACATAGCCTTTAGCGTGAAACTCGCTGATTATTCGAGTCAAACGCTTGCACGCCTACAACCCACAACTCATTCAATTCTTCTATTAGTGGTGCTAGAAACACGCCAATATCATCACTTGGAGCTTTTGGACCAGGAATTAAAAGAGATAGCATGGAGAACTCTTTTTCATGCATAACGAAGGTGGGAGATTATATGGAACGAGAATCACCGCCAAACGCTCGATTAGTGCTTAATTACCAAATGGATTGAAACCATCGGTTGCTAATCCAAGACGAACATTGCGAGCTTCTTTAGCAAACTCGGTGTGCAACATCAGCCAATTTCCAAATAGTAGAATCAATAGGATGCCTCATTAGATTTCCTTCTCGCTCTCTCGCATGCCAAGTCATGGCTTCCGATATCCATGGTACTCAGATACAATCGCTTCAACCTCGGCCCTAATGGAAAATATTTTAGTACCTTCATGCGTACTTTTTGTGCATTTTAAAACTACTCTTATTTGTATCCTTCTTTAACAAAAATCGTGGTTCGGCCGTGATATCGGGCATTTGTCCATCAACTCATATTCATGTCGGACAAAACACAATCATATTTGCATGCATGGATGGACTTGTATTTCATCCCCAACCCTTTCAACGCATTCTTCATCGTTGGATAGCTTGTCAAGAACGAAGTTATCTGTGGGAAGCAAATCCTTGACCCACAAAAGTAACGCGTCACACTAAGCCCTGATAATCCAAATTGACTTTTAGGTTTTGCAACCCTATCATCGCTGCATAATGTGGTGTGATCCTTGTTACTGATCGGGATATAAAGGTTTAGAAGCGAATTGTTTCAAACGAATGTATTCATCGCTCCGAGTAACATCTCGCATCAGCTTGTTCACATCTCTCATTGCTCTTAGTGTCATTGGCTATAAAGTTATTAACTCCGCACGCCGCCATCGACAAGGTCATTCATCATGGGATGTGCCGATGAGCTCTCTTCCACTTGTACATTTACTGCGTGGCATCGCTTGTTCCGTGCAGAAAAGCGTAAGATCGCTCACCATGCCAAAGACCAAAATGTATACGATTATCCATACCCCACTTTACCAAGTGTAGTGAAACATCGCCATCGAAAAGCCGCTACTGCTCCGACAACGATTGCATGGACATGGCATGATCTTATCGCTCAGGTTTCTCTTGCAAACTTAATAAATTCTCTAACCCCTTGTACATATACCGGGCTTGTTCTCGTGAATCTCACCCATCCATTCCTTATGGAGTGGAAACTCCATTGGAATGTGTCTAGAGGTCGAGTTTATCTAGTTTGTGAAACGTTGAATACGATACTGCTCAAAAAATAACACAATAGCAAGTATAATATTTCATTTCTTTGAACATAATGCTAATAAATATAGCATCGCCTAAAAACACGGTCGTGGTTATTCCCCTATACGCCTCATCTTTCCCACACTAAATGGAAGGGCTCCTAACCCATTTCGTAATTGATTTGTGATCAATGACATCTCGCCAATTAAACGACTCGAAATCATCTATAACCGTATATGTAAATTTCTGCAAAGATCTCCCATATTCTCTAAAGTGTACGACCTACATGAGTTGTAGTGTACACCTAGAGAATAATGAGGAAACAATATCAAGCATTACATAGTAGTTAAAGATATTTCACAATATATTTTGGTAACATATCACATAATTCACAAATCAATTACAAACTGTCCAAAATGGGATAATTCAAAATTAATTTATAAATCGTAAACAATCCAAATGCATGGAAGTTTGTAATTTATAAAATAATTTTCAAACGGTACTCTAAGCTCAATAACAATGGGTGCAAAGGACATGTACGCAGTATCGAATCTAAATATTATCCAAATATATCGGCATTTCTAAGCTCAATAGGAAATTGAAAAAATTGAGAGAACTTACTTCGTCACAAGATTTCACTTGACCAAGGCTAGGATGAAGTGGTGCTTTACGGTTTGCAAAAGCTATGGAATTTGATACTCATACAACCTTTGGTCTGCAATGTAATGCTATGTTTGAGTTTTGACATACATATGCAAGAAAATCAAATGGAAATAGGCACAAACGCATGTAAATGAATATGGGGTTGTATCAAGTAGATAACCTCTTATGCTTACCAATGATGGTTATATAATTCAGAATAGATGCAATGGTTATAGTAAAAGAAATTCTCACAATATCCAAACAATATACGCAAAAACCAATTTCATATTGAGTTCAAAAGAAACAAAATCACACTGCAACAAAAGAAAGGATCTTGTGCAGCACAATTTAGAAAAATAGTTTTAAAATAGTAAATGAAATCATAAAATCATGAAATTTATACCAGAGATAGAAAACTCCTTAAGGTTTAACATACTAAAAAATTAGCTCATTATAAGCACGTTTGGGTCATAAAAAGGTTTTTCTTCTAACCCTAAATCTGTTCTCGGTTTGCAGTGTCGCACTACAAAAAATTCATAACAATTCCTACGGGGCTCCGAATATTGCAAAACCAATTCTAAATGATAGAGGAACCATTGTAGGTCGTTGCCCAACTTGAATCATCAATAAATCTAGCATGTACGACCAGTTATGGATGTTTGAAGCCGGGTGACAGAATCTGCCCAAACTGGGCAGCAATGACTTGGTTCAATTTCATCAATTTCATTCAAGAAATTTATCAAACACCTTCATTGCACCCATAATTCACACAAGAAACTCAACCATAAGCACTAATTCAAATCTTCATAACCCCAAGCAATGGCACATTTAGCATAACACAAAGAGAGAAAATCACATTGGAGATTCAAGTGTTAAACTTAAACCCAACTCATTCAAGTAATATACCTAATGAATTCAAGAGAATTAGAGAAGTAATAAACCATTAAAACAATAACTCATTCAAATAAGGAAAAAAAACCCTAAAAATTAAATCGGAAATTTACAAAAAAAAAAAAAGAAAAATGAAACATACAATTTGGGAGATGCAACGACCGAATATCAAACTAATCGGTCAAGAGGACAAATTCAAATATGAAATCGAAAATCTTCAAAAACCTGAACAAATTAGAAAAGAAAACGAATCACGATAAAGATCATTGAGAGATCATAATATTTTGTTTGTAGAGTTTCTAGGCAATGACATGTGTGTGCATGTTTATAAAGGAGAAGGATAGCCAAATTTGCAAGACTAGTTACTAGAGGATCTGAAATGTCATACACGTTGTTTCATATATTTAATGACTTAGTGGCAAGTTGCTAAGTGTTCAAAGGAAGATTATCTCTAAGCAATCACAAATTTCATATAAAACAAAGAAACAAAATCAAACTAGCCATTAGTTTCAACTTCTGCAGCACATTTTAGAAAAACCGCTTTGAAATAGTAAATGAAATCATAAAATTATGAAATTGCATCGAGATAGGAAACTCATTTAGGTTTAACATACTAGAAAAGTAGCTCATTATAAGCATGTTTGGGTCACCAAAAGGTTTTTTTTCCTGACCCTTAATCTGTTCTCGGTTTGCCCTGTCACACTTTACAAAAAAATTCATAAAAATTCGTAGGGGACTCCGAATAATGCCAAACGAATTCTAAATGGTAGAAGACTCATAATAGGTTGCTCCAAAGCTTTAATCATCCAAAATCTAGCCTAGAGGACCAGCTATGGACGCTTGAAGTCATGGGAATGAATCTGCCCAAACTGGACAGATTCATTACTTTGTTGAAATTCATCAATTTCATTGACCAAATCCATCGAACAACTTCATTGCAACCATAATTCACACAATAAACTCAAGCATAAACACAAATTCGAATCTTCATTATCAACTCCTAGCAATCACACGCTGCATATAACACAAAGAAACAAAATCAAACTAGCCATTAGTTTCAACTTCTGCAGCACATTTTAGAAAACCGCTTTAAAATAGTAAATGAAATCATAAAATCATGAAATTCAGACCGAGATAGGAAACTCATTTAGGTTTAACATACTAAAAAAATAGCTCATTATAAGCACGTTTGGGTCACCAAAGGGTTTTTTTGCTGACCCTTAATCTGTTATCGGTTTGCCATGTCACACTTTACAAAAAATTCATAAAAATTGTGAGGAGACTCGAATAATGCCAAACGAATTCTAAATGGTAGAAGACTCATAATAGGTTGCTCCAAAGCTTGAATTATCAAAAACTCTAGCCTAGAGGACCAGCTATGGACGCTTGAAGTGGGGGGAATGAATCTGCCCAAACTGGACATATTCATCACTTAGTTGAAATTCATCAATTTCATTGAGGAAATCTATCGAACAACTTCATTGCAAACCATAATTCACACAATAAACTAAAGCATAAACACAAATTCAAATCTTCATTATCAACTCCTACCAATCACACATTATATTGCATATAACATAAAGAAACAAAATCACACTAGCCATTATTTGCTAAACTTCAACCCAATTTAGTCAAGTGATATACCCAAGCAATTCAAGAGAACTAGTTAAGCATGAGAGCAATAACTCATTAAAAAAAAAAAAAGAAAGAACAAATCCAAAATTAAAAGAGAAACAAAACAAGGGAATCAACTTGCAATTGCTGAGATGTAATGACCAAAGTCTCACTCTAGAATTGGAGGAGAACATATGGATGCACTCCCAAACGAAGTTCTCTTCGCTCCTTAGAGTAGATGTTGCAAATTTTCACGAAATTGAGCCTACTTTTCTAGCCCTATACACCGAATGGAAATCAAATTGAGATACAATTGAAAATTGTAGATGATTTTGGTGGAGAATGAAGCATGAGCTCGCCCAAAACCTCCATTTTCTTCTTCGTGTGTTTAGGGTTGTGAGAGAGAGAGACCCGTGATATGCGTGTATAATTGTATATCCGTCCTCAATTTTTTTTTTTTTTTTTAAATGGTGCGCCACGGTCTTTGGACCGTGACTCACGAGTTCGCTAATTGTCACGGTAAATAACCGTGACAATTTTAAATTTTGTCACGGTTCTTTCATCGCGTGACCCTGGCTCAAGATTAAATTGTCACTTGGCCATTGACCGTGACAATCATTTAAAAAGCAAAAAATAATAAAAGGGATGAGTCACAGCTAATGAGCGTGACAATCCGAATTTTGTCACGCTTAAAAAGCGTGACTCCCCGAAATGCAGCTGTGTGACAATTGGCGAAAAATGGTGTAGTGTGGCGCAAAGAGAGAAGGAGACAAGAATAGAGAAGAGAAATAGATTTCTGGTGAAGGGATAGAGAAGGAGAGAAAGATAGATACGTGAAGAGAGAGAAAGAGATGAAAAATTGTGTGTATGAGATGAAAAATGGTGTGTGTGGGTTAAACCGGAATAGCCAGATTTTAAACAATAATTTGGCTTTACAAGGTTTTTGAAATAGTAAACTTAAACGCAAGGTTAAGCCTAATTTCCTCTTACTTCAAGCCCATGCTAGATCAATCCATGTCCATTTTGCCTCTAAGCATCTCCAACACAATAATATATACAGTACACACCTTAATATAAATAATGGTAAAAGTGGTTTCTTGATCAAATAGATCTTTTTTCCTACTTTTACTTTACTGCCTATGCAAGTGGTTTCTTAATTAAATAGGTCTATTTTCCTACCTTTACTTTGCAGCCTATTAAAACTATTATTATCTTCTAAATTATATTTATCTGGTGATAAACATTGATCTAGGATAAATATTAAAAATTTTAGTTCAATTAGAATTGTTATCCCAAAAACCGAAATTGTAACTACCCATATCATATTTGTATTTATCATGGTTTTTTTTTTCATTTTTAAAATAAATTAATAAATCTTGGTAATAATATATATATATATATATATATATATATATATATATATATATAGGGGTATTTGAAAACAAGTTTTCTAAAAACTATTAAAATAAGATGTGTTTTAGATTTAGTCTGAAAATAGATTAGGTCATAATGTTTTTATTCCAAGAATGTCGTCGACTATCCATCTAATCCGTAGTTGCCTTTTAAATATTTGTAATACCATATTGGGTTTGATATTTATATTGTGTATGCTTCTTCTTTTTTGTTATTCAATTATTATTTCTACAAATTTCCAAGAAAATATAATTGTCTCTGTGTTGACGCCAAGATACTTTGTATGTAACGATAGTATGTTGAGTGCGTTGTCACAGCATACCAAAATTTATTTTATTTCTTTACTCGGTTTGAAAACTACAAATTAATGTAGAAGTAGTAAGCAGGGGTTGAACACAAGAAGAATGATGTTTAATCTAGTTTTTTTTATCAATTAATATATGAATGAGGAGTTTTTGTGAATTCTGAAAACAAGATGACAAAATAAAAAAATACAATGAAACAATAGAAGATATATCTAGTTATTGGGTTTGGTTGTATTAATAACTCAGGTTAATCTTTTCTATGTAACGTGTTACTATTTCTTCTTCAATTTATCAACTCTAATTAATCAAGAAGATCTGATTAACAAATTCTTCCTTAAATATATTAAATTAAAGTGAGTTCTTTAATTTGACATCTACCTGTTGAATAACCCTAAACAAGCTCTTGGGATTTAATGCAATGCTAGTGTGAAATGAACGAGAAGAATGAGTTGAATTAAATGATTAATTTTACAAACTTGAAGTAATGTATCTAAATTGATTTGTTAATAGATATGCACGATATTCATTTGCTACTTTGGATTATAATCTAATGATAATTACGAATGAAAAGTGTCAATCTTAGCATGTAACTTGAATTTAAAGATTAATTAATTCAATTGGTCAAAGTGAATATAATAATCATATCAACTAAAAAAATGGGTTTAAAAGCATAACAAATCAATAAATTGAAGTAGAAGAATAGATAAAACCTTACTAAAGAGTTAGAAAAGATAACAACATATTAATTGAATACAACATCCCCTCGAACTAAATAGAAAAGTCTAATTGTTCATATTCGCGGATTAAATACTTTCTAGCGATGTAATCGCCGTGTATCACCACTACTATATGATAGATTATACTTCATTATCACAAGTAATATACAAAAAATATAGAAAATAAGTAAATAAATATTAAGAAATAAATAGAGAAATTGAATCACTCATATACGCGGGTTAAATACTTATTAGCGAGTTCGCCTTGTATCACTTTTGCAATATATGGGAAATTATTTTTCTCATACACAAATAATAAAAAAAAATAGAGAAACTGGCAAAGAAATGCTCCGCTAATCATATTCACTGTCGAAGTATCGTCGATAGATTATTAGTTACTTAATTTAGGTTTTTACTTCTGCCGGAATATGAGAAACTAAGAAGAGAATTTTATTGCGGAGAAAGTATGACAGAATCACAAGCTAATTCACTCTACAAAGTTGTATATTTGTTTCTTAAAAATGCCTCTATTTATAGGCAAAATATTGTAACAAAAAATATTTAAAAATTATAAAAATGACATTCTATGAGTCTATTATTGTGTGCCCAAGTTGTAGTATCTCAAAGAGATCAAAAATTCGGTAAAAATCATATTAAAATCAAAATGGGAGCAATCTATACGAAAATGTATACAATCTACCAATGTTTCAGAGAGATTCAGTGTAATACCTCGTTCGTTTTCGTATGAGATTTATGATGATATGATTGAGCTTCACCATGATTCATATGTGATTCGTATGTTTATGACTTATCTATCATGGTATGGAATGTGTTGGGAATCATTATGGCCTCATAAGTTAGTTTGGAAAATAAGAGGTTCTATTGATTGGAATTTACGACCGTAATTTTTAGGTTTACGGCCGTAAATGTTTATTTTACGGCCGTATTTAGTATATTTACGGCCGTAAACCCTGAAGTGAAAGAACGGTGCGAAATTACAGAGAGACCCCCTCTATGGTTACGGCCGTAATAAGTAGTCATACGGCTGTAAGTTTGCAAGTTACGGCCGTAGGGCCTATAAAGGAAAAGTGGCCGATTTTCAAAGACTTAGTTACGACCGTAAATGGTAATGTTATGGTCGTAAAAGTGGAATTTATGGCTGTAAATTTAAGTTCGGAGAAACTGTTGGATAAGGTTAAAAACCTTTGGCTTCGTCTTTCCTCCTTATTTTCAATCCTTAGCACTCTAACATCCCAAAGAACATCCTCAACATCAATTCTAAGGGTTTCATGTGTTTGTGAGCTTATTAATCATCTTGATCATCAATCACACCCATATTTCGCTACCAAAAGAAGAGAGGGAGAAAAGAAGGAGTTATCCATTCATTCCCTAACCTTGTTTTTCACATTTGAGGTAGGTTATAGATGTGATTCTTATATAGAAGGTAAGAAAATGCATGTATGGGCTTTAGGTAGGAAGTTTATAAAGGATTTCTTAGTTTTTTTTTTCACTTATTGATATGTATCTTAAACTTGCAATATGCTATGAAATCCTTAGCATCATAACATGATACAAATGATGTTATATACCTCTTAGCATCGTGTTATGCTACTTGTAATGTGTTTATATGCCGAAATGATGTGGTATGAACTTGGGGAGCCTATACGAAATGTTTGCATAGTTATGTCATTTGTGCGTGATATAAGGTTGCTTATCATGTGTTGCATATATGTAAACGTTTCTAATAGCTAATATGGGGGATTTAAGCCCCATTTATGGTGTGTATCCTATTGAGGGATCTAAGCCCCAACTACGATAAAGTCCCGGCCAAATGTTATACAACGGCTCCAATGCAAACACATGATTCACAATGGGCCCTAAATGAGTATATGATAGGCATTTGCATCTACTCCTATACCTACTAAGTCTTTGTGACTCATTTTGTGTATCTGTTTGTGTGTGTAAATGATGCCGCAAATAGGAGGTAACCGGGAGATAGTAGAGAATCATCCCGTGCATAAGTCTAGTAGGTGTGAACGAGAGGGGAAATCAAAGATTTTGGGAATTTTGTGTGTAAAATATACTTTGTGGACTACTTTATGTTCTTATGTATAAACTACTGTACTTTTTAGTGAATGGTTAATGATTTGAACAATGAGCTTGCTCTGGCCGTTCTCCATATATGACTCTATCTCTAGTACGGTTATCCACATGAATAGTGCTACATATTAGGGAGGGTGTTACATTCAATTTGGCCCCCAATAATTTGAAATTTGACACTTTTAGTCATTTTCAAATGACCATAATTTTCACTAGGAAACTCTAATTTGAGATCCGAAAAAAGTTCGAAAATCCTCTTTTGATGTTCTTTCACATTGACTCAAGAAAAATTACAAAAATAACTTTTCATAAAATTGCATCAGAGGCCCTCCATCTTTGATTCATTTATATTTTGATCCTGAGTTTCCATTTTTATTCTCTTTTCATCAAATTTGCCTCCTTGTGATTCTTTGTGACCCTAAACACAATAATAAAAGAAAACACATAAAAACGAACATATAAGACTAATAAAATACGTAAATACACAAAATAGAATAGTTACTTAAGTATTTTTCTAGCACTTATTATCATATGTTTCTTACTAGCTCCACTATCAATGTTGTTTTCACACAAATATTTCGAAATTTATAATATTTTTTTTTAAATACCGTGTTCTAGGTATATATAATGTATAATTTTTCATTGATCTTCTATTAATATTTTTAGTATTATTATTTATAGATGTTATTTAAATAATTCCATGTAAAGCAAGGTGGGCGAGGCTAGTGTAACATAAGAAAAATAGATATATGAAAACTCATACATCAATTTTCTCTCTCTTTTCTTTTCCATGTTTTTCTATATTTGTGGTAACTTTTTCTCAACATTGTCAAGCACGATATCTAGTTATAGAAAATATCAAGGATATTGGGAAAAAACAAATCACCAAAAATAGAAAAAAATATTGAAAAGAAGAGAGAGAAGATTGACATAAAACTTTTTGTATATGCATCTCTAATGCCACATGAGCGTTGTGCACATTATTGTATTGGAACATTACAAGTTACTGAGGCAATTTCCTAATAATAAAGAAGTTCGCGAGGGTGCCAAAATACAACTTTAAAATGTTCGATGATGTTATGTGAAACTTCAAAACTATGGATAAAGGAAACGATGGGTAAATTACAAATTTAGTCCCCAATCGTTTGTAGAGAATTGGGCAAAAAAAGTGATTCTTTTCATTTCACAATAATAGGATATACAAGTTAAATTTTGACTAATTTACATTTACGGTCCCTAACTATCCAAACTATCACTCCTATACAAATAAAAAACCAAACTATACAATGTATTTTAACGCTCATTCTCAAGGTGGTGCACAGATGTCACACATGCCCAACTTAGATATCATTGTATAGAATGGGCCACTCGCAACCCCATGCGTCATTACATCGGCTAATTGATTTGCGCTCTTGATGTGTGGAATTTCTACATTTTTGGAGTCAAGGTTGCCTTTAATATAATTCCTATTAACTTCAATATGCTTTGTTCGATCATGTTGCACGGGATTGTTGGCTATCTCAATGGCAGAGGTATTATCACAAAAGAGTAATATAGGCTTGCTGGGGCCGAAATCAAGTTTAGTGAGAAGAAGTTTCAGCCATGTTAACTCAGTAATTTCCTAATGCAATGTACGATATTCCGCTTTTGCACTTGATAGCGACACCACATTTTGTTTCTTACTCCTCCAAGTCACCAAATTCCCTCCAACAAAGGATACATATCCAGATATAGACTTTCTATCCAATCTTGATCCAGTAAAATCAGAGTCACTATACCATGCAATATCCATATGGCCATATTTCTTGTACAAAATGCCTTTGCCTGGGGAAGACTTCAAATATGACAAAATACTATTCACTGCACTCATGTGTTGCTCACTTGGATTATGCATGAATTGGCTAACAACACTCACTGCATATGATAAATCAGGTCTAGTATGAGTCAAATAAATAAACTTTCCAACCAGTCTCTGGTACCTCTCTTTGTTTGTGGGAACTTGATCGGGATAAATAGAAAGATCGGGATTTACATCAATAGGAGTGTTTGCCGGTGTACAAGCTGACATACCAGTTTCTACTAGGAGATCAAGCATATACTTGCGTTGTGAAAGAACAAGTCCTTATTTAGATCGCAATACCTCAATACCCAGAAAGTACTTTAGAGCTCCAAGGTCTTTTATCTCAAATTCAACAGACAAGAAGCTTCGAAGTTTCTCGATCTCAACACTGTTACTACCAGTAACAATTATGTCATCCACATAGACGATGAGCAACGTGATATCATGGCCGTCACTCTTATAAAATAGGGTGTGGTCAGCTAAAGCTTGCTTGAAACCATATTTCTTCATTGAACAACTTAGCCTACCAAACCAAGCCCACCAAACCAAGCCCTTGGAGACTTTCAATCCGTACAACGCTTTCTTCAACTTGCACACATTATCCCCTCGTGAAATAAATCCTAGAGGTGGATCCATATATACTTCTTCTGTCAGGTCACCATGAAGAAATGCATTCTTAATATCAAATTGTCTCAAAGGCCAATCAAGATTAACTGCAAGAGGTAGAACTCTAACATTATTCATTTTGGCCATCGGAGCAAAGGTCTCATGGTAATCAATTCCATAAGTCTAAGTATAGCATTTTGCTACCAATCTAGCCTTATACCTGTCAACTGTCCCATTTGATTTGTACTTCAAAGAGAATACTCACTTACAACCAACAATCTTCTTATCACGTGGTAAAGAAATAATCTCACAAGTATAGTTCTTTTGAAGAGCATTCATTTCTTCGACCATAACAGATTTCCACTTAGGATCGTCAAGAGCTTCCTGAAATGTATTAGGAATAGATACAGACGACAACTGATGGGTAAATGTTAGGTGAGATTGAGATAAACGATGGTAGGAGATAAGTTAAAAATGGGAAAGATAGCATTAGAAGAGGATTGTGAAAAACCAAACCTATCAGGCATCTTACGATCACGAAGAGGATACTTCCTATTGTGGTCATACACAATATCTGGCGTTATAGAATTAGGATCAAGAGTATGGATCGGTCCTGGAGAGATATGTAGAGTATGCACCTCATTATCAATAACAGAAGAGTCCGATGGCACGGTAGCATCAACGAGAGAAGTATCACCAAGAGCTGGTGTCAGATCATCAATAGTCCTCACATCCCTTCTTGTGTACTTTTTTTGGAACAGGCTAGGCGATCTTTCACCACAAGGCTCCAACTCAAATGAAGGTCTATCTCTATTGAAAGACTCCTCAGGTCTATCACTAGGCTCCCCCTGACCTGAGAGCTCCCCCTGACTTGAAATCTACCATTTCTTCTCATCTAACCACACTCGTTCTTCTTCTCTACTGTGAATATCCTCTTGAAGAGGAACCATAGGCATTTCCCCAGAAAAGAATGACTCAGACTCACAAAAAAGAACATCCATAGAAATGTAATATTTCCCAGAGGAAGGGTGAAAGCATTTATAACCTTCTTGGGATGTGGAATATCCGAGGAAGACACATTTAAGGGCATGGGGATCAAATTTATCTCTAAGATGTGAGTGTACATGAATATAATACACACACCCAAAAACTTTAGGACAAAGATTGAGGGCAGAAGGAATAGAGTGAAAATGTGATAACAATCTCAGAGGGATTTGATAATCAATGATACTAGCAGGCATCCGATTAATAAGATAAACAACAGTCATGACTGCTTCAGCTCAAAAATGTTTAGGAACACACATAGTGAAACATAAAGTCCTAGTCACCTCAAGGATGTGCCTATTCTTACGTTCCGCTATGCCATGTTATTATGGTGGGTAAACACACAATGTTTGGTGAAGAATGCCATTGGTCGAAAAGAAATTAGAAAGGGTTTGATTAACAAACTCTCGACCATTATCAGAATGAAAAACACGAACCCATGCATTAAATTGGGTAGCAATCATTTTCGTAAACTGGGGAATAACATGGACAACATCTTGCTTGGATTTCATCAAGTATACCCAAGTCACTCGTGTGCAATCATCGATAAAAGACACAAAGTATTTATGACCAATGCAGATGAAGTAGAAAAATGACCCCAAACATCAGTGTGAACACAAGCAAACAGGGCTGAAGTTTTATGATAACTGATTTTAAAAGGAACACGGTGGCTTTTTGCATAAATGCATTTTCAGACTTCAAACTAGAGGTAGAAATGTTAGCAAACAACTGAGGAAACATACGTTCCAAATTGGTAAAAGATGGATGCCCCAGATGGCAATGCCACAACATGATTTTTTTCCCTAGCAGATTTATCTTCCACTACTCCAAAACACTTACTAATGTTAGGTTTCGACTCATTTATCCCTTCTAAATAGTAAAGACCTCCTCGTTGTGTACCGTTGCCAATCGTCCTCTTTGTTATAAGATCCTAAAACACACAGCGAGTAGGATAAAAAACTACACAACAATTAAGATCCTTTGTTATCTGACTAATAGAGAGGAGATTGTAAGATAAAGTAGGTACAAGTAAAACCGAATCCATGGAAAGTGTAGAAGAGAGTGGGACGCTTCCTAACCCTGAAATAGGCATAGAAGCCCCATTTGCAACTCGAAAAAATTTATGCAATGATAGGGTAAATATATCATACATACGGGGGTTATTGGGTAGGTGATCAGTAGCTACTGAATCAATAATCCAAGTGTTATCTTAATAGAAGTATGAGCCGCTCCCAAATGAACTCCATTGGGTGATGCTCCACTTAGTTGCAGGTTTCCAAACTCAAATGTTCCTATTACTAACAAGTCAAAGAGAGCAAACAACTTTAAAAAACTTCACAGTCAGGCCTCAACCAAGATAATATGCCTGAGAGACAAGAGCAACGAGCCCCAAAAACACAGTAGCCAATAATGATGAAGAAGCTTTCAAAAGGAGAGAAAATCAAGGCAAACACACGAGGTAGTCCAAAACAAGCAAAGGACAAGCCAAAAAATAAGCAAACAACAGCCCAAGAATAGACAAATCAATAAAGCCCAAGCGAGTTCTCACTAACAAGCACCCCCATTTTATCAGCCCAGGCCTAAGGACTGCCAGAAACTTACCGTCAGCCCCAAAGAATGGTAAAGTCCGAGTTGTTGGCAAAGAAACAAAGAGAATCACGCAACAAAAAGTCAAAATGCAAATACTAGCCTTGTCGAGACAAATCGACGCTGTCTGAGTCGGTTGAAACTTCACGTGAACTCAGCGACCTGAGTGGTGTCGAAACCTAGGGTCGAAAGTCAATCGAGCTCAGTAAGTAAACAAGCGAGGCCCAGTATGTGAACGATCAAATACGCCAACACAAGCTCGCCAAGGTCAATCGGTTGAAAAAGGTCACCGAAGGTTGGAGAGGGTCGGCGAAGGTCGCCAAGCTCAACGAGGGTAGAACAAAGGAAAACCTCAAGCCTAGCGTAAGAAGAGACGAAACCTAGAAAATACGTGGATGCAACACTGCAATTGTAGGTTTTTCGACATCAAATGGTTGACGAGGTGGGAGGTCATTAGCGTGAGGTCGCCGCTGCCTGGACTTGCCAAAATGTCGCCGGAAAGATCTTCGGAAGCCCAATGAGTAGTTGTCGTATAAGCGGTGCTACAGTAGCTAGGTTAGCGTCTCGTATTTTCTTTTGGCTCTGATACCATATAGAGAATTGGGCAAAAAAGTGATTCTCTTCATTTCACAATAATAGGATATACAAGTTAAATTTTGACTAATTTACATTTTTGGTCCCTAACTATAAACAATCACTCCTATACAAATAAAAACACCAAACTATACAATGTATTTTAACACCGTTCACTATATTTGTAGTTTCATCCCTAACCCCTTTTTTTCTAACAACCGGGGCCCCAACCTTTCAATAATCCGCGCAATCTACCCAAATCACTTATTCCCTCAATTACCTTGTTTATTGGCCTATTGCAGTGAGTTAACCAATTTTACGCAGAAAGTTATAAGGGCATTTATGTTTTAAAAAATCTTTAGTTCAACACACTTGCATCTAGGGAGAGATAAAATCCTTATTTCTGTCCCAATAAAATATATTTTCACCCATTTTTACAGCTTCAATCTTGTAGATTTTCAAGTGGAAATCGATCTCACTCACCAAAATATGATGTAGGGCTCATATCTCCTATGTTATGTGTAAAAAATAGTGAAAATTTTGGAGAGAAGTTAGGATACTGCAAGCGACCGATCAACAACAACCAAGATACGGTGCATATATGCAATCTTCCTTTTAATTTGTGATTTTTTTCGTTCACTTTACTTTTTCGAATTGAGAGGGGCAAAGCACATTAGCCCTTTGGGTAAAGACTTTTTTGAGTGTTTGTTCTTATTTTTAGTAAAAGGAATTATGGGCTTCAAGCAGAAGTTTTAATATAGAACTCATAACATTAGAAAAGAGAAGAAAAAGAAGCAAGGTATCAACGAAATTTTCATAAATATAGATGGAAGATTTGCATAAAATGGATTCTCAATAGAAAAAAAGGTGATACCCTACAAACTATAATTCCAAGCAAAGTACAAAGTGCCCAAAACGAGCCAAATCCAAACACATGTTCTTCCCCTTTGCCTCTTTCTATATGTTTCCTCCCTTTTTTGCACGTTCACAATGGCTTTTAATTCATACATGGTGAAATGAAAAAGACGATTTGGGGATACATATACGTACATTACATAGGAATACGTATGTGCGATTACATATATTAATATAAATATTCATATTCATTTCACATAAAGTATTACTAATTACTAAAATTACTAAAATACAATAAAATGCATGAAAATGGAGGAAAGCTTTTCTCGTAAAAACGTAAATGTAAAATGCTCGTCTTATAGTGGATGGAAATTGGTTACTACAACAGGTCAATAAACAGTGTAATTGTCAGAGTAAGTGATTTGGGATGGACTGTGCCAATTATTGAATGGCTGCAGCCCTCGTTATCAGAAAAAAAAAAGTTAAGGATGAAATTATAAATATGATGAAAGATTGATGACTACATTTGTAATTTATCCTCGAACGAACGCTACGCAACGCAAAATTGATCGAATAGAAAGAAGAAAAACAGTGTGGTCCTCATTTTTTTAGTCAGGTTTTATTTAGTCCCAGGTTTTATTTTTGGTTTTTTTATTTTTTTATTTTTTGTCTGGTTCGCTTACCTTTTATTGTTCCAGAACCATCCACCTGTTACTTGTCTCTCTATTCTTTCTCACTGCATCTCTCTACCTCTTCCTCTCGGTGTCTGTGCAATCGACAATACCTCGTGCCGGCGATTGAAAGAATCCCGACTTAAAGAGGTGCAGTTACTAATTTTGAAATCGAATATCTCGTGATTAAATATTAGGCGATGAGTTTGATTTTTGGGTTTCTGCTTCGTTCAGTTACAATTCTTCTGACTATTAGGGTTTTAGGGTGCAATAATATTTGTTGAATTTCTTCTTCTTATTATTATTATTATTATTATTATTATTATTATTATTAATATTATTACATGTAATCTAGGTTGCACGGAAACGGACACGAGACACAAAACGGGATACGAAACGAAACGAGGAAGAAATGTGATTTTTGAAAAATCAACGATACGAAACGTTATGGAAATATGATGTGGTAATTATTTTCTTTTCAATATAATTTCAAAATTCAACCTCCAAAAACTATTTAATATGAAGTAGCTAATCAAGATATCAAAATCAAACAAATTTAATTAAAATTTGAAATTTTAATGATAATTTTTGGATCCAAATTTCACTTTGCATTTTAGGTTAATTAATAATTAGAGCTAGTTGCCAAAAAGAATTCTATTTAGTTTAGTTTTTTAGGTTAATTACTTAATTAACATTTTTTGTGAACTATAATTATTATTTTTTCTTTTTTTTTTGAAAAAATCTAAATTTTTGCCACAAAGTTTCCTAAAAGTTTCTTAAAAGTTTCTATAGCGTCCATATAGTTTCCATAGAGTTTCGAAATTTATTAAAAAATAGGAACCTTTTTTAGAGTTTCCTAAACGTTTTCGAAGAGTTTCCAAATGAAGTTTCTGCTTCCAAACGCTTCAACACGAAACGCTTGTCTTGTAGGAGTTTCCGTGCATCATAGCATGTAATGTAATTCTAAAAAATGCTGATCAATTTGAAAATGCACACGTTCTGGCGTGTGTCTTAGCTTCTGGTATTTTAGCTTTCGATGTTTGATCAGTATTTAAATTTCTACGCTAAGACTTTCAATTGAATATCATCTGATATTTATCAAACTAAGAGTGTTTTTCATATTGAAGGTCTTCTGTTCGACTTTTAACTGGTTTTTCTACAGTTTATCGTGTAACTTCTGCTGGAATTTGGGATATAGATCGTTGCGTCATGTCCGCATGTGTACGTTTGTTGATTTCTGGATTAATGCTTTGAAATGATTTTTGATCTGCAATGAGCTTGATGATATTACATTGGCTTGGGTTGATAGTTAATGCAATTATAATGAACTTTATGAAGGGAGACTCATTTACTTCCATATTATAATATCATTTATAAATATTGTTGAACTCGAAATAAAAACAACCATGTAGTTAGCTAATCGGGTGCTAGGTATTTTTTGAAGATAAGAAAAGGTGGGTTTTGTTTTGATGGAATAGTTTAGGAAAACATATTGTGTAGGAGTTAGTCAAGGATACCATAGGATATTGAATTCTGCAATGCATAGAAGGCCCTCTTTCTTGAATTAACTAATATCAGACAATAACTAATGGGCGTGGTTGATTGATAGTCTTGATTCTCAGGATTGATTTAGGATGGTATGATTTCTTAGTTGAATTTTTTGGCTGTCTATTTTCATTCACAGCTTCTTGATTTTTCGGACCTTTGGCTTATTTAACACTAATGTATACATTATTTGCAGGTTCTCAAATTATTTATTCTGAAAGGGATAACGAACAGGCCTGGTATAGAAAATGACCATGGATCAGCTGAATACAATCGATTTTGAACAGGGATGGGACTTAATTCAGAAAGGGATAACGAAGATGAAAAACATTTTAGAAGGGGCTCCTGAGCCGCATTTCAGCACAGAGGACTATACGGTGCTCTACACGTATGCTTTCTATATTCTGACTATTGAATTTAACCTTTTGATTTTGTACTCTTCTGACCTTATCCTTTCTTCTTATTTTCCTTAAACTTGTCCACAGGACGTTTTTCATGATGTGCACGCGAAAGGAAAAATATGGTTACTCTCCGCAGTTGTATGAAAAGTATCGCGAGTCCATTGAAGAGTACATTAAATCAACAGTAAGGCCAACTGTTTATTTACTATGGATTGGTGTTTATTAACCTGCCTTTTCACGTCTTCCGCCTCAACCTACATGAAGCTTGTATTCTATGGTGATAGTGCTAATTGTAGTTTATATTTTCGTGCCATAGATGTAGTAGTTTTACAGACACCGTTTATAAATTTAAGAGAGTCATTCTGACTAAAATATCGGACCATAGTGAGTAATATTTGGATGGGAGTATATTCTGCCCTTGTTTGTGAAATTTATAGATGCTTTGTGGTTGTATACATTTTTGTCAAACAACTTTTTATTACACACTGCATAGAGCTCACATATAACCAAGTCCATTGTTTGCGAAATGTTTATATGTTTTTCTGTTATATGCTTTTTCGTCATACCGCATGTTGCATGGGGCCACATGTTACTATTCATCCATTACTGATTTCTGTATGCTTACAAACATGAATTGGACAAGCTTTTTATTGTCAATTGTGGCTGTCTTAGAGTTTAGTGGATCATCTTATTTCGTCCCAGTCCCACATTCTTGGAAGTTGATTACTCATCTCCGTACCAAATGATGAGCCTTTAATTGATGTGTGTTCAGGTATTTCCTACTCATCAAGAATAATTGGTAAGTTCTGTTCAAAATTGCTGTAAAAGAATTTGTTGTCGTGAATGTGTCATCTTTTATATATTAAATCTTATGCAGTTCCTCCTTTTCAATTTATATAGCATGAGTGCTGAGAGTTTAAGTGTGAAATCTTTGTCTAATGCTGTATAAATTCTTACCCTCCCAATCTTTTTCTTGATGCAACATTAAAAGCCTACTCTAGATGGAAGAGGAATTTTAAAAGTCTACTCCAGACAGAAGAGGGGTTAAATTATAATAGCAGTTTTAGCTTATTTAGATTAGATTTATATTTCTAGTTGTTCTATTCTGACTAGGTTTCTAATTTGTGTTTCAATTAGATTAGGATTGGTATAAATCCTTGTAAATAATGGGTACATTTGTTGTGTTGACGCTTTATATTATTGAATAAAATTCATATTTTCTCCTTTGGTGCCCAATTCCTTCATCCCCAGATCTTCTTCTCTTTCCTTGTGATTTCTGTTGCCGATGTTGGCTCCCATCTTCGTATCTGAAGAGCAATAAAGCTTCCTTCCCTAATTTATATGTGGTCTGGTTAGAGAATATAATGCAAGTAAAAGGACTCCTACGCCATTTTCAGTAAAGGCTTAGCATTATGAACTTGAAAAGGCATTACGATGAACACTTCATCTAAAATTTACTCTATGTCATCTCAAACATGATGCTGCTAACCAAGTGACATATCCAATTCCGCATGGAGATTCCTCCTTGCCCTGAAAAGCTGATAATCCTTTTCAAATACCAAATTTTAAGGACTGAAATTTACTAAATTCCAGAACCAGGACCGGGATGTTATAGTCGAGGGCGCGAGGGTGACACTTGTCGTTGATTAAAATGTTCCTACTTACATCTTGGCTCATTTTACTTTTTATATATATTGTAGTTATTGACCTTGTTTGACTCTGCAACTTTATTGGATTCCGTCTAGGTTCTTCCTGTACTAAGACAGAAGCATGATGAGTCCATGTTGAGAGAGTTCGTGCGAAGATGGTCAAATCATAAAAATCTGGTCCAGTGGATGTCACGGCGCTTTGATCACCTTGAGCGATTTTTCATTCCTTGCATGTCACTTACTCCACTTGAAGAAGTTGGTCTAACATGCTTTATAGAGCTGGTAACTCTTACCATATATATTGCTTTTAGGGTCTTAGTTTTCTTCCAATTTTTGTGTGCTTTTTTCGAGTATTTGAAACTATTGCTTATAAATCTTCTACTCGTTTCCTTCTTTCTGTCATCTTTTATCTTTTAGGTTAATAAACATTGATGGAACCTGGACCCTGTTTCAGGTATACGTGGAGTTAAGTGGAAAAGCAATTGCTGCAATTTTATCACTGGTGCGTTTGAGTCACTTTCCCAAACTGTGCAGTCCGTTTCTTTGCTCTTCTGGTTAGTGAATTATTTTTCTGTAATCAGATTCATAAAGAGCGGGAGGGCGAGAAAATTGATCGTGCTTTGCTGAGGGATGTATTGGGTATGTTTGCTGAAATTGGAATGCAGAAAATGGATTATTATGAGAATGACCTCGAAGAAGCAATGCTCAAGGACACTGCAGCTTATTATTCTCACAAGGCTTCTAACTGGATCCGGGAGGATTCATGTCCCAACTATATGTTGAAAGTAATATGCAGAACAACGCACCCTACGCTCAACCCCACGCTCATAGTGGGACATACATTCACATAGCAGAGATTAAGTGTAGAAAGATACTTATGTGAATCTTTATTATCTTATTGCATTCCAGGCTGAGGAGTGTTTGAAAAGAGAAACGGACAGGGTGTCTCATTATCTTCATATAATTAGTGAGACAAAGTATCTTGAGGTTTGATCTTTCTTGAATAAGTATCCTTTGTCTTTGCTGCTTGTTTGGCAAATTTCTATATCAATCAAGTTTTCTAACATTTATTTTCAACCACTTACAATAAAAAGTATTATTTTTCAAGTTCTCACAAACTGACTTACTGTTTCTCCACACATTTTCTTAAGAAAAGCGACACACTTTCTCAAGAAACTTTGTTGAAAAAGCTTTTAATTTTCATTTAGCATTCTTGTGCATTTTACTTATATAGCTAGTTGGCATAAAAGATTTTAACTGAGCCGTGTCTTTTTGTCTTCATTAGTCTGATTCCTTTATTTTTATTCTGGATTCTACAGAAAGTACAACATGAGTTATTGTCTGTGTATGCCACCCTATTGCTTGAGAATGAGAACTCTGGATGTCATGCATTGCTTAGGGATGGCAAGGTACTACTTTATATATTGTTGTCAACCAAATTAGCTTCTAAGCCTGCTCTATAGGATCCCAAAGCACTGAAGTTTGTATATTCCATTTTAATCCACCAGGTAGAGGACTTGTCAAGGATGTATAGGCTCTTCTCCAAACTACCTCGAGGGTTAGAGCGTGTTGCCGCGATATTTAAGCAGGTTTTTGTTATCTTCTATTTTTACTGCCCCACACTTTGAGATTTCATCCTCTGCAACTAATATATAAGTGTTTCTTGAGTGCAGCATGTTACTGCTGAAGGTACAGCCTTGGTTAAACAAGCAGAAGATTTTGCTAGCAAGAAAAGGAGATTAGATGAGATTGGATCATACGAACAGGTAATTGTTTCTTAATTCTTTTGTGTGTCATTACTGTTTTACATGCTGGGACTGACTTTATGTTTCACGTCAGGTTTTTCTTGGAAACATTACCGCTCTCCATGACAAATACATGGCATATGTGAATGATTGCTTTTCAAATCATTCACTGTTCCGCGGGGTTAGGATTCTTTGTCTTGCTGCATGATTTATTACTACTATCCGTGCTTTGGGCTTTGATACAATGTTCCTCCTTTTATGTACTTCCAGGCTCTCAAGGAGGCCTTTGAAGTATTCTGCAACAAGGGTGTTACTGGAAGTTTGACTGCGGACTTTCTTGCCACATCCCTTGATAACATTCTCAAAAAAGGTGGGAGTTAGAAATTGTGCGATGAAGCCAGTGAGGAGACATTGGAGAAGGCGCGTTCTTGTCTAAGTGATGCCTTGTCATTTATGTTTAAGATACGTAGAAGGCGCTAATTGACACACTGTTTACTCAGGTAGTAAAACTGCTGGCTAATTTTAGCCACAAGGATCTGTTTGCTGAATTGTATGGGTAAATTTCCTACTTCATGGATGTGTTTTCAGTCATTCAAGGAGTATAGACTTGCAAGATTCCGACTTAACTATTTTTTAATATGTGCTCTTAAGATTCCCCACTCACGTGTGATCATGTTAATATGCATGTTTGTTGATGTGACAGCATTCATGTGGTTCATAGTTTGGCTTTTTACGTTGATTTAGACCATTTGTAAACTACCACATTACCTTATGCACAAATTAATATGCTCACGGAGGTAGGGGATTGGAAGTTGTGTTTATAGATGCTTGAGTGTCGATGTCAAAGAATAATGACTATTCCCATAGTTAAAGCCGGACTTCCGGGAATGATTGGAGATTAAGGGATTAGCGTGTGGCTTGCAAATAATAATAAGGCCTTGTTTGATTGGGGATAATTTTTATTTCACATATTTCTCTCTTTTCTTTTCAACCACATACACACTTTTCAATACAATATTAACCACATATTTTATACGTAATACCGTACGATCAATTTTATCCCCAATCAAACAAGCTCTAATAATGATAATGATAAAATGAATAAAATAAAATAGAATTGTCTAACTGTGCTGTCTACGTGAATTGACAACTTAGGTTAAAAAGAAGAGACCAAAAATGAAAACGATAAAACAAAAGGTAAAATATTTTAATAAATAAATGTTATTTGTTCTTCATTTTTTTTGAAAGAGTTACTCAAAGTTTGGCAAAAAAAGTTGACACAACTACCTTTAGGGGTGTGTTTGATTCAAGTTCTTTATGGGGAAAAATTCCTTTTCTGGCATTTTTTTTATCTTTAGCTTTTTGATTGCCATTTTTTTACCTTACCATGCTTTCCCTCTTTTCCTCACGTGATGCCATTCTCCAGGTTTTGAAGGAATTGCTTTTCCCGCATCATGGCTGGATTGTGTTTTCCAGGCAAAGTTTTGGTTTTTTTTAATGGACAATTTATTTTCACTATAAAAATAAAGAAAATGGTCAAATTTCAATAAAAAGACACAAAATAGAGAAAACAACACTATTTTCAAACTTACAAATTAATGCAATCAAATGCTAACAACTATCATTTTTCTTGGAAAATCTTTTTTCGGAAAAATATTTTCCCAAAATTCATTTACGTGAAAAATATTTTCATTCTAATTATTTTCCAATCAAACACACCATTCTCTCTAGGTGTGCACAATTGCTCATGTAATGCTTCTCATCCAATTTAACCTCGACCTGAAGTCCTGAACACTATGACAACGTAAAGACAAAACGAAAATAGCAGGCACACAGAATTTGTGGGTTCCATGTTAGAGAATTAAATTGTTAATGGTCATGTTGACCTCCAAAAATGAACGCCGGTGGGCCTCCTCGAGTCGAGACGACCGACCTCCAAAAATGGGTACCAAACAGTATCCCGATGTCCACCCGCGTTCCTGCACACGCAACAACCCGTTAGAAGCGCCACACATGCCAGCAGGGCGGCGGCGGGGACTCCGACGGTCATGTCAACGGCCAGAAAATGCAAGAGAGCGTAGGGGAGTCGGGTTTCGTCTATAAAAGTGAAAAAGGCATACCTGCAAATGAATTGGACTCACATATATATAGAGGTGAAATGGGTCGTGGTGGGCCGAGCTCGGGAGTGGGCCTAGTTGAGGCCCAATAACCTGGTCGAGGCCCAATAATCATTTATCCGATTGCTAAGGCCCAATATTTATTTAAGGGGTAACATCAGTCCCCCAAGTCCGATTTGTTCATTTATGTACTGCCTGAGTTTAAAATATTAGTTGCGGTGATGAGGGCTTAGGAATTGCTTCTCGCATCGAATACCGTCAATAGCTTACCGAGGCGTGCAGAGTAGTTGAGAAATCATATTTACCGGGTTTAGTCAGGCGAGGCGGTTTCGGCTGAGGAACCATATTTGCCGATGCCGATAAATGAGCTCGTCGAGGGCTTATGATTGGCCTCGGAGCGCTTGCTATTAAAGATAAGTGAGTGGAAGCAGAATGCCCACTGTAGGAGTCCCTTAAGTCCGGAGTAAGGACTTCTCGTGAATACGAGGTATCGCCGGGGCGGACTTCTCGTGAATACGAGGCATCGCCGGGGTGGATTTCTCGTGAATACGAGGCATCGCCGTGGCGGGATAAGGACTTTTCGTGAAGATGAGGCATCGCAGTGGCGGACTTCTCGTGAATACGAGGCATCGCCGGAGCGGAATGTGAGGACTTCTCGTGAATACGAGGCATCGCCGGAGCGGACTTCTCGTGAATACGAGGCATCGCCGTGGCGGGATAAGGGCTTCTCGTGAATACGAGGTATCGCCATGGCGGACTTCTCGTGAATACGAGGCATCGCCGTGGCGGGATAAGGACTTCTTATGAATACGAGGCATCGCCGGAGCGGACTTCTCGTGAATACGAGGCATCGCCGTGGTGGGATAAGGACTTCTCGTGAATACGAAGCATCGACGAGGACTTACGTAATGGCCTCGGAGAAATTGGGTCGACGAGGACTTACGTAATGGCCTCGGAAAAATAAAGTCGACGAGAATGCGGTGAAAGGGCAAATGCGCAGTGCTTTCGTGCGTGGGTCTGCTCACCCGGAGATAATAAAGATGCAGTGAAGGGGCAAGTGTGTCGCGCCTTCATGTATGGGCCTGCGCGCCCAATAAGAAGAGAGCAGTGAAGGGGCTCGATTGCCGCGCCTTCATGCGTGGGCCTACACAGCTAAGTGTAGGAAAAAGGCAGTGAAGGGGCTCGATCGTCGAGCCTTCATGCGTGGGCCTACACAGCTAAGTGTAGGAAAAAGGTAGTGAAGGGGCTCGATCGCCGCGCCTTCATACGTGGGCCTGCACGCCCAATAATAAGAGAAAGCAGTGAAGGGGCTCGATTGCCGCGCCTTCATGCGTGGGCCTACACAGCTAAGTGTAGGAAAAAGGCAGTGAAGGGGCTCGATCGCCGCGCCTTCATGCGTGGGCGTGCACGCCCAATAATAAGAGAAAGAAGTGAAGGGGCTCGATTGCCGCGCCTTCATGCGTGGGCCTACACAGCTAAGTGTAAGAAAAAGGCAGTGAAAGGGCTCGATCGCTACGCCTTCATGCGTGGGCCTGCATGTCCAAAGATAATAAAGATACCGTGAACGGGCAAGTGTGCCACGCCTTCATGCGTGGGCCTGCTTGCCCAAAGACAATGGAATAATGAAACTTCTCGTGAATACGAGGTATCGCCGGAGCGGAATATATACTTCTCATGAGGACGAGGCATCGCCGAAGCGGAATATATACTTCTCGTGAGGACGAGGCATCGCCGGGGCGGAATATATACTTCTCGTGAGGACGAGGCATCGCCGGGGGCGGAATATATACTTCTCGTGAGGACGAGGCATCGCCGGGGCGGAATATATACTTCTCGTGAGGACAAGGCATCGCCGGGCGGAATATATACTTCTCGTGAGGACGAGGCATCGCCGGGGTGGAATATATACTTCTCATAAGGACGAGGCATCGCCAAAGCGGAATATACACTTCTCGTGAGGATAAGGCATCGCCGGGGCGGAATATATACTTCTCGTAAGGACGAGGCATCGCCGGGCGGAATATATACTTCTCGTGAGGACAAGGCATCACCGAAGCGGAATATATACTTCTTGTGAGGACGAGGCATCGCCGGGGCGGAATATATACTTCTCGTGAGAACGAGGCATCGCCGGGCGGAATATATACTTCTCGTGAGGACGAGGCATCGCGGGGGTGGAATATATACTTCTCCTGAGGACGAGGCATTGCCGAAGCGGAATATATACTTCTCGTGAGGATGAGGCATCGCCGGGGTGGAATATATACTTCTCGTGAAGACGAGGCATCGCCGGGGCGGAACATATACTTCTCGTGAGGGCGAGGCATCGCCGGAGCGGAATATAAATCACATCAAGCAAGATAGGCCCGAAGCAAGACAATATCGTATAATATAAGACTTTGGTGCTTAACTTGAATAATATTTACTCATGAGGGACGAGAGATTACCTCGACCAAGAGCTGAACAGTGAGGGCTTACGAATTGCCTCGGTGGAGAGGGCTTATTGCTCGCCTCGAATAATAAAGGAATCCATGAACAAAGACTTGGCTCCACTAGTCACTCCTGCCAAGGCAGCCCGGATTTTACAAAATTCCCATTAACCGATACGAAGAGGTATACTAGCCTTAAGAGAACTTCCCGAGATCGTTGGGGTGATCTCGCGATGGAAACCAAAGCCCGCCAACATGGGATCATTGGATCAGTCGAGAGAGGTGAGTTTCGTTCCGTTTCCGCATAGAAACTCGGCATCGGCCCTTCAGCAAACGAAATGCAATATCTTTGTCCACAAAGCTCGGAATTGTGGCCCGTAAAGTGCTATGAAAAGTTAAAAACCGTGTATTTCCATCGGTATATGCCTCATGAGCCAATTCTTTTAGGATTGGTCGCCATATTTCAGCAAAGCGGACTGTGGACAACATTCTGGCATAAAAGTTCAGCAGTGAACCAACTCGAAACAAGATGCAATATCTTTTGGTAAGAAATTCCGAATTGCGATCCGTAAAATTCTGTGGAAAGGTAACATCCGTGTCTTTTCAACGGTGTATGGCTCATAAGATAATTTCCTCTGGATTTATCGTAGTAAATCAGCGAAGTAGGCTGCTAACAGTATTTTCGAGCAGAAATTTCAGCAATGACCTGTGCACAAACCAGATGCGATATCTTTTGCTAGGAAACTCCAAATCGCTATCCGTAAAATTCCATGGAAAGTTGACATCTTCACCTTTCCAATGGTATATGGCTCATAAGTTAATTCCCCTTGGATTTATCGCAATAATTCGGCGAAACAGGCTGTTAACAGCATTTTCGAGCAGAAATTCAGCATTGACCTGACCTCAAACGGGGTGCAATATCTTTCTCTTCGAAACTCCGAATTGAGATCCTTAAAATTTCATGGAAGGTTAACATCTTCACCTTTCCAACGGTATATGGCTCATAAGCTAATTCCCTCTGGATTTATCGCAGTAAATTGACGAAGCGGGCTGCTTGAAATAGGCAAATTTGGGAGATGTAAATGGAAGTGAAGTTCTGGAGTGAAAGCTATCCCACATAGGAAATTTAAAGTGGGATGGGCCAATTTATAAGTGAATACCCATTTGTAAGGTGTAACCAAGTGTTACATGATGAATGCTCCATACACTACGCGCGCCCGCAGGGGGGTGCAAATCTTCAACCGATTTCTTCACGATCTTTGGAATTCATGTGCGAGCGCGACCTGTGGACACGAATGTCACACCGAAATTGGCCATCGGGGACAAGTCAGGTTTTGCACCGCCGCACATTGGAAACTCAGCTGCATCCTCGTTTCATTTTGCCTAAATGCCGAGGCGGTTGTGTGACTTGCCGAGCCCATATGGACGAGGCTGTGACTTGCCGAGGCCTTACGGATGAGCCGGTTGGTGTGACATGGCGAGGCGGCTATTGTGCCATGGCGAGGCCTTATGGACGGCGAGCCGGCTATTGTGCCATGGCGAGGCCTTACGGACGAGGCGGCTGTTGTGACATGGCGAGCTCGTATGGACGAGGAGGCTGTGGTGACATGGCGCGGCCTTATGGACGACGCGGCGGTGGGGGTGGACATGGTGTGACATGGACGAGCCGGCGGCTGTGACATGGCGACGCCTTATGGACGACGAGGCTTTACGGACGAGCCGGCTGGTGTGACATGGCGAGGCCTTATGGATGGCGAGGCGGCTATTGTGCCATGCCGAGGCCTTACGGACGAGGCGGCTGTTGTGACATGGCGAGCTCATATGGACGAGGCGGCTGTGGTGACATGGCGCGGCCTTATGGACGAGGCAGCGGTGGGGGTGGATGCTGAGTTTCCGGGCTACCGTGGGCGACCCGATATTGGTCGACGCCTGTGTTAGCCGAGGAGGATAGGCGATGTGAAGTCTACTCCCAATGCAGCTTCCTCCTTGCGTGGGAAGCTATCCACTCCCCCAATAGTCAACAACTGTGCCTGCAACTGTCAGAATCACCAACCACCCATGTGCCTGTCCCTGTCAAGCCATATCCGTTGGTGTACCAACTGAAAGAAGTCGGCAACGAGACAGCTTCTGCCATGGCTGCAACCAAAGAGCTTCTGCCATCAACTTTTTCCAGTAAGGACCTCAACTTTTTCGAGAAGTGGAGAGCTTTTCTCCTTCGATCCATTCCATGTGTGCCAGAAAAACTCTTTTCCAGTAGCCTTCTTGGTCGGAAATCACCATCTTCTTCAAGATCCACTCGGGGTTTTTGATCCCCGTCTTTTCGCCGGAAAATATTGGATACTTTCCAGCAGCTTTTTGTGTCGTTTCCCACAAACGGCGCCAAACTGTTGACCTCCAAAAATGAACGCCTGTGGGCCTCCCCGAGTCGAGACGACCGACCTCCAAAAATGGGCGCCAAACAGTATCCCGATGTCCACTTGCGTTCCTGCACACGCAACAACCCGTTAGAGCCGCGGGCCACCGCGGCGGTGGCGGGGACTCCGACGGTCAAGTCAACGGTCGGAAAATGCAAGAGAGCGTAGGGGAGTCGGGTTTCATCTATAAAAGTGAAAAAGGCATACCTGCAAATGAATTGGACTCATATATATATAAAGGTGAAATAGGTCGTGGTGGGCCGAGCTGGGGAGTGGGCCTAGTTGAGGCCCAATAACCTGGTCGAGGCCCAATAATCCTTTATTCGATTGCTAAGCCCCAATATTTATTTGAGGGGTAACAGTCATACTCAAGTCGTACAACATATTTCACGGGAAATCAAGGCCCTGAAGGCCGGAGGTATCCTTGACGAGAAAAAGAATGGTGCAATGATATGTCAATTGTAAATGAACTAGCACATGCATGAGTAGGACTGTTCAAGAAGTTTGTGACACCTTGTTAGTGTATGTGTATTTATGAGTATTTATGAGTTTTGATGTGAAATAGGAAAGAGAATGAGTGGGATTGAGTGGTGGAGATTTATGTAGTACAGTGGGTCCCAGAAAATATGTGGATGTAATTGGTTTGACTTTTGATGTGAATGTGTTAAAATGTGTAAAAATTTGTTCAAAGTTGTAAAAGAACGGGCGGTCATATTCAGACTATTGAATAAATGGTCATTTGTTTCAAGTTACATACTTTTTAGTTGGTAGTCATGGATTAAAGATCTTTTCGTGTGATTGCTACTTGTTCCATTTCGAACTTACTCTTTTAAGTTTTGCTAAAATTTATGTATTGATGATTCGGAAATGTTTTAATATTTTCAATTATTGTTATTATTGTGGTTTAGTAATTAAATGATCGCACAGTGATGGGAGATTGGTAGCAAAGAGGAAAATAAAAAGACATTAGATCATATGCCAAACAATGACAAGGATGGCAATGGGGCGGGGATCTCTTTATCTAAAAAGGTGCCACAAACATTTATCAATTTTGTCACTTTTATGCCATTTTTTTAAACAAACAAAGATATTCATTCATTCAAACTGATAAAATATATCGATAAGAAGACAAATTAATACAGCTAAAACCATGAAAGGTGAATCTGCGAATATACTCACAGCACCCAGGTTAATAGTATAAAATGACGAAATGCCTACAAATATGAAAAAATCAAAATGATCGGAATATCTATGCCTTCGGATTTGCACTGTTGATACCCAAATATTGATTGAATCAATGATGAATTGAATCTGATTTACCAGTTTGCATCACATGAACAAACGTGACCTCCGAGATGGTGAAAACCCAAACGTCAAAACAAGACGACGAAATCAAGAAGAAAAAACACAAATTGAGATGGAAAAACCACTTATTATAATAAAAGCGACAAAGAAAGAGATGTGGAGTGGTGATCTTAGGCCAAAAAAGCCAAAAATCACTCTCTCCGTTGCACTCAGTTTCTCTAGAGAGAGGAAGTTGAGAGCGTTTCGGTGGTTGATTTAAATTTTTTGGATAAGAATGTAATAAAATTTCTACCAAATTCTTTTTTTGAAAAAAGGAAGAATAGAAATACAGTCCCAATCAATGTTTTTAAACCCGACCCGATCATTGACCGGGTTGATAGACTGGTCAAGGGTCAAAGGGTCAATCCGAATTGACTCGAGGCCGACTTCCGGATTGACTCGAGGCCGACTTGGTGATTAAAATAATATTAAATAAATAAATATAATATATAAATATAATAAATTTTCAAAAAATAAAAGAAAATCCTAAAATCCTTATCAAACCCGATCCTGGATCACTCAGGTTGAATGGGTTTTTTCAAGTTAACACGGCTCTTTGACTGGGTTTGACCAACTAGGGTTTTAGGTGTCACCCGACCCGATTTTTTGGCTGGATCGCAAGTTTTCCGATCCGATCAATTGGACCGGCCCTAATCGGGTCTGAAAACAGTGCTACCAAGGCCCATCATATAAGGACTTTATTTCCCGAGGAGTAGAAATTAGAGATTTTGTGGGAAAAGAGGGTCTGGAGAATAAATTTTTGTCTTGTGCTGATATTGATTAATTTTGGTGCTTCTAATTGAAAGTTGATATTAGATTCTCTAGACAATGTTTGATTTGAAACTTCATTGTACTATGAGTCTGGAAGTTTGAAGTTTTTTTGTATTTTAAAAAAATGAAAATAAGGATCCTAAATAGCTGCTTAGATTGACTAGCGTTACAGTCGCCACTGTTGTTGCTAATTGTAATTTATTTGTTTATTTATTTAGAGTTTGTTTAATACAAAAAAAATAAAAATTCTTCCACTACCAATTTTAACAAATCATTCTTGACTTGACAATTCATTTATATATTTGCCATTGTTGTAAATAATTAGGAATAATTAGTTAAAAGAGGACGAAAATGATGATACATGCGATGACGCAATTGTCAATAATTATTTTATGTGAATGACTATTATACCCTTGATGAAATTTTGTAATTACGATTGTGCCATTCGAAGTTTTCCTATAAATAGGGCTTCAGTTATTAATGAAATTCATTCCTGTGAATTCCTTAGAATTCATTCTCTCTAAATTCTCTCTATTGTTTCAATACTTTTATAACACGTTATCAGCACGAGTCTCTAGCCATTTGAGTAATATGAAAGAAGTATGCTCTACAGTTGCATCTAACGATGAACTTCTGTATCAGAAACTAGATTATTACTAGTAAATTAATTTTTTAGCAGACTATCTGTAATCATTTTGTCATCAGATTCGTATAACCATCAAACACTCAAATAATACGTGCAAATAATACATGCAATAATTCCTTCATATCTCTAACTCTTGTCTATCTCTTTCTCTCACCTTGTTCTTCTCTCTCTCCCTCCCTCTGTGGATTCTATGCTTAGTCAGTTTCTTATGAATCTCATTCTTACAATTTCGAAGTTGATAGTGCTTTATAATTCTTCTTTGTATCATGATTATTATGATTCTTCGTTTGCATCACCATATGAGAATTATTCAGTCTTTGTTTATGATAAACGCGAGCCTAATTAGATCCAATACGACCGGATTGAGTATTATACTTTCTTGCAGCAATAGAATATACACAATTGTAAAGCTAAGTCAGATTTTCAAATCTTTGAAGCTTAGTCAAAATTACTTCCTTTCAATTCCCAAGGTTTCTCTCTCTCTCTCTAGAATGAACCAGTAGTAAGAGAATGGTGGTGTTGGTCAGTTGGTATAGTACAACCTCCAATTTATGAAAGGAGTTCTTTTTTTTTATTATTTTTCTCTACCCATCCCTACAATTAAGATCTGAGTAAACCCAAGCAAACATATCTTCAATCTTCAATGGCGATGCTGGTGTCAGCCCAGTAGGTGGTATCTCTGGAAATGGAGATTGGATGCTTATCAAAGAAAGGTATATATATATATATATATATATATATATATATATATATATATATTATATTCTTTTATAATATAATAATATATTAAACTATAACATTCGTTTTATCGAGATATAAGGAGCATACAGTATCAAAATCAATTTTTCTCGACTCCATTATACTCGATTTAACGAGATCTTCGATTTGACACCAATATTGATAATATAACAGTTCATTTTGAAATATATCAAAATTTCAAAAATTTATAAAGTAGTATTTCAACTTTGAAAAAATTAAAAGATGGTCCTTGGACTTGTGAATATTTACATATTAATGCCGATACTATCAAAACTTTATAAAGAGGTATGTGTAGCGCCACGCGCCTGCCAGGCGGCACTGCCGCCGGCAACTGGTAGCGGTTGGCAGCAGCCAATAGTTCGACCTCCGGCCGTTTACTTTGACGACAATAAATAAATGGATAGAATATTCCCGAAGAAATTCTAAATCCATTAATTACGACCTGAAGTCCATTTGACTTAAAAGATCGAAATATTAATGTAACTCCCGAAGAGTTCAATTACATAATGTACTTATTCTAGAAGGATAAGTGTGCTCTTGTAGAAGTAATGAGTATTTGTTCTAGAAGAACAAATGCGCTCCGTAGAAGCAGCTTAATATTTAATTCTGCACTTTATTTATCGCAATTGAATTACTGCAATACCTCCTAATTGATGATGGGTTCAACCGTCACTAATCGGAAGGTTTTATATATTTCTGCACTTTATATGCTAAGTGATGGGTAATACCTTCTACTAAGCAGATCCTACTCCTGAAGAAGTAGTTAATCATTATGCATTTTAATTCTCGCAATTTAATTCTGTAAATTTATATTTATTGCAATAATTCCCATAAGGTAGGTTCGACCACCTATTGGAGGAAATTTAATTTCTGCAATTTAAATTTACGCACTTTAGATTTCGCATATATTTCCAATGTGGTGGGTAATACCACACGATTGGTGTGCATATTTCCAATGTGGTGGGTTATACTACACGATTGGTTATAACGAATCCTGCTCCAGAAGAAGTAGTTGATCAAATATTCTAATCCTACTCTCGAAGAAGTAGACGATAAGAATAAAATTACTTCTCCATATATACCGAATATTAATAGAGAAAATTGAGCAAGTGGTACTTGAAGTTACCATTGGATAAAAGGATGAAAGTAAAATGCTCAATAGATCCCATGTTGATAAATCAAAGAAAATATATCGCATGGAGAGATTATATAAAGTAATCTTATCGATGATATGAGATTGTATTAATATGAGAATAAAATGCTCTTGAAGAAGCAAAATCACTAGATATCTGTATTTGAATAAAGCCAATATGATATTATTATTATTACTCCAGAAGAAGTACAAAACAGCCGAAGTGGAACATAGTGAGAATATCAAAGATGGCAATAAACACTAAAATATAGAAATACTAAAAAGAAAATATATATTGAACCCATAAATGAGGGATGCGTTTGAGAGTATAAATACTCAGTAACTCTGCCACCCGAACATTCGGGTTCATAATGAAAGATCCAAAGGATCTCTTTTCGCTTGACACCGATGATGCTGTGACCGATGGGTTTCGGCTTCCATAGATTTTTGAACATATGATTGAATCTTGATGAGTAGATCAAAGAATCGTATTAGCGAGAAACAAGTATATTTCTTCTTTGAGCGAGAAATAAATTTATGTTCTACACCCTGATCTAGAAATGCTAGCAAACCATCGAAGAAATAATTAATATTCAACAAACCTATGGGTTTGGTATGAAAATTCCACTGTGCAAATGACGCTATATTGAATATTTCCTCCAGTGTTATAGCGCTGGAAGAACAATAAAAGCATCACTATTGCTCATCATGTACATCAGGCAGTCATGGATGGATTGTGTTTGTAGCATCAATCCAGTTGGACTAATGACATTTCTAACTCCAATTCGATTACTGCCTCCAATTCGATGAAAAGGTATTATACTTGACACTCTTATCCCCCATGATTGTGCGACCATTGTAAGACTCCTTAATAGTTTGTTATTAGTCCCTCCATATAGTATATTGATATTTTGTTTCCCTAACTCTCTTATAAGTTGGTCTGCCATATCCACATATTGGATATGACCTACTAGTCTGGAGCCACCAAGAACACATATAGTTTTTACCTGGCGAGGTAAAGATTGACTTACATGAGATGATTCTGATATCTCCATCTCTATCTCCACCTCTATCTCTCTTTTTCAACGAATGAATGAGAGATATATGAATCCCTCTATTTAAAGATAAATTTTCAAACCAATAATTGATTGTACTATTTACTTTTTGACAAATATGAAAGAGAAAATGGCAGAAAAATTTTAGTGAAATGACATATACCTGTCGGTGATTGAAAAATGATATATATATATACATATATATATCTTAAAATCGAAAAACAATATTTACAATTACAAGCAAAACATTGATCTTCGTTATTACACCGAGCTTCCTTATATTAATATGAGAAAATTATTATACTAAAATTTTCTACTAAATTTACAAACAGGATCTTCTAAAGTAAGTTTTTCAAGACTGTAACGCGTTTGTTGATTTTTGAATTTGGCCCATAAGGCCATTAGCTCACCTTGTACGTGTCCACTAGGATGTGTCTCAAGAGCCTGTTGAATATCATCCAAAGGGTCCTTACTTAATCCATCCTTAATGAATGCTATTTTATCTTCTCGGTTTACGGACAAGTACCCCTGATTTACATCGAGTGTCACATGTCCACCGAGCACACTTGTAGCATCCTCCTAATCTTTTGCTCTCCGTTTCTTTGAAAATTACTTTTACCCATACCACCATGTATTTAGAAGGAATTGAAACCTCACCAGATAATCGAACCTTTGCTTCAATCAAGCATCGGATATCTTGTGGGATACCCTTATTCATTAGCATCCTTAATCTTTCCAAATTTACATCGATAAATCCTTTTTAGGATTTTGATCGAGAGTGATGGATAGTATTTCCGAAGATTTGAGAGCATATGATCCATTATAATGTATAGACCCTTGTTAGGATGAATTTTGCAATAATTTTGATGATTTATTTATAGAATAATACGACGCATATGAAATAAGACTCCAATTTTAAATAAATAATATGAAGCGTAAGAGCTACGATTTCGGAATTAAATAATAGCCGGATGTGATGCGTATGAGTCAGAACTCTGTTTGAATAGTGGTAGACAATAATGTCACCAAAAGGTGATGGAATATGTCGGTGAATTATTTCTATGATAAATCATGTTGAGCACTATACAGATACTAGTGAAATAGATATAAGAATTTACTGAACTAGAAGTTCAATAATACTCGTTTGCAAAACCGGACTGACCATCCCGGTTTAAATAATTATTGAAATCAATATTTCAAGTGAAGAATTAAAAGAATTCTTCAATGATTGTTCTCGATAAATGATGAAATCATTACTAGCCAATATTAGGAATAAATCCCAAATATATCTGGAATAAAGGATGAGAAGTATGGGCCCACTCATCCTCCATGTGGACTACTAGATATTATGATATGGATCCACTAGATAGTCACATGTGTATATGATTCGTAATTGGAAGATTACGAAATGATTTGCTCACGGTATGAGCATGATTTCCAGATTTAATGATAAAGCTAGTAAATATATATCCCAATGATTTGAATAAATCCCTGAAGGATTTGAGTATGCGCATACAAGTGGGATATTATGTGGCAAATTATTTAAAGTCCTCCAATAAATTGCTAATATCGAGAATAGAATGCAAACTATATAAATTCCCATATTAAGGCTGAATGATGAGAACATGTATGAGTTTTGGTGTTCTAAATTTTCTCAGCATGAGGGGGAGTATTAAAGGCTGAAAATGATATGTGAAATGCATCATACTATATCCTCACAATTAAAATATGAACTTGAAGTTCAAAGATGCATAAAAGATGCTATGAACAATCATATATATCAGTTAAGATGCTTTGATAAGTTAGCACGCCAGAAGCGTTGATATTATGAGATTTCCCCAATCATATATATCAAAGCAAATTATAAAAGGTGGTCTTAATAACGGAGGCATATGCTCTTGAAGAGTATATAGACATAACTATATTGTGTAATCCTACAAGAGGATTGATAATGAGATATCTCGATAAGTTATGTCGATATGGGGAAAGAAATGAAATTGAAAAGTGTCGACACGATATGAAAATGTAGCGCTACATATGATCAATGATAATGAAAATATTTGAGATATATTGAATAATGATATTGAAATCCATCGGAAAATACCGATGCTAAAATATATGCCCTTATGATTAAAATGTTCATGCACGGGTTTAATGAGAAATGAGAATGAAACTCTTGAAGAGGTTTCAAATGTATTGTTGTATCAGTGCATGCAAAGGCTCAAAATATCTACATTGATATTGTTGAGAAATTCATATGCTATACTCTTTTCCTTGATTGATGTTTTTGTCCCAAAAGGGTTTTTCTCAAATAAGGTTTTTAATGAGGCAGCCCAATCTCAACTAATATGAAATCTTCAGAAGAGATTTAGGTATATATCTCGATATAGTGAGAAAATGAGATCGAAGCTGTTGATTGCATATAAGCACTGAATATAACATGATATTATATGATATCTAAATTTCATTCACGTGGAAATGAATGAAGCGTATCAACTAATGTATATGATACTTATATAAATCCATGAAAGATTTTGAAATGCTTGAAGCATACTTGTATAAAATACGCGTTGCACTCTTTTTCCCTTGACTAAGGTTTTATCCCATTGGGTTTTCCTAGTAAGGTTTTTAATGAGGCAACTTTAATGGCGTATTCACATGAATAATGTACTCTTTTTCCTTCATTAGGGTTTTTCCCACTGGGTTTTTCCTAATAAGGTTTTAACGAGGCATATTCATGGTATATTGAGGACGACAAGAGAAATCGACCATTGCTGTATCTATTGGATCAAGTTATAATAGAGACAATACTTTAGATCCAAACAATGGTGATATTGAAATCCTTTACCAGAAGTAAGGATATTCGTTCTCAAGATATGAAATCAGATGGAGTAGCTGTATTCTTTTTTCCTTCGATCAAGTTTTTTCCCACTGGGTTTTCTTGAGAAGGTTTTAACGAGGCAGCACGTGAATACTCCTATACCGCTGGTAGACATCAGGGGGAGCAATGTTTTGATGAAACAGTATATAACCACTCCAAGCTATCCTGCAATCGGTTTGGAAGTTTTTTCCCACTCGATTTTTCTCCAAATAAGTTTAGAAGACATTTGTATTAATAGTCATTCAAGGGGGAGTGTTGTAAATAATTAGGAATAATTAGTTAAAAGAGGACGAAAATGATGATACATGCGATGACGCAATTGTCAATAATTATTTTATGTGAATGACTATTATACCCTTGATGAAATTTTGTAATTACGATTGTGCCATTCGAAGTTTTCCTATAAATAGGGCTTCAGTTATTAATGAAATTCATTCCTGTGAATTCCTTAGAATTCATTCTCTCTAAATTCTCTCTATTGTTTCAATACTTTTATAACAGCCATAGCTTTTATTTTATTTTATTTTTTATTACACATTCAAATTTTTTTAATATATAATCGATTAGTCTCTCTCAAACAAACTCGACCACTTTTCCATTTTATTTTTCAATTATTCCCCTATTTAATATTTTCCCGTTTCAATTATATGGTTTTATTTCTATATTACGAAATTTATGTTGTGTTACTTTATAAACATGTCTTTATTTATTAGTGTAGTTGTAACTATAAATTTAAAATTTAGTTATTTAAGAAGAGTAAATGAGAAACACAATTCATAAAATTTACTTTTCTAGTCACATCATTAATTTTTGCGAATAAGTAAAGTGGATCATATAATCAGGACGGAAGGAGTATGCATTGTCATTTAAATTATATGAAAGTCGAATCAAGCCTCTGTTTGTGGGACGAAAAGAGTGTTGTTGTAAAATTTAATATGGAACATGGAGGTTAAAAGCATGTTAGGATATAAATTTTTATCTATTATTTCTAAATTTGATTTGGTCAAGCAAATCAAATCCACATATCTTATAAAATCTATCTATGTTACATAAATTTTTACCATTCAATTTTACTCATTCTTTCATATTCTAAATGAATGAATTAAATAAATAAGAGAAAATGCCCAATAACTATATATCAAAGCCGGTCTTTACCCATTAAATCAAATCATTTTATTTCTTAACCACTAACTATACCTTATAAAAAGTGATTTTACCAATTACTCTTTTTAGGCATTTATTGACATTTTTGCCCATATCTTTCTTTTTCCACACTTTCATTTTCTTTCTATCTTTTAAATTGTACAAGAGGTCCTTCAACTTTCAAATTTTGCATTTTAGTCCTCAATTTTTTAATTTTCTTTCAAAAATATTTGTACTCAATATTCTCTATCTTTTGGATTATTTCATTTTGGTCCTCAAATTTTTTTATTTTTGACACTTTAAGGCCATTTTACTCTTTTATTTCCTTATTTTCTTCTATATTTATGAAATTCGCCTACAAATACAATATTTAGGATAACATAACTAAATAAATTTATCTTCATGATACAAAATTTCAAGAATAAAGATAGCTTTATACTTCATTTAATATTTTTGGTAGCAATTCATAAATATCAATGGACGTACAAATATTACTTTCCCAAGTAATATGAATTACAATACCAAATAATACACATTACCTACCCCGGTAATCTCGACAAATATCTAATTTCGCCTCACTGGTCTCTTAATTTCTCTTTCCAGATTATCCGCCAAGTAATCTTGAAAAATATTCAACTTTTCGTTTCCCTTATCTCTCACTCTCTCTCCAAATTACCACATTAGATATTCTCGACAAATATTCAACTTCTTACTTCCCTTCCACTGATTTTCTCTTCCTATGCACTTTCTCTCTCTAGATTACCATAACCGGTAATAACATGATCGGGTAGATAACATTATTATTTGGGTAGGTAATGATATTATCGGGGGTATGTATTTGTATTACTGGAGTAGTGGTGGTAGTGGTTTGGTAGGTAATACTGTTACTAGAGAAGGTAATATGATTACCATAGCATGCACTAATATTGATAATGGTATTATTCTAGCAGGTAATAGTATTATCGGGGGTAAGAAATGGTTGTGTGGGCCATGGGTGGTGGTGATGGAGTGGTGGCAGTTGTGGAATGGTGATAGTGGGAGAATGGTGGTGGTGGTTTGGGAGGTAACATTGTTACTGGGGAAGGTAATATAATTATCATGACATTAATACTCTCACAGTCCCATTTTGATAGGCATGGCTTGACTTTCACACGGATTAAGAATTTGAAATTAATATTTATTGGAAAAGTAAATTTTACTTGTGTATTTCTCAATATACCCCTATATTAAATATAAAAATTTACTTTTATTAATAATTATACATAATAAATACGGGTAAATTAGGGCATGAAGAAATTAAATTTATACTAATATGGAAAGTAGCCTATATTTTGAGACCGATGAAAAAGGAAAACAAGCCTAGCAAAATGGGACTGAGGGAGTAATATCGATACAGTATTATTGGAGTAGGTAAAAATATTATTGTGGTAAGTAATGATGGTGATGGTGGTGGTGGAATAGTGGTGGTCGTAGTGGCAGTGGTAGGGGAATGATGGTAGCAGTGGAAGAATGGTGATGTGGTGGAGTGGTGGTGGTTGAATGGTGGTGATGGTGGGAAAATGTTGGTGATTGTGGAGTTATGGTTATGATTGTGATGGTGGTGGGAGAATATTGGTGGTGGAGGAGTTATGGTTGTGGTAGTAATCTAGACAAAAACCCAAGCGTGATGGAAGAAGTGAGAGTTGAATGTTAGTCATGGTACGTCATATTATTATTTGGATAGGTGATAAAATTATTGGGGGGTGGGTCATATTTTTTTTACAGTGTATAGAGAGAGAAAGTCGGAGACAAGGGAAGGAAGGAATGTGCATACTGTGGAAGATATGCCAAATTTATTTATTTATGTTATCTTAAATATAGTGCTTATAGGTGAATTTCCTAAATATAGAAGAAAATAATGAAAATGATGAACAAAAAGGACAAAGTGTTAAAAATCCAAAGTTTAAGGACCAAACTGAAACAAGACGAAAGATAGAAGACCTCGAGTGCAAATATTTTGGGATATTTTTGAAAGAAAGTTCAAAATTTGAGGACTAAAGTGCAAAATTTGAAACTTGGAGGACCTACATTGCAATTTGAGAGATAGATCACCTTTTGTATGTGTGATAATCTAGGTTGTTTAGGTTTTGAGTTCTACCAATGATATAGTGGTAAATTAAATGGGTGGATATGGTGTTTGTGTCTTATTAGGGAAAAATAGAGTTAGTGATAAAAAAAAAAAGATGTTATGATTAATTGAGTAATTTTTTTAAAAATATGTAGCTATGAGACATTTTCCCAATTGATAAGTACTTGAAAAGTACTTTAATAACTCTCTAATAACGTTTGTTATTGTGTGATAATTGCTTTATAAGTTTATATTTATGTGCTTTTATTTATTTTCAGATTTAAAGATCAAGAAGAGTTGAAACAAATCTAAATATATAAACAAGGCATAGAAATTGCAAATCAACAACTCGGATTCACAGAGCAGCTTTCAGTGTTTGGATCATAACTTGAGTTAGAAATATCGGATTGACCTGATTCTAGCACCAAAAGAAAGATAACTCAATTATCCACAAATGTTATTTCTAGTCTTTAAGGCAAAATCGGTGGCCAAATACATGAAAATTGAGTTGGAATACAGCATTATGAAATCCAACGTGTCCAATGTCACTTTTGGTGTAAATGACATAACTTGGCCTATAAAGATCCAATTATTATGATTCCACTGTCAAAAGAAAGGTATTTTGATGGCCTACAACAGCTATTTCTGGTCCCAAAAACAAAAATCAATATTTAAGTAGTCAAAAGGCATGAGCAAGTGGAATGATAATGGAGGGGCAGCTCACCTAATGCATTATTGAAAGATTCCTTTAGTGCCTATAAAAGGGCAATGCCATTAAACCATTTTCAACTTGTAAAAAACACTCTTCTATCTTCAATTCTTAGTGTGATATTTCATTTTAGTAGCATTCATTTTTTATTTAGCTTTCTTTTGCATCTTGTTTTGAGTAGAAGTGTGAATAAAGTTTTAAAGATTGCTTAAATAGCTTTTCATATTCGACTAAGTATATTTGAAATGTATATTTTAGTCGAGAATATGATTGGTTAGGCGTCTCGATCTAGTTCAAGGGGATGTCGTTGTTCTAAACTTGCTATCCGATTAACTCACAAGCGACGTTGTTCTTATTCTCCTATTCAAATTGTTTTTTTTAATTTTATTTTTGATAATATGAACTTTAATTAGTTTTGGCCAATTGAGTTAAAATTCTATTATCAACTTGTTAGAATTAAAGTTTTAATCCGTAGTTGTTGATTTCTTTAATTCATATGTAACAACTAGCGATCACATATCGTTGGGATAACAAACCCTATTGTTAAACATTTCGAGCTGATTGAAATTTTACTCTAAGTTTAACCTGTTTTCCTAATTCTTAATGCTAGCTTTTGCATTAAATCTAGAGATCGGACTTCTAGGTTATCCAAAAGTCTAAGAACTAATTGAAAAGTTGACCTTCAATTAGTTACGCTTAAGTGAAAACGGAGATAATAAAGATGCGTAATTTATTATCTCAGAGTTAAAGATTTGAATAGAGAATAAAACACGTTACGATTTAATTGGATGTACAAGTGGAGGCTCGACTGAACAAAGAACTAGATAATTTCTCTCCTTGGTAAAACTATCCTATCTGTTATTTTATTTTGTATTCATTATTTATTCCCATATACTAAAACCCCCCAATCATACTAGTTAGCATAAGTATACTAAATTGATGAACTGTTTCCTGTGGGATCGACCCTTACTCACAACTGCTACATTAATTTATAGTTTTTAAGATCGAGTAAGGTAATTAATATTTGGTGTATTACGACTTTAAGATCGTTATATTCCGCAATGAAATCGTTATCACTAAGAGCATAACGATATAAAAATTGACATTTTGTAAATATTAATTAACGTATGATAAATTGGTAATTTGAATTAGGAAAGTTGACAATTAAATAAATCTCTCTTAAAATTATCGGTTTCAATGTGTCGTCAAATGTTAAGATTGGATGGTATTGAATAGTTGGCGTATTTTCTAGATTGGTTCAACAAAATAAGAGAAAAAAAGATAGCATCCACAGTAAGTTAGTTTGGATTTTGATTAATGGATTTCTTCATTCTTTTCTCATTTTGATTGGAAAAGAAAATAAAGAAGAGAATAAAGATGAAAAATGATAGACACTGATGTGGTTCGTGGTGTAGGAATATAAATGATAATGTATAATAATATGTTTAAACGAAGGGTGATAAAGTAATTTTATTTAAGAGCATCTAAATAAATTAAAAATTTTTGATTAATTTATGGTGTGCCAATTAAAAATTGTCGTGGTAATATAATTGCCAATTTTCATATCTTGTGTGTGCATTGTAATTGTTTTATTGGATTGACTTACTTTTCATACTCTTGTATATGTGGGTTGAATTTGATTGAGTTGAATTTTGTTATAGTTACAACTCTTAATGTGGTGTTGTCTTCTATTCTCATGTAGCTATCTAGTCCCATTTATCAATCTCCATACTATTTGTGTGGTAATACCAAAATACATCACATCAGTTCTGCGTTGAATTATAAAAAAATTTCAGCATTAGAATTAGAAAATGCCCCATATATGGGTTGTATACATTTATTGAAATCAATGGAAAAACAAAATTCTCTCATATTGTTACTGTCTCTTAATAATGTTGTCAAAAATGATAGGTGGTTTCTCTCATATTGTTACTTTCCTTTTGAGTGACTAAATGATGGCTGGCAGTCAAATCACCAACTCAAACAAAGGCTATGTTCTATACATAAGTTAATTTATTCATTAGAATTTCGTAAAGAATGGACTGTTGAAATTTTAAAAAATATATTATATATTAAAAATATAAATAAATTATCAAATCAATATTTGGGTAGTAGAAAAAGACGAGAAAAAAAATAATTTTGAAAATTTGAAATTTAGTGTGTATAGAACAAGGCCTTTGTCATCTATCTCCTTCACCCAAAAATGCACACACAAACAGGCACGTCGTTTGATTTCATTTATTTTATACATACTACTGATAAAATAATAATCACCAGTATAAAGTTATATCATGACTAAATTTCTGTGTTATTAAATCAAAATAATAACAAAACCTAGGGTTTGCATACATGGATTGTCCCTGACGTCATTCGTGTATGCACAAATCGATATTTACGCACTCATTTGACCATTTCACATGCAACGGTATTTTGACCTATTTATTCTTATTTTATTTCTGTTGCGTGTCGAGTCAATGTTACGCAATTAATCATCACTTAATTCAATTAATTAGATTTTCTCATTATTTTACGCCTAAATCCCCAAATCTCATGATGCCACATTAGCTAATTTGGCAGTTTAGAACGTGTGTTATGGTGAATCATTATAGTTAACTAGCAGTAGCTCGCGTGCATTACATGGAAGCCATCTGTATATATATATATATATATATATATATATATATATATATATATATATATATATATATTTAACCAGGTCTCTTTCCCGCTCAAATCACTATTTCTAAGAATTAAATAATTAATATAAAAATAAAGTTTCCCACCAAGCTCATTTTCTTTATTTATCTGATAATTAATAATTTAATTATTAAACGCAAATTTAGTGCCTGCAATCATCTTGATTGGTAAACACAGAATCCTGCCAAATCACAATTTCCTTATTTTTCACACAAATTGATGATAATAATAATAGTAATAGTAGTAGTAGTTATCTCCTTATCGTCAATCCAAATCATGCAATTCAGGATAGGGATCTCGGCATTCCGTCTTCATCATCGACTCAAAATATCCAACATTGAGGAAAGCAAGATACCTTCTCCATCGGCTTATCCTAAGTTTTCATCATCAATTTCGTGATTGCCAGTCGAATTTCAAGACACAAGTAAGTAACCTTCACACCTAATTGCAATTCAATTGTCTCATCTAGACATGAAAAATTGGATATTTGGATTAGATGCCCCCCTGCAATGTATATTGCATTTCATATTTATTTGTCATGTTTAAAGGAAAATGTTATTCTTTCTTTACCTTCGATAAAAAAATATTGGAAGGGATTGTTTTGATTGATGAATTAAAGAAGTTATAATTACTTAGTTAATATACTACAAATTGTCAAAGTAAGATTACTAAGTATTTTAAGATTAATATATTTAGTATTTAAATAACTCATTATCTCATACAAAAATGTTTTGGCGAGGAAATTCATTATGCGACAAAATAATGATGATCTAATTATTAAAAACTATTGGATTTGCATAATATATAATAATCTATATCTATATATAACTAAAATGAAGTCATTTTCCCGCTCAAATTTTCAATTTTCAAAATTAAATAATTTATTATTTATTCCCATTTCCCCCTTTCTCATTTTCTCTTGTGTCTTGTTGTTTGTTTCCACGCGATCTACACGTATCTTATCGCTAAACTTTTTAATTTATTTTTTGAAAATCAATTCTTATTGGTAATCACCAATCCTCAATCTGCTTAATCTTTTAGTGGATCCCAAATCTCCTATCCCGATTTTCTCAAATCTCCTAATTCACAATTAATTTATCATCATCTCTGAATTAGCTTGGTATTTCGCATCTTCTTTAATTTTAAATTTTAAGATTACAAATTGAAAATAAAAACCAACGCATCGCATGGGTAATTTGGAGTGAATATGTATCTAACTAAATTATTAATTCCGCTATATTAGTTGCTTAATTTTTTTACTTATGCTATGAGTGTTAATATGATGAATTTATATGAAATATGAAGGGAAACTCTGTCAAAAATTTTAAATAATTTTTTTCATTTTTTTTCAGGCACGAGTTTTAAATCGTATCGTGGGCATACGTCTCCCCGTGTAACGTACGGGTGGAAATACTAGTATATATTAATACATCATTCCCATATAAATATAAATAGAATATCATTACCAGTACTAAAAATGATTATAAAAAATACAGTATAATCTTCTATATCACACGATTTAAGTAATGTATGTTCAAAATTTTCTAAAATTTTTGATAAAGTTTCAATTGTACTTTAGTCAATTCCATCCTATAAATATTCTCACCATGTTCATGCTCTGCTAAGAAGCGCTTACCCTCATCCCACGACATTCTCATTGAATCGAGACCAAGTGAGGATGATACAAGAATTGCAATAGGTTATGGACTCCCCATTCTCTATCCTCGCCTTGTTAGAAAATTCTAATTCCCGTCCATGCCCCATCTTAATCATTTAATTGAAGACTTTTATTTGTAATTTTTTAATATATACTAATGATATCTAATTTTTTAATAAATATCTTCTAAACGTACTAAATATGTTTATTAACATATTCAATATAAACTTACTAATTTAACATATTCAGTATACTAACATTTTTTTTAAATATCAATTTAGATGTTTATTTTAAATAATTAAAATTATATAGAATTCTTAATGTGGTTGATGGAAATCTCATGCATTTTATATTATCTTGATCAAATATTGAATGATTTGATATCAAATTGAAATTAATTTGGATATGATAAATAAATTAAAATATATATGATTAATAATTAAAATAGATGACTTAATTGATAATTAAAAAAAACCTTAATATCTTAGTAGAGGAATTGCAAAAAATGAAAATAAACAATAAATTCAACTATAATGAATTTTGATAAATTTTGTAGTTTATTTGGTTTTATATCTTTATTGAAAATTGCAATTTTCGACATAATGTGATTTCTAACACTTGAAATCAGAACATATAAATATATGCCATAAAAAATTGATTTTTCAAAATTTGTTGACATGTGTAAATGATTTCCTAATTCTCACATAATTAGTTTAATATCTGTAGATTTCAAAATTATATGAATCTAATTTTAATGATATCTGATAGTTTAAAAGATATCTTGTAATTAATTTTTTTTTTATTTTTTAAGGAAAATCTTGCCAACCCATAGCAATCTAATTAATTTTAATTTTAATTATTTTTCATTTTTTAAATTAATTATATTGTTCACCTTCTAACAATATAATTAGTTTGGATTAATCTTTGTCCAGTGAAACTATGTTCAATTAAATCTTAGGAAATATAAGTAATTTTTATTAATTGGGATATAAATAATTTTCATTTTTTTAGTAGCAGTAGTTTTAAAAGTTGCATGAATCTAATTTTAAAGATGTATCTTGTAATTTAAAGGATATAAACATAGACATATATTTAATTAACTAATTTTTTTAATTAATGTTACAATTGAATGATTCATTAAAAAAATTAATTAATATTAGAGTTTTTTGGATTAATATTTTTAATTAAAATTTATTGATATGTAATAATAATAATGTAGATATCGATATAGATATAAATATAGATATAGATGACGATGATGATGATGATGGTTATTATTATTATTATTATTATTATTAGACAGACAGACAGATAGATAATATATATATATATATATATATATATATATATATATATATATATAGAGGAAGATTTTTAGCCATTAATGAAACTGTTAAAAAATTTAATATGGACTAGCAAAGAAAAAATATAAAAAAATAAGATCTTTATGTGGCATATATATATATATCTCTATATATATATATATTATTTTTTTAATTATTAATCTAAAATGTAATTGATGTGTCGTGAGTGGGAAAAGGTTGAAAGACGTTTCAAATATTTCTAGATCTATATAAATTTAAAAAGGTTGAAAAATAAGTGTGATAAACATATTTAAAAAGGCTAAACAATGAGAGAAAAAATTTCCTCCCAAAGCGGCATCTCTTTATTAATAAATAGATTGAATAAAATCCTATTCAATTAAACAGATAAGGAAAAACTAAAATTAAATGATTAAATAAAATTCTATTTGATTAAATAGTTAAGTATGAAATTTTGGAACAAATAGATAAGATAGGTTTCAAAATAGATTGGGAAAACTAATTCAAAAGCAACCAATATAATTAAAATGTTATGAATGGGAAAAATAGATTCAAAAAAGCTAAAAAATGAGCGGTAAATTTCCCTCTTATTTAATAAAATAAACTCAATTTGATAATTTAACATCTAATTTTATTATTTTATTAATAAATAAAGATAAATCGACATTTACAAATGAGGACTTAAACTTTATTTATTTATTAAAAAATGGTAAAAATATATATATTAAATGACTGAACTACACTTATTTTATTAAATAAAAACTAAAAATGGTAAAAATGCTTGCAAAATAACCTGCTGCTGTAGCTTAACAAGTCATGCCGCTAATTTTTGAAATGTTCGAACTGTGTGGTTAAAAAAAAAAAAAAGGAATCAAAGTATAGATATAGTGAAAAGTTGGTGACCATTGATGTAATTTGCACTGACTTATTAATTAATTATTGAAAATTACACGCGTCACGGTGCAAATGGGGGTGTGGGGGAAAAATATCAGGCCATAATTAGTCTGCGAGTTAAAGAGGGTGTTAGCGGATGAGTTTTAATGTATTTTTATGAGTAGGAAGAGAGAGAATAAGTGGAGTTGGATGGTGGAGATTTAATGAGTAGAAAAATATATGAATGTGATTTGTTTGACCAAATTTGAAATTTGAAATTTGAAAAAAATGCATTAAAATGCATTTTGTTTTGTTTGCTAACAAGTTCAAAGTCTCGTAGCGCATTTCAGAAGTATTTAGGCCTTGTTTTATTTGGTGTTAATCAAATCCGCACGTAATTCCGTATATCTCATACTCATTTTCAACCACACACATTTCCCAAAATAATATTAACCACATATTTTTACACGGAATACCGCACAGAACAACTAAATCCCAATCGAACAAGGCCTTATTCGCGCTCTTGTATCGGCCCATCTTTTGGCGCATCGCAGTAGTATTATTTGCTCTCCTGTATCGCCCACCGCTGTTCTGAAGTCCTAGGGTTTCTGCAATTCGGTGATGGCACTCTTAATGGATTATCCCAAACCCAAATTCGGAGAGAAGATTAAAGTTTCTGCAGATGCGGAGAAATTCATATGCGATGCTTTGCTGGATGAAAAGCAGCCGGTTTCGGACCGATTTAGGGCTCTATCTATTCGACGTATTAGTGGATCTGCGTGCCGCAATGCCCTCATCAAAGGTACCATATCTACGACGCACTCTGTTTTCATAAATATATTCAATTTAACGTATTGACGATATTTTTGTAGTTCAGCCATGAGGGATGGTTCAAGCCTCCTTGCTTATTATGCTGCATATGAATTGGGCGTGATGCACGAATCTGATGCCATCCCTGCGCTAGAAGACGTTCTATGCGATCTTTCGTTGCATCCTATTGTTCGCCACAAGGTAGTTCTGTGCTTTTCAATATGCATAAGGATTATTCCAATGTCACCTAGTTTGTTTTCATTTGGAGTTTTTGTTTCTTTGGTAATAGGCGGCAGAAGCTCTTGGCGCATTTGGTTTAGAAACTAATATTCCCATCTTGACGAATAGTTTGGTTTCGGATCCAGCTCGAGAAGTTCGGGAAACATGTGAACTGGCTTTGACTCGAATTGAAAAGCTGAAGAATCCTTCATCAGAACTGGCTTCCTTTTCTATTGCAAAATTGAGGTTTGCCATCCCCATCTAGTCTAGATTGATAATCACGATGTTTTGCTCTTCCCACTCGTCTTTTTTACTCAATTTCTTCTCGTGTATGTTTTCCCAGGGAAGTTCTATTGGATGAAGGTAATAGAATCTATGAGCGCCTGGAAGCACTTTTTGCAATTCGAAAGCTTGGTGCTTCTGAGGAAGCAGTCTCAGCTATCATTGAATCCCTAGCTGCAACAAGTCCTATTCTACGGCATGGGGTATTTTCTCTCTTTTTTTGTTTTTGTTTTTGTTTTTGTTTTTGTTTTTTTTTTTTGTTTTTTTGTTTTTTGTTTTTATTGGGTTTTCCCATGAAAGTTGTTCCAACCTGCCAATCCTATACACAAAATAGATGGCATCACAGGGTGACCCTGAATAATGAAGTTGCTAATTTTTGGAAGTTGACATTGTAATCTGAGGAGTTGGTTTATTATTCATTGTATAATACTTTATTGATCTTCTACTCAGGTTGCATATGTCTTGGGTCAGTTGGATAACAAAAAAGCTACAGATGCTCTTTCCAATGTTCTTCAGGATCCTTGTGAACATCCATTGGTTAGACAAGAAGCTGCTAAAGCTCTTGGTTCCATTGCAGGTTTGCTATTATTTTGTATTTGTTAAACATGTTTCTGGTACTTATTGCTTGTACTTGGATGGATTAGGGTAATTTGTAGTAGTTAATGTGTGTGATGTTTGAGAAAAAATATTGATGACCAAGGACATATAGCATATGATTTTTCTTAGAAGTTCTTGCTTCCTTTTACATGGAAATAGTCAAGCAGAGTGCCATTTGAGGATGCTTAGTTGTCGTTGGATAATGTTTGCTGATCATGATAAATCATAACAATTAATCAAATCTTTCAACATGTCACTTTTGTACTGAAGTGATTTTTGGAATGATCTGGTATCCATTAATTCAATTCATATTAGATGTCACTATTAAGATGCTCTCGGTGAGGAACCTGTGCTTGAGCAATCCTGTGCCAAAATTGGCGCAAGGTATTTATCTTTTTATTTAACTTTAAGATAAATAGTGGGTGTGTTTTGAACAATGTCTAGAATATATTTTTTGATATCAATATCTCTTCTAAAAGTGAGACTTAATTACAAACTCTGTAACATGCATATAATTGCAAACCAATTTCGATTGTGTGGTTTTAAACATGTGACCCATATATTACCAATTTGCCTCACTTCATCTATCATTCAATATTCGTTTGCATCTGATGAATTTGTAGACGATCATTGTGTCATGCTGCTCAAGGAATTCGCCAACGATCCTGAACCTATCGTCTCTCAAAGCTGTGAAGTTACTCTCAAGAGGCTTGACTTTAAGAGATTGGGGAAAAGCTATGAGGTGAGCAACAACCTAATATTATACTCCAGAATAATCGTAAAGATTGGCAATTGACACTTCTATTTGTATTCAGCTGGCGCTCTATCCCGAGTATCGTGAAGGAAGTTTGACGATCCAAGTATCTGCTAAGGAAGAGAAATTGCTGTGTCATCTATTGTTGGATCGAAGAGAACCTATTTGGATGCGATGTAGAGCTCTCTCTGTATATACCCTTGGTGGTCCTGGCCCGCGAAATACTCTCGTTGAAGGTATTGTTACTGCACTATGTCTGCATGTGTGTACAAAGGGGATATTGGAGGTGGGGATATTGCTTGTGGTGAGGGGCTGAGGTGGTGGCTGCTCGAGACCAGCTGGCCGTTCTCCTTTGTTTTTTGTCTTTTCTATAATTTTTTGGTTTACCTTTAAAGTGATCATCAATCACATCCTTGGAGAAGTAATGCATGTTCCTTTAAGCATCTCGATGCACTATGATCCACTCACAACATGAACTTTCATCCAAGAAGCTGCCCCCATGCTAGCTTGCTTTTTTTTTTTTTTTTTTCTTTTTTCTGGTGTAACTAACTTCAGGTGCCTGGATTGCATCAGCAGGTGCCTGGATTGCATCAGCAACCTGGGAAATGAATTGGGAAATGTGTCGATGGAATGATAGTTTAATTTTGTCTACATGGTAAAAGTATGTCTTAGATTAATAAAAAAAAATTGGAAAGTGAACACGACTGGACTCCTTTAGATAAAATGATAAGGTCCGGTAGCATTAGACTTCAATAGTCAGCAGGCATCACTTAGTGATTTGAATTTGGAGCTTTTAAAATGAAACTTGTCAAGCTGTGTGGAGCTGAGATGTTACATTTATATTTTTGGAGATTGGAGAAATACACTGATATTAGGATATCTGTTAATTTTTCAACATCAGCAATGAGGGATACTTCAGCAGTACTGGCTTATAAGGCTGCTTTAAGCCTGGGACTGATGAGAGATTGTGAATCTATACCTGCATTGGAAGCTGTTCTAGGCGATCTTTCCTTGCATCCCATTGTTCGCCATAAGGTATTATTTATTGCCTTTGAATTTGGTAATAAAGGGACATTATTCCACTATTGGATCAAAAGAGATGTTTTGCTTACAATAATAGGCTGCGGAAGTGCTTGGTGCATTTGGTTTAGAAAGTAATGTTCCAGCCTTGAAAAGAAGCTTGGTTTCCGATCCAGCACCTGAGGTTCGTGAAACATGTGAGGTGGCTTTGGGTAGAATTGCCGACCTGAAGAAGCTCTCACCTTTGCTTGCACCACTTGCGCATAGGCACCAACCAGCTTTACCTCATGACTGTAGTTCTGTTCCGATACTTAGGTTTGCAAATTTTGATAAATCTTCCTATATATTTATAGCTTTCGCCGTGGCAGTCAAGTCTATTTTATAGTTACTTTGTGACCCTTCCAGGGAAATACTGTTGGATGAAAACAAGAGCATCTATGAACGCGTGTCTGTCCTTTTCCGACTTAGAATCTTTTCTGTGTGTGTGGAAGATATTCGTGATGAAGCAACTGCAGCTCTTATTGAATCACTTGGTGCAACAAGCACTCTTCTACGGTGTTGGGTATGCCTTTTTTGGTGTATGCCATGAGTTGTTCTGATGCGCTGATCCCACCCCTGCCCCCAGCAGCCAAAAAAAAAAAAAAAAGAAAAAGAAAAAAGAAAAAAGAAAAATGAAAAAGTGTTTGAAAAGTCGTGTTTTTGAGTTGTCTGGTTTGAGCTATATGATGATCTTTATTGGTCCTTCACAGGCTGCTAGAGTCTTGTCTGCTATGCGCAATGAAAAAGCTGCAAATGCTCTAACTAGGCTTCTTGATGATCCCTGTGAACATGTGATGGTTAGAGTGGAAGCTGCGGGAGGCCTTGCTTATTTTCAAGGTATGTCCTCAAACCAGCTTGTACATATTTTGCCCTTCATTAATGATGCTTGTCGCAAAAATTAAGCTGTCAATGGAGCTACTGTTGGGGATATTAATATATATTTCCTTACACCTAGACCATCGCCATTGTAAGCTTCTGCTCGAGAGAATTGCTGCTACAGATCCTGAGCCTATTGTCGCTCAAAGCTGTGAAGTTGCTCGTGTGCGGTTGGAATTCAATGAAACTATGGAACCATTTGGGGTAAATGTTGAATGAAGCAAAAATGATTGAATCTGAAGCATGGATGTATTTTTCCCATTTGCCATATATATACGGTTGATAATTAACATTAATATTTTTTATGTGAATTTTCAGCTTGTAGGCAAAACGTACATTAAGAAGTGGAGGCCGACTGCCCGAGCTCCTTGATATCCAACCAAGGAGCTACATTGTGGGCAAAAAACAAAATACTCTCTCTCCTGGTAATGGGCTTTGCTACTTCTAGACGACTTGGCTTTTTGATTTCAGTTAATTTGGAGACCATCTTAATGGATTCAGCTAATGTATTTGGTGCGTAATTTTCAAGTTTTACGTTTCTAATAGGATTTTGTATATCCTAGCGCGGAACGTTTGATGTAATCTGGTTCATTTAGCATCGGATTTTACCTTTCTACTAGGATTTTGTATATGCTAGCGCTGAATGTTTGATGTAATCTGGTTTATTTAGCATCGGATGATGAACATGCGTTTCTAAATGAATGTTAAATATTGATGTTTGTTGACTGAAGAATTATTTGGTTTTTCGAAATTGAAGTATGATGAGAGAGAGAGAGAGAGCAACAGCGAGAAATAAACAAGGGATGGGCTAAATGAGCCCGGTGAAAAAGAAAAAAAGGAAAAAGAAAAACCAAAAACAAAAAGACCAAGTTACCCATGTGCATCTATTCCATGCCTTTTTCTTTTCTTTTTATTTTTTCCTTAAGTTGTTCGCTGCCTTGGCAGCGGACAAGTTTTTGCTTGTTCGCCGCTTCATTGTAAATGCAGTGAACATGACTTAAAAAAAAATAATTATTTGATTTTTTATTGTTAAATTAAATATAATTTTTACTATAATGTTTTCAATCATTTTGACAAGTAATTTCAAAATTTCCTTTAAAATTTTTGCAATCACTTTGATGATAAATTTTGTTTTTTTTCCCATAATATAGTAATGAGTTTTATTTGATTAGTGTAGTTTTTTACAATCACTTTGATGATGAATTTTGAAATTTATTTGATGAGCTTTATCTGGTAAGTGTTGAATACAACTATTAAATATATTAATATTTTCAACGATATAAGAGGGGTATAATTGTAAATGAATATAAAAAATATTACTACATATAGAAAGTGGATTATATATGTGAGATAACCAAAAAGAAAAGTGGACGGAGGGAGTAGGCAAATGCACTATTCCCAGCGAAAGGACGCACGATACACGCAATAAGAATCGATAACCTTCATATACTTCCGTTCTGTTGCCAACAACCTTGTCACTAGATCCTTTGCAACTTGTGACTTCAAACAATATAACAGTGCAAGAATAAAAGAAGTACACACACATACACGTGTATTTGCTATGCTAAGGCCTTGTTCTCTACACAATAAATTTCATCTATTGTAATTTTTTTTTCTGATCTTTTCAACAACTCAAATATTGATTTGATAATTTATTTATATTTTTAAAAATATTTTCTTCAATTTCCAACTACACACTTCACACAGAAATCGAGTAAACTAAAATTATTTTCAAAATAAGGCATAAAACTCAAAATGAAACTAAATCAGAACTAAAGAAATCTTTCATGTCTCCTATTTTTGAAGATTCAACCGAGAGCTTGTTTGATTTCTACCCCCCTCCCCTACAATCCCCCCCTCCCCGATTTCTCCCAAGTCAAAAAAAAAAAAAAAAAAAAATTGGATGCTTCTAGAAGAGATTACAAAACAATCATTAAAACTATACAATAAAACTATGAATTTTTTTTACCTGTTTTAGAGTATTTTATCTTGAGCAAATATTAAGAGTATTCAAACAACTCTTAAACTTGTTCAGGGGCAGAATCTTTATTCCCATATCGGAGGGATTATATTCTGTTGGAATTTTCGCCAACATGACCAAGCTTTTTTCTACCATGTCACACACGAAGTGAAACTTAGATGTCCACATGCTTGGTCTTTCCATGATGAACTGGATTCTTACGCAGGTGGATTGCACTTTGATTGTCAGTATGCAACTCGAAGTCTTTGTCTAAGAACCCAATTTCACACAGCAACCTTCTAATCCATATCCCCTCCTTAGCAGCTTTACAAGAAGAGATGTACTCTGCTTCTGTTGAAGAGAGAGCCACTAGCTTTTGCAGCTGCGTTTTCCAGCTCACACAAGAGCCATATAGAGTAAACTAATAAGCTGAAGTTGACCTTTTTTTGTCCAAGTTCCCAGCGAAATCAACATCACAGTAACCCTTCAAAACTACTCCTTCCTTCCCCTTCTTGAACAAAATTCCCATGTTAGATGTTCCTACTAAGTATCTAAACACCCATTTCACAGCAATCTAGTGAGTCTCATTAGGATTAGCCATAAACCTGTTAAGAATACTTATAGCATGTGCCAAATCTGGCGTAGTACAAACCATTAGATACATCAAGGAACCAATAGCATTAGCATAGGGAATAGAGTTCATTCTTTCAATTTCTTCATCAGATTTAGGGAATAGCTCACCAGAGAGTTTAAAGTGGTTCGCCAAAGGCACAGAAACTGGCTTTGAATTGCTTGTTGAAAATTTTTCTAAGTTTTTAAAAGTGTAGGAAGTTTGGTGCAGAAATAAGGATTGACACTTTCTGTCCCTCCTAATTTCCACACCTAAGATCCTCTTAGCTTCCCCTAAATCCTTCATTTCAAATTCAGCGGCAAGTTTATCTTTTATAGACTCAATCTTAGCATTATCACTCAAGCAAGTAGCATATCATCCACATATAATAGCAAGTATAAGGAATCACCGCCACCAGATCCTTTGAAAAAATAGACAAGCATCATAACTACTCTTAACAAACCCAAGACTTTGGACAAAGGTGTCAAACCTCTTGGACCATTGCCTACGGGCTTGTTTGAGTCCATAAAGAGATTTTTGCAATAAACAAACATGGTTCCTTTTCTGTTTATCAAACTATCTAGGTGGTTGGTTCACATAAATGATCTCATCAAGATCACCATGTAGAAAATTTGTTTTCACATCAAGTTGATCCAAATACTAGTCAAAATGGAAAATAAGTGACAAAAGTGTCCTAATAGATGTGTATTTGGCAATAGGTGAGAAAACCTCATTATAGTCTATTCCTTTCTTTTGTGTGAAGCCTTTAGCAACTAACCTAGCCTTATACTTCTTGTTATTTTCATAATCTGCCTCTTTGATCCTAAACACCCATTTACAATCTACAACCCTTTGGTTCTTAGGTCTAGGAACAAGCTTCCAAGTGTTATTCTTGTGAAGTGACCTAATTTCATCATTCATGGCATCTATCCAACAAATAGAATCAACACAAGTAACAGCATATGCATACGAGGCAGGTCCAATGCTTACAAAATCTTGTACAATGTAAAGCAATTCATACATATCACCATTATACCTAGTAGAGGGAACTCTCGTTCTTGTACTCCTATCTCTAGCAAGCATATATTCACTCAAGTTATGAGGAGTATTGTTACCAGAAGTCCCAGCTTCAGGGGACTCATTTGTATCATTTTCAGTATGTTGATTTTGGTCCTCATCAGCCTGATCAACATCTGGATTAGGCTCCACCTCAATTTATGTCTCATTTTGCTCATCTTCATCACCATTCATGTCCTCTTGATACTCAAAAATTACCTGTCTTTTTGTTTGATCAATCACAGGAGAATCATTAGTAGTTTTAAAACATGGCATAATTTTCTCATCAAAGATAACATTTCTGCTCAAAATTACCTTATACCCTTTAGACTCAAGAATCCAAAGTCTATAACCTTTAGATTGTAGGGACTCGTATTAGTTTCAAGATCGATGACTATCTCTACTGTACCAATACGAGTCTTTTTAGCATGCATTGTCCTCATTTGCACGCTCCCCGAGAAAATTTCCTAGGAGGTCACCCATCATACAATTGCTCTAGGTCAAGCACGCTTAACTGTGGAGTTTCTAACGATAGGTTTTTGAAAAAGAAAGTGCACCTTGTTTGTATGAGTAGTACGAATCAATTTTTTAAAGCTCTCTTGATCACTATTGGACTCGCAACGTCCTCTCGCGTCTGGACGATCTGAAGAGCTTCTACCAGGCATTGGGATTCTAGCGATGGCTCCTACGGGTTCAAGAGGTGGCTCCCGCCCTATGGTATAGCACTTTATCCCACATAGCACTTAGTTCCCGGTTTTCGGCTGGCGAATGCTCTGATACCATTTGTAAGGACTCGTACTAGCTTCAAGATTGATGACTGTCCCCACTGTACCAACACGAGTCTTTTCAACATGCTTTGTCCTTACTTGCACGCTTCTCGAGAAAATTTCCCAGGGGGTCGCCCATCATAGAATTGCTCCAGGTCAAGCACGGTTAATTGTGGAGTTTCTAATGATGGGTTTCCGAAAAAGAAGGTACACCTTGTTTGTATGAGTAGTACGAATCAATCTTTTAAACCTCTCTTGATTAGTCATGACATTTTGGGGCATTACATAGATTCTTCACCGTAGCCTAAGAAAACACACTTTTGAGACCTAGCCTCTAATTTACCCTCACTTTGATGAGCATAAGCAGCACAGCCAAAAATTTTAAGGTGAGAGTAAGTTATAGGCTTGCCTAACCAACCACTCTATAGAATTTTAAAGTTCAAGGCACTAGTAGAACTCCTATTTATCAAATAAGTGGCTGTCATTACAGCCTCACCCTAAAACAATTTTGAAAGTCAATAACTGATCAACATGCATCTTTCCTTACTTAAATAGTTCTATTCATCCTCTCAGCCACACCATTTTGCTATGGTGTGTGAGAGATGGTTTTATGTCTCAAAATCCCATTTTCATTGCAAAGTAAATCAAAATTAGAATTGTAGAACTCTAAACCATTGTCAGTCCTAAGTGCCTTAACCTTTTTATTAGTCTGGTTTTCAATTAAAAGCTTCCACTGTTTAAACTTTGAAAAGGTCTCAGATTTAGACTTTAGTAAAACAGTCCAAGATTTTCTAGAGTAATCATCAATGATATAATTATTTATTTGTAATCTAAAAGTCATCGATATTTATAGGATGCACGAAGAAGAGTTGAATAAAACCAATAAAAATCTTGCAAAAAATGAAAGCTTGTTGTGGAAGATTCAAATGGAAAAATTTCCAACTTGGTTAAAGGAGAAGGTTGCATGCAATTCTTTAACTCACACCTTAACATTTTCAATTTCATGAATTGACTTTTGTTTATTTTTGGCAGATTAAAGTGGGACGTAATGCGAATAATGAAACATATATTCTAGAATGGCTTGCTTATGGCCCTAAAATGCAAACAACCTCTTACACTGGCTACATTATGAAAGGGCAATGCTTTCATATAAACGATGTCGACAAATCTACACAAAATAGTGGTGTATCAATTGAAGCAACCACCTTGTGTAGAGCTAGTGCAAAAGACAATGCACAAAGTTTATGATGTTGTTTCATTTTATGGTATCATTAGGGAAATAATTTTATTAGATTACCGCACAACAAAGGTTCCTCTTTTTAGGTGCGATTGGGCAAATGTTGGCAATGGTGTTAAAGTATATGACTTCTTCACACTAGTTAATTTACACCAAAGTCAAAATAGATTTGCCAAAGACCTTTTATCTTGGCATCACAAGTCAAAAAAGTATTCTATTGTAGAGAAAATGATTCGTCTAACTGGTATGTGGTCCTTAGAGCACCAGCTAGAGGTTTCCATGAGGAGGTGAATTGTGATGTTGCAAATGTACCTACTCTTAACACTAGTGATGTAATCGAGGAAGTTAGCTATGTTAGAATGGATTGTGAGGGCACTTTCGTTTGACCTTGTAACTTTTTGCTAATGGAGTTATATTGCTTATCATTTTCATATTTTTTGCTTTTGCTTCTCTTAATTATAGTAGTAAGTTAAATAAATGATTGTTTTCATATATTTATTATTTTGTTGAAATATTGGAGTTCATTGTTAAATAGCGGTAAGATTCTTATTCTTTTTATATGTTATGACTTTAATTAATTTTTGAATTCAAGTACTAATAATGATTTTATATTTTCTAAATAGGTTGACATAATGGTTGAAGGTGGAAATGAGATGGGTGTTCATCCAAAAGCACAGATCAAAAAACTAAGGCCAATATCCACGGGGCATCAAAAGGCATTCAACGTTCTAAACATTCCAATGCTCTTTCCAACAAGAATTTGCATGAAGAATCCCATGAACATGATCTTCCTTCAGTTGATCCTACCGAACATTTTGCTCAATAGGATCTTGGTTCACTACCAAATAGTTCAAAGAGAATTATAAGAGATGATGAGGATCATGAGATTATACCACAAGATGATACTATGTTCAATGAATTAGTCCATGAAGACGATAATAATCTAGGAGAACAAAATCGAATACAGTCTGTGGGAGATACTCGACAAGTCAAAAAGACGAGAGGCACTTCACAATTGAAACACTTGAAAGAGGTTGCTCATCGAATTGAGGCACTGTTCAATGACTTGGGACAGTCATTGTATGTCACTTTGTCGTCCTTCTTAGGCCATCTTGTGCGGCAGAATGTACCTTTCACACTGTCTAATTGGAGAAAACTTTCTAACGATGCAAAATATGTTTTGTGGAAAGATTTTTAGGTAAAATTCCGAATTATAAAACATAATATACATTTGATCTCACGTTAGCTTATATGTATGTCACTTGCAGCTACGGTTCAAAATGGAGGATTGACAAAAAGATTACATTTTCAAGGAGATGGGTGCACTTTGGAGGGCATCCAAGTTAAGACTTGTGAAAAAGATTAGTGCTGCACCAAATGAAGCTGAAAGAATGAAACTCAAACTAGGCAATATACCTAATCCTCAACAACGGAAAACATTTGTGAAGGATAAGATCGGTGCTAAATTTATGGTAAGTTGTAAGTTTTTTTATTTAAATTTGTATTGAATGCTTATGAATCATTCATGTGAATGCATCTGATTGAATAACTATTAGGCCATAAGTCAAAGAATGCAAGAAATACGAAAGAAACAAGTCCCACACACATGTAGTCGCAAAGGACTTGCTAGGCTATGCGAAGATCTGGTAATATATCATTTAGTGCTTTTGTATTTTGATCAACTAAATATTTTTATCATTTAGTGCTTATGTATTTTATCAACTAAATATTTTCAAAGTCTTTATTCCAATAATATTGATTCTTGTAGGAAAACAAGAGCAGCAATCCATCATCTATAGGTAGAAAAGAAGTTTGGTCAAGACATTGTTGAAGAAGAATGGTGAACCTGTGTGTAAAATTGTTACCAAGACGTTGGTAAAAACCACATCTTCATTTTATTTGAACTTTATATTTATATATTTATATACAGATTTATAAATATATTGTCTTCTAGGAAAACTTAAAAAAAGTTGATTAGCATAAATCTGACAATAATAATATAAAAGATGATGCCCTTGCAAAAGTGCTTGGCCTAGAGAATCGTGGATGATTGCGACGAATTGGAGGTGGAGTTAGCTACACAAAATATTCTATGTTAACTCAAAGGGATTCTCCTATAGTTCGTTTGAATGAGGAACATAATCATTTGAAAGATCAAGTAGCTCAAATGAAGAAGATAATTAGTGATATGGTGAAAAACAAGGTTTGTTGATTATTGTAAAAGCATTAATCAATAATTATTTTGTATGTGGTTCTAATTTGTTTCTTGAATTCCATATTATGCAGTCTCAAGAGAATCAAAATAATGAATTATCTACCACTCAACTTCCTCTTCATCGGTAAAACTTATATTTTTTTCCTCATTTGTTATAATTTTTCTTTGAAATAACAATGGTGTAACGGTGTTGTTGATATTGTGTATTTGTAGAGTGTAATTGCTAATACACCAGGCAAGTGTAAAATATTAGATTGGGTTGGAAGTGGAAAAGAGGTTGCAGAAGGAACTTTATCTTCAAATGCAGTGAGAGTTTGGGTTGATATAGCTAAGAAACCTAATGCATTCTTATGGAGGCCTTCTCTTGATATGACTTGTATTGAACATTGTGTTGGTACTACAATTGCATGACCAGCTGATAAAATCGTAATGAAATAGAAGGTAAACATTTTGTATATATATTAGATATAAGTGCGACTAATTATTTCAAGTTTTAATATTTTATTAATTGGTTTACGTTTGTTTTCAAGTTATTGGTGCGAGACTCGAGATGAGGAGCATATGCTATTTATTTCTCTTTGAGGCAAGCTTTACTTTTCAATTCTTGTGAAGAACCTTAAGATCTTTAATTGTTAGTATGGATGTTCCTTCTATTGTTAATGTTTTTTAGGTTAGGATCACAGATTTCATTTATGTATGAAGGAATATTATTCTTTTCAGATGGTGCTCAAGGATTACTATCTATTTATTAATACTAAATTGTTTGTAGTAAATTTGCCAAGTATATTTACATTGTGTTATTGAATGTTACAATTATGAAAAAATTGGCAAAAAAAAAAAAACCCTATTAAACTATGACAAGGAAAAAATGCTATTAAAAAATGCTAGCAAAAAAGAAATGCTATTAAAATGTAAATGTAACATGCTAAGAATGCTATGAATATTGAAATTGAATGCTATCAAATGTAAATAATAGCATTCACAAAACATTGTTATTGATATGATACAATAGCACTTAAAAATGCTACCGCACCATCAACAGTAGCATTCATAGAAATGCTATAGATTGTAATACATAGCATTCATAGAATATTATAGATGTCCTGATATCATAGCTAGCATTCTTCAAATGCTATAGAATAACTTCAACTTTCAATAACACTACTAGTAATAGCATTCATTTGAATGCTATTGATTCTTACACATAGCGTTCACATACTGCTATAGATGTTCTAATGCAATAGCATTCATGGAATGCTATAATATCACACAAAGTTTCGATAACACCATCAATAATAGCATTCCCGGGAATGCTATAGATGCTCTTATACGATAGCATTCATAAAGTGCTATTGTATGTCATGAACTTTCAATAGCACCACCAGTAATAGCATTCGTAGGAATGCTATTGAACCCAATTAATAGCATTTTTTGCATGCTATTGATGACAGGGCAATCTGGCTCGCGAGCCAGCTCAGGCCCACCAAGCCAAGCTCAACTCAGGCCCGAGCCGCGAGCATGAACAACGTTTTGGCCAGCAGTTCGGCTCGAGCTTATCCGGCTCGCGAGCTTGACTGAGCTTGAGGCGTTTTTTGCATGCCTCACTCTGAGGCGGGCCTTAAGGCAGGTTTCAATTGGGTTTTTTTAAACCATCAAATGATTCTTCAATTATCACCACATATTAATTATGACATGTGTTAGAATTATATGATTGGTCAACATCTGACTTATGACAAGTTTCTGGCAATCCTATTGGTCCACTAGTATATTGTAATTATCTTAATTAATTGCAAACCTAATTGGATATGCATTCCCATGAGATTTAACTCTGTCATAAGATATTATACTTATCTCTATTTTTATTTGAACTCAACCTCTTATCCTATAAATAGAGCTGCTCTCCCATTCATTTTACTCACACCTACAAACTACAAAGCAAATCACTCTATATTCGCTTTAGTTCTCTCTCCCTTTCCCATAGTTGTATCTTGGGAGTTCTTGTCTTTAGTTTAAATCAAGGTAAGTACTAAGTACAACCTTATTTACTACGCATTAAATTAAGTTATGTTATAGATCCCCCCATATATGTTATAAGTTTCGGGATCAGAGTTTAATAGGGCTACACGTAAGGATTCACGACACCCTAAGAAGTCGGGTCTCCTTGCGTCTCTTATGTTATGTTATATTTATGATCAAGTTATGCAAGTTAATGTCGTAGTAATGGGTTTGTATTTATTGAGATTTAATCTCACGCTTCTATATTATGTTTTTTTCAGGTTACTACTGGTGGAGGGATCTGGATTTTGACTTAGCATGGTGGCTGGGCTAATTTTCAAGTTTATTTTATTCCGATTGTAGTTATCGTTTCCTTTCCAAACCAGAGTATTTTTCTCAATTATGATTTTACAGCTCACTTTGAATAAGAAAGGGTTTCCCTAATTTTTATAAATTATGTTTCCAAATATTGGATCCAAAAGATCCGGGGGTATTACACTGTGCCTCTATATATCTCAGGTTAATACTTAAATTTCACTTACATCTATAGTTATAAACATATATATGACCCACCATATGGCTATCTATTTAACCAGAAAATAGCCAAATTCCTTCTTTCGTCTAATAAAAAGAAGAAAACAGAACTCTAACGATGCCAATTCACATAACTTTTCTCTCTACCGTAAATTCATTGAGAAGAATATGTGAAAAGAAAAACCTGCTTGACTTCATTGTCTCGCTCGATCTCGCTTACTTCCGCAAAGAATTGCTTGAGCAGTAAACCATCTGCGGCGGTGGAAGTGTCTCCCATCGGGAATCGATTAGCAAAATATTTGCTTCCTTCACAAAATACAAAAAATGGAAGTCTGTAAAATGTGTTGTTATAACCCAACTCCAGACACAGATAATCAACACCGCGACAATGTTATAACCAGACTCCAACACAGAAATCAACACAGCGGCGCAATTCACATCAACAAGCCCAATCGAGGGAAATTATATATATAAAGTGCAGAATCAATTACAGACTCAGACTGAGGTGTGATTCTCATAGGAGAAGGAGAAGAATAACTGGGAAAGAAGGAAGAAGAAGAAGAGAGAGATTCAGACTTGGGAAGAAAGAGAGACGGGGAGGGAGAGAGAACAGCTGAGAGAGAGAATGAGGAAGACAGTATCACGCGGCAAAAACAGACTGACTTTTCCCTCCCTCGGCATGTACCTTGTATAGGTGCTAAGTCGCACTTTATACTACACGACTCCAAGATACCAATTACAACTACAAAATGCTGAGTAAATTAAATACAGGTAATTCATTATTTCTTCTGGGACCTAGCTCAAAACGCAGCCTTTTATACTCTGCTTCCTTCTGTTAACTTCTGGTTTTCTTCCTCCGATTTCGTATACTGGTATTCAACTCTGGCTGCCCTTGATCTCTTGCTTCTTCTACCTCTGGTGTTGTAACATCCCCCCTTCTCAAACGATCCTTGTCCCCAAGGTTCGAATTTTGAAAATTTACTACGAATCCAGTCAGCATTTTCCCATGTGGCTTCCTCCATGGAACTTCCTACCCACTGTATCAACCACTGAGTCTGCTTCTCTCCATTTACCATCACACTCCTAGAAGAGAGAATCTTGTCAGGAAATGGAGATGGTCCTTCTTCTTGTACAAAAGCAGGCAAATTTGTTGACGGAATGGCATGCCGTCCCAGCTTCATTTTTAGAAGTGATACATGGAAGATAGGATGGATTTTGGAGTTAGCAGGTAGATTGAGCCTGTAGGCTACTTCCCCAATCCTCTCCACCACTTCAAATGGTCCAAAATACCGGGCTGAGAGCTTATGGTTCCCTCTGCTCTCAACTGACTGTTGAGTGTAGGGGTGTAGCTTTAAGTATACCCAATTTCCTAGTTCAAATTTCCTCTCAGAGCGATTCTTGTCGGCATAGATTTTCATTCTGGCCCTTGCTTGAGCTAGATTCTCCCTGAGCTCCCTCACCACCCTCTGTCGTTCTTGTAACATTTCATCCACAGCAGCCAACTTGGTTGGCATATAAGGCCCTAAGGCCAAATGAGGGGGGTAATGCCATACAAGGCTTCAAAAGGGGTCATCTTGATGGCTGTGTGATAGGTGGTGTTATACCACCATTCTGCCAAGCTCAACCATTTAGACCATGACTTAGGTTCCTGATGTGCCATACACCTCAAATACATCTCCATACTCTGATTGACCCTCTCAGTCTGCCCATCAGTTTGGGGATGGTATGCGATCTTTGTGTTGCGATCTAGTTCCCATTTGAGAAAATAACTCCCTCCGAGGTGGGTGAACACCTTGTCTCTGCCTGAGACAATGCTTTCAGGCATGCCATGTAACTTGAATATATTGTCCAGAAAGGTTCTTGCCATTTTCATAGCAGAGAACGGATGAGTCAAGGCTATGAAATGTGAATATTTTGTGAATCTATCAACCACTACCATGATCGTATCAAACTTCCCGATTTAGGCAACCCTTCAACAAAATCCATAGTAATATGGCTCTCACGAGGTTCTCGGTTCGTAGGGGTTGAAGTAACCTGGGGTAGGGGACACGCTCGATTTGCACCGTTGACATGTCTCACACTCCATGACCATCTTTTGATTTCTTTAGCCATTCGGCCAAGGAAGAACTGCTTAGCCCTATGAATGTGGCTTGTATGCCGAATGTCCCCCTTCACATGATTCATGTATCGCTATCACCTTTTTCCTTATATCTCCCTTATCCCCAACATAAATCTTTCCCTGGTTCTTAAGTATCCCATTGATATAGGTATAACCTTCCCCCTTGTTAGGCTCCAACAGTAGTGATTGTATAAGTTCCTCGGCATTCTGATCACCAGCATAACTTTCCATGACCTCCCTCATCCATAAAGGAGTGATGAAGCGATTGCTAGACACTCCCCCTTCACGCTCATCCTTCCTTGATAAGGCATCGACCACAAGGTTTTCTCGCTCCCTTTTTGTCAGTATTTCATAGCTTAACCCCAACAATTTGGTGAGCCATTTATCTTTGAAAGGTGTTGTGATCCTTTGTTCCAAGAGATATTTAAGTGACTGGTGATCGATTCTTACTATAAAATGATTCCCCTCCAAATAGTGTCGCCATTTGCTCACAGCTAGAACCAGTGCCATCAATTCCTTTTCATATATAGACAGTCCAGCTTTGTTGGAGCCATGTATTCTTGAGATAGGCAATCGGTCGTCCTTCTTGCATTAAAACAGCCCCTAATCCTCCATAGCAAGCATCGGTTTCAATCACAAATGGTCTCGAGAAACTGGGAAGCTAGGACTGGTGTTACGCACATAGCTTCCTTGAGTGCAATAAATGCTCTCTCAGCCTCTTCATCCCATCCACAAGCCTCTTTCTTCAATAGTTGTGTCAATGGTTTGGAGATTGTCCCATAATTCTTGACAAATCTCCTATAATAGCGATCAATCCCAAAAATTCCCTCAACCTCTTGATGGAGTTTGGTGCAGGTCGATTGACCATAGCCTCTACTTTCTTAGGATCCGCATGACCACTCCGGCCTTGCCGATGATGTGACCCAAGTACTCTACTTCCCTTTGCCCGAACGTGCACTTACTCCTCTTAGCATAAAGTTGTTGTTCCCGCATTTCTAATACTTCTCTCAAATTGCTCACGTTGCTTTTTCAGCATCGTTACTATACACTAATATATCGTCAAAGAAAACTAGCACTCCTCTTCTCGATGTTTCTTAAATACTTCATTCATCAGGCTTTGGAATGTGGGTGGGGCATTGGTGAGCCCAAATGGCATCACTCGAAATTCATAAAGGCCTTAGAAGTGGGTCTTAAAGGTCGCTTTATGGATATCCTCCTCCTTCACTCGATTTGGTGATATCACGCCCGCAAATCAATCTTAGAAAACCATTCGCTACCCTTTAATTCATCCAACAAATCTTCCACAAGCGGCATAGGATACTTATCCTTGATAGTCATCCCATTTAGTTGTCGATAGTCTACACAAAACCTCCAAGTGCCATCTCTTTTCTTGACTAGCGTAACGGGGAAGCAAAAGGGCTCTTTGCTAGGTCCGATAATCCCTTGTTCCAACATCTCCCTTACCAACCTCTCAATTTCGCCTTTCAACATAGGGACACCTGTAGGGTCTTTTTGCAAACGGCTGTGCTCCTTCTTGTAAAGGTATGTGGTGATCATGAGTTCGGACTGGGGGTAGTCCATTGGGTTCAACAAACACCTTCGCAAACTGGTCCACTACTTCTTGAATTTCCCCTGGTACTGCAGGATGTTCCCCTCCCTCGGTCATACTGATTTGTGCCCATATTCCGTAAGTTTGGTGTTGTGCCAGCTTGTCAAGCTCCATACTAGTTAAGATGTTCCCCTCCATAACAGAGTTGCAGCTCTGTAGGATTATGTGTTCACCCTTGTGAGTGAACTCAACGCTTCCCTTGGCAAAGGCGAACATAACAGGGTCAAATTGGCTCAACCAATCTACTCCAAGCACCATGTCACTACCTCCCAACCTTAACACTCTCATTGGGTATTGAAACTCCCAATTCTGCATCACCCAACAAAGAGGGTTACACATAGCAACGCTGGTTATGAATTCTCCATTGACCACTCTCACATGCACAGGGGGTGTCTCTTTCAATTTCCACTTCAGGTGTCTGATTAGTTTTTCATCCACAAAACTATTGATGCTCCCGCTATCAATAAGGATTGAAACTTTCCTTCCCTTGATGCAACCTGGGATCCTGATTGTTCCCATGCTTCCCGTCAATGCCCTCAAGGAAATCTCCATCACTTCTTCCTCCGGTGAGTCCACCATCTCATCATTTCTTCCAAACTCCTGCACGTCAGTCATTTCCATCAAGTTACCATCTTCGTCAAGTAGCATCAAATTCAGTGACTTATTTTTGCACACATGCCCAACATGGAACCTCTCATCACATTTGAAACACAAGCCTAGTTTAATTTTTTCCTCTCTTTCTTTCTAGGTGAGGGCTTTGAACTTGCTTTGGGGTCTAGCTTCTTGGTGTGTAAGGGTCCTCACAGGCTGAGGGTTGGCTGTTTGTGGGATGTCAGGGGGTTTGTGTTGTGGGCTGGTCCATTTGTAGGGCTGGTTAAGCTTTAGGTTTCTTTGTGAGGGGTGGATGATCTGGAAAGTTGTTCCAACCAAATAGGCAAGGGTCAAGCATTTATCCAGGGTTTTGGGTTCCAAGGCTGTGACCATCTTGGCAATCTCTGGTTTAAGCCCAGTCATAAAGGTGGCCATATAATGTGTATCAGTCTGCTCAGGCTCATATTGCATGGCTATAGCCCTTCGTGTTTCAAACTCCTCGATGTAATCCTCCACAAAACCCTCCTGCTTAATCATTCCAAATTCCCCCACCAGTTCAATCACTGACTTATCTGGGAACTTTGTAAATGTTGCTGTGGACAATTCTTGCCAAGTGGCTCCAGGGTTCCTAATGATATAGCCTGAGAACCAGGCATCTGCTTTCCCCTTCAAATAATTCTGAGCCGTAGTTACTTTCTCCACTTCGTCAACCTGGTAGGTGAGGAAATACTTCTCAGCCTTTCTAACCCATTCCTCGAGACTTCTCCATCAAAGCTTGGGAAGTCCAGCCTTGGGCCTCTAGCCGTGTTTCTCCCCTCTCCACCCCCTGGACCGTTGTTGTTATACTCCAAATCCCCTTTCTTTGGGCTACCCAGAATCCCTTTTGTGTTTGTATGAGGTCCACTGGTTTCAGGGGTCTTGTCCAATTTGGCACTGATTGACGTTAACACTGAGTATATGCCCTCAATCCTCTGGTTCTGTAAGGAATTAGTGTCACGTATTTCCCGTATGGTTTGTTCAAGAGGATCGTATTTAGAGGTCATCATGTTCATATCAGTAACCACTTGATTAACCATCTCCTTCAATGCATCCATCTCTTGCCTCATCTCTTTCTGTGCTTCATCCAAAATCTTAAACCTCGTTCCCTCGGCCATGGGTAACCTGCTCTGATACCAAATGTTATAACCCAACTCCAGACACAGATAATCAACACCGCGACAATGTTATAACCAGACTCCAACACAGAAATCAACACAGCGGCGCAATTCACATCAACAAGCCCAATCGAGGGAAATTATATATATAAAGTGCAGAATCAATTACAGACTCAGACTGAGGTGTGATTCTCATAGGAGAAGGAGAAGAATAACTGGGAAAGAAGGAAGAAGAAGAGAGAGAGATTCAGACTTGGGAAGAAAGAGAGACGGGGAGGGAGAGAGAACAGCTGAGAGAGAGAATGAAGAAGACAGTATCACGCGGCAAAAACAGACTGAATTTTCCCTCCCTCGGCATGTACCTTGTATAGGTGCTAAGTCGCACTTTATACTACATGACTCCAAGATACCAATTACAACTACAAAATGCTGAGTAAATTAAATACAGGTAATTCATTATTTCTTCTGGGACCCAGCTCAAAACGCAGCCTTTTATACTGCTGCTTCATAACTTGTCGGTTCTCTTCCTCCGATTTAGATAATCTTTTGGTATTCAACTCTGGCTGCCCTTGATCTCTTGCTTCTTCTACCTCTGGTGTTGTAACATGTGTCTTATTATTAAGGGGAAATTAGACGGAGAAATACATTGTCCATTTCAAAAATTTTAAATCTACGCTGTTTTGCAAGATTTTCAGCCTTTCCTCTTCAAAAAGGAAACGATTTTCGGAATTTAGAAGGTTACACTGCAAATTCGAGCCGATCTATAAAAAACTGATGGTAATTGAAAATGGTGATGATTTATATAAATTGAATTGAAGGGAATTACAACTTATAAACTAAACCCCACCCCACCGTCTGGATTTTGTTATGAACAGCAAGATTTTCAGCCTTTCCTCTTCAAAAAGAAAGCGATTTTGGGAATTAAGAAGGTTACACTGCAAATTCGGGCCGATCTATCAAACACTGATGGTAATTGGAAATGGTGATGATTTATATAAATTGAATTGAAGGGAATTACAACTTATAAACTAAACCCGACCCCACCGACCGGATTTTGTTATGAACTCGAATTACGAAGAAGGTTAAACTGCAAATTCAGGCCAAACTATCAAAAATTGATAATAATTGAAACTGATAATGATTTATAGAGATTGAATTGAACGTAATTACAACTTACAAACTAAACCCCACCCCACGGACTGGATTTTGTTATGAAATAGAATTAAGAAGTTTAAATTGCAAATTCAGGCCAAAATATCAAAAATTAATAATAATTGAAACTGATAATGATTTATATAAATTGAATTGAACGGAATTAAAACTTACAAACTGGAAATTATAAGAAAATTTTTTTGGTGGGGGGGGGCGGGCGTGGGTGGGGGGCGGTGAATCTCAGAAAAAGGGGATGGAGGCGAAGATACACCAAAACTGGCTTCTCTCCTCCGCTCGGGACTATGCAGAAGAAGCAAAAGTCGGGCTAACAAATTGGACTCTGGAGGGTAACAAATTGGGCTGCACACATTACTTAAAAGGCCGTGTTAGATCGATCCATGTCCATCTCACGAGTCACGACCTCGAACAACACTTCATTACCTCCATCGCCGATCCATCCGCAGATCGAGGATTTCCGAAAAGTGAGAGCAATGTTGAGATTACCAGGAATGACACATTTTGAACAAAATGTGGGAATCATTACTGTGCCTTGAGAAGAGTTGAGCAGTGAAGAATTCAATGCCTTCAAATTTGAGGTTGTCAAAATCTAAGGATTTTGATGTGTTCTCCAGGTGTCCCCATTAATGACTCATACGTCTTGATAGTGGGGGAGCATAATTAGTAACACATGTCATTGATACGAGTTATTGTAGGCATCGTAGCGATATCCACTGTAAGCAACAATTATAACTGCAAAATCTGAACACATTCAATAAATGTTGGATTACTAAATTAATTTATTGTCTATTACAATAGATTGGGTTGGTGGTGGCGATGGTTCAAAGATGGACCCACTGACGAAAACGGATCATGTGAAAGTCACTTTTTCCTATGAGTGGGTAAAAAAATCAGAACCGAACGATTAGAACCAGAACTAAACCGAAAGAATCTAAACCGAAACGAAAACAAAACGGTTCACTTCTAAAAACCAGGAATCGAACCGAAAATCAAGAAATTTTCTGTTTGTTTTGTATTTTTTGTTTTCATTTTCAAAAATATTTTGGTGTTTTCTGTTTTCAATTTTTGTTTTGAGAAAATTGAAAATGCGTTTGGTTTGTTATTTTGAAAAATTATTTTTGAGAAAAGAAAATAGAAAACGTGTTTGGTTTATACTTTTTAAAAAATATAAATTGGTATAATAAAAATTACAAAAAGGTCCTCAAACTATTCAAAATATTCAAACAAGCCCTCATCTTCACCCCACCCCACCCTACGCCACCCTCCCTCTCTCTCTTCAACCAGTCGCCGGCAACTGTGGTGGTGCGAACCACGAACTCTTGGTGGTTCGCACCACCATTAATGGTGGTCGCGAACCACCCGGCAGTGGTTCGCGACCACTGATAAGTGGTTTCGACCACTGTTGGTGGTCGAACCACCGCGACGTGGTTTCGACCACCAACAGTGGTGAAACCACTGCTTATGGTGGTTGGACCACCAGATCTGGTGGCCGGACCTTGGCGGCGGCGGTTGATGGTGGCCGGCGGTGGTCGGCGGTTATCGGGGATTGAAACGTACCAAAAATAAAATTTGGGACTGAAATATAATAAATGTAAAGTTTAAAATCCGAAAACGCGTTTTCCTTGTTTTCGACATTTAACACTGAAAACGCCGAAAACGTTAAAAAGATGTTTTCGTGTTTTCTATACAAATCTTGAAAACGTTTTCGAAAATGGATTTTCAAAAACAATGAACAGAACACGTTTTTAACATTTTCGAAAACTGAAAACAGAAAATGGGTTGAAAACAGTAAAGAGATTAAGAGAACGCACCCTTAGATTTGAAAATTTAGCTCACATCTATTTCCTAGTAAATTAATTATTTTTTTTAACAACTAGTAAATTAATTATGTAAATATTTTTATCACCAATTCAACTGAACTGAGCCAAACTTTCTTCTAAAAATCGAGCTCTGCTGTTATTTACATTGCAATAGTTTGCTTGTTTGCAAGGTAGTAGCGATTCTGACAAGTGCCAGCGATGGCTCTCTCTTTGCTCATTGTTTAGGTGGTAAAAAAAAAATCGTTTGAACTTTACAAAAATCAAGTAAAAAAATGAATCTTAAAATAACCTGGAACCGAACCGGAACCGGAAGGAACTGGAACCGGACGGGTACTTCGTTTGAAAGGAATCGAATGGTTCCATTTCTCAAGGAACTGGAATTTACGGTTTGGTTCCGGGTGACGAACTACCCGGAACCGAACACGAAACGGCCACTCCTATTTTTGCTAACTTTTTTCAATCAACGTGACACCTTTTTATTGTTAGTGCCGTGGATTACTGAATTGACTGCTTGACAATGTATTTGGTGCATGATTTTTTTACGCTTTGTTAACTATCTTAAAAATTACTATATTTCTACGCTGAAGCACTTCTAACCTCATCATTGGAGCCCTAGAATCCAAAGATAACTGCGTCACATCTACACTCTTCGCTCACCGCATGCCTCATGGTTCTATTCTGTCCTCCTTTCTATAACCTTCACTCAAGTAGTTTAAATACCATTTGTACGCTCATTATGCTTTTGACTGAATAATAAGACAGAACTTCAATTCTCGTGCTCATCCTGGTGATTGTTCAATTACTATAGTGAAACCAATGATGCATCATCGTTACTTTATGATAACTTGCCCTTGTGACCCAAAGTAAAAACTACGCTTTCAAACGTTGATCTATTAACTAGTTAGTGCATGAGAAAAATTAGAATTTTTAACACAATGTTGTTGAAAAGGCCTTGTATATTATACCTTGAAGTTTTATTGGATGGTTACCATGGTTAGCTTCTATTTATACTAGCATTCGTCCCCGTGTAGTAATAATTAATTTAAGAGAATTAAATAAAGACTACATGAAATCCTAGGGTCAGGGCCGGTTCTTATGTAGAGGCCATTGAGGCCTTCACCTCAGGCGCCACGGGTGCAATCTGAGTTGGCCCATTGAGCCATCAGCTGTCCAATAAAAAAAATTAGAAGCCCACACCAACCGACAACAGAGATATTTTTTCTTCCGTATGTAATGTCTACGCTTGAGATTGGTGCGGTGTTGACTCCATCGCTCGGAGTAGTTTGTCGACCAACCGCCGCTAGCCAAACATCAACCAATTCAACCCAATTTTAAGCAGCAAATTGCAAGAAGAAGATTTTTAATTTTGAATTTTCAGATTTCCCATCTGGCCTTTGGTATCGGTATGTTGCAATTGCAAATGGCAATCTCAATTCCTTTAAATCTTAATCTTAATCTTGTAACTTGTTGTTCTTGTTCTTATTTTAAATTGTAATCTTAATTTTGTTCTTGTAATCTTATTGTAATTTTAAAATTCATATGATAATAATTGATATCCTTTCTTGCCGAGCAATGGAAATTGGGATTTGGGAATAGCCACCGCATAGATGATTTAATGTTTTGTGTCATTGTATAATGTGATTAGATTTACCCATAGTTATCATAAATTCATAATTCCATATGTAATTTAAATTTCATAGTGTTCTTAAATTTATGCATATTCATAGGAAAATATATGTATATTTATACGTATATGACTATATGTATATGTATAATGTTAATCTATTGGTTATTGTATTGACTAAATGACTGTATTCTATTGTTAAGCAAATTCTGAAATTCATGACTCGTTTAGAAGCCTGTTTATATACTTTATTGCTTTATTATGGAGTTTTAAGTAATACATTATTTGCTTATTATTGTAATAGATAATAGATGTTTATTGACAGGATTTGTTACAAATCACCACTTTCATTTACTCATACTATAATGTCTCTATTTTGAAGTAAGCAATAGTTTGTCATTACTCATTTAATAAATTATTGAAAATAAATGTGGCATTGCCGGCCTATATGAATTTTTCACGGTTGGTTTGCATGAATATAGCCTTGTCGGCTTATATAAATGTCGTCTTATCGACTTATATGTGATCTTTTTACAAGCCAATTAATAATTAGGAGTATGTTTAAAAAATTTTCGTTGCTGGGGACTGTTGCCCGAGGGCGCCTGATTGATGTCTCGCCTCGGGCTATAAAAATCACAGGACCGGCGCTGCCTAGGGTGGAAACAATGAGCGAAGCACGTTGGGCGAAATGTGTGCCAATTAGCGTAGGCAAAAATTTGCAATGAAATAACGAAGTATAGGAAGGTTTATGAACCATTGGATGAACCACCGTTTATTTAACATGACTTAAGGTAAGGACACCGTAGAAATGGAATGAGTTCCTTTGGAGCAAAGATTAAATGCTAAGGTAGAAACGGAATGAGTTCCTTTGGAGCAAAGATTAAATGCTAAGGTTGAAAAGTTATTATTCGTGAAACGGGCAATTTTTTTCCTTTCAAGTGCTTAAGTGAATGATGTAGTAATAGGTTATTTGCAAAAAAATGTAATGATAACGGAGTTTGATAGAGGCTATAAGGTGAGTATTTCACAATGTACTCTGCTTCGAAGCTATTACAAAAATTGCAGGACAGATGTTTCTCTTGAAAAAGCTATAGGAAGCATATGTTTTCCTCTCCAAAATATGCCTCTTCTTAGTTGAGAAGCCTGTCTCTTCTAACTTCGTTATCGTCTTTTGTCCCATCTCATGTAAACAAATTGTCTACTGCAAGTGACTTTGAAATCTCATCATCAACTCAAAATAAGATAAACAAATAGCATATGGAGCTTATTAAGGAAAATAAAATTGTATACCTTTCCTTTTATAGCTCTGTTGGAAATGTTCCATAACAATTGTTCCTTCAATTTGTAAATTGAAAGCAAAATGTCCCTTCAATTGGTTTGTCACGTGTATACAATAACAATAAACTCATGCTTAGCAAGTCAACTGATGGTAAAAAGTTCAAGAAATAAAAGGGTAAATGGCATACCTTGATGATTCAGTCACAAGCGAGTGGAATTCTTGAAAATCTGGTAGCAAACCCCTTTGATTCAATGTAGGCAGGAACCATTCTAAGATTCATTTTTCCTGTAAAATCCATAAATACCCTATTTAACAAGATTAAACACGATCATTGCTTTACGAAATGAAACCACCAATTAAGTGGGGAAATTAGAAGTATTTGGATTGGATTTTGACAAGAAAAGAAACAGTAGGTTAATAGTTATCTATATTTGAGAAACAAAAGGAAAAAATTTTAACGAAGGAAAATAATAGGAATAATCAATATATACAAAAAGGTAAAAGCGATCAATAATACTACTTTCTAATATCAATAAACAAGAAGATATATGAAGGATTAGTTTAGCTTCCATTGCCGATCTTCGATGATCAGTACCATGCTTCTTTTTGGCACAAAGATCTCCTCTGCTAATCTCTTGTGTGTCTCTTTGCATCTTTTGTCATGGTATTATTTTTTCTTACACCTACAATGTCAATAGGATGATGTCAACAGAATGATAAATGACGAGAAAAAAGAGTAAACACAAAATAATGCAAAACAAAAGGCAGCACTACTTGCAAAAAATGGGTTTTGATTCTAGACAACACTACACCTCCATTGACGGGGTGTGGAGAGACAGAGATCGTATGTTTGGAAAAAAATTTTGGCTATTCGTTTTTAAACACTTTACGCATTTCTCCGAACTATTTGAAAGATGTGCAATAAGATGAAATGAAGGGCCAAAAATATAGTCATCTAATGAGATGAGTCAGTTGACATGCATTATATCACAATACGGGATACAGCAAGAGCTGCCATAGTTAAGCAATGTCAATTAACAATTATAAATCACAAAAATAATTGAATATCATAGAATAGTTATCGTTTAGCAAAAGAATGAAGACAACCATATGATAGTTCCATCCTCCAGTAAATAGCCAAGCTATCTCAATTAAGGGCAGGTAAAATTACTAAGGTGGGAGAGTAATTAAATATGATGTTGACATTGTATATTATCAAATGAGATTCAAAAATATCATAACTAAGCCCGGCAAAGGGCAAATAAATCTCCCATCTTTAGTGAATTCAGCATTTTGCTTAATGTGAGTCCATACCAAATCACCTACCATGTCCATTATATCTCGAACGAATGACAAACAAAGATCAATTATTAGCTTAGTTATTTGTATACTTAAAATAAATGTTTCAATTAAAACTTAAAACAAATGTTTCAATTAAACAAAGGCTGCTATCAACTTATAGCAAGAAAAAATTGAAAATAAATATTTCAATTAAACAAAGGCTGCTATCAACTTATAGCAAGAAAAAATTGAAAATAAATATTTCAATTAAACAAAGGTTGTTATCAACTTATAGCACCAAAAAATTGCCAAAAAATTGGAACAATGGAAGAAACTTATAGTTTTCATATAGTACATATTAAGACAATCCAGTCAGGACTAAAAAGGGAAAGAAGAGACATACTGTAGATCATAAGAAGTATAAGGAAACATTTTTCCCTCACTATAGCAGGAGAGGAAGCAACATAACTACAAGAAGACGCAGGGAGGTTCAATAAGAATGCAGAGTGAATAATAACTAAGTAAAACCGAGAAAAAGAACCTAATCCACCACACAATGTAGTGTAAGCTACGAATTACAACCCAGTGCCAAATAATAATAATAATAATAATAATAATAATAATAATTATTATTATTATTATTATTGGATTTGATCTAGTGTCAGCGGTGGTGCCATAGCTAGCATTTTCGGACACATATGATTTCCGTTTTAAATATCGAAACCAGATTTGGGTCCAACAGGTCAAGGAGGAGCTCCAACAATTCGGAAAATTTTCTGACGACACCGTGTTAGTCGGTGGCGGCCGATCAAAATTTTTGCCATAATTTGGGCCAAAATTTTGACCTGCCGCCACCGATTCCTACGATGTCATCGAAAAATTTTCCAAATTTCTGGAGCTCCTTCTCGACGTACTGGACCCAAATCTGGTTTCGAAATTCAAAATGGAAATCATGTGTCCAAAAATGCTAGCGGTGGTGTCGTAACTATGGCACCACCGCTAGCTTTAACTGCATTGAAGTTTCCTTTTATAAATCTCAAGTGTTAAAAATGAAACATAATAGATTATTGAGGCAGTTTCCGAATAATAAAGAAGTTCGCGAGGGTGCCAAAATACTACTTTAAATTGTTCAAGGATGTTATGTGACACCTCGGAAGCATGGATGCATAAAACGATGGGTAAATTACAAATTTAGTCCCCAACCTTTCCCTAAATTTTTAGCGAAAATTCTCAGGCTCCGCACGGGGAGCCTTTTTTCTTTCCCGCACCACTCACAGCCCCCTGATTATTGTGGGGCCCGGGGCAGTGATAAAATCCTTCCCTGCGCGGGGACCAGATCATTGCTTATATTTGTAGTTTCATCCCTAACTTTTTTTTTACAATCAGGGCCCCACCTTTCAACAATAGGTGCAATCCATCCCAAATCACTTACTATCTCAATTACATTGTTGCATTGTCTATTGACCTGTTGCAGTAGATTAACCAATTTCCTGCGAAGAAAGTTATTAGGGCATTTATGTCTAAAAAAATCTTCAGTTTAACACACCTATGCTAAGGGAGAGACAAACCCCCTATCTCCGTCCCAATAAACCAATTTCCAGCCATTTTTACAGCTTCAATCCTACACATTTTCAGGCGGAAGTCAATCTCAATCACCAAAATATGACGTAAGGCTCATATATCCTTTGTTATGTGGAACAAAAGTAATAAAATTGTTTCTTTTTCAAAAAAAAAAAAAAAAAAAATGATTACAACTTAACACTGGTAAACCGCCTAACTGTGCTGAAGTTGATTTCCCATACATAATAATTCAAGTTAACTTAAGTCCAATATAACTAAGACTTGATACAAACTTCTAAACGCAGACATGACTTCTTGTCGATCTAGTACACATGCACAGAATGCAGGTCTGAACAAACGGACTTCCTAGGCTTGATTCTACCAAAGAAAGCATGGCTCAAATTCAGTGACCACTTCACTGGTCAAAACGACTGCACAACATGCCTCACTTGACCCACCTATCCACCAATCCACCAGTCTTTCTCAAAATCGAAACTTCCTAGAATGTACATGCAATCCTGTACTCATTCCAAAATCCTAGAAAAGTTGTCGTCAATGGAGAACATGGTAGCAAGATGGACAGAAGACAATTGGCATATTTTATTGAACAAAGAAAATGATGAAATAATATCGGAAACAAATCTATCCGTTCACCAAAACACATTATAACTTCTTTTTTATCTAGATTACCAAAACAGTAAAACAATGAGTTCTATTAATTTCTCGATTCTGAACAAGAAAAGCATAAAAATACCGATATCTTTGAGAATTTGCAATGACTGATTCCCCAACTATATCCATAAATAATAATAAAGTCGATATCTGTAACTAAATGTCAGAATCACCTGTGGGGAGCTAGAATGATATATGTAGCAGTGATACAAGTACAAATGATGAACAATAAGATCAAACAGATAATTATATAAATATGAGATTTTACTTAAAATACAATTTTATAAATGCAAAACTTTTGCTAAAAGCACTGGCAGCATACGTCAATAGAATGTCCCATTTTCTCATTCTATGTGCACACTAATAATTTACCAGCGTTGTCGCAATAGAAAATTTCAGAAGCAAATAGAGAACAAATCTTTCATTCATATGCATATAATATATTAGTGTTACTGTATGAGAAAATAAACAAGAATGGAAAGGATATGCCATCGAGAATAGAGCACAAGTGCTAAAGACAAAGATGCATTCTATCTTGAATGTGTCCAAATAACTTGATACCAACAAAGCAAACATAATTCAGTACATACCTTGTGTTCAAGCCAACGCCAGACCGAACCAACTGGGCAAGACGAGGAACAAGTAATTCCAGGCGAGGAGAATCAACTACCTCTATACAGTAATTCAAGAGTTTCCGACATTGGGGATCCTTGTGCTATTGAAATTCTCAAGTTCTCTAGTTTTTCTGTTTGTATGCCAACATTTCCTGCATGCAACTAATATAAAACAGCAACAAAATATTGAGAACATGGTAAAAGTAGGTAAATACAATTGTAACAGTAGCTACCAACTAACACACAGATCACTGCTTCTGAAAAAACATGACCCACTGCCACGAGCACAACAATGATATGGGAAAACAATATTTCCATATGATGAATGGTCATATCGAGAGCTCTATACCTCAACATAATTCATCCCTTGGTCTTCAAGACTTGACAAACTTTCCAGCATACAACAAACAAGATCCGGTAGATAAGGACGAACTGCAATGCCTGAACCCTGTAAGTATGGCAAGAGAAAATATAAGAATTCACTTTACCACTGGAAAAAGTAAAATATCTCGATTACATAAATCCAAAAGCACGACAAAGCAGTCATGAACAGGAAGCCAGGAAGAAATTTTGATTGCACAAAAATAAAACAAGAAGAGCTGACACTGACAGCGGGCATATAATTATGCAAATGACATTAATACATATAAAGTAAAAGCTACTCAAACATGAAGTAGATGTTTGCAAGGGATTAATTGGCTTTAACTAAGGGATTGTTCTATTGGGGAAAATGTAGATTTAGTCGAACGACATATTAGATGTGTGGTTGAAACTTGGGGAAAATGTATTAAAAAATGTAAAGCAATTATATGAGTGGTTGAAAATGATGAGGGAGAAAAAGTTAGTGGAAGTTAGTGAAAAGTCATGGTGTATGGAATAAGCCATAAATATTCTTCTGAGAACTGGGCATAATTACCTTCACAAGCTTTGTGACCAATCCAATGGATGCCTTGCGGATATTTTCAACTTTACTCATTATACCATCAGTTAGCAACAAAGGCAAAACCATACCCATTGTTTTTCTAGCCTCTGCCTGCCACTGGCGTAAGAGATACATCACACAACCTCACAGTTAATGAAGAAACGGCACAGCATAATCTGTCACCAGCATTTCTAACGGTTTCCTTTATGTCATCCATGGCCCGCCGGAAAGCAGCTGTCCAAATTCTCCTCAAATGTTTCTCAACCTAAGTTACAAGCACATAAAATCCATAAGACTGAATGTATCATAGCTGTGCACCATAAAGACACTGAAAATAACAAAGGCAAGCTATGACTTTAAAAATGGAATGTCCGAAAAATCAAGTAAACTACGTAAAACAGTGAATTACTAAATTAATCACATGCACACTGTGTAAACATATCCCACATATATTGCAAAATAACAAGTTTAAGAAAAAGAATTGACTGCAATAAAAATGATAAAAACCATCCTTGCACACCAAACAATTCATTCATTAACACCTGTAGAATGACGTACACTAAGGTTCCAAACTTCTCATAATAGATTTGTGTGATAATGTCTTTGCATGACAGTCAGTATCCAAATTTACTAATATGTTAGTATCATATGCCATATGATATGTTGCAGTGTGCACTGTTTCACTTTTTTCCTGTGCCATTGTAGGGAATTTGACAGAGCATTTTTTAGGGGAAAAAAATTGTAGTTATAAAGTAAGGAAGATTATGGCGAAACATGAAAAGTAATATTTTTTGTAGTTTGTGCAGTCAAAATCAGTGATAAGAAAAAATGATTGTTAAAATAGCTTTATCGAAGAAGCAGTTGGCAAAAGTAAAAAGGCTGCAAAAGTTGCTAAACCCAACAGAGCACTAATTTGAATGTCGAGCATTTTGTAATTGTCAAATAGTTGTATAATTTACATTTTTTCCTTCTTTTTGGGCCATGATATAGGGAGGCAACTGTTTTCAAATTGCCAATAAGAATGAGCCTGTCAACAGCTATGACGTAAATTTGGTACGACATATGAGCTATAGGGATAAGTGTGGGAAGATGATGAAGCTCTAGTTGGACATTGTTGATCTTGTACATAGAAAAAGGAAATAGTAAATAATAAATGCGAAAATGTAATACTAAGATAAGATAACCGCTGCAGTCCTCTGTCAGGTCTATGCAATATGCCTTTTAAATCTGTTCTCCTGATACTTTCAGTACAGAGTTTTTCTAGTACGCTGTAATCATCTAGAATTATGGCAAGTTGTGATTTTTGTAATTCCAAGTTGGTTAAAATTGTAAGATAGCCAATTTATTTAGACGCATACGATATATATTCCTCCTAAAATTAGGTAATGTGGGGCCCAATATAAACTACTAGATGCATGAAATATAGAAATATGAGCAATATGTGCCTGATCATGCAAAAACCTCTGTAATGGCAAATATGCCGCAGCCCATTTGGATGCACAAAAGTATGTGCAATTATGTGCTCTGTGCAAGTGCATCAATGCAATATGAGAAAATATATTTTCTGGGTATTGACATTGGTTTAAACATGACTTGTCAAATAGCAATATCATGAAACCATAGTAAGCATATAGTCAATCAGTAACCTGATCAAATTTCCGTCCTTGGATTATGTCTGCGAGAGCAAGACAAGAAGCCTCTCGAGAGCGCCAAAGCCTTGAACCACATTGTATTAAGAGATCATCAAAAATCAGGTCCAAATGTTCATCAATGGTGCTCTTTGTATCTGCCACCAATGACTTCCAGATGTGTTTCATTGCAGCCTGATTCAGTGTAGGATTTCATAAGCAAAGGTAAACATTAGGCTCACGAGTTCCAAGTGACGTATAAGTTCAATTGTGATAGTCACGAGTGTTGGAATAGCCAAGAAATACACACTTAAGGGCACGTGGGTCAAGTTTGTCACGGAGATGAGAATGAACATGAACATAACACACACACCCAAAGACTTTGGGGCAAATATTTAACATGGATGGGATAGTATGAAATTGTGATAACATCCTCAAAGGTGTTTCAAGGTGAAGGATACGAGCTGGCATCCGATTAATCAGAAACACTGCGGTCGTTACAGCCTCAACCCAAAATTGTTTAGGAACGTGCATAGTAAGACATAAAGCTCTAGCTACTTCTAGGATATGTCGATTTTTTCGCTCTGCAATGCCATTTTGTTGAGGTGTGTAGGCACATGTAGTCTGATGAAGGATGCCTTGAGTCGTGAAAAAATTGAGAAGAGATTGATTCACAAACTCGCGGCCATTATCAGAATGAAAAATCTGAACTTTGGTATGGAATTGTGTGAGAATCATTTGTGAAAATTGGGGGATCACATGTATAACATCACTCTTTGACCTTAAGAAGTAAACCCAAGTGACCCTCGTGCAATCATCAATAAATGAAACAAAATATTTATAACCTGAAGGAGATGGAACAGAAAAAGGACCCCATACATCAGTGTGAATACAAGCAAAAGGAACGGGACTTTTATTAAAACTGATTTTAAACGGTACACGATGACTTTTTGCCAAAATACACTTTTCACATCGCATACTAGAACTAGAGATGTCCCGAAACAAATGAGGGAACACGCGTTCTAGATAGGGGAATGAAGGGTGACCTAATCTGCAATGCCACAAAATGATCCTATCTCTAATAGAACCTGTATTAGCAAACTGAGTACCACTACCAACTTTTGTTTGTAACGCTTTTGCTCCTTCCAAAAAATAAAGGCCCCCTCTTTCTCTACCAGTGCCAATCGTCATCTTCGTTCGATTGTCCTGAAACACACAGCAAGTGGAAGAAAAAGTTACTGAACAATCAAGAAGTTTCGTAATTCTACTGATAGAGAGGAGGTTAGTGGAGAGTGTGGGAGCAAATAGAACAGAAGACATAGAGAAGGTAGATGAAAAAGAGACATTTCCAGCTCCGTTAATGGGCACGTGAGTTCCATTCGCAACCTGGACAGACTTAACATGTGTTGGAGTTAATGAGTCAAGATTGGAAGAGGTATGTGTAAAGTGATCAGTTGCTCCAGAATCAATAACCCAATTGTTGTCAACAGTAGATGTTAATGCCAAACCAAAGATACTGCGCCAAGAAGATGGTCGAGCTACATGAGAAGCAATGGACGGAGAGGTGCCAACAAGTGCAGCCTGAGTATGTTTCTTGTTTGCCTTCTCAGGATGTTTTCGTAAGAACCACTCTGGATACCCATTTTTCTTCCAGCATTTGTCAACGGAGTGTCCCGTACCATGACAGAATGAGCAGGTCTCGAGATCGAGGGCTGCCCTTTTTGTCACTAATCTTTGAAATCTCGAGTGAGTTTACGGCCCCATTGTTAGTTGTCTACGCTCTTCTCTACGAACAATTGAAAACACCTCCTCGAGACTTGGCGGGGAAGTACCCAACACCACGGCTCCTCACTTGATCTAAGCTATGATCAAGCCCCCGCAAAAACATATAAACCACGATCTTCACCAGACGCTTGTTCAACTCCTCAATATCATCGGCACACTTCATGCTATTTGGCCTACGATAGTCGAGCTCCATAAATAGAGAGTTCATCTCATTGTAATGTCTGCAATAGGCCGTCCCCCTTGGCGTAATTGAAATGACTTCTTCATGAGCTCAGAATCTGAGATGAATCCGAGACGCCAAGATAGCTTCTTTTCACCGCCTCCCAAACATCTTTAGCCGTGTCACACCGAACAAAGTGGGACACCAAATTTTCGATCATTGAATTTATAATCCAAGACTTAACTTGCATCTTGACCTCCCATTCATCATATCCTGGTCATCTTCACCGCATAACCTTCCTACTGTAATATACCCCTTCATTTTCCTCCCAAAGAATATGCATTTCTAGTATTTTCGACCAAACACGGTAATTTGTTCCATTCAGTTTGATACTAATGGGAGAGGGGGTCTGTTGAATGGTAATCGAAGAAGCTAACTTGTTTTCACCCATTTTTCAACCAGATTTCGAGGCAAACAGCAGTTACAATACAAATAGCAACACAAGAGGTGGGAATAGCTTTCAACCAAGGCAAGAACTCAGTAAACCACGTTCAATCCCAAGTCCCACAATGCAGACAGAAGAATCCCAGCTAGAGCCAACCTTTGGACCCTATTTTGGAGGGCATTTAACCCCTACCCAGCAACGAAAACAAGCAGAGAAGCCTTCCTTACCAGAAAACGAAGAGAACCAGTGGAACCCTAGCTTCGCCGGAGGTTGTACCAGGTCGCCGGAGCTTAACAAGGTCGCCGGAGGTTGTACCAGGTCGCCGGAGCTTTCAACATGGGTTTCTGCCCTAATTTGTAACTTGGTATCAGAGCTGATACTGGGAGATGCGAGTGCGAAGAAGAAGGGAACGTCTGGTCTCGTCGCTGATGACGGAAGATCGCGACACCCAAGGCAAAGGACGAGCTCGCCGCTCTGGTGAAGTCGCCGAGGTGTTCTCCAGCCACTATTGAGGTCGCCGGCATTTGGGTATCTTCCGGCGGAGGTCGACGCCATTGCGGTAGGGTTCGCACTCTCAGTTTTTCCCTAACGCTCTGATACCAAGTTACAAATTAGGGCAGAAACCCATGTTGTTTTCTTTCACTAGACAAAGTCATATACAAGATACAAAAGAGAGTATTTACACTTTAGTCCCTAACTCTATAAGACAATCATATTTAAGTACAAATAAAATAACTATTTATTCAACTCATTGTATTATGAGATCATCAAAAATCAGGTCCAAATGTTCATCAATGGTGCTCTTTGTATCTGCCACCAATGACTTCCAGATGTGTTTCATTGCAGCCTGATTCAGTGTAGGATGTCATAAGCAAAGGTAAACATTAGGCTCACGAGTTCCAAGTGACGTATAAGTTCAATTATCCACTAAGACGAGGACAATTATAAAGGAGTAACCACATTGGAAAAGTTGGCAGCACCGTCACAATATCAGACACTGCAAATTTTTGGGTTAGGACATTAAATAAAAGCTTGAACTGTTGCAAAGGAGACAAATCTAGATATTTAGATCTTATCCTCAACAAGCCAACCTGACCTGCCCACAGTTTCATGGCTGGTGGACAAGCCATGTATACCATCTCGTCTAAAAGCATAAAAAATTGGTGGGCATAAACTTATTTCAACTAAGTTTCAAGCTTAAGAGATTGGGGGCACAAATTTATTTCAACTCTGTTTTCACTTTTCAACAATACGGTTAGAATAATTTTCAAGTGAAAACCAATGATAAAGTATGAAATAAGTCGATTTAAGGTGAGAAGAATATCACTTTATTTGGAGCTGAGAATTTGTACCTGGACATTTTTATCAGGATCATACTGATAGCGGACAAGTCTTGGAATCAACGCACGAAGGTGCGGTCAGAGGGTATCACATGATTGACATCTATTTCCTTATTTTCTCATCACGATTGTACATATATATAGTTTCTTTATTTAGTGAACATTAGCATATAGTAATATTTTCTTCCTTGTATAGAAAGATTTAGGTTTGATTCTTACCTTGTACATTGTACAATTTTATCTATTTAATGAGAAGAAATCCTCAAAGATGAGGCATTCAATCCAATTGACATGGTATCGAGCCAATCTCTTGAGTCTTTCAAACAAAATTTTTTGGTAAATCTTGGTACCTCCTGTTGTGGGATTGTGTCGAACTCTGTTTTTTTTGGCGTTCATTCACGCTAATTTTAGGGTTCCTTAGCCTTTGTATCTCGGCCACGACGTGAGTATTTTGGGTGGAGCAACGATGCCATCGCATTCACCGTCATCGATTCTTCGTTGGAGTTTGATTCGACAAGTCTTTGCTCAACGGTTTCCTCTCCTCAAACTTGTGTGACGATCTCGGCAAGTGTTTCGACATCGTGGAATTGGCCTCTGTTTCACGTGTCTCCCTTTTGAAACAGGTTTTGGGCTTTTACATATTGGGCCTCGTTGGATTGCTTGGTATTATTAGTTGTTAATTCAATTGATTGCACTTACTACTATGTCTTCAGATTCTTTTGTTGTGAAATTCACGGGTAAAAATTATGCTGCCTGGGAATTTCAATTCCGGCTGTTTGTTCTTGGAAAAGAGTTATGGGGTCATATTGATGGGAGTGATGCAGCCCTCTGGTGACAAGTTAACTTCTGGAAAATCAAAGATGCTAGGGTTATGACATGGATTTTGGGATCAGAGATCCTCTTATTGTTCTTAATTTGCGGCCATATAAAACAGCTAAATCTATGTGGGATCATTTAAAGACAGTCTATAATCAAGATAATACGGCTCGTCGTTCTCAATTAGAGTATGAGATTGCTAGTTACACTCAGGGTGATCTCTCCATTCAAGATTATTTTAATGGATTTAATAATCTGGGGGGAATTTACTGATATTATTTATGCCAAGGTACCAGAGGCATCTCTCTCATTGCAGGCAGAAATTCATGCACAAAGCAAGCGTGATCGCTTTAATGAAGTTGCGACTGAGTTTGAAGTCGTCGTTCTAGTTTGATGAACCGTGTTCCTGTGCCATCCTTGGATGTCTGTTTTGGGGAGTTGCTTCGTGAGGAGCAGCGCCTTGCTACCCAGGTGACTATACAGCATGACAAAATGCAGCCCAATGCAGTAGCTTATGTTGCTCAAGGAAAAGGAAAAGGACGAGATATGAGGAATATTCAGTGTTACAGTTGCAAGGAATACGGTCATATTGCTACCAACTGTACAAGGAAATTTTGCAACTCGCAAGAAATCAGGCCATATTATCAAGGAGTGTCCCACTCGTCCTCAAAATCGTCAGGGTACCACCAATGCTTATCAGGCCACTGTGGGATCTTCTTCTACGACTTGTACTGATTCCACTACTCTTACTACTGAGAAGGTACAACAGATGATTATTTCAACATTGTCCGCCTTAGGACTTCAAGGTAAAGGCTCTCTTTCTTCTCCATGGCTACTCGATTCAGGTGCCTCTAATCACATGACTACCTCTTTTGATGCCCTTAGCAATGTGCGCACTTATACTGGATCGAAACATATTCAGATTGCTAATGGTAGTCAGTTACCTATTCATGCTATTGGGGATGTTGACTCCACTGTTAAGGATGTTTTTGTTTCTCCTCAACTTTCTACTAGTCTTATTTCAGTCGGGCAATTAGTTGATAATAATTGTGATGTTCATTTTTCTCGTGATGGTTGTATTGTGCAGGATCAGGTGTCGGGCAAGATACTTGCGAAGGGGCCTAAAGTCGGTCGTTTATTTCCTATGCATTTTTCTATTCCTGCAGTTATTTCACTTGCTTGTAACGTTGTGCACAATCAGAGTGAAATTTGGCACAAACGGTTAGGTCATCCTAATCCTGTTATTTTATCTCATGTAATAAACTCTGGTTTATTGGGCAATAAAAATCAGTTTTCTTTTCCTCTCTCGTTTGATTGTACTACCTGCAAATTAGGTAAAAGCAAGTCTCTTTCTTTTCCTTCAAACAGTGATCATGCTACACACAGTTTTGCTTTAGTTTATAGTGATGTGTGGGGAATTTCTCCTGTTATCTCACATGCCCAATATAAATATTTTGTTACATTCATTGATGATTATACACGATATACCTGGATCTATTTTCTTCGCGCTAAATCTGAAGTCTTCTCTGTTTTTCAACAATTTACTGCATATGTTGAGACTCAATTTTCTTCTCGCATAAAAATTCTAAGGTCTGATTCCGGTGGTGAATACATGTCTCGTGAGTTTCATACCTTTCTTCAACAAAAAGGTATTGTTTCTCAACATTCTTGTCCATATACCCCCCAGCAAAATGGTGTAGCTGAACGAAAAAATCGTCATTTGTTGGATGTTGTCCGTACCCTTTTGCTTCAATCATCCGTTCCTCCTAAATTTTGGGTTGAAGCATTATCGACGGCTGTCTATTTAATTAATCGCTTGCCCTCTAGTGTCTTGAATTTTGAGTCCCCTTACTTTCGTCTATATCATAAGCATCCTCGGTATGGTGACATGCATACTTTTGGTTGTGTTTGTTTTGTTCATTTGCCTCCTCATGAACGTCATAAGTTGTCTTCTCAATCTGTTCGATGTGCCTTTATGGGTTATAGTACTTCTCACAAAGGCTATGTTTGTTATGATCCATGCTCTAATCGATTTCGTATTTCTCGCCATGTTGTGTTTTTTGAGAATCAGTCCTTCTTTCCTATTCATGATGCTCCTTTACCTGAGATAAGTGTTCTGCCCACTTTTGATGACTTGCATTCTTCTATTGATCGCTTCAAACCTGGGTTTGTATATAACAGAAGACGACCTACTTTGCCCCTTCATGAGCCTCGTCCGTCATCTGAGCCTGGGCCAACTGAAACATCTACGAATGATCCGACTCCTACCACTCCTCGCCGTTCAACCCGTGTGAGACGCCCGCCGGATCGGTATGGTTACTCTCCTACCGCTCTTCATGTTACTCTATCTTCCATTCCCATTCCCCCAAGTTATTTTGAGGCTGCTAAACATGAATGTTGGCGTATGGCAATGGCCGAGGAACTTCAGGCACTCCAGGATAATCATACATGGGATGTGGTTTCTTGTCCTGCTCAAATAAAACCAATTGGGTGCAAATGGGTCTATTCTGTAAAGTTGCGTTCTGATGGGACTCTGGATCGATATAAGGCACGGTTGGTTGCTCTTGGCAACAGGCAAGAATATGGGGTGGACTATGAAGAGACCTTTGCTCCAGTTGCCAAAATGACTACAGTGCGACTTGTCTTATCTGTTGCTGCATCTCATGGGTGGTCTCTTCATCAGATGGACGTTAAAAATGCTTTTCTTCATGGTGATCTCAAAGAAGACATCTATATGACCCTTCCCCCTGGTTTGTCATCTTCTACCTCTTCACAAGTTTGTAAATTACGGCGCTCCTTGTATGGGCTAAAACAAGCTCCTCGGGCCTGGTTTGATAAATTTCGGTCCACCTTGCTTCAATTTTCCTTTCAACAGAGTGCATATGATTCTTCTCTCTTCTTCTGCACTACATCTTTTGGCATTGTTCTTCTCTTGGTTTATGTGGACGACATTGTTATTACTGGCTCGAACACCGCCTCCATCACTCAACTACAGCAGCATCTTCAAGCCTCCTTTTATATGAAGGACCTTGGTACTCTTACTTACTTCTTAGGCTTGGAAGTGCATACTGATTCCTCGGGACTTTTCTTGAATCAGCACAAGTATACTCAAGACCTTATTACTTTGGCTGGTCTTCAGGATGCTTCTTCTGTTGATACTCCTCTAGAAGTAAACACAAAGTATCGTCGTGCAGAGGGTGAACTCCTTTCTGATCCTACTATGTATCGCCAATTAGTTGGGAGCTTAAACTATTTGACAATTACTCGTCCGGATATATCTTTTGCAGTCCAACAGGTTAGCCAGTTCATGCAGGCTCCCCGTCACCTACACTTAGCGGCTGTTCGCCGTATCATTCGTTATCTTATGGGTTCTCCCAGTCATGGTCTCTTCTTCCCTGCGAGGACTCCTCTTGAGCTTACAGCATACAGTGATGCTGATTGGGCAGGATGTCCGGATACGCGACGGTCGGTTACAGGTTGGTGTATGTTTCTTGGTGCCTCTTTGATATCCTGGAAAAGCAAGAAACAGGATCGTGTTTCCAAATCTTCCACTGAATCCGAATATCGTGCCATGTCCGCTGCTTGTTCTGAGATCGTTTGGCTTCGCGGTCTCCTTGCTGAGATTGGTTTTGCTCAGCCCACTCCTACTCCTCTCCACGCTGATAACACCAGTGCCATTCAGATTGCCGCCAACCCTGTCTTTCATGAACGTACAAAACACATAGAGGTGGATTGTCACTCTATTCGAGAAGTATTGGACAATCGTATCATTTCTCTTCCTCATATTTCTAGTGATCTCCAGATTGCCGATGTATTTACAAAGGCTCTGACCCGACAGCGTCATCAGTTTCTTGTGGGGAAATTGATGCTTCTTGATCAACCAGCATCAATTTGAGGGGGGGTATCACATGATTGACATCTATTTCCTTATTTTCTCATCACTGATTGTACATATATATAGTTTCTTTATTTAGTGAACATTAGCATATAGTAATATTTTCTTCCTTGTATAGAAAGATTTAGGTTTGATTCTTACCTTGTACATTGTACAATTTTATCTATTTAATGAGAAGAAATCCTCAAAGATGAGGCATTCAATCCAATTGACAGTAGGGCATCTCCTCGAAGCTTGGCTATCTTAGAAAACCCAAAAGCGGACCTCTTTTGAATTAAGAGAAGCCTGATAATTAGCTAAATCCATGAACTTATAAATTAAATCCGGTTGTCCCATCTCATTGGCTAAGTTGCAGCTCCTTATAAGTGCTTAATTTTCCTCCATGGGACTTTCACCAAATGAACCCTCTTGAAACACTTCAGATTCACAACAAGCTGGAATATCGATAAAGTCAAATGGGAAATTTAGAAAGAGAACATTGTGAAGCTAAGGAAGTAAAAACAGGCAGGAAACATTAATACTGACCTTAACAAATTCTCTTCCTCTTCCCTGATCCAGTTAGAGTTCCAACAAGTGCATTAACTAAGTTTTTCTTCATGGAATCATCACCTAGTTCATACACAATACTAAGGCCCCGAGATGCTAGCTCTTGTGTAAGTTCATTCGCCGCTAAGAAGATGTGAGAATGCTTCCTGCATGCATTCGAATGGTTTAGTATGAGTCTTCATCATATAAAGGGTGTTTCTTCAATCACATTTTTGCTACCAAGTTTAATGTAGTCATTGTCAAGGACCATCCATACCTCACAAACACAAAAATCAGAATCCATAAGTTGTATAGTATGTTAGCAACTTAGACAAGCTTATATTTGTTGTTCTGAAATTCGCTTATCCCCTTCCTGGTGTGTTAGAAGTAACTACAAGAGAAAACTTGAACCCGGTGAGTACATAATGTAAGCCACAGGTTACTAAAATGTACATTAAAGCAGCTTGGTGGAGTTCTTTTAAGGTGCAACGATTCAAACAACCACCTTTCAACTCCTCTTACAAGGATTAAGGCCCACTAGATCTTCAAAATCATTCTATTCATATCATCGAATCCTTCAACAAAGAAGTTGTCTCACTGCATGCTTGCTCTTTAACTCATTAACACATGACACATAGAAAGACACTAAAGCATAATTCCACACTGCAAGATTGAGCCTTCCTTAATGATTGAAAGAGAAAGTGAATTGAAATCTAGACCTCGTTATGCATTTCAAAAAACAATTGAATAGAAATCTAGACCTCATTATGCATTTCAAAAACAATCTCCCTCAAATCACCTACAAACAAAGCAGAACCAGTACTAATTTCAGTATAAAATCAAGCTACTTCTGTGACACCTAAATATACAAATATTGCACACGACACATCTGCTTCCTTATAGTCCCCATTCATATCACCAATAACTCTAAAAGGATAGTAAGCACATGAATTTCCATCACATTTATTTTTCATATGGAGTGTCGAAACATAGTCATGTGTCATAAGTCCAGTAAATGTTTTTAGTTTCTAAAGACGCAGCTACTCAGAATGGGAAGGAGAAAGATAAATGCAAGATCATTAAAGTCAAGAATCAAGACTAATTGCTATCTTGTAGTAACCCAGGTCAAGAGTTAGTTAACAATTTGCAAAAATAGTATAACAATGATAGTTAGAAGTATCCCGTAAACATCACTTTGAACACATACCGTCCCTGAGGAGAAACCTGGATATCCTAAGCAATTGTTGGATAGCCGAAAGTGATGGCCGCAATATATTGTGAGTGACAAGAGCTGATAGTTCCCAAAGACAATGCTCCTCTTTTCTCATTCAGATAAAAGGACATCAAATAGCTTTCTGGTAATAGAATCCGTTATTGTAATGTGGTGATTTTCATTGCTATCGTTGTCCATGAAGCAAAGAACTCGACGAGATGGGGACAGTTAGCCCATTAGAAAGTTAGAACTCATGGACAGTGAAGTATAATTAGTTTTGAGAATCATATCAGAGTCACAGAACACCACCATAAAAATGAAAGGGCCTCTCCAAAGATCAAACAAAGATATCTTCAACCTATTCAAATTTAGTAGTAGGTAGAAATATATAATTGAGGTTAAGCTTGTAATTATCTTCAATACAACCTAGAAAGAACTTGCTTCTACAGAAAAAACTCAAAAACAAATATATAAGGGTCGGAAAACTAATAAGACAATAATGCTCAGACTAGAGAAGAGGGTTTCCCACTCCCTTTGACCGGCTAAGAGAGAAAATTAGATCAAGAGCAATATTTAAATGTGACGATGATGATTCTTTCACACACATATGGCCCAACGCAATTACAGTTATTTGGACAGCTTTGATATCGTCACTAAGGAGCAACTTGCTTAATTTCTCTTTCAAGAGAGTCCAAATAGACACTGCAGTTGACAACCAAGAAAATGGTATCATTCCCTAACGTAACTTGCATTACCATGGAAGCTAATGGAACTTGAATCATCTCATGAGTTCTCAACAGCTATATAAAGGTGTCACCTGAAGTAGATCCATTAAGAAGCGGAGGCGGGGAATGGCAGAGTCCAATATTGTCAAACTAAATAGATTCAATTTAACTCGATGCTCTTCATTGAGATATCAACCTCTTTAAATAGAGTTACAACATACACAACTCAAAACCCTAATGTACAATGGGCCTAATTAATGGGCCTAAATAATAACTAATAGTATATGGGCTCTAATTACAACTAAAGCTCTAATTACAACTAATATACAAGTAGTCAAATATCGTAACATCCCCCCTCAAATTGATGCGGGAGGGTCCGAAAGCATCAATTTGCCCACTAAGAACTGATGACGCTCACGAGATAATGCTTTGGTGAATACATCACCGCTTGTAACTCCGTGGTGATGTGAGGAAGATTGATCACATGGTGATCAAATGCTTCACTGCAGGATAGAATGACAATCAACCTCAATATGTTTTGTACGCTCATGGAAAACAGGATTCTCTGCAATTTGAATGGCACTAGTGTTGTCGGCATGTAGTGGAGTGGAAGAAGATTGAGGAATACCAAGCTCGCCTAACAAACCACGAAGCCACACAATCTCGAACAGGCTAAGGACATGGCACTGCAGATTTGATTCAAAGAGAGGATTTAGAAACCCGATCTTGTTTCTTACTTTTCCAAGAGATGAGAGCATCCCCGTAAATATACACCATCCTCGTAATAGACCGACGCCAGATTCTGAACAAACAGCCCAATCGGCATCACTATAACCCACCAATCGTAATGGATTCATCTTAGGGAAAAATAACCCACGGCCAGAAGTACCCTTAAGATAACGAAGAATACGGCGAACAGCTGCCAAATGAGAATGCCGAGGGGCCTTCATAAATTGACTGACTTGCTGAACGGCAAAAGAAATATCAGGTCGCGTGATAGTCAAATAATTCAAACTCCCCACAAGTTGTCGATATAACAAGGGATCTGGTAACAATTCACCATCTTCTTGACAAAGTTTCAAATTCACTTCCATTGGTGTAAGAACAGGATTCCCAGACTGGAGACCAGCTAAAGTGAGAATATCTTGGGTGTATTTGTGTTGATGCAGGAGAATACCAGTGGAAGACGAATGAATTTCAAGACCAAGAAAGTACTGAAGGGAGCCAAGATCTTTCATGTGGAAAGAGGACTGAAGATGCTGCTGGAGTTTGCTAATTGTTTGAACATCAGATCCGGTAATGACAATGTCATCCACATAAACTAAGAGCAAAGACTATCCCTCAGAGGAGTCTTCTTGAGAAAAAGAGAGGAATCATATTGACTCGAGTGAAGTGAAAACCGAGAAGTGTAGCACGAAATTTCTCAAACCAAGCACTGGTGCCTGTTTTAATCCGTATAGAGAGCGTTTTAAGCGACAAACTTCACTCGATTGTGTAAGAAATAGCCCAGGGGGTGGGACCATATAAATCTCTTCCTTTAGATCCCCATGTAAGAAGGCATTCTTTACATCCATATGATGCAATGACCAACCTTTGGAAGCAGAAATGGCCAAAACAAATCGAATCATAGTCATCTTAGCAACCTGAGCAAAAAGTCTCTTCATAATCAAGTCCATATTCTTGGCAATTGCCAAGTGCCACCAACCGAGCTTTATATCTATCAATAGTTCCATCGTGAACGGAGTTTGACTCAGATACACCCACTTACAACCGATGAGTTTGACCCCTTCAGGGCGAGGACTATATCCAGTGTGATTCTCCGTAAGCGCTCAAGTTCGCTCTTTCATAGCTTGTCGCCAACAAAGCCCGACCGGTACTCGTGAATAAGACTTAGGAATAACAAGAGTATCCGTGAGTAGCCTGATTAGCGCGATGAGAGAATCCATACCGATCCGGTGGTCGGATATACGAGTCGCCCTCCGTGGTGCATGTGAACGAGAATCGCATACTCGGTTCAGATCCTGGAAGGGGCGCTGGTACCCGAGGAGGACGTCTTTGATACACTATTCCTTTCCAACGATCGGTTGTAGAAGTATCATGATCAAACGTAGGAAGGGAAGTAATCTCATATGGTGGGGAATAGAGGACTGGAAGAAATACCGAAGTTTCAAAGAAAATAACATTACGAGAGATCTGAAGTTTATTAGCAAAGCAGAATCATAACATATATATCCCTTATGAGAAGTACTGCATCTCGAGAAAAGCGCATCGTGCCGTTTGAGCGATGAGTTTGTTTGCTCGTAGAGGAGGTAAGTGAACAAAGCAGACACAACCAAAAATACGAAGAGAATTATAGTCGAATGACACCTAACAAACGATAATATGGAGAGTCAAATTGAAGAACTTGAGAAGGCAACCGATTAATCGATAGACCGATGTAGACAACGCTCGACCCGAACGAGAAGGAGCAGATGATTCGATCATGAGAGTACGAACTACATCTAAGAGGTGTCGATTCTTACGCTCGCTACTCCATTTTGTTGTGGAGAATATGGACAAGATCGTTGAGACAAAATACCCATAGACGTGAGAAAATTGTGAAACTTCGATAGACATGTATTCCCCTAATCGGATCGTAAGATCTTAATCTGAAGCGTAAAATTGAGTTTGAACAAGTGCAAGAAATTCTCGAAATTTGGAGAACACTTGATTTAGATCGTAGAAAATATATCCAAGTGAAACGACTATAATCATCAATAAAAGTCACAAAATACTTATATTGAGCATGTGAAATAACAGACTAATACCCCCAAACATCGGTATGCACAATCTCAAAACATGCGTACACGACTCCCATGAGAAGGAAATGGTAAACATTTACTTTTACCCAACTTACAAGTAGTGCAACCAGAACATATATCAGAAAATGAAATTTTATTGCCCAATTGACCAGTTTTGACAAGATGAGATAAAACAACTTGATTGGGATGGCCTAATTTCTTATGCCAAACATCACTATTGCTAATAACAGCAGAACAACCTATTGAATTAAAACCAGAATTAACTGAATTGGAACTGGAATTAGAAATGGAGAATTGAAGAGGAAACAGACGTCCAACTTTAGGCCCCTTCATGATCACCTTCCCCGATGTTTGATCCTGCACACAACAACCATTACGATCAAAGTGAATTTTGCAATTATTATCCACCAATTGTCCAACAGAAATTAAATTTGAAGATAATCGTGGCGAAACGAGGACATTATCAAAGGTATTCCCAAGAGACCCGATAGCAGTAATAGGAATAGTATTACCATTTGCTATTTGAATATGCTGATTACCCGTATACTTACGAATATCACGCAAAATAGCAGGATTTCCTGTCATATGATTTGAAGCTGCTGAATCAACCAACCAAGGGGAAGTACGAGAATGATTCGTACCTTGGATACTAAAAGCAGATAAGGCAGAGACAATCATCTGTTGGACCATTTCTTGAGTCAAAGGAGATGGGCGGTTTGGGTGGAACATTTCGCTGCGGTGCATCTTAAAGAGTAACATCTGCAAGATTAGACTGAATGACAGAATTAGAACTCTGCCCTTGTCTATTTTGAGGCCGGATTCGACAATCTTTGATGAGATGCCCCTCTTTCTTACAGTAATTACAGAACTTCTTAGTGCAGTGTCTTGCAATGTGCCCAAACTCCTTACAGCGATAGCATTGTATCTGTACATCGGTTTTTCCTTTGGCTTGAGCAGCATAAGCAACATTCATCAGCTCAGTGGGGGCAGAGTCTTGATTAAGATCGACGAGTTGCTAAACGCTGTTCTTCACGCAATAGTGCACTTAAACAAGTGTCTAAGGACGGTATAGGATGGCGATTAATTAACCCACCACGTGCAGTTTCAAACTCTGGGCGAAGCTTCATCAGAAATTGGTCTCTCTCGCTGTCATCATGAATTTTCTTTAAAGATTCTAATGCCTCCTGTGGAACCATGGAAGAAACAATTCCAGAATATTCACTCCAAAGATTCCGAAATCCAGAATAAAACTGCTGAATAGTGAGATTGCCTTATCGATAATTAGAAATATCTAACTCCAACTGATATTTTCTAGCAGTATTATCCTGATAATAGACGCGCCGAATATAATCCCACATCTCCTTGCAGGTTGCAAAAGGTCGCAGATCATTTATCATATATGGTTCAATTGAACCAAGCAACCAAGTTATAATCTGTGCATCCTTAATCACCCACTGAGCACGCTCCTTAGGATCTCAGAGGAGCCTTCGTAGTACCATCTAAGTGACCCCATAAATCTTTTCCTTTAACATACATTGAGAATTGAAATTCCCAAATACTATAATTCTTCCCGTTAAAACGAACAATCGAAATCTTGTCTTCAGCCATTTATGTGAAATCGAAAAAAATATCGATGAACGATTACTCGATGAAAGCAGTCACGCGATGAAGCGATTCCGATGAGCAGTCTGCGCGATGAGCGGTACTCGATGAGCGGTCTTGCGATGAAACGGTATCTCGATGAGCGGTCGCGATGAGCGGTAACTCAGATGAGCGGTCTTGCGATGAACAAGAACTCCGATGAACAAGTGCACGATCGTAAAATCGATCAATTCCTAGAACCTGGCTCTGATACCATGTCAAACTGAATAGATTCAATTTAATTCGATGCTCTTCATTGAGATATCAACCTCTTTAAATAGAGTTACAACATACACAACTCAAAACCCTAATGTACAATGGGCCTAATTAATGGGCCTAAATAATAACTAATAGTATATGGGCTCTAATTACAACTAAAGCTCTAATTACAACTAATATACAAGTAGTCAAATATCGTAACAAATATGACCCAGGGCTTGCATTGCCACAGTAGCTAATGCATCAGTCTCTGAAGTAATGACATCAACCAAACATTTTAAAAGACGTTGACTCTGGGACTTTGAGATCTGTCAAAGATTTAGGATATAAACAAGGTCATGATGGAGAAATTTACAGTTCAAGCACAAAATATTCTTCTGTGGAGTTAGTGCCAGTGGCTGGACATGAATTTATACATACACAAAACATGCACTTAAATACGAGATCACCCTCCACATTGTAACCAAATTCACAGAGCATGAAACACCTATTGAAGACTTAATGCACTCATATTTAAGGGGAACTGGTTTTTTTTTCTTCTCTAGGAGAAAATGTTTTTGACAAGTCGTTGAAAAGTAAAAGATATTATATGTCCCACTGGATATGCGTTTGAAAATGAGATTTGGAAAATTGGGTTTTTGTTTCAGGCAGTGGTATTGATACGCCTCCAATAAAATTCACATACACCAGACAGAGAGAAAGTTCCAATGGACCAACAAGCTGGGGCCTTACACGGATAGGCGAACCCACCCATGTGATTCTGTTTGAAGGTGGTAATAACTTGGAATATTCCATAAACAGTGGCGCTGTTTAAGAAGAGAAGGGAAAAGCAAGTTGAATTTAGAAATTGGCAGGAGAGAAGATACCCAACCTCCCAAAAGTGGGGAATCCCACTTTCGTTCCCTTTTTTCATTCTATTGGGTACAACACAATAAGGAAAATCTAGAAATACATTCCGGTTATTGTCATTTTACTGGAGTCATTGGTCATTTACAGTCAACTAATACAATGGAGTCTATTCTGTCCAAAATTCTTCCAATCACATACAATACATCTTCATTAGCTTTGGGTGTTTTCAGATGTCTGAATCATCTCTGAAGAGATTACATACACTGAGCATAAATAGTGATTGTACCTGTCACATGAACTTAGAGAACTACCTATATACATTCACATATATGATAAATAGTACTCATACTATAGATGCATAAATCAAATTTTCTGTTCTCTCACTTTTTTTTTGATAATAAACAGGAGAATTTTATTATAAAAATAAAACGATTACAAAAAGAAAGTGGATAAGTCATCCACCAACACAAGCCGAAGCAACAACAATCAATCAACACCCAAACATGAGCGCCTATGCGTTACTCAATCCTATAGTACAAAGATGACTAAAAGGGTCTAAACGAAATAAGAAATTGTCTATTTCACCAAAGATCCCTGCTGCTCTAGCCCAAAGCCCTGCAGAAAACAAAATGCTATCCCAAATATCATCAACGGATCGCTCCAAATTGTCGAAAATCCTTTTATTTCGCTCGCTCCAAATTTTCTGTTCTCTCACTTATAAAAGAAAAATACTTACATTAGGTGTCGTTAACATGCAATTTGCAGTTACATATCCCAAAGCACAAAGTAGCCCATGCTGCATTTCAAACCTAAAGATTGCCAAAGATCAGAGCCATAGCAACAGAAACAATATTAAACATCAAAGCCACTCCTAAAGGTAACAGTCTTACTAACAAACCTCAATTTTTGTGTTCCAGCAACTGAAGAAACTAACTCATCCGTAATTTGAGATAAAGCAGGGACCAGAAGCACAGCAGAAGCTATTCCAAGTAAACGTATACAGATTCACGGGTGCTGATATCTAGGTGACCCAAAAATTGTTTAAGCCACGGAACTTTTTCTGAATAGCGGAATGGTATCATCTATCATCAAAAAAGCAGAAAAGGAAAATGAGGATATCAGAAAATTGAAGGAATAGAAAACAAAAGGAATAAGACAGAAATTTAGAAATGTCTCATCTTTCTTCAAAATCCATGTAAATGTACCTGGGGAAAATGGGATCCAACTGCAATTAGTGCTTTGGAAGCTGAAGCATGCAACTCAATAGAACCTTCATAAGCCATGGCATGTTCCAAAAGTAAACACAGTCTTTCAACCCAATTTGAAAACTCAGAATCTTCATCCAAGTTGGTTTGCCGAACATCTGCCTCAAAGCACTTCAACAAAAACTTGATCATAGCCTCATAAGTCTTAGATGGGAAAATAAGCTTAACGTCTCCTATTTGACTAAAATCGGAAACAGCTGGCTGCTGTTCAAGAATATAACCAAGCATGTCTGCAAATCTGGGATATTTGTTAGGGATGTGTTTAGACAAAGTCTTTCGCTGATCTTCCCCAGGAAACAAACCTTCTAGCGCCATTTCCCTGTGAACACACTTCAAATCAGAAAAACTGTAACTGCAGAATAACAACAGCATGAGAAGTTCTGCAGACACAACAGCTAGACTGTAATGTGTACTTGGATGGTAACATACATTCCTTTTCATTCTCAATTCTAGCATGTTCACTTCTCTCTCTAGCATCCTTTGGGCCTCAGGGATGATTATATAGGAACGCAAGTTTTTATTTATTTATTTATTTATTTTTAATTTTAAATAAGAAACTGGACTTTTATTAAAAATAAACACTTCAAGATTGTATGACAAAACAGGTGGATGAATCTTCCACCTGTACAGATGAAAATACATGTGCGCAAGACTAAAAAATAGCCTCAGAAACGTAGTGTATGCTAGAATCCATAGTACAAAGAAAACTAGAGGGATATAAATGAAACAAGTAATTCTCTACTTTGATAAAAGTCCCAGCTCCTCTGGCCATAGGTTTGTGAGGAAAATTATCCTCTAGAGGCCGCTCTCGATTATTGAAAATCCTTCTATTTCTCTCCTTCCAAATTACCCAAGCAGCAGCCAACACAATTACCTTCCATAACTCCTTTTCGTGCTTCCTATCTCCCACAAAAGACCATTTGATGAGGATGAGATCTACCCATTTTTTGGTAAAGGAATCAATTCTCCAAACATGCACAGTATTTTTCTAGCAAACTCACAACTAATTAAAAACATGATCAATATTCTCATTTTCCTTCTTACACATTATGCAATATGAGGAGGATAAGTAAAAAGAAGGCCCCTTCAATTGTAACAAATCACAAGTTTACTTTTCCCAAAACAACCAACCAAGTATGTCATAATAAGTTAAAAAACTAAATAGAAAAAGGAAATCTGTCATTTCTTGCCAACACCTGAATCATTTAACACCAGGACTACTGAGTACGTACAGTGCCTTCAGCCTTTTAAAATATACAGCCTACATCGATGCCAGGAAGTAAGAACTTGACAATGTAAGAAAGGGTACTAGAGATGTTGACAACAGAATCATTTATAGTTTACATGCTTTATGATACGTGCAGAGGACAAATTTCACCAGTCTAATCATTAAGGATATTTACAAAACAATAAAACTATTTTGTGTAAAACATTCAGCACAAAAGTGCTGAAAGGAAAACAGAGCAGTTATTCCTAAAGTAGAGCTCATCTAACCCCCCGAAATCTCAGGAAGGATATTCACAAATTGCAATCTACTGAAAAACAGGACATTGGACACTTCTTTAAGGTAATAACTACCTGATGTCCAATTTTGAATCTGCAGCTCCAAGCATACAAACAAATCGGCCAGGACAATGACCCCAAGTCAAACAAGGATGTCGCCCATCTCAAAGCACAAAAACGTACTTCGCTTTGCTCCTTGCACGTAAAAGGATGAAAAATATGAGTAGACAAGATAATATGTTTCATAAATCAATTAAACACATGGTATTCAGAAGGGCATGAGTGTGTACCACTTGAGAATTTTTCAACAGGAGCAATTCCAAGTCCTTCAACACCTGTGAGGGTGCATCCTGAGACTCAGAGCAAGTGATCATCAGAACATAAGTCAAAATGCAAAATCACGATAAAATGTTAACACTTCATATAATGATATAAATACTACCTTGTATGCAACAGCGAGAAAATTAGTTGCTTCTTGAACAATCAAGCGGAGATGTTGTGACTCAAAATTTAGAGCGTCAAAAAGCCGAGCAGCCACATCAACTTTATCCCTGACGAGGTGAGCACCAACAGAAAGATGAGAAGTGATAGAAACAGACAATGATACAGAAAAAGTGGACTGCTAAACCATAAAAGGTTACCTAAAAAGTTGAGGCATGCGCTGTGCAAGTAATCCAATTGCTTGAAAACAGAAAATTTTAGTATCCCTGGCAATAGCATCTAGAAAGATACATGTAGAATGGGATGAATATGACAGGTTGGTAAAATTGTCATTCAAGGCCTCCATGTAAGGCAATATTAAGCCAGGGTGTTACAGATAAATGCACCTGATTCTGGAGAAGAGTGATTATCTAAAGTTTTCAGAATTCCAGTCAGTATAAGAGGGCCCATGAGCTTCAACTGATCCATTCTAGCCTACACGTGAATCACAGAACAAACACGGTGACAAAGGCATTAAGCTACCTGCCGACTATACTTTATTATTAACATGAAAAAAGAAGTGCATGGGTACAAACTAATGCAAATATAACAAAACAGTTCAGTTTATGAGAATTCAATGAGAAGGTTAGCTATTGAAAAACAGAAACATATAACTTCACTATTGACCATAACTATCAAAAGTACATAAATTCTCATATTAAAGGTGAAACATGCCTTTAGTAATAGCACAGGTGAGACACATAACCATCTTTATGGGTGAGGCCCATACTGCATATGACAGACATATTACACATACACAGAATTTATCCAATTTAGTGGAAAGAATAAAATAAACTGTATCCATTCTTAAAAAATATATATATTTCGTCCTTTATTGATCATGGATATACTCTTTCAGCGGTATCATACATTTAATCACAAATTTTAGATTTTGTACTGATACTTCATAACTTTCAGAGTGAGGCCCATATTGCACATGACATACCTATTACATTTATGCACAGAGTTAAGGGGCGAATCCGGGAGCTTATAGTCCATTGTGCCAACAATTAATGTTATTAGGTCACATTATTTTAAAAAAAAAAATTCTAAACTTTCTTGATATTTTTTTCAAAAAGTGGGGTGGGTCATGGCCTAGTTTGGCCCACACCCCTAGCTACGCTCAGCCTCTTCACTTAAATACCGAAAATGTATACATATATATATATATATATATAGTTCAAAAGAAAAATATAAATTCCACCCAATATTCACCATTGATATGCACTTTTTGCAGTAGCATATATTTAATCAGACATTGAAGAATTTATGTTAATGCTATATGAATGACCAATTAACAGATCAATACCAATTTGGGATGTCAAACTTTTTGCAAATCCAAACCCCACATGAGATATAAATTTGATGAGAAATCAAAATCTAAGCTAGATTAGGTTTGTAACTCATTACTTTGTATAAGTTAGTTATCAACCAACAACTGACGACGAAATCATGTGCCAAAGAAATTTATTTCATAGGGAGCTAGAGAAAAGGGATAGAGAAATTATTTGAACAAATTATTAGGGGAATACATATTATGGATCATGATAATAGGTCAAACTTCAGTGATGGTCCCCAAAAGGATAGAGGTTGAAAACAATAAAAGATGTAAAATGCAACAGGTTGTCAATATCAGTGTATTCAAGCATATATGGCGAATTTGCCATAACAGTTTCCTTAATTACACGGAGTAAAAACATGATATTGGTAATTTTTGTGTTTTTGAATATGCTACATTTCTAGTCCATCAGTTCTAGACTACAATATCCTAGATCACCTAAGCCAGTTTAACAAATTAATTGATCTAGGGCTTGTTCAAGAAAACTTTTTTGAGAACAACAGTAACGTTTTAATTATTTTTGGCAAAAGAGTGTGATTAAAAACTAAAGTTTCTAGAGAAACGTGTAAAGCAATTTTTCATAAAGAATGTGTGGTAAAAAATAAGAATAATAAAAAAAAATTTAAATTCGAATGGGCTACAACTAGGCACTAGGCAGACTAAAAAAATTAATAAATAAATAAAGATTCCATTGATTCGGGGACTGCCTGAGACAAATATGAAAACATTATATGAATCCAGAATGACAGAATATAACGTAGTTAAGAATCAAAAATAGAAGAAAATTGTTGAAGGATTTTACGCATACAAATGTTAACATTCCTTGAACCACGAGTAAAAAATAAGCAGAATTGGAAGAAAAATTAAAATGATAGACTAGCACTAAAATGGTGTACTCGGTTCTTGACAACCACATATAAAGTAAGACACAAGCTACTTACATGTTTGAAGACCCACACAGTAAACTCCATTCCCAATTGCTTCAACCTGGAGGTGGTATCAATTCCTAGAAGTAAGAGGCAAAAAGCTTTAACCAAATTTTCAATTCAAGAAGCGAACAGTTAAGTTTAAGGAACCAAAGACAAGCAAAGGCCAAATTTTGATCTAAAAGATACTAAGGGTGTGTTTGATTGTAACAATTTACATGTAAAATGTCAAATCGTGGAAAATATTTTCCTGCTTTTGTTGTTTGATTGCAAAATGTAAAATACATTTGTTTCTGACAGTACAATTACTTCATGCACCATTGGCCAAATGCATGTAAAATATTTTTCCTATGGATTTAGGTGGGAAAACATTTTACATGTAAAATACTTTTCATGTAAAATGCTTTCTTCCAATCAAACACACCCTAAGATTAAACTGTTTCTATCAATTAGCAATGCTGCATTAAAATTTTATTACAGTGATAGAATATGTAACATCTTCATAATCTTGACAACAAAAGAATCAAATTTAAGCCATTCAAAGAGCTGCAACTTAAAATCCTGACACAAGCTCTACTATGCCATATAACTACACTAATAGTTCTACTCAGACTTAGTGTCAACAAACTCGACCTCAGTCAAAAGATCTCAATTGGGTCAAGTTGGATATCTGGTATTTTGATGTGAGCTTTTGCTTTGATGTTCATTAGGTTGTTGAGTTATGTATTTACTTAAGAAATAAAAAATTTTAAGCACGTTCACTATCATAACCCAAAATGTAGAATATGGATAACCATCTCACTTTAGGCCTGTCCGGCTTCATTGAAAATTTTTTTTTCAACTTTTTCCAACTTTTTTCTACATTATTTCTCTCTCCAAATCAATCACATCCACATATCTCATTACATCCACAAATTTCAACCACTCAACTCCACTCATTCTCTCTCCTCTTTTACATTAAAACACTTTAAATCTCTTTCCAAGCGGGTCTTTTAAAGCTTATACTTATATATAGAGAGGGGCCGCATTAACTTAGCTTTCAACATGGAGCTGACAATGGTACAATATTAACTATTTCATATAAAGGCTTAAATGCAATTACTTATATAAATGTTGTACTTGGCAGTTATATCACAGATGGTGCAACTTGAACAACCCTTTCCAACTCAACTTTCAATTCTTTTAAATCAATAACAGGTACTTTCTTCATTTCGACACTACATCCAAGGTGATGTGATTTCAATCCCAAGAGTCCAATATCCTCTAAAATTCCCCTCAACCTTTACCAAAGACAATGTCTATCTAATCCGTATCGAATTCCACCACCAAATACATCATTGGAGGATTCATTGAGAGCGTTTCTACATTGCCCGGCATCCGGCATCAAATGACCATCGACCTTAACAGATAAACCATTCTTTTAGCAAGTCGTTAAGGAAGAGACACCCACGGGAAATCATTTTGGCAAATCATCCAAGCATTAGTATTTAATACCCCAAAAAGAAAAAGACTATTTCCAATACCCTGCACATACAAAACATATACAAATATAGTCCTGTTATCCTGATATAATTTATATCCACCAAAAACAGAGCTCTTAAATTCAGCATTTAAAAGGGGAAAAATCCTTCTTCCACATCTCAATTCTGAACAGCCTATAAAGCTCTAAATTCTGAAAATTTAAGACCAGGGGAGAAGTGGGCTGAAGTCCTATGGAAGAGCCTTGTTCCATCAAGAATTAAGGTGTTTGGATGGCTGTTGATGATCGGCAAACTTAACGTACATGAAAACTTACAAAAGAGACAACCCTACATTTCTATGTCTCCCGGATGGTGTGTTTGTTGTAAAAGAAATGGCGAAACAGTATCTCATCTCTTTTTGGAATGTACTATGGCACAGAAGTTGTGGACAAAGCTCCTCTGTGAGTTTGGAGTCCAATGGTGTATGCCCCAATATTGCAAACAGCTATTGGTATGCAAAATGGCAGGCGATAAGAGAATTTCGAATTTGTGGGCTGCATCAGTTATAGCGGTGTTTTGGGCTGTGTGGTTAGAGAGAAATAGAAGAATTTTCGAAGAAAGAGAAGAAACAATTGAAAGAATATGGGAGAAGATCAAGTTCTGGATAGCATCATGGTTCCACAACACCAAAGATTTTGAGGGGCTATCATTTCTAGATTTTAGCAGGGAATGGATTTCCTTCTTGTATTAGTCAAAATTGATTGTAATAGGAGACATGTTGTAGATCTGTTAGGATCTCTTCTTTTGTTCTTTTGTCTTAGATGCAAATGTACCTCATAATTTGTAAGTATATGGTAAGAAAGAGGATAGAACAAACGAGAGAAATATAAAGAATTCTTTTCTATTGATTTCACCAAACATACACTACAATGATATGAATTTATACAATTGGAAAATAATAAAAAAGGAAAGAAAATATTTTCAGAATAAAATCATAGTCAATCAATACCCTAATTATACAAGCAATTTTTGGGAAGTGTTGATACTCCCCCTCAAGTTGGATCATAGATATCGATAAGATCCAACTTGTAAACAAAGTTCTCAAAAATTGCTCGAGGTAGTCCCTTTGTAAAGATATCTGCCATTTGTTCCTCAGTGGGGACGTAAGTCAAGCAAACATTCCCATCTTGTACTTTCTCCTTTATGAAGTGCCTATCCACTTCTACATGTTTAGTTCGATCATGTTGAACAGGATTCAAAGAAATGCTGATAGCGGCTTTATTATCACAGAATAGTCTAATTGGAAGATTAAGCCCCATTTGTAATTCTTCCAAAAGTTTCTTTAGCCAAAGGCCCTCACAAATGCCATGAGCAACAGCACGAAACTCCGCTTCGGCACTGCTCCGAGCTACCACATTCTGTTTTTTGCTTCTCCAAGTTACCAAATTGCCCCATACAAATGTACAATACCCGGTTGTTGACTTTCGATCTTCTATTGCCCCCGCATAATCAGCATCTGTGAATACTTCTATACCCTGTCTTCCACCCTTTTTGAACAAAAGTCCTCTACCTGGAGACCCCTTGAGATACCTGAGGATTCTGTATACTGCCTCCAAGTGCCTTTCTTTGGGTGAATGCATGTGTTGACTTACCACACTGACTGCAAAGGCAATATCAGGCCGTGTGTGAGAGAGATAGATTAATTTTCCGACTAATTTCTGATAACCCTCTTTTTCAACATTTTTTCCATTGTCCTCCATTTTTTTGCCAAGTTCGATTGGGGTGTCACTTGGTTTGCATCCAAGCATTCCTGTCTCTGTGAGAAGATCAAGAATATACTTCCGCTGTGAAACACTAATCCCCTTTTTGGGCCTAGCAATCTCCATGCCAAGAAAATACCTCATTGGTCCTAAGTCCTTTACCTCAAACTCTGTAGCAAGAACTGTTTTTAGTCTCTCCATCTCGATTGAATCATCACCAGTGAGGATTATGTCATCAACATAAACGATCAATACAGTTTTCGATCCATTCGCAGCATGTCTAAAAAATAAAGTATGATCGACTGCCGTCACGAGTATAGCCCTGGGCTTTTATCACCTTCGCAAATCGATCAAACCATGCTCTAGGTGATTGTTTTAGGCCATAGAGAGATTTCTTCAGTTTACACACTTTATTTTCTTCTCCTTTCTACCGAACCTGGCGGAATCTTCATAAAGACTTCTTCTTCCAACTTGCCATTGAGAAAAGCATTTTTATGTCAAGTCGTTGAAGTGGCGATCTGAATTAATGACTAATGACAAAGAACCCCGACAGTTGTTCGGTTTTGCCGGTGCAAAGGTTTTGATGTAGTCGATGCCATAGGTTTGAGCGAATCCTTTTGCCACAAGGCGGGCCTTGTAGCGTTCAATAGACCCATCAGCCTTGTACTTCACTGTGAACACCCATTTGCATCCGACAGACTTTTTTCCTCTTGGTAAATTAACTATATCCCATGTATCATTTCTTTCCAGAGCTCGCATTTCCTCCATTACTGCTTCTTTCCACTCATGGTGCTTCAATGCTTCTTGAATATCCTTTGGAATGTCTATTTTATCAAGGTTAGAGGTAAAAGTCTGAAACCTGGATGATGAGCATGATCTGAGACAAATTTTGAAATAGGATGAAGAGTACATGACCGAGTTGGTTTTCTAAGAGCGATAGGTAAATCATCAATAATGGGACATTCAGGATTACCTTGGTTGGAAGGAGACTTACCAGAATTTGGAGCCATCACCGGGTTGGACTCTTTTGGAGCTTCGGAGGTGAGGTTTTCTTTGTTGGAAGGAGACTTACCAGAATTTGGAGCCATCACCGGGTTGGACTCTTTTGGAGCTTCAGAGGTGAGGTTTTCTTTGTACTTTGCCTTTGGCCTCCGTGAGTATACAAGTATCTCCTTGCCTATTTGTTTGTCAGTATCTCCTTCCCTGTTCAAGTTCTCTTCTGTAGAAGGCATATTAGAATTGGAAGGTAATGTAGGAATGGTAGTGCTAGGATTGGTTTCATCAAAGGGTATGTTTGGGATAGAGTGATTATTCTCAAGCAACCTATCTTCCCCATGATTTAGATCACATCCAAAAAACCTATCTTCATCACGATTATCTTTACCACGATTCTCCCCTCAAGAGAGGTTTGGGGAAAATAGGGTTGATTTTCAAAGAAAGTGACATCAAGACTAACAAAGGTTTTCTTTGTGGAAGGATCGTAACATCTGTAGCCTTTACGAGATGGTGAATACCCAATGAAGACACATTTGAGAGCTCGGGGTCAAGTTTTCCACGAGCATTTTTGTGAATGTGAATAAAACTAGTACAACCAAATACTTTGAGAGGAAGATCGACGAGAGGCGAGTGAGGAAATACCTGTAAGAGTTTTTGAATAGGGGTGTTAAAGGAGAGGATTCGACTAGGCATACGGTTTATAAGGTAGGCTGAAGTTAATATGGCATCTCCCCAAAACATTTTAGGCATATTTGCCGTAAACATTAAGGCCCGGCGACATCTAGGATGTGTCGATTTTTTCCGTTCTGCTACTCCATTTTGTTGTGGGGTATGAACACAAGAACTTTGATGAACTATTCCATGGTGTTGGAGATAGTTACTCAATATAGTGTTAAAATATTGATTGCCATTATGCATTCTTAAAACCTGAATCCGAGTTTGGAATTGAGTTTGAACCATGGAATGGAAATTGATAAAGGTATCTCGAGCATTTGCTTTATCCTTTAATAGATACACCCAACAAACACGAGTATGATCATCAATAAACGTGACAAACCATGTTGTGAGGGTTCGATTTGGAATACGGAAGGTCCCCACACGTCACTTTGTGAATTAGAAAATGGTTGAGAGGGTTTATATGGGTGTGCTTGAAATGAAGTGCGGTGATGTTTTGCAAGTTCACAAAATTCACATTGTAATTCAAACTTCTCTTTATTCTCAAAGATAGAGGGTAACAATCGTTTTAAATATGAAAAATTGGGATGTCCCAATCTAAAATGCCATAACAAAATCTCACTATCCCTAGAGGTAGGAGTTGAACTAATATTAGCAGCTTGATATTGTGCACTCACGTTGGCATCGTCAAAGTAGTAGAGCCCATCACTTTCCTTAGCACTGCCAATCGTCTTCCCCGATGATAGGTCCTGAAACACACAAGAAGACGATGAGAAATTAGCAGAGCATTTGGAGTTTCTAGTCAATTGACTGATAGACAATAAGTTGTAGGACAATCTTGGGACATGGAGGACCGACTCAAGAATGATAGATTCAGAAAGTTTAATACTTCCTTTTCTCACCGGGTGAGAGGGTTCCATCTGCAATTTTGACTTTTAAATTTCCAGCACAAGGTGAGTATGAGGTAAATAAATGATAGGAGGCTGTCATATGATCGGTGGCCCCTGAGTCAATTATCCAAGGAGTTATAGTTCTAGAGACATTTAGCGCTTTGAGAAAATTACCTCTTTGAGCTAAAGAACTAGACGGGGTATATGAGGGTGTGGAGGACCTGGAAACTAGCAAACATTTTGTATAGTTGTTCCACTTGTTCGGCATTGAAGACTCCATGAGGCATATCTGTTGGTTTCTCAACAGGATTAGCAGTAACCTGATAACTGTTACGATTTTTGTTCTGTTTAGATTTCCAGTCGGCAGGTTTGCCGTGAATTTCCCAACAAGTGTCCTTTGTGTGACCATTTTTCCGACAGTGCTCACACCAGGGACGCCTTTTTTGGTGGTTGGGATTTGAGCTGGGTTGAGGTCCACGTGAAGCAAGAGCCATCCCTTCAGGCCCATTAGGCCCATTAAACCCTTGAGATGCTCCAGTCGTGTTAGGCCCATTAAAGGCGTGATTGATTAGGGCCGAGCCATTCGTGTCACGCGAATTAGCTTCCCCTTTCACCATCACTCTGCGTCGCTGCTCTTCACGCCGGACCTCCGAGAACACATCGCGAGTTGAAGGGAGTGGTCGCCGACCGAGAACGCGACCTTTCACGTCGTCGAATTCTTGGTTGAGACCTGCAAGAAATTCGAACACCCTTTCCGACTCAAGTTTCTTCTTGTACCGTGCGCTATCATCGGAGGAGTCCCACTGCTCGTCGGTGCTAAGGTCGAGTTCCTGCCACAAACTCACCATCTCCGTATAGTACTCGGTTACATCCTTGTCTCTTTGGTTCATCCGCCATAGACGAGTTTTGATTTCGAAGATCTGGGCATAATCTTCACTATCGGAGTAGGTCTGATGAATGGCGTCCCATACCTCCTTAGCTGTGGGTAGAAACAGATACGTTTTTCCAATTGCTGCCTTCATCGAGTTCACAAGCCACGCTGTGATCATGGAATTTTCGGATTCCCATTTTTCCAGAGCCACTATGTTGGTCGTATCTGGGCGTGAGATATCTCCATTGAGGTAACCTATTTTTCCTTTTCCTCGTAATATTAATTTCACAGATTGAGCCCATTCCCGGAAATTTTTCCCGTTGAACTTTTCAACCGTGATTTGGAAGGGAGAATTATCAAAGTTTCCTAGGTTCTGAATACTTGGTGACCCCTCTGTCTTGTTATCAGAAGTGGTCGAGTTTTCTTCTAGGTTTTCCATGGCTCTGATACCATGTAAGTATATGGTAAGAAAGAGGATAGAACAAACGAGAGAAATATAAAGAATTCTTTTCTATTGATTTCACCAAACATACACTACAATGATATGAATTTATACAATTGGAAAATAATAAAAAAGGAAAGAAAATATTTTCAGAATAAAATCATAGTCAATCAATACCCTAATTATACAAGCAATTTTTGGGAAGTGTTGATATAATTTTTCAGCAATAAGATCGGTTTCTTTTTCAAAAAAAAACATCTCAATTCTGAAGCGTCAAAAATTTTGGCATGTGGAGACCTTTAATAAAAAGAATAAGATTATCGACAACCGACTTAAATCTCCAGAAAAGCCACGACAAGTTTAACATTCTAAGATTCCGATTCTCCTAGAAAGAAAGAAATACAATTCAGGACCAGTGTCAAAACTCAAAACAGATTATTTCACCAAACCTAAGATCCACTGCAAGAAAATCGACTCCCATGCTATGCAGAAAATCAGTGGCAATAAAGGCAGAGTATTCAGCTATACCAAATATACAGCCAAAGATGCACCGCAAAGTTGATGGGAAACTGTTCGCTGCAGTAATTGACCGGCAGAAAATGGACATCAATCTCACTCTCAGGGCTGGATTTACTGGACTGACCTTAGATTCTGGCGGAATAGTTTGGGACCTGTGGTTCCTACATGCATGGAACACATAACATAAATTTATATAGCAATCAAATGATCAAAACATACCAGGTCATACTGAAAGAAGTAATGGCTTTCTTCAATCCCCATCCACAAATTTTCTACTAAGCATCTAATCAAAAAATATAATCTTGTTGTATAAAACTTATACTACACAAGAGCCAAGACATAGTTCCATACCGTTAAATAGGAAAAATAGTTTCTTGATCAGGTCTGCATCGTCTAAATTCACACCAGAAGCATTCTTCTTCAAGACCTCCTCGGCTTTCTAGACAACAGACTCTTGACTTGAGCAAAACAAACAGCAAATACATGATCAAAATATGGAGACACTATGTAACTTTTAACATGTAATACAGAAGGTGAACCAACTGGTACCTGTCAGCACAAGCAGAAACATAGAGTGGATAAACCGGTTCAGGAGGCAACTCCAAAGCCACAAGGATATTCAAGATTCCTAACTAAAGAATGGAAAATAAAAGGGGAAAAAAATGATATTTTTAGCCAAAAGCATAAATTTGCATGTGATGATGTGAGCATTCGGAACATGGTCAGAGTAATCTTTAACCAAAAGTTTGAATCACTCTATTGGCATGGCAACCAAACTTAAAGCTTCGATAATAATACCTTCCTATTTCGAAGACTATCATTTCTCAGTGATTATTTCCCCGTAACTCGTTCGCATTGAACGCTTTAAAGCCCAGCTGAATAACCTTCCCTGCAAAATCAGCCTTTGTTCTCACTTTACAAGATGAATGTGTAGATGAATTAAATTCATAAAAACAATGTAGCAATATAAATTCGACTATTCCAACCTCTGAGATGATGGCTGATACAAAATTGTATGAAGACAAAATTCAAGAAATATCTCACAGTCCTTAGATCCACGTAGTACCCTATATCTTCCAGCAACCTCATCGCTGATATCAGTTGAATGGCACTCGCCAATAACCTGTGTTTAAAGATGATAGTTAAATGATATACCTTTGACCCAATTTAACAGCTCAAGCTTTTACATGAAGTGTTTCAACATGGTATCACAACAGACATTGTCCTAAGTTCGAATCTCCCCATCTCTCATTTAAATGAATTATCCGCATGTTAAGGTTTGATGACAAAATATAGATTTCGTCTACACGTGAAAGAACGTGTTTAAGGTAATAGTTAAATGATATATATTTAGCCTGATCTACCCACTTAAACTTTACATCTAATGGTTCAACATCTTGAAACCACAATGACTTCTTGATCCAATATACACAGAGATGCCAAATATAAACAACATATTAATGACAGATTGAGAGAATATTGATCAGTTGAATGGCCTGGCCTCTACCAATTCGTGTTGTGCAATGCTTATCCTAAATCCTTAGTGTGATCTTTGATTGTATACAATTTAATTCAACTTTATTTTTGGATAAATAGGTCTTTCCAATTTATTTACTAACTAATAGTGCGCAGGGAGATTGCTCCTTCCCCATAAATTCTTTGTATTCCTGTTGTAATTAACCCAAGAAAAATGTTATTACTCTTCATCATTGGGTTTCTATGCATAATCTGAAAGAAGTAAGCGAGGCAGCACATTTCTGTTATAAGGTTTTCCACAACCAATCAGTGACAGTTCACTGAGAACACAAAATGCTTAATAAGGGAGAATTTGAGAAAATTCACCAAATTTACCTAGTAGCCGTGTAACATGACTGCTTTGTAGTTATGCTAGTATGAGATTACACTTTGGTCACCTAACAGAGGTCTCCAAAACGCTCTTAATATGACAACTAATCTGCCCAAAAACCTTCCCAAGGAAAGTACAGAACTTCAATATCACACATTTCTCCTCCTACTAGAAAATTTCTTTTTCCATCAAATCAATATGCATTTTACAGCACCTTTATTATTTCGGCCATATGTTTAAGTAGCTGTGATATCACAATTACGGCCAGCTACTTTTTCTTGAATTTTTCTAATTCTTCCTTTTTTTTGTCTGTTGGTGAAGCTACTTACTCTATGTAAAAAACTAAAATACACAAACGAACTACCAATAAAAATGTGGAATGCAGTTAAAGTGGGGGAATTCCAATATCGTACCAAGCTAATCTGTCCAGGATTTTGGCAGTTGGCAAATTGATTTCTTTTCTCATTTCTTTTGATCCACTAGTTGCCTACTTGAGAGGTAATAAATCTAACTTCAGATTTGTGCTTTGCTTTTGATAAATGTAAGACTAAAATAGCACTAAGCGATCGGCATAAGAAATAATAAAAATCAAAGGCCAGTATTTGCACAAGTTCGGGTTTGTATGTTGGTGATTCAATTGCAAGGAAAAAAAAAAAAGAGAGAAAACAATGCAGCAACAACTGCACAGCTTACTAAATGTTTAAACAAATACCTTAGTTGTGAGTCTCAATAATATATCCTGATGCTGAGGAGGAAGCTTCGAAATGGCAGCTAAAAAAATAGCTGCCATGGTTTGTTTTTCCTGAGAGGTTAATCCAAAGCTAGGAGATAAGGCAAACTATGCATTTAAGATGATTTTCATCAACCAACTAGATTAATACCAGACCTCCTGGGGCACACGGTCAATGGCCATCTCAATGTACACAATGCAAAAGTTTCTAATCATTGTAGCAGCACTAGATTCCACATACAATTTCCATAACTCGGATAATGGTAGACCAATCTGTGGCTGGTGCTTCACTCTCTTGTTAACATGACTCAGGATCTCGATAACCTAATGCGCAGAAAACAAAATCAATTTACATAAGGCAGTAATAGAAATGACTTTCTAAATACAAAAACAGAAATGGATAATCCAAGATGTGTAAGAGGGCAAACTATGCAAAGCCCCCGCTTGCCTCAACTTTTCACTTCATCTAGTGCAAAGAAAAACAAAACAGAAAAGAGAGAGACAAAGGAACCAATATTGCACCGAGTGACCAGCAGCAAGAGACGAGCAAACATAAAATATGCTGTAAAATCATCAGAATTTGTCCTTTCCAATTTAAGCAAAACGCAAATGGTAATACACAATTAACTCAGGCAAAGGTGGACAATTCTTCTTTTCTAGAAGACAAAAGGAAATTTTTCTTCCTGTCCTCCCGCCTGGCAGTGAAATTCATGTCAGGAACTCATTATCCGAGCTCTGTCCTCCAGATATGTATTTACTAGTCTTTCACACAAGGGATGTGAGCTTCAGTAACCTCCCCGATATGTATTTTTCTTCAAGCCTTTTACAAAGCATTTCATTATCAAGTGATAGCCTCATTCAAAAGCTTGAGCTTCAAAATGCAAACTATTTATTATTTCCTTTTTCCCTCCACATATTAAGAACTTGTAAAGTTCCCATACTTTAGAGAAGGAAGAGGCACAGAGAGAGAGAGAGAAACGCACTACTGCATGAGTGTATTGCTTAATTCAACTATGTCTACAATTCGAAGAGCCTAAGTGGGATCTTAATTTTGGATTCCACAAAATAGTCAAATTAATCAAAGTTAGTTCCAAGCTCAACAGAGATGAAGTCTATTAAATCAAATTGCTGTTCAATTGCTTAAAAGCAAATACTGCCTGGTTCTACTTATCAGGCACCTCATGAATTGCCTGATACTTTGAGGTAAGTAGCATAAATCACTGGCCTCAGAAAGAACTAGTTCATGGTCCGGATAGATACTGTATATACTTCTACAATCTAGTACTTTCAAAAATCCCCATAAACTGATACACAATATGTGGTCTACTATCTAAAATTGTAAGAGCAAAACATGAAGAAAGAATACTTTGTTTCGTAGAGGTGTAGAAGCAGAGAAGAGGCAGGCGATGGAAAGAGGAAGAAGCTTGGAGAGCAAGTCTTGTAGCTTAGAATCGTCGCAGAGCGCGAGGCGCGTCAGCATTCTGTCAAGCATTTCCTCTTTCTCATCGTCGGACTTTCCCGACAGAGCCGACGACCAGGTGGTGGAGGAAGGCCACGATTGAGCCATGATTTTTGTTGGGTTTTTGCGTCTGAATCAACTTTGAAGCAGAAATTCGTTTGTTTGATTCACCATAAAGAAGTTGCAGTAAATTTTGTTCGGGTACGGCTAAATGCACCCTTAATCTTACTTTGTGCACCCATATTTTGAAAAAATTCCAATCCCCCCTTAGTTATTGGAAAAAAAAAAAATATTCGCCCCACACGCGGCGAACCCCCCATGTTGGGCGAACTCCCACACGGGGAGTTCGCCCCATGTGGGGCGAACGCCACATGGCGAAACGTTAAATTTTTTTTAAAAAATTAAAAATTATAAATTATAAAAGGGAGAAATGAAAAATATCAAACGAGAATTTTTTATATTATTTTTTGTTTAAATTTTTTATAACCATTTTGACGAATAATTTTAAAATTTCTTTAAATTTTTTCATTCACTCAAAGTTTTTTTAACAATTATATTCAATACTAATCGTATAAAGCCAATTGCCATATGATAAAAAAATTTCTAAATTTATCATTAGAGTAGTTTCAAAAAAATTTTGAAATTACTCGTCAAAATGGTTGTAAAAAATTTAAATTTTTTAATAATTCGACAATAAAACTAATTATTGTATCATAAAAAAATTGAAATTTATCATCAAAATGGTTGCAAAAAAATTTAAAAGAAATTTCAAAATTACTCGCCAAAGTGGTTGCAAAAAATTTGAATAAAAATGATGGCAAAAATTACATTCACGAATAAATAATTAATAAAATTACTCATTTTTTAAAGTTTTTTACAACCACTTTGATGATGAATTTCGAATTTTTTTATAATACAGTAATTAACTTTATCCGGTTAGTATTGAATACAAGCATTAAAAAAATTGAGTGGTTGCAAAAAACTTTACAAAATTTTGAAATTACTCATCAACGTTATTGTAAAAAATGATAACAAAATTTTGTATTTTTATCTGTTATTCTCTATTTCTTTTTTTTTTTAATTTTTAATTGGTTCGCTGCATAAGGAGCGAACCATTTTTTTTTTTAGCTATGAAGGGTATAATGGGAAATGGAAAATAACTTGGGTGTACAAAGTAAAGGCACGGGTGCATTTAGCCGTACCCATTTTGTTTTTGCTACGGCTAAATACACGATTTCTACCCATTTTTTATAAGATTCCAAGTTTACCCTCTAAAAATGAAAAAAAAAAAAAAACGACGTTCGCCGTACGCGAGGCGAACACCCAATTGGGTTTTCACCCCGTTTGGGTGTTCGCCCGAACATCCGGGGCGAACACCACATAATTAGAAAAAAAAAGGAAATAAATTACGGATAAAAAGATTTTTAGTATCATTTTTTATTAAAAGTTTTTACAATTACTCAAAATTTTTTAATAATTATATTTAACACTAATCAGATAAAACTAATTATTATATCATCAAAAAAATTTTGAAATTCATCGTTAAAGTGGTTGCAAAAAACTTAAAGAAATTTTGAACTTAATGGTCAAAGTGGTAGCAAGAAAATTAAATATTGTAGTAATTCTATTCAATATTAACCAAATAAAACCAATTACTTTATCATAAAAAAATTCTGAAATTCATTGATCAAAGTGATTGCAAAAAACTTTTAAAATTACTCATCAAGGTGATTGTAAAAAATTTGAACAAAAAATTATAATAAAAATTACATCGATAAACGAAAAATCAGATAAAAATTACTCATTTTTACCTTTTTTTTTTAAATGTCCGCTGCATTCACAGCGAACCAGGCAAACCTTGCTCGCTGCGAATGCAGTGTTGTTTGTTTGTTTTTTTTAATGGGTGTATTTAGTAATGCACCGGATGCATTTAGCCGCAACCGTTTTGTTTTGTCACATACAAAATGACAAATAGTGTATTAAAAATATAAAATAATTATAAAGGTGATTGGCAACTATTTTTAAATTTTTTTACTATTTTTTTGTTTTAAATGAATCACATTCATATATTTCATCACATTTACAAATTTTGACCACTCAATCCTATGCATTTTCTCTCTTTTTTTACTTTAAAAACTATTAAAAGCTTTTATAAACTATTCTATATCACCTTATATATGTGTAATTGAAAAAGGAGGAAGCATAAATTATTTCGAAATTCAAAAATACCCTCATACGAATTTTGAGTCCTACAAATCCAAATCAAAGGTGCCGCTAAAGTGCTGAGTTGCTGAGTTGACCTACATTTAAAAAACTAATAATAAAAATAATGAAAAGACTAATATATTCATAGTAAGTGCATCCTCTCCTCCTCCCATTTTTTCGATGTTCGTTGCATTTATAGTGAACAAATAAAAGCTCCTTCGCTATCAATGGAGCAAGCAAGAGTAAAAATGGGGAAAAAAATTGAAGCAAAAATGAACAATTTTTATCTGATTTTTCATTCGTGGATATAATTTTTATTACAATTTTTTATTTAAATTTTTTACAACCACTTTGATCAATAATTTTGAAATTTCTTTATGTTTTTTGCAATCATCTTAACAGTGAATTTCGAAATTTTGTTGATGATATGATAATTGGATTTATCCGGTTAGTATTGAATACAATTATTAAAAAATTCAATTTTTTCAACCACTTTAACGATTAATTTCGAAATTCCTTTAAGTTTCTTGTAACTACTTTAACGATAAATTTCAAAATTTTTTTATGATACAGTAATTAACTTTATCCGGTTAATATTAAATACAATTATTAAAAAAAACTTTGAGTGATTACAAAAATTTTGAACAAAAAATGATATCATAAATTTTTCATCAAGAATTCTTCATTTCTTTCTTTTTCTTTTTCTATTATATGGGTGTTCTCTCCATTTGGAGCGAACACCCGAAATGGAGCGAAGGTTATTTCGGTTGTTTGCTTTCATCAATGCAAACAAATTTTTTTTTAGTTAAACTAGGGTGTACTTAGTATGGGTATATTAGTTTTTTTTTTTTTTGTAAGGCGGTGAAACTCGATTTAACCGGTGCATTTTTCCGCACCCACAAGTCGAGGGAGTAAGGCTTTGGTTGTTAATTAATTACTAATAATAATAATAATAATAATAATAATAATAATAATAATAATAATAATTATTATTATTATTATTATTATTATTATTATTATTATTATTAGATATGTCGCCGTTTCTATAGTACACAATAGAATTTACAACTTAATAATTTTAAGTATTAATTTAAAGTAGTATTTTCTCCCGTGCGTTGCACGGGGAGATTTATGACCAAGTTATAATTTAAAATATGTGTAAAATAAAAATATAATAACATATTTTCCTTTTTTTCATGGTAAATAGCATAAGAAAGGACAATTTAATCATATTGGGACTCCACTTCCAGGCGTTTGATTATAAATTTTTCCTCGATTTTGCGTGATTTAATGGGAGATATATGGATGGGAGATTTGAAAAGATCACACATGATAATAACCCGGATTGGAGGATAAGGAGTGATTCTATCAAAAGGTCCCGGGTGATAATAACGAGAGATTATGCATGGGTTGAAAATTAGGTATTTATGCTTGAGTGGGAAATATAAATAAAATAGTATTTTTTAATTCTTAAAATTATAAGATTGAGTGGGAAACTTTTGGTTATAAATTTTTCCTCGATTTTGCGTGATTTAATGGGAGAGATATGGATGGGAGATTTAAAAAGATTACACATGATAATAACCCAGATTAGAGAGATAAGGACTGATTCTATCAAAAGATCATGGGTGATAATAATGAGAGATTATGCATTAGTTGAAAATTAGGTATTTGTGCTTGAGTGGGAAATTATAAATAAAATAGTATTTTTTAATTCTGAAAATTATAAGATTGAGTGGGAAACTGATCTCATTTTATTAATATATAGATAGGAACACATGCGATACAAAAAAAATATGTGGTGTAACTTTTAATATTACTAGTTCACGAACACATGCGTTGTATGTAATTTTAAACTATTTGTTTATGTGAGTCATATATAGGGTGTATGTAATTGTAAAATATTTGTGTGAATAAGAGCGTAGACTTTTTAAAAAAAATATATCTATGAAAAATTTTAAAAAGTTATTATATAGAGCTTTAGTCAATTTGATATTTTGTATATTCCAGTTCGTGCTACTAAAAATCTTAAATTCATTACGAAATTAATATAGAACACGTCATAGATAAATGAAATGTCAGAATGTTGAATATTATTTTTAATAAAAAATTATATTTTCATAACATAATTCTTAGACAAACAAAAATTGGGATGATGATAAACATTAAAATGCATCCCAAAATTATTTTTAGCTAAGCCAATTGTTTACTAAAAAATAGGAAAAAATATTGAAATTATGGAATTGTAATTTTTATATTATATTATCAAAATGTTATTAATGAAAGAATAGGAAAGGACTTTAAAGAAAACTTAATTATTAATGAGGATGATTAAAACATTAATAAAGGACAAAGAATGAATTATCAAAATATAGTAGGGATATAATGGTCCAAAAAAGTTTCCCCTCCTATTCACACTTTTATATATAGTAATAGTAATATATAGATATAGATATAGATATAGATATAGATAGATATAGATAATAGACAACTTATTAGTTAAATCACAATATAATCTATATATTAATAAACAGAGGCAGATTTTTTGAATTTGGTTGGAGCCAGTTTTTCCCACTCATAAAATTTCACTTATATTGGTTGATTTGAATTTTTTGGAATATCTTTTCCCTCTCATAACACAACAATTATATTTATTTCATTTTCATATTTATCCTTTTATCATTAGTTTCCATATTTATCTCTTTACCATTATCTATAGATTATTTAATATTTAATTATTTAATAATTAATAATAAGTTATTTACAATAGTTAAACAATCGAAATATCCTAATCTATCCTTTAAACAATTGTACAATCTATTCATAAGTTTAAATGAAGTGAGAGAGTTGATTTAGAATGAATTTGTTTTCAATTATTCTCAAGCAATAATTTATTTCTTTTCAATTTTTTCTTTTTCTTTTCTTTTCTTTTTTCCTGTTTTCAATTCTTCAGCGTTATTATTCTATCATGATCTTTTATTCTGTGATCATCTTCTAGCCTAATTACGTTTTACATACTCTTAATTTTTTTAATTAATCAATTACACACACACACACACACACACACATATATATATATACATAGTAATAAACATAGACCAATTTCGGAGGGAAATTTCTCGCTCATATTTTAGTATTTTTTGAATTTGAATTTCCTGGTCACAACACATTAATTATATTTTACAATAGATATATAGAATATGTGTTAACATGTAGATTAATAATGATTAACCATTTATATTAAATGAGTCTGATTTTTCCCTTCCTTCCTTTCTTATCCGATATTAACATAAATTATATTAGGAATCTGATGTCCGTCCGATTGTCTTTAGCTTATCATCATGTATGTATTAAAATATTTTTTTATAAAAATAAAGTAAGTATAAATTATAAACAGACGTGGACATAAATTTTTAATAAAAGTTAGACATAATGCAATTTATTAAATAGTCCGCCAAATTCTATCCTCCTTTCTTACGAAAATTACTTTTAAAAATAATTAACTATTTTTAGAAACAATTAATTTGTATATATAAATAGCTAAGAACCGAGAAATAGTTCTATAAAAAATAAAATTAATTAAAATTAATAATTTTGTTAAGATTAAATTTTTTTTTTGGATGCAAAATTACCATTCATTAAATTTTGATAAAAAAATTTTAAAAATGTAACATTAAAATTTAAAAATTACACTAGGCTCATAAATTTATTTTATGAACAAATAATTATTTTTAAAAATAATAAGCTACAAAACAAAATTTAATTATTATTCATAATTTTGCTAAAATTTAATTTTGGGGAGATACAAAATTATAATTCATTAAATTTTTGCATGAAAATTAAAAGAAACGTGCAACATGAAAATTAAAAAATTAGATAGGAGCTTTTAATTAGTTTCATAAATAATTAATTATTTTTTAAAATAGAAATAGTTAAAAAAAACTAACATTAATTAAAATGATAAATTTTGTAAAGATTTAATTTTAGTGTGATAAATGAAATAGTAACATTAATTTTTCCAATTACTTGAATATATATTGATCGATATCCATATTTGTATCTATATCTTTTATATTGAAAGATGTCTTTTAAATTATAAGATATCTTTAAAATAAGATTCATACAATTCTTAAAATTGTGGCTATTAAGATAATTATTTTGGAAATAATTAATTCTTTCTAGAAATAATTAGCTTAAAAATAAAAGCATTTAAAATTATTTATATTGCAATTAATTATTATCAATTATCTTACTAACATTTAATTGGATATCGTTTCAATGGACAAAGATTAATCAAAATTAATTATATTTTTCAAATGGGAGAAATATAATTAATTTAGAAAATAAAAAACTAATTAAAATTCATGAGATTGCTACAGTTAGCAAGATTTTCCCTAAAATTAAAATAATTTTTTACATTATAAGATACCTTTTAAATTAAAAAATATCTTTAAAATTATATTTATATAATTCTTAGAACTATAGATTTAAAGCTAATTATTTTAGAAATAATTAAATCTTTTCCAAGATAATTAGATAAAAATTAAAATTAATTATATGATTATTTAATTGGTTTTAGTTTCATTAGATAGAAATTTACACAGTTTTATTAAATGAAAATTAATCAAAATTAATTATATTACTAAAATGGGATTATGGGAACAATAGTATTAATTTAAAAAATTAATTACAAATTTATTATATTGCAATCTGTTGGCAGGATTTCTCCTAAAAAATGGAAGATATCTCTTAACTTCTAAGATATCTTTTAAATCATAAGATGTTTTTTAAATTACAAGATATCTTTAAAATTAAATTCATATAATTCTCAAAGCTGTAGCCATTAAATTAATTATTTTAGACATAATTAATTCATTTTAGGAATTGTTAGCTTAAGAGTGAAAATTAGTTAAGCTAAATTATACTACAATTAATTAATTCATTCTAATGACATGATCACGATGCAGCAATAATGGGGATGAAAATTTTATAGCAAAGGCGGTAGACGAAGAATGGGAAGTCCCCTCTTATTTCATTTTCACTCGACTTTGATTAAAATGAAGATATGGTCAAGACAAAGATATATAAGGACAAGACACAGGTATTGGAGTGCAAACTATACCTACTATATCATTATTTCTATAATATATTTGTGTGTTAATTATATTTCACAATAAAATTTTAGAAATTATTATTCATATATTGATTGTCAGTACGATTTATCACATGGATGTATAGTTAATATCCCCCGAATTTGTATTCGAATATAATAGAATGTAAAATAATTTTTTTTAAAAAAACTATAAGCTCAACAAAAATTAATAGAGTTTTTTTTGGTTGTTTTAATAATTATATTATTTAATTTAATATTATTTTATTTTGCATTTGTATGATCACAATCTCTATCACAAATTGTTATCCTATTCAATACAAGGGGAACTTTATCAAAATTTTTATAAAATTCTTTCACTGTTGTATTAATTAAGTTTAATACACTGACCAATATTCAGTTTATATTTTTTGTTGTTCTATTTTTATACTATTAATATTTATCAAAACGTTTATTTGTTGTAAATTAAGTTTTGTGCTTTTTGGTAAGTTTTGCCTTAGATGTTTGCAGGATGGATTAGTATGAAACACAGGCAAAATTCTATCAAAATTTTTATAAATTTATTTTATTGACTATATTAATTAAGTTTATTGTTGTGGCCCATTATTTACTTTATTATTATCGAGGTCTTCTGGATTGCTTTTTTATTTTTCAATATTAATGAGATTTGTTCTTTCTTGTGCCATTGTAGGTTACCATGTATATCAATCAAACATCCATTTCTTATGCATTGCGTGACACTAAAGCCATGAAGGAAAGACTACAACATGTCTATTGCGCATTCAAGATTGATGTATTTATGGATTTTATAGTGTGCATAGTATTATTGTTCAATATAATTTTATTGATAATTAACGAATATGATTATTGTTGGATACGAATGTAAAATTATGTTGTTCATGGAGATTTTTGAAATATTGATGGTTACAAGTTGTATCAATATTTATAGATTGGAATTGACCGAAATACAAACGAAACTTTGTTGAATGTTTTTTTTTTTTAAGTGAGCTTTACTTAAATCGTGTGATATTTTGGATTGTAGAGCTATTTTCTGTAATCGTTTTCAACACTGGTAATTTATATATATATATATATATATATATATATATATATATATATATTAATAGAAATTACGTATCAATGTACCTCACTCCCCGTGCAACGCACGGGTGTTACTGCTAGTTTTAATTAAGAAAATGAAATCTTTAAACTAATACCAAGGGAAAATAAAGAGACTCTGGAGGTGACGAGTTAGTGTATATATATATATATATATATATATAATATACATATAAAGAAATTTATTACTAGTGTTAAATATGGGTACTAACGTAATCTTAAAATTATTTTTTCTCTCTCACATTCTCTATCGATCTTTTGTTGATCTGATAATTTTTTTATATTTTTTAATACATTTTCACTAATTCTCAACCACAATCAAAATATAAAAAAAAAATTTCATGTCAACCAAATGAGAAAAAACTTTGATGCGATGTCTTACAATCCCATGTGGTAAGGCAGGCCAATAAGGTAGTGGCAAGTATTTACCATTCAACTCCCCTCATATTTTTAAAATTAATTTGATCAAATTATATTTTATGAGACTTATATGTACTACACAAAATATCCATCATTCAATTCCACTAATTCCCTCACGCATTTCACATAAAGATTCAAAAAAAAAAAAAAAAAAAAGAGCCAAACATGGGCTTTATGTTGTTAGCAGCTATCATCTTTATATCTTTACAATATAAAATAAAATAAAATAAAAAGAGCTTTACCAATAGTGTGTGTTTTTACGCACAGTTTCTCGCCCAAAGTTTTTTTTTTTTTTTTTGTGTGTGTGTTTTCTAGCGTAAGTCACCAGCACTTTATAGCATGGTTATTTCCTTTTTTTTTTTTGGGTTAGCCAACAAACATGTATCACGTTGTCAAATGTGTGCACTGTCAAAAATAAATCTTCCTCATACAAATATGGAAAGCAAGTAATAAGATTAAGATATATATATATCGGAATAAGTAATAACAAGTTAGTATTCAATATGGCAATACGCGTTTGTAATATGACTTACTTTAAGTTTGGAAAAACACATGATTTTAAACAAAGTAAGTATAATTTAGAGCAACAAAAAATAATACTATTTGCTTATATAATAGATTGTATGTCGTTTATTTTCAAAAGGAAAAATGATTGGGAGTTTTTATTACTTATTTTTAAAAATATTAAATAAATATACTTATACTTAATTGAAAAGTCGAATGATCCCTCATTTAAGAGAATTATTATGTATGATATTTTTCTTATTTCATTTGAATTTGATAATTATTTTCATGCACAGAACATAAAATCTAATTTAATTTCAAACAAAAATATGGTAAAAGCTTTTATTTACTCCTTTTCTAATAACATATTTATCTGTGACTCTTTTGTAGTACAAGTTGTAAATTAAAAATTTAAAAGTTACATTAAGAAAAAATCACGCTTGAATAAAAAATTAAGAACAAAAATGATCACATGCAAATATTAATTATACATACACACGATATAAAATGGGTCATATTTGACTTAAAAAGTGACATGTAAAGAGGGGAGGATATTAAAATATGTACTTTTTGAAATAAAGTTTGGGTAATTTTCACTTTTCTTTTTCATTTTGAAATAAATAATTAAATTTTTAGGAACAGCTTTTCAAATATAAGTCGCATATTAAATACAATTAAAAAATCGTTATAGAAAAAGCTAGACTTGATTAAGTTGGGATTAATCGCTACTAATTTACCAATAAATTTATATATTAATTTTTTAGACAAATGGAAGAGAGTTTTTATTCAATATTTTTTAGAAATATGATGTAACGCCCCCTCTAGTTCTACATACATATACGCCATCTTGACGTCAACTTGTACATAAGGTGCACGTAAACTGAAACATAAAGGTCTCCTCTTGGCCTCGTGTACATCTTTTCATTTGATTTCATAACATAATTGGGAATTAGAAGTAACACTACTCATACATAACATACACGAAACCTTGAGTTCGCAACTTTCGTTTTAAACTTTCATACGTAATAAGGTACTCTAGGGTTTCATCTTATGGTTACATAAACCGCAAAGTCGTTCAATTCCTTTTTCCCGATCACCCATCAATGTCAGCATTATCTCGAAGGACTCTTCTCCATCTCCCAAGCATATAACCTAACACAAACATAAAAGCACACACAATAAGTCATAAGGACTTAGTGGGAAATAGATGTAATGCAGTGCATGTCACACTCTTGTATTGAGCCATATTGTGAATCACGTACTTACATTGGCGCCATTTAAAATATTTCATATATGGTCGGGCCTCATAACATATTTGGGGCTTAGATTCCCCATTAAGCCAAAGATATTCTGGCTTAAATCTCCTACAGCCTTAGATCCCCGCTCGATCATCCATAACTTTCACGTATTTTTAAATACGTGATAGACAATGTCACATTCAAATGCGTCTATGACATTCTGATATGCTTTGATGACACAATCGTGCAAATGTTCACCTCTTTAAGCCTTAGCTTCCTTTCACATCATCATTCATACATATCGTAATTGCAAGGCTTCACGTTCATGTTCGTATTTCATACATAAAGCATTCCACAATCTTTTTGGAACATAAGGCATTACAAAGGGCATTACACATTCATGCATTGGACATTTTACATATAACGTCCCATAATGCCATAACACACAAACATATCAAATACGTACATAAACTTATTCACATTGGTTCCCCTTACATGTAAAAGCAAGGCTTCTAACATCATAACCTCATCACATGCGTCATAATCATATCCTCATCATATACGGCAAGTAATACGTCATATTGAAGCACATCCATTTCATACAACATGTTTGAATGCTAAATTCATCACATAGGGCATTGTTTCTTCTGTTCATTACATATAGATTCCCATTCACTCTATTGCTTTACCTCCATGGGTTCAAGTAGCCAAAAACTCATAAAACAAGCATGATGGATCACATAAGCAAATACATATCATTCACACTTCATAACATAATCATACAATAAGGCCAATGGATCATAACATGCTCTTTAGATTCATAAACATGTTTATTTCTTGATTAATACAATTATAGGTATGTAATTACTTTATAACACATGTAAAGCAACTATTACCCATATTACATGAAGCACCAACAAGCTAGGGTAGCATCTTCTTCATCCTCCATTCCTTTCTCTTCTTTTCCTTCTTCTTTCCTTTCTTCCTTGTGGACCAAGTTGAGAAATCATGATACATATATGATCAATCAACATAAAAAAAAATTAGAGGAGCTTGAAAATGATGGAGAATGTCTTAGGGGTATTTTGGGAGTGCTTGGGCCGAGTTTGGTATGGATAAATATCAAGAATGGCTAGAAAAGCTAAAGGACATTTTTGCCGACTTAATATTACGAACCCATTTCCTATGCGTATCTTGCCCTCTATAAATTTTCATCCATTCCCCTTTTCAACTTACAGTAGATTCTTATATTTACGGACATAACATCCATCATACGGGCGTAACACAAAATCATACGGCCGTATAAAACTCTTTGAAAATGTAGGCACTTTTTCATCTTTTAGCATTTACGGTCGTAACCGTATACATTTACGGCCATAACTTGACATTTATGCCCGTAACCCTCGAATTTATGGCCGTAATCCTGCATCTGCTGAAATTTCCATTTTTCATGATTTTAAAGGCCGTTTTGGATTTCGGTGTATCTCATATATTTCGAAACATATCGTGAACATATCATCGGCATATCTATCATATTAAAACATCTTCATATCGTTTCACATTGTATACGGAATCACATACAGTTTTTATACAAAATCATATGCGTATTCGAGACGAATTTGAGCATGATGTTACATATGAAATAAATATACTTGATTAAAAAGCTGCATAATTCTAATTTAAGATAATTCTATACGATATTTTTCTTATTTAGTTTTGAATTTGATAATTATTTTCATTCGAAATATGTAGAATCTAATTTAATTTCAAACAAAAATTTGATGAAACTTTTCTTTACTTTTTTTTATTAACACATTTATTAGTGATTTTTTTTAGTAAAAGTTGTAGATTAAATATTGAAAAATTGCATTTAATAAAAAGTCACACTTGATTAAAAAGTTAAAAATAAAATTGATCACAAGCAAATATTAATTACACATACACATGACCCTAAAAGGGGTCATATTTAGCTTAAAAAATGACATATCGAACTGCCTTTGGTCAAACGCTTTTTTTTTTTTTTTTTGAGGGTAAAATGGGAATTTAAGGAAAAAGTGAATGTATTTAGGAAACATGGGGGTGCATGTAACCCTACCGTATTCGAAAACTAAGGGGGCGTGTTATTTTCTTCACTTGACTTTGTCTCTATATAAGTAGGGTTATCATCGAGGCCTTTGACAGATGATGTATGAGCTGAGAGATCACAATTATATAGTTTAAAAAAATTCAATTGATTAGAGATGTGATTCATTATAATTGTAAAATATTTGTCATTTGTGGTTTGGTTGATTTCATTGTTTGTCAAACTTTGCATCAGCATCTCTTGTGTGAATGTCAATAGAATAAGCTACTATATTTACTTTGAATTTTATATGTTAATTTTAAAAATAAAGCATTTGAAATGCATTACATTGCATGTGCAATGAATTACAGATGAAATGTAATGCATTACAAAGTATCTATATGTGTTACAAAATATCTGTAATATACTAACCAAACAAGTATAGTGGCCTCCAAAACCATTATGTAGAACTTGCAATGAATTATAGAAAATGTGTAATGAATTACAGATGATATGTAATTCATTACAAATTATTTGTAACACATTACAATAAGTAGATAATTGTATTATCCTACAAGTCCATTACATGGAATTTGTAACAGAGGACAGAAAATATGTAGTGGGTTACAAAGAATATAAAATTTGTAACAGAGCACAGAAAAATGTAATAGGTCACAAAGAATTAATATACAATGCATAAAAGTACATTGTGCATTATGAGGAAACCAAAAACCTTTACGGACCAAAACTTTGATATTTCAAGTTTTAATGACCAAGCTGCAAGATTTTTTAAGTTGGAAAACTAAACTATATGATCGATTACAGTTAAAAAGGGAAAAAAATTACAATAGAATGGGGAAAAAGGAAAAAGTCATTTGAAAATGCAGAATACAAATTTTTTGAATTACACTGGGAGTGTAGCCAAAGGAAACTAAATTCTAGACTTAGCGGATATGAAATCGACTAGAATGTCACTATACCATAAGGATCTTGGGTGTAGAATAGATAGTTCAGAATTATAGCAAGCAGAAATGTTAATTTTTTTGCCTTTTTGTACCAATAAATGTAAAATTGTTTTTTTTTTAAAAGGTCAAAAATGTTAGAAAATAAAAAACACAAAATTCATGAATAATTATTGGAAAAAAATGGGTTTAAAAGACAAAAAGCAACAAGTCCAAGCCAATCCATCAGCCACAGTGGTTTCACCGAACAACCTTAGCCAACTGAGCTAATCCACAGATGAGTCCTCAGAGGTTTAGACTACATAAGCAATATATAATTCGTTTGCCGGCGGCGAATATTCTCACGAACCTGATTTTTGTAAATTCTCATTTTCTCTGTCCTTATTTGTAAAAGTACCTTTCTTTTCAAAAATCAATCTCAAATTGTTGTAAATAATAGACATGTAACTATCCCAAAAGGAATTCGGAATCAGAATTCAGGATTCAATTGGCATCCATTCACGTATTTGGGCCGGTTTCACTGCAGCCCAAGAGTAATTTAAAGCCCTTTAAATAATATCTTTTCATTTTACGACCGATCAATCGATTAGTTCATAAAACCCCGTTTCGCTAAACCCCAGCTTTCTTCTTCCCCACTCAACTATGGAGAACATTCCGCCCGAAGTCCTTACCAACATTTTGTACAAGGCCGCTGAGCCGAACACAATAATGGTGTGCAAACAATGGAGGCAGGACAGCATTTCAGTGCAGCTCCAGCTTAAACGTTGCAGAGCGCTAAGAAGGATCACAAACTTGCTTCTACACGAAGAATCTGATAAGGTACGTACGTAATGTTTGAAAAATGCTTTCGTAAAATGTTCGTGATAGTGAAATGTGCGTTAATTTTTGTGTTTATTTAATGTAATAGATGGGCGATCTCCTCGCCAATCAAGGGAACATTGAAAATGATGCGATGTTGATGGGATTCGCTCCAGTCATACCAGGCCTTGCTGATGTTCAATTTCTTGAGACAAATGGCCATCCAAACATCAGGCAAATGAGCAGGGATGACTGTCAGGAAACCTGCAATAGCATTTGGAATTCATACGAACAACAGGCATCCTTTCAGGTTGTATCATTTTTACAGAATGTCATTTGTAGAATTTCTGATTTGCTGTTGTTTTTGGTTCATCTATCGCAGTTTTTGTGCCTCTTTGTCCTGTGATATTACACACCTCACGAAGGAAACATCCCAATAGAAATACACAGGGGAAGGAACAAGCAACCATGAAATATATTTATATAATCTATTGATTTATTTATAAAGATTATCAAGAAAGAAATTTATGTTATTTTTCTTCTGCTATCTGCCTATCAGCAAGAGCATTGAGATATAGCTTCTATCCAGGAACATAATATGTCAAAAGTTCATTAAAGATATTTCGAAAGCTTAGAGAGTGCTGAGGGTTTAATGACTTAAATTATTCTTTTTCTCTATCTCGAAAATGACAGAAATTTGGAGCCCTATGCCGCAAGAGGAGAGACATGCTTAATTTAGATGTGGAGGAAAAGAGTGTTTTGGTTGTATGCTCTCAACCTACAGGTCATGAATTCACTAACATAAGAGAACGGTGGTGCGGCTAATGAGTGAGAAGAGTGATCATTGCCTAATTTTCTTTAATAGCCTTGACAAGCTCTTCATTATGTTCTCACTTAACTTGTTGCCTAAAATTTGATACCACTAATTTAAATAAATATCTTTAACTTTTTCCTGAAAACTGAAAGATGCAAAGAAGTTAAATGTTGATTATTTGTCCTAATCATTGATTCTTATCTTTGTACACTCTTTAGCATTCATTAGTCCTGAACCGATGGATTTGGAATGTAAGAAAAAGATTTTGTGCATCCTCAGTAATGTAAAAAGACTAGTGCACGTATATATCATATCGTAAAAATTTACTTGGTCATGCAGCTGAGTAAAATATTTTCACATTTTGTAGACACATCTTGGTAATTACATATAGGATATAGCTAGGAAGCATATAAAGTATAATTATAACAACATAAGTTAATGATTTCAAGGGCAAAATCAGTTCCGATCTTTAAAATAGAATCTCGAAGTACTCTCTTTAGTCCATTTTATTCTCTAGCTTTATTCTGTTCTAGAATCTCTTGCTGTCATCAACGATCCTCCTCGCGTTTATGTTCCTTTTTTGCTTTCTCCTCCACAATAAAATCAACAGCACTACCAATATCCTGATTGCTAATACATAGGGCCTTGCTGGCATCGCATGCTTTATAGCCCATGCTCATCAGAAAGGACAATGCTGCATCTCCAACTTGCAGCTGACTGTATATAGCTTGTGCAGAGGTGAGGGCTTCCTTAGAATTTTTTAGTTGACCATCGTGTTAGCCAACTACTCCTTCCAGAAGTTGCAACCTCAAGTATAGGCCAAGCTCTGGATAATGACCTCCTTGGAGAACCCTCAATCGTCTTGATTCTTTCCCATGGGAACTCTCGCTCCCTTCTCTAGCTTTTGGAAGGCAAATACCAGTTACTGAAAGCCAACTGATATCATGGAGCATGAAGTAGCACCAAACAATGTCTATTTGTAGGATTGATACATTGTCAATCATGTCACCTCAATGACCTGCGGATTGCGAAGAGAGAATGCCTACTCTCCCATGGTGAGCACTCCCAATGTATCTTTATTTTGTTGTCTTTTGATCAGTGCTTTTGCATTGGCATGAAGCATGAGTCCTATCATTGTCGCCTGCTGGTCAGTCTCATCTCCTAGCTGTACTTCTCTCCACTTTGATTTTTCAGCTCCAGATTGAAGTCCTCAACTGGTAATGAATGATTTGCATGTCTACTAGAAGTGGCTGCAGCCTTGAGCCGAGAGAGCTGGAACCCTCCTCTCTCAACCAAAAACTACTCCTTGACTTTCATTCCTGATCAGTGCAAACCTCGGAAGCCAAGATCTTCGAATTATTTTTGACACCGAAGTTGACTCAATTTTTCGTACCGTTGCCATCTTTTGAAACTCTGCCTCCGTATACCAGGTTTATGCATTGTGACCCCAATAGTCCCGATTTCTTAGCAATGACTTCTCTTAAAGTCACCCCCGTCCACTCGTCGAGCTCCACTTCGAGTACTCCACTCCATGCTCCACCTATCCTCCAGATTTCTTTGATACAGAAAATCCCAGATATTCGTCCATGTCCAATGCCACTTGGAAAGCATGTTCAAGGTGGTCTATTGGCTTCTGCAGCAATTCTCTTTTAATATCAGATTATGAGGTCTTGGACCAGCTTTAAAACGAGCAATTGTTTGCCTCTGGTCTTCCACCTGAAAGTCAACAACATTAGCAACATTAGCGTAAGAAGTAATTTTCTAAAATCTGAATATGGAATTCTTTGCTTCCACTCAGATTTTACGAGCATATTTAAAGACTCCCTAAAGAGTATTCTGGCCTTCAAGTATGAGTGATTCAACTACAATAATTAATTTACTCTTAAGCAGACCCTTTTACTCCGTTCACAAAGTTGTAAGACACTTTATACTCTGACGCTAACTCTTTGACTTCCTCCTTTATGTTCTTTTATTTTGGTATTGATTCCAATCACTTAGGTGGAATGAAGTAGGTAGAATGAAGCCCTCAAATTGGTACTGTGCATGTATGAACATTGTTTTTGCCTGCAGCAGTTTACACTAAACTAGATCGACAAGAAGTCGCGTCTGCTGGAATAATTATGTATAGGAAATCAATTTCAACTAGATCGACAGTTAGATGGTTTACAAGTGTTCAGTTGTAATCATATGCATGCAGTGAAAACTACCGAGCCTGGATTTGAGCCAGAATTAATGGTTCGTTTATAAGAGATTTTTCACAAAATGTTTTTTGGATGTGTAATTTGCAAATAGAGAAAATTTTTAAGAAGTATAAAAAGCTTTTGACATCAATAAAAACGTGGTTGAAAATGATTTTGAATAAAGCTGATTGTTGAAAAATCTTTACCAAACAAATTCTAAGATACTTGCATGCTGGAATCCATTTGCATGAAAATGACTGTGCTAGGTAACCCCTAGATCACTGGTATGCCTAGATCAGGTTTGTTTATTACGCTTCGGCTTCACAATGTTCTGCCCTTTTTCTTTTTTAATCTGTCTAAAAGAAAGAGTTTTATTTGCATTTGTCTCTGATTATGCATTTACTCGATTTTAGCCTTTGATTCACCTCATGGCCTCTCCTTCCTACTTTGGGTGCCTTTTCTGGTTTGACACCCTCTTTTAGGGTATAGTTTTCTGTATATTCATCTGGCTTGCTTCTCGTTGGTACAACTAGATGGATAGGAAATTGCTTCTACCACACAGGTTGACTCTCTTATTTGCTAAATTGTCAACTCTTCTGCAGGTACGGCGACAATGAGAAGTCACACGAGCAGATAACTTGGGTGAATATTTTGTGCACAAATCACTACCACTACTGCTGGTTTTTGTTTTGAGATGTGCATTGACTTTGACTTCTGACTGCTACTGCAGTTTTGATTTGAGATGTATATTGACTCTTGACTTCTGACTAGTAGTTAACTTTTGAGTAGAAAAAGGCTAAAATGATTTTTTACGTTGTTACTAGCTAGTTAATCTATTCAAATACGAGATATTTACAGTATAGCAGAAATCCTAACTTGTTAGAAATCATTCATTGTAAGAATGGAGATTGGAGACTGGATTCCTCCGAAAAGATAAGAAGGGATCACTTGAATTAACCGCTGAACTGGAGATGAGCATCTTTGTTTTCAGTCTTCTACAGATGCTCATGACGATATTGTCACAATAGCAAGGCTTTTTCGACGACTGTTGAAAACACGGAGCCTCTTACTAGATCCAGATAGGGGGCTTACTTGCAAAGAGCTTATCAACTTGTTCTTGCTAACTGGTTAGCACCAAACGGAACTTAGGCTTTCGTCCACTTTCCTTTTACTTCCCTTACCGCCATGAAAACGAGGCCAAGTAGTAAAAAATCAAGAGCATTTTTATTTTCGGATGCTCAGAGACCATGTACATCTTTACTTCGTCTCGTTGAGATGCTCAAGTAAACATTGAGTGCCTGTTCTCTTACATGATTTTACATATTTTTTTCAACCTCACACATTCTCTCTCCTATTTTACATCCACATATCTAATGGGACCTACCTATACTACATAAATCTCCACCATTCAAGTACACTCATTCTCTCTCTTACATCACATAAAAACACATAAAATCATATTTTTACACACATCCTAACATCTCCTACTTCAAGTATAGTATTACAGAAGACCACACTATTGGGACCCTTACAGCATTCAAGCGAGATAGCTAATACAGAAGCCATCACACGGGCATTATACATCAATAATGTCACATGAGCTAGTACGACACTTGACCCACTATGGCTGCTACACTTCTGGATCATCCTCAAGCACCATAGTTGGTTTGTGATTGCAGCTGAATAAGTTAAACAACCTCGTTTCACGGGTCTCTAAACATAGGATTTGTTTGGATCCTGTGTCTTAAGCTTGGCGGTCGCCTCTCTCCTTTAATCTGCACAAGTACGATATATAAATATCACTTCGAAAATATGACCTTATAAGCAGTGGTGGAATCTCACCTTCTTTCCACCTTGCATGAAGTCTGTCCAACTGGAGATCTGATAATAAAATAAAAATGTCAACTATACAGAACGACACTCATCACACGGAATTTAAGGATCCCGCATGTAATCAAACGAACCCAAAGCATATCTAATCCAAATGTTGGGGTTATCCACTAATGAGTAATGAAATGCATAACACACTTGGCATCAACGGTGGACAAAATGGACAGCATTCTGTCAACTGTAAAGTTTGATGTACGGTCATCAACTTATTTTCACAGGGGTGCAGTGCAAGAGTCTTCAACCTTTATAAATTAAAAAAAATAAAAAGAAAAAAAAAGAAAAAAAAAGAAAAAAAAGAATACTGATGACCAGATAGAGAATTATCCACAATTAACACATTAAGAGTACTCCGAATCAACAATTCAATATCGTATCCCATTAATTATAGGATCACTGCTGGTGCGTCAACAACAGCAAACAAGACTGCAATGTGGATTTCCTCTTGTTATACTTACAAATCTTTTCCATCTTCCTTCCTGCCAACCACCATAATCTCTTGCACGCTGAAAACCACATGGTTCAACATGAAACATGCCTACCTTCGATTTTTTAATATTCACTTGAACACAAAGCATACAAAACAAAAACAAGCGAGCACTCTTGATAACAAAATCACATTGCCATATAGCACGAGCTGAATAACTATACAACCTGGAAGGCTCGCAGAAAACAATGCCGAATCATATTTGCATGATGGAGCAATACATGATATGTTATTTCCATAAATTATGCATGTATGGAGCTCACCGTCTGTTCTCTTGTTCCTCCCCATTGCTCCTCGTGTTCTCTCTTTCATTTCCACATCTCTTTAGTTTCTTCCTCGTCCTTCTTTAATCTACCTTCCTCCTCTGATATCTACAAAGCTCAAAAGCATAATGTTTATACACAGTGACATTATCTGAGGAACAACATAAGTGCTGCTTGTACCCTCATCTGCATTATCCTTCTCCTACATTCTTGATCTGTCAAGAGTTCGCAAACTTTTAATCTTAGTTGCTGCTGGAATTCCTCCAACTTTTCATATTCTTGCGCGTAGTTTCCTTGTATCATATTTTTAACGAGCCTAGGTTCAATGAACTATTTATCATGTAGTCATACATCTTTATTGTATTTACAAATTTCAACGGCAAATGGATAAAGATGCGTTCTCTTTCTGATCTTTCTGTTTCTTGTTCGTCTGATTAACATGTTAGATTAGATAGAGTGATGAGCAGAATATGGGTGAATGTTTACACAATGAGGGGAAAAATCAGATAACCATTGAAGTCTGTAACTGGGTCAGAACTTTGAAAGGTAAACACAAATTTGGCACATACTCAATAAAGCAAAGGCAATCATGGCACCAATAATTGCCTCATCCACTAACGACTTCAATTTGCCAGCTGCTTCTTCCTCTTAGCTCGAAGCTCTTCTGCACTCCATATTTAAAGAGAAGAGCCTTCTTCAGAATTAGGCATTACTGAAAATAACTAAAACCCAAAACAAATAAAGAATAAAATAGAAAGGAGCCAAAAAAATCCCTTATAACTCTGCCTAATATGCCATCCACAGCACCATGGCACTTGGCTCGACATGACCATTTTCATGGATAAAAAGAAGGGGCAGTGGGTGGGTTAGAGTTCGTGATACAATCATAATCAGGGCACATAGTGATGGTACTGAGGACAATGATGACAGATTTCATACTTCCAGTAACTGTGAGGCATAAAGCAACTCACAAGTCACTCTCATCAAAGGCTTAGTTAAGTCATAAGTGAGTAGACATTGGGCCAACAAAAATTGTGGTCTGCAACAGGCAGCACAACCAAGAGAGCTCCAGAGTAGGGAAACATAAAGAAGAGCACGATCACAATGACAATGGGAAAAACTAGCACTGAAAAATAGTCCATTTGAAACAAAGGCAAAAATAGACTACACACTATCCAAAAAATTTAAAAATAACGTTAGACATGGAAATGGAAATGTGACATAAATCCGTTTGGCAATTAATTGTAATACTGGTCGAGCTTTGATACTGCTCTTCTAGCTTTTTTTTTCCCCTTCTGGTGGATGGTTTGTCTACTTGTGTTTTGTACTCATTTGATTTTTGTTTGGCAAGAAAATGACCAGATTCTTGTCCAAAAAAATAAAAATATATATAAATAAATAAATAAATAAAATAAAATAAAATTGCAATACTGGTTGAAATTAAAATTTGCCATGTGACATCATGGAGTCGCACATTTCAGGCTTTTGAAAACCCAATTGTTTCAACCAATGTGCCAATCAAATGCTGCCACTAGACAAATTGAAATCATAGTTGTCATATTATAATTGGTTGCTGCACGGAAATCATTAAGCGGGTGTTAGGATGTGTGGTTTTATGTGTATTTATGTGATATAGGAGAGGGAAAAAAGTGAAATTGAATGGTGGAGATTTGTGTAGTAGAGGTAAGTCCCACGAAATTTGTGTGTAAAAATGTGTAAAAATGTGTAGGAGAACACGCTTTAAATCGAAGGGAGAACAAAAATGTCCTTCAGAAGTGTGAAAAAGACAGAACACATCACGAACATTACTTGTTGACAAATAAAAATAATTTAAATTTATATGGTGCACAGTGAAAAGAATCCTGCCACTGACTTGATTGAGAATAACACTTCTCAAGAAGCAATTGTTTTAACAGAAACAATACCATTTAACAGAAGCAAAGTAAATGCAGAATAATTAAACACGGAGACCGCAACAAAAAGGACGCTAAAACAAACCTTTTGCTGCATCAACTTGGTTCAAGAGATATGCCCTCTCTGATGGGTCATTTAAAAGTTGTTGGGCATTTGCTAATGCTGCAAAATATATGAAGACATGGCAAACATAAAGCACAAACTTTAAGCATGCAAACGTGCAAAATAGAAAAAGTTGACTCCCATCTGTCTTGCCCCAGTCATAACAGAATGGACCAGAAATACTAGAATGACACGATGTTCAGTTGTCAGGAATCAAACTGATCTTCAGGACTACATGGCCAAGGTATGAGTAAAAGTTTAAATTTACTGATTCAGCACTGAATCTATTACAGGACTGCACTATCTCCATATGCTCTCTCTATCCACATCCTTGAAAAGCATTCATTCATAGGCCTAGTTCATAAGCTTAAAAGGAATATCCTAAAGATAAACAGTAACACCAGACCTGAAATATCATTGTACCTTCAAACTCATGCAGCGCATACCACGATAAACTAGTTTAAGACAGTCTCAAATGGTGAACAGTCCACAATTATTGGATTAGAATAAGAAGCGGAAATGAACAGCAATTTAGTTCTCCCAAGAAGTCTCCTTCTACTCTCCGGTGTCTGTCCCAGTATATTTTACTTGCTTAAAAGTAACATTTTGGTTAGAGTAGTGGTGGACCATGAAATGTGTGGTAATAATGAGTACTTTCTTTGAATGCGCGGTTAAAGTTGAAGTTGAACTTTGGCTAAGTGAATTTTTAGGTAGAGAAAGTTAAAATGGATCACAAGCTATATTTGACTCAATGTGGACAGGAAAGGAAATAAAATCACTTAACAGAGCAGCAGTATTTCACTATTTCCCTGTACACACATGCTATGTAAGCAAAGTCACTCATTGTATTTATGAAACAATTGCAGAAGTATAGTACAACGGACTAAATTTATAATCACATATTTCCAACTGACACAGAAGAGAAGTATTTACTGGCAAATGCCTCCTTCGCTAGGATGTTTGCATTTATCAGGGTGAACTAGCAAAGATATCTGCAAGAGGAAAAATTAATGTTACACATATTTCATTGGATATCCATAGACGTGAATTGATCAATACAAGTAGTTGTTGGCTCATTTTACAGTATTACCTTTTCAGATCGTTGATAGGTGAATCAAATGGTATATGAAGATACTCAAATGCATTAAACTTGAAGCATGAAGGGATCCTATAGCAACCCGAGCATCACAAAAGACACGCTATGATTATGCATCTAAGTGGAGGCTCGGAGTACGATAGTGCCTGTTTGTTTGAAAGAATTGTACATGTAGAATCATATACTCAGAGGCTCAGAGCTAGTAAAAAATGAATAAATAAATAAATAACAAAAATAAAAACAATAAAAAACCATTTTCTCCATTATCAGTTTTAATGGCCAATTTATTGGTGTGAATTTATTATTATTATTATTATTATTATTATTATTATTATTATTATTATTATTATTATTATTATACCATGAGTTCAAAAATGTATATATATAAAAATCACTTTACAAGCAAAGGGTCAAGAGAGTACAAGCCTAAAAGAAATTTATAGAAAGATGCACGAACTTTTGAATTATAGCGGCCATGTTATTCATTCCATTTTACTTCATTCCCTTCCGAATTTGAATTTGGTCGATCCAATCACATTGACATATCTCGTGGGACTTACATGTACTGCACAAATCTTCATCATTCTACTCCACTCATTCTCTCTCCTCTTCACAAAAAAATGTGAATTCCAACAGGTGCTAGATTGCACAATGAAGTCGAAAACAGGTTTTACACCTAGATCCAAACACAAAATCCTCAAATTTGCTAACCAATTATAATTAAGGGCCTGTTCTACTCATATCAATTTCATATAATTAAATTTATCTTTTCTCACTCATCCTTTTCAACAACTCATATATTTATTTAACAATTACTTTACATTTTTTAATACTTCAATTCTCAACTACACATCCAATCAACATTTCAGTAAATCAAATTAAATGTGGAGAGAACAAGGCCTAAATTCAAAATAAAAGAACCTGCTAAGGACCAATTTTCAATGCACTACTATGGTGCTTTTCATATATTTTAGCAAACCTCATAGATTTTTAACACTAGTCCCGCGAATAATAAAGAATATGTGGAGTCTATACATGCAGGCTTATTTTTCTTTTAGAAATCAGACATTTAGCTGTTGATTGTTTCCTGAGATTTTGAAGGTACTCACGTGATTGTAGCACACAATCAAAAGCATAACATAATACACCATAGGGTTCTAGGTGGGATGCTTAGTTTACTCTTATTTTCTATAATACATCCGAAATCATTATGTTCTCTGATACCAATCTTTAATTGCTATAATTAACTCTCTAACGTTGTATGACGTAAATTATACATAAACGGGCATGTTTGTATAGGAGTTAATGTATTAAGCATACTACACATAAATAAAAAGGATGGTTTTATATCTAGCAAGCTTAGTACATCCACCAGTACCCATTGATGTTACCGATGTACAATCGTCTGGCACCAAAAAGGTCACTTGCCAATTTGCCCAAGAATAAGTATTCAGTCAAGGACCCACCAGCTAGATGCATGCAAAACTTCAAATAGCAGGCACCTACCAGTACACTTCTCAGCCTTGGATCCAATAGCCCAAGAAATTAGCACAGAAGTTAGCCATTTATTATCAAATCTATGAAGTTATTTATTAATTAAAAAGTTTTTAACATTGTATATAAATAAAGTTATATGTCTTAGCAAAGATGTGGTGAATCTATCATCTAATTCTAAAGGTCCAGATATATGAGGCGTCCAGCTGTACTCTCCCAGTTTGAAATCAATAACTAGCTTGCCTCCATTTTGAGGGGTGAGATCACTCTATTTTTTTTTGATAAGAAACAAATTATATTATTGCCAACAAGAGTAATAAGTTACATATCAAGTGGATAAGCCATCCACCAAACCTACATCCAGGGGTGAGATCACTCTATAACTTAATAAATAAATTAGGTCAACCGACAACCGTACCCACAAATAACATACATAGCCACTCCCATTGAATAGTACAAAAACTACCTAAAATCTTGATATTCCTTTGCCAGATACTGCATGAAATCCTTCCATGACATCATTATTTTCAAGAATTGCTCAAAACATTATGCATCTTCTAGCTGTTCAGATGGAAAGTCAGTGCTTTAAGTTAGTTGACCTACATATGTAGAGACTGCACCTCTATGAAAGTGACTAAAACAAGCATTATGCTGAGTAGCAGTGTGTTTTGTACACTATATTTAAGTATGAAATTTGAAGTGATGATATTTTCTTCAGGTGGTCCAATGGGTGGCTAGGTGCATAAAAATTCAACGAATTAGACATCCAAGGACAGCCTGTTATAAGTTTTACAAAATACAGCTACGAAATGATCGATAACTTGGATCTTCTTTCACTAATCTTGAAAAAGAGATGCCATTTGCAATAATTAAATGATAAGACAATCTAATAGGCAAAACTGAAGTGCCAGATGTTCCTTTGCTGCAGCTCTGTGGCCATAGTTAACTTTCGCATGCCTTGACTCTTGTCTAGTGCATGAAAAATCAGAAATTCAAACCGCTATAACAACTGTCATTAGCTACAAGCCTACAACCATAACAACAGCCGGTAGCTGCAGTGCTTGCTGCTGTGATAATCTCAGAAATGAATACTAGAGACTCATAAATTGATTTTCTTAAACCCAAAAACTTGGGGCCCTTCCTGAAGGAAAATTATCATTGTAGTCACATTCCCTCCAAAATGTTCAAGATCGAATTTCTAGCTTCATCAATCATAAGACAATTGCCATCACTTTCTTACAAAATTTTCTGGTACATATACAAACAGATGACTAATTTTCGAATTTAATTGAAGAATATGAGGGCATTGTGCTTGATGTCTGAGCATGTGTTAGAATATAAATTTTTATGGATTTTGATGTGAAGTAGGAGAGATAATGAGTGGAGTTGAATTACGTAGATTTGTGTTGTATAGTATATATAGGTCACACGATTTGACCAAATTCAAATTTGAAAAAGAATGTGTAAAAATTTGTAAAAAGTTGTACACTAACATGCATTATATCTTAAATCCAGTGAGGCCATTAACATATCAGCACAGTTATTTCAAATTACACTTTTGTAACCTTAGATGGAAAATCCAAAACTTTCTCTTGCTCTATGCTCCTATAACTCAGGTTAATATACTTAAATTTCACTTACATCTATGGTTATAAACATATATGGCTATCTCTTTAACCAGAAAATAGCAAAATTTCTTCTTTCGTCTAATAAAAAGAAGAAAACAGAACTCTAACGATAACAATTGACATAATTTTTCTCTCTACCACAAATTCATGTGGAAAAATATGTGAAAAGAAAAACCTGTTGACTTCTTTGTCGCACTCAACCTCGTTTACTTCGGCAAAGAATTGCTTGAGCAGTAAAATCATCTTCGCCAAAGAACTGCTTGAGCAGTAAATCATCTGCGGCGGTGGAAGTGTTTCCCATCGGGAATCGATTAGCAAAATATCTGCTTCCCTCACTAAATACATAAACTCGAAGTCTGTAAAATGTGTATTATTATTAAGGGGAAATTAGACCGAGAAATACATTGATCATTTCAAAATTTTTAAATCTACACTGCTTGCAAGATTTTCAGCCTTTCCACTTCAAAAACGTTTTCGGCTTTCGTCTCTCTCACTTTTCTCCTAAACTCCACCCCATGGACTCGATTTTGTTATGAACTCGAGTCAAGAAACTGCAAATTCAGGCCAATCTATCAAATTGAAACTGGTAATGATTTATATAAATTGAATTGAAGGGAATTACAACTTATAAACTAAACCCCACCCCACGGATTGCATCTTGTTATGAACTCGAATTAAGAAACTGCAAATTCAGGCCAATCTATCAAGAATTGATAATAATTAAAAATGATAATGATTTATATAAATTGAATTGAAGGGAATTACAATTTATAAACTAAACCCCACCCCACAGATGGATTTTGTTATGAACTCGAATTAAGAAGGAGGTTAAACTGCAAATTCGGGCCAATCTATCAAAAATTGACAATACTTGAAACAGATAAATGATTTATATAAATTGAATTGAAGGGAATTACAACTTATAAACTCTAATTTACAATAAATTTGGGGGGCGATGAGATATCAAAAAAAAAAAAAAACACACACACACACAAAACAAAAGAAAAGAGGGTGGAGGAGAAGATGACCTCTCGATCGGGACAATACACCAAAAACTGACTTCTCTCTTCACCGCTGGGGACCCAAATCGGAGAAGTTGGGCTAATAAATTGTGAATTTGCTAAAGAAATCTGGAACCGAAGCACACATATGTTTGAAGTGGTGACTGTTTTACCTTCACGATGGGCAGAGTTAATTCTGTTTAAGTGGTCTTTTGAAGGGAACAGAAAACAAAAAATGGGGCTTTGGAAATTAGTAGTGATGGCAACTGCTTGGGTGATTTGGAATGAGAGGAATAAAAGAATTTTTGACGACATGGAACGATCTTTAGAAGATGTATGGGACAACATTTTATTTTTTTCGGGATTATGGGCTCGTGCAGCAGATATATTTTGTGATGTAGAGATTTCTCTGTTTAGACTAAACCCATTTAGTTTACTATGTACTGTTAGTGCTAGCAACTCATAAGATTGTTTAGGTTGCTATTTGCTTTTTCTTGTTTTGTGGTCTTGTATTGGTGGATATCTTGTCCACGTTTTTCCTTGATACTATGTGAATAAAATTTCAGTTTCTTATCAAAAAAAAAAAAATTGGGTTGTGGAGTTCCACAAAGGGTGGGGCTAAATGCACCCACCCCTTTACTAAATACACCCGTTAAACTAAAAAATAAAAAAATAAAAAAAAATTAAAAGACTAAGTTGTCCATGCTAAGTGCACCCATATTCCCTTTTTTTTTTTTTCCGTTTCCTGTTCGAACATGCTCTCAGCTTGTTCGCTGCAAATGCAGCGAACATTCTAAAAGTTCATTCACAGCAAACAAGCAAAAATTTGTTCGCTGTGAATACAACAAACAAGACTAAAAAAAAATTGAAGAAAAAAAAAGAATTTTTATCTAATATTTTATTGGTAGATATATTTTTACTATAATTTTTTATAACTACTTTGACAAGTAATTTTGAAATTTCTTTTAAATTTTTTATAATTACTTTGATAATGATAATAAATTTTGAAATTTTTTTATGATACAATAATACCATCCCGTTAGCATAATTTTTTACAATTAACTATGAATTTCGAATTTTTTTAATGATAGAGTAATTAATTTTATTCCATTGAATATAATTATTAAAAAATCTTTGAATGATTACAAAAAATCTGAACAAAAAATAATAACAAAATTTTTTTATCGATAATTTTTTAAATTATTTTTAAAATAACGGGGTGTTCGTTTTCATGCCGACGAATCTTTTTTTTTTTGTAGTTAGACGAGAGGTCAGGGTAGATTTGGAATATTCAAAAATATGGGTGTATAAAGTAAAGTGTTGGGTGTATTTAGCCTCACCCTTTCACAAAGGGTGGGGCTAAATACACCCATTCAATTACTTCATGCACCCAATATTTTGGTTCTTAAAAATACCCCAAGCTAAAATGACTAATATATCCTCCTATTTCAAAAATTAAACCACAAACCAGAAAGCCCTACGCCATTGTTTGATCACAGACACAGATTCAGACGTTACGCCATTGCGTGCTGTGCTCTCATACGCCATTGTTGCTATTTGCTGTGTTGGAGAGCTCCCCAATCTTTCTTCAACCTTTTTCCACTGAAGTACTCTATTTTTCAAAATTTTTCCTTCTTGAAGTATAATGGATGAGGATGAGATGTATATAAACAATGTAAGTGTTATTTATCCCAATTATTACATAATTTGAAGTCTAGTTTGAACTTTGTATCATCTGCGATTAAACTTTGTATTAGAATACGTATGAACGAACTCGCAAAAGTAACTGGTAGAATTGAAGTCTGGTTTGGCTTCGTTCACCCCCAAGGGGGCGAACACATTCCCATGTGTTCGCCCCCTTAGGGGCGAACACATCCTAACGACCTAGCTTAGCTATTGGAATTCACTGGAATTGGCTATTGGAATTCAGTACTTGACTTCAGCATTATTTTGTTTTGCTATGCTATCGTGCTAGTGGCCTTTATTGTATTGTGTATTTATTTTTTTTTTCTTTAATAGGAATCAAAGACACATTCTATTGAAGAAAGTATTATTGGTCCAAATAATGAATTGGTTATTGGCGCCAGTAATGAAATGGTAATGGATTATACATCAGTTTTCTCTGCATATGATTCTTTTAATTCCCGTAATGAATTGGTTGAGTGGGTACGTACTACAGGAAAGAAACTTGGAATGGTAATAGTTGTTAAAAGATCAGATAGTGGAGAGAGTGGAATGCGACCCCGGATAGTACTTTCATGCGAGCGAAGTGGTAAATACTGTGGAAAGGGTACGAATTCTACAAAAATGGGTGCATCGAAGAAGTGCGAGTGTCCCTTTACATTAAAGGGTAGAGAAATATCAGCTGATGGGCAGTGGATATTGCAAGTTGTGGACGGTACGCATAATCACCCATGTGCAAGATATTTGGAAGGTCACTCTTATGCTGGTCGGTTGTCAGTTCATGAGGAAAAACTAGTGATTGACATGTCAAAGACAGATGTTCGACCGAAGAATATATTGCAAGTATTGAAGGAGAGATATCCCGAAAATGCGTCAACAATGAAAACAATCTACAACATACGTCAGAAGCATAGAATAGTGGATCACGCAGGTCAGTCACAGTTGCAATATTTATTGGGAAAGTTACAAGAGCATGGATATTTGTTCTACGTGAGGCGGTGTGAGAGTACTGATGTTGTGAAAGATCTCTTTTTTGCCCACTCGGTGAATGTAAACTGTTTGCGTGCCTTTCCTAATGTGTTATTAATGGATTGTACTTATAAGACCAATCGATACAAAATGCCGTTGTTGGAAATAGTTGGCGTGACTTCCACAGATATGACATTTTCGAGAGCCTGTGCATATATGGAATACGAGCGGGAGGATAATTACGTATGGGTATTGTCTCTGTTGTGATCGATGTTCGGGCCAGGGGGTCGTGTTTGTTTCCACTTCAGTGCAATTGGTTCACTGTCCGCGATTGACACGTTATGTGGAGGCCTAAATTGTGGAAAGTGTTCGTATATCCATGCCTGTAGTCATTTCAAAAACCATCCATTACAGGTCACATTTAAAAAAAGAAAAATCTAAAATCAAATAATCAGTTAACTACGAAAAATATATACCTCCAATAAGGTGAAATAACCTGCCATCTGTACTGTTGTTGCCTTCGATGCTAGCCCCAATTGTTTATATAAATAGGCTAGAGCAGCAGTTCCCCAAGCAAAAAGATGCACCCCATTAAGATCCTCTAGAAAATGCAGATAGACAGGTGAAACCCTATCCCCAGTCTTGTCCGCGAATAATGTGCAGCCCAAAACGTACAACAGATAGGCTCGAGCTGCATATGTACCACGATTATCATTAGTAGTACAACCCTGGAATGTAGAGCGTAACCACTGCAACTTTATTTTCTCCCCACTCGCACCACTAAATGCAGCATCGGCCTCTTACTCGGATACTCCCAATAATCTTCGAACTAAGTCCGTACTATTAACAGCAGCAACACTATCAATCAGCTGCAATAGAGGACCAATGATCGGTAAGTCAAGAATGCACCCCACGTCATCTAATGTTATTGTCATTTCCCCAAATGGCATGTGAAATGTGTTAGTCTCAGGGTGCCATCTCTCCATAAATGCAGATATCAAATTCTTATTTGGTAAGTGATATGATACACGCCGTAACTTATAAATCCGCGAATCTGAAAAAAGATTCATCCATTGCTCTTGCGTTCCAGACTCCAATTTCCACATGTGTAGCTTTTTTGTATGACATTTCATACGAAGCACATCTCTTTCATTACCCAACCAAACTTCAGCTGCCACATGAATTTCATAGGTTGACAAAACACATGGATCGCTAGGGCCTCCGGGAAATGATTGATCACCTTCATCTTCATTATCTCCATCGTCTCTACCTTCCTCATTTTCAGCTTCGCCGTCATCATCTTCGCCACTTTCATTCGGTGTTTGAAGATCTATAACCACATTTTCATCGAGGTTTACTTGAATTTCTTCATCTTGTGCTGGAATATCATGATGCACGTCCGGTGGTATTTCAACAGGATTCTGAAGAGCCAATTCTTCTTCACGACGCCTCCTCTCAGAAGCAGTCGGTCGTTTACGGATATAAGTTCGAACTGCAACACATAATAAAAGCATACTAATTACATCAACAATACTCATGAATTCTAAAATCTTATATCTAACTAATATAATAAACCGAATTATCAGATTATTCAAATGTTACTGAGAAAAGAAAAAAAAACAAAAAAAAAGGTGTTCGTCTCCTTGGGGACGAACACCGCAATGGGGTGTTCGTCCCCTTGGGGACGAATACCCACTGTGGGTGTTCGTCCCCTTAGGGACTAACAAATTTCAAACAAATGACAATTCTACCAGCACGAACAATTGAACGAAAACTCTGGCAACGTATATAATTTTGACATCAAATTAAATATATACATTTCTAAATTAAAATTACATTTACCATTATGCGAAGACATGGTTGCAGTTGTCCGAGTTTGCGAAAATTTGGTGTTGCTTGACGTTTGCTTCAATGCTAGAAAATAAGAAGAAGTAATTGCTAGAAGAAATATGAGAGAAAGAAGAAAATGAGAGAAAGAAAGAGTAACCTGAGAGAGTGAGTTACCTGAGAGAGATGGAAGTTGATAGCTGAGAGAGATGGAGGCTGAGAGAGATGGAAGAATGAAGGAGTCGTTGTTTTCTTAGGGCAAGGGGTAAATTTGGGATAGGTAGGTGTGTAAAGTAATTGATATGAATTTATGATGAGTGTATTTAGTAAATTGGGTGTTTAAAGTAAATGAATAGGTGTATTTAGCCCCACCCTTTGACAAATTGCACACATTACTTAAGGGGCTTTTACACTGTCTAGTATGTCAAACGTGCGACGCACGTTGTTTTGTACAATTGTTATAAAGCTTTTTTTTTGGGTTATAAAAGCATTTTTAGTTTGCATATTTACATACTTATAATTAAAAATAAAAAATGAGTGCAACTAAAATATGATGATGTTGGAATCGAACAAGTGCGCAGTGGTAAGACGCTCGAGTTTTCCGACCAGAGGCCGGGATTCGATTCCTACCCCCCTCCCCTACAATCCTCCCTTCCCCGATTTCCCCCAAGTCAATATATATATATATATGATCTTTGTAAATACTATAAAACATTATTTGTTATTATTAAATAAAAAATCTCTTTTAACAATTAAATTTTTTTACCTTGACTTATTTCCTAACAGCCTTTCTATGCCTAGAAAATTAAAAAATAATTTTTCACAACCAAATTGTTGTCGAAAAATTTTATTGTAGTGTATGATATGTCTCAGTTGCTTATGATCATTACAATATTTATCTTTTTTAGTCTTTCTTGGTACCTTTTGGTGATCATATAGCCACTCACTATCAATATAATTAAAAAAAAAATCAAAGATGACCTTTTCGTGAATGAAATTCTAAAAATTTGCATGAAATTAATAATATATTTTCAACATAATTATTATTAAACATCTCATGACATTTATGGTCATCCGACGAAGATAAAATTATTCTTAGTAATGAATATACATATATATATATATATATATATATATATATATATATATATAATGCATTAAACTGTTTTCCATTTTCCCCTTCTACAATGGAAAAACACTCTTAAGTTATATTTGTCAAATGTGTTGGATAAATAATGACATTATATGTTGCAATGACTTGACTCATTTCATCAAACAATAAGTTGAGGGTATTAAAGTCCCAAAATGTTTTTCATCATTTAGCTACTCCAATCAAATTTCCATGGCCTAAAATATTAAAAGCTTTTTTTTCTTAAGGAACCGTGCCTAAAATGTAAAAATCATTTACATGACACAAACTCTACATGGCTTAGAAGTTTTAGTACCTTATTGTCGACTCGAATCAACATTTTTTCCCTCTTTAAGAAGGTATCATGCTTTAAATTTCATCAGTGCCATTCCAATGAATATTTCATAATTGAAAGTTTGGAATTACAAATAAAATAAAATACTATGAGTTCTGGAAAATGAAAAGTCAATCATAAAAATATATAATAATTATAATATTATTATTGACAAAAATTAATACTAAAGATACCAGTAATAATTATGAAAGATATTGAGGGTATTAAGGTCCCAAAATGTTTTTCATCATTTAGCTACTTTTATATATAATAAATAATAGTAGGAGATAAATTCAGCATTTTTTAATCGAATCGGTTGCAAGTATATATTTCATAAAGACAGGAAAATGAATATGTCACAACCTAAAGCAATTGGTAAGCCGCACGACTTAGTTACTTGTTTGGGTTAAAATCGTCATGTGTGCTTTTAGGTTTTAATTCATTCGTTTTTTATTTTCATTCATTTCTTTTCCATTTTCTCATAATTCTTTTATATTTTATTATTTTTATTTTAAACATTTCTTTTTTTTCCATCTCCTCATATATAATTTGGTTTCTATGTTTTTACTTTATTTTTTTCCGTTTCCAACAATTCTTTATATATTATGTTATTTTTTATTTTAAACATTTCCTTGTTCCTCTTCTTATATAGTTTTATAGCTTAACTACCTTTAGGGCTTGTTTGATTGGGTATTTAGATTTGAATTTTTGAAATATGTGTAGATTGTGTGGTTAAAAATAATAGATAATATATTAAATATTTATATATGTGATTGAAAGGGATGAGTGAGAAAAAATGTGGGAATGAAATTCCCAATAGCGCAAGCCCTTAATTTAATAGTTACAAAAAATATGAAATTTACTAGTTTGTATTCTATTACACATTACAAATAAAGTACATAGAATGTGTAATTATTCATATCACATCATTTTTTTAGTCAAAACATGATCAAGAAATTTAATATTTATTTTTTACGAAATTTTTCTCTCTCTCACACAAAATGTGTAATGCATTACACATGCCTTATAGATAAAGCGTAATGCACATATGAATAAAAACATTAATTATATAGAAGGTGTATTTTATTACACATTCATTACACACAATGTGTAATTCATTAGTTTGTATTCTATAATTTTATAATTTGGCCATTTTATGCAATTAATGTACATTGCACACAATGTGTAATGCTTTACATACTTTATATAATATATTAGAACATCATTACACACTTTGTGTAATACATTGATTTTCAATTTTTTCTTTTTTGGCTGTAATTTTGCATAAATTTTATTATTTTCATTTTAAACATATATTTTTCATTTTTTCTCTTGCAAATTCTTGTCTTTCTTTCACACAAAATGTGTAGTACATTTAGACATGTCATACACATAAAGCGTAATGCACCAATGAGTTAAACATTAGTTTCATAGAATATATAGTCTATTACACATTAGTTACACAAAAACTGTAATTCGTTAGTTTGTATAGTATTACAAATTACTTATGAATTACACAAAATTTATAATTATTCATATCACATTATTTTTTCTTGATTCAATATACTACAAAAATTTAATCAACACCACACCACCACCTGTAGCCACCACAATACACAGCCTTACACACACACACACACACACAAAACACAGCCTTACATACAAATGTAGCAAAAAAGAACAATACACCCCTATACACATTGTAAATGTAGTCAAGCGCCCACTCTACACACGGTATAGCGATCATCTCGTTCCTCACAACACTCTCAAGAAGTCTTGTTAATCAATTTGAAAGAAGAAGAGGACAAAAAAGTGAGAAATATGTAAAAATCTCATTTTTCCACCCACTTCAACCACCGACCTGAATCTGTATCTACAATGCCTCTTTCTTCCTTTTTTTTTATTATACTATAGAGCCGACCTCCTCCACTGACACTTTCACCGCTGACATGACCTCCAAATCCTTATTTCCTATTGTTGCATTCGAACAAAATCAAGGAAGAAATTACTAGGGTAAAATTATTAAATGGGAGAATTTGGGTGTTAATTAGATTTCAGTGCGTTCAAACCCCAGGGAAGGATCTGGCGCAAAGAGAGAAGGAGACAAGAATAGAGAAGAGAAATAGATTTCTGGTGAAGGGATAGAGAAGGAGAGAAAGATAGATACGTGAAGAGAGAGAGAGAGATGAAAAATTGTGTGTATGAGATGAAAAATGGTGTGTGTGGGTTAAACCGGAATAGCCAGATTTTAAACAATAATTTGGCTTTACAAGGTTTTTGAAATAGTAAACTTAAACGCAAGGTTAAGCCTAATTTCCTCTTACTTCAAGCCCATGCTAGATCAATCCATGTCCATTTTGCCTCTAAGCATCTCCAACACAATAATATATACAGTACACACCTTAATATAAATAATGGTAAAAGTGGTTTCTTGATCAAATAGATCTTTTTTCCTACTTTTACTTTACTGCCTATGCAAGTGGTTTCTTAATTAAATAGGTCTATTTTCCTACCTTTACTTTGCAGCCTATTAAAACTATTATTATCTTCTAAATTATATTTATCTGGTGATAAACATTGATCTAGGATAAATATTAAAAATTTTAGTTCAATTAGAATTGTTATCCCAAAAACCGAAATTGTAACTACCCATATCATATTTGTATTTATCATGGTTTTTTTTTTCATTTTTAAAATAAATTAATAAATCTTGGTAATAATATATATATATATATAGGGGTATCTGAAAACAAGTTTTCTAAAAACTATTAAAATAAGATGTGTTTTAGATTTAGTCTGAAAATAGATTAGGTCATAATGTTTTTATTCCAAGAATGTTGTCGACTATCCATCTAATCCGTAGTTGCCTTTTAAATATTTGTAATACCATATTGAGTTTGATATTTATATTGTGTATGCTTCTTCTTTTTTGTTATTCAATTATTATTTCTACAAATTTTCAAGAAAATATAATTGTCTCTGTGTTGACGCCGAGATACTTTGTATGTAACGATAGTATGTTGAGTGCGTTGTCACTGCATACCAAAATTTATTTTATTTCTTTACTCGGTTTGAAAACTACAAATTAATGTAGAAGTAGTAAGCAGTGGTTGAACACAAGAAGAATGATGTTTAATCTAGTTTTTTTTTATCAATTAATATATGAATGAGGAGTTTTTGTGAATTCTGAAAACAAGATGACAAAATAAAAAAATACAATGAAACAATAGAAGATATATCTAGTTCTTGGGTTTGGTTGTATTAATAACTCAGGTTAATCTTTTCTATGTAACGTGTTACTATTTCTTCTTCAATTTATCAACTTTAATTAATCAAGAAGATCTGATTAACAAATTCTTCCTTAAATATATTAAATTAAAGTGAGTTCTTTAATTTGACATCTACCTGTTGAATAACCCTAAACAAGCTCTTGGGATTTAATGCAATGCTAGTGTGAAATGAACGAGAAGAATGAGTTGAATTAAATGATTAATTTTACAAACTTGAAGTAATGTATCTAAATTGATTTGTTAATAGATATACACGATATTCATTTGCTACTTTGGATTATAATCTAATGATAATTACGAATGAAAAGTGTCAATCTTAGCATGTAACTTGAATTTAAAGATTAATTAATTCAATTGGTCAAAGTGAATATAATAATCATATAAACTAAAAAAATGGGTTTAAAAGCATAACAAATGAATAAATTGAAGTAGAAGAATAGATAAAACCTTACTAAAGAGTTAGAAAAGATAACAACATATTAATTGAATACAACATCCCCTCGAACTAAATAGAAAAGTCTAATTGTTCATATTCGCGGATTAAATACTTTCTAGCGATGTAATCGCCGTGTATCACCACTACTATATGATAGATTATACTTCACTATCACAAGTAATATACAAAAAATATAGAAAATAAGTAAATAAATATTAAGAAATAAATAGAGAAATTGAATCACTCATATACGCGGGTTAAATACTTATTAGCGAGTTCGCCTTGTATCACTTTTGCAATATATGGGAAATTATTTTTCTCATACACAAATAATAAAAAAAAAATAGAGAAACTGACAAAGAAATGCTCCGCTAATCATATTCACTGTCGAAGTATCGTCGATAGATTATTAGTTACTTAATTTAGGTTTTTACTTCTGCCGGAATATGAGAAACTAAGAAGAGAATTTTATTGCGGAGAAAGTATGACAGAATCACAAGCTAATTCACTCTACAAAGTTGTATATTTGTTTCTTAGAAATGCCTCTATTTATAGGCAAAATATTGTAACAAAAAATATTTAAAAATTATAAAAATGACATTCTATGAGTCTATTATTGTGTGCCCAAGTTGTAGTATCTCAAAGAGATCAAAAATTAGGTAAAAATCATATTAAAATCAAAATGGGAGCAATCTATACGAAAATGTATACAATCTACCAATGTTTCAGAGAGATTCAGTGTAATACCTCGTTCGTTTTCGTATGAGATTTATGATGATATGATTGAGCTTCACCATGATTCATATGTGATTCGTGGGCGTGTTGTCGCAGTACGCCAAAATTTATTTTATTTCCTTACTCGGTTTCAAAACTACAAATTAATGTAGAAGTGGTAAGTAAGGGTCGAACCCAAGAGGAACGGTGTTTGATCTAGTTGTTTTTATCAATTAATATAGAAAAGGGGGGTTTTGTGAAGTTGAATGCAATTCGAAAATAAAATTACAAAATAAAAGAGATGAAAATGAAACAATTGAAGATATATCTAGTTCTCGGGTTCGGTTGTGTCAACATCTTGTGTTTATCTTTCCCATGCAACGTGTACTATCCCTTCTTCAATTTATCAACTCTCAATTAACCAAGAAGCTCGATTAGCGAATTCTTCCTTAAGTGTATTAAATTAAAGTGAGTTCTTTAACTTAACATCTAGCTATTGGATAATCCTAAACAAGTTCTTAGGATTTAATGCAATGCTAGTGTGAAATGAACAAGAAGAATGAGTTGAATTAGATGATCAATTTCACAAACTTGAATTAATACATCTAAGTTGATTTATTAACAAATATGCACGACATTTGTTTGTTTGCTAGATTGGAATCTAGTGATAATTACGGATCAAAAGTTCCAATCCTAGCACTTAACTTGAACTTAAAGATTAATTGATTCAATTGGCCAAAGTGAATGCAATAATCACATAAATTCAAAGCGGGTTTAAAAGCATAACAAATCAACAAATTGAAGTAGAGGAATAGAGAAAAGCGTTAGCAAAGAGTTAGAAAAGATAACAACATGATAATTGAACACAACTTCCTCGAACTAGATAGAGAAGTCTAACTACTCATATTAGCGGGTATCACCACGCTATATGATAGATTATACTTCACTATCTCAAGTAATATATACAAACTATAGAAATCACGTAAATAATGCTAAGAATTAAATAGAGAAGTCTAACTACTCATATATGCGGGTTAAATACTTATAATGGCAGTAACGCCGTGTATCACCTCTGCAATATATGAGAAATTATCTTTCTCAAATATGAAAAATAAAATTAGGAAAGAAACTAGAGAAGAAATAACTCCGTTAATCATATTCACGGTCAAGTATCGCCGATTGATTTTTCGAACCTATATTTAGGTTCTTACTTCACTGAATATGAAAAACTAAGAGCTTTCAAGCTACAACTAAGAACAAATGATGAAGAGAAATTTATTGAGGAGAAAGTTGGAGAGAATCACAAGCTAATTCTCTCTATAAGTTGTGTGATTCAAGCTTGGAAATGCCTCTATTTATAGCAAAATATTACACCAAAAATATTAAAAATCATAAAAGTCTTCCTTCATGAGTCTATTGTGGTGTGCTCAGTTGTTTTATCTCTAAGAAGTCAAGAAAATACCAAAAACACGCTTTATGGTAGGTGGAGTCCATTGGTCAAAATCTGCGGTGGTGTCAGCGTGACTGAAATGCCGCCGCCGCCGACCGAAAGTCACGCCAGCGATTCTCGCTTAGTCACCGCTCGAACTGGAGGCCAGGGACGGTTGGTGCATGACTCGGACGGTATGGCGCTGATCGAGGATGCTCTCGGCGTGACTGAAGTCACTGGCGCTACCGACTGATCACGCGCTGGCTGACCCGAGTCACCCGTAAATTGCACACCAAGTCCCTCAACTTTTTAATGTTGTTCATTTGGGTCCTTCAAAAATTGCATTTTGGTCCTTTAACTTTTCAAAAGTTTCACTTTGGTCCTCAGACTTCTAAAAAGTTGCACTTTGGTCCCCAACAGCTTTGGCTTTGACGCTTTTAGTCCTTTTTCTTCAAACGCCATAACTTTCACTAGAAACTCCGATTTGCGATCCAAAAGAGTGCAGAATCCTCTTTTGATGTTCTTCGACTTGAGCACAAGAAAATTGTAAAAATAACTTTTCATAAAATTACATCGGAGGTCCTCCATCTTTGATTCGCTTGCCTTTTTGGTCTCGAGTTTCCGTTTTCATCCGATTTTCATCCATTTTGACTCCTTTTGATTCTTTGTGACCCTAAACACCACAATAAAGGAAAAACACATAAAACGGAACATATAACACTAATAAAACACACAAATACATAAAATAGAAGAGTTATTTAAGTGCTTTTCTAGCACTTATCAAACTCCTCACACTTAGGATCGTTGTTCGCCTCAACAACAACCATCTGACACAAAACAACACAACAATTTTGCATGAGATAAACAACTTTAAACATTGAAATCCTTCTACAGATAGTGATTTGCTTAATCAACATTCTCCTGAGCCATGAAAATTTCACTTCTTCTCAAATACACAATGGCTTGTGAGTGTGTGCATTTAAGGTTATCATCCCATCACTAACTGGAACCAAATGAAAGCTTATGATGTTCTATCCAAATCCTGACCCGAAGTGGTGAAATATTTCCTTTCATCTCTCGTGATTCCACTCTTATTTTACAATGATTCCCATGGATCCTAAAAATTACTCAGTTAACCAAAAATCATCAACCGTTAGCACTGCAAAGAAAAAAAAAAGGGCATGGCAGGTGTTTTATCGCAAATATGTCTTCAATTTAAAGAGTGTTTAGATTTGGGCACTTCAAACCACTGAGGAAATTTATTTATCTTACTTCACACTTGGGTAGCTATCACATTTCTTGCGATTTTCTTTTTTTTTCTCTTTTTTTTTTTTTTGAAAAAGAAGAGTTTTGCAATTTTCTTTTCAGCTTTACCCCACAGGTAGCTTTCACACTACCCCTTTCATTGGAGGCAGCCTTCTTCACCCATTCGAGGTGACGGCTTCACACTCTGAGGTAGGTAGCTCTTTCCTGTGGTCCCTCTCCTTATTTCGAACATAAAAGTAAAATTCATTCTCAGCATAAGTCAATGCTTTTTCTAAACTTTCTAAACTCTGTCAATAAAAGACACATTCACAAAAAACAGATACCATGCGATTATAACTCCGCCTTGCTAACAATTGATGTTTTCAGGTTACTTTGAGCAGGATGAATGGATAGAAAAAAAAGAAAAGAAAAAAGTTAGTTTACTATGGTCTAGAAAGTTAGAAAAAAATCAACATTTTCAACCTTCAATTTGTGTTCCAGAAAATGATAGTAAATTACCTATTAATGTGCTCAGATAAATTTGCCAGTTGTGCTTGGAGAAGAACAGAACACATTTTTTTTCGAGATCTTGTAGTTTCAGCTAAGTCACACAAATTAAGCTCAATCATATTCAAAAGTTGCTATCTCATGCAAAATCGTGAAACACAAATAAAAAAATCACCACGCAGACCACAATATGCCACTCCCCCACACTTAAATTCTACATTGTCCCCAATGTAGAAATATAGAAAGCATGTAAAAGAGAAGAAATGGAAACTCCCCTATGGTAAGCCAAGAAGTAGTAGCCGCCATAGGTTGTCGACTTTGCACACTAAAAGCGACACAAGAACACAAAAACAATTAAAAATAACAATATGTACACGTAGTTGTGATTGTGGCTCACATCTTCCTCTCGTTTTACGCCCGTAAACGGCTTAAACGCTTTCTATGAGTCGGGATAGGCTTCCCATCCAGTTTTCTTATAGACTGCAAGCGAGGTCTTTTAAAGTCGATTCCCAAGACTATATCGCTTCGCTCCTTTTTGAATTCACTCCACAAATTGAGAAGTTCGATTTGCACCATTCCACTAGGATGCGTCTCAAGAGTTTGATGGATATCATCCAAAGACTCCTTACTCATGCCATCCTTAATGAAACATATTTTATCTTCTCGATTTGTGGACACAAATCCAATGGAACGGTTATCTGAGTTGCAGGTCCATCGAGTGCATTTATAAGGCCACCTAATCACTGCTAGAAAGAAATACTCAATGAAGATTATGGTTGTGGTTTCGAGTGGAGAATGATCTCTGATATATAGTCAAAGTGGGCACTGTTTCAACCGACAATCGTGCATTCAGAGTGTGCTGTCAAGAGTACGTTCGAGTGGGCATCCGAGAAAACGCGTTGACAAATTGTTCATTATCAATAATTAATCCTCACACGCTATCGCAATTCATTGCTAATTGCCGATTTGTGCGCCATCATGTCTCGTCCCAATTAATTGAATCCCGAGATATCTTCTTTCTACAGTTTCAAAGTAATATCTTCCTCAGTATGATAGATAAAAAGTTGGGAAATAAAAACAAAAACAACAAAAATTCAAAAGTAAAATAAAAAATAAGAGAAAATGCTTGGGTTGCCTCCCAAGAAGCGCTTTGTTTAAAGTCGTTAGCTATTACGCTCCCATTTGTCAAGTAGGATTCCTCAAATCCATTCTTGACTCCACTTTGTCTTCGATGGCTTCTCCGAAAGTGTCTTGATTTCTTAACATTCTTCTTGAATTCTTCTCCAAAAGTTTTTGGTCTCATTTCTTTCCATGGCTTCCTTCTTCGAGATGAGGTAATTGTGCTTGCTCAATCTTATGTGTCAGATCGGCTCTACAATTCAACTTACACGCTTCTTGCACAAAAGGATTAGTTGAATTAATTGCAAAGACAGAACAAGCATTATTAGGCGCAATGAACCATCAAAAATATTAAAGTTCGATTTTTCCTCATCAAATTCCATGGACAAGGTACCTCATAGACATCAATTTTAGTGCGAGAAGTGTAAAGAAATGGACGCCCCAATATGATAGGTGTAGGGTGAGGTAAATGTTCATCACCATATCAAGCATCGTAAAAATCAAGCAGGAAAACTAAACTATTTATTTTGACTAGCACATCTTCTATCACTCCATCCGGTATGCATTGGTACGATCGACTAGTTGCACAATTACGTGAGTTTCTTTTAGTTTTCCTAGATTTAGTGAAGCATACAAGGATCTAGGCATGACATTTATGGATGCTCCTAAATCTATAAGTGCTTTATCAATATGGTGATTGCCTATGGTGCATGGGACAAAGGAACATACCAGGGTCTTTGCATTTTGGAGGCAACTTCTTCCTGAATACCAAACTGCTCCCATTTTGATCATTTCATTTCCTTCAATTTCCTCTTGTTAGTGCAAAGATCTTTCAAAAACTTAGCATAGCGTGGGATTTGTTTGATTGCATCTAACAATGGAATGTTGATTTCTACTCTCCTAAATGTGTCCAAAATTTCTTTTCCTTGTCATCTTTGTTGGTTTTCGCTAATCTACTAGGGAAATGGGGAGGAATTATTTTAGCAATGATATGAGAGTTAGGACTTGCCTCCTTTTCAAGCTTTTCTTCTTTATCTTCATGTGTGGGAACTTCTTTGTGAGGGTTTTCAATCTCTTTTCCACTCCTTAAGGTTATGGCACTAACATTCTTTGGATTTACTCTCAGTCGAGATGGTAACTTCCCTCCGCATTGTGCTTCCAATCGATTGATGGCGATTGCCAATTGACTCATCCGGTTTTCCAAATTTTGAATGCTTGATTTGGAATCTGTTGAAATTTCACGTTGTTAGTTGCTAATGTTTTCACCATATCCTCGAGAGACATACCGATTGTTGAGGTTTTTGCTGAAATTGCCCTTGAGGTTGGAAATTCCCTTGTTGCCGGAATTGGCCTTGAGGTTTGTTAGGAAGAATCCTCGGGGCTTGTTGTTTCCATAGCTCGATTGGGGTGGTCTCGCCATCCTGGATTATAGGTGTTTGAGTACCGGATTGTATTCTTGTCTTGGGAATGGGAAATTATTTGTCAATTCACTTGTTCATTGTTATCCACTTGCGTAACAGGACAAGCATCCGTAGGATGTCCTAGGTTTGTGCATATGCCACATGCTTTGACTTGTGGATTGTTTCCTACAACAATTTGTTTGAGAAGATAGGTTAGTTCAGAGAGTTCGGTTTTCAACATTGGAGTTACTTACCTCATTTACTCTTCAATGTTCGCTTCCTGTCTGCATCGAATTGTTGAGTGTTCTCACCATGTTTGAAATCAATGTTCTTGCTTCAAAGAGGGTTTTGTTCATCGTAGCTCCTCCACTAGCAAAGATCAACCATGTTTCGCCTGATTGACATAAGCCTTCATAGAAGTATTGCACTAGGAGGTTTTCACCGATTTGGTGATGCGGGCAGCTTGCAATGAGCTTTTGAAACGCCTCCCAATACTCATAAAGAGTTTCTCCATTGTTTTGGCGTACTCCGCAGATATTATCTTTCCGATATTTGTCGTTTTGAAGTCGGGAAGTACTTTTCTAGGAAAAGTTGCTTCATTTGATTCCATGTTGTGACTGAACCTGGTGGTAAAGTGTATAACCAATCATGCGGCATCTTTTAGTGAAAATGGAAAAGCTCGAGCTTGATTTGCTCTTCGATGATGCCTGGGGTTTCATGCTATCACACACCACATGAAACTCCTTCAAGTGTCGGACGGATTTTCACGGATCGTCCATGAAAAGATGGTAGAAGATGTATCAAACCTGATTTCTTGAAAGTTTTACCTTCTTCTACGGTTGGAAAAGTTATACACAATGGTTGTTGAGTAACTTCAGAGTTGCCATTTGTTTAAGAGTTCTTTTCATTGTTGTTATCACCATTTCTTGTTCTTGTTTTGCTTGTCTTATTCTTCTTCGAATGGATTTCGATTCGGATCGAAACTTTCAAGAATTCGATTAGTAGATCGGGTATTATGCATACAAGTGAAGAAGAATTTTTTTTCTTTTTTTAAAAAATTAATTAATAAAAGCAACTAAATTTGTTAACCGCTCTCTAAGAACGGCGCCAAAAACTTGGGCGTGTTGTCGCAAAGACGCCAAAATTTATTTTATTTCCTTACTCGGTTTCAAAACTACAAATTAATGTAGAAGTGGTAAGTAAGGGTCGAACCCAAGAGGAATCGGTGTTTGATCTAGTTGTTTTTATCAATTAATATAGAAAAGGGGGTTTTGTGAAGTTGAATGCAATTCAAAATAAGATTACAAAATAAAAAGAGATGAAAAATGAAACAATTGAAGATATATCTAGTTCTCGGTTCTGGTTGTGTCAACATCTTGTGTTTATTTTTCCCATGCAACGTGTACTATCACTTCTTCAATTTATCAACTCTCAATTAACCAAGAAGCTCTGATTAACGAATTCTTCCTTAAGTGTATTAAATTAAAGTGAGTTCTTTAACTTAACATCTAGCTATTGGATAATCCTAAACAAGTTCTTAAGATTTAATGCAATGCTAGTGTGAAATGAACAAGAAGAATGAGTTGAATTAGATGATCAATTTCACAAACTTGAATTAATACATCTAAGTTGATTTATTAACAAATATGCACGACATTTGTTTGCTCGTGGATTGGAATCTAGTGACAATTACGGATCAAAAGTTCCAATCCTAGCACTTAACTTGAACTTAAAGATTAATTGATTCAATTGGCCAAAGTGAATGCAATAATCACATAAATTCAAAACGGGTTTAAAAGCATAACAAATCAACAAATTGAAGTAGAGGAATAGAGAAAACGTTAGCAAAGAGTTAGAAAAGATAACAACATGATAATTGAACACAACTTCCTCGAACTAGATAGAGAAGTCTAACTACTCATATTAGCTGGTATCACCATTGCTATATGATAGATTATACTTCACTATCTCAAGTAATATATACAAACTATAGAAATCACGTAAATAATGCTAAGAATTAAATAGAGAAGTCTAACTACTCATATATGCGGGTTAAATACTTATAACGGCGTAACGCCGTGTATCACCTCTGCAATATATGAGAAATTATCTTTCTCAAATATGAAAAATAAAATTAGGAAAGAAACTAGAGAAGAAATACTCGTTAATCATATTCACTACAAGTATCGTCGATTGATTTTTCGAACCTATATTTAGGTTCTTACTTCACTGAATATGAAAAACTAAGAGCTTTCAAGCTACAACTAAGAACAAATGATGAAGAGAAATTTATTGAGGAGAAAGTTGGAGAGAATCACAAGCTAATTCTCTCTATAAGTTGTGTGATTCAAGCTTGGAAATGCCTCTATTTATAGGCAAAATATTACACCAAAAATATTAAAAATCATAAAAGTCTTCCTTCATGAGCCTATTGTGGTGTGCTGCGGTTGTTTTATCTCTAAGAAGTCAGAAAATACCAAAAACACGCTTTATGGTAGGTGGAGTCCATTGGTCAAAATCTGCGATGGTGTCAGCGTGACTCGGTCGCCGCATGGCCGACTGAGTCACGCCGCGATTCGCTTAGTCACCGCGCAAGGAACGGGAGGCTGTGACGGTTGCAGGCATGACTCGGACGGTTATGGCCTGATCGAGGATGCTCGGGCGTGACTCGAGTCACTTGGCTACCGACTGATCACGCGCGGCGTGACCCGAGTCACCCGTAAATTGCACACCAAGTCCCTCAACTTTTTAATGTTGTTCATTTGGGTCCTTCAAAAATTGCATTTTGGTCCTTTAACTTTCTGAAAAGTTTCACTTTGGTCCTCGGACTTCTAAAAGTTGCACTTTGGTCCCCAACGCTTTGGCTTTGACGCTTTTAGTCATTTTTCTTCAAACGGCCATAACTTTCACTAGGAAACTCCGATTTGCGATCCGAAAAGAGTGCAGGAATCCTCTTTTGATGTTCTTCGACTTGAGCACAAGAAAAATTGTAAAAATAACTTTTCATAAAATTACATCGGAGGTCCTCCATCTTTGATTCGCTTGCCTTTTTGGTCCCGAGTTTCCGTTTTCATCCGATTTTCATCCATTTTGACTCCTTTTGATTCTTTGTGACCCTAAACACCACAATAAAGGAAAAACACATAAAACGGAACATATAACACTAATAAAACACACAAATACATAAAATAGAAGAGTTATTTAAGTGCTTTTCTAGCACTTATCAATTCGTATGTTTATGACTTATCTATCATGGTATGGAATGTGTTGGGAATCATTATGGCCTCATAAGTTAGTTTGGAAAATAAGATGTTCTATTGATTGGAATTTACGCCCGTAATTTTTAGGTTTACGGCCGTAAATGTTTATTTTACTACCAGATTTAGTATATTTACTACGTAAACCCCGGCTTAAAGAACAAGGCGAAATTACAGAGAGACCCCTCTATGGTTACTACTGTAATAAGTAGTCATACGGTCAGAAGTTTGCAAGTTACTACCGTAGGGCCTATAAAGGAAAAGTGGCCGATTTTCAAAGACTTGAGTTACGACCGTAAATGGTAATGTTATGGTCAGAAAAGTGGAATTTACTACCAGAATTTAAGTCAGAGAAACTCATGGATAAGGTTAAAAACCTTTGGCTTCGTCTTTCCTCCTTATTTTCAATCCTTAGCACTCTAACATCCCAAAGAACATCCTCAACATCAATTCTAAGGGTTTCATGTGTTTGTGAGCTTATTAATCATCTTGATCATCAATCACACCCATATTCTAAGCTACCAAAAGAAGAGAGGGAGAAAAGAAGGAGTTATCCATTCATTCCCTAACCTTGTTTTTCACATTTGAGGTAGGTTATAGATGTGATTCTTATATAGAAGGTAAGAAAATGCATGTATGGGCTTTAGGTAGGAAGTTTATAAAGGATTTCTTAGTTTTTTTTTTCACTTATTGATATGTATCTTAAACTTGCAATATGCTATGAAATCCTTAGCATCATAACATGATACAAATGATGTTATATACCTCTTAGCATCGTGTTATGCTACTTGTAATGTGTTTATATGCCGAAATGATGTGGTATGAACTTGGGGAGCCTATACGAAATGTTTGCATAGTTATGTCATTTGTGCGTGATATAAGGTTGCTTATCATGTGTTGCATATATGTAAACGTTTCTAATAGCTAATATGGGGGATTTAAGCCCCATTTATGGTGTGTATCCTATTGAGGGATCTAAGCCCCAACTACGATAAAGTCCCGGCCAAATGTTATACAACGGCTCCAATGCAAACACATGATTCACAATGGGCCCTAAATGAGTATATGATAGGCATTTGCATCTACTCCTATACCTACTAAGTCTTTGTGACTCATTTTGTGTATCTGTTTGTGTGTGTAAATGATGCCGCAAATAGGAGGTAACCGGGAGATAGTAGAGAATCATCCCGTGCATAAGTCTAGTAGGTGTGAACGAGAGGGGAAATCAAAGATTTTGGGAATTTTGTGTGTAAAATATACTTTGTGGACTACTTTATGTTCTTATGTATAAACTACTGTACTTTGTAGTGAATGGTTAATGATTTGAACAATGAGCTTGCTCTGGCCGTTCTCCATATATGACTCTATCTCTAGTACGGTTATCCACATGAATAGTGCTACATATTAGGGAGGGTGTTACATTCAATTTGGCCCCCAATAATTTGAAATTTGACACTTTTAGTCATTTTCAAATGACCATAATTTTCACTAGGAAACTCTAATTTGAGATCCGAAAAAAGTTCGAAAATCGTCTTTTGATGTTCTTTCACATTGACTCAAGAAAAATTACAAAAATAACTTTTCATAAAATTGCATCAGAGGCCCTCCATCTTTGATTCATTTATATTTTGATCCTGAGTTTCCCTTTTTATTCTCTTTTCATCCAATTTGGCTCCTTGTGATTCTTTGTGACCCTAAACACAATAATAAAAGAAAACACATAAAAACGAACATATAAGACTAATAAAATACGTAAATACACAAAATAGAATAGTTACTTAAGTATTTTTCTAGCACTTATTATCATATGTTTCTTACTAGCTCCACTATCAATGTTGTTTTCACACAAATATTTCGAAATTTATAATATTTTTTTTAAATACCGTGTTCTAGGTATATATAATGTATAATTTTTCATTGATCTTCTATTAATATTTTTAGTATTATTATTTATAGATGTTATTTAAATAATTCCATGTAAAGCAAGGTGGGCGAGGCTAGTGTAACATAAGAAAAATAGATATATGAAAACTCATACATCAATTTTCTCTCTCTTTTCTTTTCCATGTTTTTCTATATTTGTGGTAACTTTTTCTCAACATTGTCAAGCACGATATCTAGTTATAGAAAATATCAAGGATATTGTGGAGAACAAATCACCAAAAATAGAAAAAAATATTGAAAAGAAGAGAGAGAAGATTGACATAAAACTTTTTGTATATGCATCTCTAATGCCACATGAGCGTTGTGCACATTATTGTATTGGAACATTACAAGTTACTGAGGCAATTTCCTAATAATAAAGAAGTTCGCGAGGGTGCCAAAATACAACTTTAAAATGTTCGATGATGTTATGTGAAACTTCAAAACTATGGATAAAGGAAACGATGGGTAAATTACAAATTTAGTCCCCAATCGTTTGTAGAGAATTGGGCAAAAAAAGTGATTCTTTTCATTTCACAATAATAGGATATACAAGTTAAATTTTGACTAATTTACATTTACGGTCCCTAACTATCCAAACTATCACTCCTATACAAATAAAAAACCAAACTATACAATGTATTTTAACGCTCATTCTCAAGGTGGTGCATAGATGTCACACATGCCCAACTTAGATATCATTGTATAGAATGGGCCACTCGCAACCCCATGCGTCATTACATCGGCTAATTGATTTGTGCTCTTGATGTGTGGAATTTCTACATTTTTGGAGTCAAGGTTGCCTTTAATATAATTCCTATTAACTTCAACATGCTTTGTTCGATCATGTTGCACGGGATTGTTGGCTATCTCAATGGCAGAGGTATTATCACAAAAGAGTAATATAGGCTTGCTGGGGCCGAAATCAAGTTTAGTGAGAAGAAGTTTCAGCCATGTTAACTCAGTAATTCCCTAATGCAATGTACGATATTCCGCTTTTGCACTTGATAGCGACACCACATTTTGTTTCTTACTCCTCCAAGTCACCAAATTCCTTCCAACAAAGGATACATATCCAGATATAGACTTCCTATCCAATCTTGATCCAGTAAAATCAGAGTCACTATACCATGCAATATCCATATGGCCATATTTCTTGTACAAAATGCCTTTGCCTGGGGAAGACTTCAAATATGACAAAATACTATTCACTGCACTCATGTGTTGCTCACTTGGATTATGCATGAATTGGCTAACAACACTCACTGCATATGATAAATCAGGTCTAGTATGAGTCAAATAAATAAACTTTCCAACCAGTCTCTGGTACCTCTCTTTGTTTGTGGGAACTTGATCGGGATAAATAGAAAGATCGGGATTTACATCAATAGGAGTGTTTGCCGGTGTACAAGCTGACATACCAGTTTCTACTAGGAGATCAAGCATATACTTGCGTTGTGAAAGAACAAGTCCTTATTTAGATCGCAATACCTCAATACCCAGAAAGTACTTTAGAGCTCCAAGGTCTTTTATCTCAAATTCAACAGACAAGAAGCTTTGAAGTTTCTCGATCTCAACACCGTTACTACCAGTAACAATTATGTCATCCACATAGACGATGAGCAACGTGATATCATGGCCGTCACTCTTATAAAATAGGGTGTGGTCAGCTAAAGCTTGCTTGAAACCATATTTCTTCATTGAACAACTTAGCCTACCAAACCAAGCCCACCAAACCAAGCCCTTGGAGACTTTCAATCCGTACAACGCTTTCTTCAACTTGCACACATTATCCCCTCGTGAAATAAATCCTAGAGGTGGATCCATATATACTTCTTCTGTCAGGTCACCATGAAGAAATGCATTCTTAATATCAAATTGTCTCAAAGGCCAATCAAGATTAACTGCAAGAGGTAGAACTCTAACATTATTCATTTTGGCCATCGGAGCAAAGGTCTCATGGTAATCAATTCCATAAGTCTAAGTATAGCATTTTGCTACCAATCTAGCCTTATACCTGTTGATAAGTGCTAGAAAAGCACTTAAATAACTCTTCTATTTTACGTGTTTGTGTGTTTTATTAGTATTATATGTTCCGTTTTATGTGTTTTTCCTTTATTGTGGTGTTTAGGGTCACAAAGAATCAAACGGAGTCAAAATGGATGAAAATAAAGTGAAAATGGAAACTCGGGATCAAAACGCAAGCAAATCAAAGATGGAGGGCCTCCGATGCAATTTTATGAAAAGTTGTTTTTACAATTTTTCTTGTGCCAATGTTGCAGAACATCAAAAGAGGATTCTCAAACTTTTTCCGGATCTCAAATCGGAGTTTCCTAGTGAAAGTTATGGCCGTTTGAAGAAAAGGACTAAAAGCGTCAAAGTCCAAACTGTTGGGGACCAAAGTGCAACTTGTCAAAAGTTTAGGGACCAAAGTGAAACTTTTCAAAAAGTTGAAGGACCAAAATGCAATTTTTCAGGGACCAAAATGAATTCCATTCAACAGTTGAGGGACTTGGTGTGCAATTTTCGGGTGACTCGAGTGACTCGAGTCACCGCCGAACCGTCCGAGACACCCTCGGCCATGCCTCGCTCCATCGCCGCAACCTGGCCGAGTCACCCTCGGCCATGTCCCGCGATCCGCTCGCGACGCGTCCGAGGACGTCCCGTTCTGCTCGCAGCGACTCGAGTCGGCCGCTTGGGTGACTCGAGTCGCGCGACTCGCCGAGAAGCTACCCGACGCCGCAGATTTTGACCAATGGACTCCACCTACCATAAAACGTGTTTTTGGTATTTTCTTGACTTCTTAGAGATAAAACAACCTCGAAAGCACACCACAATAGACTCATGAAGGAAGACTTTTATGATTTTTTAATATTTTTTGGTGTAATATTTTGCCTATAAATAGAGGCATTTCCAAGCTTGAAACACACAACTTGTAGAGAGAATTAGCTTGTGATTCTCTCCAACTTTCTCCTCAATAAAATTCTCTTCATCATTAGTTCTTAGTTCTAGCTTGAAAGCTCTTAGTTTCTCATATTCCTAGGAAGAAAAAACCTAAATTTAGGTTCGATTAATCAATCGATGATTCTTGACGTAGAATATGATTAGCGGGCATTTCTTCGCTAGTTTCTCTCTTTCTTTATTTTTCTTGTTTGAGAAGTTTAATTTCTCATATATTGTGGAGGTAATACAAGGCTAACACTCGCTAAAAAAGTATTTAACCCATATATATGAGTGATTAAACTTCTCTATTTATTTCTTAGCATTTATTTTCTTGTTTCTATGTTTTGTGTATATTACTTGAGATAGTGAAGTATAATCTATCATATAGCAATGGTGATACCCGCTAATATGAGTAGCTAGACTTCTCTATCTAGTTCGAGGGGACGTTGTGTTCAATTATCATGTTGTTATCTTTTCTAACTCTTTGCTAACGCTTCTCTATTCCTCTACTTCAATTTGTTGATTTGTTATGCTTTTAAACCCGTTTTGAATTTATGTGATTATTGCATTCACTTTGGCCAATTGAATCAATTAATCTTTAAGTTCAAGTTATGTGCTAGGATTGGAACTTTTGATCCGTAATTGTCACTAGATTCCAATCCACAAAGAGCAAACGAATGTCGTGGCATATTTGTTAATAAATCAACTTAGATGTATTAATTCAAGTTTGTGAAATTGATCATCTAATTCAACTCATTCTTCTTGTTCATTTCATACTAGCATTGCATTAAATCCTAAGAACTTGTTTAGGATTATCCAATAGCTAGATGTTAAGTTAAAGAACTCACTTTAATTTAATACACTTAAGGAAGAATTCGTTAATCAGAGCTTCTTAGTTAATTGAGAGTTGATAAATTGAAGAAGGGATAGTACACGTTGCATGGGAAAGATAAACACAAGATGTTGACACAACCGAACCCGAGAACTAGATATATCTTCAATTGTTTCATTTTTATCTCTTTTATTTTGTCATTTTATTTTCGAATTTCATCCAACTTCACAAAACCCCCATTTCTAGATTAATTGATAAGAACAACTAGATTAAACACCGTTCCTCTTGGGTTCGACCCTTACTTACCACTTCTACATTAATTTGTAGTTTTGAAACCGAGTAAGGAAATAAAATAAATTTTGGCGTACTGCGACAACACGCCCACCTGTCAACTGTCCCATTTGATTTGTACTTCAAAGAGAATACTCACTTACAACCAACAATCTTCTTATCACGTGGTAAAGAAATAATCTCACAAGTATAGTTCTTTTGAAGAGCATTCATTTCTTCGACCATAACAGATTTCCACTTAGGATCGTCAAGAGCTTCCTGAAATGTATTAGGAATAGATACAGACGACAACTGATGGGTAAATGTTAGGTGAGATTGAGATAAACGATGGTAGGAGATAAGTTAAAAATGGGAAAGATAGCATTAGAAGAGGATTGTGAAAAACCAAACCTATCAGGCATCTTACGATCACGAAGAGGATACTTCCTATTGTGGTCATGCACAATATCTGGCGTTATAGAATTAGGATCAAGAGTATGGATCGGTCCTGGAGAGATATGTAGAGTATGCACCTCATTATCAATAACAGAAGAGTCCGATGGCACGGTAGCATCAACGAGAGAAGTATCACCAAGAGTCAGGTCGGATCATCAAGAGTCCTCACATCCCTTCTTGTGTACTTTTTTGGAACAAAGCAGGCGATCTTTCACCACAAGGCTCCAACTCAAATGAAGGTCTATCTCTATTGAAAGACTCCTCAGGTCTATCACTAGGCTCCCCCTGACTTGAAATCTACCATTTCTTCTCATCTAACCACACTCGTTCTTCTTCTCTACTGTGAATATCCTCTTGAAGAGGAACCATAGGCATTTCCCCAGAAAAGAATGACTCAGACTCATAAAAAAGAACATCCATAGAAATGTAATATTTCCCAGAGGAAGGGTGAAAGCATTTATAACCTTCTTGGGATGTGGAATATCCGAGGAAGACACATTTAAGGGCATGGGGATCAAATTTATCTCTAAGATGTGAGTGTACATGAATATAATACACACACCCAAAAACTTTAGGACAAAGATTGAGGGCAGAAGGAATAGAGTGAAAACGTGACAACAATCTCAGAGGGATTTGATAATCAATGATACTAGCAGGCATCCGATTAATAAGATAAACAACAGTCATGACTGCTTCAGCTCAAAAATGTTTAGGAACACACATAGTGAAACATAAAGTCCTAGTCACCTCAAGGATGTGCCTATTCTTACGTTCCGCTATGCCATGTTATTATGGTGGGTAAACACACGATGTTTGGTGAAGAATGCCATTGGTCGAAAAGAAATTAGAAAGGGTTTGATTAACAAACTCTCGACCATTATCAGAATGAAAAACACGAACCCATGCATTAAATTGGGTAGCAATCATTTTCGTAAACTGGGGAATAACATGGACAACATCTTGCTTGGATTTCATCAAATATACCCAAAGTCACTCGTGTGCAATCATCGATAAAAGACACAAAGTATTTATGACCAATGCAGATGAAGTAGAAAAATGACCCTAAACATTAGTGTGAACACAAGCAAACAGGGCTGAAGTTTTATGATAACTGGTTTTAAAAGGAACACGGTGGCTTTTTGCATAAATGCATTTTCAGACTTCAAACTAGAGGTAGAAATGTTAGCAAACAACTGAGGAAACATACGTTCCAAATTGGTAAAAGATGGATGCCCCAGATGGCAATGCCACAACATGATTTTTTTTCCCTAGCAGATTTATCTTCCACTACTCCAAAACACTTACTAATGTTAGGTTTCGACTCATTTATCCCTTCTAAATAGTAAAGACCTCCTCGTTGTGTACCGTTTCCAATCGTCCTCTTTGTTATAAGATCCTAAAACACACAGCGAGTAGGATAAAAAACTACACAACAATTAAGATCCTTTGTTATCTGACTAATAGAGAGGAGATTGTAAGATAAAGTAGGTACAAGTAAAACCGAATCCATGGAAAGTGTAGAAGAGAGTGAGACGCTTCCTAACCCTGAAATAGGCATAGAAGCCCCATTTGCAACTCGAAAAAATTTATGCAATGATAGGGTAAATATATCATACATACGGGGGTTATTGGGTAGGTGATCAGTAGCTACTGAATCAATAATCCAAGTGTTATCTTAATAGAAGTATGAGCCGCTCCCAAATGAACTCCATTGGGTGATGCTCCACTTAGTTGCAGGTTTCCAAACTCAAATGTTCCTATTACTAACAAGTCAAAGAGAGCAAACAACTTTAAAAAACTTCACAGTCAGGCCTCAACCAAGATAATATGCCAGAGAGACAAGAGCAACGAGCCCCAAAAACACAGTAGCCAATAATGATGAAGAAGCTTTCAAAAGGAGAGAAAATCAGTGCAGCCACACAGAGGTAGTCCAAAACAAGCAGTGACAAGCCAAAAAATAAGCAAACAACAGCCCAAGAATAGACAAATCAATAAAGCCCAAGCGAGTTCTCACTAACAAGCACCCCCATTTTATCAGCCCAGGCCTAAAGACTGCCAGAAACTTACCGTCAGCTCCAAAGAATGGTAAAGTCCGAGTTGTTGGCAAAGAAACAGCAGAATACGCAACAAAAAGCTGAAAAATGCAAATACTAGCCTTGTCGGAGACAAATCGACGGCCGGAGCTGGTTGAAACTCGCCGGAACTCAGGCGACCTGAGTGGTGCTGAAACCTAGGGCTGCGAAAGTCAATCGAGCTCCAGGTAAGTAAACAAGCGAGGCCCAGGTATGTGAACGACTGAAATACGCCAACACAAGCTCGCCGAAGGTCAATCGAAGGTTGAAAAAAGGTCACCGAAGGTTGGAGAGGGTCAGGCGAAGGTCGGCGAAGCTCCAACGAGGGTAGAACAGTGGAAAACCTCTGAAGCCTAGCAGAAGAAGAGACGAAACCTAGAAAATACGTGGATGCAACACTGCAATTGTAGGTTTTTCGACATCAAATGGTTGACGAGGTGGGAGGTCGTTAGCGTGAGGTCGCCGCTGCCTGGACTTGCCAAAATGTCGCCGGAGGGATCTTCGGAAGCCCAATGAGTAGTTGTCGTATAAGCGGTGCTACAGTAGCTAGGTTAGCGTCTCGTATTTTCTTTTGGCTCTGATACCATATAGAGAATTGGGCAAAAAAGTGATTCTCTTCATTTCACAATAATAGGATATACAAGTTAAATTTTGACTAATTTACATTTTTGGTCCCTAACTATCTAAACAATCACTCCTATACAAATAAAAACACCAAACTATACAATGTATTTTAACACCGTTCACTATATTTGTAGTTTCATCCCTAACCCCTTTTTTTCTAACAACCGGGGCCCCAACCTTTCAATAATCGGCGCAATCTACCCAAATCACTTATTCCCTCAATTACCTTGTTTATTGACCTATTGCAGTGAGTTAACCAATTTTACGCAGAAAGTTATAAGGGCATTTATGTTTTAAAAAATCTTTAGTTCAACACACTTGCATCTAGGGAGAGATAAAATCCTTATTTCTGTCCCAATAAAATATATTTTCACCCATTTTTACAGCTTCAATCTTGTAGATTTTCAAGTGGAAATCGATCTCACTCACCAAAATATGATGTAGGGCTCATATCTCCTATGTTATGTGTAAAAAATAGTGAAAATTTTGGAGAGAAGTTAGGATACTGCAAGCGACCGATCAACAACAACCAAGATACGGTGCATATATGCAATCTTCCTTTTAATTTGTGATTTTTTTCGTCACTTTACTTTTTCGAATTGAGAGGGGCAAAGCACATTAGCCCTTTGGGTAAAGACTTTTTTGAGTGTTTGTTCTTATTTTTAGTAAAAGGAATTATGGGCTTCAAGCAGAAGTTTTAATATAGAACTCATAACATTAGAAAAGAGAAGAAAAAGAAGCAAGGTATCAACGAAATTTTCATAAATATAGATGGAAGATTTGCATAAAATGGATTCTCAATAGAAAAAAAGGTGATACTCTACAAACTATAATTCCAAGCAAAGTACAAAGTGCCCAAAACGAGCCAAATCCAAACACATGTTCTTCCCCTTTGCCTCTTTCTATATGTTTCCTCCCTTTTTTGCACGTTCACAATGGCTTTTAATTCATACATGGTGAAATGAAAAAGACGATTTGGGGATACATATACGTACATTACATAGGAATACGTATGTGCGATTACATATATTAATATAAATATTCATATTCATTTCACATAAAGTATTACTAATTACTAAAATTACTAAAATACAATAAAATGCATGAAAATGGAGGAAAGCTTTTCTCGTAAAAACATAAATGTAAAATGCTCGTCTTATAGTGGATGGAAATTGGTTACTACAACAGGTCAATAAACAGTGTAATTGTCAGAGTAAGTGATTTGGGATGGACTGTGCCAATTATTGAATGGCTGCAGCCCTCGTTATCAGAAAAAAAAGGTTAAGGATGAAATTATAAATATGATGAAAGATTGATGACTACATTTGTAATTTATCCTCGAACGAACGCTACGCAACGCAAAATTGATCGAATAGAAAGAAGAAAAACAGTGTGGTCCTCATTTTTTTAGTCAGGTTTTATTTAGTCCCAGGTTTTATTTTTGGTTTTTTTTTTTTTCTGGTTCGCTGACCTTTTACTGTTCCAGAACCATCCACCTGTTACCTGTCTCTCTATTCTTTCTCACTGCATCTCTCTACCTCTTCCTCTCGGTGTCTGTGCAATCGACAATACCTCGTGCCGGCGATTGAAAGAATCCCGACTTAAAGAGGTGCAGTTACTAATTTTGAAATCGAATATCTCGTGATTAAATATTAGGCGATGAGTTTGATTTTTGGGTTTCTGCTTCGTTCAGTTACAATTCTTCTGACTATTAGGGTTTTAGGGTGCAATAATATTTGTTGAATTTCTTCTTCTTCTTCTTATTATTATTATTATTATTATTATTATTATTATTATTATTATTATTACATGTAATCTAGGTTGCACGGAAACGGACACGAGACACAAAACCGGATACGAAACGAAACGAGGAAATGTGATTTTTGAAAAATCAAGGATACGAAACGTTATGGAAATGTGGTGTGGTAATTATTTGCTTTTCAATATAATTTCAAAATTCAACCTCCAAAAACTATTTAATATGAAGTAGCTAATCAAGATATCAAAATCAAACAAATTTAATTAAAATTTGAAATTTTAATGATAATTTTTGGATCCAAATTTCACTTTGCATTTTAGGTTAATTAATAATTAGAGCTAGTTGCCAAGAAGAATTCTATTTAGTTTAGTTTTTTAGGTTAATTACTTAATTAACATTTTTTGTGAACTATAATTATTATTTTTTCTTTTTTTTTGAAAAAATCTAAATTTTTGCCACAAAGTTTCCTAAAAGTTTCTTAAAAGTTTCTATAGTGTCCATATAGTTTCCATAGAGTTTCGAAATTTATTAAAAAATAGGAAACTTTTTAAGAGTTTCCTAAACGTTTTCGAAGAGTTTCCAGCGAGTTTCGGTTTCCGAAACGTTTCCAACACGAAACGCTTGTTTTGTAGGAGTTTCCGTGCATCATAGCATGTAATGTAATTCTAAAAAATGCTGATCAATTTGAAAATGCACACGTTCTGGCGCGTGTCTTAGCTTCTGGTATTTTAGCTTTCGATGTTTGATCAGTATTTAAATTTCTACGCTAAGACTTTCAATTGAATATCATCTGATATTTATCAAACTAAGAGTGTTTTTCATATTGAAGGTCTTCTGTTCGACTTTTAACTGGTTTTTCTACAGTTTATCGTGTAACTTCTGCTGGAATTCGGGATATAGATCGTTGCGTCATGTCCGCATGTGTACGTTTGTTGATTTCTGGATTAATGCTTTGAAATGATTTTTGATCTGCAATGAGCTTGATGATATTACATTGGCTTGGGTTGATAGTTAATGCAATTATAATGAACTTTATGAAGGGAGACTCATTTACTTCCATATTATAATATCATTTATAAATATTGTTGAACTCGAAATAAAAACAACCATGTAGTTAGCTAATCGGGTGCTAGGTATTTTTTGAAGATAAGAAAAGGTGGGTTTTGTTTTGATGGAATAGTTTAGGAAAACATATTGTGTAGGAGTTAGTCAAGGATACCATAGGATATTGAATTCTGCAATGCATAGAAGGCCCTCTTTCTTGAATTAACTAATATCAGACAATAACTAATGGGCGTGGTTGATTGATAGTCTTGATTCTCAGGATTGATTTAGGATGGTATGATTTCTTAGTTGAATTTTTGGCTGTCTATTTTCATTCACAGCTTCTTGATTTTTCGACCTTTGGCTTATTTAACACTAATGTATACATTATTTGCAGGTTCTCAAATTATTTATTCTGAAAGGGATAAATCGAACAGGCCTGGTATAGAAAATGACCATGGATCAGCTGAATACAATCGATTTTGAACAGGGATGGGACTTAATTCAGAAAGGGATAACGAAGATGAAAAACATTTTAGAAGGGGCTCCTGAGCCGCATTTCAGCACAGAGGACTATACGGTGCTCTACACGTATGCTTTCTATATTCTGACTATTGAATTTAACCTTTGATTTTGTACTCTTCTGACCTTATCCTTTCTTCTTATTTTCCTTAAACTTGTCCACAGGACGCTTCATGATGTGCACGAAAGGAAAAATATGGTTACTCTCCGCAGTTGTATGAAAAGTATCGCGAGTCCATTGAAGAGTACATTAAATCAACAGTAAGGCCAACTGTTTATTTACTATGGATTGGTGTTTATTAACCTGCCTTTTCACGTCTTCCGCCTCAACCTACATGAAGCTTGTATTCTATGGTGATAGTGCTAATTGTAGTTTATATTTTCGTGCCATAGATGTAGTAGTTTTACAGACACCGTTTATAAATTTAAGAGAGTCATTCTGACTAAAATATCGGACCATAGTGAGTAATATTTGGATGGGAGTATATTCTGCCCTTGTTTGTGAAATTTATAGATGCTTTGTGGTTGTATACATTTTTGTCAAACAACTTTTTATTACACACTGCATAGAGCTCACATATAACCAAGTCCATTGTTTGCGAAATGTTTATATGTTTTTCTGTTATATGCTTTTTCGTCATACCGCATGTTGCATGGGGCCACATGTTACTATTCATCCATTACTGATTTCTGTATGCTTACAAACATGAATTGGGACAAGCTTTTTATTGTCAATTGTGGCTGTCTTAGAGTTTAGTGGATCATCTTATTTCGTCCCAGTCCCACATTCTTGGAAGTTGATTACTCATCTCCGTACCAAATGATGAGCCTTTAATTGATGTGTGTTCAGGTATTTCCTACTCATCAAGAATAATTGGTAAGTTCTGTTCAAAATTGCTGTAAAAGAATTTGTTGTCGTGAATGTGTCATCTTTTATATATTAAATCTTATGCAGTTCCTCCTTTTCAATTTATATAGCATGAGTGCTGAGAGTTTAAGTGTGAAATCTTTGTCTAATGCTGTATAAATTCTTACCCTCCCAATCTTTTTCTTGATGCAACATTAAAAGCCTACTCTAGATGGAAGAGGAATTTTAAAAGTCTACTCCAGACAGAAGAGGGGTTAAATTATAATAGCAGTTTTAGCTTATTTAGATTAGATTTATATTTCTAGTTGTTCTATTCTGACTAGGTTTCTAATTTGTGTTTCAATTAGATTAGGATTGGTATAAATCCTTGTAAATAATGGGTACATTTGTTGTGTTGACGCTTTATATTATTGAATAAAATTCATATTTTCTCCTTTGGTGCCCAATTCCTTCATCCCCAGATCTTCTTCTCTTTCCTTGTGATTTCTGTTGCCGATGTTGGCTCCCATCTTCGTATCTGAAGAGCAATAAAGCTTCCTTCCCTAATTTATATGTGGTCTGGTTAGAGAATATAATGCAAGTAAAAGGACTCCTACGCCATTTTCAGTAAAGGCTTAGCATTATGAACTTGAAAAGGCATTACGATGAACACTTCATCTAAAATTTACTCTATGTCATCTCAAACATGATGCTGCTAACCAAGTGACATATCCAATTCCGCATGGAGATTCCTCCTTGCCCTGAAAAGCTGATAATCCTTTTCAAATACCAAATTTTAAGGACTGAAATTTACTAAATTCCAGAACCAGGACCGGGATGTTATAGTCGAGGGCGCGAGGGTGACACTTGTCGTTGATTAAAATGTTCCTACTTACATCTTGGCTCATTTTACTTTTTATATATATTGTAGTTATTGACCTTGTTTGACTCTGCAACTTTATTGGATTCCGTCTAGGTTCTTCCTGTACTAAGACAGAAGCATGATGAGTCCATGTTGAGAGAGTTCGTATGAAGATGGTCAAATCATAAAAATCTGGTCCAGTGGATGTCACGGCGCTTTGATCACCTTGAGCGATTTTCATTCCTTTGCATGTCACTTACTCCACTTGAAGAAGTTGGTCTAACATGCTTTATAGAGCTGGTAACTCTTACCATATATATTGCTTTTAGGGTCTTAGTTTTCTTCCAATTTTTGTGTGCTTTTTTCGAGTATTTGAAACTATTGCTTATAAATCTTCTACTCGTTTCCTTCTTTCTGTCATCTTTTATCTTTTAGGTTAATAAACATTGATGGAACCTGGACCCTGTTTCAGGTATATGTGGAGTTAAGTGGAAAAGCAATTGCTGCAATTTTATCACTGGTGCGTTTGAGTCACTTTCCCAAACTGTGCAGTCCGCTTCTTTGCTCTTCTGGTTAGTGAATTATTTTTCTGTAATCAGATTCATAAAGAGCGGGAGGGCGAGAAAATTGATCGTGCTTTGCTGAGGGATGTATTGGGTATGTTTGCTGAAATTGGAATGCAGAAAATGGATTATTATGAGAATGACCTCGAAGAAGCAATGCTCAAGGACACTGCAGCTTATTATTCTCACAAGGCTTCTAACTGGATCCGGAGGATTCATGTCCCAACTATATGTTGAAAGTAATATGCAGAACAACGCACCCTACGCTCAACCCCACGCTCATAGTGGGACATACATTCACATAGCAGAGATTAAGTGTAGAAAGATACTTATGTGAATCTTTATTATCTTATTGCATTCCAGGCTGAGGAGTGTTTGAAAAGAGAAACGGACAGGGTGTCTCATTATCTTCATATAATTAGTGAGACAAAGTATCTTGAGGTTTGATCTTTCTTGAATAAGTATGCTTTGTCTTTGCTGCTTGTTTGGCAAATTTCTATATCAATCAAGTTTTCTAACATTTATTTTCAACCACTTACAATAAAAAGTATTATTTTTCAAGTTCTCACAAACTGACTTACTGTTTCACCACACATTTTCTTAAGAAAAGCGACACACTTTCTCAAGAAACTTTGTTGAAAAAGCTTTTAATTTTCATTTAGCATTCTTGTGCATTTTACTTATATAGCTAGTTGGCATAAAAGATTTTAACTGAGCCGTGTCTTTTTGTCTTCATTAGTCTGATTCCTTTATTTTTATTCTGGATTCTACAGAAAGTACAACATGAGTTATTGTCTGTGTATGCCACCCTATTGCTTGAGAATGAGAACTCTGGATGTCATGCATTGCTTAGGGATGGCAAGGTACTACTTTATATATTGTTGTCAACCAAATTAGCTTCTAAGCCTGCTCTATAGGATCCCAAAGCACTGAAGTTTGTATATTCCATTTTAATCCACCAGGTAGAGGACTTGTCAAGGATGTATAGGCTCTTCTCCAAACTACCTCGAGGGTTAGAGCGTGTTGCCGCGATATTTAAGCAGGTTTTTGTTATCTTCTATTTTTACTGCCCCACACTTTGAGATTTCATCCTCTGCAACTAATATATAAGTGTTTCTTGAGTGCAGCATGTTACTGCTGAAGGTACAGCCTTGGTTAAACAAGCAGAAGATTTTGCTAGCAAGAAAAGGAGATTAGATGAGATTGGATCATACGAACAGGTAATTGTTTCTTAATTCTTTTGTGTGTCATTACTGTTTTACATGCTGGGACTGACTTTATGTTTCACGTCAGGTTTTTCTTGGAAACATTACCGCTCTCCATGACAAATACATGGCATATGTGAATGATTGCTTTTCAAATCATTCACTGTTCCGCGGGGTTAGGATTCTTTGTCTTGCTGCATGATTTATTACTACTATCCGTGCTTTGGGCTTTGATACAATGTTCCTCCTTTTATGTACTTCCAGGCTCTCAAGGAGGCCTTTGAAGTATTCTGCAACAAGGGTGTTACTGGAAGTTTGACTGCAGACTTTCTTGCCACATCCCTTGATAACATTCTCAAAAAAGGTGGGAGTTAGAAATTGTGCGATGAAGCCAGTGAGGAGACATTGGAGAAGGCGCTGTTCTTGTCTAAGTGATGCCTTGTCATTTATGTTTAAGATAATGAGAAGGCGCTAATTGACACACTGTTTACTCAGGTAGTAAAACTGCTGGCTAATTTTAGCCACAAGGATCTGTTTGCTGAATTGTATGGGTAAATTTCCTACTTCATGGATGTGTTTTCAGTCATTCAAGGAGTATAGACTTGCAAGATTCCGACTTAACTATTTTTTAATATGTGCTCTTAAGATTCCCCACTCACGTGTGATCATGTTAATATGCATGTTTGTTGATGTGACAGCATTCATGTGGTTCATAGTTTGGCTTTTTACGTTGATTTAGACCATTTGTAAACTACCACATTACCTTATGCACAAATTAATATGCTCACGGAGGTAGGGGATTGGAAGTTGTGTTTATAGATGCTTGAGTGTCGATGTCAAAGAATAATGACTATTCCCATAGTTAAAGCCGGACTTCCGGGAATGATTGGAGATTAAGGGATTAGCGTGTGGCTTGCAAATAATAATAAGGCCTTGTTTGATTGGGGATAATTTTTATTTCACATATTTCTCTCTTTTCTTTTCAACCACATACACACTTTTCAATACAATATTAACCACATATTTTATACGGAATACCGTACGTATCAATTTTATCCCCAATCAAACAAGCTCTAATAATGATAATGATAAAATGAATAAAATAAAATAGAATTGTCTAACTGTGCTGTCTACGTGAATTGACAACTTAGGTTAAAAAGAAGAGACCAAAAATGAAAACGATAAAACAAAAGGTAAAATATTTTAATAAATAAATGTTATTTGTTCTTCATTTTTTTTGAAAGAGTTACTCAAAGTTTGGCAAAAAAAGTTGACACAACTACCTTTAGGGGTGTGTCTGATTCAAGTTCTTTATGGGGAAAAATTCCTTTTCTGGCATTTTTTTTTATCTTTAGCTTTTTGATTGCCCTTTTTTTACCTTACCATGCTTTCCCTCTTTTCCTCACGTGATGCCATTCTCCAGGTTTTGAAGGAATTGCTTTTCCCGCATCATGGCTGGATTGTGTTTTCCAGGCAAAGTTTTGGTTTTTTTTAATGGACAATTTATTTTAACCATAAAAATAAAGAAAATGGTCAAATTTCAATAAAAAGACACAAAATAGAGAAAACAACACTATTTTCAAACTTACAAATTAATGCAATCAAATGCTAACAACTATCATTTTTCTTGGAAAATCTTTTTTCGGAAAAATATTTTCCCAAAATTCATTTACGTGAAAAATATTTTCATTCTAATTATTTTCCAATCAAACACACCATTCTCTCTAGGTGTGCACAATTGCTCATGTAATGCTTCTCATCCAATTTAACCTCGACCTGAAGTCCTGAACACTATGACAACGTAAAGACAAAACGAAAATAGCAGGCACACAGAATTTGTGGGTTCCATGTTAGAGAATTAAATTGTTAATGGTCATGTTGACCTCCAAAAATGAACGCCGGTGGGCCTCCTCGAGTCGAGACGACCGACCTCCAAAAATGGGTACCAAACAGTATCCCGATGTCCACCCGCGTTCCTGCACACGCAACAACCCGTTAGAGCGCGGGCCACCGCCGCGGCGGCGGCGGCGGGGACTCCGACGGTCATGTCAACGGCCAGAAAATGCAAGAGAGCGTAGGGGAGTCGGGTTTCGTCTATAAAAGTGAAAAAGGCATACCTGCAAATGAATTGGACTCACATATATATAGAGGTGAAATGGGTCGTGGTGGGCCGAGCTGGGGAGTGGGCCTAGTTGAGGCCCAATAACCTGGTCGAGGCCCAATAATCATTTATCCGATTGCTAAGGCCCAATATTTATTTAAGGGGTAACATCAGTCCCCCAAGTCCGATTTGTTCATTTATGTACGGGTCGGAGTTTAAAATATTAGTTGCCGGTGATGAGGGCTTAGGAATTGCTTCTGTACTGGAATACCGTTCGAATAGCTTACCGAGGCGGCAGAGTAGTTGAGAAATCATATTTACCGAAGCCGAGTCGGGCGAGGCGTGTCGGTTGAGGAACCATATTTGCCGATGCCGATAAATGAGCTCGTCGAGGGCTTATGATTGGCCTCGGAGCGCTTGCTATTAAAGATAAGTGAGTGGAAGCGTAATGCCCATCGTAGGAGTCCCTTAAGTCCGAGGTAAGCGACTTCGTGAATACGCAGGTATCGCCCGAAGCGGACTTCTCGTGAATACGAGGCATCGCCGGGGCGGATTTCTCGTGAATACGAGGCATCGCCGTGGCGGGATAAGGACTTTTCGTGAAGATGAGGCATCGCAGTGGCGGACTTCTCGTGAATACGAGGCATCGCCGGAGCGGACTTCTCGTGAATACGAGGCATCGCCGGAGCGGACTTCTCGTGAATACGAGGCATCGCCGTGGCGGGATAAGGACTTCTCGTGAATACGAGGTATCGCCATGGCGGACTTCTCGTGAATACGAGGCATCGCCGTGGCGGGATAAGGACTTCTTATGAATACGAGGCATCGCCGGAGCGGACTTCTCGTGAATACGAGGCATCGCCGTGGTGGGATAAGGACTTCTCGTGAATACGAGGCATCGACGAGGACTTACGTAATGGCCTCGGAGAAATTGGGTCGACGAGGACTTACGTAATGGCCTCGGAAAAATAAAGTCGACGAGAATGCGTGAAGGGGCAAATGCGCAGTTGCTGCGGCGTGGGTCCGCTCACCCCAGATAATAAAGATGCGTGAAGGGGCAAGTGTGTCGCGCTTTCATGTATGGGCTCACCAATAAGAAGAGAGCGTGAAGGGGCTCGATTGCGCGCTTCATGCGTGGGCCTACACTAAGTGTAGGAAAAGGCAGCGAAGGGGCTCGATCGCCGAGCCTTCATGCGTGGGCCTACACAGCTAAGTGTAGGAAAAAGGTAGTGAAGGGGCTCGATCGCCGCGCCTTCATACGTGGGCCCTACACGCCCAATAATAAGAGAAAGCGCGAAGGGCTCGATTGCCGCCTTCATGCGTGGGCCTACACTAAGTGTAAGAAAAAGGCGCGAAAGGGCTCGATCGCTACGCCTTCATGCGTGGGCCTGCATGTCCAAAGATAATAAAGATACCGTGAACGGGCAAGTGTGCCACGCCTTCATGCGTGGGCCTGCTTGCCCAAAGACAATGGAATAATGAAACTTCTCGTGAATACGAGGTATCGCCGGAGCGGAATATATACTTCTCATGAGGACGAGGCATCGCCGGCGAATATATACTCGTGAGGACGAGGCATCGCCGGCGGAATATATACTTCTCGTGAGGACGAGGCATCGCCGGGGCGGAATATATACTTCTCGTGAGGACGAGGCATCGCCGGGGCGGAATATATACTTCTCGTGAGGACGAGGCATCGCCGGGCGGAATATATACTTCTCGTGAGGACGAGGCATCGCCGGGGCCGAATATATACTTCTCGTGAGGACGAGGCATCGCCGGGTGGAATATATACTTCTCATGAGGACGAGGCATCGCCAAAGCGGAATATACACTTCTCGTGAGGATAAGGCATCGCCGGGGCGGAATATATACTTCTCGTAAGGACGAGGCATCGCCGGGGCGGAATATATACTTCTCGTGAGGACGAGGCATCGCCGGGCGGAATATATACTTCTCGTGAGGACAAGGCATCGCCGAAGCGGAATATATACTTCTCGTGAGGACGAGGCATCGCCGGGGCGGAATATATACTTCTCGTGAGAACGAGGCATCGCCGGGCGGAATATATACTTCTCGTGAGGACGAGGCATCGCGGGGGTGGAATATATACTTCTCCTGAGGACGAGGCATTGCCGAAGCGGAATATATACTTCTCGTGAGGATGAGGCATCGCCGGGGTGGAATATATACTTCTCGTGAAGACGAGGCATCGCCGGGGCGGAACATATACTTCTCGTGAGGGCGAGGCATCGCCGGAGCGGAATATAAATCACATCAAGCAAGATAGGCCCGAAGCAAGACAATATCGTATAATATAAGACTTTGGTGCTTAACTTGAATAATATTTACTCATGAGGGACGAGAGATTACCTCGACCAAGAGCTGAACAGTGAGGGCTTACGAATTGCCTCGGTGGAGAGGGCTTATTGCTCGCCTCGAATAATAAAGGAATCCATGAACAAAGACTTGGCTCCACTAGTCACTCCTGCCAAGGCAGCCCGGATTTTACAAAATTCCCATTAACTGATGACGAAGAGGTATACTAGCCTTAAGAGAACTTCCCGGAGATCGTTGGGGTGATCTCGGCGATGGAAACCAAAGCCCGCTCAACATGGGATCATTGGATCAGTCGAGAGAGGTGAGTTTCGTTCCGTTTCCGCATAGAAACTCGGCATCGGCCCTTCAGCAAACGAAATGCAATATCTTTGTCCACAAAGCTCGGAATTGTGGCCCGTAAAGTGCTATGAAAAGTTAAAAACCGTGTATTTCCATCGGTATATGCCTCATGAGCCAATTCTTTTAGGATTGGTCGCCATATTTCAGCAAAGCGGACTGTGGACAACATTCTGGCATAAAAGTTCAGCAGTGAACCAACTCGAAACAAGATGCAATATCTTTTGGTAAGAAATTCCGAATTGCGATCCGTAAAATTCTGTGGAAAGGTAACATCCGTGTCTTTTCAACGGTGTATGGCTCATAAGATAATTTCCTCTGGATTTATCGTAGTAAATCAGCGAAGTAGGCTGCTAACAGTATTTTCGAGCAGAAATTTCAGCAATGACCTGTGCACAAACCAGATGCGATATCTTTGCTAGGAAACTCCAAATCGCTATCCGTAAAATTCCATGGAAAGTTGACATCTTCACCTTTCCAATGGTATATGGCTCATAAGTTAATTCCCCTTGGATTTATCGCAATAATTCGGCGAAACAGGCTGTTAACAGCATTTTCGAGCAGAAATTCAGCATTGACCTGACCTCAAACGGGGTGCAATATCTTTCTCTTCGAAACTCCGAATTGAGATCCTTAAAATTTCATGGAAGGTTAACATCTTCACCTTTCCAACGGTATATGGCTCATAAGCTAATTCCCTTTGGATTTATCGCAGTAAATTGACGAAGCGGGCTGCTTGAAATAGGCAAATTTGGGAGATGTAAATGGAAGTGAAGTTCTGGAGTGAAAGCTATCCCACATAGGAAATTTAAAGTGGGATGGGCCAATTTATAAGTGAATACCCATTTGTAAGGTGTAACCAAGTGTTACATGATGAATGCTCCACACACTACGCGCGCCCGCAGGGGGGTGCAAATCTTCAACCGATTTCTTCACGATCTTTGGAATTCATGTGTGAGCGCGACCTGCGGACACGAATGTCGCACCGAAATTGGCCATCGGGGGCAAGTCAGGTTTTGCACCGCCGCACATTGGAAACTCAGCTGCATCCTCGTTTCATTTTGCCTAAATGCCGAGGCGGTTGTGTGACTTGCCGAGCCCATATGGACGAGGCTGTGACATGGCGAGGCCTTACGGACGAGCCGGCTGGTGTGACATGGCGAGGCGGTGCCTTACGGACGGCGAGGCGGCTATTGTGCCATGGCAAGGCCTTATGGACGGCGAGCCGGCTATTGTGCCATGGCGAGGCCTTACGGACGAGGCGGCTGTTGTGACATGGCGAGCTCGTATGGACGAGGAGGCTGTGGTGACATGGCCCGGCCTTATGGACGACGCGGCGGTGGGGGTGGACATGGTGTGACATGGACGAGCCGGCCGTGGTCGGACATGGCGACGCCTTATGGACGACGAGGCTTTACGGACGAGCCGACTGGTGTGACATGGCGAGGCCTTATGGATGGCGAGGCGGCTATTGTGCCATGCCGAGGCCTCACGGACGAGGCGGCTGTTGTGACATGGCGAGCTCATATAGACGAGGCGGCTGTGGTGACATGGCGCGACCTTATGGACGAGGCAGCGATGGGGGTGGATGCTGAGTCCGGGCTGCCGTGGGCGACCCGATATTGGTCGACGCCTGTGTTAGCCGAGGAGGATAGGCGATGTGAAGTCTACTCCCAATGCAGCTTCCTCCTTGCGTGGGAAGCTATCCACTCCCCCAATAGTCAACAATCGTGCTCGCAGAATCGCCGGGATCACCAACCACCCATGTGCCTCGCCTCGCAAGCCATATCCGTTGGTGTACCAACCGAAGAAGTCGGCAACGAGACAAATTTCCGCCATGGTCGCAACTGAGAGCTTCTGCCATCAACTTTTTCCAGTAAGGACCTCAACTTTTTCGAGAAGTGGAGAGCTTTTCTCCTTCGATCCATTCCATGTGTGCCAGAAAAACTCTTTTCCAGTAGCCTTCTTGGTCGGAAATCACCATCTTCTTCAAGATCCACTCGGGGTTTTTGATCCCCGTCTTTTCGCCGGAAAATATTGGATACTTTCCAGCAGCTTTTTGTGTCGTTTCCCACAAACGGCGCCAAACTGTTGACCTCCAAAAATGAACGCCGGTGGGCCTCCCCGAGTCGGGGCGCCAAACAGTATCCCGATGTCCACTCGCGTTCCTGCACACGCAACAACCCGTTAGAGCCGCGGGCCACCGCGGCGGTGGCGGGGACTCCGACGGTCAAGTCAACGGTCGGAAAATGCAAGAGAGCGTAGGGGAGTCGGGTTTCATCTATAAAAGTGAAAAAGGCATACCTGCAAATGAATTGGACTCATATATATATAAAGGTGAAATAGGTCGTGGTGGGCCGAGCTGGGGAATGGGCCTAGTTGAGGCCCAATAACCTGGTCGAGGCCCAATAATCCTTTATTCGATTGCTAAGCCCCAATATTTATTTGAGGGGTAACAGTCATACTCAAGTCGTACAACATATTTCACGGGAAATCAAGGCCCTGAAGGCCGGAGGTATCCTTGACGAGAAAAAGAATGGTGCAATGATATGTCAATTGTAAATGAACTAGCACATGCATGAGTAGGACTGTTCAAGAAGTTTGTGACACCTTGTTAGTGTATGTGTATTTATGAGTATTTATGAGTTTTGATGTGAAATAGGAAAGAGAATAAGTGGGATTGAGTGGTGGAGATTTATGTAGTACAGTGGGTCCCAGAAAATATGTGGATGTAATTGGTTTGACTTTTGATGTGAATGTGTTAAAATGTGTAAAAATTTGTTAAAAGTTGTAAAGAATCCAGTCATATTCAGACTATTGAATAAATGGTCATTTGTTTCAAGTTACATACTTTTTAGTTGGTAGTCATGGATTAAAGATCTTTTCGTGTGATTGCTACTTGTTCCATTTCGAACTTACTCTTTTAAGTTTTGCTAAAATTTATGTATTGATGATTCGGAAATGTTTTAATGTTTTCAATTATTGTTATTATTGTGGTTTAGTAATTAAATGATCGCACAGTGATGGGAGATTGGTAGCAAAGAGGAAAATAAAAAGACATTAGATCATATGCCAAACAATGACAAGGATGGCAATGGGGCGGGGATCTCTTTATCTAAAAAGGTGCCACAAACATTTATCAATTTTGTCACTTTTATGCCATTTTTTTAAACAAACAAAGATATTCATTCATTCAAACTGATAAAATATATCGATAGCAGCACAAATTAATACAGCTAAAACCATGAAAGGTGAATCTGCGAATATACTCACAGCACCCAGGTTAATAGTATAAAATGACGAAATGCCTACAAATATGAAAAAAATCAAAATGATCGGAATATCTATGCCTTCGGATTTGCACTGTTGATATCCAAATATTGATTGAATCAATGATGAATTGAATCTGATTTACCAGTTTGCATCACACGAACAAACGTGATCTCCGAGATGGTGAAAACCCAAACGTCAAAACAAGACGACGAAATCAAGAAGAAAAAACACAGATTGAGATGGAAAAACCACTTATTATAATAAAAGCGACAAAGAAAGAGATGTGGAGTGGTGATCTTAGGCCAAAAAAGCCAAAAATCACTCTCTCCGTTGCACTTGGTTTCTCTAGAGAGATGAAGTTGAGAGCGTTTCGATGGTTGATTTAAATTTTTTGGATAAGAATGTAATAAAATTTCTACCAAATTCTTTTTTTGAGAAAAGGAAGAATAGAAATACAGTCCCAAGCAATGTTTTTAAACCCGACCCGATCATTGACCGGGTCGATAGACTGGTCAAGGGTCAAAGGGTCAATCCGAATTGACTCGAGGCCGACTTCCGGATTGACTCGAGGCCGACTTAGTGATTAAAATAATATTAAATAAATAAATATAATATATAAATATAATAAATTTTCAAAAAATAAAAGAAAATCCTAAAATCCTTATCAAACCTGATCCTGGATCACTCAGGTTGAATGGGTTTTCCGAGTTAACACGGCTCTTTGACTGGGTTTGACCAACTAGGGTTTTAGGTGTCACCCGACCCGATTTTTTGGCTGGATCGCAAGTTTTCCGGTCCGATCAATTGGACCGGCCCTAATCGGGTCTGAAAACAGTGCTACCAAGGCCCATCATATAAGGACTTTATTTCCCGAGGAGTAGAAATTAGAGATTTTGTGGGAAAAGAGGGTCTGGAGAATAAATTTTTGTCTTGTGCTGATATTGATTAATTTTGGTGCTTCTAATTGAAAGTTGATATTAGATTCTCTAGACAATGTTTGATTTGAAACTTCATTGTACTATGAGTCTGGAAGTTTGAAGTTTTTTTGTATTTTAAAAAAATGAAAATGAGGATCCTAAATAGCTGCTTAGATTGACTAGCGTTACAGTCGCCACTGTTGTTGCTAATTGTAATTTATTTGTTTATTTATTTAGAGTTTGTTTAATACAAAAAAATAAAAATTCTTCCACTACCAATTTTAACAAATCATTCTTGACTTGACAATTCATTTATATATTTGCCATAGCTTTTATTTTATTTTATTTTTTTATTACACATTCAATTTTTTTTAATATATAATCGATTAGTCTCTCTCAAACAAACTCGACCACTTTTCCATTTTATTTTTCAATTATTCCCCTATTTAATATTTTCCCGTTTCAATTATATGGTTTTATTTCTATATTACGAAATTTATGTTGTGTTACTTTATAAACATGTCTTTATTTATTAGTGTAGTTGTAACTATAAATTTAAAATTTAGTTATTTAAGAAGAGTAAATGAGAAACACAATTCATAAAATTTACTTTTCTAGTCACATCATTAATTTTTGCGAATAAGTAAAGTGGATCATATAATCAGGACGGAAGGAGTATGCATTGTCATTTAAATTATATGAAAGTCGAATCAAGCCTCTGTTTGTGGGACGAAAAGAGTGTTGTTGTAAAATTTAATATGGAACATGGAGGTTAAAAGCATGTTAGGATATAAATTTTTATCTATTATTTCTAAATTTGATTTGGTCAAGCAAATCAAATCCACATATCTTATAAAATCTATATATGTTACATAAATTTTTACCATTCAATTTTACTCATTCTTTCATATTCTAAATGAATGAATTAAATAAATAAGAGAAAATGCCAAATAACTATATATCAAAGCCGGTCTTTACCCATTAAATCAAATCATTTTATTTCTTAACAACTAACTATACCTTATAAAAAGTGATTTTACCAATTACTCTTTTTAGGCATTTATTGACATTTTTGCCCATATCTTTCTTTTTCCACACTTTCATTTTCTTTCTATCTTTTAAATTGTACAAGAGGTCCTTCAACTTTCAAATTTTGCATTTTAGTCCTCAATTTTTTAATTTTCTTTCAAAAATATCCAAAAATATTTGTACTCAATATTCTCTATCTTTTGGATTATTTCATTTTGGTCCTCAAATTTTTTTATTTTTGACACTTTAAGGCCATTTTACTCTTTTATTTCCTTATTTTCTTCTATATTTATGAAATTCGCCTACAAATACAATATTTAGGATAACATAACTAAATAAATTTATCTTCATGATACAAAATTTCAAGAATAAAGATAGCTTTATACTTCATTTAATATTTTTGGTAGCAATTCATAAATATCAATGGACGTACAAATATTACTTTCCCAAGTAATATGAATTACAATACCAAATAATACACATTACCTACCCCGGTAATCTCGACAAATATCTAATTTCGCCTCACTGGTCTCTTAATTTCTCTTTCCAGATTATCCGCCAGGTAATCTTGAAAAATATTCAACTTTTCGTTTCCCTTATCTCTCACTCTCTCTCCAAATTACCACATTAGATAATCTCGACAAATATTCAACTTCTTACTTCCCTTCCACTGATTTTCTCTTCCTATGCACTTTCTCTCTCTAGATTACCATAACCGGTAATAACATGATCGGGTAGATAACATTATTATTCGGGTAGGTAATGATATTATCGGGCGTATGTATTTGTATTACTGGAGTAGTGGTGGTAGTGGTTTGGTAGGTAATACTGTTACTAGAGAAGGTAATATGATTACCATAGCATGCACTAATATTGATAATGGTATTATTCTAGCAGGTAATAGTATTATCGGGGGTAAGAAATGGTTGTGTGGGCCATGGGTGGTGGTGATGGAGTGGTGGCAGTTGTGGAATGGTGATAGTGGGAGAATGGTGGTGGTGGTTTGGGAGGTAACATTGTTACTCGGGAAGGTAATATAATTATCATGACATTAATACTCTCACAGTCCCATTTTGATAGGCATGGCTTGACTTTCACACGGATTAAGAATTTGAAATTAATATTTATTGGAAAAGTAAATTTTACTTGTGTATTTCTCAATATACCCCTATATTAAATATAAAAATTTACTTTATTAATAATTATACATAATAAATACGTGTAAATTAGGGCATGAAGAAATTAAATTTATACTAATATGGAAAGTAGCCTATATTTTGAGACCGATGAAAAAGGAAAATAAGCCTAGCAAAATGGGACTGAGGGAGTAATATCGATACAGTATTATTGGAGTAGGTAAAAATATTATTGTGGTAAGTAATGATGGTGATGGTGGTGGTGGAATAGTGGTGGTCGTAGTGGCAAAGTGGTAGGGAATGGTGGTAGCAAGTGGAAGAATGGTGATGTGGTGGAGTGGTGGTGGTTGAATGGTGGTGATGGTGGGAAAATGTTGGTGATTGTGGAGTTATGGTTATGATTGTGATGGTGGTGGGAGAATATTGGTGGTGGAGGAGTTATGGTTGTGGTAGTAATCTAGACAAAAAGCCTGGAGTGGAAGAAGTGAGAGTTGAATGTTAGTCATGGTACGTCATATTATTATTTGGATAGGTAATAAAATTATTGGGGGTGGGTCATATTTTTTTACAAAGGTATAGAGAGAGAAAGTCTGAGACAAGGAAGGAAGGAATGTGCATACTGTGGAAGATATGCCAAATTTATTTATTTATGTTATCTTAAATATAGTGCTTATAGGTGAATTTCCTAAATATAGAAGAAAATAATGAAAATGATGAACAAAAAGGACTAAAAGTGTTAAAAATCCAAAGTTTAAGGACCAAACTGAAACAAGACGAAAGATAGAAGACCTCGAGTGCAAATATTTTGGGATATTTTTGAAAGAAAGTTCAAAAATTGAGGACTAAAGTGCAAAATTTGAAACTTGGAGGACCTACATTGCAATTTGAGAGATAGATCACCTTTTGTATGTGTGATAATCTAGGTTGTTTAGGTTTTGAGTTCTACCAATGATATAGTGGTAAATTAAATTGGTGGATATGGTGTTTGTGTCTTATCAGGGAAAAATAGAGTTAGTGATAAAAAAAAAGATGTTATGATTAATTGAGTAATTTTTTTTAAAATATGTAGCTATGAGACATTTTCCCAATTGATAAGTACTTGAAAAGTACTTTAATAACTCTCTAATAACGTTTGTTATTGTGTGATAATTGTTTTATAAGTTTATATTTATGTGCTTTTATTTATTTTCATATTTAAAGATCAAGAAGAGTTGAAACAAATCTAAATATATAAACAAGGCATAGAAATTGCAAATCAACAACTCGGATTCACAGAGCAGCTTTCAGTGTTTGGATCATAACTTGAGTTAGAAATATCGGATTGACCTGATTCTAGCACCAAAAGAAAGATAACTCAATTATCCACAAATGTTATTTCTAGTCTTTAAGGCAAAATCGGTGGCCAAATACATGAAAATTGAGTTGGAATACAGCATTATGAAATCCAACGTGTCCAATGTCACTTTTGGTGTAAATGACATAACTTGGCCTATAAAGATCCAATTATTATGATTCCACTGTCAAAAGAAAGGTATTTTGATGGCCTACAACAGCTATTTCTGGTCCCAAAAACAAAAATCAATATTTAAGTAGTCAAAAGGCATGAGCAAGTGGAATGATAATGGAGGGGCAGCTCACCTAATGCATTATTGAAAGATTCCTTTAGTGCCTATAAAAGGGCAATGCCATTAAACCATTTTCAACTTGTAAAAAACACTCTTCTATCTTCAATTCTTAGTGTGATATTTCATTTTAGTAGCATTCATTTTTTATTTAGCTTTCTTTTGCATCTTGTTTTGAGTAGAAGTGTGAATAAAGTTTTAAAGATTGCTTAAATAGCTTTTCATATTCCGACGGAAGTATATTTGAAATGTATATTTTAGTCGAGAATATGATTGGTTAGGCGTCTCGATCTAGTTCAAGGGGATGTCGTTGTTCTAAACTTGCTATCCGATTAACTCACAAGGGACGTTGTTCTAATTCTCCTATTCAAATTGTTTTTTTTAATTTTATTTTTGATAATATGAATTTTAATTAGTTTTGGCCAATTGAGTTAAAATTCTATTATCAACTTGTTAGAATTAAAGTTTTAATCCGTAGTTGTTGATTTCTTTAATTCATATGTAACAACTAGCGATCACATATCGTTGGGATAACAAACCCTATTGTTAAACATTTCGAGCTGATTGAAATGTTACTCTAAGTTTAACCTATTTTCCTAATTCTTAATGCTAGCTTTTGCATTAAATCTAGAGATCGGACTTCTAGGTTATCCAAAAGTCTAAGAACTAATTGAAAAGTTGACCTTCAATTAGTTACGCTTAAGTGAAAACGGAGATAATAAAGATGCGTAATTTATTATCTCAGAGTTAAAGATTTGAATAGAGAATAAAACACGTTACGATTTAATTGGATGTACAAGTGGAGGCTCGACTGAACAAAGAACTAGATAATTTCTCTCCTTGGTAAAACTATCCTATCTGTTATTTTGTTTTGTATTCATTATTTATTCCCATATACTAAAACCCCCCAATCATACTAATTAGCATAAGTATACTAAATTGATGAACTGTTTCCTGTGGGATCGACCCTTACTCACAACTGCTACATTAATTTATAGTTTTTAAGATCGAGTAAGGTAATTAATATTTGGTGTATTACGACTTTAAGATCGTTATATTCCGCAATGAAATCGTTATCACTAAGAGCATAACGATATAAAAATTGACATTTTGTAAATATTAATTAACGATGATAAATTGGTAATTTGAATTAGGAAAGTTGACAATTAAATAAATCTCTCTTAAAATTATCGGTTTCAATGTGTCGCCAAATGTTAAGATTGGATGGTATTGAATAGTTGGCGATTTTCTAGATTGGTTCAACAAAATAAGAGAAAAAAAGATAGCATCCACAGTAAGTTAGTTTGGATTTTGATTAATGGATTTCTTCATTCTTTTCTCATTTTGATTGGAAAAGAAAATAAAGAAGAGAATAAAGATGAAAAATGATAGACACTGATGTGGTTCGTGGTGTAGGAATATAAATGATAATGTATAATAATATGTTTAAACGAAGGGTGATAAAGTAATTTTATTTAAGAGCATCTAAATAAATTAAAAATTTTTGATTAATTTATGGTGTGCCAATTAAAAATTGTCGTGGTAATATAATTGCCAATTTTCATATCTTGTGTGTGCATTGTAATTGTTTTATTGGATTGACTTACTTTTCATACTCTTGTATATGTGGGTTGAATTTGATTGAGTTGAATTTTGTTATAGTTACAACTCTTAATGTGGTGTTGTCTTCTATTCTCATGTAGCTATCTAGTCCCATTTATCAATCTCCATACTATTTGTGTGGTAATACCAAAATACATCACATCAGTTCTGCGTTGAATTATAAAAAAATTTCAGCATTAGAATTAGAAAATGCCCCATATATGGGTTGTATACATTTATTGAAATCAATGGAAAAACAAAATTCTCTCATATTGTTACTGTCTCTTAATAATGTTGTCAAAAATGATAGGTGGTTTCTCTCATATTGTTACTTTCCTTTTGAGTGACTAAATGATGGCTGGCAGTCAAATCACCAACTCAAACAAAGGCTATGTTCTATACATAAGTTAATTTATTCATTAGAATTTCGTAAAGAATGGACTGTTGAAATTTTAAAAAATATATTATATATTAAAAATATAAATAAATTATCAAATCAATATTTGGGTAGTAGAAAAAGACGAGAAAAAAAATAATTTTGAAAATTTGAAATTTAGTGTGTATAGAACAAGGCCTTTGTCATCTATCTCCTTCACCCAAAAATGCACACACAAACAGTATCGCCGCTTGATTTCATTTATTTTATACATACCACTACGATAAAATAATAATCACCAAAGATAAAGTTATATCATGACTAAATTTCTGTGTTATTAAATCAAAATAATAACAAAACCTAGGGTTTGCATACATGGATTGTCCCTGACGTCATTCGTGTATGCACAAATCGATATTTACGCACTCATTTGACCATTTCACATGCAACGGTATTTTGACCTATTTATTCTTATTTTATTTCATCAAGGCGTGTCGAGTCAATGTTACGCAATTAATCATCACTTAATTCAATTAATTAGATTTTCTCATTATTTTACGCCTAAATCCCCAAATCTCATGATGCCACATTAGCTAATTTGGCAGTTTAGAACGTGTGTTATGGTGAATCATTATAGTTAACTAGCAGTAGCTCGCGTGCATTACATGGAAGCCATCTGTATATATATATATATATATATATATATATATTTAACCAGGTCTTTTTCCCGCTCAAATCACTATTTCTAAGAATTAAATAATTAATATAAAAATAAAGTTTCCCACCAAGCTCATTTTCTTTATTTATCTGATAATTAATAATTTAATTATTAAACGCAAATTTAGTGCCTGCAATCATCTTGATTGGTAAACACAGAATCCTGCCAAATCACAATTTCCTTATTTTTCGCACAAATTGATGATAATAATAATAGTAATAGTAGTAGTAGTTATCTCCTTATCGTCAATCCAAATCATGCAATTCAGGATAGGGATCTCGGCATTCCGTCTTCATCATCGACTCAAAATATCCAACATTGAGGAAAGCAAGATACCTTCTCCATCGGCTTATCCTAAGTTTTCATCATCAATTTCGTGATTGCCAGTCGAATTTCAAGACACAAGTAAGTAACCTTCACACCCAATTGCAATTCAATTGTCTCATCTAGACATGAAAAATTGGATATTTGGATTAGATGCCCCCCTGCAATGTATATTGCATTTCATATTTATTTGTCATGTTTAAAGGAAAATGTTATTCTTTCTTTACCTTCGATAAAAAAATATTGGAAGGGATTGTTTTGATTGATGAATTAAAGAAGTTATAATTACTTAGTTAATATACTACAAATTGTCAAAGTAAGATTACTAAGTATTTTAAGATTAATATATTTAGTATTTAAATAACTCATTATCTCATACAAAAATGTTTTGGCGAGGAAATTCATTATGCGACAAAATAATGATGATCTAATTATTAAAAACTATTGGATTTGCATAATATATAATAATCTATATCTATATATAACTAAAATGAAGTCATTTTCCCGCTCAAATTTTCAATTTTCAAAATTAAATAATTTATTATTTATTCCCATTTCTCCCTTTCTCATTTTCTCTTGTGTCTTGTTGTTTGTTTCCACGCGATCTACACGTATCTTATCGCTAAACTTTTTAATTTATTTTTTGAAAATCAATTCTTATTGGTAATCACCAATCCTCAATCTGCTTAATCTTTTAGTTGATCCCAAATCTCCTATCCCGATTTTCTCAAATCTCCTAATTCACAATTAATTTATCATCATCTCTGAATTAGCTTGGGTATTTCGCATCTTCTTTAATTTTAAATTTTAAGATTACAAATTGAAAATAAAAACCAACGCATCGCATGGGTAATTTGGAGTGAATATGTATCTAACTAAATTATTAATTCCGCTATATTAGTTGCTTAATTTTTTTACTTATGCTATGAGTGTTAATATGATGAATTTATATGAAATATGAAGGAAAACTCTGTCAAAAATTTTAAATAATCTTTTGCATTTTTTTTCTGGCACGAGTTTTAAATCGTATCGTGGGCATACGTCTCCTCGTGTAACGTACGGGTGGAAATACTAGTATATATTAATACATCATTCCCATATAAATATAAATAGAATATCATTACCAGTACTAAAAATGATTATAAAAAATACAGTATAATCTTCTATATCACACGATTTAAGTAATGTATGTTCAAAATTTTCTAAAATTTTTGATAAAGTTTCAATTGTACTTTAGTCAATTCCATCCTATAAATATTCTCACCATGTTCATGCTCTGCTAAGAAGCGCTTACCCTCATCCCACGACATTCTCATTGAATCGAGACCAAGTGAGGATGATACAAGAATTGCAATAGGTTATGGACTCCCATTCTCTATCCTCGCCTTGTTAGAAAATTCTAATTCCCGCCCATGCCCCATCTTAATCATTTAATTGAAGACTTTTATTTGTAATTTTTAATATATACTAATGATATCTAATTTTTTAATAAATATCTTCTAAACGCATTTCTAAATATGTTTATTAACATATTCAATATAAACTTACTAATTTAACATATTCAAAGATACTAACATTTTTTAAATATCAATTTAGATGTTTATTTTAAATAATTAAAATTATATAGAATTCTTAATGTGGTTGATGGAAATCTCATGCATTTTATATTATCTTGATCAAATATTGAATGATTTGATATCAAATTGAAATTAATTTGGATATGATAAATAAATTAAAATATATATGATTAATAATTAAAATAGATGACTTAATTGATAATTAAAAAAAACCTTAATATCTTAGTAGAGGAATTGCAAAAAATGAAAATAAACAATAAATTCAACTATAATGAATTTTGATAAATTTTGTAGTTTATTTGGTTTTATATCTTTATTGAAAATTGCAATTTTCAACATAATGTGATTTCTAACACTTGAAACTGTAACATATAAATATATGCCATAAAAAATTGATTTTTCAAAATTTGTTGACATGTGTAAATGATTTCCTAATTCTCACATAATTAGTTTAATATCTGTAGATTTCAAAATTATATGAATCTAATTTTAATGATATCTGATAGTTTAAAAGATATCTTGTAATTAATTTTTTTTTTATTTTTTAAGGAAAATCTTGCCAACCCATAGCAATCTAATTAATTTTAATTTTAATTATTTTTCATTTTTTAAATTAATTATATTGTTCACCTTCTAACAATATAATTAGTATGGATTAATCTTTGTCCAGTGAAACTATGTTCAATTAAATCTTAGGAAATATAAGTAATTTTTATTAATTGGGATATAAATAATTTTCATTTTTTTAGTAGCAGTAGTTTTAAAAGTTGCATGAATCTAATTTTAAAGATGTATCTTGTAATTTAAAGGATATAAACATAGACATATATTTAATTAACTAATTTTTTTAATTAATGTTACAATTGAATGATTCATTAAAAAAATTAATTAATATTAGAGTTTTTTGGATTAATATTTTTAATTAAAATTTATTGATATGTAATAATAATAATGTAGATATCGATATAGATATAAATATAGATATAGATGACGATGATGATGATGATGGTTATTATTATTATTATTATTAGACAGACAGACAGATATATATATATATATATATATATATATATATATATATATATATATATATATAGGAAGATTTTTAGCCATTAATGAAACTGTTAAAAAATTTAATATGGACTAGCAAAGAAAAAATATAAAAAAATAAGATCTTTATGTGGCATATATATATATATATCTCTCTATATATATATATATATTATTTTTTTAATTATTAATCTAAAATGTAATTGATGTGTCGTGAGTGGGAAAAGGTTGAAAGAAGTTTCAAATATTTCTAGATCTATATAAATTTAAAAAGGTTGAAAAATAAGTGTGATAAACATATTCTAAAAGGCTAAACAATGAGAGAAAAAATTTCCTCCCAAAGCGACATCTCTTTATTAATAAACAGATTGAATAAAATCCTATTCAATTAAATAGATAAGGAAAAGCTAAAATTAAATGATTAAATAAAATTCTATTTGATTAAATAGTTAAGTATGAAATTTTGGAACAAATAGATAAGATAGGTTTCAAAATAGATTGAGAAAACTAATTCAAAAGCAACCAATATAATTAAAATGTTATGAATGGGAAAAATAGATTCAAAAAAGCTAAAAAATGAGCGGCAAATTTCCCTCTTATTTAATAAAATAAACTCAATTTGATAATTTAACATCTAATTTTATTATTTTATTAATAAATAAAGATAAATCGACATTTACAAATGAGGACTTAAACTTTATTTATTTATTAAAAAATGGTAAAAATATATATATTAAATGACTGAACTACACTTATTTTATTAAATAAAAACTAAAAATGGTAAAAATGCTTGCAAAATAACCTGCTGCTGTAGCTTAACAAGTCATGCTGCTAATTTTTGAAATGTCCGAACTGTGTGGTTAAAAAAAAAAAAAAAGTAAGGAATCAAAGTATAGATATAGTGAAAAGTTGGTGACCATTGATGTAATTTGCACTGACTTATTAATTAATTAATGAAAATTACACGCATCACGGTGCAAATGTGGGGTGGGGAAAACATCAATGGACGGCCATAATTAGTCTGCGAGTTAAAGGCCTTGTTCTATTTAGTGTTAACCAAATCCGCACGCAATTTCGTATAGCTCATACTCATTTTCAACCACACACACATTTCCCAAAATAATATTAACCACACATATTTACACGGAATACCGCGTGGAACAACTAAACCCCCAATCAAACAAGACCAAAGTCTCGTAGCGCATTCAAGAAGTATTTATTCGCGCTCTTGTATCGGCCCATCTTTTGGCGCATCGCAGTAGTATTATTTGCTCTCCTGTATCGCCCACCGCTGTTCTGAAGTCCTAGGGTTTCTGCAATTCGGTGATGGCACTCTTAATGGATTATCCCAAACCCAAATTCGGAGAGAAGATTAAAGTTTCTGCAGATGCGGAGAAATTCATATGCGATGCTTTGCTGGATGAAAAGCAGCCGGTTTCGGACCGATTTAGGGCTCTATCTATTCGACGTATTAGTGGATCTGCGTGCCGCAATGCCCTCATCAAAGGTACCATATCTACGACGCACTCTGTTTTCATAAATATATTCAATTTAACGTATTGACGATATTTTTGTAGTTCAGCCATGAGGGATGGTTCAAGCCTCCTTGCTTATTATGCTGCATATGAATTGGGCGTGATGCACGAATCTGATGCCATCCCTGCGCTAGAAGACGTTCTATGCGATCTTTCGTTGCATCCTATTGTTCGCCACAAGGTAGTTTTGTGCTTTTCAATATGCATAAGGATTATTCCAATGTCACCTAGTTTGTTTTCATTTGGAGTTTTTGTTTCTTTGGTAATAGGCGGCAGAAGCTCTTGGCGCATTTGGTTTAGAAACTAATATTCCCATCTTGACGAATAGTTTGGTTTCGGATCCAGCTCGAGAAGTTCGGGAAACATGTGAACTGGCTTTGACTCGAATTGAAAAGCTGAAGAATCCTTCATCGGAACTGGCTTCCTTTTCTATTGCAAAATTGAGGTTTGCCATCCCCATCTAGTCTAGATTGATAATCACGATGTTTTGCTCTTCCCACTCGTCTTTTTTACTCAATTTCTTCTCGTGTATGTTTTCCCAGGAAGTTCTATTGGATGAAGGTAATAGAATCTATGAGCGCCTGGAAGCACTTTTTGCAATTCGAAAGCTTGGTGCTTCTGAGGAAGCAGTCTCAGCTATCATTGAATCCCTAGCTGCAACAAGTCCTATTCTACGGCATGGGGTATTTTCTCTCTTCCTCGTTTTTTGTTTTTTTTTTTGTTTTTTTGTTTTTTTGTTTTTTTTTGTTTTTTTGTTTTTTTATTGGGTTTTCCCCGCAGAAAGTTGTTCCAACCTGCCAATCCTATACACAAAATAGATGGCATCACAGGGTGACCCTGAATAATGAAGTTGCTAATTTTTGGAAGTTGACATTGTAATCTGAGGAGTTGGTTTATTATTCATTGTATAATACTTTATTGATCTTCTACTCAGGTTGCATATGTCTTGGGTCAGTTGGATTACAAAAAAGCTACAGATGCTCTTTCCAATGTTCTTCAGGATCCTTGTGAACATCCATTGGTTAGACAAGAAGCTGCTAAAGCTCTTGGTTCCATTGCAGGTTTGCTATTATTTTGTATTTGTTAAACATGTTTCTGGTACTTATTGCTTGTACTTGGATGGATTAGGGTAATTTGTAGTAGTTAATGTGTGTGATGTTTGAGAAAAAATATTGATGACCAAGGACATATAGCATATGATTTTTCTTAGAAGTTCTTGCTTCCTTTACATGGAAATAGTCAAGCAGAGTGCCATTTGAGGATGCTTAGTTGTCGTTGTATAATGTTTGCTGATCATGATAAATCATAACAATTAATCAAATCTTTCAACATGTCACTTTTGTACTGAAGTGATTTTTGGAATGATCTGGTATCCATTAATTCAATTCATATTAGATGTCACTATTAAGATGCTCTCGGTGAGGAACCTGTGCTTGAGCAATCCTGTGCCAAAATTGGCGCAAGGTATTTATCTTTTTATTTAACTTTAAGATAAATAGTGGGTGTGTTTTGAACAATGTCTAGAATATATTTTTTGATATCAATCTCTCTTCTAAAAGTGAGACTTAATTACAAACTCTGTAACATGCATATAATTGCAAACCAATTTCGATTGTGTGCTTTTAAACATGTGACCCATATATTACCAATTTGCCTCACTTCATCTATCATTCAATATTCGTTTGCATCTGATGAATTTGTAGACGATCATTGTGTCATGCTGCTCAAGGAATTCGCCAACGATCCTGAACCTATCGTCTCTCAAAGCTGTGAAGTTACTCTCAAGAGGCTTGACTTTAAGAGATTGGGGAAAAGCTATGAGGTGAGCAACAACCTAATATTATACTCCAGAATAATCGTAAAGATTGGCAATTGACACTTCTATTTGTATTCAGCTGGCGCTCTATCCCGAGTATCGTGAAGGAAGTTTGACGATCCAAGTATCTGCTAAGGAAGAGAAATTGCTGTGTCATCTATTGTTGGATCGAAGAGAACCTATTTGGATGCGATGTAGAGCTCTCTCTGTATATACCCTTGGTGGTCCTGGCCCGCGAAATACTCTCGTTGAAGGTATTGTTACTGCACTATGTCTGCATGTGTGTACAAAGGGATATTGAGGTGGGGATATTGCTTGTGGTGAGGGCTGAGGTGGTGGCTGCTCGAGACCAGCTGGCCGTTCTCCTTTGTTTTTTGTCTTTTCTATAATTTTTTGGTTTACCTTTAAAGTGATCATCAATCACATCCTTGGAGAAGTAATGCATGTTCCTTTAAGCATCTCGATGCACTATGATCCACTCACAACATGAACTTTCATCCAAGAAGCTGCCCCCACGCTAGCTTGCTTTTTTTTTTTTTTTTTTTCTCTTTTCTGGTGTAACTAACTTCAGGTGCCTGGATTGCATCAGCAACCTGGGAAATGAATTGGGAAATGTGTCGATGGAATGATAGTTTAATTTTGTCTACATGGTAAAAGTATGTCTTAGATTAATAAAAAAAATTGGAAAGTGAACACGACTGGACTCCTTTAGATAAAATGATAAGGTCCGGTAGCATTAGACTTCAATAGTCAGCAGGCATCACTTAGTGATTTGAATTTGGAGCTTTTAAAATGAAACTTGTCAAGCTGTGTGGAGCTGAGATGTTACATTTATATTTTTGGGGATTGGAGAAATACACTGATATTAGGATATCTGTTAATTTTTCAACATCAGCAATGAGGGATACTTCAGCAGTACTGGCTTATAAGGCTGCTTTAAGCCTGGGACTGATGAGAGATTGTGAATCTATACCTGCATTGGAAGCTGTTCTAGGCGATCTTTCCTTGCATCCCATTGTTCGCCATAAGGTATTATTTATTGCCTTTGAATTTGGTAATAAAGGGACATTATTCCACTATTGGATCAAAAGAGATGTTTTGCTTACAATAATAGGCTGCGGAAGTGCTTGGTGCATTTGGTTTAGAAAGTAATGTTCCTGCCTTGAAAAGAAGCTTGGTTTCCGATCCAGCACCTGAGGTTCGTGAAACATGTGAGGTGGCTTTGGGTAGAATTGCCGACCTGAAGAAGCTCTCACCTTTGCTTGCACCACTTGCGCATAGGCACCAACCAGCTTTACCTCATGACTGTAGTTCTGTTCCGATACTTAGGTTTGCAAATTTTGATAAATCTTCCTATATATTTATAGCTTTCGCCGTGGCAGTCAAGTCTATTTTATAGTTACTTTGTGACCCTTCCAGGGAAATACTGTTGGATGAAAACAAGAGCATCTATGAACGCGTGTCTGTCCTTTTCCGACTTAGAATCTTTTCTGTGTGTGTGGAAGATATTCGTGATGAAGCAACTGCAGCTCTTATTGAATCACTTGGTGCAACAAGCACTCTTCTACGGTGTTGGGTATGCCTTTTTTGGTGTATGCCATGAGTTGTTCTGATGCGCTGATCCCACCCCCTGCCCCCAGCAGCCAAAAAAAAAAAAAAGAAAAAGAAAAAAGAAAAAAGAAAAATGAAAAAGTGTTTGAAAAGTCGTGTTTTTGAGTTGTCTGGTTTGAGCTATATGATGATCTTTATTGGTCCTTCACAGGCTGCTAGAGTCTTGTCTGCTATGCGCAATGAAAAAGCTGCAAATGCTCTAACTAGGCTTCTTGATGATCCCTGTGAACATGTGATGGTTAGAGTGGAAGCTGCGGGTGGCCTTGCTTATTTTCAAGGTATGTCCTCAAACCAGCTTGTACATATTTTGCCCTTCATTAATGATGCTTGTCGCAAAAATTAAGCTGTCAATGGAGCTACTGTTGGGGATATTAATATATATTTCCTTACACCTAGACCATCGCCATTGTAAGCTTCTGCTCGAGAGAATTGCTGCTACAGATCCTGAGCCTATTGTCGCTCAAAGCTGTGAAGTTGCTCGTGTGCGGTTGGAATTCAATGAAACTATGGAACCATTTGGGGTAAATGTTGAATGAAGCAAAAATGATTGAATCTGAAGCATGGATGTATTTTTCCCATTTGCCATATATATACGGTTGATAATTAACATTAATATTTTTTATGTGAATTTTCAGCTTGTAGGCAAAACGTACATTAAGAAGTGGAGGCCGACTGCCCGAGCTCCTTGATATCCAACCAAGGAGCTACATTGTGGGCAAAAAACAAAATACTCTCTCTCCTGGTAATGGGCTTTGCTACTTCTAGACGACTTGGCTTTTTGATTTCAGTTAATTTGGAGACCATCTTAATGGATTCAGCTAATGTATTTGGTGCGTAATTTTCAAGTTTTACGTTTCTAATAGGATTTTGTATATCCTAGCGCGGAATGTTTGATGTAATCTGGTTCATTTAGCATCGGATTTTACCTTTCTACTAGGATTTTTTATATGCTAGCGCTGAATGTTTGATGTAATCTGGTTTATTTAGCATCGGATGATGAACATGCGTTTCTAAATGAATGTTAAATATTGATGTTTGTTGACTGAAGAATTATTTGGTTTTTCGAAATTGAAGTATGATGAGAGAGAGAGAGAGAGCAACAGCGAGAAATAAACAAGGGATGGGCTAAATGAGCCCGGTGAAAAAGAAAAAAAGGAAAAAGAAAAACCAAAAACAAAAAGACCAAGTTACCCATGTGCATCTATTCCATGCCTTTTTCTTTTCTTTTATTTTTTTTTTCCTTAAGTTGTTCGCTGCCTTGGCAGCGGACAAGTTTTTGCTTGTTCGCCGCTTCATTGTAAATGCAGTGAACATGACTTAAAAAAAAATAATTATTTGATTTTTTATTGTTAAATTAAATATAATTTTTACTATAATGTTTTCAATCATTTTGACAAGTAATTTCAAAATTTCCTTTAAAATTTTTGCAATCACTTTGATGATGAATTTTGTTTTTTTTCCCATAATATAGTAATGAGTTTTATTTGATTAGTGTAGTTTTTTACAATCACTTTGATGATGAATTTTGAAATTTATTTGATGAGCTTTATCTGGTAAGTGTTGAATACAACTATTAAATATATTAATATTTTCAACGATATAAGAGGGGTATAATTGTAAATGAATATAAAAAATATTACTACATATAGAAAGTGGATTATATATGTGAGATAACCAAAAAGAAAAGTGGACGGAGGGAGTAGGCAAATGCACTATTCCCAGCGAAAGGACGCACGATACACGCACTGAGAATCGATACCTTTTCCCATGTGACTGAACCTGATTATTTACATTTTGGTGATTTCGTCGTTCCACTTAATTAGGTCGAAGGCGGCATCCAGGGGCAATCATAACCTTCATAAACCTTATCACTAGATCCTTTGCAACTTGTGACTTCAACAATATGACAGTGCAAGAATAAAAGAAGTACACACACATACACGTGTATTTGCTATGCTAAGGCCTTGTTCTCTACACAATAAATTTCATCTATTGTAATTTTTTTTTCTGATCTTTTCAACAACTCAAATATTGATTTGATAATTTATTTATATTTTTAAAAATATTTTCTTCAATTTCCAACTACACACTTCACATAGAAATCGAGTAAACTAAAATTATTTTCAAAATAAGGCATAAAACTCAAAATGAAACTAAATCAGAACTAAAGAAATCTTTCATGTCTCCTATTTTTGAAGATTCAACCGAGAGCTTGTTTGATTTCTACCCCCTCCCTACAATCCCCCTCCCGATTTCTCCCAAGTCAAAAAAAAAAAAAAAAAAAAAAAAAAATTGGATGCTTCTAGAAGAGATTACAAAACAATCATTAAAACTATACAATAAAACTATGATTTTTTTTGTACTTGTTTTAGAGTATTTTATCTTGAGCAAATATTAGGAGTATTCAAACAACTCTTAAACTTGTTCAGGGGCAGAATCTTTATTCCCATATCAGAGGGATTATATTATGTTGGAATTTTCACCAACGTGACCAAGCTTTTTTCTACCATGTCACACACGAAGTGAAACTTAGATGTCCACATGCTTGGTCTTTCCATGATGAACTGGATTCTTACGCAGGTGGATTGCACTTTGATTGTCAGTATGCAACTCGAAGTCTTTGTCTAAGAACCCAATTTCACACAGCAACCTTCTAATCCATATCCCCTCCTTAGCAGCTTTACAAGAAGAGATGTACTCTGCTTCTGTTGAAGAGAGAGCCACTAGCTTTTGCAGCTGCGTTTTCCAGCTCACACAAGAGCCATATAGAGTAAACTAATAAGCTGAAGTTGACCTTTTTTTGTCCAGGTTCCCAACGAAATCAACATCACAGTAACCCTTCAAAACTACTCCTTCCTTCCCCTTCTTGAACAAAATTCCCATGTTAGATGTTCCTACTAAGTATCTAAACACCCATTTCACAGCAATCTAGTGAGTCTCATTAGGATTAGCCATAAACCTGTTAAGAATACTTATAGCATGTGCCAAATCTGGCGTAGTACAAACCATTAGATACATCAAGGAACCAATAGCATTAGCATAGGGAATAGAGTTCATTCTTTCAATTTCTTCATCAGATTTAGGGAATAGCTCACCAGAGAGTTTAAAGTGGTTCGCCAAAGGCACAGAAACTGCCTTTGAATTGCTTGTTGAAAATTTTTCTAAGTTTTTAAAAGTGTAGGAAGTTTGGTGCAGAAATAAGGATTGACACTTTCTGTCCCTCCTAATTTCCACACCTAAGATCCTCTTAGCTTCCCCTAAATCCTTCATTTCAAATTCAGCGGCAAGTTTATCTTTTATAGACTCAATCTTAGCATTATCACTGAAGCAAGTAGCATATCATCCACATATAATAGCAAGTATAAGGAATCACCGCCACCAGATCCTTTGAAAAAATAGACAAGCATCATAACTACTCTTAACAAACCCAAGACTTTGGACAAAGGTGTCAAACCTCTTGGACCATTGCCTACGAGCTTGTTTGAGTCCATAAAGAGATTTTTGCAATAAACAAACATGGTTCCTTTTCTATTTATCAAACTATCTAGGTGGTTGGTTCACATAAATGATCTCATCAAGATCACCATGTAGAAAGGCTGTTTTCACATCAAGTTGATCCAAATACTAGTCAAAATGGAAAATAAGTGACAAAAGTGTCCTAATAGATGTGTATTTGGCAATAGGTGAGAAAACCTCATTACAGTCTATTCCTTTCTTTTGTGTGAAGCCTTTAGCAACTAACCTAGCCTTATACTTCTTGTTATTTTCATAATCTACCTCTTTGATCCTAAACACCCATTTACAATCTACAACCCTTTGGTTCTTAGGTCTAGGAACAAGCTTCCAAGTGTTATTCTTGTGAAGTGACCTAATTTCATCATTCATGGCATCTATCCAACAAATAGAATCAACACAAGTAACAGCATATGCATACGAGGCAGGTCCAATGCTTACAAAATCTTGTACAATGTAAAGCAATTCATACATATCACCATTATACCTAGTAGAGGGAACTCTCGTTCTTGTACTCCTATCTCTAGCAAGCATATATTCACTCAAGTTATGAGGAGTATTGTTACCAGAAGTCCCAGCTTCAGGGGACTCATTTGTATCATTTTCAGTATGTTGATTTTGGTCCTCATCAGCCTGATCAACATCTGGATTAGGCTCCACCTCAATTTATGTCTCATTTTGCTCATCTTCATCACCATTCATGTCCTCTTGATACTAAAAAATTACCTGTCTTTTTGTTTGATCAATCACAGGAGAATCATTAGTAGTTTTAAAACATGGCATAATTTTCTCATCAAAGATAACATTTCTGCTCAAAATTACCTTATACCCTTTAGACTCAAGAATCCAAAGTCTATAACCTTTAGATTGTAAGGACTCGTATTAGTTTCAAGATCGATGACTATCTCTACTGTACCAATACGAGTCTTTTTAGCATGCATTGTCCTCATTTGCACGCTCCCCGAGAAAATTTCCTAGGAGGTCACCCATCATAGAATTGCTCTAGGTCAAGCACGCTTAACTGTGGAGTTTCTAACGATAGGTTTTCGAAAAAGAAAGTGCACCTTGTTTGTATGAGTAGTACGAATCAATTTTTTAAAGCTCTCTTGATCACTATTGGACTCGCAACGTCCTCTCGCGTTTGGACGATCTGAAGAGCTTCTACCAGGCATTGGGATTCTAGCGATGGCTCCTACGGGTTCAAGAGGTGGCTCCCGCCCTATGGTATAGCACTTTATCCCACATAGCACTTAGTTCCCGGTTTTCGGCTGGCGAATGCTCTGATACCATTTGTAAGGACTCGTACTAGCTTCAAGATTGATGACTGTCCCCACTGTACCAACACGAGTCTTTTCAACATGCTTTGTCCTACTTGCACGCTTCCCGAGAAAATTTCCCAGGGGGTCGCCCATCATAGAATTGCTCCAGGTCAAGCATGGTTAATTGTGGAGTTTCTGATGATGGGTTTCCGAAAAAGAAGGTACACCTTGTTTGTATGAGTAGTACGAATCAATCTTTTAAACCTCTCTTGATTAGTCATGACATTTTGGGGCATTACATAGATTCTTCACCGTAGCCTAAGAAAACACACTTTTGAGACCTAGCCTCTAATTTACCCTCACTTTGATGAGCATAAGCAGCACAACCAAAAATTTTAAGGTGAGAGTAAGTTATAGGCTTGCCTAACCAACCACTCTATAGAATTTTAAAGTTCAAGGCACTAGTAGAACTCCTATTTATCAAATAAGTGGCTGTCATTACAGCCTCACCCTAAAACAATTTTGAAAGTCAATAACTGATCAACATGCATCTTACCTTACTTAAATAGTTCTATTCATCCTCTCAGCCACACCATTTTGCTATGGTGTGTGAGAGATGGTTTTATGTCTCAAAATCCCATTTTCATTGCAAAGTAAATCAAAATTAGAATTGTAGAACTCTAAACCATTGTCAGTCCTAAGTGCCTTAACCTTTTTATTAGTCTGGTTTTCAATTAAAAGCTTCCACTGTTTAAACTTTGAAAAGGTCTCAGATTTAGACTTTAGTAAAACAGTCCAAGATTTTCTAGAGTAATCATCAATGATATAATTATTTATTTGTAATCTAAAAGTCATCGATATTGATAGGATGCACGAAGAAGAGTTGAATAAAACCAATAAAAATCTTGCAAAAAATGAAAGCTTGTTGTGGAAGATTCAAATGGAAAAATTTCCAACTTGGTTAAAGGAGAAGGTTGCATGCAATTCTTTAACTCACACCTTAACATTTTCAATTTCATGAATTGACTTTTGTTTATTTTTGGCAGATTAAAGTGGGACGTAATGCGAATAATGAAACATATATTCTAGAATGGCTTGCTTATGGCCCTAAAATGCAAACAACCTCTTACACTGGCTACATTATGAAAGGGCAATGCTTTCATATAAACGATGTTGACAAATCTACACAAAATAGTGGTGTATCAATTGAAGCAACCACCTTGTGTAGAGCCAGTGCAAAAGACAATGCACAAGTTTATGATGTTGTTGCATTTTATGGTATCATTAGGAAATAATTTTATTAGATTACCGCACAACAAAGGTTCCTCTTTTTAGGTGCGATTGGGAAAATGTTGGCAATGGTGTTAAAGTATATGACTTCTTCACACTAGTTAATTTACACCAAAGTCAAAATAGATTTGCCAAAGACCTTTTATCTTGGCATCACAAGTCAAAAAAGTATTCTATTGTAGAGAAAATGATTCGTCTAACTGGTATGTGGTCCTTAGAGCACCAGCTAGAGGTTTCCATGATTTAGAAGTAGATGAGTATGAGGAGGTGAATTGTGATGTTGCAAATGTACCTACTCTTAACACTAGTGATGTAATCGAGGAAGTTGGCTATGTTAGAATGGATTGTGAGGGCACTTTCGTTTGACCTTGTAACTTTTGGCTAATGGAGTTATATTGCTTATCATTTTCATATTTTTTGCTTTTGCTTATCTTAATTCTAGTAGTAAGTTAAATAAATGATTGTTTTCATATATTTATTATTTTGTTGAAATATTGGAGTTCATTGTTAAATAACGGTATGATTCTTATTCTTTTTATATGTTATGAATTTAATTAATTTTTGAATTCAAGTACTAATAATGATTTTATATTTTCTAAATAGGTTGACATAATGGTTGAAGGTGGAAATAAGATGGGTGTTCATCCAAAAGCACAGATCAAAAAACTAAGGCCAATATCCACGGGCCATCAAAAGGCATTCAACGTTCTAAACATTCTAATGCTCTTTCCAACAAGAATTTGCATGAAGAATGCCATGAACATGATCTTCCTTTAGTTGATCCTACCGAACATTTTGCTCAATAGGATCTTGGTTCACTACCAAATAGTTCAAAGAGAATTATAAGAGATGATGAGGATCATGAGATTATACCACAAGATGATACTGTGTTCAATGAATTAGTCCATGAAGACGATAATAATCTAGGAGAACAAAATCGAATACAGTCTGTGGGAGATACTCGACAAGTGAAAAAGACGAGAGGCACTTCACAATTGAAACACTTGAAAGAGGTTGCTCATCGAATTGAGGCACTGTTCAATGACTTGGGACAGTCATTGTATGTCACTTTGTCGTCCTTCTTAGGCCATCTTGTGCGGCAGAATGTACCTTTCACACTGTCTAATTGGAGAAAACTTTCTAACGATGCAAAATATGTTTTGTGGAAAGATTTTTAGGTAAAATTCAGAATTATAAAACATAATATACATTTGATCTCACGTTAGCTTATATGTATGTCACTTGCAGCTACGGTTCAAAATGGAGGATTGACAAAAAGATTACATTTTCAAGGAGATGGGTGCACTTTGGAGGGCATCCAAGTTAAGACTTGTGAAAAAGATTAGTGCTGCACCAAATGAAGCTGAAAGAATGAAACTCAAACTAGGCAATATACCTAATCATCAATAACGGAAAACATTTGTGAAGGATAAGATCGGTGCTAAATTTATGGTAAGTTGTAAGTTTTTTTATTTAAATTTGTATTGAATGCTTATGAATCATTCATGTGAATGCATCTGATTGAATAACTATTAGGCCATAAGTCAAAGAATGCAAGAAATACGAAAGAAACAAGTCCCACACACATGTAGTCGCAAAGGACTTGCTAGGCTATGCGAAGATCTGGTAATATATCATTTAGTGCTTTTGTATTTTGATCAACTAAATATTTTTATCATTTAGTGCTTATGTATTTTATCAACTAAATATTTTCAATGTCTTTATTTCAATAATATTGATTCTTGTAGGAAAAGAAGAGCAGCAATCCATCATCTATAGGTAGAAAAGAAGTTTGGTCAGCAGCATTGTTGAAGAAGAATGGTGAACCTGTGTGTAAAATTGTTACCAAGACGTTGGTAAAAACCACATCTTCATTTTATTTGAACTTTATATTTATATATTTATATACAGATTTATAAATATATTGTCTTCTAGGAAAACTTAAAAAAAGTTGATCAGCATAAATCTGACAATTATAATATAAAAGATGATGCCCTTGCAAAAGTGCTTGGCCCAGGGAATCGTGGATGATTGCGACGAATTGGAGGTGGAGTTAGCTACACAAAATATTCTATGTTAACTCAAAGGGATTCTCCTATAGTTCGTTTGAATGAGGAACATAATCATTTGAAAGATCAAGTAGCTCAAATGAAGAAGATAATTAGTGATATGGTGAAAAACAAGGTTTGTTGATTATTGTAAAAGCATTAATCAATAATTATTTTGTATGTGGTTCTAATTAGTTTCTTGAATTCCATATTATGCAGTCTCAAGAGAATCAAAATAATGAATTATCTACCACTCAACTTCCTCTTCATCGGTAAAACTTATATTTTTTTCCTCATTTGTTATAATTTTTCTTTGAAATAACAATGGTGTAACGGTGTTGTTGATATTGTGTATTTGTAGAGTGTAATTGCTAATACACCAGACAAGTGTAAAATATTAGATTGGGTTGGAAGTGGAAAAGAGGTTGCAGAAGGAACTTTATCTTCAAATGCAGTGAGAGTTTGGGTTGATATAGCTATGAAACCTAATGCATTCTTATGGAGGCCTTCTCTTGATATGACTTGTATTGAACATTGTGTTGGTACTACAATTGCATGACCAGCTGATAAAATCGTAATGAAATAGAAGGTAAACATTTTGTATATATATTAGATATAAGTGCGACTAATTATTTCAAGTTTTAATATTTTATTAATTGGTTTACGTTTGTTTTCAAGTTATTGGTGCGAGACTCGAGATGAGGAGCATATGCTATTTATTTCTCTTTGAGGCAAGCTTTACTTTTCAATTCTTGTGAAGAACCTTAAGATCTTTAATTGTTAGTATGGATGTTCCTTCTATGGTAAATGTTTTTTAGGTTAGGATCATAGATTTCATTTATCTATGAAGGAATATTATTCTTTTCATATGGTGCTCAAGGATTACTATCTATTTATTAATATTAAATTGTCTGTAGTAAATTTGCCACGTATATTTACATTGTTATTGAATGTTACAATTATGAAAAAATTGGCAAAAAAAAAGGGCCCTATTAAACTATGACAAGGAAAAAATGCTATTAAAAAATGCTAGCAAAAAAGAAATGCTATTAAAATGTAAATGTAACATGCTATGAATGCTATGAATATTGAAATTGAATGCTATCAAATGTAAATAATAGCATTCACGAAACTTTGTTATTGATATATATGATACAATAGCATTTAAAAATGCTACCGCACCATCAACAGTAGCATTCATAGAAATGCTATAGATTGTAATACATAGCATTCATAGAATATTATAGATGTCCTGATATCATAGCTAGCATTCTTCAAATGCTATAGAATAACTTCAACTTTCAATAACACTACTAGTAATAGCATTCATTTGAATGCTATTGATTCTTACACATAGCGTTCACATACTGCTATAGATGTTCTAATGCAATAGCATTCATGGAATGCTATAATATCACACAAAGTTTCGATAACACCATCAATAATAGCATTCCCGAGAATGCTATAGATGCTCTTATACGATAGCATTCATAAAGTGCTATTGTATGTCATGAACTTTCAATAGCACCACCAGTAATAGCATTCGTAGGAATGCTATTGAACCCAATTAATAGCATTTTTTGCATGCTGTTGCTGATAGGGCAATCTGGCTCCCGAGCCAGCTCAGGCCCACCAAGCCAAGCTCAACTCAGGCCCGAGCCGCGAGCATGAACAACGTTTTGGCCAGCAGTTCGGCTCGAGCTTATCCGGCTCGCGAGCTTGACCGAGCTTGAGGCGTTTTTTGCATGCCTCACTCTGAGGCGGGATATTGCATGCCTCACTCTGGGTTTAATAGTTATTTATTTGCGAATAAATTTATATATTAGCTTTTGGGATAATTAGAATAGAGTTTTTATTAAATATTTTTAGAAATATGAAATAAATATAATTGATTGAAATGTCGCCTACTTCTAACTTAAGAGAAATTTGTATGATATTTTTCTTATTTAGTTTTGAATTTGATAATTATTTTCATGTAGAAAACATAGAATCTAATTCAATTTCAAACAAAATTTTGGTGAAACTTATTTACCTTTTTAATAATATATTTATTAGCGACTTTTTTGGTAGTAAAAGTTGTCGATTAAAAATTATAAATTTGCATTAATAAAAATCCACACTTGTTTAAAAAGTTAAAAATAAAAATAATCATCGGTAAATACTAATTACACATGCTTACAACTATAAGACGGGTTATATTTGACTTAAAAAGTGATATTTAAAATAGAAATGATATTAAATTATGTAGAATTCAAAAAAAATTGGGAAATTTTTTAAATTTATTTATTTTAAATTAAATAATTAATTTTCCAGTGACAGTTTTTTACATAAAAGTCGCATATTAAATAAAATAAAAAATCGCATATAGAAAAAGTGAGACTTGATTTAAAAGTTCAAAATACAAAGACTCACAAAAAATTTTTGAAAATACATCTCCACAATGTCAACCTATTCACGTAAATCAAAATCATTTTTTAAGAGTCCATTAAATACAATTAATAATTGTAGTTTAGTGTTTCCTTAAACTAGAAATAATTGTATTCAATATTTTCATTTTCGCGGATTGAAATTTTGATTTGAGGCGAAGAAGGTCAACCAAAAAACTCAATAATGAATGTGGTATTTAAAAAAGTGCTTCAAATTTTAGAATGATTTTTGTGATCTATAATATTTATTTGGTTTAGATGCATGCTGCCATAATATTACTCTACCTATTCAAATTTACTTCCATTTAATACGCCTTACGTTATAACTATTTCAGTTTGATTATATACAGTATTTTTCAACTATATTTTTATATCTAATGTGAGGCACGTCAAAAATATTTTATCTTAATTATCCAGTAATATTTTTTATCATTTTAATTATATTTGCATCCAATATGTATTACTCAAAAATATTTTCTTTTTCTATCTATAAAATGTGCTCTTTAGATTGTTTTCATCCCATGTAATGCACGTGTACGAATACTAGTAATAATAATATAATAATATATAGTGTAAAAAGCTTTACCCACAGCATATATTTTTACACACAGTTTCCCGCCCAAAGCCTGAATTATTATTATTATTATTATTATTATTATTATTATTATTATTATTATTATTATTTTGTTTTCTAGCGTAAGTCACCGGCACTTTATGACGCGGTTATTTCCTTTTCTTTTTTTCTTTTTCTTGTTAGCCAGCCAACATGTCTCAGGTAGTCAAATGTGTGCATGCTGTTAAAAATAAAAAAATAAAATCCTCCTTATACAAATATGGAAAACACGCAATAAAATAAAATATATATCATGGAATAAGTAATAACAAGTTAGAATTCAATATGGCAATATGCGTTAAGTACTTATGGTATCCAAGGAGAATTCAATATGGTAATACATGCTACTTTTTACATGCTTTGTCAGCAAAATTGTACACGTAAATGTCCATATGAGTTTCTTTGAGTTTGGAAAAACACGTGATTTTAAACAAAGTAAGTACAATTTAGAGCAATAAAAAACAATTCCACTTACTTACATAACATATTGTATGTCACTTATTTTCAGAAGGAAAAATTATTTGGAGTTTTTATTACTTATTTTTAAAAATATTAAATAAATATACTTAATTGAAAAGTTGCATGTCCTGATTTAAGAGAATTATGTATGATATTTTTCTTATTTCATTTGAATTTGATAATTATTTTCATACAGAGAACATAAAATCTAATTTAATTTCAAACAAAAATATTGTAAAGGTTTTATTTACTTTCTTTCTAATAATATATTTATCAGTGACTCCTTTGTAGTACAAGTTGTAGATTAAAAATTTAAAAGTTACATTAAGAAAAAGTCACACTTGATTAAAAATTAAAAACAAAATGGTCATATGCAAATATTAGTTATACGTACACACGACATAAACTGGGTCATATTTGGACTAAAAATGAAATGTAAAAAAGGGAGAATATTAAAATATGTACTATTTGAAATAAAGTTTGGGCAATTTTACTTTTCTATTGCCATTTTGAATTAAATAATTAAATTTTTATTAACAGCTTTTCAAATATAAGTTGCATATTAAATAAAATTAAAAAATCGCATATAGAAAAAGCTAGACTTGATTAAGTTGGGTTTATTTGCTACCTATTTTCCAATAAATTTATATATTAATTTTTGGGACAAGTATAAGAGAGATTTTATTAAATTTTTTTAGAAATATGAAATAAATATACTTGATTAAAAAGCTGCATAATTTTAACTTTAGAGAATTCTGTGTGATATTTTTCTTATTTAGTTTTGAATTTGATAATTATTTTCTTACAACATACATAGAATCTAATTTAATTTTAAACAAAAATTAATTTGGTGAAACTTTTCTTTACTTTTCTTTATTAACACATTTATTAGTGAATTTTTTTAGTAAGAGTTGTGGATTAAGGGGTTATTTGATTGGGGATAAAAGTTATCTGCGCAGTATTCCGTATAAAATGTGTGGTTAATATTGTATTAAAAAGTGTGTTTGTGATTGAAAAGAGGAGAGAGAAAAGCGTGGAATAAAAATTATCCTAAATAGAACAAGACCTAAATATTAAAAAATTGCATTAATAAAAAGTCACACTTGATTAAAAAGTTAAGAATAAAAATAATCAGAGGCAAAATATTAATTACACCTACAAACTAAAATTATTGTAATAACATTAATTAAATATAATTATTTTCATATAATTTTTATATTTAGTTATTGTGAAATATACTAATTTTAAAACAACATAAATCATCCTAGACATAACCAGGTGCAAAAATAAAATTAAAAACAAATAAAAAAGAACTTTTAAAATAGAAAAACGCTGATTCTACTGTCTAAATGCGCTCGGATGCCCAAAAACGGAGCTTCGATGCCAAATCTGCATAGTGCGATTTCGTCCTTTCCGACCCAACTCTTCTTTGATCCACTAGATTATCTGTTCTACATTACCTTACTGCTAAATATAAATGATTATTATCATAGACAAATAATTAATATTATTAACACGTGATTATTATTAAATATAAAATAATTATATTTAAAAAAAAAGAGTGGCCAAACTGGATGTTGGATGCTCAGCCAAGGATGGCCTCCAACATGGATGCTCCGCCAATGTGTTGATGCTTGGCCAAGGATGGCCGAGCTTCCACATGGATGCTCGGCCATCCGTGGCCGAGTATCCGTGTTGCTGCTCCACATGGATACTCGGTCAATATTTCTGGTCGCTATGATATCAAAAAGAGGCATTGAAGCGTGCGTGGGGACAGAAATTCTTAGAAAGAATAGAAAAGGATGGATACATTGACATCAAAATAAACAAGATAGCCGTGGCTTATCTGTTATGGAGATTCTCTCGTATTGGTTTACTCGAGTGGTGGTTCAGATTAAAGATAGTGAATTGAAATTAGGAAAATTCTAGGTGTACACGCAAATTATTGTCACACTTATGCTACACTCTAATAACTTAAATAGGAAATGACCATAATACCTCGAAAGTGTGCCCACGCCTATTGGGTGGCAAATGCCACACTCTAATTCATGCATTTCCAAGAAGCGCCTCAAATTAACGAACCACTGTGTTGCTTGCAGTTTTTCAACTTTTGGTCGTCTTTCGTGAGCTCTTTTTCAGCTTGTCCTTATCTCTTTGAAGCAATACTTGAATGTTTATTTCCATTTAAGTGTTTGTTTGATGGAGATTATTTGAAAAATGATTTTTGAATGTGAAAATGTTTTGGGGGCCAAAAAAAAATGCTTTTCTTAAGAATTGTCATCATTATAGGGATACGATCCCTATAATTGAATTACTTTTTTACTTGAATTTCGGAATATATCCCTTTTCTTCTTTGCATTTTCTCCCTTTGTTGCTTGGACATCACTTACAGACTAGAGTTGCTCATTTTAAGGATCCAGTACCAGTAGGAGCTTACAAAGATAGTGATTTAGAATAATCTTCTATTTCTTTTTAGGTATAACAATGTTTCTTGTGTCCTTAAGTGCTGCTTCTTCATTTTAATTTCCTTAAGCTTGTTAACGAAATCATGGCTTACTTTGTAGACCAAGTTGACCAAATTTCTCTCTATCCTTTTGTTGCAAAACATGGATCCTGCAGTATTTACGTCTTCTACTTTAATTTGTTTGATGTATATTCCAGGTAACTGCATATTAGTTTCGTCTTCACTATTCACGAGAGGTCTGGGTTTTTGCTGTTCTCTCACGGCAATGAAGCTTCTTCTGGTTGGATGATCAAATCTGTATGTGGGGCGTGATGTCTGAAGGATTGTACATACGCTAGTGATTTCCTAAAATTCAAGTTGATGCTACATCTACTCTTCTTATAAATGCCACCTGCATAGTTAAACCATGCACCCTTTTTCACCTTGTTCATGTGATTTACCTATTAAACTGGTCCGACTTTACCCAACTAGTAGTAAATAAGTTGATATTCCAGTTTAATTTTTAGAAATGTTTCCCAACTTGTTGCATTGCATTTAAGCATGTAGAGATACGGTTGAGCTGTTTGAACCAAAGCGTGTTAACGGGGTTAATTTGTTGGGGTGTTTATAAACACAGTAATTAAAGAGTAATGTTACATGTACAACTAATTTGTACCACCAATGCAAGGGATTAAAAATTGTATTTTTCATGGCCCTTTAGTAGATCAGGTCGTAGACCTAGCATTATTCCCAGGTAAAACGAGTTTGTTTTGGAAAATATGCGTCGGTAAAAAATAAAGCGTGCGGTGGTTATGAATGGATTTCCAGTTTGTGAACGAATTGCCAACATATACATAAATGCAGGGTGTTGATAGTCCATGGATCATCCGACGATATCATTCCAGCGGAAGATGCAGTGGAGATTTCGAAGATCATACCGAACAATCAATTACGGGTCATTGAAGGAGCCGATCATGGGCATTTGTCCCATCAAGCCTAACTTGTTTCAGTCATACTGCATTTCATGGAGTGCCTGAAGCACGGAATTGATGCTTAGGCCATCTTCAACGTGTCTTCAATTGCACCCCCATCCACAGTGCGGTGCAGTAGAGAGAGGATAGAGAGGAGAAAGGAAGAAAAAAGAGAGTGGGCTCCATATCTGTTGAAAAGTGAATGGAAGGAAGTATAGCGAAAAATGAGCGGGAAAAATGAAAAAGATGAGAGATGTAGAGATAAATTCAATAATAATAATAAAATAGTAGTGGAATAATTCTAGACGAGCGTCTATATCTGGACGTGATACGGGAATCAATGAAGAAAATGTTGAGAAAAAGTGAGATAATTGATAGAAAAGTGATTAAAAAAATAAAAAATTAAAAAAAAAGGCGCCCACAATTTTTCTCACTTCCTATCTCTCTCCTCTCTCTCTCTCTCTCCACTGCTTGTCAGACAAATGGGGGCAATGGACGGCCCCCATTGGAGATGGCCTTAGACAGTTGGCACCATAAATTATGATCATTAGAACATTAAAACACTCGTCTAAAAACACAAAGCCTTGGAATAGTTTAATTTGGTCTCTAAATATGTCTTGTCTGTAGATTGTCAATTAAGGAATGATTTATTGAGAGGTGCTACATATTTTCATCAGCCCACTAGAGATCTGGTCCCGAATTTTAAAACGGAGGTCGGACGAGCCCTCAAAATTGGGTGATGGTTCCATAGTTATGGAACTATTGATGGTTTTGGAACATTCTTGCTTGAGCTTGCATATATGATAATGATACGTTACTACTAGACGACAAATTGTGTCCATTGTGATGAAAAAACATGGACTATAGTAACATTTTGTTTTTGTGCAATTGGGTGGTGATCAGGTATCCATGCCGGGAAAAAAAATTGTGGACCCCCCACCATCGGGGGGATATGTATTATTCATTCAACCCAACGTGAATGCTATAAAAATAAAAATAAATTAAATTAAATTTAAGGATCGGTATGGGTATGTACCCATGTGGGTACCTGATCAAATCCCCTGTGCAATATATGCTTTACCTGTCTACAATCAAAATGAAGGTATGCCCTCTGATCTTCATCCCACAGGACAGAAAAGATAATCGAATGACAAATGAGCTGTTAGTGGGTTGGTGGCACACAATATTTGAAGAATTTGCAGGTTCAATTGTCAAAAAGGGAGGCAGACATATGGAATTTTTTGTTCAATCTTGACGGTGGAAGAAAAAAAGACCATTAGGAAGGTGGTTGAAGAGTTGGAGATTTTGTAGGATTTCTTAGTCAATGCATGGAAGATGAAGCCACAAATTTAGACGGATTAGGTGGATGTTGTCCCAATTTTCTTCCATTTTTACCCCTCAAGTTTGCCTATAAATTGAGGCACATTTTGCACCCTCAAACACACCACAACTACAACACCAATCGAGAGAAAAAGAGAGAGATCTTGTGTAGAGAGAGAGCTTCAGTGTAGAAGCTATACACGAGATATAAAAGTGAGTGGAGTGATAAAACCTTTGCGTAGGTAGAGAAAAATACAGTGTGGTATTTTTTGTACTCCTCATTTTTTGTGATAGTGATATATATTGGTGTGGGTCCGTGGACGTAGGCAGTTTGGCCGAACCACGTTAAATCTCAGTGTTTTATTTTGTGCTTATTTTAGCGTCCATTATTTTTCTCAGTCGCATATTATTTTTTGTGTCCCACTGATCTTGGGCGGAATTAGCAGCGCCTAGTTCCCCAACAACTGGTATCAGAGCCACGTTCGTGATTTCTCCTTAAATTCTTAGTATGCTCTGTGGTTGCAGCGTAGTCTGATCTTCCACATCAGAAACGATTTTTTGAGAAAATTACGTTTTGTGTTCGAGTGGGAGTAATGGCGACAGATGAGAGAATTTCCAAAATTGAGAAGTTTGATGGCAAAAATTTTGGATATTGGAAAATGCAAATGGAGGACTATTTGTATCAGAAGGACCTATATAAGCCGTTGAAAGAAAAGCCAGAAGGCAAGAAAGACGATGAGTGGGAGGTGCTTGATCGAAAAGCACTCGGCGCAATTAGATTGACCCTATCAAAGTCGGTCGCTTTCAACATTAAAAATGAGAAGACAACGGCGCTTCTCATGGCAAATTTATCCAAAGATGTATGAACAAATTGTCATGAAAGAAATAAAGTTCATTTGATCAAGAAATTGTTCAATATGAAGATGATGGAAAGCGGGAAATTTGGAGAACACCTCAACGAATTCAATGAGGTAGTAGACCAATTGACCACGTGTGAAATCACTTTTAGTGATGAAGTTCGAGCTCTATTAATTCTTGGCGATTGCCTGAGAGTCGGAATATACGCGATCCACGACCATCGATGGCTCGGCCGTAAGTCGAAATTGAAGTTCGATGGCGTTGTGAGCATGATCTTGGTGAGGAGATCCGAGACATCAGATGCGACTTCAACTTCCGGCCGCTTTCAATGTAGATAGCAGAGGCGTAGTTCAAACAGTAGGGCAGGCGTGGGCGAGGCAAGTCAAGGAATGGCGGTCGAGATCAAAATCACATAAATTCCAACAAGTCAAAGTCATTGAATGTTGGAATTGCGGTCGTTGGGCACTACAAAAATCGATGTAGGGCGGCTCCAAAGGAAACGGAGAACAAGACCGAGGTCAATGTCGTGACCGAAGAAACGCGTGATGCGTTGATATGTTCCATGGAGAAGAAGGCCGACTATTGGGTAATAGACTCTGGAGCATCGTTCCATGCCACCGCAAATCGACACTTTTTTGCAAATTATGTGTCGGGAAACTTCGGAGAAGTATATCTCGGAGACGATCATCCTTGCAGCGTGGTGGGCATAGGAGAAGTACAGATCAATATCAATGGATCTGTATGGAAATTAAAGGACGTGAGACATATTCCAGAATTGAGGAAAAATTTGATCTCACAAACGATTATCGAGAGAAGGATGTGACACAAGCTTCTCTGGTGATAATTGGAAAATCACCAAGGGGGCCATGATAATCGCGACGTGGCAAGGATAGTGGCACCCTATACACGGCGAATCGTATATGACAATCGCGATTCTTGATAGCAAGGATGCGAACTTGTGGCACCAAAGACTTGGGCATATGAGCGAGAAAGGGCTCAAGTACATGCATGCAAAGGAAAACTACCAGGGCTTGATCTATTGATTTAGACTTTTGCGAAAGTTGTATTTTCTGAAGCGTAAACGGGTGAGTTTCAATACAAGTGGCGTAACTCAAGAAAGAGAAGCTTGAACTTGTCCACACGGATGTGTGAGGTCCAACAACGCTTTCATCGATTGGCGGAAAGTCATACCCGTGACTTTCATTGATGACCTCTCGAGAAAGGTGTGGGTTTACTTCTTGAGACACAAATCCGATGTGTTCGGCGTTCAAGAAGTGGAAGGCCATGGTGGAGAATGAAACGGTTTGAGAGTAAAGAAGTTGAGATCGACAATGGTGGAGAGTAATAAAATTTGGCGTTCAAGAAATTTTGTTACCAAAATGGTATCAAGTTGAGAGAACGTTGCCAGAACACCGCAATGAATGGAGTTGCGTAACGCATGAATCGGACAACGTAAAGAGCGAAGCATAAGAATACATGCAGGCTGCCAAAACGCTTTTGGGCAAAGGCTGTCAATACTGGCGGCATACCTAGTTAATCGTGGACCGTCGGTACCATTGGAGTACGTGAATCTGGGAAGAAGTTTGGAGCGGAAAAGAAGTGAAACTTTCTCATTTGAAAGTATTCGGTTGTGTCACGACGTGCACATTAGTGATAATGCCAGGAGTAAGTTAGACTCCAAATCACTAAAGTGTACTTTCGTTGGATATGGTGGAGACGAGTTCGTACCGCTTTGGGATGACCGTAACAAAAAGCTCATCGTAAGCCGGGATGTCATATTCAATGAAAAGGTGATGTACAAGGACGTAAATGCGCTCACCCAATGACATAACAAACGCACGATCCAACATATGTTGTTCCTGACGACACTCCGTATGAAGTACGCCAAAGGCATGGATGAGGGTCCGCAGACAGGAGCCCGCCTCTGAGGCCGATTCACCACAGCCTCCGTGATCCGACCTCGATTGTGAGGTGGTCAAGTCGACCTCATGTTCAATCGAAGTATATGAACTACATGTTGCTCATCGACGCCGGTGAACCTGAATGCTATGACGAGGCATGTCGTGGGAGATTACATTAAGTGGGAGCTTGCAATGAAAGATGAGATAAAGTCTCTCATCTCCAACCAGACGTGGGAACTAGCCAAGTTGCCCAGAGGGAAGAAAGCTCTCAACAATAAATGGGTGTCTGAGAATCAAAGAAGAACATGATGGTTCGAAAAGGTACAAAGCGAGATTGGTAGTCAAAGGTTTCCAGCGAAAGAAGGAATTGACTACGAGATTTTTTCGCCCGATTGTAGTCGACAACAATTCGATCGTTGTTGAGCATTGTTGCGTGCGTGAGCTTGCACTTGGAGCGATTAGACGTGAAACCGCTTTCCTCCATGGTGACTTAGAGGAGGAAATCTATATGCAAGAACCGGAAGGCTTCGGTGAAAGGAAAGAGAAGTGGTATGCAAATTGAAGAAGAGCCTATACGGCTTAAAGCAAGCGCCTAAACGATGGTACAAGACATTTGACTAGATTTATGCGTAAAAATGGCTACATGAAGTGTAATGCTTGACCATTGTTGCTACTTGGCGTGTTCGAGTCGATTATATCATTTTGCTACTTTATGTCGATGACATGTTAGTAGCAGTTCGGACATGGGCGAGATCAAGAAGTTGAAGAAGCAACTATCGGTGGAATTTGAAATGAAGGACTTGGGAGAAGCAAAGCAAATTCTAGGATGAGAATTTGTAGAGACAAGCAAAAAGGGTGTTTTGCGGTTGTCACAGGCCAAGTATGTTGATCAAATCCTGCAAAGGTTCAACATGAGCGAGCAAAGCCATCAAGACGCCATTAGCGAATCATTTCCGTCTATCCAACGACCAGTCTCCTAAGGCGAGAAGAGAGAGAAACTTCATGGCTAAAATTCCATATGCCTCGACCATTGGAAGTTTGATGTATGCCATGGTTTGTACCGCAGATATTGCTCATGCGATGGGAGTTGCGAGCAAATATATGGCAAATCCTGAAAGCGAGATTGGGAAGCGATAAAGTGGATATTGAGATATCTACGGGAACTGCGATAAATGCTTATGCTTTAGACGAGGCAAAGTGAAACCTACGAGGTTTCGTAGATGCAGATTTTCTTGGTGAGGTAGATCGCGGAAGAAGCACTACGGTTATGTCTTCAGATTGGTGTTATCGCGAAAGTTGGATTTATAAGATTGTTGCGTTATCAACTACTGAAAGCGAGAATCGTGGCGATGGCGAGGCTAGCAAAGAGATGATATGGTTACAAGGTTTGTTGGCGATTGGGTTTTGAACAGAGAAGAATGTCTTGCTTGCGGTGATAGTGCGATACATCGGCAAAGAATTCGCATTTCATTCAAGAACCAAGCATATTGGACTTCAAGTTATCACTTCATCGACATTTTTGGAAGATGGAGTATTGAAGCTTGAAAAGATTCAAGGCAAAAGAATCCAAATGACATGATGACGAAGACAAGAACCAAGGAAAATCGAGCTATGCTCGGCCGATTGGTCTTCTACAATGAAGATAGAGGTGGTGACCCACATCGTATTTTTACGGTTTGCAAAATGAGATATCCCAAGGTGAAAGCTAGATTGTGAAGATTGATTGAAATCACCTTCAAGTGGGAGATTGTTAGTGGGTTGGTGGCACACAATATTTGAAGAATTTGCAGGTTCAATTGTCAAAAAGGAGGCGCATATATGGAATTTTTTGTTCAATCTTGACGGTGGAAGAAAAAGACCATTAGGAAGGTGGTTGAAGAGTTGGAGATTTTGTAGGATTTCTTAGTCAATGCATGGAAGATGAAGCCACAAATTTAGACGGATTAGGTGGATGTTGTCCCAATTTTCTTCCATTTTTACCCTCAAGTTTGCCTATAAATTGAGGCACATTTTGCACCCTCAAACACACCACAACTACAACACCAATCGAGAGAAAAGAGAGAGATCTTGTGTAGAGAGAGAGCTTCAGTGTAGAAGCTATACACGAGATATAAAAGTGAGTGGAGTGATAAAACCTTTGCGTAGGTAGAGAAAAATACAGTATGGTATTTTTTGTACTCCTCATTTTTTGTGATAGTGATATATATTGGTGTGGGTCCGTGGACGTAGGCAGTTTGGCCGAACCACGTTAAATCTCAGTGTTTTATTTTGTGCTTATTTTAGCGTCCATTATTTTTCTCAGTCGCATATTATTTTTTGTGTCCCACTGATCTTGGGCCGAATTAGCAGCGCCTAGTTCCCCAACATGAGCATCAATCCGATTGTCAAGAAAATTTACTTAACAAGCTTCTCACAGAGAAATCGAATGATTCCATGCCTTGAAAACAAAGAATCTAAAAGATTGACCGACTGAGACGCTTCTTCACATAAAAGGGGTATAAACAAGGCCGAATTTCGTCAAACCTCTTCCAAATCCTCACCATCTTCATGATCAGACGCATTATTCATCAATCCTCATCATCTTCATCATCAGACGCATTATTCATCCTTGATTGCAGGGTCTCTTCATCAATTTCGCCCACGGTTTTCATATTTTCCTGTATATTTAAAAAAATAAAATAAAAACGAAAGAAAGAAATCATTGGATGTTTGGGACTAAAACTGAAAATATATCGACATGCATAATAATATTCAAGAATGAGCGATCATACAAGCTCAAGCTTCAGCTTTTCCGTTTTCTCCTGCAGCTCTGAAATATGGTGCTTTAAACCCTGGAAATGTTGAAACAGAGATTTATAACCATGAAAAGTCAAACTATAAACACGAGCTTAAGTCATAAAATTACCTCGCGCCTCCGAAGTTCAATCGAGCGGGCTAATGCTTGCCTCTTTGTCAGAAGATTTTTGGGCGCTTCTCGTCTCCCTAAAGTCAAAACGAAACCAGTGAGCCCTGTTCTGTGCTCCAAATAATGTAATAGCATAGTACAAAATTTTGTTACCTAGGAGCAAATAAGGTTTCACGCTTAGCCCAATCTTACGAAACAAAAACCTCTCCTCGTCACTTAAGGTTTCCAAGTCGGTAGCTCAGAGGGTTCCATATTTCCATGTAGCTTCCTTAAAGCCTTCTCAGCCTTCCCGATCTTCGCTTTTGCCTTTAGACATCATTAAAGTTTTAAAACGTTCAATATATTTTAAGTGTAAACAAAATGTAATGCTTATATATATAAAAACACACCCACAATTTCGATCCCCTGCCCCGCATGTGGATATGTTAAAATGCTCATACGCTTATGTGACAGTTTGCAAGAGGTTCATGTCAATGTGTGTGATACACTCTAAGCTAAAAACCTGGCTATGAATCCACAAGTCTACCCATCATTCGTGAATTTTGCACCCCCCCAACCTAAAAACCTGGCTACGCCACTGGGAGGAAGAATTTTCATCTTCAAGTTATTTTCTTAATTAATATCATTTTGTGGCACATGACCTCATAATCAAACACTAGAAATCAAGAAATTCTCATAGATGAATGGAGCGTTAAGTTTGCACTTACGGGTTGTCGGGTTCGGTTTTACGCAAATGTAAAACCTACCAATGTTGTTTTACCCATCGTTGTTAGTTGTTGATGTTGAGGCATTGAAGAGCTTGGATTTATGTAGAGAACTTGAGAGCTTGAAAGTCTTGAGAGCTTGTTTGCCATTTACCCCAGAGAGAGACGAGAGGAATAGAGAGAGCTTGAGAAACTTTAGTTGGTTTCTTGTGTTGCTTGCTTCTTTGCCTTAACCGAGGGGAACGAGACTAGTTGACTAGTTGAGAGTCTTGGATCCTTGAAGAGATCTTAAGAAATTGTAGAATGAGAGCTTGTTTGTTTACTGAGTGAAAGGAAGAGAAGAGAGAGTAGAAAGAGCTTGAGAGGATTTGTTTCTTTTTCTTTCTTGTGTCAGTGTGTGATATATTAATCACTAGTATATATCATTAGTATAAAATTATACCAATACTAAATTTCCTATGTAATTGACACAAAAATAAGGTTTGCATGCATGAATTTTGTCCCAGCATGCATGGATTGATATTCAAGAACTCATTCGACCAACTCGTATTTCAAGTTTCCCACATAATGCCATTTCTATCCATTTATTCTTATTTTATTTCTTTCGCATATCGAGTTAGCGTTACGTAATTAATCATCACTTAATTTAATTAATTAGTTTTTCTCATTAATTTACGTCTAAATCTTCAAATCTCATGACCCCACATCGACTAATTTGTCGATTTAGGACGCATGTCACGGCGGATCGTTACAAATAATCAGTCAACAAATGATCATTGCAATCTGATGTCACGAGAGTGTTTTGAGATGGATTCTATGGAGTTTTTACTCTCCAAATCGTCTATGTCAAAAACTAATACAAGCTGGTTGTTTTTAGGAATATGCAGAACAGGTCAGAGAAATGCGTTGCTCACCGGCCCAGATATATCATATATGGGGCAGCTTGAATGGTCCTCTCAAGCGCTCCACAAGTGGCCAAGCTCTGTTGTGTGCCGCTCGAGCCCTGTTTCAGCCAATTCAGTAGGCCTTGAGCGGTTCTTCAACTATTTTTGTGCGTTATTTTTATATGATCGCAAACTCAAGTCCTACACTACCCAAAAACTAACCAAGCAAGCTAAAATGAAATTATAACTCAATATGTTTGATTTTCATACACAGATATATTAATTACAAAATACCTAACAATATACACACACATATATATATATATATATATATATATATATATATATATATATATATATTGAAGTCAGCCAGACAAGAACGGTGCGAGGCTTAAAGTTGATATTTTTCTAATGGAGTGGTTGTATTTTACTCACAACATGTGTTTACGTAGTCCATTATGAAATTTGTTTCACATTCAAAAATGAAAACTGAATGAAAGAAAATCGCCCTACCAATTTTATAGTAACCCATTTTGGAAATCTCGCGAAATAAATTTTCGATTTGCCTGGTTAATTTTGTTCCTGACATATATTTTTGAATAGTCACTATAAAATTTGCGGAAATGGGTTATGATAAAATTTGTTGAACGATTTACTCACTTTTATTTAATTTTCATTTTTGAAAGTGAAACAAATTTCATCATGAACTACAACACGTAATGTGAGTACAACCGCTTTGTGAGAAGAATATCAATTCTCTATATCTCGCATCGTGCTTGTGCTGGTCAATGCAAAACAAATATTGATACAATTTTACAAAATGGATGACATGTGTATTTACAACAATGTCATCATTTTGAAAATTTAGTGACCAATCAGTAATATGTCAAAGTTCAATGATGATTTAATAACTTCAATATAACTTTAGTTACCAAACCATCAGGATTAGCTCGATGACCAGAACATCTCCTAACTCGCAGGAGATCCAAAGTTCGAACTCTATAAATATTATTAATAATATTTTATTTATACCCTATGTGGTGTTTGTGATTTGTCCATCCTTATTTGGTGGTTTGTTTGTTTCTGTTATTTCATTGTCATATAGTGGTTATGGAGCTCTGAGATGCGTCCGCAGATTCTTTCTCCGCAAACCCCAAATCGAGATTGAAATGGATTATGCTTTAAATAATTTAATGATATATTCTGATGTAATATGTCTAGTTTGCAATGTACAATTCAAAAAACCTTCAATGACCATCGAGTACTATGTCGTCAAAGTTGAGTGGTGAGTGTGTAACAGTTTTATAAGTTGAACGATTAACGGGTAACACTTTTGTAAGTTCAATGATTAACAAGTAATAAGTCAAAGTTTAGTGATGATTTAATAATTTATACCAAAGAAAGTATTTAACTCAAAATCAACATGAGAGGATCCTCTCTCAAATAAATAAATATTGAAGGCTCTATGGTTTTGATACAATGATCTAAAAATATTGCTATGAATCTCGTAGGATTTATATTTATTATAAAAATTTGATCACCAAGTATAAAATTATAGTCTTGGAAAATTAGTCCATTTCAAAAGTAGTCTTGCAAAAGTAGTCCATTTGATAATAATGCTTTCATAATTCATAAAATTAAAGAAAATTTTGGATAAAAATTATTTAATCAATATCAAATTAATTCAATAAATTTAATTAAATTTGGGATTAAAGTATATATATTTCAAACTTTTGGATTTGATTGTAATAATGCCTAAAGTTTTGGACCATTTTGCAATTAAAAAATCGCACGTGAGGTGTACTTGGAGGTTTTTAACGGTAGAATATTAATGGAGGTCCTTAACGAGCAGCGGATATTGAGTTTGAGGACTAAAATGTCAAGAAATAAATCATAGATCTTTAGTGCGCAATAAGATGAAATGTTGGGTCTCTGTAGCGCTGATAAGCCTATTGTAAATGATGTTGAACCGAAGCCCGAAGAAAAGTGTGCGTTATGGCCTTATGGATAAAAACGAAGTTGGGCACTTTCTTTTCGCGGCCCAACATTGAAGTCCACAAAGGCTACAGTCTGAGGCACGTAGTTGGAGTTATAACCGTCAATCTAACAAGATGGAGCTTGTGCCGCCGGATTGGCAACATAAATAGTTCCATCATCCTCATACAATAATAATGCTATGTTTATTTATTTATTTGCTTTTATGGAAAATGATAGGTTGAAATACTCTGACATTTCATTTATGAATTATGAAAGCATTACTATCAAATTGATCATTTTTTCCAATGGTCATGTCTTAGTACTATCTCGGATCAGCTTCTCATCACTACCTTCAACTTTAGGTCTTGGATCAATTTTTGTGCAATTCTCTTTGTTGCTTTATCTCGTAGATGCAATTCATTATTTTCCTTTCTTCTCGAGGTTTCTTGGGAATTTCCTATTAGAATAGTTTGTGCACGAAGAGTTGGGATTGTTCATAACGAGAATTTTCTTTTGTTCCACAAGTTTGGGACGTTTTCTTGATAGTTAAGAAGTTGTTCGATTCTTGATTTCGTTGTGAAATAAAAGTTCTCAAACATAACATTTTGTAACCATTCCAATTTTCAATTTTATAACTATCATATATATTCAAGTTAAACGACCTAATAGCTCGTTGAAGGTTGGTGACCTTAGTTAAGTTCAAAATTTGTGATTTATATTACAGCCTATTCGTTTATAAATACTTTTCGAATGTTGTAAATATTTAACAGAATCTAACAATGTAATAATATTAAACTGTTGTGAATTTAGTGTAAATTAAAATCACACATATAAATACAATCAATCATCTTTCAGCATCTTAGTACATATATAGCTCACCAAAGATTTTCACTAAAAATGAAGAAGAAAATAAATAATAAACAAATAATGGTAAAAACTATCAATTACTACAAAATAGTCCTAGAAAAACTAAAAAAACATAAATTGGTACCCCCAAAACATTTGTAAAAGCAACTAAAGCAACAGATTGGGATGGTTCTACTGTATCATCATCACTAGTATCCCTAGGATGATCAAAATTCGCAGGAACCAATGTCTCCGGAGCCGACTCGTCGTCGCCGGAAACCGGGCTAATTGGGGCAGGAGAACCCTCCGTCGACGGGGTCTTTAAACTCGGAGGTAATCCTTGGCCATAAGTGACATTAATCTTGAAGTGTTGCCCTTTTTGGCATTGCCAGCCATCATAATCACTTGAGAAGAAATAATTGATTCCTTGTTTGACAAGAGGAACTGCAACAGAGACAGGGTGTGGAGTGGTGGATGATGGATCATCTGATGACCATTGGATTGTGTCATTGTCTAACGCATCCTCGTAATCACAGAACTTGTAGGTTGTGAAATTGTATGTTTGGATTACTGAATGGTTGTTATCTGTGTTGAAAACTGCATTCACAAACAACAATATAGCCAATTATGTGAGTGAATGCAAATAGGAAAAATACGACACTCGTGACGACACTCGTGGTACCTTTTAGAGTCAAGATCTGTTGTCTTATTTTCTGTCTCATTGATTGTATCATCCAATTAAGATCAAAGCAGTCACATCAAATACATCTAATTGTATATATGTCGGTATGTGAGTGTTTTGAATTGGGCGAGACACAGTCACAAATAACGAGACAAGAAATGACATAATATATCTAAGCTCTAGCTATTGTTGGTACCCCAGATTGAGTGGTGCAGAACGATACTAGAAATAAGAGTCAATTCTCTTTATTGTTTTCAATTTTCAACTCTTCGTAATATTAAAAGATTGAATACTTTTGAGTAAATTTTGTGACCCCATTTGAGAACATATGCACCATATCTTTGCAAGTGGAATGATTCTTGCAGCATTTGCAAGACATCTTATCACTTCACGTGCTACAACTTTCTTGCAAGGGAACATGTAACATGGAAACTTCACTTTAAGTGACAAAGTGTCCAAGAAACCACAGCTGTTTCATTGCTACTATTAGCTCTGTCAAATTCTTTTGAGAGAATTAATGTATGAGGCAGTTCTGTATACCCATTTTTATTTATTATTATTGGTATATTACAATTAGGTACTTCATAAAAAAGCCTCTCTCCAGACAGAACTTAAACCAATTATTTTGGAGTGGTTAAAACTAACCTATCAATCATTAAAGAAGTCAACAATATATTAAATTGATCACCAGGGTGAATCTAACCACCTTAAAATATCTTTTTTGTAATCTCAAAATTATACATCCAGTTGTACTCAATCATAAGCTAATCATTTCACAATCTGATCAACAACAAAAAAAAAAAAAATCTACTACCTCCGCTTCAAAATTATAATCCACTTTTCCTATTTCGTCCATCCCAAAATATAGGTCAGATCTCTTTTAAAGATATAGTTACAATATTAGTTGTCGTATATGTCATCATTTAATGTATACTATAATCACCAAAATAGATTAATTAAAATGAAATATCTAATAAATGAAATGACATTAAATAAATAAATAAATGAAATGGCATTAAATAAATAAATAAATGAAATGGCATACTATTAGGAAAATAATCCTAAGTTTTACTTTTCTAATACTATTAAGTGCATGTTTCTTAATTTTTGTGAAAATAAAAATCAGCTATATATTATGAGAGGGAGGTAGTAATTAACAGCTCATTAAGCAAATCAAATTAAAGACTTAAATGCCCTTTTTCAATGGTAATTAAAAATTTCAAGAACTATGAAATTCCAGTAAATCAAACCAGATTCAAGAAACACACACAAATACACACACAGAGAGAAATAAAGAAAGAGTGATTTCTTGAAAAACTTACTGAGAAAATCACCAAGGCTGAAGGTTTTTCCAGAAGCCCATTTTTGGTAATCAACATTAGGTTTTGCAATATTATCATACCAACCCAGCGAATCACCGACAGTGTAATTCTTGTATGCATCAACAGATCCTGACAAGGAAAGAAGAAGGAAGAAAAAAGTGAAGAGAATCAAGAAAACAAGTTGCCTATGATTATGAGTATTCATGTGTAATGCCATTTTCAGTGAGAGTACTGTTTTGTAATGAATATTGTGTTGAGAAGAAAAGAATAAAGGGAACTACTAATTGGTTACATATAGAGAGTGGCTGTAATGAACTGTGATGGATTGTAATTCATTTTATTATTTTATATTTATTTATTGGGGTTCTGGTAAGGAGTCAGGGAGAGAAAATGAAAGGGAAAAGTACTGCATGTGGCCCTTTATAATTCTTTATCTATCCATCTGGATAGCTTTGCGATTATCTCTACTATTGGAAACAACAGTACTAGTTTCAAGAAAGGGCGTGTTTGGTTCACAACTGCAAGTATTAAGTGCTTGAAAACTTTTCCTTTTTTTTTTTTTAAATATTTTGTATGAGTAACTTTTTGTTACTAATTTTTTTAAAATTTTTTTAAATATTTGTTACTCATTTTTAATCACACATACATGTATTATAAAAAAAATGATATGTTTTTTCAGATAAAGTACTATTTTTTGATAAACGAAAGTAATTTGATTTTAAGTTTGAAATTAAAATTTGACTTTATTATATAATGTACATTTTTATGTCGGAAAATTGAAATAAGCACACACTTAAAATGCACATCTTAAGCTTTACTTGAGATAAAAGTGAGGTTGAAAGTTAAAAATATGGATCTCATAAAATACATAATGTCTTCTTTTAGGTTTATAAGAAACATAACCTACAGGAATAACCGATTACGATAATAGTTTTGTGTTTGTAGAGTAATAGTGGCGACATAATATTATGTCGTAACTATTTATTACTCTATACGCACAGGATTATCGAGACAACATGTCGTCACTGTCGGTTCCTTTTTTAATACTTAATAATTTTTTTAAAAAAAATGATTTTGAAAAATGTGAATAGATAAAGTGATGTAAAAGATTGCGTAGAACCGGAAGAAATAAAAAAACAACTCAAAACATGTTTTGAAAAGCTCTCTTAGAATATGACAGTCATTATTTTTTTTTTAATCCAAAAATTTAATTTTTACTATATAATCAAATAAAGTTCACTTCTACATTAACACTCACCTCAAGTCATGATTTATTATTATTTATATATTTCGCAATCTTTACCACTATTCAATCTAATAAGCTTAATTTTTTTAAAAATAATTTCAGAGGGACACTTGAAATTATCATTTTGAAATAACACATCGGACGTGACACTTTGTCGTTGAGTGTTTAAAAAAGGACATTAAGGCCTTATTTGATTCATAACAAAAATAAATTTTTAGAATTGCATGTAGATTGTGTAGTTGGCAATGGAAGATGGTGTATTAAAAAATATAAAATAATAATGTGTGTGATTGAAAAAGAGAAGAGATAATTTTTTTTTTTTTTTAATTTATGGTGGATCAGACAAGGCCTAAGTGTTCAATTCATACTTCAAAAAAATTTTGAAAAAGCGTTAAAGTACATAAAGAAATTTCATTGCTTAATTAAAAAGTAAAATGTCAATTTTGGATGGTCCTTTAGAATTATTAAATTTTTTTTATATAACAAAATAAAAATTTTATTCGAACAAATGTTTAGATGTTGAAAAAGTTATTATACCAAAACGTGTAAGCAAGCAATCTCAAAGGCACTATCTACTTTTATAATTGAGTCACGCACTCACTCACCCTGGTGATTCCTTGATAAAGAATTTTGTCTCTCTGACCAAAAAATCTAAGGGTGTGTTTGATTCCACAAAAGTTTCTTGGAAAACGAGTTTTTCGGCCATTTTTTCCAGTTTCGGGTGTTTGATTGGTTTTTTTTCCAGGAAAACGTTTTCCAACTTTTCTCGAAATCCGCACTTTTCCTTGTTTTTTTTCATTGGGGGGAGGTGGTTTTTGTTTTCCTAGGAAAGTTTGATACTTTTTTTTTAATGGACAATTTAATTTAACCATAAAAATAAGGAAAATGATCAAATTTCATTAAAAAAAACTCAAAAATAAGGAAAATAACATTATTTTCCAACTTTCAAATTAATCCAATCAAACACCATGCAACTATCATTTTCCTGGAAAACCTTTTCCCGAAATTTATTTACCCGGAAAACGTTTCTTCTAACCATTTTCCGATTTTGCAATCAAACACACCCTAACTGTCTAAAAGTAATACGATGTACCGTTCTGTCCTGCCAAACAATGCAACAAATGGTTATTATTGCTCATGGCATGTTTTAACAGAAACTGTGAAAAGATGACAAAAATACTCCTTTTATATCTCACTCTGTCTCTGTTACAAACCCCAAACCACCCCCAACCAAAAAACAAACCCACCATATGCTATATTTGTTGAGATATTGATCCGGTGTACTCTGGCATGTACGCGATGGTACATTTTGGTTGATAAATTGCTATACATTAAAAAAAAAAAAAAAAAAAAAGTGGACGTTAATGTTGATGTAGAATGTTAAATGTTTGTATTGAAGAGTAATGTCAATAACATGATCAATATTTAGATGCTTTAAATTGTTAATAAATTACATTAGCTTATGCTTGTTGCAATACTTAATATCATTTACATTCGAGAAAATAATCGTCTATTTGTAGATGTATTCGTTAAATCTTGGTACTATTAAAAATACAAATGACAATATATGTTGTTTTCGAAAATTCTTTTAGAACATAAGAAAAATATTTTAGTATGTTCTTTGGTGAACTTCTATTTTGCTCGATTATTTTTTATTTTTTTATTGAATAATGGTGAGGATTAATAAGATGTAATGAGAATAATGAATAGTAATTTGAGACGTATGATTGAAACTAAAGTGTCACTTTAGTTGAGTGGGAAAAATTAATTTTTAAGTTAAAATGTTAAAGCAATCGCAATGTCAGAAAGACATTAACGCTGAGGTAAATATTACTTGAACAAATAAGATGACAAATAGTTAAAAAATACATATTTTTTTCAATCGTTTCTTTTACTCTTTGTTCTAAAAAGTTCACTTCGTACTCGCTTAACCCATGTTTAACCTCGAAGTTTCACTTTAATTTGCCACTTTATATGTTTTAGAATGTTAGACACTTTTACTTCACGTACACTTAAATCCGTTTAAACAAGAAAATACCCATCGTTTAATCACATTTTACATCTTTTAAAATACTATCCTTACTCCATTTGTAAATTTAGGCCTTGTTCTATAGGTGATAAATTTTATTTTTTCGATTTATGTGTTGAATGTGTGATTGAAATTTAAAAAAAAATATACTAAATAATTGAATGAATGATTAAAAATAAAGAGAAAAAAAAGTTAATAATTTTTATATATGATAGAACAAGACCTTAATTATTTATTTAGCGCAATAGTGTCCAAACTCGGGTGTGAGTGATTACGTGGGATGTTCTCCTCTATGTTTCTATAACATTATATATATTATAATAATGTACTTATTACAGAAAGGTCGTTGTGTCGGTGAAGTTTATTTGAATACACGTGGATGACTTGAATCGAGCCAGGTGTCAACCATGGCTTCTTGAAATTATTTCAAGTCCAATCTGACATTAGCTATTTATCATTCACTTTTCGTTATGGTATCATTTGGTTGAGCAACTGACAAAAGTTACTGTTGTTGCTGTTGTGTTCTTTTTTTTTTTTTTGCCGGCCTTTTTATCGTGAATTAATAGATTTATCATTTTAACTATTATTTTAAATATAATATTTAAAACAATACTATAGTTGACTCTAGCTGGGGGACCAAGGTGACAGTCCAAGGCCCCACTTTTTTGTTCCTTTTTTTTTTTACTTTATTTAATTTTTGCTGATATAAAAAGGGTCTAAGATTTCCAACATCTCAAGACCGGCTCTTGATGATAATAGATAAATGTCAAATCATTCTCATCTCATTGAGCGAATATGGATCACTTTCAATCTCCACACACATTGGACAATGTGACGTCTCAACCCAGATTTACTCCGGAAAAGTAGACGGAGGTAATAGGCGTCATAGAGAAGTTTTCACTTTTAGAAGAGGAAGACAAGATGCTAATTTAAGTACATCAAAGGGTAATTCTGATCTGGTAACAGACACCATTATTATGCTCGCAGTGGACATCAAAAACAAAGTACCTCAAAGGCTTGTCTAGAAATCATCATTCACGAATCAACATTGGTAGCAAAGCCAACAGTCATTATCCAGCATTTAGAGATGCATTCAAAGTTCATTGAAAACATGACAATGATTCCTTTATGACGCCAACTAAAGCTCCTAGAGAAATGAAGCATATTTCACCTCAAATGAGAAATTCCCACTTGTTCTCTAGCATTACCACAATGACTACCACACAAGGGGAACGGTATACAGACATTCTATAACGCTCGTCAAGAAACATACGAGACACAAAATTCAGAAATACCACTCTTAATTAAGACCGCTTTCAGCAAGAACATTTGCCTCCTCTTCAAATTCTCAGGTCAATATATCTTCTTCGCCAACATCATCATGTGCATGCTGGAGATTTGATGATCACTAGACTCGCACACTTCATTAAGTATCCCAAGTCAACAATGGCAGGCACATAATATGTCCAACCACAAGACCTGCATAAGTAACAGGCAACACAAACTTCACAACTACCATCAGTACTATCTACTCCACACAGTTCCATTCGCCAAAATTTTGGCCTTAATTGACTATAAACTTGTCGGTAGGTTTTTGTCACCCTCAAGGTCTCCTATGAAAGATTGCATAGGAAAATCATGAACTAGTTTGTCAACAGTTAATATGCTTTTGGTCTGAATAGCTGAATGATGGCTTATGATGTAGGAAAGTGTTTACTCTGCTGGTCTACTGCCATTGACATCCAAGGAGTTTTCTATCACACTTATTGACAATGATGTAGCTAGATTTGACTTAATTGCTACATCATAAAAATTCACCTGACTCCATCATAGTCAACAAATGTAATAGAAAACTCCTTGAATGTGAATGGCAGTAGACTTGCAGAATATAATCACTACTTACTCCCTCATATCCCATCATTCGACTATTCATATCAGAGGCACTGTAAAAGCTGACAAACTCGCCCATGATTTTCCTATGCAATCTTTCTAAGGAAACCTCAAGAGTGATAAGAACCTACAATAGGGTTTATAACTAAGCAAGCTCAAAACTTTGATGAACGGGAATGCCTGTGTAATAGATACTAGATAGTACCAAGTACGAAATTCATAGTCGTAGGGTTAGTACCGCGTATCCTAATTTTCATGTAAAGGTATAAAGAACAGTGTTGTAACAAATTAACAACTTTGATTAATGTGCAGAAATAGTTTGCTCCAAAATAAAAATAAAAGAACAGTGCCTAGTGCCTCCTTTCTTACTGATAATTATTCACAGTTACTTCATCAATAATGTTCTCATCCCCTTCAAATCCCAACTCATACATAATCTCTCTTTCACCCACATCTTCTGGTATTATTGTAATCTTGAGCAACATTCCACGCACCCACAGCACCTTCAACATACATCCGCGCAATGGAAAACGCCAAACAGCCTGAAAAGCAATCTTTTTTGTCAAGTTCATAAAGTTAACATCAAACCGTTCTTCACTAACCAAACTATTTCTCCACATGACAAGTTGTTCGTCTTCCAGAATCAGTTTCCCCTGTTTCTCGAAATCTCTAACAGTCACTCTCTTGAGTGAACAAAGACGTTGGACTATAATAGACAATAGATGTATGCAATCGACGCAACTAACAAACACATTTAAACCGTGATTGGTGCTCTGCAATATAAACTCTATAGAATACAAAGAATAAGAATAATCTTCTTGGTTCTCTTGTTCCTCCCCATCACGTTGATCTTGAGCCGTTGTTAGTACTGACTCAAGTAATTGACAGACAAAGCTGTCGCTGGTGCCTCCCTTTTCACATTTGGCTTTCCAATTGAGACACTTGGGACTAGAAGTATTGTTTCTTGGACAGGTAAACTCCAAGTAAATGAACTCGAGTTTCTTGAATTTCTCAAGGAATGTAATGAAGTTCATCTTTGGAATAGTTAAAGACTCGATATATCCACATTGTACAGCTACGAAGATTTCTCTTACAGGACATGTGAGATGAACGGATTGAATTTGAGCTGCCATGGAAGCGAAGCGCTTGCAGACGAGTGAGCATACACACATATGTTTTAATTCTTTCAACTTGGACAATATCAGAATGAGTAAATCATCGGACAGGCAGCTGAAGCTATCCTCCTTGTTTGTGGATTCATTACTTCTCAGTTTTTTCATGGCTTTTTCTAGCCTACTGAAACATAATAGTCACATTTTAGAAGGAAATGTAGAAGAACACGATGAGATAATCAGAGACGAAGGCCTCAAATCAGTTTAATCATCAGACCCTTACAGATGCAGGATGAGTTGAATCTGAAATTAACTCGCAATCAATAATTCAATGAACATGAAAAATATTAAGAATTAAAAAGATCATAAAGATTAAAATGAAGGAACTATAATAATTTAACTTATTATTTTATGCATCAAACATTATACTTTTAATCACTTAATCTCTTAACCGGGGGAGTCAAACTACACTTTTGGAGACGAGAATTCCCAGAATTTTGGATGATACAATCGGATCTTATTACGTATTTAGATATGAGTTAATTTTTTCATCAATCCCACTATAAATAAAATTGTCCAGACATAAAACCGAACAAAATCAACAAAAATCAGTACCAGGCCACCATTAAAGGGGAAATCAATCGCGCTCTAATGATTTGGATTTGGGATCTCCGTTCGATCACAAAATTGGTACAAAAACGCTATTGATTTCTTCAACGAATGATTCGACCCCGACGATTTTCTTGGTTTTGGACTTCGAGATGGTTGTTGCCGCACTGGAATCGGTGGTTTTCCTTGTTTCAAGTTTCACAGATGCCATATCTATGGTGAATTTGAGAGTTCTGTAGGAGATGGCCTCGCGCACATGACCTCGTTAACTTAAGCTTCCTACTATGTTCTTCTTGTTGGAATTATTCTCAAGCAAGATCTAGTAGTTAGCGAAAGATATTCAAAACCGAAAGGGTGCAGCTAAACACACCCCCAAAACTTACTTTCACAACCCTTTTACTCAAAATACTCCTTGACCATTTGACCTAGGGGTGGACAAAAAAATCGAAACCGAACCACCCGAACCGAAATCGAATCGAAAGAACCGAAACCGTTCGGTTATTTAAAAAATTTTTGAGAAATAAAACCGAACCGGAACCGAAAGATAGAGAACCGAAAACCGAATGGTTCTTTGTCAATACCCGAAAACCAAACCGTAAACCGTTTACCCTCTATTGGTGTAAAGTCAAAACACCATACATATCAAGGATTAAGATGAGAACTCTTATTATGAATACAAAGTGCCAAAGTTCGTCGCATGCATTTTTCTATTGGTGTAACTTCCACCTGTATCTGAAAGTGATTACATTAAAGTCTTGAGAAATTAAGAACGTGGTTTTTTGCATGCAAGAATATTTTTGACGCATAGTATCAGTATACTCCTCTCAAATATGAATAGACTAATTACCTTATTATTGTAGTTTTCATTCACAGTGACCACAAGAGTCATTCCCGACTTGTATTAGTTTACCAGCCAGCCATCATTGAAAAATTCGGCAAAGTCAAGAAACTTTTACACAAAAGTGGCAAGTCAAAAAAGGAAAACAAACAAGAGGACTAATAGAATTATCAATCACTAATACGAATTTCGCAATAAGTTACAATAGTGTTTAATTTATAAAAAACAATTTGTGGCCGTTTATTACTTTTTCATTATATTTTATAAAAACGATGACGCTAAAACCGAACGGGAATTGAAATAAAAATCTGAATCAATCAGAATCAAAACCGCTTTTGGTTCTTGTGAATAAATGGAACCGAACCGAAATTTTTGGTTCGATTCCCAATCCTTTCAATACCCGAACCGAACCGTCATTTGTCCACCCCTAATTTGACCCAAACCAATTTGCCCCCAACACCCCCTTATTTCCCATATTACCCTTTACTACCCTCAACTTATTAAAAAAAAAAAAAAAGGAAAAAATTTCTCTTCACTACTGTTCATCATCTTCATCTTCTTCTTCCATTTTTTCTTCCTTCCTGAAATTGGTGGCCAAAACAAAATTTTTGTTCTTCTTCTTCCTTTTCTTCTTTTTTTCTTCCTTCTTGAGATTGGTGTCCGACAAAAAAAAAAAATATAAATTTAAGCTATGTTCGACCCAATTGGGGGTCGAACACCCCCTTTAATATATTTTTTTAATTTTTTTTTCATTACAAAAATGGATCCGCCATTGTTGCATCATACTCAAACTCAAACTCAATTCTGCTTTTTTTTTTTTTTAAAGCAAAAAAGCTTGGATATGCCATTGTTGTTCAAACTCAAGTAGAATTGTCAAACTCAGGCCATTGTTGTTTCCTGCAGATTGCTTTTGGTAGCCATGTAATTGAAACTCAAGCAGAATTTTCAAACATTTCACCAACGTCATTGTTGTTGCTCAAACTCAGGAACTCGAATTGTGGGGATGTCTTGAGTAAAGGACAAATTAGTAATTTTGCTGCATTAATTTAAAACAAAGTGTGAGAGGGTGTGATGAGAAGATAGAGGGGGTGCTGATAGTCAGGCCCAAACCAAAAATTAGGTCACATGCCTTCGGCAAGGGCTAGGCTATCTGCACGCCCAAGTTTTCTAAACACACTCCAATTATTAATTACACCAACCCCTAGTTAATACACCCCATCATATTCCCATTTTACCATTTCAACACCCCCAAAAAAAGCGAGTTATTATCGGAAATAACAGCAAAAACTGTCAGAAATGACATCAAAAGGAATGGCCATTTTCGACGGTATTTACTATCGAAAATGGCAGCTCGAACATCTAACCATCTAGGAGTATGTTTGATCAATCGAATAGCATCACAGCTAAAAAAGAGCAATTTGATAATTTTATTAGGTTATTTTTGTTCAAAATTTCTAGAAATAGACGTGGCGGGTATCTATAAAGAAAGAGTAGAGAAAAAGTGAGATAACTGAAATAAAAGTAATTAAAAAAATTTAAAATTAAAAACGTGAGCTCTATTATTTTTCCTTCTTCCTATCTCTCTCCTCTCTCTCTCTACTCACAACACCATTGGAGATGGCCCAATCGAGCACAGAATTTGTGCAAAAAACACTATTGATTCATTCGAGGGATGACTCGACCCGGCCGATTTTCTTCGTTTTGGATTTCTCGATGACAGTTGCCATAATGGAATTGGTGCTTTTTATTGTTTCGAGTTCCTCGGAGACCATATCTGTGGTGTATATAAAGGATGGACTCGCGCACATCACCTTGTTAAGCCTACTGCTCTACACTGATACATGCAATAAAGAAGAATGCTACCATTTTATTTTAATTATAAATACAATTATTTATTAATCGTAAAATAAAAATTTTGTTAATATTATATCACTAATTATATTAAAAACTATAACAGTCTAGTATTATTTATCTTTTTTCTTTTAGCAGCAATTCTAGAAGGATATTAAAAATCGAAAATTAGGCCACATGCCTTTGGAAGGGGTTTTTTACACAAATACAAATCTTAAAAATGTATAATTAAAAAGTAATGCAAACTGAAAATATTTACAAAAATCAGGTTTCCAGGTTTTACACCATGTGATCACATAGCATAATAGCTGCGCGGTCACATGGCCTAGTTTTGTGCCATGCGATTGTGTGGCCCGTGATCATACGACATAAAATTTTTTCTAAGTTTATAAAACTTGTCAATAACTCACAAATACAAGATAATTTGAGGAAAAAATGATATTAGCACTAGCGAAACCAGTGGCTGGAATTGGGTCATCAACAAAGGCCAAAATAATATATTTTATCTGTTTAAAATGGACACCGCATGCGAATTCTATATCCAAAATAGCCAAAATTGATCACATTACACAATGTTACACAAACTAATAATACAAATCCAAATTCTCTATAATATTACACACTTACATTCTATTACACAATCTTACACACTTTTGTAATTGTTACACACTTTTTGTAATTTATTACAAACTTTTTGTAATTTGTTATACACTCTTTATAATTTATTACAGGTATGTTTGATTGGGTATAAAGTTTATGTGCGCGGTATTCCGTGTAAAAATGTGTGGTTAATATTATTTTGAGAAATGTGTGTGGTTGAAAATGAGTATGAGGTTATACGAAATTGCGTGCGTACAAATTTGTTGTGAAAAGAACAAGCCTGTACATATCATCTCTAAAAAATCATGAGATCGCACATACCTGAAACGCGTAATTTTGGATATCTAATTACCTGATTTCTATAAATAGTTTAAATTACTTGATTTTTGAATTAACCAAATGTAAACCTATTTTTGCATAATTTCTTCCGTCCAAAAATTGGAAAAATGCCCATATAATTTTTAAAAATTTCTTTCTTTAAAATATGGTGTCGCGGCTAGTAGGTGAGACGATTGTTTATCGCCTAGAGCTACAAACCATAGTTATTAAACTTGGACTAGGCCTCATCCTACCAAGTTGTCAGGTTAGCAGGATAATGGTTAAACAACATGGTTGGGAATTGAACCGTTAGGTTGTCACTTGAAATTTAGCGGATGATTTTTAATGTATTTTTATGAGTAGGAAGAGCGAGAGTGAGTGGAGTTGGATGGTGGAGATTTAATTAGTGAAGAGATAGATGGATGTGATTTGTTTGACCAAATTTGAAATTTGAAAAAAATACATTAAAATGCATTTTATGAACCATGCTAACAGGCTCATATGTAATAAGTTAAAATATAATGAACAAAATTAGTTGTTGGTGAAATGGATTGTAGTGCAATTTGATTATTTATTATGTATATGTATTTTGAAATACTGGTTTGATTCTGTCCCCACATGTGAGTATGTTATTGTGTTCACATGTGAAAGGATGCACAACACGTGTCTCTCCTAATGATGGGAGAGGGCACGTGGCACCCATCCGTATACTCATAAATAAGCAATGGATTGGGACTGTTTGAAATATATAATTCGAATCTTGCGCAACAATTTTGGTACCACACTTTTTAATAATTACACCACATTTAAATTGTAATAGAATTCCTCAATTTTCATTCATTTTTGTATTTATGTTCTCAATTTTTTTTCATTCATATTCTTACTTATAAACTTCAATTAAGTAATCAAATCATGTTTGAAATCATATTTCTTCTCTAAATATTTCATATCCATACATTCAATTGAGGTGCAAATACTTTTTCAAAGTTTTATTTTTGTTATTTATTTTTATATTTTACAATTACAATAAGTACGCTAAGAATATTTATGCTCTCTTTACTAATTTATAATTAGAAACTTGCACTCCAAATATTTTGTACCAATTAGAAAAAAGTTGATGATAACAATTTGATTTAAAAGTTTGAAGGGTGCAAGTGAAAAAATAAAAGGAAATTGAGGATGTTTGTTACAATTATAATGTGGTGCCTCAAACAAAAATTATGGTGTATATATGATTATCCATTTTGATTTTTAAAATTTAGAAACTACGAAGAAAAAGTGAGAATATAGACTTGACACAAAAACTACGAAGAAAAATTGGAAAAATAATAATAATAATAAAATTAAAAAAACGATTAAAGCAAAAAGAAAATTAAAAACATACTGAACACAATAAACATTTTGTGTGTATATATTATCCATCATTACGATGTACGTAAACATTTTTATGGTCGAGCAACTGAGAAAACGAGTTATCGTAAGTCATAACAGGTCAATCTGTAACAATTATTTATAATTACGTAATTTGTTATTTTAAACATGAAACTTAAGATAATAATAATATAATACATGAGAATGTCAAGTACTGTAAGGCCTTGTTCTATTGGGTGTTACACAAATCCGCACGCAATTCCGTATAATCAATACACATTTTCAACCACACACACATCTCTCAATACAATATTAACCACACATTTTTACACGGAATACCGCGCGGATAAAATTTACACCCAATCAAACAACCCCTAAATATCATATCACTAGTTGCAATGAATAGTGGGAAAATGGATGAAAGGAAATCCAAATGCAAATGATGCAAGAACACACGTTTTTAATTGTTAATTTTACAAATTTACAAATTTAAAGTTTTCGATGTCTCTACACATAAGATGACATTATACGTCTTACAGCAAATTCAGAAACACCATTATCGGTGAAGAAGATCACTTTCACTGCTTCACCAATAACCTTCAAAATTCCAACTCATATTTAACATCTCTTTCACCCACATCTTCTGGTTGTACTATAATCTTGAGCAACCTCCCATCTGCATACCGATCATACCCAAGAGCAATCCATGACCATGACAAGTTCACAAAGCTAAGATCCAACAACTGTTCCCCAACCAAACTCTTTCTCCACATAACAAGTTGTTCCTCTTCCGGAATCAATTTCCATTGTTTCTCCGAATCTGTAACACTCACTCTCTTAAGCGAACCAAGACGTTGGACCAGAATAGACAACAGATGCACGCAGTCGAAGCACCTAACAAACACCGTAAGGCCATGATCGGCGCTCTTCGATATATCCTCCCAATAATGCTGTTGCTGGTTTTCTTGTTCCTCCCCATCGTGTTGATTTAGCACTGAGTCGAGTAATTGACAGACGAGGATGTTTGTTATGCCCCTATTTGTTGCACATTTGGCTATCCAATTGAGGCACTTGGGATTATAAGAATTGTTTCTTGGACAGGTAAACTCCAAGTAAATCGACCCGAGATTCTTGAATTTATCAAGAAATGTAATGAAGTTCATGTCCGGATTAGTTAACAGGTAGATTTCTCTGGCAGGACATGCGAGACAAACGGCTTGAATGTGAGTCACCATGGACGCAAAGCGCTTGGAGACGAGTGAGCATATGAATATAACTTTCAAGTCTTTCAACTTGGATAATATCAAAACAAGTAAATCATTGGGTAGGGAGCTTAACCTATCCTCCCCGTCTATGGCTCCATTGTTTCTCAGTTTCTTCATGCGTTTTTCTCTCCTACTGAAGAATAAACAACGAAATGTTAGAACAAAATATAGAAGAACCCGATGAGATAATCATCTCATTACAACCTCAGTGATGAAGGCCCCAAATCGGTTAAATCATCAGACCTTAACTGACCTAGGATGATTTCAGTTTGAAATTAACTCACAATCAATAATTCAAACGAACAACAAGAAACAGAGTAAAATCGAGTAGAAATAATTAAATTAACTCACAGTCAATATATTCAATGAAAAAAATCATAAGATCAAAATAAAACTCATATAATAATTGAACTTATTTTCTGAGTCAAATATTATTATACTTCCAATGACTCAATCAATTTACCGGGTGAGACGACATAGGAGAAGAAAATTTCCAGAATTTTGGATTAAACGCCCGAATCTTATTATGTATTTACATATGAATTAATTATTTTTTTCACTAATCTCACAGTTAAAAAAGAATTTCTAGGCCTCCGATCCAGACATAAAACCTAAAAAGTTAACAAAAATCAGTACCGGGCCATAAAGGGGGAAATCAATCGAGGTCTTATCAACTGGATCTGGGATCTCCGTCTGCTCCAAGCGTTTGGTCCTTACGCTAATCGAGCACAGAAGGTGAAAAACGGCAATCGATTCCTTCGGGGAATGATTCGACTCGGTCAATCACTCAATTGTCTTCGTTTTGGATTTCTAGACCGGTTGTGGCCGCTCTGGGACCCGGTCAATTTTCGTTGTAGGCGGTTTTGGATTTCGAGTTTACCTGGACTCGCAGTCACACGATAACTAGCACATAAATATGTTATATGTTACTCCCTCCAAGAAATGCCCATTAACTCACATAGGAAAGATAAATCTTACACTATTTTTCCAATATATAGTAGTATATTCTTATAATAATCATTTAATATTATAAAAAAATATAATCATATCAATATTTATATTAAATATGAGTATATTAAGAAATCAAAAGATAAAAAGTACCTTGAATAAAGATAATAAATTATAATTTCGGACTAACAAAAAAGAAATACAAACCTATTTTCATGAGAACGATGGACTACTACTATTAAAATGACTATAAAAAAGAAACACTACCATTGAAATATATTTTTCAATAAAAAAATGCAAACAAGTACTATATCTTAAGAATTTCGTTCAAAATTGTTTAATTAAGATCAAATTAATTTTAATAAATTTAAGTGTGAGCCAAAATAAAAATATGTAAAAAGTTAAAGTTCAAACCGTGCAATTTAAAAAAAAAAAAAAGGATTAATGTGAATATATTTAAAAGTTTTGACTATTAAAAATAATTTGAGTTTGGGTAATTGACACAATTAGGGCACTATTAAAAGTTTCTGTTTGTTTTTTATAATTAATTATATAATTATTCACACAAATTAAGTTACAATTTAGCTACCCACTATTTGATTTTCAAAAAAAAAAAAAACCACTATTTGAATCACCCAATGCACATTATCCATAAAAATTATTTAAAATGATCCTTTTAATATGGTAAAAATAAATAAAATTTTTTTATTTAATTGTTTTTAATAAATAAAAAATATTTTTTTTGTAAAATAGAAAACTATTAATTTGGCATTGTTAGCGTGATACTGTGCTAAATTTTTTTTATTTGTATTATTTTTAAACTACGATTTAAAAAAATACAAAATTGGATAATATTAAAAAATTTGGTGCGTGAGAGAGTGAGAGAGGAAGGGGGCCCGGGGGGCGGGGAGTGGGGTGGGATATGTATTGTGGTCACATCGAAAACAAAAAATGGTGACTTCGGTTTCATATTGTTGTTGCCACCTTACCAAATTCGCAAATCATACTCGAGCCCTATAAAATAATCTAAGACCCTTGCCTAAAGTTTTAACCCACTTCCTCAAGCACTCATTTGATATGACCTCCGGCATTACAAAATCCAATCCTTTAATCTTCAAAAATAAAACGATTTAAAGAACATAAAAGAGGGGTTCTTTTTCTTTATAAATTTGAGACTTGACCGTAGGAGATTCTCTATTTTTATCTTCAATGAAATTCCCGTAAAGCCTGCTTGAGGAATATAACTGGATTGGAAGAATAATAAATTTTGAGGGCAAATTTTAAGAATAATAATAATAATAATAATATTATTATTATTATTATTATTATTATTATTATGAGGTGTCTTTTCAAGAATTGCGTGCTTATTTTTTGTATATCACGATAGATTTACATTTGCTAAATTAATCGGGTTGAATTTGGGCCTCAATTTCTTACCATGAGAGAATTGGTTGGCAAATTTTGAATTTATCTCTCAATTTCTTACCAAAGAATTTTTTTCCACCTCTGTATGAAATAATCCGAATATTGCAAATGAACCCGATTTAATCTATTGTTTTTTTCCGTCGATATTGGTGGTGAAAAAAAGATTGGCGGTGGCGTGTAGCATTTAAAAAAGAAAAAATAAAATTTTTTTTGACGGTATAATAAGTGGTGTATATATCTATATTAAGTGGTTAAAATCTATAAAATTTTATGCAGCAACAAAATTTTACGGCATTAACTCAACAAAATATTGAATTATTGTAACCTAAATATAGCATTCAAAAAAACTGCGGCACAGGTTTAGAAAAGACATTATTATAAGAAAGAGCTTTGACATGCCACACGCAAACGCTAGTGACTCTAAAACTATTATAGACTTGATAAATAAATGTTTAATCCAAGAGGCCATGTAAAATCTTATACAAAATAATAAAATCCATGATGAGGGAATCTGTGAAAAATAAAAGAAAACTCAAGAAGGTTGCCCGCCACCTTAGCAATCTGTTTCCCGATAGCACAAGTAAACAAAACGTTTTCTTTTTAGCAAACCATCATGGCATAATATGTAAACAACCACCAAAACTTAAAACCCCATACTTAAAACTATACATCCATCAATGGAACTTGAAGATTACGGGGGTGCATTAATGGTAATTAGAACACTGAGTTTTAACTAAGAAACTCCCGGGTGAAGCATACGACTTCATTTAAATTCGAATCGATTCTGGGATTCAATACAATGAGACGGAAGCTCATAATTTTTTTTTCTTATGATCCCATCGATGCCGTGGCCGGGTCAACTTTTTGGCTAAATTTTTGGCCAAAAAGTTAGGCAAAGTTGACCGCCGCCACGACATCCAATGGGATCACAAAATTTTGAAAAATTCATCAAACTTCGCCTCGTCAAGCCGAATCTAGATCCATTTTCAATTTAAAATGGATCGATCGATGACTCAGAAAACACCCTGAGTTTCTTAGTTAAGAAACTCCCGGGTGTTTTTGAACACTCCTGCGGGGGTGCATGATAGGATTGATTTTTTAATGAATTTTTATGTAAAAGTAGAGAGAGAATAAATAAAGTTGAATGGTAGAGATTTCTATAGTACATGTAGCTAGTTCTACGAGACATGTGGATGTAATTAATTAGTTTGATCAAAATAAAGAATAGATCAAAATGGATAAAAAAAAGTGAGAAAAATTATTAAAAAAACAATCCTATCACCTGCTATATGAATAAAAAACTGTTGATCTCCATACAACAGAAATGCTCCCCTGCACACTGTAAGGGTGTTAGGCAACTAGTTTTAAAATTTTTTACCACTTTTTATCACTTTTTTATTTATTCTTTCTTTACTCTAAATCAATCACATCCACATATCTCATCACATCCACAAATCTCCACCACTACACTCCACTCATTCTCTCTCCCCTTTTACATTAAAATCCATTAAAAACCTTTATAAAATATTCCCTATCAACCTATGTGTGTGCAGTGTTGCGATCAATCCACACCGCAAGTGTACGGATCGTATAAGTAATAAAGTGGACTTTTAAAGTTCGGATGTCGTACCCACGAGGACTGATTTATTCTCACGCTCACTTTAACTAGCCTTAACCGAAATGAATAAGTTGATATCACTTAATTTCTAATCTTGCGAAAATTAAATTATTAAATTAAATTGCTAAATCTAAAATTAAAATTAAGAATTAAATTGGAACAAATTAAAAGAATAATTTTTATGGTTTTAAATCAAATATGGGAAAACTAGCATTAAGGTTTCGAATCCACTTTTCATTTAGTTATCCTCCGGATTATCAATTTGACAATGAAAGTTAGTTTTGACGATTCAATTCACAACATTTATTGAATAATCTTTCTCAAGTAGAATTTAACCTATTTATATGACGTGTTAACTATATCTCTATGATAATAACGCCATACAAATGCATTACAACGCAAGAATTGCATAAAAACATCGCACAAAGCATAGAGGTATTCTCATCCCCTATCGGACTTTGTGGTTTTCAACAAAAATCTAATCTATTCACGATTTCTCAATACAATAAATAGATCACAGATCAACTTTGGCCACAAGTTGTAAAAGAAAGCATAATTATATTGAAAACTCAAAACCGAACATTCATCTTAGTATAAGAATCAACAAAACATCAAATTAACAATCCGGATTCAAACCAAAATCAAAGTTTCATCTCTACCCTAATACTATGAAAAGTTTAGTCTAACATGCTGTAAAAACTAGAAGAAAAACGGAAAGAGAAAGCCATCACCGAATTAAAGTTGTGTTCTTGAGCTTGGATCTTCAATTATGGCTTTTTTCTCCAACTTTCTCCTAGATGATTGCTCCAACTTTCGTTCCTCTCTGTTCTGTCCTATTCTCCCCCGAAATTAGGTCGAGTTCGTGTTTTAAAATAAGCCAAAAAGCCCAAGAATTCGTGTCCAATTCGTTTTGGAAAGTTTTTTTGGAATTCTGCCGACATAACCATGCGATCGCGCACGCGATCGCATGGTGTAAATTTTGCACATGCATGCGGTCGCACATGCGACCGCATGGCTGTACAGATTTTAACTTTTGCTCGATTTCGTTTTGGTCCTCACAGTTTAATTGCAGGGCAAGTCCTGAACTTTCAACTTCTATCAATTGAGTCCACATACTTTAATTTATCTTCACTTAGGCTTCCATTTGATTTTTCTTCACTTTCCCAACTTTATTTGCTTCCAATTGAGTCCTTCAAAAGCCCACAATTGCAATCTTTCTTCAATTCCCGGTTTCCACTGAAACAGAAACAAATAATACTAAATTAAGCACGAACTTGATACAAAAATAAGGAAAATACATAGTTTAGAAGACCTAAATAAGTGCATAAATTGCACTTATCAAATACCCCCAAACTAGAACAATTGTTCGTCCTCGAACAACAAAACTAAACTAAGAAAGAAAGACTACAAACAAAGTAGCTAATCACCTACCACGAATATGACTCATGGTCAAACCGTGTACCATATGCCTCAGACAAACGAAATTATAGTGAAACTCAAGTTGGACAAACGAAACAATCTCCGAAAAGAAATTCACTTACCCAAGTGCTCGACTATCCTCTGTGTGTGTGTGCTAGTCATCACTTAACTCAAGTGCTTGTTAAAGTATCACCAAAGAATGTTCAACACAAAACTATGCCCGTATTCCCAAGTGGTTGAATATCCTCACCTCGCTCATGTATCACTCTTGATGCTTTTCTCTCAATTCACAAGGTGTTTCTAACTTGTGGTTTCTAAAAACTTTCTATGCATTTTTCCACACAAGATGTCAAGAAGAGTGACTAAATGTTGAAAAGTATTACAGCTATCATTCCATCCACTTCGGCCTTAAGTTTCCAAATTTCTAGCCTCAAAGTTACCTCACGGCACTTCAAACCCCTATTAATCTAGATTTTCCCGAAATTTTGTTTGTTTGTTTTTTTTTTCTTTTTTTCGACTAATTCTATGGGATGCAATGCAGTACCCCAACAATAATGCTTTCTCAAGGACCCATGTAGCGAGCTTTAGGTCGGTGACTCCCGAGCTCGTCACTCAAGGCACTAGGTTTGAAAGACCCCTCAGACTTAATCACTCGGGCCAATGAGGCAAGAGAATGGGGTAAAGGAAAATGAATGCATGTGTGATTTCTTTCTTTTTTTTTTTCGTTTCGGGAGAATAATAGTATTGGTCAGTGCCGTTACAAACTCGTTAGCCAAGAATCCTTCAACCTAAAGCAGAAATATCAAGACTTCCAGCAGCAATCCCCTCCAACATAGAGTCACTATGTCTTACCACCCCCAAACTAGACCATTTAGGCCAATTGGATCCTAAAATAGTGGTTGGGGAGAACTACCTGATTCTAAATGTAAAATTGAGTCTCATAGGTAATCCTAAAGGAACCCAGCATCTAGGTGATAAGTTAACAAGAACGAGAGTTAAACAATGACTTATGTGCTCTTTCAGTGAATCGGGCACAGATAAGTGATAGAAAATTTTGAAAATTTCATGTGATGTTTCAAATCCAACCATAAGTTCATGAGACAAACTTAGCCACCTTATCATCATCGGCGGTACACAACTTAACCACAACAGACAAAAGACGAAACAAAATCTTTTTTTTTTTTTAATCTAACCACTAGCAAATGCATAATAGTAAAAACAGGATAGAAGAGTGCTAAAGTAACAAACGGGGCATCACATATATATGAAGATTTGAAGTACAACTTCAATCTTTCACCACCTAAGCACAGCATCAAAACATCAAAAAGTACATCAACATACCCCCACCCCCAACAAAATAAAGTACATTGCCCCCAATGTACGCAATTAAACTCAAAGAGAAAAGTACAATAAGAAACAATAAGAAAAGACAAAAGAGGCAGAAACTCCCCTACTGAGGCCCGTGAGGTGGAGGGAACATCGGGTCATGATGGAGCCCCTGCGCTGACTCCAGACGGTCCAAACGCTAGCTGAGACTGGCCTGCCCCTCCTCAATGCGAAGCATAGACGCCTGAAGCTCATCAAACCGCTGATTGTGGCCCTCAAGCTGTGCGGTGATCTACTGGAGGAGGCAAAGTGTCTCCGTGTCGGACTTCTGGCCGCCTTTCTGCGGGTGGGAGCCCTGGAGAGTCTTGATGTTGATCCTCGTAGCCGGCTCTACTGGGTATTCCCGAGAATGCAGTTGTATCTGACTATTGAGGCAGATACTCGAGATAAGGCATGGGAAGATGAGCTTGCGGCCATTGTCTGATCCAAAGTCGACCACAAGCCGATAAATGAGGCTCCCAAGATCAATCTTCCTTCCTCGGGCTAAGTGACACAACAGTCGAGCTCGATCCTCAGTAAGTGTCGTAAGATGGGTGGTCGGCTCGATGTTAGTGCAGATGAATATGTAGAGCACCCTCAGGATATCAGGGAGATCAGCGTAGATGAAGCCGGTAGAGCGTGGCCATGCGTCGTCTGATCCATATAAAAATAGAGCCACCTCAGCAATATCCCCCTCGAGTGGCACTGGCTCAACATCAACATGTGTGAGGCTGAGTGCTGTATCAATGATCTCCAGGCTAAATGCGACCCACTGGCCTCGTACCCACGTCTTCTGATAGTGGGGCGTCCCAGGAATGTCGATCCGGTCATTGAAGTTCGCGTAGAGCTCGCAGACCAGATCACTATAGCACTGGGAAGGTCCAGCTACCTTCTCCCATCCGGCTCTGGTGATGAGTCTTTCGATCACCGTATCCCGAAAATCACCCAGAGTGACCTCCCGCTCGGCGATGTAGAAACCTTTCTTCTTCAATAGCTTCTTCAAGGTCTACTCTTCCTTCCTACCTCTACTACGTGGAAACTCCGCGGGAGCACTATCCTGTGCTCGGCTATCTCTAGCCACGCCCTTTCGCTTGCGGGATGATCCCTCTCCGTCATCTCCGTACCCGCCCGGATTCTTAGTACGAGACATTGTACCTGCAATAAGAAAAGTCGACAATCAGTTTCCAAATAGAATAATACAGCAAGTAGTTCTGATAAAAGCACCCCCAAACTATAAAGAATTGCAGAATACAAGAGAAGTTCAAATAAGTGACTAAATGAAGGCGGGGCCCGCACAAATAGTGCAAAATGATGCAAAGACGGAACCGACCCTACACTATATAAAGTACGTGTCAAAAGAGACCACATATCAAAAATTGGTGCAATTCTATCAAGTTTGGAATGAAGAATGATGGTGGTGAAGTGAAAGAAGTGGAAGTGACGTAGCTCGAGGGGCGTCAGGCCATGACTCAAGTCACTGCAGGGAAGTGACTCGAGCGGCGTCAGGGCAGTGACTCAAGTCACTGCAGGGCAGTGACTCGAGCGGCGTCAGGCCATGACTCAAGTCACTGCATGGCAGTGACTCGAGCGGCGTCAGGCCGTGACTCAAGTCACTGCACCTACCTTGCCTGGGCCAAATTAAGTGCGTAGTTCATGCAATCCAAGAGATTGCTATACCAACATGCTCATTTTAACGACGCAAAATTATGCCATAAAGCAAAAACATAAGAATAGGCTCAAAATGTCATGGAAGCATTTTGTCGAACACTTGGCGTGCGTGATAGATTTTGAGAGATTTTCAACACATTACATACAATGTAGCTACCAATATATCACAGCAACACCTAAATTTATCCTCTAAACTATCCTAGAGCCCATACTCCTCAATAATTTCAACATAAAATCCGAAAATCAAATCACAATTTCGAGTTAAGCCCTAGAATAAAAATACCGTCGAATTCATGGTACAATAAGATGTAAAGCTCGAAATTCTCGTACCTGAGTGCTCGAAATTCAACTGGAAATCACGTAATGGTTGATGAAAATGAGAAATTACGCACGCACACAATGGGACTAGGGCCTATATACTCGAGCACAAACCAAAATAAAGAAATATTGCCCAATGAGAGTGCGCAATCCGAGGATAGAGGGTGGAATGGGTGTCGAAATCTTCGAAAATCGATTGTTTGATGATGAAATTGTGGGTAAGAAGGGGAGTTAGGGTTTCGTTTGAAAAATTGGGGGTAAATAATGGCCTCGTTTCTGTTTTTTAAAAGTCGACTGTGGGGACCCGTTTATACCATGCAATCGCGCATGCGATCGCATGGTATAAAAGTCTGCTGGTAATGCATGCGATCGCATGCGTGATCGCATGCTTTACCCCACTTTTTTTATTTTATTATTTTATTATTATTTTTTATTCTTTATAAATAAAGAGATGCTGGTCCTACTCTAAAGTGGGAAATCAAGTGAAAATTTGTTTGATAAATTTTTGTGGAGTTTTGACCCGAAAACGAGGAAAGAAACAACTAGGAATGTAAAAAGACATACTAGCATGCAAAACTTGATTCTAAACTCAACACTGAACTTAAAACTGAAATTAAAACTTAAGGAAACTACATGAACATGAACATCAACTAGAAATGTGAAAATGCAGCCTATATGCAAAGCTTGACTCGAATACTTAAAACGAAACTTAGAAATAACAATAAAACTGGAATAAAGGATACGGGGGTGGGTTGCTTCCCACCAAGCGCTCCGTTTAGAGTATAAAGCTCGACTTTGGCAATGTAATTCACGGCGGTGTTGAAAGATAGGTGGCCGAGACTTCCTTAGGAAAATCCCCGCCCCAATATGGCTTCAACCGCTGCCCATTCACCTTAAAAGTACCCTTACTCTCGTGGTGGACCTCAACAGCCCGTTTGGGAGAACTTTAGTCACCATGAAGGGTCCCGACCACCTGGAGCGAAGTTTGCCTGGAAAAAGCTTGAGTCTAGAATTAAATAGGAGAACTTGTTGCCCCACTACAAACTTTTTCATCTGAATATGCTGGTCATGCCACCTTTTTGTTTGTTCTTTATACAACTTAGCATTCTCATAGGCATCCAACCGAAACTCATCTATTTCATTCAGTTGAAGGAGTCTTCTTTCACCCGCAACTTTCAAATCAAAGTTCAGCTTCTTTACTGCCCAATATGCCTTGTGCTCCAACTCCACAGGCAAATGACATGCCTTCCCAAATACTAGGCGATATGGGGACATGCCGATAGGGGTTTTAAAAGCTGTCCTATAGGCCTATAATGCATCGTCCAGCTTTTTCGACCAGTCTTTTCGAGAGCTGCTCACTGTCACCTCAAGTATCCTCTTCAACTCTCGATTGGATATCTCCACCTGCCCGCTCGTCTGAGGATGATATGGGGTAGCAATACGGTGTCTAACACCGTACTTAGCCAAAAGAGATTCGAACTGTTTATTACAAAAGTGCTTACCCCCATCACTTATAATAGCACGCGGAGTACCATACCTGGAGAAAATATGCTTTTTGAGAAACTCTACGACCACTCGACCATCATTGGTGGGTAGAGCAACTGCTTCCACCCATTTGGAGACATAGTCTATTGCCACCAGGATGTAGTGATTAGAAAATGAAGAGGGGAATGGACCCATGAAATCTATTCCCCAAACATCGAATAGCTCGACTTCAAGAATGCTCTTAAGTGGCATTTCATCCCTTCTCGAGATATTTCCTGTCCGCTGGCATCGATCACATGTCTTCACAAACCGATAAGCATCTCTAAAAAGAGTGGGCCAATAAAAACCGGATTGCAGGATCTTAGCTGCGGTTTTAGAAGGACCAAAACGCCCTCCATAAGCAGATGAGTGGCAGGATTCGAGAATATGTGGGATTTCTTCCTCTGGTACACACCGGCGAATGATTTGATCAGGTCCACGTCTATACAAAACTGGATCCTCCCAAAAGCAATGCTTCAAGTCGGCAAAGAACTTCTTCTTTTGATGACTTGAAAACTCCAGTGGCAGAATTGATCCAGCCAAATAATTAACATAATCGGCGTACCACGGTGTGGAGTCAATAGCGAAAATTTGTTCATCTGGAAAAAACTCATTGATCCCCACTTCCTCTTCTTCCTTCTGCTGCTCAAGCGAGATAAGTGGTCAGCCACCACATTTTCACTCCCCTTTTTATCTCTAATCTCCAAATCGAACTCTTGAAGTAGAAGCACCCATCTAATCAACCTGGGTTTTGCATCCTTCTTTTCCATTAAATATTTTAATGCAGCATGGTCAGTGTATACAATCACCTTCGATCCAATGAGATAGGATCGGAATTTATCAAATGCAAACACAACTGCCAAAAGCTCCTTTTCAGTTGTAGCATAATTCAATTGAGCATCTGTCATAGTTCTGCTAGCGTAATATATCACTTGGAAGATTTTATCCTTCCGTTGGCCCAAGACTGCTCCAATCGCATGGTCGCTAAGGCCACACATGAGCTCAAATGGGAAACTCCAATCCGGCTACAATCAGCTGTGCGAACTCAATTTCTCTTTTAAAGCATTGAAAGCCAGTAAGTACTCTTCCGTGAAGACAAATGGGACATCTTTGACTAAAAGATTGCATAGGGGTTTGGTGATCTTAGAGAAATCCTTGATAAAGCGCCGGTAGAAACCCGCGTGACCTAGAAAACTGCGAACCCCTTTAACTGAAGTTGGAGGTGGTAATTTCTCAATCACCTGAATTTTGCCTTATCCACCTCAATACCATCAGCCGAGATTCTGTGCCCTAAGACAATACCTTCTTGCACCATGAAATGGCACTTTTCCCAATTTAGCACCAAATTTGTTTCCTGGCATCGCTGTAGAACTAGCTCCAAATGCTTCAAACATTCGTCGAACGAGGATCCGAATACAGAAAAGTCGTCCATGAAAATCTCAATGAATTTCTCAACCATATCGGAGAAGATAGCCATCATGCAACGCTGAAATGTGGCAGGTGCATTGCAAAGGTCAAATGGCATCCTACGGTAGGCAAAGGTACCATAGGGACAAGTAAATGTGGTCTTCTCCTGATCTTCGGGGGCAATAGGTATTTGATTATAGCCCGAGTAACCGTCAAGGAAACAATAATATGAATACCCGGCTAGCCTTTCCAACATTTGGTCGATGAATGGTAAGGGGAAGTGATCCTTTCTAGTAGCTGCTGATATGCGTGACTTTTATATGCTTTTAACCCCCGTTTTGTCCCCAATTTTAGATTGAATAGAGCTCGTCTGCATGCTTTTGTGTGAATTTTTGCTATTTCGAACGGGTATTGCTTTTCTTCTCTTTGTTTGTGGTGTGTAGGTATTTTAGGGGCTAAAAGTTGATGAACCACCGCCGATGAGGAGATCCAAGATACAAGAGCTTGGGACGAAGAAAATAGAGCGAAAAGTCGCATTTCAGACCAGCAGAAAAATGGGCGAAATCAGGTCCTTTGACCCCTGTCGAGTTCACACGGGCACTGTGCAAGGGCTCGCAGCTAATGCGCGGGCGTGTGGCGGGATTTTTACACGCTGCTTGGCGTATTTTAGGGTTTCCTAGTCATTGGAGCCCATATAAAAGGCCCCCCAAGGCCAATATGTGACGGCCAGGCTTATTTTATGATAGTTTTACCTAGTTTTATGATTCTCTTCTCTTCCTACATCAAAAATATCAAGTTTTAGATTAGATTACAAGTTGCTTCCTGGATTATTGTTCAAGTATTGAAGATTTCTACTTCTCCATCATCTCAAGCTACCTTGGATTGATCTTTACAATTGGTATTTCTTACTTTATTTGTTTAAATTCATCCAATTAGGTTTTTATTTATTTCTACATGAGTTATTGTGGATTCGCTTATTTAATTGCATCAACTACTACTATGGAAGAGTAATTCCTTTTTGGGGATTAGGGTTCATCTACCCTAATTGCAATGAACACATGATTAGAATGGGTTGTTAGTGTGGTTAATTAATCTAGGGTTTCTATGCTAGAATTCTTATTGATTGATGTCGGTATAGCGCTCATCAGGTTTCAATTCATCGTAATACAACGAGTCAAGCACCGAGAGGTTGATTTCTCCTTGTGGACCCCCTAGCGTAGACATGACTAATCTTTGATCACGAGAGTGGCCTAGATAATCATGGAGACCTTCTAAGCTTTGGAAAAAGTTAGAAACCAATTTCTCAACTCTAAATTTATCTGTCACACCTACATTTATCTTTAGGAAAAAATGTTCATTGCCAATTAGAGTAGATGACACCCTAACCCCCGCTTTTAACATTAAAATTTATACCACTTCATTCGTTTACATTATTTAATTGTTTCGATATTTTAGTTAAGAGTAGTTTTATTCATTCCACCATCAAAAACTCCATCGATTCAGCTAATTAACTGGTGAAAGAGGAATAGACAACTTTAACCTCCTGCGAGACCCATTCGTGAGTACAACGACACCGTGATACTTCTGCGGATTTACACTATATCAAGTTTTTGGCGCCGTTGCCGGGGAGGCGACGGTTGATATTTTTATCTTTTGCCATCCATTAGACTAAATCATTTTTTTAAAAAAAAACACAAAAACCAAAATTTTTTATTTCATTTCATTTATTCACGTTTTAGTTTGTTCTCATTCTTTGTTGAAGCGTCGATTTTTATTATTGTTGAAGCGGTACTAACGTTTGTTTCCGAATAGCCATATTTGTGCATGCACAGGAGGTCCCAAACTCACGACTTAGTACCCATTTGGATCAAGATCTTGACATCACCTTGCGTGAGCTAAGAAGGCAAATTCAGGGAAAGACGAGCTCACTTCACAATGGCCGACAACAACAATGATCTTTGCCCAAACCTCTTAAGGATTATGCCTCTCCCAACGCCGCTAGGGTTACAATCTAGCATAGCTCGACCCGATGTCGCCGCCAATAACTTTGAGCTTAGACCATCCCTTCTTTCCATGGTCCAACAAAACCAATTCGTGGACTTCCAACCGAGGACCCCAACCTCCATATTCGTGTATTTCTCGAATCTTGTGATACTCTAAAGATTAATGGGGCCACCACCGATGCAATCCGCCTTCGACTTTTTCCTTTTTCATTGAGAGATAAAGCAAGAGCTTGGCTCCATTCACTTGGCGCGCTCTATCACCACTTGGGCTCAACTTTCACAAGCCTTTCTATCCAAATATTTCCCACCTTCTAAAACAGCCCAACTCAGGACACCAAATCACAACCTTTGCTCGGCGGGTGGGGAGTCCTTATATGAGGCTTGGGAAAGGTTCAAGGAGTCTGCCCGCCTTTGCCCACACCACGGCTAGAGAAGTGGTTGATCGTGCATACCTTCTACACAATGGGGCTGACCTCTGACTCTAGAAATTCCATAGATGCATTTGCAGAGGGGCTTTGATGAATAAAGGCCTTGATGAGGCCTACGAGCTTATCGAGAACATGGCTCTCAACCACTACCCGGTGGGCCAACGAAGGCTAAACACACCCAAGAAGGGAGGTAAGTACGACGTTGATGTATTATCTCTTTTAGCTAATAAAGTTGATGTATTAGCACAAAAATTCGATCAATTGCATACCTCCTCTTCTCATGTTACTCCTAATGCTTCCATGTTTTGTGAGCTTTGCGGTATGCAGGGTCATCCAACAAATGAGTGCAAGCTAGCTCTACCGATCATACCTAACTCATCGATGGGGCAGGTAAATGCATACCAAGGTATGAATCCTCGACTTCTTGGCAATCCGTACTCTAATACATATAACACGGGTTGGGGGAATCATCCCAATTTCTCTTGGAAAAATCCCAATGCTCCTCCACAATCCTACAATCCTCTGAGTTTCCAGCCTAGACCTAACCAACCACAACCACCACCGCAAAAGTCCAACTTGGAGAGTTTGATGGAAAATTTTATTGCCACACAGTCTAAGACAAATGAGACCGTCCATAACTCCATCCAACAGTTGAACACAAAAATTGACTCCCTAGCCACCCATAACAAAATGCTAGAAAATCAGTTGGCCCAACTAGCTAGCTCAACCACTAGGAATCCCGGTACTTTACCAAGTCAACCTCTAAACCCTAGAGACCAATGCAACGCTATCATATTAAGGAGTGGAAGAGAGCTAGATGAGCCTAAGAGGAGTAATGAGAAGGTAAAGAATAAAGTAAATGAGGAGGAGAGTGAATCAAGGACCCCCGATACAGGAATTGAAGGTGTGAAGGAAAAGCATGAGGGAGAGCCTAGTGAGAGTAAGGAAGAAAAAGGAAAAGGCTTGAACGACAACATCACTCCCACCACCTACAAGCCGAGACTACCCTATCCACAAAGATTTGCTAAGACCAAGCTAGATCAGCAATTTGGTAAGTTCCTTGAAATCTTGAAAAAACTCCATGTCAATATCCCTTTTTCTGATCTAATGACGCAAATGCCGTCTTATGCAAAATTTTTAAAAGACATTCTGACTAAGAAACGGAATCTTGATGAGGTGGAGACCGTTGCTCTCACAGAAGAGTGCAGGGTTCTCATTCAAAATAAGTCTCCTCCCAAACTCACAGACTCGGAAGTTTTTCAATTCCTGCACCATAGGCCAAATGACAATTGAAAAAGCCTTGTGTGACCTAGGTGCCAAGTTAGCGTTATGCCCCTCTCTATCGACCCAAAAGCTCAACATGGGGAATTGAAAAACACCCATATGACACTCCAAATGGCTGACCGTTCACTTAAGTACCCTGTAGGAATTCTCGAGGATGTGCCTGTTAGAGTAGGGAAATTCTTCATCCCTGTGGACTTCGTAGTCTTAGAAATGGATGAAGATTCTCAAATACCCATCATACTCGGGAGACCATTCTTAGCCACCGCAGGGGCGATCATAGATGTTAAGAACGGTAAACTAAGTCTAAGTGTAGGGGAGGATAAGGTCGAGTTTATGCTAACCAATGTTTTAAAAAATCCTATGCTCGAAAATTCTTGTTTCTTGATTGATGCAGTAGAAGGTATATCCAGGGAACATTTCCCCAGGGACCTCACTTACGCTTGTGCTGAGGAAGTAGACGAAGAGAACCCTTGCAGTACTCTCGAGGACAGTTTGGTTTAGTAAGGCCAATGATTCGACTCTTGGCCATGAGGTACAAAAGCTTGACTTGAAACCCCTACCTCCTTCCTTGAAATATGCATTTCTAGACGAAGGTGGGTTATGTCCTGTAATTGTCAATGCTATGCTTGATGATGAGCAACTCTCTAAGTTGCTCCATATTTTGAAAAAGCACAAAAAAGCTATTGAATACAGTATTGATGTTCTTACGGGCATAAATCCTGACCCTTGTATGCATCGTGTTACACTAGCAGAGGTTTACAAAGACCACACTAAGCAATGGCATGACAAGTGCATCCCCCACCGAGAGGTCCACGAAGTAGTCAAGGTTTTTCCCTATAAAGTCCTTGTGTGTCGTGAAAATGGTGATAGTTTCAAGGCAAATGGCCAACGACTTAAGCTCTACTTCAATGGAAAACACGCAGGTACGTCTGAGACTGTTCTCTTATATGATATTCTCCCGAGGAGGGAAACCTGATCATTAATAGTAGCATGGTCGTGCGGGACATTAAACCAGCGCTTCTCGGGAGGCAACCCGTGTTTTTCCATTTATTTTCCATAGTTTTATTTTTGTCTTTTGCTTTTATGTCTTTTCACATCCTCCACATTGAGGACAATGCTCAGTCTAAACTTGGGAGATGTGGTAGTTTCTATAGTATATTCATTTTAGGTTAATTATGTTTAGGGCATTTTTACGTGGTAGATGTTTTACTTTTAACATGGTGTTTCTTGCTTTCTAGTGTTGTGTTTCTCTCTTTTGCGTTAGTTCCTTTCATATTCATTTCTCTAAAAAAACAAAAAAAAAAAAAAAAAATTGGGCAGACAACTGCACGGCCCCTTGTGCCATTCTGCATGGGCTGTGCAGAACATGCCAACATGCCACACCCTTATCCTTGCATTGCATTCATCCTAGCATCCTCTTTTAGACCCCATGGAACAATATACCAACGATTTGAAATGTTTTGGGTCTTGTGCTTGATATATGAAGTTTGTGAACGTGGAGAAATTTTTCATTATGCCAAGGAGTTCTTGTTTGTGCACGCACTAGTTAAGTCGAATGTGCATCATTTTGAATCTTGAGCAATGGTAGGCATAACCCTTAAGTGAATTTTGAGCCTTTGTGGCCGACATCATGTTACCGATCCTTCACTTCCTTTCCTGAGTGTGTTCTCTACTTATTGTTACCCTCTAGAACTTGCTTGCGTTCTTTGTCGAGGCTACATTGATGCATATGCATTCGTGAACATGATAGAGGCATTCATTTGAAAACTTGACCATATAGCCAAATAGCCAAATAGCCACCCATCCATAATTAAAGTATTTGATAGCCCCATTGAGCCTATAAGCTTGTTTTCTTTGTCTTACCCACATAATAACCCCATATCCTTTGCTACCCCTTTAACCTAGAAGCGGTGTGAGGCATCGTGAGTCATGATCGAATATGTGGATAGTTAAGAGTTCTTCCCCCTTTTTGAGAATTGTTTGAGCTTTCTCTCTTTCCCTCCATCGTACTCTTTATTTATTTCTACCAAAAACAAAAAAAAAAAGAGGAAAGAAAAAGAAAAAAAGAAAAGAAAAAAAAAAACAAAACAAAAAGGGGAAAACAAAAAAAAAAAAGGGAGAAAAAAACGAAAAAAATGGGCAAGAATGCATGGCTTCTCATTGAGGGAAGAGAGAAGTTTTTGTTGTAATGAGAAGGGAAAACTCTTTACTTTGATGCATTGAGTTTGTTTTCACTTGAGTTACGTGGACTTTGATTTGGTTTGTTGATTTATGCTTCACCGTTCTCTTCTTTGAGCACCACATATCCCATAAATTTCCACACCTATTACCTTAGCCCCATTACAACCCGGAAAAAGACCTCTTGATTCATGATGCATTTGTGTCGCCCAATAGTGGAGATTGAGAACTCTTGCAAGCCTATGGTAGGGAACGATAATAGATCGAACCTGAGCGAACAATACCTATACCAAACACATGAGAGACTGAGCGAAAATGATAACTTTTGGTGAGGGTCTATTTCGTTGCTCTCGATTCAACGTGCATGCATTGAACACTAAACTTTTGATGTGCACAGGTGAGTTCTTCTTTGTGTGGTGGAGATTTGATGCGCTAACATTCTCCCATTGACAACGGCAGATCAACTTGTTGACTTTGGAACCTATTTTTAAATGTGTTCTTGTGGGGTAGTGAGAAATGTTTGTGATGCTGCGTGTATCGGATGTTGTTTTGTTTCAACGATGTTCCTACAAGCCCGTTCTGATTGACTCTTGCTCCCTTGAGGTCCTTAGCTCGATAGTCGGATTTCTTGAGACCAATTTTCATTTATGCTTTTTGATAAGTTTGCTTGAGGATAAGCAAAGTTCTAAGCTTGGGGGAATTTGATATGCGTGACTTTTATATGCTTTTAACCCCCGTTTTGTCCCCAATTTTAGATTGAATAGAGCTCGTCTGCATGCTTTTGTGTGAATTTTTGCTATTTGAGCAGGTATTGCTTTTCTTCTCTTTGTTTGTGATGTGTAGGTATTTTAGGGCTAAAAGTTGATGAACCACCGCCCGATGAGGAGATCCAAGATACAAGAGCTTGGGACGAAGAAAATAGAAGCGAAAAGTCGCATTTGGACCAGCGTAAAAATGGGCTAAATCAGTCACCACGCGGCCCCCTGGCGAGTTCACACGGGCCTGTAATCGCAGCTGCGGCTCGTGTGGCGGGATTTTCTGCATCTTGGCGTATTTTAGGGTTTCCTAGTCATTGGAGCCCATATAAAAAAGGCCCCCAAGGCCAATATGTGACGGCCAGGCTTATTTTATGATAGTTTTACCTAGTTTTATGATTCTCTTCTCTTCCTACATCAAAAAAATATCAAGTTTTAGATTAGATTACAAGTCGCTCTGGATTATTGTTCAAGTATTGAAGATTTCTACTTCTCCATCATCTCAAGCTACCTTGGATTGATCTTTACAATTGGTATTTCTTACTTTATTTGTTTAAATTCATCCAATTAGGTTTTTATTTATTTCTACATGAGTTATTGTGGATTCGTTTATTTAATTGCATCAACTACTACTATGGAAGAGTAATTCCCTTTTGGGGATTAGGGTTCATCTACCCTAATTGCAATGAACACATGATTAGAATGGGTTGTTAGTGTGGTTAATTAATCTAGGGTTTCTATGCTAGAATTCTTATTGATTGATGTCGGTATAGCGCTCATCCGGTTTCAATTCATCGTAATACAACGAGTCAAGCACCGAGAGGTTGATTTCTCCTTGTGGACCCCCTAGCGTAGACATGACTAATCTTTGATCACGAGAGTGGCCTAGATAATCATGGAGACCTTCTAAGCTTTGGAAAAAGTTAGAAACCAATTTCTCAACTCTAAATTTATCTGTCACACCTACATTTATCTTTAGGGAAAAAATGTTCATTGCCAATTAGAGTAGATGACACCCTAACCCCCGCTTTTAACATTAAAATTTATACCACTTCATTCGTTTACATTATTTAATTGTTTCGATATTTTAGTTAAGAGTAGTTTTATTCATTCCACCATCAAAAACTCCATCGATTCAGCTAATTAACTGGTGAAAGAGGAATAGACAACTTTAACCTCCCTGTGAGACGACCCGTGAGTACAACGACACCGTATACTTGCGGATTTACACTATATCAGCTGCATTGAGTTTGCGGTAGTCAATGCAAACTCTCCACCCTGTAACTGTGCGAATTGGGATGAGCTCATTATTCTCATTTTTCTCCACCGTAATACCCCATTTCTTCTGCACAACTTGCACTGGGCTCACCCAAGCACTGTCTGAGATCGGGTAGATAATCCCTGCGTCGAGGAGCTTCAGCACTTCTTTTCTCACCACTTCTTTCATGTTCGGGTTCAAACGGCGTTGACCATCAACTGTAGGCTTATAATTGTCTTCCATTAGGATCTTATGCATACAAATGGTGGGGCTGATTCCCTTAATGTCTGCGACAGTCCACCCGATGTCTGCTTTTTGCTCTCTAAGTACTCGTAGTAATTTTGTCTTCTTCAAGCTGACTTAGAGAGGTAGAAATGATAACTGGCAGCGTAGATGAATCTCCCAGATAAGCGTACCGCAGTTGTGTTGGTAATGGCTTGAGCTCTAGCGTCGACGACTGCTCGATAGATGGTGGCTGCGGTGGAGGTCCAACTCCTAAACTCTCACGGCGAAATCGATGTTTATACAGTTCTTGTGCTTCCAAGTACTTCTTGCATTCTTCAATCTCTTCCCTGCTGAGAGAGTTTATTGAATTGGAATGGACAAGAGATGCCTCCAAAGGATCTATAGGATAATCCAGCTGAAATTTGCCACGAACTGCTTGATCAACCTCATCCACCATAAAGCATGAATCTGATTGAGTTGGGTACTTAATAGCCCGTAATACATTAAAGGTGATGTGTTCATCATTCACCCGAAGACGAAGTTGTCCTTTTGCCACATCAATAATCGCCCCTCCAGTTGCTAGGAACGGCCGGCCCAGGATAAGTGGCATATTCCCATCTTCCTCCATGTCAAGTACAACAAAATCTGCCGGGAAGATGAACTTCTCCACTTTCACTAGAATATCTTTAATAATTCCCCTCGGGTGCTTGATAGAGCGATCTGCAAGTTGTAAGGAGACTGAAGTTGGTTTCGGTTCTCCCAAACCTAACTTCCTGCAAACGGAAAGGGCATTAAATTGATGCTTGCACCTAAATCACACAAAGCTTTATCAAAATATGAATCTCCAATAGTGCAAGGTATAGTAAAACTCCATGGATCTTTTAGTTTGGGTGGGAGCTTATTCTGGAGGATAACACTGCACTCTTCTGTTAGCATCACCGTCTCATTTTCTTCAAGCTTCCTTTTATTTGACAAAATCTCCTTCATAAACTTTGCGTAGCTAGGCATTTGAGCTAAAGCCTCCGCAAATGGGATGTTGATATGCAGTTTCTTAAAAACTTCCAGAAATCGGGCGAACTGCTTATCCAACTTATGCTTTTGAAGCCTTTGTGGAAACGGTATAGGAGGCACATAAGGTTTTAATGGTACTGCTGTCCTTTCCAAAGAGTCACCCCCATTTTCTTCGACTTGTGACTCAGCTGGCACCTTTTGATCTTCATTTGGCTCAACCTCCTCAATTACCTTATTTTCTTGTTCCTTTAAAGGCCTTTTGATATGAATTTCAGGAAGCTGGACCCCACTCCTAGTAGTGATAGCTTGTACTTGTTCTCTGGGGTTCACTTCATTATTGCTGGGTAAAGTACATTGTGGTCAGCCCGAGATAGTGCTAGCCAGTTGCCCAACTTGCGTTTCCAGATTACGCATAGAAGCTTGCTGATTCTGGAGTGCAGTATCGGTTTTCTTCATAAATTGATCAGTGCGATCCATATATTTCTTAGTTCTCTCCATAAATCTACCCAAAGCTTCTTCAATTGAGCTTTTCTTCTCCGGTTGCTGGTAAGGAGGTCCTTGGAATCCTCCATTATTCTGATTGTCTCGCCACCCAAATTTTGGATGATTACGCCAACCTTGGTTATAAGTGTTGCTAAATGGGTTGCCCGGTTGCCGTTGACCTCCTTGAATATAGTCAACTTGAGCAGTGCGGTGAGCGATAATAGGGCACTCATTGGTGCTATGGTTAGCTCCACACTCCTCGCATGTGGGTGGTGTAGGTGCTTTTGAGTTACCTATCTTTACTATACTCTCCACCCTGTGAGCTAATGCATCAATTTTTGCGGTCAGAGCCGTGAAATTGTCGACTTCATATATTCCAGATGCTCTGCCATGATTTCTTCTATCAGACGCCCACATCGCCGTACTGTTTGCAATCCTTTCGAATAGCTCAAGTGCTTCAGCGATTGTTTTGGTACGAAGCGATCCATTTGACGACGAATCTACCAAACTCTTACATGAAGGAAGTAGCCCTGCATAAAAATACTGTACTTGTTGTCCATTGCTGATCCCATGATGCGGGCACTTCCTTAGCAAGCCTTTAAACCTCTGCCAAGTTTCGTCAAACGACTCCGAGTCATGTTGTTGAAAAATAGATATCTCGTGCTTCAACTTGGCAATCTTGACCGGCGGGAAGAACTTGGTGCAGAACTTTTGAGCGAGGTCGTTCCATGTGGTGATGCTCGCAATAGGTTGAGAATCCAGCCATTCGAGGGCTCTATCGCGCAAAGTACGAGGGAACAACCTTAGTCTAATCCCGTCATCTGAGATGCCCTGATATTTGAAGTGTTCACACATCTCTAAGAATTGAGAGACATGTGTATGAGGGTTCTCATCTGGCAATCCATAAAATTGGTGCCCATTCTGGAAGAGATGGATCACATCTGTCTTAAGCTGAAAATTGTTCTGCCCAAATGGAGGGTACACTATACTAGATTGGCTTTGGATTATCTGTGGCGTCATAAAATCCCCAACTAGCATGTTATCCTCGTCCACGGCCTCTTGGATACGGGCTTCACCATTGTTGATACGTGGAATTTCATTATTAGCTGCCATCGCTTTCTTGCTTTGTTTTTTTGTTTTTTCTTTTTCTCTAGCTTCTCTACGCCTTTGATGAAAGGTGCGCTCGATCTCGGGGTCAAATTCGAGAGGTTGACCGAGTCGTGCACTTCGCATAAACCTGAGAGAGAACGAGAGAAATTGTGAACGAAAAATGCAATAAAATTCAATAAAAGCAAATAAAATTCGAATTAATGCTAGCTAATCTAAACGGTAAAACAAATACAGTCCCCGGCAACGGCGCCAAAAACTTGTTGCGATCAATCCACACCGCAAGTGTACGGATCGTATAAGTAATAAAGTGGACTTTTAAAGTCCGGATGTCGTACCCACGAGGACTGATTTATTCCCACGCTCACTTTTAACTAGCCTTAACCGAAATGAATAAGTTGATGTCACTTAATTTCTAATCTTGCGAAAATTAAATTATTACATTAAATTGCTAAATCTAAAATTAAAATTAAGAATTAAATTGGAACAAATTAAAAGAATAATTTTTTATGGTTTTAAATCAAATATGGGAAAACTAGCATTAAGGTTTCGAATCCACTTTTCATTTAGTTATCCTCCGGATTATCAATTTGACAATGAAAGTTAGTTTTGACGATTCAATTCACAAAATTTATTGAATAATCTTTCTCAAGTAGAATTCAACCTATTTATATGACGTGTTAACTATATCTCTATGATAACAACGCCATACAAATGCATTACAATGCAAGAATTGCGTAAAAACATCGCACAAAGCATAGAGGTATTCTCATCCCCTATCGGACTTTGTGGTTTTCAACAACAGTCTAATCTATTCACGATTTCTCAATACAATAAATAGATCACAGATCAACTTTGGCCACAAGTTATAAAAGAAAGTATAATTATATTGAAAACTCAAAACCGAACATTCATCTTAGTATAAGAATCAACAAAACATCAAATTAACAATCCGGATTCAAACCAAAATCAAAGTTTCATCTCTACCCTAATACTATGAAAAGTTTAGCCTAACATGCTGTAAAAACTAGAAGAAAAACGGAAAGAGAAAGCCATCACCGAATTAAAGTTGTGTTCTTGAGCTTGGATCTTCAATTATGGCTTTTTTCTCCAACTTTCTCCTAGATGATTGCTCCAACTTTCGTTCCTCTTTGTTCTCTCCTGTTCTCCCCCGAAATTAGGTCGAGTTCGTGTTTTAAAATAAACCAAAAAGCCCAAGAATTCGTGTCCAATTCGTTTTGGAAAGTTTTTCTAGAATTCTGCCTGACATAACCATGCGATCGCGCACGCGATCGCATGGTGTAAATTTTGCACATGCATGCGGTCGCACATGCGACCGCATGGCTGTACAGATTTTAACTTTTGCTCGATTTCGTTTTGGTCCTCACAGTTTAATTGCGGGGCAAGTCCTGAACTTTCAACTTCTATCAATTGAGTCCACATACTTTAATTTATCTTCACTTAGGCTTCCATTTGATTTTTCTTCACTTTCCCAACTTTATTTGCTTCAAATTGAGTCTTTCAAAAGCCCACAATTGCAATCTTTCTTCAATTCCCGGTTTCCACTGAAACAGAAACAAATAATATTAAATTAAGCACGAACTTGATACAAAAATAAGGAAAATACATAGTTTAGAAGACCTAAATAAGTGCATAAATTGCACTTATCATGCAGGGCAGTTGTGAACACTCCGGTAAAAAAATTCTTGGGGGCCACATAAGCCCCCACTATCAGGATGGAGTTATGTATAATTCATCTCACCTAACATAGATACTAAAAGAAATAATTAAAAAAAAAGATAATGTGGCGCCCTTCTGGAGCGCCACGTTATCACGAGTACAGCTTCTTCTACGCACTAGTGTGCAGGAGAGCAACCGTACTCCATACAATGTGGCATGCGCATAAATAAGTAGAAAGTATAGAAGAAACTCAAATAAAATATTTAACTCAATGCCTGCATAGTTGCTTGGAGAATATAATTTTACCTCAATAAATAAGTAGAAAATATTAATCCTTCAATTGATATGCTTTTTGGAGCATATTCTTTGTTCTGACATTCCGTTAAAGGGGGTGTTGACTGTAGACTGCTAAGAAAAAACAAATTGCAGAGCACATATATCAGTAGAAAATATTCATCATGCTCTATACTTCCTGGTTAGAGATTTTGATCTGGTGCCCACGTGGCATGTACCCACGCCACGTGGGCACGTCTGGTGACGCCACGTCACCAGACGAAATTTTTTTTTTAATTTTTAAAATTTTTTTTTTTTATCTACGTTAAGTTAGACGAATAATATATAACTCGATTGTGAAATTTCCTTGACCCTCTCTAATTTTTTCCCCACTTGTGGGTACCGTAACGTACCCATAAGTGGGTACCAGATCATTTCTGTCCTTGTTAGGCCTATACCATTTGCAACATTCCAATTGGAACTGGTGGCTTGATAGACCTTTTGAAAGCCTACAGCAGAAGATATTGGCAATCGTAAAAGGGTATATTTTATGCTCAGTCATTTTGCTAGAAGCCTGAATTCGTGTGTAGTAATCAGGAAATAACACAATGATCATAATCCATCAATTTGTACCAATGAATCCCTACCAAATTATTCATCCAGACTTGAAGCTAACATTTTAACATTTTTTTTTCTTTCTTTTTTTTTTTTTTATATATAATTTACAATTAAGCTAAACGTTTTTTTTTTTTGAATGTGTAATTAAGCTAAACATAAGCATCGTAGAAATCTAAAAAGGACACTCGTTCCTACTTATCAAATATTTTCACTCGTGAAAACAAACCTAACTTGGGAATAATTATCATTCAAATCAAAATCATGATGCTAAATGAACTTATAGAAATGCGTTAGACATAATCCACAATAATCCAAAAACAAATTATTCAAAATTCAGCATCAATAAACACTAACGATGCATTTGAACATGTTTGCATATTCCTATAAATACATACTTTCTCTTACTTTTTAAAATTCAGATCCCTCTCAAACATACACTTAGAGCTTGTTTAATAAATTATTTTTCCCTCCCATCATTTTAAACTGCTCATCACATTGATTTGATTGTTTTCATATTTTTCAATACATTTTCTCTGCTTCTTAACATAAACACATAAAGCATATCTTAATATTATAATAAAAGCAGTACCACTTAGGCAAAGTGTATAGGTGGAAGTGCCATGTTTGGTATTAGTTTTTGGGGTTTTTGGGGATTAATTATTTTTCTTCTTGAATTTATGTTACTTTCCTTATTTAATGTTGTTTTTCTTATTTTAATTTTTTATATGCATTTTATCAAATTTATATGCATTCTAATTTCCGAATTAATTTCTAATTTTTTAATTCTTTTATATTTAGTGTTGCATGCATTAATGTCAATGTGATAATAAAAGTTATCACTTACAATACCTATTAAAATTAAGTATGAAAATGAGAATTATCATTTTCTGTCTCCATTTTAATTTTGGCTATTGCATTTTAGTTATTTTATAGACATTTTAATTGTCAAAGTAATTATATAATTGAAGTACCAACTTAGCATAGTGTGACGTTGGCAGCGATAGTCTATTTTAGAAAAAAAAATAGTTTCACATATTTAAAAAGTTAAATAAAAATCCTCTTTTTTTATAACCGCCACTTTAAGGAAAATGAAATAAGCTATACAAAATCAATTCAATATTCAGATTCAATTCGAGCTAAAGGTGGCACAAAATCAATTCAATATTCATAAAATTTATATATGTATATGTAGGTCAATCATAAGATCATTGTTAATCGTATTTTAAATAATTTGAACAGTTATGCATGACTAATAAAACGTGTTATTTAGGTTATTTTTTAGTTCAAATAAGTATATTATTTAAATTTTCTTTCCAAATATTATATTCTTATCTAAAATCATCAATTACGATAATTGATATGACATTTTTTTCTTACAAGATAATATTCCGCACTAAAATTTGTAAACCGTTGTTAAAATCTATAATATGATATGTGTTTCGTTATTTTTGTTATATATTCATAACAATTTATCATTTTATTTTATATAAATATACCATCTTATTCATCCCGTGTAATGCGCGGGGGTCGTACTAGTTATATAATATTACTTGTTCAAAAATGTATTTAATTATTGATACAAGTTAATTATGCAATAAGAATGGAAAGCCAGGTCAATTGAAACGCCACATACGGAAGAATTTTAGGACATTAATAAAGTCATGTATAGGTATAGGCTCAATTATGTCTCACAACAGAAGCCTGGGCGGCTAGACCCGTGCTCATTGGCTGAATCTCTGGTGTACAAAAGATCAACTCGAAGAATCTATGATTGCCAAATATTTAACAATCTAGTTACAATTAACGAGTAACGAGTAAGGGTAAATTCTATCAAGTTAAATATTTTTTTTCTCTCATTATTTTCAACTAATCATTAATTCATTGATTCGATAATTACTTTATATTTTTTAATATTTCATTTCTAATTTTCAATCATACATCGTATATCAAATTTAATCTACACTAACTTTAATCTACAAAGAACACACCCCAAGAAATAAGCAGTCGGGGTATGACCTAGCTAGCTAGTGCGAGCGCTGAATTTGAGCCATGCAATAGGCAGATCTAGTTCGAACTTCGAAAGGTGAGTTTTGAGATATAGCACAAGGAATATGTGAATTTTATGGATTAAAATCCTTCTCCAAGAGCCTAAAAATTGAAGCAGAAAGAGCTTACGATGGAACAAATATCCTCAATGCAAGAGATGCAAATAAACTAAACATTTATAGACATTCAAAAAAAAAAAAAAAGACTAAAAGTAGACTTTAATGTTGATGTAGAATGTTAATGTTTGCACTGAAGAATAATGTCAATAACATTATTTCAAAAGAAAAAAGTAATAATAATAATGTCAATAACATGATCAATATTTAATTAGATGCTTTAAATTGTTAATAAATTATGGCTCATTAGCGCCAGAAAGACCTAATGTTTAAGCTCGCTGCGCACTAAGGACCTATACTTTTTTTTTGGCAATTCAGTACTCAAAATCAACTTTTTTTGCGGCGTAAGGACCTCCGTTACATTTAGCAGTTAAATCCACCCCCATGTGCAAGTCACGTGCAGTCTTTCAAGGTCAAATTGGTCCGAAACTTTGGATATTATTATAATTAAGTCCCAAAGTTTGAAAAATATATAATTTAGTCCCTAAATTTAATTAAGTCTTAAATTATACAATTATTTATTTTTTCCATTGGTGTGTATTTGGTCAGTAATTAATTTGATACTGATTAAATAGTTTTTATTAAAAATTTTCAATACAATAGCATTCCTTCGTATAAATATAACATCACAATTTTCCAAAATTTTCTTTCACATTAGAAACACGCACATTTAATAATAAATATAATTATAATTATTTACATACATAAAATTTTATCAGGATTGATTTGATTAATTTTTTGTATTCGATATATTTTTACACAAATATATTTTACAGATAAAATTTACGTATGTATAATTGTATTATTATTAATTATTATTGTTTAAAATCAAAATGTGCGTGTCTCTAATGCTACAGAAAATTCTCTAATGCTATAGAAAATTTTTGGATTTTTTTTTTGTATTTTTTTAAGACTTAATTAAATTTAGGGACTAAATTATATATTTTTTAAACTTTGGGACTTAATTATAATAATATCCAAAGTTTCGGACCAATTTGACATTGAAAGACCACACGTGACTTGCACATGGGGGTGGATTTAACGGCTAAATATAACGGAGGTCTTTACGCCGCAAAAAAAGTTGAGTTTGAGTACTTAATTGCCAAAAAAAAAGTATAGGCCCTTAGTGCGCAACGAGCTTAGACGTTAGGTCCTTCTGGCGCTAATAAGCCATAAATTACACTAGTTTATGCTTGTTGCAATACTTAGTATCATTTACATTCGAGAAAATGATTGTCTATTTGTAGATGTATTCATTAAATCTTGGTACTACTAAAAAATGACAATATATGTTTTTTTTTTTTGAAAATTCTCTTAGAACATAAGAAAAATGTTTTAGTGTGTTCTTTGGTGAACTTCTATTTTGCTCAATTATTTTTTTATTGAATATTGGTGAGGAATAATTAAATATAATGAGAATAATAAATAGCAATTTGAGATGTATGATTGACCCTGAAGTTTGACTTTAGTTGAGTGGGAAAAATTATTTGTTAAATTAAAAAGTCAAAGCGATCGCAATGTCAAAAAAACATTAACGCTGAGGTAAATATTACTTGAACAAATAAGATGATAAATGGTTAACGAAATACATATTTTTTTCAATCATTTCTTTTACTCTTTGTTCTAAAAGGTTCACTTCGTACTCGCCGAACCCATGCTTAACCTCGAAACTTCACTTTAATTTGGCACTTTGTACGTTTTACGATCTTATACACTTTTACTTCACATACACATTTTTTTTTTTTTGAAATAACTTCACATACACTTAAATCCGTTTAAACAAGAAAATTGACCCCATCGGATGTGAGTGATTACGCAGGATGTTCACCTCTATGTTTCTATAACATTGTGTGTATATATATATATATATTTGAAACGATTGTAATTTTATTCTTAATCACGACGCAATGCAACGCTAGAAAACAATGGCGACCAAGTCACCATATTACAGTAGAAGTCCCGAAATAATGCAGCCGTGGCAAGGGTATGTGCAACCATATTCGCCTCATGCCGAATATATTTGCATGAACCATTACCCACAAGCGCCACCAAGGTCGAGATCTCATCTAACACAGAAAAATAGGGATGACACAGCGTGTAACACGTTAAACTATGTACGACCAGTTGACAATCCGTTTCGACCATCCCGATTGAAAGCTCATGTAGCTGGGCAAACTTCAATCCTTCCAGAACTGCCATACACTCAGCTAATTCAACTGTTGGTCTACCATGCATGACTTTTGAGAGGCATCCAATCACATAACCTTTTTCATCCCGGATAATTGCACCAATACCAAACCGGTCGTCCCCCTCTCGCACCGATGCATCAACATTCAATTTCAAAGTTCCCCTAGCCAGTTTTTGCCATGACGCGCGTGTGCTGTCATTCTGTACTCCTCCCACCAGCAGGCTGCACTGCTGAAAAAAATTAATACGTTCATATATAGCTGCCGTGATTACCTCACCTGTACGTCTAGGAGAGCCGTGGACTGCTCCATTTCGCTCAAACCAAAGAGCCCATGCTGTTACCATAACTTCTATGAGCTGTTCAGCCTGTTCTTCCTTGAAGGAGATCATAATATTGTGGATGATATCTTTCATTGATTCCTCATTCCGGTAGGCTTTTAGTATGTGCCAATGACCCAACATTTTCCAAACTTCCTTCGCCGCCAGACAATTAAATAGGATATGAGCGATTGATTCTGGCTGACTACACACACTGCATTTTATGTCAACTTGTGTACCGCGTGATAGAAGCCATGCATTAGTTGGTAGAGCACCGTGGAAAGCTGTCCACCAGAATAGTCTCAGTTTCGGGGGAAGGCGGATTTGCCATAGCCGATTCCACCAGCCCAAATTCAGCCCCTAACTAGCACCCACATTGTTCGAGTCAATAGCAACCTTGAGTCTGTATCCACTTTTCACTGAGTATACCCCGCTCCGTTCGTAATGCCAAATCCGCTGATCATCTCCCACATCGCCCTTCTGACAAAGCTAAAATTTCAACATCAATAGGCCAAAATACTGCCATAATTTTCGTCCTATCCCAACCGCATGAATGGATTAATAGATCGGAAACTCACATCTCCCAGTCATTATTTTGTGTAAAGGCCTTGCACGAGACCTCTCTTGGCAGGGACGGAGCCCATTCAGGCCCAGTGAGGTCCATTGACCTCACTGGGTTCTGCAGAGATCCATTAAGAAGGGAAAATTGACCTCACTCAAATTTGCAAGCCCAAAAAGTTTTGGCCCAAAAACAAAGCTCGGTCCAAGAACTAGAAAAGGAACCGGCTCAACTCAATCCCTAGTCCCTACACATACCCAGGTAACCCAGCATATCTCATCTCTCGGTTCCGTCTCTACTCTCTGTCTCTCTCCTCTCTGGCGCTTTCTCTCTCTCAGTCTCTCTGTGCGTCTATCGGTCTATGCTCAACGGCAAGTCGGCGGCAAATCGGCAACCGCGGCACCACTCTAAGAAGTTGCAGGCCAACCAGCAATCCGACAAGGCGACAACCGCAGCAGTTCAGCACCACTCTAGCATCTCGGTCTTTGGCTTTTCACTTCAATAATTCAATTCTTCGAAATTCAGAAATTAGAAGTGAGTTAATTCGGTTTTCACTCTTCCCTTTTGGCCTTTTCCTCTTTCTAGATGTAAAATGTTTAATGATTATTGTTTCTAGTAGTATATAGAAAAAGCCCTAATTTTTTATGTGTAATTTAGTAATTAAAGTTAGGGTTAATGATTATTGATTAATTGAATTAATAATTATGTCATTGTTTGATTGTTTCATTGTTTGGAACTTTGTAGTTTGTAGATTGACAATTTGCTAGGCCAACCTTTAATATAGCAGGATAATATAAGGCTTTAGATCATTAGATGGGTCATGGGTGAATTATTAATTATGTAATTATAGAGTTAAGAATATTTCTAGTGGATTAATTATACTAATGCCAACCTCAATTGCAATGGTAAATGCATCGAAGTGAAGCACTAAACGAACCATTATATTGCCTATATGAATTGCCTATTCGGGATTTTAGTGTCAATGTGCCACAGTATGGTGTAACGAGGTGCGAAAAAAATGGAAGGAAGCCTATTCAAGTAATTTTCTTAATGGTTATGTTTGTAAAAATAAAAAAATAGATAGAATGTAGTGTCATAAATAAATTGTGTGGTGCCAATATAATTGGCCTTTTATTTTCTAGCACCCAGCTAGCATTGCACTCTTGGTGCTTGGATTGTTGCAAGCCTTAATTTTTAATTAGTTAATTAGTATTTAGCTAACTAGTTAACTGATAAACAACCCTAATTTATTTTGAATACTTAGTTAATTAGTTTGTAATGTTTATTGTTTAGCAATTAGCAGTGGTTTATTAATGTAAATTGTAATATATATTTCAGATTATGAAGAAAATCGATGGATACTTTAAAAGAAAAAGAGTTGAAGAAAATATTATTGAGGTGAGCACGAATAGAAATTCGGAAAGACGAAATAGAGTTGAAGAAAATGTTATTGAGGTGAGCACGAATAGAGATTCGGAAAGGCCAAATAGAGTTGAAGAAAATGTTGTTGAAGAGACTATGAATAGGGCTTCAGAAAGATCAAATAGAGTTGAAGAAAATAGTGTTGAGGAGAGTGTGAATAGAGAACCGGAAAGTGTATCTGCAATGAGGATGAGCACGAGCTCGAATATGGTTGAACAATTTGAGGCTGTACAACTTCCTTCTGATCCTGGACTTAGAATTCCAATTTGGAAGTATAGCGCTAAAATTAGAGATCAAGTTCGGAGAGCGTATTTGCAAAAAGGTCCCTGTCAACCTATGGATCACGCATTCCCATATCGGTATTATGGCCAAGCAACGGGTAGAAAATTCAACCCCTCTTGGTATGGTACATTTGGTAGTGATTGGTTAGAGTATAGCATATCGGAAGATGCTGCTTATTGTCTTTACTGTTATCTTTTCAAACCAAATAAAGGGAAACAATCAGGAGGGGCTGCTTTTGTCAATGAGGGATTCACCAATTGGAAAAATATCGATAGGTTTAGAGTTCATGTTGGAAAGGTTGATGGTGAGCACAATCAAGCTCGACTAAAGTGTGAGGCATTAATGAATCAAGATCAGCATATTCAAACAATTTTGCAGAAACAATCAAAACAATCGAAGGATGATTATCGCATTCGTCTTAGTGCCTCAATTGATTGTGTTCGACATTTGTTGCAACAAGGGTTAGCTTTTCGGGGTCGTGATGAATCAGAGGGTTCTCTCAATCAAGGTAACTTCCTTGCACAACTGAAATTTTTGGCTAATCATAACGATGTTATTAAAGGTGTAACGTTGGAAAATGCTCCTAAGAACAACAAATTGACATCACCTGACATTCAAAAGGATATAGTTAGTGCTTGTGCAACTGAAACAATAAATGTTATCATGAAAGATGTTGGTGAATCATTGTTTTCTATTCTAGTTGATGAATCTCGTGACGTCTCAATGAAGGAGCAAATGTCTGTTGTTTTGCGCTATGTAAATGATAGTGGACATGTAATTGAGCGTTTTATAGGGATTGAACATGTTAGTAGTACTACGGCACTCTCACTCAAGGCTGCTATTGATAAGATGTTTTCTAAACACAACTTGAGCATCTCTAGACTGAGAGGACAAGGTTATGATGGGGCTAGTAATATGCAAGGAAAATTCAATGGTTTAAAAGCACTAATTTTAAATGAGAACCCATGTGCTTATTACATACATTGTTTTGCTCATCAACTTCAACTAGCTCTTGTAGCTGTGGCAAAGAAGAGTATTCCAGTTGCTGAATTTTTTCGTGTTGTTACTAATGTGGTAAATGTTGTTGGAGGATCTTGTAAACGTAGTGATCACCTTCGAGAAAAACAATCGGATTTTATTGTTGAAGCATTGGAAAGTGGTGCAATTGCAAGTGGAAGGGGGCTTAATCAAGAAACTAGTCTTAGGCGTGCCGGGGATACACGTTGGGGTTCACATTATAATTCCTTAATTAGCTTACTTTCTATGTTCTCTGCTATGGGTGATGTACTTGAAATGATTTATGAAGATGCTGATTCTTCTTCAGATCAGAGATTGGAGGCATTTAATTTGTTGCATTGGACACATTCTTTTGATTTTGTGTTCAACTTACATATGATGAAAATTATATTGGGAATTTCAAATGAGTTGTCACGGGCATTACAGTTGAAAGATCAAGATATTGTGAATGCAATGGATTTGGTGAGAGTTTGCAAGCAAAGACTCCAAGTGTTGAGAGACGATGGGTGGGATTCGTTTTTGGAAGATGTTTGTAATTTCTGTCAGAAGTATTACATCGATGTTGTCAAGATGGATGATATGTATATGCGTAGTGATATTCGTGGTCGTCCTCAACGTAATCCACCGAAGTTGACGAATTTGCATCACTATCGTGTGGATTTATTTTATGCTGTGATCGATTTGCAACTATTGGAGTTAAATGATCGTTTCTCGGAGGTAAGTACAGAGTTATTACTTTGCATAGCTTGTTTGTCTCCACGAGATGCATTTTCTTCTTTTGACAAGAAAAGATTGATTCAACTTGCTGAGTTTTATCCACAAGATTTTTCACGACCAGATATCCTTATGCTTCAAGATCAGCTTGATACTTATATTTTTGATATGCGCTCCAACGTTGCATTTAAAGAGTTGAATGGACTTAGTGATCTTTCAAAGAAGTTAGTTGAGACAAGGAAAAATAAAATATTTCCTTTGGTTTTTAAGCTTTTGACTTTGGCATTGATTCTACCGGTTGCCACTGCTTCGGTGGAAAGAGTGTTTTCTGCGATGAATTTCGTCAAGGATGATTTGCGCAATCGAATGGGTGATGAATGGTTGAATGACAGCTTAATTGTTTATATAGAGAAAGAGATATTTTCAAGAATTGATAACTTGAAATCGTTGTCAAAGCGGTTTGAAAATATAACCCGTAGAAACAATCAGAATGCACGATATTTGTTCAGTTTTGTTATTAAAGACATTTAATTTTATGTCTCTAATTATTTATGCCCTCACTGAATTGAAATCCTGGCTCCGCCCCTGATTGTAATTACACTTATAGAAACAAAAATGGTTTAGTAATATACCTAAATAGACTTGTTTTTTGCAATCCCTGCCAACAGACACAAAACTTAATTAAGATCATGATGGACAAGGACCATAAATCTAGTAATCGGGAAAAAAAGTGAATATGAAATTGTAAAATCAGAAATCGCATCTTCAAAATCACCATCGCCATATATATTAATCGAATTAGAAGAGCGTAAATGATTGCGTGCTCAAACCTCTGACTACAACCAGTCAAAATCTCGTCCTCAAAGTTGATGAAACTAGGATTAGGCTCTTGGAAGGATATGGCAGTGGAGCGATTACACGTGTCGATTTGGGATTGATATGGGTTGATTTGGGGGATCTAGAAGATATGGATCGATTATAATAACGTAATTGAAATTGAATCCAATTAATTAAGTGCTAAGATTTGGTCAAAATTAATTAATTGATCTGTATCTATCGATCTATATCTATACTATATTAAAAAGTGGGAATGTGTGAAAATCTTTTGATTTCCAATAAAATCCCCACTTATAATTTATTTAGTCCATTTTACCCTTATTAAAAGAATATTTAAATAAGTAATTATGAGCGACTCTTCATATTACATTGATACAATTAAACTATAAATATTCTAATCTAATGTGATTTTATTCAATATATATGAACTTTTGCATAAAATTAAAAAAAGTGTAATTATATGACAATCCATTATTTTCGACTTATAATTGTGACAACATTTCTTAATCCGATAACTTAAAAAATGCATTTGTATAACAAAGTTTTGAGTGGATTTTCAAATTAGTTTAATTCAATTAAACATGAATATATATATATATATATATATATATATATATATATATATATATATTGTACGTTTATTCAATGCATGTAACTTAAAAACATATATTGTATATTTTTTTCTATCAAATCTTTTACAATTTTCTAATTAAGATATCGTGTTTTCATAATTTTAATATTTGATTGATATCATATTTAATCGATTCAAATATATGTAACTAATCTTATTATTATTATTATTATTATTATTTTTGAATTAGATGTTTGGAGTAATTTAGGCCTTATTCTATATACCAACAACCTTTATCAATTTTTTTTCTCATCATTTTCAACCATTCATTCAATTATTTAATATATTTCCTCCAAATTTTAACGACACAATCAACACGGACACCGAGTAACTCCTCTAAAGAACAAGGCCTTAATAGAAAAGTGAGGTATTAATATTTCTACTAAGAGAATAAAATTATAAAAAGTGTCAATTAGCTTAGACATATGAGTTACTGATATTATATTGGCTAAATTTTATATATTTTGGAAAAAAAAAACTAGAGTTGTAACTTGAAAATTTATTACTCAAAAACTTATTTAATTTATATGAAAAAGTACTATATCGCTATAATTTATAAAAGGTTTATTCATAATATATTTTTACCAATTTCAATTTATTTTTAACAATCTCAATTTACTTCAATTATTTTCATAAAGAATGTTAATACTTTTTTTTTTTATGTCTTTCATTCATTTCATATAACGTGCGAAGCACGTTTTTATAACTAGTATAAATAAAATGAGCAGATTTTCTTCTCAACCTTGTATGTTTCAGAATTAAAAAAATATTATTTTATTCTTAATTCGATTTTAATTTTTAATTTTTAATTTTTAATTAATCAATTGATTAATTTTGACCAAATCTCAGTGCTCAATTGAAAAATTAATTAAAATTAAAATAATATTTTTTAAATTCTGAAATATGCAAGTTTAAACAGAAAAATCTGCTTACTTTATTTATTTATAGATATAGATAGATATAGATATATAGATTTCCAGTGAAAACATTTATAATTAAGAAACATGTGCCAGTCTTCCACGTTTCACTTCGTAATTGGTTCATATATCATAACATTTCCGACGAGCAATATATTTATTTTTTCTTTTTTTGAATAATAACACGCAATTTTTTATACGTGTTTGAAACTTTTTTATTGTATTTCAACTACTTATTATTGAGTTGTTGTAAATTTGTAGTCTCAAATACGTCCAAACGAGTTTGTGATATTTCAAGTCAACTTTAGCTTTTAACACAACTTCATAATTTTCCTAAGCTTATCTTATTAAAAAAAGGGGAATGTTTTTCAATCAAAGACGTAATCAATTATCAATCTCCCAATTCGTTTGATACTAACACACCATATAAAACCCCCAATAAAAGCTAGGGTTTGTTAAAAATAAATCCAATTAATTTCTCAATAAGAGTCCCACTCCTATGGACTCGGCCTTGCCGCCGTTGATGGAGGAATTATGTGTATGGTTGAGCATTGCCAACATTTGTTACTAGAACTTTGGGGACAACGTTCATTTTAAGGGGATAGGAATGCCCTAGTATGGGCAACTGGGAAGCCCTGCACATTTGGGACACTTGGGTTTTAATTGAAATGACCATTTGGAGGAGGTCGAAAATGGAATGTCTCTTGCTCCATCCTTCGTCTTCTCTCCTTCGTGATCGCTGTTCTCTCAAATCTTTCCCCTCTCTGGTCCCCTTCACTCCCCCCATTTCTGATCTAAGTCTCATCTGCCCCTCCTTTCTTCCCCTCTATTTCTATATTCTGTATCCGTTATCAAATTCGGTATTTCATATCGTTGTACTCTCCAATCATTAATGAAATACTATGGATATTTGTTGTTTGTTGTTGGATTAATTTACCGTGATTGAGTTTAATTTTCCAAATTTTCTTCTACAACTTGTATGTTTCAGAATTAAAAAAAAATATTATTTTATTCTTAATTCGATTTTAATTTTTAATTGTTAACTCTTAATTAATCAATTAATTAATATTGACCAAATCTCAGCGCTCAATTGAGAAATTAATTAAATTTAAAATAATATTTTTTAAATTCTGAAATATGCAAGTTTAAGCGGAAAAATCTGCTTACTTTATTTATATATAGATAAAGATAGATATATATATATATATTTCCAGTGAAAACATTTATAATTAAGGAACATATGCCAGTTTTCCACGACTCACTTCGTAATTGATTCACATATCATAACATTTATGACGAGCAATATATTTATTTTTTATTTTTTTGAATGATAACACGCAATTTTTTATACGTCTTTGAGACTTTTTTGTTGTATTTCAACTACTTATTATTGAGTTGTTGTAAATTTGTAGTCTCAAACGCGTCCAAACGAGTTTGTGATATTTCAAGTCAACTTTAGTTTTTAACATGAGTTCATGATTTTCCTAAGCTTATCTTATTAAAAAGGGGGACTTTTTTCAATCCGAGACGTAATCAATTCTCAGTCTCCCAACTCATTTGATCCTAATACACCATATAAAAACCCCACAATAAAGGCTAGGGTTTGTCAAAAATAAATCCAATTAATTTATCAGTCAGAGTATAACTCCTATGGACTCGTCCTCACCATCGTCGATGGAGGAACTTTGCCTAAATGACGCTATTCCGGAGATTCAATTCTCCCAGCGATTCCCTATCCAGTATATCCTCTCCAATGAAATACTACGGATATTTGTTGTTTGTTGTTGGATTAATTTACATTGATTGAGTTTAATTTTCCAGATTTTCTTCTCCAACTTGTATGTTTCAAAATTCAAAAAATATTATTTTATTCTTAATTCGATTTTAATTTTTAATTGTTAATTCTTAATTAATCAATTAATTAATTTTGACCAAATCTCAGCGCTCAATTGAGAAATTAATTAAAACTAAAATAATATTTTTTAAATTCTGAAATATGCAAGTTTAAGTGGAAAAATCTGCTTAGTTTATTTATATATAGATATAGATAGATATAGATATATAGATTTCCAGTGAAAACATTTATAATTAAGGAACATATGCCAGTCTTCCACGTTTTCATATATCATAACATTTCTGACAAGCAATATATTTATTTTTTCTTTTTTGGAATGATAACACGCAATTTTCTATACGTCTCTGAAACTTTTTTGTTGTATTTCAACAACTTATTATTGAGTTATTGTAAATTTGTAGTCTCAAACACGTCCAAACGAGTTTGTGATATTTCAAGTCAACTTTAGTTTTTAACACGAGTTCACGATTTTCCTAAGCTTATCTTATTAAAAAGGGGGACTTTTTTGAATCCGAGACGTAATCAATTCTCAATCTCCCACCTCATTTGATCCTAACGCGCCATATAAAAACCCCACAATAAAGGCCAGTGTTTGTCAAAAATAAATCCAATTAATTTCTCAGTCAGTGTCCAACTCCTATGGACTCGGCCTCGCCGTCGTCGATGGAGGAACTTTCCCTGAACGACGCCATTTCGGAGGTCCAATTCCCCCAGCGAGTCCCTATCCCGTCTATCCTCTCCAATGAAATACTATGGATATTTGTTGTTTGTTGTTGGATTAATTTACATTCATTGAGTTCAATTTTCCAGATTTTCATCCCCAACTTGTATGTTTCAGAATTCAATAGATATTATTTTATTCTTAATTCGATTTTAATTTTTAATTGTTAATTATTAATTAATCAATTAATTAATTTTGACCAAATCTCAGCGCTCAATTGAGAAATTAATTAAAACTAAAATAATATTTTTTAAATTATGAAATATGCAAGTTTAAGCCGAAAAAACTGGTCACTTTATTTATATATAGATATAGATAGATATAGATATATAGATTTCCAGTGAAAACATTTACAATTAAGGAACATATGCCAGTCTTCCACATTTAATTTCGTAACTGGTTCATATATCATAACATTTCTGACGAGCAATATATTTATTTTTTCTTTTTTTTGAATGATACCACGCAATTTTTTATACGTCTTCGAAACCTTTTTGTTGAATTTCAACTACTTATCATTCAGTTGTTGTAAATTTGTAGCCTCAAACACGTCCAAACAAGTTTTTGATATTTCAAGTCAACTTTAGCTTTTAACACGAGTTCATGATTTTCCTAAGCTTATCGTATTAAAAAAGGGGAATTTTTTCAATCCGAGACGCTACCAATTCTCAGTCTCCCAATTTATTTGATACTAACGCACCAAATAAAACCCCCCCAATAAACGCTCGGGTTTGTAAAAAATAAATCCAAATAATTTCTCAGTTAGAGTATAACTCCTATGGGCCAGTCCTCGCCACCGTCGATGGATGAACTTTCCCTGAACGACGTCATTCCGGAGGTCCAATTCCCCCAGGCGAGTCCCTATCCAGTCTATCCTCTCCAATGAAATACTATGGATATTTGTTGTTTGTTGTTGGATTAATTTACATTGATTGAGTTTTATTTTCTAGATTTTCTTTTCAAACTCGTATGTTTAAGAATTCAAAAAATATTATTTTATTCTTAATCGGATTTTAATTTTTACTTTTTAATTCTTAATCAATCAATTAATTAGTTTTGACCAAATCTCAGCGTTCAATTGAGAAATTAATTAAAATAAAAATAATATTTTTAAATTTTGAAATATGCAACTTTAAGAGGAAAAACTGCTCACTTTATTTATATATAGATATAGATAGATATAGATATATAGATTTTCAGTGAAAGCATTTATAATTAGGGAACATATGCCGGTCTTCCATGTTTAACTTCGTAACTGGTTCATATATCATAACATTTCTGACGAGCAATATATTTATTTTTTCATTTTTTAAATGATACCACGCAATTTTTTATACGTGTTCGAAACTTTTTTGTTGTATTTCAACTACTTGTTATTGAGTTGTTGTAAATTTGTAGCCTCAAACACGTCCAAACGAGTTTGTGATATTTCAAGTCAACTTTAGCTTTTAACACGAGTTCATAATTTTCCTAAGCTTATCCTATTAAAAAAGGGGAATTTTTTTAATCCGAGACGCAATCAATTCTCAGTCTCCCAATTTATTTGATACTAACGCACCATATAAAACCCCCCAAATAAACGCTAGGGTTTGTCAAAAATAAATCCAATTAATTTCTCAGTCAGAGTATAACTTCTATGGACCCGTCTTCGCTGCCGTCGTTGGAGGAACTTTCCCTGAATGACGCCGTTCCGGAGGTCCAATCCCCCCAGCGAGTCCCTATCCAGTCTACCCTCTCCAATCAAATACTACGGATATTTGCTGTTTGTTGTTCGATTAATTTACATTCATTCAGTTTAATTTTCCAAATTTTCTTCTCCAACTTGTATGTTTTAGAATTCAACAGATATTATTTTATTCTTAATTCGATTTTAATTTTTAATTGTTAATTCTTAATTAATCAATTAATTAATTTTGACCAGATCTCAGCACTCAATTGTGAAATTAATTAAAACTAAAATTATATTTTTTAAATTATGAAATATGCAAGTTTAAGCGGAAAAAACCGTTCACTTTACTTATATATAGATATAGATTGATATAGATATATAGATTTCCAGTGAAAACGTTTATAATTAAGGAACATATGCCGGTCTTCCACGTTTAACTTCGTAACTGGTTCATTTATCATAACATTTCTGACGAGCAATATATTTATTTTTTCTTTTTTTGAATGATAACACGGAATTTTTTATACTTCTTTGAGACTTTTTTGTTGTATTTCAACTACTTATTATTGAGTTGTTGTAAATTTGTAGCCTCAAACACGTCCAAACGAGTTCGTGATTTTTCAAGTCAACTTTAGCTTTTAACACGAGTTCATGATTTTCCTAAGCTTATCCTATTAAAAAAGGGGAATTTTTTCAATCCGAGGCGCAATCAATTCTCAGTCTCCCAATTTATTTGATACTAACGCACCATATAAAACCCCCAAATAAATGTTAGGCCTTGTCAAAAATAAATCAATTAATTTCTCAGTCAGAGCATTACTCCTGTGGGCCCGTCCTCGCCGCCGTCGATTGATGAACTTTGCCTGAACGACCCCGTTCCGGAGATCCAATTCCCATAGCGAGTCCCTATCCAGTCTATCCTCTCCAATGAAATACTATGGATATTTGTTGTTTGTTGTTGGATTAATTTACATTCATTTAGTTTAATTTTCCAGATTTTCTTCTCCAACTTGTATGTTTCAGAATTCAATAGATATTATTCTTAATTCGATTTTGATTTTTAATTGTTAATTCTTAATTAATCAATTAATTAATTTTGACCAAATCTCAGCGCTCAATTGACAAATTAATTAAAATTAAAAGAATATTTTTTAAATTCTTAAATATGCAAGTTTAGGCGAAAAAAACTGCTCACTTTATTTATATACAGATAAAGATTGATATAGATATATAGATTTCCAGTGAAAACATTTATAATTAAGGAACATATGCCGGTCTTCCGCGTTTAACTTCGTAACAGGTGCATATATCATAACATTTCTGACGAGCAATATATTTATTTTTTCTTTTTTTGAATGATAACACGGAATTTTTTATACTTCTTTGAGACTTTTTTGTTGTATTTCAACTACTTATTATTGAGTGGTTGTAAATTTGTAGCCTCAAAACACAATTTGTGATATTTCAAGTCAACTTTAGCTTTTAACACGAGTTCATGATTTTCCTATGCTTATCCGATTAAAAAAGGGGAATTTTTTCAATCCGAGACGCAATCAATTCTCAATCTCCCAATTTATTTGATACTAACGCACCATATAAAACCCCCTAATAAATGCTAGGCTTTGTCAAAAATAAATCCAATTAATTTCTCAGTCAGAGTACAACTCCTATGGACCCGTCCTCGCCGCCGTCGATGGATGAACTTTCTCTAAAAGACGCCGTTCTGGAGGTCCAATTCCCCCAGCGAGTCCCTATCCAGTCTATCCTCTCCAATGAAATACTATGGATATTCGTTCTTTGTTGTTTGATTAGTTTACATTGAGTGATTGTAATTTTCGAGATTTTCTTCTCAGACTCGTATGTTGAAGAATTCAAAAACTATTATTTTATTCTTAATCGGATTTTAATTTTTAATTGTTAATTCTTAATTAATCAATTAATTAATTTTGACCAAATCTCAGCACTCAATTGTGAAATTAATTAAAACTAAAATAATATTTTTTAAATTATGAAATATGCAAGTTTAAGCGGAAAAAACCGTTCACTTTACTTATATATAGATATAGATTGATATAGATATATAGATTTCCAGTGAAAACGTTTATAATTAAGGAACATATGCCGGTCTTCCACGTTTAACTTCGTAACTGGTTCATTTATCATAACATTTCTGACGAGCAATATATTTATTTTTTCTTTTTCTGAATGATAACACGGAATTTTTTATACTTCTTTGAGACTTTTTTGTTGTATTTCAACTACTTATTATCGAGTTGTTGTAAATTTGTAGCCTCAAACACGTCCAAACGAGTTTGTGATATTTCAAGTCAACTTAAGCTTTTAACACGAGTTCATAATTTTCCTAAACTTATCCTATTAAAAAAGGAGTATTTTTTCAATCCGAGACGCAATCAATTCTCAATCTCCCAATTTATTTGATACTAACGCACCATATAAAACCCCCTAATAAATGCTAGGCTTTGTCAAAAATAAATCCAATTAATTTCTCAGTCAGAGTACAACTCCTATGGACCCGTCCTCGCCGCCGTCGATGGATGAACTTTCTCTAAAAGACGCCGTTACGAGGTCCAATTCCCCAATGAGTCCCTATCCAGTCTATCCTCTCCAATGAAATACTATGGATATTCGTTCTTTGTTGTTTGATTAGTTTACATTGAGTGATTGTAATTTTCGAGATTTTCTTCTCAGACTCGTATGTTGAAGAATTCAAAAACTATTATTTTATTCTTAATCGGATTTTAATTTTTAATTGTTAATTCTTAATTAATCAATTAATTAATTTTGACCAAATCTCAGCACTCAATTGTGAAATTAATTAAAACTAAAATAATATTTTTTAAATTATGAAATATGCAAGTTTAAGCGGAAAAAACCGTTCACTTTACTTATATATAGATATAGATTGATATAGATATATAGATTTCCAGTGAAAACGTTTATAATTAAGGAACATATGCCGGTCTTCCACGTTTAACTTCGTAACTGGTTCATTTATCATAACATTTCTGACGAGCAATATATTTATTTTTTCTTTTTCTGAATGATAACACGGAATTTTTTATACTTCTTTGAGACTTTTTTGTTGTATTTCAACTACTTATTATCGAGTTGTTGTAAATTTGTAGCCTCAAACACGTCCAAACGAGTTTGTGATATTTCAAGTCAACTTAAGCTTTTAACACGAGTTCATAATTTTCCTAAACTTATCCTATTAAAAAAGGAGTATTTTTTCAATCCGAGACGCAATCAATTCTCAATCTCCCAATTTATTTGATACTAACGCACCATATAAAACTCCCCAAAAAAACGCTAGGGTTTGTCAAAAATTAATCCAATTAATTTCTCAGTCAGAGTATAACTTCTATGGACCCGTCTTCGCCGTCGTCGATGGATGAACTTTCCCTGAACGATGCCGTTCCGGAGGTCCAATCCCCAGCGAGTCCCTATATCCAGTATACCCTCTCCAATGAAATACTACGGATATTTGTTGTTTATTGTTGGATTAATTTACATTCATTTAGTTTAATTTTCTAGATTTTCTTCTCCAACTTGTATGTTTTAGAATTCAATAGATATTATTTTATTCTTAATTCGATTTTACTTTTTAATTGTTCATTCTTAATTAATCAATTAATGAATTTTGATCAAATCTCAGTGCTCAATTGTGAAATTAATTAAAACTAAAATAATATTTTTTAAATTATGAAATATGCAAGTTCTAGCGGAAAAAACTGCTCACTTTATTTATATATAGATATAGATTGATATAGATATATAGATTTCCAGTGAAAACATTTATAATTAAGGAACATATGCTGGTCTTCCACGTTTAACTTCGTAACTGGTTCATATATCATAACATTTCTGACGAGCAATATATTTATTTTTTCTTTTTTTGAATGATGACACGGAATTTTTTATACTTCTTTGAGACTTTTTTGTTGTATTTCAACTACTTATTATTGAGTTGTTGTAAATTTGTAGCCTCAAACACGTCCAAACGAGTTTGTGATATTTCAAGTCAACTTTAGCTTTTAACACGAGTTCATGATTTTCCTAAGCTTATCCTATTAAAAAAGGGGAATTTTTTCAATCCGAGACGCAATCAATTCTCAGTTTCCCAATTTATTTGATACTAACGCACCATATAAAACCCCCAATAAATGCTAGGGTTTGTCAAAAATAAATCCAATTAATTTCTCAGTCAGAGTATTACTCCTGTGGAGCCGTCCTCGCCGCCGTCGATGGATGAACTTTCCCTGAACGACGCCGTTCCGGAGGTCCAATTCTCCTACCGAGTCCCTATCCAGTCTATCCTGTCCAATGAAATACTATTGATATTTGTTGTTTGTTGTTGGATTAATTTACATTCATTTAGTTTAATTTTCCAGATTTTCTTCTCCAACTTGTATGTTTCAGAATTCAATAGATATTATTTTATTCTTAATTTGATTTTAATTTTTAATTGTTAATTCTTCATTAATCAATTAATTAATTTTGACCAAATCTCAGGGCTCAATTGATAAATTAATTAAAACTAAAATAATATTTTTTAAATGATGAAATATGCATGTTTTAGCGGAAAAAACTGCTCACTTTATTTATATATAGATATAGATAGATATAAATATATTGATTTCCAGTGAAAACATTTATAATTAAGGAACATATGCCGGTCTTCCACATTTAACTTCGTAACTGGTTCATATATCATAACATTTCTGACGAGCAATATACTTATTTTTTCTTTTTTTGAATGATAACACGGGATTTTTTATACTTCTTTGAGACTTTTTTGTTGTATTTCAATTACTTATTATTGAGTTGTTTTAAATTTGTAGCCTCAAACACATCCAAACGAGTTTGTGATATTTCAAGACAACTTTGGATTTTAACACAAGTTCATGATTTTCCTAAGCTTATTTTATTAAAAAAGGGGAATTTTTTCAATCCGGGACGTAATCAATTCTCAGTCTCCCAACTTATTTGATCCTTACGCACCATATATAAGCCGTCTGGAAGAACAATAAAAGTATCACTATTGTTCGTCATGTACATCATGCTGTCATGAATAGACTGCGTTTGTAGCATCAGTCCAGCTGAACCCATGATAGTATTGGATTCAATAGAATTGCTAGCTCCAACTCAATGAAAAGGTATTACATTTGACACTCTTATCCCCCATAATTTTGCAGCCATTGTAAGACTCTTTAAAAGCTTGGTATTGGTCCCTCCATACAGTATATTGACGTTTTGTTTTCCTAATTCTTTTATAAGTCGGTTTGGCATATCCACATATTGGATATGACCTACCAATCTAGACCCACCAAGAACACATATGATTTTAATCTGGCGAGGTGAAGATTGACTCGCATAAGATGATTCTAAAATCTCCATTTCCACCCCAATCTCTCTCGTTGCACTAAAGTTTCAACGTATAAATGAAAGATACATGAATGCCTCTATTTAAAGATAAATTTTCAAACCAATAAGTGATTTTACGATTTACTTTTTGACAATATGAAAAAAAAGAACAGTAGAAAATTTTCAGTGAAATGACATATACTGTCGGTGATTGAAATATATATATATATATATATATATATATATATGTATACACATACATACATACATACATATATATATGTCGAAAATTGAAAACGATATTTACAATTACGAGAAATACATTGATCTACGCCGATTTGCCTTATATCAATATGGGAAAATCATAATACTGAGTTTTTCTATTAAATTTGCAAACAAGGTCTTTTAAAGTAAGTTTTTCGAGACTATATCGTTCTTGTTCATCTTTAAATTTGGCCCATAAGGTTATAAGCTCACCTTGCACGTGTCCACTAGGATGTGTCTCAAGAGCCTGTTGAATATCATCCAAAGACTCATTACTTAATTCATCCTTAATAAATGCTATTTTATCTTCTCGGTTTTTGGACAAGTATCCCACAGATTTACATCGAGTGTCACATGTCCACCGAGCACATTTGTAGCATCCTCCTAACCTTTTTGCTCTCCGTTTCTTTGAAAAACTACTTTTACCCATACCAGGCATGTATTTAGAAGGGATTGAAACCTCAACAGATAGTCGAACCTGTGCTTCAATCAACCATCAGATATCTTCTGGGATGCCCTTACTCATTAGCATCCCCAACCTTTCGAGTCTGCATCAATAAATCTTTTTTAGAATCTTGATCGATAGTGATGGATAGTATTTTCAAAGATTTGAGAGTACATTATCCATTATAATATTTGGACCCTTGTTATGGTGAATATTGTAAGTGCCCGGATGATTTATAAACGCGTATGAAGTAAGACTCCGTGTTAGAATAGTGCCGTAACATGAAACGTATGGGCTAAGATTCCACGTTTGAACAGTAATGCGTAATAATACCGTCGAAAGATGATGGAATATGTCAGTGAGCTGTGATGAAAGAAATAAATCATATTGAGCGCCATATAGATCCCGGTTCGATTGATGTAAATAATTTATTGAAATCAAGAACCGGAAGAATTATTCAAATGATTGTTCTCGATAAATGATGAAATCGTTGCCAGCCAATATTGGGAATAAATTCCAAATATATCTGGAACATATATAAGGGATGAGATATATGGGCCCACTCACCCTTTATGTGGACTATTATATAATATGATATGGATCCACCATGTAGGCACGTGTATATCGTAACTGGAAATTGACGAAATGATTTGCTCACGATATGAGCACGATTCCAGATCTAATGATAAAGTTAGTGAATGTATATCCCAAATAATTTGAATAAGACCGTAAATGATTGGATATGCGCATACGAGTGGGATATAATTGGAAAAATATTTAAAGTCTTCCAATCGATTTGCTCATATCGAGAACAAAATACAGACTGAATAAATTTCCCCATTAAACCTAAATACGGAGAATATATATGATGAAAATCATACAAATTGTATTGATTTTGGTTTTTAGCATGAGGGGAGTATTAATAGTTGGAAATAATATATGAAATGCATCATGAATTTGAAATTCAAATATGCATCAAAGACTATAACGATCTCATATACCAGTTACATATGTTTTGATAAATTAGCAAGCCCGAAGTGTTGATATTATTCAAATAAAAGCTCCCCAAATATATATATCAAAGCAAATGATAAAAGATGATCCTAAAGGAGGCATACAGAGGATCGAAAACTAGATATCTCGATAAGTTATATCATTATGGGGAAAGAAATGAAATTGAAAAATGTCAACACGATATGAAAATATAGCGCTACATACGATCAATAATAGTGAGGATATTGAGATATATCATATAATAATGTTGAAATATACAATAAAAGTATGTGGGCTTGATAAGAAAAATGAGGATAGAACTCTTGAAAAGATTATAGATAACAGTGCTTGTAATAATTCAAAGCAATGATTGAAGGAAAATTCGTACGCTGTACTCTTTTCCTTGTTTGAGGTTTTTATCCCAAAGGGTTTTTCCTAAACAAGGGTTTTAATGAGGCAGCCTAATTATAACTAATAGAAAATCTCAAAAGGAGATTCGGGTATATATATCTCGATACAGTGAGAATATGATATCGAGATTATTGGTTGCAAATAAGTATTGAATATGACACAGTGATAAATATGATACCTGAAGGATTTTTATATGTTTGAAACATACTCGTACAAAATACGCGTTGCACTATTTTTCCCTTGGTTAAGGTTTTATCTCATTAGGTTTTCCTAGCAAGGTTTTTAACAAGGTAACATTTATGGCGTATTCACATGAATAATGTACTCTTTTTCCTTCATTAGGATTTTTCCTACTGGATTTTTCCTAATAAGATTTTAACGAGGCATATTCATGATATGTTGAGGAATACAAGAGAAATCGACTCAATGAATCGATTGGATCAATTAATAATGAAGACATTACTTAAGTCAGATGATAGCCTATCTATCTTTCGCCAAAAGGTGAATGTATCAATCCTCGAGATATGGAATCAAATGGAGTAGCTGTACTCTTTTTCTTTTGATCAAGTTTTTCCCCATTGGGTTTTCTTGACAAAGTTTTAACGAGGCAGCATATGAGTATTCCTATAAGAACGATCGTCATCAGGGGGAGAAATTTACCCTTTTCTCTTCGCTCAGGTTTTGTCCTACAAGGTTTTCCTGAAGCAGTATATGATCACTCAAGTTCTCCTACAATCAGTTTGGAAGTTTTTCTCCTACTGAGTTTTTCTCCAAACAAATTTAAGTCAGTTGTATAAACAGTCATTCAATGGGGAGTGTTATACGAGGAAAAGAAAGAGGGCACCGAAAGTTAATATAAAGCAATGATTATGTTTTTTATTATGTGAATTGTATATTGAATCAATATTTGTAATGCGATGTGCCCCAATATTTTTCCATAAATAGGAGTCATTTGTAATGAATTCATTAATAAGAATTGAAATGAAAACTCTCTCTTTCACAACACATTTAAGATAATTGAAAGTGTCAAGTAGATACATGTACTCAATGAATAAGACAAAGCATAAATTTTGAATCCCATTGCATGAACTAAGAAATGTCCAAAACAGAGCATATGGTAATCACATAATGTTTATCTCTATCTTCACTAAGTTCAACTCTTGGGAGAAAGTGTTGAAATCTTGGCCTTGCCAATGCCAATGGAATATATGATTTCCATGGCCATTGAAGTAAGATGCAACGTCGTGATCGTACATGATATATGACTCCTCGTCCTCGAATGATACATAATGCGGTTCTTCTTCCTTGAAGCCAGCATGCAGCAATGTCAAGATGTCGCCAAACGTACTTCGATTTGTGACCGAAGATCTACATATGAAGCTATGTTTGGTTTCGTGAGGTAGAGCATTGAAGATTGTTTCGAGTCTGACCAAAATATTGTCATTACTTTCAATGTCCACCTCCACCACAATGTGGTGGAGATGACCGCGAAACTCAGTCCACGCGGTCGAAAGAGGGTCCATGAAACTACTTTCCCCATGCTCAGCTTTCACATAATGAAAGGTGTAACCTTGCCATGGCCACAAAACAAACGGGACGAGATCACATTCAAGCATGGAAGGATTGGGCGACAATTGGCTACTTCTTTCGCGAAGGAGTTAAACCTACACTATTCATGTCAAATTCAACTTTAAAAACTGACTTGCATCCGCCATTCTTTCGTAAGTCTTCATCTTTCTAACGACACGACCACCGCCACTATTTTTGTTACTACGCGTGGCTCGGTTTTCCCCTCCCCTCCCCTCCGGCTACCAATGTTTGCATTTCCATTGCTGTGTATGTGACCATTTTCCATTGCATTCCCATTTGCATGTCCATTAATAGTCCATCCTCTAATCAGGCCCACCCGATCGGGGTCTTTCACACACTCTCTAATGGGCATTAAAGAAGCAATATTGTTTGGAGCTTTTACACTAATACCAATGTTTAAGTTTAAATTTTCAAAAATCAGGTAAATCAAGATTAATTACACAAAACACACAAACATTGAGAAAAAATTAGTAAAATCTTGTTTTTTTGGACCGTTGGGTAAAACTACTCCTAGTAATGAAATTAATAAATAGAAAAAAAGACACCCAATTGGATCAAATGAACACATTAGTGCAGCGGCTAGCTTCCATGATTCTATATGTTGAGGACTAAGGTTCGAGCTCCCAGCTGCGTGTTTTTTATTCTTTTTCCCTTTTCCCAAAGTCATGGTATTGTTTTTCACTTAAACCATCATTTTTTTCCATTTTTTCTTACAATTTCATTAAATTTTTAATTTAATTAATTAATTAATGTACTTTACATATTGAGATTTTTAATTTAATTTTTTTATATAAATTCTAATGGGTTTTTTCATTTTCATTTTAAACAAAATTTTTCCCATTTTTTCATATAGAATTTTCAACTTGGCATTTAATTTAATTAATATGCATTACGCACTTTGTGTAATACCTTATACACACTGTGAAATATATTACAATATAATTATATACTTATTGAATTCAATTGAATTTTCTCGCTATGATGCTTCATATGTTTTGTTATTTTCATTTTAAAATATTTATTATTATTTTTTTCTATGATTCGTCATATGTTTTAAACATTTCTTTTTTTTTTGCCCCACCTCTTCTTATCTAACTTAGTTTCTATATTTCGATTTCATTTCTTTTTCCTTTTCCAACAATTCTTTCTATATTATTTTTTATTTTTTATTTTAAAATTTTTTTCCACTTCTTATATAATTTGGTAGCTTAACTTTTTAATTTAATTAATAAATGCATTCTACCTTTAATTTAGTAGTTATACAAAATATGAAATCCATTAGTTTGTATTCTACTATACATTACAAATGAAATACACAAAATATGTAATATACATATCACATCATTTTTTCTTAAATCAAAACATAATGATGAAATTAATATTTATTAAAATTTTTCTCTCTTCCACACAAAATGTGTAATGCATTACAAATGTCTTACACATAAAGTGCAATACATAAGAATAAAAATATTAATTACACAAAAGGTGTAATGTATTACACAATCGTTACACAGAATGTGTAATTCATTAGATATTAGTTACACAAAATCTGTAGTTCATTAGTCTGTATGCTATTACACATTACTAATGAATTACACGGAATATGTAATTATTCATACCAATCATTCTTTCTTGACTCAAATATAATCCGGAAATTTACTTTTTACTTTTTTAAAAATATTATCTCTCTTTCATACAAAATATGTAATGCATTATGTATGCCTTACACATAAAGTGCAATGCACCAATTAATTAAATATTAATTACATAATATTAATTAAATATTTTTAGTTTATTTTTTTATATAATTCCTCATATATTTTTTCATTTTCATTTTAAATGTTCTTTTTTCATTTTCTCGTATAATTTTGCAGCTTGGACTTTTAATTTAGTTAATATACATTACACACTATGTAATGAGTGTGTAATATATTACAAAATCATTAAACACCACGTGCAATATGTTACACTCTATGTGTTAATTTTGTAATTTTATTATTATATTATTTTTTGTGCATGATTCTTCATAGATTTTTCATTTTCATTTTAAATATTTTTTTCATTTTTTAGTTTGGCCTATTGATTTAATTAATATATATTGGACACTCTGTGTAATGACTGTGCAATACATTAAAACAATATTACACATTAAAAATTTATATATAATGTATTACACATTCTCTGTAATCTATTTATAATTTTTTAAGGGGTAATCTATTTATAATTTATTACATATTCTCGATTATTTATTACAAATTATTTATAATGAGTGAAATATTTGTTTGTAATTCATTACAAATTATCTGTAGTGTAAATTACACATTTTCTTCAATACATTATACATTCTTTATTATTCAATAAAGTTTATCTATAATGCATTACATAATCTCTATATTTAATTTATTGCAGATTCTCTCTGATTCATTATAGATTATTTGTACTGAATAACATATTCTTTACAATTCATTATAGATCATCTTCAATGCCTTACATATTATATGTAATTCATTTCCAATTTTTCTATATTAGATTTGCAGCTCATTACAAGTCCGTTACACTTTTTTGTCCTTCATTACATATTATTTGTAATTAAATTCAAATCTATTATATTTGTAATGAAGCCTATTACACTTTCATTACATACATAATGAAATCTATTAAAGTCTCCAATAACACTTCCTAGAATGATATATAATTTTGTGATTATTTCTTTAGTTGCTTGGAATCTCAATTAAAAAAAAAAGATTTTAAGTGTTATCTCTAAATTTTCCCTCAATACCCTAAAGCAAAGCCATTTGCTATCCTCCTTACTTGTCACATCAATAGAGAGAGTGTGTGTTGAACGAACATACAATTATGATGGTAATATAATGATCGTATTTGATTGCATTTGTTAGGATCACTCTGGTGATCATCAGTTTAAACCAAAGTTTAGGGAGCAAAATTTAACAAAATCTCTAAGCACGTATCTATTCGTATCTTTTCCTGGAAAAATGAACATAGATCATCATCGAATTGCAATTGGAATAATGAAAATCAAAACACAAGAGAACCCGTAAAAAAGAGCATTCGCAGCATTTAATGGTTAAAACTTAAAACACATACAGATACGTCAATGCTAAGAATAGATTTCCTTTCGGGATTAAAAATTAAAAGTCAATTCCTTGGAAAAAAAATTAAAGCCAAGAAACTTTAAAGGTCCACTTTGAAATGATTATAACTTTAGGGACTAGATGCAAATAATATTAGTTTTCAAAATTGCAACAAGAGCCCCTAAACCCGTTAAATTTCCAACTAAAGTCACTGGTTGTCAAAAATCAGATTATGTTGTTGGGTTTTTCAACCTTACCGCTGCTAAGATAAAAGTCCGATAAGGAATGGCAACCCTCACCGAAGAAGCCCCCTCTGGCGTTTCAAAACCTAAGAAGCAACACAAAATGAAGGGAAAATTGCAAATTCATAGCTCATGGCAAGAATCAAATCCTTAAATCTCGTTGCTAAATCTCTTTAAATCTGCACTGGTTTAGCTACAAATCTAACTACCACTTGGCGACTTCTTCCTCTGGGCGGCAACACCAGCATTTAATCAACATCCTCGTCGGCGAGTCCATATCAGTTCGGTTCAGTGATGAGCCGCCAATGCCGGATTGTAGCAATTGTTTTGAAACTACCGAATTTTTGAAAATTAAAAGATAAAAGCATTAAATTGCATAATTTCTTCATATTGTTTGTCATATTTAGGTCCTGTAAATTATTAAATTATACAAACTAAATAAATAAATTGCACGAAAACGGAAAACAGTTACAAGATTACCAGTAATTAAATTAAAATATAACTAAAATCAAAGAAAGAATTTATGTACCAATGCGATTCTTGATGGTTCAAACTTGACATTCTCCCCAAAATCCCTCCCCAAAATCCAACTCGGATTCTTCGGAAAGAATTCCAAAGGTGACACCCCCACCGAAAATACTAAAAATTTGATCTTTTTCACCAAAATCCAACCCCAATTCTTCAGAATCCCTCCATAATTCTTAAAAATACTGACAATTCTGATTCCTCTTCATCACCAAAGCCCAATTCTTTCAAGAATGCCGATATTACTCCAAGAGACTGCACCAATTTATCTTCTCCTCTCACAGAACCGAGCAAGAAGAATATCTGGAAGATGAATAACACAGCATACATTGTGCAAACTAATCTCGATCTCGTTCTTTTGCAAAAGTATGGTGCTGAAGAATGGTGCGGTGGTTCGACGTCAATGCTATAGATAACGTGGCATTATAGCTTGTTGAGCCATCTAAAAGTATCACTACGATTGTTACTATTGCAAAACTTACCTCCCATTTTGATCAAGTAGTCAGGAACTGATTTTGATGTTAACTTAAGTTCATAGTCAAAAGAATTGATATCCTAGTAGTAATGTTCTCCTCTCCCACGAGGAGGGTAAGTCATCAATCATTACCATTGCTGGTGTGACAGTGCCTTGTTAACATATTAATATATTATTAAATAAATAATAACAACTTTCTCAAAGTCATCATATCAAATGAAGATTGTTAAAAAACAAAACTAATCCAAACTCTAACAAACAAACAAACAAGCAAATAGACAACAACAATAATAATAATAATCTTTCGGAACCAAATCCATGGTGGAATTGGTTGGTGTCTCATATTTAGCACAAATTAATCAATACTTTCAAGTTTATTTTACTTTCAAATTTATTTCAAAAAAATGAAAATAAAAAATAAAATATCGGTACTTTCATGTTTCAATCCATTATAACTCTAGCTACCGTGGTATATTACTGTCTACATGATTGAAGAGTCCCACACGTGAAAGTTATTGGTTTTATATCAAACTAGTGTTTTCACCTGCGCGTTGCACAGGGAGACATGTGCCCAATATATAATTTAGAATCTGTATTAGAGAAAAAAAGCAAAGATTATTTAAAATTTTGACATAACTTTCTCTATATTTCGTACAAATCCATTTTGTTAACATCCATAGCAAAAGTAAAAAGTCAAGCAACTTTTTATAATCTCAAATTCTCCCAAACATTTTAGAGTCAATAGCACTGGAAGACTAATAAAACCCATTATTCTCCACGACACAAACAAAACATAAAATATATAAACAACATCAAGTTTTGTAAGAATTAAGGAATCAAAATAATAATATTAAATTATTATTAACTTTTTTACCATATTATCAAAATAATTATTATTAATTTTTCGTATTTAAAAATAAATTTTTGTACTCATTAATTAGTCTTCATACCATACATAAGGCACCGGCGAAACCTTTTGACACGAAGCAAACTCTGTTACAACTCTTGAAGACTACAAACAACCATTCATTCAAATATATAACACCATGTGGTGGATTGACAACACATATATGTATATATACATCTAATTACGCTAATGCCTATAGTATTTGCTCCCTCCCAACCAGCATACCTCCAAAACATCCTTAAAAATAGCACTAAAGCAAAACAGCATTGGCCCAACAACTTCTGGAGAGCAGCCTCAACTGGAGAATAAGAACAAAGGCTCTGTTGTTAAATCTCAGAGGTCGTAAGGAGGGGGGCTCCTGTGTCCCACTCCACGTTGCACGAGATGACAATTCCTACTTCCATCCCTTCCATTTACTTTGTCAAAAGACTAATGAATTGTTGTTGCTTGCTTTACACCCGTGCAATGAATAGGATTTGCGCCTCCAAAAATAAATTTAAAATTTAATAAATAAAATTCTAATTCATACATATACATATAAATAGTAAAATAACGAAAATATTTGTATAAATAGAATGTTTATTTGATATCAATTAGGACAAAAAGAAATTTGGGAAAATAAAAATTTTATATTTTATGTAGAACAACAATTGTTTCTTGTGGACTTGAAGCTGTTTTTTGGTCGAGTGAAGAATTGCACGAGGCTTCTTTAACATTGCAGCACAATCATCTTGTATTTGTTTGCCTTTTGACATAGTAAGTTCCATAGTCTTCAACTTATCATAAGCACTACAAATATATGACTACTTTAGTTATAGGACAGTAACAAAGCATCATTAAAATTACCTAATTATCCAACAAAAGTACGTTCTTTCTTGGTAACTTAGAATCTTTAGTGGCAACACCAAGCGCTTTTTGAATGTCATTCATTCGCAAACGACTCTAATGAAATGCGCTTTGTTTCAAGTTGTTGATAGAAGAAGATAAACTTTTTTTCTAATGAGCGCATCCTTTAGATGACGAACACATTCATCTGGCAAAATTGTTTGCTCATCATGCCGCTCAGAAACTTGGGCATACTGTGGCCCGTGTTTAATTTCCCACCAAAAAAAAAAAAAGAAAACAAAGTTTAGACATCAAGCCATGCCAACTATACACCAAGATTTGGCAAACATGAACATGAAAGCAAGAAACTAATTTTGCATATAGAACCATTGCCACTCATTTTTTTCTTCACTTCAGTTGGTGCTCCTAAACTTTCATTTTCAACAATTGATTTGGCTAAATGCTTAGAACTATCTATTCCTCTAGATCCAATTAATCAGCAACTTAAAAAAAAAAAAAGAACAGCAAAACTATCAGCAACAACAACACTATGACCAGCAACATTATAGCAACTTTACACCACTATAAGGACTTTAGTAACACTATCAAAATTCAACATCTCTATTCCAAAGATCAAACTATCAGCAGCCTTAAGAGAAGTGAGCAAACCTTCTATTTGTGAAGACAGATCCCAGAAAATGAATCCAAAACTTTTCAAACTAACCAAAGCCAGAATTTCCTTCTATAGAAGAAACTACAAATAGAAGATGTTAATCAACTTTTCCCACACTTGGAGAGAAGCCAACACTATTGCAGATCACTTAGCAAAACAAACAGTCAATTTGCTTTATAATAGCATTCTCATTTTACCATTATTATTATTATTATTATTATTATTATTATTATTATTATTATTATTATTATTATTATTATTATTATTATTTATTTATTTATTTATTTTTACGATACTCATTCTTGTTTCAACTTTTACAGTAGAAGTCTTTATGCAGTCTTAGGTTTCACAAAATAAGCATTAGTAGAAATCTTTTGAAAGAAGATTTCATTGTGTTCAGGTCTGCTAAAGAGTAGAAAATGCTCCATTTTCTTTTCACACAATTCCTAGATTAAACATGCAACAGATGATTAAAATTAAACTTAATTGGAGAATGATTGATATTTGATTGGAAGACCTTAATCAAAAAAATGGATTTTACCTTTTATACTAATGGTATAAAATTATTTTTATATTTTAAGACTTATACTGATATAAGATCGCCAAGCTCACATGTGATGCATTGCTCTTTCACACAAATATATGCCTCATTTAACATATTTGAATAGCAGTATTATATTAAGATAAAAAAAAAAGTGTCATTAGCCAATTAAATCAGTAATCACATGTATCATAAATAAGAAAAGGGTGTTTGGAAAAAGGCTTACCACATCTTTCGCAATAGAAATAATTTTCCTTGCCTCCAGTTCTGTTGTCACAAAAAAAAATCCATGAGAAAAGAAAATTAGACTACACAATTGCACAAAGAATGCAAAGCCCATAATTTTCTATCCAACATGACTACAATCTTAGATGCAAGCAATCTCTCTTCGCTTAACCATGCTCTCCGAGTTGTGTGAAACCAATGGTGTTAAATTTGGATGCTCAAAACCCAGTTCAGGGCCCACTCTGCAGCACAAACACAAATGCAAACACAAAGCATTAACCTCATGTACTGTTCGCTCTTGTCTTGAAGATAAATTGAGCTAGATTACATTATCAAAAGACCAATCGGAGAAAAAATAATAAATAAATAAATGAATCAACGAATTTAATTCAACACGATTGTCCCAAGATCACAACAAAGGGCTTACTTGGGATCAAGAATCAATTTTTGAACTTCTTTAATGGTTGATATTTTACTTACCTGCAACAGCAGATATACAATCAAGAAACTATGTAAGCAATGACGAAATGGGTTTAATAACAGAAGATGTCGATAATTTTCCTTAATCATCCTTTAGAATTTTCTTTTCTACGCGAACAAAATTTAAATTAAAAAAATTACCCAAAACCAAACACCGATTGGCATCAAGATTGTGCTCAACACAAATGGTATGAATCAAACATGAAACTAACCCTCTTATACAATGATAGGGAATATCATCGCACTCAAGTGGATTGACTTCTATTGAATTCTGCTATCAAAATTCAATATTGTTAAGAGTTAACAGAAAATTATCAATTGCTATTCAATATTGTTAAGAATTAACAGAAAATTATCAATATAATGACGGGGAATATCATTGCACTGAAGTAGATCAACTTCTATTGAATATTGTTAAGAGTTAACAGAAAATTATCAATTGCTATTCAAAATCGAGATTGTTTTCGGACTCATATGGGAGGAGAAAAATATGAAAATAACTCACTGCAAATTGGCTTTTGCGAGCAATAATTTGAGCGATTTGGCGTCGATCATGTCGATAGCTGGTGGTGAGATCTTAGAAGTCCTCGAAATTGTGGAATTTTCGGCGCCGAGATTGCAATTGGGGACTCATGAACTGGAGTCCCTTCGTTGATCAATTAGCAGGCTAATTCTTAAAATTATGGCTGACGATGAGGGACATGTGAGCCAAAGCCTATCAAGATGTTGCTGAAAATTGTGATAGAATCATAGGCGAACTCAAATTCTCAGTGGATTGATAGGGCTGCCGAAATTGGGGGCAATTGATGACAGAGAAGCTGATTTTAGAGTTGAAATTAGGGGATATTGATAGAGCCGATTAAGGATAATAATTTTTTTAGGAAATGGAATTGATGATAGAGCCAATTAAGATTAAAATAATGTTTTTTTTAATTCTAAAAAATATAATTTTGAGCGGGAAAACATGCTCATTTTATTTATATTTATATATATATATATATATATATATATATATATATATATATATAGATTTTAGTATTGATCACCTGCCTAGGTAGCATAGGTTAACGCATCCATACTTTTATTTTCATCATGATTCATATGTGATTTCACGAAATTGCATCTACATAAAATAATTAATTAATTGTACTTTATCTCCTCCGATCATATCCATTTTACCCACATCTGAGATCTTCTAATTCTACTAAAAACTCGGTAAATGAAGAATAGGCACACAAACGATCCCGAAATTCTTCAATTTCAAATGCAGAACCAGCCATTCTTTGCTAACCAATATAATTTCCATTAATTAGTTCTCCAATTAACAAGTTGTTCGTGAGTTTCTCGAAAAATGTAATGAGTGTCCCAAATAGGTAAAGGCTTCATAGATTCATCTTCTATGGGGACTTCACCTTGATCATGAAATTTGAGAGATATAGCTAGTTTGAATGTGTCATCGTAGATGCAAAGCCTATGCTCACGAGCGAACACAAGCAAAATATCTTTTAGGTACTTGAACCTAGACAACATTGAAACGAGGACTCTAAGTCATATTCTTCATTGTCTATTGCTTTATCGTTTCTCATTTTCTTTTTGTGCTCTACGTGATAATTAACAATGAAACTTTATACAGAGAAAATAAAATGCTCAACAAAGAACATTTTTTATATTCAAAACCATATAGAGCGAAGATTCATTCAGAGTTATAGTAGAAAATAGAAGGGTGCGAGTTATCATAGTAGAATTCTTTTTCTTTTAACCATTGTAGATTATATAATCATTCGTATATAAATTATAAATAGTTTGATCGTCTAACTCTAGCAATAAGTACTTGATGAAAAAAACCAAAATAAAGAGGGAAAATAGATAATTAATATACGAACTAAGAGAAATTAAACTTTACCTGGTATTTAGCATTATCAATAATAATTATAAAAATATGTAAACTAAAAACATAGGCTTCACGCGGTCCCAAAAAAAAAAAAAAAAGACAAAACAGAACAAACTGTTAGTGGCAGACAAAGAAAGAAAGAAGAAAAAGAAAGTCAAGGATTAGGTGAGTTAGGTGGATGGATTAGGTGCATGAAATGGTTGGAGATTTGGTAGGATTTCTTAGTCAATGCATGTAAGATGAAGCCACGAATTTGGGAGGATTAGGTGGATGTTGTCCCAATTTTTCTTCCACTTTTGTCCCTCAAGTTTGCCTATAAATTGAGGCACATTTTGCACCCTCAAATACACCACCACCAACAATCATAAGAAACACCAATAGAGAGAAAAATAGAGAGATCTTGTGTAGAGAGAGAGCTTCAGTGTAGAAGCTATACACGAGAGATAAAAGTGAGTGGAGTGATAAAACTTTTGCGTAGGTAGAGAAAATACAGTGTAGTATTTTTGTACTCCTCCTTTTGAGATAGTGAAATATATTGGTGTGGGTCCGTGGATGTAGGCAGTTTGGCCGAACCACGTTAAATCTCGGTGTTCCATTTTTTTGTTTATTTTAGCTTCCATTATTTTCTTAGTCGCATATTATTTTTCGTCCCACTAATCTTGGGCGGAATTAGCAGCGCCTAGTTCCCCAACAACTGGTATCAGAGCTTTGTTTGTGATATCTCTTGAAATTCTTAGTATGCTCTGTGGTTGCAGCATAGACTGATCTTCCACATCAGAAACGATTTCTCGAAAAATCACATTTTGTTCGAGTGGGAGTAATGGCGACAGACGAGAGAATTTCCAAAATTGATAAATTTGATGGCAAAAATTTTGGATATTGGAAAATGCAAATGGATGACTATTTGTATCAGAAGGACCTATATAAGCCGTTGAAAGAAAAGCCAGAAGGCGAGAAAGACGACGAGTGGGAGGTGCTTGATCGAAAAGCACTCGGCGCAATTAGATTGACCCTATCAAAGTCGGTCGCTTTCAATATTAAAAATGAGAAGACAACGGCGTCTCTCATGGCAGCTCTATCCAAAGATGTATGAGCAGTAAATCTGCCTGCGGCAAATAAAGTTCATTTGATCAAGAAATTGTTCAATATGAAGATGATGGAAAGCGGAGATTTGGAGAACACCTCAACGAATTCAATGAGGTAGTAGACCAATTGACCACGGTGGAAATCACTTTTAGTGATGAAGTTCGAGCTCTATTAATTCTTGGGCAGTTGCCTGAGAGTTGGAATGGCACAGCCACGGCAATCGATGGCTCGGCGGTAAGTCGAATTGAAGTTCGATGGCGTTGTGAGCATGATCTTGACCGAGGAGATCCGGAGACAGTCGATGCGACTTCAACTTCCGGCCGCTTTCAATGTAGATAGCGAGCGAAATTCAAATAGAGAGCATGGGCGTGGGCGAGACAAGTCAAGGAGCGGTAGACCGAGATCCAAAAATCATAGAAATTCCAACAAATCAAAGTCTGTTGAATGTTGGAATTGCGGTCGGGTTAGACACTACAAAAATCGATTGTAGAGGCGACTCAAGGAAGCGGAGAACAAGACCGAGGTCAATGTCGTGACCAGAAGAAGCGGCGTGATGCGTTGATATGTTCCATGGAGAAGAAGGCCGACTATTGGGTAATAGACTTTGGAGCATCGTTCCATGCCACCGCAAATCGACACTTTTTGCAAATTATGTGTCCAAACTTCAAGAAGTATATCTCGAGACGATCATCCTTGCGGCGTGGTGGGCATAGGAGAAGTGCAGATCAATGTTAATGGATCTGTATGGAAATTGAAGGGCGTGAGACATATTCCGAATTGAGGAAAATTTGATCTCCGTCAAGCGCTTGTCGAGAGAAGGATGTGACACAAGCTTCTCTGGTGATAATTGAAAAATCACCAAGGGCACCATGATAATCGCACGTGGCAAGGATAGTGGCACCCTATACACAACGGCGAATGCTTGTATGACAATCGCAGTTGCTGATAGTAAGGATGCGAACCTGTGGCACCAAAGACTTGGGCATATGAGCCAGAAAGGGCTCAAGTACATGCATGCAAAAGGGAAACTCCTAGGGCTTCAGTCTATTGATTTAGACTTTTGCGAAAGTTGCGTTTTCGGGAAGCAGAAACGGGTGAGTTTCAATACAAGTGGCGAACTCTAAAGAAATAGAAGCATGAACTTGTCCACACGGATGTGTGGGTCCAACAGCCAGTTTCATCGATTGGCGGAAAGTCATACTTCGTGACTTTCATTGATGACCACTCGAGAAAAGTGTGGGTTTACTTCTTGAGACACAAATCTGATGTGTTCGAGGCGTTCAAGAAGTGGAAGGCCATGGTGGAAAATGAAACTGGTTTGCGAGTAAAGAAGTTGAGATCGACAATGGTGGAAGTACGAAAATTTGGCGTTCAAGAAATTTTGTTACCAAAATGGCATCAAGTTGGAGCGAACATTGCCAGGAACACCGCAATGTAATGGAGTTGCGAACGCATGAATCGAGCGTTGTAAAGAGCCGAAGCATGAGAATACATGCAGGCTGCCAAAACAGGTTTGGGCGTAAGCGTCAATCTGGCGGCATACCTAGTTAATCGTGGACCGTCGGTACCATTGGAGTACAGGATACCGGAAGAAGTTTAGAGTGGGAAAGAAGTGAAACATTTTCATTTGAAAGTGTTCGGTTGTGTCGCGTATGTGCACATTATTGATAATGTCAGGAGTAAGTTAGACTCCAAATCACTAAAGTGTACTTTTGTTGGATATGGTGGAGACGAGTTTGCACCGCTTTTGGGATGACCAACAAAAAGCTCATCGAGCGGGATGTCATATTCAATGAAAAGGTGATGTACAAGGACGAATGCGATTCACCCAATGACACAACAAGCGGCGATCCAACATATATTCCGGATGATACTCCAGAAGGCAGTATGTCGAAGCAGACAGATGAGGGTCTGCAGACAGAGGAGCCCGTCTCGGAGGCTGATTCACCACAGTCTCCAGCTCCAATTCCCATTGTGAGGAGGTTAAGTCGACCTCATGTTCCGAATCGGAAGTACATGAACTACATGTTGCTCATCGACGCGGTGAACTGAATGCTATGACGAGGCATGTCAGGTGGGAGATTACATGTGGGAGCTTGCAATGAAAGATGAGATAAAGTCTCTCATCTCCAACCAGGCGTGGGAACTAGCCGAGTTGCCAAGAGGGAAGAAAGCTCTTAATAACAAATGGGTGTCTGAGTTAAAGAAGAACATGATGGTTCGAGAAGGTATAAAGCGAGATTGGTAGTCAAAGGTTTCGGCGAGAAAGAAGGAATTGACTACACGAGATATTTTCGCCAGTTGTGAAGCTGACAACAATTCGATCAGTGTTGAGCATTGTTGCAGCGGAGGGCTTGCACTTGGAGCAGTTAGACGTGAAAACTGCTTTCCTCCATGGTGACTTAGAGGAGGAAATCTATATGCAGCAACCGGAAGGCTTCTCAGTGAAAGGAAAAGAGAAGCTGGTATGCAAATTGAAGAAGAGCCTATACGGCTTAAAGCAAGCGCCTGACAAATGGTACAAGAAGTTTGACGGTTATGCGAGAAAAATGGCTACATGAAGTGTAATGTCGACCATTGTTGCTACCAGGGTTCGAGTCCAACTATATCATTTTGCTACTTTATGTCGATGACATGTTAGTAAGCCGGCTTCGGTTATGGGCGAGATCAAGAAGTTGAAGAAGCAACTATCGGCGAAATTCGAAATGAAGGACTTGGGTGAAGCAAAGCAAATTCTAGGGATGAGAATTTGTAGAGACAAGCAAAAGGGTGTTTTGCAGTTGTCACAGGCCAAGTATGTTGATCAAATCCTGCAAAGGTTCAACATGAGCAGTGCAAAGCCAGTCAGCACGCCATTAGCGAATCATTTCCGTCTATCCAACGACCAGTCTCCTAAGACAGAAGAGGAGAGAAACTTCATGGCTAAAATTCCATATGCCTTAGCCATTGGAAGTTTGATGTATGCCATGGTTTGTTCCAGACCAGATATTGCTCATGCAGTGGGAGTTGTGAGCAGATATATGACAAATCCTGGAAAGCAGCATTGGGATGCAGTAAAGTGGATATTGAGATATCTCTGGCGGAACTCCGAGAAATGCTTATGCTTTAGGCGAGGCGAGGTGACACTAAGAGGTTTCAGTAGATGCGATTTTCTTTGGTGAGGTAGATCGCGAAGAAGCACTACCGGTTATGTCTTTACTGATTGGTGCTCTGCGATTAGTTGGATTTCGCAGATCTGAGAAGATTGTTGCGTTATCAACTACGTATAGAGTACGCGGCAAAGAACCGAGGCTAGCAAAGAGATGATATGGTTACAAGGTTTGTTGGCAGAATTGGGTTTTGAACAGGAGAAGAATGTCTTGCGCAGTGATAGTCAGAGTGCGATACATCTGGCAAAGAATTCGGCATTTCATTCGAGGACCAAACATATTGGACTCCGTTATCATTTCATCAGGTCACTTTTGGAAGATGAAGTGTTGAAGCTTGAAAAGATTCAAGGTACCAAAAACCCAGCCGACATGATGACGAAAACAGTAACCAATGAGAAATTGGAGCTGTGCTCAGCTTCAGTTGGTCTTCTACAATGAAGACAGAGGTGATGACCCACATCATATTTTTCACGTAGCTGCAAAATGAGATGTCCCAAGGTAAAAGCCAGATTGTGAAGGAAGATTGAAATCAGTCTTCAAGTGGGAGATTGTTAGTGGCAGACAAAGAAAGAAAGAAGAAAAAGAAAGTCAAGGATTAGGTGAGTTAGGTGGATGGATTAGGTGCATGAAATGGTTGGAGATTTTGTAGGATTTCTTAGTCAATGCATGTAAGATGAAGCCACGAATTTGGGAGGATTAGGTGGATGTTGTCCCAATTTTTCTTCCACTTTTATCCCTCAAGTTTGCCTATAAATTGAGGCACATTTTGCACCCTCAAATACACCACCACCAACAATCATAAGAAACACCAATAGAGAGAAAAATAGAGAGATCTTGTGTAGAGAGAGAGCTTCAGTGTAGAAGCTATACACGAGAGATAAAAGTGAGTGGAGTGATAAAACCTTTGCGTAGGTAAAGAAAATACAGTGTAGTATTTTTGTACTCCTCCTTTTGAGATAGTGAAATATATTGGTGTGGGTCCGTGGACGTAGGCAGTTTGGCCGAACCACGTTAAATCTCGGTGTTCCATATTTGTGTTTATTTTAGCTTCCATTATTTTCTCAGTCGCATATTATTTTTCGTCCCACTGATCTTGGGCGGAATTAGCAGCGCCTAGTTCCCCAACACAAACACATAGGCTTCACCACTTATTTATGAGTTTAAATCTCAATTCTCCAAGGATACAAATTAAAAACCTAATGTAAGAAGTGTATTCAATTTAGACTATTAAAATCTTCGAACGATATTTTTACGCGAGTGACTTAAGTTGATTTTATTGGATTATATCACTCCAATAGATTTTTTTGGGATTTATCAAAATTCAGAAGTCCTCCATAAAGACTTTTTAAGACAACATTTTTAGGACTTTTTAATACTTTTATTTATAGCCTTCTATTTTTTAAGGAAAATTATATAATGCAATATTTAGGGTGATAGGGATTAGTTTTTAATAATTTTTAAAGATTTTTAATGTAAAAGAGGAGAGAAAATAAATGGAGTTGAATGGTAGAGATTTGTTGATGTGATATGATATGTGAATGTGATTGATTTAGGGGTAAAGAAAAAGGGATGCTAATAATAGTTATAGTACTAATGTTTATTCGCTGTGAAATTTTTACAAAATTAAGAAGATTGAAAATTTTTTGGGGTGAATGAAAGAGAAGAACGGAATTTTGGAACAGTTGAAAATGGACAGTCATTTTATTTTTTTCTTTCTTGTAGAAAAAACTTTTGAAGGTGTTTGAAGGTATGTGACAAGTCACTAATGTTTTAAATTAATTAATGTTATGATAGCCGACACATTGTTAAAAATTTATCGAGAATGCATCTCTTGTGTGAATAACAGTGTGAATATGATTGCGCATACTTGATTTTCGTGATTATTCTTGCAGAGTCCCTTCGTGTTGAATATTGAAGGCTCTATAGTTTTGGTATGATGATCTACAAATATTGCTATGAATCTCGTAGAATTTATATTGTATAAAAAATCGATAACGGGGCGAAAAGTTATATTATTGCGATGGTAGTCCATTATATTTCAAACTCGTTTCTTTTCCGGAATTCCTTTTTCGACGTAAAAATGTATTGCACCTTAGTGGAGCCTCGAAATTTGTGTTCCTCAATGTCACGGAGAGTTTCTTGCTCGAAATTTTGGATTCTCATTTCAAGCTCCAAGCGTTGCATACAATTTATTATTTATATATAGCTAAATCATTTTAATAAGGTTTATTTACTTTCTTTCTTCTTTAATTGTTTTCTACAAAATCTCTAGTTATTTTCCGACGAAAGTGTATTCCAAAAATGGCCTCTCTCTATATATAAAGAAAATATATTAATTCAATGATATTGACCGCTGTGATTGAATGCAACGACTCATAACACATAAATTAAGGACTCATCAAAACTGCTTAAGTGAATGTTCTTTTGTGCATGATTTGGGACTTTAGCCTTTGGAGAGTCATGAAGAATGCCAGCTGATAGAAAATTGAAACGCGGTTTTGTCCGAGATGATTTAAGTATCCCAACCATGGGAAGCCGAAGAGATTCAAACGAGCAAGATTGATTAAAGCGCTTGCGAAGCTACTTCTTCCAAGGGTTAAGCTGTTCGTGAAAAATGCTTATTCTCATGAAAAGTTGGAGGAAGAGGTATATTCTGCCGGGCTTTGGAAATAGTAAACGTTAGAGAAGTGTAAAATTAATGAAATCTTCAATAGGCGCAGGCAATGCCCAAGAGTGCGTTTGATTGGGAAAGGTAGAGAAGAAATTGTTTGCCATTAGACATGGAAAGTAAAAGTCACGACCAAGGTAGAATCAAGTTTTCATGGAAAATGGGCCGAAACAAATTTTAAAGAACTTTACCTAGAATTGAGTTTGCTGGAAAGTATTGTGTGTCAAATAACAAAGATGGAATTCAATTCTTTGGGAGTGACATTTTTCATTGAAAATAAAACCAATCGAACACACTAGTGCTTGCCTAGATTGTAAATGTAATTTTTTTTACTAAAATTATAATATGGTAGAAGTTAATTAGTAGTAGGTAAGTGGTAATAGTGGTGGGTTCAAAGAATTTTATGGTTAAAATTAAATTTTGATTTTGACTTTTAGATTATAATGTACGTACATTGCAACAAATTCCAAACAGGCGCTTACCAAGTTTACACCGAGAAATGATTAAATGTAAATTGAATGCAGTAACCAACTCTTTAATATTTATGCATTCACCACCACACAAGTGGAAAATTCTTTGTTTATTGCTTACATAGATGATAATATTGTTATTGGTGATGAAGTTGAAGATCGAAATCACATGTTTGAAGAATCTCCTAGCAAAGGGGTTACAAAGGACATGGGTCTTGGGGTGTAAAATGTATTTTTTTTTTTAGTTGAAGTCGCAAGATACAAGAAATGAATGCACCTATTAGATTTTACAAAAGAAACTATAATGAGAAAGGCAAGCCCAATAAAAATATAAACTAAGAGCTTGTTTGGGAGAGATTTCCAAAAATCATTTTTTTTTCAAAATCTTTTTTAACATTGGTGTCACAATTTCTTCGTTTTCAAATCAAATCTCTCCCAAACATACAATAAATCATTCTTCCCTCCCATCATTTTCAACTGCTCATCACATTGATTTGATTTTTTTTTTGTATTTTTAATACATTTTTCTGCTTAACACTAGTAGAAAAATGACAAAGGGTGGCGATTATTTTGACATTAGGGTGGCAATTTTAAAATGCCACCCCAAATGATGACACCCAATGTCGCCAGAAAGGGTGGTGGTTCCAAAAACGCCACCCAAAAAAAAGGGTGGCGTGCGGTTGTTTTAAAAACAACCACCACATTTTGTTTTTTTTTTTTCAAACTTCGAGTGGGGGTTTCAAGTCCACAACTGTCGCTCGAAATCTTTTTAATTTTTTTAAAATTTTTAAGACCTTTGGATGGCGGTACCCAACCGCCACCCAAAGTGGCAAATATTGTTTTTAAAAAATTTTTGACTTGTAAATTTTAAACAGCCCCATAACTTTGTATCGATGTCTGTTTTCAATCTATGACCTCATTCTGGAATCGTCGCGACAAGATCTACGATAGTAACTGCTATTTCTAAGGCCCCACGTTTCGGGCCCATTTGAAGTTGTTTAAAGCCTCAAAACGTAGATTTTAAAGTTTTCAGTCATTTATTTGAATAAAATACGTGGTTCTTTGTTTTTAGTGCAATCCTGTCTTATCGTTCATTGTAGATCCTTATTATGTACATATTGAAAGATATAGAATAAAAATAATATTAATTTTGCTTTTATTTGATATTATAAGTTACTTTAAGATAAGTGTGTACTCATAAATGTTTGATATAATTCAACCTAAGTTACTTTAGTATAAGTTTTAATTACTTTTGTTTGTAGGTTTTATTATTAGAATAATATTTAAAATGGATTATTTTATTATAACAACATATTAAAAAAATTAATTACTTTTTTTTTAATTGGTATTTTACATTATTGATACAAGTTAATTATGCAATAAGAATGGAAAGCCAGGTCAATTGGAACGCCATATGGAATAATTTTAGGACATTAATAAAGCCATGTATAGGAGCAGGCTTATGTTTACCAAGCCCATCCCCTCACAACAGAAGCCTAGACTGCTAGCCCGTGCGCATTAAGAGGAAATTAGACAGAATCTGATTTTTAAGTTTTAGATTTCAAAAATCAGGATAAATACACTTAATTGCTGAAATCAGGTATCCCCGATTTAGACCGCCCGATTAATGAGAAGACAAACCGGTTCAATACCTGATTATAGCGAAAAATCAGCGGACATGGTGATGCTTTCTCCTTCCCGTGAGACTCACAGGATTATGATGGTGATATCCTCCCAAATTTCATCTTCTTTCATTAATAAGACAGAAGATTTTCCTTGAATGGTAACAAATTTCAGATTTGGTAGTTGTGTTGAGTTGCGTCTAGTTCCTTGAAATGTGTAAACTGAGTGTGAATGGTATTTGTTAGGTGAATTGAAGAAAGTTGGAGTTTCTAGTCAACAAAGTCAAAAATGTGTGAGCTTTTGAAAATTTCCATACAGTGAGATTGGAGTCTTTTTGTTGTTATATGGGTGATGCTTGGTGAATGTTTCTTTGAGTGGAGCTATGGAAGGGGAAGAACCAAAGAAGATAATGTTTGTGGGTGACTCACTGAGTTTGAATCAGTGAGAATCGTTGGTTTGTATTTTCATGCTTCTGGCCTTCTGTCCCAAATTCGAAGACTTAGCTTTGTAAAGATCAAGTTAGGAGAAAGACTATAAAGTGAAGTTCGAAGACTAGCTTTGAGCTCGAGCTCGAGCTCGAGCTTCGGATCATACGAGCTTTTTTACGAGCCCGATCCGAGTCGAGCTTGGCTCGGTCAAAAAATTAAGGCTCGAACTCGGGCTCGAGCTTGAACCGAGGCTCGAGCCGAGCCCGAGCTGGCTCGGTCTTCTCTTTTTTTCCCTTTTTTATATAACATCAACATTTTTTGTTATCATTCTTAATGAAATTATCAATAAAGTATTGTTATATATAAAAAGATGAAAAATTATTGAATAAATTGTTGAGTTGATCATATCATTTAAATTTTTGAAATCTATATATTAATAAAGAGAAACCGATTTGAGAGGAAATTTCCGCTCATTTTTTAACCTTTTTGAATCTAATTTTCCCGCTCATAATATCTTAATTATATTGTTTTTTAATTAGTTTTCCCAATTTATTTTGAAACATTCCTTATCTGTTTGTTCCAAAATTTCAAACTTTCCTTAATTATTTAATCAAATAGAATTTTATTTAATCATTTAATTTTAGCTTTTCCTTATCTGTTTAATTAAATAGGATTTTATTTAATATATTTATTAATAAAGAGATGCCTCTTTTGGAGGAAATTTTTCTGCTTATTTTTTTAACATTTTTGAATCTGTTTATCCTACTTATTTTTCAGTCTTTTTAAATTTATATAGATCTAGAAATATTTGAAGCTTTCTTTTCTCAACTCATGACACATCAATTGTATTTTAGATTAATAATTAAAAAATTAATATAAATATATGTGTGTCTATATATATATATATATAAAGAGACCATATAACAATCTATTTTTTTATTTTTTCTTTGCTAATCCATATTATATTCCTAATAATTATCGTTAATGATTAAGAATCTTCTTAAATATATATATCTATCTATATTCTATCTATCTAATAATAATAATAATAATAATAATAATAATGATAATAATAATAATCATCATCATCATCATCATCATCTATATCGATATCTATATTATTATTACACATCAATAAATTTTAATTAAAAATCTATATATTAATAAAATGAGGTCATTTTCCCGCTCAAACTATCAATTTTTAGAATTAAACACGGGTTATTCGTCAACTGAATTGTGCATCAATGAGCGTTGGTACAAGCGAAATCAGCTGGGAAAAAACATAGTATGGAATTCTATAAATATTTCAATAGAGCGTAGATTTTTTTTCCAATTTTTCAAAAGTCCAATGAGAAATATTACCAAATCCCAAGTAATCACAAGCAAACAAGGAAGACAATTCAGTGAAGACATAGGGCTGTAACGGTGTATAATACTTTATTGTATTTGCCTTTTGGATTCAGTATTCTTTCATTTATAGTTCGCTATTAAATATTTATTTTTTAATTGATTTTGATGCAGTGGGAAGCTTGGTCGGCAGGTGAGAGTGAAACTTGATGAGAAACACATTATATTAAAGATTCGGTCCAAAACTCAAGATTCAAGTGTCTATCAAGTTCCTCAAGATCATTGTCTTTGTTTGGTGTTAAATCTTGCAAATGTTTGATAAATTCTCAAAACTTGGCAGTTCGATAAATTCTCAAAACTTGATAGTTTTCAATTGATTTTGATGCAGTGTTAGATCTTGCAAATGTTTAATAAATTCTCACTTAAATAGTTTGTGGCTTGCCAAATGCTTTGAACCACAATTTTTTTTTGCAAATATTAATTATGAAGCAACACACGCGTAAAAAAGATTCTAAATTATATCTTGGGTATAAGTCTCCCCGTGCAACGCACGGGTGAAAACACTAGTAGATAAAAAAGAAAAAAAATTACATAATAGGTTAATATGCGAGCCGAGCCGAGTCCGGCTCACAAATCACGAGCCAAGCTCGGATATACGAGCCGGCTCGGTTCTAAAATATTGGCTCGAGCTTGGGCTCGCGGCTCGCTTAAAGCGAGCGCGAGCCCGAGCCTATCGAGCCGGCCCGCTCGTTCGACATCCCTAGAGTAGAGTGATTCGAATGAAAAAGATTTTCCTTGATGCGGAGATTTCTAAGATTTCCCGTGATTGGAACATTTTCTCAAATTATTAAGAGAGAAATGTAGTCTGAGGAGATGGGGATTGGATATCGATTATAGAGAAACGTGATTGGAAGATTTCCTCAATTAACAGGGAAATATATGCCCACGCCTAAGCTAATCTTATTAAAAAGGGCACTTGTATTTCAATCCGACGAGTATTCAATTCTCAAACATTATTAAGCAAACTAAAAAAATAATTAAAAATTACTTTGGAGGGAACATATTTATTGGAATTAAAAAAAAAAAGAGGATTTTCCCCGATTTTCTTAGGCCTTGTTCTATTCAACATAAACCAATACAAATTTTATCAACTTTTTCTCTCTCATTATTTACAACCACGCATTCAATTATTTAATATATTTTTCTCAAATTTCAACCACACATTCAACACGTATATCAAAAAAATTAACTTTATCACTAATCAAACATACCCTTAATATATAGATATAAGATTTGCAGCATTTTAGTACCTACAAAAAAAAAAAAAAAAAAGAAAGGCGTAAATCCTTCGGCGGAAAATATATTACAAAAATATCTTTTTAATTAGGAAAAAATCTATTATTCTATATATATATATATATATATATATATATATTAGATAAATATATATATATTTATATATATATCTATGTGTACGGAGATATTTAGATATATATAAATATATTTTCTATCTCCGAATGCATTAGATCCTAATTCAGAATATAAAAATCCTCACTTTCCCTGCGCATTATCTCCGACTTCATTGGATCCTGATTCAGTGTATAAAAACCCCAAATTCTTTCTTCGTGCGCATCATCTCCGAATTCATTGGATCCTAATTCAGCGTATAAAAACCCCAAATTCTTTCTTCCTGCGCATCATCTCCGAATTCATTAGATCCTAATTCGGCGTATAAAAATCCCCAATTCTTTCCCTGCGCATCATCTTACAATGCCGTGCATGGAGGACCCCCTGAACGAGGCCGTTCCGGAGGCCCCATTCTCCCGGCGAGTCCCGATACAGTCCATCCTCTCAAGATCTGACGGCGGATCGGGTCTCGCAGGGCAGACGGTCCGAATTGGGGGATGGGTGAAAACCGGCCGGGAGCACGGGAAAGGAAGTTTTGCATTTCTCGAAGTGAACGATGGATCTTGCCCAGGGAATTTGCAGATGATTGTGGATGCTGCTGTGTATAAATTGAGCGATTTGGTGCCGACGGGGACCTGTGTGCATGTTGAAGGAGAACTCAAGGTTCCTCCTAAACGTGCGGAGCAGAAGGTTGAGCTTCGCGTTCAAAAAGTTATCGATGTTGGCCCTGTCGATGCGGGAAAATATCCATTGCCTAAAACTAAATTTGAGCTCGAGTTTCTCAGAGATGTCGTTCATCTTCGCCCTAGGACGAGCATTGTATGAATATCTCCTTTTTTCTCTTTATTTTTGCTTTCATACGTTTCTAACCCCCAACCCCCCAAAAAAAACTTTCTTACCTTCATTTTGAGTTGAGTTTATCTGTATGAATCTATTTGCTAAGTTTGTAATTTGATATGATAGGGATTAAGCATTTAAATTTATTATTTTAAGATCTGCAAACTGTAATGAAAAGATTGAGCTTTAACTAGTTTTTTCTAGTCAAATTTGTTCTGACTAGTCTTTTACCTTGGAGATATTCACGATTGATTGATTTCCAACGATAAAATCTCTAGATATGCATGTATATAGAAAATTATCAAAGTAATTGCTGCTTCAATTGAAGATCAAACTTGCTGAAAATATTCATTATATAGGGTGGTGCTATTATGATAATCAAATCACGTTAATTGCTTTCTACTTGAGCAAGAATCATGGATCTTGGAATGTTTAATTGGAGGGTGGGATCATTACTTTTATGGACACTGCACTGTGGAGCAGTATGTAAATTGTAATCATTTAGTTGTAAAGATATCTATTTTTCATTAATAAGTCTAGTTCATATGTAATGATTTTCTGATTGGCATCTTTAAATGATTCATTGGACTAGATCTCTGCAATTGCTAGAATCCGTAATGCACTGGCTTATGCAACTCACACATTCTTCCAAAAGCATGGCTTTCTCTATGTCCACACCCCGATTGTTACGACTAGTGACTGTGAGGGTGCTGGTGAGATGTTTCAAGTTACGACCTTGATTAGTGAAGCAGAAAAATTAGAGAAGGAGCTGACAGATAACCCAGCTCCCACCGAGTTTGATATGAAAGATGCTGAGCTTGTGGTGAAGGAGAAAGGAGAAGCTGTTGCCCAACTGAAGTCTGCTAAAGCAAGCAAGGATGAGATTAGTGCTTCAGTAGCTGAGCTTACTAAAGCTAAAGAGAACCTCTTGAAACTGCAAGAAAGATTTAAGCTTGGAGAGAGATGTAAACTTAACGCTGGTTTCCCCAAAAAGGATGGGAAAATTGATTATTCTGAGGATTTTTTTGCCCGCCAAGCATTTTTGACTGTCTCTGGGCAACTTCAAGTTGAGACGTATGCATGTGCGCTCAGTAGCGTGTACACTTTTGGGCCCACATTTCGAGCTGAAAACTCACACACTTCTAGGCATCTTGCTGAGTTTTGGATGGTGGAGCCTGAAATAGCATTTGCTGATATTAAGGTATTATCTTTTTCAATCCATAAATTTAGAGAATTTAAATGAGTTTTGTTGGATTCCTTATTCAGAAATTTTAAGAAATTACAGCTATGAAATGTCTTTTTTAGGATGACATGAACTGTGCGGAGGCCTATGTCAAATTTCTCTGCCAATGGTTGCTTGACCATTGCTATGATGACATGGAGTTTATCACCAAGAAGATTGACAAGACTGCAATCGATCGTCTCAAAATTGTTGCTTCATCCAACTTCTACCGGATTACTTACACAGACGCAGTTTCCATTCTTGAAGAAGCATCTAAAGAGAGGAAGTTTGAGAATGCTGTAGAATGGGGAATCGATTTATCTTCTGAACATGAAAGGTATTCATGATAACAGGCCGTTATTCAAATTACTTTCTTCTTTACTGATCACATTGCGGCTTAATCATGTAGATTCTTGACTGAAGAGAAATTCAAAGCTCCAGTCATTGTGTATAACTACCCTAAAGAAATTAAAGCATTTTATATGAAAGTGAACGAAGATAATAAAACTGTTGCTGCTATGGATGTGCTTGTACCAAAGGTAAGCTCGTTTGCTTAGACATAGATGTGTTTCACATTTCTTCTCCTACAAAAATTGTTTGAAAAAATTGATTTTTGAATAAGGTTCTGCCACACAAGCTCTTAATATGGTTGTATTTGATTTCTTCAGGTTGGAGAATTGATTGGTGGAAGCCAAAGAGAGGAGAGTTACGAGGTTCTCAGAGCTAGGTACACCAAACGTACTTGTATGGATAGTGTAGACAATGTGTTATATTATTAGTACTCTCAATCTAGTACAAGCAGCTGCTGTAGCGAGATCTGGAATATACTGCATGTTGGAAAGTAGCTGACGTGGCATGTGGAGATCTCGTCACACCAGTTGCTTGCGCAAGATTAGAATCTTTTTCTCGACTAACAAAGCTTACCTTTGTGGGGTGTTTTGATATTGTGCAGGATACTTGAGATGGGTCTACCTCTCGAGCCATATGAATGGTACCTTGACCTGAGGCGTTATGGTACCGTGAAGCACAGTGGATTCGGTTTAGGGTTTGAAAGAATGATTCTTTTCTCTACGGGGATGGAGAACATCAGAGATGTCATTCCTTTCCCCAGGTATCCTCGAAGAGCAGATCTCTAGAAACTCATTATAGATATATTTATGAATGACAGTTAATCTAAATTTACAATCTGGCTAGGGTTTTACGTTTGTAATCTTACATTAGTTTCTTGTATAAGTTGGATACTGAGAAGGTGATGACTGATGTACTAGTTAATTTCTTTCTCACATCTATCGAAAGTAGACATTTCTATGATTCTATCACCTGCTTCTATAATTTTGTGTACTAATTTTATAGTCTGGTTCAAAAGTTATTTTCGAGTTCATTCTCTCACTCACTTATTTAATTATATACTTAGGCATTTATTTTATAGTGTATTTTTAGGTAAAGATAAATAAATTGATGAGTTGAACAATTTAGCTATGTCCAAGTTTTCTTGATACATCTGCTTTATTTAATGTATGCTTTGTTACATCGGTTTTAAAGGCGTCCTGAAAATGAAAGCTAACAAAACAACAGTGCTGGAAGTTGTTATATGCCTCGTTGTGTTCCTATTTGAGTCAATTTTCCTTTCACATTTACTCAAGCAGGTCTTTCTCGGGGCTTTAACACAAACTAGGGTACATTTCGTGTGGTGCACGTTATATTTGATCTTGTATATGCTAGCGTCGATTTTTTCTCAATATAGGGAATCACCATATAAGAACTCCTTTCATGATGTTGTCTTCGTTTAGCATTAATGAAACCATGCCTAAAATTCACTCATAAAGTGGATTCCTTTATAAAAGTATAGCGAATTCAGAAGTTTAGTGAGATCACATGACGCATGTGCACTCTCAATTTAATGTAAATAATTGTGTGATAAAATCATAATTGAGAAATGAGATCCATAATGAACAGAAAAGTAATTAATTTAGACCAAATTATAGTATCGACATTGCACGCATAATGAACAGAAAAGTAATTAATTTTGACCAAATTATAGTATCGACATTGCACGCATAATGAACAGAAAAGTAATTAATTTTGACCAAATTATAGTATCGACATTGCACGTACATGGGTAGTATTATTGGTGCAAATACAGGAAACATATCAATATAGTGTCATAATTGTAGTATGTGAAACTTCCCTTTCGTCTATTTTCCAATCCTCAATCTTTCTCAGTAATATGCAAAAACTCATAATAATAATAATAATAAATCCTGGCTTCATTACACAGACATATATTCTCATAAAATTCTAACTACTTCTACTAACCTATTTTTGAAGATGAAGCTCCAAGATCACTCATTTCTAAAGCAACAAAAATGAGTATCATTTTACATTAGTTATAAAATAAAGAAAATTTGAATCAATAATCATAACTCTTTGCAATAATCATAAATCTTTGCACTCTGCAGCCATCTATTCACTTGAATGAATAAAAACAGTAAACAAATATTTTAGTGCAATCCACGTCACCATTTGTATCATTTTAATCAAAAAATTAGGAGACTCGAAAGAAACTCAGATAATTCACAGGCACTTTAAAGCTTAAGACCCCAAGTCTATAACAAGTGGAGCATAACAAAGGGAGTGGGTTGGAGTGAGGTATGGTAATGAACTAGCTGCTAGCAAGTGGATTGAATAATATAGGATAACAAAGGGAGGGCAAATTATTTGCATGCCATTACCAATTAATTAGTATTTATATTTATTAAATTTCAGGAATATTCATACCATTATCAACCTCCATAGACTATAAATACTCAATTATTAACCACTCTAACTTACAATAATAATTGCATTTTAATGACCTTACTACTAGTTTGATGTTGGATAATTACTTGCCACCCTACTTTAGCTAAAAATAGGATGTACACCCTTTACCTATGTGCCTATTCATCTTTTGCCGAATAGAATTAGAGAAACTATGAAAAGAAAATAAAGAAATAACCGTGGCAAAAATCAAAAAATTAAAGCACGCAAGCGCACGAGATGCAGTATTGTATTGCATACCAAAACATGCACTTAGTGTGTCATGCGTCCCCATATTCCTCTATTTCCTAACCATGGCAAGATAGTAAATATTCGGGGGCAAAAAAAGGGAAAAAAAGAAAGCTTGTCCAATCATTCTTGAGAAAAATCCATCTCTCGGTGTAAAGAATTTATGGTTCTTTGTTAGCTGATGGACTAAATGGTGTGGGCGAGAGATGGGAATAGCCAGTCAAGATGCAGCCCTATTAGCAAGTAACAACCCAATCCAAATGACACTTGGGATTCTATTGAACTACTTCAACCTACCTCACCTCTCGAGAGCCCAAACACACCCTATCATGATCCAATAAGATTGCCTCGTCTATTTGCATTACACCACTTTCCTCTTCAAAACAGAGTACGATAATTTCAAAACCACTTCACTCACACTTCAAAACTCACCAACAATAGTGATGAATAAATATACCATAAATATCAGTAGGGCGACCAATCGTAAAATCTCGGACCACAAAAGTCCTTACGTTGAGATAGATTTCATTCTCAAAGAAACTGAATAATATAGAATAAAAGGCATGTACCACTTAATTTATATACTTGACAGTCGTAGGTGCCAGGGGCGTATCCAGGAATTCAACTTGGGGGGTTACGCGTGAAATTTTTTACTAGGCTCCGTTTTTTTCTCGCGATATCTAAACTCAGTGTATATCCTTATTCGACAAATCCATTATATAACAAAAAAATTGATAATGTATATTAAAATAGTAAAAATACGATGATTTTTCTAATTTTCATCGAAACAAATATATTAAAAATTAAAGACTTTCATTCACAAATAGCAATAAAGAGAACCACTTGAAAATAGAAAATGCCATAAATTCTCCATTTGAAATATGGAATTGGAGGTTTTTACTTGAACAAGAAAAAGTAATTGGCATTTGTCATTTAATTATTATTTTTAATTAAAGTAGTATTTTTACTCGTGCGTTGCACGAGAGGATATGTCTTTTTTACAATTATGTTGTTTTTTAAAAAAATAAAAAATAAAATCCATACAATTTTTTAACAAATTTGACAGAATTTGTTTTCCCTGTATTGCGGAAAAATCCATCGTGTTAATAGACATAGCATTAGTACCAAAATTTTCAAATATAGCATTACTATATATTGACGACAACCTTATCAATGACAGCAACACTCTCAATATAATCATATACATTTTTCTCCACAACACAAACAACATATAAAATACTTATACAAAATCATTTTTTGAAAAAATTATTGAATCTTCTAAAGAAGTAATCAAACTCACCTATGTCTCACATATTTCGTTCATCACCTATTCCATCCTTCCAAAACCTTTATTGGTCTGCGCACCATCAATCTCCTCTCCCACACGACCGATCTATATAGAAGGAAAAATATTATCAAAAATGAAGGACATAAGATACTAGTGAATGCAAATATGAGACAATTACAATCATAAGTAGACAAAAATGTTCATTTAGAAAACATGAGACTTCCTAGAAATAGGAGCATACCAGATGGAATTGCGATAGAATATATTATAAGTTAGTAAAAACTTCTTTTTAAATAACATTTGTAGTGGTTTTTGTTAGATGTCTATCCTCATCGCAAACCAGAAATTTTATCCCCTTCCTATTCATAACTTTTGAAACCGCTATATACAATTGCATGTGGGTGAAGACTAGCCTCCAAAGAAAAACACTAACATCAGTGAGAGTCTGTCCCTAAATCTTATTGATGGTCATTGCGGAGCAAATAGTTAAAAGATATGTCTCCTCTGAAGGGTAAATGACAGCCTTATATTCGACAGACTGAGGTTCAATATAGGAATCATAAACTTTTTCCCAGCACTCATCCCAGTCGAAACCCTTGCACAGGAAAATATGGTAAACAAATACTAATTTAGATAAATATTAATAGTATAACATTAACAGTAGTAAAAACAACTCTAAAAAAATACTTGACAAATCGCTAAAATTTTCACGATTTAAGTAACTTAAAAAAATTTATAAAAATTTTGAGTGTTTTTCTTGTATTTCGTAGAGCTTATGATTTTTTCTTTAAACTTATTCTACATTCTATTACATGCAATTCTAAATTTAGGAAAATATTAATTGTACACTCATGCGATGTACGTTATTGATAATGAATATGTGAATAATAATGATTTGGAGAAAGAAAATCACAAATTAGGAGAGATTTGAAGAGATCAGAGTTTTAGATGATTTAGCCTTTTCTGATTGTGGGAAAAAATCACCTAAGAAGGAGAGTTTAACATGTAGAATTTTAGGATATTTATTTAATTTTTATTTTTATAATAATATTATTAAAAAATAAAAGATGAAAAAGGGATGAGAAATTGAATTAAAAATAGGGAAAAATTCTCTTTTTTCGTATATAGAGATATAGATTTAGATTTATTTAGTAAATAAAATCCTAAATAAATATTTAATATAGCCGAGAGCCAACTAAAAAAATTGTTGATTTAGTCACATGTTTCCAACCGTTAATTAGGTCAATAGCCCAATTGTTTATTAAATACATAATTTATGTATTTATTTACTTGTCAGCTTTTTATTAAGTACCTAATTTCGGAAGTATCTCATTTAGGCATTTATTTACTTATCAACTTATTTAATATTTATTGATTAAATAAATAATAATGATATTTCTTTACTTATCGCTATAATTTAACCATTAATTAATATGAAATTAAATAATATAGGAGTGGTCATATATACATATACATATATACATATATATATATATATATATATATATATATATATATATATATTGCAAAATAAAGCTTTTAGTTCAAGTTATAATTGTATTTTAAAAGATGTAATTTTGGATGTAAATATTATCAAAATGAAATACAGACTAATTAGAATTCCGACGAGTGATTATTACCATAGTTAACAAATACAACAATCGATAAACGTATGTTTAATTAAAATAAATTACTCATCGGGAAAAATTTATTATTCAAAGATAATGAAATTAAATTTGAAATATAAAATTAAACAATAGCTGATTTAGACTATTATATTAAGTTCATATGGATTTAAATAATATAGGAGATAAAATCCTATTATTTATATAACTTTTTCCTTCGAATCCTACTATATATATTTAGTTCAATTCAGCATTGTATTTACCAAGGGTTAATTATATTCAAACCACCTATTTTAATCAGTACATCACATTTTAATTATCTTAAAGGTTCTCAATTTTTTTTAATGTAATTACATATTTACCTTTTTTCTTCAATTATTATTTTCAATGTTTCATTACGTGTAAATTTGACTATATAGATAGTTTTTGTCTTAAAATTTTGTTTCTGAGGCGTCATATTACTTATTTATCCATCATAATTTTAGATAATGTAAACTGTAATATATGGAAAAGATGATTATTGCGTGTTAATTCCAAAGATTGCTAACATTAATTTAAATATAAAATAATATTTACGTAGAAAGTAAGTTAATTATTAAAAATTAATTACATGAAACGTAACAAAAATTTGATGGCCTAATTGTAGTTCTAATTGTAGTGATAAACAAATCCGAAGGCCCTTTCGTGCAAGTAAAATGTGGTGTCCATAAAACATGTGTAGTGTGAATATAATTAACTTCTAAATAAATAACTTAAGTAGTAAAATTATATTTGAAAGAAAATCTCGATTACGAGTAATTAAATTAATTATATCTAAAATCAAAGAAAGAATTTATGCACCAGTGAGATTCTTGATGGTTCAAACTTGACATCCTCCCCAAGCACTCCAAATTTGATACCCCACTGAAAATACTAAAATTTTCCCCTTTTTCACCGAAACTCAACCCCAATTCTTCGGAAATCCCTCCACAATTCTGAAAAATACTAACAATTCTGATTTCCTCTTCGTAATTGTTATCATCACCAAAGCCCAACTCTTTCAAGAATGCCGATTCTGCTCCAAGAGACCGCACCAATTTATCTCCTCCTCTCACAGAAACGAGCACGAAGAATATCTGGCAGAAGAATAACGCAGCAGACATTGTGCAAACTAATCTAGATCTCATTCTTGTGCTATTACTCTAATTGGAAGACTGTATTTTTGTTTCATTTTCTTATACTTGGGATTAAAGAATTCTAGAAGATGTTTAGAGAGAGAGAGAGATAGATTCCAGAAGTATACTTGGGATTAAAGTGGGATTAAAGAATTGGGGAAGATGATTGTATAGAGAGAGAGATAGAAACTGTATAGAGATGGACGGGAATGTTCACTTGCCCTCACTGGTGGCAACATAAGGCGAAACCCAATTCGACGTGGCGCTATTTTGTGGCGCCTCATTATCGATCAATTTTTTTTCAAATTTTTAGGGTGCGTTCTGTTTGCCGTTTTCAACCATTTTTCTGTTTTCTGTTTTCGAAAATATTAAAAACACGTTCTGTTCATTGTTTTCGAAAATACATTTTCGAATCCATTTTTAAGATTTTTTTAACGTTTTCGGTGTTTTCTGTGTTAAATGTCGAAAATAAGGAAAACGTATTTTCTGATTTTAAACTTTATATTTATTACATTTGAGTCCCAACTTTTATTTTTCGTACATTTTAGTCCCCGACCACCACCGGAAAAGTCAAACCACCAAATCTGATGGTTTAACCACCAGATCTGGTGATTCTCCACTTGATAACCACTGCGACGATAGTTCTCAAGTGGAGAACCACACCATGCACAGGTGGAAAACCACCTTCGCATGTGGTTCTCGGAGTCGAGAACCACCTGCGAAGGTGGTTCTTCACGGTGGAGAACCACTTGCGGTGGTCGGCAGGGTGGCGTGGGGGTGGGGGTGGTGTCGATGAGGGCTTGTTTGCAAATTTTGAAATGTTTGAAGGTCTTTTTGCAATTTTAACTATACCAAATTGTATTTTTGTAAAAGTATAAACCAAGTGCGTTTTCCAATTTCTCTTCTCAAAAATAATTTTTCAAAACAACAAGTCAAACACATTTTCAATGTTTTCAAAACAACAATTGAAAACAGAAAATACCAAAATATTTTCGAAAATGAAAATAGAAAATACAAAACAAACAGAACGGCACCTTAGTATCTACGTTAAGTTAGATAATAATATATAACTGCTCTCTGATGGTGGGGGACCTCACCCGATTCTTATGAATTCCCCCCCCCCCGGTGGGTAATATAAGCTACCTACAGTTGGTAGGAGATCGTAACTGTAGAGATGGAAGGAGGAATGTCGGCCTTGATCTGGTCCACCAAGGTGGACCATAATTATGATCCGCTCGGGTAATTTACTCCTTCGTTCGTGCTCCATTTTGAAATCTAAAAATTTGGCTAGATTCACTGTGACTTGCATGTTTGCTCGCAAAGTACTTAAAGTTTATGCGTGGTGTTGTTTTAACCTTTAACCACAACTTATTTTATAAATCACATGACTTTTAAGATTCTAAACTTGAAATTTCCAATTTAGATATTAAATTTGTTTCACACAGTTAATCTCATTGGATCTCTTCATCGTAGTCTTAGTGTTCAGCCCTTTCCATCCTTCACGAAATGATAAAAGATGAACCATGGAAAATATTGCGCGGATGGAATTCAATTCCATGGATGTGACATTTTTTATGGAATGAATAAAAATATATATATATAAAAAATCAATCGAATACACTAGTGTTTGCATTGATTATAATTATAACTTACTGAATATGGTAGAAGTTAGTAATAGGTAAATGATAATAATTGTGGGTTCAATGAATTTTATGGTTAAAATTAAATTTTGATTTTAACTTATAATGTACATTACAACAAATCCCAAGCGGGCACTTACCAAGTTTATACCGAGAGATGGTTAGTTGTAAATTGAATGCAATCGCCAATTCTTTAATATAATCATTATGCATTCACCACAAATGGAAAATACTCTGCTTATTGCTTACATAGATGATAATATTGTTATTGGCGATGAAGTTGAAGAAATCAAATGACAACTCAAAAAAAAAAAAAAAAAGAAGTCATGGCGTCGGCTACCTCATCAATCTCATGATGGACGAGCTTACAAGAAAGATCCCCCTGCTACCTACATAACCACAAAGCAAACTAAGCACGTGTAAATGTATGTATTCTAACAAATTTTTACACATTTATATATATTTTTTTCAACTCCACTTATTTTCTCTCCTATTTCACATCCATATATCTCATGAGACCTACCTTGTACTACACAAATCTCCATCACTCAACTCCATTTATTCTCTCCTATATTACATCAAAATCCATAAAAATCTATTTTTACACATACACTAACACATGCTAAAGGGCAAAATCCTCAAGTACAAACTCATGTGAATTTAGCAAAAAATAAATAGTAGGACCAAAATATGAAAAATGAATCCCAATCTGACCAATAAATACACGGTAATAATCATCGCTTAGGCAAGTAGAAGGACAACTGCTAATAATATATGCGGCAAACTAAAAACTAGTTGATTAACAAAGAAAACCTTTTGTTGATGGACATGTGAAGAAGCCTTTGTCATCGTCAAGAATTGATTGGTGCCTAGGCGCCAAGACCGGTGAAAAAAGGTAGGTAAAATATATTACTAACACAAGTTAATCATCAAGGTAATAATAAGAGCCAGCAGTCTTTTGCTCCCTGTCCTTGGTAGAATCCAGTTTGTTGATTCTGGGCCGGTAATTTGTTGGGTCTCATCTAAATGTAATGTCCAATTGAGATAAGAATAGGTTCATCCCAGTCAATAATGACTGGGGTGAATTGGCGGTAGAATGTAGTGATGGCTTTCCCTCGTAGACAATCACTCGATCTGCCAGGTATGTTGCCATGATGAAATCATGCTCCACCACAAACGCAGTTTTCTTCGCATGAAGTATAAATCTCTTTATCACTTTACAAGCAACTATACGCTGCTCAGAGTCCAGATATGCACTTGGCTCGTCTATCAAATATATGTCCGTGGGCTTTCCAAGGTATAGGGTAAGTGCAACCCTTTGCAATCTGTTTAAAACTATTATAGACTTGATAAATAAATGTTTAATCCAAGAGGGCATATAAAATCTTATACAAAATAATAAAATCCATGATGAGGGCATCTGTGACACATAAAAGAGAACTAAAGAAGGTTGTCCACCACCTTAGCAATCTGTTTCCCGATAGCACAAGTAAACAAAACCGTTTTCTTTTGGCAAACAATCATGGCATAATATGTAAACAACCACCAAAACTAAAAACCCATACTTAAAACTATGCATCCATCAATGAAACTTGGAGATTACTGGGGGTGATATGATTGATTTTTTTTTTTATAAATTTTTATGTAAAAGGAGAGAGAATAAGTGAAGTTGAATGGTAGATATTTATATCGTATATGTAAGTTCCATGACGATTTATGTAGATGTGATTATGAAAGTTATGAGTTGTCTAATTTACAGATTATTTAGACGTATCTGGATAGTGTTATGTTAAAATGGAGTTTGTTCACAGCTAACTCAAGCAAGATATATTTGAGTGATATTTCGATTGGAGCCTAGATATATCTAGTGCAGAGTAAAAATATAGAAACTTAAACAGAACAGCAAACACACGATTTTAAGGTGAAAAACCCCCAACAGGGTAAAAAACCACCTGCCTGCACCTGCAGACAAATGCACTTTACACTACAATAGGTATTCTATGGCTACACATTGTTTCTTCACTCCTTATTTTATTGTACTTACTGAAGGGGATTGGGATAATGCAAGAATGGATGCTTTAATTGAATAAAAAGAAATTGCAAATAGAGACAGGTGATAGCAATTTAGTACAAGAACACACTCAACTTCGTGTTTTGGGATCTGATCAGATGTATGAGGAGGACAAAACTATAATTGATAGACTATGAAAGAGAAGAAAGTTCGGTATGAGAATCATGACTAATGGTCGCCTAATGGTCGCCAACTGTGAAATGACATTGTTGGATATGCAAAATTTATAGCTCTCATGCGAATTGAATTCCATGATGCCTCTGAATTCTTGTTTTTTCGCGTTATAATTTTGTTGATGTTTCGACTTTTTGAGATACTTGTAAATTTTCTATTAAATGTGTTACGATTTTGTCCTTTATTGCTTTTCTTTCTTTTACTTTCTTACATTTTATTATTTATTTATTTTGGTCCTCATTGTAACAGTGTTAGGTGACCTGTCATTATTCTATTGGTTTTGATGTTGACTTTCCCTTTTATCCTTCTTTTGTAAGCCTTTATTTGGCAGAGCTTCAACTCTCTGCGAACATAATTACGAGAATGAAAGGAATGAATACATATAGATTTGGTGAAAATCCTCTTTGATTGTTGAGTTTTTACATGGTATCAGAGCACTAGGTTAGGTGGATTGAAATATGGAGGAAGAAAATATAAACGATGGGGAAACACAAACGAATACCACAGGAGCTAGGTCTGGAAGAGATCTAATTTGATCAGATGACTACAGCGAAGATCCGTTGCATCTACAAAGCTCAGATCACCCAGGAGCTGCGCTAGTAACTTCGTCACTTGCTGGAGGGAATTACTTGAGTTGGAGTCGATCGATTAAAATTGCACTTGAAGCGAAGAGCAAGCTTGGATTCGTTACTGGACAGTGTGTGAAACCAGTTGCAAGTTCACCGACCTATGGGCGATGGAGAAAGGTAAACTCAATGGTAACATCCTGGATTCTCAATTCTATCCCCAAAGATATTGTGGATGCATTCATATATGTTGAGTCGGCTAATGAATTGTGGAAAGAGTTGGAACAAAGGTTTGAGAGTGCAATGGACCGTTGCTTTATCAAATTCAGAGAGAAATCAACAACCTCAACCAAGGTAACATGACAGTGGTGGTTTACTATACCAAGCTTAAGAAACTCTGGAACAAATATGCTTGCTTAGCCCCTATTCCGGCGTGTAAATGTGAGGGGTGTAATTGTGAAGCACCTAAGGAAATAGCGGATGCAAATAGCTTTAGTAAGCTAATTCAGTTCCTAATGGGTTTGAATGACAGTTATGATCATGTGAGAAATCAAATTCTGGTGATGGACCCTATGCCTACTGTAAATAAGGCATACTCAATGATTTTAAGTGTAGAAAAGCAGAGAGATGTCCACCATGTTTATGTAGAAAATGTTGACAATGCTTTGATGACTAATGCAAATATACACAGTCATGGAAAAGGAGGTATTTCTAGTAGAGGATGAGGAGGAAGAGGTTATGGAAGAGGAAGGAGTCATGGAGGTAGAGGTGGTCAGGAAGATAAGGCAAATCTATATTGCAGCCATTGCAATATGAAGGGACACCTTAAGGAGAGTTGTTTTAAAATAGTGGGATATTCGGACTGGTATAAGAAGTTGAAGGAGCAAAAGGGCCAAGGGAGTCAGTACAGAACAGCGGCTAATGTGATGGATAGTCCTCTGAATTGGGAAGAGAGTACAGAGAACTTGGAAGACAGGTCCAAAACACAGGGGACTGATATCTCTGCCATTGTTCAGCAAGAGATCAGAAGATACATGCAAACAACAACACTTTCAGGAAACAATGGAGGAATGGGAATGGCAAACTTGGTGCATTTTAGTGAGTTTGCAGGTAATCACTTTCTTGATACTTTACACCATGCTTGCACTGTGCATGATAAAGTGGAATTGGGAGCTTGGATTCTAGACACAGGTGCCAATAGCCATATGTGCACTGATTTCAACTTGCTTAAAAACCCAAAACAAATTTCTAATCATACTTCTGTCTTCCTTCCGATGGCTCCACAAAAATGGTTACTCACTCGGGAACAGTCATTCTTGGCCATAAGCTACACCTACTGGACACACTATATATACCGAGCTTCAAATATAACCTGTTGTCGGTAAATAGATTAGCTGCAAACTCTAACATAAAGTTTACCTTCTATCCTACTCATTGTTTGATGCAGGACCTACAGAGTAATCAAACCATAGCCATTAGAAGACTACTTGGGAAGCTCTATATTTTGGACAAGGACAGTTTCATTACAAACACTTCTGACCTCTCTAAATTCCATGTAACAGGCTGCCCTTCTTCTTCGTATAATAGTTTTAATTCGGCAGTTGAGGCTTGTAATGATTCGCCTTTTGATTGGCATTGCAAACTTGGGCATGCCTCATATTCATCTGAAACATTTGAATTTTGTACCATTTTCTAATTCTATGAAAAGTACGTACTTTGATGAATGTGATGCTTTCCATAAAGGAAAACAACAAAGACTACCATTTCCCCTTAGTTCCATACAAACTAAGGAAGCTTTCCACTTAATACATGTAGATGTGTGGGGTCCCTATAGAGAGCCATCTTTATCTAGAACACCATATATGCTCACCATAGTGGATGACTTTACTAGGTCCACTTGGACCTTTTTGATGGGTGATAAAACATAGGTGGTTGGGCTTCTTAGAGCATTTATCAACTTTGTGGATACGCAATTTGGGAAAAAGATCAAAGTGATTAGAAGTGATAATGGAACAGAGTTTACTAATAGAGATTTCCAAGGACTCTTTCATGATAATGGGATAGTACACCAAAGGAGTTGTGTCTATTCTCCCCAACAAAATGGGATTGTAGAAAGGAAACATAAACACCTTCTTGAAATTGCCAGATCCCTTATGTTTCATGCGAACTTACCACAGAAATTTTGGACCTTTTCCATTCTAATGGCGACCTATATTATCAATAGATTGCCTAGCCCTATTATAAACTGGAAAACACCCTATCAATTATTACATGGCCATCAGCCAAACTATTCCATGTTGAAACCCTTTGGCTGCCTATGTTATGCATCAAATGTTTCCCCCCACATGACAAAGTTTGATCCTAGAGCATATAGATGTATCTTCATAGGTTATAGTCCAAGACAAAAGGGCTTTAAGGTTTATGACTTGGAGTCTCATCGAATTTTTGTGACTAGAGATGTCAAATTTATTGAGAAATCTTTTCCCTTTCACCAGAGAGACACTTCCACAGAGACACCACCTATATCTCTTCCTATTCCAATTCCAGATTCCATAGACAATGATATGATTTCTATAGAAAATAACCAACAGAACAATCTCAACGATGACTTTAGAGCATCTTCAACCAATACTTCCACTGATTCTTCCCCACATTCTGTTTCAAGAGATAACACTTTGCCAGTTTAAACTTTATCATGCACAGAATCTGTTGATGAAACTCTAGTTCCCAGAAGGAGTGTTCGACGGAGAACTATACCCACTTGGACTAGAGATTTTGTAACCACCTTACCCCTTCTAATTAACACTTTGTAGCTTGGGCATTAACACCCTCCTCGACACCTAGTTTTTCAAAACATACACCTCCCACATATCCGTATCTTGTGTCACCCTTGTTTAACAGTGCATATATAAGCTTCTTCGCTAATGTGTCTCAAATTTAAGAGCCTAAAACCTATCTTGAGGCCAGTCAAAGTAAAGAATGGATGGATGCAATGCAAAAGGAATTGGATGCATTGGAACAAAATGACACTTGGGAGCTTACTTCTCGCCCAGCTGATAAACATATTATAGGATGTAAGTGGGTGTATAAAGTGAAAATGAACCCTGATGGGAATGTAGAAAGGCTTAAAGCCAGATTGGTTGCCAAGGGGTATAACCAAATTTATGGAATTGATTTTACAGAGAACTTCTCTCCAGTGGCTAAACTAGTAACTATCAGGTTACTCATAGCTGTTGCTACCTCAAAGTGTTGGGAGATTCACCACATAGACATTGGCAATGCTTTTCTGCATGGTTTTTTGAAGGAGGAGGTTTATATGACACCGCCAGAGGGTTATGGCAAGGCTAAGGAAAGCAGGTTTGTAGATTGAAAAGAAGTCTCTATGGGTTGCGACAAGCATCAAGACAGTGGAATGTAGAGTTTTGTAGGAAATTGCAGGGCTATGGTTTTGTACAATCTGAGCATGATCATTGCCTTTTTGTGAAGAATACATCAACTACATTTCTAGCACTTTTAATATATGTTGATGATGTGTCGATTACTGGAACTGATGCCTTATTAATTCAGGAAGTGAAGTTTTACTTAGATCAGTTATTCACCATTAAAGATTTGGGTCCAGCCAAGTATTTTTTAGGGATTGAGCTTTCTAGAGCAGTGGACGGAACCTATCTCAACCAAAGAAAGTACATCTTAGACATCTTAAAGGACACGGGGGCTCACAGGTGCTAAAGCTGCCAAAACACCATTACCACAGGGAGTTAAACTCTCAAAGAATTCATGAGCCTTATTGCCAGATCCAGAGCCTTATCGTCGACTTGTAGTGAGGTTGCTTACAAGGCCAGATGTCACATTTGCAGTCCAACAATTGAGTCAATTCGTAAGTAAACCTTGCGAACAACATTGGGAGGCAGTTTTACTTGTGGTTAGGTATCTTAAAGGATGTCCATCACAAGGGTTGTTCTTTTCATCAGATTGTCCTCTTTCTTTGGAAGGTTTTAGTGATGCGGACTGGGCATCGTGCATAGATACGAGGAAGTCAATTACAGGCTATTGTGCGTATCTAGGGAAGACATTAGTAGTGTGGAAAACTAAGAAACAGAATACTATTTCTCGTTCTTCCGCGGAGGCAGAGTATAGGAGCCTTGCTGCCACGGTATGTGAGTTACAATGGATTGCTTATATTACAAGATCTGGGAGTCAAAGTTCCATATCCAATTCCTTTATGGTGTGACAACAAGGCTGCTCTACACATCACTGCCAATCCGGTATTTCATGAATGAACCAAACACATCGACATTGACTGCCATGTGGTGAGAAATAAATACAAAGATGGCTTCATTCTTCCCAAGCATATTCCATCGAAGGATCAGCTGGCTGACCTTTTCACTAAATCTCTTGGTGGACTGCAGCTTGCTACTCTCCTTGTCAACTTGGGCTTAATGGATTTTCATCGCGCTCCAACTTGAGGAGGGGGTGTTACGATTTTGTCATTTATTGCTTTTCTTTCTTTTACTTTCTTACATTTTATTATTTACTTATTTTGGTCCTCATTGTAACAGTGTTAGATGACCTGTCATTATTCTATTGGTTTTGATGTTGACTTTCCCTTTTATCCTTCTTTTGTAAGCCTTTATTTGGCAGAGCTTCAACTCTTTGCGAACATAATTACGAGAATGAAAGGAATGAATACATATAGATTTGGTGAAAATCCTCTTTGATTGTTGAGTTTTTACAAAATGATTTTTGAAATCATGAAGTCATATGGTTCAACACATACGCATTTTAGATATAGCATTCAAGATAATTGAAAGTGTTAAGTAGATATGTGTACTCAATGAATAAGATAGAGCATAAAAGTTGAACCCCATTGTATAAACCAAGAAATGTCCAAAACAGAGCATACGGTAATCACGTAAGGTCTACCTCTATCTTTACTAAGTTCTAGTCTTGAAAGAAAGTATTGAAATCTTGGCCTTGCCAATGCCAATGGAATATCTAATTTCCACGGGCATTGAAGTAAGATGTAACGTCGTGATAGTACATGATATATGCCTCGTTGTCATCTAATGGTACATAATACGGTTCTTCCTCCCGCATGCAGCAATGTCAAAATGTTTCCATAAGTACCTCGGTTTGTAACCAAAGCTCTATGGATAAAGCTACATTTGGTTTGGCAAGGTAGACCATCGAAGATAGTTTCGAGTCTGACCAAAATATTATTATTACTTTCAATGGCCGCCTCCATTGCAATGTGGTCGAAATGATCTTGAAACTTCGTCTAGGGGGTCGAAAGAGGGGTCCATGAAACTACTTTCCTCATGCTCAACTTTCACATAATGGAAGTTGTAGCCCCGCCATGGCCACAAAACAAACGGACAAGATCATGTTCATGCATGGAAGGATTGGGGCGGCAATTGGCTACCTCCTTTGCAAATGAGTTAAAACCTATACTATTCATGTTAAACTCAATTTTAAAAGCTAAACTTGCATCCGCCGTTCTTTTGTAAATCTTCATCTTTCTAACAACGTGACCACCGCCAGTATTCTAGTCGCTACCCGAGTGTCATGACCCGAGGCTTTTTGGAAGATTCTAGAGATAAACTTGTTGAAAATACCGGTAGAATTCTTTAAAAGCTTCTACAGAAGGCACGGAGCATTCTAGGTCATTTATAATAATCTAATGTATAAAATATTGTAAATATATTAGATATTTTAGGAGAGAGTTGTAGAGAATTCTAAAGGCATGATATTAGCCATTAGATTGAGATGGTCTCCACTGTTCATTTGAGGAAGCGGAAGTATAAATAGGGGCAGGGAGTTCATTTGTATCCATCCAAAAGTTCTAAAGCAATCAGGTTCTCTAAAGTTTCTCTAAAACTTTCTTGGTAGCATTCTAAGCTTTCGGGTGTCCATCTTTCTTACTTAGCTTTCTTCGTCCAACAAAAGACTTACTTGGCGTGAATTACCACAAGGGGCTGAATTTGGGAGACTCTAAAGCCGTATGTTATTTGCTGAAAACTACAAGTGCGTGATATGAGGCTCCGTTTTCCCCTCCGTTCCCCTTTCCCCTCTGGCTACCAATGTTTACATTTCCATTGCTTTGTATGTGACCATTTTCCATTGCATTCCCATTGGCATGGCCCACCAGATCCAAGTCTTTCACACACTCTCTAATGGGCATTAAAGCAGCAGCAATGTTGTTTCTCATACTTAGGTCCTGTAAATTATTAAATTATACAAACTAAATAAATTGCATGAAAACAACATTAATTAAAACAATTACAAGATTACCGGTAAGTAAATTAAATATAAATAAAATCAAAGTAAGAATTTATGTACCTGTGCGATTCTTGATGGTTCAAACTTGACATTCTCCCCAAGCATTCCAAGCTAGACACCCCCACCGAAAATACTAAAATTTTCCTCTTTTTCACCAAAATCAAAAATCCCTTCATAATTCTGAAAAATACTAACAATTCTGATTTCATCTTCTTAATTGATATCCTCACCAAAACCAAACCCTTTCAAGAATGCCGGTTCTACTCCAACAGACCCCCACCAATTTATCTCCTGTCACAGAATCGAGCAAAAAGAACATTTGGAAGGGGAATAAAATGGTAGACATTGTGTAGACTAATCTCGATCTCATTCTTGTGGAAAAATTACTCTAATCGGAAGATTGTATTATAATTCGAGAAGATGTTTGGAGAGAAAGAGAGGGGAAGAAATAGAAACAACTGTATCTAGATGGAAAGTTGAATATAGCAAAGGAAGGAAAAAGAATGTATAGATCATAGGTGTGTCGGTATACCGTGTTTCAAGGTTGGTTGGTTACCTTTTTTTGGGCGTGTTGTTCTTAAAAATCATATCCTCCACTCCCCACATGGGGATGTGGCAGTTTCTTATTGGTTCTGAAATGATAAGGTGACTCCACATGTAAAATCTGATTGCTCCACATAAGCGATGGGCAATATTATTCTCCCCATATGTATGTAGAAGAGATCAAGACTCGTGTTGTTCTATCGTGTTAGCTGAAAGATTTAAATTTGTAACAAATTTCGAATTTTGAAGTGATTTGTGTTTTAATGTGACTAGTTAGATGAAAATTTATTTTAAATTCAAATAGCTCTTTATTATGCTAATTAGCTTTTAGGTGAATCGAAAGAAAGATCTTTATTTATTTATAGATTTGTTTTTATTTATTTATTATTATTTTTTTTCAGAAGGGAAAGATGGACATTGATTAGGGACACTGATAATAGTTACCACTCTTACTAGTATAATGTTAATTCACTCCGGAATCCGACGGTAGATAGCAAAATTAAGAAGATTGAAAATTTTTTGGGAGTGAATGAAAGAGAAGAAGGCAATTTTGGAAAAGTTAAAGATGGCCGATCATTTTAGTTTTTCTTTTTTGTAGAAAAAACCTTTGAAGGTGGCTAGTGGTATCAATCCGGGTGGGCCAGCTGGGCCGGTCCGCTTTCATCCGGCCTGTGAACGACCCGCTAGGTTCGACAACCCGCTCATGTGGGTTTGTAGGTCGGGTTGGACCAGCTGGTATTTTTTGGATGCGGCACAGACCGGCCCCCCAACCCGTTTGAATTAACAAAACGTGTTAACGAGCCGACTCATATAAACGTTTGGGTTATTCCAATTTGATTCATTTGAATCAAATTTGATTCATCTAAATTAAATTTATGTTTTTTAATGGATGAAATTTTTTTAACATTTAAATATATATATATATATATATATATATATATATAACTAAAAAAAAAAGTATGTAAAGAGCTGACCACTGGTCAGTCAATTCAAATTGGCCTGCAATTTGCAAGCCAATTAGTCAGGCCTTGATTTGGCTTTAAAAAAAATTATTTTTTATTTTTTAAAATTGGCGTGGCCAACGGTTAATTGTGGGCCCGCTAAGCTAGACTTGCGCCGTCAGGGTCCAGCTCAATGTGGACCACGGGTCGACCAGCGATCATGGCTAGAAGAGAGTGGGCCAGTCCGAGTTCGACCAACCCACCCATCTTGACACCACTAAAGGTGGGTGACAAGTCACTAATGCTTTAAGTTAATTAACGTCATATTATTTTTAATTAAATCTTCCGATTAAATGCTCACTGACAAGTTGTCAAAAATTTATTAAGGATACATTCGTGTGTGAATACAAGTGTGTGCATGATTGCACATACTTGATTTTCGTGATTATTTTTGCACAGTCCCTTTCGTGTTTAATATTGAACGCCCTGCAATTTTGATATGATGATCTACAAATATTGCTATGAATCTCATTGAATTTATATTCTATAAAAAATCAATCACCGAGCGAAAAGTTATACTCTTGCAAAGGTAGTCCATTTAAAACTCATTTCTTTTCCCGAATTCGTTTTTCGACATAAAAATGAATTGAGCCTCGAAATTTGTGTCCCTCAATTACGGGAAGAAATATTTAGTCGATAGCTTGTGATCTTACTTTATTGAAAATGGAATTGTTAATCATCCTTGTGAATTGATACACCCAGCGAAATGGAATAGTGGTAAAAATCATTTGTTAGAAATTGCTAGGACCTTCATGTTTACTCACTAAGTACTTAAAGTTTATTGGTGATGTGGTTTTGACTTTTAAACGCAACTTTGTTTTATAAATCACGTGACTTCTAGGATTCTAAACTTGAAATTTCCAATTTAGATATTAAATTTGTTTCACATAGTTAGAGCTTGTTTGATTGGGTATAAAATTGATATTGGCGATATTCCATATAAAATGTGTAGTTAATATTGTATTTAAAAAAAGGAACATGCTACAACACCATAATAAATACCATAATGGTTGACATAATGGATATGTGGCATGATCCTACAATTTCAACCACTCCATCACTTTTAGATGGACGGTTATTAAATATGCTAACAACCATTATGTCAACTATTATGATATTCATTATAGTAGTCTAGCATTTCCCTAAAAAATATGTGTATAATTGAAAAAGAGGAGAAAAAAAAATATTGTATAATTTTTATCCCCAATCAAACAAGCTCTTAATCTCCTTGGATCTCTTCATCTTTTAGTCTTGGAGTGGTCAACTCTTTCCATCCTTCATGAAGTGATAGAAGATTAGCCATGGAAAATATTATGTGGATGGAATTCAATTCTTTGGATGTGACATTTTTCATGGAAATTAAAATCAATTGAACACACTAGTGCATGCTTTGATTATAAATACAACTTACTGAAATTATAAAGGTAGAAGTTAGTAATAGGTAAATGATAATAGTTGTGGGTTCAATTAAAATTAAAAGGGTGATATGACACAATTTTTACCATTTTTTTTTCCATTTTTATCTATTATTTCTTTTAGTCAAACTAATCTCGTGGGATCTACATATACTATACAAATCTCCACCATTCTACTCTATCCACTCTCTCTCATCTTTTACATAAAAATCCATAAAAAACCATAAAAAAAAAATCACTCCTATCACCTTTTAAATTTTGATTTTAACTTATAATGTACATTACAACAAATCTCGTACAGGCACTTACCAATTGTTTATACCGAGAGGCGGTTATTTGTAAATTGAATGCAATCAACAATTGTTTAATATAATAATTATGCGTTCACCACATGCAAATGGAAAATACTTTGTTTATTGCTTACATAGATGATAAAATTATATTGTGACTGCCTTACTGGCGATGAAGTTGAAGAAATCAAATGTTTGAAGAATCTTCTAGCAAATTAAAGGACTTGGGTCCTGCGGTGTAAAAATGTATTTTGTTTGAGTTGAAGTCGCAAGATACAAGAGCACTACTTGTCTCAATGAATTCACCTATTAGATTTTCCAGAAGAAACTATAATGAGAAAGACAAGCCCAATAAATAAATAAATAAATAAACGAAAACAAAAAAAACTAAGAGCTTGTTTGGGAAAGATTTCCAAAAATAATTTTTCTACAAAAGCTTTTTCAACCATAATTTCATTGGTGTCACATTTCCTTCGGTTTTGTTTTCAACCCACCTGTAACATTGTGCGTAACATTTTTAACTACAAATTCAAAAATAAAATTTTAAAAATCTCTCCCAAGTATATGCTAAGAACTTGTTTACTACAAGTCTACAGCTTTAAATAATAAAATCATTTTTCCCTTTCATCATTTTTAACTGAACATCACATTTATTTGACTACTTTTCCTATTTTCAATGCATTTTCTTTACTTGTTAATGACACATAAAGTAGTATTCAAAAAAAACACACACACACACACACACACAAAGTATATTATATAATAGATGTTCAAAAATTTATTTAATTATTGATCACACAACTCATGCGATAAATAACCACTGGAACGCCATATGGAAGAATTTCAGGACATGAATAAAGCCATGTATGGGAATAGAAGCCTAGATCCGTGCACATTAGGCTGAATCTCTGGTGTACGTACAAACGATCAACTCCAAGAATCTATATATGATGGCAACAAGGAGTAAGAAATGGGCAGTCGTGTTATGAACTAGCTAATGGGAGAGCTGAATTTGAGCCATGCAATGCAATAGGCAGATCTAGTTCGAAAGGAATTTGTGAATTTTATGGATTAAAATCCTTCTCCAAGAGTTTCAAAATCAAAGCAGAAAGAGCCTACGACGGAACAAATAACCCCAATGCAAATAAACTAAACATCTCAGATAACTTTTTAATTAAGTGAACGTAACTTAATTAATTATAAGCTATTTATTTTATGGTTGTCATTTTTATTTTTTCATACATGTGATTTAAATAGCTATGTGGTTTGTCATGCATAATTAATTTAGTTATTTATTGTGATAATTAAATTGATTAAATTGCTTACCCAACAACTTGGATATATTTTATCTAGGATATTAATTGTTTAATTCACAATTTAAACTAGGAGTCCTTGAGTTGGTTAGAAACGTGTCCACATTTGGCTATGAATGTGATCATCTTGTAAAGATTTGGATAGTCTCAAATTGGTTTCATATTTAATCCTATATTTATTTATCACTTTAATAAGATAAGTTGATCACTTTAAATTAAGATAAGTTGGTCTCTACTTGTCTTATCACTTATCTTATCTCTTCCCATGTTAAATTCAATTTATAATTTATCTTATCTTTATCTATACTACAAATCTTAACTTATCTATCTTTTGTTTGTAGGAGCCAGACGAATAGTTCACACATGCTAGAATATTATATGGGTTAGAAAGTTCCAAATGTACCACATTGTTCATCGATCAATTCGTTAATTCATAATATTTTTGTATTTACAAAAAATAAAATAAAAATCAAAAAGTGCAAACGTTAACTTAAGCGCACAACGAATAGCGATGCTTTAGTTATTGAGTCACACAAAAGTCACAATGAATATTTTCTCTAAGTCACACAAACCCACAGGAATTATTACAAATATCGGTGATTGTGAGATGTTTCTATTTATGAAAAAGTAATATTTCAAAACAGCATAATGAATAAAAATGTCTTAGCGCTTATTCTTTTATATATTTTTAAACATTTTTTTCAACCCCACTAATTCTCTCTCTTATTTCACATCCACATATCCACATATCTCATGTGACTTATCTGTACTACACAAATTTCTACCATTCAATTCAACTCCACTCATTCCCTCCCCTATATCACATAAAAATTTATTTTTACACATATACTAACATCCGCTTAATTAGTACAGAGAGTCACATCAATTTTTTCTTTTAAGTCACACAAAGTCAAATGAATTATTAATTCCAAATATAGTAATTGTGAAATGTTTCTATTCATAAAAAAGTAATATTTCAAAAAATCACACAAAGTCACAAAAATATTATAGGCATTGATAATATTAGAGCCGTAGCAGCACATGACAACTCATCAATAAGTCACAATAATATGTGAAGCCAAACTTCACATTGCGTCACATTTGACATGCGGACTTACACCATATCAACGTAAGATTACTAGTCACGCGTCGCTAGTTCATTCAGACGATAAAACAAGAATATGAGTTGTTATCATTTCCGATTATTAGATATAAGATTGAGTTGATTAATTGATATATATAATTAGTAATTATATAATTACTAAATATAATTACTATTCAGTTAAAGTTTAGCACTTTTGCCATTTATCAACTCAAATACACAACTATCCATAGTTGTCAATATAATTTTTCCCTTAATCAATTATGCGATCTTTTGAAGCTTTTCTACAATTTCCGCATGTTATTTAATGTGATGATTTTTTCCACAATTAGTTTAGTTTTAATAACGAAATGAATAGTAAAATCGTGGACAGTCAATAAAAAAGTTAGCGTCAAAATTTTTAGTGTTGTATTTATTTTATTTATTTTAAATAGAGAAATAATTTTATTCAAAAAATTAAATAGACAAAATAATAATTTTATAAAATTGTGTCAGAATTTTACATGAAGTAGTGAAGCTTTGGGGGAGCGATAGTTCATCATTTCTGATGCAATATTAAAAGATGTGTGATGTTAAAATTTTTAAATCAGCATTTTTCTCCATCGTCATTTTCAACTATTTATCAATAATTGATTTTAGAGTCATGCATTTATACAAAGAATATATCGTAATAAGAAAAGAAAAAAGAGAAAACTAACATGAAGGAGAACAAATATACCAGTGTTATGTACCACGAAGGATTATATAGCTGTGTAAGGCAAGGTTTGGTGTTGGTAGAGAGATTTAGTCATTAGCGATTAACTCTTCTACATAAGGAGATGATACCAAAAAATTATTCTCCCAGCGCTGAGAGGATAACTTTTCCTCCCAACACTCACAGCCCACTCTCACCCTAAATGCAGGGGGGGCAGGCCTGTGAATTGCTAGGAGGACATAAATTCCTCCCAGTGCTGGGAGGATAACAAACCCATGTACAATAATTGTATCACTAATTATATAACAAGAATCATCTACCAAAATAAGGAGCTATTCAATTTTAATTGGATAGTCTTTGCTAATCCTCCGACCAATAACAACAGTAAATAAATGAATGAATAACATCGAAAATGATTTTTTCCCTTCTTTTTTTTTTTTAAATGATAATGAGAAAGCTCCCGTAACAAACTTGGCCAATGAAGAGATTCTTTGTTGACCTTGCTGCATTATTTATGATTTTATCAATTTGACATGGTGGTAATCAGCATAAAAATATGGTGGTAATCAGCATAAAAATATGAAATCAATAAATAACGTATCAGAGTCATCACTCTTTCAAACAAAAGCCCCATATTTTGAAACCAAAGTAGTGATATTTGTTGAGGATCAACTCTCATTTAACTAAACTTTGGGATACAACCAATCCATTATTTATATATACGCGTAAGAAAAACAAAAACAAGCCATGGCGTGGGCAACCCCATCAATCTCGTGATGAACCACCTTACAAGAAAGATCCCCCTGTTACTAGCATAACCACAAAGCAAACTAAAGGACAAAATCCTCAACTACTAAACGAATCCCAATCCGACCCGTAAATACACAGTAATAATCATCGCTTAGGCGAGTAGAGGCACGGCCTCCGATATTATATGTGGTAAAAACTAGTTGAGTAAGAAAGAACCTTTTGTTGATGGACGTGTGAAGAAGCCTTGTCGTCGTTAAGAATTGGTTGTACCACCTAGGAGACGAGACCGGTGAAAAAGGGCAAAATATATTATTAACTCAAGTAAGTTAGTTAATCATCAAGGTAATAAGAGCCAGCAGCCTTTTGCTCCCTGTCCTTGGTAGAATCCAGTTTGTTGATTCGGGGCCGGTAATTTGTTGGGTCTCGTCTAAATGTAATGTCCAATTGAGACAAGAATAGGTTCATCCCGGTCAATAATGATTGGGGAGCATTGGCAGTACAGTGTAGTGATGGCTTTCCCTCGAACACAATCACTCTATCCGCGAGGTATGTTGCCATGATGAAGTCATGCTCCACCACAAACGCAGTTTTCTTCGCATGAAGTATAAATCTCTTTATCACTTTACAAGCAATTATTCGTTGCTCAGAGTCCAGATATGCACTTGGCTCGTCTATCAAATATATGTCCGCGGGCTTTCCAAGGCATAGGGTGAGTGCAACCCTTTGCAACTCTCCACCGGAGAGGTTTCCAACCTCCTGATCCATTAGCTGGTCGATTTGGAGTGGCTTCATCACGTCAGACACAAACTGAGGATGCATATATGAATCGCGGATTTTTGAATGTAGCAGCTGCCTAACGCTATTTGGAAACTTGGGACTGATCTTTTGTGGCTTGTAAGAGACATTGAACTCAGGAATCTCCACATCGGAGCTGCCTTCGACAGAATCCGGTTTCAATAGACCAGCCTACAAGTCAAACAATAGAATGCATACATCAAGAAATATTAACTAAATTTGCTGACTGCTTATATTATTTTAGGAAACATAAACAAACACTATTAGAGAGCAACGAAGAGTACCAACCAGCATACGGATAAACGTTGTCTTTCCTGTCCCATTCTCACCAAGCATAACAATGATCTGAGAATCAGTAAATTCACCCTCAATCACCTTAAGTTTATAATTGCCCTGGGTTTTAGTCATTGTCGGGTACTGGTATCGTGCATATGTCTGAATCTCCTCAGCACTTTCCTGTGGAGTCTCAGCAACCTACAAGAGAGAGAAGAAGAGAGAGAATCAGAATCAGTGGTGTCCCCCTCTCTTTCTTACATGAAAATGAAAATTATAGCCATTCATTCATTCACAAGAAGAGAAGAGAACATGGTTTACCCTAAAAGTAAGAGATTCATCCCGAAATCTTAGATTTTCTGTGGGGACAAACCCAGCCAAAAATATATTAATTCCTTCTCTGACAGAAAATGGAAGTGTTACAACCCCATATGCACCAGGCTTGCCGTAAAGGCAGCAAATAAAATCCGATAAGTAATCCAGCACGCTCAGATCATGCTCTACGACAATCACATAGCTATTTGGTCTGAGCAAAGATCTGATAACTCGGGCAGCTTTAAGCCTCTGTCTCACGTCAAGATAACTTGAAGGCTCATCAAACATATAAATCTCTGCATTGTGTATTGCAGCAACAGCAATAGCAAACCTCTGAAGCTCACCACCAGATAAATCTCCTACATTACGGTCCATAACCTGATTCAGCTCAAGATCAAGACAAACTTCTGCTTTCATGTCTCTCTCATCTTTCTGGTCTAACACTTGCCCAACATTGCCTTGCAGGTATTTTGGTATGAGATCAACATACTGAGGCTTGATCATGGCCTGCTCCAAAAAAAAAAAAAAAAAATTATGTCACAATTACAACTTATTCACAGGCACTTTATATCAACAATTCTACCTTTGATGAGCTTTGTCATAGCATGACATTATTGTTAAATTTCTCACACCATAAATTTCTCGCACTAAAATCTTGGTCCTCTTTGCAAATCAATCATCTCAAAGTGATAAGAACTATACAGGACAATATTTTAGGCAATAGATTATTCAAATAATTAATTCTATGCAGAAATTTGTCTGACAAAATTTTTTGGTCCAAGAGATTACTAGAACTGCAGTCTTGCACGCTTAGCAAAATTAGCCACCAAAGTCAGTGATAGAAGGATTATCTCAAGAGGCAAATGATTGTACGCCGCTGATTAGTCCATTAATTACTCATCAGAAATATATGTCGATTCCGGAGCAATGCTACAGAACAATTTCAGTTATCAAACAAGTCAAGAAGAACCACATATGTGTGCAAAATAAGCAATTGCTGAATACTAGAAGAAAGATGCGACATCCTTAGTTCAAGTCTGAAGGACAACTGGCATACAGTTTCTCAGTTATTGAGGTCCTACCAAAACAGCTGATACTCATAAGTTCACCAGGCCTAATAGCAAATTAGGGCTAGGCGAGGATATAATATCAAATTAATTAGTCTGCTAATCTAAAATCTAAAACCAGGAAAGAGCAACCAACAGGAACACACAATCATAAGACGATCAAATGAGAAACCGAGATAGAATAGAAAAGCAAAAAACAAGCAATTTGTAGTCAGCAAACATCAACATTAAACAGCAATAGCATGCATCAAATGTAATTATCAGAACAGACTTTCAAATTATCTTCCAGAAGGCTTGTAAAGTAATTCTGCAGCTCAGATCCTCGGAAGTAAGTCAAAATCTCTTGCCAATCAGGAGGGTTCTGCATGGAGAATTCACACAGAGATGGTATTCATTTCATTAACCTCACAAAGTTCAAGCCAAAATCTGTACGTTCAAAAATAAAATTACATTGAAGCGCCCCAAATTAGGTTTCAATTTTCCAGCCAAAATTTTAAGGGCAGTTGATTTTCCAATGCCATTTGTTCCAACCAAGCCAAGTACTTGTCCGGGTCTTGGGACAGGTAACCTGCGAGGAACTTTGCAACAATGATGAGTTCTATATATGGTTAAAAGTCAATTATTCCAGAAATCGCCGTAAATGTAACCTATGCAATTTAAAAGTATTAGGGCCGTAACGGTGGGTAGTATCCTTATCCAAGTCTTTCGGTAGATTGATGATTTGGATGGCTTCAAATGGACATTTCTATGAAAACAAATCATGCATCAGCAGAACAGACCATCAGGCAATATCAAGATTAAGTAGTAAGAGCAATCCTAGTGTTGGTTGGAAAAGGTAGGGAAAGGGGGAAAGTGGAAAAGGGAGGGAGAAAAAACCTAAAGGAGGGGTCAAATTCATCCAAAAATGAATTTGACCGTATGATTATTTGGGATTGTAGGAAAGAGGGGTAAAAACCCAAATTTGGGTTTTTAACCCCCAACATTAGGATTGCTCTAAGGGCCAGATATAAACATTCTGCAACTACAAACCTTCACACAGATACCACATCCAATGCACAACTCCTCCGAGATGAATGCAATCTTGGAGGCGGCAGTAACCTCAATGCAGAGTTTTCCTGCAACATAGGGCAACATCAGTATTCAAACAAAATACACCAACTACGGAAAATCGTTTTCAATTCCATTAATGAAGAATCATCAATCAAGCAGTCAATGTTGCACAAGTTAGAAACTCGTTTCACCACTGTAAAAGTTTCTGCCCTTTGGTAAACAGAGAGACCGGGGGGGTGGGAAGAGGAACTTATTCAATCTGAGTTATTGAACTTGACTAGAAAACCCAAACAAATTATTATTAATTACTTTTGAGGAAAAGGAAGCAAGCCAAGTGCAGATATGAAATTGTTCGGCTGCCACAACACAGTCCAAGATTTCATTTATAAAGTATTTTCTCAATTATTTACTCAATTAAAGATATACTTAAATTAATGCTTCATAGATTGTAGGATGGTTTCATATTCATAACCAAATGAGACACCTTCCAACTGAATCCAGAAGTAAACAAATAAAACCCGTCATGATTAACAAAGTAAAAAAAAAAAAAAAAAAATTAGAGAAGTACATGTCGAAAAAAGGACAATGCTACGAGGAAACGCACCAGTTTTGACAACAGGGCAGCTCTTTTTACACTCCTGGCGGCACTTTTTCGGTTTGCACTTGTCAGAGCTCACTATGGCAACACGCGTCAACTTCTGATTCGGCATCTCTTGTTGTTTCTTTTATCCAATTGTTTCTTCCCGAGAGATACAGTTGAAATAATAGAATTCCGATGCCTGAAAAGAGATAAACAAATTAATAAGAGAGTCTTGAAAGATTCCACCTTAAATTGTTGAACTCAATGGAATTCTTGATGAATAGTCATAGCCGTATAGAGATTGAAAGAAAAACAGAGAAGCCCCAAAAATAAAGGAAAAGAAGGAAAAGAAACCATGGCTAAAGAAAAGCAAAATCGACAATGGCACAGATATAAACAGAAACCAAGACGAAGGTTCCAGCGAATTCCCAATAGAAAGATTTTTATTAACTGCTACTCGTTTGTATTCCCAATGGTAGAATCGATGTAATTGATTTATAGCATCTTCAATGAAAGGGAGAGAGTGGCATCCATTGAAAAGCGCGAGAATGATTTAAAGTTAGATTGTCCAGAGGATCACGAACAACATTGAGTTAAAGGAGGGTCATTAAACATGAACATAGCATACAATTTACAAATATTTCAAATGCAAGAGATGCAAATAAACTAAACATCTACAATGGCTCTAATCATGTTCCTAATCGATAGTATGCATCAAGTCATTGAACATGAACTAAACATCCCCAAATAATCGCAACATTATAACATAAAAATGTAATAATTAACAAATTTCACCACGTTGCTCAAATAACAATAGGCAGTAGACAATTAACGAACCAAAACGGTAGTAATCAATTGCTTGACAGTGTATCATAATTTATAATATATAAAATGACAGAATGCACATTATGGTTAAATGTAAAAAGAGAAGGACCAGACACTATGTGATCAGCCTATGGTCTTACGTTATTCACCACTAATCTTAAGAAAAGTTGCATATCAGCATATGCATCGAGTTTGATTTCGAGCGTTGAAATTACCTGAAATTGGCCAAAAACCTTAGAAACGGCCGAAGACAGTGGCGTAGCCAAGAATTCAACTCAGTGAGGGCAGATACAATTAGAAACAGAAAATTAAACATGCTTTGATAACAGAAACAAGTACAAATATCGTACATTACAATCGTTCTCTAGGGGTTTTCATATTTTGAAACCGTTTGGCAATGATTTCGTTATCAATTCATCACCTCAATAATATTTTCCTCAACTCTATTTGATCTTTCCAAACCTCTATTCGTGCTCACCTTAATAACATTTTCTTCAACTTTTTTTCTTTTAAAGTATCCATCGATTTTCTTCATAATCTGAAATATATATTACAACAATAAACAACTGCCAATTGCTAAACATTACAACATTGCAAATCAAACAGCCCAATAATAAAAAAGAAAAAAAAAAACCACAATTCCACACAATGAAATAATGCACAATTTCTAATTACTAAACACCAAAATTCCAAACAACGAAATAATGCACAATTTCTAATTACTAAATACAAATATTAGAATTTTTTTCTCTAATCATTAACTGATTAACCCATAACCATAAATCAATAATCAATATTCAATCATCAGTAATCAGTAACCCCAATTATTGATTCAATTAATCAATAATCATTAACCCTAAATCTAATTACTAAATTAGAATATATTAGATAAAAAAATTAGGGCTTTTTCTCAAAATACAAATATTAAACATTTTACATCTACTTGATGAAACAATGCTCAATTTCTACTTACTAAATACAAATATTAGGCTGCTTCAAAAAAATAATTATTATATATATATTAGGGCTTTTTCCCAAAATAATCAATAATAATGAGTTTATCAACCCACAACCCTAAATCAATAATCAATAATCATTAATCATTAACCCTAAATCTAATTACTAAATTAGATATAAAAAATTAGGGCTTTTTCTCAAAATACAAATATTAAACATTTTACATCTACAAAGAGGAAAAGGGAAGACTGAATCGAATTAACTCACTTCAAATTTCAAAGAGCCGAAGTGAAAAAGCCAAAAAAGAGATGCAACTGGACGGTGGAAGAGTTCACGAGTCACGAGCAGTGGACTGCGGATTCAATTGGCGTCGGACCCGGACTGGCCGCGTCGCCGCGAGCCCCCGACTGCTCTGAGCAGCTATCGCCGATTCCCCAATCAACGCCCAGACAAAGAGAGAGAGCGCTGAGAGTAGAGAAGAGATAAAAGAAAGCCTGAAAGAGAACGAAGAACGAGGTGAGGTTTGAGTCTCTGAGTTGCTGTTTTGGGCTACCAATTCTTTTTTTAAAGTTTTTTTGGCCAAGTTTTGTTGGGCTTCAGGATTTTGAGTGAGGTCCATTTGTATTTTTATTGGGCCTCGGGCTTCAGGATTTTGAGTGAGATCCAATGGCCTTCACTCGTAGGGATTGGCAAAATAATCAGAAAAATCCGAAAATTGCGGTTACCCGAACCGAACGGGTTGAAAAAACCCGAACCGATGGATCGGCGGGTCGGATATGGTTTTTTATAGTAAAATTCGAGACGGATATGGTTCGGATATGGATAGATGCGTCGTACCCGAACCCGAACCGAATACCCGATATATTTTTTTTTCCTACAAAAATTTAAAATTGATTTTCAATTTAAAAATCAAAAGTTGAAAATTAAAATTTTCATCAATGATCTAGTCTACTTGTTATTGTTAGTGAGTAGTGTGTGTTAAAAATCACTCCAAAAAGCCTAGCAAACCCAATTCCATCTGTCATCTCATTCTCACGTTAAGCCCAAAACACTCAATTCTCATTTCTCAATTACTATTAGAGCATTAACAGCCCTAATTCCACAATCCACAGAGAGCCGAAAGGCAATGGGAAAAAAAAAAGAAGAAAAAACGGGTAGACGGGTACCCGAACGGGTTTGAAAACTAACCTGAAAAAATACCCGAACCGAACCCCAACCAAATATCGCGGTTCGGATATGGATATGGATATGGGGTCGGGACCTCGGTTCGGATATGGGTATAGTCGACCCGAACCGAACCCGACCCGTTGCCATCCCTATTCACTCGGCTAATGATGGCTCCGCCATTGGCCGAAGAGGTCGCAATAACGTTGGGATACTTTGCCAAATTCGGGACCCTTTGGTTAGTCGTTCGTTACTTCCACCGGAAATTAAATTTGTAGATATATTCTGCCTGATTTTCTCGTCGTTGCCTCTGAAATTTCAGCGAGGAACGGTTGCAGCAGTCGAGCCGTGAAGGGGAAGAAGGTGATATTCTTGGCGTCGCTTGTTGCATATATAATTAGTTGTGGGCCCAATTGCAACGAAAATTAACCCATTACCCCAAAGGGTACGGCTAAGTGCACCCGGTGCGTTACTAAATTCACCCGTTAAAAATAAATAAATAAAAACCAAAAGACTAATAAGCTCCTGTTGCTTTCTTTTTTTTTTTTTGAAAGAATGTTTGCTGTCAACACTTTTGCTTGTTCGCTGTGTTGACAGCGAACAAGCAACATACTATTCACTGCATTTGCATCGAACAAACTTTTGCTTGTTCGGTGTGAATGCAGCGAGCATTTAAAAAAAAAAGAAAAATAAGTAATTTTTATCTAATTTTTCATTTGTGGATGTAATTTTTGTTATAATTTTTTATTCAAATTTTTTAAACCACTTTGACGAATAATTTTGAAAGTTTTTTGCAATTACTTTGATGATGAATTTCGAAATTTTTTGATGATAAAGTAATTGGCTTTATCCGTTTAGTGTTGAATATATTATTAAAAAAATCAATTTTCTTGCTACCACTTTGACGATTAATTTCAACATTTTTTAAAGGTTTTTGCAACCACTTTGACGATGAATTTAAAAAAAAATTTTGATAATACAATATTTAGTTTTACCTAATTAGTGTTATTAAAAAAAACTTTGATGGTTGTAAAAAATTTCAACAAAAAATGATACTAAAATTTTTTTATCGGTAATTCTTCATTTCTTTTTTTTCTTCTTCCGTTTTTTTTAAATTATGTGTTCGCCCCAATTGAGGGGGGTGTTCACTCCATTAGGGCAAACACCCTTTTGGGTGTTCACCCCAATTGGAGCGATCGCTCGGATACGATGAACTTTTTTTTTTAAAGGTTAGACGATATTGAGGGTAAAATTGGAACATGGAACAAAATGGGTGCATGGAGTAATTCAGCGGTGTATTTAGTCACACCCTACCCGAAAATTATAGTTGTTAATTTTTAATTTTTACTCTTTGAGTTTCAGAGTTTAGTTTTGAATTCTATTTTGTTCATTTTTATTTGGATTGTTGTAAATTGATTGTGGAAAGATGAGACTAATTACTAATTACTAATTAGGTTTAATTTAGTGTTTAACTTGACTTGAATTTAGTCATATATGGTTTGGTTTAATTAGTTTATTTTGCTGGTTATTTTTTGATTTACGGCTCATTCAATTATGTTAATTTAGCTTAATTTAGTATTAAAATTGAATGATTGATTCAATAATTGTATAATATATGTGTAATCTTGTATTTATGGTTTATTATTTAATTAACTTGTTTAGCAATGAAATTGGATGGGATATTGTGATTATTTCTATGTTATTTTTTTTATTTAGTATTTAGTAATGAAATTGGCCTAGCAATTGTGATTAATTGTAGGTTGATATGTTATTTCTCTTGTTTCTTTTCATTGATCTATATTATGGAATGTTTTTTTAAACCTAAACAAAATACTCAATCGTTCTTGCTCGATTCCTTTGTAGGCACAGACTCTTCCTCCTCCAGTTTCTAGGCTTGTTCTATGCAAGTAAAATTTCATCCAAATAAATGCAAGATTGAAAAGTTATTTTTTTATCATTTGGGGGGATGGGGGTAGTAGGGTACTCCCCCCCACCCTTCTTCCCAAAAAACATAAGAGGATCCCCTCAAATAAATAAAAAATAAAAAGGCAATGAGATGAGGGGTTTTTTTTTGTTTTTTTGTTTTTTTGTTTTTTTTTTTGGTTCAGATTAAATGATAAACCGATAGTTGCCAAAAAGTTTATCGAGAATATATCTCGTGTGTTGATACAAGTGTGACATTAGTGTGCAATGCGCATGCTTGATTTTGGTGATTATTTTGCACAATCCCTCCATGTTTAGTATTGAAGGCTCTCCGATTTTGGTACAATGATCTAAAAATATTGTCATAAAGCTTGTAGAATAGTATAAAACATCAATTACCTGGTGTAAAATTATAGTCTTGCAAAGGTAGTTCTTTTCAAACTTGTTTATTTAGAAATAAAATTCATTGTTTCAACAGAAAAATGCATTGCACCTTGGCCAACCTCAAAATTTGAGTTCCTCAACGACATTTTATAGGTCATGGTGACAGTTTCCAGCTCAAAATTTTGGAGTATCATTTCAAAAGCTAAATTATTTGAATAAGGTTCATTCGTTTCCTTCTTATGCCTCCCCAACCACCCCCCCACCCCCCCAAAAAAGATCGGGTTAGTTTCCAACGGAAATGTGTTTTAAAAAATGATTTAATGATATTAATCGATGTGATAGAATCAACAACTCATAAAACATAAATTAAAATAACACATCTAAACACGTCAACTGTTTAGTCACTTAGATGAATATTCTTTGTAGCAGTACTACCATTAAGGGTTATCTTATAAACATTGTTCGGTACCCGATGTGTAAGGAATCAATATCATCATTCCAATTAGCTGCATTTAATTAGATGAATATCAATAGGACTTTGCTACAAGTACAAATAAATATGGGAATAAGAATGGACTTACAAATAAATATGGGAATAAGAATGGACTTACGAATAAGAATGTGGGGAATCGATTTATCTTCTGAACATGAAAGGTATTCATGATAACCGGCCGTTATTCAAATTACTCTCTGCTCTACTGATCACATTGCGGGCTTAATCATGTAGATTCTTGACTGAAGAGAAATTCAAAGCTCCGGTCATTGTGTATAACTACCCTAAAGCAATTAAAGCATTTTATAGGAAAGTGAACGAAGATAATAAAACCGTTGCTGCTATGGATGTGCTTGTACCAAAGGTAAGCTCGTTTGCTTAGACATAGATGTGTTTCACATTTCTTCTCCTACAAAAATTGTTTGAAAAAATTGATTAAGGTTCTGCCACACAAGCTCTTAATATGGTTGTATTTGATTTCTTCAGGTTGGAGAATTAATTGGTGGAAGCCAAAGAGAGGAGAGTTACGAGGTTCTCAGAGCTAGGTACACCAAACGTACTTGTATAGATAGTGTAGACAATGTGTTATATTTAGGGTGATAGGGATTAGTTTTTAATGGTTTCTAATGATTTTTAATGTAAAGGAGGAGAGAGAATGAGTGGAGTTTAATAGTGGAGATTTGTGGATGTGACGAGATGTGTGGATGTGATTGATTTAGGGTAAAGAAAGAATGTATAAAAAGTGGTAAAAAGTGGTAAAAATTGGAAAAAAGTATTCCCTATCATTACTCAATCTAGTACAAGCAGCAGCTGCAGCGAGATCTGGAATATACTGCATGTTGGAAAGTAGCTGACGTGGCATGTGGAGATCCCGTCACACCAGTTGCTTGCGCAAGATTAGAATCTTTTTCTCGACTAACAAAGCTTACCTTTGTGGGGTATCGTGATATTGTGCAGGATACTTGAGATGGGTCTACCTCTCGAGCCATATGAATGGTACCTTGACCTGAGGCGTTATGGTACCGTGAAGCACAGTGGATTCGGTTTAGGGTTTGAAAGAATGATTCTTTTCTCTACGGGGATGGAGAACATCAGAGATGTCATTCCTTTCCCCAGGTATCCTCGAAGAGCAGATCTCTAGAAACTCATTATAGATATATTTATGAATGACAGTTAATCTCAATTTACAATCTAGCTAGGGTTTTACGTTTGCAATCTTACATTAGTTTCTTGTATAGGTTGGATACTGAGAAGGTGATGACTGATGTACTAGTTAATTTCTTTCTCACATCTATTGAAAGTAGAAATTTCTATGATCCTATGACGTGTTTCTATAATTTTGTGTACTAATTTTATAGTCCTGGTTCAAAAGTTATTTTGAGTTCATTCTCTCACTCACTTATTTTAATTATATACTTAGGCATTTATTTTATAGTGTATTTTTAGGTAAAGATAAATAAATTGACGACTTGGACAATTTAGCTATGTCCGAAGTTTTCTTGATACATCGAGGAATGCTTTATTTAATGTATGCTTGGCTACATCGGTTTTAAAGGCGTCCAGAGAATGAAAACTAACAACAACAGTGCTGGAAGTCATTATATGCCTCGTTGTGTTCATATTTCAGTCAATTTTCCTTTCACATCTACCCGAGCAGGTCTTTCTCGGGGCTTTAACACAAACTAGGGTACATTTCGTGCGGTGCACATTATATTTGATCTTGTATATGCTAGCGTCGATTTTTTCTCAATATAGGGAATCACCATATAAGAACTCCTTTCATGATGTTTTCTTCGTTTAGCATTAATGAAACCATGCCTAAAATCCACTCATAAAGTGGATTCCTTTATAAAAGTATAGCGAATTCGGAAGTTTAGTGAGATCGCATGAAGCATGTGCACTCTCAATTCAATGTAAGTAATTGTGTGATAAAATCATGATTGAGAAATGAGATCCATAATGAACAGAAAAGTAATTAATTTTGACCAAATTATAGTATTGACATTGTAGGTACAAGGGTAGTATTATTGGTGCAAATACAGAAAGCATATCAATATCGTGTCATAATTGTAGTATGTGAAACTTCCGTTTCGTCTATTTTCCAATCCTCAATCTTTCTCAGTAATATGCAAAAACTCATAATAATAATAATAAGTCCTGGCTTCATCACATACACAGATATATATTCTCATAAAATTCTAACTACTTCTATTAACCTATTTTTGAAGATGAAGCTCTAAGATCACTCATTTCTAAAGAAACAAAAATGTGTATCATTTTACATTAGTTATAAAATAAAGAAAATTTGAATCAATAATCATAACTCTTCGCAATAATCATAAATTTTTGCATTCTGCAGTCATCTATTTGATTGAGTGAATGAATGAATAAAAACAGTAAACAACTATTTTAGTGCAATCCACGTCACCATTTGTATCATTTTAATCAAAAAATTAGGAGGCTCAAAAGTAAACTCAGATAATTCACAGGCACTTTAAAGCTTAAGCCCCCAAGTCTATAATAAGTGGAGCATAACAAAGGGAGTGGGTTGGATTGCGGTATGGTAATGAACTAGCTGCTAGCAAGTGGATTGAATAATATAGAATAACAAAGGGAGGGCAAATTATTTGCAAGCCATTACCAATGAATTAGTATTTATATTTATTAAATTTCAGGAATATTCATACCATTATCAACCTCCATAGACTTACTCAATTATTAACCACTCTAACTTACAATAATAATTGCATTATAATTACCTTACTACTGGTTTGATGTGGGATAGTTACTTGCCACCCTACTTCAGCTAAAAATAGGCTGTACACCCTTTACCTATGTGCCTATTCATCTTTTGCCGAGTAGAATTAGAGAAACTATGAAAAGAAAATAAAGAAATAACCGTGGTGAAAATCAAAAAATTAAAGCACACAAGCGGCACGAGATGCAGTATTGTATTGCATACCAAAACATGCACTTAGTGTGTCATGAATCCCCATATTCCTCTATTTCCTAACCATGGCAAGATAGTAAATATTCGGGAAAGGAAAAAAAAGAAAACTTGTCCAATAATTCTTGAGAAAAATCCATCTCTCAGTGTAAAGAATTTATGGTTCTTAGCTAATGGACTAAATGGTGTGGGCGACTATAAGATGCAACTGTAGAGCATACTTCTTTCATATTACTCAAAGGGTTAGACTCGTCTTGATAACGTGTTATAAAAGTATAGAAACAATAGAGAGAATTTAGAGAGAATGAATTCTAAGGAATTCTCGGGAATGAATTTCATTAATAATCAAACCCTATTTATAGGAAAACTTGAATGGCACAATCGTAATTACATAATTTCATCAAGGGTATAATAGTCATTCACATATAATAATTACATCTTTTACCAAATTATTCCTCCACCAAATTATTCCTCCACCAAATTATTCCTCATAATTCATAACCACCAAATTATTCTCAATTATTCATAACACTTCAATTATTATTCATAACACTCCCCCTTGAATGACTATTAATACAAATGTCTTCCTGACTGTTTGGAAAAACCCAGTGGGAAAAAACTTCCAAAACGATTGCCAGTGATAGCTTGGAGTGGTTATATCTTTGTTTCATCAAAACATTGCTCCCCACGATGTCTATCGGCATATGAGTATTCACGTCTTTGCCTCGTTAAAACCTTGTCAAGAAAACCCAATGGGAAAAACTTGATCGAAGGAAAAAGAGTACAGCTGCTCCGTTTGATTTCATATCTTGAGAACTGATATCTTTACTTCTGGTAAATGATTTCAATATCATCATCGTTTGGATCTAAAGCATTAGCTCCATTATAACTTGATCCAATAGATACATCAGTATCAATTTCTCCTATCGTTCTCAATATACCATGAATATGCCTCGTTAAAACCTTATTAGGAAAAACCCGGTGGGAAAAACCTAATGAAGGAAAAAGAGTACATTATTCATGTGAATACGCCTTTAAAGTTGCCTCATTAAAAACCTTGCTAGGAAAACCCAATGGGATAAAACCTCACCAAGGGAAAAGAGTGCAACGCGTATTTTATACAAGTATGTCAAGCATTTCAAAATCTTTCATACATTTGTATGAGTATCATATACATTGATTTTATACTCTTCGCTCATTTAGACTGCATCAATTTTCTTACACAACTACAAAACATTCACCATGAACATATGTCTCCAAATACACAATTTAAAGCATATAAATTCATCGTAAAAACATGTAAACATATAAGTAAACCTTCATAACTAACTAACACTTAAAATATATCATTTAACATTTAATACTCACTTAATAGGTTATTTCATTCCCAGGGCTTAGTTCACCCTTTAGGGTACTCATAAACACTCTTAGCTCACCCGATCCTTTAATTTCCTTTTTGGTACTACACACACGATCGGTAATTTAACTTTCATGAGCATACAACATATAATGACCACCATGCTTATCTTTAAACTTGAGCACTAGTCATCATCATCTCATCATCTCATAAGTTAAGGATTTCACATTCACCATTTATCATCTTCAATATATCTCAATATTTTCATTATCATTGATCATATGTAGCGCTACATTTTCATATCGTGTCGACACTTTTCAATTTCATTTCTTTCCCCATATCGACATAACTTATCGAGATATCTCATTATCAATCCTCTTGTAGGATTACACAATATAGTTATGTCTATATACTCTTCAAGAGCATATGCCTCCGTTATTAAGACCATCTTTTATAATTTGCTTTGATATATATGTTTGGGAAATATCAACGCTTCTGGTGCGCTAACTTATCAAAGCATCGTAGTTGATATATGTGATTGTTCATAACCTTTCATGCATCTTTGAACTTCAAGTTCGTATTTCAATTTCGATGATATAACATGATGCATTTCACATATTATTTTCAACCTTTAATACTCCCCCTCATGCTTTGAGAAAATTTAGAACACCAAAACTCATACAGTTGGTATGATTTTAATCATATATGTTCTCATCATTCACCTTAATATGGGAATTTAGACCGTTTGCATTCTATTCTCGATATCGGCAATTTATTTGAGGACTTTAAATAATTTGCCATATAATATCCCACTTGTATGCATACTCAAATCCTTCAGGGATTTATTCAAGTATTGGGATATACATTTACTAGCTTTATCATTAAATCAAAATCATACTCATAGTGAGCAAATATTTCAGAATTTTAAATTACGAATCATATACACATGTGACTATCTAGTGGATCCATATCATAATATCTAGTAGCCTACATGAAGGATGAGTGGGCCCATACTTCTCATCCTTTATTCCGTATATATTTGGGATTTATTCCCAATATTGGTTAGTAATGATTTCATCATTTATCGAGAACAATCATTGAAGAATTCCTTTAATTCTTCACTTGAAATATTGATTTCAATAATTATTTAAACCGGATGGTCATCGGTATTGCAAACGAGTATTATTGAACTTCTAGTTCAAGAAATTCTTATATCGATTTCACTAGTATCAGATAGTGCTCAACATGATTTATCATAGAAATAATTCACCGACATATTCCATCATCTTTTGGTGACATTATTGTCTACCACTATTCAAACACGGAGTTACTGACTCATACGCATCACATCCTGGCTATTATTTAATTCGAAATCGTAGCTCTTACGCTTCATATTATTTATTTAAAATCGAGTCTTATTTCATACGCGTCGTATTATTCTATAAATAAATCATCAAAATTATTGCAAAATTCATCCTAACAAGGGTCTATACATTATAATGGATCATATGCTCTCAAATCTTGAAAATACTATCCATCACTACCGATTAAAATCTTAAAAAGGATTTATCGATGTAAATTGGAAAGATTAAGGATGCTAATGAATAAGGGTATCCCACAAGATATCCGATGCTTGATTGAAGCAAAAGCTCGATTATCTGGTGAGGTTTCAATTCCCTCTAAATACATGCCTGGTATGGGTAAAAGTAGTTTTTCAAAGAAACGAGAGCAAAAAGATTATGAGGATGCTACAAGTGTGCTCGATGGACATGTGACACTCGATGTAAATCATGGGGTACTTGTCCGTAAACCGAGAAGATAAAATAGCATTCATTAAGGATGGATTGAGTAAGGAGCCTTTGGATGATATTCAACTCTTGAGACACATCCTAGTGGACACGCATAAGGTGAGCTAATGGCCTTATGGGCCAAATTCAAAGATCAACAAACGCTACATGTCTTGAAAAACTTACTTTAGAAGATCCCGTTTGTAAATTTAGTAGAAAAATTTAGCATAATGATTTTCCCATATTTATGTAAGAAAGCTCGGTGTAATAACAAAGATCAATATATTTCTTTTATTTGTAAATATCGTTTTTCAATTTTAAGATATATATTATTTTTCAATCTCTGACAGCTATATGTCATATCACTAAAAAAATTTTTTGCTTTTTTTTTCTTTCATATTTGTCAAAAAGTAAATAGTGCACTCAATTATTGGTTTGAAAATTTTTCTTTAAATAGAGGGATTCATATATCTCTCATGTTGAAAATATAGTGCAAAAAGAGAGATAGGAGTAGAGATGGATGTGGAGATTTTAGAATCATCTCATACAAGTCAGCTTTTACCTCGCCATATTAAAACCGTATGTATTCTTGGTGGATCTAAACTGGTAGGCCATATCCAATATGTGGATATGGCAAACCGACTCGTAAAAGAGTTAGGGAGACAAGAAATCAATATACTATACGGAGGAACCAACAACAAACTTTTAGCTAGACTTATAATGGCCGCACAATCATGGGGAATAAGAGTTTCGAGTGTAATACCTTTCCATCTAGTTGTATCTAATACTCAATTGGAGCCGTTCTACCATGGGTCCAAAGCAGGTTGGTGCTACAAAGCGCAATCCATTCACAACCGCATGATGTATATGATGAATAATAGTGATGCTTTCATTGTCCTTCCAGGCGGCTACAACACACTGGAGGAAATATTCAATATAGCCTCGTTGGCACAGTGGAATTTTCATGTCAAACCAATAGGTTTGTTGAATATTAATAATTTCTTTGATGGCTTACTAGCGTTTCTAGATCGAGTGTAAATAATAAGTTTATCTCTCATTCAATGAAAAATACTTATTTCTCGCTAGTATCGTTGATGAACTACTCATCAAATTTCATGCATATGTTCAAGAATCTGTGGAAGCCCAGTCCGCTTGGCCACGCATCAGGTGTCAAGCGAAAAAGAAATTCGGATCCTTTAAATATTTCATTATGAATCCTAATGTTGATGGTGGCAGAGTTATGGAGTATTTATACTCTCGAGACGCATCCCTCATTTATGGGTTCAATATATATTTTCTTTTCGTATTTCTATATTTTCGAGTGTTTATTGCCATCTTTGATATTCTCAATATGTTCCACTTCGGCTGTTTTGTACTTCTTCTGGAGTAATAATAATAATATCATATTGGCTTTGTTCAAATACAGATATCTAGTGATTTTGCTTCTTCAAGAGCATTTTATTCTCATATTAATACAATCTCATATCATCGATGAGATTACTTCATATAAGCTTTCCATGCGATATATTTTCTTTGATTTATCAACATGGGATCTATTGAGCATTTTACTTTCATCTATTTATCAAATGGTAACTTCAAGTACCACTTGCTCAATTTTCTCCATTAATATTCGGTATATATGGAGAAGTAATTTTATTCTCATCGCTTCATCGCTTGAGAGTATGATTAGAATATTTGATCAACACTTCTTCCGAGTAGGATTCGATTATAACCAATCGTGTAGTATAACCCACCACATTGGAAATATGCACACCAATCGTGTGGTATTACCCACCACATTGGAAATATACTCAAACTATAAAGTGCATAAATTTAAATTGCAGTAAATTAAATTTCCTCCAATAGGTGGTCGAACCTACCTTATGGGAATTATTGCAATAAATATAAATTTACGAATTTAAATAGCAAGAATTAAATTGCATAATGTTTAACTACTTCTTCAGAGTAGGATCTGCCGATAGAAGGTATTACCTATCACTTAGCATATAAAGTGTAAAAATATATAAAACCTTCCGCTTAGTGACAGTTGAACCCATCATCAAGTAGGAGGTATTGCGTAATTAAATTGCAAGAAATAAAGTGCGAGAATTAAATATTCAATCGCTTACGGAGCAGATTTGTTCTTCTAGAACAAATACTCATTACTTCTATAAGAGCACATTTATCCTTTTAGAATAAATATATTATGTAATTAAACTCTTCGGGAGTTACATTAATATTTCGATCTTTTAACTCAAATGGACTTCAAGCCATTTTATATAATCAATGGATTTAGAATTTCTTCATGAATATTCTATCCATTTTTCACTGTCGTCAAAATTAGGTCGGTTTTACCCTAAGGGTAAAATTGTTCATTCCAATTCGCAAAGGTAAAATTGTCAAAAATATTTTATCAATGTTTTACGATTGGAAAATTATCTCCTTTCTACTTCAATTTATCAATATCAAAATATTCAATGACTATTTTGTAACTTTTTCAAAAGTTGGTGTCTTGATTTGTAAATTTTGAAAGTTTGATAATAACATATTTCAAAACGAGTTATTACCCTATCAATGTTGGTGTCAAATCGAAGCTCGTTAAATCGAGTATAATGGAGTCGAGAAAATTTGATTTTGATAATGTATACTCTTATATCTCGATAAAACGAATGTTATAGTTTAATATATTATTATATTATAAAATCATATGATTTACCTTTTTCCCTTTCTCTAATTATTCCATGGATGAGATTTACTTGCAATCCATTTACGTGATCGGAAAATTCTTTGGACTCCATTCTTCCAATTTTGGAATTTCAGACATCTCCAAGCAGGTTGTGTAGAATGAGGAATTGTGGGAGAAGAATATGAACAAAGGAATTTTCAATGATGTATTTGCAAAGAGAGAGTTATTTAGGATTGATGAGGATGAATTAATTCATTGGTAATAATCCAGGTTTACGTCTGAAGATCATCTATAAGATGCAATCAGAAAGCATACTTCTTTCATATTACTCAAAGGGTTAGAGACTCGTCTTGATAACGTGTTATAAAAAGTATAAACAATAGAGAGAATTTAGAGAGAATGAATTCTAAGGAATTCTCAGGAATGAATTTCATTAATAATCGCTCTATTTATAGGAAAACTTCGAATGGCACAATCGTAATTACATAATTTCATCAAGGGTATAATAGTCATTCACATATAATAATTACATCTTTTACCAAATTATTCCTCCACCAAATTATTCCTCCACCAAATTATTCCTCATAATTCATAACCACCAAATTATTCTCAATTATTCATAACACTTCAATTATTATTCATAACACATAATTATATATTCACGACAACCTTATCAATGACAATAACACTCTCAATACAATCATATACATTTCTCTCCACAACACAAACAATATATAAAATACTCATACAAAATCATTTTTTGAAAGAATCATTGAATCTTCTAAAGAAGTAATCAAACTCACCTGTGTCTCACATATTTCATTCATCACTTATTCCATCCTTCCAAAACCTTTATTGGTCTGCGCACCATCAATCTCCTCTCGCACACGACCGATCTATATAAAAGAAAAAATATTATTAAAAATGAAGGACATAAGATCCCAATGAATGCAAATATGAGACATTTACAATCATAAGTAGACAAAAATGTTCATTTAGAAAACACAAGATTTCCTAGAGATAGGAGCATACCAGATGGAATTGCGATAGAGTATATTATAAGTTACTAAAAACTTTTTTTAAAACAACATTTGTAGTGGTTTTTGTTAGGCGTCTATCCTCATCGCAAACCACAAATTTTATCCCCTTCCTATTCATAACTTTTGAAACCGCTATATACAATTGCATGTGGGTGAAGACTGACCTCCAAAGAAAAACACCAACATCAGTAAAAGTTTGTCCCTAAATCTTATTGACGGTCATTGCGGAGCAAATAGTTAAAAGATATGTCTCCTCTGAAGGGTAAATGACAGCCTTATATTCGACAGACTGAGGCTCAATATAGGAATCATAAACTTTTTCCCAGCACTCATCCCAGTCAAAACCCTTGCACAGGAAAATATGGTAAACAAATAGTAATTTAGATAAATATTAATAGTATAACATTAACAGTAGTAAAAACAAATATAAAAAAATACTTGACAAATCACTAAACCTTTTCACGATTTAAGTAACGTAAAAAATTTTTATAAAAATCTTGAGTGTTTTTCTTGTATTTCGTAGAGCTTATGATTTTTTCTTTAAAATTATTCTACATTTTATTACATGCAATTCTAAATTTAGGAAAATATTAATTATACACTCATGCGATGTACGTTATTGTAATGATTTAGAGAAAGAAAATTACAGATTAGGAGAGATTTGAAGAGATCAGATTTTTTGATGATTTAGCTTTTTCTGATTTTGGGGAAAAAATCACCTAAGAATGAGAGTTTAACATGTAGAATTTTAGGATATTTATTTTTCTAATAATATTATTAAAAAATTAAAGATGAAAAATGGATGGGAAATTGAATTAAAAAATAGCTAAAAATTCTCTTTTTTTGTACATGGAGATATAGATATAGATTTATTTAGTAAATAAAATCCTAAATAAATATTTAATATAGCTAAGAGCCAACTAAAAAAATGTTGATTTAGTCACATGTTTCCAACAGTTAATTAGGTCAATAGCCAATTATTTTTTAAATACATAATTTATGTATTTATTTACTTGTTAACTTTTTATTAAATACCTAATTTCGGAAGTATGTCATTTAGGCATTTATTTACTTATCGGCTTATTTAATATTTATTGATTAAATAAATAATAATGATATTTCTTTACTTATGGCTATAATTTAACAATTAATTAATATGAAATTAAATAATATAGTAGTGGTCATATATATATATATATATATATATATATATATATATTGCAAAATAAAGCTTTTAGTTCAAGTTATAATTGTATTTTAAAAGATGTAATTTTGGATGTAAATATTATCAAAATTAAATACAAATTGATTAGAATTCCGGCGGGTCATTATCACCATAGTAGACAAATACAACAACCGATAAATGTATGTTTAATTAAAATAAATTACTCATCGGAAAAAATTTATTATTAAAAGATAATGAAATTAAAGTTGATATGAAATTAAACAATAGCTGATTTAGACTATTATATTAAGTTCTTATGAATTTAAATAATATAGGAGATAAAATCCTATTATTTATATAACTTTTGCCTTCGAATCTTACTATAAGGGTAATTGGGGATGGATTATAATGGTTTTTAAAGGTTTTTAATGTAAAAGAGGAGAGAGAATGAGTGGAGTTGAGTGGTTGAGATTTGTGGATGTGATGAGATATATGGATGTGATTGATTTAGGAAAAAGAAAAAAATTAAAAAAAGTGGAAACATTTTGAATAATTGGAAGCCAATCATGCTTTATATATATTTAGTTCAATTCAGCATTGTATTTACCAAGGGTTAATTATATTCAAACCACTTATTTTAATCATACATCACATTTTAATTATCTTAAAGGTTCTCAATTTTTTTTTAATGTAATTACATATTTACCTTTTTTCTTCAATTATTATTTTCAATGTTTCGTTACGTGTAAATTTGACTGTATATTTAACTTATTTCAATTCATTATTCATCAATGATCAATTCATTCAATTGGATATCTAAATTCTAATTTTCTAATTTTCAAACAACTACAAATGGATATTGAAACAATTATAAATAGACATACTATGATAATAACTACACTAAACTAACCAAAAACTAGGGCTAAATTCCTAAATCGAATTTCACTAACCAAGCAAAACAGGCAATAGAAGCAAAGCAATATGCCAATACCCAAGCCCCAACTGCCCAAGGTAGCCGGTCTGCACCACTAAAGTGGACGGAGATCACCGATGAGAAGTCGAGAACCAAGGTCGAGGTCTGGCGTCCGGCAAGTCGGCGAGAATGAGAAGCCTAGAACGAGTCAACCAGTGGAACAAGAGGCCGAGAGAAATCGAGAACTGAGATATGCGAGGAAGGAGGAAGTGAGGAACCTGAGGAAGAGAAGCGGGCCGAATCGTGAATGGACCTTGGAGGCTGGGACGCTGGACGCACTTAAGGCTGAAATGGGTTTCAATTTTTTTTTTAATTAGTTTTTGGCCCTGATACTTGAAGCCCAATCTTTTTCCCCCAAAATCTAGTGCGGTCCATGGACGGCACTAGCCCAAACGTGGCTCCGCCACTAGATATTCCCATACACTAACGCCCAATCAACCCACAGAGTACGTAACAATTACAAACACAAAGCTATTATATCACATTATACTCAAAAACACTTCTATTCTATGTATCCCCATAATTGCTTACTAGAAAATAAAAGACGGAAAATAATGTTTCGAACTTTAACTATTATATCATGAGGGATCTTGTTTATGTATTTACATTTAAAAAGTAAGTAATTTTCAGTTTCGATATTTTACATTATAGAGCCAACAGGATCATAAAGCATCATCTACTTAATCAAGAAATATTCACACGTGTCAACATGTCAAGATGTAATTGATTATATATACAAAAATAAGTGAAAATACAAGATACAAAGCCAAGCCAAACAATACTTCAAGGTATAAAAATAAATCTCTAGTTTATATAGAATAGAACAAATTGATCTTCGGTTTCTTTAGACAAGGAGTCATAGGAATATTACGGGTATGTTCTATATGAATTAAAACTATCTCAAATTTAAATTATTTTTTCAACTTTTATTTTTAATCGCTTATTTGACTCAATTTGAAAAATCTGATTCACGTTGAAAAATTATTAACACATGGTTCGAATTGTGCCGTAGTGATAAGATACGTTTCGGGCAGAAGGCCTCAGGTTTAAATTAAACCACACTTACCTCTCCGTTAAAATTTTTAGTATCTATGTTAAATTAGATAAATAATACATAGCTGCTCTCTGATGGTGGGAGACCTCACCCGATTCTTATGAATTCCACACCCCCTCCCCCGGTGGGTAATATAAGCTACCCACAGTGGGTAGGAGATCGTGACTGTAGAGATGGAAGGAGGAATGTCGGCCTTGATTTGGTCCACCCAGGTCCGCTCGGGTGATTCACTCCTTCGTTTGGGCTCCATTTTGAAATCTAAAAATTTGGCGAGATTCATCACGATCTGCATGTTTGCTCGCAAAGTACTTAAACTTTATTGGTGGTGCTGTTTTAACCTTTAACCGCAACTTGTTTTATAAATCACGTGACTTTTAAGATTCTAAACTTGAAATTTCCAATTTAGATATTAAATTTGTTTCACACAGTTAATCTCATTGGATCTCTTCATCGTAGTCTTAGTGTTCAGCCCTTTCCATCCTTCACAAAATGATAAAAGATGAACCATGGAAAATATTGCACGGATGGAATTCAATTTCCTGGATGTGACATTTTTTATGGAATGAATAAAAATATAAAAAAAAATCAATCGAATACAATAGTGTTTGCATTGATTATAAATGTAACTTACTGAATATGGTAGAAGTTAGTAATAGGTAATGATAATAGTCGTGGGTTCAATGAATTTTATGGTAAAAATTAAATTTTGATTTTAACTTATAATGTACATTACAACAAATCCCAAGCGGGCACGTACCAAGTTTATACCGAGAGATGGTTAGTTGTAAATTGAATGCAATCGCCAATTCTTTAATATAATCATTATGCATTCACCACAAATGGAAAATACTTTGTTTATTGCTTACATAGATAATAATATGGTTATTGGCGATGAAGTTGAAGAAATCAAATGACAACTCAAAAAAAAAAAAAGTCATGGCGTGGGCTACCTCATCAATCTCATGATGGACGAACTTACAAGAAAGATCCCCCTGTTACCTACATAACCACTGAGCAAACTAAGCACGTGTAAGTGTATGTATTCTAACAAATTTTTACACATTTTTTGTTAGGAATACGAACGATAACTGGCAACAAGATTATAGAACAAAAGAAAGAACACGCAGATTTGTTTTACGTGGGAAACCCAAGATCTGGGTGAAAAACCCACGGGCAGAGACCAGAGAAAATTTCACTATATCAGAGATGGTTACAAGAGGAGATAATTTTCTAACTCTTACTATCAAATGCCATGAGCTCTATGGCATGGTATATATAGGAGAAAAACAAACCTATTATTACTAGGATAAGAATACTAATCCTCGTAGAATGAGGAATATAAATCCTAATGGAATAGATAAACACCAATATCAGGATAATAGGGATAAAATCCTAATCCCAATAGAATTCTTCAACTTCTCCAAATTTGATTCGAAATAGAATTCGGGTCACAATCCCAACAATCTCCACCTTGACACGAATTCTGTTGAATGAATGCAAAAACCAATCTTTGACAAAAATAATTCTCTGTCTCTTCCACAAAAGCCCCTGAGGGCTAAACTTAATGGCCAACACCAACCAAATCCAAGCAATGCTCAAACTTGGTAATAGGAAGTGTCTTGGTCATCATATCAGCAGGATTATCATGAGTGCTGATCTTGCTTACAACAATATCACCTGAAGCTATAACTTCTCTCACAAAATGGTATCGGACATCAATATGCTTTGTCCTTTCATAAAACATCTGATCTTTTGCAAGAAAGATAGCACTTTGGCTATCACAAAATACTTTGGTGATTTGCAAGTCTTCACCGAAGTTCTCCAAATAATCCTTTCACCAAATAGCTTCCTTACAAGCCTCCTGTAATAGCCATATATTCTCGCTTGATAGTAGACAAAGCAATCGTAGCCTGTAAGGTCGCTTTCCAACTGATAGCACAACCACCAATGGTGAACACATACCCTGTAAGTGATCTTCTTTTATCAAGATCTCCAGCAAAATCAGAATCAACATATCCAATTACTCCATCATTCGATCTCCCAAATTGTAAACAAACATTAGTTGATCCACGCAGGTATCTAAAAATCCACTGAACTGCTTTCCAATGTTCTTTACCAGGATTTGCCATGTATCTACTAACTGCACTGACTGCATATGATAAATCTGGACGTGAACAAACCATGGCATACATGAGAGATCCTACTGCACTAGAATATGGAACCCGAGACATGTATTCAATTTCTTCATCTGACTGTGGAGATAATGAAGATGATAATTTAAAGTGTGCTGCTAACGGAGTACTGACAGGCTTGGCTTTCTGCATATTAAATCTGCAAAGGACTTTCTCAATATACCCTTTCTGACTTAGGTACAATTTGCCTGCCTTTCTGTCTCTCTGAATTTCCATTCCAAGTATCTTCTTTGCAGCTCCCAAGTCTTTCATCTCAAACTCCTTACTGAGTTGTGCTTTTACCTTATTTAATTCTGTCTTGTGTTTGGCTGCTATCAGCATATCATCAACATAAAGAAGTAAATATACAAACGACCCGTCCGTCGTCTTTTTGAAGTAAACACAACTATCATAATTACTTCTTCTGAAATCATGAGTAGTCATAAAAGAATCAAACCTTTTATACCACTGTCTTGGGGATTGTTTAAGGCCATAAAGAGACTTCTTCAACAAACATACGTAGTCTTCCTTTTGGGAGACTTCAAAACCTTCTGGCTGCTGCATATAAATGTCCTCTTCAAGTTCTCCATGCAGGAATGCAGTTTTTACATCTAACTGCTCTAACTCAAGATCATGCATGGCCACAATACCGAGTAAGGCCCGAATCGAACTGTGCTTGACAACTGGAGAGAACACATCTGTGAAGTCAACACCTGGAACTTGACTGTAACCTTTAGCGACCAATCTAGCTTTATATCTAGCATCTTCAACTCCTGGTGTTCCTTCTTTCCTTTTAAATACCCATTTGCAATGAACTATTTTCTTATCTTTGGCGGTTCACTAAGTCCCAAGTGCCATTTTTACGAAGAGATTCCATCTCTTCTTGCATAGCAATCATCCATTTATGAGAATCGCTCGACAGATCGCCTCAATATGAAGAAGGTTCTTCACTAAAGTCAATATCCTCGGCTATATTTAAAGCATAAGCAACCAAATCAGCTTCGGCATACCTCTTTGGAGGTCTAATATCTCTTCTAGGCCTATCTTTAGCAATAGAATATTGCAATGCTGGTGGTAGAACAAAAGTAGTAGCATCCTTTACCTCCGGATTTGATGGTGGTGTTGATTGAGATTGCGGTTGTATATTTTCTGACCCGGTCGAAAACTCAACCTGAGTGCTTATTTTCTGCTGTTTGTCAGAACATTTTCCAGAAGGTGAACTTCGAAGCATTGCAGATTCATCAAATATAACATCTCTGCTAATTATCACCTTTTTGGTTTTAGAACACCACAATTTATAACCTTTGACCCCAAATTTATAGCCAAGGAAAATACACTTTAAGGATCTTAGGTTCGAGCTTACCATTATTCACGTGAACGTAAACAGGACATCCAAATATTTTCAAATTTGAATAGTTACCTGGACTACCGGACCATATTTCTTCTGGAGTTTTCTTGTTTATGGCAATCGAAAGAGATCGATTAACAATAAAGCAGGCTGTAGAAACAGCTTCGGCCCAAAACGATTTCGGAAGAGCGGCATTGGAAAGCATACATCGCACTTTTTCAATCAAAGTCCTATTCATTCGTTCAGCTACCCCATTTTGCTGTGGAGTATGGGGAACTGTGTAGTGCCTTAATATTCCTTCTGATTTACAAAAAGCATCAAACTCACGAACAAAACTCCAAACCATTATCTCAGACGACGTTTATGCTTTATATGTTTACTAGTCTGTTTCTCAATAAGGGTTTTCCATTCTTTAAATGTTTGAAACACGTCACTCTTTTGTTTCAAAAAGAACACCCAAACTTTTCGAGAGAAATCATCAATCATAGTCAGCATATACTTTGCACCTCCTGTAGAAGGCACCTTAGATGGTCCCCAAAGATCTGAGTGTATATAATCAAGTGTTTCCTTCGTGTTGTGAATACATAGAGAATCTAACTCTCTTACGCTTTCCAAAAATACAATGCTCATAAAATTTCAAATTAGTAATACGTCTGCCCATCAAGAAGTCCTCGTTTGCTTAGTTACGCCAGTCCTTTCTCACTCATATGCCCAAGGCGCATATGCCACAACTGGTAGTATCAACGCTTGATAGTGTAGGAGAAGTTACAATTGCTTCACCAGAATCAGAGAACCTTGAAGGACATATAATTTGGCAGCCCTTTTAAAACCTTTCATTGCAACCAATGCTCCTTTGGTGATCTTCAAAACTCCACCTTCACCAGCGAACTTGTACCCTTTTTCATCAAGAGTACCCAAAGAGATGAGATTTCTCTTTAGATCTAGTACAAATCGACATCACTCAATGTCCGAACAACTCCATCAAACATCTTAATTTTGATTGTGCCAATTCCAAAGAATCTTACAAGGTGCATTATTTCCAACCAACACAACACTTAGAAACAGTTTCATATGTTGAAAACCAATCCCAATTGGAACACACATGAAACGTGCAAGTCGAGTCCAAAATCCATTCCTCGAGGATTGGAGACACCATCGAAGTAACAAGGAGTTTAGGATCAAGATTCAATTGTACGCAATCCTCAGGTTCGCTGTTGCAAACAATTAGAAGTTCTCCATCATTTTTATCATCTGTTGCAATGCTAGCTTCACCAGAATTATCTAGTCCCTTTCCATTCTCGATTAGCGACTTCTCTCTTAATTTTATTCTCGCAACTTGTAACATATCTGTGACTTGATATGACCTTTCTTCTTGCAATAATTGCAGTACTTATCTTTATTTCGTGATTTTGACCTACTTCTATTGTTATAACCTCCAGAATTCTTATCATGAGTCCTTCCTCGAACAACAAGGCTCTCTGCTTGAGCCTCAGATCCAGCAGAAATCTCTTTCATCTTCTCCTTAGAGAACATTGCATCATACACCTCATCTAAAGTAAGAGTATCGTGACTATATAGAATAGTATCTCTAAAAGATACATAAGAAGAGGGCAACGAGCACAATAAAATCAAAGCCAAATCTTCCTCATCATACTTTATCTCTAAAGCCTCCAGGTCAGAAACAACTTCTTTAAAGGTAGTAAGGTGATCTTCTAGAGACATACCTTCAACCATACGATGGGAATACAAACGTTGCTTGAGATGCAACTTGCTAGTTAGACTTTTTGTCATACATAGCTGCTCCAATTTTAACCATAACGCAGCAGCCAGCTTTTCTCCTTCAAGATGTCTCAGTAAATTTGGTTTGAAAGATGAAGATGAATCTGAGATAAGGCTTTTCGATCCCTACGTTGTTTTTCATCTGCCGTCCATGAAGCCGGCATCTTATCAAACCCCAATAGTGCGTCATCCAAATCCATCTGTGCAAGCACTGCTCGCATCTTAACCTGCCATAGCGAAAATCTAGTGTTGCGATCTAAAAGCGGAATTTCATACTTCATGGTTGCCATTATCGTAATCAAACCTTAGCTCTGATACCAGTTTGTTAGGAATACGAACGATAACTGGCAACAAGATTATAGAACAAAAGAAAGAACACGCAGATTTGTTTTACGTGGGAAACCCAAGATCTGGGTGAAAAACCCACGGGCAGAGACCAGAGAAAATTTCACTATATCAGAGATGGTTACAAGAGGAGATAATTTTCTAACTCTTACTATCAAATGCCATGAGCTCTATGGCATGGTATATATAGGAGAAAAACAACTCTATTATTACTAGGATAAGAATACTAATCCTCGTAGAATGAGGAATATAAATCCTAATGGAATAGATAAACACCAATATCAGGATAATAGGGATAAAATCCTAATCCCAATAGAATTCTTCAGCTTCTCCAAATTTGATTCGAAATAGAATTCGGGTCACAATCCCAACATTTTTATATTTTTTTTTCAACTCCACTTATTCTCTCTCTCCTATTTCACATCCATATACCTCATGGGACCTACCTTGTACTACACAAGTCTCCATCATTCAACTCCATTTATTCTCCCCTATATTACATCAAAATCCATAAAAATCTATTTTTACACATACACTAACACATGCTAAAGGAGAAAATCCTCAAGTACAAACTCATGTGAATTTAGCAAAAAATAAATAGTAGGACCAAAATATGAAAAATGAATCCCAATCTGACCAGTAAATACACGGTAATAATCATCGCTTAGGCAAGCAGAAGGACGACAGCTAATAATATATGCGGTAAACTAAAAACTAGTTGAGTAACAAAGAAAACCTTTTGTTGATGGACATGTGAAGAAGCCTTTGTCATCGTCAAGAATTGATTGGTGCCTAGGCGCCAAGATCGGTGAAAAAAGGTAGGTAAAATATATTACTAATTCAAGTTAATCATCAAGGTAATAATAAGAGCCAGCAGTCTTTTGCTCCCTGTCCTTGGTAGAATCCAGTTTGTTGATTTTGGGACGGTAATTTGTTGGGTCTCGTCTAAATGTAATGTCCAACTGAGATAAGAATAGGTTCATCCCAGTCAATAATGACTGGGGTGAATTGGCAGTATAATGTAGTGATGGCTTTCCCTCGTACACAATCACTCGATCTGCCAGGTATGTTGCCATGATGAAATCGTGCTCCACCACAAATGCAGTTTTCTTCGCATGAAGTATAAATCTCTTTATCACTTTACAAGCAACTATACGCTGTGTTGAGTCCAGATATGCACTTGGCTCGTCTATCAAATAAATGTCTGCGGGCTTTCCAAGGCATAGGGTGAGTGCAACCCTTTGCAACTCTCCGCCGGAGAGGTTTCCAACCTCTTGATCCATTAGCTGCTCAATTTGGAGTGGCTTCATCACGTCAGACACAAACTGAGGATGCATATATGAATCGGGAATTTTTGAATGTAGCAGCTGCCTAACGCTATTTTGAAACTTGGGTCTGATCTTTTGTGGCTTGTAAGAGACATTGAACTCAGGAATCTCCACATCAGAGCTGCCTTCAACAAAATCCGGTTTCAATAGACCAGCCTACAAGTCAAACAATAGAATGCATACATCAAGAAATATTAACTAAATTTGCTGACCGCATATATTATTTTAGGAAACATAAACAAATGCTATTAGAGGGAAATGAAGAGTACCAACCAGCATACAGATAAACGTTGTCTTTCCTGTCCCATTCTCACCAAGCATAACAACGATATGAGAATCAGTAAATTCACCCTCAATCACCGTAAGTTTGAAATTTCCTTGGGTTTTAGTCATTGTCGGGTACTGGTATCGTGCATATGTCTGAATCTCCTCAGCACTTTCCTGTGGAGTCTCCGCAACCTACAAGAGAGAGAATCAAAATCAGTTGTGTCCCCCTCTCTCTTACAAGAAAATGAAAATTATAGCAATTCATTCATTCAAAAGACAAGAGAACATGGTTTACCCTAAAAGTAAGAGATTCATCCCGAAATCTTAGATTTTATGTGGGGACAAACCCAGCCAAAAATATATTAATTCCTTCTCTGACAGAAAATGGAAGGGTTACAACCCCCGTATGCACCAGGCTTGCCGTAAAGGTAGCAAATAAAATCCGATAAGTAATCCAGCACGCTCAGATCATGCTCTACGACAATCACATAGCTATTTGGTCTGAGCAAAGATCTGATAACTCGGGCAGCTTTAAGCCTCTGTCTCACATCAAGATAACTTGAAGGCTCGTCAAACACATAAATCTCGGCATTTTGAATTGCAGCAACAGCAATAGCAAACCTCTGAAGCTCACCACCGGATAAATCTCCTACACTACGGTCCATAACCAGATTCGGCTCAAGATCAAGACAAACTTCTGCTTTCGTGTCTCTCTCGTCTTTCTGGTCTAACACTTGCCCAACATTGCCATGCGCGGCTTTTGGTATGCGATCAACGTACTGAGGCTTGATCATTGCCTGCTCCAAAAAATTTTTATGTCACATTACAACTTATTCACAGGCACTTGATATCAACAATTCTATTTTTGATGAGCTTTGTCATAGTATGACATTATTGTTAAATTTCTCGCACCAAAATCTTGGTCCTCTTTGCAAATTAGTCATCTCAAAGTGATAAGAACTATACAGTTCAATGTTTTAGGCAGTAGATTATTCAAATAATTAGCAAAATTAGTCATCAAAGTCAGTAATAGAAGGATTATATCAAGAGGCAAATGATTGTAGGCCCTTGATTATTCCAGTAGTAAATCATCAGAAATATATGTCGATTCATGAGCAACGCTATAGAACAATTTCAGTTATTAAACAAGTCAAGAAGAACCACATATGTGTGCAAAATAAGCAATTGCTGAATACTAGAAGTAAGATGCGACATCCTTAGTTCAAGTCTGAAGGTCAACTGGAATACAGTTTCCCAGTTACAGAGGTCCTACCAAAATAGCTGATACTCATAATTTCACCAGGCCTAATAGCAAACTAGGGCTCGGCAAGGATATAATATCAAATTAATTAGTCTGCTAATCTAAAATGTAAAACCAGGAAAAAGCAACCAACATGAACACACAATCATAAGATGCTCAAATGAGAAACCGAGATAGAATGGAAAAGCAAATAACAAGCAATTTGTAGTCAGCAAACATCAACATTAAACAGCAATAGCATGCATCAAATGTAATTATCAGAACAGACTTTCAAATTATCTTCCGGAAGGCTTGTAAAGTAATTCTGCAGCTCAGATCCTCGGAAGTAAGTCAAGATATCTTGCCAATCAGGAGGGTTCTGCATGGAGAATTCACACAGAGATGGTATTCATTGCATTAACCTCACAAAGTTCAAGCCAAAATCTGTACGTTCAAAAATAAAATTACATTGAAGCGCCCCAAATTAGGTTTCAATTTTCCACCAAAATTTTAAGAGCGATTGATTTTCCAATGCCATTTGTTCCAACCAGGCCAAGTACTTGTCCTGGTCTTGGGACAAGTAACTCATGCGAGAACTTTGCAACAATGATGAGTTCTATATATGGTTAAAAGTCAATTATTCCGTAAACTGCAGTAAATGTAACCTATGCAATTTAAAAGTATTAGGGCCGTAACGGTGGGTAGTATCCTTATCCAAGTCTTTCGGTAGATTGATGATTTGGATGGCTTCAAATGGACATTTCTGTGAAAACAAATCATGCATCGCCAGTAACAGACCATCCCAATATCAAGATTAAGTAGTAAGAGCAATCCTAGTGTTGGTTGGAAAAGGTAGGGAAAGGGGAAAGTGGAAAAGGGAGGAGAAAAAACCTAAAGGAGGGTCAAATTCATCCAAAAATGAATTTGACCATATGATTATTTGGGATTGTAGGAAAGAGGGTAAAACCCAAATTTGGGTTTTAACCCCAACATTAGGATTGCTCTAAGGGCCGATATAAACATTCTACAACTACAAACCTTGACACAGATACCACATCCAATGCACAACTCCTCCGAGATGAATGCAATCTTGGAGGCGGCGAACTGCAATGCGTAGTTTTCCGCAACATAGGGCAACATCGATTCAAACAAAATACACCAACTACGGAAAATCGTTTTCAATTCCATTAATGAAGAATCATCAATCAAGCAATCAATGTTGCACAAGTTAGAAACTTCGTTTCACCACTTGTAAAGTTTCGCCCTTTGGTAAGCAGAGAGGCAGGGGTGGGAAGAAGAACTTATTCAATCTGAGTTATTGAACTTGACTAGAAAACCCAAACAAATTATTATTAATTACTTTTGAGGAAAAGGAAGCAAGCCAAGTGCAGATATGAAATTGTTCGCCGCCACAACACACCCAAGATTTCATTTATAAAGTATTTTCTCAATTATTTACTCAATTAAAGATATACTTAAATTAATGCTTCATAGATTGTAGGATGGTTTCATATTCATAACCAAAAGAGACACCTTTCAACTGAATCCAGAAGTAAACAAATAAAACCCATCATGATTAACAAAGTAAAAAAAAAAAAATTACGGAAGTACATGTCGAAAAAAGGACAATGCTACGAGGAAACGCATCAGTTTTGGCAACAGGGCAGCTCTTTTTACACTCCTGGCGGCACTTTTTCGGTTTGCACTTGTCAGAGCTCACTATGGCAACACGCGTCAACTTCTGATTCGACATCTCTTGTTGTTTTCTTTTATCCAATTGTTTCTTCTAGAGAGATACAGACCTTGTTAGTGTATGTGTATTTATGAGTATTTATGAGTTTTGATGTGAAATAGGAGAGAGAATTAGTGGGATTGAGTGGTGGAGATTTATGTAGTACAGTGGGTCCCAGAAAATATGTGGATGTAATTTGGTTTGACTTTTGATGTGAATGTGTTAAAATGTGTAAAAATTTGTTAAAAGTTGTAGAAGAACGGGGCAAGTTGAAATAATAGAATTCCGATGCCTGAAAAGAGATAAACAAATTAATAAGAGAGTCTTGAAAGATTCCACCTTAAATTGTTGAACACAATGGAGTTCTTGATGAATGGTCATAGCCGTATAGAGATTGAAAGAAAAACACAGAAGCCCCAAAAATAAAGGAAAAGAAGGAAAAGAAACCATGGCTAAAGAAAAGCAAAATCGACAATGGCACAGATATAAACAAAAACCAAGACGAAGGTTTCAGCGAATTCCCAATAGAAAGATTTTTATTAACTGCTACTCGTTTGTATTCCCAATGGTAGAATCGATGTAATTGATTTATAGCATCTTCAATGAAAGGGAGAGAGTGGCATCCATTGAAAAGCGTGAGAATGATTTAGGCCTTGTTCTATTCGGTGTTAACCAAATCCGCACGCAATTCCGTATATCTCATACTCATTTTCAACCACATACATATTTCTCAAAATAATATTAACCACACATTTTTACACGGAATACCGCGCGGAATAACTAAACCCCCAATCAAACAAGGCCTTAAAGTTAGATTGTCCAGAGGATCACGAACAACATTGAGTTAAAGGAGGGTCATTAAACATGAACATAGCATACAATTTACAAATATTACAAATGCAAGAGATGCAAATAAACTAAACATCTACGATCTAATCATGTTCCTAATCGAAAGTAAGCATCAAGTCATTAAACATGAACTAAACATCCCCAAATTAATCGCAACATTATAACATAAAAATGTAATAATTAACAAATTTCACCACGTTGCCCAAATAACAATAGGCAGTAGACAATTAACGAACCAAAATGGTAGTAATCAATTGCTTGACAGTGCATCATAATTTATAATATATAAAATAACAGAATGCACATTATGGTTAAATGTAAAAAGAGAAGGACCAGACACGATGTGATCAGCCTATGGTCTTACGTTATTCACCACTAATCTTAAGAAAAGTTGCATATCAGCATATGCATCGAGTTTGATTTCGAGCGTTGAAATTACCTGAAATCGGCCAAAAATCTTAGAAACGGCCGAAGAGGTCGCAATAACGTCGGGATACTTTGCCAAATTCGGGACCCTTTGGTTAGTCGTTCGTTACTTCCACCGGAAATTAAATTTGTAGATATATTCTGCCTGATTTTCTCGTCATTGCCTCTGAAATTTCAGCGAGGAACGGCTGCGGCAGTCGAGCCGTGAAGGAGAAGAAGGTGATATTCTTGGCCTCGCTTGTTGCCTATATAATTAGTTGTGGGCCCAATTACAACGAAAATTAGCCAATTACCCAGAGGGTACGGCTAAGTGCACCCGTTAAAAATAAATAAATAAAAATCAAAAGACTAACAAGTCCCTGTTATTTTATTATTATTTGTTTTTAAAGAATGTTTGTTGTCAACACTTTTGCTTGTTCGCTGTGTTGACAACGAACAAGCAACATACTATTCGCTGCATTTGCAACTTTGTTTGTTCAGTGTGAATGCAGCGAGCATTTAAAAAAAAAAAGAAAAAAATGAGTAATTTTTATTTAATTTTCCATTTGTGGATGTAATTTTTGTTATAATTTTTTATTCAATTTTTTTAAACCACTTTGACGAATAATTTTGAAAGTTTTTTGCAATTACTTTGACGATGAATTTCGAAATTTTTTGATGATAAAGTAATTGGCTTTATCTGTTTAGTGTTGAATATATTATTAAAAAAATCAATTTTCTTGCTACCACTTTAACGATTAATTTCAAAAATTTTTAAAGGTTTTTGCAATCACTTTGACGACGAATTTTAAAAATTTTTTTGATAATACAATATTTAGTTTTATCTAATTAGTGTTATTAAAAAAAAACTTTGATGGTTGTAAAAAATTTCAACAAAAAATGATACTAAAATTTTTTATTGGTAATTCTTCATTTATTTTTTTTTCTTCTTCCTTTTTTTTTTTAAAATTATGTGTTCGCCCCAATTGAGGGGGGTGTTCACTCGAATACGGTGAACATTTTTTTTTTTAAGATTAGACGATATTGAGGGTAAAATTGGAACAGGGAATAAAATGGGTGCATGGAGTAATTCAGCGGTGTATTTAGTCACACCCTACCCGAAAATTATAGTTGTTAATTTTTAATTTTTACTCTTTGAGTTTCAGAGTTTAGTCTTGAATTCTATTTTGTTCATTTTTATTTGGATTGTTGTAAATTGATTGTTGAAAGATGAGACTAATTACTAATTACTAATTAGGTTTAATTTAGTGTTTAATTTGGCTTGAATTTAGTCATATATGGTTTGGTTTAATTAGTTTATTTTGCTGGTTATTTTTTGATTTACGGCTCATTCAATTATGTTAATTTAGCTTAATGTAGTATTAAAATTGAATGACTGATTCGATAATTGTATAATATATGTGTAATCTTGTATTTATCGTTTATTATTTAATTAACTTGTTTAGTAATGAAATTGGATGGGATATTGTGATTATTTCTATGTTATTTTTTTTATTTAGTATTTAGTAATGAAACTGGCCTAGCAATTGTGATTTATTATAGGTTGACATGTTATTTCTCTTGTTTCTTTTCATTGATATATATTATGGAATGTTTTTTTAAACCTAAACAAAATACTCAATCGTTCCTGCTCGATTCCTTTGTAGGCACAGACTCTTCCTCCTCCAGTTTCTAGGCTTGTTCTACGCAAGTAAAATTTCATCCAAATAAATGCAAGATTGAAAAGTTATTTTTTATCATTTGGGGGGACGGGGGTAGTAGGGTATTCCCCCAACCCACCCTTCTTCCCAAAAAACATAAGAGGATCCCCTCAAATAAATAAATAAAAAATAAAAAGGCAATGAGATGAGGGTTTTTTTTTGGTCTTTTTCGTTTTTTTTTTTTTTGGTTGAGATTAAATGATAAACCGATAGTTGACAAAAAGTTTATCGAGAATATATCTTGTGTGTTGATGCAAGTGTGAACATTAGTGTGCAATGCGCATGCTTTATTTTGGTGATTATTTTGTACAATCCCTTCATGTTTAGTATTGAAGGCTCTCCGATTTTGGTACAATGATATAAAAATATTGTCATAAAGCTTATAGAATAGTATAAAACATCGATTACCTGGTGTGAAATTAGTCTTGCAAAGGTAGTTCTTTTCAAACTTGTTTATTTAGAAATAAAATTCATTGATTCGACAGAAAAATGCATTGCACCTTGGCCAACCTCAAAATTTGAGTTCCTCAACGACATTTTATAGGTCATGGTGACAGTTTCCAGCTCAAAATTTTGGAGTATCATTTCAACAGCTAAATTATTTGAATAAGGTTCATTTGTTTCCTTCTTATGCCCCCCCCACCAAAAAAGGTCGGGTTATTTTCCAACGGAAATGTGTTTTAAAAAATGATTTAATGATATTAATCAATGTGATAGAATCAACAACTCATAACACATAAATTAAAATAGCACATCTAAACACATCAACTGCTTAGTCACTTAGATGAGTATTCTTTGTAGCAGTACTACCATTAAGGGTTTCTTATAAACATTGTTGGGTACCCGACTCATTATATCATCTTTGCCCACGTCTTCTCATTCTGTCAAAATCCTTATCAACTTTTTTTTCTGAATTGAATTAAAATGACAGAGTTAACATTTATTTATAAGGGTTTCACATTCCTAATTGTATTTAGGATTCAAATTAAAAACCTCATTTAAGTAAAACATAAAAAATTGCTTTAAAAATTAAAACCACAAAAAATAAATAACTCAATCTACATAAAACATTTATGGGATGGGATGCCCACTCTAAAATTAATCTAAATAGAATATTAAAATGAGGATGGCATGCTCGGAATAAGCAAAAGTTCAAAGAGAAGACGGTGAATGTGACATATGCAAGCAATGCGATGTTGATCCTTCATGAGTCCTACCTGACGGCAAGGGCTATCGGCCGAGACATTGAAGTGAAGGAGCACACCCCCAGTCGGATAGTTTGGTCAAATAAACAGGGGCTTGCTGATGGCTATATTCTGTCCACTGATGCGGCTGTTCGAGGTGAAGGTAGAGCGGGGTTTGGAGGTGTAATTCGGGATACTAATGGCTGCTTTGTTGAAGCTTTCGTGAAACATCTTTATGGACTAATTGACCCCAAGGTTGCTGAGGCTATAGCGTTGTGTACGTGACAGCCTTCTTTTTGCTGTGCAGTATGATTTACAACCCGAGAGAGTGGAGTGCGAATCTTTGCAAGTTATCCAAGGCCTTTCTGGGGTAGAGGAATTCTCGCCACTCGTGCCTATTATAGCGGTGGTGCTGGATTTATTGTATACGTGTAGCAGCAGGAGATGTTACCATATTCCTAGAGATAGAAATGCAGTTGCTCGCACACTAGATTCTTATGCTTATTCTCATTTGAGCACACATCACTGGATTGATTGTATGCCACTTTTTATTGTCTCTCACAATTGTGAGGGAACTATTTGAATAATATGACTACGTATCTGTTTCAAAAAAAAAGTATAAGCTTGCAAGTGTAAGTAGAATTCTAACAATAATAGCGCGTGCTCTCCTACAACTTTTAACATATTTTTATATATTTTTACTCACAAATTTTGTGGGACCTATCTATACTATACAAATCTCCACAATTCAATTCAGCTTTTTCTCTCTCCTATATCACATAAAAACATATAAGAACACATAAAAATTCACATCCTAACACATGCTGACCTACTTCTTGCATCAAATATATACAATAATGTTAAGGAACCAACATAAGTGCCGTAGTTAAGGAACCATCAAGCCCATTTGTGGGCCCATTCGATGTCCGTTTTGAAATTCGGGATCACATCTGGAATCAGCACGGTGAGGGGGAGCTCCAGCAATTTTGAAAATTTTCCGACGATACTGTAACCGGCCGTGGTGGTCGGTCAAAGTTTTGGCAATAATTTTAGGCCAAAATGATTGCCAAAACTTTGACCGTCCGCCACGACCGGCCACGATGTCGTCGGAAAATTTTCAAAATTGGTGAAGCTCCCTATCGCCGTGCTGATTCCAAATCTGGTCCCGGATTTCAAAACGAAAATAGAATGGGCCCACAAATGGTGTTGATGGTTTCTTAATTATGGCACTTATGTTAGTGCTTGAACATTCTTGCAAATATATACTACATTTTAATGACCCTCAATCTTATATATCCGGTTGAGCCATCACGAATCCCATTTCACATTCTTGGAGTAAGAAATTTCCAAAATTTTGGAGGACACGTTCTGTTCTCAGGTATGTCAACCCATAAATTTGTCAAATACGAGTGTACTACACGATGCTCAAAACGAACTTTTTGGCCCCTATAATTGCTTATGGGAAAATAACAACTTACTAACACAATCACATAAATTTATTAATTCATGCTGACATGTCAAGACATAATTTAATTGACTATAAAAATAAATGAAAATACAAAATCCCAAAATTGTGGAATTACTTGTCAAAGTCTTTTTAGTATAATTTGAAAAGTATAGTCCCACAAATATGAGACAACTACTTTTGCTAATAAATTACTTACCCTAGCCCGCTTTGTATAGGATATATAACACACTAACCTATCCATATTAAGTTTACTTATCATACTAGGAGTCCTAATTATTAAATTAGAATCAAATTTCTTTCTTTTCTTTCCTTTCTTTATTTTTCTTTTATTTTTTTTATTTTTTGGTTGAAGCGGGAAAGCTATTTATTCCATCTATCACGATAGGTCGACGCACTTGCAAATGAAGTTCTCCACTCTATTGCAATACAAATAAAATTCATGGAAAGCGCGTGAGTCGCGAAGGTATTGGAATGACCGTACGCCCTGAATGAGGGTTAGAAAATCCGATTCAACATAGTGCACTTCCAAGAATACTCACGACAGCCCAGAAACTAGTGAACAAAACCATAAGCTTGGTGGATTGTAAACCTTATAGTTGGGCTTTTTCCCAGTCCATATAGTCACCACAGCCCAGATTCCTACACACTAATTGCACCTGCCGTAGCCGCTTAGCGTTAAAAGAAGAAATAAAGAAATATACTCGCTCTTTCAACGCAAAGAAAAGCTCCATCTTCTTGCAGTAAACGCCATTCCAAAACCCTAGCCTCCACTCGCCTGAACTGAAACATACTCCGGCGGCGCGTGACGGAGGCGACAATGGACGACGTCTGCGAAGGAAAGGACTTCTCGTTCCCATTGCAGGAGGAGAAAATCCTGTCATGGTGGGACGATATCAAAGCATTCGAGACGCAGTTAGAGCGCACGAAGAATTTCCCTGAGTATGTCTTCTACGATGGGCCGCCATTCGCCACGGGTCTCCCGCACTACGGCCATATTTTGGCTGGAACGATTAAAGACATTGTCACTCGGTACCAGTCGATGACTGGCCACCATGTGACTCGTAGATTCGGTTGGGATTGCCACGGGTTGCCTGTTGAGCACGAGATTGATCAGAAGCTTAAAATCAACAGTCGAGAGGATGTGATTAAGATGGGGATCGGGAATTACAATGAAGAGTGCCGATCTATTGTGTCGAGGTATGTTCAGGAGTGGGAGACGACCGTGATTAGAATGGGTCGATGGATTGATTTTAAGAACGATTACAAGACTATGGACTTGAATTTCATGGAGTCTGTGTGGTGGGTGTTTTCCCAGCTATTTCAGAAGGGGCTTGTCTATCGTGGCTTTAAGGTTCGAGTTTTATGCAATCTTCTTGTTCTATGCCATATTTCTGTTATTAATTATTCATTAACTCCTAATTTAGCAACTCTGTGGTTTTAAGTTAGATGTTATTTGTTGAATTGTTGTGTGATCTCTTCAATGATTATAGAGAGCAATCTATTTCTGAAAGATTTTTGTGGTTTCTTTGTATGAAAGTGATATTGAATGAGGTGATTCATTTGTTAATTTCGCAGGTGATGCCATACAGTACAGGTTGCAAAACTCCACTATCCAATTTTGAAGCCAATTCTAACTATAAGGAAGTACCTGACCCTGAGATCATGGTAGCTTTCCCAGTAGTTGATGATCCAGATGGTGCATCTCTTGTCGCATGGACCACCACGCCATGGACATTGCCTAGCAATCTCGCTCTTTGCGTCAATGCCAATTTTACCTATTTGAAAGTCCGCAACAAAGTGAATGAGAAAGTTTATGTGGTCGCAGAGTCGCGTTTCGACAAGCTTCCCATTGAAAAGTCGAAGAGGGCTGATTCTGAGAATTCAAAGTCCAAGGCCGGGAGTGGTAAAGCTAAGCATACTGATTCATATGAAGTATTGGATAAGTGCATTGGTTCATCACTTGTGGGCAAGAAGTACGTCCCGCTGTTTGATTATTTCAAGGAGTTTTCTGATGTTGCGTTTAGAGTTATTTCAGATAACTATGTCACTGATGATAGTGGAACTGGAATTGTTCATTGTGCACCTGCATTTGGAGAAGATGATTACCGTGTTTGTATGGAGCATAACATAATTAGCAAAGGGGAGAACCTGATTGTGGCAGTTGATGATGATGGGCATTTCACAGAGAGAGTTGTTGACTTCAGTGGGCGGTATGTGAAGGATGCTGATAAAGATATCATTCAAGCAGTAAAGGAGAAAGGAAGGCTTGTGAAATCTGGAAGCAATACTCATAATTATCCTTTTTGTTGGAGATCTGACACCCCCCTTATCTACAGGGCAGTTCCTAGTTGGTTTGTTGCTGTTGAGAAGATAAAGGATCAGTTGCTGGAGAACAACAAATTGACATATTGGGTGCCCGATTTTGTTAAGGAAAAGCGCTTCCACAACTGGCTGGAAAATGCAAGAGACTGGGCTGTTAGTCGAAGCAGGTTTTGGGGTACTCCACTTCCTATTTGGATCAGTGAGGATGGTGAGGAAATTGTGGTGATGGACTCCATTGAGAAACTGGAAAAACTTTCCGGTTCCAAGGTTACTGATTTGCATCGTCATAACATTGATCACATCACAATCCCTTCAAGTCGTGGCTCTGAATTTGGAGTTCTTCGGCGTGTGGAGGATGTCTTTGATTGCTGGTTTGAAAGTGGTTCCATGCCTTATGCTTACATCCACTATCCATTTGAGAATGTTGAGCTTTTCGAGAACAATTTCCCTGGACATTTTGTGGCTGAGGGACTCGATCAAACCCGGGGATGGTTCTACACTCTCATGGTACTATCTACTGCACTTTTTGGGAAACCTGCTTTTAGAAATCTCATTTGCAATGGGCTTGTCCTCGCCGAGGATGGGAAGAAAATGAGTAAGAGATTGAAGAACTATCCTCCTCCAAATGAGGTAATAAACGATTATGGGGCTGATGCATTGCGGTTGTACATCATCAACTCTCCCGTTGTTCGTGCGGAACCTTTACGTTTCAAGAAGGATGGAGTATATGGCGTGATAAAAGATGTCTTTTTGCCATGGTATAATGCCTACAGGTTCCTTGTCCAAAATGCTAAAAGACTTGAAGTTGATGGGCTTGCACCGTTTTCCCCAGTTGATCTTAACGTCCTTCAGAAGTCCTCAAACGTCCTTGACCAGTGGATAAACTCGGCAACTCAGAGTTTGGTTAAGTTTGTGAGGCAAGAAATGGATGCCTATAGGCTGTATACTGTGGTTCCTTATCTCCTCAAATTTCTTGACAACTTGACAAATATATATGTGCGATTTAATCGTAAAAGACTGAAAGGACGGACAGGAGAAGAGGATTGCAGAACTGCTCTTTCAACTCTTTATCATGTGCTTTTGACAGCGTGTAAAGCAATGGCTCCATTCACACCATTCTTTACGGAAGTTCTCTATCAGAACCTAAGGAAAGTTGGCAGTGGAACAGAAGAAAGTATTCATTTTTGCAGTTTCCCAGAAGTAGAAGGGAAGGAAGTGAACCGTATTGAACAAAGTGTCACCCGGATGATGAAAATCATCGATCTTGCTCGAAACATTCGTGAGAAATGTGGCAAACCTCTGAAAACGCCTCTCAAGGAGATGGTAGTTGTACATCCCGATGCTGAGTTTCTCAATGACATTGCTGGGAAACTAAGAGAATATGTGCTTGAGGAGCTTAACGTGAAGTCTTTAGTGCCATGTAATGATACACTGAAATACGCCAAATTAGAAGCAGAACCTGATTTCAGTGTTTTAGGAAAACGCCTAGGAAAATCAATGGGAGATGTTGCAAAGGCGGTGAAGGTAATGTCAACCGAACATATCTTAGCTTTTGAAAAAGCAGGGGAAGCTACTGTTGAGGGTCATGTGCTGAAGCTCAGTGATGTTAAGATCAGGCGGGGTGTCAAAGACTTGTCGGCAGATGAAATGTATGCTGAAGGAGATGGTGATGTCTTGGTGGTATTAGATTTGCATGGTGATGAGTCACTTATTGAAGCTGGAATTGCTCGTGAGGTTGTTAATAGAGTTCAGAAGTTACGCAAGAAAGCTGCGCTTGAGCCTACTGACATGGTGGAGGTATATTTCGAATCACTGGATGAAAATAAAACGAAACTAGAAAAGATTTTGAAATCACAAGAAGAATACATCAATAGTGTAATTGGGTCTTCGTTGCTTCCCTCCAAGTTGATGCCTCCACACGCCGTGGTTCTTGAAGAAGAGAGCTTTCATGCAAAAGAGGCAAAAGAGAGATTTGAGGCAAAAGAGAGATCAAATCTCTCTTTTGCCATCACTCTGACTAGACCAACTCTGGTATTCAACTCAGATGCCATTGTTGAGCTTTATGCAGGCAATGCCAAGTTTGCCCAAGGGTTGGAAACTTATTTACTGTCTAGGGACCACAGTAATTTGAAGACTGAATTTGACCGAGGAAATGGCAAAATCACAGTTAACTGCATTGAAGGTCAACCTGCAGTGGATGTCGTGTTGAACAAACACGTGTTCTTGACGGTGGGAGATTATTTCTCAACCTCGGTATTTAAGTAAGTTTTACTTGATTTACACTTCAGGCACATTTGACTTGGTATTCCTTTTTGCTTCCGCCCCCGTGGGAAATTTTGTGTGCGCATCTAGAAAGATGAAACAATGGCGCAGAGAATGGAAAATCTTCTGGTAAGGAAAGAGGGAACAAAGAGTTACGTGATACATGAAATAAGTTTTTCTTTTCTCTTAGCAAGTGTGATTGTATTTTTAAGACATTCATTTATAAAATAGATTCAGGGAGTTTCCATTTTGCGTTTTGGGTCTCTATTGTGAGAAAATTATAAATGAGTTAGTTTGTCAATGTTGGAAAGTTATTTGTGAAAACGAATTCTAATTCGACTAACCACCTACCCTGTTACCACCCGCGCACCTGTCCCTCCTTCACATAAAATTTAATCTGAAAATGCGTTCGAGATGTTTTCAATTTTTAACATAAAAAAGGCTTGAAAGTTGAAACTGATTTTTGACGCTGTCAGGGTTTTTTCAATAACTCGAAAACAGTAAAGAGAACTACGCTCTATAAGCTATTTCTTGGAGCGATAAATTGCCTTTAAACTGTATAGTTGTTCGTGTTATTCCCAGATGCTGCGATGCAGCATTACTATAGAGATCAATGGTTTATAAACATTACAATAGACACAAATATATAGAGCTTATAAAAAATGTCACTCCAATGAGAAACAATCAAGTACAATCTTCATGTCACTTGGTCCATGGTAACCAATGTGCCTCAAATCTTAGAAGCATCCGAGGTTACTCGGCCCAATGCAACCGATGTCTTGGAACCCGATGGACGACCCAACTGTTGGCTGATATACTCTCCAGCCAACAACAGTTTGCCGAGATCAACATTGGTTTTCACACCAAGACCATTGAGCATGTACACCACATCCTCGGTCGCAACATTTCCTGATGCCCCCTTGGCATATGGGCAGCCTCCGAGACCAGCAATTGATGAGTCCACTGTGCTTATGCCCATCTGTCATCGACGAAAAAGCGTACGATAAACAAGCCATCACAATCCATTACAAAAAGGCCATTACAATCCATTACAAAATGGTTTGTCTGTTCAACATAGACTGGTGAATAGAAGATACTCACTGAGTCAATTGGAGGGAAACTAAAACAAGCATTACAATCCATTACAGGATGTGTTTTGCAACTGTAATTCATACGCTAGTGAATGGAAGATACTCACTTGAAGGGATATTAAAATATTGGATAGAGCCTGGCCGTACGTGTCGTGGAAGTGGACAGCGAGTTTCTCGACTGGAACGACAGCCATCACAGCTTCAAGCATCGGAAGGACAGTGCCTAATACATAGACAACAAATGATAAACGGCATTATTTTATTTTTTATTTTTTCCACAATAACGACGTGAATCACAATAATTGCGAGATATGTTTTTCAAGCAATGCTGATAATGAATGAGTTAATCAAAGATTTACCAGGTGTAGCAATTCCTATTGTATCTGCAAGTGAGATTTCAAAGCAACCCATGTCATGTAGTTCCTTCGCCACATAAGCAACTTTTGACGGCAGTATTGATCCTTCGACTGGACAACCAACAACGCACGAGACGTACCTGTTGAAGTAAACACACATCTGTTCAAATTCACATACATGGCTACTTTCAAAGTGAACCTGGGTTAAAAAGTAGTTGAAAAGTGTGAAATTTTACAGATACAGTAAAAAACTAAGAGCCATACCCGCGGACGGGAATTGAAAGCTCTTTAGCGGCAGAGGTCACAGCACGATAACGAGAGAGACTCTCTTCAATACTACAATTGATATTCGACTTTGAGAATGACTCAGAAGCCGACGCAAAAAACCGCTACTTCTTTTGCACCGCTGCAACAGCCGCTTCAAACCCCTAAAATTTATTTAATGAGATAAATTACTTTTGCAAATAATAGTTAAATATTATATATTTGAACTGATCTATCATTTAAAGCTTTTTTAGATCAAGTGGTTCAACAATTACAAATCTCCAACAAAAAATGCTAAAAATTTCTTGTCTTTCATATGAGTACAACTCACCTTTAGGTTGGGCGTTAGCACGGGTAATTTAACCCCTTCCAAATTCTTAACTGAGTCTATCACATCCCTTGCGTCTGCTAGCTGTGGGACCCATTTTGGCGAAACAAAGCTTGTAGCTTCAACTACTGCCAAACCAGAAGAAGCTAGTTTCCGGATTAATTCGACCTTCACAGACGTTGGGACGGTGGTCTTCTCGTTTTGTAACCCGTCCCTTGGACCAACTTCAACTATCTGAACGTATCTTGGTATATCTTTGAAAAACTACTACATAAAAACAAGTTGTAAGTCTAAAATGGTAGTCTAAAAGTTGGATTAAATCATCTGATGCTCCAGAGTCAAGAGATGTGACTGAAGCTGGAAATTTACCTTATATTTCGTCTCTCCTATGTCTTTTTCGTTGCTATAGGAGTGAGATTGATGATTGGGCAAGTAGAGCAAACCATTAACAGTTCCACAGGACAGAGAAATATTCCTGCGTGCATTTGAAGTCCTCTGTGAGACACCCCGACTTTGTTTTCTCCATGTGAAGCTCTCTCGTCTATACTCTTCAAAATCTTCACTGAAAATAAACATGACTTCCTATTAGTAGTGTAAACCAAAACAAAAAATCTACTAAATGAACACGTGATGGCTGAAGTAAATCATAACACTAGCGAAGAAATCAAGAATTTCTTGAAGTGACTGCCAAAATAAAAAATTTCTTGAAGGCTTATACGAGTTCTAGAAAAAGCTTTGCATAATTCCTAACTCTAATTCAGGATTAATCAGTACTGACTGTCTACATATAAAATACTACATATTGATCAGTAAATAATACTTACTTGCAGCTGTTAGATGAGCTGCAACTCCTTCCTTCAATCCAACAATTTCCCATTCCCATATCCTCTTCTATGGGCCTACACGCACTAGACGAGCACCTACTAAGCCAGTCGATGTTGCTCAAGCTAGGCAACTTGTCAAGGCCAAGAGGTTGCTCTAAGCTTGACATCGTGGAAACAAATGCAACTTTAAGCTGAAATAAAATAAAAAAATAAATAAATAAATAACAAGTCATTCATCTTCCTTTCGCAGTACTAGCAAGATATGATTTTAGGTCCATATCAATCACAAAACGGCGATAGTTCAGTATTCATAGATCAAATGATAAACAGAAACATCGCCCTTCCAGCTATTATAAGCATTACATTTTCTTTAACAATTACAATGCAATATCTTCGCGCTAATGTCAAAATTCAACTTGTGTAATTTTTACTACAAACGCGACTGCCATTAATTAATTGCAGAAAAGAAGGCCCTTTCTGACTTTATCGCAAAGTTTGACAGGGCCAGAATCAAGAGGAAAACTCAATATCTATCAGCTTCTTGATGTGCAATTATCAGGGTATATGAATAGATAATCATTTACAGACATCAAGGAATCAAAATTCAAGAAATTCCCAATAAAATCAGCAATTTTTCTTTCTGGAAGTACAAAGATCAGCAACCGAATCAAACCTCAATTTCCTACAACAAAATGAAACAAAACCCTAAATGTAAAAGTAAGATTAAAAGAACAACCACGAGCCCACCAACTATATGATCAAAATCTTGACCTGATCCGTTCATCCTTCGATTAAACAAGAACAAATAACGAACTTCAAATTTAGACAACCACATGCCCACCAACTATATGATCAAAATCTTGAACTGATCCGTTCATCCTTCGATTAAACAAGAACAAATAACGAACTTCAAATTTAGATTTAACAAAACCCATAAAAGGTAAAGAAGAAGACAAACCTAAATCAAGAAGAGCTCCAGTTTTTTCTCAAATTAGAATGAGAAAATCGTGAAACTTTCCCTTTCCCTTTCCCTGTTTTCTGGGGTTTGTGGGTTTTTCACATTGCACGCAATGGAACAAAAAAGGCAGTGTTGGGTAGCTGAGAATTTGAATGAAAGTAAACACTGAAAACGTGTCAAGTTTTGTTGATTTTTACACCATAAATAAAAATTTTGATTATTACCATGTAATAATTGTGTGTCTGAGATTGTTTGAGTTTAAAGTTGTCGATTTTGGAGTCAGGTTGTCGTTTAGTAATTTCATATGTGGCAAAGGCATTAATTGAACCGCCAGCAAATACATACATATAAATATATATATATAGAGAGATATATAAATTACATAAATTCTTGAGAGAGAGATGGAGGTTGGACGAATGGTGGTAGGTGGTTTTCAGTTGGAAGTTGGTCAATTTCTTCTTCTTAATAATGGGTTGTCTTTTTCTTTCTTTGACTTTATCCATTGCTACTTTTCTTCCGATTAGTGTTCCAATTAATAATTATAATTATAATTATAATAATCTTTATGCACTCCCTATCCGATACCAATAACATATCCCCCCACCATTAGGAGTTGAATGTATGTGTGTGGATACGTGTCGACGATTCAAATATAGTGGACACTTTATGGCGCCAACTATACTGACGGGTGATTGATAGTTGATCTTTATGATGAATCTCTTAATGTAGAAAAATTATAAATCTGGCAACGTGATTAGGAGTTCAAATCTATTATGTCAATTTTTGTGGTATTGGGGATCTCATTCAATCAAAACAGCACATGACTATGCTTGATCACGTAGGTCGTAGGTGGACTGTTTTAATTAATTGACACATTAAAAGAAAAAGATATTGCGACTGTAAATTTGGACTCCACAACCGGTGTATTATTTACAAACTAAGAACTTGTCCCACTAATTTTTTTACAAATTATTATTAATTTTTAAATACAAATTGAGGATTATATAGGTGAGATGGTATCTCGAACCTGGGGCCAACTGCTGATAAGGAGATGCCTCAAGCTTTAAGCCAAACCACTTGGACAAGTCCCATGTGAAATTGGATTTATGTTTTGACCATTTTAGTATTGTTGTTTAACCTTTCATTTAGAGTTGGAGTAAATATTTTCTTATTAATAATTACTCAAGTTTGATATATATCTAGTGCTGAGACAATTTTTTATTATCTCAGCATTGATGTGGTTTGCCAATTGTCCGACGTCACTTAAATTGTCCCGCGCTTCGGATAACTACTAACAAAATTGTTGAAGTAGAATTATGTAGGTAGGCTAACTCATGTTTACATTTGTTTTTAGAGTTAGGTCCCTCGCTAATAACTAGAATGGAGGAATCAATTGATGGAAGAAATGGTCTCATCATGTACTCTTTTTTAATTTTACTTGACAATTTCATGATTAATGACTTCATGCTGTTGGATTTGGTCGTTGAAAAATTAAAAAAAAATGAAACAAATAATTAGTGGAGTTGGTATTTGGAGGAAGTCAAGTTTCTAGTATTATATTATATAGACCAAATTGTGCCAACTGTATAGGAATTGTTCTTACTGATTTATTATAAAACTAATAATAATTCATAGTGACGAATGGCAAAGCATGATTGATCTTTTTAGGATTATGTCTGAAAATTAATAAAAATAAATAAATACGAGAATGGCACACTACAAAAAAAGTTTCAAACAAAATCATTAATATAAAAAACGAAAAAACGTTTTTACTTCATGAAAATATGAATAGTGAGCTAAAATTCACAAAAAACAGTGTATAAATGAGCATTGTTCAAGTACCCGAGAAGGGCATATACCGGAGAGAGAAGAAAAAAAAATTGTGTGGGCCCCCTCAACATTCCGGGGGACTGCCTCTGTAAGGAACAAAGGGGGTGTATAAATAGATATCTAAGTGTAGAAATAGAGTTTGGATATAAGTCTAACCAGAAACGAACATGAAAGATAATTAATGCAAATAATGTTAAAGTTAAAAAAATTGTGTCTTTTAGTACTGGACGAATTCGTATGCTCCCACCATCATATGTCATCGCTTTAGCAATGTATCTGATTGAACTCATCATTTTTATTTGATAAAAAAAAAATATAATGTTTACTATTCCTAATTTGGATGCTAAATCATCAATTTACGATTCGACTGTTTTTGTTCCATTTCATATCGATTAATTTAACCACGCACTCTGTGTTGGGGACCGGAGGAAACAACCTAGTACGATTTAAAGTTCCAGCAATGTATGCGAACAATTACAAGTGAGCAACCAAACAAAACCATAGTCCATTATGGTTCATAAGTCGAAGGACCACAAAGATCCGTTTTGGATACGTATCTAAATTGCGGTCCATGGCCACCACGCCCCCATGGCTGACGTTTTATTAAAATTTCAAAATAGTAGTACTGATTATTACTTAAATTTACTAATATTTTCACAATGGTCACTTGATTGATGAAATCTTTTGTCTCAAATTTTGACCGAGAAAAGAGTGCCATGTTTTATGTTTATGTCACATAGCGACATAGGCATATATTACGGAATAAAGTGATTACAGTGGAAACATTTATTCAATGACATGGGTTAAATTCCAATACTCATTTTTGAATTTTGCGTGTGTTATGATGTAAATTTTTCTCACAGGCTTATGAGTACAAATATGAAAGAGTCAAATGCATATAGCCCACCTATCAAATCGGCTGCAATATCATTATACCTACTTAGTAACCCATCGACTCTTATTATTCGTCTTCCCCAATTTTTGCTACAATAAAAGTGCCATATCCACCAAGTGGCGCTAGATCCTTAGCTCACCCATCTCCGGCAGCCACCGTTTCAGTCCTCTTCCGGTAATGACGTGAAAGGTGAGCACCGATTTCCTAACACACGTTTTGACGAAGCTTTTATAGCCGCTACTTGTTATTGACCCTTTTACTTCATAAGTACATGTTGGAAGTTGACGTTAAAAAAGAGAAGGGAAAAAAAAATCAAATAAATGTTTGATAGAACTTAAAAGAAGAACCATTATTTTCGAAATAAATTTCCAAACGATGTGCAATTAGAAGAGTCAGGGTATGTTTGATTGGGTGTTAAGTTGATATGCGCGGTATTCCGTGTAAAAATATGTGGTTAATATTATTTTGGGAGATGTGTGTGGTTGAAAATGAGTATGAAATTATACGGAATTGCGTGCGGTTACATTTATAGTGGAAAGAACAAACCCTCAGAAGAGGATACAAATATGAGAATATATATATATATATACATACACACATATACATATTGTTAAAAAAAATTGTGGTAGAAAAATAAAATTTAACTAAATAAATAATTTTAAATTAATTTTATCTTAACAAACTCCATCAAATATGCCCTTACCGGGAAGAAACGCAACAAAAGATGGGCCTGGACACGTACGTTTTCACACATGACAGAACTCCATTAAGGGCCCAAATCATACCCTCAAACGCCCTCATTATAGATTTGTGGCTCATTTCTGCGCCTAAACTGCAAACAAACAAGAAGGAGGAGCAAATTTTGATGGAAAGAGAAGCCGGAGAAGATGATGAAATTGTTTGCTTAGACTCATTTTTCATCAATGACAAGTACACTACCTTTTCTCTCTCTCTCTCGCACACACACTCAATTGACTCAAACTTTCTCGTTTGAAATGTGAAAGGAGATTGTCTTTCTACTGTTTGCAGCTACCAACTCACTACATTTACTTTTGGATCTCAAGTTCTCGAGCTCTACTGCCTCCAATCAGCGTCGAGTGAGTTTTTCTCTACAAATTTTGGTTGAAATCACTGTAAGGGCATTCCATCTCGTTTCCTGGTTAATTTAATGGTGGATTATGCAATTTATCGTTTTCTGCTATTTTTGCCCGTTCAATTTAAAGTTAAGTAGATAATAGAGCTATTTTTGTATATAATTTCCTGAAAATGCCGATTGAATGTAAGAGCTGGATGAGAAAATCAATAAAGCGGCTAAAATCACAAATGGATACATATGTTTTTCCTTGCAAAGTCCTATTTATGATCAAATATTATCTAGGCATATAGATGGATATGCTGATATTTTGAATATTTCTTCAATATTATTAGTATTATAGGGGCGTGTGAATTGTATGTAACCCCGGTCAGACGATTTCTAGAGGTTAAAGACTTACATTGAAGTTTATAGATAAATTATATCCATATTATTGATGGCCGTATGGAATTGCGAATCACACTTTAGTACGTTACAATCTGTTCTTGAAAATCTTATGTGATTCAAATTGCAAATGTCGTCTGACTGATTTTATTTGTCTGCCAGCTGATTTTGATTTGACAGGGCAGTTAGTATGGCCTGGGGCTGTTATCTTAAACAATTATCTCTCCAAAACTGCCGAAATGCTCCAAGGGCGTTCCATTATTGAACTCGGCTCTGGTGTTGGTCAGTTTATTACAGAATTCTTGTTCATCTGTTCATTGTGATCTCATCTCCATGAGCACATCAGCTGTGAACATCATACACATCCTAAGGCCTAATTGCCCTTCGTTATAGACTTATAGTCCTGCTTGAGGTCTTACAGAAAAGATGATGTCTAATTTCATATAAAATCAATTGATTGCAGATTTGCATATGCAGGCATTACGGGGATGCTGTGCAGCAGATTTTGTCGAGAAGTAGTTATGACTGACCATAATGAGGAGGTTCTCAAGGCAAGATTATGCAATTGAATGTCAATGCTTTTGTTATGAAGTAAGTTCAGTGTTTTATCTATTAGGTTCACTTATTCATTTTATATGTACATGTTCAGATCTTGAAGAAGAATGTAGAGCTTCGTAAATCTTCTCAGAATTCTCTCTCTCGTGCTGGTAATTGAATGTATTTGAAATGAGTAGATCAGAAAATTTTGGTGTGTGATACAATCGATTACCTCTTTACGTTTACAGAATTAAAAGCTGAGAAGCTAGAATGGGGGAATTCTGACCAGCTCAACTGCATCTTGCAAGAGCATCCCAAAGGATTTGATCTTGTTCTTGGAGCTGATATTTATATCCAAAACTTTACTATTTGGCAACTTGACTTATTTGCATGCGCATAAGTCGATGATTACAGCATGTTCTCATAATCTCGGTTTTCATTTTCCTAAAACACAGAAAGTCTGTTCACTTTCATACTTCTGAACACAAAGAAAAATTTTGTAAGGACAACTTTTTGTTGTTTTGAGTGTATTCAGTGTCAACGAGCTAAAACATTGAAAACACGGAAAATACAACAATACGTTCTCTCTCCACTCCAAAACAGAAAATTGAAAATTATTTCAAAACTGGAAACTGAAAAATGAACAGAACACATAGTTTTTGATAGCTAAAATGCAAAGCCATCAATCAAAACCAAACAGCCACCCAAAATTTCTGTGCACAATTCTTTGCTTCTTTATTTGAAATGCAATCAAATTCAGGCCTTGTCATCGTTTGAAGTTTCCCATGTATGAATGTTATCAGCTAGAGTAACATCTCCGTAATTCTTTTTTGGCCAATCGCATAGAAACCTGTAAGTGAAGAATCCTTAATGATGTACAAGCTTTCAACAGTCGAGTATTCCTTTGCTTTTCGATACCGTGGAGAAGCTCCTCAATCTTGGCCGTGAGAACAAATGCAAATTCATATTGGCCTATGTATCCAGAGCGAAAGTGTAAGTGACTTGTTTGTGGTATACATGACTTGCTTGGTGACAATAGCATGATTTTTAGTATTTGTTGACTTTAGTAATAACATCAACTAGGTTAACAGAAGTCACAGTTTGCAAATGATCAGTCCCTAACGCTAGCGGTCCTACATGTGGATGATCATTTAGCATAGAGAAATAAAAAGGTTGCCGATTTTTTAGTGATTGAACTCGATATTTCAGCAGTTGGATTGTAGCAAGAAACTACAATTTGAATTTCAAAGGAAAAATGATGATTATTATGGTTAAAAAGTTTCAAATTTCAATGATTTCTATTTTCTGGTTGTGCAATCTTTAGTGTTGATTTTGTTCATAATGCTGATTGAAAGTATCCTTAATGCCTTTATTAAGTATCACTCTTGTCCAGAGTTCACCATTGTTGACCCATGGAAAAATGGCTTGATTTGATCGTAGTACTTTCAAAACATTAAGCAATATTTTTGGATATGACTTTTTGATCAATCAATGCATTTATATTGCTGCTCTTTTTGCAGCATGGATGGATTAGTTATCAGTGAAGCTATTCGACATGGATTACATGTAAACGAAGTTAGTGAAACTCGGGCAGTTGTTCAAAATCTTGAAGGTGTTGTGTACGAGATCACCTTGGGACGAACCTAGTTGCTGATTCCATACTTCACAACTCAGGAGCACAAAGAACACGGCAGATTAACACGGCTACCATTCTGGCATTCTATATACTGCGTAGCTAAGAGAACTGAGACATAAGTTCAAAGCACGATTTCTTAGGTATATTTCTTCTCGCAGCTGCGAGTGTGGAAAATTCGATTTTTCGGCACAAAATTTTGAATGTAAAAGTTACTTTTTTAAAGAGACTGGTTGAAAATTTAAAATGTTACGAATTTTACAGCATGTGCAATGGATGTGCTTTAAGAATACATCAAGTACGTGTGTACGTTTAAGAATGCGTTATGTGAGTTTTTGTTGAATTCATCCAGTAGTAAGTAAATTTGTTCAATAATCCTAATATAATACACTACACACTCCTGACCAATCGACAGTGGCTATCTACACATAGAAAACCACATTACTGAGCAAATTGTGAATTATGCATAGGTGATTCACATTTAATAGTCACAATGTTTGGTATGACTTTGAGCTCGCCTAATCAGCAACTAATCTACTTTATCATGGTTTACACTCTTTATACCTATACTTCATCTAACCTCACTTATACTGCTTAAGCTCATGAAAATTTGAAGTTTGATACTATCGTCATAAAGTTATGCTTTTTAGAACATTGATCACGAGTGAAACTGGATATTAGGAATTTTTCTACTATACGGTACACAGTTTTTCCTTGACAATCTCTAAAACATGTGGAACAACAAACCTTTAGAGGAACAACAAAACCCGGCAAACACAAATTCTCCCAACCCACACTTTGCGGTATGAATGGATATCAATCATTTGGTATTTCAGCCAAAAAACAGTTTCTACAACATTTAAGGGGAAAACAATAACCATTTCCCATGTGTATATAATAACGTCAAACAAGATAAAGCTACAAGGATTTTAAAGGATGAAAATTGGCTGTTCCCAGAAACGGAGAAATATATAGGAAAGTTGAGCTCCTACGCAAAATTAGTTGCCATTACGTGTAAATCTAAGCTCGCCATGTTCAAGTTCTTTCACGCATTTTTGCTCTTGCAAAGAACACTCCAGCCAATAAGCCTATGGAACAGAAAGAGAATTAATTAACAGGAGACGGTGATCCTTACTCATTAACCTAGCAAAAATTACAGGAAATTTACCGAAAAATATGCTTGCAGAATTTTCCAAACTTGTTGGGACGTGAAAGAGAAGGATGCCAGCAACAGAAAGAGGTATCTTGTTTAGCGAACCAACAAGGCTGCAAAAACAAAGGATAGACGTAAACTAGATATTTTTAGCATACTCAATTTTTGCATAGAAAAATCGATGATTTCAAACGGGTTAAAAAAAAAAATTCTCACCTGTACGTAGTCGCCCCAGTTTGATGAAGAAACCACATTGAAGTGAAGCTTATTGCCAAACCCAGAAATCCACTAAATGTAATGACTAGCCAGAAGGTGGGCAGTCTCAAAAGTGGTCTGCCATTGGCAGCAAAGAGACAAAAGAGTAAGAACATGTTTGGCTGAGCTTAAAAAGTGTACTTACAAGTAAATAATAGCATTGCCATAAATCATCAGCAAATAATCATAAGGAAACCAAAACTCACGTTCTCGAAAGATAATCAATCTCATTGAATACGAAAATAAGAAATACTCCTAGGGGCAGCGAAAGAGTATTGTTTAGTAGGACCATTGAGAACTCATTCAAGTCTCCAGACTTTGTTACTTGCTTTGCAGTATCCATTACCCTACGCAAAGTCAGCTGCACCCAAAAAAAGACGCAATATAGCAACAGTTATGGCTTAGATATTAATGATAATACACGTTTCTTTCATACCAGTTTCTTTCATTTTCAATCACACATTTAAAACTGGTTTAATCCATAATCTTTATCGAACATACCCTTATAGTAATTGCAATTCTCTATTTTTAGTGTGCTCCTTTCTCCTTAGTTTAACATCAACTTCTACGAGTTTTTAAACCCTTGTTTGCATCAAATCTAGCAAGCAAGATTGAATCAATATTCTATTGCAGGGCTTTTATAACAGATAGCTCACTAGTGCATAATCAGGACTTGCATAAGAAAGAGTATTACTCACAGAATAAGATGCTGTCAGAAAACAATTGATGAATTGCCATGCGTATCCTATTGCATTGAAGGAGAGATCTGTAATTCCTCCTGATATTGCTGAAATGATCTGATATATCAAACAAAGACTTCAGATATGAGTCAACCACAAAAGGCTATATTCTAATTTCTATGTATTCAAGTGATCATCACATTTATGGACCGTGATTTTGATTCTTGAGGAAGAGGTTCATTTAGTAATGATCCTTATAAATTATGTCGAGAAATAAAATGTAAGACGATATGTTCAATTGGTTTTAAGTTTTAACACTGTGTAATTAAGAACTGCAAATTGACATACCATTAAGAAAAGAGCAGCCCAAACTCTGTTGTCATGATGCTTGTTGAATAAATACATCTCACCAACAGCAGTCATCACGTTGGTCACATTCTTCAGAACAGTGACCATTGCAACATTAATGTACTTTAGGCTACAAACAAAGAACGTAAATGATATATTAGACAATCATATTTTGAGGACTTGATAAATGGATGAAACATAACAAGTTTATGTATCTTGAGTATGATAAAGCATTTTTTATATTAAGGCCTTGTTCTTTGCAGAGAACAAACATTAAAAAATGTAAACAAATTGTCAAATTAATATTTGAGTGATTGAAAAGGATGAGAGAGAAAAAATAAGTGTAAGTTGATGAAATTTATTGCGAAAAGAACAAGGCCTAAGATAACAAAATTTAGGGTACTTGTGTAAAAAGGATAATAAAATTTACGTACCTGAACATACTAGTGATCAGCATCCCAACAAATATAGCATTTACAGGCAACCAGACCTTAATTAATCTCCAAGTAAGTGGTTCTGTTGTAATCATGCCAAGAAAACTCAAAGTGACAACAATAATTACTGAGACAAAATTCTGCAACCATCAACACATATCATCAGTCTATACAAATATTGAAATTTATGAGAATCAATTTGACTTCGACTAAAAGCAGTAGAAGATGACAAAGATTAATTTTCTTGACAGAAGAAAATTATATGGAATATAACCTGGTATAGCATCAAAGATATTCCGGCATTAAAGTTATAACTGGAGAGGACGTACTTGTTAACCAATATCATGCTACACGAAGAAAAACAATACGCAAGGCCAGCCAACAAGGCCTGGTTGTGTATTCTAACTACTCTTTTACTACTACGCCCTGTTTTTTCTCTGCCCTCCTCCAATTTTCCACTCTCCACATCAATATCGTCATCATTATTTGGATTAGTCATTGCAAAAGTTGATCTGCAAGATAAGTATAGTTGCAAGAATTAGAAATCACGAGAAATGTTATAAAGTAATCAACCCCACATTTGTACTTAAATTAAAGTAATCTATTTATCAATGCAAAAATGAATTCCTTCATACCTGGTGACTACTTCTCTTCTGACTGGACTAGAGACCTGATCTGACAAGCCGTTTAGTTGATGATTTTTGAAGCTTCTTCCACCACTTTGAGAACCCTTACTTATGTCGTCTATCATATCTATGCTGAGACCAGGACTGGGCGAATTTATCGAAACACCTCTAGATAATGCTCTACAATAAGAAAGTTCTTGAAGGTGTCATTTACGGTCTACAGTTATGGATTGTGAAATACAAATTGGTAGTTCTAGAGTTGGATTCATTATGCAAGAATATCATGCTTAGTTTTATTCACTAAACCATGTCACAAATCTAAGAATCGAAGAATTATGACAAGACAACTACCAAAAGAGAATACAGTTTCTGCATTACAAGGACCATACATGAATAATTGAAACAAGAATCTGAATTGCTTTCAAATCAATAAGTTAAGATTTCTACTAACAAGAATTGAATTAAATTAAAAACAAATAAAAACCCTCAAAGTCCAGAAAGACATATTCTAGTTTGATCCAATTGGATCATTAAACAACACGCTCCACCAAAATTTCTTCAAAAACTCCGGCAAGAGCAGAGGTAAGAAGCTGTATTTAAATTTGAAAATGAAACGGTTTTTAGCAATCCAAAAAGATCGATTTTCACAATTAAAGTAAGAAGGCTAGAATCTGTGCTTAAAACTTGATATACATCCAACAAACAGAAACCGAAACAAGTTTTCTTCGCTGCAGAAAGACCCATTAAAAAAAAAACCCAAAAATGATGAGATAAATTAAGCGCCCATCATGTATTCGATATTCGTTACAGAATCCCATCTCAACAAACAAACTTTGAGCTAAGAAGCATAGTTACCTTGGATTGGAGTCGCTCAATTATCTCAGGCACTTGTATAAATCAATCTCTGTAGACTTGATTTCTTTTGCTGTGGGATTGAAGATTCAGCTCGGAAAAGGCAACTGCTCTTCGATTTGCTAATAGAAAGAAAGAAAGAGTTCGAAATTTAATTTGAAAATGTTGTGAATATCAATATTTCCCAGCTAGTAGATTCAATATTTTTATTATTAAAAATTACAAACTCAATATAATAATCTTATTATTTATTTATTTTTTAGACACTTCTAATCCCTGATTAAAGGGAGGGTTTCGGAATAAATTTTCAGTTACACCTGTCCTCACAAAAAGAAAAAAGGAGAAAAGAAAAACTGGAACGTTCTCCCCATAAAATTCTTTCAAAATTTAGTAAAATATGCCATTTTTCAACTAAATCTCCATCCTCCAATCGGATTTTACCGCGAGAAAGCAGTATACTAATTTCTACCTGACTTTTCGTTTTTTTAATATTTTTCATTTTGTTTTTTTAATAAATTACTAGATTTCCTCTGATTAAATAATTTCTATCCAACAATCTATTGAGCTAATTCAACAAATAAAAATATAATGAAATGACGGGGGGGAGTGCCTATATTAACTTTTTTGTTGTTTAAAAATCTATTAGATTGAAGAAAAATTACAACATTTCATTAATATTTCGCGAGCATTTTGTGCATATTGAAAATTTTACATTCAATTATAGTTTTTTCTTACTTATTTTAAACTGGGAATATTTGTTATGCTTTTTTTAAAAATTTAAATATAAAAAGTAGTTTTGTTTTGAAATGTCAAATTAGGGTGTAATTGTCAACATCAAAACAATAGATGATCAACCAATACTAACCCAAAAGTGAGGTGCATTTTGTGCTAATAATAATAAGCCAAATAATTATTGCCATTGATAGAAATACAAAACGATTTTTCCTTTGGTTTTGGTTTTTCAACTTTTTGTGAAATCGTTGGCTGAAAGCCTAAAATATCAAATCCGGGAAGGGCATATGCAGGCTGGGTTCATTTTCATTGCAAATAAAATATTATTTTGCTATACAATAAGATAACGAAAGAAATATTTGAAGAAAAAAAAAGATTGAGTATACACAAATGGGTTCTAATAAGTGAAATGAAATGACTATTCTAGTCATCTCTGTGCTGGGAGGTCGACACAATATAGGTGAATGCTTGTGTGTACTTTTGTGCATTTCTCGTATTAATATTTAAGAACTTAATATACTCTACACAAATATAAAATTGACATGTCTACTAAATGATTAGGACTATTTACTTTTTAATTAAAACTAAAACGTGTACATGTCGATTTCGCATTAGTCAACCGTGCTGATTTTCAATGGAATACCAATTTCATGGTCAACTTTACATTTTCAATCCTTTAGCTTGTATCGTTCAAACTCGTGTCATTCATAGAATAGACTCACAAGAGAAACCAACATGCAATAAGCATGTTTTTGGTAATTTAAATCCACTTCCCAGAGAAGTCGTTTGAGGGATTTTTTATTTTTATTTTTTTTTGGAGGGGTTTGTATATACAAGGGATGGGGGTAGGATTCGAACCCGGGCATGCATGTTTAGGCTTATTTCCACTTCACCAGTTGACATTAATCTTGGCCTGCTGTTAGTTTATGCATTATTATTATTATTATTATTATTATTATTATTTTCGTATTTCATGTGATAGCTACAGTTTCCGTTCTCATCCCGACAGGCATATCCAGCACTTGGAGTTCGACAAGAACCTTCTAGTTTCTCTAGGAAAGATCTTTCACATGAGCCTGCTAATCTAGTGTCCTCGTGATTTAACAATCCCAAGTAATTCGCCTGGAGAACAAACACGTGAGTCAGATAAAATGCTAGGTAGACACACACTTGTAAGGAGCATGAATATTTTTATAGAGGATTGAGCTGCAAAATAATTGGATTTTACAATAGATTATATCGATTTTAAAGCAGAGTTTGACCTAAAATTTATGACCATGCAGTCTACTGTTATGGGTAAAGGCTCTTAGTTTCCAAAAAATCACCATTTTATGTTTGAATAGTGTGAAAACTATGAGATGTAAAAATAATAATGAGCACCGATTTGCGATGTATTGTTAATATCAGTGTTTGACTTTAAACGAATAGTAGAAATGGGTAAAAGCTTTTAGGTTCCAAAAAATCAGCATTTTGTGTTTGAATAGTGTGAAAACTATGAGATGTACAAATTAATAATAATGAGCACTGGTTTTCGATGTATTGTTACTATCAGTCTTTAACTTTAAACAAATAGTAGAAATTAATTTTGGGTTTTTTTTCAAATAAATACAATATAATTCTACGAGCCATCGTTGTTATGGCTTTCGTATATATGCCCTTGGCCACTGAAAAAGAAAAATGAATAACATCTGACCCTAGCATCATATCACAAGATACGGGACATACAATTTTTGTAGGGTTATTTATGTGATGGGTGTGAATAAACCAAGAAAAAAAATGCCAAGTCTAGCACTATCGAATTTGTCATTCAGCATGCATGACAAAAAATGAACTAAAACTCTCATACACAAATGCAAAGATTGGGGAAAGGGGACCAAAAGAGATAAGGTGAAGATGCGCAAAATTGCAGTGAAACGGATTAGGCAGAATTGACACGTACCATCTTTTCAGCATCACTTCTGCAAGCTATCCATCTTTTCACCATCTCATTCAGCATGCAAAATCTTATTGTTTTTATTCTGGTTATAAACCAGACAGTGATAAACACATCATTAGACATGTTTCATGGTAAAGCATGCTTGGCTAAATGTTTATTTTCAGATAAAGACGAACATAAACACCAAGAAGAAAATTTTCAAATCACTTCTAATTCGGTTATATTTTGCAAACCACATCTCCATCATTATTTATCCCTATTTGTAACCACCTTGATAGAGATAACATTTCAGGGGTGTGAGCATATGTGATACAATCCAAAGGCAACGAGCAAGAAGGAAGAAGAATCCAAAGTTGGATAAAATTGAAAATTGGCGATGGAGGCCCAAAATTGCTCAACAAGGGTCCGAAAGGGAGTTCTCGGGCTCAAATGATAATACTAAGGCATTTCAATGTCAAATCGACCAAAAATCAAACTTTGAAAGCCGATTCGATGAAGATAAGAGTCAAATTTTGAAATGGTCATTTCTTAAAGAATTGAAGAACTCTTCATCTGGGTTCCAAATTGAAGTTCACGATCAAAAGATATTATCAAAACTTGTTGGGGGCCGCACATGTGCAACATGCACTCGCGGAGTGAACTATGCGGCCGCACCCAAGTTTGCCTATGTGGCGCATAGGCAAAATTCTTGACTATTTTGGAATCTTCCAATTTTAACGCTTTCTTATATTTATTTTAATTTGTTTTCATATTTTATGAATGTTTCTTGTTTTCCAAGTTACCTGGGATTTCTTTTGCTTTAAATATTCCAATTCCTATCATTGTTAAACATCATTCTTATAATCTTATTATTAGATTATTGTTATTGAATAAAGTTGAGAAAGTTTTCTCACCTTTTGCCCTTGGTGGATGTTTGAGAATTTAATTCTCTGTATAATTTCTTAGTTAAGAATTTGTATTTCATTTATCACGAATCTTTGATTGAGTTCTTATGGTGTGAACAAGATCATGGTTCGTTTGATGGGTCCAATATCTCTTTTGATCAATACAAATCCCTAATTGATGTGTGTGGAGTTAGATTTGATCATTGTTTGACATTTTCGCACAACGATTCTATTTTTAGATGTTTGGATCGTATCAATGTGGCATTCACAAAATAACCAACCAAAAAAGGACATGTACACCTGGAAGAACAACCAAATAATTGTGGATATAACCCGCTGAAAGATCACAAACCAAATAACTATGGATATAACCCGCTGAAAGATCACAATAGCTAGGGGTGGATAAACTACGGTTTAGTTCGGGTATTGAAAGGACCGGGAATCGAACCAAAAATTTCGATTTGGTTTGGTTCGGTTCTATTTATTCACAAGAACCAAACGGTTTCGATTACGGTTTTATTTCGATACTATTTGGTTTTGACATCATCGTTTTTGTTAAATATAATAAAGAAAGTAATGAGCGATACATGTCCTCTACATATGACACAAATTCCTTCCATGTCCTACCCATTTGTGAGGTATGAGTCAAGATGGTCATCAGAGAGTATATGTCATAGAAGTGGCCATTTGTGAAGTACCACAACAAAATATTCCATGATTCATGTAGTTGTATGTTTTGTGTTCATTGTGGTAACATGCGATCGATTGACCTGTTACTTTGCAATCTCTTGCAAGAACAATGTGCAATGTAGAGAAAGCGAGTTCTGGTGATTTGTAGCTGAAAACCAGACTGATTTGTGTACATGGTATTTTACTTCCTATACTTTGAATGGGACGTTTAAAAAAATAAAAATAAAAATAAAGTAATGAGCAATACAAATTAATTTTAGATAAATTAAACACCATTGTAAATTATTGCGAAATTCATATTACAAAATTCATAAGTAATGAAAAAGTGTATGAAAGTGCTTCTATAACAATTAATTGAATAGAAAAAATTCATAGAATTAATTTTTTGATAGAGGATAAATGGTTTTCGGGTATTGAAAAAGAACCGTTCAGTTTTCGATTCTCCATCTTTCGGATTCGGTTCGGTTTTTGTTCTCAAAATAATTGAACAATATCAGTTTTTTCGGTTAGGGTCGTTCGGTTCCGGTTGTTTTGTCCACCCCTAACAATAGCATTGGAAGCGAGGCATTTTGTAGGAAAATGGCAGGAATTCAAGTGTAAGTGTGTAACAAAAACAATTTAACCAAATTTTCACATTTAAAAATATTTTATATATATATATATATATATATATATATATATATATATATATATATATTAGTTATTGTCAAAAAGCCATTCGTGAGACCCTGCTAATGGATGGAGATGACAAGCATCCGTGGAAGCTTTGCAGCATGTCTGTAGCTGATTAATGCATAAAATCTTAACATCATATATTGAAATTTCAAAATTTGGCTTTGACATTAATACTTCTATTCAAGGAACTTCACGCATGGTGCTTCACTCATATAGTTTGCCATGTGATATAAAAGAGAGATTTCTTGTTTACCATAAATACTCATATCTAGTGATGGATATTTGCGGAGTATTTAGGATTTCCTTCTTAGTGAAGTAGTGCCCACGGTGCTACTTGCTGGAAGCTCTGCTTGTGAAACTACATGCAGTCAAACAAATAAATACATCCCGAACATCCTCACGTGGAAGATTGCAAGGCAATGTTGTCTTGTAAGGAAGAAATGTGGGAACTTCTTTCATTGAGTGGACAACTATATCAATTTCACTATTAATAAGGGCTTCATCTATTTCCTTAGTGAACAATCCCTTACCACCTATATCTGCCTGCGGCTGACTCAATATTTTATCACCAGTGGTTTTAATGATCATAAAATGAATTGCACCCTCTTCGGCGAACTCAAGATGTGATTGTATCAGTTTATTCTGCGTCTCATAAGCCTGGGCAAGGGCCAGTGAGCTGTAATGCAGAAACAACAGTTATAAGAAATCAAATAGCTAGCGACTAATATATCAAGTGTCTCGTGGACGAACTCTATTTTTGTGGAGGGAGTTTGGAATACTCATTCCTATATTAGGAACAATGCCCTTTATATGGCTCAATTTTGAGACATTGGGATTTATGGATGTCTATTTGCAGATTTGTTTGGTGATAATTAAGCATTTGTTAAGCTATGTACATACCGACATATATTTCTTAAAAGACGTGATCTAATGTACTGTCCACATGATATGGGTTTATTGTGCCTACGGAACACTTCACTTTGATGTTGGATGTGATGAAATAATGTCAGTGTGACATGTTATTCTGTTGGCACAATAAGCTATATACGTGCTCATCTCTAATCTTAGACCTGTCAAATCTCTTTTCTATTTCTAATTTATCCTTTCTTATCGACACAGTGCACATGGCTTAAGAAGCCGTCATGTTTAGAGGTTTCAGGTTTGGTCCTGACTATGCAACACTGATTGATGTTGTTTCCCATGTATACTGCTAAACATTTTCGATATCTAGGCAAGAGGTAATGGGTAGGTTTTTTTGGTTGCATACTATCTCTTTGATTAAGTTTGCTTGGGACTGTTTGTTAATAGAACAATGATATAGGTAGGGAATTGGTCAAGAAATAGTTTAGGCAACAGGAGTATTTTGACCAAATTGCTCTTAAATGTTTTATTTTGAAATTTCAAAATAAAGCGTTCAAGGATAATTTGGTAAAAAATATCATTATTCCCTAAAGCATTCTCTAACCTACTTCTTAAATATATCATTTTTGTTGTTAATAATATATGGCGATGAGTTGTGAGAAAGTAGGGAGCGCTTATTGACATGGCAAGAGATGAGATGGAAAAGTTGGTAGTACATGCAAATGCTTTTAAGCGGAAGCTTTATGCGTGTCTTTGAGACGTGTGACTTATTCCTTCGACTATCTTTCGTGATTGAATATGTAACACAAAGCACCCTTTAGACACTTCAAATGTTGAAACTGTACATTGAAAGTGTGTAATTCAATTAATGATAGCTAACGATAACATAATCGTATTTAGATCCAATTGTACCAGACTATGTTGTCCATGTTGAATAACATAATCAAACAAGGTATATCCCCAGAAACAACAAACTCTTGGAAAAAAAAATATTAGAGACATCTTTCACATTTGGATCTCCCGTGTTACACTAATATGCAACAAAAAAATTATTTTCCTGCTAGAATTACAACAAAAAGATGAACGAAAATGAATTACTTAATTGTTAATCGCAGAGGCCGAATGATAAGTGGTCTTCCTGTTTGTTGTCCATCTACTCATCTATCAAAAAAACCTGGCCCGCCCCGTGCGATAAGTTCCTCTCCAGCATCCTTGCCCATCATTATCATATCTTCGTACAAATATGGACCTTTTCGAGAGGTTTCCAGTACTGGAAGGAGACAAACAAGTGTTAAAAAAAGTTTTATACTGAAAATTAAGATCTTGATTAAGAACCTCCAAAAAAGAAAAATTGTGATTTTTTCATAATTCTTCATAACATTTTAACCACAAATTTTTGAATAATCACTTTTCTTCCAAGAAAACTATCAAGCATACCTCGGGTTCCATCTGGGGATGCAGCCAATGCTCTGAAAATACAGTTTCCGTCCTCATCCCAGCGGGCATATCCAGCAATTGGAGTTCGACAAGAACCTTCCAGTTTCTCTAGGAAAGCTCTTTCGCATGACACTGCTAATCTAGTGTCCTAGTGATTTAACGATTCTAAGTAATTAGCCTGTAGAACAAACACGTGAGTTAGATAAACACTGCTAATCTAGTGTCCTCGTGAGTTAGCTTTGAAATAATTGGATTTTACAATAGATTATGGGTAATTATATGTGCACTGCAAAATTTTTTTGGTGCACCACATTTTTTAGTAATTTTTTTGTTTACTAAAATAGACATAAGTAATTTTACCTAAATAACCTCTTAATTGAAATTTTCTAATCTATTTATAGATGCCACATTAACACAATTCATTTATTAGTATTTATATGTACACCACATCTATCTATATATATATAAAACCAGGTCATTTTCCCGCTCAAATCACTATTTTTCAGAATTAAATAATTAATATAAAAATCAAGTTTCCCACCCTACTCATTTTCCTTTATTTATCTGATAATTAACAATTTAATTATTAAAGGCAGATTTAGTACCTGCAACCATCTTGATTGGTAAATACAGAGTCTTGCCAAATCACAATTTCCTTATTTCTCACGCAAATTGATAATTATTTTAATTATCAATTATCTCATTTGACTTTACAAAAAATTATCTCATTTAAGTTTACCAGGTCGTTTTCCCGCACAAATCACTATTTTTCAGAATTAAATAATTAACATAAAAATCAAGTTTCCCACTACTCATTTTCCTTTATTTATCCGATAATTAACAATTTAATTATTAAAGGCAGATTTAGTACCTGCAACCATCTTGATTGGTAAATACAGAGTCTTGCCAAATCACAATTTCCTTATTTCTCACGCAAATTGATAATTATTTTAATTATCAATTATCTCATTTGACTTTACAAAAATTATCTCATTTAAGTTTACTGTGTCATTTTCCCGCTCAAATTTTCGTTTTCAAAATTATATAGACTATAATGAAGTCATTTTCCCACTCAAATTTTCGATTTCAAAATTAAATAATTTATTGTTTATTCTCATTTTCTCTTTTATCCTGTTGTTTGTTTCTCCTTTTTAGTATTTTTAGTATTACCATCACTATAAATTCGGATAAAATGTATCTATACAAATCGATCCGCGATCTACATGAATCTTATCGCCAAAATTTTAATTTATTTTTGAAAATCAATTCTTATGGGTAGTCACTAAACCTCAATCAAGTTAATCTTTTAGTTGATTCAAAATCTCCTATTCTGATTTTCTCAAATCTCTTAATTTGTAATTAATTTATCGTTATCTCCTAATCAGCTCGGGTATTTTGCGTCTTCTTTAATTTTAAATTTTAAAATTACAAATTGAAAATAAAAACCAATGCGTCACATGGGTAATTTGGAGCGAATATATATCTAACTAAATTATTAATTCTGTTATATTAGTTGCTTAATTTTTTTACTTCTGCTATGAGTGTTTTTTTATGAATTTATATGAAATATGAAGGGAACTCTGTCAAAAATTTCAAATAATCTTTTAATTTTTTTTCTAACACAGGTTCTAAATCGTATCGTGGGTATATGTCTCCCCGTGCAACGCACGGGTGAAAACACTAGTTAATCTTAATTTCTCATTATTATTCTAGAAAAAAAACTCTTAATTCCTCAATGAATTTTAAATCCATCATTACAAACCCTAAACCCTTAATTCAAAATTTCAATTAACCAGTAACTAAGAACGTTGATGCCGTATTCATTGCTTCAAAGCAGCAAAATTAATTGTTAATAAATAGGAATTAAAATTAATTAATCTCTAAAAATTAAAGCAATCAAGATATTATCATAGAAGATTAAAACATGAACCAAAATTTTCGTGTTATCAACATAGATCCAAAACCCTAATTTTCAGAAAGCCAAAGAAAAACCCAAATTTTTTTATGCAAGTTATGAATCGCACATTGAATTAGCAAATAAACCAGTGCAAAGTCCAATGCTTATATATATATATATATATATATATATATATATATATATATATATATATAAATAGTGACGCCACTACACAAGAGATGATCCAAACTCTAGAAGATTCATGAATGGGATTCTTCGGATGGGGGGGAATATGCAGACGAAAATTTGTTTTGATTCGATCCTTCCATGTAATCTTTTTCAAATTAGTTTTTTTTTTTAATTTTCAGTTTGTTTTATTATATTTGAAGTACTATATATATTGTAATTTTTGTGTGGTGTACATATTAAAGTTACATATTAATGGTGGTATAATTATAATGTGGTGTGTGAAGAAATCTCGTGATATTAATATAATAATATATAATATTAAGAACATATTTGTCAAGTGAGTGTGGTCTGTTTATAAAATAACTATTTTAAATGGGGGATGTAAATAAAATGTGGTGCCTCAATTAATTAGTGTGGTGCATATATAATTACCCATAGCTTATACTAATTTTAAAGCAGAGTTTGAGCTAAAATTTATAACCATGCAGTCTACTGTCATGGGTAAAGGCCTTAGTTTCCAAAAAATCAACATTTTATGTTTGAATTATGTGAAAACTATGAGATGTACAAACAATAATGAGCACGGGTTTGAGATGTATAGTTAATTTTAGTGTTTTGACTTTAAACGAATAGTAGAAATTAATTTTAGGCAAAAAAAGGGGTTCAAATAAATACAGTTCTACACACCATCGTTGTTATGGACCTTATGGTTTTCGTAGATATGCCCTTAGCCAAAGAAAAGGAAAAATGAATAACATCTTACTCTGGCATCACAAGATATAGGACATATAATTGTTATGGAGTTATTTACGCCACGGGTGTGAATAAACCAAGAAAAATATCAAGTGCAGCACTATCAAATTTGTCATTCAGCATGACAGGAAGTGAACTAAAACTCTCATACACAAATGCAAAGATTGGGGAAAGGGGACCAAAGAGAATAAGGCGAAGATGCGCAAAATTGCAATGAAAGAGATTAGGCAAAAGTGAGACGTACCATCTTTTCATCATCACTTCTGCAAGCTATCCCAATAGCTCCCTGAGCAACAGCTGGAAGCATGTCATCAATCGATAGAATGGCAGCAACATTTTCCATCATGTTGAGGCGTTTGAGCCTGGCTAATGCCAATAATGTTGCTTGGATCCCTCCTTCATTTAGTTTCCTTAACCTTGTTTGCACATTGCCTCGAAAGTTCTCAAGCACCTGTAAATAAATAGAGTGAGAAAACATGAAAGTGAAGCAAAAAGTGGTAGCATACAGCAATTTTTGCTTTAGAACTCGGTCTATAAAAGGTCGCACATTTACCGTACCACTTCAATCCATACACATTTTCTCAAGCCAAATCTTATTGTTTTTATTTTGGTTATAAACCAAACAGTAGTAAACACATCATTAGACATGTTTCATGGTAAAGCATGTTTGGCTAAATGTTTATTTCCAGATACACATAAACATAAACACCAAGAAGAAAATTTTCAATCACTTTTAATCCAGTTATATTCTTGGGAACCACATCTCAATCAGTATTTATCCCTATTTGTAACCACCTTGCTGGAGATAACGTAAATGATACTAAGGCAAACCGACCACGCTTAAGGGGATGGGGTCGGCTATACAACATTCCCTGCTTCTTGAAATATGAAATCTACCTTATCTGACAATAGGGAACCATGACTTAGAAAATTTAAAAATTATGTCAAGCCTTTATATCTAACAAGGTGTATACAAATGTTACAGAGAGATAGCGTGTTATAAAAAAGTTTCACAAGTAACTTGCTTGGCTGCTCCATTTGTAGGGAACTATGATACTAATATAACCTTTTAGAGGTGTGAGAATATGGCATTCACAAAAGAAGGACATGTACAAATTGAAGAATAAACAAATAACTATGGATATAACCCGCTGAAAGATCACAACATCATTGGGACAACTCACTAAGACGAGTAATTTTATAGGAAAATGGCAGGAATTCAAGTGCAAGTGTGTAACAAAAACAATTTAGGAAAATTTTCACATTACAATATATATATATAAGTTATCGTTAAAAAGCCTTTCGTGAGACCTTGCTGATGGATGGCGATGACAAGCATCCCTGGAAGCTCTGCAGCATGTCTGTAGCTGATTAATGCATAAAATCTTAACATCATATATTGAAATTCCAATTTGGTTTTGACAATGATACTTCTCTTCAAGGAACTTCAAGCATGGTTATTCACTTATATAGTTCGCTATGTGATATAAAAGAGGGACTTTTTAAAAAATTTTAACCATAAATACTCACATTTAGTGATGGATATTTGTGGAGTATTTGGGATTTCCTTCTTAGTGAAGCAGTGCCCACGGTGCTACCTGCTGGAAGCTCTGCTAGTGAAGTTGCAATCAAACAAATAAATGCATCCCGAACATCCTCACGTGGAAGATTGCAAGGCAATTTTGTCTCGTCAGGCAGATATGTGGGAACGTCTTTCATTGAGTGGACAGCTATATCAATTTCACTATTAATAAGGGCTTCATCTATTTCCTTAGTGAACAATCCCTTACCAACAATCCCTTACCACCTATATCTGCTAGCGGCTGACTCAGTATTTTATCATCAGTGGTTTTAATGATCACAATTTGAATTGCACCCTCTTCGGCTAACTCAGAATGTGATTCTATGAGTTTATTCTGTGTCTCATAAGCCTGGGCAAGGGCCACTGGGCTGTAATGCAGAAACAAAAGTCATAGGAAATCAAAGAGGGACCAATATATGTAAGAATCCCAAAGACATTAGAATAGTCCACCGTATCTATCATCTGATTTTAGCATTCATTAAAAAATAACTATATCTATTCATTTAGGGTAACAACAGAAACAGACCAGTACTAAGACATCTAAGTGGTATTATATTGTAGCTAAATTTTCCAGAATGGACATGGAATATAGTCCATCGTCTGCTCTTTAATATTTGGGAATTATATGGCCAATAACGAGAATATAATCAATGATACTCTTCCCTCCCTAACATCAATTCTTAATGAATAGCTTCTATGATTCAATAAAGCATTGTGCAGATTCAAAAAAGTCATGCAAGTTTCAGTTTTCTCCCTATCAGGACTGACATAGACATAATCGGATTTGGGAACTGGGAACCTGATGCTTTGTATTTATATTTATCTCCACAATATCATGTTCTGAACGAAGATCCTTTCTATTTTCGTCATTAGCTTGATTGGCAGATGAATTTCTAAGATGGCATGACTTTCTCATCTCTCAGTAGATTCCTAAAAAGCCACATTCACAGTCGTAAAGATGCCCTAACAAGCCAAGACATCTCTTCCAGTTCATAGGTTAGTTCAACAAGATACCAAGAGAAACTGCAAGCCTTCGTCTATCCTCTTGAGAATGCCCCTCAGCTGGTTCATTTTTGAAATACAAGCTCAAACATCATATTTCATTACATTTTCCACTAACCAATCATAACACAAGCTCAAAACACAATCTCCATCACAAAAATTCACAAACCGAACAGTCAATGGAGCATTTAAATTATCAAATTCAACGCCAATCAACGCATACCGAGAATGCCAAACGCGAAATATTACCTTCCTCGAGTGCCAGTCCTAATCAAAGCAGTCTTAGTTTGAGTCTGCTGTTCCACAGCTACAGAATCCCTAACTACCAAATTTCTTCTTCGTCGCTGGCTGTTGATTGGAGATTTAAGGAATGACAACGAGATCCCGAGAGCTGAAGCTGAGCGACCAGCAAAGAATCTCGTGTTTACAGGTAGAGGGCTTTGATTTACAGTAGCTATGATCTCCATCTCAATTGAATAAGAGAGAGAGAAGATGGGCATGAGCCGTGAGGGCTTTTGGATTCAAAGATTTTGAGCTTTCAACTTATCCTCCCAGGTCAGCGGACACGTCAGCAATTTGAAATCATGAAAAGTGCTATACGAGTCCGTCTCACCATCCACTGGCCAATTATCTGTCACCACGTCATTTTCTCACCCGACACCTCCATCGAATTCTTCCCTTGCCGGCTCGAGTTTGTAATTTTGTTTAATAAATGAAGTTTTAAGTAGATTGGCAAGAGGAATGGGTCGTAAGTTGTGAAGGGAAAATCAATATGGTTGCAAACTTAGACAGGACGGAGATAGGATTATAATTTGGGGGGACTGTCATCAAGGTTGAAGGGAGAAATTGTCACTGCAGAGATGATTCGGTGGCGCTAAATTTTTTTAAAGTCTTTTCCTTGATAAGTAATCTCATGATAAAATGTCAAAATTAGTTTCAAGTACTTTATTTTAGCAAAATATTATCTAAAATAACGATCTTTTAGATTGATTGTGCAAAATATAAGTAAACTAATATGAAATTACAATTTGATTTGATTGCTTCGGTATATACTGATTTTAATTGATTATTTTTTAAATTAGTATTATTTTTTAATGCATCGTTGAACTTATGAAAAAACTGAATTAAGTGGTGGATAAAACTGAACTTTAAAATTGAAAATTATTATAACATATTATTTCTCAAAATCATAATCAATTAAGTTCAAGTCATATAAAATATTTAAAATTATTTTTTTAGATCACTCGAAGCAATAATAATTTAATAAATTAAGTATAAATCTTATACCATGGGGGAGAGAGTAATAATCACATAAAATAAATAAATAATAATTGTAATAAGAAAAATAATTAATAAATAAACAATGATTGTAAGAGGAAAAATAATCTATATATTAATAAAAGTCTGACATTTTTCCCATGTTAGCGTACACTTTGGCACTCATTTAATTCTTAAAATTAAAAGGAAAATCTTTATTTTGAAATAATTATTGCACGAGTTTATTATTCTACATGCTTTTTTCCAACTCGACTTATCACCCCTCATCTTTTGATAGAATCACTCCTTATCCCTCAAATCCGGGTTATTATCATGTGTGATTTTTTTAAATCTCTCATCCATATCTTTTACCTGTGAAAAAATAAAAATATGTTATTATAATTTTTATTTTACACATATTTTAAATTATAAGCTTTAATATAAATCTCATAATGCGATGATGCATTTTGGGAGAAAATCTTAGTTAATTATAATAAGAGAAACAAGATCTATAAGCTTTTGAAAATGTGTAATTATTTAATAAGAGAGAGAGGAAAAAGGACAAAAAGTCCAAAAATACAAACCGGGAGCAACTTTGAGAGAGAGAGAGAGAGGGGTGGGGGGGAGAGGAAAAAAAGGAGAAAAAGTCACCCAACTGACGAGAGCAAGATTTGAACTCGGGCATGCAAGGAACGCGACGCCTTCAGGAACCAGGACTAGCCAACTCACCTAACAAGATTTTGTAAATAATAGTGCACGAATTGCTAATTATTTTTTGGCTGCAGTAGGCTGTAGCCTACTGCAGCCATATGCCAGATCCGTCCCTGAACTTAGAAAAGAATTGGGATTTATAATGATTAGAGCATATTTTAGGTGAATGATCTTCGTGCTTTTGAAAATCGGTTACACATGATTTTGGTACCCTCTATTTATTACGATTTTAAGGCCTTGTTCTATACAAAATTTTTATGTTTTACTCAAATGATGTATTAGATGTGTGGTTGAAAATTAAAAAAATATATTAAAGAATATAAAGTAATTGTATGAGTTGTTAAAAATGATAAGACGAAAAAATTAGTAAAAATTTATTATGTATTGAAGAGGCCCTAAGAAATTCTCGATTAAAGCTACACAATTTTATTAATCTCCCTATTTTAATCTTTATTTTTCTGACTAATTTATTAAAAAAATAGTTGGTTTTCTCTTGTGGAATAAGATGTCCTGGGTGCAAGAACTAGTGTATATGTATATGCCATCAACAAGCACATAAAAAATTATCGGCACAAAGACACAAACCCTAACTAAAGGCAAATATAGTCACTAATCACTAATATATAAAAGGTGGAATCCTTATAAAATATTTGGATTCCACCTTTGTCCTTATATTTTTCTTTTAATTCCTACATTATTATTTGTTTTTATTCCACCATATTCATTACAGTGTATTTATTTATTCAATTTTATTCCAAATGTTTCTCATACAATCCAACCTTACTAAATTTTTTATTTATTTATTTTTATAATTGTTAATTAAAGTTAACCACAATATGAAACACAAAACTATGTCATCTATTCAAACTAATATTTTCAGTTTGGTATAAAAATATTATGCATAGACAACATAGTAGAGAAACTTAGCAAAATGAAAGGACATGTACTTTTGTATTTGCAAATTGATCCTTTTTTTTAATAAGAAATTGTATATTTTATAGATCAAAATATTTCCAGAAAATAATTATAAAATAATAGAGCGGATGAGCCAACCACTATGCAAAACATTGACATTTGTCATGAAGAAAAATCCTAAGTGAATACAGTTACTAGTCACTTAAAGTATTAGAGTACAGTAAACTATACGGATCTATACGAAACAAAAAATTCTCCAAATTGTTGAACTTTCCAACTGCTTCTTGTCCATAATCCGTGAAAAATACTATACTATCCCATGTATCATCCATCGATCTTTCTAGGCTGTTAAAAATTCTCCTATTCTTCTCTATCCATATAGCCCAAGCTGATGCCATCACCATTAACTTCCATAATTCCTTGTGTTGCTTCCATTTTCCCCCAAATCTCCACTTTATCAAAATCAAATCAGCCCATCTTCGTGGCAATGCACCCAATTCACCAAACAAGCATAACATTTTTCCCCAAATATCTGTAGCAAACTCACAATATATTAACAGATGATCAATGTTTTCATCGACCTTTCTACACATTACACAATATGACGGGGAAATATATAAAAAGGGTCTTCTCAATTGTAACAAATCACAGGTATTAGTCTTTCCCAAGGAAACAAACCACGCAAAAACTTTTATCTTTGAAGGCACCACACTCTTCCAAATGAAGCTAAATTGAGGGAAACAAGAACCACATGATGGATAAAGAAAGACATTAAAGAAGGATTGACAAGTAAAAAGTCCTGAATAGTGTCTTTTCCAAATTCGTTTGTCTGGGGTAAGTGGATTGAGATTGGTAGTTTCAAGCACGTTTAAAAGATTCGTGTATTCATCTCTATCGCTAAAATTTCTAGTAAATTCAAGACTCCATATAGGTGTTAATTGAGATGAAAAAGAAACAACGTCTGAAACAATCGAGTTCTTGCTATTGGATAACCGAAATAGTTGAGGGAAAGACTCTTGAAGTGTTCTTTGTCCAATCCACTTGTCTAGCCAAAACCTAGTTCTATCACCCCTTGCCAACTACCAATTGGTATTATCCACAAAGATATCCCACACTCTAGCAATGGATCTCCATAGTGCCCGAAGAGTTGAGAAAACTTCAATGTTAGCGTCTCATCCATTTGAATGACAACCGTACTGGCTAAGAATGATGGAGTGCCAAAGAGAATCTGATTCAAGGGAAAACACCATAGTCACTTGCCTAATAAAGCCATATTCTTCCACTTAAGATGTCCTACTCCCAAGCCCCCATAAAGTTTATATTTGATTAAGTGGTCGCTCGAATTCTCTCTTTTCCCTTCCCAAAAAAATCTCTCATCATCTTTTCAATCACCTTAACCACCTTCATTGGCATTTTGAAGACTGACATGAAGTACGTAGGTATTCTACCCAAGACCGCTTGTAAAAGCATAAGTCTCATTTCTTTGGATAAACAACCCTTACGCCATCCTTCTAGTCTTCTAGCTATTATCTCACCACTGGGTTCCAGAAAGAATTAGCATTTGGATTTCCTCCCAAAGGGAATCCAAGGTAGTTTAAGGACCAAGTACCCTTAATACAACCCAATCTATTTGTGATGTTCTCAATTCTTTCCTCGTCTAGGTTGAGACCCGCCACAATACTTTTTGCCATATTAAGCTTCAAGCCCGCTGTTTTTGAGAAAATATATAAGATTCCCATGAGATTTCCAATGCTCTCATCCTTTTCTCCAAGAAAAAAAACCTGTCATCAGCAAATTGAAGGTGAGAAACTCTTGTATTATTTCTACCTATCTTGAACCCATCAATCATTTCCAAGTCATATGCATTGTTCACCAATCTACTCAGTACATCACTCACTAAGATGAATAAAAATGGTGACAGTGGGTTTCTTTGCCTCAATCCTCTTGAGGCACCAAATTTACCTCTAGGTTTCCCATTGATTAGAACTGAAAAATTAACCAACGAAAGACAGGCCCCTAATCCACTTTCTCCATCTATTCCCAAACCGTTTGTTATCTAACACAAAATCTATAAAATCCCAATTGACATGATCATAGGCCTTTTCGAAATCAACCTTAAATATCACACCTTCTTTTTTCTTCACCCTATACTCTTCTACAATTTCATTACCTGTCAAAACCAAATCCAAAGTTTGTAGTCCCTTTATAAAAGCACATTGGGCCACATCAATTGTATCTTTCAATACTTCCCTTAATCTCAAAGATAGTATCTTGGCCACAATTTTGTACACAGAAGACACCAAACTGATTGGTCGAAAATCCATAATAGACACTGAATTCAATTTCTTAGGGATGAGGCAAATGAGAGTCTAATTGACTCTTGCATTCACAATTCCATCTTCATAAAATCCGTTGAATATCTTCATCAAGTCCTCTTTGATGACTTCCCAACCATCTTGTAAAGCTGCCATAGAAAAACCATCCGATCCCGGTGCTTTGTCACCCTCGTAATCAAATAAGGCAAACTTGACCTCTTCTTCTAGAAATGGTTCTTACAATTTTGATCTACTTTCCTCATCAATGCTTGCCCGCTCAATACCTTCAATGCCAAAACTCATGTTCTCCGTCTTTTGGAACAAGGTCCTCAAAAAATCAATAATTTCCTTCTCAATCTCCTCCTCTGTATGCAATATCACCCTACTCATACTTTCAATTTTGTTGATCAAGTTGTTCATTTTTTCGCCAACTGGCTATTCTATGGAACATCTTCGTGTTATTGTCCTATTCCTTGACACCATTGATCCTTGCTTTTTGATTCTACGGCGTTTCCTCTCTAATGATCAATTCCTCTATGTTTCTCCTCAAAATTCTTCTTTCCACTCTTTCCTCTTCTCATATATATTCTTTCTCACCTCCTTTTTATCAATATCCTCTATCCTATTCTCAATTTCCTTCTTCTTCAATCTCACATCTCCAAACACTTCTTTATTCCACTTCTTCAAGTACTCTTTCAACATTTTCCAAAAAAAATTATACCCTGCCCAACCCTCAATAACACACTTTTCCCACAACAACTTTTAGTTTCTTTTGAAATCTTTGTGCCTTAACCACATATTTTCAAATCGGAATGGTGTGGGTCTCACTTAAATTTGTTAGTGTGAATTACTATAGGACAATGGTTCGATGTAACCCTAAAAAAGGCTTCTTGCCGGGCTTCCTCAAACAAACCTTCCCACCCTTTCGTGAAGAGAAATATGTCTAACCTTGAGCACATTAGCCTCTCTCTCATATTGGACCATGTAAATTCCGTTTTTAAGAGATGTAAATCCTTCAATCCAGTTTCTCTATTAAAGCAATCAAATTTCCTCATGCTTCTTGTGTAGTTTGACCCATTTCGTTTCTCTGATGGGTATCGAACCACATTAAAGTCCCCACCAACACACCATTTCTCTCCACATAGCTTGTATAATCCTGCCAACTCTTTCGAGAGGTTATCCCTTTCTCTTGAGTGGCACGGGCCATAAATCCCCAAAAACCACCATCCATCACCTTATCCAACAGGTTCCAAGTATACTGATATAGAGAAGTTACCAAGAGCTACTTCTACTCCCGTCAACACCCTAGAGTCCCAAATTATTAGGATACCCCCAGATTTACAAATTGATAGTAAAAAGCTCATTCCTTGAACCTATAACCCCAGACACTATCCACTAGATTCTTATCTACAAGTTCCTTTTTTGTTTCTTGTATCGTCACCACATCCGGCCTTTCCTTGTGTTAACAAACTAAGGATCTGTATATTCGATAAATTATAAAACAATACAAGAAGACTATAAATAAAGACTTAGAATCCTAGACGTAAACCTAACAATAGAAAAGACGACCTGGAACCTTAATCGTAGCCCTAATAATGGAATAGACAAAACTACCCTTAACTAATAAACGAAATTACTAAAATATATTCTAACACCCCCATCAAACTCACGATACTATTGAGAGTTTGCCAAAAGGTTTACAGAATACGAAAAACAATACAAACTTTAGTCTTCTTGTGATCTTCCAAACTTGGCTAATATTGCAAGTCTGGCATATGCTTTCACAAATTACACTCCCCTTCCGTCAGGGCTAGAGTTACTCGACACTCCCCCTCCAAGTAGGGCTCAGACACGTTGACAAGTCCATGAGCTCGAATAACAACACTTCATAATCGCGGAAGCCAAATTAAATAAAAAATCCAACCGTCGCCAAAGTCCCCAACAATACAACATCATATACGAAATGCAAATTCCAGATATTCTACATGATCGAATTTAAGAAGAGAAAAGAGAGAAAACCAAATGTCCATTCCAAGAGAAAAAAGAGAAAACCAAATATCCATTGGACCAATAGAGAATGGGGATGGGGAAGAGAGTCAAATTCCAATTGCATATCTCACTGCATATTTCACTAGACCAATTGAGAGGGGAGAAGAGAATCAAATGCCAATTCAAGATGGACTAGACCAAATTTAGGTTTACCTAAACTAAACCTGCAACTCCAAAACCTTTGGGGACTCTTTTTGCAATATTTGGATTTCTAGACTATTATTCACCAAACTTAAAACCTAGGGACCAACTAAGACAATAAAGGTTGAGGACCAACTTAAATAAACTCAAAATCTATAAGGACCTAATGTGAAAATACTATAACATTTTGCCAAAAACAAAGCTGAATCCCATCTTCTTATTCGTACCTACCAGCGACCTGTAACCCTAATCTATCGCAGCCAAATTTCATCCTCAACTGCCATAGTCATCATAACGGGTTGCAACGACCATCATCAAGGACCGCCACCAGCCACCACCGATTGTCATGAATGATATTTCACTGCAAAGTAGACCAAAACAAAGAACACCAGTACAAGAGTCAGCAAGGTCCAAGACGTTGAAAAGCCGAAATCACCGTAACAAGCACACAACTGTGCCCAGCAACATCCATCACTAGCAAAATTCGATCCATGAATTTCTTGCCAGAGGTTGTCACCATTTTGGCGGCGGTAAACATTGCTACCCTCGCCTTTATCATCATCGTCGGCACAATGCCTTCTCGCTAAAATAAAAAGAAGAATAATAAGTGGCTATGGATTCTATGAGTCGCCATAAATGAAGGATCAGAGGAAGAGAGAGATGGGAAATTTCTCTTTGTTTACGCTACAAAACCTTTATGATAGGGATGGAAGTTGTGAATGACGACGAAAGAATTCCAAACAAACAAAATACAAACGCCAAAAATCGGGGATGTTCGGAAATCTAGGCCAAGATTCGAGCTTGCTTTGATACCATGTTAACAAACTAAGAATCCGTATATTCGATTAATTATAAAACAATGCAAGAAGACTATAAATAGATACTCAAAATCCTAGACGTAACCCTAATAATAGAAAAGATGACCCGAAACCTTAATCATAGCCCTAACAATGGAATAGATAGAACTACCCTTAACTAATAAACCAAATTACTAAAATATATTCTAACACCTTGCATAATAGCTCCTTCACCACTCTCCTTTTGTCCTTTCCTCCCAAATATCTCACATTCCAGCTTATTATCTTCATTGAATCCTCTTATTATCCCCTGTCCTAAGATCATTGATTACTCTCCTGTCATAGTTGATATGCTTTGCAAATTTCTAAGTTCCCTAGTTCGTTTGCTTGCATTTTTCTTTGTGTAGGCTGAATTACCACCTTTTTTCCCTGAATTGAAAGACTTTGATTGCAGAGGAACAACGGTTAAATTCAGCCTCCTAAGAAATTGTGACAATCTTTCAAAATCCCCAATCTTTTGATCAACTCCATTTACATTCAATACTTTTGCATGGCTATGTCTAGGACAAAGTATGTTTGACTTTCCCCGAAGAATCAGATTTACATGCACATTTTGCAATTAGAGTATCGCCGGCGCTATTCATTTTAATAGAGGACGGACAATCAGTTAGGCTCATCTCTCCATCGCCACCTATATTTCCATTACAAGAGTACAAAATATCTTTTGAATGCACCAAATTAGAGTAAGAAGGGTCGACAATATCTGGCTTTGCAAACAAGAGAGAGACGTCAAGATGGATTGGTGAAATAGGGTTGTTTGGCAGAAAGGTAATCGAGTGTGAAACAAGATCATCTTCATGTGTTCTTTTTTCAGCTTCATCCGGTGTGTGTGCTTGATAGTTTTCTTTGAAGAAAAGTGATTATTCAGAAATTTGTGGTTAAAATGTTATGAAGAGTTATGAAAAAAACGTAAAAAATTTTCTTTTTTGGAGGTTGTTAATCGAGCTCTTTATTTTCAAGATAGAACTTTTTTTAACACTTGTTTGCCTCCTTCCAGTACTGGAACCTCTCAAAAAAGTCCATATTTGTATAAAGATATGATAATTATGGGCAAGGATGCTGGAAATGAACTTATCTCGCGAGGTGGGCTAGGTTTTTTTGATCAATGAGTAGATGGACAACAAACAGGAAGACCATTTATCATTCGACCTCTGCGATTAACAATTAGGTTCATTTTCGTTCATCTTTTTGTTATAATTCTAGTAGGAAATAATTTTTTTGTCGTATATTAGTGTAGCATGAGAGATCAGATGTGAAGGACGTCTCTAATATTTTTTTTCCAAGAGTTTATTGTTTCTGAAGATTTACTTTGTTTTATTGTGTTATTCAACATGGACAACATAGTCTGATACAATTGGAGATAAATATGATTATGTTATTGTTAACTATCATTAATCAAATTACACTATTTCAATGTACACATTTCAACTTTTGAAGTGTCTAAAGGATGCTTTGTGTTATATATTCAATTAAGAAAGATAGTCGAAGGATTAACTCACATGTCTCAAAGACAAGCGTAAAGCTTCCTCTACTGCCAACTTTTCCTTCTCATCTCTTGCTATCAATATGCGCTCCCCACTTTCTCACAACTTATCTCCATATATTATTATTATTTATTATTATTATTTTATAACCGAATGTATCGGGGGCCCCAACCCCCACTAATCCCACGAGACCCTAGAGCTTTAGACCAGGAGATGTCTCAGTGGCCCTAAGAGGCTTATCGCCATATATTATTAACAAACAGTCCCTAGCAAACTCAATCAAATAGATAGCATGCAACCAAAAAAACCTACCAATTACATCTTGCCTAGTTATCATAAATGTTTAGCAATATATGTAAGAAACAACATCATTCAATGTTGCATACTCCGGACCAAACCTCCCCACACATTGGCAGCTTTTTAAGCCTTGCAAACATCAAACATTGTTGCATACTTGGGACCAAACCTAAAACCTCTACACATGGCGGCTTCTTAAGCCTTGCGCATTATGTTTATAAGCAAGGATAAATTAGACATAGAAAAGAGTTTTGAAAAAGTCTACGGATTAGAGATGAGCACGTGCATAGCTTATTGTGCCAATGGAATGACATAACTGACATGTTTTCATCACATCCAACATCGAAGTGAAGTGTTCCGTAGGCATAATAAACCCAGATCACGTGGACAGTACATTAGATCACGTCTTTTAAGAAATATATGCCAGTATGTACATAGAGAATAGCACAACCAAACATACAAGCACAATCAAAGTTAATAAAATACAATTAACACATGACACACCAATGGAAAGTTCAAGTTAAAAAATTCTTAAATATCACCAAACCATCATGTACCTGACAAATCTGCAAATAGACATCCATAAATCCCAATGTCTCAACATTCAGCCACATAACAACCATTGTTACTAATGTAGGAATGAGTATTCCAAACTCCCTCCACAAAACACCCACACGAGACAGTTGATATAATGGCCAAGTGAATCCAACTTATTGAACCCATGATACATGTGTCATATCTACAATAGATGTGATCACCTAGGCATGATGTGATACATCGTGGGTAAAGCATGTCCATACCCATGGTGCACAATGGACATTAGACAAGCAACAAAACTAAAAGAAAGTATAAGTATCAGCAATACTACTTAGATCAGCAGCAATGTAGTAAAGGAGGAGAAAATCCAAGCATTCTTGACTCTTAAATCTTTACCATCTACCGATTGATGGCCACTATTTACTAACAATAGGGGATATAGTGAACAACAATTATCAAAATATGTTTCCAAGAAAAAATGCTAGAGTATATTAGTCAACTGGAACTAATAACATGGTTATCTAATAACATCTTCAACAAGCTATCTTAGTCAATTGGAACTAATCTTGTTCACTTGACCAATGCATTTCACCAACTACATGAATCATAATCAGCACTGAATTCAATTTCAAGAGGGATGTAAAAGGAGGCCTATAAGCATTAAACATAGCTATATCTCATAACAATTGCAATCAAAATTAGCTGAATTAATCCAAAGCAAAGTGAACATATATTGGATCGTAATCCAAATTAAACACAACAAACTTCTCAAATAACAGAAACTGAATGAAAAACGGTAATACTATGCAGCTTTCCACTTTAGAAGTAATTTCACAATATCTCATACAACTTAATTAATTATTATAAGGTTATTGAATGTTTCAAAGAAAAATTATAAGGTTAGTGGACATTATTATAGTACTTATATTGATTCAATTAAATATGTAGATACACACTTTTAATATTTTATAATTTTTTATTAAATGCATCAATATTGTAGGGGTAACGTCATACGTCATCTTTTATAATATATAAGTTAAACCAAAAAAATTTTTAAAAAATAAATTATACTAAAGACTATTACGCCATTTAAATAAAATAAATTAAAAATGTTGCTCTTAATTTATAAATTTCCTCACTTATGATAGTTAAAACAATTAACAATTTTGTTATTAATGAAAATTTATAAATTTATCAACTTGGTTAAAGTACTTTTACATATTTTGATATGTACAAACTATTATGGTATTAATTTAAAAAACTAATTATTCTATGAATCATTTATTACAGATGCTTTATTAAGTCATGTGTGGTTTAACTGTAAAATATGATTTTTATCAATCAAATAGTTTTTTTAATTAATAGTGAAAAAATCTTTTAAAATCATTTTTTTGAAGGAGAATTATAATTTATTTTTAACAAAGGTAAATTTTTTCAATTTATATATGTAATAATTGGTATATTATGAAATTGTTATAATTATCTACTTATTTAAAATTATTTTTCTACTAAGAGTAGTTAAAAGCTAGATAACAAATATTTTCAATTGAAAACAATTGAGAAATTTTTTTTGTATATATATTGTTTGATAGTTAATTTAATTTAATTTTACTTGGAATTAAAAGATTTGGGGAGGGGGAATTGAACACCTGAGGGACGCGAGACTAATTCAAATGCCACTAGATGACATGAATCATGGCTATTAAATTTTATTTATAAAACACAAAAGAGTTTATATTAGTATTTATCATTTAAAGAAAATAATAACTACGTAAAATTTGGGCATGGGTTTATTCTGCCTATTTAATACATGTTTATAGACACTATCCAATGCTGAGATGATATGTGTTAATTTGGCACACTAAACCGTGCCCAATTGGACACTAGATCATAATTGCTACACAAAAAGATCAAATTGTAAATATATTATTGTCATAATTTAATTGGAATTAGGTAATTATTTCATGATAGAATTATGCAAATAAGCAAATAAAAGATTAATGGTTAAAGGTAAATTACGTAATAGATAGATGAATTACTAAATTATAGAAGATGAAACTTAACAAAAATAAAGAAATATGCATTTATACAAACTTAAAGGTTAACAAAATTCACATATGTGAATGGACACTTGCCTTAGGGTGCGTTTGGTGTTGGCGATAATTGAATATACATGAACAGTGGTAGATTTGTGACGAAAATATAGCTTTTGAATAGCATGCTCTAATTAGGTATACTATTATCTTCAATAAAATCCTAATCCAGGCATTTCTCCTCAAGAATTATGAAATCTACTTGAAAATATTTGAAATAATAAAATTTATTATATTAGCTAAAGATCTTAAAAAATTATAATAAGAGTGTATACTCATAATGTATATATTCAGAAAAATAAATATTTATAATAATAGAGAGTTTCTTATTACTCTGAAACTATATCTCCGAGATGAAAAAATATATTATTAATCTTCTATTCTTTTTAAATTATCATTTAATAGATAGTTTCACTATATATATTATTTCATTTTTGTATAATTTTAATTTTTGTCAATGGTACTAAAATGGAATATATTCTAACATAACACCATGCTTTTTGATTTAATAAACATTATCAACAATTCTGAATCGATCAATTGTGGTTATATTATTCATTTATCAAATTCAACGTTTAAATAGTGCATACAAACCATTTATTACATATTTTTTTCAATTATTAGTTTTGCATTTATGGAGCATTTTTAAATATAATACATTACATATTACACATTTGCAAGTTTGTAATAATTAATAGCAGTCAATAATGAGACGAAACTATAACTGACGTTGATATACTAGAAGTGTGAGTATTTTGAGAAAATTAAGAAAGTATTTCAATATATAAAATTTATTTTTTATTTTATATTTAATATATTTTCAATGTTACATATGTTTTCTAATTTGTCCTAAGATGCAAGGTAGACCACACCCTAATTACTCGATCCATGAAAAAGCAACTCATTTCTTTTTTGTTTTTTCAACATCATTATTGTTAACGTACTTTATATGGTTGTTTTGAATTACATTTATTTTTAAATTCAACAATTCAACATTTCCTTCATATCATTTTTAAAATAATTAATCTTCAGTTGTACATTGCATTCATTTGTGATCATTTTTATTTGTCAAATAATTTAATTCATTTAATATATACGATGATAAGATTCTGCTGGAAACCATGATGGGATAACATCTACCAAAAGTGGATAAAATCAATTAAAATATGCATTTCTTTCAAAAAAATATGTAATTTTATTTTTGTTATGCAAGTATCGTCATTGAACTACTATTAATATTATTACTACTACTACTATTGTTGTTATTGTTGTTTTTTTTTTAATTGTTCTAGATATTTTCAAATTATACGTAGAATGTATATTTTTTCACATGGTATTATATTTCAATTTCATTAGTTCTACTTATAAATGTGTTTGTAAAATAATTAATCACTTTATTCAAATGTAATTAGGATTGAAAATAAATGTTTGATATAGCAAAATAGTTGACATATTGTTTATTAATTTATATATATATATATATATATATATATATATATATATATATATAAAACACATTTTCAATATAAGATACGTATAACACATTTTTAATACAAACACTCCATTACTTAAAAATAATTGCAAATCATGTGTAAATATTTTATTTTTCATTCAATTGACATCATTTTACTCCCGTGCAACGCGCGGGTGTGAAAAATAGTAGTTCTTAAATCTATGCTTGCGGCTGTTGTGTAATTGACTCCATTTTATTTTTTCATCTTATTATTTTTATTATTATTCTACTTTGTAACACAATTAATCTTGAAAATCTATCAAATTTTCTAGCCTTCATATTATATAATATAAGTTAATAAAAATAATAGATGTAAAAGTTCCAACGAATATTTGTTCTCTGTTCAAAGAACGGTGATAAAATAGAGAAGAAACAATAATAATCAGGATCAAATGTTTATATTCATCAAATATCAAATTTAAGATTCTGAAAAAAGTTTAAAATGTAGTTAAAGTAATATTCAAAGATTAAGGCCTTGTTTGATTGGGGGTTTAGTTGTTCCGCGCGGTATTCCGTGTAAAAATGTGTGGTTAATATTATTTTGGGAAATGTGTGTGTGGTTGAAAATGAGTATGAGGTATACGGAATTGCGTGCAGATTTGGTTAATACCAAATAGAACAAGGCCTAAGGAGTGTTGGTGTAATTATAATTTCTCAAAAATTAATTGTATACTTGAAAAATCCCCTAATAGTTCCACACCCCCCCAACCAGAAAAAAAAATTCCCATAATAACACAATCTAACTCAGATGACGCATTTCTTTTCCATTAAAAAAAACTCAAATGACGCAAACATGTTTCCAAAAAAAATATAAAAATAAAAATCAGAAACTCGGATCAAGTAAAGAAACTGAGGATGATGCACAAAATAGTGCATCTTATTCCTGATAGGAGTCCAAATCCTTCTCCTCAAGATCAACCCAAAATGATCAATATTTCAAGATTATAAAACAATCACAATGATCAACCTATGCTAAACCAAAAGTTAGGTGCATTTTATGCTAATAATAATAAGCCAAATAATTATTGCCATTGATAGAAATACAAAACGGTTTTTCCTTTGGTTTTGGTTTTTCAACTTTTTTGAAAAGGTGATTATATATACACCACAATAATTAATTAATGCACCACATTTTATTTACACCCGATTTAAAATAATTATTTTATAAACACACCACACTCACTGGACAAATATATCCCTAATATACACCACTATTTTCTTTGACACATATATCTTTAATACACGACATATATATATGCGGGATAGATTTCTTTCTGCACCACGATTTCTCCAACCTTCAGATGTTTCCAGAGAAAGTAATGAAGATCCTTCGCTCAAGGCGATCGGAAGGGGAAGACGGCATGTACAAACAAAAGGAAAAATAGAATCATTAATCTAGATTGGTCATTATTGTCGGTTGTTTCTTCATCTCTGCTGCTTCCTCCATTGCAATCTTCAACTATATCCATATATCTATTTCAATTCTTGTAAATCCCACCAAATCGATCTTGATTTTGAGTAATGGGATTGAGATATCGTTGCACTTCAACTCTTTGTAAGAGAAAGACGGGCTTATTCTATATATAATAAATTTCTACTAATTTTTTCTCTCTCGTTATTTTTAATCATTCATACAATTACTTTATACTTTTAAATATATTTTCTATAATTTTCAATTACACATTTAACAAGTCGTTCGAGTAGATTCCTAATAGTTTCCATTTTCTTCTTGACCTTGTCTCTTTCTCCTTTCCTTGGAGTCAACGATAGGGATAAACCTCCATACTTTTCGTAGTGGACTCATAAAACTCTTTGTTGGCAATATTTTTGCGGCCAATTATTTTGCTTAGAGAATTGCATGAAATTGGTGCTCAACAAAGTACAAAAGAGTCATTAGGTTGGTCATCGAGGTTGGGAGATCAACACTCACCCATCATTGACCATGGCTGCTGAAGGTTAAATCAATTTTTAGAGGTATGATATAATAATGGGTGCCGGAGGTTAAATTAATTTTTGGAGGTATTATATGTAAGAGAATAATGTGTTGTATCCAAAGAAAGCAGTAATTCTAAAAAGGTCAAGAATGTCTTTTACCTTTGTCTAATTTTGCATTTAGAGAAAATATATAAAAATGTGGTGTGTGTATGAATTGTTGCGGTGCTAATATAATTACCCTTTTTGAAGTCTTTGGCTGAAATATCAAATCCGGGAAGGACATATGCAGGCTGGGTTAATTTTCATTGCAAATAACATATTATTTTGCTATACAATATCAATATACAATAAGATAACAAAAGAAATATTCGAAAAAAATGATTCGAGTATATACAAATGTGTTCTAATAAGTGAAATGAAATTACTATTCTACCCATTTATGTGCTGAGAGGCTGACGCCTTATATGTGGATGTTTGTGTATACTCACAGCATTTCTCATATAATATATAAGGACCTAATATACTATACACAAATATAAAATTGATATCTCTATTAAATGATTAGGACTAATTACTTTTCAATTAAAACTAAAACGTGTAATGTCGATTTCACATTAGTCAACAATACTGATTTTCAATGGAATACAAATTTCATGGTCAACTTTACATTTTCAATCCTTTATATATGCATGCGACTTTCACGAACAAAATATTTCTACACATTTTTGTTTTTCTTTGGTTGAATTGAATGTCCTGTGCAATATCCTTTGAGGGCTTGTTTGGAAAGTTTCTTAATGAAAATATTTATAGGCATTTTATGACGTTTATATTTAAATGCAGAGGTAGCACAAATTTTGGACGATTTAGGCTCGCCTCGGGCTAAAAAAAACCAAAAAAAAAGTCCAGAACCTTTTTTTTCAACATAAAAGGTTCATAAATATGAAATTTCACTATATATATATATAAAGTCAATTATTAAGTATTTGATGTAGCATCAAAAGCCCTAATTGGCCCTATTTAGCCCATTAATCGCTTATTACACTGTAGGTTAAAACTCTACTTTGTTTAGTATATAAATCTTAGTAGTTGTTCATTATTTTTTAGTTTTTCAAGGGGGAAGACTCCAATTGTTTGAAAACAATTGCTATTGAGTTTATTTTGAATTTGTTATTTCTTTTAATCTTGTGCTATGTCAGTTGGTATTAGAGCGCCAGACGATGCCACGGGACAGACGAGTGGTTGGCATTGAGGGCGAATTAGATCTTCGACGGTAGTTGAAGGTGTTGACACGAAAGGTAGTTGATTTGGCTAGCCTTTTCAGATCTAATTTAGAGACACTGCATGGTGGTCGTAACGTGAGCGTTACGACTAAGCGAAACTTCTGCGATGGTGTGAATAATCGTAGGTCTGCTAATAGGCAGGATTCTAAGCGAAGAATCCGGGGATTTTGGATATACCGATGGTCAAGGGGATACCGTTGGTTTTGGGATTGACAAGCTAGCATCGCTAGAAGGGAGAAACTGGTTATCAATCATGTAGTTGATAAACTGGGGTCAGACGTGAACGTAGTTCACCAAGAAAATATCAAAGTTGAACAGGAAAATAATCAACTTGAAGATGGCGTGTTGTTTGAGCCATACAAAGTTTCAAGCAAAGGAGAAAAAATTGATATCATTCAGACAAAGGAAAATGAAAGTTCTTTTTCTAAAGCAACTCTGGCGAACATCACTATGGAGATACTCTCTTGATTTTCGAATTTCAAAAGTAAGACAAATCACGGTCATGGAACGCGCTAGTGTAGGTTAAAGCTGATACAAGATTCGAGGGCGAATCTCTCCTACCCGGGGAGGACACTGACGTAGCACAAGATTAAAAGAATAATAACAAACTCAAAATAAATTCAATAGCAATTGTTCTCAAACAATTGGAGTCTTCCTCCTTGATGAATTGAAAAATAATGAATAACTAATAAGATTTATATATGAAACAAAGTAGGGTTTTAACCTAAAGTGCAATAAGCGATTAATGTGCTAAATAGGGCCAATTAGGGATTGCGACGCTACATCAGTATTAGTACAAATAATATTTCGCTTATGACCTCAAAAATCTCAGGTCATCTCTATTTAAATGAATTATTCAATATCTCTAAAAATTAGAAACAGTTTGCATCAATTACCTAATTTTTAATTAAAACTAAAGGGCTGTTCGGCTATCACTTAAAAAAATATTTTCAACTTTTTTCCATTTTTTATACATTATTTCTCTCTCCAAATCAATCACATCCACAAATCTCAAATACTCAACTCCACTCATTCTCTCTCTTCTTTTACATTAAAACACTTTAAATTTCTTTCCAAATGCCCCTTAAATGGTGTATGTGTCAATTTCACATTAGTCAGCAGAGCTTATTTTCAATGGAATACCAATTTCATGGTCAACTTTACATTTTTCAATCCTTTAGCTTGTATGGTTCAAACTTGTGCCATTCATAGAATAGACTCACAAGAGAAACCAACATGCAATAAGCGGCCAATAAGAGGTCTAGAGGTCTTAGGTTCGATCCCCCAGAAAGGAAAATCTTACTGCCTCATTTTAGGAGGATTATAATGCCCAATAAGAGGATTTAGTGTCCCAATAACGGGGATTTAGTGCTCCAAAAAATGGATTTAATGCCTGATAAGGGATTATATTGCTCTAATACGGGGTCTTATTGCGCAATGTATTTTAATTGGAATGTATTTGTAATTAAGCACTTTGTACTACGATACACAGATTGTCAAAAAAATTGAAATAAGCGTGTTTTTGGTTATTTAAATCCACTTCCCAAAGAAGTGGTTCGAGGGAATTGTAGTTTTCATGGTTTTGTTCTAGTGCACCCGGGTGGACCATAGCTTATGGTCCGCCCCGGTGATTTGCGCCTTATGGTCCAAAAAAATTTTGGACACCGTGGCGGCCCGTGGTGACGGGTCAATGATCGGTCAAAGTTTTCGGCCAAAACAAAAAATTTTCAAATTTCAAAACGAAGCCCGGATGAAGGCTCAAATCACCCGGGTGGACCATAAGCTATGGTCCACCCGGGTGTACTAGATCATGGCTGGTAGTTTTCATGCATGTTTAGGCTTATTACTTCACCAGTTGACATTAATCTTGGCTTGCTGTCAGTGTATGCATGCGACGTTCACAAACAAAATATTTCTACACAATTTTGTTTTTCTTTGCTTGAATTGAATGTGCTGTGCAACATCCTTTTAGGGCTTGTTTGGAAGGTTTCTTAATGGAAATACTTATAGGCATTTTATAATGCTTATATTTAAATGTAGAGGTAGCCCAAGTTTTGGGCAATTCAGGCGACTGCCTAGGGCTTTAAAAAAAAAGTCTATGACCTTTTTTTTTAATATAAAAGGCTTGTAAATATGAAATTTCAATGTATATATAAATTTAATTAGAAGTATTAGTAGAGTTCCCAAATAATATTTTGCTTTATGGCCTCAAAAATCTGGGGTTGTCTCTATTTAAATGAATTGTTCAATATCTCTAAAAAATAGAAACATTTTGCGTCAATTACCCAATTTCTCCGATGAAAACAGGAAGTGTTTCTTTCAAATGTTAGGCGGAGGTCCCTTGATAGGCCTCGTTGACCAGTAACCGTTGCACCACTTCAATCTCAATGGATCAACAACATGAAGATTGGAGCGATTACTCGCAACAAAACCATTAAAAGTGCAATTTCAAGTAGCGAACTTCATATTATGTCAGGCATCCAAATTGATCTCGACTTGTGCTGATTCTATTTTTGTCATTTCTCAAACCAAAACCTAAGCCTCACTTCCTTCATCGTAGCCACGATGAGGTTGTTTGATAACAACTATTCAACAATCTCCACCTTGGTGTCAAAGAACCTATGAACGAAGGCAATTATATTTATTTTTTTTTGTTTTTGTTTTGTTTTGTTGTAACACCTTCCCCTACAAAGTAAACATCACTAATTACTAATCAGTACTCCCTTTGACAACTTATATAGGTCTTGTTGACCTCGAAATGTGATCGATTGATGTTGCCAACATCATCCTCGGCTCTTCTCCTTCCATCTACACATCCCTACACATGTGGCACCCACTAGAGGCCAATGCTGCTAGAACAAGGGGATTTTGGCAAGTGTAGGCACTCCAATGATCAAATCAACTAGAAGAAACCATTAGAAGTGCAAGAGAAATATCGAGGGAGGAGATTGACTTTTTTTTTTTTTTTTTGGTGAACTTTCCTTTTGCTTGGAACACTGGAAGTAGACCAAGATGGGCCGATGTGGGCAACGGGGTTGGGTCTTTTCCCAACAAGCTCCAGTTGGATCAATGAAATCCAATTCAATTAATCCTGCTAGCATCTAAGTCGGCTATTGTGGGGGCACTGGTTTGCCATATGCGTGTCATGTAATTTATGGGTATAATAGGTCTTTTATTATTCACACAGATTAAAATGGTTGTTGAAACAATAAACAAATACAAATGATTTTTCTACTTTACTCTGATCTAGTGAATCAAAAAAATTATTGGAGGTAGAGCTATCAAATGACTTTAAGTTGTTCAAATAAAATAATGATATAATAATAAATAAATAAAATAATTATAATTATAATAATTATTATTATCATAGAAAAAGGTCTATATAATTAAAAAAATTAAAAAACAAAAAAATGCCCATATAATTACGATGGAAGGAGTAACAATTATTTAAAATCAAGCGGAATAAGAATTATAAATTATTTACCTCAATTTCAAAAGATCCAACAGATTCTAACTCAAGATGCCAACGGTTACAACCAAAAAACGACAGGCCTATTCACATCACAACCCACAACGGAAGTGAAGAGTGAAGACGGCCATACTTTTGGGCAACGTTACGGAGAAACGCACGGGAGAATGCACTGTTTGATAGGTTATTCACAAAGGATGTACCTTTCCCAATGAATAATGTGCTGCAGCAATATTTTACACTTTTGCTGCATCACGGTGGAGGTGCAACTTGGCATGATCGAGGTACAATTATCAATGCAATAATATCAACCAAAAACCCCCCAAAAAAATCGACAACATCGTCATCGTTGCACTAATGTGCATTAAATTCCGTATTAATGCATTTATAAATTCATAATTATTTAGCAAAGTAGTTGTGGAATGAGTAATCCTATGCCTACGTTTCAAATGGATGTTTTCAAATTTCAAGTTGCAGTGTCTGATGTCTCAATTCAGAAGTGACATTCTTTTCAATGAGTGTGAAAAATGCATTAAGCCATTAAATTAAATGTCAATTATAAATGTCAAATTATAATGTTCCTCGAGAATTATTGTTATGTAACACCTACTTGTATCAACAATTGGCATGAAATTGATCTGCTCCGGCAATGACAGGCCTTCAATTAAAGGTTTCCAAACAGACGGGATTTGTGTGAAATTCAAAGGTCCAATCTAAAAAAGTGAGAGGACTGAAAGTGAGTCTGACACTGATTCAAAGTTCGCGAGCAGGCTCAGGTTGACCTTGTGGGGAAAATAACTAAACGTTAATTACTTAAACCGCAAGTCTTTTCCCAACTCATAATGCGGTCTATATATATATAGGAGTCCTATTTTCATTAGGAAATATATTATTTTTATCTAATAGGATTCATTAAAAGAGATCCTTTACGGTTACAACTCTACCTTGATTTGACAGTTGAGATTGAATCCTAAACAGACCACAATTGGAATTCGGTTTTCTCTTTACCTATAAATATGATGCTTTATTCCATCATAATCATCAATTAAGAAATTCAACGCATAAGGATTTATAGGCAAAGAGAGAGAAACCGAATCCCTCCTCGAAGATCAAATCTCTACAATGAACAAAGGTATTCTTCCAACCCCCTCTTAATATGATAATCATGATATTCACAATATTAAGGTGTGTTTGATTGACAAATATTTTCCAAGAAAATATCAAATCAAGGAAATCATTTTCCAGTTTTGGTGTTTGATGGCAAATGTTTTCCTATAAATCAGCACAAAAGCAATGGTTTTCCTGTAAACTCAATCCAAGAAAGATGTGGGAATTCGCTTTCTCGGAATTCATTTTCATGGAATTCCCTTTCCTGGAATCCTATCAAACACACCCTTAGAGTTCAAGTAAATAATTGCTATTACTGACCTCTCGAGTCAACGGGCAATTGATAACTCGCCAACCTAGAAAATATTCATTAATTTTTTTCCTTTTTTTTTTTTCAAAACACATATTTCTCTTGCTTCTATTTAATGCCATCGGGCATCAAGCCATTGTCAATCCGATGTATTTTCACTAATAAATTTACTATTGAAGTATTCCTTTTTATCTAATTAATTTACACACTAAAATAACCGTTACAATTTGTCAGTGTCTAAATTACAACTTAACTTCAACTCAATTCAAAAGTTGTAAGAAAAAAGGGGTGAAAAAAAATACAAAAAAATATTTTGTGACCGTTACCCAATTAAACTAGAACGACTTTAGGCAAGTTCTGCACCACCATCCAAAATTTCTTGTCTGGCTCAACTCGGTCTGAAGACTAAACCGAGCGGGCTAGCTTACTTGATAGGCGCTTCGACGTAGAAAAGTGAAGACTAATTGGCTGGATTGGCTCGAGCTGACCATTTTGACATGCCTGCATTGGGTCATAACCCTATTGTTCATGGGGTTGAAGATCACGGGTATACTTCTTGTTTATTGGGTTATCTAATTTAATAACGATACAAATAAGCAAGTAAAAAGTAGTAATCTTGCTTAGAAATTAGAGTTGCTACGGTAATTACCATATAAAAATGTTCAAATAGAAATGTCATGGAATGCAAGGACCTCCTTTATCGCAATTTTGATCTATCGTTTTGTTTTCCCTGTTTACTGTTTTTCCAATTAAAATAGTCCTATATACACAACTACTTATATATTGCAAAGAGATTTCTTATATATTATTTCAGAAAATGTAAAATGTTACAATACTAGAGTTGCGAGTCAACTCAATGATCCAAAAAGACTTTTTTTTTTTTTTTTTAATACAAGGGGGGTTCATAAGAATGGGGTGGCATCTCGAACCCTGGCCAATTACCTGGTAAAAAATATCTTTTCCATTAGGCCAATCCCTTTAGACAAAAAACTTCTTTCTTAAATAAAAAATAGCTAGATCAAATTGATTCTTGCTTATTGATTGGATTGTCTATGATTCCTAATCTTAATAAGTTAAAATTTGGGGCTTGTTTACTACAATATATTTCTAAAGTTATTTTCTTCAATAATTATTTTTAACCACTCATTTAATTAATTAGATAATTTTTTAATAATTTATAAATATTTTGTATACATTTCAATCATGCATTAAAATCATTTTTCAAATAACGTTGACATCACCGCCTATAGATAAAGGCTATATAAGTATCATTATTCGGATAAAATACCATGCTTAGAACATTCCAAAAAGAAGTGTAACAAAAGATGATGTAGGTAATGAATTCATTTTTTATGAATTCAAATCCGTATTTCCATACTATCCATGACTAGGCCCACATTGACCAATTAGTCAATTGAAAATTCCCTTGATTTCACTAATGAAAACAATGTTGTCTTTAGAATCCTATTAAGCCACGTACTGTTGAGGACAAGGCCAAGTATTTTCTACATTTGAAGATTATTTTAGAAGTAAAGAGTCATACATGTGAGTTGGGCAATCCTTAAATTCAGGACTCAAAATGATTTTACAATAAACAAGCAATCCTTAATCCTTAATTTCTGCTACTATCAAATAGTCTCACTTCTTTAGTTTCATCATCAAATGGAGCTATCTTCTGAAACCTTAAATTTCTCTCCCAATGTTTATGTGACAGCTCCAACTAGCCCCAATGGAAGCAGCAGCGTCGAGTCCTACTATAGCGCCCCAACTAGCCCACGTCGAAAAATATGGATTCAATCCAAGAAAATTGATGATCAAAAATCAGATTTTGGCGATGAATTTGAGTTTGAAACTAGCAAGAAGTTCAACCATTTGGATTTCGAGTTCAACGAGAAATTTGAGGAGTCGGGATATAATCAACACGATCCAATTCAGCAGAAATATCGTGAGCGTGGTGATTCTCTTCCGTCTATGGCGTTTGCCGACGAACTTTTCTTCAATGGCCGGGTTATGCCTCTAAAACTCCCACCCCGATTGCAATATGATAGCGATGTGCATAGTGTTAGTCAACGGTCGTTCACTTCAACCCCTAGGTCGCCAAGATCGACGTGTAGAATCCCGTTTTCAAGACGCAATGCGCTGGACGAGGATTTTGATCCATTCATAGTGGCTCTGGAGAAGGTGACGAAGGAAAACAGACAAAGTGGTCATAGGCGATCAAGGTCGTTTACACTACTCATGTCTAGTAAGTCGAAATGCTCGACGCCTAGAGATGGGAAAATTGAAGGTAGGCCAATGAGCTCACCAATGCAAGTTTCGAATCTTTCGACACCAAGCTATAGTACACCTAGGAAGTTCAAGGGCTCGGCCTACGCGAGATATGTTCGGGTCCAAAACGAGGCCAAAAAAGCTGGGCTAAGCCCAAAGGGTTTGAAAAGCCCAAGGGATTTGTTTTTGGGGAAAAAGTGAGGCCCGACCCAATGGAACGCGAAGGGCCCAGCAAGCCCATTTCAACCACAGGGGCGAATGGAGAAAATGCTGGGGAAAACAAGGTACCAAGAATTAGAGGACTTTTTAGGAAGATTGCATCATTTGGGAGAGAAAATAGCAAGTCCAACAAAACAAAGCAAACCTCAGAACCGTCGACAACACCAAGGCAATCTAAGCAGTTGAGCTTTCGAGATGACAGAAATGGCCGTGTCGTTGGGAAGGAAACACTGTCCAATGATGCAAAGATGAGAGTAGCTGAGTACAAGGTACAAATGAAGCCAGCACTTGGACATTGTTTGGGTTATGGAGTTGGAAGTCCTAGGAAGATAAACTAAAGTACAAAAATCTTGTCATTTTTATGGTCAAAATTATTGCAAGCAAATATTATTTTGATCATCCTGCATTGTAATTCAAGAGCGATTTTTCAGTTATGAATGTCAATACTTATACTTAAAGTTTTACTTTTACTGAGTTGCGGATACTAACTTTCAGATATGAAAAAATTAAAACGAACACACGCTTAACTTTAAAATCAAAACTCGATCTTGAATTTTTTCGACCAAAGACTGCCCTCCTAACTTGTACACCGAAGTGCCTCTAAAGAATACATGAAAGAAGCTTCCATGAACGGGTCCCACACTCCTCCAATTGCCGTGGTAACACCTCTGCACCCGAAAGCTGCCACCTCGAGTCCTAGACATTCCGACCCAATGGCGGGTTGCAAGGCTTATACTGAGGTGGTAAGTGGTAACACTTTATTGGACGGTCACACCAATCTATTTGATTGTGATCCTGAACCTTTGACTCTAGCTATTGACAGTTGGTAACACCCCTGATGCAACTGTAACAAAGATACTTTGGAATTTGCAACTTCATGACATAATTAATGCCGAAAAGTTCACCATTAACTGAGACAAAACTGCAACATCCCTTTATAAAAATAGATAATATAAATAACTAAAATAAATATAATAGTCATGGTAGTTGCCTATATTCTTTTCAAATTCCGACAGAAACAATTTACATACAATTGCTATCGACCTATCAATGGCTTCGCAAATCACGAGCAATAATTTCCTGAAGACGAGAGCAAAACGCAACACGAATGCCCTCTTTTGCACTTGTAAAAGACCGTGCAAACTAGAATGTCTAGTTTTGGCAGATTTTCATTCCAAGACTTCGGCTGGCCGCAGTTTTTTCCACATGGAAATCTCTTCATTGGTTTTAAGCTTTCGAATCCCACCGTAAAATCCATCAGCTTCATTTCCTTCTTCCCGATGGTCTTTCCTGTTCACAGACGTCGTTCTCCAGCGGGACCCACGAGTGTACTGGTTGAACTCCAGCACTAGATTGTCTGTAACACAAGTTCAGAATTTTATCACACTAATCACATCTAACAGTGGGCGTCGGTCGGTTTTTCCACCTGAATCGAAACCGACTGACCGCTGGTCCGAACCGACCAGTTTTGTTTGCTAAACCGAAACCAACCGAACCAACTCGGTTCGGTCGGTTTTTTCGGGTTCTTTTCGGTTTTATTTTTATTTTTATTTTTATTTTTTAAACCGATAGGTTTTTCAATTTGGTTTATACCAAACCGAAAACCAAACCGACTAATGGGGTCTGTTGTTCGGTTAATGGGGTCTGTTGTTCGGTTTTTCGATTGAAATGCCCAGCTCTAATTACATCCACATATCTCATAGAACCTATATATACAACATAAATATCTACCACTCATTTTCAAAAGTTCAAACTCTTCGAATTTGTTTGCGAACACCTCTTGAGTACCATAAAAAAGAATTATTTAAGGCTTTTATATGAAACATAGTATTGATTAATAAGTTAATAACATTATCCTCATTACAAAAGGAATAGTCAATCTCCACAACCAAACACAAGGGAAGAAAAAGCAAGTGCCTTTCAGCTTGGTTGGCCATAAATGTTCCACTGAGACAGCACTTATAGCAATGTTGGAAGAGAATACAACAAACGGACGAGGACTTGTCTCGGGGACCAATTTTATAGTACATGGGACGACCCACATGTAAGAAAATCGGAGCAAACAACGGTCCTACTAAGAATAGAAGTATGCATTATGACGATAAAACTTATGACCACCATCTCAAAAGAATCAAATAAAAAGGTTCCCCAAAATAATAAGTCCCACCATCATCATCCCCCACCCACCCCCCACTGGTCTCCATTCAGATAAACTTTTATTTTATTAAAAACTAATATTTCATGTTGAATACTGTTCAAGATTTAAAATATATGGATAGTTGTTCTGGATGTGCGGTTAAAATTAAAGTTTAACTTTGCCCAAGTCATACTATGAAATGGTAATTTTACATAGCATTTGATCGAAAAATTAGGCAACTTACCACTTTGATGGCATCGGCAGTAATTTGCGTTTCCATCGCATGTTTCCAAGTGGCCTACCATACCATACCACCATCCTACATGAATAGCGAATCCAACTTAGTAACGTTTGATATAATAGAGCTTCGTTATATAGTGGTGGACAAAACAATCTACCTAACAAGATGGACGGACCATCTTCCAATTTGAGAAAACATTATAATTGAAATGATGACCGTAAGTTGAAAGCACTATAACGGATAAATAATACTTCAAAAATTTGATAACAAAAAGTTATGATGCCACTCGTTTCTTAAAACAAACCAATTAAGACCTACTTCATGGATTTATCATTTAATCGTTTTTAGTCCAAATTTCTTGATAACCAATCACGTTTTTAGCCATCTTTTTTGACAAGGAAGGTTTACTTTAAGAAGCTTCTTGCTAAGACAAAGTCATAGGATAACTAATCTAAAGCTCTGCCGACAGTAGCAAAATAAGAACATGAGGTCAATTAAATTTGGATCACATTCTAGCTTTGCAACTTGTACACGCAAACGGTGTTCACATATTGAGTGGAAAAAGCAGTCCCGATCCGATGCAAGCACTTGCACAAATATATTGTGCAAGCAACTAACATGAAAGCACCATGTCATGCTACAAGTTCAAAAATAGCTGATGTGGCATGATATGGTGCATCTACTTGTACAATATCTTTGTGCAAGACTTGCACCAGATCAAGATTTGGTGGAAAAAGAGATTAAAAACAAAAAAGAAGATGCCATTATGGTGTATGGTGTGAAGAATATTACCATATGGAAATTCTTTGTTTCTTCTCCATTGAATCTCGATATGATCACCGGGTTGCAACTCGTTCAAGCAATCGGAGATGTGAAGATCGTGAGGTGAGGTGTCCACCGGGGGAGCTCTAAGTCTATCCCATGTAACACCAATCTCTATTGCACTTGCTCTCCTACCATGAGGTGGGTATCTACTCATTCAAAACATAAATAAAATTCAAGCTTTAAGAATACAATAAAGAAAACCCTTTAAGATATGGATCACTAAGAAGACAATTAATCAAGAAATGCTATTTGATCAAGATTCAAACAAGATTATAATTTCACTCCACCGAATTTAGAAATTCAAGCATTTCAAGTTTCCATGGAAGAGGATTCAAAGCTGATCGGGGTGCATACCATGGCACATCATAGCGTGCACTTCAAAGTGAACCAAATCAGTTTCACAATGATACATAACATGCTTCCAATTACCTGGCCTGGAAAGTGTCTGTTCGCCGATCATAGCTAAGCTCGGCGTCATAGCACGACAATACGAATCCAACATGACCATTCTACACAAAAGACACAAAAATCAAGATTTCAATACAACCCACAAATTCATTTCTTCAAAAAAAAAAAAAAGCCTCAAAACGATAAATTCGAAGTCGAATCATCACCTCGCGGTTATAAATTTGTGCTGGGAACCAAAATTTTCCAGACTCAAGAGCAAGATACCAAGACATGATTGAATCAACAGGAGGAAAATCCTTCTTCTTGCTAATATTACCAAAACTAGATCTAATAATTGCACTAGGCCAGAACAGAGTGAGATACCCAATTAGGCCTTTCTGTTTGCCTTGTTGATTAGAAAAGATTGAACCTTTTCTTGAAGCAATATGCCACTTCCATTCTCTATAAGCGGAAGGGCCAATAATTCTACCCCATTTGTTTTTCACATGTTTCTCCCATAGATGATCACTTATACACTTCTCTCTCAAAGAGCTACAAACACTAGCCATTCTACAAAGCCCATCTGTTGGAAGCCTCTCAAGAATGCATTCTAGTACAAGGTCAGGTAAATCTAGGACAGACATGTCCTGTGAAACCTCAACATTGTCTAACTTAGAATAGGAAATCTTGTTCTTCTTAGGTGACATTCTTGGAGAAAAGAATGTGCAAACAAGGGCTAGTAGAGTATTTCTTATGGATTTGGCTATGGGAGAAAGTGGAAAATCTTTCCAAAACCAGAGAGAGATCAATCTCATTTCAGAAGGCCAAGATGGGAGTTGTTTGAGAGAAAGAGACTTGTAAAAGAGGATGAAGGAGAAAGAACAAGTGATCAAGAAGAAAAGCATTTGACAAATGAGGTTGTAGTCCAGTCTATATATACATGAAAATTATAATTAATGATTAATATAAGTGGTGATTAAATAAAGTTAACCCACCTATATTGGACAAGCAACAAGCCTAGTATAGTAAATTCGTGTAAAAAAGGCAAAATCTTTTTTTCCTTCTTCTTCACCTCCCTTAGAAATTAGGAAGAGGAAGTTTCACCAAATCTCAAGAAAATTTGTGGGTTTTATTGGCGAAGACGAAGCCCACCTAACCCCAATGTGGGCCTCGTCTAAATACTCAACTGGACACCCCACCAAGAATCAAAAGTTCACAGAAATAAAGCTTTGGCGTAAAATGTATGTAAGCAATTAAATATCGAATGGGAAAGCAAGAATACAGAGCACAGATACAGACATCCAACTTTCAAACAAATTAAGAAATTTTGTAAATAATGATAAAAAAATTCTTGTTGGGTGGATAGAGATTGGTTAAAAATGAAGCTTTGATGAAGAAATTCTGTTATCTTCTTCACCAAAACTTCATCCTCCCACAAGAAAGGAACTATTCTCTCTCTCTCTCTCTCTCTCTCTCTCTCTGCTCTATCGAGTTCTTGGATTCTTGGGTAATGCCAAAATTGATGAATGGAAACAAAAACTGCCTGCTTTTATGTTTTCGATGTCTGATGGTTATGGTTAAAAAGAATGGCTTTCTATTACAGTTTGTTTTTCAATTTTGCGAATTTCGAAGCGAATTTTGACCCAAAACAAAAAATTCGGAATGCCAATAATTGTGACAGTTGGGATTAACATGATATGAAAATCAGCGAGGTGCCTAATGAACGCGTGAATTAATGTGATCCATCGGTTAGAAAATAAAGAAATAAAATTTTAAAATATGAAAAAATAATCAAATCGATGAATTAAGTAGGTGAAAATGACATTGAAAAGGCAAATAATGTCAAATGTTCCAAATGTTATATTGCAATTATAAATTTGTTTACCTATACTTGACGAAGAACGAATGGTAGAGTTAATAGACAAAAAAATTAGATCGAATGAGGATATAATGGGAAGTTGTAGATTTGACTGTTGAGTTCAGAATTACTATCATACTAGTGATACATTTTAAAAAAGATAGATAGTCTTCCGAGTAAAATACACTGCAAGATTTTGGGCCACCAAGTTTTCTTTTTTCTTTTTTCCTTTTTAGTTTTGTGTTTTAGTTGATTCCAATATTTTTAGGATTCCAGGTTTGTTTAAACACCTTCACCCTTCGCACAATCACACATTATCCAAAACTGATTTGGTGCCCTACCATAGTCACTATTAATTTGTGCTCACAGCTGATATGGCACGTAACCACGGGCACCATACAGTGTATGTGAACAGTAATGTCGGCCACGAACAGAATAATGATGTCCGTGTTGAGCACCAAATCAATTTCACATACTAATCATTCATTTGTTTTTCATAAAAGCAATAATTTTTCTCTCTTGTGGATTCCAATTTGATAGTCCTTCAAGGATTGATTTGAATAATTGAACCGCTTTTGTTATCTCCTTGCGTCAACACTCTACTTTTCCTTTTATCTTTTGTCAAAATTAGGATTATCTCCAATGAGTCCAATGCACAACATGGAGTGGGAGAAATGAGGTGTCACATATGTGAACTATAATGTGAATCATTGGTGGCACTAAAAGAAAATGGACAATGCGAACCATAATGTCTACATCTAGGAATCATGTGAAATATTGTACTGGTATTTTTTTCTATTTTAAGATAATTTAATTAATGAAATATTATGATATAAAGTGGGAATAGTTCATCATTTTTTAATTTTTAATTAATTTAGTTAAATGTCATGTAATCAAACTATTAAATTATAGACAAAATCTATTGGAATAAAATTTTGAACCACAACATCTATTTAATCTATGTAGAATACAACTTCATGCATTTCTTCATCACGGAATCTTCAATCGATCCATAAAATGCATAGGAGGTGTTCTAAAAATACTTGAATTTTTCGTTGTTATGCTTGACTTTATGATACTGTCTTTCCTCTTAACTTAATAATTAATTCGACAATTACTGTCTATATTTCCATCCCTTCATTCTGTAATCCAAGGTCAAACTGCAAATCTTGTTTGGAACTTTATTTTAAAAGTAAAATTTTCCGTTTTACCAGACAGTATATATGTTTGCTCGACATTTCTTAATAATCTTTCCAAAATTACCAACTCTATTTTGAAAATAATTTTTTTTTTTGTATCACAAACTCCACGTCTTGAAAGAAAAAAAAATTGAAGAAGGTAATTAGAAACTTGGTTGTGATCAAAACCGTGAAAAACCCTATGCCTATATAAAAAAAAAATAGAATAACGATAGAGATTTTTTAGTACTTTATATGAATACAAGTTTCATACATCGATCACCCTACAGTGACATATTAAATGTCATAAAAAATGACATAATGAGATAAAATGACTTCACTATATTTTATATCAATTATCAATACAATAAGCCATTAATGATAAGATAAGAATTTTAATATTATTATATTATCAATTATGTCAAGAACTATGTCATTCTAGCATATCCTTAGTACATACAAAAGTATTGTTAAGTTTCAACTTGCGTCTTAAAATTTCTAAAACGGTAGAGCGGGTCAGACCAATTCCCTATACAGCAGCAACAAATAGTTGCTATGTTGTTGAGAGGATAAGTAGTTATCAATAAAATTTGCGCAAGAATGCTCAGAATCTATGAGGCATATCCTAAAATGCCTTCGGATAATGAAAGGATATATGTTTGTATACTCATCGTTAAACTTTGTTCCAATTAGGTATAGTAGTCTAATTTTCAGTCAAGAATAATGATATTTACTATGAGTGTTTATCGGTTATCGACGAAAAATTGAATTTAAACTAATTAATTTATTATATTAAAAATGATATTTCAAATGTATGATTTAAGATGATAGATGAATTAATATAAAATTATCATCTACTGATCATGACCATTTGTGTAAATAGCATCATTCTCAGACAGGACAACTCCAAAATATGTACATTAATATCCATGTCTACAGTAAATAATGTACAATATATATTGCCAATAGTACAAAAATGACTTTAGAGGGAGTAGAATAAGCGACGTTTATTGGGTAGAGTTGCCTAAAGCCACGCTGTGGTGTTTTTGTAATTTCTATGAAAAGAATAGGCAATAGTTTTTTAGTTAACTGTCGCCTGTTCCCGTCACTTATACTTTAGGAGACAGTTAATTCTTTTACTGCTGCCTATAACTCAAGAATAGGCGATTGAAACCGTTGAGTATACTATTTTATGTTTATTTTATTTTATTATTTTTGAGGGAATAGGCGACGAGGTCCGCGATGGTCAAAAAGGACCGTCGCCTATTCCTTTTATATTACAAAACATAGCCGCGCAAAACCCCCTTTTTGTTCGAAATTTTCACTCTCTTCACCGTGCAAATCACTTGATTCTTGAATTTTCTTCTTCCATGTTCCACGAAATTGCCGATTGGGAAGTAAGTTACCTGCCATTACACCCTTTGCAAGCATCTTCGCCATAAAAAACAAGGTAAATTTCTTACTTTTCTAAAAAATTGGGGTAATTTCGATTTTCGCTTGTGAACTTCTTTTTAGTGGCTATAAGGTTGATTCCTTTCTATGTTTAGCGACATTAGGGTATAGGTAACGCAATGTATGTATTTATGTGCTTGATTATGATGAAAAATGGAGAAAATTAGTGGTGTGGTGGAACTATGGCCAAAAATTGGCCGACATTAATTTTTTTTCCCATTTTCTCTACGTGCAATTGTTGCTGCATTTTGTGTTTGGATTTTTTATCTAGTTTTTTCCATTTTCGTATTTTGATTTTTTTACTATTATTTATATATTCTTGTAACATGTTATGATTGTTTAGTTCTATTAATTTTCCTCATATTTTGTTGTTACATTCAATTTTATTTTTAAGTTCACTTTTTCCTTTTCCCCCTTTTTCTTGTGCATGAAGAGGTTCAACATCTTTTTCTAACATTAGTTTTAATTTTTTTTTTCAATTAATTTGTATATTAACAAATTTTGCTTTTTGCAAAACACATTCTAAGAAAAAAAAATGTTTAATTGTGTGCTTTGCATATAATTTTGTTACAATGAACGTGGATTAAGGTACATATTCATTGACTTTTTTGCTAATAGTGAATAAGCAATAAAGAAAATGTAATTCACATAATTTAGGTTTAAATCACCATCTTTCCCACATTTTCACGTATAAGTGTATATATATATATATATATATATATATATATATATATAAAGGTATTGTAAGTACTTCTAATTACCTCATTGTTTTTGTTGTTCTGATATTTACGTTTCGATATATGTCACTGTATTTTTCACCAAACTTAGAATATCCACTTGAAAAGAGGTTTGTAAGTTACAATTCCAAACATTTGGAAAGTTTGAAACTTATAAACTGATATTCGATTTGTCCCATATTTGAACAGTTTGTCATTAATTTGTGAATTAAGCATGGTGTTACTAAGATATATTATGTAGTATATATATTATAATTCTTGGCATGAAATTTCAATAGTATTTCTCCATTATTCTCTGGGGTATGGGCTATGTGGAACGTAGAGCACACACTTAGGATAATATAGGGAGTTGCTAAAGAATTTTCTTCATAGAATTATAATAGACTATATAAAATAATTTTGTAGCACGCCAGACCCGATTCACAAATTAATGACGAATGGGTATGGACCCTTACTAGTTAGTGTTGGAGCTATAAAGGGGAATAGGACACCATCATGGCACTTGAATATCGATCGTTGATTGACCGTTATGTTTACTTTACTTAGACTTCCTTATCTCAATTTGATTCTATTAAGAATATGAATATTTTTAATTCAAACATGTATGGCCTTTTCCACGTTAAAAGGCCTGCCCTTACTCAACTTAGAACTTGATTAACGTAAGTAGGTCAACTTATTAATATGTTTCCTGATTCGGCCCTTAGTACTGTCCCAAAAATGAATTTAAATTCTCAAAAAATGAGAACATGTTCAAATAAATGGTAAAATTTTAATAACTTTGATTATTTATTTATTTACAAATAAAAAATGGATATATATATATATATATATATATATATATATATATAGTACAAACTGGGGATCATGGGAGTGAGATGGGGCATCAAAAACCTGGAACAAATAATTAAGGGGTGCTTTATCACTATACCAAATTTCTTGGACAACAAACAGCTTTTCTTATTTATTTCAATGAGCTTTTATTTTTTCCTTTCTGTTTTTCACTTTTCAATTATTATAAAAGTGGGTGGTATATTCAAAAATGTTATTTTCATCATATTCAAAAAAAAAAAAAAAAATCATTTTCATTAGCGCTGTAGGTATAATAAAGTGCCAGAGCAATTGCACAATCATTTATAGAAGGTACTAACTTTTAGAAGGAAATGTTAAATCGTCAAGTCTCTCTAAGCACGTGTTAGGATATGTATAAAAATGAATTTTTATAAATTTTGATATGATATAGGAGAGAGAGAATGATTGAAGTTGAATGGTAGATATTTGTATAATATAGGTAAGTCCCATAAGATATGTAAATGTGAAATATGAAACAATGATAGAAATTGAAAAAAATATATAAAAATATATAAATAAAAATTTGTAGGCTAACAGGTGCTAAAATAAGAATCATTGACAATTTACAAATATATGGATTAAGTACAACTTTAATTAGTTTAAGGGTGACGGTTAGCTTGTGTATTCTTAAAATTTCGGGACCAACTTGTAATTTTAATATTAGAACAAGTCAAATACAATTTTCTAGAACAACGATTTCCACTCGTGATTTATGTCGATATAAATTACTACTAGAAACGGGTATATTGATGAATTACATCATTCATTCATGAAATCCATACATAAATTAAATAACATAAAATAATGACCATGATTAAAGATTTAGCAGGTGAACTTTCTTGAAGATTATCCCTCGTCAATTAGTTGGTACATAATTGATGATCATGTATGCGTAGTTGTTTGTGTTTCTTAAGATTTTAGATTGGTCCACAAAGATTCTAATTGGCAAAAAAGGGTTTTATTTTACTTAAGAGTGTGGTGCACATTCACCATCAAAGCCTTTGTGATACACATTAGGTATAGATATGATATAATATAATTTAAGTATATTATACATGTTAAAATAAAATAAAAAGTATATTATATTTATACCTATTTTATGTGTATTGTTTTCATTATATATATTAATTTCACATTTTCCAATAGTTGTGATTTTGACTTGATTATTGAGTCATAATATCAAATTACGTATATACATATGAACGTTATAAATTAAGTGGCGAAAAGAAAATCGTATAAATTAAGTATCGAAAAATATGTCAAGATATTAACAGTCATTAATTTGTTAGTTTACCCTGTCACGTTACTATAAATGACTGTTTTTTTGTGCTTAGGATTGGATAACAAACAAACATGATAGAAAACAAAACTAACGTCCAAAACAAAACATGGGTATATCTATGTTAGGTAAAAGATGATTCCAAGGGGTGGTGGTTGAGGGGAGAAAAAAAAATTGGGGGAAAAATAAAAAAGATACAACTTTTGAAGAAGATGGATAATGTTTGGATTTGATTCGATCAAAGTGGCCTAAGAGGCATCGACACCTTGAAAAGCAACAAATTATTGGTGGGAATAAGTTTCTATACGTGGCTTTAAAAGAGTGTAATTAGAAATTGGCCCCCACCCTATGAATGTGTCACCCTCATACTAAAAGCAACTTTTGTTTCAAAAGTCCATTGAAATAATTTATGTAACAAATGTGTGAGCCTAAACAATTCGAATGTCAGACATTGGTCGAGGCAATATGGAGGGTAGAATATTAATATTTGTTAAAATACTATTATGTAAGCTCGTAAATTGAAAATAAACAGTATAAATAAATTAAATAGAAGCGCATAGGGTGATAGGGAATAAATTATGTATATATTTTTTATAAGTTTTAATATATTTTTATATATTTTTATTTATAAATTTCGTGAGATCTATCTGTACTACACAAATCTTCACAATTCAATTCCATTTATTCTTCTTTTCTATATCACATAAAAATATTTAAAACACACATCCTAATACCCACATAATGATTTTTAAAGATTGTTAATGTAAAAGATGAGAGAGAATGAGTGGAGTTGAGTAAAGATATTTGTAGATGTGATAAGATATATGGATGTGATTGATTTAGGATAAAGAAAAAATAGATTAAAAAGTAGTAAAAAAGGTTAGCTAAAATAGGCAGTTTTATTCCGATACCCACTGTGGGTATGAACCCACGCCACGTGGCGCCACTACGTGGCGCCACATCACCCCTCCAAAACTTTTTTTTTTTTTTTAAAATTTTTTTTGGTATCTACGTTAAACGAATAATACATAACTGCCCCCTAATAGTGTGAACTCACCCAACTCTCTACGAATTTTTTCCCCACTTATGGGTACCAGTACATCACTGAGCTAATGGGATATATTTGTCAAGCATAACTATTATTAATTTTTCCTTATCGTGGGCCACTTGAGTGGTCCAATTGATGCATTGAGCGGCCCTTGTTTCCGGTGTTTACGCCCTTTCAAATCAGCTCGAGTGTTCGTAGGTAGAATTTGAACGCGTTTGTTGCATTATTATTATTATTATTATTATTATTATTATTATTATTATTATTATTATTATTATTATTATTATTATTTGTTATAAAAGTATAGAAACAATAGAGAGAATTTAGAGAATGAATTAATTCTGAGAATAATTTCATTAATAATCAGCGCTATTTATAGGAAAAACTTGAATTAAGACAATCGTAATTACATAATTTCATCAAGGGTATAATAGTCATTCACATATAATAATTACATCTTTTACCAAATTATTCCTCCACCAAATTATTCCTCCACCAAATTATTCCTCCACCAAATTATTCCTCATAATTCATAACCACCACATTATTCTCAATTATTCATAACACCTAATAATTATTCTTCAATTATTATTCATAACACTCTCAACGACTATTAATACAAATGCCTTTCCTGACCGCTTTGGAGAAAAAAAGCGAAAAACTTCCAAACCGATTGCGGGATAGCTGGAGTGGTTATATCTTTGCTTCATCAAAACATTGCTCCCCCGATGTCTATCACATATGAGTATTCACGTCGCTCGTTAAAACCTTGTCAAGAAAACCCAGTGGGAAAAACTTGATCGAAGGAAAAAGAAATTGCCGCTTTGATTTCATATCTTGAGAATCGATATCTTTACTTACGGTAAATGATTTCAATATCATCATCGCTTGGATCTAAAGCATTAGCTCCATTATAACTTGATCCAATAGATACACCGTATCAATTTCTCATATCGTTTCTCAATATACCATGAATATGCCTCGTTAAAACCTTATTAGGAAAAACCCAGGAAAAACCCTAATGAAGGAAAAGAGTACAGATTCATGTGAATACACCTTTAAAGTTGCCTCATTAAAAACCTTCTAGAAAACCCAATGGGATAAAACCTCGAGGAAAAGAGTGCAACGCGTATTTTATACAAGTATCTTGTAAGCATTTCAAAATCTTTCATACATTTGTATGAGTATCATATACATTGGTTTTATACTCTTCGTTCATTTAGAGTGCATCAATTTTCTTACACAACTACAAAACATTCACCATGAACACATGTCTACAAAACACACAATTTAAAGCATATAAATTCATCAGAAAAACATGTAAACATATAAGTAAACATTCATAACTAACTAACATTTTAAATATATCATTTAATATTTAATACTCATTTAATAGGTTATTTCATTCCCAGGGGCTTAGCTCCCCCTTTAGGGTACTTATAAACACGAGCTTAGCTCACCCGATCCTTTAATTTTCTTTTTTCAGATTACATACACGATCGGTAATTTAACTTTCATGAGCATGCAACATATAATGACCACCATGCTTATCTTTAAACTTGAGCAATAGTCATCATCATCTCATCATCTCATAAGTTAAGGATTTCACATTCACCATTTATCATCTTCAATATATCTCAATATTTTCATTATCATTGATCATATGTAGCGCTACATTTTCATATCGTGTACACTTTTCAATTTCATTTCTTTCCCCATATCGACATAACTTATCGAGATATCTCTTTATCAATCCTCTTTTAGGATTACACAATATAGTTATGTCTATATACTCTTCAAGAGTATATGCCTCCGTTATTAAGACCATCTTTTATAATTTGCTTTGATATATATGTTTGGGGAAATATCAACGCTTCTAGCGTGCTAACTTATCAAAGCATCGTAGCTGATATATGTGATTGTTCATAGCCTTTCATGCATCTTTGAACTTCAAGTTCGTATTTCAATTTCGAGGATATAACATGATGCATTTCACATATTATTTTCAACCTTTAATACTCCCCTCATGTCGAGAAAATTTAGAACACCAAAACTCATATAGTTGGTATGATTTTAATCATATATGTTCTCATCATTCACTTAATATGGGAATTTAGACCGTTTGCATTCTATTCTCGATATCGGCAATTTATTTGAGGACTTTAAATAATTTGCCATATAATATCCCACTTGTATGCGCATACTCAAATCCTTCAGGGATTTATTCAAATCATTGGGATATATATATATTTACTAGCTTTATCATTAAATCAAAATCATGCTCATACCAGTGAGCAAATATTTCGTAAATTTCAAATTACTTAATCATATACACATGTGACTATCTAGTGGATCCATATCATAATATCTAGTAGTCCACATGGAGGATGAGTGGGCCCATACTTCTCATCCTTTATTCCAGATATATTTGGGATTTATTCCCAATATTGGCTAGTAATGATTTCATCATTTATCGAGAACAATCATTGAAGAATTCCTTTAATTCTTCACTTGAAATATTGATTTCAATAATTATTTAAACCTGGATGGTCAGTCCGGTTTTTAAACTAGTATTATTGAACTTCTAGTTCAAGAAATTCTTATATCGATTTCACTAGTATCTCAGATAGTGCTCAACATGATTTATCATAGAAACAATTCACCGATATATTCCATCATCTTTGGTGACATTATTATCTACTATCGTTCAAACACTGAGTTACTCATACGCATCACATCCGCTATTATTTAATTCCGAAATCGTAGCTTTTTACGCTTTATTTAAAATCAAGTCTTATTTCATACGCGTCGTATTATTCTATAAATAAATCATCAAAATTATTGCAAAATTCATCCTAACAAGGGTCTATACATTATAATGGATCATATGCTCTCAAATCTTCGAAAATACTATCCATCACTACCGATCAAAATCCTAAAAAGGATTTATCGATGTAGGCTGGAAAGATTAAGGATGCTAATGAATAAGGGTATCCCACAAGATATCCGATGCTTGATTGAAGCAAAAGTTCGATTATCTGGTGAGGTTTCAATTCCTTCTAAATACATGCCTGGTATGGGTAAAAGTAGTTTTTCAAAGAAACGGAGAGCAAAAAGATTAGGAGGATGCTACAAATGTGCTCGGTGGACATGTGACACTCGATGTAAATCTGTGGGGTACTTGTCCAGAAATCGAGAAGATAAAATAGCATTCATTAAGGATGGATTGAGTAAGGAGCCTTTGGATGATATTCAACAAAGCTCTTGAGACACATCCTAGTGGACACGCATAAGGTGAGCTAATGACCTTATGGGCCAAATTCAAAGATCAACAAAGCGCTACATCTTGAAAAACTTACTTTACAAGATCCTGTTTGTAAATTTAGTAGAAAATTTTAGTATAATAATTTTCTCATATTAATATAAGGAAGCTCGGTGTAATAACGAAGATCAATGTTTTTCTTGTAATTGTAAATATTGTTTTTCGATTTTAAGATATATATATATATATGTATATATATATTATTTTTCAATCACCGACAGATATATGTCATTTTCACTTAAAAAAATTTTCTGCATTTTTTTTCTCTTTCATATTTGTCAAAAAGTAAATAGTGCACTCAATTATTGGTTTGAAAATTTTTCTTTAAATAGAGGGATTCATATATCTCTCATGTTCATACATTAAAAGTATAGTGCAAAAAGAGATATAGGAGTAGAGATGGATATGGAGATTTTAGAATCATCTCATACAAGTCAGCTTTTACCTCGCCATATTAAAGCCGTATGTATTCTTGGTGGATCTAATGCAGTAGGCCATATCCAATATGTGGATATGGCAAACCCGACTATTTGTAAAAGAGTTAGGAGACAAGAAATCAATATACTATACTGCAGGAGGAACCAACAATAAACTTTTAGCTAGACTTATAATGGCCGCACAATCATGGGGAATAAGAGTTTTGACGTAATACCTTTCCATCTAGTTGGATCTAATACTCGAATTGGAGCAGTTCTACCATGGAGTCCAGCAGGTTGGGGCTACAGCGCAATCCATCCACAACCGCATGATGTATATGATGAATAATAGTGATGCTTTCATTGTCCTTCCGCAGCGCTACAACACACCTGGAGGAAATATTCAATATAGCCTGGCTGGCACAAATGGAATTTTCATGTCAAACCAATAGGTTTGTTGAATATTAATAATTTCTTTGATGGCTTACTAGCGTTTCTAGATCAGGTGTAAATAATAAGTTTATCTCTCATTCAATGAGAAAAATACTTATTTCTGCTAGTAATCTTGTTGATGAACTACTCATCAAATTTCATGCATATGTTCAAGAATGCAGCCTGGAAGTCCGGTCCAAGTCGGCATCACAGAGAGCGGTGTCAGCGAAAAGAAATTCGGATCCTTTAAATATTTCATTATGAATCCTAATGTTGATGGTGGCGGAGTTACTTGAGTATTTATACTCGACGCATCCTCATTTATGGATTGAGTATGTATATTCTTTTGCATTTTTATATTTTCGAGTGTTTAATGCCATCTTTTGATATTCTCAATATGTTCCACTTCTACTTTTTGTATTTCTTCCGAGTAATAATAATAATATCATATTGGCTTTATTCAAATACAGGATATCTAGTGATTTTGCTTCTTCAAGAGCATTTATTCTCATATTAATACAATCTCATATCATCGATGAGATTACTTCATAAGCTTTCCATGCGATATATTTTCTTTGATTTATCAACATGGGATCTATTGACATTTTACTTTCGTCTATTTATCCAATGGTAACTTCAAGTACCACTTACTCAATTTTCTCCATTAATATTCGGTATATATGGGGAAGTAATTTTATTCTCATCGCTCTACTTTGAGAGTATGATTAGAATATTTGATCAACTACTTTTCGGAGTAGGATTCGTTATAACCAATCGTGTAGTATAACTCACCATATTGAAAATATGCACACCAATCGTGTGGTATTACCCACCACATTGGAAATATACTCAAACTATAAAGTGCATAAATTTAAATTGCGTAAATTAAATTTCTCCAATAGGTGGTCAATCCTACCTTATGGGAATTATTGCAATAAATATAAATTTACTGAATTTAAATAGCAAGAATTAAATTGCATAATGTTTAACTACTTCTTCGAGAGTAGGATCTCGCTAGTAGAAGGTATTACCCATCACTTAGCATATAAAGTGCAGAAATATATAAAACCTTCCGTTTAGTGACGGTTGAACCCATCATCAAGTAGGAGGTATTCTTGCAAAGAATTAAATTGCAAGTAAATAAAGTCGAGAATTAAATATTGTCAATCGCTTCTACGGGAGCAAATTTGTTCTTCTAGAACAAATACTCATTACTTCTACAAGAGCACATTTATCGCTTTTAGAATAAGTATATTATGTAATTAAACTCTTGGGAGTTAAAATAATATTCGATCTTTAACTCAAATGGACTTCAAGCCATTTTATATAATCAATGGATTTAGAATTTCTTCATGAATATTCTATCCATTTTCATCGTCGTCAAAATTAGGTCGGTTTACCTAAGGTAAAATTGTCAATTCCAATTGCAAAGGTAAAATTGTCAAAAATATTTTATCAATATTTTACGATTGAAAATTATCTCCTTTCTATTTCAATTTATCAATATCAAAATGTTCAAGGACTATTTTGTAACTTTTTCAAAAGTTGGTGTACTTGATTTGTAAATTTTGAAAGTTTGATAATAACATATTTCAAAATGAGTTATTACCCTATCAATGTTGGTGTCGAATCGAAGAATTTCTCGTTAAATCGAGAGTATAATGGAGTCAGAAAATTTGATTTTGATAATGTATACTCCTTATATCTCGATAAAACGAATCTTATAGCTTTAATATATTATTATATTATAAAATCATATGATTTACCTTTTTCCCTTTCTCTAATTATTCCATGGATGAGGTTTACTTGCAATCCATTTTACGTGATCGGAAAATTCTTTGGACTCCATTCTTTCCAATTTTGGGATTTCAGATATCTCCAAATATTGTGTAGAATGAGAATTGTGAGAAGAATATTTAACAAAAGGGAATTTTCAAATGATGTATTGCAAGAGAGAGTTATTTAGGATTGATGAGGATGAATTAATTCATTGGTAATAATCCAGGTTTAAACATGTAGATCATCTATAAGATGCAGTGTAGAAGATACTTCTTTCATATTACTCAAAGGGTTAGAAACTTCGTCGCGATAACGTGTTATAAAAGTATAGAAACGATAGAGAGAATTTAGAGAGAATGAATTACACTTCGTGAATAATTTCATTAATAATCAAGCCCTTATTTATAGGAAAGCTTGAATGGCATAATCGTAATTACATAATTTCATCAAGGGTATAATAGTCATTCACATATAATAATTACATCTTTTACCAAATTATTCCTCCACCAAATTATTCCTCATAATTCATAACCACCACATTATTCTCAATTATTCATAACACCTAATAATTATTCTTCAATTATTATTCATAACATTATTATTATTATTATTATTATTATTATTATTATTATTATTATTTTGCTCACATGGCAAATTAGCAATTCTAATCTACTCAAAACATTTAATGATTTTGACTTTAATTACAACCTAAGACATTGATTTTGGTAACATTCTGTAACAAAATAATTTACGAAACCTAATGTTTAATATCCAAGTGACTTGATTTTCATTCATCTTATGTGATATGAACATGATACACATATCAATTTAGAATGTCTACCTCGAGTTATTCATCATTGTGAAAACATGAGAAATAACAATTCATAAAAGGGTGGGGCTACCTACACCCCAATTTTTAATCCCTCGCACCCATATTTTTTGAATGTTGAATATGCCCTTTTTTTTTCCAGTGGTGGCCGAACGCGCAAAGGCAATGTCGGCCAAGGATGGCCGACCATGTTTAGCCATTCTTTTAATTTTTTTATAAATTGATAATGTAATTAGTTTATATTTAATAATAATGTGAGAATAATATTAATTATTTGTTTTATGATAATAATTATTTATATTTAGTAGTAATAATTATTTATCCATATTAATAAATTTTATATTTATAATTACTATAAAAATAATAATTATAACTCTAAAAACTATTGTAATTAATATTAATTAAATATAATAATTTTCATATAATTTTTTGCTTCAATTGTTGGTTATATAATTAATTGGCTATTATTTCGCATTGCATTGTTGATTTATTCACGTCCAAAATTAATAGTTTCTGAAAGAATGCATCATAGACAGTGTTCTAAAAGGCACCAAAAGGCGCCGCCTAAGCGCGCCTAGGCGTGAGGCGTTTCCGAAACGCCTCACATACCCCTTAGGTGTGGAAAAATGTGGTCAATCTGTGTTGACCGGGAAAATGCGTGAAAAAGCACACGCCTAGGCGAGCATAGGCGCGCGCCTTTTATTTGAACGAGCTTTTTTTGGGAATAAAGCTATTTTTTTAATTTGTCAAAAAATTAATATTTATGATAAAATTAAAAAGCCATTAATTCTACAAATCCAATGAAGGCGTTATATCTCATAATACTTTACCAATCAAATTTATCTTATTATAATTTAAAAATTTGTGAAAGAAGACTCTCGATTCCCAAAAATAAAGAAGATGATAGGTTAAAGAAAGAAGACGGCAGATCATTCTTCTACGATACAAATAACTCTATTCTTATCGTTTAATATAGATGGCGATATATTATTTAAATTTTTTAGTTTGCATTTAATTAGTATCTCGTCAACTATTTGTGTATATAAATTTTTACTGCTAATTGTATGAGACCAAGCGATTGAGGTATTAATAATTTCGAAACTAATATTGTAGAAAAGTTGAAAATATGTTGAAGTTTGTATACAATTTTTAAAATGTGTATTTTTTAATATAGTTATCTCTCTAAAATAATTAAAATTTTAAAAAAAATGCCTTTTCACGCCTAGGCGAATCCTAGGCGAGCATAGGCTTCCAAGGCTTAAGGCTTGGACATGCCGCCTTGCCACGCCTCGGGCCTTTTAGAACCTTGGTCGTAGATGAGATTCCAATGAAGAACAAAGACATGAGAGAGATCTTAATGAAAAACAAAAATATCAGACTACGATGATTTATGCTATTTTAAAAATCATATGAAAATAATTATATTTAATTAATATTAATTACAATAATTTTTAGAGTTACAATTTATTAATATAGATAAATAATTATTAAAATTAAATATAAATGATTATTATTATTATTATTATTATTATTATTATTATTATTATTATTATTATTATTTGGAGAAGGGATATGGGTGAGAATAGAAGCCGGGCGGTGCCTGCAGTCCGGCTGGGAGGTACCAATGCACCAACCCAAACGATTTCAAATAATTCATATTATTAACAAGTGATTATTATTAAATATAAATTAATTACATTATGAATTATTAAAATAAAATAAAATTAAAAAATAAAAAAAGAAAAAGAGCAGCCAAACATGGCCTGGTGAACAGGCCATGTTTTGGCCGAGAATCAGCATGGACTCTCGGCCAAGGATGGCCGAGTGTCCAAGCCATCCTTGGCCGAGAGTCCATGATGGATACTCAGCCAAGGGTGGCCGAGTGTCCAAATGCACACTCGGCCATCCTTGGCCGACGTTGCACTTGCTTACTCCTCTATCCCTAGCTGACTAATCGGGGCATATCCGTCTTCCTCAGTAAAAAGTGAATGTAAAGATTAAAAAATGGGGTGCATGTAGCGCCACCCTTCAAAAAATTGTATCAACATTACTCGCACACCTTCCGTATCGAAATGCAACATGCATGTTCAGATCACTAACAAGAATCCGACAGAAAAATAATAATAATAATAAAAAGATAAGAAAATTCGATACTTTTCCTAATCGGTATACAGTATACTCATTCTCAACAGATTACTTTCCTTTACATATTTACTTCTATGCTCTCCTTTTTGTTACAAAAAGCAAAATTTCTAATCTAAACCTAGGTAAACCAATTAATAGATCGAGGTATTGATATCGAAGCCAAGCACTAATATAGTGTACCCTAAGAATGACACAAATTTAATATGAAACACTTAAACATGATTAAAAAAACAAAAGTTAAACAAAAATTGAGAACTCATCATATATTAATTTTCTTTTCTGCTATTTCTGACTTATAAGATAAAAAGAAAAAAAAAGAATTAATATTCTAGATATATATGAACTAGATATATGTGCTTTAAGACTCGGACAATCATTTAATATAGACTATTTTCTACACAACTTGGATCAAAGTAAAGAATATTTATCCGTGTAAAAGTGCCACTAATTTTATGTGACTGACTCAAATCTTAGATTCGTGAGAAATAACATGCTGAAAACAAATGAGTTATAAATATACTTTGTGACTTATGAAGTTCAAACTCATTTTTCAAGGACCAAAAAATAATTAAATACCCTACCTCTCTCAATTATTTGTTTGTGTCTTACATGACAACGCTCTCTTAAGCTTTCTAATTTCTATATGATACATGTTACAAATTTTAGGTAGATGACTCCAAGTTAAATACCATAGAACAACATATTTTGAGATACCTCTATAGACTTAATCGCTCTCATCAAATAAGCTCCTGAAGTAAGATATGAGATTCAAAATGGAATATTATTTATCATTATTTGTATCATCAAGTGTGTTAGTTTCTCTTCAAGATAACCTACTTGGTTTACTTGTTAAAAATGATTTTAGCTTCATGAGGAGAAAATAATGAAAATTGCTTAACATGTTATGGAAGTATATCTCATAAGTATACTTAAGTAAATTATTACAAAAAATTATAAAGCATCAATACCAAAATATTTGAAAGTATACTTAAAGTAAATTTTAGTTTTTAAAAAATTATAATTAAAATTACTCAAAAAAAATTATAATTAAAAAGGATCAAACTATGATAGTAGTACTTATTAAAGAAATAAATAAATTTTCTATCCAATACCAAAAGTAATTATTTGTGCATTTGACCCTTTTCTTTAATAAAAATTTTCTAGATGACTCCTGCAATGAGATTTGGACCATGTCTAAAGCAGACGGTAGACAATCAGGCAAACTCATTGATAGTGTTTGACGGACCTAAAGTATGCTTAACTGGCTCTAGACATTAGAAACAGTTCGATCGAGTGCCCAATACAGTATGAATAATATAATGTGGTATTCTATCACATAAAATTTGGAAATATTAAAGTGCTTAAATTTGGACATTGAACCAAAATTGTATTTTAGATTATCAAATTTAGTTATCTAGAAGACGGAAACACGAGACCTACAATTTTTCATATGCATAACCTTTATATTTTTGAAAAATAATACTACCTCCGTCCCATAATTATAGTCCACTATTCCTTTTTAAGCCGTCCCAAAATATAGGCCACCTTCCTTTTAAAGATATTGTTAAAATATTAGTTGTCTTATATGCCCCCATTTAATGTACATAGTTATTATCAAAATAACTTAATTGAAATAAAACATCCAATAAATGAAGGGGTATAATAGGAAAATAAGTTTAAATTTTACTTTTCCAACACTATTAATTACAGTTTTCTCAATTTTGTGAAATTAAAAGTGGACTATAATTATGGGACGGAGGTAGTATTTATCTAATATTTGATTTGATTATAATTAAGTTTTTTAAATGTATTATTATCAAGATCATCTATTGTAATTATACCTTACATGCACTGCGCGCACGAGTGTAAAACTAGCTATAGAATAACTAACTATTCACTAACTTTCCACATGATGAGTAAATTCCGACTTTACCGCTCATTTTAAACATTTGCAAACATTCAACTAACTTTTTAACCATGTTTTTATCATTTTTGAATCAACTTTCTAATTCAATAATATTTTGAATCAAAGCGATCTCATTCAATATATGAAACAAGACGCCAACCCCTTTTGACAAACATTACTTGAACATATATGACTTTTTAACCATGTTTATGTTATTTTTCTGCTAAAACCATGAAAATTTTCTCTAACCACCGTATTAGTATGTTGTCCGCCCTAGACATGGGTGGGTTTCGACTCCCACCCTTTCCTATGGGTAGAAGGGCAAGGAGTTGGATGCGTCTCTTCCCTTCCATATAGGAAAACACTTGTATACAGCAAAATATTATTTTCTAATATAACTAAAAGAATGATATATTTAATCAACCAAACGCAATAAATCTAAATATTGACGTCATCCACTCCTCAGCAATTTGACAACTACATCGTCTCATTTGAAAAAAGCTCATTGGATTCTTACTCGTGAGTCGTGACTCATGGGCACCGTTTTCCTTTTAGTAAGGTACTTTCTTTTATACACATATCTTTTATACTTTCTCCCCGGATCAAGGGACAAAAGTTATACAATTAAGCTAAAGAACGATTGTATTTAATTAACCTCACAAAGATGTCTTCATGTTTAATAAAGGAAGATTGGGGCATATTCCTTTTGATTACTTATTTTATCAACTATGCATATCATTTATAGCATTGTCTCCTAAAGTCGAGGCCACTTCCACATCTATTCACAGTTATTGGATGACACTAGTAATTACAAAAATTTTGTACCAACAATGTTTACGATTAAAAACGAATTCGCGTACAGACACGATCCTGAAATTTGACCAATCAAGAAATAACACGTGTTTCAATTTTACAGGTAGGATTTGTAGACAAAACATTTGGCAGAAGAATCGAACATAATATTTTGTTTGATATATCATATCATATATGTAGTTGACACATAGAGATTTTCATAAACCTTGTAAATTAAAATATTATTGTAAGTTCCAACTAGACCTCTATTAGTACTTATATTTTATAGTGAGATAACATTAATAAAGACGTTTTACCTCACAATGATTTTTTACAGGATTTTAACGCCTCGTCCGTGTAATTATATGAGTACTCTATGAGTAAAACTTCAGAGTTCAATACTCGAAATTAATTAAGCTATGCTATGATAGGGCAAGGTAATTAAATGCAATTTTTACTAAAAGGCAAAAAGAGTTATACAAACAATTGCAATTGTGGCAGTTGTGAAATACAAACTTAGGGTATGTTTGATTGGGTATTAAGTTGATATGCGCGGTATTCCGTGTAAAAATGTGTGGTTGATATTATTTTGGGAGATGTGTGTGTGGTTGAAAATGAGTATGAGGTTATACGAATTACCGTGCGTGTAAATTTATTGTGGAAAGAACAAGCCCTTAGTAAGGACCTTCTTTTTTTTCCTTTTTCTTTTTCATTTTTTCTTTTTTTTTAAAAAAAAAACACAAGCAAGGGTCCAAGCATTACCTAACAAACTAATAATGATATTGTGTCACAATCATGGGTAAAGATTCATTGGGAAATCCACATAGTTGTACCCAATGAAGTGAAATATCCTTTTCCTCATGTGGGGCTACAAGTTGTGCATTTTGATACCATACATTCATTTTGTGGCACGGGTTCATGTACCAGTTCAATGTATTTGGAAGATTTTATCTAATGGTCATGAAAGACTAAATCTAGTAACATGGACATATCAGATTTGCTAGAGATCATCATGTACTAGGTTTAAATCATGTTCATTTTTCTCCCAACGGTCGCATGCTTGATAAGATATCACCATAACCCCAAGAGGAATTCAATTATAAAATAAAATTAAATTAAATTGAAAAAGCATTCAAATGGGAATCAAATGATTCATTAACTAAATTGTAATTTTATTAAATTATGTAAGTACGAGTTTGCATATAAATTTATAAGCATATGATTGCAGATTGAGTTTGAATATCTGTAATTTTCAATAGTTTTATACCTGCGAATACAAACGAAGACGTTGCAGTGATATGATATATGTATATCTGTCATTTTTATTCTTGCATTTGATAAGGTTGCCCAAGAAATTGAAATCCTAAATACAAGAATTTATGGTCCCTGTATTTTTTGGAGGCCAAACATTATTAATCATTTTATGCATGCATGATTGCAACTTTGCAAGAATGGTGGCGGAATCCAAAAATTTATTTAGCAAAACTAGGGAAAAGTCCATGTATATTTACACAGAGCCGGTCCTGGGATTTAGAGGCCCTTAAGCAAAATCCCATCGGAGGCCTCTGATAAATAAACCTTTTTATTTATACACTAATTTATGAAAAAACTATATACACTAATTTCAAATAAAAACTTGTACTAAGTAAAATTTTTCAAAATTTCAACAATAATAAATATAAATTATCAAGAGATTAAAATTAAATTATCTCACAATAAGTAATAATTAGGCTTTTATTATAAATTTGGGGCCCTTATATTTTGGAGGCCCTAAGCGGTTGCTTAAGATGTTTAGGCTCAGAACCAGTTCTGTATTTACATGTATTTAATGAAGTGAACCAAAATTTATGTAAAATTAATAAAATTTTAAAATTTTGCAGAGGTGGTCACCGGATGCTCTCTCTGACTCCACTTTTGAGGATGAACTCATTTACCAGGATGGCCGGCGGTGGATACCCTCTTTCTTTTTCTTCTTCTTCGTTTCACTTTTCGTTCTATTCTTTCCTAATTACATCAATGCGAAATGGAAGATTGCAAACCAATGGACAATGGTCTTTCAAATTCATATATTTGAAGGGGACGTTGGAATCTAATGGGGCCAGATTCTGGGCTGGGTTTGGTCTTGCCCGTATTATTTATGGACTAGTAGTGATGCCAAAACCTGTAAAAGCATGGCCCCAATTAGTTTTGGGCCTCTTCAGTCAGTCTTGTTCTCTTTATCGGACGTCCCCTAAGGGACATTCTTGTTTTCTTTATATAAAAACATGCACTATTGAGGATATACAGTTTTGCTCTTCTACACATTAGTGTGTAGGAGAAACCACGCAAATTAGGAGGAAAAATTCCGGTTACATGGCTCCCACCACAGTGAAAGCATTATATATTATTTATCTCACTTATTATAAATTCCAAAAAATTAAAAAAAAATTGATGACGTGGTGCCCTCACAAGCCACATCACGAAGTGTGCACACTCTCCTACACACTAGTGTGTAGGAGAGCACCAGCGTGAGGCTATAAGGGAAAACTAGGTTGTATATTCCCACTCTATCAAATTATTATTAAACAATATTTTCTTAAGATTTGCTTTATTTTAAAAAAAAACTATTAAATATCATTTTTGAGGTACTATTCAACCACCCTCACCGCACCGCACCCCACCCTACCCAAAGTATCATTTTTCGAAATACTTTCTAATCAACTTTCAATCTTGTTATATTTTGTAGAATATGTAAACTAATCTTTTCGTTATTTTGTCTATCATATTGAGAGCGTTTTATTATATATATTAATATCATTTTATGTTAAAAAGCAAACAACCGAAAATGTTTTAAAACTATGTAACCCTCCCAAATGCCCTCACAGGTAACATTCTCATCATCCCTAAAATATTAGAACACCAATTTCATGTCATTGAATTAACGGTCACTACACATTTTTATTCGCATATAAACTACACTATTTATCAAGACCGTCAATTTTTATATTGACGTTAAGAAAAACTACAAATACTCTCTCTTCATACATTGCAGCAGTTCACTAAATAATGTAACTTACAAGTGGTTGAGACTGATTAACTCACCAAAAACTTTCCTCAATGGTCACAAATATCTATGCAGCTCAACCTTGCGTAGGTGAGTCCCCTCTTTCTCATAAGAACGTATAACTTTGACTCACTATAACACGCAAATCCATTTGTATTTCAATATATATAAACATAAACACGTTCATTTAAAGAGTAAAACCCCCATTCTCACCCCACTCCCACCCAAGTTACATGGGAGCCATTAACTCGATTCCAATGTTTACATATACTATAATGCTATGTGTATGCCGAATACAAATACACCCCTTTAATAAAAGGGGAGTAAAATCATCACTTTACCTCCTCGTGTTAGTAGGTCACACCCCTATTAGAGGGGTGTGCATACAAATAGCATCTTTCTTAAATACATGAACTAATCCAACCAACAATCTAACATTCTCGCTCGGAATACATCGACCTCAAACACAAGCAATCTTCAACGTAGAACCCTCTCAAAGATTTTTCTCAAATTTTTAGCACTTCATAGTTTATATATACAAATTTAGTTTCCATGAATTACACAATCCCCTGGATTAAGGTAAATGTTGCAATGAAGCTCTCGATTCTCTCCCTTGCTCGACTTATTGGATATCATTAAACGAGACGTCTCTTCTTTTCTTGGGATTGTTTGCAGCGTCCGGATTGCCTTTTTTCATCATGGCTACAAACTCATCATAGTTGATCCGACCATCCTACACATATTTTGAAATCCGTTTAAGTTATGCATTTTATACAGTAACATAAATATTTGATAAGTTAGATAGTATATAAAGACAATACTTTCAAATGACTTACATTGTCACTGTCGACTTCAGAAACGATTTCTTTTATGTCCTTTTCATCGCTCATTCCATACTCTCGGAGAGCTTGCTCCAACTCTTCGATCGTGATGTACCTAATCAAGGAAAAATGATGTCGAAAGTTACTTTCGTACTAACAAGCCGTAGTTCTCAAGAAAAGTAACTTATAAGGTACTTATAAGTAGATTTACCCGCTATTGTCTTTATCGAAATACTGGAAGGCGGTGTAAAGATGCTCTTCTCTGTCCATTCTGTTCAATTGCATTGTTGCCGTAATGAATTCTTCGTAGTCTATGGTTCCATTCCCATCCGCATCGGCCTACATTTAAAGCAAGCATCATATTATAGTCGAAAAACGAGACATGTAACGCACACATTAATTAGGCCATAGATTTTAATGAACTTACAGCTTCCATCAATTGTTTAACTTCGTTTTCGGTCAACCTCGTTCCTTGCTTCGCCAATCCTTGTTTTAGCTCCTCAAGTGTTATTGTACCGCTATTATCGGTATCCATGCCTTTGAACATTTCTTTCAATCCCATGATTTCTTCTTCTGAGAGACAGCCTGCAATAACCTACTTGTCCCAAGAAAAATCAACAGTTTTAATTCTGTTCAGTACTGTTTGCACTACTATGGACAGTAATCTTTTCATTTAGTATAAGAGTATATATAATTACCCGAAGTGCAACTTTCTTAAACTTGTTCATAGCTCGGAACTGCTTGAGCCTATCCAAAACAGCGGTATCGAGTGGTGTATCAGGTGCCTCTCCGTCCTCCTTGATCCATGGATGATCTAATTACCCCACAAAACAATAAGTAGAGATCGTCAAGTATGAAATTATATATTCGCGGTCATGTTTAGCATTCAGTATTAGTCAAGTTACTCGATAGTATAAATTACACGTACTTAGAACTTGTAATGCAGTGAACCTCTTGTTGGGATCTGAAGTTAACATCTTCTTGACAAGATCCTTTGCTCCAGGTGAGATTGAAGGCCAAGGATCACTTGTGAAATCAATATGCCCTCTTAAAATCGCGTTAAAGATTCCATGCTCGGACTCTACATGAAAATAGCGACTCATATAATCAAATCGAGGCACAATTTGTACACAAAAAAAGGCGAAAATTTGAGGAAAAAAGGGTACCTGCCCAGAAAGGAGGAACTCCACAAAGAAGAATGTACAACATGACCCCAATACTCCAAATATCTACCTCTGGTCCATATCTTCTCTTCAACACTTCAGGAGCTATATAATATGCACTGCCCACAATGTCTTTAAAAACCTCTCCTGTAATGAAACAAGAAGAAAACAGATTTTGTACAACGTTGCCAAATGTAAATGATTTGTTTAAGGTTAAAGAGGTCTCAAGAATGGTTCTAGTCGGTCCCATCCAATCATAATACTCCACATAAACAGAGTATTCTGATTGGGTGGGATAACAGATCTAAATTCATGAAGAATGAAAAGAATGGGGATCGGATTGGAACCTTCTTTGAAGAAGACGGATAACCCAAAATCGGTAGCCTTTAATGGTGCATCTTCATCCTTATTCAACAGAAGAAAGTTTTCAGGTTTGAGATCTCTATGAATGACGCCCATCGAGTGACAAGTGTGGACAATTTGTACAATAGTTCTCATCAAGGACGCAGCTGCGCGTTCGGTAAAATGCCCCTTTGCGATGATTCTGTCGAAAAGCTCTCCTCCGGCGCACAATTCCATCACCAAATGCACCGAATGTTTGTCCTCATATGCCCCCTTGAGATTAACAATATTCGCTTGTCCTGCTAAATGGTGCATGATTTGGACTTCCCTCCGGACATCCTCGGTATCCTCCTTGTTCACAAGCTTCCTTTTAGCTATCGTTTTGCACGCAAATTGCTCTCCCGTTTGTTTGTGAGTACACAAATGTGTCACCCCAAATTGCCCTCTCCCAAGCTCTTTCCCGATGGTGTAGGTCGAGCGGACGTCCTCCATCGGCCGCCCTAAGACCGGCCCTATAGGGGTCGGTTTTGAGGGCTTAGCGGATTGGCTAGGGGAAGGTGGGGTGGTTTTAGTAGGGGCGGTGGAGTGACCCTTTGAGGCATCTTCTTCGTGTTTGGACTTGGAATCGGAATTTCCGGCGTCGTTATCGCCGGGTGGAGGGTCTTCGACAGCCGCCTGGGAGCAACAATTCCCCATTGAATTGGGAATGAACAAGAAGAGTCGAAGGCAGGAGAAGAATTCAGGGGTGGCCCTGCCGGAGGAAGAGCGAAGAAAAACTCTTTTTTCGGGGTTTGAAAAGAAGGAAAAGATTGTTTACAGATAGTAGACACAGAAAGAAAGAGAGAAGGGCATGCATGGATGAGAAATTAGTTAGAGGAGAGAGGCATTGAGGGATTCATTGCATTGGACTGATGGTGAGAGATTGTAGGAGAGAACTTTAGGATATTTTGGTTAAGTTTGTTTTTGTTTATTTTAAGGAAATTTGTTAGTTTAAGGTTGAAAATTGGAAGAAAATTTTGTTTTTAAGACGAGAAATTAAGGCTATAATGATTTACCGTGAACAGTATTAAAATTTTGATGGTTGACAGTTACTCTCAAGCTCATAAACATTTAGAAAGAACGCGCACATATCATAAAATATTACACAGAGAGAACTGGTAAACACACGTAAAACTCACATTTAAAATCGGTACTCAACTCACGATTGTTGTCTCTATTAGTACATGCAAAAGTGTAATTTATTATCTTTTAACTAAAATCACAAAAATCCGTAGATAAATTTTAATAAGGGGTGTGATAGGGGTTGACTTTTAATAATTTTTAAAGATTTTTAATGTGAAAGATGAGAGAGAATGAGTAGAGTTGAATGGTGGAGATTTGTGGATTTGATATGATATGTGAATGTAATTGATTTAGGATAAAGAAAGAATGAATAAAAAGTTGGTAAAAAGTGATAAAATTTTTTTAAAAAAGTTCCCTATCATTTAAAGGAACTCGCAGGGCTCTTTTTAGAATAGCTCTGGTATAAGTAACAAAACTATTTTACATGAAATGCCTCAACAAAAACTGATAGAAACTACAAAGTCGAGCTTCGTACGAGTAAAAGATAAATGTTGCTCAGTAAGTTGGTATCGACGGATCCGCTTTCACAGCATACTCGTGAATTCCTCCGGTCACGTTGAATACCTTCTTGAAACCCTGACAATCGAAACACAGTAGCCATAAATTAAATCATATGTAACAACACATAGATACTGGATACATAAAAAACGATATTTTTGCTACACTAGGTTACACTGCTAACAGTGACCGTCCCCAGGCTAAGAAGCAAATGCTTGGTGACCACCCCCAACCAAAAAAAAAAAAAAAAAAAACAAAGGTCCCCCGTTTATACAGAAAAGGGTCCTCAAATATTAAGCTCATCAGGAAAAAGTCGCTACTATCAAGTTTTACTAATCGAAAAAAATGAGAATGCATGCAAAAGGCTTTACCTGAGTCTGCAACCATTTGGCGGCTTGTAATGACCTCATGCCATGATGACACTGCATTGTGAAAATCAGCAAAATTTACTAATTGCAACAAATAAAAAAAAAAAGAAAAGAAAAGAAAGAAATGTAGTATGATCAGGTGTGGGATAGCTGAACGGAAAAACCGACATCCATTATAGGTCCACATTCAACAGTAACAAAATATGAAATATGGAACCTTTTCATATCATAGTATTGAGAAGCTTGAGCATAGAGATACATAATATTTATAGTATGGTCATGAAAAAGAGCTAAGGAATCACGGACCAGAACATATGTATCCTTTTGAGGATCAAACTTGGTCGTAATTTCAGGTCCCCAGCTACTAAACTGCTGAAGCGGAAGTACCGTAAAACCTGGTAAAGAAGCTTTTGCCCTGTTATAGAAAACAAGAGGTCAAAACAATAATTTTACATTCCTCCAACTCGAAAAGAAGAAAATTAAACTTCATTGCAATAATAACATAAAAATTAAAAGAAAAACGTATATGCTCTCAATAAAAAATTTTGTTCATACACTTCGTCAGGTTCTCGAACGTCAATCAACTGAGCCTCTTCAAGAAACGAGGGATTCTGCATTTTCTCATGAAGCTCAATAGGCTGAATGTATTCAAGAATAGATTCTTCCCTGTGCATAAAGAAGGTAAAAACTTAACAAACAGTAAATCAATTTCAGTGGGAGAGTAGTCGCAACTCGCAAGAGGTTTTTGAAAATACCTCTCAGATAAGACCTGCAATAAATGCCACCCAAATTGAGTCTTGCAACGTACAACTTTGTTTAGGGGTGCACCGAATGCTGCTTCCTCAAATTCTGGAACCTGATATATTTCACCGCGAAGAATAACAAATCAAACCGGGCAAAATAGAAGAACATCAAATCAACTTCACATTAACCATGAAGAATTTTAAGATACGTACATAAAAGAAAAAAGGGAAAAATTTAATACTACGAGTCCAAAACATCTCAGAAGATTAAGGGCTTGTTCTTTCCACTATAAATTTAACCGCACGCAATTCCGTATAACCTCATACTCATTTTCAACCACACACACATCTCCCAAAATAATATTAACCACACATTTTTACACGGAATACCGCGCACATCAACTTAACACCCAATCAAACATACCCTTAAATGTAACAAATTTTGAGGTTCAGGTTCGCCTTCTTTATGCAATGAAATTTGGAGAGTAACTTATCAGGTAAACAACTTAAAAGATCTAGTTTGTGTAAGTAATTTATCCAATCATCAAGAATGCAAGCAAAGACTCGATAGTTCTATGAAGAACGTACCATCTGCCCCTTTCTCACCCAACCGAGCATTCCTCCTTCCTCTTTTGATGGACACATTGAGTATTCCACGGCCAAGTCACTCAAATCCTCTCCTGATTTAACAAATACATTATCACTGACCAACAAAAGAAGATAAGCTTTAACACAGCTTTACTGCTTCAAACGGGTGGCTCATAATTTAATCATCTATGTAAACTGGTTTAAGCAAACTCATTAACATCAGCTCTTCAACATTGCTTATATTTCCCTACAGGACAGTTCACCATATGCAAACTAACCTTCAGCAACTCGTTTCTCCAGCTCAAGCAAAAGCTTCGTGTCATCTACTTTGACAAGCAAATGCTGTACTAATATTTCTCTGCCACCTTCGGAACTGTTCCCGGTGCTAAATGAAGCTGGAGAAAATAAATAGTTTAGACCATAAATAGTTACATTTGAAAGCATAAAAACAAGAAACAAAGAGGAATCGAAACTGACAACATAATTGCATATCCTTGTACACAACAATGGAGAAGTAGCAATCAACTATAGCAAAAGTGGATCTCATTACAGTGAAGTTGTAACTTGGGACATTTATGGGGTTTCCAAACTTGAATTGAATGGATCCATTCTTATTCTCAAACATGGAATTCAAGGACTTGTAATTTCAATATGAACTGACTCATTTCAAATCCTTATCCCAAACTGTTTCATAAGCAAAAAAGTAAAACAGAACTAGTCTTCTGCTCCAGTGGAAATTAACCCATTCATCAACTCATAGCACCAAACAGCATATAACGCAAGATAATGAAAATAAAAGAACCCACAAAAAAGAAATTAAAAAAAAAAGCACAAAAAATTAACAGAAAAAAGTAAATCGAAGTAAAACAGAATTGCAATAATATTAATACCTGCGGCCTTTAGAGTACAAGGCCTGTTGAAATTTGAGACCAGAGAATAAGAAGGAGAATAATTGATGGGTTTTAAGTGCTTCGATTTAGGAAGTAGAGGAGAATGAGAATTTTGGAGTAGTGCAAAGGAGATTTTCGCACGATTACTGAGAGTGGGTATAAGAGCAAATCGAGGCGTCTGAGTTGTAAACAAAATTGGCTGGAGATGATGAGATGATGCTCTTAACATTGCTTTCTTTGGATTTTTTTTGTGGGATTTTCAGTTTTTGCGCCCAGAAATTTTTTGTTGATTGAGAATCGAGTGCACCGCGGCTGGGTTGGAGAAGTTCTAGGGGTCCTAATTTATTGAAATTATTTCATAAAATGTTACTACTAGTAGAAAATAAAATAAAAAAATGGAAAAAGAAATTAGAATTTTCAATAAATTTGATTGAGTTCTCATTGTTGGTCAGGTCGGAAACATTACAATTATGCTTGTATTGCATCACATTTATCACTTGCAGTAGGCTATTGCACAAGATATTTGTGGATTTCGTTTGCTTGAATATCCACAAAATAGGTTAGTGTATGTGGTAATTTGTTGCGATTTTTTCATGATTTTAGTGATTTATTAGATACGTTTTAATAATGGCATGGTACTTGTCGCTTGTATGGATGTTTTACGTAGAACGCTTTGATATTATTTTGATGCTGATTTCTTTCATTCATTCGCATGATATGTGTTTGTCATGTTTTAAATTTCGTGCACGATGATTTGAAATTAGTAAAGCATAGATATATGTGGAATTACAGAAGCTAATATATTTTATACTTAGATATCCGACACTAAAAATCTGGAAAGATACATAAAACCTTTGAATTTAAACGAAGAAAATTTATTGAAAATATTTCAAATAGATGAATTTTGATTTTTCTTTTTCATGCTAAAGTCATGTGTGGGCTACAAATGCTCTCACTTCTAGCATAGGCCGATCTACGGGCCTTGCGGGTCAGAAAAAATTTTAAAATTTTATATAGAAAAATAAAAATTTTATACATAATTTTAGTTAAATTAATTTTTTCTTTATTATAATCCGTGTCATTAAAATTTCTTGATCCAGCCTTGACTTTTAGTCTTTTAGTAACCCTCTTGAGTTTTAACCATAAGGATTTCTTTACGGTATGAACTTCTTGTAATTTCTTATGAAATTGTCAGTCCATAGACAATGGAATCCCAAACCCTCAATTATCGAGGGTCCAAACCTTGACAGTAGTTTTATTCAGCATTCAAAAGGAGGGTCAATATTTAGAGTTAATCAAGTACACTCTGGAGTGCCATAATATGATACTCTCGTTAATGCGTGTAATAAATTATAAAGAATATGTAATGGTTGTGTAATGATTTATACACAATGAATAATACATTATATACTCTTTGCTTTTTGAGAAAAAATTTTTTTTATGTTGTGCGACCGTACAACACAAAATTTGGACATCATCCAGATTTATATTATGCTATCGCGTGGTTTGCCTTACATCGGGTTGTGTAAAGCATATTTATTTAGAATATAAAAGCAAAATGAACTTTTAATGTCTGAAAAAAATAAAATAAAATGAAAAAAGAAAAATCATGAACATATATCGTGACATTTTATTGAAAGTTCACTATAATTTATAAGTGAAAAAGTTTATTAACATTGATCGGCGTTTATACACACGCACAAATTAAACCGCAAGTGTACAGGCCGTAATCAAGTAATAAAGTGGGGATCGGTTAAGAGTCGGATATCGATCCCACGAGGAATGGTGTTTATAATCAAGTCACTTATTCTAGCGCAAAAACACAAATAAAGAAAGGAAAAACAACTAACCTAATCTATACTACGAAAGCAATAAAGGAAAGTAAGAAAAATGGGCATGATAGGGAATGAAACTCGGGTCAAGAGATAGTTGGGAATCATGAGTTCAATCAACCGTAACTCAATCAAATCAACATCTAACGCAATACAATGTTCATCCTCTATGTTAGACCCGACCTCCTCATCTAGGTGGTTCCGCTCTTGCATGTCAAACTACCCCTAATCAATTGATTCAACCTACTACATCTCTGTGTCGATTGAAGATCAATCAATTGCATTATATTCCGTGAGAGTAGCTCAAAGGATCACCTAGAGTTAGAGATATATTTCTATCCTCTACAAGAACCTAGGGCGGTTGTTTCCACGGTCCAAAATGTGACCCTTCTCTCGAAGAATAACACAAATTACAAATACATAAATTCGGTGATCAACCGAATCATGGAAATAGCCTCAAAACAACCACACATTGGAATGAACAACAATTCAAAACCATAAATATTTCATTGAATAAAGCTAGGTTAAAATCATCAATCATCCCAACTTATACAATATTTAGTTCATATGAAGGAATAATCAATACAATACAAGTAAAAGAAATAAAGCAACAAGATTTGTGGATTAGAATCCCCCTTTTTGGTTGATTCCTCCATCTTGATGTCTCCACCTCTTCCACCATCGCCTCTTGAATCCTTCATCCTCCTTGCTTCCACTCCAAGTTATCACCCCCAATCAATACTCTAACTAAACTAGAAAAGGAAAAGAAAAGAAGAAAGAAAGAAAGGAAGAAGAAAGGAAGAAAAGAGAAAAGAAGAACCCTAACTCTACCTCTAAACCTAACTAAAAAATGAAGATGATATGATTGGGGATGAAAAAGGGTATATAAAGGCCCCAAATTCGTGTACAAATGATCCCCAAAAGGTCCCCAAGTCGAGAGAAAAGGAGGGAGAAAATCGGCCAAAACAGGGAAAATCCTCGGCATCTGGTTCTGGTGTTTTTACCGTTGTATTTCCCCTTTTACGGCCGTATTTACCATTTTACGGCCGTACAATTACTTGGTACGGCCGTAATTAACTCTCTGCATGAAATTGGCCAATTTTCTGAGAATTTACGGCCGTAAAAATATAAGTTACGGCCGTAAAATATAAGTTACGGCCGTACAAATACGAGTTACGGCCGTATAAATCTTCTGCACGCGCAGGTTTTAGTATTTTGGCCATAACTTTTGATCCCGATGTCCGATTGAGCCGATTCAATTGTGTTGGAAACTAGACTCAATGATCTACAACTCTCTAGTTTATTGTTTTCTCCAAATCAACTTGTATCTGTATCAAAAGTGCTCGTCTTCTTCAGACGTCCTGCATTTTGGGCACCGATCTTCGTCTGGCCATATCTTTTGACCCGGAACTCGGAATTGAGATCCGCAAAAGCTACGGACTCCGCTTCCCGTGTTCTTCCATGTAAGCTCAAGACTCTCGGCTGAGAAAATCTTCACATATTTGCACCCGAAGTCCTCCAATTTTGAAATAGTTGCGTTTTAGTCCCCGACTTCAGATTTCTTGACACTTTGAGTCATTTTTCCTCCTTTAGGCCTCGTTTTCCTCCATAGTGAGGAATAGTACCTAACAACACAATAATTATACATAATTATAAGTATTATACATAATTATAAGTAGAAGTTTGCTCCAAATGAATGTAAAAAGATATAAGTAAGTGTGCAGAATACACACTTATCAAACATGAACAAGGCCATGTGCATCCACAAAACGGTTTTGGATAACCGGTACTGGGATCGCGTCTGTAGTCCGCTCTAACATCTGGACCGTGGAGAGCTCGACAAACGGCCCAACATGCTGGCCCAGCTTCCTCCACGGCAAGGGGCAGTTGCCATCCAAGGTTGGGGCTCATAGCAATGTTGTTGACTAATGTTGTGGGGGGTCATTCTCTCCGGTGCAAAAATTGCACACCAAAATTATAAGAAGCAATATAATCTTTAAATTCAAATATTAATTGCAACTAAAAATTAATCATTACTGATTTAATATACATATATTCCTTTTCATAAATTATATTAGAAAACAGGCCATAAAAATTTGTAAGAACAATATTTATTCATGAATGGTGCTATAACTTAGGATCAATTTGATATTAATTGATTGATTACAATGAAGATAACAATTAAGAAGAAAAACTAGTCATAGCTAACATACCGTCAATCATGATTATTAAAAATGTGACTATAAATACCATCATTCAATTTCTAAACATATTCCAATTTAAAGATCATAATAATTTCTTAATTCAGTCAAACTATTGCCTTTATGAAGCATTATTTAGCAATTAGATACTCAGAAATATCACATGGGTTCTCCCCTGGAAACAAAAAATTAAGTATTGTTGGTCAATAAATACTTATTGCATACACATAAAAGGAATACGATTAAGTGAATAATATGACCTCATGTGACCAAGTGGAAAGTTTAATTTATACAAATAACCAGGATTAGATATGCAAGGAGTATCAGAAATACTTTCATACATGCTGTTTGAATAAATGTCGAATAACTTTTGGGACTTAACATGTGTTGAGAGTGTAGCATTACGTATCCTTTCCTAGACAAGAATTAATTAAGATGATAAGTAATGAGAAATATAGTGATTAAACTTTCCCATATTAGGTGCCACCTTCCCATTTGATTATTTTGTTAGCGATTCCAACATAACAATATAATATCTTTTGTTACAGAAAAATATGTGTCTTCATAATGTTCTAATATACCTTATCACTACAACACTAATCGGTTAGGGTCCTAACCCATTCGTCATTGATTTGTGGTTTATGTCTCTTATGCTATCAAAATATATTATATAGTCATCTATAATATTACATGTAAATTTCGATAGCATCTCTCCGTATTCTCCAAAGTGTACGATTTATGTGATATGTAGTGTTCACCTGGAGAATAACAAAGCGACACTATCAAAACCTTTACACATGAGATTATACTAATTGCATAACATATTTTGATAGCAGAACTAGCATAAATCACAAATCAATGACAAATTGTCCAATAAAGGGATAATTCAAAGATTAGCATATAAATCTTAAATTATCCAACTATTTGGAAGTTTGTGAATTATAAACTAATCTTCTAACGGGCAATGTAAGCTCGGTGATAAGTGCAATGACATGCAAATAACATAAATATTTAAAAAATAAATAAATAAGGAAACAAATAAAAAAAGTTTTAACTGTATCCATGAGTACTACACATTCGCATAACTAGATAGCATTAGTAAAACGATACTATTTTCAAAATTCAAAACCTTACCTTAGAAAAGGAAGAATAAACTTTTCGGTGTACAACGGTGATTCAGATGTGAATTGTAGAATCTTCCAAAACCTGAACAAAGTATGAAAAAAACAGAGGGAACTTTTTACTTATAAAACTTTGGCAAATTATTTTGTGTTCAAAAAGGGAAAAAACATGTATATGTTAATTGAAAATATAGCATATACATGAATCTAGAAAAGATAGATAAACGAAGGGGCACTATCTTAAAAAAAATTTCTTTTCACTTTCTAATGATCTTTGACTCTATCATTTTCATACAAATGCCCATTTGACATTTTTCATCAACCGCCAAACAAGAAAAGAAGAAGAAAAATAGGAACCAAAAAAAAAAAAATGGAGAGAGAGAGAACAAACAAAAAGTGCTAATTTTTGACTAATTTATTATGATTTAGTCAATGGTCAAAATTATTTTATTTTAATTTCACATTATTTCTAATTTTTACTTAACAAGATAAGGTAGAATGAGATATGCGCAATTTGGGGATCATTAGAAACGAAGGGCAAATTCATATATTTTCATCATTTACTTATAATTACCATTCTTATACACCATATTATCTTGGTTGGATTACCCCGACACTTTCTAAGAATAAAATCCATTAACTACTGCAAATGCAAACAAAATCAAGCAATTTCTGTGCCACCTAAATCAATAATAGCCAACAACTTCCTATTACATTCCTTCACTATTCATCCCATAGTTTTCTTTTAAATTATAAGCTTGTTTAAGATAATGGACATCTTAAAATTCTTAAAGCTATAATCACTTATTCTTTTTTTAGTGTGAACATTCCCCCCCCCCCCCACCCACCCAACAAAATCGCTTATGCTTTTTCCAACTAATAAAAAGGTGTGTCACTCACAAGTCACTAATAATGGAAACTAGCACTCCAATATAATTTCTACTACATAAAATGACTAGAAAGCTAATTAATATCGATCTCTATAAAAAGTGTCCAAAAATGTGATACACATCTAAATGAAGGATAATTATAATATTAATTAAGATATAAAACATAAAAATTCTATTCATTGTAACTTCTCAAACTCGAATAAAACGTTAACTCTAAAAGAAGATAATGGTAAAAATTTTGTTTAATAAAATTAATTTTAAAATTATTTTTTATTAATAACCACAAATTTCACCATATATTCAACAATCCAAATAGATTTTTGCATTTTCCAATAACTTTCTCTACGTTTTAACAATACATAGTAACAAGATATAGTTGTTCCCTTCAAAAACAACTTTCACAAACAAGCATCCCATACCAATTTTCTTTTTCAACCACTAAAGCTTTTCCATAAACATCATTGCCAACAATCCATTAATCATCAAGGAGTGAAAAAAAATATGTATATCACAAAAAATTCATACAAAACCATTCCAATTTGCATTCCTTAGCTAAAGCAAAAGAATTCAAAATAAATATGTCAGCAAACAAACAAACAAACTAGGCACATTATCATGTTGACACTCCTTTAGTTAAATTTTTTAAAAACCTTATTTAGAAATGAATATTAAATGACATTTAATAATTTCATTTTCTTATTTAATTTATTTTCATTTCCATGTTTGCTATTTTTTATTTATTTCCAAGTTGACACTCGTTTATTATAAATAGAAAAAAAAAACCTGATTCACAAACAAACATTAAATGTACATTTAATAATTTTATTTTTCTTATTTAATTTATTTTGCTTTTCTTATTTAGTGTGCATGTATATGTATATATATATATATATATATGTATGTATCTATCTCACTCTCTATATTAAAAAATTTGAAGTGTCAACTAGGTACTTTGCCATATTGACGGTGTCTAGCTGGCACATGATTTTTTTTAAAGAAAAAAACTAATTAAACGAATTTGTAAGTATACTAATTGTCCATTCATTTTTTCCAAAATTAAACATCTGTTGTGATCTAAATTCTATATAACTTACATAGGGATTAGTTAAATAAAAAAGAAAGATTTTTCTATTTTCATGGCACGCGTCTATTTGAAAAAGAAATTTCAATTGTTTAATACGAATAATTTTGTATTAAACAAATGATTTCATTATTTTAATTTAATTACAAAATGCATTTATCGTTTTATTATTACTAGTGTTCTCACCCGCGCGTTGCACAGGGAGACGTATATTGAAGATACGATTTAGAACCCGTGTTAGAAAAAATGCAAAAGATTATTTAAAATTTTTGACAGAGTTTCCCTTCATATTTCATATAAATCCAACATATTAACACTTATAGCAGAAGTAAAAAAAATTAAGTAACTAATATAGCAGAATTAATAATTTCATTAAATATATATTCACTCCCAATCATCCATGCGATGCGTTTGTTTTTATTTTTATGGTTATTTTTTTTTATGAAGTGGAGAATATGTTCACATTTAAATAAGTAATAAAAAGTAAAAACCATGCATCATTCACTTGAAAAAATTTAAAGAGAAAGGCAGTTCAAAACAGGGTAGGAGGTGATGATTAAGTCGAAGCAATTAAAGAAGATGTGAAATAGCCGCGTTGATTAGGAGATGACAATGAATTAAATGTGAATTAGGAGATTTGAAGAAAATCAGGATAGGAGATTTGAGATCAATTAAAAGATTGAACAGATTGAGTGTTGGTGATTATCAATAAGAATTGATTTTCAAAAAATAAACTAAAAATTATAGCGATAATATTCGTGGAGATCGCGGGCTAATTTGTATAAATCTGTTTTATCCATATTTACAGTGATAATAACACTAAAAATACTTTAAAAACAAAAGGAAACAAACAAAAGGATAAAAAAGGAAATGAGAAAGGGGAAATGAAAATAAAAAATGAATTATTTAATTCTGAAAAGGGAAACTTCGAGCGGGAAAATGATCTCATTTTATTTATATATAGATAGATTAGGGACATTTATGAAAAAGAAAAATTAATTACATCTCAATGAGAAAAGTGGACTATCTTTTTAGGGCAGACAAAAATAATATAATGGACCATCTTGGTAGGACGGGGGGAGTAACAATAATTAAAAATTTAATTAAAAATTAAATGAGCACAAATATTAAGAAAATAATTTTTAAAAAGGGAAAAACCTCAAGTATTATATAGATAGATAGATTGGTGCAAAAAAATGATAATTGAAAAAGATTTTAAAAAAATAGTCAAAGGCGATTTTGTGTGTGAGGCGCGTGAAAAGAGAGGTAGGTAGGCGATAATGAATGAATTGCAAATCTAGAATTATATATGGAAGAAATAAAAGTAATGATGAGTTAGGATAATAATAAGGAAATTTGAATGATATACATGTGGGAGATTTGAGCATGATCACATGTGAGATATATATGAGAGATTTGCAGAGATTTGGATAGATTATAATTGCACTTGATTTCTTTTATTGTTAATTAGCAACTAAGAATAACAATTAATAATTAAGAATGAATTAACAATAAAATAATATTTTTTTAATTCAGAAAAATGAAACTTTAGGCGGGAAAATGACCTCATATTATATATATATAGATTTGTTATCTAGCTATATATAAAAATAAATAAGCCATACTGGATGTGATTTTATTATTTTAATTTAATTATAAATGAACTTATCTTTTTTTAGTTATTATTATCTAACTATATATAAAAAGAAATGACTTGCGTAGGGCAGTTCCAACTTGGTGGAGGTTATTATTTTTTAAAAAAATAAAATATTATTTCACATTCTATTTTTGAAAATAAAAATTTTTATATTGAAAAAATAGAAGTGCTAACTAAGCACTCTGTCATGTTAGCAGTGCCAAGTTGGCACGCATTTATTTAAACTAAAAAAAGAAAGTTTTATTTTGAAAACAAACATTAAATACACATTTATTATTTTATTTTCCTTATTTAATTTATTTTACTTTCTTTATTTGGTATTTTTTCCTTATTTTGTTTATGTTTATTTTAATTTTTTTTATAAATTTTAATTTGGGAATTATAAATATAATTTAAAATGAATTATATACAAGCATTAATGAAAATAAGATATTATAAGGTCAAAGTTGTAAATTACAATGACACTTGAATTATTTTAAAAAATAAAAAATAACTTTTTTATACACATTTAAATTTTTGAAATATATATACATATCTATATATAATATATAATTAATAGAAGTTTGAATGTCAACTTGATACAATGTCACATTGGCAGTAATTTTTTGTTTAAAAATTATTATTTTTTGTTTAAAAATATTAAATAAAAAACTTTTTATTTATTTTTACTATGTTAAAATAATAGTTTTAAATAACTTTTACGGATAATGTGCATTAGGGGTTCAATGATCCGAAAATGAATTTTTTATTTACTTCAAACTTTAATATGTTTTCACAGCCATTTTCTAGAACCTCTGTCGGTTATATTTGCACAGTAAATCACATATGGTATACAATAAAAAATCTCACATATTTATGATAAATCACATGTGATTTCTTTTACAAAAATTTGAGCAGGGATCGAAATATTTTCATATATTTCCATTGTCTAATTTGTAGTTTTAACATTATTTTAATCCATAGTTTTAATATTATTTTAAACAGATCATGATTTCCCCGTGCATCGCACGGGTGTAGTACTAGTTCTCTAGAATTGGGGATCTATTATCGCGCTTTTGGTTTGCTGGTTCCAATTTTATTTTTTATTTTTTTACTTAAGGTCATAGTCACAGTTAAAAATCGTGACAATCCGCAATAAGGATTGTCACTATTTATAACCGTGACCCATTAACCGCAGATTGTCACGGTTTAAAACCGTGGCAGTAAAAATTTAATATATATGTTTGTGTGTGCATGTGTCACGATTTTTAACCGTGACAATCAGCGAGAATTTGAGTCATGGTTAAAATTTGTGACTCCTTCAAAATATATTGTGTGAAAACTTTTATAAAAATTAAGAACCGGAACCGAAAACAGAACAATTCCTTTTCAAAAATCGAAAATTGAGCGCTTCTGGTTTGCTTGTTCCAATTTTATTTTTTATTTTTTACTTAAGGTCATAGTCACAGTTAAAAATCATGACAATCTGCAAGAAGGATTGTCACTATTTATAACCGTGACCCATTAACCGCAGATTGTCACGGTTTAAAACCGTGACAGTAAAAATTTAATATATATGTGTGTGTGCGCATGTGTCACGATTTTTAACCGTGACAATCAGCGAGAATTTGAGTCATGGTAAAAAATCGTGACTCCTTCAAAATATATTGTGTGAAAACTTTTATAAAAATTAAGAACCGGAATCGAAAACAGAACAATTCCTTTTCAAAAATCGAAAATTGAATAATTTTGATCTAAAGATTAAGTTCACATACTTTATCTAATAAATTAATTGTCATTAAATACTTTTGCAGTAATATTTTGATGTATTACTTTTTAGTTAAGCAATAAAAATTTGTCTCTCTACTCATTATTTAATGTGTTTCTTCATTATTGTATAATAAAATTATATCGCACGAAGGGACGATTCTATGATTCGTTAGGCCTAAGTTGAAATTACAAAAATGGGCCTCTAAACCACAGAAGGGGTTTGGGGGCCCCATATTTTTTATTTTTTATTTTGGTAAAACGCACAGTATTAGGTTAGAAAAGAATCTGAAAAGCCCAGAAAGAGGGTCAAACACAAAGTAAAGGAAAAAAAAAAACTCAGTCAAAGCCAACATAAACAACATAATATAAAAAAGCCAATTTGCATCTTTGTTCGCTGCTCTCTTTCCTTTGTTTGGCCTTTCTTTTTCCTTTTTTTTTTTACTTCTTATTTGTAGGTTTAAGTATTTTAATAAACAATGTAAAAAAAAGGGCCTAAATTTCTCAAACAAAAAATGGCTCTAAAGTTTGGATTGAATATTTGAATTATCCTCTTTTTACTCTTAAGGGGAAGGGGGCTAAAATTTTGGGTTAAATGAAAATTTGGACCCTTTAATTGTCCATGATTTTTTTAAAAGTCAAACGCACAGTATTAAGCTAAAAAAAATATAAAAAGCTCAGATAATAAAACATTAAATGCAAAGTAAAAAGGGGGAAAAAAGAGCTCGGTCAAAGCTAACTTAGATAGCCTATAACATAAAAAAGCCAGCTTGCCTCTTTGTTCGTTGCTCCTTTTGCTTTGTTTGGCCTTTCTTTTTCTTTTTTTTTTTTTACCTCTTATTTGTAGGTTTAAGTATTTTAATAAACAATGTTAAAAAAAATGGGCCTAAATTTCTAAAAAATAATTAAAAAAAAGCCCTTAAAGTTTGGATTAAATACTTGAATTATCCTCTTGTTACTCTAATAAATAAGCTTACAAGTTTGGATTAAATGAAAATTTAGGCTCTTCGATTAAAAAAAACCCCAAATGAGGGGCCCCAAGCCAACCGCCTCATCCGCCTGATTGAAGGACCGACCGGTCCGCCCCTGATCACGGGGCCGTGTCACTTTCGTATAAAATTGCCGATGTAAAGCGGGTCCACGTGTTCTTATAAATTATATTAAAGAAAGGAATATAGCAGTGGAGGTCTCCAACTTTTGAGGCATTTTATGCTTTGGTCCTCAATTTTTAAGTGGAGAAGTACAACTTTCTTAGTGCGCTTACTAATCTTATCTGTTCATAAGGGGTCTTATTTTTTATTATTACTATTTTTTTTTGGGATTACTCATTATTATTTTATACATTTTGTAGATCTTCTACTTCTCGCCGTACTATTCATGTTTATAAACCACTTGCACATTTACCAAACTGAGAAAAAAGGTCGACTTGAGCGTGCAATAGCAATTCATTAACAAAAAATACTAATGATATTTGTAAACTAATGTATGATCTTCATTTGCGCTTACACAAGTTTCGATAAGTACAATAAAATTGGCATTATATGTACATATTTAATTGACTTTACCACTTCATTCCACACCTCGTGTCAGATTACATTCATAGCCATAAGCCATTTGAGCAAATGACTACTCGTTGAATAACGACAAAAATTATTGCAAGCGAGTTTCAATGCGAGAGCCACAACATCTACGACTAAGATGGTGCGACCTCCAATCCAGTGTTGTCATGTTAATATTGTCTTGATAATACAAATAGAGAGAAAACATCTCAGTTGGCAACAAAATATATAAGCTCTGCGTACGTACATTCAAGTAGAACCGCCTTATCCAATAGTTTGACAATCCTATTAAAAATTTTCTTGTCTATTTGGAATCCAAATACTCTACTATGGGTTAAAGTCTGGTGTATAACATAGGTTGGGGACCTTTATTGTTATTTTTCCTCTATGACAACTAGTCAACTACTCTTACGGTGTGTTTGATTGCAGAGCCGGAAAATGATTGGAAGGAAAATATTTTTCGGGTAAATAAATTATGGAAAAAGGGTTTCATGGAAAATGGTAGTTGTAGGTATTTGATTGCATTACTTTGCAAAATGAAAAATAGGTTTTTTTTTAAAATTTTTGTATTCTTTTCTATGAAATTTGATCATTTTCCTTATCTTTATGGTTAAAATAAATTGTCCATTAACGGATTTTCCTTTAACGGACTTTGTCCATAAAAACTACCCTCCCAAGGAAAACATTTTCCTTTAACGCTTGAGAAAAATTGAAAATCGTTTTCCTGAAAAAAAAGATGCAATCAAACAAACCAAAAGTCGAAAAAAATGAAAAAATTGGTTTTTCCTAAAAAAATTTGCCCAATCAAACACACCCTTAAGATATTTTGTTATTAGGACAAATCATGAAAGTTATTGCACTGGATCCAAGTTCACCATTTCACACGCAGCACTTCTTTTCTACGTCACTTTGTCTTTGTATACCGTTATAAGAGCAACGAACATTTCACAGGGTCTTATCCATAACCAGTCACCACTGAGTTTTTAATCATTGGTTTAAAGTTGTTCATTCCTGATAAGGTAATTAATATTATAATATATTGTTTATTATGTTTCCAGATATTGACACATTACAATTGTGTAGATACAATATATTGTTAAATTACGTTTTTCAGATATTGATGCATTGCAAATGTGTACATATCTAGCAGTTATGCCTCCAGATTATACGCCGCCAGATTTTGTTTTTTCAGACACATTGCCATTGTATACATATCTAGCAGATATGTCTCCAGATTATGCGCCTCGACCCTCTGAAGTACCCTGTGAGTTCCAAAAACTATACAAAACATTACAATTAATACTTATATTTTGTACTCGTCGATTAGACATCATTAAATGTGGTCACATGGGCCGGTATTCCTTTATGTACAATGCAAGTGCCTCTTTGAAAAGTTATATTTCTGCCCAGCATGCGGCACAACATCACCAGAAACATATTTATTGTTATCGTTTGTCGACTCCATATCTGCTAAAAATACTTCTCTCCGTCTCATTTTCATAGGCTTGATTTTCTTTTTAGTCGGTCCCAAAACATATGCTACTTTCCTTATTAGTATAAATTTAACTTCTTCATTTCCTAATCTATTCCTATTTATTATGCATGATTATTAATAAAAGTAAATTGTCATATTTAATATAAGAGTATATTAAGAAATGCACAAGTAAAATTTATCTTTCCAACAAATATTAATTTCAAATTCTTAATCCGAGTGAAAGTTAAACCATGTCTATCAAAATAGGACGGAGGGAGTAAGAAATATTAACAACATCTAAGTTCTAATAAAAAAATATTAACAGGTTCTAAGTTCTAGCATATATTTTGAAGTTTTAACATCCAATGTAAGTGTTTAAAGTTTTTCCTGGACGACTTCCCATTATGGAGATGATGGTAAGACGTGATTTGACATTGAACATGATGGAGTCGTGAAATCGAGATAGTTGGTTTTAGAGCATCTCCAATGGGGCCGTGGGTGTGTAGATGATATAGAAGAGAGAGATAGAGAGAAGATAATTATTTTAATTGTTGGTGAATAGAAAGATGTGTAGAAAAAAAAGAGTGAAAAGTGACAGGAGAAGAAAGAGACAGAAACAATTTCAAAAATAATGATAAAATAGAAGTAGAAGATGTGAATTTAAATGTGGATTTTAGACATTGCATGTGAACCGATGAAGAAAAAGTGGGAAGAAAGTAGAAAAATATAGATTAATAAATAGAAAGTACGGTGGGATCCATCTTTTATTGTGTATCTCTCTCTTGACATTTTGTACGCCACATCAGCACCAATTCAACAATGCATTGGATATGCTCTTAGTTTTCATTTTTAAACCAATCCATTTATGACGCCAAACAAGTATAAATGTCTAATTTTCTGGAAAGCTTGAAACCCTCACAACAAAAAAAATCATAAAAAATCAACCTCATCCTTTTGGGTGTTCAACCAACCAGGATCGAACATCCCTTTAATTTTTTCCAGATTCGAACATCCTCATTGTTTTTTTCATTTTTTGATGTTCAGCTACCAACAATGGTGGCCGAAACCATCATTAATGGTGGTTTCGGTTGTCAGAAAGAAAAACACAAAAAAAAAGAAGAAGAAAAGAAAAGGGGGTGTGAAGAGTATGATTTTTTTTTTTTTTTTTTAAGTTGAGGGTAATAAGGGAAATAGGGGGTGTGTTAAGTAAAGTGGGGATGTGTCAATCTGGTCAAAGGTGTTTGTTGAGCAAACGGGATGTGAAGAGAAAAAATGGGGGATTGGGTTTTTGAGTTTAGTCATACCCTTAAGTTAAACAATTAATAAGCACCAGCAATTGGCACGGATTTCCAGATCTGATTTTAAATTTCAAAATTGAGATCGAATGGGACGCCAAATGACCTTGATGGTTCCTTAACTATGGCACTTTTGTTGGTTCCTTAACATTTTTGAAAGTGCCATAGTTAAGGAACCATCAAGGTCATTTATCGTCGATCTGATCTTCGTTAATCGAGATCTGATTCGGGAAAGACTACGAGGGTTTAACAATTTTGAAAATTTTCCAGTGACACCGTGGCCGGCGGTGGCGGCCGGTCAAAATTTTGACCGGCCGCCACAACCGGCCACGGTGTCGTCGGAAAATTTTCAAAATTGCTGGAACTCCCCCTCGCCGTGCTGATTCCAAATCTGGTCTCGGATTTCAAAACGGAGATCGAATGAGCCCACAAATGACCTTGATGGTTCCTTAATTATGGCACTTTTGTTGGTGCTTGAACATTCCGCATGGCACTTTTGTTGGTGCCTGAACATTTCCCATGATACTTTTGTTGGTTCCTTAACATTTTTGCAATTAATAAAGTGTATTTACAAAAGAGATCCTCAACCTTTGCACCGTGCTTCATTTGAGGGACAGTGTGCAATTTTTGACCGGGTGTTATGTTGGACCAGATTTTTGTTACACGCTGATGTGGCAAGCATGTCATAGGCGTGATCAGTAACCAAACCTTCGCCGCCACCTGAACAAACTCGTAGGACTAATCATGCAAATTACAACACTGGATCCAAGTTCACCACATCACTTCTTTTCTAGTTCACTTTGTCATTGTACACTGTTAGAAGAGCCACGAAATTTACACACGGTCCTATCCAAAATCACTCATCACTGAGCTTTTAATCATTTGTTTAAGGTTGTTCATTCCTGATAAGGTAATCTACATTATAACATATTGTTAATTACGTTTTCAGATATCAACACATTACTACTGCGTAGATTACAATATATTGTTAAATTACGTGTTCAGATATTGACGCAACATATTGCAATTGTATATATCTGGCAGCTATGTCTCCGGATTATTCGCCTATGTCTCCGGATTATTCGCCTGTAGTTATGTCTCCGGATCATTCGCCTATGTGTCCAAATAATATGCCTCCACCCTCAAAAGTACCCGGAATAGTAATAATTATCGGTGAGTTCCAAAAACTATACAAAACATTACAATACTTACATTTCGTAATCGTTGATTAGACATCATTAAATGTCATTGCAAGAAACTGAAACTTTAGAGGCGACCTGTCGTCCCTAAAACATCGTGTCTGTAGAGCAATAACAGTGACGTGACGACTTGTCGTCCCTAAAGCATCGTGCCCGTAGAGCAATAACAGGGATGCATCGTTGCTATAGTTCTATAGTAGCGATATGTTGTTATTATTGCTCTACAGGCACGAAGTTTTAGGGACGACGAATCGCCTTTAAAAGTCTTGTTTTTAGTGGTGCGTGGTCACAAGGGTGGCCCTAAGATGCTGGTGACTAGACAAAACTTAATTTCAAAGCCTTTTTCTTGGGAGAGCCTTTCTAATGTTAGCAATAACAGGTTTAAGTTCGGGGCCTGGGGGGTTCCGTAGGTCACCTAATTTAAGGACAGCTTCTATATCGTCGAGTCCTGTCTTGTGCAATCAAGCATAATTCTAGGACTGCCTCAGTAGTGTCTCTACTCACGATCGGATTGATTTTTCTTTTTGCAGGTATTATTTTGATCTTAATCATACTTCTTTTAGTAGGAGTCATCTCTTGCTTTGGTTGCTATGCTTGGAAATTTAGGAAGGCATTAGTTAAAGACATCATAAGAGCAACACTTGCCACTTCAACAGTACAACCACCAACTCCAACGGTAAAACCACCAACTCTAACTATAAAACCACCAACTTCAACAGTAAAACTACCTTCAAATGCATTCCAAGCTTGGGAGGTTGATGCCCCAACTATGGAGAGATTTCTCCACGACTTCGCGCAGCAAAAGCCGGTAAGGTTCACTGCTCAACAACTCTGTTCTTTTACGAGCAATTATTCCATGATACTGGGTCTGGGAGGCTTCGGTAAAGTCTACAAGGGAAAGTTCCCTAACGGAGATGAGATTGCCGTAAAAGTTCTCAACCGAAGTGCAGATACCAGCGTAGAGCAGCAGTTCATGGCCGAGGTTGGTACAATCGGAAAGACTCATCACATAAATCTAGTGAGACTCTACGGTTTTTGCTACGATCCGTATATGAGTGCTCTTGTGTATGAATACATGGAGAATGGATCACTAGACAAGTACTTGTTTGGTGACCAAAACAAAGAGATTGAATGGGAAAAGCTACATGAAATAGCAATAGGAACGGCTAAGGGACTTTCTTACTTGCATGAGGAATGTCAACAAAGGATAATTCACTACGATATAAAACCAGGAAACGTGCTACTTGACTCAAACTTTTCTCCGAAAGTCGCTGATTTTGGGTTAGCAAAGCTTTGTAATAGAGATGCTACGCATATTACGGTCACTGGATATAGGGGCACGCCGGGATACGTAGCCCCAGAGTTCATGCTAAGAAATTTCCCTATAACTTATAAGTGTGATGTTTATAGCTTTGGCATTTTGCTATTTGAAATAGTCGGGAGACGAAAAAATCTGAAAGTGGGTAGTACAGAATCTATAGATAGTCTTGACTGGTTTCCAAAAAAGGTTTGGGAGGAGTACGAGAAAAGCAAGCTCACGGCGCTAATCAAAGCTTGTGGAATTGAGGAAAAGTACCGAGCCATGGCCGAGAATATGTCTATGGTAGCGTTGTGGTGCATTCAAGACTCTCCGGATGCCAGGCCGCCTATGAGTTCCGTAGTGAAAATGTTGGAAGGAGGGGTCGAAATTATGCCACCGCCTAAACCGTTCCATTACTTGTTTTCAATCCGCGGGGTTCAAGGGATGAGGCCACCGATTGATACCTGGACCGATTCGACATATTCTATGTCAATGAGTGGAACAAATCATTACTGGTACAAGGAAGAAACGACTCCGATTATGAAAAGGTACGAAATAGAAATGGTGAGTTCTTAGAGAAGCGAGTGATAAATGTAGATTTGCAAGAGATCTTTTATGTTATTTTCTTTTCTTTTCCTTCTTCTTTTGTAAATATGAGTTTTCTGTTTTGATACGATTCCGGAAACTTCAGAGAGGGGCTTTGTTACGAGAGATCTTTTATGCTGGTAACAAAATTTTATAGGTTTTCATGCACTGAAACTTGAAAACAATAGATTAATTTATTACGTAATTAATTGCTCACATCCTATCTATATATAATTTGCATTTTAATTGGAACCCAAAATTTCATACTTAATAAACCCTTTGTTTAGTATTTGGAAAAAGCTAAAAGTACACACAAAAGTTTACCACATATTTACCACACTCTAATACACAAAATAGAAAAAGACACAAATGCCCGCCTGAAAGCGTGGAAAGACGCTCTATTAGTGTGTGGCATTTGCCACACATAAATGTGTGTGTACCTCAAGCTTTACCCTTAGTATTTTATGAAGTATATATGTAATATTTGTAACGTTATTATGTAATACTTATTTATTTTATATATTTTAAAAAAAGAATATGGTTGAAATTGTTATAAAATTGAAAGGTTGGGATCCATTTGGGAAAATAACCATTATATTTTTTTGAAAGAACACACATAACACACGCATATATACAAGGTATAGAGATCTAGCACGCCATTACTTAAAATCATGGTAACCCTTACATTTATTATTAACTGTTGGTTCAAATCGAAATATTGGTGTATCTAATTCTAAAGAAATTTTTGAAAAATTATGATATTAATCTGACTAAATGCTATTATGTTAAAAATTTTCGATAAAAACTATCTAATTAGTATCAAATTAATGTGATAAAATTAATTACTAACCAAATAAATATATATAAAAAATAAAAGGTAAAATTATGCAATGTAACTAAAATTTTGGACTAATGTGACCTTTTGTGGAATTCACTCTATGAATGACCAAAATGCTCCCGGGAAGAGAACAAAATAGAACAAATTGAAGAAATTAATGGCAAGACTGAACGAATTCCATCCATTTGTACCAAATGCACACTATTTTTTTTTGGATTGATCGCTCTACTTTTTTATTTCGGACCAAATTCACAATAACTATATTTTTTTTGGACCATTTGCTCCAATTTCCCAATTAATATCTGCGAAATGGTGTCAAACATGTATATATCTTTCACAAAAAAAATATGTATGCATATATTTTTTAACAAATTTTATTTGTTCATTGACCAATATCAATTGAAAATCACTTTTTAAATAGTATTACTATTTCAAAATTACACATATGATCATCCTTTTTTTTGTGTTTAACAAAGAAAGAGGCTATTCATTTTAGTCAAAATGGTAAAATATAAAGAAATATCACAGATTTAACACCACTAAAAACCAAAAGGAAGAAATTGTTAATAAACGCACAGCACCAAGGTTAATAGCTAGAAACGATAAAATACCTACAAATATATAAAAAAACAAAGTGATCGGGATTCTCGGGCCTCCAAATCTACAACATTGACGCCCAAAGATGGATTGAATTAGCCATGGTGACTCGAAGCTGATGACCAGTTTGAAGTACACAAGCAAACAACACTGTAACAAGACGTTCAAAAGCCAAACGCCACACCAAGGCGACGAAATTACAAAAGGGCAAAGGAAAGCCTAGATCTATGTGGACAAACTACTTCTTGGAAAATAATCTTAATATAATAATAAGAGAAGTGCCACCTAGGCGAAGTGCTTAGGTGGCAATGCCATGTTTGGCATTATCTTTTAAGAATTAATTATTTTTTTAATTTAATTTATATTGCTTTCCGTATTTAGTATTTTTTATATGTATTTTACATTTTTTATATGTATTCTATTTTTTGAATTAATTTATAAATTCTTTTAATCATTTTATATTTAGTGTTATATTTGAATTTTTGAATGTTACATTTTTGTTATTTTATATCTATCTTTATTTTCAAATTAATTATATAGTACAAGTGTCAACCTGGCGTAATGTCACGTTGGTAGCGATAATCTATTTTAGAAAAAAAAAAACCTTTTCGCATATTTAAAAAAAAATATAAAAATTTATCCTTTTATAGTTACCACGTTAAGGTGAATGAAATCTACTAATTGTGAAAAATCAATTCAATATTCAGAATTCAATTCAAGCTAAATGCAGTACCAATTCAATATTTATAAAGTTTATATAATATCTAGAGGCTCACCATAAGATTATCATAATCATATTTGACATATATTTGAATAATGTGTGACTCATAAAACGTGTTATTAAGGTTGATTTTTTTTGTTCAAATATGTATATTATCTAAATTTTGTTCTCAAATACTATATTCTTACTTTAAATCATCAATTACATAATTGATATAGTATTTTTCTTACAAGATAATATTTTACACTAAAATTTGTAAACTATTAGTGAAATCTATAATATTACATATGTTTCATTATTTTTATTATATATTCATAATATATATTATCATATTTTACAATAATATTTTATATATACCATCTTAATTGTCCCGTGCAACGCACGGGAGTAATACTAGTATACATAAAAAGAGAAGAAGGGAGTGATTTAAGGCTAAAATAGCAAAAAAAAAAAAAAAAACCCCAATGGTTCAGGGTAAAATTCACGCAGAAGACGGGAAGAGAGAAGGGAAATTCACTGCCTGGTGCCTCTCGTGGTCAAAGTCTTCGGCGGCAAAGCAGCAGATCGGCAAATAACGTCGACGAGAGAAGGAACCGGACCGGAGAGAGCTAAGAGAAGAGAGCTTTTTCCGAAAAAAGCATTTTTGGCTGTTGTACTCTTTTCCTCATATGATCATCTTTAGACAACGTATTATTAATTTCAAAAAATAACTTGGGATGAAGTCTAAAATACCATTTTCCGAATGCAAAATATTTAAGCACATATTTAAGCCTAAAAAATGAATGAAACTAGAAATAATGCAGAAAGAATACTTGAAGCAACAAACATCATTTTCCGAATGCAAAATATTAGTCTTAAAAATGCCTAATGTAATTTTTGGAAGAAGTTCTCATACTAACATTGAGCACCTTATAGTGTTCACAATGCCACGTGGCACCGATAAGTTAGTCTAACATGAGTGTAGGCCCCTTCTATTCAGAAGTAGACATGTGGCAATTGTAAGCATCATAAGATGCCCACTGTGGCAGGTGATCATTCACCCGTAATTCTTTGTTTCTTTACCAATTAAATATCGATTTTGATTCGATACCATGTGGGTACCGGTTATGGTACCCACGTTGGGTCGAATGAATGACAAATACCCCCTAATACAATTTAGTATATGTATCATTCATCTAACCCAATGTGGATACCACAACTGGTACTCACATGGGTACCGGAGCATGACTCATTCAAATATTATTATGTTGAGTCATGCTCCGATACCCACGTAAGTACCAGTTATGGTACCCACGTTGGGTCGGATGAATGATACATATACCCAATTATGAACCCCCTTCCATCAGGTGATACATCATTCATCCGACCTAACATGAGTACTATAACCGATACTCATGTGGGTGCTGGATCAAAACCTTTATTATGCGTGCAGAAGTAACTCAACTAAAGTTGCTTAATACTCATAGAAAAATATTCCCAATAAAAATAACATCGCCAATTCTCTACCCGTGGATATTCACACATTGTTTTACAGGCTAATGATTCGACGTGTGGGCATCTTATGGCTCCCACACGTGGATCGATGATTGATACGTGTCCCCAACATTGTTAGGAGGAGTTGTCACATATCAATCATTGGCCCACAACTAAGTTACTAGAGGTGTCAAGATGGACGGGCCGATCGGAACCGGACCGGACCGGCCCACTCACTATTGGCCTAAACCACTGGCCGGCCCGTGAACCGCATGGGCCAGCCCACGGTCCATTCATTTCTTGACCTCGGCAGGCTAGGTCTAGTACTGGCGAAGTCACATGTAGTCCTCTGTAGGCACGTGCCTACAAAGGTTTTCAGAATTTTTTTTTTCGTATACTAAAAATGTGAAAATGGTTTGTAAGTTGTATTGCTGTTTACTTTTTAATTCCAAAGGCCTAAATGACTAAATTGTTAAAGCCTAAAAATCTAATAACATAATATTCATTATCCAATTACCCACTAACCTGATTACCTAGTCCCAACTCCCAACGATCCAACCCAATTTGAAGCCCCATAAATTTATCAAATTAACCAATTATGCAATATGCCTAATCAAATGTATTATATTTTACAATTTCTTTCATAATTTAACATTATTTCAATTCAAAATTGTTCTAATATATAGTATATTATTATATCTTTTCTAATAATATAAATTTTATGTTATAAACATTCCATTAAAAAAAATTTCGGGGGCCGCCCCCATGTCTGCTCCTTAACGCACCTACACAGGTTTCACAATTTAACTTCGCCATTGGGGTCTAGCGTCACGAGCCCACGGTTGACTGATGGCAGGTGATATATATAAAAAAAAAACACACACACACAAAGAAAATTATAAAAGTAAAAGAAGCACAAAAGCTGCAGCGTTGCAACCTGACTAAAGGCTACAATGCTGTAGCAATTTTTGATTTAGAGGGGACATGACATCGTGTCCCCTCCGGTCAAATCTAATAAAATTTAAATTATTATTATTATTAAAATATTATTTAATATTAAATTTAAAAAATTAAAATTGATACACTAAATTTTGATTCATGTGACCTGGCCCATTTTCCGACTTGTACGGGTCGTAATAAAAAAATGTGGGCCGGTTCAATCTGGTCTGCCAACCTGCACGAGTGAGCATATGAACCAAGCGGGCCAATCACGAGCCATATTTAACTGGCCAGCCAGACTCGGTCTACCTGGATTGACACCTCTATAAGTTATTCATTAAAAAGTGTTAGATTCGATTTTCAAAAATTGTCTTGTTATCTCTCTCTCGTGTCAAATGAGCCCTTATAAATTAACTAAACCTCTATCTCTCTATGTCGATATTGAAAATCAATAAATACCATTAAAACTTTATGATAATAGTTCAATGGGTAATTTAGAGTTCGGAGTATATTTTTATCTTCTACAAGAATCTAGAGTAAATGCTACTCGATCTAAAATATATATCTTTTTCCTAAAAAATTGTACAAAAACAAAACATCAATATTTAGTGGTCAACTAAATGAAGAGCAACAAATACGATGACACTTACACACAAAACAACTTGATCATTAAACTATATTAAGAAACTTGGCTAAGCTACATCAATAATACCAACATTAAATATTTAGCTCATATTACAAAAGCAATCAAGAAAAGAGTTTTGAAGATATACAATAGAGTAATAATTGAGAAATATAAGAAAAATGTTGCATGCCGCAGAATGAAGTTTCGGACAATGGATGAATTCTTAATTTTCTTCTTCCTGGTATGATTTCTCACACAGAACCCTATATTTTTCTCCTCTTTTCTCAAACCAAGAATGTAGCAAATGAAGCCCTAGAATGCACCTTAAAGACTCCCTCAAATGTGTGCTGAGAAAATACTAAAAAACCCTCCAGAAAATGGAGCAGAAAGAAAAGGAAAATAGAGGCAAAAATTGCGATCTGTTGGTAAAATGCATCATGAAAATTTTGACGTTGTCTAATTGCTGATTACTTTGATGTATCTGGATAGTGTTAAGTAGATACTCAATCAGTTTCTGTTTAACCTAGGTAGGATGTATATGAGTTAATTGGTTAACAGAAAGGTATGAATTATATTACGTTAGCCTAGATATATCTAGCGTAGAACAGAAACGTAACAAACAATGAACACAGATTTTTACGTAGAAGACCCCCTCGGGTAAAAACCACTGTCAAATCCCTGGGGCAAATCGATCCACCAGTACCAAGAGTTTAAACAAATTAGAAGAAATTAAAGGATAGAAATACACATAAATCTATCAAACGACTAGAATACAAACAACGATAACTTTCTGATCTCTCTTCTAGCTTGTAATATGAGTCAACATTCCATTACTCTTTAGTAATTCCTTGCAACTTCGCAATCTGCACTAGATCTATGCGGTCATCCAATAGGTCAAGACTCCCGTGATGATCTTTCTGCGTTGAGACTCTTGTGTAGTGGAATCAGACTCCTCGCAGAAATTTCAAGTGAATAAATTCAAGTTGTGGACTTTAAGAATGGTTGCACTTAATTTTTGCATGAACAACATATAGATCTTAATATTATAAGTGCATGGAGAAGTCAATAGGATGAATAGATCGAGCAACAAGCATAGTAGGTGTAACGCCCCTTCTAATTCCGTATCACATATTGTATATCGTATGTCATATCGTATATTCTTAAAAGTCCACTTCGTAATCATCTTACGTCATAATACGAAAGCGTAGAGCGTGCACAATCTCACGTCTTATTTGCAAATCGTTTCATAGTTACAGAACTAGGGACACGTCACGCTTACATAGTATACGTTGGCTACCAAAACTTCAAACACATCTTAAAGTTAAGCTTTCGTCATAAAGATAGTCAACATGCATACTTATCATTTCATGTATCGTTCCATCGCATGCATAATCGTATATATTCATATACCGTGAAACAAGCTTTAAACATATAAATGAATTTCATAAACTTACGGGAACGTATAGTATTTAAAACTTTCAAACCTAAGGAGGTTCAAAACATTAATTTTCCCGTACAAAGTTTGGCGCAGGATCTTTGTATCCGTTTCCCTCACACATCACACGTTCTCAATGTCCTCCGTCGGCTCCGCATAGCTTTTCATGTCCCGAACATCTATCAAACATAAACATATACACAACGTGAGTCATAAAGACTCAATGGGAATAGATGCAATGCAATACATGGCATACTTTTGTATTGGGCCATGATGCAAATCATGTGTTTACAATGGTCCTAACTTATCATATAACCAGGCCTCGTACCATCTTCGGGGCTTCGATCCCGTGTTAGGCCAGTTTGTAACATGATGGGGCTTAGATCCTTCATTTGGCCAACTTATCATATGTGGAGCTTAGATTCTCCATTAGGCCATCTTTCACTTTCACATATTTATAAACACATGATAGGCAATTGTATTCACATACATATGCTCATGATATGTTTTGAACCAACCTTATACTTCGAGCCTTGAACCAAAACGTAGTTCATACCACATACTTAGAAAATCAAATATCGCGTGGCATCAACTAGCATAAACGTTACATCTTAACGTCATGCCTTTCTTCACAGACAACACATTTCGATGCCAAGAACATCTATATCATGTCACATAGTCACACACGCTTTCACTTAGTTCATAACAAGCTCTTAATAGAGAAAACTCATATTTGTCAAACATAGCTTCACAACAAACCTATCATATTTCCAAAACTTTAGATTGGTTGTTCTCATACTTTAGGTTGGTTAGGCAAAACCATGATTACATACTCACAACATAATTTGTGCAAGCATGTCATTCAAACCAGGTAATGAAGGAGGTTTACATCCTAGAGCATTAACTTTCACAATTTACAAAGAAACTTGATTCACATACACTACTAGAAAAAGCGACTTAGACATCACTTCATTTACATCAGTTATTTTGGCAGTTGATGTAAAATAAATTTTTAACATCAGTCGTAAAAATAGCGGTGTTATACACATTTTTAACATCGCATTTTTTAACAACTGATGTTAATTATATACTTTTAAATTTTTATTGTAAATTTTTAACATCAGTTTTGTTAACAACCGATGTTAATCGCCGACCGTAGGGCGGGTTTCTCCATCACTTGGTCGGTCCAAAAATAACATGTCTGTGTTCCGTCTTAACGCCATGTTTGTCCTTCCGTCTTCACGTCTGCGCTCTCTCTCGCTCTCTCGCCTCGCCTCTTCTGTCTTAAACCCCTCCGTGCTACTCTCTGGTTTGCACTCATCTCTTTAGGCCTTGTTCTATTTGGTGTTAACCAAATCGGCACGCAATTCCGTATACCTCATACTCATTTTCAACCACACACATATTTTCCAAAATAATATTAACCACACATTTTTATACGGAATACCGCGCGGAACAACTACACCCCCAATCAAACAAGGCCTTAATCCCCAAAAATGATTGTCCCACGAAGCTTGTCCGTCTCAAGGGTAAGTCATTCCGTCTTCGGCTTCACCATTTCTCTCTTTCACGCTTCACGCACCAGATTTCCAGCCACACACCAGATTTTCAGCTCCTCTTCATCACACACGCACAAGAATCATCCCCTGCTTTCTCCATGTTCGGCCTGTGGTCTCGTCTTCCACGCTTAGAAATCCAATTTCAGTCACGCATGAGAATTGGTGCCGTGTTTCTTCACTTCACGCACAAGATTTGGGGATTGGTAATGTGTTTCTTCTACTTTGTGACAACAGGGGTTGATTGGCGCTTCTTCAGATGGTGCCGTGTTTCTTCACTTCATGGACAAGAATTGGGTATTGGTCACTTTGATATATACCCAATTTCATATGCTCACAAGAATTTGCAATTTCATACACACACGAATTCATAACATGTTTCTTCACTCCGGCAATTTCGTACAGGCATAAGGATGGACAACGTGTTTCTTCACTCTGGGAATTTTTTTTTTTGGGAATTTTATGCGCTAAACCTATTTCTTCACTCCGGCTGTGATTTCATACAGGCACACTCCGACTGCAATTTCGTAATTCGTACAGGCTCGAGATTTGGTAACGTGTTTCTTCACTCTGGGATTTTTTTCGAAATTTTATGCATTCTCTTCAAATTTCTGGAAGTTTTATGCGCCCCATTACATCGTGTATTCCAATTTCGATTACGATTTCTGATGGGACTAGATTGTACTGCTAATGATTCCTACAGCCTTCATTTCGATATATGTAGTTTTTGTTTGAAATCCCTATGATTTTTAGTTCAATCTATTTGTTAGCAATCAATTTAGATGCTTGAGCTTCCAGATAACGGGGAAAATTGGAAAATAGAAACCGCCCCCATTCTCTCATTTTCATACAACACTCAAGCAAAAATCTCTCTCTTCCTCTTATACTCTCGGCTGAAACATCAACAAGCAACCAAGGAATTTTCTTCAACTTTTCACTTCAATCTCAAGCTCAAGCCAACAATTCGACACAGGGTAAAGGAAGGTGGTTCACTTAGAACATGTGGTAAGGGTGCACTTTGATTCCTGCACCCTGGGCGTTGGTGAATGCTTCTCTCCTTCCCCAATACAATTTTTATGTGTGAAACCTCTATATGTTGTGAAGTGTAATATGTGATTTAGGTGTTAATTTTGTGGTATAAATCTTGGGTACCCCAAATCCGTGGCCTTATTTAGAATGTAGAGGGAAGATTTTTGTTGATTTTGATGAATTCTCATGTAATAATTAGACTAGTTACCACATAAATAATATAGTATTGAATAACAATTGAAGGTTAAACTTATTGTATGTGATTGAGTTTGGACCCGCGGCTAGAGTTTCACATGGCTAGGTCTTAGTTGGAATTAAACTAGTAGTGCTTGTGTGTTAGTTAAAGAGTGTTAAATTATAAGTTCAAATTGCTAATTTGGTGTTTTGCATTGAGATGAACCACAAGCCCTACAACCGCGAGTTAGTATAAATTTGCATGTGTATGATTTTGATGTCTTAGAATTAATTTAATTCACCATCTAGTTTATCCATATGAACATAATCATGTTGTGAAATTAAGTTTAAGTTTAGAATTGGGTGTTTAAAGTTGCAGTTGCAACCGTGGCTTAGGGTTTATGCATGGCATGGATTTTTGGTGTTTTATTTTCCATTGGTGAGCTTTAGAATTATACCCACAAAGTGTTTGATATATTGCCTATTTGAAATTCTACTCAAGAATGCTCACTATATGTTTGATCTCTATTATCTTTCCTTCAAGACTACTCAACATGCTTCATTATGCACCATGTTCTTAGTTTGAGCACATTTTTAAGACACTTGCACCCACATGACTAAATTCAAAAACATGATTTAGAGAACTTGGGTTCATTTCTTTTCTTTCCAATGTGCATTCATACTATATGTGCATTGCTTGACATGATGAGAGCTTTTTTGATCATTATTGATTGTAAGCATGCTCGTTTCTCATATTTGATTGTATCAATTTTTAACAAGGTTGTGTAAAGGGGAAATTAAGGTTTATTTCTTTCTTTGCTAATGGGACTTAGATTGTATAGTTAGATCCTAATGCCTTCATTTTCCTTTAATTTGCGACCACAATTTGAGATCTCTGCATTTTAAATTCAATCTAATTGAGGTCTTTACAACCAGTTAGTGAACTAACTTGTTTGAGGTGTGACTACTCGAAATTCCAAATCCAAACTCATCATCCAAACTCATTATAAATTCTCAATTCCATTCGAAATGTGGGAATTTCAAAACCTGCTTACTAATTGAAAATGGGTAAGAAATGCATGTCATACATGGTGCTCGTTTTATGAAACAAATTGAGAGGCCAACATCTGTTAATTCATCCCTTGGTTTCTGCTATAATTGGCTAAGTTTTTAGTCTAGGTTGAGATAACTAGCATAATTCATTGTATCTCCATTGCAAAACCTGGTTACTATTTGAAAACTGGATAAGAAATGGATAACTAGCCTACTTCGAACCCTGGTTACTATTTGAAAATGGATAAGAAATGCATGTCAATACATGGTGCTCATTTTGTAAAACATATTGAGTGGCCAATTGGGCGTGTTGTCGTAGTACGCCAAAATTTATTTTATTTCCTTACTCGGTTTCAAAACTACAAATTAATGTAGAAGTGGTAAGTAAGGGTCGAACCAAAGAGGAACGGTGCTTAATCTAGTTGATTTTATCAATTAATATAGAAAAAGGGGGGTTTTGTGATATTTGAATAAAAATAGAAAATCGAACGTCAAAATAAAAGATTGAAATAAAACAATTGTACAAAATACCTAGTTCTCGGGTTCGGTTGTGTCAACAACTTATATTTATCTTTCCCATGCAACGTGTTACTATTCCTTCTTCAATTTATCAACTCTCAATTAACCAAGAAGCTCTGATTAACGAATTCTTCCTTAAGTGTATTAAATTAAAGTGAGTTCTTTAACTTAACATCTAGCTATTGGATAACCCTAAACAAATTCTTAGGATTTAATACAAAGCTAGTGTGAAATGAACGAAAAGAATGAGTTGAATTAGATGAATAATTTCACAAACTCGAATTAATAGATCTAAGTTTATTTGTTAATAAATATGCACGATATTCATTTGCTACTTTGGATTGGAATCTAGTGATAATTACAGATCAAAAGTTCCAATTCTAGCAAGTAACTTGAATTTAAAGATTGCTTGATTCAATTGGCCAAAGTGAATGCAATAATCAAATAAACTCAAAAACGGGTTAACAAGCATAACAAATCAACAAATTGAAGTAGAGGAATAGATAAAACGTTACTAAAGAGTTAGAAGAGATAACCACATGTTAGTTGAACACAACGTCCCACTCGAACTAGATAGAAAAGTCTAACTACTCATATTTGCGGGGTTTCATACTTTTTAGCAAGTGTTCGCTTTGTATCACCACCACTATATGATAGATTATACGCAAAATATAGAAAACAAGTAAATAAATGCTAAGAAATAAATAGAGAAATAAAAGGGAAAAGAGAAACTTATCGAAGAAATGATCCGCTAATCATATTCACAGCCGAAGTATCGTTGATCGATTGAAGCCTTTATTTCTTCCGCCGGAATATGAAAAACTAAGATCTTTCAAGCTAAAACTAAGAACAAATGAAGAAGAGAATTTTATTGAAGAGAAAGTTGGAGAGAACTACTAGCTAATTCTCTTCCACTAAGTTGTGCATTTCCTTCCTTACAAATGCCTCTATTTATAGGCAAAATTTCACAAGAAAACATAATAAAAAATTGTACAACTACTCCATTATGATTACAACTACTCCATTATGATTCCACTAATTGGTAACCACCAAATCATGATCTTAAATTGCTCCATTAGTTCAAATATTGTATCATAGTATAGGTAAGCATCTTGGCTGAATTGTGCAATTGGAATTTCCTTTTTTTTGATATTTTAATAGAAAGTTATGAATTTTCTACCAAAACATGGCCCAAGAAATCCTCCATTCACATCACTCTCGGTTTTGCCCATTTTTTACCACCATAATGTCTGAATCATCTGAAATCATGAACACCAAAATTGTATCCCTCTGAGTCTACTTTCCACAGGAATAAGAATCGGGTCAATTCGATTTTTGTAGCTCAAGTTATGGTCAAATTCTTCAATCGTACAAGAAATCCGAAGTTGTTGATTTTTACACTTTTAGGCATTTTTCTTCAAACGGCCATAACTTTAACTAGGAAACTCCGATTTGGGATTCGGAAGAAGTTTGAGAATCCTATTTTGATGTTCTTAAACATTGGCACAAGAAAAATTATAAAAATAACTTTTCATAAAATTGCATCGGAGGCCCTCCATCTTTGATTTGCTTGCATTTTGGTCCCGAGTTTCCGTTTTCATTCGATTTTCATCCATTTTGACTCCTTTTGATTCTTTGTGACCCTAAGCACCACAATAAAGGAAAAACACGTAAAACAGAACATATAACACTAATAAAATACATAAACACGTAAAATAGAAGAGTTATTTAAGTGATTTTCTAGCATTTATCACCAATATCTGTTAATTCATCCCTTAGTTTTTGCCGTAGTTGCCCGAGTTTTTATGCTAGGTGGAGATAGCTAGTATAATTCATTACATCTCCATTGCAATTTATAGTGCATTCTAACCTATGGCCATTTTCTTTTCATTCCTTAAGCTTCCAGCATCCTCTAGTCCTCTATAAAATAGTGGCAATATCTCTCCATCTTGCCCTTTTGTAGGACAAGAAATTGCTTGATTTTCTGAAATTGTCAGACATATGTGCCGGTTATGGAACCACTAACAAAAATAGATTTTGCAGGTGAATTGGAATTGCTGCTAGGCTTGGAGCTCTTTTGTATCTTCTGGCAGTATCTTCTACGGTCGGAAGCATCGGGAGGAAGCGGTATACTGGTATTAAGGTTTTCAGTTCCTTCTTGTACTTTACCTTTTACTCGAGCTTTCTGTAGTTTTAACCATATTTATTTGTTAACTATGGTGTTGGAACTGCAGCACCAGTGGAAAATTGTGGAGAGTCTTAAGGCTCAAATCTCATAGAGAAGTCGTGAGATATTACTGGATCAAACTCTTGCTCTTGGAATCAAAGCTTATGCAGATGCACTAGCGGCAGTTGCCATCATAGACAAGCTCGATCCCAAACAGGTTTTGACCCTGTTTTTAGATTCGCATAAATCATGTATATCTCAGAAGCTTATTGCCTGTTGTAACAATGTTGATGCTGATAGTTCTGATGTAATTTCGGTGTTCTGTGAAGTTCTAAAGATAATTCAGGTTAGTATAGGCCAAGTAGGAGAACTGTTTTTGCAAGTATTGAATGATATGCCTTTATTCTACAAGACCATGCTGGGTTCCCCTCCTGCTTCTCAGGTGTTTGGGGGCATTCCGGTCCCTGATGAGGAAGTCAGCCTGTGGAATTCATTTAAGGAAACGTTGGAGTCTGTGATGGTAATTCTAGGCCGAGTTAGAAGAAAATAGATTGAAGGAGTAAGAAAAAAAGTTAGCTTTTGTGGTAAGCAATCAAGGTTGGCTAAATCTCAATTAGATCAAATAGATAAGATTCTAATTAACATTGTTAAAGAGTTCGCAGTTCATCCAAATTATTTTACTTATCCTCAAATAATAAGTAAATACTATTGCTTCTCTAGGGTATTATTATTTCTTTTCCAGTTGTATTAATATTGGCATTTAAATATTTTAAGATTTTAATAATCAATCAGTTTCATTAGGAAGAGTATCATTTATTGAGGAAAATAGTAGTAAAACATAGTTCAGTTGGAAAGAGCTCAGAAAGCAATAGAGATATTAGTTTGGAAATTTCTGCTTCATTGCTCTGTGTTTTGCTTTATTGGATAGTTTCTTTTGTTTTCTAATAATTCCGTTAGGTTGTTTTGCCTTAAATGTTTTAGATAGAATAAGGGCTCATCAAGTGAAACTTCCACCACATCAACTGTACCAACTGTGAAGGTCATAGTATAGCATATCATATTTAATGTTTTGATACACATTAAATGAATAACACTGTAATTTCTTCTTGTATTATGACTTTTGTTATTATTCCCTTTTCCCCCTTGGCTTGAATGTGTCTTCTATTTCTCGAAAGCATGTACTTTGTCAAAGAAATGAGGAATTTATTGCATTTCCTTTCTGTTGCTACTGGGTGTTCGATATTTTGCCTTTATTACTGGTGGTTGGGCTATGAACTTTACTTTTAACATTGGTATTTTTGGATGTGTTATTCCGTTTTCCCACTGCTGACCACATTTCCTTCTTTTCTGAGCTCAGTGAAAATCCTCTCCAACTACAATGAAAGTCTCTTTTGCTATAGTACGAAGCTTCATCGATCCTTTCTCGCTAGCTACTAGGATTATGAGGTAAATAACTCATTCATTGATCTTGTGGAATGCACTGAATTTTTTTATGTCTAAGACTTTCTATGTGCTCGAATATGTCAGGCAAGAGTAACGGTGAGATGCGTGTTGAAGTGGCCGACTACCTCCAAGCGTTGATGTAGATATTGTGGTTGAGAACATCGTTGTTAGTGTATAGTGTTGGTTAATAAACCACTCTATATGACATTTGCTTGTTAATGTATTAGTGTTGGATATTTTGCCTTTGGGATGACGACAGTGTCAATTGCAACTTTTAACAGATCAGACATCGCTAAGACTTGGGATTTATGACTATTGAGTATTTAGATGTTTGTTTCAATTTTTTGGTACTCAAATTTTGGATTTTTGATCGGCTTTTATAATGCTTTCGATAGCTATTACAAAAATGATGTTACAGGTATCAGTAATAATTGATGTAACACATAAAAAAAAAGACATCGATAAAGCAGATAATCGATGCGTGAATATGTTTGAGACATTGGTTCTATTCGTTTAACAACCGCTTTTAACTAATGTGTGTTGTAGTAATGACATCTATTCTACTGATGTATTTAACATCAGCTAGAAAGTGATGTGTTCTATTGTTAGGACATCGGTTCTATCCACGTGTTTAATGTCAGCTAAAACCTGATGTCTATTGCTGTAAAGACATCGGTTTACATAATTAATGCGATTTCTATAATCATTTTAGACATCAGTTAAAAACTGATGTCTATAGTTTCAGATCTTTAACATCACCCACTAACACATCGGATTTTTTTTTTTAACATCAGCTAATAACCAATATCTAAGTCACTTTTTCTAGTAGTGATATAATTAATTTCCACATCTCTTTAACTTTCTTCCCATATATCCTCCTAGGCTCTAAAGACGTGAAGAACCATAGAAAACATTATAAAGCATTCAAAATCATAATAAACATAGCTTAGTACCAAAGAACTTCATGTGGAAGAAAACCAAGATAAAACCAAGATATCATTCAACCAAGATAAAACTTGATTTCCAACCATAAAACCCTAGCTTAATCTCATATATAAGTAAGCTTACCGTTTCACATATATGTATACATCGATTACCCACATTCAATTGGAAGAAAACCAAGCAAAAGGATCCTTTGCAGCTTTCTTAGAATCCTTCCTCTTTTCTTCTTGTTGCATCAAAACTAGGTAGATGATGATACATATTGATAATCAACTTCAAGTAAAGTTTTGGGAGGTTTTTGAATGCCTTACGAGTATTTTTATGGAAGAAAATCAAGTTGTAATGATAGTTATCCACCCAAAAGGCAAGAAAAGGCTAGAAATAGTCATTTTGCCGACATAGCCCATATGGCCGAGGCTGAAATATATATATACACTTTTTTTTTACAAACTTCATTCACAATGTACATTCATATTATTCACGAAACATATATCTAAATCACATACGAAATTTAAATGGGGTGTTACGATAGGTGTGTACTATGTTGTATGCGTGCCTTTGTTCTCCGAATTTTCTGATCTAGGGATGGCAACGGGTCGGTTCGAGGACGGTTCGGACCGAACCACGAACCGAACCGGCGGTTTTTAACCGTAACCATAACCGAACCGAACCGTTGGTGTTTCGGTTCGGTTCGGTTCGGTTTGGTTTTCGGTTCGGTTCGGACCCGAACCGTTTTCGAACCGTTTTTTTTTATAAAAATTCTATATAATTAAACCAAGTGCATGGAGGAGGGTTCGAACTCAAGCTTCTCAATTGCAAGACACCGCCACTAACCAACTTGACTTACTATCAACTTGTGAATATAATTGCACGATTTAGTAATTATTATGACCTTACACCTATAGCTTCGTCCATGTTAGCGGGTAAACGGTTCGGTTCGGTTTTTTTTTCCCCGAACCATAACCAATCCGCCCCGGTTCGGGTCAAGAAAATAGCAAATCATATTTGCCCCATCGACCCATCGGTTCGGTTTTTTCCGCCCCGTTCGGTTCGGGTAACCACGGTTTTCGGTTTTCACAGTTTTTTTTGCCATCCCTATTCTGATCCCCCTTAACCTGTATTTAATCATGTGTGAACTAGTTACCTTGCCACAAAAAACTTTCCTTCACACACAACTTCCTACAATAGAATAGAATTTTAATTAGTATAGAAAAGGAAAAAATAAGGGAAGAAAATAATATTATAACGTAATTAAAAAGTCCAACTTACTGTCTAACACTTATTTACTTATCAACTTAATTAATTAAGATTCACAACATAATAAGGTAAGTAGGTAATTGATGGGCAATACTGATTAGGTGCGCCCGGGCGATTTATAATATGGAGCCAGCATTTATGTGTCTATTAGTAAGTCGTGCCGCCTATTCAGCAAAAAAAAAAAAAAAAAAAAAAAGAAAAAATGGAGATGCCCGGTGCCAAAATTTTTTTTTTTTTAAAAAAAAACCTCAGGGACCTGTCTTTCAATTTATGGATAAAGCTCTTTCTCATCTACCTCTTTCTCACAATTGTGCCTTTACCTTATACAATAGAGAATGAGATTTGATAGAAAAACACACTAACATAAAGCTATATTGTTATACAAAAATTGTGCCTTCGAACAAATTGAAGCTACACTTTCTTAATAATTGTACTGTCTTATACAAAAATTGTGCCTTCGGACAAATTGAAGCTATACTTTCTTAACAATTGTAATAACCATGCTCCATAAGAATTGAACCTATACTTCCCATTGCCATTTCCAAAAGTTGTGACTATCTGTTTCTTGATTATGAAACATATATTTCCATGAATATGAAAAAAAAGCTGTTCATCGCCATTCCATAAATATGAAGATTACCATCGGAATCCATGTTCTCACACGTTGCCTGACTCGACTGCCCGAGCATCACAACGGCCAAGAAAAATGGAGCACCTGGTAGCAGCGGCAATGGGGTTACGGTAGCGCGTATCCGGTACTCTCGAGCTTAATGACTAGTGGTGGTTCGAAGTTGGGGAATCAGATTTGGGGGTCTGTAAATGTGGAACACGATTAGGGTTGAAGAGGGGTAGCTTTATCCAGAAATTGCATGACAGGTCTCTGAGTTTTTTTTTTCTTTTTTTGTTTTAAAATTTGGCACCTGGCATTTCCCTTGTTTTGCTGAACACGCGGCACGGCTTACTGACAGACACGTGGACGCTGGCTCCATATTATAAATCACTTGGGCGCACCTGATCAATATTGAAGTAATAGGAGTACACATAAAATCAATTAAGAGCTTGTTCTATCCGGTATAATTTTTATCCGCGCGTAATTCTGTATAACCACACACACATCTCCCAATATAATATTAACTACACATTTTACACAGAATACTGTGATTGTCAAGGTTTGGGGACCTCCAAGAGTCAATTTTTGACTCAAAGTCAACACAATTATTATCCCTCATGATTTAATACAAGCTGACACACATTAAAATTTACATGGGACAACATTGGTTGATAAAAAGAACAAATTAACCTAATTATAAATTAGATTAAATATACATGCATGCAAATCAATTAAATTCACAATTACATAACTACATGCATGGGAAAAATAGAAACGACAAAAATAACTTATTAAAAAATAAGTTAACAATCTCCCCCTTTGGATTTTCGATTTTTCCAAAACCAAGTCATAAAAAAATATAGCATTAAAGATCATAGACACAAAGTTTTCTCCCCCTAAGTGTGTTATCCTCCCCCTCAAATTAAGCACAATAAATAATAAATCAAAAGAAAAATAACACATAAGCAAATCAACAAATTAACACCAAATTTCAAATATGAGATTTGCTTACCACTCTCCTGAAAGCGGACGAGAAGAGATGACATACCTACTACCTACTACTCCCCCTTTTTGGTAAAGTAGGGAAGTCAATTACTATCTCCTTCAAAATTCAGTTAGTTGGTTAAAAAAAATACCACTATTGGGCTCCACAGCTAACTTATTTGATCTTCAAAGTTTACCACTTATGCCCATTGTATACTGCCACTTTTCATATTAAAGTAATAAAATCGAAAAATCATGAACATTGGGGCTAGATGCACCTATTGCACCTTCGAGTATAAGACGACGCAGATACATCTGGGTGTCATCGGCTTCCCTTGAGTTAGATGCATCTGGGTAGTGTATAGTCCACCGCAACTAGGATTTAAGTTGGTTACAGTGAGAGTGTGATTCGAACAACCATGCATCAGTCAATCACGTACTATCAAATACCTTATGATTGCCCGAACTTATTGGCTTTCACTGTAGTGCACAAGCAAATCGATCTTAATCTGTGAAATTGCAATTTTTCGGGTCTAGCTTGCCTATCTTTTTCTATGAGATGACATTGTCTTTTAGAAGTGAAAGTGGCTACATACAATCCCCATAAGCTATCTTTTCAATTCTCCCCCTTTCTTTTTCAATTTTCACAAATTTCCACATTTTTCTTCAATTTTTTTCTTTCGCAAAGGGGTATGAGTTTGGCTTGAATTGACAGCTTTGTGTTCCACTTGTCATGCCATTGGACAATCAATTGCGTACAATGCTAAAAGAAAGATATAAATCGTAGGTTTGCATTTAGAATATAGAACCTCAATCACAAGCGATAACCTTATAGCATTGACATTAGTGATTTATTCTTCCGGATTGTCCGACTAAGTGCATCAATTTGATTAGGAGGTCATGTTGACTAAAAACATCCAGATGTATCATTCTCTCCGTTAGCTTTAAACACTTAGATGATCTACAGTTAGATTGACTCACAAACATAGAATAAAATATATTTGACCTATATGCATGCAGAAAATGCGAAAAACAAATGCAATAAAAAAATGCATGACAATGCTTTTTTTTTGTATGATATGCATGATCCTATCCGGGTGGGAGTGAGACTCCGATTGTTTTCGAAGGTTTTCAATTTTGACAGCATAGAAGACCTAGTAAACAAATCTACAAGTTGCATATCAATCTGTGTGTGCTCCACAGTGACAATCCTTTGTTCCACGAATTTTCGAAAGAGGTTGTCTATGAAATCAATGTGCTTCATTCTAGAGCGCTTGGCATGGTTCTTTGACATGTTGACGACACTTGATTGGTGATCTTTGTCATTGTCATCAGATCCATCTTGCTTAACCTGGTCAGTGTTTTCAGATTCATCTGGCTTAACCTATAAGGTAATGAAGAAGGCCAGGTCACTTGTCACTCCAATTTAGTATAATTTAAACAGGTAAGCTGTAGGAGATCTAGGCAACACACTCAAACATGAATCCACAGTTTAGATAATCGGATCTCACTTTCTAGAAATGAACCTTCTCTGATACCGAGTAGAAATTTTGAGGTTGTCTAATTACAGATTACTCAGAAGTATCTGGACAACGTTCATTAGATAGTCAGGTTTTGTTTAAAATAGGTAGGATGTATCTGAATAGAGGTATCAAGATGGACGAGCCGGTCGGACCCGATTGGTTGGTGGTAGCTGTTGAAACTATCGGCTGCCACCAGCGTGCAAGTGGCCAGTGGCAACGGCCACCAACCGATCTGGTAGTTACCAATAGATTTGGTGGTGACCGCCAGATCTATTGGCGGTGGCACCATCACCACCACCACCGATGGTGGTGGTGGTTTTGGGGTTGGAGGTGGGTAAGTGGGTGGGGTGGGTGGGATTTAGGGTTTTTTAGTTTTTTATTTGATTTAATTAATTCTTTGTATTCGGTATATTTTTTTATGTGGATATATTCTTAATAAAATTTTATTTGGGTACAACAATTCATTGATAACGGTTTTTTAAAATCAAAATGCTCGCGTAAGTATTTTATTTTATTTTTTATATTTTTATTTTTATAATAGTACACATCTACTAAAATTTTACGGAGATACAATGATTATATTTATTGTTAACAATTGATTAAAATCAAAATATGTGCGTATCTAATGCGAAAGAAAATATAAACAAATTCTCTTACGTTGAAGATTTTTGGTAAAATTATCTAATTAGTGCCAAATTAATTCGATAAAATTAATTATGGACCAAATCCACACCTGCAAAACAGATAAAATATAAAATTATATAATTTAATTAAAAGTTGGACTAACGTAATAAAATTTAAAACTTTAAGACCTGATTTTAATAACCCACAAAGGTTAGTACCATTTGTGTAATTTTTTCTAATATTTCTAACCAAAATATCCCTGCACAAAAGGACAAAATAGCAAAATTGATGGAAAAAATGTGCGCTAATGGTCTAAAGGTAGCGCAAATGATAAAAAAAAACTTTGGTGCTCAAATGGTCCATTAAAAAAACTTTGGTGCACGAATAGTCCAAATGGATCATTTGCGCTACCTTTAATTATTTTGGGCTAAATCTGTATCATGACTAATTTTTTTGGACCATCTGCACCAAAATCTCATATATTAAATAATTGAATAAGTGGTTGTAAATGATGAGAGAGAAAAATTGATAAAATTTGTAATGAAACGAACAAGGCCTTAGTTGTAAAATGCAAGATTTACTCTAACTATTATAATGTGATTGTTAAGAGGGTAAATTGATTTATTCTTAAATCAACTTAATTGCAATCCATTCTACTTGAACATAGTTAAAAAGATAAAAAGGGCAAAAGCTTGAGAGAGAGAGAGAGAGAGAGAGAGAGAGAGAGAGAGAGATAAGGCCTTCAAGATGGCCTTGAACATAGGCGGAGGGAAGGGGGATCCTTGGTGGGCATGTGACCCCCAAGTATTTGTTGGGGGAGGGGGGTTTAATATATATATATATATATACACACACATATCAGTTTTCAAATAAATATTTTATTATTTGGTAATGATAAATGACGATATAAGAGAGTTTATTTAGTCTATTTAGTGATAATTGAGATTTTACTCATTTTGCTAATTTAATCTATTTGCTTACTCTAAATCTAAATATCTCTATAAATCTACGATTTCACTTTGAATTTTGAAACTTACATGTTAACTTTCTTTTTGTCTTGAACTATAATATGTTTGGTAAACATTTTTAAGAAAATGAGTGTCAAATAAGCTCTTCATGTATATACTATTCGTTCAAAACCATTAATATTATTATACTTTATATATCACACAACACTACTCATTATTATCCAAAAGTCTGGTGGTTTCCTCCTACCGTTTAAATTAAAAATTAACCCATATAGACATTAAATTTCCTATTTTTTAGTAATATTTTCTAATAGCCAGCCCCTCTAGCAAAAATTTTGCCTGCGGGAGCTGATATTCATACCTCCTCAACTCTTAACTTCTGGCTCCACCCCTAGCCATGAATGAAGAGTCGATGAGAACCTATTCTTTTATACAATGTCATTATACTAGTATACCGCTTCTAAGCGGTGGTTCCAGCCAAAAGATTTGATGCCAAATTTTAAGAGGAGATGCAAGAGATTGGAGAGGAGAAAGTGATGAAGGTGAAGATGGAGGAAGGGATGTATACGTTCTTTTTCTATTCTTGTAGGGGAGAAAACCTCCTACAAGAATGCATACTCTTGTAGGGGAGAAAACCTCGGTTTTCTCCTCGGTTGGTGATTAATCAAACTAAATTATTCCAATATATAATATTGTCATTTTATTAATTGCATGTGACTTACAAATGCATATTGATAAGCCTTAATAAATCCTTTTTAAACATTTAAATTAATATTTTATGTTTTTTTAGTTTTTAAATTGGGTTAGTGTCACATTTAATCAACTAAACTACGCATGATTAATCATGTTTGAAAAAAAAATTTGTTTCGCGATTTAAATATTTGAACAAATTTGGCGAAAATTGAGATTAATATTTTACTTAAAAATCTGAAATAGTCAAAAGTTTCATTTAACCTACATGTACGAGTTATACTTTTTGCTAAAACCTCCAAAAAAATCACTTATTTGTGTTTAGAAATGCACCGTGAAAGAAGCCATATATCTATAATTTTATTAATTTAATATAGTTTAATCAGTTTTAATTTCTTCTAACAATCTCGATTTATTTCGATTACTTTCAAAAAGAATATTAATACATTCGAATGTTTTTAATTTTTATTCAACTTTTACATAAGGCCTTATTCTTTTGGTCAGAAAGTTATATACACATAATTCTGGATAACCACACACATTTTAACTACACACATATTTTTCAATACAATATTAACCATACATTTCACACAGAATTGGGTGCATATCAACTTTATCACCAATCAAACATACCCACAATATGTGAAAGCATGTAGTGGAAATGTTCAAGTGCTCTTGGGAGCGCTGTAATTATGACGCTTTCGAGGTGTTTTTCGGCCATATACAACCACCTTTGAGATCAGATCTTGATTCAGCACGGCAAGGGGGAGTTCCAGTAATTCGAAAAATTTTTCGGCGACACCGTGGCGGTAGTCAAAGTTTTTTGCCATAATTTGGGCCAAATCATGGCAAAAAAATTGACTAGCCTCCATCGATGGCCACGGTGTGGTCGGAAAATTTTTCAAATTACTAGAGCTCCCGCTCACTATGCTGAATCCAGATCTGATTTCGGATTTCAAAATGGAGATCATATGTGGCTGAAAAATATGTCGAAAATGCCATAAATACAGCACTCCCGGGAGCACTTGATTGGGCCTGGGGCATGTAGTTACTATTATAATGATAAGTCACTACAGGAAAATTTACTTTCAACGATTAATTTGTCATGAAATCTTTTCCAACTGCCCTTCTACAACTAAATAATCCAAACAAACTTTTCAGAACCAAATATTTAGTAGTTAAAATTAAAATTTCTTGTAGCGACTGTTTTAGAGATTTTCTTATTTGGACAAATCATAGAGGTCACAAAGCTGGAACAAATATTCTCTCCATTACATCATCTTCACTCACTTACCCCCGGGTTCGAATCCTTAGCCCCGCCCCGTAGTTGTAGTTAACACTTCAAAAAAAAAAAAAAAAAAAAAAATTTATCTTCACTCACTTTGTATAGACCGTTATAAGAGCCATGAAATTTGCACAAAAACTCTTATCCAAACTCACTCATCACTCGATTTGTAATCATTGGCTTAAATTTGTTTTTTTCATACATCGTGCCCAGGTAATGAAAATCACAATAGATTGTTATATATACATTTCCAGATATTGACATATTACAATTGCGTATATATCTAGCAGATATGTCTTCGTTTAATTGGCCGCCTCTCCCTCCACTCCCGGATTTTCCGTCACCCCCACCTCCACCTCCACCCTCCAAAGAATATGACGGAGCAAGCATTGCCGGTGAGCTCCAAAAACTATAGAAGGTGTTTTGTTAACTTTGATTAGTCATCATCATTAGCCCATTCAAGTCCTGTCATGTACTCTCATGTCTAAGTCGAGCATAACATAGTTGTACACAACACACAAGTCACAGCCCATTTTTTGTTTTGCACCGATTATTGTGAGCTTAATCATATTTGAAGCAATTGGGGTCGTCTCTTGCTACTGCACGAAGAAAGCTAGGAAGGCAATATTCTCAGAGCTAAGAGCAGCAGTTGCACCTCAAGTACAACCTCCATTAAATGTAATCAAAGTTTGGGATGTCGATGCCCCAACTATGGAGAAATTTCTCAGCGACTTAGCGCAGGAGAAGCTGGTGAGGTTCACAGTTCGACTTAGCGCAGGAGAAGCTGGTGAGGTTCACAGTTCAACAACCTTATTCGTTTACAACTAATTATACTACGATGTTGGGTTTTGGAGGCTTTGGTAAAGTCTACAAGGGGAAGTTCCCCAATGGAGATAAGATTGCCGTAAAAGTTCTCAACCGAAGCGCCGATAGCTAGCAGCGCTGAGCAGCAGTTTATGGTCGAGGTTGGAATGATAGGGAAGACTCATCACATAAATCTAGTGTGACTTTACGGTTTTTGTTACGACCCGTATATGAGTGCTCTTGTGTATGAATACATGGAGAATGGGTCTTTGGACAAGTACTTGTTTGATGATCAAAACAAATTAAAGAGATTGAATGGAAAAGGTTACACGAAATTGCGGTGGGAACGGCTAAGGGACTTGCGTACTTGCATGAGGAATGCCAACAAAGGATAATTCACTACGATATAAAACCGGGGAACGTACTACTCGACTCAAACTTTTCTCCAAAAGTCGCTGATTTCGGGCTAGCAAAGCTTTGTAATAGAGATGCTACGCACATTACATTCACAGGATATAGGGGTACGCCAGGGTATGTAGCCCCAGAATTCATTCTAAAGAATTTCCCTATAACTTATAAGTGCGACGTTTATAGCTTTGGCATTTTTCTATTCGAAATAGTTGGGAGACGGAAAAATACGAAAGTAGGTAGTACAGATAGTCTTGATTGGTTTCCCAAAAAAGTTTGGGAGGAGTATGAAAAAGGTGAGCTCACGGCACTAACGGAGGCTTATGGAATTGAGGAAAAAGATCGAGCCATGGCCAAGAAAATGTCTATTGTAGCCTTGTGGTGTGTTCAAGATTCACCCGATGCTAGGCAGCCTATGAGTGTTGTAGTGAAAATGTTGGAAGGAGGGGTCGATATTATGCCACCGCCTAAACCATTCCATTACTTGTTCTCTGTCCGAGTTGCCGTGATGAGGCCACCGAGTGGTACCGGAGTGATTCGACATATTCAACAAATGCAACGAATTCCTTTTGGTATAAGGAAACAGCGACTCCGATAATGCAAAAGTACGGGATACAAATGGCAGATAAGTGAACAAGATGAATTCAGATTTGTTGTTCCCTCCCGTGTCCCCTTAGCTGTGACATCTAATGAGAATGGTACTGCACATATATAATAGAGTGCAATGCCGAAACAAGAAGATTACAAGGAAGAAATAAAGGGATTTTTGGAAAACCTATCATAGTAAATGACGAAAAATCGAGTTTCAACTATCTTAGTTACAAGACTCAAAAGTCCGACATAATTTGCTCAATTTATGGTTGTCTATCATAGATTAAGAGCATATTAATCTAGCTACGTGGTGATATTCATTTCTAACAGATTGGCATATTCATCTCTATAATTGATCTCAATTGATTATTATTGTTATTCAAATAATTATTTTTCTTTACAATTACTTTTAACCACTCATTCCACTAATTCGATAATTTTTTTATATTTTTTATTTTTACTTGTGGATCACACATTAAAAAATAATCCATTTATTTTTGGCCTAGTAGTAACGTGTCCCCTTACCGGTTTATCCAGAGTTTCGGGACACCACACCTCACCCCGATGATCCCCAATTTGTATTTTAAAAAAATCCATTTATAATTTCTATCAGACTTACCTAGAGGGTCATTTACATCCATAAATCTAAAGAATTCTTCTTCTACTCTTTTTCTTCGTCAAATTACACACGAATCTTCATGTATTCATGTGAGAGTAGGTAGTTTTGTATGAAGATTGTGTCATTGGCTTCTTTCTATGAACAATAATTGATAAATTTATCTTATTGCAATTGCATTGTGTGATTTAATTAATTAATTTATTGCAATCCATGAGGATTGGGGATGACATTTGTTCTTGGGTCACAAAGAGTCCTTTAAATATAAGTTCCACATAAGGTCTTGATAAAACACTCAAATAGAGATCATGCTTTGATTAAATGCCTAGAAAATCTCCATATGTGAAACTAAATTAGCTCTATTAAGTTGAGATTCTCGAGAAAACGTGATTAGGTGGACACAACTTTTCAAATAAAAAACACTTTCAGTTCAATATTGACAAAAGATGAAAATTGTAATTCAAGAAATTGTTAAAATTCCTTCTCCGCATATTAAAGTTAGTAAAACATTGATAGATATTTATACCGAAAGGAATCAACATAACATAGTCTTAAAGCAAGACTCGGTGTGTAGTAAACTTTTAATTAAAAATGTGAAATTGAATATGAAATGATATTCTGCTAATTAATTTTTGTCCATATAAATAGTTATCCACTACTTCACTACTTATTTCTTTTTATTTGTACAATTTATAAAAACGTTTCGAACGCTGTAATTATATATATTATGTTGTGGATGTATTACAATATAGTCGTTTGCTTGTATTTATTGAAATATATCAATTAGTTATATCAAATTAATTAGTGATACTATATATTCCACATGGTGGAAAAGTTCAAATATTGAGCAACGGCTTATCTGAAGCCTTGGAACTTTGAGAGTTCAATAGCTTGAAACACACATATGACATATGGAACATGTTATCTATTTAAACATGCAAGATTGGAGGAGTTTGCTTGAAGCATATATTTAAAATATAAAAATTCTTAAATCAATTTCCAAATGTATATAGTATGGACGGGGTATTAATAAGCATTGCTAAAGTTCAAGTAGTTCAGTGCATGTAGGTAGGTTTTTCGTATCTTTGGGATCCTTTAAGGATTCAATTCACCTATCCTATATATAGTCCCATTCTTTTCTCTTTTGCTAAAGCTTATATCCCATCAATTTTCTTGACAAGTTTCTCTCTCTCTCTCTCTCTCTCTCTCTATCTTATTTTAAAAGAGAGAGAAGTATTTTTGCATATTCACACAACAAGGATGTACTCTTTTTTTTCTTCGCTAGATTTTTTTCTTTTTACTAAATAATAATATTATTTATCATCATTGTTTAAATAAGATGCTGTAAAATTTAATTAAGACTTTTGATTGCTCTATCACTATGTTGATCGAATACCTTCATTTAAGACAAATGTATATCATTCAATTATTATTTTCAACGTGTGGCAAGGCTTAATTACTGTGTCTACATGATGCATGTCACATTTGTTAGAGAACATAGTGTTTTAACCTTATTATTATGATTAGACATTCACAAAAAAAAAAAAAAGAAAAGAAAAGAAAAGAAAAACCTTATTATGATTAGAGTTTGATATGGCTATGATTACAATATTCCTACCATAATAATGCTATTATTTTGGAGATTTCTAGGCTTATTAATCGCAATAATTACGTTTTGCTATTTTGTAATCCGTGAATAATGCGAATATTTTGTTTTACACGTATGTGATCAATGTGTTGCAGAATCTTCACTGTCTTTGCACGAGGAGCACGCGACATCACCCACGTAGCCGCTTGTGTGACTAGGTTCCTCTAGTCAACTTTTCGAGTCTTACTCTTCTAGGCGTAGGACCCAACTTCGTTCCTGTCACAGGGGACTCCGACTCCTACATCAATAAAATTGAACATCTATATTTTCTTCATTCATGTTTTATATTAACTTCAACATGATGTACTTATTATTAAACATAATAAGTACGTACATATGCGTACATATGCAGACATTACATCACTTTCGTATTTGATAATCCATCCAATAGCATGCAAACAAATTATTAGTAATCACCGATTTTATTGCCAAGCGTCTTATTTTCCTTTGTTAAATTGTTGCAAACGCTGAAGATGAGGTTAGAATATTCTACAAGGGCAAGATGATTACGAGGCTGTCTTGCATTTACCGATATAGAAAAATATTTACCCCAGTTTCAATTTTTCACTTTTCTTGAGAAGGTACGTAGCAAACAAGGGCGGATCCAAGATTTTTAGTCGGGGGCTGTTATACAGAAAAAAATTTAATCTGACAAAAATTATGTATAAAATTTTTTTCCTATATAAACTTTGTGGTTTTTTTTTTGGGTCAAGGGGCTACAACGCGTGTGAGTCCCCCCAGATCCGCCTATGGTGGCAAATTTAAAATTATCGTAAATTTATTAGTACAGGTAGAAGTAATTACTTTGGATTTATCTAGTACAAGAAAATTAAATCTTAATTTTATTTTCTCGAATTTACTCATATATTAAATAATAGTAATGGATTTTTAATGATAAGAATGTATATTAAATGAAGGCACAATAGAAAAATGAATGAAGAAATTAAATACTCACAAATAGAAAATATGGTCTGTGTTTTGGACAGGACAAAAAAGGAAAATTGACTTATTTTTAGGGGGGTGGTTGGGGAAAAAAATTGCATTACATTGTCATTTGACCAAGAGAGAGCTTGTGGAGTACTCCTTCAATCCTGATTACAATATAGGTTTATTTAATTTTTCAAACTGATTACAAATATCATTGAAAAGCAAATTATGTATATTTTCCGTGTTTATTGTGATTCAAGGCATGTTTGGGTGCAACATGACATGACGCATCACAAAATTCACGACTTTGGGAGGGCATCTCTCTCGATAATCCTGTTCTGGTTCGAGCGCTGGAACCTTTTTATGGGTCTAATACTGGTAATCCACATGTGATTTATACGTGATTTCATATGAAAATACGGTAAATCACATATGGTTTATCGGCGCTAGAACCATACCAAAGTTCAAGTACTTGAACTAGATTATTTCCATCTCTCTCAATTTGGAACCCACATGGCAATTGGGATGGAGTAAATTTACAGGGAAAAATAAATGACAAAGAGAGTGTACGATACTGCTAAGAGTAACGCTATTTGAAAAAGGTGATATTTATAATGTGCGAAAATCAAGTAGAATGACTTCTCATAAAACAAAGGGTAAAATTAATAATTTTAGCATGTGTTTGCCTCATCTTTTTTTTACTTAAAAATCATCTCCTACTAAAAATCAAAATCAAACATCAATATTAACCATAAATTTCATATCATCACTCATTATTATCCACACATTTAGTGGTTAACACGTGCGTGGTACCGATTTTTATGCACTTTTTATAGTAGCATTTTTCGAAAAGGAATGCATAATTGACAAAATGGCCCACCTAGTGTTTACCTGCTGGCCTCTTCAGTTCGATATGTAATGGCGGGTCCACGCGTTCTCATAAGTCATAAATGAAAACACGGCATAGTGCTGGCCGGGTCAACGTGATTATGAAATAGGAAGGGGGTTTGAAATGTTTGTTTTCTAAAAATTATTTTAAAACAATTCACCAAAAAAAAAAAGGGAAAGAAAAGAAAATTATTTTGAAGAAGGAATATAGCAGTTGAGGTCTCCAAATTTTGAGGCATGTTATACTTTAGTCCTCAATATTTAAATGGAGCAATACAACTTTCTTAGTAGAACATATAATCTAATATTCTCTCTCTCTCTTTTTCGGAATCGATCTTACCATTTCTTACCTTCTCTCCCACCATCACGTGAGAAGACCTTGTCGAATAATTTGACCCCTCACATAGAAGTTTTCCTAATCTATTGGCACCAAAATATTGCAAACAAGGTTAGTGATTAAAGTGTAGTGCATATATAGGTTGGGGACCTTCATTGTTATTTTTCCTTTATGACATGTACGTATTCCAGAAAGTTTGTTATTTGGAGAAATGGTAAAAGTTAAAGAATGGATCAAATATTCTCTCTTTCGTGTAAAATTAATTAGTAATCTTTAATCTTAATCCTACGTATTAAAAGTTGGGTTCAGCTACACCAAGTGCACCGCATCAATCCTCTTCTCTCCCTCTCGCTCTACTGTTATAAGAGCCATGAAATGTGCACAAATTCTTAGCCAAACTCACTCATCACTAAATTTCTAACCATTGGATTAGAGTTCTTCATTTTCAAACATCCTTCGAACTTCTAAGGTAATGAAGAATATTACAATATATTGCTATTAATTACATTCGCAAAATATTGACACATTACAGCTCTGTATATATCTCGCAGTTATGTCTTCGTACGATACGTCTCAAGGCTCGCAAATATCCAGCGGAACAAGAGCTGCAGGTGAGGTCCAAAAACTATATACAAAAACATTACAACGCGGACGTTTTGTTAATTAACGTTGATTAGATTTTTCATTTTGCAGCTATTATTGTGAGCTTAATCATATTTGTAGTAATTGGGGTCATCTCATGTTACTGTGCTAAGAAGGCAAGGAGGGCAATAGTCTCAGAGCTAAGATCAGCAGTTGCCCCTCAAATAGCACAACCACCATTAAATGTAATCCAAGTTTGGGAGGTTGATGCCCCAACTATGGAGAGATTTCTCCGAGACTTAGCGCAGGAGAAGCCGGTGAGGTTCACGGCTCAACAACTCTGTTCTTTCACGAGCAATTATACTACGATGTTGGGTTGCGGAGGCTTCGGTAAAGTCTACCAGGGACAGTTTCCAAATGGAGATAAGATTGCCGTGAAAGTTCTCAACCGGAGCGCTGATAGTAGCGCCGAACAGCAGTTTATGGCCGAGGTTGGAACGATAGGGAAGACTCATCACATAAATCTAGTGAGACTCTACGGTTTTTGTTATGACCCGTATATGAGTGCTCTTGTGTATGAGTATATGGAGAATGGATCATTAGACAAGTACTTGTTTAGTGAAGACAGAGAGATTGAATGGGAAAGACTACACGAAATAGCGATTGGAACGGCTAAGGGACTTGCGTACTTGCACGAAGAATGCCAACAAAGGATAATTCACTATGATATAAAGCCAGGTAATGTCCTACTCGACTCGAACTTTTCTCCAAAAGTGGCTGATTTCGGGTTAGCAAAGCTTTGTAGTCGAGATGCTACACACATTACGGTCACGGGATATAGGGGCACCCCGGGGTATGTAGCCCCAGAGTTTATGCTAAAGAATTTTTCTATAACTTATAAGTGTGACGTTTATAGTTTTGGCATTTTACTATTCGAAATAGTGGGAAGAAGAAAAAGTACGAAAGTGGGTAGTACAGATAGTCTTGATTGGTTTCCCAAAAAGGTTTGGGAGGAGTACGAGAAAGGCAAGCTCACGGCACTAACGGAGGCTTATGGAATTGAGGAAAAAGATCGAGCCTCGGCCGAGAAAATGTCTATGGTGGCCTTGTGGTGCGTTCAAGATTCGCCAGATGCTAGGCCGCCTATGAGTGCTGTAGTGAAAATGTTGGAAGGAGGGGTTGAAATTATGCCACCCCCTAAACCATTTCATTACTTGTTTTCTGTTGGGGTTGACGTGATGAGGCCACCGAGTGATAGCGGGAGTGATTCAACATATTCGACAAATTCCTTTTGGTATAAGGAATCCGCAACTCCGATAATGCATAAGTACGGGATACAAATAGCGAGTGCGTGAGTGAGATGTCGAAGATTGGTTTGCGAGAAGTGTTTTATGTTGGTTGCAAAGAAAATTTGGTACCTTTTTCGCCGAAACAAGGAGGTCACAAGGAAGAAATAAAGGGATTTTGGATATTCTATCATAGTATGTACATATTTTGTTGTTAAGCGTAAAGAACATTAGCTTGACAACCTTAAGCTTCTTACAAGAATATTGCATTATTACATCACCTAGCGCCACCCCGTTATACATGAGTACAATGGAATAAAAATATTTGTTTTCTCTGTTATACTCATTTCTAGATCATCTCCAATGCATAATGCACAAATGTGACTCTTAGATGTTTTAAATTATAAATGAGATAAATGGGGATAATATGATTATTTTCTTGTTACATTTGATAGAGATTTTGGAAAATCATGTCAAACGTTTTATTGAACAGTAAAGAAAAGTTAGATTCGCCAAAAAACAAAAAATTACTAAATCAAATTAGTCAAATGAATAATTAAAAATCACAAAAACTTTTCGGTCGGCATTTGTATATAAATTTTAATATATTTTTATGAATATGAAGAGTGAGAATAAATACAGTTGGATGATCTAAATTTAATAATATAGGTGATACCAAGCTTCTCTTGTCAGCGTTGGAAAGAAAAGAAAATCCCAGCCACTGAGAAAATTCCATCCCCTCACACCGCACACCCAAAAATTTGGCGGGCAATGTCTTGGCTGGAACTTTGCTGAAACAATTGTATTTGCGAAGAGAACAAGCTCGGTATAGGTGGACCCTACAAAATATATGAATATAATTTACTTAATTAAATTTGAATTTTAAAAATAAAAAAATTATACATTATATAAGGTCCGCTTGGAAAGAGATTTAAAGTGTTTTAATGTAAAAGAGAAGAGAATGAATGGAGTTGAGTAGTTGAGATTTGTGGATATGATGAGATATGTGGATGTGATTGATTTGGAGAAAAATAATGTAGAAAAAAATTGAAAAAAGTGAGAAAAATTGAAAAAGTGGTCAATCTAACGGGTGATTAGGAGTGTTTTCTAGTAATTATTTTTAATGTAAAGGAGGAGAGAAAATAAGTGGAATTTAATGGTGGAGATTTGTGAATGTGACGTGATGTGTGAATGTGATTAATTTAGAGTAAAGAAAGAATATAAAAAAAAGTGGAAAAATTAGATCCAAATCATGCTTATAATAAGTATACAAACAGACTCTCAAACTCACAAAAACATGGCGGCAAGACCAAGATTAATGTTTCTTTATTGCATTTCAGTCTCCCGCAAGCTTTCTGCTCAAAAATTCAAATCCCCCGCTCTTATTTCCTCATTCAAATGCCATCTTCTTCCCCTATTTAAACTCCTCAATTTGCCCCAAAGTCTCCCCAAATTCTTCCGATCGAAACCCTAAAACCCTCTTTTCCGAACCATAATTATACACCAAAAAATGCCTTCAATCCTTGAAGAGCCAATCCTGGTTCCAAACCCGGATCGATTCTACATGTTTTACAAGAAAGCAGAGGCCTCGTTTTGGACAGCATAAGAGGTCGATCTGTCACAAGACACACAGCACTGGGAGAGATTGACTAATGACGAGAAGCATTTCATCAAACACGTTCTCGCCTTCTTCGCTGCCTCAGACGGCATCGTTTTGGAGAACCTCGCCGGAAGGTTCATGAAGGAGGTACAGATCTCAGAGGCACGCGCATTTTACGGTTTCCAGATTGCAATTGAGAATATCCATTCAGAGATGTACAGTCTTCTCCTCGAATCTTACATCAAGGATTCAGAAGAGAAGAATCGGTTGTTCCACGCAATCGAGATCGTTCCTTGTGTGGAGAAGAAAGCCAAGTGGGCCCTATGCTGGATCGACGGCTCAGAATCTTTCGCCGAGCGTATTCTCGCCTTTGCTTGCATCGAAGGGATCTTCTTCTCGGGGAGTTTCTGTGCGATATTTTGGCTTAAAAAGCATGGATTAATGCCTGGATTGACTTTCTCGAACGAGTTAATCTCACGAGATGAAGCATTACACTGTGATTTTGCCTGTTTGCTTTACAGTCTTTTGAAGATGAAATTGAGTGAAGAACGAGTGAAGGGAATTGTTGATGATGCTGTGAAGATCGAGAGGGAATTTGTTTGCGATGCTCTTCCCTGTGCTCTGGTTGGGATGAACTGTGATTTGATGAGTCAGTATATTGAATTTGTTGCAGATCGATTGCTTACTTCACTTGGTTACAGCAAATTATACAATGTGCAAAATCCATTTGATTGGATGGAATTGATCAGTTTGCAGGGGAAGACGAATTTCTTTGAAAAGACGGTTGGTGAATACCAGAAGGCATCTGTAATGTCGAGTTTGAACGCAAATGGCAATTCTCATGTCTTCAAGATTGATGAAGATTTCTGATTTTTAAGCTTTTATTACATAGATTTGTATAATTTGCATAAGTTTGGAATCCATACATATGCAGGGCATCTGAGGCTTAAACGTGACATCTTACTAATCTTCTTTCTGTGTAGATAGTCAAAGTAATTTCTCTCATTTTGGTTTGCAATGTTCATCTTCTTCTCTCTCTTTTACATGTAAGACATAATATTTATTGTTCAACACTGAAACAATATTGTTAAACAGAAAGCTTTTTTACGAATGCGTAGAATCACTCCCAGTACTACTATTTGGTGGCTTCAAAGCATTTATCCAACAGAGAACAAATACTTGAATGGTTTAGGCGGTGGAATAATTTTGACCCCTCCTTCCAACATTTTCACCACAGTACTCATAGATGGCCTGGTGTTTGGTGAATCTTGAAGGCACCACAGGGCTGCCATAGACATTCTCTCGGCTTTGTCTCGGTCTTTTTCATCAATTCCACAAGCTTCTATTAGGGCCACGAGCTCGCCTTTCTCATACTCATCCCAAACCATTTTTGGGAACCAATCAAGATTATTAGTATTATCCACATCCGTGTTTGTCCTTCTTCCAACTATTTCGAGTAGTAAAATGCCAAAGCTGTAGACGTCGCATTTATATGTTACACGGAAATTCCTTAGTAGGCATTCTGGCGCAATGTAGCCTGGAGTGCCCCTATATCGAGTGAGCGTGATATGCATGTCATCTCTATTACAAAGCTTTGATAGGCCTATATCGGCGACTTTTGGAGAAAAGTTTGAGTCGAGTAGCACATTTCCTGGCTTTATATCATAGTGAATTATCCTTTGTTGACATTCCTCGTGCAAGTATGCAACTCCCTTAGCCGTTCCAATTGCTATTTCGTGTAGCCTTTCTCACTCAATCTTTCTGTTTTCACTAAACAAGTACTTGTCTAGTGATCCATTCTCCATGTATTCATACACAAGAGCACTCATATCTGGGTCGTAACAAAAACCATAGAGTCTCACTAGATTTATGTGATGAGTCTTCCAAATCGTCCCAACCTCGGCCATGAACTGTTGCTTGGCTCTACTATTGAGAACTTTTACGGCGATCTTATCTCCATTAGGGAATTGTTCCTTGTAGACTTTACCGAAGCCTCCACAACCCAACATCGTAGTATAATTGCTCGTAAAAGAACGGAGTTGTTGAGCCGTGAACCTCATCGGCTTCTCCTGAGCTACATCACAGAGAAATCTCTCCGTAGTTGAGACATCAACCTCCAAAACTTGGATTGCACCTAGCGGTGGTTGTGTTGAGGAGGCAACTGCAGCTCTTGCTTTTGATTTTCGCCTTTTATGTAAGCAGTAGATTGAGCAGCAGATTACGAAGTAGAAAATAAGGGGTTGTTTGATTGGGTATAAAGTTAATGTGGGCGGTATTCCGTGTAAAATGTGTGGTTAATATTATTGGGAAATGTGAGTGTGGTTGAAAATGAGTATGAGGTATACGGAATTGCGTGCGGATAAATTATATACCAAATAGAACAATGCCTAACCATTAATATTACCAGTGCCACCGGGTCAGTGATCGCTGAGAATTAAAGCAACACGCAAATTTATAATCTGAAAATATACAAGGTGTTAGTGTATGTGTATTTATGAGTATTTATGAGTTTGATGTGAAATAGGAGATAGAAAATAAGTGAGATTGAGTGGTGGAGATTTGTCTAGTACAGTGGGTCTCAGAAAATATGTGGATATAATTGGTTTGACTTTAGATAAGAATGAGTTAAAATATATAAAAATTTGTTAAAAATTGTAAAAGAACGGGGGCATATACTCGTCATCGTTAGTGAAGCAAAAAGGTTTAAAAACTGCATAATCTTTTCTCATTGAAGACTAATAAGACACAATATTGATTTTTCAACAATGAAACAATATTATATTGAACAAGCAGCTCGATCCCATTTTTGAAGTTGATGTTTGGTGACTTTTTTTATAATATTTTTTAACAATTTTAAACAAGAGATCCAAATTAAATTTCCTCCCATTGCATGCTAAATAATGTATGAATTTAAGGTCCATAAACTTAATTTTCAGAGGCTATTCTCTAAACTTGGGTCTAATTTAGACCCTGAGGTTAGAGAATAGCCCATCTCAATATGGTCCCACAAAACTTGAGATTAACCAATAACTAAGATATACTTCATAGATGCATCTTATTTAATATTACAATATATTTAAAATAAATTAAACGCATTTAATTGCATAAACGAAATCTATTAAAAAGTGAAGTAAAATGTCAATAAGACATTGTCTAATTAGTTATGAGGATAAAGGTTAAAACCATGAGACTTAAAGGTCTCAAATTTGAGTCACATCAACCCATGTTATAGACTGTATGGCTTTACTTCATTTCATAGTGGTTATCTTTAAAAAAAAAGAATTGAAGCAAATAAAAATTACAAATCTCAAATATTTTTTGTAAATAATATTCATCATTGATTTTGTTGGTTTTCCATCTCTCGTCATATATAAAGAACCTTCAAACCTATACGCTGACTCTGCAGATATCGTGTTGTCTATTTAATTGACCTACGACTGAATTTAATAAAATACCGACATGTAAAAGCAATCGCTTCTTGGCTTTATTATTATGATATATCGATACTTGAATATCAATCAAATTGAGCCATATCCAATTCAAGTTTTTTTTTTGCCACTATTATCAATTTTTTTGTTATTATAATATACAGATGCATCAATATCAATTGAATTCAGCCATATCCAACTCGAAGTTTTCAGATTTTATTTATGCCGCTATTAGTCAAAATTAATAAAATCAAATACCAACAAAGATCAATCAACAAAACATTGTTCATTTGTCATATTCAATTTGAGCTTTACTTTAATTCAAGTCAAAAATTTATTTTTTTAAATAATCTCAGTAACACAATTAGAGTCTTCATCTTTATTTAATAACAAACAATATTAATCGTAAATCATATATTTAAATGTGTTTTTATATAGAATAAACTTTTAAAAAGAATAAACAATTAACATTTACTTCTAAATTAAAAATTATTTTTGTTTCTTTTTGTTTTTCAAAAATTGTATAAAATTGCTTTTAAATAGGGTAATTAATTAAAAACAAAATGAGATTTAAGATTTATTTTTAAATTTGATTTTCTAAGAAAATGTGCACCAACGTGACATTGATAACATGGCCTTATTAGGCAAATATTCTCTTGTGACACGTGTCTCTCCCAATGGTGGGAGGAGTAGGTGGTATATATCCACCTATGTGTAAGCACTCTAACAAAACTATATATACATAAATTAAAATGTATATAAAAAATAGTTAATTTTCATTTTCAAAATTAATTTAATTGGTATTGTAATTTGTAAATTGTAACTTTGATTTCTTATCGCATTTTCATTAATGCTTACAATACTAAATATGAAAAAATTTAAAAATTAATTGTTGATACTTATAATTTTTTTTTTTACAAAGGATGAAGAAATGATTAAATGATAATTTTAGTAATTCTTTTTTTAAGTGGCCTGCGAAATGAGGAAATGAGACATAGAAGTTGCAATTTTCATTTTATTTTCTAATTAGTTAATTATTCATTATAAATTTAATTATTTAACTACTCGATATTCAATATTTGAACTACTTAATACACATTATTTATGAAAACTGTCTAAAACTATGCTTTTAATGTGGTAAAAATAAAATAAAAGATTTTCTATTGAATTTTTTAAATATATAAAAAAAAATTCTAAAACAGAAAACCGTTGTTAACTTGGTACTGTGCCAAATTAGTCCTTCAAGTTTTGTTAATAAGAAGAATACACACACATATATGCTTGTGTGTGTTTATATGTGTGTTTGTGTGTGCATAAAATTAATTCAAAAACTATAATACAATATCTAAAAATTAAAATATATATAGAAAATATTAATTCTCATTTTGAGAATTAATTTGGTAGGTACTATAAGTTGTAACTTTTGGTCTTTTACCATGTTTTCATTAATGCACATAACATTGAATATAAAGGAATTAAAAAATTTTATATCAATTAATTCGAAAATGTTAATACAGGTAAAAAATAAAATATATATAAAAAAGTAAAATAAGAAAACTCAGATCAAATAAGACAAGTAGAAAAATTAAATAAGAAAAATAAGTAACCCTTTAAAAACAGTGACAAATGTGGCTCTTCCACCTAGGCACCTTTGCGTAGGTGCCACCATATAATTCAAAAATTAAAATATATATGAAAAATGTGAATTCTCATTTTTAGAAATAATTCAATTACCATTGTAATTTACAACCTTGACCTGATATAACATTTTCATTAATGCTTGTATTTAGTTCGTTTTCAATTGTTATATATATAATTCAAAAATTAAAATTTATATGAAAAATAAAATAAGGAAAAAATACCAAATAAGGAAAGAAAAATATACTAAATAAGGAAAATAAAATAATAAAATGGCTATTTAATGTTTGCTTCCCAAATAGAATTTTCTTTTTTTAATTTTAATTTTAAATAATTTTAGTTTTTGAAATAATTCAATTGCCGTTGTGATCTATAATTTTGCCATCATAACATATTTTCATTAATTCATACATTTTGTTCATTTCAACTATATACATAGTCCAAAAATTTATATATATATATATATATATATATATATATATATATGCACACACTAAATAAAAAAATAAATTAAATAAGAAAAATAAAATTATTAAATGTATATTTAATGTTTGTTTTGCAAATTAGTTTTTTTTATATTTATAATTATAAATGAGTGTCAACTTGGAAATAAATAAAAAATAGTAAATATGGAAATAAAAATAAATTAAATAAGAATGAAATTATTAAATGTCATTTAATATTTTTTTTAAATAAGATTGTTTTTTAAATTAAAAAAATTAACCAATTAAGGAGTGCCAACATGACAATGTGCCTATGTGGTACTTCTCTTTTTATAATATAAAGATGTAATGATGTGTGGACAAAAAATTACTCTTTCAACTTTGATGATGAATTCATTATTTATTTATATTTTAGAAGTAATTTTCTTAATAATTTGTTTAACTTTTAACGATTCCGTATCAACCATCGCTTCAACTACTTTATACAAATAACATTATTGACAAATAACATTATTTAAAAATTAAATTAATGCTGACCTTGATATTTGCCTTGTGAGGAGAAAAACTCTATCTCGATAAGCATGGAGAAGGAAGTTCGTACGTGTTTGTGTATATCAGTGTATGACTAGTATGCGAAACGTGCGACGTACGTTGGTTTTGTAAAATTGTTAGGAAAATGCTTCTGGTTTGAATGCTTAAAATTCAACAAAAGAATATAACTAAAATACAATGATATTTCTATTTTTCCAAAATTAAAAAATAAAAATAAAAATGCAATGATATTTCTAAAGTGAATTACTTAATTGTCAAATTCCTAAATGCTAGTTACTGATTTATTAATTATTTTTACAAATTACGAGAATATCAACATGTTGAAGTAGCTAGCTGTAACATTTTACCTCATCTTATATCCTATAGTATAGGATATATGAATTTTCTATAGATGAAAATTCACTATAAGTACAGTTCATCTTCTTCGATCAACGAATCACACTTCAACGAACATAGATTTGAGCTGGAATTGCTTTTTTTTTTTTTTTTTTTTGAGAAAGTTACTTTTGCCAAAGAAAACCCATTTATAGATAAAAATTGCAAATAGAGGCTTGAATCTCAAATATGGAAAAAACACAAGCAAAGAGAATTGAAATCTGCCATGGGTGTAATGAGAAATCTCCAATCGCAACACCATCCATATATTGCTACACTAAACTATTAATCGAATTATCTCAATGCCATCTCCATTAGCTCATAACAAAATAACGAAAATCGTCATAGCCCCTTGTATTTTAGTCCACAATCTGGTGTCGACAACTTCACCACTCAGATGGACAATTCCAGCGGCCATGGTAGATAGTTTTGGAGGCCATGGTGGGGAGGAAGACAAACATTTGGAGGAAAAAGAAAAGTTGGGGAAGAAGGGTATGTTTGGGTTAGGTCAAGGAGCAGTATCGTCCACTACTATAAATGTTGACACATGCGTAAATATGAGTTTATTTTTGACTAATTAGTAAATCATTAGTTATATCATGACAAACTTGTAATTATTTCTAAATTAGTATGCAAAATCTTAGGTATTAATTAATATTAGAGTATTTTAATATGGCCAGTACGGGCAATATATAAAAATAAAATCAATAACAACAGTAACAGTGGATGAGATTCCTAAAAACAAAAAACTCCAATTTTATGTTTCGGATCACAAATTGTTATAATTATTTCGAACTAGACAATAATTAAAATGCAAATTAAAAATTAAAAAAAATTCCTGTATTTAATCATACTATTTCTTGATTTAAGACGAGCTCCATTCTCCAACAACATTTCCAAAATCTGAAGTACTAAAATCCAGAAGGAAAAAAAAAAAAGAAAGAAAAGAAAAAAATCATACCAAGAAGGTTAAAAAAAATATTTATACTAAAGAGTTGCCAACTTGCCATCCGAACAAATGATGCCTGTCTAGAGTTTGCCTTTTTCATTTTTGTTAGATTTTGTGTTTTAAATTTCATTTGTGCCACTTGAATGAATATTTGACGATTTAATTGGCTTCTGAAACTGAAATCATGAAGTTGAAACGAATGAATCGCTTGGAATTGAGAACAGATCGAAGGCCATTAGTTTTGGAAACGGAAAGTCAAACTGTGAATATAGAAGCAATTAATATTTACAAAAAATTTTTAGTAAAAATTAATAAGAAAGGATATATTAGGAATTATCAAAAGATATTGTGGGCGACGTTGGATGCATGGTGGTTGTGTTGGCGATAGTGGTTACATGTTATTTTTAGCTCTTTTTTCCTTCTATTAATTAATTTTCAGTACATGAAAAGATCTAAATTAATGCCAAAAAAAATCATCGATGTCTTGTTCAAGAACTCGCCATTTCTATCTCGTACCTTTTCATAATCGGAGTGGCTTCTTCCTTGTACCAGTAAGAATTTGTTGCACTCGTCGAATTAGTAGAATCACTCCCGGTATTAGTCGGGGGCTTCACCACGTCCTCCCCGACCGAGAACAAATACTTGAACGGTTTAGGCGGTGGCATAATTTCGACCCCTCCTTCCAACATTTTCACCACCGCACTCATAGGAGGCCTTGCGTCTGGTGAATCTTGGACGCACCACAATGCTACCATAGACATTTTCTCAGCCTTATCTCCGTCTTTCTCCTCGATTCCACAAGCTTCCATTAGCGCCACAAGCTCGCCTTTCTCATACTCATCCCAAACCTTTTTTGGGAACCAATGAAGACTATTAGTATCACAGTCACTCATAAAGTTTGTGTTTTTTCTTCTTCCAACTAATTCGAATAGTAAAATTCCGAAGCTGTAAACATCGCACTTATACGTTATTGGGAAATTTACCAGAATGCATTCCGGGGCAATGTAGCCGGGAGTGCCCCTATATCCGGTGAAAGTAATGTGTGTAACATCTCTATTATAAAGTTTCGCTAACCCGAAATCAGCCACTTTTGGAGAAAAGTTTGAGTCGAGTAGGACATTACCCGGTTTTATGTCATAGTGAATTATCCTTTGTTGACATTCTTCATGCAAGTATGCAAGTCCCTTAGCTGTTCCAACTCCAATTTCATGCAATTTTTCCCATGGAATCTCTTTGTTTCCATCGAATAAGTACTTGTCGAGTGATCCATTCTCCATGTACTCATACACAAGAGCACTCATATGCGGGTCGTAACAAAAGCCATATAATCTCACTAGATTTATGTGATGAGTCTTCCCTATCGTCCCAACCTCGGCCATGAATTGTTCTTCTGCTCGCCGGTCTACGTCCCTGTTGAGAACTTTAACGGCAATGTTGTCGCCGTTAGGGAACTGTCCCTTGTAGACTTTACCGAACCCACCGCAACCCAATACCGTGGTATAATTGTTTGTAAAGAAACGGAGTTGTTGAGCGGTGAACCTTATTGGTTTCTCTCGTGCTATGTCATGGAGAAATCTCTCCATAGTTGGAGCATCAACCTCCCAAACTTGGATGACATCTAATGGTGAGGCAGCTGTAGCTCTCAGTTCTGATAATAATGCTGTTCGCATTTGCGAACGCGCTTTATTCACGCAGTGTATTACGAGGGTGAAAATAACCATGAACGTTACTAACCCGATCGGCGCTGCTATAGCTGCATTGCGAGGTGAAAGATTCACTACGTACGTTGATATAGCTAGCATAACTCGGTTTCGATAATAATTCTTATCTATTGTTATGACTATGAGTTATTCCGAACGTAATTCCTTCTATCTTTACTACTCAAATATTACACGCGCAAAACTGAACTCATCTTAAGTTGCTTAATGCTAACTCATATAAAAATCATCCCCAATAAAAGTAACATCACAAATTCTCGACATACAGATTATATTGGGGGTATTCCCACATTGTTTTACATTACGTTCATATATAGTTTCATAAAAATATTTATTCATATATTTAGACCAACATTTCTCTTTTATCCGTACATTAACTATTTTTTAAATAATATGATTATTAATTCAGAATTATTACGTACACATATTTACATAAATACAAGATGATAAGCATATTGACAAACAAATGGCATGAAGTTTTAGTTTTACGAATTGTTGATTAATTATTTAATTTTGAAGATAATGTAATATGTTAAAAACTAAGAATATGATATTATACGTACATGTTCTAGTAATATGTTTACCCAATTGTGTGTATTAGATAGAAAAATCAAGTAAATTTTTGATTTAGATATTGCATGAATAATGCCCCGCTTCGTTCTCATGCTCCTGGGAGGAGCGCCAGGTGCAGTGGCAGACTTAGGGTGTGTTTGATTGCCAAAAATTTTCTAGGAAAATGTCAAATCAAGGAAAAAGTTTTCCTACTTTATTGTTTGATAGGAAATTTTTTGATGGAAACCATTTTCCATGTACAACCCTTTTAAGCACAAAATGACCAATTTTTCATGGAAAATGTAATCCAAATGAGAGGTGGGAAAATGTTTTCTAGGAATCCAAATGAAAGAAAATATTTTCTAGAAATGCAATCAAACACACCCTTAGAGATAAATAGTTAGGGAGTACTCGTGGTAACTCCCCATAGGGTAAAATTTTTTTAGCCATGAATAATTGTCGATAAAAAATTTACAGACAAAAAGTATTAGATTTCAAATTAAAATAACATATTCACATAAATATAAAAGTAAAAGGAAGAAAATATACTTAACTAATAAAATACAAATAATAAAATCACACATTTTGTAATTTATCAAATGTAGACAATTTCAATTTATCAAATTAAAATACAATTTAAATTGAGATAATAAGATAACTTGTCAAATTAAAATACAATCTTCCTAATCTTTTAAAAACTTATTAACAATCCTTTTTTTAATACTTTTTAGAATTTTTTAAATTTACAAAAAAATCTCAAGGGTAGGGGGGGTCACGTTCCTCGAGACCCCCCCTAAATCCGCCACGGGCCAGGTGTTTTCTAAACTATGGGGCTCTTTGAGTATTTTACGGTGATATACGATTTTCGTTTTAAAATTCGAGATCAGATTTAAGTCTAGCACGATTAGGGGGAGCTCCAATAATTCGGAAAATTTTCCGACGATACTGTAGCCGCTGGTCAAAATTTTTTGCCAAATTATTTGCTAATTTTCCGGTGACACTATGGTCGCCAATCAAAGTTTTTGGGTAGATTATTTGCTGACGTTTCCCCCACTGTGCTGGACCTAGATCTGATGTCGGATTCAAAATAGAGATTGTATGTGATCGGAAAATACCCCGAGACCACCGTAGTTACGGCGCTCCTATGAGCATGAGAACAAAGCGTGAATAATAAGACACCAATGATATTGTTTAGCAGCGTTTGAAACTCACCTGAAACTGGAGGTCCGCTTGATGCTGGTGAAGAAGACATTAATACGTTGACTCGTTCAGTGGATACCGTTCAAGCTACGTTAATGATAGATCACATCGATAGATCACATCACCTTGAATATTTACATCCATCCATTTGACAAGTTGACATGCGGTGCATGTGGAGAAAATAGGCCTATAAATGATGTTCTCTCTATCTCTCTTTCACATTATCTCTTATTATTCACATTGACATCTATATTGAGGCCGTATTTTACTCAACATAATTCAATACAAATTTTATCAATTTTTTCTCTCTCATCATTTATAACCACTCATTCAATTATTTAATATAATTTCCTTAAATTTCAACCACACATTCAATACGTACATCAAGAAAATTAATTTTATCACCAATTAAACATACCCTGAAAGTATCTCTCCGTTGCAATGTGAATGTCCATCTCCATTGCAATATGGATGTTACGGAATGATGCGGAGAAGAGAAAGAAAATAATTATTTTAATTGGAAAAAAAGAGAAAGAAGTGTAAGAAAAAAGAGGGAAAGTGGGAAAAAGAAGAGATGTAGAAATAAATTCGAAAATAATAAAAAAATAATAATGGAGGATGTGAAGTTAGATAGAAGAATATATAAGTGGCACGAGAATTTATACACAAAAGTGGAGAAAAATGGAAAAAAATGAGAAAATGAGAAGAAAATGTGAGACCCGCAATTTTTTTTCTCCATCTTTATCTTTTCTTCGCATCATTACAAATAAAGGATGTGGAAACAACACGCAATTGAAATGCTCTTAATGGCATAAACTTTTGTAAATGACTTTTGGGTTTCTCAAAAAATAACTTTTGGGTGATTATATTGAGGCTTTGTTCTTTAGACCAACCTTAGTGAAAGTATAAATTTACTCGAATGATATATTAGATGCACGATTGAAAATTAGGAAAAATATATTAAAAATATAAAGTAATTGTATAAATGATTGAAAATAATAAAAGAGAAAAATTAATAAAAATTAGTGAAAATATTATATAAAGGACAAGCCCTGAAATTATTCAAACTCACAAAATGAGGGTCATGATGAACCTTATTTTGAACTGCTAATTTTACGTTTAAAAATTTAAAGAATGTATTCCCTCTCTCCCATAAAAATAGTGCACATTTTATTTATTTTTATTATTATTATTATTATTATTATTATTATCAAAATTGGACCAAAAATGTGAAAATTCACACACTTTCCAGCTAACAATAATATTTATTTATTTATTATTATTATGATTTTTGGATTTTAATGGGTTGGAAGTCATAAGTGTACAGTTATAGCCATCTATCCAACATATTTCCTTATATTTACAAACGCGGCAATTACAATCATTTTTCTTTAACGTGTTAGAAGTCAACTGTCATACGTGTACAGCCTACACTCCATCCAGCATATATCCTTACAGCATCTCCATTTGGAGATATCTAGCATGGAAGTAGATTGGAGAGGCCTGTAGACACAATTAATAAAACTAGATCCCATATTTATTTAAATTTTTATTTTTTTAATTATTTTTCTCTCATTTTTCATATTTTTTAACCATAAATTTCCGTATCCCTCCTATAGTTGCACATCCACTTTCACAAGCTTCATTAGTATTTTATTTTTATTATTTTTAAATTTATTTTTACATTTCTCATATTTTTTTACTTTTTCCTTTCTTTTTCATTACACATCCTCTATTCTCTTTTAGTTAAAATAATTATCTTATCTCAATCTCTCTCATCCGCATTATCCCTTAACATCTTCCCTACATCCCTATACAATGGAGATGCTCTTAGTCATAACAACAGAACTAAACTCTACAATTACAGTCAATCAATGTCAAACAATTACAAACAATCTCAAAATCGCAGCAATCCCTTGGCTGTACAAACAACTTCCCGTATTTACATCCACAATTATAATCCCTCTCTAGGGAAATGATCTCCCATGATGCAGGAATTATTGCACGTATGTGTATCTCCTAAAAGACAAAAAGTGCATTAAAATTATTATATTTGTTTAAAAAATATATAATTAATAATGTTCAATGAGTATATTTGTCTATATAACAGTTAACTTTTAACAAAAAATTTATTTTGGTTATTTTTAATCTTACGGTTGTTGTTTTTTATTTTTTCAATTAAAAATGGTTCGACCACTTGACCCTTTTGTCTATCTGGGTTGGCGATTGGTCCGGTTTTCAAAACACTTGTGCTTGGGATATTGATGTTTGAATGGGAGATGTGTTTGACCTACTGGATACATAGGGTGATTGAGATTGGTTTTTTATGATTTTTTAAGTTTTTTATGTAAAATAGGAGAGAGAATGAGTGGAGTTGAGTGGTGGAGATTTGTGAATGTAATGTGATATGTGGATATGATTGATTTAGGATAAATAAAAAATGGATAAAAAAGTAATAAAAAGTGATAAAAAGTTTAAAAATATGTTTCTTATCATGCTAACAATCGATGACTCCAACATTAAGTTGAGTTTCAAATTCTACCAGGTTAAAAATGTGCGGGCATGTATATAGAGAGAATGAGATTGTAAGCCTTGACGTGGTGTTCGCCATCGCATGATGAGTGTGTCCTCATTCTTCACACTTTTTACTTACAATGAGTAACTTCTACATTTTTTCCCCTTTTTTTTATAATACAAGTTGGGGATCATAAGGGTGGAGTGTTATGTCTCGAATCCAGGACAAACCGGTAAAGGGATCCCTTACAATTAGGCCAAACCTTCTTGGACACGATAAGTAACTTCCTTAAGTGTTTAACTTTGTGTAATCCAATAACTGCACAAAAAGCAAAATTTGTACATTAAATTGTGTGAATATTAAACGTTAAAAAAAAAAAAAAGGTAATTAACAATCTTCACACCCAATTTCTTGGTCATCCATGCATTACAATAGTACGAAAATGTTATATTCCCAAAGTTATTATTCTCCCAAAGATTTCTCCCATACTTCACAACCCACTTGCACAATGCGGTGGTAGAAGCCTCACCCACATCTCTCTCACATTTTTTCTCCCAGCGTTTCCCAGCGCTCTTAACATAACATTCCCATACAATAGTAATATGTGCGAATAACTTATAAATACTTTTGTTACGAAGTTGTAGACATGTCTACTAATATCGATTCAAGTATATTCAGTTATGAAAATTGTGAACTTCTTTGACATGGGTCCCAAATATAATCTATTAGTTTTCTACCCATTTCATCTAACTAGTTGGAAGCACGTGCGTTGCACGTGATTTTCCGACGTCATTTTAAAACTATTATATATTTAGTATTTCGTCATGGTATTGTTTCTGACAATTCAATCTTTGAACAAAATTAAATCCTAATTCTTGGCCTACTTAATGTAATAGAGCAATTTAAGGATCTAGAGCGTCGACTGTGGGCCTTCGAGGCCAAGGCGTGGAGTAGGTAGTTTGCGAGTAGCCAAGGCATGGAGTAGGTAGTTTGCGAGTACCGCAATAGGAGATCGAAGCCCCGAACATCCGACGAATCTCTCCTCCACCGAGTGTCGACAGGTGTAGGCCTTCCTATATTCCTCCTCAATTACGTGGCGTCTCCAAATGACCACAAGGAAGGCACTGACATTTCATGATTCGTCAATCGGAGACAGGTGTAAAGATAGTGCTTTAGGGGAATTCTATACCCAATATGAGAGGAAACGACAATGAATATTTTACGTTGCCAACGTATTTGATTAGGAATTGGGAGGGCATTTTCGGTACAAAATATTTTACACTTGATAACTCCTTTTAGAAGATGGTGGAAGATTAGTGATAGTGATAACTACATTCAAACAAATAAACAAAGTCTATGCAATGTATGATCAGTAGATTTTCCTGACTCTTAGTAAAGGCATATATCTAATCTAAGAAATCTAATCGTACATCTAGTTTGTGGACCTATGTCATAAATCTTCATTAATCTGAGCGTCCTTTGCTTTTGCCCCAATGAAGTCAATAGCCTGTTGGTTAAGTCTCCTATTTCAAATAGGTGAGAAGAGGATGTCCATATCTTTATTAATGTAATCTTTACTAATGTAAAAAATCTTCTCCAATATATACCATGACCAGTCAACTCTTTTGCACAATTGGACAGCTACTTTGGAATCAATTATCTAAAATCTGCAATTTCATTAGAAGGAAACTCCACGTAAACTTGTTGAAATGAAGGGTTATAAGTTACAATCAAATAATTAAACAAAGGCTACAAATCAAACAATTAACAAGGGTAAAAATATACCTTAAATACGTACGTTATCATTTGTCGACATGATTTTTTTTTTTAAATAGTGTCTCATCTATATCTATATATCTATATATTAATAAAATGAGACCAGTTTCCCGCTCAATCTTATAATTTTCAGAATTAAAAAATAATATTTTATTTATATTTCCCACTCAAACACAAATACCTAATTTTCAACCCATGCATAATCTCTCGTTATTATCACCATTGATCTTTTGATAGAATCACTCCTTATCCTTCCAATCCATGTTATTATCGTGTGTGATCTTTTTAAATCTCTCATCCATATCTCTCCCATTAAATCACGCGAAATCAAGGAAAAATTTATAACCAAACGAGGACGAAATAATGTGCTTTTATACTTTTTTGACCGAATGTGCTTTTATATAGCTTTGTCATATCCCTTAAAGATGTTATATCACACATTATTTTTGATCCAGTTCTTGATTTTATTATTTTGTTTCTTATGCTATTTACCATAAAAAAGGAAAATATATTATTATAATTTTTATTTTACACATATTTTAAATTATAACTTTGCCATAAATCTCCATGTGCAATGCACGGGAGAAAATACTAGTTCATAGTTAATACACACAAATTACGAGATAGAAAAAAAAAGTCAAATGGGACTCAATATCAAAATATAAATGCCTTCAAAAAGTCTTATAAAATGCTCACAAATAATAATAAATTAATGGGACAGTAAGAAATGTTTAGACAAAAGTCTATCCACTACCTTACATTGCCGATGAACCTCGCAAATTTAGGGGGCGTTCTGTTTGTTTTGTATTTTCTATTTTCATTTTTAAAAATATTTTTGTATTTTCTGTTTTTAATTGTTGTTTTCAGAAAATTGAAAATGCGTTTAGTTTGTTGTTTTGAAAAAATTATTTTTGAGAAGAGAAAATAGAAAACGTTTTTGGTTTATACTTGTTTAAAATATAATAAATGTAAAGTTTAAAATCTGAAAACGCGTTTTCCTTATTTTAACATTTAACACAAAAAATGCCGAAAACGTTAAAAAGACGTTTTCGTGTTTTCTATACAAATCTTGAAAACGATTTCAAAAACGTATTTTCGAAAACGATGAACAGAAAGCATTTTCAACATTTTCGAAAACAGAAAACAGAAAACGGGTTGAAAACGATAAACAGAACGCACCCTTATAGTTTTTTAAGGTTTGGGGGGTGGGGGCGCGGGTGGGGATTTAACATCTCTGGTAGAGGATATGGTGTGTTAGACATTTTGCCAAGAGAGACATCGATCCAACGCCTCAAGTTGTTTTAGGAGGACTAAATTGCCAATGCAATAGGATGACAAATCAACATAACTTCTATCCACGTCGAATCTAATCCCTAATTTCTTAACGTTGGGCATCATTTGAATTGAGTCGTCACTAAATCTGAAATCAACACTCCCTTGAGTGTTTGTAGGTTTTTCAAAGGAGCAAATTTTTCCAAATTTTCAGCGTCAAAAGGTAAGGAGAGAAGCATTCAATTGTTGAGATATGTCGTAATTGGGGCATCATCCTGATTTCCAATGGCAGGATCACTACTTCATTTGATGTAATTATAACTAATGTTTGAAGATTCAAAAGTTTGGATATAGATGAAGGAATCTTACTTCTTCCATCCTGCAGGCGGTAAGAAATATATCTCGAACCAACTAGATTATAAATTTCATGGGAGAGAAAATGTTCATCATCAAGTACCCTCAACTCATGACAACTTAATATTCTCGATAATGGATATGAGCTTTGGCTTTCGGTTGGAAAGTGTATAATAGAATTGGGAAGAAATCCATAAATACTTGCACGGCATGCATGACTGTATGAATTAATATACACATGACGATACTTTTCTTTTTATTCTACGTACCAGCATGATTGCCAATAAAAATGTATAGTAGCAATATAATTGCGCTATAATATATTAGACATGTAAAATGGGGGAGTAGAATGACTATTTTGCCTCCCCTATTGTAAGATTGCAGTACTCTTTGCAGTAAACGCGAATGTATATGCATCATTGCTCATAATTTTTATTATGTATAACGGATATCAAACCTTTTTTTTTATTACTTTTGGTCTCCGTTTAGATATTCTTCTATATTCCTATTAATGCATCATAAAATACGATTTTACCTTGAAACCAATATCTACGTCTAAAATTTACAATCAATCTATAATAATAATAATAATAATAATAATAATAATAACAATAACTAGAGATCATGAAAAATCTTTTGGACAATACTAGAAGTCCATACATTAACCACGCACTAATAAAGATATGAGCGCCCCCTCCCAAAAAAAGAAGGAGGTAGAATAGTAATTTTATCACCACTATTAGTATGTGGTAAATGTATGTGTAATATTGGTGTGGACTTTTGGAATTATCCAAGTCCTTTATTTTTTTTTTGAATAGATCCAAATCCTCTATTAGACACTTTCACACTCATTTTTTTTTTCGCATTTGTCAATAGTAACATTTGTTCTTTAACAAAAAATTAAATTGTATAATAAATTAACAAATAATTTTTATGAATTTTCAATATATCATGATATACCACTTCTATAGTACCATAAATAAAAATTAATATCCGCGAAATGGATTCAAACTTTTTTTTTTTGTAATTACAAGGCCATGGGAGAGTGTATGGCTGGGGAATCAAACCGTAGACCTAACGAATAGGAGACAAACCAGGATGCCATCAAACTGCATGAGTCTTGGTTTGAAATGGTTTCAAACTTGTATGTATATTTCACAATATATATATATATATATATATATATATATATATATACACACTTTTTTAAAAACATTTATTTCTTCATTTACCAATATATGAATTAAAAATCACTTTTTAAATAGTCTTACTATTTCAAAATTAGACATGTGATCATCCACTACGCAACGTATTAATTAAAAAATGACTTGAGATGAGATTATTTTTAGATCGCTTCATCTAATTATTTCAAAAGTATCCTTTCACACTTTTAAACCTAACAAATAAACGAAATGAGTTCAAGGGGTTTGATTTAATGGTAAAGCACCCTCTTATCATTTTGTTCTGGGTTAGAAGCATTATATATACCCCACCCCTATGATCCCCAATTTGTATTTAAAAAAATAAAATAAGATAAATGAAACCAGATATAGGGCTTGTTCTCCCCATAATAAATTTTCATTAACTTGTAGAAAATATGTTTAAAATATATTTCTAGAAATTGTATGAATAAAAAATGGAATAAAAAGTGAAAAGCGCGTCAGTTTATTTGAAAAGCTAGCAAAAAAAACTTTTCAAATAAGTTTGAACTTTTCAAATAAACTCTTCCAATCAAACAGAGTTTATTTAATTAGTATAAGCTTATAAGCTTCTAAATAAGTTATAAACTAGCTTATTTGGCTTACCAAACATACCCTTAGACCAACATTTCTCTTTTATCATTTACTTTAACCATTTTTTAAATAACATTATTAATTCAGAATTATTACGAATATCATTCGTATTTACATAAATGCACAAGATAACAAGATGATAAGCATATCGACATACAAATGGCATGAAATTTTAGGAATGGTGGATTACTTGATTTTGAAGATGATGTGATATGGTAAAAAGTAAGATTATGCCACATATACACGTTGTGACAACAATATGTCTACCTATATCTCTGTGACAGCCGAGTAAGATCGAGAATTCATTGGTACGTACATGACCTCGCCTTGCTGGAGTCATCCAATTATATATGAAACCGACAACGGTTTAGAAAATATCTACGTGGGACCTGCTTTAGAATATATATTTAGCTAAAGACGATTATTTTCAAAGAAAATTTATCTGTTTATACGTCGGAAAGTGAAGTTTGTTTTTTGTGTATATGATTGTTGGTGGTGATCACAATGATAATAATGGCCGTCCTTGGATGGACGGTGGTTGTGAGAGAGAGATGCAATATAATTTGTGGGTAAGGCTTGTTTTGTTGAGAATTGATTAAAATAATCAACATGGAAGTGGCCCATAAAACAATTTGTGATTTGATGATTGATGCAAATCTTTGGTGCATGGATTCACGGGACAAAGTCATGATAGTGGAAGACAAGGAAAAAAAAAGTGAATTGGTTTTGGTGTTGATTGATTAGGTGCAAGATGATTAGTTGCAAATTGAATGGAGTCGTTGGAAATTTTGCCTATAAAATGAGCTCTCATCTTGCATTCAAGAACACCACTCACTACACCATATCTCGCAATTTGTCATGATTTTAAACCGTGATAAATCGAATTTGTCACGGTTTTAAACCGTGACAAAAAACAGCGTCGCAACTGGTTTGTCACGGTTTAAAACCGTGACAAATTAGAAAAAAAAATTTTAAAAAAATTACAATATAATTTTTTGATATTAACAAACATATTTGGTTGATGGTATAAATTAGTAACAGCAATTCATTAAAAAAACCCTAAATCCATGCAAAATGACATTCTCAAATCAAATTTGATCATCACAAGAACCCGATAACTTTTTGTGCAGTCATAATAAAATTACAATTGTGTACTAAAATTTGATGTACATCCATATTTCATAAATATACACATTTCAACCGGAAAACAAGAGAACAAAAATGATAAGAAAAAGATGAAGAGAAATATGTACATCCATATTTCATAAATATACACATTTGAAAATACAACATTATTCAATCTTGTTGCCATATACATCGAATAGGTTGCTTAATTCAAAACTACAAGGCAAACGGCGGCAATAAGCACTAAGCTAGTAACTCCGTGTATAAATCGGAGCATCAACTGGAAATTAGTCGACTTCTTGGCACAATAATCAAACTCTTCTTGTCCCCTGATTAATCAAGGATTGATTGACAACATACTAAACATAAATACATATAAGAATTAGAAAATAATCATAAAAGAACTAAATTTCGTATCTTCCATTAACCAAGCAAACCACCTAGCTACTTAGTTTAGTACTATCATAAGAAAAGCATAACAGAAAACGTAATACTTCACAAAAAAGATGCAATGAGTTTAGTTTTGTTGGTTGAATAATATGATATTACTTGAGGAACACCATCAAATATATTTGTGAAAGATATTGCTAATGTATGGGAGTTCGGTATGTACTTTCTTTTTTTTTTTAAATAAAGTACTGTCATAACCTCTCGTAAGTCGTAACTGTCAAGTTTTATCAGAAAAAAACTTGATATGAGGAATTAAGATTTTCCTACCATTTTATTAGGGCAACTTCTAAGAATTCTCCTTCAATATCAAGTTTTTAGACATGCTGTTTGGATTTACCAATATTATTGTGGAATTTGAGAAAATATAATTTATTTTAATAATTTACATAAAGAATATTTGTTACAAAATATTAGATAGTGCGCTGCATAGAGTTACAAACAAAACTTAACTTTTCAATGTCTTGTGCAGGTACTACAGGACACAATACCGATATCCCTCCATTGATTATCCAAATTTATGTCATGTGTAGAAAAATAAAATTTTTCTACAATTTATTTATAATTGTTTACTAGTTTTTATAGAATTAGTCACCATTTAATTTCGAATATAGATTTGTTGTTCCAATTCTTATCTCTTAATTGATTGTCTTATTCGATCAAATTAGGCATGTTATTGAATTTATACACTTTGTTCTATACACTGTTTATTTTGATTGAACGATATATGTAAGAAAATAAAAATTGGGACAACATGTGTTCGCTTTATAACCTTTTTGTTGAGCATTAAAGTCATAGCTAGTGGTTTAGGCCACAAAAATCTTAAATTTTTGTTCTTATTCAAATCTATTCAAGTACAACCTAAATAATCTATTTCAAATACAACCTTTAAACATATGCATCAATAGATTGAAACATTCTAAGGATATTGTCACTTGAAGAGGGAAATTTTTCTAGTCAAAACTAGCGCCCAATAACCAACACACTCCCTTGGGAATGGGTGACACATGGGTTAGCTCACAAGAATTACAATTCTTTTTCCACACATAATTATTTTTCAATTAAGTTTGTAACTTTTATCTATAGTCAAGAAGAAACCTTTTTATACTTTGAATAATGGGCCGTCTCTTTTAGCCATCTTGGCCCATTTTATTGGTGAGTGCCATCACATGATCAGTAACAATTACACACTTGACACTCCCATCTCTTCTAGTTGTAACAATCACAAACTGATTTATTTGGTTTGGATTCCTAATTAAAAATCAATTTTTATTTAGATAATTTTAATCAGATATTTCATAAATTTGAATTTTATTTAATTTTTCAAATCAATATTCATTATTTTTCACTAATGTTCTCTAGTTTTTAACTACATGTACAATAAGAAATTTTTTTTGAGTAAATCTACAAAGTGAAACAGCAGATAAATATATCAAATTTTTTAATCAATAGCTCAATCAAAATCAATCTTTCATTAACCATTCAAAAAAAAATCAATCTTTCATTACAACATGAACGTGGGTTAATCAGAAATATTACAAGGACATGGACGGAGTTGACAAAAAGGGTATATTTCACACTCAATATACACAAAATATATACAAAGAATACTACATAATCAACAAATTATAGCATAATTTCTAAACCAACGAAGCTATATGCCTAGATATGTCAATAAAAAAAATTAATAATCAATGAGACCAATTTTAGTTACCAATGATGAAGTTCACTACAAGAGATTACCTTGAAATTCAGACTGTGGTTAAGCCGGCACTTGAGCAAAAACCTTGATTTTAGCTTGAATTCAAGTTTTGGGACTGATTTTGGCTATTTTCATGATGAATTTCGAGTATAATTAGGGCTTCAATTTGGGGATCTCGTTTTTCAGCTTGGTTCTTCAGTCGGCTACTGGTTTTAACATGTGCTTCAGATTTTTTTTTTTTATAAACTCGCGAGTTGTCACGGTTTAAAGCCGTGACAATCCGCGAGATAGTTGTCACGGTTTATAACCGTGACAACTAGCGAGATGGTCACGGTTATAAACCGTGACCAATATCTCGCGGATTGTCACGGTTTTAAACCGTGACAACTCGCGAGTTTTATAAAAAAAATTATTGTCACGGTTGAAAACCGTGACAATCAGCGAGAATTTTAGTCACAGTTTAAAATCGTGACAAATTGAAATTCTATTGAGTGACAAATTACACATTTTGGTGTAGTGACTACACACCACAATCAACTCAAACACAAGCAATTTCTTTATGTACAAAGCGTGTTGAGAAGCTTCAAATGTAGAAGCGATACACAAAAGATAAAAGAGTTGCGAGATTGTAGTTGGGTCGGGTGAGAAGAAAAATTACTGAGAGTGTGATTATAATAATTATCACATAGTGAATTTTTCTTCTGGTTGTCATTTGACAACGGCCGTGGTTTTTCTCCGGTTTTAGAGTTTTCCACGTAAATCTTGTGTTGTTTTATTCCCGTACTTTTATTTCTCCAGTTTACTTGATATTTCTTAATCGAAGGTAAAGGTCTTGAGATTAATCCGAAATACTATTCGGGTTGTTTTTCCCAACAACTGGAATCAGAGCGAGGTTCTTCGGTGCGGTGGAGTTTGGCCCCAACGTTTACCAAACTAAGATCGCGAAGTAAGAAATGTTAGGCTCAAAGTTTGAGGTGGAGAAATTTGACGGGAGAATCAATTTTGGCTTGTGGCAAGCACAAGTCAAGGATGTTTTGATTCAAGCTAGACTACACAAGGCTTTGGAAGGTAAACCAACTCCTGTTTTGGGCAAAGATGCTGGTAAAGGCATTAAAATTGATGATGAAGAAAAAACGACTGCTAGTGCTGACAAAGCGAAAGGGGACGAGGATTGGGTAGACTTGGATTTGAGAGCTGCAAGTATGATTCGTCTCTGTCTTGCAAAAAATGTCCTTGCCAACGTATTTGGAATATCGTCGGCAAAGAAACTTTGGGAAAAGCTTGAAGAGCTGTATCAAACAAAGAGTCTCTCAAATCGGTTGTACCTAAAGGAGCAATTTCATTCTTTACGAATGGATGAAGGTACTAAGATTTCAGATCATTTGAGTACTCTCAATGGAATCGTCTCTGAGTTGGAAGCTATTGGAGTTCAAGTTAATGATGAGGACAAAACACTGAGGCTCATCTGGTCTCTTCCATCTTCCTATGAACACATCAAGCCGATTTTGATGTATGGGAAGGATACAGTAAGTTTTGCAGAAGTCACCAGTAAATTGATTTCTGAGGAAAGAAGGCTGATTGGTGGAAACAGTATTCCATTTGAAAATTCAGCGCTTGTTGCTGCAAAGTGGAAGAGAAATACTCCAAAGAAAAATCAAATAATTTATTGGGTATGTGGTCAATCGGGACACTTCAAAGAAATTGTCCACAAAACAGAGCAGGATCAGCAAATGGAGATGCTGATGCTAACAGTGTGTCTCTCTTGATGGGAGATGATAATGCTCTTTGAAAGAGCATATTAAATCATCCTTATGGCATGCCGCTAGTTGCCATGATAAAGGATGCACTGTTGTTAGCGGGTCCACAATTTGGACACGGGCATTGGCTTGACGGTGATGCAAGGTGTGTGGTGGAAAATATGTCGATGGTTGAGGAATCTCCACGAAAATCAAGCAAGGAGATTGCACCATAAATTTCAACAAGGAATGTTCGACATGTTTCAAGGTAAAATTCTTAGAATTGATGGCTAATTCTAAGTGGAATACTCTTTATGGTGGAGTATGATAATTCTCTACATTGAGAATTATGACAATCGGTAGAGATGGTGTTTAACAGCAGAAGTTATGCTGATTATTTTAATCATGGTGGAGATTGTTGAGAATTGATTAAAATAATCAACATGGAAGTGGCCCATAAAACAATTTGTGATTTGATGATTGATGCAAATCTTTGGTGCATGGATTCACGGGACAAAATCATGATAGTGGAAGACAAGGGAAAAGAAAGTGAATTGGTTTTGGTGTTGATTGATTAGGTGCAAGATGATTAGTTGCAAATTGAATGGAGTCGTTGGAAATTTTGCCTATAAAATGAGCTCTCATCTTGCATTCAAGAACACCACTATACACCACAATCAACTCAAACACAAGCAATTTCTTTATGTACAAAGCGTGTTGAGAAGCTTCAAGTGTAGAAGCGATACACGAAAGATAAAAGAGTTGCGAGATTGTAGATGGGTCGGGTGAGAAGAAAAATTACTGAGAGTGTGATTGTAATAATTATCACATAGTGAATTTTTCTTCTGGTTGTCATTTGACAACGGCCGTGGTTTTTCTCCGATTTTGGAGTTTTCCACGTAAATCTTGTATTGTTTTATTCCCGTACTTTTATTTCTCCAGTTTACTTGATATTTCTTAACCGAAGGTAAAGGTCTTGGGATTAATCCGAAATACTATTCGGGTTGTTTTTCCCAACATGTTTGGGAGATATAATAAAAAATAAATGAAATATAAAAATAAGATGATATGTCATATTTTTATTGGAGTAGCCGCCACCGGAACAGCAGTCGGGCATAGCAAATTTCAGCTCGGTGGGTGTGGGTCACGAAAGTGTTCGTGAGTACCGGAGTCGGTGGTGTGACGACGTTAACGTGAATTATTGTGACGAGGTGGTGTGATTGAGACGATGGAATATGAGGTGATGCGACGTTGATAACATGCTTGTGACGTGGTTCTAACTTGAATTAATAGATTGTGATATTATGGTGGTGTTGCAACTTGAATAAAATTAATTGTGATGTATTGATGAAAATAATTATATATATATATATATATATATATATATACATATATATACATGTATATATAGACGGCCTAGGTCCTGCGAGTCTTGATTGCACCACAATGCTACCATTGATATATTCTCAGCCATGCATGGCTCGATACTTTTCCTTGCTTCCACAAGCTTTGGTTAGCTCCATGAGCTTGCCTTTCTCATACTCCTCCCAACCCTTTCTAGCAAACCAGTCAAGACTATTTGTAGATTTTGTATTACCCACTTCCGTATTTTTTGTCTCCCAACTATTTCGAATAGCAAAATGGCAAAGCTATAAACATCATACTTATAGGGAAATTTTTTAGAATGAACTTTGGGGCTACATACCCCGGCGTGCCCCTATGTCCAGTGACCGTAACATGCGTCGTAACATGCGTTGCATCTCTGTTACAAAGCTTCGCTAACCCAAAATCAACGACTTTGGGACAAAAGTTTGCGTCAAGTAGCACGTTTCCCGGCTTTATATGATAGTGAATTATCCTTTGTTGACATTCCTCATGCAGTCATGCTAGTATGCAAGTCCCTTAGCCGTTCCTATAGCTATTTCATGTAGCCTTTCCCATTCAATCTCTTTGTTTTGGTCACCAAATAAGTATGATCCATTCTCCGTGTATTCATACACAAGAGCACACATGTACGAATCAAAAAACCGTATAACCTCACTAGATTTATGTGATGAGTCTTTCCTATTGTCCCTACCTCGACCACAACCTGTTCTTCGGCTAGCCTATTTACGTCCCTGTTGAGGACTTTTATGGCAACCTTAATTATCTCCATCAGGAAATTGTCCCTTGTAGACTTTATGGTAGTATAATTGCTCGTAAAAGAACAGAGTTCCTGAGCAGTTAACCTCACCGGCATTTGCTGCGCAAAGTCATGGAGAAATGTCTCCATAGTTGGGGCATCAACCATCCAAACTTGGATTGCATTTAATGGTGGTTGTACTGTTGAAGTGGCAAGTGTTGCTCCTCTCTTTAACTAATGCCTTCCTAAATTTCCTAGCACAGCAGAAATGCAACTCGAGCAACAGCTGATTCCTATTACAACAAGTATGATTAAGATCACTAAAAAACCTGCAAAAAGAAAAATCGATCCGGTCGTGAGTAGAGGCAGTCCTAAGATTATGCTTGACTGCACAATACAGGACTCAACTATGTAGAGGCAATCCTGAAATTAGGTGATCTATGGAACCCCCAGGCCCCAAACTTAGACTTGTTGCTAACATTAGAAGAGCTCCCAAAAGAAACAAGGCTCTCACTTCACACACACACAAATAAAAAAAGTTTCTGAATATTAAGCTTTTTTCTAATCACCAACATCTCAGGGCCGCCCATGTGACCACGTTTAATGATGTCTAATTGACAATTACGAAGTTCAAGTATTGTAATGTTTGGTATAGTTTTTGGAACTCACCTACAATTATTGGTACTATAGGTATGTCAGAGGGTGGAGGCGCATATGGAGATAGAGGCGCATAATCTGGAGACATAACTGGTAGATATATACATAATTGAAGTGCGTCAATCAATATCTAGAAACGTAATTTAACAATATATTGTAATCTACACAATTGTAATGTGTCCATACCCGAAAACATAATTAACAATATATTATAATGTCGATTACCTTATCAGGAATGAACAACTTTAAACAAATGACTAAAAACTCAGTGATTGATGAGTGATTTTGGATAAGAGCGTGTGAAAATTTCTTGGCTCTGATAACGTTATACAATGACAAAATGAGCTAGAAAATTAAGAAGTGATGTGCGTTGTGTGTGATGTGGTGAACTTGGATCCAGTGTTGCCGCTTCGTCCACGCAATCGAAATGAAACACAACAAAATTGACCTGCGGGTGCCGGGTCCACGTGATTATGAAATCGGAAGGGGGTCTGAAATTGTCTGTTTAATTTCTAATAGTTATCTAAAGAAGGAATATAGCGGTGGAGATCTCCAACTCTTTGGGCATGTTATGATTTAGTCCTCAATCTTTAAATGGAAAAGTACAACCTTCCCAGTGGACGTATTAATCTTCTCTTTTCTTAAGGATAAGGAGACAGGAGTCCCCATTTTTTTCCCCTCAAAAGGCTAAAATGACCACACAGTCAAAACAACATAAACTGAATTTTTTTCCTATGTAGGCATTGGTCTCCATATTTAATTGTCTTTTTAAAAAAAAAAAAAAAATTATGTTTGCTAGTACGTAGCTAGACTTCGCAATACTTTGGCTGGTGGATGTGGATACAAGTTGGGCAATTTGAGCTCATCTTTAATGGCATGCTTTCTTTCTTCGCAACATTTCCTTTGTGGTTTTACTTAATCTTCAATATATAGTTACAAGTTATTAGGTTGAGTTTGAAAAGTACGGGGACTAATCCATTTTAGATTTAGTCGTGTTTCACGCACTCTTTACAAAAAAAAACCTTATGAGACCCTTGTTTATTACGAGAAAGTGCAATTTTCATGATCTCTACTTTTCGATCATGGTTCCTGTATATATATAGGTTTAATACCTATATATATATTTGAAAGAAGCCATATTAACATAATACGTTTAAATAAAATTTGATGAAATGAAAATTATTAAGATCTTCAAATCCACTACAATTTCTAAAATTGAGCAACAAATCAAAATCAGTCAAAATTATCCAAGCGTTCCCTATAACAATTTGAATCAAGAATTAAAAAAAAAAAAAATAGTCAATTAGTTAGTCTTGTGTTGATGGTCGAAGACGGGTTAGAAAGTGATATAATATATTTTCTTGTTGATATTTTAATAAATATTTCAGACCAAGTCATACGGTGGTTAACAGAATTGTTCAAGTGCCATCGGTGGCACCTTAGTTATGGTGCCAGAAGCGGCGTTTTGAGCTGATCGATGTCCGTTGAAATCGGGGATCGAGATCTGGAATCGGCGAGAGCTCGCGATTTTGAAAATTTTCGGCGAGATCGTGGTGGCGTGGTGGCCAGTCAAGTTTTAGTCAATTTTGGGCCCAAAATTAAGCCAAAATTTGACCAAAACTTTGACCGGCCACCACGGGCCGCCACGATCTCGCCGGAAAATTTTCAAAATTGCTGAGCTTCGTCTTGACCAAATCTGATAAATTTAATCGGACATCGAATCCCAAATCGCCGCTTTACATAACTAAATGCCACCGATAACTAAACCTGATGGTTAACAGAATAAATACTAAAATCCATATACGTAATTATCGAAAAATCTTAAAAAATAATAATACGTTGACTTCAGCTATTGCACGTGGACCAATGAATTCTCTTCCGCCTGTCATAAAAGAGGCCATTGAATTTGCAAATTAAACTCCCGCTTGCATTTCTCTTTGCCCAATTAGTCAATTACGTACACTCTCTCTCCTCAGCAAAGACACATATATAGATCAAGGTAAGTATAACTCATTTACAAAAATGATGTTGGTACAAGTCGAAATTGTGAACGTTAGTTATTATGAAAGTAATGTTAGATTCAAATCTTCAGTGCTAACAATAACTAGAAGTTGCACTACCTAAATTTTAAACATCAGTTTTATGTACCTTTTGACCTCACTAATGATGATGACGAGTATATGATTTCAGTTTATAAATTTTTGTATTGCTTTTTTCAGCTATGTCTGCGGCGGTGGGAATAATAATGTTTATGGTTATTTTCTACGTCGTAATCTGCTGCTTAATCTACGGCTTACATAAAAGGAGAAAATCAAAAGCAAGAGCTGCAGTTGCCTCCCCAACACAACCACCATTAAGTGCAATCCAAGTTTTGGAGGTTGATGCCTCAACTATGGAGAGATTTCTCTGTCATGTAGCTCAGGAGAAGCCGATGAGGTTCACGGCTCAACAACTCTGTTCTTTTACGAGCAATTATACTACGATGTTGGGTTGTGGAGGCTTCGGTAAAGTCTACAAGGGACAGTTCCCTAACGGAGATAAGATCGCTGTAAAAGTCCTCAATAGTAGAGCCGAGCAGCAGTTCATGGCCGAGGTTGGGACGATAGGGAAAACTCATCATATAAATCTGGTGAGACTCTACGGTTTTTGTTACGACCAGCATATGAGTGCTCTTGTATATGAATACATGGAGAATGGATCACTAGACAAGTACTTGTTCAGTGAAAACAGAGAGATTGAGTGGGAAAGGCTACACGAAGTAGCAATCGGAACGGCTAAGGGACTCGCGTACTTGCACGAAGAATGTCAACAAAGGATAATTCACTATGACATAAAGCCAGGAAATGTGCTACTGGATTCAAACTTTTCTCCAAAAGTTGCTGATTTTGGGTTAGCAAAGCTTTATAACAGAGACATTATGCACATTACTTTCTCTGGATATAGGGGCACTCCCGGTTATGTTGCCCCGGAGATCACGCTGAGGAATTTCCCTGTAACGTATAAATGTGACGTTTATAGTTTTGGAATTTTACTATTCGAAATAGTAGGAGGAAGAAAAAACACGAATGTTGGTAATACGAATAGTCTCGACTGGTTTCCTAAGAAGGTTTGGGATGTGTACGAGAAAGGTGTGTTAGGTGGGAGGTAAGAAAAAATGGTCAAGAATTATGGCTTTTGGAAATTGGCCAAATATTTTCAAAGTCAAAAGGATTAGGTGCAAGTTTTTCTTCCATATTTGCCCCCCAATTTTGCCTATATATTGAGCTCCATTTTGCATTGTTACATACCACAACTACAACACCAATAGAGAGAAAAGAGAGAGATCTTGTGTAGAGAGAGAGCTTCAGTGTAGAAGCTATACACGAGAGACAAAAGTGAGTGGAGTGTTAAAGCCTTTGCGTAGGCAGAGAAAATACAGTGTGATATTTTTGTACTCCTCATTTTTGAGATAGTGAAATATATTGGTGTGGGTCCGTGGACGTAGGCAGTTTGGCCGAACCACGTTAAATCTCGGTGTTCCATATTTGTGCTTATTTTAGTGTCCATTATTTTCTCAGTCGCATATTATTTTTGTGTCCCACTGATCTTGGGCGGAATTAGCAGCGCCTAGTTCCCAACAACTGGTATCAGAGCTTTGTTTGTGATATCTCTTGAAATTCTTAGTATGCTCTGTGGTTGCAGCATAGACTGATCTTCCACATCAGAAACGATTTCTCGAAAAATCACATTTTGTTCGAGTGGGAGTAATGGCGACAGACGAGAGAATTTCCAAAATTGATAAATTTGATGGCAAAAATTTTGGATATTGGAAAATGCAAATGGAGGACTATTTGTATCAGAAGGACCTATATAAGCCGTTGAAAGAAAAGCCAGAAGGCGAGAAAGACGACGAGTGGGAGGTGCTTGATCGAAAAGCACTTGGCGCAATTAGATTGACCCTATCAAAGTCGGTCGCTTTCAACATTAAAAATGAGAAGACAACGGCGTCTCTCATGGCAAATCTATCCAAAGATGTATGAGCAAATTGCCTGCGACAAATAAAGTTCATTTGATCAAGAAATTGTTCAATATGAAGATGATGGAACGCTGAGATTTGGAGAACACCTCAACGAATTCAATGAGGTAGTAGACCAATTGACAACGGTGGAAATCACTTTTAGTGATGAAGTTCGAGCTCTATTAATTCTTGGCGGTTGCTGAGAGTCGAATGGCACGATCACACCATCGATGCTTCGGCCGGTAAGTCGAAATTAAAGTTCGATGACGTTGTGAGCATGATCTTGACTGAGGAGATCCGGAGACAGTCAGATGCAGCTTCAACTTCCGGGGCCGCTTTCAATGTAGATAGCAGAGGCAGAAGTTCAAACAGAGGGCATGGGCGTGGGCGAGCAAGTCGAGGAATGGCGCATCGAGATCCAAAAAATCACATAAATTCCAACAAGTCAAAATCTGTTGAATGTTGGAATTGCGGTCGATTGGGCACTACAAAAATCGGTGTAGAGGCGCTCAAAGGAAACGGAGAACAAGACCGAGGTCAATGTCGTGGATCAAGAAACGCGGCGTGATGCGTTGATATGTTCCATGGAGAAGAAGGCCGACTATTGGGTAATAGACTCTGGAGCATCGTTTCATGCCACCGCAAATCGACACTTTTTTGCAAATTATGTGTCGGGAAACTTCGGAGAAGTATATCTCGGAGACGATCATCCTTGCAGCGTGGTGGGCATAGGAGAAGTACAGATCAATGTTAATGGATCTGTATGGAAATTGAAGGACGTGAGACATATTCCGTATTGAGGAAAAAATTTGATCTCCAGTCAAACGGTTGTCGAAGAAGGATGTGACACAAGCTTCTCCGGTGATAATTGGAAAATCACCAAGGGGCCATGATAATCGCGCGTGGCAAGGATAGTGGCACCCTATACACGACGGCGAATCGTGTATGACAATCGCGATTCTTTGATAGCAAAGATGCGAACTTGTGGCACCAAAGACTTGGGCATATGAGCGAAGGGCTCAGTACGTACATGCATGCAAAAGGGAAACTACCAGGGCTTCAGTCTATTGATTTAGACTTTTGTGAAAGTTGTATTTTCGGGAAGCAGAAACGGGTGAGTTTCAATACAAGTGGCAGAACTCTAAAGAAAGAGAAGCTTGAACTTGTCCACACAGATGTGTGGGGTCCAACAGCAGTTTCATCGATTGGCGGAAAGTCATACTTGCGTGACTTTCATTGATGACCACTCGAGAAAGGTGTGGGTTTACTTCTTGAGAGACAAATCCGATGTGTTCGAGGCGTTCAAGAAGTGGAAGGCCATGGTGGAGAATGAAACTGGTTTGCGAGTGAAGAAGTTGAGATCTGACAATGGTGGAGAGTACGAAAATTTGGCGTTCAAGAAATTTTGTTACCAAAATGGCATCAAGTTGGAGAGAACGTTGCCAGGAACACCGCAACAGAATGGAGTTGCAGAACGCATGAATCGAACATTGGCGTAAAGAGCCGAAGCATGAGAATACATGCCGGCTGCCAAAAGCAAGTTTTGGCGAAGGCTGTCAACACGGCGGCATACCTAATTAATCGTGGACCGTCGGTACCATTGGAGTATAGGATACCGGAAGAAGTTTGGAGCGGGAAAGAAGTGAAACTTTCTCATTTGAAAGTATTCGGTTGTGTCACATATGTGCACATTAGTGATAATGCCAGGAGTAAGTTAGACTCCAAATCACTAAAGTGTACTTTCGTTGGATATGGTGGAGACGAGTTCGCACCGCTTTTGGGATGATCGAACAAAAAGCTCATCGAAGCCGTGATGTCATATTCAATGAAAAGGTGATGTACAAGGGCGTAATGCAATGCACCCAATGACACAACAAATGACGATCCAACATATGTTCCTGACGACACTCCGGAAGGAAGTACGTCAAAGGCATGATGAGAGTTTGCCGAGAGGAGCCCGTCTCTGGAGGTTGATTCACCACGACCTCCGGCTCAATTCCCATTGTGAGGAGGTCAAGTCGACCTCATGTTCGATCGAAAGTACATGAACTACATGTTGCTCATCGATGCTTGGTGAACCTGAATGCTATGACGAGGCATGTCGGTGGGAGATTACTAAGTGGGAGCTTGCAATGAAAGATGAGATAAAGTCTCTCATCTCCAACCAGCACGTGGGAACTAGCCGAGTTGCCCAGAGGAAGAAAGCTCTTAATAACAAATGGGTGTCTGAGAATCAAAGAAAGAACATGATGGTTCAAAGAGGTACAAGGCGAGATTGGTAGTCAAAGGATTCCAGAGAAGAAGGAATTGACTACACGGAGATATTTTCGCCCGGTTGTAGAAGTCGACAACAATTCGATAAGTGTTGAGTATTGTTGCAAATGAGGGCTTTGCACTTGGAGCAGATTAGATGTGAAAAGCGCTTTCCTCCATGGTGACTTAGAGGAGGAAATATATATGCAAAGAACCGAAGGCTTCTCAAAGTGAAAGGAAAAGAGGAGTTGGTGTGCAAATTGAAGAAAGAGCCTATACGGCTTAAAGCAAGCGCCTAGACAAAGGGTACAAGAAGTTTGACTGGATTTATGCGAGAAAAATGGCTACATGAAGTGTAATGTCGACCATTGTTGCTACTTCAAACGATTGAGTCCAACTATATCATTTTGCTACTTTATGTCGATGACATGTTAGTAGCCGGCTCTGACATGGACGAGATCAAGAAGTTGAAGAAGCAACTATCGGTGGAATTTGAAATGAAGGACTTGGGTGAAGCAAAGCAAATTCTAGGGATGAGAATTTGTAGAGACAAGCAAAAGGGTGTTTTGCAGTTGTCACAGGCCAAGTATGTTGATCAAATCCTGCAAAGGTTCAACATGAGCAGTGCAAAGCCAGTCAGCACGCCATTAGCGAATCATTTCCGTCTATCCAACGACCAGTCTCCTAAGACAGAAGAGGAGAGAAACTTCATGGCTAAAATTCCATATGCCTCAGCCATTGGAAGTTTGATGTATGCCATGGTTTGTACCAGACCAGATATTGCTCATGCAGTGGGAGTTGCGAGCAGATATATGGCAAATCTGAAAGCGACATTGGGAAGCGATAAAGTGGATATTGAGATATCTACGGGGAACTCGATAAATGCTTATGCTTTAGACGAGGCGAAGTGACACTCACGAGGTTTCGTAGATGCGATTTTCTTTGGTGAGGTAGATCGCGAAGAAGCACTACAGGTTATATCTTCCCAGATTGGTACTCTGCGATTAGTTGGATTTCGCGGTCTGTAAGATTGTTGCATTATCAACTACGTGAAGCGATCGTGGCGATGAATCGAGGCTAGCAAAGAGATGATATGGTTACAAGGTTTGTTGGCGAGTGGGTTTGAGCGGAGAAGAATGTCTTACCGCGACAGTGAGTCACGATACATCCGCAAAGAATTACGGCATTTCATTCGAGAACCAAACATATTGGACTCAAGTTATCACTTCATCAGATCACTTTTGGAAGATGGAGTATTGGCGCTTGAAAAGATTCAAGCGGCAAGAATCCGGCCGACATGATGACAAAAACGGTAACTAAGGAAAGCGGAGCTATGCTCGGCTTGATTGGTCTTCTGCAATGAAGACAGCAGGTGGTGACCCACATCATATTTTTCACTAAAGCGCAAAATGAGATATCCCAAGGTGAAAGATGATTGTGAAGATTGATTAAAATCGATCTTCAAGTGGGAGATTGTTAGGTGGGAGGTAAGAAAAAATGGTCAAGAATTATGGCTTTTGGAAATTGGCCAAATATTTTCAAAGTCAAAAGGATTAGGTTGCAAGTTTTTCTTCCATATTTGCCCCCAATTTTGCCTATATATTGAGCTCCATTTTGCATTGTTACATACCACAACTACAACACCAATAGAGAGAAAAGAGAGATCTTGTGTAGAGAGAGAGCTTCGATTGTAGAAGTTTATACCACGAGACAAAAGTGAGTGGAGTGTTAAAGCCTTTGCGTGGCGAGAGAAAATAAACAAGTGTGATATTTTTTGTACTCCTCATTTTTGAGATAGTGAAATATATTGGTGTGGGTCCGTGGACGTAGGCAGTTTGGCCGAACCACGTTAAATCTCGGTGTTCCATATTTGTGCTTATTTTAGTGTCCATTATTTTCTCAGTCGCATATTATTTTTGTGTCCCACTGATCTTGGGCGGAATTAGCAGCGCCTAGTTCCCCAACAAGGTGAGCTCGTGGCGCTAATGGAAGCTTGCGGGATTGAGGAGAAAAACCGAGACAAGGCTGAGAAAATGTCTATAATAGCCCTGTGGTGTGTTCAAGATTCACCAGAGGCTAGGCCTCCGATGAGTGCTGTGGTGAGAATGTTGGAGGGAGGGGTCGAAATTATGCCACCACCGAAACCGTTTCAATATTTGTTCTCAGTTAGGGTTGACGTGCTAAATTTGTCAAGTGACACTGGGAGTGATTCTACATATTCGACTAGTGGAACAATTTCTTACTGGTATAAGGAAAAAAGGAATAGGATTATGAAGAAGTACGAGATACAAAATTGATGATTGGTATTTGTTTGTTGTTTATGTTTGTCGCGGATGTTGATAGGTTTCATGTACTGAAACAAGAATTAATACAAAGAAGAAATAAAGGCGGCCATTGTCATATTACCATAAAAACAATGCCATTGTCATTTTACATATCACTTACATTTAAATCCTCAACTTTTATTTCTTCTACATTTTATTTCACCACCACCATCGCCCCAGTCGTTATCGTCACCACCACCACCTCATCCCTACCAACCACAACCTCCCACCCCCACTGCCACCAACAACTGCAGGAGAAGATAGTTGGGTTTTTTGGTGGTGGGATGGGGTGAAGCGATAGGTTGACGATGAAGAAGGCCAAATTAAACAGTTTGAAAAGTTAAGAACTTTCATATAATTTTTATTGTATAAAAATAACATTTTTAAAAAATGAAAATTAGACGAGTTTTCTATTTTTTTCCCCCTAAAAATAGTTTTTAAAAATTATAAATCAAACGCATTTTCAATTTTTTCAAAATAAACACTCAAAGTAGAAAACCCAAACCATTTTCAAACTCAAAACTGAAAATGGAAAACATAAGAAGAATGCACCCTCATGTCCAAATTGATTTCTCCTCCCATCTTCCCAAGGATAAAATTGCAATATCCAATACTCAATCCAAAGCGATTTTTGTTACGTTCTCTAAATTGCCACCATAATTTACAATTAAAAACTTTTCTAATATTAAAATTAAATGAAATTAGTGAATATATTAATGAATAATGTTGAGTAAGATTTGGTGTTAATGAATTCATAAAAATAAAAAAATGTAAAAAAAATTTTATAGCGTTTACACCATTCCAGCCTTCAAGCCATTGAAAATTCATAAAAATTTTATAGCGTTTACACCATAATAGACAAGATTGGAAAGCTTCACCTTGCGGGGCATTTATCGAGTATTTACCTAGTATCTTCGTTCACGCGGTCTCATCAATCAAGAAAATGAAACACAACAAAATTGAGGGGCCGGGTCAACGTTATTACGAAAATAGGAAGGGGTCTCAAATTGTTTGTTTAATTTAAAGTGCTCATTTAAAGGAGGAATATGGCAGTGGAGGCATGTTATGATTCAGTCCTCAATCTTTAACAACATTTACTCTGAACTCGCAGCAGAAGGCCACGACTGAGGTGTAGTTTTTTATTTAGAATCGTGAAATTTAAAATCTTCCTTTGTCTTCGTCCAAGCTATACGCTTCTTAAAACACTTTTTCTTTTTGGTGCTGTTGTTTTTTTTTTTTTTTCCCCCAAGTAAATATGCAATCACAACATTGTTGCAATAGTAACGTTAATTATTGCCGAAGTTATGTTCATCTATCTGCACCACTAAAAATGTCAAATATTTTCAGGCTATCATGTTTTTGCTACCTCCACTAACATTCATGGGTCCATGGATTATATTACAATTCGACGATCCAAACACATTTCAATCATCAAACGATGGACCGTCAATGCCCAAAGAGTTTAACACTTACATCGGTAAGTTTCAATTTTTTTCCTTTCATTTTTTTACTATTTTATTTGTTACCAAAATTTGTCATTTTCGATTGGGTTGGAACTTGGAGATGGGTAGCTAAGTAGATGGGGTAGGAAGAAATTATTTCAGTATTCATTTATTATTATTTTTACTTCTTTTAAATTCTTTTTGTTTTTTTATTTAAAGAGTAAGGGTATAAATGTCATTTTCATGGCATTAAGGACCTTCCATGTGAATTTATAAAAGATTAGGAATCCACAACGTTGGAGGAAAAAAGAAAAAAAGAAAAAGACCTAACTACAAAGCCTCACTTCTTTATCAATGCATAATTCTCGACATTTGCCGAAATGACTATTTTTGTCATACTATTTAATATATTATGTAATACCCCAGAATGTCAGACCAACCAAGAGAGCTTAAAATATTGATTTGTACTATTTATACCAACAAAGTGCATCTTCTTTTTTCGGAAACTCGTTGTTAGAAACTCCACAGGTAAGTATACTTGACCTGGAGCAATTCTACGATAGGTGACCCCTTATGAATTTTTCTCGGGGAGTATGCGAGTGAGGACAAAGCATGCTGAAAAGAGTAGTGTTTGTAGAGTTGGGACAGTCGTCGATCTTGAGGGCCCACATAGAATATCTCTAGAAGTACATACAACAACTTATCATACATTTGCCATACCCTAATAGGGATGGTCGGCAAAGACCATAATGTCTGCCTCTAGCAAGACTCTGGCTACATATGTTGTACATCTTTTACATAAATAAAAAATTACAATTTAAATCGTGACATTTAAAACATATATTCTGGCTTCTGTTTACAAGATGTGTTGAAGACTAATTTTCAATTTTCGTTTAAGGTATTTGCTTGCCCAAATATATATATATATATATATATATATATATATATATATATATATATATATATTGACACATTCGAGTTAATTTTGTAATTTGATTTAGAATTGTTGTCAGGGAACCTGGTGATATCTCACCACTTGAATTTTCCACTTGCAGCTCTATCTGTGTCTCTGAGTATAATAACGTTAATAGTAATAGTAGCTGTCTCAATCTACTGTGCAAAGAAAACAAGGACTGCACTACCCGCAGTGGCATCAGAACTAAGTGTTAGTGTCAACAAAGGAAGCAAGAACACCAACAAAGAAGAAAAAGAAAGTCAAGAATGAGGGGCTTGAAGATTGGCTTGTCAAAAATTGTGGATTGAATTTGGAATCACCATAGCGAATGTCAAAGATGGAGGGTTGAAGGTTGTGCATACATCTCCAAATTTTTCCCTATAAATAGAGCTATCATTTGCATTGTAAACACACCACAATCACCACCAAAAACACAAAACATCTTGTGTAGAGAGAAAAAAAAGAGAGAGATCTTCAGTGTAGAGAGAGAAATTTCAGCAGTAGAAGCCTATACACGAGAGATAAAAGTGAGTGAAGTGTTAAAGCGCTGCGTGGCGAGAGAAAATACTGATGTAGTATTTTTTTGTACTCCTCATTTTGAGATAGTGAAATATATTGGTGTGGGTCCGTGGGCGTGGCGCTTGGCCGAACCACGTTAAATCTCGTGTTCCATTTTGTGCTTATTTTAGTGTCCATTATTTTTCTCAAAGATATTATTTTTGTGTCCCATCGATCTTGGCGGAATTAGCGGCGTCTGATTCACTAACAACTGATATCGAGCGCGTTTGTGATATCTCTTGAAATTCTTAGTATGCTCTGTGGTTGCGGCGTGGTGATCTTCCACATCGAAACGATTTCTCGAAAAATCACATTTTGTTCGAGTGGGAGTAATGGCGATGCAGATTTGAGAGAATTTCCAAAATTGATAAATTTGATGGCAAAAATTTTGGATATTGGAAAATGCAAATGGAGGACTATTTGTATCGAAGGACCTATATAAGCCGATTGAAAGAAAAGCCGTATAGGCGAGAAAGACGACGAGTGGGAGGTGCTTGATCGAAAAGCACTCGGCGCAATTAGATTGACCCTATCAAAGTCGGTCGCTTTCAACATTAAAAATGAGAAGACAACGGCGCCTCATGGCAAATCTATCCAAAGATGTATGAGCAAATTGCCTCGGCAAGAAATAAAATTCATTTGATCAAGAAATTGTTCAATATGAAGATGATGGAAAGCGGGAGATTTGGAGAACACCTCAACGAATTCAATGAGGTAGTAGACCAATTGACAACGGTGGAAATCACTTTTAGTGATGAAGTTCGAGCTCTATTAATTCTTGGGCGATTGCCTGAGGCTGGAATGGCAGTCCTGACCATCGATGGCTCGGCCGGTAAGTCGAAATTAAAGTTCGATGGCGTTGTGAGCATGATCTTGGCGAGGAGATCCGGAGACGTCAGATGCGCTTCAACTTCCGGCCGCTTTCAATGTAGATAGCGAGGCGAAGTTCAAACAGAGGGCATGGGCGTGACGCGAGCAAGTCGAGGAATGGCATCGAGATCCAAAAATCACATAAATTCCAACAAGTCAAAATCATTTGAATGTTGGAATTGCGGTCGATTGGGCACTACAAAAATCGATGTAGGGCGCTCCAAAGGAAACGGAGAACAAGACCGAGGTCAATGTCGTGGATCAAGAAACGCGCGTGATGCGTTGATATGTTCCATGGAGAAGAAGGCCGACTATTGGGTAATAGACTGCGGAGCATCGCTTTCATGCCACCGCAAATCGACACTTTTTGCAAATTATGTGTCGAAACTTCGGAGAAGTATATCTCTGAGACGATCATCCTTGCGGCGTGGTGGGCATAGGAGAAGTACAGATCAATGTCAATGGATCTATGGAAATTGAAGGACGTGAGACATATTCCGAGGTGAGGAAAAATTTGATCTCCACAAACAATTGTCGAGAGAAGGATGTGACACAAGCTTCTCTGGTGATAATTGGAAAATCACCAAGGGGGCCATGATAATCGCGCGTGGCAAGGATAGTGGCACCCTATACACGACGGCGAATCGTGTATGACAATCGCGATTCTTTGATAGTAAGGATGCGAACTTGTGGCACCAAAACTTGGGCATATGAGCCGTAAAGGGCTCAAGTACATGCATGCAAAAGGGAAACTACCAGGGCTTCAATATTGATTTAGACTTTGCGAAAGTTGTATTTTCTGGGAAGCGTAAACGGGTGAGTTTCAATACAAGTGGCGTAACTCTAAAGAAAGAGAAGCTTGAACTTGTCCACCACAGATGTGTGGGGTCGATATGATTTCATCGATTGGCGGAAAGTCATACTGTGACTTTCATTGATGACCACTGAGAAAGGTGTGGGTTTACTTCTTGAGACACAAATCCGATGTGTTCGAGGCGTTCAAGAAGTGGAAAGCCATGGTGGAGAATGAAACTGTTTGAGAGTAAAGAAGTTGAGATCCGACAATGGTGGAGAGTACGAAAATTTGGCGTTCAAGAAATTTTGTTACCAAAATGGCATCAAGTTGGAGAGAACGTTGCCAGGAACACCGCAATGAATGGAGTTGCGTAACGCATGAATCGGACTTTGTGAAAGAGCCGAAGCATGAGAATACATGCAGGCTGCCAAAACAGCTTTGGGCGGAAGTCGCCAACACCGCATACCTAATTAATCGTGGACCGTCGGTACCATTGGAGTATAGGATACTGGGAAGAAGTTTGGAGCGGGAAAGAAGTGAAACTTTCTCATTTGAAAGTATTCGGTTGTGTCACATATGTGCACATTAGTGATAATGCCAGGAGTAAGTTAGACTCCAAATCACTAAAGTGTACTTTTCGTTGGATATGGTGGAGACGAAGTTCGGTACCGCTTTGGGATGACCAAAACAAAAACTCATCGAAGCCGGGATGTCATATTCAATGAAAAGGTGATGTACAAGGCGTAAATGCGATTCACCCAATGACACAACAAACGATGATCCAACATATGTTGTTCCGGACGACACTCCGTAAGGAAGTACGCCAAAGGCATGATGAGGGTCCGCAGATAGAGGAGCCCATCTCTGAGGCCGATTCACCACGCCTCAGCCCGACCCCCATTGTGAGGAGGTCAAGTCGACCTCATGTTCAATCGGAAGTACATGAACTACATGTTGCTCATCGACGCCGGTGAACCCGAATGTTATGACGAGGCATGTCGGTGGGAGATTCATTAAGTGGGAGCTTGCAATGAAAGATGAGATAAAGTCTCTCATCTCCAATCGACGTGGGAACTAGCCGAGTTGCCCGTAGGGAAGAAAGCTCTTAATAACAAATGGGTGTACGTAATCAAAGAAGAACATGATGGTTCAAAGAGGTACAAGGCAAGATTGGTAGTCAAAGGTTTCCAATGTAAAGAAGGAATTGATTACACAGATATTTTCGCCAGCTTGTGAAGTCGACAACAATTCGATCGAAGTTGAGCATTGTTGCGGAGGGCTTGCACTTGGAGCGATTAGGCGTGAAAACCGCTTTCCTCCATGGTGACTTAGAGGAGGAAATCTATATGCAAGAACCGGAAGGCTTCTCGGAAAGGAAAAGAGAAGTCTGGTATGCAAATTGAAGAAGAGCCTATACGGCTTAAAGCAAGCGCCAGACAAGTGGTACAAGAAGTTTGACGATTTATGCGTAAAAATGGCTACATGAAGTGTAATGTCGACCATTGTTGCTACTTCAAAGCGGTTCGAGTCGGCAAATATATCATTTTGCTACTTTATGTCGATGACATGTTAGTAGCCTACGGACATGGACGAGATCAAGAAGTTGAAGAAGCAACTATCGGCGAATTCGAAATGAAGGACTTGGGTGAAGCAAAGCAAATTCTAGGGATGAGAATTTGTAGAGACAAGCAAAAGGGTGTTTTGCGGTTGTCACAGGCCAAGTATGTTGATCAAATCACGCAAAGGTTCAACATGAGCGATGCAAAGCCACCAAGACGCCATTAGCGAATCATTTCCGTCTATCCAACGACCGCCTCCTAAGACGAAGAGGAGAGAAACTTCATGGCTAAAATTCCATATGCCTCACCATTGGAAGTTTGATGTATGCCATGGTTTGTACCGCACGAGATATTGCTCATGCAAAGGAGTTGTGGCGGATATATGGCAAATCCTGAAAGCGAGATTGGGATGCAAGAAAGTGGATATTGAGATATCTACGGGAACCATCGAGAAATTCTTATGCTTTAGACGAGGCGAAGTGAAACTACGAGGTTTCGTAGATGCACGATTTTCTTTGGTGAGGTAGATCGCGGAAGAAGCACTCTAGGTTATGTCTTTCTGATTGGTGCTCTACTGCGATTAGTTGGATTTCGCGGTCTGAGAAGATTGTTGCGTTATCAACTACGTATGAGTAGTGCACGTGGCGAACCGAGGCTAGCAAAGAGATGATATGGTTACAAGGTTTGTTGGCGAGTGGGTTTGAGCGGGAGAAGAATGTCTTGCGCAGGATAGTCGAGTCGCGATACATCGGCAAAGAATTCGGCATTTCATTCGAACCAAACATATTGGACTCCGTTATCACTTCATCGATCACTTTTGGAAGATGGAGTATTGGCGCTTGAAAGATTCAAGGCAAGCAGAATCCAAATTGACATGATGACAAAGACAAGAACTAAGGAGAAACCGGAGCTATGCTCACTTCGATTGGTCTTCGCAATGAAGACAGAGGTGGTGACCCACATCATATTTTTCACGAAGCTACAAAATGAGATGTAGTAAGGTGAAGCGGTGTGAAGACAGTTGAAATCGGTCTTCAAGTGGGAGATTGTTAGTGTCAACAAAGGAAGCAAGAACACCAACAAAGAAGAAAAAGAAAGTCAAGAATGAGGGGCTTGAAGATTGGCTTGTCAAAATTGTGGATTGAATTTGGAATCACCATAGCCAATGTCAAAGATGGAGGGTTGAAGGTTGTGCATACATCTCCAAATTTTTCCCTATAAATAGAGCTATCATTTGCATTGTAAACACACCACAATCACCACCAAAAACACAAAACATCTTGTGTAGAGAGAAAAAAAAAAGAGAGAGATCTTGTGTAGAGAGAGCTTGATGTAGAAGCTATACACGAGAGATAAAAGTGAGTGAAGTGTTAAAGCCTTTGCGTAAGCGAGAGAAAATCTGATGTAGTATTTTTGTACTCCTCATTTTTGAGATAGTGAAATATATTGGTGTGGGTCCGTGGACGTAGGCAGTTTGGCCGAACCACGTTAAATCTCGGTGTTCCATTTTTGTGCTTATTTTAGTGTCCATTATTTTTCTCAGTCGCATATTATTTTTGTGTCCCACTGATCTTGGGCGGAATTAGCAGCGTCTAGTTCCCTAACACTAAGAGCTATAGTTGCCCCCACACAGACACCATCACCACAATTCAAAGTTTGGGAGGTTGATGCCCCAGCAATGGAGAGATTTATCCGTGACTTAGCACGGGAGAAACCCATCAGGTTCACTGCTCAACAACTCTGTTCTTTTACTAGTAATTATACTATGATGTTGGGTTGTGGAGGTTTTGGTAAAGTCTATGAGGGACGGTTTCCTAACGGAGATAAGATTGCCGTAAAAGTCCTCAATAGGGATGCAGATAGACAAGCCGAAGAACAGTTCATGGCCGAGGTTGGGACAATGGGGAAGACTCATCACATAAATCTTGTGAGATTATACGGTTTTTGTTACGACCAGTATATGAGTGCTCTTGTGTATGAATACATGGAGAATGGATCACTAGACAAGTACTTGTTTAGTAAAGATCACAAAGAGATTGAATGGGAAAAGCTACACGAAATTGCAGTTGGAACTGCTAAAGGCCTTGCATACTTGCATGAAGAATGTCAGCAAAGGATAATTCACTACGATATAAAGCCAGGCAATGTGCTTCTCGACTCAAATTTTTCTCCGAAGGTCGCTGATTTTGGGTTAGCAAAGCTTTACAACAGAGATGTTACACACATTACTTTCACTGGATACAGGGGCACGCCAGGGTATGTAGCCCCAGAGTTCATGCTAAAGAATCTCCCGATAACTTATAAGTGCGACGTTTATAGCTTTGGCATTTTGCTCTTTGAAATAGTGGGGAGAAGGAAAAATACGAAAATGGGCAGTACAGATAGTCTTGATTGGTTTCCAAAAAAGGTTTGGGATGAGTACGAGAAAGGTGAGCTCGTAGCACTAACGAAAGCTTGTGGAATTGAGGAGAAAGACCAAGACAAGGCCGAGAAAATGTCTATGGTAGCCCTGTGGTGCGTCCAAGATTCACCCCAGGCCAGGCCCCGAATGAGTGTTGTGGTGAAAATGTTAGAGGGAGAGGTCGAAATTATACCACCACCTAAACCATTCCAATATCTGTTCTCGGTTGGGGTAGATGTGCAAAACTCATCAAGTAATACTGGGAGTGATTCCACATATTCAACTAGTGGAACAACTTCTCAATGGTACAAGGAAAAAACGACTCAGATTATGACCAAGTATGAGATACAGATTGCAAGTTCCTGAAGAAGAAAGTGATGAAAGGTTACTTTAGCATAAGAGCTTTTATGTTTGTTGCAAATATTGATTAGCTTTTATGAGACCCTTGTTTTTTTTTTTTTTTTTACAAAAGGCAAACGTGCGATTTTCATGATCTCGATTTTCAATTAACGAAAAGCGAATAAGTCTTCTTCAGTTCGCAAATGGCAGTATTAAATACATTGTTCCACGCTAGGCTATACAAATGCAGAACAACTTGCAACCCACGTTAACGCCTTGGTTTATGAAATTGAATACATAGTAGTAGACAGCTTCCACTTCGAGGAAAATATGCTCTCACAAGTTAATCAGTGCTGGAGATTAATTAGCTTTAATGTTATTTATTAGTCAAGGCCATTATATATGTTTTTTTTTTTTTTTTTGAAAGGGATTATATATGCATATCGAAAAGCCTATATTAACATATTAATTTATTCAATAATTTACTCTTTTGTATCAATCAATATGTATGAACATTATATTATCCTTAAACAATCCAGATTTTTTCTAAAAGTAAAATTCAACATAACGTGGTATTTCTTATTGTTTAGATATTAATCTACGGAATAGGCTGAACCATCCAAGAACGACTCGATTTGGGTTATTTTTTTTGCAAACCGACACATACTCATCACTCTTGGATTAAGAGCGAGACTAACTTAACATGAATCGTGTTCATCACCTACCCACACAGTGATTTAGCAGTTTGCCATTAGTCCAGAGCGTGGCATATATATTGATCCAAACCACTTGAAAACTGTCATATCAATTTATGGGTATTTTAACCTATCTACATGTGGATATGTAATCAAAACTAACACAAAGCCTAACCTTAATGATCTTAGGCAATGCAAAATAAGAAACCCTTAATTAGCATGAAAATCAATAAATAATTAATAAGGAAAAGATACTCAAAGAGAAGTTATTAGAGTCGCAACATCCACATATCCATGTTGTGTTTAAAATATGAACACTCACAAGCTCACGGATCAGTTGTAATAAGGAAATGTGATTATTAGATCGAACCCAATTCAAGAGGAATATTGCAAATATCCAAAGAAAGTCTTGATGTACGTAGGTCCTCCTTCGCTTCTTCTAACAAATTATCCGAGCATTCCCCATCAATTCCATAGTCCCGTTCTACCGCCCCACATATGGTCATGGTAAAATGCACACACGTGACTGGATGTCCGACACCTGTCTCAAGGGGGACATGTGTCAAACACATATGGGTATTTTATCATGCCCACAGAGAGCGTTAGCAATCAATTCCAATCAAGAACAGAAAACAATCAAATTGCATTCCTGGTTAATGTAGGAATTATTTAAACCACCAATCACTATTACGTTTAATTTCCATGCGTTCACCGAGATTGCATTTCAGTACAATTGATGATGGACCAAGATGGGCTCGAAAGTGATAAATTATTTTCTTCTTATTATTCAGATAAATATTTTAGACCAAGTCATACGGTAATTAAATAAATACATATACTATAAAAAAAAATTTTAAAATAATAAGAAGTCAACATTTTTCGATTTTGACCCAACCTAATAAGTTGACTTCAACTATTGCACGTGGACCAATGAATTAGCTTCCACTGTCATAAGAGGCTATTGAATTTGCCTAAGGTCCCGTTTGCGTTTCCCTTTGCACAATTGCACCTCTCTTTCTTCTCCGCAAAGACATAGATAACGGCAACCTAGCTTGTTTGATTCACAATAACATTCAAAAAAAAATTTCCCTCTTCTTTTTTAACTACATAGACAATTACTTTATATTGTTTAATACACTATCTTTTATTTTCAATCACACAATTTACACATAATTCGAGTAAATAAAATTTACTCTATAAAGAACAATGTCTTAATCTATATAAAAATGATGTTTGTACAATTTCGATCGTGTGTCTAAATTGTGAACGTTAAATATTATCAAAATTATGTTAGATTCATCTCTGCAGTGTTAATAATATCAAATATTTTCATATTTGGCAATTCTGAATAGATATGTTTTTGCTACCTCCACCACCATTAATGGTTTCGTGGATTATATTACAATCGTGGACGTCGTTCACTCCACCATTGCCATCAGACACTGGTAGTGAAGTTGGAACTGTTATTGGTGAGTTATATGCAGAGGCGGTCCTGTCATGAGAAGGATAAAGCGTCGCCTCCGACTCTTCTGGGGCCATTTTAATGCATTATGCTTAAGGCCCAGTTGTGTATTATTATTATTTTTTTTAATTGAAGGAACCAATTTTGAATTAAACTCAAATTTTTAGTCCCAATTTTAAAAGTAACAAGAGAACAATTCAAGTAATCAACCCAAACTTTTAAGCCCATTTTTTATTTGAGAAATTTAGGTCCATTTTTTAGCAATGTTTATTCAAATATATTTAGGCTCATTCCAAGTTTAATAAAAGAACAAATGGGAGGGGAAAAAAAGAAAAGAGAAGCGAACAGTTGCAAACTCGGAAAAAGAAAAGAGAGCAGCGACTCGCTGACTTAGTACTCGTGTCTCGATGTTGGAGCTCTGATTGAGTTTTTTATATTCTTTGGGATTATTACTGTGCGTTTGACTAATTTTTGCTATGGCCCTAGTTGAGTCTCATGTGTCGCTTTATATTAACTTTATTGAAAAAATAATAAAAGGAGCCAATTTTTAAAAGTTCTCCTCAAACCCAGCAAACTATAGGACCGCCCCTGGTTATATGTACTGTCCAGACCCATAGACAATACATTGTTGTGTGCTTGTGTCTATGAGATTGGAATAACATTTCTCAATACTTATAAATTTTATTATTATATAGTTATATTGAATTACATGGGCACCAAAATTATAGTGAAATAGATTTCTTTTTTAAGTAAAATAAAAGTCTAAAACATAAAATGGAAATTCTTAAATCTTAGAGAAATTTTTTTTACTTTAATAAAAAGCGTGGAGTGTTTTTTACAGAGATAATATTATGGAAAACTAAAACACAAATAGGGGGTTCTTTTACCTTTTTTCAATCATCATTATCCATCAAATGGTGGATTATTTTGACAAGTATTTTTCTTATTTTTACTTTTTTACAACTTTTTCTTTCTTTTTCAACCGCACTCAAAAATTATATTTTTTCAAATCTCTATCAAAGATACACTAAATTATTTTCTGCAATAAAAATTAATTCTCGTTTGCATACTAAATTGTAATTCTGCTATTTATTTAAAACTAAATTTTAATTTTAATTCTGTATTCTAAACATATAATCATTGAAACTCATCCGCTTGTTGTTGACCAAAAAAGAAATCCATTTTTTTCCACAATGATCATTTTCAAGTATTCGACCATTGTTTGACCAAGGAATGAAGGAATTGTGAAAACTAATCAATAACATTAGTGTATCCAATGAATAGAAGAGAAGAGAAGAGAAAAGAGAAAGAAACAATAGGAAGAATTCATTGACGGCTTAAACAATGAGTAGGGTTTACAACTATATATACATATGTCAACAATAAAATTACCATACTAAACTACAACATAATGAATAATAACAAATAATAATAATAACTAATAACTCTAACATCCCCTCAAGAACTCACGATGTGACAATGCAGACGAGAGTTTGTCAAGCAAGCAGGCGTGGAGCGGAATGAGCTTTAGTAAAGAAGTCGTGAGTGAAGTGAGGAGGAGATAAATGGCAAGGCAAGAGTCCCTTCTTTGTAGGTGATGACGAACAAAGTGACAATCAATCTCAACATGTTTGGTGCGCTCATGAAACACGAGTTATGGGAGATCCGAATGGCACTTTTATTATCACAAGACATAGGAGTAGGAGAAGAGAACTCGAACACCCATATCGCCAAGTAGCCAACGCAACCAAACAATCTCAAGAATGGTAGAGGCCATAGCACTCCAGATTGCTCGTAGAGGAGCAGCGAAACAACGAGGTTGCTTCTTGCTCTTCCACGAAATAAGAGAGTCACCTAAGAAGATGCAAAAGCGGTGGTGGACTTACGATCGGAAGGATTACCCGCCTAATCAAGATCGTATCACGCACGGAGCTCAAGAGAAGAGGTCGAAGGAAAGAAGACTGCAGCAGGAACCACGAAGATATCGCAAAATCGCTGTGGCGGACCGGTGGTAGTAGGAGCAGAGACATCTTGACTAACTACATGCCACGACATACTAATATCGGGGCGTGTAATGGTAAGATAAACAAGAGAACCAACAACGGTGCGATACAGCGTGGGATCGACCAACTAACTCCATCCGTAGGAGAATAACGAGCATTAATCTCAATGGGACTATCAAGCTGTCTTGGCATCGCTGAGGCGGGCACGCAGCAAGAATATCGCCGATGATACTTAGATCGAGAAAGCATATAACCCCTGGCGAAGAAGCAACCTCAATTCCCAAAAAGTAGGATAGTGGGCCCAAATCCTTCATCTAAAAAAGACGAGCCAAAGGTCGCTTTTCAAATCGGCGATCCCTACAACATCATCACCGGTAAGGATCATGTCATCAACATATAACAAAAGGAGAATACGCCCCGCGGAGGTGCAACCGAGTAAAGAGGGCGAGTCGTGATGACTAGACACAAAACCAAGAGATAAAAGAGTAGTGGAGAATCGTTCAAACCAGGCACGAGGAGCTTGTTTGAGACCGTAGAGTGCCTTTTTGAGCTTACAAACATAGCCAGGAGAATGAGGAACACCAGGAGGAGGGGTTATATAAACTTCTTCGTGAAGAATCCCATTCAAGAATGCATTTTTAACATCCATTTGAGGAAGATTCCATTGACGAACAGAGGCAACACAAGAATAAGAGCACTGACGATGGTCATCTTGGCAAGCTGGGCAAAAGTTTCCTCATAATCTAAGCCGTACTCCTGGGCAAACCCTTTAGCAACCAAGCGAGCCTTGTAACGCTCAATAGTGCCATCAGACTTAGTTTTAATCTTATACACCCAACGAGAACCAATAGCATGTTTACCTGAGGGTAAAGGGACCAATTCCCAAGTATCCGTCTTATGTAAAGCGGCGAGTTCATCGACCATAACTTTGTTGCCAAAGAGGATCTCAGTATTTGCTTCTTTATAAGATGAAGGTTGAGAGTTTGTGAAGAGAAGATAAGAAACAACAAAAAGATTCGGAGTAGCAAGAGTAATCAAAATCGGTAATTGAGTGGACTTACGGATACCAGGCGGATATCGAGGCGGTGGGAGTCTTTGGTGATGGAGATAAGCGGATCCTCGGTGAGATGATGATGGAGACGGCATAGGAGAAGGAGATGGAACACCGGCGATGACGCATGTATACTGCGGAGAGGAAGAGGGAGACGAGGGAATAGACATGGGTTGGTGGTATCATCATCCGCAAAGGGATCCACACCGACAAGATCGGACTTTCTCACGGAGGTGTATTATCGACAAGCGAGAAGAAAGGAATGTGTTCAAGAAACATTACATGGCGAGACACATATAATTTTTGTCCAATGGGATCAAAGCAGATAACCCTTTTGTCCATTACCGTAACCTAAGAAAACACATATAGCGTAGCGAGAAGTCAATTTACTACGTTCAAGCTGTGGGGACGAAGGACAAAACAAGTGCATCCAAAAACTCTTAAGGAAGAATAATTAGGAGAATACCCAAATAAGGTTTCAAATGGCGACAATCCAGAGGTATAAGAGGATGGGATTCGATTAATTAAATGGACAGCAGTAAGAGATGCCTCTCCCCAAAACTCACTGGGCACTTTGGAAGATAAAAGAAGAGAACGTGCTGTTTCAAGAATATGTCTATGTTTGCGCTCAGCAACACCATTTCTTTGAGGAGTGTCGATTACATGAAGTTTGGAAAGTAGTGCCGTCCTCAACAAGTAACTCGTGAAAGGCAGCAGAGGTATATTCACCACCCAGATCACACCTAAAACACTTAATTATAGCAGAGTGTTGTGTTTTGACAAGCATACGAAAAGAGCGATAAACTTCAATAAAATCAGAACGTCTTTTCATAAGATATATCCAACAATAACGACTATAATCATCAATGAACGAGACATAATATCTAGATCCCCCTTTAGTGGAAACAGGAGCAGGGCCCCACACATCTGAATGAACCAAATCAAAAGGTGCAAGTGAACGAGAAGTACTACGAGAAAATGGTAAAGCAGAAAACTTGGCAAATTTGCAACCACTACAATCTGAAATGTCATGAGTATCTAAGTCTCCTAAACAACCTTTAGAAACTAAGAACTTTAAACGACTAGCTGACACATGTCCAAGGCGCGAGTGCCACAAATAGAATTGAGAAGAAGAAGAATTCAATTGAAAAGATGAAAGATCAACACCAGAGGCTGCAACATGCGCGGGTTCCAGAGTGTCCAAAACATAAAGCCCTCCTTTCTTCCTATGGCCTATCCCAATCGACCGAGGCGTGGATCCTGTACATAACAAGCGATGAGGAAAAGTTAACCAAATATCCGTAATCACATAATTGACCGACAGATACTAGATTCAAAGTAAGGCCAGGAACACAACAAACATTGGAAAGAGACAAGCTAGAAGTGTGAATAGAACCAACACCAGCTAAAGGTAATGGGGTGCCATTAGCAGTAATAACAGAAGTAGATGCGGGGGAAGAACATAAGGAATCAAAGAGAGCGGAATTGGAGGACATATGTTTGGAAGCACCTGAGTCAAGGATCCAAGGTGAAAAAGGTACTGGCCCGATTATGTGATGACAAACACATACGATCTTGACATATGCACGTGGTCGTGTGGCTAAGAACTTCCAGCTGCTCACTAAGATCGGACAATTGAGAATCAAAGCACGGTGGTGGTCCAAGTATAGAAGAGCTTGCGGATGGTACAGTTGCCATTATATTGGCATGTGGACGAGAAAACTGCTGCGACGACGACGAGCTGGCGGAGGATTGTTGCTTCAACAACTTAGGACACTGAGCCCTCCAATGTCCTTTTTGCTTACAAAAGCTGCATGTATCATATGGAACCTTAGCATGCCCCTTACTCCGATTTTGCGTAGAAGATCGGCCAATCTTTGAAGTCCCGAATGAGGTAAAGACACCTCAGTGGAAAGGGACTTCAATCGAGTTTCTTCAGCAACCAGTTCACTAACAACTGAATCCACAGATGGAAGAGGAGAACGATGTAAAATAGAGCCTCGGAGTCCCTCAAAATCACTGCGCAAGGCCATCAAAAACTGGACCAATCGTTGCTCCTCTCTATAGGTAATGTAATCATCAGAGTTCTTCAACCCAACAGGTTCAGTAAGAGCCAATTCATCCCAAATTGCCGTCATAGTCAGATAGAACTCCAAAACGCTATACTTTTTTGATGCAAAGGTTCGAATATCATTCTCCAAGCGATAGCGCTTACAAAATTAGTTTTAGTGTACAGTTTTTGTAAATGATCCCAAACTTCCTTCGCCGTCTCATACTTAGCCAACTGAATCCCTATACTATGATCCACGGAGTTGTTAATCCACGTAAGAATTTTCGAGTTATTTGCATCCCAGTTATCTATTTCCGTCTCATAATCATCATCAGTACTTTCGGGTTTGACAACCGTGCCACTAACATAACCCCATAGCTTCTTGCCCTTAAGAAAGTGCTTCATTATATGATTCCAATGAGAATAGTTCTTTCCGTCTAATCGAACACTAATCGCTTGGAGAGAATCATCAGGCCGCCATAATGAAAGAGATCACTTAACGACAACAATAAGTAACCCCAAACACAAGCAACACAACCTCAAAAGTAACTCCCAAACAGCCCTGTAATGCAATTACAACTACTTTGTAATAAGAAGTCCCAAACGAAAGCGCAATACAATTACGGTCAATAATTCACGCCTTTGCGACTCAATCCGAACCCCAAATGAAAAACTAATCAAAGAGTAAGAAAGTACAGGCGATCACAACCACGGAAAGAACGCCGAGGAGGCCGCGACGCCTGTGGCCATCAGCGCCCAAAGCGGTTCTTTGTCGAGCAAGACCTTTCGCGGCGTGCGATGGACCTACACGCGCCTCACCGGACGAAATGCCGTCGCTTGTACACTCCGAATATGGTCTTGGTTTGTCAAAATAATGGCCGGAGGTGGTTCAAATATCAAGTCAAAGTCGCGGATCAAGTCAAATTCGAGTCGGCAAGGGAGAAGAAGGAAGATCCAAGGCTGCTAGGGTTTGATTAACCAATTTAACGTCAATTACTACCACAATAGCTCTGATACCATGTGAAAACTAATCAATAACATTAGTGTATCCAATGAATAGAAGAGAAGAGAAGAGAAAAGAGAAAGAAACAATAGGAAGAATTCATTGACGGCTCAAACAATGAGTAGGGTTTACAACTATATATACATATGTCAACAATAAAATTACCATACTAAACTACAACATAATGAATAATAACAAATAATAATAATAACTAATAACTCTAACAGGAATATCTCATCCCTTGATTTTTCAATTTGCAGGTGTAGGGGCGTGGCGCTGAGTATAATAACGTTAATAGTAACAGCGGTTGATATATCAATCTACCATGCACAAGCAAAACAAAAGGAAGTGCTGCATTACCCGCAATAGCATCGCTACTAAGAGCTGCAATTACTCCAACACCCACAACACCACCACACCCATACGTAATCCAAGCTTAGGAGGTCGACGCCCCAACAATGGAGCGATTCATCCGTGACTTAGCACAAGAGAAGCCCATGAGGTCCATTGCTCAACAACTCTGTTCTTTTACCAACAATTATACTACCATGTTGGGATGTGGAGGGTTCGGTAAAGTCTATAAGGAACGATTTCCTAACGGAGATTAGATCGCTGTAAAAGTCCTCAATAGGGATGCAAATAGGCTACCGGAAAAAGTGAGGGGCGAAGCGAGGAGTTTAGAGTCCATTGTGCTGGCAGTTAATTTTATTAGGCTATATTATGAAAAAAATTATTTTTTATAAACTTTGTTTTTAATTTTTTTTAAAAGTGAGGTGCTAGGACCAAATTTTTTTAATTTGGTCCATCCCTAGCTACGCCCCGAAGAACAGTTCATGGCGGAAGTTGGGATGATAGGGAAGACTCATCACATGAATCTAGTGAGATTATATGGTTTTTATTACAACCCGTATATGAGTGCTTTTGTGTATGAATACATGGAGAATGGATCTTTGGACAGGTACTTGTTTAGTGAAAATAGGGAGATGATAGACCTACTTTAACTTTGTTTAGGTTGAGAAGTAGTACTCCTCATGCATCTCATCTAGTTTTTCAGGTTTGTTCATTTAATAAATTGCATTTGTACTTAGTCCATTTAGAAGGTAAGGCTCATATGTCCCCCTTTGACTAGGTGTAGATTGTTTTTATCTTAATAAAATTGTATCTCGAGCTTGGATTTTCAAGGAAAGGTAGTTCTTTAAACAAAAAAATAATAAAAATAGAATGGGAAAGATTGCATGAAAGTGTAGTTGGAACAGCTAAGGGATTTACATACTTGCATGAAGAATGTCACCAAAGGATAATTCACTATGACATAAAGCAAGGAAATGTGCTACTAGATTCAAACTTTTCACCCAAAGTTGCTGATTTTGGGTTAGCAAAGCTTTATAACAGAGATGTTACACACATTACCTTCACTGGATATAGGGCATGCCAATGTACGTAGCCGTAGAATTCACGCCGAGGAATTTCTCTGTAACGTATAAATGTGATATTTATAGCTTGGAGATTTTACTACTCGAAATGGTTGGATTGAGGAGGAAAAACACAAACTAAAATAGTCTTGATTGGTTCCCGAAGAAGGTTTAATTGGGACGAGTATGAGAAAGGTGAGCTAGTGGCGTTAAGGGAAGCTTGTGGGATTGACGGGAGAGACAGAAAGAAGGCAGAGAGAAAATGTCTATGGTAGCCCTATGGGGTGTTCAAGATTCACCCGACGCCAGGAGTAGGCCCCCAATGAGTGCTGTGGTGAAGATGTTGGAGGGAGGGGTTGAAATTATGCCACCACCGAAACCGTTGGGGTGGACGTGCTAATTAAAGTTGTCAAGTGATACTGGGGGTGATTCTACATATTCAACTAGTGGTACAAATTCCTACTGATATATCCATCTCCATCGCCGCCGCCTCCATCACTGCTGCCGCCAGACTGCGTCGCTTTCAAGTCATACAACCTGCAGATGTCACTCCCACTGCCATCCCCAAACTCATTACCATCCACCACCATACATGGCTGAATTTTGGAGGTTGAATTTGACCACCATCACCAATAACTGCAAGCGAATGGGGTGACTTTCAAAGATAGAGGTCGAATTTGACCATGATAAATGTCAAATTAAATTATGTTTTCACAAATCACTAATTCAAATTTGCAATTTTGGGTACAAAATTTCGATAAATTCCAATCTGAAATTCATACACAAAATTGAAATTTAATTTGGGTGAAGCACCAGCAACGACGAATAGAGGGTGACAACCAAGCCAGCCATTGATGATGATGAGGACATGAGGGATGGGCGGAAATGATAAAGCACCATCGATGGTGCTTTAGTTACGGCACCATCGATGGTGTTTTCGAGGTCGATTTGACCTCCATTTTGAAATTCCGGACCAGATCTGGAATCAGCATGGCGATGGAGAGTTCCAGGAATTTTTTGAATTTTTTCCGGCGACACCGTGGCCATCGATCAAAATTTTGACACTATTTTTGGCCCAAAAATAGTGTCAAAACTTTGACCGGTGGCCACGGTGTCGCCGGAAAAAATTCAAAAAATTCCTGGAACTCTCCATCGCCGTTGCTGATTCTAGATCTGCTCTCGGATTTCAAAATGGGGGTCGATTAGACCCTGAAAATGCCATCGATGGTGCCATAACTACGGCACCATCGATGGTGTGTCAACATTCCTTACGGGATGGTAATTAATGCATAAGGCATGTTTGGGATCGTATCTCTTAGAAATTATTGATGTGTTTATTGGATGTGGTTTTGTTCAGTTCCCCACATGGGCACGTGGGGAACTCTGGTAGTGCCACGTCATTAGAGAAAAAAAAATTTTAATTTTTTTTCTTTTTTAATATAGACGTTAAGTAAAATGAATAATACACAACTGCCCGCTGATTGTAGGGGTCCTCATCATACCCCTACGAATTTTTATTCCTCGACATAAGGTACCCACAGTGGGTCTCAGATTAGATCTGTTATTAGATGATATGTCAAATATTTATTAGATGGAATAGTATTTGACACAGGAACTTGGCATAATAGATTTCAACTCTATATTCAACTTTCCAATTGCTATATCAACGGGCCTATTAAGGTACCAGCAGCTGGAACATTAAGCATGGTCCAGTGGTGATGTGCCAGCCATGTGGCGGCCAACATGGCGTATTTTGTACAGCTAGACCTAGGTGAGTCTTGAGTAAACCATACAAGTTCGAGGACCAAATTGCAAATTTCCCAAGCTTTTGAAAATTAACCCTAATCCGTAGATCTGGTCGACATTTACCTTGCCATTCCCATTTCTTCAGACCTTCAACACCGCCATTCTTCAGTTGTCGGAGCAAGCTGCGGCCGCCACCGTGCCTCCTCTCCATCTCCGACCCTCTTCTCCAGCGAACTTTTCAATCTGCATCTTCTCCATCTATATATATATATATATATATATATATATATATATATATATATTGAAAATATACTCCACCAAATGTACAGCCATGGCAAATAATGAGTTCACAATTGACATGGATCCTGTGATTTGGTCGGAGGAGAAAATGAACATTGGCCAGAAACAATGTAGTGGTTCGGCCAGAGACGGTGCAGTGATTTGCAGATCTGAGAGTAGGAAAGGATGGGAGATTAGGGAAAGAAGAAGAACTTTTCAAGTTTTTATTCTTCTTTTTTTTTTTTGTAACACACGTGGCATGCCATATTGACATGCAACATCACGCTGGAAGATTAAAAATCTTCGGGCAACTGGCACCTGAACAATCTCGGATATATAAAAACACAAATTTCCAGGAATAGGCGTTTCGGATTCGGTTCCGGGTATTGGACTACCCCGGAACCGAACAAAAAAATCTAGTTCCTTAAAAAATTGAAACATTCAGTTCCTTTCAAACAAGATACATATTCGGGTTCGGTTCCATCCTGTTCCGGGTATTTTAATATTTATGATTTTTTGTCAAATTTTCATAAAAATATAAGATATCGTGATAAATAAAGGTGTAATTTATGAACATGATACTTTATTTACTTTAATTTTGGGATATATATGTTCTACAAATATTCTTTACCATCTATAAATTTGAATTATTGATTAAAGTATTTAGATTTCACGAAATTTACTAGAAAAATATACGTGAATTTAATTTCCAAATTAAAGTTACTTGATTTCGGTTCGGTTTTCAGTTTTTAGAAAGGAACCATTCGATTTTCGGTTCCTCATTTTTCGGTTCCAGTTTATTTTTGGTTCTTAATTTTTTTAGAAGAACCATTCAATTCCGATTTTTTCAGTTTGGTTCCGGTTCTATCCGTTCTGTTTCAATTTTTTGTCAACCCCTACAAATTTCCACCATTTATATTGTTTGAAAAAAAATTTTGTACATTTGTTTGTCTCTTTTAATTGTTAGCATGAAGTGAAAAATGCATTTTAATGTACTTTGTTCAAATTTCAAATTTGGTCAAACAAATCACATTCATATATCTCCCCACTCATTAAATCTCCATCATCCAACACCACTCGTTCTCTCTCTTCATACTCATAAAAATACATTAAAACTCATCCACTAACACCCTCATAATGTCTCTAATTGTATGCGTAAGAAACACAAATCGAAATAGATTTTTAGATAGTCTAAAACTTAAACGGGAACTATGAATTATTGACTCATTGAAAACTACTAAATCCAATTTAGGTCATTTTCTTTTGTTTTTTATTTTGTAATTTTCAACTATATTATCTGACTATTAGTGATGACCTAGTAACAAGAGGGCTGTAATGTTCTCCCCATTCCCACTGCCACGTAATCATTTTCACATATAATTTAATATCATATCAACACTGGTGTTGCTATGGCACTGCCACATCAACGATGAGATAGTTTATCCTTCCCCAATAGGGGGAAGAAAACATTACTTATAAGCTACTATAAGCTAACAAGGGTGTGTCATGGGGGCTAAATTATTTTTCAAAGTAATTACCTTGTATCCTGTATAGTGTAATTCTATTAAGGGTAAATTTCACATACAGTTCTCAAACTTTGCATTTTGTATCAGTCCTTTTTTTTCTTAACACTGTGGATTCCTAATCTTTCACAAATTCACGCATAAGGCCTCTGATGCTATAAAATAACCTTTATACCCATTGCATTTTAAACAATAACCAAAGATATATATAATAAAATAAAATAATTTCTTCTCCATCCTATTTAGTTACCCACGCCCACCGTAAATGAGAAACTTGGACAACCATTTTCAATGGTAAAAGAGGAGACCTACATTTCTCACTGTTAAAAGTCGAACTAGCTGGAAAAGACAATGGATCAAAAATCAAAAGGTTGAATTAATGTCGACAGGTATTGATTAAATCATTAAAAATCTAATTTTTACGCCAAAGAAGTGAGAAAAGAATATTTTTAAAAATCTTCCCGATTTTACCGATGTTACCAAATTTGAGTGGTTCAATCGATTTTTGACCGATTTGGTCTGCTCCTCAAAAGGCCAATTTTTAAGGTTAACCATACTAAATTTTTGGTTGGTTTCCTATTTTCTAGTAGGAACTGACCAATCCAATCTGATTTTATAATATTGGCAGTTTGCTGTCGGAAATGGAAGACAAAGAGGGAGAAGTGCAACTTTCGTAGTGGGCATATTACTCTTATCTTTTCTTGAGTCTTTTTCCCTCTTGTGGGAGGTTTGTTAAAATGACCACCATTTATCTTCTCTAAATAATTGGGACCGTTAATAAAAATATTCTTTTTTTTATAATTAATAAAAATATTCTTAATTGTGATTTTATGGATTAGTAAAGTTTTGACAACAATAAAAGAAGAGAGAGAGAGATCTTCTTGAGGTGGGGGAGAGGTGGGAATTAAATGATTTTTTCTTTTCTTTCTTTTATTTCTTTTTTTTTTTTTAATATTTGATAGTTTTGGTTTGAAAAGAAGTCACCTCTTTCTTCTTCTTTTTTTTTTTTTACGATTCACGTTTATAAATTATTTGCACGTTTACCAAATTGAGACAAAAGGTCGCCTTGAGCGTGCAATAGCAATTCATCAACAAAAAATACTATTCTCTCCGTCCCACAATGATAGTCCAATTTTCCTTTTTCATCCGTCCCAAATTAAAACCCACTTTCTATTTATGTATATTTAGTTTTTTTTATTTTTCTTATAATATCCTTATTAAATATGCATTGTTATTAATGAAGATATATTATTAATATTATTAAATGTAGGGTAGGGGCATATTTGAAAAATACAACAAAATTTTACCATTTCAATAATATTAATTGTATTTTTTTAAAACTGTATGAAAGTTAAAGTGGGACTATCTTTGTGGGGACGAAGGAGTATTTGTAAACCAATGTATGATCTTCATTTCGGGCGACACAAATTGACAAGTCCAATAAAATTGGCATTATATATACATATTTAATTGACTTCACTACTTTACTCCAAATCTCATGTCAAATTACATAGCCGCAATAAGCCATTTGAGCAAACGATCACGCTACGGTGACATACTAAATGCCATAAAGAATGCCATAATAGAATAAAATGACTTCAATATCTTTTAAAGCAATATCAATTCAGCCATTCATTAATGGAAAGATAGGAATTTTACTATTATTATGTCACTAATTATGTTAATGGCTATGACATTCTAACATTATCCTTGAGCAAATGGCTACCTGTCGAATAACGACAAAATTATTGTGAGCAAATTGGCATTATACATATTTAATTGACTTCACTACTTTACTCCACATCTCATGTCAACACTCCCGTTCCGATGCCAACAAGTTGGCGTCATAAGGCGCCAACACCCCCATTTTCGGGGGAAAAAAATATAGGGGCCGGGTGAGTCCCCCCACTATCAGGGGCAGTTATGTATTATTCATCTCATTTAATATAGATTCCAAAAAAAAATAAAAAAAATTTTCAAAAAAAAAATTTTTGGCCGGTGATGTGGCGCCTTGTGAAGGGGCCACGTCACCCTTGTTGGTAACATAATTTGCCAACAAGTTGGTAGGTGATCATTCACCCTCATCACTATGTCAAATTACATAGCCGCAATAAGCCATATGCGCAAATGGCTACCCGTCGAATAACGACAAAATTATTGTGAGCAGGGACAAATCTATAATTTTTAACGTGGAAGCTGTAATAACCAAAAAATTTAATTATGTGTAAAAAAAATTCTACATAAAACTTAGATTTTTTTTTTTTTTGGTCAGGGGGCTACAACCCAGTCGAGCTCCCCATTGGATCTATCCCTGGTTGAGAGAGAGTTTCAGTGTGAGAGTCATAACGCCTAAGACTAAGATGGTGCGACCTCCAATCTAGTGTTGTCATGTAAATATTGTCTTGATAACTCTACAAATAGAGAGAAACCATCTTTGTTGACGAGAGAATAAGCCCTACGAATGTACATTCAAGTAGAAACACCTTATCCAAAGTAGTTTCGACAATCCAATTAAGTTTTTCTTGTCTATTGGGAACCCAAATGCTCCGCTATGGGTTAAAGCATGTGATAGGGTTGAAATTTTACAAAATTTTTGACTTTTTTATCCATTTTTATCCATTCTTTTTTTTACCATAAATCAATCACATTCACATATTTCATGGAACATATATGTACTATACAAATCTCCATCATTTAACTTCATTCGCCTCTCTCTCTCTTTCACATAAAAATCCATAAAAATCATTAAAAAAATAAATAAATAAATCGTATCACCCACTTGTGCGTATAATATAGGTTAGGGCCCTTCATTGTTGTTTTTCTTCTATGATAACTACTCTCTATTTTGTTATTAGGACAAATCATGAAAGTTACAATGCTGGATCCAAGTTCACATTACAGGGTGATAGGGAATAGATTATAATGGTTTTTAAAGGTTTTTAATGTAAAAAATGAGAGAGAATGTGTGGAGTTGAGTGGTTGAGATTTCTGGATGTGATGAGATATGTGGATATGATTGATTAAGGAGAGAGAAAAAAGTTGAAAAAAGTATTTAAAACACTTTTAATGGTTAGCCTAACGGGGGCGTACATATCACTTCTTTTCTAGCTCATTTTGTCTTTGTATACCATTATCCAAAATTACTCATCACTGAGTTTTTAATCATTGATTTAAAATTGTTCATTCCTGATAAGATAATCAACATTATACTATATTGTTAATTACATTTCTAGCTAGATATCGATATATTACAATTATGTTACGTTTCCAAATATTGACGCATTGCAATTGTGTACATATCTAGCAGTTATGTCGACGGGTTATGCGCCTTCACCATTCCAAGTACCTGGTGAGTTCCAAAATCTATACAAAACGTTACAATACTTACATTTCATAATCGTCCATTAGACATCATTAAACATTGTCACATGGGTGACCCTTATTTTTCAATTGTTGTGACTACGCATGTTGAAGCCAACTTCCTTCGCATATTCATCGTAGAATGCAGCACAACATCATTGGAAACGTATTTATTGCCATCATTTGTCGATTCCATAGCTGCTAAAAAATGGGAAGAAAAGAAAAAAAAGAAAAGAAAAGAAACACTAACTACTTCTAAAAAAAAAAAAAAAAAATTATGATGTTCTAGTATATATTTTGAAGTTCTAATATCCGATGGAAGTTTTTGAAGTTTTACCTAGATTGACTTCCACTTATGGAGAATATGGTAAGCAAAGCTGGTCTGAACCTTAAGCAGTTTAAGCAGCCGCTTAGAGGCCCCAAAATTTGCAAATCTATATGAATATGGTGATTTTTGTTTTAATAAAAATCAAGTTATTATTTGTTCAGTTAGAGAGAGTTCAATTTTAATCTCTGGATGGATTATATTATCACTAGTGCAATTACGAAAATTTTTATTTAATAAAATCTTTCATTTAAAAGTAGCATATATAAAATTTTATTTGTTAAGGGTCTCCTCCGAAATTTCGCTTAAGGGCCTCCAAATCTCGGGACCGGCTCTGATGGTAAGATGTGATTTGACATCGAACACGATGGAGTCGTGAAATCGAGTTAGCTAGTAATAGAGAGCTGTTATTTGTTAATGTCATCTCCTTTTAAACTGGTGAAATCTGGCTTACACTAACAAACAAATATTACACGATTCCATAACTCTATACACCAACAAAAATTGAGATAGCTAGTTTTGATTTTCATCTTTAAACCAGTCCGTTTGTATGAAAATCTCTACTAAACAAGCCATAAATGTCTAATTTTCCAGAAAGTTTGAAACCCCCAAACACAAAAAATAAAAAAAAAATAATATTGAGAAAAAAAAGAAAATAATTATAATAATTATAATAATCTAATAAAATTTTGACCGACAACCACGGTGTCGCGGGAAATTTTCCAAATTACCTGGGCTCCCTCTCGTTGTGCTGATTTTAAATCTGGTCTCGGATTTCAAAACTAAAATCGTATGGGTCTATAAAACACCTTGGGAGTTCCGTAACTACAGAATACACAGGTGCATTGGATCAAATCTGGTTATGTTTGACCATATTTTTGTTACACGGTAACGTGGTAGACATGTCTTATGCGGGATCTATAACAAAACCCGCGGCCACCTGAACAAACTATGGTACGCCGAATCCTGAAAGTTACAACACTGGATCCAAGTTCACCACATCACACACATTTCTTTTCTTGCTCACTTTGTCATCATATAAGGTTATAAGAGTCACGAAATTTTCATACACTCTTATCCAAAATTACTCAACGGGTTTTTAATCGTTTGTTTAAAGTTGTTCATTCCCGATACGGTAATCAAAATTATAGTATAATGCTAATTACGTTTCTAGATATCGACGCATTACAATTGTGTAGATTAAAATATATTGTTAAATTATGTTACTAGCTAGATATTGATGCATTGCAATTGTGTGTGTGTATATATATAGTAGGTCTGTCGCCGGATTATGCGCCTCCACCCAATGCGCCGCCACCCAATGCGCCGCCACTTGGACTAGCGATAATTGTAGGTGAGTTCCAAAAACTATACAATACTTACATTTCGTAATCGTTGATTAGACATCATTAAACTTGGTCACATACGCGGCCCAGAGATGCTGGTGAGTATACAAAACTTAATATTCAGAGTCTTTTTTTTTGGGATCGGAGCCATTCTAATGTTAGCAACAACAGTTCTAAGTTTGGGGCCTACGGGGTTCCGTAGGTCACCTAATTTCAGGCTGCCTCTACTCACAACCGAATCGATTTTTCTTTTTGCAGGTAGTATTGCGATCTTAACCACACTTGTTGTAATAGGAGTCATCTCTTGCTTGTGTTACTATCCTAGGAAATTTAGGAAGGCATTAGTTAAAGAGTTAAGAGCAATACCTACTGTTCCAACAGTACAACCACCAACTCCAACAGCACAACCACCAACTCCAACAGCACAACAACCACCAATTCCAACAGCACAACCACCATTAAATCCAATCGAAGTTTCGGAGGTTGATGCAGGAACTATGGAGATATTTCTCCGCGACTTCGCACAGCAGAAGCCAGTAAGGTTCACTTCTCCACAACTCTGTTCTTTTACGAGCAATTATGCCACGATATTGGGTTGTGGAGGCTTCGGTACAGTCTACAAGGGAAAGTTCCCCAATGGAGATAAGATCGCCGTTAAGGTTCTCTACCGGAGGGCCGATAGCAGTGCTGAGCAGCAATTTATGGCCGAGGTTGGAACGATAGGGAGGATTCATCACATAAATCTTGTGAGGTTATATGGCTTCTGTTACGACCCTCATATGAGTGCTCTTGTGTATGAGTACATGGAGAATGGATCACTAGACAAGTACTTATTTAATGAAGACAGAGAGACTGAATGGGAAAGGCTACACGAAATAGCGATTGGAACGGCTAAGGGACTTGCGTACTTGCACGAAGAATGTCAACAAAGGATAATTCACTATGATATAAAACCAGGGAACGTGCTACTTGACTCAAACTTTTCTCCGAAAGTTGCTGATTTTGGGTTAGCAAAGCTTTGTAATAGAGATGCTACGCATATTTCGGTCTCTGGATATAGGGGCACGCCGGGGTATGTAGCCCCAGAGTTCATGCTAAAAAATTTCCCTATAACTTATAAGTGCGATGTTTATAGCTTTGGCATTTTGCTATTCGAAATAGTTGGGAGACGAAAAAATACGAAAGTGAATAGTACAGAATCTACAGATAGTCTTGATTGGTTTCCAAAAAAGGTTTGGGAGCAGTACGAGAAAGGCAAGCTCAGCGCGCTAACCAAAGCTTGTGGAATCGAGAAAAAGTACAGAGCCATGGCTGAGAATATGTCTATGGTAGCGTTGTGGTGCATTCAAGACTCGCCGGATGCTAGACCGCCTATGAGTAACGTAGTGAAAATGTTGGAAGGAGGGGTCGAAATTATGCCACCACCTAAACCGTTCCATTACTTGTTCTCGGTCGGGGTTTGCATGATGAGACCATCAAGTGATACCTCGAGCGATTCGACATATTCGACGAGTGGAACAAATTCTTACTGGTACAAGGAAGAAACCACTCCAATTATGAAAAGGCACGAAATAGAAATCGCGAGTTCTTGGAGAAGAGAGAGATGAATATAGTTTAATTTGCATGAGATCATCTTTCTTATTTTTATTTTTATTATTATTATATTATAAGCGAAATAAAATAAAACATAAAGTTCAAGTCGTTTTTCTATTTTAAGTAAAAGACGATATTATCATTGTATGTTATTCCAAATAATATGTAATCACATTCTGACATACATAAAGTCACAAAGACGTCATGTTGAGAACCAAAGAAATACTCGAACAAGGCAGCAACGTAACAAGATGAAAATGACATAACATTATAGTCTTGATGTAGTCTTTAATTAGTTATAGTCCTAGCTGGTTGAGAAACTCAAGGTTTGCTGTTCGGGTGAAATAATTAAAACTAAATAAGTCGAAAATGACACAACATTATACGTTTGAATAAAATTTGATGAAACGAAAATTATTAAGGTTTTCAAATCCGCTACAATTTAACAAGGCAAATATATATTATTTGATCATCGACTAATTTCTAAGATCGAGCAACAATCAAAATCAATCTACATTTGACTCATAATAAAGCTCTAATTGCATCAACCTTAATCAGCCGAGTCCTCCTTTGCTTCGTCTAACAAATTATCCGAGCGAGCATTCCCTATATGAATTTGAATCAAGAATAAATTGCATTTCAGATGCTAATGTAGGTATATATGATTCAAACCTCCAGTGAGATGGACTAGTGTCACGTGCAATTTTCATGTGCTTACCGAGATTGCATTTGAGACCAATTGATGATGGACGAAGATGGGTTAGAAAGTGATAATATATTTTCTTCTTATAATTATTTAGATAAATATTTTAGACCAAGTCATGCGGTGATTAAATATATAAATACATATATACTATATAAAAAAAAATTAAAAATATTAATAAGTCAACATCTTTGGATTTTGACCCAATATATAATCAGTCGACTTCACCTATTGCACGTGGACCAATGAATTCTCTTCGGCTGTTGTAAGAGGCTACATTGAACTTGCCTAAACTCTCGCTTGCATTTCTCTTCGCACCTGTCTTTCTCCCCAGAGACGTAGACCGAGGTAAGTATAATTCATCCATAAAAATGACGTAAGCTATAAACTAGCTTATCAAACATATACTAAATTATTTTCTACGGTAAAATTATTTTATGTTTGTTTACTAAGGCCTTGTTCTCCCCATTATCTTTTTCCACTAACTTCCATTAACTTTTTTTCTCTCATCATTTTCAACCATCCATTTAATTACTTTATATTTTTCAATATATTTTTCTCAATTTTCAATCACACATCCAACACACAATTCGAGTAAATCAACAAACCACTCCAAATAATAAGGCCTAAATTGTAATTCTACTATCTATTTAATATTAAATTTTAATTTTATGTCTATATTCTACACATATTATCATTGAAATTGATCCGCCTTGTTGTTAAAACCGAACCCCGGACAAAAATTAAAAAATAAAAAATAAAAAACTATTTTTCTCGACCATCATTTTCAGCTATTCGACCATTGTTTTTGGCGAATGAATCAAGGAATGTCTGATCTCTGGATTTTTCAACTTGCAGGTGTAGGTGTGGCGCTGAGCATTAAATGTATAATATCGTTAACAGCATTCTTAAACAAGCTGCAAAGAAAACAAGCGTTGCATGCATTACCTGCAGTAGCATCACAACTAAGAGCTGCAATTGCTCCCAAACCCACGACACCACCACACCCAGATGCAATCCAAGCTTGGGAGGTCGACGGCCCGACAATGGAGAGATTCATCCGTGACTTGGCACGGGAGAAACCCATGAGGTTCATAGCTCAACAACTTTACTCTTTTACAAGCACTGATACTACAATTTTGGGTTATGGAAGCTGTGGGGTGTGCTCTCAAGTTTGACCTTTGTGACACATTCTTTGACTCAAGTGGGCCTTTTATCATGTGGGCTTCATCATCAGTTTTCAAATCTGGGCCGTGAACTATTGACTGAATTATATATACATTCCAAACTTCAACCGAGGCCACTTCTTCTTCTCTGGTTTTTTCTTCAGCTGCATACGAGAGTTTGAGAGGGAAGTTCTAGGGTTCATGTTCTCCTTTTTTAGATCTTATACTACTTTCTCTGTAATCGTAAGATTAGTGTTGGGTTTACAATTTGTAATCCATTTTTGAGAGAGATTCGAGTGTAGTATTGTAGATCGGTGCGAGTGTGGGAGATTTGAGAGGTTATGGTGAAATCTTGTACGAACCCTTGAGAACTTTGTACTTGCTGTTGATTAGTGCAATCGAGCCTTGAATCCACGAATTTGTGGAGGCTCAACAGTGGATGTAGGGGTTAGATCCGGTCCCCGAACCACTGGAACCCGTTTGGGTTATAATCGCTTGTGTTTGTGCGTATTTACTCATTTTCTGTTGGTTATTATCGATCTATTAAGGGCTTTCGAATTTATCAGTGGTATCAGAGCCTATTTCCTTCAAGAAAGTGGGTATTTCTCGGAGTTACTGTAGCAAGGAGAAATCGGGTACTGAGTCACGGGTTGACATCGGCTGGACTCTTGTGCTTTATACGTTTCCTTTTCTTGCATTGGAGGTTCTCTGGTATTGTATGTTACACGGCTGAAATTGAGCCTTTCTAAAAGGCATTGGTATACTCTTAACCTTCACTGTTAGTTCTTGTTTTTCAGGTTCTTAGATTGCTTGTTAAACTCTTTATGTGTATTGTTTGATCTGTGGTTCCTGCACATTGTTGTTTTAGTCTTGCTCTGTTCTCCAGCGTTTTTTAACAAATCTTTCAAAATTTCTCGAAAACAATGGCCTCTCAAAAGTTTGAAATTGAAGTTTGGAATGGAACTGGAGATTTCTCTTTGTGGAAACAAAAGATGAGGGCAGTACTACTCCAGCACAGATGCGCGGGGGCCTTAACTGGCACCTGGCCTGCTGAGTTTAGTATTGCGAGGAGAACAGAATTGGATGAAATTGCGTGGAGTTCTATTTTCTTGCATTTATCTGACTCTGTGATTAGGAAAGTAGGTGAGACTACTACTACGCAGCGTTTATGGGAAAGGCTTAATGAAATTTACTCTACTGTCTCTATGCCAAATAAGTGTTACTTGTTGAAAATGTTTTATAATTTTCGATTTGAGGCTACTTTGTCACTTGATGAAAATCTTGACAAATTTATGAAGTTAATACTTGATTTGACTGCTTGTGATGAGACTATTTCTGATGATCAACAAGCTGTTGCTCTTTTAAATTCCCTGAGTGATAAGTACAAAGATTTGAGAACTGCATTGGAATATGGAAGAGAGCAAGTTACAGTGGGAGATATAGTGTCTGCTCTAAGAAACAAGGAGTTAGAGTTTCAAGCTGAAACAAGTGCGAGTAAATCTGGGGAAGTCTTAACTATGAAGACTAAGGATAACAAGAAAGCAGGATCCTCTGGTAGTGCAAACTACACCAAAGGGAAGTGGAAAGGAAATAATGAGAAGGGTAAAGACAAGAGTAAAAATAAGGAAAATCAGAAGGACAAGAAAAAGGGGTGCTATTACTGTGGTAAATCAGGCCATGTGATTAAGAAGTGCTATAAGAGAATAGCGGATATGAAAGAGAACCCCAATCTGAATCTTGCAGCAATTGTGGCTGCACAAAAGGGGAAAAATGGCGAGGACAATGGAGTTGTGCTAATGGCATCCACTGAAAAAGGATCAGATGAGTGGATATTTGACTCGGGATGCACATTCCACATGTGTCCAAACAGGGACTGGTTTACTAGCTTCAATCCCACTGATGGAGGAAAGGTCCATTTAGGTAATGACATGACTCTCCAGATCAAGGGTATAGGTAATATCTCTCTTATCTTCAAGAATGATGTGATCTTGAAATTATTGCATGTTAGATATATACCTGATCTTAAGAGAAACCTGATTTCTGTTGGAGAACTTGATGATAAGTATCAAGCTGTTTTTCATAAGAACATTTGCACATTGTACATTAATACACAAAAGCTTCTTGATATCCCTAAAGTAGGTGGATTGTATGTTATGCCTGCTACTCCTTTAACTGGCTTTGTTGGAAATACTATCTCTGAAAACTTAGCATTACTGTGGCACAAGAGATTGGGCCACATAGGTGAAAAAGGTTTAAAAACATTAAAGGAAAAGGGATCATTTGACAAGGTCAATTTTGAAAGTTTAGGTTTTTGTGAAGAATGTCTTCTTGGTAAACAAAGTAAACAACCTTTTCCTGTAGGCATACATAAGTCCACCTTTGTGCTTGAATATATACATGCTGATCTGTGGGGGCCTTCCACTGTGTGCACTCTAACTGGTTTCAAGTATTATCTGCTCATTGTGGATGATCTGTCTAGGAAAAGCTGGGTTTATTTTCTGAAACAGAAGTCTGATACTTTGAACAATTTTAAGCTGTGGAAAGTGCAGGTTGAAAATCAAACTGACAAGAGGGTCAAGTACTTGAGAACCGACAACGGGTTAGAATTCTGCAATACAGAATTTGACAATTTTTGCAAGCAAAATGGCATAACAAGGCATAAAACTATTCCATACACACCCCAGCAAAACGGGGTAGCTGAAAGGATGAACCGAACAATTTTAAACAAGGTGAGGTGCATGTTAATCAGCTCTGGCCTTCCCAAAATGTTTTGGGCAGAAGCTGTAAGGACGGCAGTCTATCTTATTAATAGAAGCCCAACTAGTTCCTTGAACTTTGAAATTCCAGAATCCATCTGGTCAGGTAAAATCCCTAATTACTCTCATCTTAGGATCTTTGGGTGTGCAGCTTTTTCCCACCAATCTGAAGGGAAATTAGATCCCAGATCTGTTAAGTGTATTTTACTTGGTTATGGTGAAGAGGTAAAGGGATATAGGCTGTGGGTTTACAGCTTAAAAGGTTACAAAGTTATTATGAGTAGAAATGTAACTTTTAATGAAGATGACATGCCATATTTGGATAAATCTAGTAAAGATAACTCACCTCATACTGATAAGGTCATGCATGATATTGAATTTGATGTTTTTAACGATGTTGATCATGATGATACTCATATTGAGGTGGAGAATGCTCCCCACACCAATCAACCTGATCCCTCAAGCTCTCAATCTTCTCATGATGATACAGAAGACGAGGGTGAAACATCAGCCCCTAATGCAACTCTTGATTACCAACTGGTAAGGGATAGGGGTAGAAGAGTTAGAATGCCTTCGACCAGGTATAACTCTGATGATTTTGTGTCTTTGTTTGCTGCACCTGATTTTATTACTGCTGAACCTGCTTGTTATAAAGATGCTGTCACCTGCAATGACTCTGTCCATTGGATAGAAGCTATGAGTGATGAAATGTCATCTCTGATTAGAAATAATACCTGGATACTTGTAGACAAGCCTAAAGATAAAAGGGTCATTGATTGTAAGTGGATATATAAAATCAAAGATGGTGATGTAAATGGGATAGGTAAAAGATATAAGGCTAGGCTTGTAGCTAAAGGTTTTACTCAAAAGGAGGGAATTGACTATAATGAAGTATTTTCACCTGTTGCTAAATTTACCTCTATTCGAGTTTTGTTAGCCTTAACTACTCAACATGACTGGGAGCTGGATCAAATGGACGTAAAGACAGCCTTCCTACATGGAGAACTTGATGAAACCATTTACATGAATCAGCCAGAAGGATTTGAACTGGAATCTGTCAAGCCAAAAGTTTGCCTATTGAAAAGATCTCTATATGGCCTTAAACAGGCCCCACGCCAATGGTATAAAAGGTTTGATAAGTTTATTCAAACCCTTGGCTTCAATAAGAGTAAGTTTGATCCTTGCTTGTTTTACTTAGGCACAGGTGGTGCTGATTCTATTTACCTATTGCTTTACGTAGATGATATGCTACTTGCTTGTAAAAATAGAAAAGATCTTGAAAATATTAAAAGAAAATTGAAAGGTGAATTTGAAATGAAGGATTTGGGCAGTGCTTCTAGGATACTTGGTATGGAAATAAAGAGAGATAGGGACTCTCACACTTTATTTCTAAACCAAAGTACCTACATTTTAAAGGTTTTAGAAAAATTTTCTATGACTAATGCCAAACCTGTCACCTTACCTATTGCAAACCATTTCAAGCTTTCACATGATCAATCTCCGAGTAATAAAGAAGAATCTGATCGCATGAGCTCAGTCCCTTATGCCAATGCGGTTGGCTCAATTATGTACCTTATGATCAGTACCAGGCCTGACCTGGCCCATAGTATAAGTCTGCTCAGTCGTTTTATGGCCAATCCAGGTGAATATCATTGGATAGCCATGAAATGGCTATTTAGGTATCTTAAAGGAACAGCTAATCTTGGTTTAAAGTTCTCTAAGGTTACTAATATTGCGTTAAAGGGGTATTGTGATTCAGATTTCGCAGGAGATCTCGACAAAAGGAGATCTACATCAGCTTATGTTTATACATTGTGTGATTCATGTGTTAGCTGGAAATCACAATTGCAGAAGCTGGTAGCTCTTTCATCTACAGAGGCTGAATATATTTCAGCATGTGAAGCTGTAAAGGAGGGGATCTGGCTTAAAGGTTTGCTTACTGAATTAGGTTTCTTGGGTAACGATTTCTCTCTCTTTACTGATAATCAGAGTGCGATTCATCTCAGTAAAAACCCAGTATACCACGATCGCACCAAGCACGTTGACATTAAATTTCACTTTGTGCGTGATTCAGTTGAAAGTGGTCTGGTGAAACTGATTAAAATCCCCACTGAACATAATCCTTCAGATTTAGGAACTAAAGTCCTCACTTTGAGTAAATTCAAGACATGCTTGTCTATCTTGAACATAGTTCCTATTACATGAATACTTTACTTGCCTTTCAGCAGTTTAGTTATAAAACAACAAAAAAAAAAAAAAAATCTTTTGTTTTATATTTTTAAAGCCTGTATGTTTTTAAAAGATCATGATAACTTGTGTTTGTTAAGTGTTCTTTTGCAGGTACCCTTTTGAGCCAATGATACAATATGGTGAAGAGGTGTTCGGTTCTACTAATCAAACTTTCAGCAAGGTGGAGATTGTGGGGTGTGCTCTCAAGTTTGACCTTTGTGACACATTCTTTGACTCAAGTGGGCCTTTTATCATGTGGGCTTCATCATCAGTTTTCAAATCTGGGCCGTGAACTATTGACTGAATTATATATACATTCCAAACTTCAACCGAGGCCACTTCTTCTTCTCTGGTTTTTTCTTCAGCTGCATACGAGAGTTTGAGAGGGAAGTTCTAGGGTTCATGTTCTCCTTTTTTAGATCTTATACTACTTTCTCTGTAATCGTAAGATTAGTGTTGGGTTTACAATTTGTAATCCATTTTTGAGAGAGATTCGAGTGTAGTATTGTAGATCGGTGCGAGTGTGGGAGATTTGAGAGGTTATGGTGAAATCTTGTACGAACCCTTGAGAACTTTGTACTTGCTGTTGATTAGTGCAATCGAGCCTTGAATCCACGAATTTGTGGAGGCTCAACAGTGGATGTAGGGGTTAGATCCGGTCCCCGAACCACTGGAACCCGTTTGGGTTATAATCGCTTGTGTTTGTGCGTATTTACTCATTTTCTGTTGGTTATTATCGATCTATTAAGGGCTTTCGAATTTATCAGAAGCTTTGGTAAAGTGTACATGTGATGGTTTCCTAATAGAGATAAGAATGCCGTAGAAGTTCTTAACAGGGATGCAAATAGGCGAGCTGAAGAACAGTTCATGGCTGAGGTTGGGACAATAGGAAAGACTCATCACATAAATCTAGTGAGATTATACGGATTTTGATGCGACCCGTATATGAGTGCTCTGGGGTATGAGTACATGGAGAATTGATCACTAGAGTGTTGTGGTGAAGATGTTGGAGGGAGGCGTTCCAATATTTGCTCTCAGTTGGGGTGGACGTGCTAAAGTCGTCAAGTGATACTGGGAGTGATTCTACGTATTCCACTAGTGGTACAAACTCCTACTGGTATAAGGAAAAAATGACTTCGGTTATGAAGAAGATACAGATGGCAAGTTCCTGAAGAAGTTATTAGTGTCTCAATATATATCCACATATCCATGTTGTGTTTAAATTATGAACAACACTCACAAGCTCACGGATCAGTTGTAATAAGGAAATGTGATTATTAGGTCGAACCCAATTCAAGAGGAATATTGCAAATATTCAAAGAAAGTCTTGATGTAGTCCTAATTAGTTATAGTTCTAGCTAGTTGAGAAACTCGAGTTTGGGTGAAATGATTAAAAATGAATACGATGAAAATGACATAATTAACATAATATAATATGTTTGAATAAAATTTGATGAAACAAAAATTATTAATTAAGGTTTTCAAATTCACTACAATTTAACAACTAATTTGATCATCGACTAATTTCTAAAATCGAGCAACAAATCAAAATCAATCTACGTTTGACTCTTGATATAATAATAAAGCTCTGATTGCATCAGTCTTAGTTAGCTAGGTCCTTCTTCACTTCTTCTAACAAATTATCCAAGCGCTCCCTATATGAGTTTTATAGTCCCGCTCTACCAACCAAATTGCATTTCTGGTTAATGTAGGTATTATTTAAACCACCAATCACTGTTACATGCAATTTCGATGTGCTTACCGAGATTGCATTTCAGTGCAATTGATGATGGACGAAGATGGGTTAGAAAGTGATATATTATTTTCTTCTTATTAATTAGATAAATATTTCAGACGAGGTCATACGGTGATTAAATAAATACATACACCATATTAAAAAATTTCAAAATAATAATAAGTCAACATGTTCGGATTTTGACCCAATCTAATAAGTTGACTTCCACTATTGCGCGTGGACCAATGAATTCTCTTCCACTGTCATAAGATAAAGAGGCTATTGAATTTGCCTAGACTCCCGCTTGCGTTTCCCTTTGCACAATTGCACCGCTCTTTCTTCTCCTTAAAGACATTGATCAAGGTAAACTATAATTAATCTATATAAAAATGATGTTTGTACAATTTCGATCATGTGTCTAAGTTGTGAACGTTAAGTATTATCAAAATTATGTTAGATTCATCTTTTTTCTTTTTTTTTTTTTTTTGATTAATGTTAGATTCATCTTTGCATTGCTAATCACGTCAAATATTTTCATATTTGGCAATTGTGAATAATTCTCAGCTATGTTTTTGCTACCTCCACCACCATTAATGGGTTCATGGATTATATTACAATCATGGACGCCGTTCACTCCACCATCATCAGACACTGGAAGTAGCGAAGTTGGAACTTTTATTGGTAAGTTATATGTACTATCCAATCCCATAGACTATACACTGCTGCATCTATGAGATTGATATACAGTTTGTCAACACTTATAAATTTTATTATTATATAGTTATATCGAATTACATGGGCAACAAAATTATAGTGAAATAGATTTCTTTTTTAAGTAAAATAGAAGTCAAACAGAAAATGGAAATTATTAAATCTTAGAGCAAATTAAAATTTTTTACTTTAATAAAAAGTATTGAGTGTTTTTTTAGAGAGATACCATGGAAAACTAAACAGTGATTCTAGGTGGACATTTTTTATAGATATTTTTAAGTGACATGGTGATATGGTGTTTTATCATTGGGGGATACAAATGAGATTTGAATATATATCATATATATGAAAATTATTATTATCACCCAATGTTAAAATGACACATCATAATGTCAGTTAAAAATGTCTATAAATAATATCCCCCTAAAATTATTCAAAACTAAAACATAAATAGGTGGTCGTTTTACGTTTTTTTCAATTATCATTATCCATCAAATGTTTGATTATTTTGACAAGTATTTTTTAATTTTTATTTCTTTTAGGACTTTTTCTTTCTTTTTCAACCGCACTCAAAAATTACATTTTTTCAAATCTCTATCAAAAAGATACACTAAATTATTTTCTACAATAAAATTATTTCTTGTTTGCTTACTAAATTGTAATTCTGCTATTTATTTAAAACTAAATTTTAATTTTAATTCTATATTCTAAACATATAATCATTGAAATTGATGCGCCTTGTTGTTAACCAAAAAAGAAAACCAATTTTTCCACCATCATTTTCAACTATTCGACCTTCGTATGACCAAGGAATGAGGGAATATCTCATCCCTTGATTTTTCAACTTGCAGCTGTAGGTGTGGTGCTAAGTATAATAACGTTAATAGTAATAGTGGTTGTTTCAATCTACTGTGCAAAAAAAACAAGTGCTGCGTTACCCGCAGTAGCATCACAACTAAGAGCTGCAATTACTCCAACACCCACAACACCACCACACCCAAACGTAATCCAAGCTTGGGAAGTTGATGCCCCAACGATGGAGCGATTCATCCATGACTTAGCACAAGAGAAGCCCATGAGGTTCATTGCTCAACAACTCTGTTCTTTTACCAACAATTATACTACCATGTTGGGATGTGGAGGGTTCGGTAAAGTCTATAAGGGACGATTTCCTAACGGAGATAAGATCGCTGTAAAAGTCCTCAATAGGGATGCAGATAGGCGAGCGGAAGAACAGTTCATGGCCGAAGTTGGGACGATAGGGAAGACTCATCACATAAATCTAGCGAGATTATATGGTTTTTGTTACGACCCGTATATGAGTGCTCTAGTGTATGAATACATGGAGAACGGATCTTTGGACAAGTACTTGTTTAGTGGAAACAGGGAGATGATAGAATGGGAAAGATTGCACGAAATTGCAATTGGAACAGCTAAGGGACTTACATACTTGCATGAAGAATGTCAACAAAGGATAATTCACTATGACATAAAGCCAGGAAATGTGCTACTGGATTCAAACTTTTCACCCAAAGTTGCTGATTTTGGGTTAGCAAAGCTTTATAACAGAGATGTTACACACATTACCTTCACTGGATATAGGGGCACGCCAGGGTACGTAGCCCCAGAGTTCATGCTGAGGAATTTCCATGTAACGCATAAATGTGACGTTTATAGCTTTGGGATTTTACTATTCGAAATAGTTGGAGGAAGAAAAAACACGAATGTTGATAATACTAATAGTCTTGATTGGTTCCCTAAGAAGGTTTGGGATGAGTATGAGAAAGATGAGCTAGTGGCATTAACGGAAGCCTGTGGGATTGAGGAGAAAAACAGGGATAAGGCTGAGAAAATGTCTATGGTAGCCCTGTGGTGTGTTCAAGATTCGCCTGAGGCTAGGCCTCCAATGAGTGCTGTGGTGAAGATGTTGGAGGGAGGGGTTGAAATTATGCCACCACCTAAACCGTTCCAATATTTGTTCTCAGTTGGGGTTGACGTGTTAAAGTCGTCAAGTGATACTGGGAGTGGTTCTACGTATTCAAACAGTGGTTCAAAGTCTTACTGGTACAAGGAAAAAACGACTTCGATTATGAAGAAGTATGAGATACGGATGGCAAGTTCCTGACGAAGAAATTATTGTTTGATTTGCATAGGAGCTTTTATGTTTGTTGCAACTATTGATAGATTTCATGTGCTGGAACAAGAATACAGGGAAGAAATAAAGGGATTATGCACATTCTATTACTATGTATAGGTTGCTTTTACGCATGTGAAAGATTGAACTGACTATTGTAAGATTGCTATAAGAATATTGCAATATCATCTCAGCATCGCCTCTTTTAAGTGAATAAAATAAGAGTAGAACTTACTGTGGACACGAGGGAGCAAATCACCTTCGGCGCTTGGCGTCATTTCTGCATTCATTATCAAGAAAAGTAGTGGACAAACTTTTTCATTAGGATGGCAATTATAATTAATAACAAAATATTTTGGATTTCTAGAATTTGATGTTACAAAGGAAAAACCACAATTTCCTTTGATCGATCTTAACTTGACTAATTTACTTTCAGGAACAACATTACAACTCCTTACTCGACAGGGGTCAAGGGTCCCTGTACATAAGCATGGAAGCCTAAGAACCCACTGAAAATTTTTTGTTCATTCTGTGTTCTTCACTTCTTTGAACGTAGTGCTTCTAGCATTTTGTTTTCTCCATACAAGAGTACAATAACATGAATTCTGTTGATAATAATAATGACTCAAGAACTCAACCTAAAAGACTTACTTTCGAGTTTCTCGTAAGCATCAGATTTTAAAATGGAGCAAAGGGAAGAGGAAACAGCATGACTGTTCAGGAGATATGAACATAAATAATCTCGAATGCCAATGGGACTTTTTCTCCTTATTCTTGTTAAAATTCCTCTAACTGAGAAGAAACTACAGAAGTGCCTCCTTCTGGTGTCTCTATGCGTTTATGCTGATAAGAGCGTCAAGAAAGCCTCACACGGTTTGTAGCTAACTCACGAGAGGTGTACCATGTTTAGCACTTGTTGATGGTCTCCAAGTATAAAAAAGTACACCCACAACAAGGACAATAGCACCTGCTACAAACCCAGGTGGAAGGGAGGATGCCACCCCGATATAAGGAAGAGGCAACGTGAATAAATATACAGATATTGGCACTGCAGAAAAAGAGTTGAGAACATACTAACATGTCAGTAAGAACCCAGTGATATGAAGAAAAATATAAAACTCACTTTTCCAGCAGAGTAAGTGCAAACTTAGTGTTTAGACGTCTATCAACCAAAGACATGATGGGATTAATATTAATGGTTCAATTGTAGTCACTGATTAGCAGTGTGTTATTATTAACCATTCACTAATTATGAGAAAACAGAACTATTTTGATATGTCATCCCAGCATTCACGAATTATGACAAAACAGAACTCTTTTGATACGTCATACCTTCTCCATATGAAAATCAATCTTATTGTTTGGGAGCAGAGAAACTTTGTTAGGAATTACCACAATTGCTTTGTCGGGCTTGGGACAAAAATAAAGGTTGTGAATTGCGACTCGCCGACTCCAATGCCTTTATGCTATAGGCTGTGTTAAGCATACCTCTGCGACGAAAAATTGGCCCTAATTGTTTACACAGGTTAACAACATACACACCAAAAAGCTAGTGGGTTTGCCACATGACGCAACTTTGAGGCTGGAAATTCAGCTATTCCAAGGGTCGGTTTAACATTTTTCTGAAAGTATCTCATACTTGTCATTTAATATTGTGTGTGTAAGATTCATCCAATGTACTTTCTATATCTTCAAGATTTTATGACTTTTCATTAAAGTTTATGATATTTTGACTATGTTTGATAGTAGCTATTTCAAAATATTCTGAAGGGTCCTCCAGCTCTCTTCAAACATAATCTTCTCATAACAAAATTTGAGGAGCTTCTTCCATGGAAAGGTTGTTTCTCTTTGGAGCTTGAAGACAATATTCAAGTATTGTTCCATTGGTTGTTCTCAATCTCTTAGGACCAACTTCCTTGTCACAAAAGACAAGGACACATTAAATGAACACTGCATAATGATATGAAAATGACAACCAAATTCAATAGGAAATCTTGGAAAGGAGAAAATAAAAAATTTGTAGCAGCAATGAGGTTCTACACAAATCATGGCCATTTATACTAGGATCAAATTTCACAAAAATGAAGCATTGCATTTCAGAGCTATATATAAACCAATGACTAACCGAAGGTGAACTTGCTGGAAAAGGGAAGAAAAAAGAATAGTGTGACATAGCAGAATCAACATACCTGAAAATGTTGATGCAAGACAAGATACCACAGCAGAAGAGATCTTAAGCAGATGCAGCAATGAAATATTGAAACCCATGTTGACAATGATAAACAGCAGTGGTAATAAAGGTGCACCCTCACAGCCTGAATACAGAGTTCAAAAATGTCATTGGCTATTATTTTTACATAGAAAGGGAGCTATATAAAACATCATATACGTGTCTATCATCTTTTTACAACTGTATTATGCAATAGAATAACAATGATCATTAGGGCAACACGACCATTAGGAAAGGCAATATCTGAGGCGAAAATTCCATTTACTTGACCATATTTCTTACTTGATTTACAATGTTCTACAGAAGAAAACTTCATTGCAATTCCCTTCAAGTTTCTGAATTTCACAACAAATTTCCCACTTTCACAATGTCCACAGGAAAATATAATCTTAAGGAGTTGGCTTCTTCTGATTTTGTGGAATGTGAATTCCCATCAAAGAATTAGAGGCAATAATTATTCTAAACTCTGAAGCACGTCAGATATCACCAATTCTTTCAAGTATCACCACATTTCTGAAGTCACTCTTGAAAATTATAGTTTCTCAAATCCTATATTTTATACAGCTCCTGGACCGTGCTTAGCAATCACTCCAGGATACAGCTCCATCTTAACCATCTTACTCTATGTCATGCCATAAGGTGAAAATCCATGCAAAACTAGCTTGATCAAAGGTCTACGCGAAAAAATGTAAGAATTTTAGAAAATAAATAAATACAATGAACCAGAATAGTAAGTAATGGTGACTTACTCTTCGACACGATACCCATGTTCAAAAGACAGGCTGAACCATCTTTAAGATAAGTTGGAAGTTGACTGAATGGAATACCCCATAAGTTTGACAAGAACGGTATCAGGAGGCATATGAAAAGTGCCTGTTCATATATTTACTCTTGGTTTAAACTTTAGCAGACAATAAAGCCACACGTTCAAAGAGATCTAAAAGGCTCAATATCTAACCTGGTAAGCAGATCCGAAAGAGTTTACAACAAATAGATCCACGCTACCTCCCTGTCATCAGTATACCCACAAATCGATCCAAATTTAGAGTATGTTCATTACAACATAAAACTAAAGTCGTTTTCTTAACACTCACCATCAACCACTCATATGATTGATTTGACAATTGTTTTAGTTTTTCATACCAATTTCCTCCCCTTTCAACCACACACTCAGAACTGTTTTAATCTATAAATAATCTCTGCCAAACATAGCCTTAATGTTCAATGTTGAAACCACTGAACGCAAAACTAAAATTTTTTCGACTTTTATGTAAAGTCATCGTAGGTATACTTGCTTGTATCTATGATGCACAGTGAGTCCATATCCCTGATTCATTGAAGCCTGGGCGAAATTTCATGTAACGAGGATGTATATTCCACGTTTTCAGTTTTCATGTGATACGTTAGTACTTGTGCCATTCGGCACTCTAATCTGGGGTCTGAACACAATGAAAGGATAACAATTTACAGTAACTGAGTTAAAAGGTTTGAAGATACAAAATAGCTTCAGATATGATTTTAACAGTTTGACAAATTGAATAGAAAGATGTGCCTTTGGCAAAATATAATCTACCATAGGATATGATATCAGCTTTTAATTTTACTTTCTCTCTACAAAGTTCCTATTGAAGTGGAAATACAGTAGTGAAAATGCGAGCAAATAATTATGACAATATTCCTTTTTTAACCTTTTGTCATAAAGAAATTACTTCTAGAGATGTATCGGGGTAATGGTGTAAATTTATATTGGTTTTGACAGATATCTTTTACTGGTTCATAAGATTATAGGAATTAATGCACAGAGTAGAACAAATAGATTTCAGGTGTTTTAAGTTATTTTAAGTAGTTGAAATTATTAAAATTCTTAAACTGTACTTCCCAAGTTAGTTATGGTAACGCTCATCATGCTTCGATGCAAGAAGTAACTTTTTAGTCAGACTAGTTTGCTTGAGCTTTATTATCCTTGTTAAACTCCCTCTCTTATTCATTCTTTCCTTTTGTAGTCAAGTTTTCCCACTATTCTTTAGTTTATTTTTTTAGTGTCTTTCTCCCACCGTAGTCTTGCAATCTTCATAAGCAACTCTTCTTCATTTGCCCATCAGATTCAAAACAATCCCCAAAACACCTCTCCACTGTTTGAGCTCTCCCTATCTATTCCCAGACTTCTAGACATTAATCCAATCCAAAAACATTATCACGTGGGTAAAAGGCCTAAACTTTGGACGCAGTTCCTACGAGCGTACGTTTGAACCAGGTTGTGCCTTAAATCTTTATCCTTTTTCTTTAATTACAGAGGAGCTTATGAAATATATCTTACAAGTTACATGAGGAGAAATATTTATGCGCTGGACTTACTTGAAATGTCGATGAGTGTACTAGAATGAATGACATAAACTATGAGAATGAACTAGATGTAGCATCGAAAGTCTACCCAAGGTGCAAAATGATATTAAATTAAGGACCATGGCATGCTAGTAATAGAATTACTTATTCAACTAGGTCTACAACCAAGTGAGGTATCACAATTCCGTGGAGTCAGACATCACCCCATCATTTTCTCATCTCTTTATAGGATTGTGACACCTCAGATAATTGTAAAAGAATTATTATCTTTAAACTAATTGTGACTGTTCCTATTCTAACTTGAAGACACAAAACTTGTTGCATGTACATGAGATAAGAACTGCAACATACCTACCTTTAATCTTCGAGAAGCATCCAAAAATATTATCTCCTACAAACAATAAATCACACAGTAAGAGGAAATGAAGAACAGCTACTTCTAAGTTCTAATGCGAAAGAGGAATACATACTTTCAAGACTGTATCGGCAGCTTGTAACAAGAAAGAAAGGATCATCAACAGACTCCAAAAGATACCAGTTCCCACCAGAGAATCAGCTCCCGATCCACTGCAAAGTACACAAAAGAAATGAGAAGTATACTTGACAATAATAAAACATATAACTTGTTATTCATAGCATCTAAGAGTTGTTGAAATACAATGACATACTTCAATTATGGAAAGACTGTATCAAAAAATTTTCAAACATTTGACAATAATAGTGGAAGTACTGATTCATTCAACTGCTCCATCAAAAAGGTTTATAATGTTTGTTCTGTTCCTCGTTTAACATTGCTTCAATTATTAGCACATCTGAAGTACCAGCATTCACTTTTAAGTTTCGTGCAACTAACCTTACATGAGCACATTTTTCTTTTCATATTCGATCAATCAATATTCTCCATAAGGCATAATTTGTCAACTTCTTTAAATTACGTGTGCATGGGGGAAAAAGCAAACTACCTAGCCACGGTTATGATAACACCAACTGCCACAAGAAAGCATCCAATTAACTGGTTAAAACTGTATCTCCTTCCAAGAAAGATATAAGACAGGATAAGTTGCCAGACAAGAAAGCTCTGCAAACATTACAGATGACAAAATTAAGTCTGAAGCACAGAGTCCGACTATTATAGCCAGCGGAAAAGACACCTTCAACATGGGAAAAATCTTTAATCAGCATTATTGTAATTCTTTTTAATTTAGTTCATGAATTACATGAACTATGACCATAAAAGAAGAAAATCAATGATAGATTGTCATTACCTGAGATAGAATAGGAATTGCTGCACCAGAAAGAATAGCTGTTGCAATATGGAAAAACAACATCAAGAATCAAATCAGAAAACTGAATCTCTTGTTAAAGGCACGTAAATTTGATGAAGAGAAACTATTTCAAAGAATACGATCTAACTGTAAAACCTGCAATATCATCCTTGCACTAAAGTAAAGAAATAAAAGTGATGTACAGAAGTTTACAAATTTATACATTGACACTGGATAGTCTAAGTCTAATGCAAACAAGGCAAGCAATTTGGAGTATAATGATATGAACGCTTAGCTTTAATATATATATATATATATATATATATGAAAAACTTTAAGAAACTTTTGCAAAGCCTTCAACTTAGCTTTCTATCGAAAATATATACAACACATTTTTTTCCTCGAACATAGACATCAACAATGAATGCACAATTGAAACCCTAAAAGGATAACTGGCCATTCTCCATTAGATTTCGGATTCATAAACCACAAAACTTCTCGTCTGTCGGTATTCACTTCAAAGATTACATTGAAGACTGACTTCTCTCGCACCACATGCATCTGTAATAGCATGCTTATCTTTTACATTTACACTGTACAAATAAGTGGCAAATATTTCATTTTGCGGTCCGATCATTTTATGAAGCCCTCCGTATTCTTTCTTCTTAACTCCATTAAGGAACAAGTTGCACAAAGAAATATCATAAAATAAATAACTAATATATAAGGCATTGGACGACTTCGTTATTTGATCTCTTTAAATGGAACCCCAGGACCTAATATGGTATTAGACCACATTAAGCTCCAAGCTATTCTTTCAGCTTAAGACTCGAGCAATGCACGAATTTCGAAATAGATATTTTCCAGGCCATCATCTTGCTAGGCATGTTACATAGGGGGTGATAGCCTTTAAATTTTCAGACTTTTTCCCACTTTTTTATCTATTTTTATCCATTTTTTCTCTTGATCAAACCAATCAAATCCACGTATCTCGTGGGACCTACAAATACTACACAAATCTCCACCATTCAACTCCACTCATTCTCTCCTCTTTTACATAAAAATCCATAAAAAATCATTAAAAAATCAATCCTATCACCCCCATAGTAAATGAATAATTGAAGTCTTAAGCTACTCAGTCAAGTCTTAACAACATCAATCTTTTAAACCGGAATCTCTGGCCTTCATAACTAGTGTTGCAAGAGCTTTGAAATAATGATATTGGCTTTTGGATTTAAAAATGTATGTTTTAATAATGCATCCCTTTGTAGAGATGCCATTCATATGGTTCCATAGATTTTTGCTTTGACAAAAACTTGTATTAGATGTGATCATGATATTGCAATGCTCTAAACCAAGCCTTAGGTCACTAAATGTAATATTAAAACTTGTAAATTACACATTCCACAAAAGAAAACTTAAAAACCTACTTAATTTATCAAAAAGATAAATAACTCAAGTCCAAAACAGTACACGCTACTATGAAGATCATCTCATCTTCCAGCCCAGAAGAATTTGATGATGATGATGACGATGACGATGATGATGATGGTGGAACAATGCCGCAAAACATCAAGAATGAATTACCTCCTGCTGCCATTCCTGATGCAGCTCCAAGAGCCTCCAAAAGGCCTACTGCAATTAATGGAGACTTGGGCAAAGATAGCATTTCATCGGTAACTTTGCCAGCCTGATAACGGAGATACAAGATAGAGAAGTACACAACTACATACCTGGAAAGAAATGTGTAGGTAAAGTCATGAAGTATCAGCAAGAGCAGTAATTATCAAAAAAGAAAGTAAAACTTAAAACCATGTCGTTGTATAAACGTTACAGGTTCTTGTGATAGGTCATTCGCTGTTCCAGTGTCCTTAAGCTTTAAAGTTTGTATGTTATCTGATGAAAAGTGAACAGATTGTCCAACACTGCAAGCATCATATCTACAAGGATAACACTATAACTATTGGACAGCAAACTTGTTGCTAACTCTTGACATGCGCTGGTGCTGTCGTAACGGACATTGATTCAACTCTCAAGATCAACTTAACTTTGTACAGATATACTTAATGTCGACACAACTTGAAAATCTTATGGAATCTTCAAACGTTGTTTGGTTAAATCCAGACAGCAGCATGCATGCACAGGTGATGGGTCAAAATTAGATTTCATTTTCCTTCTCCTTTAAATCATCCTATTATGAGTACAAATAATTGAATGCACTCGAGGTATTGTCACACAGTAGTTGACTGTTTTTATTTGATAAATTAAAAGTCGAAGGACACTGAAAATAATTGAAAGTCAAGGACTGTGAGTATCACACTTTAAAACTTCAACCTGTATGCAAAAGTACATTCCTTCCTCTCTTCTTCTTAACACCAAAGAAAAGAGACACAAAGGCCTCAATGGACAATAATATATCATTTTCATCTGCCCCATTCACTAGTAAAGTGGTTCAATTGATACTTTCCAGGAGACTCTGCTAGGCACATGAATTCTGAGACAAAAAGGAAGATCTAATATTTTTTTCTGTGTCCACTTGTGCAAGGAGAAGACATTATTATGCAAACAATGGATTTTGAAAAAAAGACTACCGACAATGTGTATTAAAAAATTCTACAACGAAATTTGAAGCATTGTGTGAAGTTTATATAACAACGGCTGAAAAAAAGCATCATGAGTTACTATGTCTATATTTAGCGTGTATTCGTGTACACTTTTTTGTCTAAAATTGACTAAAAGTGAACTTTTTAGATAGATAGCAGTTGGGACCACGAGATATGTAGATAATAATGAGTGATGATGTGAAATGTGTGATTGATATTAATATTTCATTATGACTTTTAGTAGTAGATAAGTTTTAGATGAAAAAAAGTATACACAAACACATGCTTAGAAACTATGTGACACTTTATGACAGTAATTTTTATTCCTCCATCCCATAAAGATAAGCTTGTATTCCATTTTAGTCCGTCCCACAAAGATAATCAACTCTCCTTAAATGGAGTAGTTAAAATATTAAGTTCTTTATATACCCTTATTTAATATGCATTGTTATCACCAAAATAAAATTATTAAAGTGTAATAATTAGTAAATGAAATGGTATATTAGGAAAATATTCTCATATTTTACATTTCCAATAGCATTAATTGATGTTTTCTTAATCCTTATGAAAATAGTAGCAAACCTATCTTTATAGGACGGAAGGAGTATCATTTTTAATTTATTTGATACAAGTATGTACCAAATATTTAATGTGTACATAATCAACATTAAGGGCGTGTTTGATTGATAAAAATTTTCTAGAAAAATGTCAAATAAAGGAAAAAGTTTTCCTACTTTATTGTTTGATAGGAAAATTTTTTACGGAAAATATTTTCCATGTATAACCCTTTTATCACAAAATAAGCTATTTTTCATGGAAAATCTAATTCAAGTGGGAGGTAAGAAATTATTTTTTAAGAAATTCAAATGAAGGAAAATATTTTTTAGGAATGCAATCAAACGCACTATTATTAGATGTTACCAGAATCACTGTGCAGCAACCTTTAGATCAGACCTAGCTACCACTAGAGTTCGTCAATTTACTGGCCACATGCTGAACCATTGAATACATTCAAGATCCTCCTATTGACCAGTGGACCCACATGAAGGAAAATGTGACTGTGTGGCTGTTTGTTGGTGGGATCCACCACTGAGATCCAACTCACGACCAACGGTTGTCATTAAATGGGACCCGCCATAACATAATAACTATATGGAGCGCACAAGAGCCTCGTTCTTTTGAAAAATAAAAAATGATCAAGATATAAAAGGGAGGCTCCCGCTCTAATGTTTACATGTAGACGGATAAAGGGAATGTATCCCCACCAATTCATATATAAGCATGTTAAAATATTTATATGTAGGCGTTAAAGCGCTAGGGATTAAAGGGAATAATAATGATGATGTCACTAAGAAACTATTTACCATCCTTTATGGCTTATAGAGGATCACAGGCGTATCGAGTCTGTATGTTTTTCACTCGAACATGCTAAAAGTAAGAATACGGAAAGGGACTAGAGGACCACAGTCCACAGTGGCCTCAAATATACTGTCACTTGGGTTTGCCGCTATTAATGAGACACAAGACAAATGCGGCAATCTGGTGCATTGGGTTCTGATAACGTCGCCTTCCCTTTAATCATCCACGCAAGTTTCAAATTTATGACCAAAAAAATTTTAAAATTTTAAAATTAAAAATTAAACCAAAAAAAAAAAGAAAAAGAAAAAAAGGAGAGAAGACGACTGTGGCAAAATCGATACAGAACTAGTGAACTACGAATTAACAATATATGGAAACGATTTATATTACGCAAAAGATGCAGAAATTTTACATATTAACAATTTAATAAAAAAATCTGCGTCAATATATAATGTATAAATATATATATATATATATATATATATATATATATATATATATATATATATAAGAAAATCAAAGATAAATTAAAAGAAAGAAACGTGATTGTTTTGAACACGTCTATTCCCCCAAAGTTGAACCTGTTCATGTTCTATGCCAAACAAAAATTGAAAGTCGTGGATAGACGGGAAAATTTAGTAGTGCTAACAATGGCATATATTCAAATCCATATGCAGGAAAACATTAGGCTACCAATGTTTTTCAAGTGAAGAGTTTGAAATTTCTTCTGTTTGCTATCAATGTGTATGCCTCAGTGAATCAGATTAGACACAAAGCTACTAGAACGGTGAATTGAGCATCAGTGAAAAACAGTACCCGAAAGTTGCCAATTGAGCGAGAAAGAATGGATATTGTTTGAGAGGCACCAATGCGAGCTTGTAGAGCACCCGATTCCCCACACCTAGCACCACCGTCACCGCCGCCGCAACCAGCACCTCCACTCTCCGATCAACCTCTTTCCTCTTCTCCGCCACCACAACCTCCTGATGTTGATGGTCGCAGGCATAGCACTTTGGTTGCTGGACCTTCCTCTTCACCTCCTCGCCTGTCGATTTCAATCCTCTAGCTCCGGTGGACCCCGCCGCCGCCGCCTCAATCACTAATCGCCTCGATCGTAATACGGCGAGTCCTCCAATTGGACCCACTCCTTCACTACGCCACCGGTGGTCCATTTGCAGAAGTACCGAGAATCGACGCGGAAAGTGAGGACTTGCCGCCGCCGGCGTCGCGGCGGCGGCGGCGGCGGTGCGGTGATAACTCACTGACATGTTATGTATGTCAGTGTGTCCACTATATGTGTCGACAAATTAATTTGGATGTGAAATTTCAGTGATTATACATATAATTGATGCAGAAAGAAGTGTTGAAGAAAATCCGGAGAGGAGGGGAGGGAGAATGATAAATGAACCGATTCACTATTTTATGCCCGGGAGAGAAGGCCAATTCTGATATGTCAACCAACGTCTTTGACAATTTGGATTTTTCTTCAAAACTAGCTGTCTTCTCAATTTCATTTTTATTATTTTGGTAGTACTTCTAGTGGGATGCACGATAATTTATATCTGATAATAAATAATTATATTAAATTACATAGCACAAAACTTAAGGCAGTGAATTTATTTTTGGCAACGAGTGATTGTATTTAATTACACAATATAAAATTTAAGTTAATTCAAACTAACGTTACGATAGAAACGAAGTCATTATTATTATTTCAATACAAACTATTATTACTTCCGTTCCAAAAATATAGTCTATTATTTATTTTTCGTCCGTCCCAAAATATATGCCACATTCCTTTTAAAAATATAGTTAAAATATTATTTGTCTTTTATGCCATCATGTAATATACATTGTCATCATCAAAATAGAGTAGTTAAAATAAAATATCTAATAAATGAGATAGTATATTAGAAAAATAATCTTGAATTTTACTTTTTCAATACCATTAATTGTATTTTTCTTAATCTTTGTGAAAATAGAAATGGGTTATATTTATAAAACGGAGGTAGTATAAATTTTGAAAGACTTCCTTATATATATACAATGTTTGTGGTTGTGTTTGTCGGTCTTCCATCTTTATCACATATCAACATCTTCAATCATTTTCATAACTCTCGATATTACAATATACAATTGTGTGAGTAAATGCAGGTCTTTTCAAGTTGTTGAAACCTAAAAGGTAGTCAGGTATCAAATGAAGTCAAAGTCATCATTGGAATTAAAACCTTTGGACCCGTATTATTTCCTCCTAAAATCTAAGCTTCTATAAAATGAGATCCGATCCAAGTTTCAATATGACTAATCTCGTTGCATTGCAAACCCCAGCTGAGTGATCTATATTTTGTAGTAATATAATTTACATAATCAAGTGTACCTTTTGATTAATACATAGAAAATTTCGGATTTTGGTTGTTTGTACGCCGCTTCTCTGACCTCTCGTCATAATAAAACATCACACCACAAAATATGCACTTCTAAGAATAATTGCCCATATCAATGTATTCACATGTTTTTTTTTTAACAAAACTATTCACATGTTGAATAATAAGAAAATTGCTAAAATCTATATTTAAGTCTGAAATTTTATAATAAAAAAATAATAATTGCACATCGTATCTATTTAACATAATAAAACCTTATTTAAACACAATAAGGTTAAAATTCATCTCTCAAACATATATAAAAATAATAATAATAATGATAACAATAATAAAAATAATCTAAAGAACAAAGAAATTAAAAATAGATTAAAATAAGAAACTAAAATCACACATAGTCAAATTGGTGGTAATTAAATAATAATAATAATAATAATAATAATAATAATAATAATAATAATAATCAAACACAATAAGTATCTGATATTGACCTCTCAATAATAATAATAATAATAATAATAATAATAGTTAAAAAAGATCAAAATTATAAAAAGATTTAAATAAACAATAAAATCACACATAGGTAAATCCGTAGTTGATGGAAAATAATAATAATGATATATTTAATAAATATCTTTAAACAATATAACAAAAATTGGTAAAGCGACATTTTTGTGATTTGTATATCTATCTTGTTTTATAATTTGGATTTGATTTGAATTATTTGGCTTGTGGAAAACAGATAGTATTAAATTTTGAAGAAGAGACAAATAGAGAATGAATAGGCACAAATGTGTATTAAAAAAATAAAAAATATAATATAATAAAGGCAAGAAAATGAATAGGCGGGAAAATATAAGGCAAATACTTCTATTTTTATATATTTAATAGATTTTTCCCTTTGGGTTGATTTCACTAGTGATCACTTAAGTTGTAGTAAATTACAAAACGGTCATTAAAATTCAATCTTTTAGTATTAGTTACTAAAATTTATTATACTTTCATTGGTGATCACTTTATTACTATATTTCTAACAGATTTTGATAGTTTATCAACGCTTGGTTCACAGTTCTATGTTACATGTATGATAATTTTAATAAATTATGTCACGTGGTCATAAAAAATTATTTTACTCTACGTTCCTATTTTAGATAGAAATTGAATCCAATTTGATTTAAAATGATTTTAAAGTGCACTTGATAATATTTCATTATAATAAATGCACATGTGACGTTCATGCGTACAATTAACGGTAAAACATCATTAAAAATTTTAAAGCATAAAAGAGTGACACTAAATATAAATAGATTTTAGTGATCAGTACCGAAAGTTTTAAATTTTAATGACCATTTTGCTATTTTGTTAAAACTTGAGTGACCATGAGTGAAATTCACTCTTTTTCCTTTTTAAATTGCACTTAAGGGTCATACCAAGGGCATGTTTGACTTGCATTATTTAAATAATCATTTTTGCCATTTGTTACATCAATTTGATTTTCTTTATTACTTGTCAGCTATATATTTTTAAAAAAATTTTAATAATCTCCATCAACCAAACAAACCCTACAGAGGCTGCTAAAGAAAATAAAAGTTATTAGAATTAGTTTAAGAGCATTTTGTAAATTTAGCTTGTAAATTATAGGGCCAAGGCCTAAAATGGCAATCCCCTTTTTAATAAACCTATTCATATCATGTTAATTTTTCAAAGAACAAATCTAACAACAATTGCAAACTATCTTCCCAAAAATACACTTCACCTTTAAAAAAAAAAGAAAAAAAGAGAGAGAGAGAGAAGAAGCCCTTAACTCTGCAACTCCTCCCACTCCTTCCTTCCCTCACCCACTCCAGAGCCCATCTCTCACCTCCAACCACCAGATTGGGATACCATGGATTGGTTATCCATTTTCTCTAAACCATGGAGCACAAGAATCAAATTTAATTCTCCATCGCATCGAGGACAAGATTTCTCCAAGACCAGAGAACAGATCTCTGGTTTGCAGCAAGAGATCTATTCCCTGGTTCATCATGGTGGTTCGCCCATGAAGGTTAGGCAAGAAGACAAATAGAAAAATGATCGGAAACAAGAAGTAATCGGAAAAGATGAACCAATCACCCGAGAAGATAAATAGTTGCTGACTTTCTATATTCTATAATATAAAATCTAGGTATTTTAGAAATTTTAGTAAATTAAAACAAAATCCAAATCAGCCAAGGGTATTTTTGTCCGTCCATCATTAGAATCATGTCATTAGTGTCTTTATTAAAGGTAAGTTGGTGTACTTAGCTTTATACTTTTAAAGTATGTCATTCTAGGTATTAATTCTAAATTATATCGTCGAGAGAGCTTGTAGATTATATAGCATCGGAGTGGAGTCGGTTTCGTTTTAAAGAGTTGACAAGTGTGATAAAATGTCAGTGAATCGTTCAACGCGGCCATTATGCATTCTTATGAGAAGCCCAGATAATCTTGCTTAGAAAGAATAAAATATTGTGTCATGCAAAGATTTGCATCAAAAGGGGAGTTGTCGAAAAATGGACAAAGCCATTTTCAAATGGGATTTGTAAGATCATAGAGAATAATAAACATGGACTCGAGATGGGCAAGTTATTTTCTGAAATCTGCTTCGTTTTTTTCTTTAATCATTACAAGTTATAGTGGTCTTGTATTCATCTGTTTAATGCATTCATGTGTTCGCTAAATGATCAAAAATTTCAAGCTGACCATGGGTTTGGAGGCACATACCGACTTGAACTAAATTTCAAAAAAAAAAAATTTTAAAAAAAAACTATTTCTCAACAGCCCAGGAATGACTTCCTTTGAACGAAAATATTCATAACCTCAATTTTCTATCAAGTTAACAGCTAATGCACACAACTTTGTTCTTAGTATGATTAATTAATCAGAGATACATTTGAGTTGATTAAATATGTTACTAACTTAATTTCAAAATAATAATAATAATAATAATAATAATAATAATAATTATTATTATTATTATTATTATTATTATTATTATTATTATTATGACATCTTAATGAGAAAGTTGTAAAAGACAAGAAACCTCATCAACAAAGACTTAAGTTTTGAACAAAAGTACACTATATGTTGAAATATTTGTAGTTTAATTAAATTAAAGTAATTTAAAAAGTCACTCAAATTTTAGTTATATAAATTTTTTTTTTTAAAAAGTGGTGACATAATTGTAAATAAAAAAATATATGAGACTGTTATGAATATAAAACGCACCCGAGGGAATCGAGGAAATAATTTATATATATTTTAATGATGTGAATGACTATTATGTCCCTGATGAAATTATGTAATTACGATTGTGCCATTCGAAGTTTCCCTATAAATAGGGCTTCAGTTATTAATGAAATTCATTCCTGTGAATTCCTTATAATTCATTCTCTCTAAATTCTCTCTATTATTTCTATACTTTTATAACACGTTATCAAGACGAGTCTCTAATTTGAGTAATAAGAAGGAGATGCTTCTACAAGATCTAACGATGATCCCTCAGATTTAAACCTGATTAAACATTTCTCAAATAACGAATTGCTTTTTTAATAAACTTCTCCTACACGCATCTTCTCTTCAATTGTAATTGAAACCGAAAGTACTCACAAATCACATCAGTGTTCTTCATGTCTTTAATTCCTAATCCGTAAATATGAAACGACCCTATTAGAAGGAAAATCGAAAAAAGGGCGGAAAGGTATATATATTATTATTTTATAATATAATAATATATTAAACTATAACATTCGTTTCTCGAGATATAACGAGCATACATTATCAAAATCAAATTTTCTCGACTCCATTATACTCGATTTAACGAGATCTCCGATTTGACACCAATATTGATAAGGTAAACTTTCAAAATTTACAAATCAGTACTCAACTTTTGAAAAAGTTACAAAAGGGTCCTTGGACTTGTGAATATTTACGTATTAATCCTTATACTATTAAAATTTTATAAAGAAATATGTGTAATGCCACGCACTTGCCAGACGCACGCAAGCTGTAGCTGGCGGTAGTATGTATTAATATTTTATAAAGAAATATGTGTAGCCATACGCACTTTTGCCAGCGCATCGCCACGAACTTAGCGGTATAATTAGCGGCATCGTTCGACCTCCGGTCGTTTCGTTGACGACAATAAACAAAAATGGATAGAATATTCCTAAGAAATTCTAAATCCATTAATTACGACTGAAGTCCATTTGAGTTAAAAGATCTAATATTATTTTAACTCCAAGAGTTTAAATACATAATATACTTATTCTAAAAGGATAAGTGAGCTCTTGTAGAAGTCATGAGAATTTGTTCTAGAAGAACAAATCTGCTCCCGTAGGATTGCTCAATATTTAATTCTCGTGACTTTATTTCTGCAATTTAAATACTGCAATACCTCCTACCTGATGATGGGTTCAACCTTCACTGAACAGAAGGTTTTATATATTTATGCAATTTATATGCTAAGTGATGGGTGATACCTTCTACTAAAGCAGATCCTACTCCTGAAGAAGTAGTTAATCATTATGCATTTTAATTCTCGCAATTTAAATTCAGTAAATTTATATTTATTGCAATAATTCCCATAAGGTAGGTTCGACCACCTATTGGAGGAAATTTAATTTCGCAATTTAAATTTACGACTTTAAATTTAGCATATATTTCCAATGTGGTGAGTTATATCACACGATTGGTATGCATATTTTCAATGTGATGGGTTATACCACACGTTTAGAATACTTATTACAAATGTGGTTGGATTAAACCCCACAATTGGATAACTGATTTATATATGTTCAATATGAATATTCTATTGATATTAAAGAAGGGATTTGAGCAAGTGATGCCAGAATTTACAGTTGTATGTATTGATGAAATGAAATTGCTCAAAGAATCCCATTGCGATAAAAGAGAAAGAAAATATATCGTGGTGAAAAATCTCATTATGAGATTAGTATATTGTGATATGATGAGAAATGCTCTTAAAGAAGCATTTAATAAAGGAATGTTCACTTTCCACGCCTATTGAATATTGATGGGGAAAATTGAGTAAGTGGTACCTGGTTACCATTGAATAAATAGATGAAAGTAAAATGCTCAATAGATCCCATGTTGATAAATCAAAGAAAATATATCGCGATGGAAAGATTATATGAAGTAATCTCATCGATGATATGAGATTGTATTAATATGAGAATAAAATGCTCTTGAAGAAGCATAATCACTAAGATTTATGTATTTGAATAAAGCCAATATGATATTATTATTATTACTCCGTAAGAAGTACAAACAATAGTGGAACATATTGAGAATATCAAAGATGGCAATAAATATGCGAAAAGAAAATACATATTGAACCCATAAATGAGGATGCGTCTCGAGAGTACAAATACTGTAACTCGCCACCCCGAACATTCGGTTCATAATGAAAGATCCAAAGGATCTCTTTTTCTCTTGACACCGATGGTCTGCGGACCTGACGGGTTTCACTTTCCATGATTTTTGAACATATGATTGAATCTTGATGAGTAGATCAAAGAATCAGTATTAGCGGAAACAAGTATATTTTCAGCGAGAAATAAATTTATGTTCTACACCCTGATCTAGAAAAGCTAGCAAACCATCAAAGAAATAATTAATATTCAACAAACCTATGGGTTTGTTATGAAAGTTCCACTGTGCAAATGACGCTATATTGAATATTTCTTCCAGCGTGTTATAGCCGCCTGGAAGAACAATAAAAGCATCACTATTGCTCATCATGTACATCAGGCAGTCGTGGATGGATTGTGTTTCTAGCATCAATCCAAATTGGACTAATGACATTTCTAACTCCAATTCGACATCGCCTCCAATTCGATGAAAAGGTATTACACTTGACACTCTTATCCCCATGATTGTGCGCCATCATAAGACTCCTTAATAGTTTGTTATTAGTCCCTCCATATAGTATATTGATATTTTGTTTTCCTAACTCCCTTACAAGTTGGTCGGCCATATCCACATATTGGATATGACCTACTAGTCTGGAGCCACCAAGAACACATATGGTTTTAATCTGGTGAGGTAAAGGCTGACTTGTATGAGATGATTTTAAAATCTCTATATCCATCTCTACTCCTATCTCTTTTTGCACTATACTTTCAACGTATGAACATGAGAGACACGAATCCTTTATTTAAAGAAAAATTTCAAACTAATAATTGATTGCACTATTTACTTTTTGACAAATATGAAAGAGAAAAAGGCAGAAAAATTTTAGTGACATGACATATACCTATCGGTGATTGAAAAATAATATATATATACATATATATATCTTAAAATTGAAAAACGATATTTACAAATAAAAGAAATATATTGATCTTTGTTATTACACCAAACTTTCTTACATAAATATGGGAAAATCATTATACTAAATTTTTCTACTAAATTTACAAACAGGATCTTCTAAAGTAAGTTTTTCAAGACTGTAACGCATTTGTTGATCTTTGAATTTGGCCCATAAGGCCATTAGCTCACCTTGTACGTGTCCACTAGGATGTGTCTCAAGAGCCTGTTGAATATCATCCAAAGGCTCCTTACTCAATCCATCTTTAATGAATGCTATTTTATCTTCTCGGTTTCTGGACAAGTATCCCACAGATTTACATCGAGTGTCACATGTCCACCGAGCACACTTGTAGCATCCTCCTAATCTTTTTGCTCTCGCTTCTTTGAAAAACTACTTTTACCCATACCGCATGTATTTAGAAGGAATCGAAACCTCACCAGATAATCGAACCTTTGCTTCAATTAAACATCGAACATCTCCCGGGATGCCCTTATTCATTAGCATCCTCAACCTTTCAAGCCTACTTGATAAATCTTTTTAGGATTTTGATCTAGTGATGGATAGTATTTTCGAAGATTTGAGAGCAAATTATCCATTATTATATATGGACCATTATTATGGTAAATATCGTAAAGTGGATAATTTATAAACGCCAGATGAGGTAAGGCTCAGCGTTGGAACAAGATTGAAACATGAAGCGTATGTGCTAAGATTCCACGCTTGAACAGTGATGTGTAATAATGCTACCGAAACATGATGGAATATGTCGGTGAGCTATACATATGATGAAAGTAATAAATCATGTTGAGCACTATACAGATACTAGTGAAATCGATATAAGAATTTACTGAACTAAAAGTTCAATAATACTTGTTTGCAGAACCGGGATGACCATCCCGGTTTAAATAATTATTGAAATCAATATTTCAAGTGAAGAATTAAAAGAATTCTTCAATGATTGTTCTCGATAAATGATGAAATCATTACTAGCCAATATTGGGAATGAATCCCAAATATATCTGGAATAAATGATGAGAAATATGGCCCACTCATCCTCCATGTGACTACTAGATATTATGATATGGATCCACTAGATAGTCACATGTGTATATGATTAAGTAATTTGAAATTTACGAAATATTTGCTCACGGTATGAGCATGATTTCCAGATTTAATGATAAAGCTAGTAAATGTATATCCCAATACTTGAATAAATCCCTGAAGGATTGAGTATGCGCATACAAGTGGGATATTATGTGGCAAAATATTTAAAGTCCTCCAATAAATTGCCAATATCGAGAATAGAATGCAAACTATATAAATTCTCATATTAAGGCTAAATGATGAGAACATATATGAGTTTTAGTGTTCTAAATTTTCTTAGCATGAGGGGGAGTATTAAAAAGTTGAAAATGATATGTGAAATGCATCATACTATATCCTCACAATTAAAATATGAACTTGAAGTTCAAAGATGTATAAAAGATGCTATGAACAATCACATATATCAGTTAAGATGTTTTGATAAGTTAGCACGCCATAAGCGTTGATATTATGAAGATTTCCCCAATCATATATATCAAGCAAATTATTAAAGATGGTCTTAATAACGAAGGCATATACTCTTGAAGAGTATATAGACATAACTATATTGTGTAATCCTACAAGAGGATTGATAAATGAGATATCTTGATAAGTTATGTCGATATGGGGAAAGAAATAAAATTGAAAGTGTCGACACACTATGAAAAGATAGCGCTACATACTATCAATAATAGTGAGGATATTAAAATCCATCGAAAATGCCGATCTTTGAAATATATGCCCTTATGATTAAAGTGTTCATGCACGGGTTTAATGAGAAATGAGAATGAAACTCTTGAAGAGGTTTCAAATGTATTATTGTATCCAGATGCAACGGCTCAAAATATCTACATTGATATTGTTGAGAAATTCATATCTTTGTACTCTTTTCCTTGATTGATGTTTTTGTCCCAAATGGGTTTTTCTCAAATAAGGTTTTTAATGAGGCGACCCAATCTCAACTACTATGAAATCTCAGGAAGAGATTTAGGTATTTATCTCGATATAGTGAGAAAATGAGATCTGATTGCATATATGCAATCAATATAACATGATATTGTATAACATCTAAAATTTCATTCACGTGGAGATGAATGAAGAGTATGAACCAATGTATATGATACTCATACAAATCTATGAAAGATTTTGAAATGCTTGCAGCATACTTGTATAAAATACGCGTTGCACTCTTTTTCCCTTGATTGAGGTTTTATCCCATTGGGTTTTCCTAGCAAGGTTTTTAATGAGGCAACATTAAAGGCGTATTCACATGAATAATGTACTCTTTTTCTTTCATTAGGATTTTTCCCACTGGGTTTTTCCTAATAAGGTTTTAACGAGGCATATTCATGGTATATTGAGGACGACAAGAGAAATCAACACAGTGTATATATTGGATCAAGTTATAATAGAGACAATGCTTTAGATCCAAACAATGATGATATTGAAATCCTTTGCAGTAAGGATATCGGTCCTCAAGATATGAAATCAGATGGAGTAACTGTACTCTTTTTCCTTCGATCAAGTTTTTTCCCACTGGGTTTTCTTGACAAGGTTTTAACGAGGCAGGACGTACTCCTATATTGGTGATCGACATCAGGGGGAGAAATATTTTAAACAAAGATATGACCATTCTAAACTTTCCTACAATCAGTTTGGAAGTTTCATTGGGTTTTTCTCCAAACAAGTCTAGAAGACAAACAAATAGTCATTCAAGGGGGAGTGTTATGAATATAAAACGCACCCGAGGGAATCGAGGAAATAATTTATATATATTTTAATGATGTGAATGACTATTATGTCCCTGATGAAATTATGTAATTACGATTGTGCCATTCGAAGTTTCCCTATAAATAGGGCTTCAGTTATTAATGAAATTCATTCCTGTGAATTCCTTATAATTCATTCTCTCTAAATTCTCTCTATTATTTCTATACTTTTATAACAGAGACAACCACACTTTGTAATTTTTTAAAAAAAAATTACTGATAATCATTTTAAGTCAATCATATGAATTGAATAAAATGACATTATATTAGAATATTATAGTTTAATTTTATCAATATAATGTGAAGAGTCACTTATCAATTATTTATGTAAATATAATTATTGTTTTATGTATGAACATTATGGACTAAAAAAGAAGTGATGACATGATTGGAAATTAAAAGATTTCTATTGTTCTACACATCTCTATTATGTATGTGTGATAACAACCCTACACAAACTTTAAAAACCATTGTGATCGATATCACCTAGGGTTGTTTGTAATACTCGGAATTTTAAACACAAATTAATACCAACGTAACTTGGCTAAATCCACATTCACCTAGCTTATTTAGTTCCTTGAAGTAACAAGGGAAAGCCAAGGATCAGTCTCACGCTTTTCCACATAAAGCAGCTCACCTATCCTTGAAGTAACAAGGGAATGTCAAATACAAGTTCTTTGAAGATCAGTCTTACGGGTGTCAAAGAACTTGTATTTGACAATGGTCGTGATGTAGGTATGGAGCAGCGGCGTAGTGGCGGGGGTTGGACAGTGCTATAGCCCGGTCCTACCTCCAATCCACTTTTGTGGGAATGTCCATCTCCGATAAATATATATAGAATAGAAAAGAAGTTTAGTTTGTTAACGAAAGTAATGCGTTGCTCGGCGGTGATATGGGGTGAGAACTTCCTTTTGATCCATGCATCGATTCCCCAGAAGGCCATAACCCACATTTATTAAATTGTAGTTGTTCACTTCTTCACAATTCCCAGGTCTCCTCTTCCCCACCCTTTTTGTGGACTTTTTCCTTTTTTGCCTTCTCTTTTATTATTATATATATTAATACATAAGTTTTAATTAATATATGAAATTACAACTCAACTTTCCATTCAATTACTAATTAAAGTAAACACGTCGATTACTTTTTCTCCTTTTTTAAGTAAAAAATTCTCATCCAATATTTCCATAAATTTGTTCGTCTAGCTTTTGACATTAGCAACTTGAATTTTGTGATAATATATTGGTAAGTTAGTTTATGAGTCCTAATTATTTCCATTGTACGCTTTTGGTTCAATCCATTTGTGTGTGAGTGTGTCATATCTATTTCAAATACTTCTTTATCGATTTTTTTGACTAGTTTGTTTTTTGTGCAATAACTTCATTCATTAAGCCATCCACATTCAACTATAAAGATAAGAGTAATATTAAATGAAAAAAAATTTATTATATGGGCAACTTATAGAGATTTTTTCATTTTCGAATGGTTTTTTGTGCTATTGTCTATCAACTAGAATCTTGATTCTCAATTGACAAATGGGAAAATTTGTCGTATTTTTGTTATTTTCCTATATAGTATTGATATTATTTCTTTTTACATCAATAATTGCTGGTGATGTGTGTTCTCGGCAAAAATTTATCAAATGAGAATATACAATAAAGTTATATATAAATTCTATTATAGTTTAATTTTATGTGACAAAAAATTGCCAGGCCCCACTCTAAGGTATATATTTATTACAGTGTGAGTAAAATTTGTCGGACTTTGCCCCATAACCCTACTTTCTGGCTACGCCCCTGGTATGGAGAGATGGAATGCCTTGATAAAAACCCCATACATCTACTTCTGTCTCACACAGGCTGGCTTCATGATGATCTTCAAGCTCCACGACACTCTCTAAAGTCTTAACATCATATTTAACCTGCCGAGCCATATATAAGAAATCATGAATCAAATGATTAAGTGGATAGTGAATCCATGCATTATTTGCTAATTAAAATGAGAAAAATAAGATTATTATTTTATTTTTTTGGGTCCGATTGCTAGGTTACACGCTTACCAATGCGCCAATGGATGGGTTTGAATGACTTGTAGCATGAACGTGTACATAACTGGTGATGATAGCTTGGTATATGAAGTATATCTGCAAATTCAATACAATGTGAACATGGACGTGACTTGAATAAGGATATAAGCATGATGACTTCGCAACCATAAAAATCTGTACATATAGAATAAACAGGTATTTACAACCTTAGTCATTTGCCGCCAAAACTTTGTTTGCAGCCTTAGTTATTTTCTAGGCAAAACTTTGTTTTTTTAATTTTCAATCATTTTCATTTCCTCAATCCAATTAAACATTTCTTTTTCCTTATTTGGACCCACAAGTCTTTCAAAATCTTCTCTTTCCTTATCACTAGATCTCTATCTCTCCCTTATCTTTATCTTTCTTTATTTTCCTATAATTGTCTTTTCGAAAATTACTATACATTTTCTTGGATTATAACAACAATATAATTTTTCATAGATTATGAAGAAAATTACGATAATCAAATAATTTGACAATTAATATATAAGATTTATCTTCATCAATTAACTAGATTTATCTTTATCTTTAAAATTTGATCTCCATCAACACAATCAAATTTAGGTCGATTAAATTATTTTAAAGTTTTAATATTTTACTACTAATAATCTGGATCGTACATCTTTTAATTATCAATTATCATTTATACCACATTAAAATTTAAATTTAAAAAATTAATCCAATTATTAATAAATAACATAAATGTATAATATCGATCAGATTTAATTAAAAAATATTAATTAAAGAACTTTGACATTAATTAATTTTTTAGTTAATCATCCAATAGTAACATTACTCTGATTTTTAAATTAATTGAATCTATATTTATATTTTTTAAATTGCAAGATATCTTTTAAATTATTAAATATATTTAAAATCAAATTCATCTAATTTTAATTGTAGCTATTAAGTTAATTATTTTATAAATAATTAATTCTTTTTAGAAGAATTAGATAAAACTAAAACTTAAATAAAATCACTTATATTGCAATAAATTAATATTTTAATATAATAATAAGAGAAGTGTCAACTAGATACTATGCCATATTGTCAGTGCCAAATTAGCACTCGCTTATTTAAAATAAAAAAAATATTAAATACACTTTTTATTGTTTTACTTTCCTTATTTAATTTATTTAATTTTCTTTATTTAGTATTTTTTCCTTATTTTAATTTTTTATATAAATTTTAACTTTTTAATTATGTATATAATTGAAAATGAACCAAATGCAAATATATTAATGAAAATGTGATATAATGTCAAAGTTATAAACTGCAATGGCAATTGAATTATTTTTTAAAATGAGAATTAACTTTTTTATATACATTTTAATTTTTGAATATTACATTTAATTCATCAAAAATATTACATTTTAGTTTTTGAATTACAATGTCAACTTAGTACAGTTCCCAGATGGCAGCGATTTTCTATTTTTTTTAAAAATCCTTTTTATTTGTTTAAAAAATTAAATAAGAAAAATTTTCTTTATTTACTTAACGTACAAAATCAATTCAATATTAAGAATTCAATTGGAGATAAATGTGGTACAAAACCAATTTCATATTCATAAAATTTATATATGCATATGTAGGCCAACCATAAGATCATTGTCAATCGTATTTGTTATACGTTTGAACAGTTATATATGACTCATAAAATTTGTTATTTAGGTTTTTTTTAAAAAGCATATTATCTAAATTTTGTTCTCAAATATTATGTTCTTATCTAAAATTATGAATTACGATAATTGATATGATATTTTTTCTTTTCTTATAAGATGATAATATTTTCTATCAAAATTTGTAAACCATTGTTGAAACCTAAAATATTACATATATTTAGTTATTTTTGTTATATATTCATAATAATTTATTATCTTATTTTATAATATTATTTTATGTAAATATACCATATTAGTCATCCCGTGCAATGCACGGAAGTAATACTAGTTAATTATAATATTAAAATTTAATTGGACATGGTTTCATTCACTAATTATACTGCTAAAATCATTTATATTGTCATTAATTAAAATTAACTATAATACTAAGTTTTAATTGGACATGGTTTTAGTCATTAATTATATTGATACAATTAGAAAATAATATTGATTTTAAAAAACTAAAATTAATGGGATTGCTGCATATTGGCATGATTTCCCCTAAAAATGAAAGATATATTTTAAATTGTAAAATATCTTTTTAAATTAAAGATATATTTAAAATTAGATTCATACAATTATTAAAAATGTAGTATTAAGCTAACATTTAATAAATAACTAATTATTTTTAGAAATAATTACCCAACAATAAAAAATAATTATATTGCTAAAATTTCACAGGACATGATTTTGTTGAACGAAAATGAATCAAAATTAATTATATTTCAAAAAGAGAAAAATATAATTAATTTATAAGAATGAATAATTAATTAGAATTAATCAGACTGCTATGGGTTGTTAAGATTAAAAATGAAAAATATTTTTTAAATTACGAGATGTGTTTCAAATCACAAAATATCTTTAAAATTAGATCAGTATAATATTTAAAACTTCGGTTATTAAGCTAAAATTTTGGAAATAATTAATTCTTTTTTGAAATAACTAGGGAAAAATTAATTATATTGTTAAGATTTAATTAGAATCTCCTTCGTTGGGTGAAAATTGACACGTGGGGAAGAGAGTGTTTCCCCTCCAAAATTGAATCATTTTTATTTAAAAAATAATTTTTTATTCAGATTTTCTCGGTTTGAACTTCACATGATTTTCCTAAATAAATATTAAGAATCCCAACTAATTTAAATTATTTATTTTCTAGCGAATTTTTTCAGTTTAGATTTTATTCGACTTTTGAAAACCAACAATTAATTTGTCTATTTTAATTATGAATCACAGTATTTTAAATTTATTTATCTTATCCAAGTTAATTTAAATTTGATATCAAATCATTTATTATTTGATCAAAATGAGATGGAATCTATGATTTTTTTACTAACCACATTAATAATCTTATATAATTTAAATTATTTAAAATAAACATCTAAATTGATGAGTTAAATATATATATATATATATATATATAAACCGAATATATTAATATACATATTTAGTATATTTAAAATGTGTTTATTGAAATAGATGACATTAATACTAGTCTAAAAAATGTACAAATAAATGTTTCCAACTAAATGATCACAATGAGAGATGAACGAGAATGATAACTTTTTAGAAGGACGAGAACAAGGAATGTGAGTCTCCATTCTTTTTTGTAATTCTATCATCCTCCATTGGCCTCTATTAAATAAGTATGGGATAGATGTGAAAATAAGTGTTTTCTAGTGAGGTAGGAAATGGGTGTTAGGGTCTGTACCTACTATGTTGTTATTTTTATAATATATATATGTATGTTAATTATATTTTATAATCAAATTTTAAAAATTTATTATTCACATATTCATTATTAATACTGTATATCGCACATGTATATAATTAATCTCTCAAAATTTGTAGTTCCATATACATAATAGAGTATAGAATATAGAATAATTTTAAAGAGAAAGTCATATGCACTTGAAAGTTAGTAGAATTTAATTTGGTCATTTAAATCACTATAACATTTAATGTTATTTTATATTACCTTTATGTTTAGTAAATTTAATCTTATAATGAGTAAAATGCGACATATTATCATAATCTATCAATACTGTTATTAGCTAAAAAATTTGTCCCCATGCAACACACAAGTGGAACAACTAGTATTTTTGAATGTCTCGTGCAATGCGTGATGACATAATTATAGTTTAATGAATAAAGCTTATATTAAAAACACGCAACAACTATTAAACAAGGTATAAGGGCAAGGATAGATCATTCGATTACGAAAAATGGAGCATAACTTCCCATTTCTAAACTTTCAACTCTACTCTATATTTTACCATGTTCATTAACTACTAATCTTACTTCAAAAATCATGCATGGAATCAAATTTAATTTCTTTTGAAAACTATGAGGAAAACCGTGGGTACCCTTTCTCACATCTATATTCTCAAAGTGTTAATTACCATATTAATTAACTAGTTCTTTTACTTAGCTAGGTCCTAATTATGCTTTCCAATAATTAAGAATATATGATTTACTTGATCGATTAATTAAGTTTCATATTCTGACTTCACATTTCTAAACTTTTCAAGGTATGATCCTAAATTCAATTGAAATCCATTAAGGCAACCCGCACACTTTTCTACTCTTTTGTGATATAGAATACACACAAGTAAGCTAAATTATCATCATTCAACAAACTTTCATGGTAGAATGCACCGTGCAAGTTCTTGGCTATCTCGGGGTTTTAGGATCTTCCCTTATTTCGTTAACTTGTTCACTTAGTACCCTAATTCTTGGAATTTAATTCTAACCATAATAACATGTATAGAGACATCATGAAACAATTGATCCTCATCAAGATCATCACTTAGATTTTGATCAGCTTAATTGGGTCCTCATAGACCATAATTAAATCTTCACCCCAGTCTATCTAGTATCACTAGTAGAATATGGACATTAGGTGTCACCCATTAGGTGACCTTTTTATTAAAAAAAAATGCCACCCAAGGGAAACAGGTGGCAGTTGTTACCCTAAATCGCTTTTTTAAAAAAAAGAAAAAATTATTTTTAGTAAAAGGTGGCGGTTCTTGGCTACAACCGCCACCATTTCCTCAAGAACAGGTGATGGTTGTTGATAAGAACCACCACCCATTGTTAAAAATAATTAAAAAAATTAACAAAAATGAGTGGCGATTTTTATTCCATAACCGCCACCCAAAGTGGTTTACCCAAGAATTTTTCGAACTCTCTCTTGTCTGTCTCTCTAACTTTTTCTAATCTTTTTCTCTCTCTCTACTTGAATATCAACCTGACACAGAAACTTCTTCCTTTTCCAATTTCCACATTACATAGCGAGCTTCCTTTTCTTCCCACAGTGAATTTCTTCCTTTTCTTCCCTCTCAACTTCATTTTTTTCCATTTTCCAAAAACCTGCAATTTCAGAAACGGATCCCAAGTGCTCTGTCGAAATTTCTTCTTGCGTGGTGCTAAATTTGTAAAACAGGTGGGTTTTTAATCTTGTGCTATGGATTTATTATTAATTTTTAGTTTAATTTAAATTTTGTTTTTACGCTTGTTGTTTCAGGTTGTTTGAGAAAATTTTCCAGCAAGAAACCGGAGAAGATGATCGGAGAATTCAAGCACCAAGAATTATTTACAGATATGGAATTTACATCAACAGATCTGGAATTTTTAAGTTTTTTTCCTTTTTCGATATGTATTTACAAATCTGTATTTACATCAAGCATATTGAAAGTTTCGCCCCTGGTTTTCGATCTGTGTTCATTTTTCTTTTTCTTTTTTTTAATAGAATTGTTTTCTCTCAATTTTCGATCTATTTTTCATTTTGATTATAAATCCTCCATATTATGATGAATTTTGTGCAATCCAAATTCCATTGCTCAGTTAAGCTCTGTAGTGCCAAACAGGGGCTTCGTGTACAAACTCATGATTGCAATATTTTTTTATTTTTTTATTTTTTTAAAATATGTTTTAGGTGGCGGTTCTTCACACTAGAACCGCCACCTAAAGGTTTTTATTGAAAAAAAAATTACAATGGGTGGCAGTTCTTCTATGAAGAACCCCCCACCCGTTGTAGACATAAAATAAAAAATATATAAATTATACATTTTGGGTGGCGTTTATGGAACCGCCACCCGTTCTCAGCGTGTCTCCCTGTGGTTTTATAGCTCGAGGTGAGACATAAACTAGGTGCCCACAGCGTGACCCCCTCAGTCTGCAATTTTTAGATGCACTCCTAATTATTAATTAACATGTAATTAAAAAGATCACATATATAAACCGATAAGACGACATTCATATAAGCTGACAATGACATATTCATATAAGCCGACAAGGCTACATTCATACAAACCAAAGATGAAGAATTCATATAAGCCCGCAAGGCCACATTCAATTTCAATAATTTATTAAATGAGTAATGGTAAGCTATTACTTACCTCCGAATAGAGACATCGTTACAGAAGTAAATGAAAGTGGTGATTTGTAACAAATCCTGCTAATAAATATCCATTATCCATTACAAGAATAACCAAATAATTTATTGCTGAAAATTCCATAATAAACCAATAAAAATACAATATATTGTATATAATGCAATCTACTATTATAATCAAATAATAACAATGTACGAAAGTCACGAAAGTTCTAAATTAATCAACTACTATTATAATCAAACAATAACAATGTACGAAAGTTCTAAATTATCAATTAATCACTTAAATGCTACCCGTCTCGCAGTTTTAGATGCAAAAATATTAATCAAATTTACGTAATCTAATTGTTCAACAATTTCTTTCTTAAATGATAACATAGCCAGACCATTCAATCTTTCTTGTGACATAGTTGATCGAAGATAAGTTTTGATTAGCTTCAACTTTGAAAAACTTCTTTCTGCAGATGCAACTGTAACAGGTATGGTTAGCAAAATCTTGTAGGAAATATAAGAATTCGGGAAACAATCATCCATTTTCTTCAAATATTGTAGCACTTCAATTGGTCATTTTGTTTCCGTTGGCATATAGCTCTTCAACGATAGCAATTCTAAATATAAATCATCTCCACTGATGTCAGAATGACCATTATGTTCCAAATGCTTCTCAAGATTCATAGAAGACCTCAACAAACTATCTCTAGGCTCATTCCGCAACCTCTCCCAATTAAACAAAAATCCAAAGTGTTCTTCATATTGTTTGAATTGTTCAAATCGTGTTTGAAGCGAAGATCGAGCTTGATCAATGACGAAAAGGAAGTAATCAACTCTAAAAGATTCTTCAGCCGAGTGATTCACCTCATCACTCCGACTTTTGTCAAAATGTCTCTTTCTACGAATGGTGCGTTTTTCCCGAAATACAGGTTCAATTCCCATTTCGCTTGCCTTTTTTTTAGCATCTTCCATTGCATCAGCGAACCCGTTTTCCCTAAAATTATCGAGAAACAAAACAAGTCTTCCTAAAAGGTTGATAGCACCATCAATATCCATATTCTCCGACTGAAGAAATTTACTTACAACATTAACTGCGTGCAACAACTTGTACCAAATAGCAATACCAAGTAAGAATTCAAAATTCTCAAGTTCAAATGTTGCTAATGTCTCGGCTTCACTTTTTGTTTTAGGATCATCACTAATTTCTGTTAAGTGATGTAAAGCATCTCTTATTTGTACAATTTGATCTTTTATAGGTTTGACACTTTCAATGTGACTTTCCCAACGTGTTTATGATAGTGGCTTCAATGTCAAACCCGCTACATTGTCTTTGAATATTTTCCATCTCTTAGGAGATGAAGAAAACAACGTGTAGATGCGTTGTATCACTCCAAAAAAGGTCATAGCTTTAGGACAACAGTTTTCCATATCACACAATGCTAGATTAAGACTGTGACAACCACACGAAGTATAGAAAGCTCTAGGATTCACATCAAGCAATCGTTTTTGCACACCTTTGTGCCTGCCACTCATATTAGATCCATTGTCATATCCTTGCCCTCTAATGTCACCAATATCAAGCTCTAAATTAGATAAAGTGTTTTGAAGCTCAGTAAAAAGTCCAAGCCCCGTTGTGTCATCTACCTTCAAAAATGCAAGCCAATGTTCTACTATGCTAGGTGAATTTCATGAATCATCCACAAATCGTACCACCAAAGACATTTGCTCATCATGACTTGCATCAGGGGTACAATCAAGTATAATTGAGAAATATTTTGAGTTCTTTACTTTCTTGATAATGGAATTTCTCACCTCATTTGCCAACAATTGAATTAATTCATTCTGAATTTTCTTTCCCAAATATGTGTATTGAATCTCATGTGACTTAGCACGTCGAATGTGCTCTTGCATAACTGGATCAAACTCAGCAACCATTTCTATCATTTGCAAAAATAGACCATTGCTCTCTACATAAAGATGCTCATCATCGCCTCGAAATGGCAAGGAGTTTTTGGCAAGTCTTTTCACAATGGCTATTATCCTCGTTAACACCTGTCTCCAATGCTCTCTTTCTTGATCGATCATCAATTGCACACTAGCATCAATTATCTTTTTTGTTTGAAGCCTGTTTTCGAATTCAATCCAACTAGTCATACAACGTATATGCTCTTCATTGATATCGTGATTTTTGAGACATCGATGCACGTTATGCCAATCACCGTATCCATCACCACCCAATTGCCCAATTTGTGAGATTGATTTCGACATTTTAAATAATTTGCAGCAAAAGCAAAAAATCTTATCCAATGATGTAGAATATAATAACCATCTTCTATCGACGATCTGTCCATTTGATAGTAACCGCTTATAAAGTGATAAATCAAAATGCCTATTGTCACGATCTCTAGGAAACACAAAATTTTCAACTCGATTTGGACCCATTTCAACTAAATAATCTCTCATTTTCTGGTCAATATCTTTCCAGTTTGCGGGATCCTCAAAATTTAAAGAAAAAGAACACTTTTTATTTAAATCTTCACACTGACCTTTGTGTACCTCATTTTCTTCTAATTCTTGCACGTTTGTAGGTCGAACTAGTTCCTCAACCTCATTTGATCCATTATTGTCATTGTCATTGTCATCTAGATCATGTTGTTCCACCAAATTCTCCACTTGCTCTTCATTGTCTCGTCTTTTATTACGATTAATAAAGTATTTGTCAATATCTCCTGCTTGACTTTCGATCAGTGCCTTTTCTTTTCGTTGTCGTTTTCTTCTTTGAGCTCCAGATTCTTTCATCGTGCCTAGGTTAATCATTTGAATATAAGAGTTAAGACTTTAATATGCTTATGGTTAAATAAAATACGAAACTATGAATTTATGATAATTAAATCATTGATCCATCTAATCAACACACAACTTTAGTAGTTTAATCAACTAATCAACTATCATTGCTCATCAAAAAACAATACCAACTATTTTTTTAAACAAATTCACATTTTTATTTGATATTCAGAAGCTTCATTGGTGCAAAGCAAGAAAGGTAGAAAGCAAACTCACAATCCACAAACATTCTCACATATAACACGAGTCTTCTTTAAGATCAAGCTCTGTAAAAGCATATCTACCTCAAGAAATATAGGCGCATTGAAAAGTTCATTAATCATTGTTTTAACACTAACTAATGGATTATAGATGTAGGCGACTAGGCATGTGATACTCATTGATCACTAAGACTAATTCACTATGTAGTTATTTGGGGGTTCCTGATACATCTAGAATTAACTTTACACATGCATTATTCACACCTCACACGATTCTTCACTTCAGCCAGACGGCCCAGACCAAGATTAAATCATTAAGATTACAATATATTATATATCCAAATATCCAACAACAAGAACAACAAAATTACAAGAACAACAAGATTAAAATTTAAATTTATATCAAATATATAATCTATAAAGTGTAAACTACAACAACAAGATTAAATCCGGTTATCAGGAATGGAGATTGCTACATACCAATACTAAAGGGAAAATCCAAAAGTGAAAATTAAATAACTTATTGCAATTTGCAACTTCAATTGGATTGATGTCCGGCTAGCAGCGATCGTTTGATTTGTTTCTTTGGTGGCTAATTGGAGAATGGAGAGTCGGAGACTCGTCAATGACTCGACAAAATCATAAATTTACGGTGAAGGCAGTGCCGCAGTATTCACGAAGACACAAACTCACGATTGTATCGCTCAACCTCTCAAGCGGCAACTGCAATTGTACAAACGTATGGGAGAAGGCAAGAAGCCGAGAAGAAGGAATCGCTTGCGGGCTTCTTTTTTTTTTTTTTTAACAAACCTCCTCTTGTGGGCTACTGGGCTTAAAGGAAGGAGTAGAGGACCAATCCAGATTGTCCTCGGGCGCCTGAGGCGAGGGCCTCAATGGCCTCCAAGAAAGGACCGGCTCTGCCCGTTCTCGCGACATTGGATCTCGCCATTTTGGGTGGCGTTCCAAGAACCGCCACCCTTTCTTCTTTTTAATTGTCACCCCATGTCTTTTTGTACCTAGCGTATATATACTAATTTTATACCAATTAACTATAATTCACACATTGATGTAGCATCAAACATCCAAGATTCTCAAGCAAGATCATGGCCAAGCCTTCGGCTCACCCTACATCCTTGCTTCAAAAATTGTCGCACAATTCTTGCATAGATCATCACTATCAACACTTTACTATTAGGGATTCAACAAAAAAAGGGAGCAAAACATTGACCCTAGGGTGTAAATTTAATTACACCCTCACAATTGCACTTCACTACCCACCTTTGATCTAGCTTGATGTTGACAGATGAGAAGAATTTCTTGCTTCTTCAATTGCCTCTTCAACCGTGGAGTTGAGCCTCTAGGAGTGGGAAAGAGAATAGTACTTGCTTGCTTCTTGTATTTTTCTTTTGTATTGTGAGAGCAGGGGAGCAATTATCTAACACCATCGGTTGTTTTATAGTTATGACGTCGTGGGATATTTTCCGATCACATGTACGATTTATGTTGGGGAAATCGAAACCAGATACAGAACCAACATGGCGAGACGAAGCTTCAACGGTTGGGAAAATTTTATAGCGACGCCATTTGTTCAAATTCAAAGTTTTTGCCAAAAACTTTTTTGACTTTAACAAAAAACTTTGATTTTGAGTAATCAGCGTCGCAGGAAAATTTTTCAAACTGCTAGAGCTTCCCCTCGTGCATGCTGGTTCTGAATCTAGTCTCGATTTTCTCAATTACGAGCACATATGACCGAAAAACAACTGACCACGATGGTGTTGGATCATTGTTTGAAAGGAGGTAGTAAAGAATAATGTATGTGAGAAAATAAGAGTGTTTGAGATGACGCAATCAAGAATAATGTGTGTGAGAAAATAAGAGTGGTATTGCAAGCAAATGGTGGTGGGGCCATGGGGTGTGGGGGTGTGTGAGAGGGAACGGAAAAGAAAATTACCCAAGTGTCATATAGTCGGAGTTTGCAGGTATAATTGAACATGATTTGTAGTATAGGGCAATGATCTGGTCCCCGCGCGGGGAGGAATTTTTCACTCCCTCCCGGGCCCCACTGCATTCAGGGGGCTGTGAGAGCGTGGGGGGTGTAGGTTCCATTACTCGCTCTGGGGCCTGAACTTTTTCGTTGTAGTATAATAGCATTACGATTTCTACTTGTCTGTGGAAATAATCGGGTGCAATTTCTAATGCTATAAAATCTCATGCATGGTTAGTGATAAATTTGTAGTATACTACTAGTCTACTATATATTCAAGTTGTGTACATAAATGATCAAGAAAAATAATTTACACAAACATTTTCTTCGAGATGTAAAATGTGACATTTTATCTAATCTTTTAGCAAATTGGGAGATTAAATAATACTCCAAAGGGTAATTATTATGTATTTTAAATAATTAAAATACGATATAATATTTCCATGTCGTCCAACTAGCTAAAATTAGGTAAAATGTTTTGGCGTATCGTTACAAGTGCCATTTGGATGAACGGTGCAAAGGATTAAAATTTTGGTTCCCTAGAAGACGACAAAAATGCAAATGTGTGCAAAAATTGGAAACTAAATTTGTAATTTGCCCTTCTATTTTATGTGTGGATTTTACTCATTTCAACTTTATTTTTTAATGACAAAATATATATGTTCTCTACCACGCCAAAAATAATTTATAATTTCAATAAGACATTCAAAATTAATTATTACTATCATCTACATACATATTTCATGATATTCATATCACTATTCAAATTAATTTATCAAATTTCTTTTATAATCATTTGTTACTATACTCATTTTCAACTATATAAATTATTTATTAAAAAAAATCACAATTTTTAGTAATAAAGTTTCTTACAGTGTAACACATATTCTTGCAAAAACCATATTTCTAAGCTTCTTTGGCACGGTTTTGTAAATACGAATCGTATTTCTTAATTGTTATTTTCAATCACAAATTTAACTTACGTGGCTTCGTTTTCATACTTCTTAAAAATATTTTTTGACCTTTTTTTATCTCAACTTCAAAATCAGACATACAGAATTTGGCCACGGAAGCAGTGACATTTTAATAAACTACAGATTTAGAGCAACAGAGACCTTGTTGAAAAGAACACTCGAAAGCAATACAAAACATCCACACGGCTAGAGTATCTCTAATGCATCCTTTCTTGACATTGCGGATTTGAGGGTAGAGAATGACGAATCAATTTGGAGTGGGTCCCATCTTGTCTCTATTTTCTTCTATTTTTCTATTTTTTAAATAAATTTTCTCTCTTTTATCCTATTTTTTCTTCCTCACTTCTTATGCCACTTCCAAAATCCACTTTCATCTGTACATCCTCCATTATTATTTAGTAATTATTTTCGAATTTATCTCTATCTCTCTCTTTTTTTTTCCACTTTTCCCTCTATTTTTTCCTATACCCCTTTCTATTCAATTTTAATTAAAATAATAACTATCTCTCTATCTCTCTTCTCCATGTCGTCCCAATCCACATTTCCAATTTATATCCCCATTGAAGATGCTTAGGGAGTTAGGGCATCTCCATCATATTATAGATGTTAATGGATGATGTGGATGAGAGAGATAGAGAAAATATTATTATTTTAATTGAAGAGAAAAAGAAAAAAGTGTGAAGAAAAGAGAGAGGGAAAATAGGAAAAGATGAGAGATGCAGAAACAAATTCAAAAAAATAATAGAGAATGTAAAGTTGGATGTGGGAATGTAGAAGTCGCACAGGAATTTATACAAAAAAAGAGAGAAAATGGGGGAAATTTGAGAAATGTGAGAAAAAGAGAAGCAAATGTAAGACTCGCAATTTCTTTGTGTGTCTTTATCTTTCCTCCATATCATCACAAGTACAGGATGTGGAGATAATGTAACGCCCCCTCCCGTATTATCCTTCAGTATCTCAAAATACTTCATTATCTTACCATGTAGAAATCAATAGCAATTACAACAATAAAATGCGCAGCCAAGAGGTGACGTTACTCAACTTTACATAACATGAAACTTCATTTGTAGTAGCAAAACGGTACAAAAGATTTCAAGCACATTCCTCTTCCCAAAGAGTTTTCAAAATATTTGTCCTCAAACACTTAATACTATAACATATTCTAACATCAACAACAAAAGGAAGACGGCTCAGGACCTACGGTTTTCCCCACATATACGCTCATCATGCCTTTGAACTTTCTCCTCCACCTCCCGCATCGCTACTAGAGCCTGTAAAATATAACACACGTACAACCACATAATGAGTCATTTGACCCAGTGAGCATAGATGTTAAATAATGTACACAATGTCTATGCATTCGGGCCCAATTACCAATCGTGTGTCTAGTGATGGCGCCAACCTTCCACATTGTCGTTCGTTTGACATCATTCTTACCTAGGGCTTTTCTCACCGCATAGGCATTCATTCTTCTATTAAGCTTAACTCACTTAATAGATTATTTCCTTCCCTAAGGGCTTAGCTCACCCAAGGGAATTCATAAACACGGGCTTAGCTCACCCGATCCATTTTTATTTCCTTTGATACTACACACGATAGGTAATTTAATTTTTCATGATCATGCAACATAAAATGATCAACATGCCTATTCTCAAACTTGAGCACTAGTAATCATCATCTTGCAAGTTAAGGATGTCATCTTCATCATTCTACCATTCTCAAGTTCACTTAGAGTGCACCTAGTTCCTTACACAATTACATACCATACATCATAAACACATATCTCAAACACAAGTTGAAAGTATGTAAATTCATCACAAAACATGCAAGCATATAGGCAAGCACTCATCACTAATTAATACTTACCTAAAACATACCATTTAACATCTAATACTCACCTTAGATACAATTATACAAGAGATATTGAGTACTTAAGGATCCAACTCCCTTCCTTCTTCACTTCTCTTTCTCTTCTCTTCCTTTTCTAGCTAAGTAAAAAGATTCATATGAGCATCAAATCTTGTAGCATGAGTTTAAAGGCTTAGGGATGAGTTTAAAGGCTTAGGGATGAGTTTAAGAAGGTCTCTAGAGAGTTCTTGGCATGTTAGAACCGAGTTTGACCATTTTATATGCCTCTAACCGACTCAAAATGTCCAAAAATTCGGGTTTGCCGACTTTACGTACGGTCGTACGGACTGCACTGGCGGCCTTCAGTGTTTTGGTCATAACTTTTGCGTCCGATGTCCAAATGAGGTGATTCAAAGCTTGTTGGAAACTAGACTCAATGGGCTACAAATCTTAAGAAGACATCATCTTCAAAATCCGATTCATGTCAAAGATGTGTCATTATGAACCTCTATGAACTTTCAAATCTTCATGAAATCACTTATCACAAACTTCATTCATATCACATTTTCATCTCTTTCACTAAAAATAGGTCTAAATCATTTAGGAACACCTAAATCATGGTCTAAAACATGCGGGGTGTTACAATCTCCCCCCCTTAAATAAATTTCGTCCTCGAAATTACCTGAAAACAATTCAGGATATTGTTGCCTCATCGTATCTTCCCGCTCCCATGTTTCTTCCTCGATTGAAGCACTACGCCATAACACCCGAACAAGAGGTATTTGCTTATCCCGAAGTTGCTTGACACTTCGTGCAATAATTCGAACTGGTTTCTCCTCAATTGATAGATCGGGTTGAATATCAATCGGTGCTTCTTGTAAAATGTGCGCTGGATCTGGGACATACTTTCTCAATGCCGATACATGGAAAATATTGTGAACTCGACCCATATGAGCGGGTAATAGCAATCGATAAGCAACTTCTCCTACCCGTTCTATAATTTCGTACGGACCAATATAGCGAGGAGTCAATTTTCCACGCTTGCCAAACCGCAGAAGCTTCGTGATCGGCGAGATCCGAATGAAAACTTTATCACCCACTGCAAATTCAAGAGGACGTCGTCGAATATCCGCATAACTTTTTTGACGATCTTGCGCGGCTTGCATCTTCTTCTTGATTCTTTCAACTGCTTCAGTCATATCTTGGATCATTTCGGCTCGGAACACTTTCATTTCTCCTGTCTCGTCCCAATGGAGGGGTGATCTGCATTTCCTTCCGTATAAAGCTTCGTAGGGAGGCATGCCAATAGAAGACTGATAACTATTATTGTATGCAAACTCGATCAATGGAAGATATCGATGCCAACTCTGTGAGAATTCCAACACGCAAGCACGTAACATATCTTCCAATATTTGGATCGTCCTTTCCGTTTGCCCATCCGTTTGGGGATGAAAAGCCGTACTAAACTGAAGTTTCGTTCCTAAGACCGCTTGCAACTCCTTCCAAAAATGAGACAAGTATCTGGGATCACGGTCAGAAGTAATCGTCGTGGGTACTCCATGGAGTCGAACCACTTCCTGCACATACAATTGAGCTAATTGCTCCATTCGAAGTGTCATTTTAATTGGAAGAAAATGAGCCGACTTTGTGAGCCGATCTACAACAACCCATATGGCATCGTAACCTTTACTCGTCCTTGGTAACCCACTAACAAAATCCATAGTGATCTCACTCCATTTCCACTCAGGTATCGGGAGTGGTTGAAGAATCCCCGCCGGCCGTTGATGCTCTATCTTGACTTGTTGACACACTAAACATCGTGCCACATATTCTGCTATTTCTCGTTTCATGCCCGGCCACCAATAAAGTTCTTTGATTTCTCTATACATTTTAGTCGAGCCAGGATGTGAAGTATACGGCGTTCGGTGAGCTTCATAACATATCTCTTGCCGTAATTCTTTTGTTGCCGGCACATAGTATCGATCTTTATATTTCAAGATTCCGTGTTGCACTTGAAAGTCGGCATTTGGTACCTCATCTAATCTCTTCTTGATCTTTTGCACCCAAGCATCAACTTCTTGTTCTTCTTTAATACGTTCTAAAAGCGTCGATTGTATTGACAAGGCCGCTATCCGCGCTTTCGCGGTTCAAGAAATTCAAGATCAAACTTTTCAATCTCACGTTGTAACTCGCGGTCTTTGCTTCCGGCGTCTTAGGCTCAATGCATCAGCAACTACATTCGCCTTGCCAGGATGATAATGAATTGAGCAGTCATAATCTTTTACTAATTCCAACCAACGACGTTGCCGCATATTGAGTTCCTTCTGTGTGAAAAAGTACTTCAAACTCTTATGATCCGTGTAAATTTCACACCTAACTCCGTAAAGATAATGCCGCCAAATCTTTAGTGCAAACACAATCGCCGCTAACTCTAAATCATGGGTAGGATACTTTTGCTCATAATTCTTCAATTGCCGCGATGCATAGGCAATCACTTTGTCGTTCTGCATCAACACACAGCCTAATCCTTGGTACGAGGCATCACTATAAATAGTAAATGTACTCGAACCATCGGGTATTGCTAGGATCGGAGCTGAGGTGAGACGAATCTTCAATTCTTGAAAACTTTGCTCACATTCATCCGTCCACTGGAATGGTACATTCTTCCTCGTTAACCTTGTAAGGGGGGAAGCAAGCTTGGCAAAATCCTTTACAAAACGACGATAATAACCGGCTAACCCCACAAAACTTCGTACCTCCGTTGGTGTAGTAGGTTGGGGCCATTTTAGTACAGCTTCTACCTTACCCGGATCAACTGAAATCCCATCCTTTGTCACCACATGCCCAAGAAAATTTACCTGCTCCGTCCAAAACTCACATTTAGAAAATTTCCCATATAACTTTTGCTCTCGAAGGAGTTGCAAGGCAACTCGAAGATGCTCCTCATGATTCTCACGAGATTTTGAATAAATTAAGATGTCATCAATAAACACAATCACAAACTTATCAAGATAAGGCTTGAAAACCCGATTCATCAGATCCATAAATGCCGCCGGAGCATTGGTAAGACCGAAGGGCATGACTAAAAACTCGAAGTGCCCATACCGTGTACTAAAAGCTGACTTGGGAATGTCATCTTCTTTAATCCTCAGTTGATGATATCCAGATCGCAAATCGATCTTGGAATAAATAGCGGATCCCTGAAGTTGATCTAGTAATTCGTCAATGCGAGGTAAAGGGTATTTGTTCTTGATGGTCACTTTATTTAACTCTCGGTAATCAATACACAACCGCATTGAACCATCCTTTTTCTTGACAAATAATCTGGAGCACCCCAAAGGCGACGTGCCAGCGAATAAACCCTTTCTTCAACAAATCATCAAGTTGCATTTGGAGTTCCTTTAATTCAGATGGCGCCATACGATATGGTGTCTTTGATATCGGCTGGGTACCCGGAATAACATCAATTACAAAGTCAATTTCTCGAGATGGAGGTAATCCGGGAAGATCCTCTGGAAATACATCGAGAAACTCACATACAACAGGCACCGAAGATGGTGTCTTCGACTCTTTACTCTCTACATCATGTAAGCTAACCAAATAAGCCTGGCATCCTTGAGAGATCAACTTCCTAGCTCGTGTAGCTGAAATAATCATTCTAACGGAACATTCCAACTTTGGGAATATAATCGGATCACCCTCGGGAAATCTTAAAGCCCGAATAGGACAATCGAGAACTACCCTATGTTGAGTTAACCAATCCATCCCGAGTATAAGATCAAAATCTCGAATTTCAAGTGCTATCAAATTAGCTAGTGTATCATGATCTCCAACTCGGACCATAACAGAGGGAAAATAACATGTAGCATATTGATTTCGTCCCGTAGGCACAATAATATCTAACGGAGTTGATAAAATTTCCGGAGTCATATGAATACGTTGAGCACATGAAAAAGACATAAAAGAGTGCGTAGCTCCGGAGTCAAATAACGCATATACAGGAAAAGAATAGACGGTGACAGTACCTGTAATAACATCTGTCTTTTCAGGAACCTCTGGCTGTGCGATAGCAAATACACGTCCTACTTGACGGGATGTCGATTGATTCTTCAACTCCGGACATTCTCGGCTCATGTGCCCCTCTTTTCCACATCGATAGCATCGACCCGTACCAAAATAGCATTGACCTCCATGATTTCGACCACAAATCGGGCATGTTGGTGTAGAAGAAGAATTCATTCCCTTCTTTGCCGGTGATGCTTGTGATGAGAAAGTATCGCTCGAGGGTCTTTTGTTATTTCCTCGTCCTCGTCCTCGATAATTCGACCCCCGTCCGCGATTACCATAAGATGCTCCTTGGAAAGATTGAGTTTGCCCTCGACCCGTATAAGAAGTACATTGTCGAGCTTGTAATATTCTAGCCTCCGCTCGTTCTGCAATGTAAGCCCTTTCAATAATCTCCGCATAACTAGTGGTGGAAATAGCCGCCAACCTGGACATCTCTAGCTAACTTTCGGGCCTCAATCCAGGCTATAAACCGAGCAACCTTCCTAGGTTAGGTTCATTCACCATATGTGTAGCAAAGCGAGCAAGGTCATCAAATTTCTTGCTATACTCCTTCTGAGACATACTTCCTCTTTGCAATCAGATAAACTCATTGAGCTTCTCGTGCATGCGGCGTCGGAAAAATACTTAGAGCGGAATCGAGTACAGAAGTCGGCCCAAGAAATTCCCGCAACTTCCTCCGACTTCCTCACAGTATCCCACCAAAAACCAGCTGAACCACGGAGCATAAAAGTAGCACAGTTTACTTGTTCAGCTGCGGGGATGTGGACATATTCGAACATACGTTCTATCGTCTGAATCCAATTTTCAGCGTCTATTGGATCCTTCACATCCTCAAATATTGGCGGATTCAAGCGACGAAACACATCGATTGCCAAATCCCTATCTTTCTCCTCTTTTGCCTTCTCATTTTCCGACGCACCGACCGAGTTACTCCCACTGACATTATGATTCCCGCTCCGATCGTCCATCAACTGTTGTATCTGCTGCGATTGTTGCTCCACTAGCCGAGTAAGCCTCTCGATAATTGGAGTTTGATCGTCTGCCATCTATTCAACATAACAGATAGATAGACACCGATATCAAAACCTATTCTACTTTACCTATCCACAATTCACAGCATTAGCCAAACATTACATACCACTATGACAGACAAACAACTCATACCTCCATAACATACAAGTTTCGGGATGGCGGAGAAAGTCCGAGCGTATATGCAACATGGAAAACCGGGCTCTGATACCACTTGTAACGCCCCCTCCCGTATTATCCTTCAGTATCTCAAAATACTTCATTATCTTACCATGTAGAAATCAATAGCAATTACAACAATAAAATCTTGCTGACCAAGAGGTGACGTTACTCAACTTTACATAACATGAAACTTCATTTGTAGTAGCAAAAGCGGTACAAAGATTTCAAGCACATTCCTCTTCCCAAAGAGTTTTCAAAATATTTGTCCTCAAACACTTAATACTATAACATATTCTAACATCAACAACAAAAGGAAGACGGCTCAGGACCTACGGTTTTCCCCACATATACGCTCATCATGCCTTTGAACTTTCTCCTCCACCTCATATCGCTACTAGAGCACTGTAAAATATAACACACGTACAACCACAGAATGAGTCATTTGACCCGGTGAGCATAGATGTTAAATAATGTACACAATGTCTATGCATTCGGCCCAATTACCAATCGTGTGTCTAGTGATGGCGCCAACCTTCCACATTGTCGTTCGTTTGACATCATTCTTACCTAGGGCTTTTCTCACGCATAGGCATTCATTCTTCTATTAAGCTTAACTCACTTAATAGATTATTTCCTTCCCTAAGGGCTTAGCTCACCCGATCCATTTTTATTTCCTTTTGATACTACACACACGATAGGTAATTTAATTTTCATGATCATGCAACATAAAATGATCAACATGCCTATTCTCAAACTTGAGCACTAGTAATCATCATCTTGCAAGTTAAGGATGTCATCTTCATCATTCTACCATTCTCAAGTTCACTTAGAGTGCACCTAGTTCCTTACACAATTACATACCATACATCATAAACACATATCTCAAACACAAGTTGAAAGTATGTAAATTCATCACAAAACATGCAAGCATATAGGCAAGCACTCATCACTAATTAATACTTACCTAAAACATACCATTTAACATCTAATACTCACCTTAGATACAATTATACAAGAGATATTGAGTACTTAAGGATCCAACTCCCTTCCTTCTTCACTTCTCTTTCTCTTCTCTTCCTTTTCTAGCTAAGTAAAAGATTCATATGAGCATCAAATCTTGTAGCATGAGTTTAAAGGCTTAGGGATGAGTTTAAAGGCTTAGGGATGAGTTTAAGAAGGTCTCTAGAGAGTTCTTGGCATGTTAGAACCGAGTTTGACCATTTTATATGCCTCTAACCGACTCAAAATGTCCAAAAATTCGGGTTTGCCGACTTTACGTACGGTCGTACGGACTGCACTGGCGGCCTTCAGTGTTTTGGTCATAACTTTTGCGTCCGATGTCCAAATGAGGTGATTCAAAGCTTGTTGGAAACTAGACTCAATGGGCTACAAATCTTAAGAAGACATCATCTTCAAAATCCGATTCATGTCAAAGATGTGTCATTATGAACCTCTATGAACTTTCAAATCTTCATGAAATCACTTATCACAAACTTCATTCATATCACATTTTCATCTCTTTCACTAAAAATAGGTCTAAATCATTTAGGAACACCTAAATCATGGTCTAAAACATGCGGGGTGTTACAGATAACATGCAATTGAGATATTGAGATGCTCTAGGCCATCTCCAACGACAATGTCAATTGCCATTGAAAACCATAAAAGAGAGAGATTCGAGAAAGACAGGAACAAGAGTGAAGAGAGGGGGCCCACATTTTTTAAATATTTTTTTAATCACTTTTATGTTAAGTATCCCATTTTTTCCATAGATTTCGGTACCATATCTAGAAATGAACTTGTCTAGAATTCTTCGATTACTATTTTATTATTGTTATTATTTAATTTATTTTTATATCTCTCATCTTTTTCACTTTCTCTCTCTTTTTCCTATATTTCTTTCTAGCTATTTATTTTTAAATAAGATAATAATCTTTAGTGTTGGCAATGGATCGGGTTCGGATCGGATCGGCCTAATCCAAATTCAAATCCAAATCCAAATCAAATACCCCAATCCAAATCCAAATCCAAATTCCTCGGATCGGATTCGGATCGGATTAAGAAAAAAATCCAAATATGATCCATATTGGTATAGGTTTTTATTAAAAAATAAAAAATAATATAAATAAAATAAAATAAATAAAAAATAAAAAATCAATTCGGATCGGATCGGATTGGATCAGGCCGATCCAAATCTAAATCCAATCCGGCTCGGATCGAGGCGATCCATGGATCAATGATCCATGGATCTTCGGATCGGCAAAAAATTACTCCATTCGGATCAGGTATCTATCAGATTTGGATCGGATCGGATTTTTCTGCCATCACTAACAATCTTCTCTGTATCTCTCTCATCCACATCAACCTCAAGTCGCAATTGCCATTGGAAAAGACGAAAAATAGGCAAACATGGAAAAGGGCAAAACCGATTCTTGCTGCAAGTTCTAAATGTTGTGCTGGAAATGTCCTACTCAAAATTTTGGACCACTCATTCCATGCCAAATCGCACAATATTAGTTTTTCAATCCTTGCCTCCAAATTGCCTCTCCAAAGTCTTTCAAAAATCAAAAAATTTTTTGGGACTTCTTTGATACTACCACCGTCCAAAAAATATAGTCTATTTTTCCCTTTTCTTCTATTCCAAAATATAAGTTGTATTTCTTTCAAAGAAATAATAATTAAAATATTAATTGTCTTATATACCCTTATTAATATATATTATTATTACCAAAATAGATTAATTAAAATAAAATATCTAATAAATGAAAATAAATATTAGGAAAATAATTTTAAGTTTTAATTTTCTAACACTATTAATTATATTTTTTAATCTTTATTAAAATAGAAATTGGTTATATTTATGGGATGGAGGTACTACAAATTAAATTAAAATCACTTTTCCTCTTTCGTCATTCTTTTTTTTTTTTTTTTTTTTGAGTGGGAACATAACTTCATGTATAACATATCATGAAGCACATATGTGCTCAGAATAGTCATACATTGATTTGATAATTTTTTTATTTTTAATATAATATAAATACTTCTTCTTCACTTATCAATCATGTATTTAAAATCTCCGTTTTTCAGTATTTCATATCAAACAAACCTAGTTTGTTTTAAAATTATTTTTCAAGGTTAAAATTTCTTTCTTTCCTTGCATTCCCTAGAATCCGTAGTTACTACTCACTTTTCCAACACCATTTTTTATAGTTAAAACTATTATATCTACAAGCACATTCAATATTTATAAGCACATTCAATATTTATAAAGAAAGAAAGATGAACGATAAAAGAGTGAGTCATATTTGTGAGTGTGATAAAATATGTAAACAAAAAGTTTATTGACTTTTGAGAACAACGACTTTAATGACATTATTATTAGTTGAATTCGTTGGTTATTTATAAATTCAATCAAAGTCAAACATTCAGAAGGTTTAACTAGTATTTCTAAATAGGTTTATTTGTAAGCACGCCAAATAAACAGTGTAGATAATTCTGAAGAAATTTATTAAGGTAAAAAGTGATTTGAGAAAATATTGTAGTGTTTATAAATGGACATTTTCAGGAAAAATTGTATAATTAGCTCTACCATAAGTCATTCCATATTAGAAATTTATTTTTTCAATTAGGAACCATTCAAAGGAAATACAACGAACAAAAGAATTAAAATGCGTATGTATACTAAATATCAGCATTCAAATTCAAATTTTCTAATATATATTAGCTATACCCAGCCTAATGATATCTTTTATATATCCATGGACATCATTAATGCAACCAAAGAAAGAAAAAAATTATGTTGAATCTGTACCAAAAAGGAAAAAATATTATACAGAATCAACGTTTAAACACCTATTAGTGGATTATATCTATAATTGATTTATAAAATTGCCATTGTATTTGGGATTGATAAGCATTTTTTTTAAATGCTGCAAAAAGCTTGTTTTTATGTTTAGAGATGTAGTGATTTTTAAGATGATATATATATATGTGATTAGAAAATTATTTTTAAAATTTCTACACAATTATTCACATTTGAACCATCTATCGATCCTCTTAAAAGTTACTTTTTCTACACTCTTCGGAAACTTTTTGTTAGAAAGTTTGCATCGACATGAAAGTTGTAATTGTTGCTAAATCATGTTTTATGCATTGTGCCATTAGTCAATCAATCTTATAAGTGATGGAGAGTAAGCCGTATAGAAGTAGTTAAATAAATAGTCGTGAACAGAAAATAAAATCTAATCGTAAAAATGATTCCCTGGACATCTATAAGCAAATGTTAGGATCTCTTCACTTCAGTATTCCTCGTATTCCATCACATAATCACCAATCTTTTGCCATTTTCCCCCAAAAACCGCATCATTCTTATTCGTCAATCTCATTACAATTAGTTATTCTTTTTAATTTTATGAGAATTTTTCAATTTTGTAATCTAAATTTACTGTTAAATTCTCTCTTTTTTTTTATCCCCACTTGTTGAATTTCACAGTAACACAGACACTATAAATGATATTTTTATCAATTGCTTACAAAAGGTATTTTTGTGCAATTTGTTTATCTTTTTCTTTTTTTACGATGTATTTATCTTTAATTCATATATATATATGCGCTGTCATTCAAAAAAATAAAAATAAAATATAATTCATATACTATATGCATAGTAAGATGAAAGTAAACTTGAGAGTCAATCACGGGCAAAAGTGGGAAGAAAATAGACGAACATATTATTACACCCCACAACTACCATTACAATACCACCCCACCTAATACGACCCCCACCCCCCTGATCTAGTGACATAGGCATTTGATTTGCACAGAAAAAACAAGCGTACATGAAAAAGCCTCTCTGGTTGGTTCCCCAGCTTCATTTTTTATCCCCTTTTTTTTCTTCTTCTTCATCTTCATCGAAGTGAAAATAAAGCAAAAAAAGTAAAAAAATTTTGAAAATCCAGTTTCGTGCAGTTCATTGTTGCGATTGTACGGATCTCAATCTACTGCTTTTGCCTGAGTTTGCTACCGATCTGTGTCGACTCAGTCTTCCATCTAACGCGGAGATGTTAATTCAACGACGATAAGACAACGGGAAAATGTCAGCTTCTATTGCCACATTTGAACGGCCTCGTATTGGAAATTCAAACACTGTAAGCTTTAACTCTTTTGTTTGGAAACATCTCGTATTCAGGCGTCAGTTATTTTTCCTATTTCTGTTTTCTTTTTTTTTTTTACTTTTTCAAGAGGGATGGAAAAAGAAAAAGCAAAAACCGGGGTCTTTTTCAAATCGTATGATTGCCAAATAAAGTTGCAGTTTGTCATAGCATTTGCATTTTGGTTGAAGTTTATGCCTTCTTTTTCGTGAATTTGCTCCATGAATGATTGACATTTACTGTAATTAATGGCGTTAAATTACAGATTTTCAAGAGCGGGCATCTTCTCATATCTTCCAAAGGTCAGTGGTTTTGGTCCTGCAAATATGACAGTTTAATAGTGAATAATGTAGTAACTTCGAACTTGGAAATTTTTACACAGGACGTGTTAATGTGTGCTACACTGGCATTGACTACTTATTCACTGAACTTTTTAGGATTTTGATTTACAGAGACCGAATAAAGCCTACTTTTTATTTACTGTTGTTCTTGTGCTAGTACATTATAGGATTTGCTGGTTCAGTTGGTGACTCGAATTACAATAAACAATGCAACGAACAAGAAGACAAGAATAGAATTAGGAGAAAAAGAGAGAATTAGGGGAGCTCAAGAGGAAAATCGTGGTTTATTCAATAATCAAAAGTTGATTAAAAACAAAGAATTAACTCTCTACTAATCTATTTATAGCAGTTTAAAAATCGTAATTCTTCAATGAAACTAATGAAATAATTCTAATTCTCATCAAAGTAATAAACTAACAATAAAACTATCTTTATTACTAATCCCATAAGAATTCGAATATTGTTGCATCTTCATTCTCCATGAATTGACAATATGATTTTTATTGGTGATTTGGCGGTCTTATAAAATGTGAATGAAAGTAATGGGTGGAAGGACATGTGTTGTTGGAATGGAGTTTGACTGTGTGAGGCTGATGAGCGTTTTAGCGAAAATTTAGCTTTACCAAACAAGCTCCTAGGTTTAGTTGAGGAATTCCAAGCCCAAATTCATAGAGAGACTTCTGATTTTAAACATCCTCTATCTTGACTGTGGAGCATGCAAAACAAACTATCTTTACTCACTGATCCATTTAGCCGTCCCTACAATCAGCCATAAGCATGGCTACCCTATTCCAGCATGTAATCTAAAATGGGACGAGGTTCCACTAGAGCTCTTCTTGTCTATATATAAATCATGTCGATAAAACTGCAACTATGACCCGATAGTGAGATCTGAAAGCTTTGTGAAGAGAAAAACATCATAAAATTTGAACACAATCAAATTATATTTACCTTTTGTTTTGATTATCTTTGCAAAACATCATAAGATTTGAATTCCTCAAAGATTGTACTATTTCCTTCTTCGATTATTTTGGTTTAGAAAATGTTATCTTACTCTTATTTTTCTCAATATCGGTATTTTGATGTTTTCATGTACTTTGTACCTCTTATTCCTGCAGGGTTAGGTTGGAATATTTGGAAGAAGCGATGGTTTATACTTACACGTACTTCTTTGGTTTTCTTCAAGAATGACCCGGTTAGTCTACAAATGTGCATCATTGTGTTTTCTTATTGTTTGATATGTTAAGATCGTAAATTGTGTCATTACTTTTGATTACATGTTACTAAGCTATTGGTACTTTTGGGCCAGTCGTCTATGAACTCGATTGTGCAATCTTCACTTCTGATATTTTTGATTGGACATTGCTTTATATTCAGAATTCTCTTCAGCAGCGAGGTGGCGAAGTAAATCTAACTTTAGGGGGCATTGATTTAAATAATTCAGGGAGGTATGAATTCATTCATGTATTTATGAACTGTTTATGGAGACTGCCTTCATTTTGATGTCACCTTCATTGTCTCTCTCGTGTTTTCCTCTGTGTCTCCTGTAATTCCTTGTATCTTCTTGTGTGCAGTGTTGTTGTTCGAGAAGATAAGAAGCTTATAACTGTCTTGTTTCCTGATGGACGTGATGGGCGAGCATTTACTCTTAAGGTCATTGTTGAATTAGATATTATCCCTTATCTCCCTCTCTCTTAAGTTCTTCCTTTATTTAGTCATTTGTTAATTACCTTCACTTTTGACCTTTACTTCAGGCAGAAACATCAGAGGATTTGTATGAGTGGAAGACGGCCCTCGAGCATGCTCTTGCACAAGCACCAAGTGCTGCTCTCGTGATGGGACATAATGGGATATTTAGGAGTGATGCTAATGAAACAATTGAAGGGTCTTTTCCTCAATGTTCGTAGAGCTCATTTTGGTGCCAATATCCTCCCCATGCAGAATCCATTTAGACCTCATGTTCTGACTGCAGTATTTCTTTTTGATACAGGGAGGGATAAGCGTGTGGCTAAATCTATGGTTGTTGGACGACCAATTTTGCTTGCATTAGAAGATATAGATGGGGGCCCATCCTTTCTTGAAAAAGCACTTCGGTTTCTTGAGAAGTATGGTAAGTAGTTGTATTGCGATCTGTATTCTGTTTTGGAACATCACTTTAAAATGGATTTTGATAATGTCTCAATTCCCTCATTGTTTACCTAACACATCCTATACATAGGGTGCTAATATGGTTTACGTACTACTCTTTCACAAGTGCAACTTTATCCTGTTCTTTTGACAGAGAGCTAAATGAAATATTTTATGGGGTATTCTCATTATTTTGTAAGCGATGCAAAATTTGATCTAGGATAAAAGATAGTCCAATTATTATCTCAGAAAACTACAAATGCAAATGCAAATGTTCTTCTTGTCTTTGTTTTAGCTTTGAATCCTGGTTGTGAACTGCTTTTTGCAGGAGTTAAAGTAGAAGGAATTCTACGACAATCTGCGGACATTGAGGAAGTAGATCGCAGAGTTCAAGAATATGAACAAGGTCTTTTCTTTTTTCTTATTAAACTATTTATTCATTTGGAGATCTTCTATTATTCAGAAAATACTAGTCGTTTTGGTTATGAACTTATGATGATGATCATGATAATCAAACAAAGTAATCTGCACGGTCTCGATGCTAATGTGAATTCTGTCTCCATACTAATATGAATTCTACTTGTTATAGGCAAGACCGAATTTGACCCAAACGAGGATGCTCATGTTATTGGTGACTGTGTTAAGGTTCAATAACCCTCCTTCATACTAGTATCTTGTCTTTTATTTGAACTATTAATTAGCTGAGTTGTCTGTTCTTCAGCATGTTCTCCGGGAGCTGCCTTCTTCTCCAGTACCTGCATCCTGCTGCAGTGCTTTGTTGGAATCCTACAGTAAGTTTATATCACTTATACTGTATAAGCTTATACACTGTTTAAATATTTGGCTTAAAATCTTCAGCATTCTGAGAGTATAAATTTGTCTTGCTCTTAAAAAGAAATTGATCGAAAGGAAGCACGGTTGAATGCTATGCGCTCTGTAATACAAGAGACATTTCCCGAACCCAATAGACGTCTGTTACAGAGGTACTTCGAGCCCATTTCGTTAGTTCTTACTTACAATCTCTCCACATTGTCGTATTATATTATTTGTCTACATATATGATATGTCCTTCTGCATATTGTTTGTAGGATTCTTAAGATGATGCATACTATCTCTTCACATGTCTCTGAGAATCGGATGACTCCATCTGCTGTTGCTGCTTGTATGGCTCCATTGCTCTTACGACCTCTAGTGGCTGGCGAATGTGAGCTAGAGGAGGATTTTGATGTCAATGGTGATAATTCCGCTCAGTTTCTTGCAGCTGCAACTGCCGCTAATAATGCCCAAGCAATTATTACCACACTCTTGGAGGAGTATGACAATATTTTCGATGTAGGTTACCTGTTTTTGTTGATTTTCAAAGTTTGTTTTGTGTAGACTTTTACGGTGATTGCTGTTATGCTTCCTTTCCAGAGTGACAGCCTGCATAGATGCTCGATATCTGTGGACTCTCAAACTGAAAACAGTGGGAGTGAAGATACAACTGATGATGAAAATCTTGATCTAAAAGATAATGGTTATCATGATGCTGAAAATGAAATCGACCCTGAAACTGATGATGACCATGATCGTAGACTTAGTGGAAACTTAAGTGAAAGCAGTGGATCTCTCGCTGGCGATTTGTACAGCAATAAGGTTCTCTCCTTTCTCTTTTCTTTGCATGCATTTATATGCGCAATCAGGTCACATATCCAATCTCTACTTGACATTGAGAAGCAATTTGACTTCATATTTTCTGATATCAGGTTAGTGGAAATGCTGATGCAGAAGCTCAACCTCGCACAGATAATCATATTTTGAAAACTAAGTCGAAACTAACAACAGACCCTAAAACTCCGAGAAATTCTAACACCTCGGTAAAGGAGCAACTGAACTTACAGAAGCAGTCTTGTGAAGACAAGGCAGATTCTTCTGCGGACTTATCCCGTAATGAGTCTCAACGATCTGTTGGAGATATTTTATCATCTGTAGATCAAGAACTTCATCTATCTGTTCCTGAGCCTGAGACATTGGTTGAGAAATCAGCAACCAAAAATACAAATTCCAATTCCAGTGGCAAGAGATCAACATTTTGGGGAAGAAAAAGTGTGAGTTTTCTTGTTTTGTTTGATTTTCTTTCCGTAAATCGCATAGGTTTCTCCTTTTTATTTGTCTGATCTGAAAATTTTCTGCTTGCAGAACCGGAAAACGTCATCCGTGGAATCTATTGATTCTTCTGGGGAAGAAGAGTAAGATTATCTTACCTTATATTTTAATTCAGATTTTAAACAGTGGTGTCTTTTTTCTTTTTTTTTTTTTTTTGAAGCTCTGGAGATTATATTTGTGTGCAGACTTGCCATCCAGAGATTGGAGCTTGCAAAGAATGATTTACGTCATAGGATAGCAAAAGAGGTAAATCTAGCTTTTAGCTCATGCTCTTATGGAGAATGGGTGACCTGCTGTTTGCTGTTATGATATGATTGCTCGTCTATGTTAGGCAAGAGGAAACGCAATTCTGCAAGCTAGCTTGGAGAGACGGAAGCAAGCTTTGCATGAACGCCGTTTAGCACTCGAACAAGATGTATGTGATGGTTCTAATGATTTGAATATACGACTTCTCTTCCAACCATTTAAACCCTTATATAGTTTTGTCAACTTGTATTACAGGTTGCGAGACTGCAAGAACAGTTGCAAGCCGAGAGAGATTTACGATCTGCACTGGAAGTCGGGTTAAGCATGTCGTCTGGGCAATTTTCTGGTGCTTGTGGCATGGATTCTAAGGTATCTTCCTCTCTCTCCCAAATCTTCAAATCTTTCAAATATTCAACAATTATGTAGAATTTCTTATGTCTTATGAACGTTATAGACAAGGGCTGAGCTTGAGGAGATAGCTCTTGCTGAAGCAGATGTGGCCAGATTGAAACAGAAAGTTGCTGAACTTCACCATCAGCTAAACCAGCAACGTCAGCATCAATTTGGCTCTCTCTCTGATGAACGTGATCATTATCATACTTCTCAAAGGCAAGTCAAATTCCTATTTCTTACATCACCTGAATGTGGGACTGTGTTAAATATCTTTTACTGAAAAAGCTTATTGCCCATGTAGGAAACTTTTTCAGCAAGATTTTGATGCTACACTTGCTGTCGTCAACCACGAAAGAAAACAAAGAACTGAGGTGCCCAAATTTCATTCTTTCAGTCAATATTAAAATGAATGGAGATACATGATATATGGAATGGTACTCTAAATCTTAGTGGTTGCAGGAATTGTCAGGGGCAGATTTGAGGAATATGAAGGGGCAAGTATTGCCATCTGGCAGTAGCAGTAAGCAGGCTGGTCGAAAGCAATTTTTGGATTCAACAAATTTGAGTGATTCTAAAACTAACGATGCATCTACTAGCTTATCTGCGGACGACCTTTGTGCTGTCGACTCTGCATCCATTCCTTCTACTTCTAGGGTTCCAGAGGTAAAAAAGAACTCAAAATTAGTTGCCCTTTAACTTTCACTCCGCAGTCAAAGTCGAAGTTCATTGTTAACCACACGCATGAAATCACTAATTCTTATTATCCACACATCTCGTGGTCCTATCACTCTTCAACCTTAAAAGTCAGTTTATATCTTGACAAGCGAAATGATAGTATTTACATTTTTTGTTTCTTCATCTAAGATTGTAAAATGGTTGCTTGCAGATGATGGATTATCCGAGACATCCATTGGCAGCATCCTCGACCCTGGTTGAGTTAACTACACGTCTCGATTTCTTCAAAGAAAGGAGGTCTCAGCTAATGGAACAACTCCACAGCTTGGACCAAAGTTATGCAACGAAATCAGATTTTCCGTATAAACCATCATCTCCTCCCTGGAGTTGATCACACACATCTCCTGTGGCTGTAAGCGTGTCAAGAACATCAGATATTTAAGTCTTATCCTCTGTATATTCTTTGTGCGACAGTATATATGTATGTACTTATATTTTGTCTCTATGCTCGGATTCTTCTCCACTTAATTCGTGCTGTTTATTGGAGAACACCGGAGAACGTAATAAAACGATGTTTGTTTGTATGCAAAACTGTAAGCCACGGGGATTTTTCTTTGTTGAAACATAAAATTGTTCGTAGATATTGTCACCACTTAATTTGTCTAGTCTAGCATATAAATGCTAATTAATTAATTTATTTATAAATTATTATACTTGTCATTTATGGTATTAGTAAGTATACACTCTAGCGTGTACACTATGGCTCATCTTGACTAATGTGTCGTCCCAGTCTGATTGAGTGCAACATAATGTGCACGGTGCACCTGATGAGCTTTGAAGTAAGTAAGGCGTGGATGTGAAGAACCGTTGATGTCTCAATCTAGTTGTATTTGGCTGGTAAAGTCATCGTGCCTTGAAAGAAGTCGGTTTTTGATTTATAGTGACATATTGCATTATTTGATGTTACAACGGCTGACATAGATGGTTTGTCTGCACCGTGATTATTCCATTCTCAAAGCAATGACTGCTAAAAGTGTGAACAATGGACTTCATCCTTAAAATATTGGAAGCAATAATTTTAACATAATTTTCCGTAGGTATTCCTCAATCAGGGTTTGATTAATGAAGATTAATTCTAGAAAGACATTTGAAATAATTTTTTTAACTGTTATTGTGACGTGTCACTCTTTATTTGGTGATGATCTCTTGATCATTTAATAAAAATGTATAATATCAATCGAATCACTCAAGAATGTTAATTTCAAATGTCCCTATGAAATTACTCATTCGTGAAGAAATTGTAACATTTTAATTTGGTTAGGTTTTCTCCAATTGCTAAAGTTGGAACGAGTTGATACTTGATTGCGTGTGGTTTTTTACTTCATTTTTGTTCTATCTTTCCTTTTTTTTTTTTTTTGTCCTTTTTTAATTTGATTTTGCTAAACTCGTGTAGAACCATAAAGTTCAATGACAAATGTAATGTGATCATTGTAAATTTTGTAAATTTGAGGATCTTCCTATCGTCACATCAAATCTGAAATAATGAAGAACAAAATGGAAGGATTATCCCCCTGTTTTGCCTCCAGTATAAGAATCAATTGTGTAAAGAAACTTGAAGAAATGAAAGGGAGTCGAACCTTTTAATGTGAAAATTCGATATATTTATGTGGCTTACCAGAACCGCTCGTAACTGCTACATTATTCGCTTAACGCGTGTTTTACTTCTCTCTGAACACGTATTTCTTCTTTCCCTCTGTTATCGATATTAATACGACCGTGTAGTCCAAATGATCTATATGATCCATTGGTTGTAACGATCATTTCCTTCCCCGGAAAACTAATTTATCCACAACTCACGACCGTAACAATGACGCAATTCGATCATTCTGCATCAAAATGAAATTAAAATTGAAGTAACAGTGTCTAGAGTTAAAATTGGGATTTGGCAATCACTAACTAGTTGGGTTAAAAGTATGTGTAAATTGTGTTTTTTCAGTTCTTGATTTTTATTTTAGAAACCATTTGTTCTCAATATTCTTTAATATGGTTTCCGGCTTTCGGTTTCAATAATTAAAAATAAAATAAAATAAAATCACAAAAATAAAAAATCAACCAGGTTTTGGATTTTTGGATTTTCGGATTCAATTTAACTTTAGTCTCCTCGATTTCCATTTTTCTATCAAACTCTAATAACTAAATAATATCCTAATTGTCACATCGTTTTATAAATAGTTTGTGAATCGATGGTTACGTTTCTCTACTTGAATTTTAACACGGCATGCAATACAAATTGTATCATTTTGCAAATGTCGTTTTCTCTGCTCAGGATAACAAAATTGGTAAGCTTGTGTTGGTAAGATATTTTTATTATGTAGAAATTAATTTTCACCTTTTAATTGATGCACATCTTATTTAACCATTTATTATTATTCACATATTTTATAATTTTCATAATTAAATAGATAACTTTTAGTAACTCACAAAATTCACGATCGACTAATACGTGCAAATACAATTACAAGATCTATTTAAGGTCATCGCAGTTTGAAAACTCGTTTTAAAATTTTTGACATTTTCACAAATTTTTCTCAAAAGGCTTTTTCTTTCTTTTTTTCTTTTTTTTTTAAAAATCGAACTACGGGGAAAAGGATGAAAGTGTCTTTATTTAATTAAACAACAATTATAATTGAATATAAAAATTTTAGATAATTCTATATAAATAGTCATATTTGATATTTTTAAGTTCTGTAATCAATATGGGACATTCTCGTTCAACATATGAAGAAGATACATTAAATAGTAAAGCATATAATCATCTCTTCGTCAGTTGATGAAAAAGTTGCACATCATTGTTTTAATTAAAACATTTTCAATCAAAATATACAAGCTTAAGAAATAAAATTATCATTTTACCCATGTGCTAGAGCGCTTACATTGCTTAATTAGTACGTAATTACATATCTATAATTAGTACGTAATAGGTAAATTACATGTGTATGCACACATAAACACTACACATTTTGCATGTATATACATGCGCATGCACATGATCGTCACACTATACTTCAGTGTCCACACGTGAGCAACGGATCAATACCGCAAATAATCGATCTCATTAAATTCTACCAAAATGAATAAAGACAAAACATGAATCATCTAAAATGATAACGTCACAGTCCACCAATATACACACTGCTCTGGCGCTACAAAAACCAGTCACGTATTCACACACCACAACTCTCCACAAACACTGCATTACTATCGCGCACCGCCTCAATGGCCAAATCCACCGCCACCTCAGCCGCCGTCCTCTTCCTCCTCCTCCTCCTTCTCTCAACCCACCCATTCTCCTCCGCCGCCGCCAATCCGATAAAAACAGTGGTGGTGCTGGTAATGGAGAACCGGTCCTTCGACCACATGCTCGGTTGGATGAAGAAATTGAATCCACAAATCGACGGCGTTGATGGCTCCGAATTCAATCCATTAAACACTAGTGATTCTAAATCTCGTCGTCTTTACTTCGGCGATCAATCGCATTTCGTGGATCCTGATCCTGGCCATTCGTTTCAGGCGATTAGAGAGCAGATTTTTGGATCGAATGAGACCTCAATTAATCCACCTCCAATGAATGGATTTGCTCAACAGGCTAATTCCATGGATCCTGATATGCCACAGAGTGTGATGAATGGATTCCAACCCGATAAGGTAACTCTTTTGTGACGTACGAGGAGAAATAGCTGCAAATTTTATTATTATGTTGATTTGTTCTGTAGCTCTCTGTTTTCCATGTGAATGCAAATCAGGAATTCGGACGTGAATATCTTTGTCTTTTTCTTCTTTCGAGAAAATATCTACTCTGTACTCATTGCACTGAATTATTTTCGGTTAATTAAATGAGCAATTTAGTGATACCTCGAAACCAGTGAGGGATGTCAATCAGCAGGGCCCGCTTGATAAGTTTGGTTTGGCCCAAAAAGGCTCACAAGCTGGGCCCGGCCTTACAAGTGACATGGTTCCGAAACCAGGCTCGACTCAAACTTTTGCGGGCCAAACCTGCATTTTGGCTGGTTGCCTTTTAATAATAAATACTGAATTTCTAAAGTCTTTGTGGGTCTCTATGTTTAAAAATTTTCCATCTTTTATCTAGATAAAACAATTGTTCATGTTTTGAACTTCATCCGTTACACTTTACTGTGGATAATCTGAGTGGGTTTTTATTTATTCTTTTAATTCTTTTTTAAAAGAAAAAGATTATTACACTGGCTCAACTCAGCTTGACTCAGCTCAATTAGAGTCGAGCTCGATCGGTTCGGGCTCAAAACCTTGCTGGGCTTCATTCTTGGACAGTGTGCCAAGCTAGGCCCGGATCGGGCTCCCGGGAAAAGGCTTATTGACAATCTGTTGACATATCTAATATTGGTTGATAAATAGTGCTTGAACATTATTGTATTCCTGCGTGCATTAGACTACCAGTTATTGTAACGAGGATTGCAGTTCTTATCAGCAAGAAGCTGTCTAAATTAAGTCCTGTAATTAATTGAAAGAGAATATCTTAACTCATTAAAATCTATTCCAGAATCATTTGAAGAACCCAGCTTTGCTCCTTTGGAAGAGTTCCAAAATGCATAATGAATTAATTGCTGGGAACTGCTATGAATCTTGTTTGCAAATAGCATTACTCGCAAGAAAAGATTGATCCAAATATCATAATTCAACGAATCTACCAATGATTGCGAAGTTAATTGCAATACTGAAAGCTATTCTGTAAATTTTAGGTTGCGGTTTACAAGACCTTAGTATCTGAATTCGCTGTATGTGATCGTTGGTTCGCCTCAGTGCCAGCCTCAACTCAACCCAATCGGCTCTACGTCCACTCTGGAACCTCCCACGGCGCCACCTCCAATGTGGCAACTCTGCTCGCCGAGGGATACCCACAACGGACAATCTTCGAGGACCTAGACGATGCAGGGTTATCATTTGGCATTTATTACCAAAACATACCTGCTACACTCTTTTACAGAAACCTAAGGAAACTCAAGTACATAGGAAACTTCCATCCGTACGGCTTGTCGTTCAAGAATGACGCCAAGAATGGGAAGTTACCTAACTATGTTGTGGTGGAGCAGAGGTACATGGACTCTAAGCTGGAGCCTGCGAACGATGATCATCCATCGCACGATGTGTATCAAGGCCAAATGTTCGTGAAGGAGGTGTATGAGACGTTGAGGGCTAGTCCACAGTGGAACGAAACTCTGTTCTTGATCACTTATGATGAGCATGGTGGGTTCTATGATCATGTGCCAACACCAGTTAAGGGCGTTCCTAGCCCTGATGGGATTGTCGGGCCAGAGCCGTTTTTGTTCAAGTTCGACCGGTTGGGAGTTAGGGTTCCTACCATTATGGTTTCTCCTTGGATTCAAAAAGGCACCAGTAAGTCCACACTCTACTTTTTGTATTATTTAGGAACGGTTAAAATGCATGTTCAGTATCTAGTAGTAGATAATATTGGTATCGAGAAAGGCATAGAAAATTTTGTTCACCAGACTTTCAGTTATCTTAGTTCCCTAACATGGTGCATGTGAAGCATGCAAGCTACTCGTTGACCTCTGTAGAAAAAGTTGTTTGGGTCTAGACATCACAAGTGCTCTCTTCATAAAAATATGCTTGCTGTTGCATCACGTGTTGAACTTCAATTTTATGTGATGTAACTATGTGAGGACATAAGTAAGTTGGTTGAAGTTTGAAAAGAGGAAACAAATAAGAACTTAGGTTGTCTAAAATCTAAATCATAGAAGTTGTCCTCAACGCCTTATATTGAATTGTATAGGTCATGTAAAAGTTATCTAATGTTCATAGGCACAAGCTTATTATACGTACACGATACATGTCATATCAGCATTGGATGATGTCGAAATGATTACATCAAACCGACGCGATCTCATTTAATATCAATGTAACACGTGTCCCTTGGGCCCAATAAATCTGTGTCACTCCAGAATGGTTAATATTGAAATTTGACCTAGACTGAATAATATTAGTTGATTCTTAGATAGAAAAATTAACACGAACGCATGTTTTTGTTCACAACAATGTGTAAAAAAAAAAAAAAAACACGCCTTTTCCATAATTAACCCAATATTTTGATGATGATGCAGTTGTCCATGGACCAAATGGCTCACCAACCCAAACATCAGAGTATGAGCATTCTTCTGTTCCAGCAACAGTAAGGAAGATTTTTAACTTGTCTTCACCTCCTCTCACAAATAGGGAGGCATGGGCCGGGAGTTTCGAACATATTCTCCAGACACGCACCTCCCCCAGAACGGACTGCCCTGGTATTTACCCTTATCCAATCATTTAACCAACCTCTGTTTTTGCAAAATAAGAGCTTGTTTGATACAACTTATCAAAAACTCATTTCTCTCTACCATCATTTTCAGTCATTTTCAACTACTCATTATATTGATTTGACAATTTGCTGGATTTGTAATGCAGAACAACTCCCTAATCCGGTTAAGATTAGAGAGGGAGACGCAAATGAAGACGCCAATGTGAGTGAATTTCAACAAGAACTAATACAACTAGCCGCAGTACTAAAAGGAGACAATATGCTAGCATCTTACCCGGGAAAGATTGGGAAGCAAATGACCGTCCGCGAAGGGAAAGCGTACATGGAAGACGCTGTGAAGCGTTTCTTTGAATCGGGTAATGCTGCTAAGCTTATGGGCGTGCACGAAGAACAGATTGTAAAAATGAGACCCTCTCTCTCTACAAGATCATCGAATCCTTAAATTCAAAACCCTTCAGACAAAAACCAGTTGCTGCAAATAATCCATGCAGGTGGTATATAATTAATTATATATACATGTAATGACGAAAAACATGTAATATAAATCTCCACAGCTCAGTGTACCAAATATGTAACTATCAGGCAACTTTGGTTCATACGTTTTAACACCATCCCAACATACCAGGATACTGCTTCGTTGCAGTGAGGATACTGCTGCTTTGCAGTAAAATTGGACCGTGGAAGATGACATTAACAACAAATCCATAACACTATCGTTGACATATTTATGAACGTAATCTGTTGTAATGGTGTAATCTGCTGGAATTTGACGAGTAGAGAGGAAAACTGAAATGATAAGGGTGCGTTACATTTGTTTTTTTCGCTTTTCTGTTTTGAAAATGTTGAAACGCAGCGTTACATTCGTTGTTTTAAAATCGTTTTGAAATCGTTTTCAAGATTTGTATAGAAAACACGAAAATATCTTTTTAACGTTTTCGGCGTTTTCTGTGTTAAATGTTGAAAATAAGGAAAACGCGTTTTCGGATTTTAAACTTTATATTTATTACATTTTAAACAATTATAAACCAAACACATTTTCTATTTTCTCTTCTCAAAAATAATTTTTTCAAAATAACAAACCAAACGCATTTTCAATTTTCTGAAAACAGCAATTGAAAACAGAAAACACCAAAACATTGTTATGAAGTAGAAGGGGGATGGAAGCCCCTAAGCATGCTATTCTTCGAGCGACAGTGGCTCCATACAGGAAGAGAGAGGTGGATATTTCAAGGGGGAAGAGATTTTGCGTTTTCCCATCCGAGGACAACTCCCAAAAAACAGGGGTTCAGCCTAGTGAATCAGAGTTAAATAAAAGATTAAACAAATGTAGAGTACATTGGCAACAGCAAGTAAATCTGAATTGGTACAGCATAGGCAACATGCTAAACAAAGCCCATCTCCTCCTTCAAAAGTAAGCCTATATAACCTTATTATTCAACAAACAACTGCAAGGAAATACTGTACAGAACATCTGGTGGGCCCTAAAACCTAGGTTCATCACACTCGAGCACGACCTAGCCGAACCAGGTGTTGCTGGTGCTTCTCGGCAGCAGCCTTGTCAGCTGCTTCACGCTTAAGGGCACGTTTGGCACGTCGACCAACAGTTTCTTTAGCCGCTGATGCAGCCGATTCTTTCTTCTCAGTTTCTTTAGCAGCTGATGCAGCCGTTTCTTTCTTCTTGGGCTGACGAGATGGTCCAGCACCAACAGAATCTTGAAAGTTGGGCCGAGGACGGGCTTCTTGCCTTCCTGCCCTGACATACCCATTGTCTCCCCATCTTCTATTACTGATGCGTAGGCTTGAGGAACTGCCAAAGTAAATTTCTTCATCTTCCTCCTCTAACTCATTGTAATAATAATCTACCAATTCTTCATATAACTCTGTAGATGGCTCCTCTCTTTCCACCACAATCAATGGCTTGAACCATGAGGCTCTTAGGAGCAGGCACACGCTCTCCTCAAACATGTAATCATGAATGCTGCCATAATTGTAACATTTTGTAAGATCAACAAAGTCGAGATATTTTTAATTTATTCCACCAAGGGGGGGGAAGTGCTTTGAAGAGAGAGAACTGCTAATTTACCTTCCATCGAGTGAGCGGTGGATATTTAGAAACTTGAATGGATTCTTGCACTGAGGACATGTAGGTTCCTTCTTGTAAGAAGCCCAACGCAGAATGCAAGTCACACTAAACAAAATTAACATCCCAATTATGACCACCACGACATCAATCTGTTTATGATTATGTACGTAAAGTATGCACTGGTTAAAACCAAGAAACATTCACGTTCGAATCATCAAAAGTTGAAGAAACAACCCGAGAGATCCATAAATAGTAACTACCAACTAGAATATCATGGTCCTCAATAAATACAAATCATCCTAGCAAGCATTTGTCAGGTTTCTAACTAACGGAGCAATGAAAATGTTGGGTTGAATAGAAATGGTGACAAATCAATGGCAATTGAACAAGTAGACGTAGACATGCAACGATTAAACAGCCTTCGAGAATTACATTTAATCACTGAAATGGGTCCTACAGCACAAACCAAGTAACATCGTGAGAGAAGGGTGTGGTCATGTGAATAATAACAATATAACATTAAAGACTACAACTTCGAGTCAATGTAACAGCTAACTTGGACAGTCAAAATGGTGAACGACATTACCCACTTAAAAAGTCTAATTACATGAATCCCCAAGACTAAGGAATAACGTTTTGAGAGGGGATAACTGGTAAAGATGAAGAAAGTCAACTAGATGAAAAGTAATCTGCCCATGTTATTTAAGTAATTCATAGACAACTTGCCTTCTGCAGAAATCTAAACTATCAGCCCTAGAATTATGCACGAAGCTGACCATTTAATACCACAACCACAATCAGATTATTATGCAGTTTAGTTTCTGGTGAAGATTGTGGTTGCAGGTCATGATTGCCCATCCGTAGCAAGATACAAGTATCAGTTTTTTTTTCCCTTTTTACCATCATCCTGATGAATCCATGACCTAACTGTAACTTCACTTACCTTGGGGTATCTCTGATGCATGAATGTGGATTAGAGATGATGCAGAGGAAAGAGATAAAGAGAAATTGATTATTTTAGTGAGAGATAATGGAATGATGTATAGAGAAAAAAGAGAGGAAAAAGTGAACAAGATAAGAGATGTAGAAGGAAATTCAAAAATAATAATAAAATAGTAGTGCAAGATGTGCAGATAGATGTTTGAAAATAGACATGACAAGGGAAGTAAGGAAGAAAAAGTGGTGAAAAAGTGGAGACAATGAGAGAAAAGTGATGAGAAAAAATAAAAATTACAAACAGTATGGAACCCACATGATTTTTAGTGTCTCGCTCTCAATCCTACGTCGTCTAGACTTTTGGCATTGGAGATGCTCTTACCTAGAGATATAACTGGAAGATGGGCAAGGATGAGACATTTATCAAGATGTGAACCGGGGTATTTCATTCTCTTCTACGTATACACCGCACTGAAAGTTGCCTTTGTGGCAACATATCACGTGAAATGACGCATCGTATTACATGAGACCAGCTATAAACATATGACACTGAATCTAAAAGTGATTTCATGCAGACAACATATGTAACAAAAAAAAAACATAGCAAATATCTAACTAAGAGGTTCAGACAAACCAGTAGGCATGCTCGCAACCTTTTACGAGAGCAGTCTCTTCAAGAACAATCTTATTCAAACATATTGCACAAAGACCATGATGATTAGTGTTGTTAACTTCGTTAGTCTCAGAAACAACTTGGTTAATCTCCTCTGCAGCTGCTGTACAAATTTCTTTCATTTCACACTGAAATTCACAAATAGAACCCCATCAATCTACAAACAAATCCAAGTATCCCGTATCCAATTACCAAACATAGAACTTCTGAGTAGAGGTCAAAATCTCCAAACAAATGTAATGAAAAAATGTTAATCAAGAAAAGCATCTAGCTTCTACCATTGAAAGAGGTGACCAGACAATCCATTAACAATGCACAATATTTTCCAATGAAATTGTTGAAAATATTCAGCAAAATCCATATCGATCTTCAGAAACGCAACAGTATAAAACTAATCTATATTTAAATAATTTTTTACTAATTTCAATCTAGTTATGTAGCAAAAAACAGATCGAACCAGATCCAATCCGCCAGAAAAAAAAAAAAGATTTTCCATTCCCACAATCTAAAAAAAATATGAAACTACATCTAAACCTAATTAAACATCAATAAACCAGCAAAACGAAAATCCCTAGCTCTCATTTCACCATTTCTCGGAATCAAATAAAAGTAGCAGTCAAAAAACTCAAACCTGGTCTTCGATTGAGAGATCCCGGAGACCGTTCACGAGTAGCTGATCGACGATTTCACCTCCCGAAGACATTCTAATTTCTGCCTAATCTAAAAGAAATGAAAAACCTAAACTATAAATTTGTAAATATTTTATATATACAGATTATATATGGTGTATAGAGAGAGAAAAACGATAGGGAATCTGGAGAATAAATCCTGATTCCAGGAGAAATACGACTCCACGAGAAAAAGCGATGTGGCTCTAATAAAAGCGGGGAAGCTCCCGGCAAGTCGGCGAGATATGGGATGTACCTTTCGCTTCTCGAATTGTACGTTATGAATTTTCCTCACATTTTCCATTTACCCATCAAATATGACGCGTGGTAGAACTGCCTTAAATATTTTTTTAAAAAAATATTATATCTTATTTCATTTTTATTTTAGCTTTTAAATTAAAAGACCTTTATAAAAATCTCATCTCCAAGAGGCTCTTTAACAATAAGATACTCTTTTATTATAGAGAGTAAATATTTAAAAATAAATTCCAAGAGACTCTACAAATTAACTTTTTAAAAATAGAGAGTGGGATTTGACTCTTTAAATTTAGAGAGTCAAACCACATTTTTTATAATTAATTCATTACAAGTTTCAATACTTGTATCTTGATTTAATAAAACTATAATTAATTTGATAAGTTATTAACATATAAAAAACAATAAATATTAATTTAAAGTAAGAATTATAATAAATATTTTTAGTAAAAAATAACATAAAGAGTCACAAATAAAAAATTTATTGGAGAAAGTTAAAATTTTTACCCGAAATACTTATTTATTAGAATTTGACTCGAATTCAAAATACTATTCAGTCTTCTATGATCTTCAATTTTTACATTTGTAACAGAATAAAAAAAAACACTCTAAAAACAAGCTCTTGCATATTTTTTCGACTTTTCTTCTTATATTATTTATGAAAAAAATATTCACTTAATTCGACCCAATTATCTTATAAGTAAAATTGAAAAGTCAAAATCAATTTTTGTCCATGTATATTTGTTCATCTACTAGTAGTCAAACATGATAAATGACGTGAGAAGCAAGGAAAAAGGAGAGAGGGAAAGAGCGTTTTTCTTTTCAACAATTCAACATAACATATGAATATAATAATGGATAGATGGTATGTTCTAGGCAGTGTTCCAAAAAGCGTGAAGCGTGGAAAAGCGTGGGCCTGAAGCTTCAGGCATTGCGAGCTTAAGCGCGCCTTAGCGACGCCTAGGCGGTTAAAAAGCGTTTTGTCTTTTTTTTTTTTTTTAAAATTTTTGATTGATCTAAACTATTAAATGATTGAAATAATGTATATTAAAGTTATAAATACATCTAAAAGGACTAAAATCATAAATATTTTATCTATTTCATGATTTCAACAAATTTAAAATACGATTTATAATTTTCAAAAGTCAAAAGATGGATAATTCCTACATACTAGATTAATTGGGATTAAGTACTTCATACATCCCAACAAAAAATGGTATCAAATCTCAATACCATATGATATTTAGTGATTAGTGATTACATGATTAGTGAGTTCAATCTTCAACTTGTTTCATGCCTTCCGACTAGACACGATTAAGCTTTATAAAGCGCGACTAGGAGCGCCTAGTCGCGCCTAGTCACGCCTAAGCGGTCAACGAAAACCGTTGACCGCTTTTTCCACGCTTATGCCATAAGCGGCGCGTTTAGGCGGTGCGTCGCGCTTAGGCGCCGCCTAGGTGCGCTTTTTAGAACACTGGTTCTAGGTCATCCATGATCCATCAAACTGTACGGCGCGGATAGCAAACTGGTCGACCCAACGGAACTCGAAAGGCAAATCGAGCTCTCGCTTAAACACGCAAAGCAACACCAATATGTAATAACACTGTTGTATGATCTAATATGTTTTTCTTCTAATATTTTGAAAATCTTTGAATGATTAAAATTATATTTGACACTGTCAACGAGGCTTTGGCGTGATAGTTTATGAGGCCAAAGCTAAGACTCTGAGACCTAGAGGTCTCAAATTCGATTTCCCATAAAGGAAAATCTTACTGCCTCCTTTTAGAAGGATTATAGTGCACTTATAAAGGGATTTAGTGTTCCAGAAATGGGGATTTAATGCACGGTAAGGGATTATATTACTCCAATACGGGGTTTCTTTGTGCAATATAATTTAATTATAATGTATTTGTAGGCGCTTTGTACTACAATACGTAAATTATCAATATATATATATATATATATATATATATATATATTAGACACTGACACGTAACATTCCTAGGACATTAGGACTATTGAATAGAAATAGTCAAGAAGATTGTTTGCAAATTAGAACACGTAGCATAGAGATCAAATGTATTTTCAAAAAGAGAAGGTCGAGATCCGAATGGAGAACCCCAACCAAAAAAAACCAAAAGAAACAAAAAAGATAAAAGACAAAAGTCCTATTTATTTATTTTGGTTGCAGCTATTCAATTGTCTGGTCATTTTCTTGTGAGGAAATGTTGCGAAATCACCATTTGACTTTCATTAATCCAAAGATCAAACTTTTACAAAAACCCTGTAATCTTAAACTGAAAATCCCAAAGTCCTGAAATTTCTGCAATTGCGCAGTTGAAATCAGGGTTTTGGCCCAAATTTGAATCATGCCATCGCATAGTGTGAGACCCGTGCGATTGTATTGTTTCTTACAAAGTATGTGTAATAATGTGTATGATGTGTAAGAGCGTGTAATAGTCGTCATCTTACCGAAAGATTTTCATTTTTATTAAAAGTTTTTGTAAGTTTGTGTAATATAAACATGAGTTTTGTTCTAGTACCCATGTGGGTACCGATTATAGTATTCACAGTGGGTCGGATGAATGACACATATGCCCTTATGGTGGAAGGCCGACCCAGAACATTACTCATATGGGCATAGAATTAGCATCCGCATTTCTTGACAAACCCATTCCAACCACCTGCTTTGCCGATATTAATATTTTTTTTTAATTATCTTCTATTTATGAGTTATTGGCCAATTTTAAGGAAAAAAGACAAGAAAAATTGTGCTATGCAATCACGCGTGCGATCGTATAGCACAAATATACAGAATTTCCACTTTTGTACCATGCAGTCGCTCGGTACAGTCGTGAAAACCGAAATTTTGTAAATAATTTGAAAGAAGAATCTTATTTTTGAATATTTGACTTTCAATCTTTATATCCGTGTAAAGAAGCTTTTTCTTGCGGCTATTAACAAGCAGGGAAAACGTGGGCCTAAACGTATCGTTTGGGTCCTCTTCTATTAGCTGCAACCTAATTGACGGAAATAGCACTAATTTGTCACGAACCATCTTCACGAACGACAGAAACGTCCATCACAAATTTTGTCAAGACCAAATTTGTCCATATATACATATGTCGTGTGTGTCCACTAGATTGACAGATGATAATTAATAGTTGTCTGCATATAATTGAAATTCATGTCTAAATTTGATAATAGCATAAATCAAATTTTCGCTTGCGATGTTCATGATGCGCGAGTTCTTCTACGTATTTTTATATATTTTTATATATTTTTTTCAACCTCACTAATTCTCTCTTCTATTTCACATCCACATATCTCGTGAGACCTATCTGTACTACACAAATCTCCACTATTCAATTCCACTCATTTTCTTTCTTATATCACATAAAAATACATAAAAATTCATTTTTACACATACGTTAACACTTGCGATAACTAACATAAGAAACCACAAAAACAATGACTACAAGGAAGCACCTTACATTGTATTTTATTATTATTTTTTAACACAAAGCATTAGCTTGGTACCACGTAGTTTTTAGCTTCTGCAACACGGCCAACACCTGATTCCAAAACGACAAATCCGTTCAAATTTACACCGAGTGATTTGAGATCATTGAATTAAAATGTCCAAAAATGAAACTATTGCCCAATATAATATCAGCAATTAGAGTGCAGCTGCTCTCCTGTACACTAATGTATAAGAGAAGCTACATATCGATGATGTGGCACTCTCATGTGCAGACCCCACATCATCATTTAAAAAAAAAAATTTTTATAGTATCTATTTTTTTATAATATCTATTTGAGGTGAGATGAATAATACATAACTGTCTCCTAATAATTAGGGGTTCATATGGCCACCACGAATTTTTTTACCCGTTTGTGCATGAGAGAGTGCACGTAACCCGTTTTTACCCTATTGTGCTGGAGAGCATTTCTGGCAATTAACTAAGGTATAACTACAGCATGTTTCTAAGGTCATGTTAGAATACACTTTTTAATTCATTTTAATTCGTTCTTTTTAAAATTTAAATTTGGTCAAATAAATCACATTCACATATCAATTATACTTTTAAATCTCCACCATCCAATTTCACTAATTCTCTCTCTTCCTACTCATAAAAATACATTTTAATTTCTACGCTAACACACACTTAAGTTTTTGTCGTATCCAATTTGGTTAATACAAGCCACAGTAACAAGTATCCCACCGTGATTGAATGCAAACCAGCGAGTCATTTAAGGACTTTGTGAGCTACTATTAAGTTCTCAAGTGTGTTTTAAGTCAATTTAAAATTTACAAGATAATGAGTTATAAGCTCTCCCCTTAAAATAGTTGATTTACATTTTACAGTGTGTGAGCTAGCTACAATTTAATATACAAATCACGCTTTCAAGTATTATTATTATTATTATTATTATTATTATTATTATTATTATTATTATTATTATTATTATTATTATTATTATTAAACACACATATCTTTAAATGCTTTAATCTATAATCTTTTATCATATAGCCGTAAGGGCTAAGCCCAACTTTACAATCTAAAGTTTCAAACACAAATTTATTCATTATTCAATAAAACTGTAACAAGATTGTAAGACGGTAACCATTTCGAGCCCTGAAATTTTCTTACTTCACAGTAATACAAGTCAAGAGCCAAAGCATATCATTCTTGATCTCCTCCCCATATGAAAAGACTTTAATTGCCTCATTGTTAATGTGGACCAATAAGGATCCTACATGTTCAAACACCTTATTATCTCAACATCAACAATTGACTACCACATCACTATATGCGGAAGATTAACATCTCCCCACATGGGAAGGAACAGTATTTTCATGTTGCCTGGCAACTAGTCACAACCCCCCTTCTCACCCCCAGGTTACAGGGGGGCTGGGGGTCCGAGTCTCGTTAGTTGCTAGCACTACTGGTAACAGAAAATGGTTGTGGGGAGCAGTTCAAGAACGCAAAGCACATATAGCTAGCTTGGTACACACATAGCGTATATATATATGTGAGAAACAAAAGAGTAGATATAATCTCATGTAAATTTATACATTAGACTTGAGTGTTGTGATGCAAGTTAAACGTTACCAATAAATATATGAGCAGAAAGTCAGAAAAATCAAATAAAATACACCCAATAGACAACTAGATTATTATTAATTATACATAACAAAAATATTTCATTTGTGAATTGAGAAATGGAAGCACACACAGGTGACAGCTAGCATATTGTAACTCAGTTGCAGCCACCCACAAAGGGATGAAAGTAAACAACTAAACACTATAAGACCTTTTCATTGAGTTGATTTGTCTGCCGGTGAGCCTGTGTTTTTTGTAGAAGTTAAAAAACAAACGTCCTTGCACAAAAAACAAGTCAATTGAGATTTCTTGTACCCTTTCGTGTCTCATTGTCCCTCCTATCTAACCAGAATAGCCCACTTACACGGGAACATATTAATTCAATCATGTAAACTATTTTGATTAGACGAAAATAATGAAAGAAAAAAGAGACCACAGTTCCAAGAAAGTGATTAAGACCTAAGGTCAAGTTGAACATGTAAAGGGTATTCCATGTTTAAAGATCAAAACACTTGCACTAATGAAACTAAAGTTAATATATGTTGTTGAAATATTGCCAAAAATAATCCAAAAGAAAAAAGAAAAAAGAAAAAAATAGACCAATTGAAATTATGGAAAGAAAACTGTACTTAAGGAACTTACTTAAATTACAAGTATGACTTATAGATCAAGACTTTCCTTGTCAATGTATTTTCTTTCTTATAAATAGTCTTGTATTCTCTTCTAAGGATCATCAGTCTAATAAAAGAAAAATTGAAAGCTTATTTTTAGAGAGTTTTCTTGTAACTCTTTGGGTGTTATTCAAATAGTAGAAAATTAGGTGTGTAGTAAATTTTTCAATTTCTTTTTCTTGTAATACTTGAGGGTTGCACTAGTGAAATTTATATGGTTGTAATATATATCATATAGTGAAAGCTTTGGCAGTTCAAAATTTCTCTTCTTCTTATTTTTCTGTTCGGTTTATTTTCTCTAAATAAAAGATCTTGAGGGCATAAAATTAAGGAATTTGCATAAATTCCCAATATGTGGTATCAGAGCATCAGGGTGGAGTATAGAAAAATATGATAAAGTACGAAGTAGAAAAGTTTGATGGAAGAATGAATTTTGGCTTGTGACAAGTACAAGTCAAAATATCTTAATTCAAACCAACTACATAAAACTTTGAAGGGAAAACCAAACTCCGGTTCCAACAAAGAAACTGGAAAGTCAGTTATTATCGACCATGATAGTGGTTCCATCAAATCCGGAATGAGCAATGAAGAAAAGATGAAGAAGGGGAAGTCCAAGAAAATTGTAATTTGTTGGAAGTGTGGACAGACTGGATCACGTAAAAAATATTGTCCAAAAGGTAGAGCAAATTTGGCTAATTGCTGCCAGAAGTTGGACAATCTGTCTCTCCTGCTGGAGAACGGTGGATATGTGCTGTGAATAAGATGGTTATCCTCATGGCATGTGGCAAACAATCAACAGGGCCACTAATAAATCATAATTAATTGCCATTACAAAATGGAGTATATTGTAATCAAGAAAAGGATAACCAAACTTACCAAAGCAGATGGATTACAAACTGCCTGAACTTCTCATTACAATAATTTGACGGAAAAATCGTGAAAACCGAAATTTTGTGAGTAATTTGAAAGAAAAATCTTACTTTCGAATATTTGACTTTCAAACTTTGCATCTCTGTAAAGAAGCTTTCTCTTGCGGCCATTAACAAGCACGTAAAAAGTGGACCTAAACGTGTCGTTTGGATCCTCTTCGATCAACGGCAACCTAATTGACGGAAATAGCACTAATTTGTCACGAACCAATATCGTGAACGACAGACACGTCCATCACAAATTTTGTCAAGACCAAATTTGTCCATATATACATATGTCATATGTGTGTGTGTGTGTGTCCACTAGATTGACGGATAATAATTAATAGTTGTCTGCATATAATTGAAATTCATGTCTAAATTTGATAATAGCATAAATCAAATTTTCGTTTGAGATAGTCATTATAACTAACATAAGAAACCACAAAAACAATGACTACAAGGAAGCACCTTACATTTCATTTTATTATTTTTTTTAATTATTTTTTTACACAAAGCATTACCTTGGTCCCACGTAGTTTTTAGCTTCCGCAACCTGATTCAAAAACGGCAAATACCCTCAAATTTACAGCAAGTGATTTCACATCATTGGATTAAAATGTTCAAAAATGAAACTATTACCCAATATAATAGTAGCAATTAGAGTGCGCTGCTCTTTGGCACACTAGTGTGCAGGAAAAGCAGCACATGCAACAATGTAAAGCCCTGATGAACAATACATAACTATTCCCTGATAGTGGGATAACTCATGTGGCCCCCATGAATTTTTTTACTAGTGTGTGCATGAGAGAATGTGCAAGAGAGCATTTCTGCCAATTAGAGATGTAGTCATGTGGCTAAGGGTGTGTTTGATTGCGATAAAGTTTCTGAAACGAAGCTTTCAACCATTTTTTCAATTTTGGGTGTTTGATTGGTTTTTTTTCCAGGAAAACGTTTTCCAAGTACAAGCGTTTAAAGCACAAAATCATAATTTTCCTGAAAAACTCAATCCAAGGAAAATGTAAGAATCCGTTTTCCCGGAATCCTATCAAACACACCCCTTAGATATTGCAGCATGTTGCTAAGCTTTTGTCGTATTCAATTTGGTTGTACAAGCCACAGCAACAAGTAACCCACCGTGATTGAATGCAAACCAGCAAGGTCATTTAAGGACTTTGTGCGCTACTATTAAGTCAAGTTCTCAAGTGTGTTTCATGTCAATTTACAATTTGCAAGACAGTGAGTTATAAGTTCTCCCCTTGAAATAGTTGATTTACATTTTACAGTGTGAGCTAGGTACAATTTAAAACACAAATCACTCTTTCAATTATTATTATTATTATTATTATTATTATTATTCTTCTTCATCATTGTTAACCACACATATCTTAAACTATTTTAATATATATTCTTTTATCAAATACCTGTAAGGGCGAAGCTCAACTTTATAATCTAAAGTTTCAAAACACAAATTTATTCATTATTCAACAAAACCGTAACAAGATTGCAAGACGGTAACCATTTCGAGCCCTGAAATTTTCTTACTTCACAAAATACCAGTCATGAGCCAAAGCATATCATTCCTAATCTCCTCCCCATGTAGAAAGAGTTTAATTGCCCGATTGTTAATGTGGACAAATAAGGATTCTACACGTTCGAACGCCTTATCATCTCAAAACCAATAATTGACCACCACATCAATATGTGGGGATCTCGGCACAAGGGAAGGAGCGGTATTTTTATGTTGCCTGGCAACCAATCACAAGCCCAACCCAACCACCCCCCCCCCACCCCCGGGCAAACGGGGTTCGGGGGCCTGAGTCTTGCCAGTTGCCAGCACTATTCGTAACAGAATATGGCCGTGGGGACGAGTTCAAGAGCGCAAAGCACATATACGTAGCTTTGTAAATACATAACGTATTATATATATATATATATATATATATGTACATATGAGAAACAAAAGAATAAATACAATCTTCATGTAAATTTATACATTAGACTTGAGTGTTGTGATACATGTTAAACGTTACCAATAAATATGAGCAGAAAGTCAGAAAAACCAAATAAAATACACACAACAGACAACTAGATTATTATTAATTATACATGACAAAAATATTTCATCGGTTGGGAATTGAGAATAGGAAGCACACACAAGTGACAGCTAGCATATTGTAACTCAGTTGCAGCCATCCACAAAGGGACGAAAGTAAACACTAGAGAGCTTTTCATTGAGTTGATTTGTCTGTCGGTGAGCCTGTGTTTTTTTTTATAAAAGTTAAAAAACAAACGCCCTTGCACAAAAAACAAGTCAATTGAGATCTCTTGTACCCTTTCGTGTCTCATTGTCCCTCCCATCTAATCAGAATAGCCCACTTACTTACACTGGAATGTATTAATTCAATCATGCGAACTGTTTTGATCAGATGAAAATAATCCCAGAAAGAAGAGACTAGAGTTCCAAGAAAGTAATTAAGACCTAAGCTCAAGTTGAACATGTAAAGGGTATTCCACGTCTAGAGATTAAAACACTTGCACTAATCATGCTCGAGTTTACATATGTGTGAACCCAAGGTAAGCAATCGTGAAATTGTGTCGATAAGAGGCAAAAAATGGAAAACGAAATAGAGCTAGTTCGACAAAAGCATTTTCAAGAAGAAATAAGATTTTCGAGACAATGTGCACTTAAAAGCGAAGGGGTCGAGGAACAAATGTAATGAAAATACATAGCAACACGAAATGGCAAGGCACATAACTTGAAATGTATCACATAAAATCAATATGAAAAATGCTAGCTCACATAGAGTGACATTATTTTTAAGTCGCCTACGTGATGACAGCTGATGATTTAAAGATAACGTGATGCACAGAAGAGAAAGCCTAATGTTTTCAAAGCATTTCATTATTACCTGCGAATGTTTTCTCCCGCAGCTCACGCCTTGAATAGCTCCCCGATCCTGAAATTAAGACCACATTCGCACATACGCACAGAAGTAACAAAACGCCTTTACAACATAGAAAGCTCTAAGCCCGCAAACAATCTAAAACAAAGTTAAAAACATAAAATCACGTGTGAACACAAGAAAGTTCGTAACATCCTTCGCCGAAAGATGAATGAAAAAAGAATTACATAAGAAATGTCTGGCATCTTTTCTTGTTTGCAAATCAGGGTACATTGTAATTCACTGATTTATATAATATATAATGGAAGCAAGTAATAATATATTAATCAAGTAATTAATCCTCCGAAAGCAAACAGTCAACGGCGCCACTAATAAAAACCATAATTAATTGCCATTACAAAATGAAGTATATTGTAATCAAGAAAAAGATAACCAAACTTACCAAAGCAGATGGATTACAAACTGCCTGAACTTCTCATTACAAGCATTACAATCCCAAGGCGACGAAGAGATCCGAAAGCAATACATACCTACTCCCAATCCTTACACTGTAATGCATGATTGTAATGCAGTATAGATTGAATGCTATTTAAGCGAAAATGCACACAAATTAATCAGAAAATAAGTAGGAATTAAGTAATTTTCAGAAGGATTTCTGTTTCTAGAAAATGATGATACTCATGAAGAATTATTGAGGCATATATATGGAACAAACCTAGTTAGACTCTACTCTACAGCTGAATCCGAAAGTGAAAGAAAATGACATGACTTAATATTCAATATTTATATATATATATATATATATATATATATAGAAAGTCTACAAGAAGAATAATCAAGAACCTGTTACTAAATACAGCGGAATTTAATTTTTTCTGAGATTTTCAAATCAAATCCACTGACTTGAGAAAACATAAAGATTAACAATTAGTTAATTTATTGGAATACCATAATTCGATCCTCCGAGTAATCCACCACCACCAGAGGCGTAAACATCCGACGTGTTAATCACCGGCGATGACGACGAAGCCCCATTTCGTGCATCACCGCCACCAGTGCCTCCACCTCCGCCGCCGCCACCCACACCACCAATTCCGCCCAAATGCAAGTCAGAAATGTTCGGAAAACCATCTCTCGACTCAACTCCTTGATCATACAAAAACCCTTTGAAAACATGGCCTCCAATTCGAACAACGGCTTGATATGCATACTCATCGTCCCCATCGTCCACGGCCGTCACTTTAACACACTTAAACACCGCCGGGGCCCGTACTTGGCCGGGAAATGGCTCTTTAAAACTTCCACCTATAAAACATAAAAGTTCTTAAATTAAGTTGGGGAAAAAAAAATGAAAACCTTGATGGTTTTTGAATTATTATTTATGAAGAAATAAATATGGAGCAAATTAAAGATTATGATATATATACCTTGGTGGCTAGAGCTAGTGTCAAAGCTTCTGGGAGGGGTATTATTAGAAGTTGAAGTGTGGGAAGCAGTAGTGGTTAAAGAAGTACCAAGACGCGGTTTTTTCACACCGGAGGTGGACTGAGAAGAACCGGCGGTGGTGGTGGTGACACCCAGCCGTTCACGGCGGCGAGCAGCAGGAACCCAAGTGCTTTTCAAATGCGTTGCACAATCATAGCCTCTACTTCGACAACAAGTCCTACATCTCCGGCGGCTACAATCTTTCTTGGCTTGATTTCCACAGTCTTGACATGTGGTGGCTCCGGAGGAAGAACCACCACCTCCTCCGCCACCTCCGCCGCTGCTACTACCGCTTTGGAGGAGTATATTATGGTCGTGAAAGATGGGTTTTTTGGAATAAGGAGAAGGGTTTTGTTGTAACTCTTGATTCTGCCATAATTGCATACCCATCCCACTCCGATTTCTACTTCCCAACAAGTCCTCGTCGGTGGACCCCATGTTTAGACAAGGGGTGGTGGTGAGAAGAGGGATCACTCCGATCGCGGCGGCGTTGGAGGTGTTAAGGCCGTGAGGATCGAAGTTGATGGTGGTGGCAGCGGCGGCGGCGACAGACTCCTGGTGGTGCTGATGGAAAGACGAAGCCGGTGCAACGACGAAGAACTCCGGCGGTAAGCCATAGTTAACGTGGCGTGTGGTAGCAGAAGACGGCCACATTCCTCCACCACCACCACCGGCACCACCGTTGGTTGTATTATCACCCGCTGCGGCGGGTCCGGCATTGAATCCCAAAGAAAGGTCACCCGCGGCGGAGGAAGATGAGGCCACCCAGTCGGCGAACGCCCCAGAATCCGACTGTAGCCTCCGTGTAGTAGCCACAACTGCAAATTCTTTCACTCCTTTATGCAAAATTCATGTCTCTTTCAAGCAAAAAGAAGGAGATATCAGATAAGGATTTTGTTTCTGTTTTTTCTATTTCTAAATCTTGAAAAATCTAAGGGAAATTGTGGGGTCTCTGAAATTCTTACAGCAGGAGGAGATTTCAACGACAGAACGCAGAACCCACAGAGACAGAAGACAAAAAAAAATTAAATTAAATTTAAAAAAAATGAAAAAAGAAACGATCTTGGAAGAACAAAAGGTATGAGTTGTTCTGTTTTGTGTGTGTGTGTATAAATATGTAAGGTAAGTAATTGCGTCTGTTGAAATTCTGAGACAGAGAGCGATTGGAAGGCTGTAGAGCTTCTACTGGTACTGTCGCTTTGGCCTTTTTGATGAAAAAAAGTTTCTTCGAGAGAGGGACTTGTGATCATCCCTGCCAGTAAGTAGTTATAGCAGAATTACAGTAGAGAGAGAGAGGAGAAACAGAAGAGAGAGAAGATAGAGATTGCAGAAGCATTAACACTCACTGAAGGAGGACCCCTACATGAAAACACTATGTTTACTTGAGAACTTTGTGCTGCTGTTGTTGAAGAAGAACTTTACTTGATCTTCTTCTTCTGCTGCTGCTGCTGTAGGTTGGTTTGTTTCTCTCTCTTTTATCTATCGATGAGATGAGATGAGAGAAAGTGGGAAAAAATGAGGTGGGTTCCTCGCAGCCTCTCGAGTGGAGATAGGTACTGGGGGGGTTTGTGAATTTTGTGATTATTATTGGAAAGAGAATACTCAAAGAAAAAGTGAAGTGTAAGAGAGAGACAGAGAGAGAGAGAGTGTGTGTGTGTGTGTGTGTCTTGTAGGTTTTGTAATCTTTGGAAGCCCTAAAGTCACATGCCTCACTTTAGGTATAATTAATTACTTAAATAATTAATAAAAAACTACTATACAAATAATTTCACAGATAACGAGGTATAATTTCAAAATCTCAAAAATATCATTTATTTTGCAAAATGGCTTTGCATCAATTTCCCTCCCTAACATTCCCCTTTGTAATTAAAAAATTATTTTCCAAAATGATAAATATACAAATTAATCCTTCTATCCCTCTTTTGCAATCAATTCACTACCAGTGAAATGGGAGAATAACAATAAAAAGTTGTAGAATTTGTGCGTGTGTGTGGTGCTTAGTGAGATGACTGGAAAGGAGGTGAAAAAAAGTGGTGGCATGTGTAAAAGATATAGAGTTTTAGCCTGATTTTATACTATTATACATTAACTTTTATCAATTTACATTTACTTTTTTCTCTTTCATCCTTTTAAACCACTCAAATATTAATTTGATAATTTATTTACATTTTTTAATACACCATCTTCAATTCTCAATCACACATTTTACACAATTCAAGTAAACAAAAATAATTTGTATAGAACAACGCCTTAGTATAAAACTTGAATTTTGTTCACCTTAAAGTTACCTCCCCATTTATAGAGTACCGTGATTAGGGTTTCATCATGGTTAGAGGATTGCTTGAAGAGGATTTTTGTCCATAATCGGACTCTAGATTCTCTCAAATTCCTAATTGATTCGACTCGGTCCCCTAGGATTCAATCAACGCGGCTTTCGTTCTGTAACTTAGATTTTTTCCTTGATTAGAAGCGTTATGCACTTTTACGTTTGGGAAGTTGGTGATGCCGAAGTGAGCACTTCGCACGAGGTGGTAGAGAGCCTTGAGAGTTAAGTTGAGTCAATCTAAGCTGGATAGGAAGCCACATCACCAATTGTGGACCTATCCTAGATGCCACATCACTAATTTGGCCTGACTAGGACGCCACATGGATGGCAATGAATTCCACAATAACAATTAAGTTGGATGGAAAATAAGAGAATACATGTTACCCATACATTGGCATGTATAGTAAGACAGACGATCCTCTCATACTAGAGAATGACAAAATGATTATTTTACCTCTCCTTGTGACTAATTAAGCAAGAACCTAGATTTTTTGTTTCAAATTTTATCTTATTGATTGACCCATCATATAAAACTATAAAAATAAATACGATCCTCTCATACTAGATAATGATAAAATGATTATTTTACCTCTCCATTTGACTAATTAAGGAAGAGCTTAGATTTTAGTTTTCAAATTTTATCTTATTTATTGACCCATCATATAAAACTGTGAAAATAAAGTATTCTTACTATAGAGTTATATCGACGATTTATTACAAAATGGTTATATATAGTAGTATGTATATAAAAATATAATTATACCCTTGTCAAATTCTAATTATAATAAGGTTAAAATACTATATTATCTCTAACACCCCTTCAAACTCAAGATACAATCAAGGGTTTGCTAAAAAGGGGGGGGATATTGCCAGTGTCGGCCTTCTCTAATAGGAACTACGCTAGCCTTACTTCAATCAAAACTATAGTCATTCGACACTCCCCCTCCACACAGGGCTACTGGTTACTAGGGGTGGGCAAATAACCCGCAAACAGACGATCCGAGGTTGGAACAGTGCTCAGGCTGATTTTGGGCAAAAATCGATCAGTCACCAAATTTTTATTTTATTTTTTCTTTTGTGCAGTAATCGCCCAACCCCAGTCGGGTCTGGTTGGGTCGGTTTGGGCCCGCGAACCGAACTACGGTTTGGTTTCGATTTGCATTTTTTCAAACCCATTGAAATCGGGTCGGTTTCGGGTTGAGCCCAAACCCGACCCGATGCCCACTCGTGATAGTTATCAAAACACGTTGACAAGTCTATGAGCTTAAATTAGCAATACTTCATCAATGTGGAAGCCAAAACTCACAAATTCAAACATCACCAAAAGCTTAACCGAACAAACACAAAACGCTAGTTTCAAACATACTTGACCAAATTGAGAAGAGAGATGAGAGAAATATATGCCAATATAATTCCATATTTCACTGGACCAAAGTGAGAAGAAAAAATCAAATTCTAATTCCAAATTTCAGTGGATCAAATTATGAAGAGAGTCGGCCTGAGAAGAGGAAGTAGAGAACCAAATACCAAATTGAGAAGTAAGAGAGGAAAATGCAAATCCCTCATTTTATTAAACCAACTTGAGAAGAAATAATCAAACACCAAATTAGAAAAGAGCAAAAGAGAGAGGGAGACAGAGAGAACCAAAGAGATCAAATCAACAAAAGAAAGAAACAATTTTTTGGTCGCGCAAGTGGTGTGGAGCCACTAACCAAAAACGAAATCAAACACAAGTCTAGTGTAAGATATAAGTATGCTCTGATATCATGTGAAAGCTAAAAATATTTGTATCATGAAAATTATGTCAATGAACTTTTATAGAATGTTTATATATAACAATATATAATCCTAATTGATACCCCATCTAACTCTAGTATTTTGCAGTAAGAATATAAAAATATAGTTGTAGCCTAATGAAACTTTAATTATAATAACGGTAAAATACTATATTATATAGCAAAAAGGTCTTTGACTTGATGTTCTTATTTGTGTTAGTTGTGTGTGTGGTTTGTTTTAATTTGATGGGATAGCTAAGTAATGATTAATGTCATAAGTATATACAAGTAAATATTACCCACTTCTCACATACATTTAAATTCATAATTTTACCTCTCACTTTTATATCAAACCACCAAACAATAGGTAAATTAAAAATTGAAGCATGAGTAGTAAATGTGATATTGACTTGTGTGTACTTATAAAATTTTTAAGAATAACTAGTGAGACATAACTAAAAATAGTAGACCTGAACTCAATTAGACATACCTTGTAGCACATGAAGGGGGGTGTGTGTATGTATATGTATATATATATATATATATATATATATATATATATACACATATATATATGACGTTTTATAATATACATATCCACTTTTGATCCAATGTCAATATGTGGACATCGAAAATGTTATATTTCCAGCGTTATTCTCCCAGCATTTCTCCCAGCGTCTCACAGCCCACTTGCAGCCCCCCTGAATGCGGTGGGGCCGGGGGGCCCTCACCCACATCTCTCTCACATTTTTTCTCCCAACGTTTCCCAGCGCTCTTAACATAACATTCCCGATGTGAACATATAGGGCAATGATTAGCACATGACCATTGCCTCCCTGATGTAGGGGTGGGAAGCACATGTCAATAATTAGCCTATATGTGGGGCACCACATGTGAGCATCGGATCAATACTATATACGTATAGCCCTCATCATAGAACAAGAAAATTATCAAAATTACAGGCCCTTTTGATACTTTGTACACCAAATAGATGATAGAGTTTTATTTTTATACTAATTAATAAAAAATAAAAAGACCACTTTTTATTTGTATTTTTCAAATATAAACTTTGCACTAGAAATTGATACCTAGCTTTTTCATTAATAACAATATTACATTAAATTAAATAAGGATACATGCCTAAATGAAGCAATTTACAAACGCACATCAAAAGTGCCCTACCGAGTAGTATATAAGAAATAAGCATGTGCAGTACTCAAAATTACCATAGTATTGAGGACTGATCACGTGCTAGATCTCTGCACCTTGCGTGTGTGTGTTTTGTGTGTTCTTTAAAAAAAATGAAATAAGAACGTAAATTACATGCTAGATCTCTATACCATTGCCTCCCCTGATGTAGGGATGGGAAGCACATGTCAATAATTAGCCTATATGTGGGCACCACATGTGAGTATCGGATCAGTACTATGTACGCATAGCCCTCATCATAGAACAAGAAAATTATCAAAATTACAGGCCCTTTTGATACTTTGGACACCAAATAGATGATAGAGTTTTATTTTTATACTAATTAATAAAAAATAAAAAGACCACTTTTTATTTGTATTTTTCAAATATAAACTTTGCACTAGAAATTGATACCTAACTTTTTCATTAATAACAATATTACGTTAAATTAAATAAGGATACATGCCTAAATGAAGCAATTTACAAACGCACATCAAAAGTGGCCTACCGAGTAGTATATAAGAAATAAGAATGTGCGGTACTCAAAATTATAATAGTTTTGAGGACTGATCACGTGCTAGATCTCTGTATCTTGCGTGTGTGTGTTTTGTGTGTTCTTTAAAAAAAATGAAATAAGAACGTAAATTACACACTATATATAAATGACGAATGATATGCGTAAGATTTTAAGATTACAATAATAGTAATATTTCTTGTTGATTGAAAATATAATTTATACTTGTGTTTAGGAAAATAACAAGTCTGCTGAATTTAAGGAAAATCTTGATATGGATACGAAAAGGAAAAGTATTTGTAGCACATAATGCATAATTTTAGAAATAAGGGCAAAATATTTTGCATATTCTTCTTTATTCTTTCTTACATTGTTTACTAATTTAGAAACCCAAAGGAAAATCCACATAATATTATAGCCTCAATGGTTACACAATTATTCTACAATTCATAAGTTACGCATTGCTAACTGAAATTACATGAACCTTTGGTCAATGATAATTAGAAAATGTGTGAAAAAGAAATGTAAAATTTGAAGCTATGGAGAAGATGGAAGCATAAAGCTACTTCAAGAATCAAATACGCAGAGTTACTTTAAAAAAGAAAAAAGGGGGAAAACTAATGGAGAACATCCAATTGGTAGGAATAAAAATGATAGAGTTTCCATTATTTAGATGAAGCACCAAAAACAAAAAAAAAAAAAAAAAAAAAAAGAACAGAAAAAAAATGTCACCAACAAATACAAGCCTACAAAATTCAAACTTGTTATCCTATGCTTTAGGCCATGCTTAATACTTGATAGAGATTATAAGTTAAATTAATTTTAAATTTTAAATGTGTAATTAAAAATAAAAAATTAATTACAAAATTAATTAAATGAGTGATAGAAAAATAATTTTAATTTTATTATAATAAAAATACCAAACTATTGGCAAATGATAGATAATTTATTGCTCAAAATACCAAACAAACAAAATGTAGATATAAAAAGAGACAAACACGTAACGCCCCAACTCACTTAGGCGAAAACATCACTTGAACATTAATGTTTTGATTTGGAAAAAACACATAGATATTTCAAGAAACCTTAATTCGTTGGATCATTTTCATGTAATTTAGTTTCAAACGACACGCTAGTTAACATAATTGCGTTCATGCAATAGAATTAGAAGAATTCCAATGTTTCCCGTGGAATAGTAAAAGTATATTTAGTGTGTTTAGAATGACTTTTTAAAATTCTGAAAGCGTTTTTTTTAATGATATATTGCAAGTTATACATATTACATCAGAATATATCATTAAACCATTTGACTCACAACCTATTCTAATTTCAACTTGGGGCTCGCGGAGAACGAAACTCGAAGCGCATCCTAAAGCTCCACAACCACCATATGGCAATGAATAGCAAAAACAAACGAAACAAACAAACCATCACATAAGGGTGTATAAACCACAAACACCACACATGGTGTAAATATAATATTATTAATAATATTTATAGAGTTTGAACATTAAACCTCTTGCTAGTCAAGAAATGTTCTGGCCATCAGGCTAATCCTGATGGTTAAAATCTAAAAGCATTTCGTAAAGAATGAAAGTGACTTTGGTTAAAGTTATATGAATAATTGACTCCGTTTTAGGAACAAATCTATCTTGCAAAAGCCCAAATATTAAACGCATCCAAAGAGCACTAATTTACATTTTGTCGAAAGCTACAATTTACGAAGGTATTTGCATACAAATTTTGATATATTTTTATGAGCAGGAAGTGAGAAAATAAATGGAGATGAACGGTGGAGATTTAACAATACAAATAGACCCTACAAGATATACAAATATGAATTTAATGGTTGCTTCCATCAACTCTAAAATGGTTAAATGTCTAAATTTCTTCTCTTGTTTTCCTAGGTGACTTTCCTCAGGGTACAATTTCTACTTCATTGTAAGTGGTTATTGGGTGCTAGTAGACAGTTATCTTCAGTGTTGTATTTTGGAAAGTATGCACTCATTTAGCCTCAAACACTTAGGGTGTGTTTGATTGCAAAGTTGGAAAATGGATGAAAGAAAAATATTTTTCGGATAAATAAATTTAACAAAAAGATTTTCTAGGTAAATAGTAGTTGTAGGTGTTTGATTGCATTAATTTGCAAGTTGGAAAATAGTATTATTTTTCTTATTTTTGTGTTTTGTCATAAAATTTGAATATTTTCCTTATCTTTATTGTTAAAGCAAACTGTCAATTAAAAAAAAAGAGGTAAACTTTTTTCGGAAAATAAAACCAGCTCCTCCCAAAGAAAACGTTTTCCTTTAAAATAAGGAACAGAACGGATTTCGAGAAAAGTTGGAAAATATTTTTTTGGCAATAAAAGATGTAATCAAATATACCAAAATTTGGAAAAAGGTGGAAAAATTAGTTTTTCCTGAAACAATTTGCCCAATCAAACACACCCATATAGTGTGAGGGCGAATCTATTTTTAAGACATTGTATCCAACACTGACATAGATTTGCAATTTTCATTTCTTTATTATTGTTGCCTTTTTTTTTTTTTTTGAATTTTAAGTTTACCTTCCATATATCATATTTATATCATAATATATATATAAGTTTTATAAATTTTATAAATTGCTAACGTAATTAAACTTAGAAAGTAATAAAATAATAAAATTATCTTTAATACATCAAATACACTTTTTGAAATTTACGTCTAAACAATCAATTGATTTTTTAAACAAAAGTTCTACTATACAATGCTCTATCAACAAATTAAATTCTACTATTAGGTCTTATTTACACTAACTACATCAAATGGATTCTTAGTCTTGAGAGTTGAGATTGATACCTAAAAACATTTTAGGAGGATCGACACATTCCCCACTTCTCCTACGTATATTTCTTTTAGGGTGTGTTTGATTTTATAATTCTTTTCATAGAAAATGTATATTTTTTGTACATAGTTTTTCTATTAGTGTGATGTACATTTTCCTTCAAATTCGAACTAAAGTTTCTCCACGAGGGGTGTTGAAAAATATTTTCCGTCTTATATTTAATTGAAAAATATTTTCTATTTCCGATTCTATATTTATCAAATACGCCCGTAGTGTATTGGAGTGCGTCATTATAACTAGTTTAGGTTCACGTGGCGCAAAAAATGACAGAAAATTTCGCTAAATTTAAAATAATTTTGAAATCTGGTTTACAGTCATATGTAGTGTCAAAAAATATGTGGAAGCTAGTTTGACATGCAATATTAAATATAATAAAATCCTAGGCATTTCCTTCTCATGTGACAGCGATGTTTCATAACATTTAAGACGACTTCATTTACCTTTTTTTTTTTTTGAATGAGACGAATTCATTTCATTTATTTTCTTTTTTTTTTTTTTTGAATGAGACGACTTCATTTCTTTCTTTTTTTTTTTTTTTTTGAATAGAGAGACGACTTCATTTCTTATCCACATTCATTAACACATTTAATTTGAAAGAAATTCATTAACACTTTTTATTTGAATATCAATCTTTGTAGATTTCTTTTTGACCAACTAACCTTGTTTTTCATCAACGGATTCTACATAATAACTTTTTGAATTTGGTAAATAGATTTTTTTCCTCTTCAAATTTGGAGTCATAATATTGTTTTTAATTTTTAAAGTAAGGCTCAAATGTTTTGGCTCCCATGACTTCTTTTAGATGCATACAAAAGGAAAAAATATATGAGGCCAATTGAAGCTAGCCAACTTTAAAAGAATATGAATTAGATCAGACACGAGAACTCATTAGACAATCAAACAAAAGACTCAAAACTAATCAACAAAATCAGAAAGACATTTATAAATAAATAAGAAAGCAACAAATCCTTACAAACAAGAGAAACGGATATATAATTTATGATCGAAGAGCATGAACTAATTAAGGAATTGGCCAAGTCAGCGCAAAGACGCAAAAGATGAATTCATAGGTGGATGTAGCTGCCAAATTGGCACCACTTGTTGACTAATTGTGGAGCTTCAGCTCATTAATTTTTTTCTTGACAAATATAAAATAAAAGCTTTGTATAGCATGCTAAAATAAAAATTAAATAAAAAAGTAGAAGAAAAGAAGCTTGCTAAAAATTTTACTCTCTATATATTCAAAAAAAAAATCTCTCTAAGTTTATGATGTGAAATATATTCCTTTAAAATAAATCAGCAACTAAAAATGTTCTAGCTACTCTCCAAAAACATTTCACCTCGCTAGATGCAACCTATATATCAAGAGGCTAGGGCCAATAATCATGTGGATTTGTAGATATGGGGGTGGGGTTGCAGATGGTGCAAAATTCCATTGTCAAGCGGCAAGGGCCAAGTGTGATTAATTTACCAATCATTTCTATCATGACCTACAAATTCTTTCTATAGGGACCTTGCATTTGTAGTACTATGTTTCTGTAATCCAGGTTAACTTTACTACTAAACAACATTTCATAATTCTAAAATTGACATTTTGACCGATTATTTTTTACTAGATGACGAGAAGATATTAATGTATTATTATCATTTAATATATATTTTTATTATCTAATAAAAATTATATCACGTTCGTCGTATTTAAAATATCAATTTGAAATATCCATACAGAATTACATAACATTTCAATATGTACTTAACAAAATAAATTAACCAGGTTTTATTAGAATGAGTACAATTTGATTTGACTTTACGATTAGATAAGATAAACTTATTTTCTTTGTTCTTTTTCATCGGTCTTAAAGTATATAGATATTCTTTTTTGTTAGTATATGATTACTTTATTTTCTATTCTACCCTTATCATCACATATTAAATAGGGACACAATAAAAAAAAAATAGAGTAATTATATACATGCTTATAAGGAAAGTGACCATATTTTGTTATTTTTCTTTCTTCTAAACATTAAATCAAATGAAATTTATTGCTACCCTTTTTAGTCTAGGTTTTTTTTTACAAGTTTTCGCCTTGATGTTATTTTTCTCTCATGCTAAGTCGGTTTTTGTTTTAACTTTTCTTTATTTAAAAATTAATTTTCATTATTCCATCATGCTCAAAACTTAGAACAAGTCTGTTAGAGATTTTTGAATGTGTCATTGGAAAAAAAGAAAAATTTTAAAAATGAGAATGAGTAGTTGAAAATGCTATTTGCAAAAAATGATTTTAGGTCATGTGCATTTAATGAGCTCTTATTATCAATAATTTTACTATATATTAATTGAGATTTCAAAAGACTTTAAAAGAAATTTTAATGATATTATGGATTTGAAAAAGTTTAGGTGTATGTAATTAAAATTATTAAAATTATTAAAATCTATTAAAATCTTGAAGTGTTTAATGTATTTTTTTTTAGACTTTTTAAATGTCTATTAAAGTCATATGTTATTGAATGAAGGCTTTTAAAAAAAGTCATACAAAGGGTATGGGGTATTCAATTTTATAATCATTTTTAAAGACTTTAGCAGAATCTCTTTGATAGCAATCTTTATCAAAAAGCGCAAACATAATTTGTCATAGAAAATATATTATTTACCACTAAGATTTTGAATGATTTTTTTATCAAAATGGATAAATCTATCATTAATCTCTATCACATAAAAAATTATTTTCATCAACACATTAGTATTATGTTATTTTTTATTCATTTAATATTTTTTCCTCTTTCTTTTTTTATTATTTTTCTTCAACAAGGGAGTGCAAGAAAATTCGTACTAAATTTTATCTTGCTTCTTTTATTCAACGTTGTGCTAAAAAGTTAATTATTTTTTTATTTTTTAAGTTTGTAAAGAAATATTAAAATTTATAATTATATTTAATATATCGATACCTTTTTTAATTTAGCCGCTTGTCGAGATATTGATAATGTTGACCATAAGATAGCCTTTTTTTTTTTTTTTTTGAAGAATTTAGAATCAAATTGCATTAAGATGTTGTAACTTTTTTTTATAGTTGCAACAATGGCGAAGAAAATGTTTTAAATTTTTTGGAATAGTCGTATACTTTTCAAGTCAAAGATTCTTTTTTTTAATACTAATAAAAAAACCATCATTTTTTCATCATTTATAACTAAAAATGAGTAGAAATTCACAATATTATAATGATAAAGCGAACAAAGAAGAAAATCGATTTTTTAAAAATAAATAATTTCATAATTATATAAATAATATTTACGTTGTAAAACGAAAATGTATAATATCAAATGAATTTTATACTAAAAGTTATAATGTCAAATGATTTTAAAATCCATGGAAAACTTCTATGGATTCCATGAAAATCTTTGGGAATCAATAAAAGTTTATTAAATTCTACCAAACCATTCACTTTAAAAGTTTATGGAAATCTATATAAATCTAAATTGATATAGAAGCCCCTCAACCGCTACTCATTATTATTCCGAAATGTTGTAACTTTATACTATCTTCGTCCCAAAATTATAGTCATTTTCTTATCTTCACACAGATTAAGAAAAACACAATTAATGATATTAGAAAAATACAATTCAAGACTTATTTTCCTAATATGCTTTCTCATTTATTAGATGTTTTATTTCAATTACTCTATTTTGATGATAATAATGTATATTAAATGAGGGTATAAAAGATAAGTACTATTTTAACTATATTTTTAAAAGGAATATGGCTTATATTTTGGGACAGACGAAAAAGGAATAGTCGATTATATTTTTAGGACGGAGGTAGTAATTGTAATTATAATTATAATCTAATAAAATCTTGTAATTGCTATGCTTTTGAGTACTGAAATACTGAATCTCTATACGGTGTGTGCATATATTGTGTATTCTTTCAAAAAAGAAAGAATCCCACAAATGGCACGTTTAGAAAATGAAATCCTAACTTATACTCCTAATCTTAATATAATAATAAGAGGAGTGCCAACTAGGCACTGCGCCATGTTGGCAGTGCCAAGTTGGCACTTATTTAATTACTTAAAAGGAAAATCTTATTTTGGAAATAAATATTAAGTACACACTTTATTATTTTATTTTTCTTATTTCATTTAATTTATTTTCTTTATTTAGTATTTTTTCCTTATTTTAATTTTTTATATAAATTTTAATTTTTCAATTATGTATATAATTGAAACTAAACAAAAAAAATGCAAGCATTAATGAAAATGTGATATGATATTAAAGTTACAAACTCCAATATCAATTTAAATATTTTTAAAATGATAATTAACTTTTTTAATATACATTTTAATTTTTGAATATTATATTTTAATTTTTATATATTTTTAGTTTTTGAATTATAGTGTTAACTTGATATAGTGCTAGGTTGGCAATGATTTGGTTATTTAAAAATCATTTTCATTTATTTAAAAATGTAAATGAGAAAATCTTTTTATTTACTTAATGTACAAAACTGCGTTCAATATTCATAATTCAATTTGAGCTAAATGTGATATAAAATCAATTCAATATTCACAAAATTTATACTCGTATCTGTAGACCAATTATAAGATCATTGCTAATCGTATTTGAATAGTTATGTATGACTCATAAAATATAGTATTTAGTTTTTTTTCTTTGTTCAAAAAATATATTATCGAAATTTTCCCAAAATCACCAATTACGATAATTGATATAATATTTTTTCTTATAAAATAATATTTCGCACCAAATTATTGTCTTATTTTATAATATTATATTATGTAAATATATCATTTTAATTATCCCGTGCAACGCACAGGAGTAATAGTAGTTATATTATAAAAAGAGGAGTGCCACCTAGGCATATTGCCATGTTGGCACTCTTTTAGTAATTTTTTTAAAAAAAAACTTATTTAGAAATAAATCTTAAATGACATTTAACAATTTCATTTTCTTATTTCTATATTTAATATTTTTTATTTATTTTCAAGTTGACACTCATTTATTATAAATATAAAAAAATGAATTCGCAAAAAAACATTTAATGATTTTATTTTTGTTATTTAATTTATTTTGCTTTTCTTATTTATATATATTTTAAATTTTGAAATGAACTAAATGCATGAATTAATGAAAATCATACTATTAATAAAAATTGAAATACCAACTAGACAATGTGCTAAGTTGGCACGCATTTATTTAAAATTAAAAAAGAAAATCCTATTTTGGAAACAAACATTAAATATGCATTTTATTATTTTATTTTCTTATTTAGCATATTTTTCTTTCTTTATTTAATATTTTTTTCTTATTTTATTTTTTATATATATGTTTTAATTATTTATGTAAATTTTAATTTTCAAATTATGTACATAATTGAAAATGAACTAAATGCAAATATTAATAAAAAAATGATATGAGGTCAAAATTACAAATTATAATGGCAATTGAATTATTTATAAAAATGGGAATTAAGATTTTTCATATACATTTTAATTTTTGAATTACATATATATGTATGAATATATATTCTTCTTATTAAAGGAAGTTGAATTGTCGAAACTCGACAGTCTGGCGTCTTGACAGAGATTTTCTATTTAGGAAAAAATTCGTCTTTATTTATTAAAAAAAATTAATTTATTTTTTCCATATTAAAATAATAGTTTTAGCTAGTTTTTACGCGTAATGTGCATTGTGAGTTCAATGATCGAAAAATAAATTTTGACTTCAATTGGTGTTTCCATTTTTGACCTTAAGCTTTCTAGACATATTATTTTATATTTATTTTATAATTTTTTCAAATATATAATTTGGATAACATCTGCTATTTCAATCGCCAGTTGATATGATGCTAGTCTTTAAAGTTTTCAAAATTTAAATTATTTTAGGTATGTTTGTAAATTTTCAATTTCAATATCCATAGTAAATTTAAATGTTATGCAAATTATTATTTCTCTTTTGAATTTATCATATAATTTTAAAAAATTTACAAAGTTTATCAATATTATATTTACGGATCCCGTGCATCGCACGGGGTAGTACTAGTAAAATAAAAAATCAATGGAACAAATTAAATTCGTTTTGTCAACGATTATGCAGCCATTTGTTGTTTGTCTCCCACACCTTCACCTCTTTCTGCCCGGCCCGCTTCCATCTGCCTTCTTTTATTACGTTTGTCCAGCACTCCGGCCAAAGCAATCAATTTCGAAAAGGACAAGTGACAAAACGTGACCTGAATTATTTTTAGGTTCTCTCATATTTTCTTAATTTATTATTTCTTATCTACGTGAGACTATTTTTCTTAGGCCTTGTTCCATTTGGTGTTAATCAAATCCGCACGCAATTTCGTATACCTCATACTCATTTTCAATCACACACATATTTTTCAAAATAATATTAACCACACATTTTTACACGGAATACCGCGCGGAACAACTAAACCCCCAATCAAACAAGGCCTTAATCACTTTGTCACCACTTATTTATTTAATTTTTTCCGCTACAGTGGAACTAGTTATTAATTAGAAATAGCTTTTTGAAAGAAAGATGTATGTAAAAAATAATTTCAAAAAAATATTGTATATGACTTAAAGGGTGATTGAGAATGGATTATAATGGTTTTTAAAAGTTTTTAATGTAAAAGACGAGAGAGAATGAGTGGAGTTGAGTGGTTGAGATTTGTGGATGTGATGAGATATGTGGATGTGATTGATTTAGGAGAGAGAAAAAAGTTGAAAAAAGTGGAAAATTTTGGAAAAAAAGTTCCCAATTAGACTTTTAGCTCGTCAAACATTGTAACTCCGGCATCGGGCATGGCAAGTATCATCGGTATTTAAAAGTCAACCTTCGTTTTGAATTTTTGTTGTCTCCATTTGACAAAATCATAATATTCCATTAATAAATGACTGTAATTAATTTTATTTTTCTCCAAAAATATTCGATCAATTCTGTTTCTTCTCAACCCTATCGAGTATGAACAAAGCCAGCACGAGCGGCTGCAGTAGTTGACCAGGTGCAATGTTTGCACCCGTGTATAAAACATATTCACACGCCACAAACCTTTTAATTCAGAAGCGATCCGAGATTTGTGAAAATTTTTGAGACCCTAGGCAAAATAGTATTTTGAGACCCTATACTTTAAAATTGTGGGTCTTTTGTATTATACAAAAAAATAACTTTTTGGATTTCTCATAAAGATCTTAGGTAATCGCCTAATTTATCTATATTTCAGATCGCCTCTATATATATATATATATATATATATATATGGGCAACGCACCTCTACCTTTTATGCTTACATTTTATCCAAAAAAATGTTAATTAAAAGCTTCGTTTGGAAGTGTAGTATGACAGCATGATTATTATCTTCGAAAAATCGGTGCATCGAACAGTAGTACGTAAAAATATTAACCAATAAAGTGAAGTAATGCCATCTTCTAGAAATACTCTTTCAGCAATCATGTCACTGAATAGTTGACGATTAAACAGCACGTAATCTGAACCATCGGTTAATACACTAGTTGTCTCACTTGAATGATTATTCTATCATTATTAATGGAGGGACTAAAATCAACAAAAAAGCCTAAAAAACCGTTTACTTTTTATTTGGACTTCACTTTTTTGCTGGAGGATTCAAATAAAAGAGCTTTTTTTATTACTCTAAACAAATTTATCTTTCTATAAAACAATTATTACTTCACATAAGTTCCGACTTTGATCCTTGAAAAACTAATTATTTGAAACTAATAATTACGAGTGCCATCGTGATTTGAGAGCAACATCGATTGTCAAATTTGTACATTGAAAAATCCAGTCTTTTTATTTTATTGGTTTCTTTCACATTCAATTTTATAATTAATTTGACTGTCGAAATATTAATAATTATCGGTCTTTTTTGCTTCAATGATTCTTACTCTTTGTACTTAATGATACATCTTAATATGTACCTAATATATAAAGTTCTCGACATTGTTAACAAAGATTTGTTGACACATGACGTGCGAATTTCAAGAGTTAAGAAGCAACAATAATTAAATTAAAAATAAAGGTCTACTTCTTTGAGATTAAAAGAGTAGAATATTACGATTATTAACAGTAATAACAAATGATGTAAAAAAAATAGGTACAATAGTTTTTTTAATATTACGATTATTAACAGTAGTAACAAATGATGTAAAAAAAAGGTACAATAATTTTTTTTTAATATTACGATTATTAACAGTAGTAACAATAGTTTTTTTTTAAAGAAAAGGTACAATAATTATGCAAATAGTAATGTGACTATTTTATGGGACGGTTGATTTTCAAAGTTAGGTGATGTTTTGGAAAATAAATTTATGCCGTCTATATTATTTGTATTTATAATAAAGTCCAATATTGGATATTGTCTCTCTTCATGACTGTGTAGAGACAACGTCATGAGTAAGATAATATAATAATAATAATACTCTAATAGGTGATTTTATCAATGATTATGGCCTATATATGTTGTAGGTTAAATTAAAAAAAATTAACTATGCTGGCTATATTTTTAAGCTCTTGTGGCCCCACTATAATTATACCTCTAACATGGTTGTTTCTCACAATCCTTATTCTATTGGCACTGAATATAATGACAACCTCATTTTCTATTATTTTCAAGCCACGAGGTCTCTGCTAATCATTCTTATGGAAAGTTTAGTGTTTAAGGAATAGGCCAATAAGGCATTTAATTATACGAATAATTAGTGCAAATTAGTACGCTAAATCCATTTAGAATTCACGAATCACTGAAAGAAAAAAATAAAAATAAATAAAACGTTAAGTCGTAATGCGCTAGCCAGAACGCAAGGTCACCAATGGAGCTCCATTTCGACTAGTACATCAATGGATTCTTGAAGAACTCAAGATGTAAGCCCTCACTAGTTTTATTCTAGACTTTGTTAGATATATAACTTTAAAATTATAAGGATTAGAGACAAGAATCGTAAACCAAGAGACTTACGATTTGAGATATAATCACACAAGGGAAATATACTCAAAAGTAAAATATAAAATGACTCACGAAGAAATAGTGAAATGCTAAAGCTGAATAAAAGAAACCCTAAACGAACAAGGGATAAATCTCATCGAAAGGGGTGTGTTTTATACTTGAAGAGATGTAATTAAACAGCCAAAAAATAGTCATTTTGGTAGCACATCTTAAACATCCTTTTTTCAGCATAACTTTGTGTGTGTATTTTGGGTGGCGTTGTTGAGCTTTAGTACCAAATTTCTGGTGTAACCATTTTTCCAACCAAAAAGAGTTGAATGGTAGAGGTTTGTGTGGTATATGTAGGTCACACGAGATATGTGGATGAAATTGGTTTGACAAAATTGAAAATGAATTAAAATTTGTAAAAATTTGTAAAAAGTTGAGAACTAACGCACGCGATAATCGTCGATGGTTGCTTAGGTTAGCATTAATGTTGGCTACATATTATTTTTCACGAAACAAATGTATATGTAGATTTTTATAAATGACTTTCTTTTATCCATACACATTTTCTAAACCATTTTTTCATAGTTCATTAATCCCTATCTACTATTGTCTGTGTCTAAAATTTATTGATCAATAGAATGAAAGGTATTTCAAATTTAATAGTAGTGTTCATAATAATACTTATGATCACTATACATACATACATACATACATACATATTTATCATTGTATTGTTTAAGACACCATCCACTCTAATGTTTTTCCTAAATTGTCTATGCGGTTAGTACTATATTATTCTTTGACTTTTGTTGTAAAGTGATTCTTGATCAAAGAAAGTTGAAACTTGTATATTTGAGCTATTCTTTAGTGTAGAATAAATTGAGCGACACTAAGGGGGCTGTATTTAATTTAGATTTGTAAAGATTTTGATAGACTTTTAAATTGAACGATTTTCATGGAATTTAATGACTTTTTACTGATTTTTGATAGGATTTCACGGACTTCCACAAAATCCATAAAAATCTTCAATGGATTTGGAAGGAGTTTTATTTCAAAACTTTCACTGGATTTCTTTGGAATTTATTTGACAATATATATTTTCATTTCATAAAATAAATATTATAAAACTTATTGAGATTAGAATTTTATTATTTTTCTCATTAAATTACTATTTTTTCAAAAGCTGAAATTAATAATAATTAATTATTGTCTATACAATATTTTTATAAAAATTAATAATTTTATAACTACAAAAATACATGACTATTACAAACACAGATTTCACAATATTTTGTTATAATTTAACTCGAAAAACTAAAAAACTATCACATGTTTAATTAGTATATCAAAATATATATCAAATTATTAAAGTAAGGAGTAGATATAAAATATTTAATTATAAATTCTAAAACTTTTTACAAACTTTTGTAAATAATTTTCTTTTTCACGAAAAATTAAACAAAAAGAAGATAAAAATATTATAAGAATATTTTTACATCATTCTTATTGTGAAATTCAGAAAAAGCCAAAAAAAAGGAGAAAAAGTAATGAAAGATTGGTAGTGGTGGCGGCGGCGATGGAGATGGCAATGCCGCTATGATGGTGGCAGTGGTGGTGCGGTGGTGGTGGGATGCAACACAAAGCAGTAGCGGTGACGATGTTGAATAAAAGTCCATCAAAATCTTAGGGTGAGTGATAGATTTCATCTCGACAAATTATATTTCAGATTTTGTGCTAAAAACGAGTACCTAAAGGATTCCATTAAAGTCTTTAAAATCTAAGACAACTTTGAATACCTCAAAATTTCATAGGATTTTAAAAAGTCATCATTTAATACCTCATGATTTTGATGGACTTTTAAAAAGTCCACAAAAATCTATATTGAATACCCTAGTATTTTAATTGACTTTTAGAAATCTCAATTGAATACACCCTAACTTTTCCAAATCCATCAAATTCTTTAAAAGTCTTTAAAATTCCTTTAAAATCTCAATTGAATACACCCCCTAAATTTCAATCTAAGATATGTTGTAGAGTAGCAAGTTTAAAGAACTCTTATCATATATAATTTACAATCTTCAATGAGTTTGATTCCCTTGAAAAGTAGTATAATTATTTGTGGGGTTTGCTTTTTGGATGGTGTTTTGCTCCAATATTGTTGACATTCTCAACAGGTTTCATAATAGAAAGGAATAGAATAGGGAAGAGAAAATATATATACATATCGAAATTGTTCTATTTCCAACGCTAGTATTATGATATAGCACCAATGCTAGCTTATATGACTATCCCGATATTGCTATGTGACTATTCAAATTTCATTCAATCCTAAACACTAGCACCCTTTGATACTGTGTGACTGTCCACATCAACTCTCCGATTCCTTAATGAGGAATCAACACTAAGAAGAACATGACTAATATATATATATATAATTTCTTCTATCACTATGTTGCTGCTATATTTGTAATTAATGATTTGCTTGTTACAAGTTTAAATAAAAAATTATGTTTCATTCTTTCGTTTACAATTATTTATTGCAGTGATTTGACGATTTTATTAATTTTTAAAATATATATTTTTTCGTTTTCAACTATAATTTAAAAATTATTTTTTCAATAATTACCCCTATATACCTTTTAAATCTATCCTAACCATGGTTAAAATCTTTGATTTTACATTTTAGTTAACTTTCTAAAAGAAAATATATATTGATCAACAAAAAACACAAGAAAAAGAAAAAAAAAAATCTGAAATGACCAATCTGCGAAACATGAGAACGACAAGCTGTTTGTCGTTTACTCGCTAGTCAATCCCTCTGTGTTCCCTTCTCGAGCACCGAGCCTAATGCCTTTTCGGATTTTCTTAGTACTACAATTAACTTTTTGTGCCACTAATTTTTCAAATTAGTAGAAGGTTAGATTCATTTAATCACAATTTTGGGGGCCCAAAAGTTCGATTTGTCCCTCACGTGGGTGCTTCAATTTGCACTTCAAAATAAATAATCACCGACCTTATGAGATTAGCTTTATATTTATAAACTTTAATAGTATAGTAATACAATACTTTATAAACTTGGATCCTCCTACCATAAATAAAAGTAACAAAAGTAAGAAAATATTCATCATCTTTTTCCTACCATGTGTGAGTCAAAAATAACTTTAGGTTTCATATTTCTTGTGTTAAATATCTATTCTTTGATAATGAGATCCAGCAAAGGATTTTTTTTTTTTTTTGCCTTGGCAGTAAAATTGATGTTTAACTTTAACTTAAGGTCTATTAATCAATCAATTATATTTTAAAGTAGAACTTGATCAAAATAATCATATTTACATATTTAATAGGATTTATATGTACTATACAAATCTATACAAATTTCTGTCTTTCATTTTAAAAAATCCTCATTTCGTTTTAAATTTGAATTTGTTTGCAAACATGCTTAATAATTAAGTAATTTTTTTAGTTATTATTTCAAAAAAAAACAAAGTAATTTTTAGTTTAAAAAAAAGGAAACCATACGGGTGATGGGATTGAATTTTTTAGGGTTTTTTTTAATGAATGTTTATGTAAAATATGAGAGAGGATAAGTGGAATTGAATGGTGGAGATTTGTATAGTAAATATAGGTCTAATGAGATATATGGATATGATTGATTTAAAGTGAAAAAAGAATGAATAAAAATAGATAAAAAAAAAAATTTAAAAGTTGAAACATAACGTGAGCTTAACTCAAGCTAGATGTCATTCACATAAATTGACAAATGGCAAAAAATTGAAACTAATTCACATCATTCGCATAAATGGACGAATGGTTCGGAGGTCGTTTGTTGACTTCTTTTGGAACCGCTTTTCCTATAGTAGTATGGCAGTATAATTTCTGGGTAATCATATATGATACTCTCATGTATATTAGGGTACACTATACTTTCACAATAGGAGAGGATGAAATAGTCATTTCAATATTTTTTGTGTCTAGTATAGTATGTACATTAAACGGTATAATAGTTATTTTTGTTCATATATGAGTGGAATTGACAATGATAGTTGATAATAATAGAAATAAGTAGCAAATTAAATACTTACTCCATTCCAATTATATAGGTTTTATTTTTTTTTATAAAGATTAAGAAAGGTTATTGGAAAAGTAAATTTTACAACTAGTTTTCTAACATATCCTTATTTAATTAGTACTACTAAAAAATAATGTCCCCTCCCTCTCATTTACATAGTCTGCATTTCTTTTTTGTTTGTTCTAATTATATAGTTATCTCCCATATTAAAAAAATTGCTTTGTGCTACTTTACAAACATACCTTTATTTAATGTTGTAGTTATAAGTAGTAATTTAAAATCTGGTTATTAAATAAGGGCAGATTAAGAACACAATTTATAAAATTTATTTTTCCAATAACATTCTTAATCCTTGTGAAAAAACAAAATAGACTAAATAATTGGGACAGATGGAGTAGTTATAATGAGACAAATTGAATAAGATTATTTTGGTAAATAGACAAAAAATACTCCTTAATATAGAAATAAAACTATATATTTGGAACATCCCAAAAAGAAAAACAATGAAAAAAGCCAAAAAGGGAAATTAATATATGGGCACTGAATTAAGAGGGAGGCCACATCAAACCTACAAGGCACACCCCCATATTGGAGGGAAGGGAAAGATTGCTAATCGCGACGGAGGAATGAGTCTAAGAAGGCATCTTGGACAACTTCCGATCCAAGTACATCTGATGTTAAAAAGGACACGCAACATTCGATTTAGTGTAAGTTAATTACTCTTGAGTCATTTGTGATGTAAGAGGTGTGATTAATTTAGACGGTTATCAATAAGTAGTTATAAAGATGATAAATTCTCAATTATCAACACACAGACACCGTTAAACTGCAGAGAGTCGCATCAAAAGAATTTACAAAACCCTGAAGGCGAGACATACAATTACAAAATGAAGAGATCAAGATATTGGCAAAAGACCAACTCTATCTCAACTTCACATAAATAGGTTTTACACGTCATAAAAAATTTTACTTTTTCACAAATTCACGACATTCAATAAACTCTATTGCGTAGTTCAAACTGTAACTTGCTGCCTTTCCATTCTTAGGGGAGAGCTAGGAATTGGAATTGTATAGAATTGGAATTTCAACTCATTTTCTATCCTTCAGTCAAACACACCCTTAATTTCAATTTTCTTTTTTCTCCTTCTCTAAACACGGAGAAGGTGATCACCGAGAAGTATAAGAGATGTTAGATTATTCATATTAATTTTTTTACACTTAAAATTTTGTTTTTACTATTAGTTAAAATCAAATACTCCACCCATCACATAAAGATAGTCCACTAATTATTTTTACACATATTAAAAAATGGTAGTTAATTAAGTTGAAATATTAAATTTTATATTATTTTTACATGTATACCATTATGTATTATTAATAATTTTAAAATACTTTCAATGTGTAGATAGTTGAAGTTACATTAATTAGAGGTGTAGGTAAAAATGAAAAACTAAAGACATATTAAATATGATAAATGGACTATCTTTTTGGGACGAAAAAAAAAGTAAATTATCTTTATGGAACAAAAAAGGTATCAACATATCATATGATTTCTACCGGTAAAATTATCTCAAAACTGATATGGAAAAAAAGATTGGCTAAGCACAATCAATGGTTATGCACTTATGCATAATATTTAACGTTGGTAATAATAATGTTAAAGTGATGTTTACGAAAAAGAAAGCGGCGCTGCCCAATTACCCAATTTTTTTGTCTCTCACTTTCATGTCTCCCTATCACATACTCTATACTCTCTCCATACTCATGCAAACTCTTCTATCCACGCGCCTCAACTCTCACGTGACCCTCACGCTTCAATTTTTAGAATACAAACAAATATAGCACAATGCTTGAAATTATTGAAAGAATAATTTTTAGATGTATATAATTAATAAAGAAAGAAATTGTATTAAAAATAAAAATATATCGAAAATCAAAAGAATTAATGGTTGAAATTAATACAAAAAATAATTTTTATTTAAAGTTATATCAAACAAGCCTGTGTTCCCTCTAAAATTTTATATGGAAATTGGAAGTGGCTCACTTTAAAATAAGAAGTGTATGTTTGCGAAAGATTGTGGGAAAATATAATTTTTAAATATAAAGTTATAAATATAATTTTTAACCACTCATCTTTGACGAATCTTTTTTTGTTCTTGGCCATAATTTCTCCGAACATGCAACGACTTTGGATCGTGATCCACATTGTTCAAAGGTTTAGACATTTGGTGAAATTATTTAAAATTTAGATTAGAATATTCGTTTTTGAGAGATTGTTTATAAATATAATTTATCAATGTGTGGTTAAAAAGAGAAATTAAAGATTTTGAACACAAGAAAATTATCATATCAATAAAAATTATTTCCATACATGATTTTGAAAAACGATAATTAATTCTTTTTTATCTCCTTAATCAAAGAGAAAATTCAATAAAATGAAAGAGAAAAAAAAAACAAAAAAGCAAAAACAAAGAGAGAATTAAATAAAATGTCATATGACTAAGGAAATAATGTCATGCTCATTGCGACAGGATGTGTAAGTACTTGGCTTTTGGGGACAGGCACTAGCAAAAAGGCCCGATTGGTAGGTTGCATATTTTCCTTTCTGAATACGGACTATAGGGTCTTTGTTTACTGGCATAGGGGTCTATTGGCGTTCAACACGTTAACACTTCAGTCCCATTTTGTACTTCAACAGTCTAAAGGCTCTCTAGGCATTTAATAGCTTGGGTGGCGTGTACAAGGATTGAAGTTTGAAAGAAATTATAATTCAAAAGTGATTGCACAAAATATGTAACTGAAAATAAAAAGCTCGTGCTTAACTCGGAAAAAACACGAGTTCAGCTCATGGGTGGCTCTAATGGCAACACCAAGTTGGTTTAGGCACGGTAGGCATTGATAAACTGGCTGCTGGACTCCTGCTTTCACGAGCTAGAGAGTTCAGTTCATAAAAACCTACATTTGGTCAGCAATCTTTAATAATAAGTATACTAAGGGTTTGTTCTTTTGGGAACAAATTTGATATATACGGTATTTTATATAAAATGTGTGGTTAATATTGTATTGAAAAATATGTGTTTGGTTGAAAATAGGATAGAGAAAAACTTTTTGTAACTTTATTGTAAAAAGAACAAGGCCTAACTTTCTTAATTATTTATTCATTTTTATGTTTGACAATTGTGTGGGTTTAACTTCTTTCTTTTCTTAAGGTAAAATAATTGTTAATATTCGAAATTTAAAAATTGAAAGTCAACACTGTACCTATGTATATATAATTATATATTAATCAGCTTTAAAGCATGATAGAGAACTGTTTTAAAAATTTTACCACTTTTTAATCCATTCTTTCTTTATCCTAAATCAATCACATCCACATATCATATCACATCTACAAATCCCCACAATTCAACTCCATTTATTCTCTCTCATCTTTCATATTAAAAACCTTTAAAAATTATTAAAAATCAACCCCTATCACCCACTTATACATTCTTTTTAATTTTGTTTTAAAAATAAAATTTACAATCCAAGCCAACTCGAGCCTAGCTCGGGCTAAGTAAGAACTATGCGCGAACCGAGCCGAACCTCATTTTTATAAAGGCTTGGAAAAGCTAATCAAATATCAAGACAAGCCGAGCCTTAAATCACTAGGCCTCGACTCTTTGCATTCCTAGACTTATATCGATTTCATATATATTCAAATTCGATTTATTGTTGACTATGAATAATTCATACATGAAAAAAAATTGACACTAGATAGATAGAGAGCCCTCTTGTAAAGGTTCTACCGCACTCTTTGATTTATTCTCTCTTTTCTAACACTGAAAGCTATGGCAGCCAACAATTTGAGTAATATAGATAGCAGGTTTGATCAAGTGCACCAACGGCTGATGTAGCACTGACATGGCACTACCACATTACAATGGCACCAGCGGGTGCACTTGATCAAGCTCAATATAGATAGATATATAATATTATATATTAGATGACTTTCATTGTATTGTGATACGGCATATGTTTTTTCCTCTCTTCCTCTCCCAACCTTTGTTAGTTAGGGTATGTTTGATACAAATTAAAAGTGAAATTTGTAGTTGAAAAATAAAAAAAAAATATCGAAAACAAAAATATCAAACCAATGTAATGAATGATTGAAAATGGTTTTTTAATTTAAAATGATATATCACACAAGTCCTTAATATAGACACTGAAATCCTGTTTGATAGTTTATCTCAAAACTTTTTTTTTCTTATATCAACTTTAACAACTTATTTTACCAATTCTACAATTTTTCATATTTTAAAAAATTTTTTTTATCTATGTTGATTAAAAAAAAGTAACTACATTTTAATAAGACGACCATTTCTCAAAATTACTCCAAAGATTAAGGGCTTGTTCTATAAACAATAAATTTCCACTAACTTTCATTAATTTTTTTTTCTCTCATTATTTTTGACAACTCATACAATTATTTTACATTTTTTAATATATCTATCTATTACTATATAATTTCAGAGGTGATTTTTCCGCCTAAAGCTCATCTTCCATTAACTTTATCCTTCTCATTATTTTTAACTACTCATACAATTATTTAATATTTTTTAATATGTCTATTATTATATAATTTTAGAGGTGATTTTCCCGCCAAAAACTTCTCTTCACAGGGTCTCAATATCCTCCTCAAGCGTTTAGGCTTTTTCCCCCCTTTTATGGGCTACAGGGCAGTCAGGGCTCTAATAAATATACCCATGCAGGAATTCCATACTAAAAAACAATTGCTTGCCTTGGTGGCAAGGGTTCAACACGTATTTATTTCTTTTTTAAAAAAAATTTAACGACTAGGTGCGGGCATCAGATGTGTAGCATATTTGACCAAGAAGGCCAATGGGCCTCTGGGTCACAGCGCTTAATCCCTAGCCAAGCACATTAATATTTTTTTCCATTTTTCCTTTTTTGGGTATTTATTTTCCTTTTTTTTATATATCTCTCCTCTCTTAATCTTTTTCTTTCTTTTTAAGTGGAGTAGAATTTCACATCGAAAATTTTTGAAATGATATGCGATTTCTCATCTATAAAAGGAGGTTAAGTTCCTTGATGCATGCAGTGATTTGGGCCTCAACAATTGGGTCTATATATGCAATTATTAAAAAAAAAATGAAAATATTTCAATATTATTTTATTTCAACATTTCTTTTTCCTTTTCTTTTTTCCCATTTCTTTCCAAGTGGGATGATTCGGGCCTTAGCAATTGGGCCTATATATAGTATTAAAACGTTTTGTAAAAATATTTCAATATTATTTTGTTTTCATTTATCTTTTTGTTCATTTATGGGATTTTTTTTAAAAAAACTCATATTTCTTGGTTATTTATTTATTTATTTCCTTCTTTCTTTCTTTCTAATTGGGAGAAGAATCCCACATCAAAGGTTAATAAAATGATGAGGAATTTCTCATCTATAAAAGGAGATTGAGTTCCTTGATGTGGCAATGATTTGGGCTTTAACAATCGAGTTTATATATAAGTGTTAAAAAAAATTAATTTTAAATTTTATTTTATGTATTATTTTTTTTTGTTCTTTTTTTTTCATTTTCTTTCGAAGTGGAGGAAAAGTCCTGCATCGAAAGGTAATGAAATAAATAGAGATTTTCTCATCAATAAAAGGAGAATAAAAAGTTATCATATTATTATTACAACATTGGAATTATGGTTTGTGGAATTTTTTTTAAAAATATTTTATCTTCACATTTAAGTTATAATATCAAAATTTAATTATTGATACATTTTTTTGGAAAATTACCAATTTGCTTATTTTAAAAATATTTTTCACTTCTCTAAAATTAAATTATTATTTATATTACATTTATTCAAAAATAATATAATATATACATTTATGAGCACATGCTCTTCTTTATTAACAATTACTTAAATTTATTTATTAGTTTTTTCTTTTTTTCTGTTTTTTCTTGGGTTATTTTTCCTTTCTGACTTTCTAAGTGGGAGCAGGTTATACATTGAAAATTTAATGAAATAAAAATGGATTTTCTCATCTATAAAAGGAGGTTGAGTGTCTTTATGTGACTATGATTGTGATCCTAGTAATCGGGCGGGCATATATATATATATATATATATATATATATATATATATATATATAAGTACTAAAAATTGATAATATTTCGATATTATTTTATTTTTACTTTTTCTTTTTTTTCATTTCTTTAAAGTATTATTTTCTTAATTATTTTTTAAGTGATCCATTAAATGGGATAAGAATGGTATATGGGTTATAACAGAAACTTTAAGGAACCAACATTGGTTCCTTATTTAAAGAACCATCGGGCCAATTTGAAGGCCCGTTTGGCCACCATTTTAAAATTTAGGACCAGATCTAGAATCATCATAGCGAGGGGGAACTCTAGTAATTTTGAAAATTTTCCGATGATACCGTGGTGGCCGGTTAAAGTTTTGGCAGCAATATTTGGGTAAAATTATTGCCAAAACTTTGATGGCCCAAAATTGTTGCTAACACTTTGACCTGTTGCCACGGTGCTGCAGAAGAATTTTCAAACTTGCTCTAGCTCCCCTCGCCATGCTAATTCCTGATTTAGTCCTGAATTTTAAAACAAAGGTCGGATCGGACCCCAAAATGCATCGGTGGTTCTATAATTAAGGAGCCACCGATGGTTTAGAAAATTTCCTGTATGTTATAAACTAATTTTCTCAATTTTTAACCATGGATTTGATCGGATACGCACGTGCATGCAAAACCCAAGGCACATGACACCTTCTGGTGGCGCCGCATCATCTACAAAATTTTTTAAAAAATTGTGACATCTACGTTAGTTTAAATGAACAATATATAATTGGCCGCGTATAGTAGGGGGTCTAACCGGCCCCCACAAGTTTTTTTCCAAACTATGGATACCATAAAATACCTACAGTACGTAACAGATAAAAAAATTTTAACTACATATCTAATACGTGGTTCAAATAAATCATATGATATATAATAAAAGGGTAAATTTAATGAATGATCACCAAACTTTCAAGATGTAACTAATTACTCACTAAACATTGAATACTCACTAAACTTTACTTAATATCAACTAATAATCACTTTTTAACTAAATTATTTAAATAAATTTAAAAATTATGTGTACATGAATAATAATATTCTTCGTAGAAACAGTTAGACTAATTGTTGGAAAAATAAATTCATCTAGTGGAACTTAAAATAGAAAAAATTAAATAAACTATCAGAAATGCCACTGTCTGAAATAATACTTGTGTCGCATTTTTTAATAATTTAGTAATTTACCATATACTAAATTATACTTGTGTTCTTATTATACTTATGTCATTAAAATTGGTGTAATACACTAATAGAATAAATATTAAGTTAACGAATGATTGATAAATGATGTTAAATAAAATTCAATGAGTATTCAATTATATTTTAAAATTTAATAATAATTAATTACAACTTAAAAATTTAATGACCATTCATTAAATTTAGTAATCTATATCTATATCTATATATTAATAAACCAAGAAAGTTTTCCCGCTCAATTTTGCATTCTTCAGAATTAAAAAAATATTATTTTAATCTTAATTCATTATTAGTTGTTATTTGTTAGGTGTTAATTAGATTAGCAATATCACGAATCAAATTTAATCATTGGATATATTCAGGCTATTAATTGATAGCAGTGTTAATTGATAATGATTAGGCTATTAATTGGATATATTTAGGCTGTTAATTGATAATGGTGTCAAGATCACGAATCCAATTTAATTAACAGCCTAAATGATATGCACCTAATCTATTCTAATAACGAAATCGGCATAAATATATCCAATGATTATCTCCCAATTAAATTGATGCCATTATCAAATCTCTCTAATTGATTTTATCGTCCTCTTCTTTTCCACATTCCCTCATGCAAGCATGAAAAAAATTTCTCTGAGTACTCGCACCTCTGTGTTTATCTTTCAAAGTTGTTTCCATGATTTAATTTGCATAATAATTGTATAATTTGTGCTTTGATATTGCTGACAATTTTATCACTATTTACAGGTTCCATGCCAAATTATCAGCATGATTTAATTTGCATAATAATTGTATAATTTGTGCTTCGATTTTGCTGACAATTTTATCGTTATTTACAGGTTCCACACCAAATTCTCGGCAACTCTATTCTATTGAATCGAATCATCGATCCGCACTTTGGGGTCACAGTAAATCAAATGGAAGAAGTGAATGTTTCTACGCATCAGTTCTCGAGATGGCCACTGCCACCATCCAAGTCTTCAACCCTGTCACAAAGGTATATCACCATTCATGAAGAATCAAAGGGTGATCATATAATTGTTAATGTAATTTGTAACAAAGGTTGTGATGTGTCAACACATTACACAGTGAGACATATAGCATCACTCTTTTGCCTATCGTAACACTCTATTGTCTCTTTGGCTCACTTTGTTTATGGGAGGAGGTTTTGAGAAGGAAGGTATTTGGGTTAAGTTTCTCTATGCAATCAAGAAGGATCTTAACAAGTTGTGGTTTCCCAATGTGTGGTTTTTAAATTTTACTCTATTGATTTTGTTAAAAATTGAAGTCATTATCATTTGCAGCTATCTTGCACAACCTAAAGTTGTATTTTCGATAGGTTGTGGTTGATGGACATTAGTGATTTTTGAGTGTTTATTTCCATATATTTAGTTACACCATTTGATTAGTGGTCAGGACTTCAATTAGAAGAAATTGGCATTAAAAAACCATGACCCATAGCATAGAATTCAGTTGGTTTCTTTATTTTTTAAATGGGCATTTAAAAATCATCATCCGTAGCTTACAATTAATTTTACTATCCTGAATTTTTTGACACAATGATCATATGTCGAAGTGATCAAATTAATGCAGACAAGAAGTTTTAAGATAGCATTTTGACAGATTGAATTACTTTTGACAATTTTTTTCCTTTTTATTGTATTGATTAGAGGCATTTGTTGCATTGAGTGTATTGAATATTTAGGTTAGTTGGTATTAATTTCTTCATTCGTCTAACTCTATTCTTTCGTTAGTTTCAACTATGATCAAGAATTTGATAATATTATCATTTAACATATACCAAACTCTTAGTCTATTCATCATATAGGCATTATTATTGTGTGTTGAATGATGATGAATGTGCGACTTGTGGATGATTAATTTTTCATGGGAACTATCATTTTTGTACAATAAATAAATATTAGTCATAAAAAAAGGTGTTTTTTTTTGTTGAACATTAATTATATCTCATTTCTGTTTTCCTTCTTTTTATATTATTTAAAGAAAACTAAAATAAACATTTATTTCATTAGAATAAACAACACAATGGATATATCAAGTTCTATTTTTCAATTAATTTGTTATTTTCCATGTCTTATTTTCAGTATTTCGCAAGCCACTTAAATAAATAATTATTAAAATTATCAAATAACCATTTTTTCATTTTTCCAAAAAAAATAAAAATTGAATTTAGAAATAGATATTAAATATGATTTTTATTTTTTAATTTCGACCCTAATCAAAAAAGGGGGTTTTATACAAACTTAGAAAAACAAAAGAGGAAAACTCAAAATTTACCATTCGTTCATTTTTTTTTAAAAAAATGAAAATTTTGACTCAAATTAAAAGAGGATGGATTTGTATGAAATATAAGGGAAATTATGTTCAAAATTAAAGAGGATGGATTTTTCTCTTATTATTATAATTGAATTAAATTATTAATGAAAATTAGTTTCTTCACTTTTTATCCTTATACTAATCTTAGAAGTAAAGCAAAAGTATTTAATATCGTTGCACTCACAAATTGGGATGGCTGATGACATTTCTTTTGGATTGAGTTTATAGGATACTAATTTCAAATCTTAATTTACTGAAATTATCTACTTATGATGATCGGCATTATTCAATAATTTTCGAAACTCAGGTGAAAAACTATAGAGAATAGAATAGAATTTTATGAGTCATTTACTTCTATCAATTAAATCTACCGTGCAAAGAGACATCTGCTTTCCGTACAACGCACGGGTGAAAACACTAATTTACCATATAATAAGAACTCTATTACTCCCTCCGTCCCATTTTGATAGGCATGGTTTGACTTTCACACAGATTAATAATTTGAAATTAATATTTATTGGAAAGGTAAATTTTACATATATATTTCTCAATATACCCCTATATTAAATATGACAACTTACTTTTATTAATAACTATGCATAATAAATAGGGGTAGATTAGGAAATAGAGAAATTAAATTTATACCAATAAGGAAAGTAGTTTATATTTTGGGACGGATAAAAAAGAAAAACAAGGTTATCAACGGAGGGAGTGGGATGCAAAGAAACAGCAAATACTAATAATAACGGCGCGTACCATCACACACCTACAAACTGCTGGTAAATGTCAAACTTCTTATCTTTGTCTCCCTCGTTCTCTCTCTCATCGGTTATTTTTGTGTGTTACAGCGCAGATCTAGTGCATGAGCCTATACCTACTACTGCAACCGTTCACTGTCAATGCTCCTTTTCATTTCACTGTTACCAACACACGCAAAACGAGGCGCGTGTGTTTATGTGTGCCTCGAGCCCAGCCCAAGCACGGTAATTGGGGAAGAATGAATTATTACTGAAGCCCCAGCCTTATTACATCCCGCGATTTCCTCTTGCCGTACTTTTTGTCCCCTTTCCCATCCTATCGTTCCCACGCGCATCTGTCTCATACCGTATGCCACGCATAAATAGTATTAGTAAAACAATAAAATAGTGTTCGTTAATCGTTCCATAAAGTGGAAATATCAAAAAGTTTCTATTGAAAACGTTAAAATAGTTATGTAAAAATTGTAATTTCTTGTAAAGTTAAAACAAAAAATTAATTTAATTCAAATTTTTAACTTCGTCAAACAACCTTGAAGTGCGTCAAAAAATTTTACAATCAAAATGGTCGTAAAAGATAACAAAATCTAATCAGAAAAATAGAAACTTTCTGGAACCATCGGTGGTTCCGTAATTATGGAACCATCAATGAATTTTCGGGTTCGATTTGACCACCATTTTAAAATTTGAGACTAAATCTAGAATCAATACGGCGATGGGGAGTTTCAATAATTTTGAAAATTTTTCGGTAATATCGTGGTGGGACAGTGGAAGCCGATCAAAGTTTTAGCAACAATTTTGGCCTAAAATTGTTGCCAAAACTTTGATCGGTCGCCACGGTATGGTCGAAAAAGTTTTAAAATTACCGAAGCTCCCCCTCGCTGTACTGATTCTAAATCTGATCTCGAATTTCAAGATTGAGATCGGATCGGGTCCAAAAATGTATCGGTGGTTTCGTAATTAAGGAACCACCGATGGTTCTGGAAATTTCTTGATCATTGGAAGCCTTGAAGCATGATTAAGTGCTTGATTATGTTTTATTTTAATAGATAGTTGATTCATACAATAAGGCCTTGTTCTATTCAATACTCCATCCATCCCAATTATATAAGGCTCGTCACTTTTCACACATATTAAGAATTGTATGGGAAAAGTAAATAATATAAATGATTTTTCTATTTTACCCTTATTAATAAGTTAAAAAATTATTAGAACTAACAAAAGATTTTAAAGTTTTAAATTAAATAGGGGTATCATAGTAAAAAAATATGAAAGTTCCTATATAACTGGCACATCCCAAAAGGAATAAAACATTATATAATTGGGATTGAGGAAGTATAAACCAATACAAATTTTATCAATTTTTTTTCTCTCATCATTTACAACAACTCATTCAATTATTTAATATATTTTCTTCAAATTTCAACAACACATTTAACATGTATATCAAGAAAATTAACTTTATCACCAATCAAACATACCCTAAGTTTAATTTTGATAATAAAGTTAATCAACTAATAATGGGACTAATAATTAAGCGGTCATTTAAAATTTCCAATTTAAATAGTTTACTAAATATAAAATAGTCCTCCAAAATCAAATATATAACCAAAAAAGGGTTGTCATATTGAATTTCACAAAACCTCAAGGTTGTATTTATATGTCACACAAAAGATTAGAAATGTTAAAATAAAAGCATCCACAATGAATGTGTTAAGTTGCATGTTATTATTATAAATTAGTTAAGCGTCAAATTTATGTTTACAATAAATATATTACAATGCATGTTAAAAGAATTTTTTTTTTAAGTCACATGTTTTATTTCTACCTAATTTAATGAACACTTTAATATGTGATGTGAAATATCGTGGATGGGTGAATGCTTTGCCTCATTGTTACTTTTTATTGCTCTCACATTTTTAATTTTATCTAATAAAATGTTGAGACATGATGTATGATGACTCAATTTAACTTATTCGTTGCAGTTTTTTTTTTAAATATCCAAATTTTGATGTGGCTTTTTCATATCAGCATATGGGCCAAAGCTCAAGTGGTTAAGATGCTAATGTGGAGAAACTATATCAGTATTTGCGTATTTTAACAAACTCAATTTGGGCACTTGAATGGGGATTATCGATGTCAAACTTTAATTGAATTGTACAAGTTAATGTGTCAATTAATATATTTTTTTATCTATATATAGCCACAGTTAAATTTAGCACATCTATTTTAGATGCTCCATTATTGGGAAAATGAAAACTTAATTAAAATTAATTGAATAGCGCGTGGTCTGCGGACAGTCCAAGTGCATTTGGTTAAATAGAAAGAACAACAATTTGTACATTGCTTTTTAGCGTAAAATGTCCTTGGGCTCACGCGTCAGCGAATTTATGGGGCCAACAGACGCCTTTTTTTGGGATTGGATCAAACAAACGCGGTCCAATCTGCTGCTTCGCACCCACAAGACTATAGACATTCTCCTCGAGTTCCATCACCGTCCGATCACACATCCATCATTCTCTATTGATCTTCCTAGACAGTGGTGAAAAATGACAAAATTACTTGATTTAGTGCTGACCAAACTTGGGTTGGGCCAGCGGAGTAGACACTTATCATCGATATGGTAGTTGGGCTGGATTTGGGCCGCTTTAAGGGTGGGCCAGATATTCTATAATCAGTTGACACCGTCACACATCCACGTATCCACATGTTTAGTATAACTAAGCTCAGCTCTTTCATCTTGGAACCAATTCTGAAAAGAAAGCTTAAAAAGACTTAACAAATTCAAACATTATAAGTTCAAATCATCAGTTGAATTGTTTAACTTTACCTAGGAGGAGAATGATGAAACGTGCTTTTAGCTTGCATTTACAAAACATTTTTGAGGAAACACGCTTTTTCCGAAGTATATATAGACTGCATCAAAATGACTATGTGACAATGATTCAACTTCAAATGCAGATTTGCTTTCTCCAATAATGAATGGGAAGTGTCCCACAAACTCTTATTCATCCTACCTTAGGGTTTTAATTTGGGCGCCTCTTTATTAATAAGCAATTCTCTAGTTCTCTTTTCTAGTTTTAAGGTTTTTCTTTTCTAATTAGATTTATATTAGTTTTTTTAATTACTGAATGATTAGAGATCAAATATTGCATGCAAGAATTTCTTATGTGTTTGTAACCTAAACTTCTAATTAATTAAGGGTTAAAAATCCTTAATTTTTGTTCTAATTACGTAGTTTTTTTTTTTTTTCAAATCTTTGATGGTTATTCAATGCTTGTACTACAATGGTGTCCAATAAAGAAATTTGAGCATTTCACCAATTACAATCCCAATTTTAAGTATAACATTATCGTGCTTCACTCTAACTTGCACTCGTAATTAATGATAGAGTTCAACCATCAACCTCATATCTATCTGTGTTTAACACATATATTTATATAGGTGAAATCTATATAGATTGTTTCACGATTACTTTGATTATAAAGTTACGGTGTGACAACTATTATTTATCCAATACTGTGTCACGTTAGTCCTATAAACGATCCAAATTCTAGAACACACACCACATATAATTAAACCCAAATCAAAACCTATGTGCAAACATGTTGTTCTACACCCAAAAAATTACAGATTAGTAGCAAGATTCTGGCTTTCGCAGTTGTACACTCAATTACCCGTTAGGATGTGTGTAAAAATAAATTTTTATGTGTTTTTCTATTATCGTACTTCACTCTAACTTGCACTCGAAATTAATGATAGAATTCAATGATCAACCTCATATCTATCTGTGTTTAACAAATATTTTTATATAGATGAAATTAATCTGTATATATAGATTGTTTCACGATTACTTTGATTATAAAATTACAGTGTGACAACTATTATTTATCCAATACTGTGTCACGTTAGTCCTATAAATGATCCAAATTCTAAAACCACACCACTTATAATTAAACCCAAATCAAAACCTATGTGCAAACATGTTGTTCTACACCCAAGAAATTACAGATTAGTAGCAAGATTCTGGCTTTTACACTTGTACACTCAATTACCCGTTAGGATGTGTGTAAGAATAAATGTGTTTTTATGTGATATAGGAGATAGAATGAGTGGAATTGAATGGTGGAAATTTGTGTAGTATAGATAGTGCCTCACAAGATATGTGGATGTGAAATAGGAGTGAGAATGAATGGAATTGAAAAAAGCGTATAAAAATATGCAGAAGAACACACACTTAATCCCCTAGAAAAACAACAAAAAAAAAAAAAGGAGGAAAATGGTCATGTAATGTTGTGTTTGTGTTTATATAGCAGCCCTAGTGACACCATTACAAATTTACAATGGAGAAGTTATGAAGTTATAATCTACTGTAACGGAGTTTCTAAATTCACTGTAATTGAGTATCTAAATTGAACTAACGGTACTACTTTTCTGTCTCCTTTTGCTTCCGTTCCAACCCTATAAATCTGCAAGGCGAATACCTAATTTTATGCTCTGTAATGGTCTCAAGCTTCGGCGACCAAACCTGATCCTTAGACCCCACCAATTGATTGTAATGCTTCCGCAACTCTGGCGTACTACAAAGACCGCCACCGCCTCCGCCGGCAAGAGAATCAGAATCTCCGCCGCCATTCTGATCACCAAACAGTTTGATAAAAAAATCTGGCAAAACCCTGATGGAAACCCTACCGTTCGATCCCTTCAAGTACTCAAACGGGCACCCTCCGAAACTCACCGGAGCAGGCGGAGCTCCACCTTCGGAGCGCCGCCGTAAGGTGGCTAGTGAAGAGGCTGTGAGAATGTTTGATGGGAAGTAATCAATGGGGAGGATGAAGTAGGTCTGAGATGTATTGAGCTCATCATCAATGGCGAGTGAAGGAATGGGTTGGCCGATGAAGAATGAGTCTGCGTGGCATACCATGTGGTCGGGGAACTCGAACATGATCTCGCCGGCGACGTGTTTTCCGGTGACGATTCTGGTGGGGCCGCCGTAGAAGATGAGCTTTACTGATGATCCTGATCCTGCTTTGCAACATGGGGAGATTGCATTGCCCATCTTGATCACAAAGACAAGGAAAATTTAAGTTATATACAAATATATATACGCATAAATGGATTTATATATTTATATTATTATTATGTGTGTATGATATGTATACAAGTAGGAGGATTGACTTGGAGAAAGTCTCTGATTGTTTGAGTTGTAATGAAGGGTCGGTGGTCAGTAATGGTGGCTTTGAAATTGATATGTGACGTTATACAAATTACATTACATCCAATTGGAGTAATTAGATTAAACAATTAATTAATTACAATCAGGTCAGATTACAAACTGATTAAGGCCTTGTTCTATGGAAGATTTTGTTAATTTACATCGATTTACGCGAACGATATGGTAGATATATGATTGAAAATTGAGGTTAATATATTAAAAAATATAAACTATATAATTATATAAGTAACTGAAAATAATAAGAGAGAAAAAGTTAATGAAAAAATGGTGTATAGAACGAGCCCTGATAGATCTTGTGCTTTTCCCTTTTTTTAAGAATATTGTCACCGGAGGAGTAGGTACAACACAATCAAATGGAGTTCAGATCCGTTATTTCAATTTTTATTTTCTTATTGTCACATTATTGAATTATTAATACACTTAATTATGTATATAATTTGATTTAATTGGGTGTAACAGGTAAGAATATAAGAATTCAAACAGCAGATATACACAGGCCCAGCTGAAAAAGATTATGATCAATTCATTATTTATTCTTTTTTTGTCATCAGGGGTTTTTTTTTCATTACGTTTAACTTAAATCAATGTGTTTGTTACGAAGATTTGATATTGAATATTGTTGCACTTAATGGTTTTTTTAGGAGGTCATTTATATCATTTATTTATTATGATTAATTGTTAATAGACAGTGTTATTATAGTATTTAACGTGTTTGTAGGATATTAGACTTTGCTACCATACGAGAATACATTATTGCGGTACGTGCATGTAGGGTTTATTAAGCAATTATTTTATGGTTTAAATCTCAAAGTAAGATTATGATTTTCTTGTACTGGTCAACAACTCTAACAAATTACCGTTGCAAAATTTATCATCGTCAGTGAATCATATAATTAAACCTAAATTATTGTTGAAAAGTCTGTTGCATTAAATAATTAGTATTGTATTTCAATTCATTTTTGTGATTGAAAATGTGATGATTCATGATTGTATACAAATTCTATATGGAAAATAGGAACAGTTTCAAAGTCCAATATAAAGAAACTGTTATGAATAATAATTGAAGAATAATTATTAGGTGTTATGAATAATTGAGAATAATATGGTGGTTATGAATTATGAGGAATAATTTGGTGGAGGAATAATTTGGTGGAGGAATAATTTGGTAAAAGATGTAATTATTATATGTGAATGACTATTATACCCTCGATTTAAATTATAAGGAATTACGCGCTGGCTCGAAGTTTCCTATAAATGCGCTTCTTATTATTAATGAAATTCATTCAGCAGAATTCCTTGGAATTCATTCTCTCTAAATTCTCTCTATCGTTTTACTTTTATAACACGTTATCGCACGAGTCTCTAGCCATTTGAGTAATATAAAGAAGTATGCTCTACAGTTGCATCTTATGATTTGATCTTCTCAGAGAAACCTGGATTATTACCAATGAATTAATTCATCCTCATCAATCCTAAATAACTTCTCTTTCTTGCAAATACATCATTGAAAATTCCCTTTGTTCATATTCTTCTCCCACAATTCCTCATTCTACACAACCTATTTGGAGACGATGTCCAAATCCCAAAATTGGAAGAATTGAGTCCCAAAGAATTTTCAGATCACGTAAATGGATTGCAAGTAAACCCTCATCCACGGAATAATTTAGAGAAAGGGAAAAGGTAAATCATATGATTTTATAATATAATAATATATTAAACTATAAAGATTCGCTTTATCGAGATATAAGGAGTATACATTATCAAAATCAAATTTCGACTCCATTATACTCGATTTAACGAGCTTCGATTTGACACCAACATTGATAGGGTAATAACTCGCTTTGAAATATGTTATTATCAAACTTTCAAAATTTACAAATCAAAGATACCAACTTTTGAAAAAGTTACAAAATAGTCCTTGAACATTTTGATATTGATAAATTGAAATAGAAAGGAGATAATTTTCAATCGTGAAAATATTGATAAAATATTTTTGACAATTTTACCTTATGCGAATTGGAATGGACAATTTTACCATTAGGTAAAACCGACCTAATTTTGATTTATTAAAGGAAAATGGGATAGAATATTCATAGAAGAAATTCTAAATCCATTGATTATACAAAATGGCTTGAAGTCCATTTGAGTTAAAAGATCGAATATTATTTTAACTCCCAAGCCTAATTACATAATGTACTTATTCTGAAGGATACAAGTGTGCTCTTTGTAGAAGTAATGAGTATTTGTTCGAAGAACAAATTTGTTCTCGTAGAAGCTAGCTCAATATTTAATTCTCGACTTTATTTAATCGCATTTAATTACCGCAATACCTCCTACTTGATGATGGGTTCAACCGTCACTAAACTGGAAGGTTTATATATTTCTCGCACTTTATATGCCAAGTGATGGGTGTCTTCTACTAAGCGGAATCCTACTCCTAAAGAAGTAGTTAAATATTATGCAATTTAATTCTTGCTATTTAAATTCTCAGATTTATATTTATTGCAATAATTCCATAAGGTAGGTTCGAACCTATTGAGGAAATTTAATTTCTATAATTTAAATTTATGCACTTTATAGTTTGAGTATATTTCCAATGTGGTGGTAATACCCACGATTGGTGTGCATATTTTTAATATGGTGAGTTATACTACACGATTGGTTATAACGAATCCTACTCCGTAAGAAGTAGTTGATCAAATATTCTAATCATACTCTCAAGTAGTAGACGATGAGAATAAAATTACTTCCCCATATATACCAATATTAATGGAGAAAATTGAGTAAGTGGTACTTGAAGTTACCATTGGATAAATAGACGAAAGTAAAATGTCTTGAATAGATCCCATGTTGATAAATCAAAGAAAATATATCGCATGGAAAGTTTATATGAAGTAATCTCATCATGATATGAGATTGTATTAATATGAGAATAAAATGCTCTTGAAGAAGCATAATCACTAGATTCTACGTATTTGAATAAAGCAAATATGATATTATTATTACTCAGGAAGAAGTACAAACAAATTAATGAAACATATTGAGAATATCAAAAGATGGCATTAAACACTGAAAATATAAAATGCAAAAAAGATAATACATCTTGAATCCATAAATGATGATCGCCTCGAGAGTATAAATATTCAGTAACTCGCCACCATCAACATTAGGATTCATAATGAAATATTTAAAGGATCCTAATTCTTTTTTAAACGCTTTGACACTGTGGTCTGTGGACTGACCTGGGCTTCCACGTATTCTTGAACATATGCATGAAATTTGATGAGTAGTTCATCAACAAGTATATGTAAATAAGTATTTTTCTCACGAATTAGAGATAAACTTATTATTTACACTCGATCTGTAAACGCTAGTAAGCCATCAAAGAAATTATTAATATTCAACAAACCTATTGGTTTGACATGAAAATTCCACTTCGTACAACGAGGCTATATTGAATATTTCCTCCAAAGGTGTTGTAGCCGCTGGAAGGACAGAATGAAAGCATCACTATTATTCATCATATACATCATGCAGCCTTGTGGATGGATTGCGCTTTAGCACAACCCTCATCGGACCCATGGTAGAACTCGGCTCCAATTCGAGTATTAGATCCAACTAGATGGAAAGGTATTACACTCAAACCTTATTCCCCATGATTGTGCTACCATTATAAGTCTAGCTAAAAGTTTGTTGTTGGTTCCTCCAGTATAAGTATATTGATTTCTTGTCTCCTAACTCTTTTTACAAGTCGGTTTGCCATATCCACATATTGGATATGGCCTACCAGCTTTAGATCCACCAAGAATACATACTGGTTTTAATATGGCGAGGTAAAGTGGACTTTCAGATGGTATGATTCTAAAATCTCCATATCCATCTCTACTCCTATCTCTCTTTTTACACTATACTTTAATGTATGAACATGAGAGATATATGAATCCTCTATTTAAAGAAAATTTTCAAACCAATAATTGAGTGCACTATTTACTTTTTTGACAAATATGAAAGAGAAAAAAGAGTAAATTTTTCTTTAGTGATATGACATATACACAATATGATTGAAAAATAATATATATCTTAAAATTGAAAACGATATTTACAAATAAAAGAAATATATTGATCTTTGTTATTACAACCGAGCTTTCTTACGAAAATGGGAAAATCATTATGCTAAAATTTTCTACTAAATTTACAAACGTGATCTTCTAAAGTAAGTTTTTCAAGACTGTGAACGCTTGTTGATCTTTGAATTTGGCCTATAAGGCCATTAGCTCACCTTTGTACGTGTCCACTCAGATGTGTCTCAAGAGCCTGAATATCATCCAAAGGCTCCTTACTCAATCCATCCTTAATGAATGCTATTTTATCTTTCTCGATTTCGGACAAGTACCCAATTTACATCGAGTGTCACATGTCCACTGAGCACACTTGTAGCATCCTCCCAATCTTTTTGCTCTCGCTTTGAAAACTACTTTTACCCATACTGTCAGGCATGTATTTAGAAGGAATTGAAACCTCACCAGGATAATCGAACCTTTGCTTCAATCAAGTATCGGATATCTTGTGGGATACCCTTATTCATTAGCATCCTTAATCTTTCCAAATTACATCGATAAATCAAACTTTTTTAGGATTTTGACTCAGAGTGATGGATAGTATTTTCAAGATTTGAGAGCATATGATCCATTATAATGTATAGACCTCTTGTTAGGATGAATTTTGTAATAATTTTGATGATTTATTTATAGAATAATACGACGATGAAATAAGACTCAGATTTTAAATAAATAATATGAAGCGTAAGAGCTACGATTTCTAATTAAATAATAGCCGGATGTGATGCGTATGAGTCAGAATCTCGTGTTTGAACAGAGTAGACAATAATGTCACCAAAAGATGATGGAATATGTCTGAATGATTTCTATGATAAATCATATTGAGCACTTATACATGATACTAGTAAATCGATATAAGAATTTACCTAACTAGAAGTTCAATAATACTTCGTTGCAAAACCTGATTGACCATCCCCTTAAATAATTATTGAAATCAATATTTCAAGTGAAGAATTAAAAGAATTTTTCAATGATTGTTCGATAAATGATGAAATCATTATTAATATTGTAATAAATCCCTGAAACATATCCTGGAATAAAGGATGAGAAGTACGGGCCCACTATCCTCCAAGACTACTAGATATTATGATATGATCCACTAGATAAGTCACATGTATATGATTCAGAATTTGAAATTTATTTAAATATTTGCTCACTTGATGAGCATGATTTTCAGATTTAATGATAAAGCCTAGTAAATGTATATCCCAATACTTGAATAAATCCTGAAGGATTTGAGTATGCGCATACAAGTGGGATATTATATGGAAATTATTTAAAGTCACTCAAATAAATTGCCGATATCGAGAATAGAATGCAAACGGTCTAAATTCTATATTAAGGCAATGATGAGAACATATATGATTAAAATCATACTAACTGTATGAGTTTTTGGTGTTCTAAATTTTCTCAAAGATGAGGGGGAGTATTAAAGGTTGAAAATAATATGTGAAATGCATCATGTTATATCCTCAAATTGAAATACGAACTTGAAGTTCAAAGATGCATGAAAGGCTATGAACAATCACATATATCAGCCCGATGCTATGATAAGTTAGCACGCTAGAAGCGTTGATATTTCCCCAAACATATATATCAAAAGCAAATTATAAAAGATGGTCTTAATAACGAGGCATATACTTGAAGAGTATATAGACATAACTATATTGTGTAATCCTAAAAGAGGATTGATAAAGAGATATCTCGATAAGTTATGTCGATATGGGGAAAGAAATGAAATTGAAAAGTGTCGGCACGATATGAAAATGTAGCGCTACATATGATCAATGATAATGAAAATATTGAGATATATTGAAGATGATAAATGGTGAATGTGAAATCCTTAACTTATGAGATGATGAGGTTATGATGACTATTGCTCAAGTTTAAAGATAAGCATGGTGGTCATTATATGTTGCATGCTCATGAAAGTTAAATTACCGATCGTGTGTGTAGCAAATTTAAAAGGAAATTAAAGGATCTGATGAGCTAAACCTGTTTATGAGTACCCTAAAGGGTGAGCTAAGCCCCTGGGAATGAAATAACCTATTAAGTGAGTATTAAATGTTAAATGATATATTTTAAATATTAGTTAGTTATGAAGGTTTACTTATATGTTTACATGTTTTTACAATGAATTTATATGCTTTAAATTGTGTATTTGGAGACATGTGTTCATAGTGAATGTTTTGTAGTTGTGTAAGAAAATTGATGCACTCTAAATGAACGAAGAGTATAAAACCAATGTATATGATACTCATACAAATGTATGAAAGATTTTGAAATGCTTGCAAAGATACTTGTATAAAATACGTTAGCGTTGCCACTTTTTCCCTCGACCGGCGTTTTATCCCACGGTTTCTCAAGGTTTTTAATGAGGCAACTTTAAAGGTGTATTCACATGAATACTGCACTTTTTCCTTCATTAGGGTTTCTTTTCCCACCGGTTTTTCCTAATAAGGTTTTTAACGAGGCATATTCTGGTATATTGAGAACGATATGAGAAATTGATCACAAACAGATCTATTGGATCAAGTTATAATGGAGCTAATGCTTTAGATCCAAACGATGATGATATTGAAATCATTTACCGAGTAAAGATATCGCTTCTCAAGATGAAATCAAAACTATGCAAATTGTACTTTTTCCTTCGATCAAGTTTTTTCCCCACCGGGTTTTCTTCGACAAGGTTTTAACGAGTAAAGACGTGAATACTCATATGCCAATATAGACATCGGGAGCAATGTTTTGATGAAGCAAAGATATAACCACTCCAAGCTATCCCTGCAATCGGTTTGGAAGTTTTTTCCATCGATTTTTCTCTCCAAACAGTCCAGAAGACATTTGTATTAATAGTCATTCATTAGGAGTGTTATGAATAATAATTGAAGAATAATTATTAGGTGTTATGAATAATTGAGAATAATGTGGTGGTTATGAATTATGAGGAATAATTTGGTGGAGGAATAATTTGGTAAAAGATGTAATTATTATATGTGAATGACTATTTTACCCTTGATGAAATTATGTAATTACGATTGTGCCATTCGAAGTTTTCCTATAAATAGGGCTTCAGTTATTAATGAAATTCATTCCAGAGAATTCCTTGGAATTCATTCTCTCTAAATTCTCTCTATTGTTTCTATACTTTTATAACAGAAACTTCTTAATACTTGCTCATAAAAAATTAAATCAAGATCAAGTTGCTGCCCGATAAATAATGGGTACAATAAGAATCATGGTGTCAAAAAATTAACAAAATTAAAAATTTAAACAGTAAAGCTTATATATATAGAAAAATTAATTAAAGAGAAATTCGTATATGCTTCTTCAAATTTGTTGCTCTTAATACGAAAATTGGAGGACAATGCTTATAAATCTTGAACACGATACTTTAGTATTTAGAAATAAAATAATATTGGACATAATCTTCTTAAAATTATGTTTACTTTCTTACTAAAAGAAGTATTATGTTTCCCTAATTACTAATTTTGATGAAAAGTTAAGAGTGTCTAGTCCATCAATTAAGTTAGAATATGCCCCGATTCAAAATAAATAAATAAATAAATAAAAAGTTAGAATATTCCCAAATTGGAAATAATTGCTCCACTAGAGAAATTAAAAATGTCATCTGTTTCTGGAAATATTGGAGATTGTTTTCAAAATTGAGTTGTACATTATTTATTACCCTTGCCAAACCGTCAATGGTTATGGCATGCATGTGACCGTTACATCCTTGGAAAACCTAAATCTAATAGTACTAGTCAACCTTAATTTCAGTTATATTACTCCTTCAAAATACGTACCTTTATCACAATTCATTTAGCCTTGACTATTGATCACGTCTAACTAAAAGAGCTCATACAAACAATTGAGTGTATCAATCTAATGATGTGGGTCGTTTTAACAGGATGACTGATGAGATGGGATTTGAACCAGCAAATTTGGAGTTGGAATCTAGATAAATGGTGGGGTGCGAGAGTCCGAGTCTGATGTTCCAGCTTCCAAATATTGTCCCATTGGTGATCATATATTTCCAATATTAACACGTTACATCATTGCATTGAGAGACTGTTTGTTGCCTATATATTTTCAGTGATGGGGTAGGATTTAAGACATGCTGCAAATCTTGGCTCATAGCGTCGATCCAAATCTGTTGCCTTACTTTTGTCTTTTTAATTGCATGATGTGTAATATTTTGATTGGATGAAATGACCAAATAAATAGAAAATGAGATGGAAAATTCGAACTTCGAAAGGTAGTTAAAAATCTTCAAATTTTTTGTTGACTGATAATTGCTCATAGCTAGAGTTATAGTTATAGTATTTACCTAATTTCGGCTCTCCTAAACACAAAAGGTAAGTAAACTTCCCAAGAAACAACATTGTTGAAATTTTCATTTAATGTTAGCTGACCATTTCAACTAACTGGAACATGCAGAAGTTGAATTATGAATTATACTCAAATTATTTTTGACTTGTCTGTGATGGACTTAATTAAAAGTCGAACAAAAATCAAAGATTATAGTCATGGATGTGACGTGCTAATAAATGATGAAAGCCAAGGGTTGCCCTTTTGGCTAGCTAGCCATCAAGTTGCCAAGAACCCAACACGGTCTCTCTTTCAATTATGTTCACGAAATTATTTTGGTCAACCATCCTAATGAATGTATTTGGAAAGCTTTTTTATGGATAACAATTTTACGAAGAAATAAAATGCATTTTTCTTAATGTGCCATAGGAAGGTGAAGCTCTTATCGACAGACTAAAAGTCAGGAAGCTAGGCACTTACGATGGGTTCCCGCATAGAAATTTTTTTCTTTGAGGAGGGTTAATTGATATATCAAAAATTTATATGTAAGAAATATCAAATTTCAAACTAAAATTACATATTTGTAAAAATACAAAAGTGGAACAAAACAAATATATTTAATTAACAAAATATAAATCATAAAATCACACACTCAATAACTTTGCAATTTATCAAATATAGATAATTCCAATTCATAAATTAAAGTCTTCCTAATCTTTTAAAAACTTACTAAAACTCTTACTTTTTATATTTTTTGAATTAAAAAAAAAAAAAAAAAGCTTCGCGTCTCACCCCAAACCCCACCCCACCCCTAATGAGTATATGGGAACGTGATAGATTTGACTTTTCTGACGCGACGATAGATTGAGATTTAGCTAATTAGCTCGATATGAATTATGATGATGATGATCGGGCAAGCATACAAGTTGTTTAGGGAGCAACATAGAGCTTATGATCCGAATTGTATTCTTGCCTGCTCACATAAATGGATGGCCAGCTTATTGCATGTGTAGTTTATTTACACGTTAGAATGTTCACATGTGATATTTGTATTCTTTATTTCCAAAGATTGCGGTGACAAATGAGCCAAGTTCTGTTTTGTTCGTGTCCAAGAAAAGGAGTCTGGTTCAGCTCACGGTCTACGGACTTTTGCTACCGAATTGAGCTAGTCCACGGACTCGTCCAAGCCCATAAAATTTTTCATTGTTATCTTGCATTACAATTTGAACAACCGGAAGGAGAAAAAAAAGACAAAACTGGCATATTTAAAATTGAGAACTAAAGCAATCTAACTATCTAAGTAAATTGAAAAATTCAAAGTGTGTGATAATGATAAATGGTATATGTTTGGTAGAATAAACTGATAAGCTATTTGATAGCTAATAAGTTAGTTCTGGTGATAAAGCAAATTAAAACATTTTTTGATAAATTTGAAAAATTGATTTAAATATTAGTATTTGGCAAAATTGACTGAAAATTTAGGTTATAAATAATGACCGAAAATGATATATTTAAAATAATAATATTTCTTTTTTTACAAAAAGAAAATGGTAAAAATTGAATAAAAATTGAAAAACTCATGAGTTAAAAAGTTTTTCAAATAAGTTTTTTTAACCAAACATAACTTATTTGAATATGAGGAGTTTATAAACTCTCCAAATAAGTTATAAGCTAACTTATTGTACTTGTCAAACATACCCAAAGTGAAAAAAAAAAAAAAAAAGGTATTATGAGTGTTTTTTTTTTAAGAACGGTATTATGGGTGTTAAATGAGTATGAAAGATATATTAAAAAAATAAATAATAATAATAATAATAATAATAATAATAATAAAAATAATAAAAAAGAGGATAATTCTACTCTTGGCCCCTATAAAGGATTTGTATATTGCGCTAGTCTACGCGCCGGTCCTCAAATTTCACTAGACAAATCAAACCGGTCTGTTGTCTAAATTTTTAGTACGATCCAAATGCAAGTATATGCTCTCACGAACAAAATACAAACTTCAATTGAATCAAGTCGAAACTGAATAAACAAACTTACGAACTCTCCATTAGACATGTCAATTTGGCTCTGCGAGCCGGCTCGACTCTCCCGAGCACTGTTCAAGCCTGGCTCGAGCTCGTTTATTGTACGAGCCCGAGCCGAGTTCGGCTTGTGTTTTACACTAGCCGCTCTCTTCGAGCTCGAGTTGAGCGGCTCGTGCCTTTTGTGTTTGTGCTCCGGCTCGAATTCGCCTTTAGGCGAGCCCGAGCCAAGTTTGGCTCAGCGAGTTTCAAGTCTACTCTCCAATCTATTTTACACCGCTTCAACAAAACAACAAGGATCCAAGCTAAATTGCCATTACTATTTACATGTATACTGACCAATAAATAATTTAGTCCAAATTTTTCAGAAGAGATATAAAATAAAATTTATAACATAGCACACATTATAATTATAATATAAAGAATAAAAGAGATTGTCAAACCTAAAACATGAGGTGTCATCTGATTCACGAAGTCAATGTATTTTCATTTTCTATATTGAATATGATTTTGTTTTATTAAGAAGAAAGGACATGATATCAGCCAAAACATGTGAGTCCTATGTGAGTCTAAATTTTGGTGGCCAATATTTAATTAGGCTCTATAATTACCTGTAATTTACTTGTAGAATATTATATAACAGAGTAGTATAATAGCTGGAGATTATTTGACTGATTAAACATAAAAAGTCTTAAATTATTGGATTTTAGTTCTTACGAATATGGATATTTTATTTGTTTGTTAATATTAATTTATAATCTAAATTGTCGTTTGTTGACATTTTTCTAAGATATTAATATTTTATCAAATTGTTATTATTTTTTACCTAATTAATGCGCTTCAATCTTTGAAGTCCAAGGTATAAAAGAAATTATTTGCACAATATTACTATTAAACCCCACATTGTTAAACTCAAACTTTGAAGGGTTGTAACTTTACGTTTACAATAAACATATAAATAATACAAGATAATTTAATAAATATCTAATGTCATCTTCATATCTAAAGCTTGCCAAGGAGTTGCGATAATACGAGTCAGTATTATTGAAATATATATTTTTTAACAATTTAACGCATCAACTTATACGAACGGGCTATCAGGTAGACCCATGGTAGAGCCCACACATGCGAGAAGAGAAGAATATAAACAAGCAGTAAACGTAAGCTTTATCGTATTAAACTAGGCAACACAAACTCATTCAAATAATGTTAAATGCACCTCATTCTTCATCTCATGGTTGAAATGAGTTTTATGTATCACAATCCTCTGGAATGACTTATTACTATCATTATATCATCATTTTACAGGATTGTAACACATGACCTCGATATCAATGGGGCCCTTTTATCCAAAGGACGCTCATTCACGTCAAAAGTCTACCACATAAACTCTTAATAGCTCCAATCAAATGAACACCACGATTCGCCGTGTCACTGATGATTAACTTTCGTGCAAATAAGACACAATAAAGTTGGGTAAACAATTGAGAATTCTTATTGTTTCGTAATGTCTGTAACAAGTAGCGATAGTATGAGCAAATTCCTCCTGTCTCCCCAGCGAAGCAACCACGAGACCGCCTTAAAATCACCTCGACAGCCATTTGAATCTTCAGTCCCACTGCCACAACACCGTGTTCCATAAACCATCTCTGCCACTTAGACGACTATGAAGAATAGAATGCAATAAGAAACTGAGAGAGCACGTTTGCTCTTTCTACAAACTATTAATAAGGCAGAGGCTAGAGGATCTGCGAGCCTGTTCGGTCCTGCTAGTTTGAGAGTGCAGACTGGAAGAGACTTAGTCTTAAACCAAGGCAATTACAAATATTACGGCGGAGAATGGCTTCAAGATTTGACAGACTGCGTCCCAATCCCAAGGATTGTTCTTTACATCTCCAATTGATTCAATAACATAGACTCTGATTGGCAAATCTACAAGTGATTCATAAAAATGTAGGGATAGTAAAAAGAAGGGCATGAAATATGTAAATGAAATTAACGTCGGAATTTAAAGTTGAATGATTGCTTCTTAATCAACTGAAAGACCGTAAGAAGTTAGAAACTATACCTGCAAGGCGAAGTTTCAAGCCTTTTCAAGGTTACGCTTATGCTGCACAAGCCACGTCTCATGTTCGTGAGTCTCAAGAGGCTAAAACGGATAACGAATTAACGATTATCCTTTGCTTTTCGGGTTACCTATTAAAAATAAACTACATCAAACAAATTTCCATTATTCATAGTTATTCTACACATTTTACACAAACAAATATAATAGAAAACAAGTATTTGAACCTCCAGTCATAAGTAGTGTTTGTTTGGTAGAGATTTTTGAAAATTTTTATTTTTCTAACGTGTGTGATTAGAAAGTAGACAAAAGATTTCAAAAAGTCGTCACATCAATAATGAAATGAGAGTTTTAAAACATGATTTCTTCAAAGAGCTACACCAGACAAGCTCGAAACTGCCTCATCAGACGAACCTCAATGTGACATCACGTGTATGCACAGTGAAGGTGATGAAATATAATAGAAAGCAAAAACCATACATGAAACTCCTCAACAGTCTGAAGACCCTCGTCTCACAAACCGCCTTCAATTCAAGAATCCTCCAAGTCATCCAGCTACAATTTGTCGTCAGGCACAAAACCCCTCTGCAGCATTTGATCGTGAAACTTAAAAGCTTCTTTCATGTTCTCCTGCGAAACATAACCATTTATTAACGAAGTATACGTAGATTTATCAGGCGCTACGCCCCTCTCAATCATCTTCTTGTATATCATATCCGCTCCTTTCATTTGACCTAGTCTACAAAACCCACCAAGAACAACATTATACGTTATTACATCCGGCAAAAGACCTTGCGTTTCCATTTCATTAATCAAATCAAAAGCCTTGTTCATATCCTCCTCTTTCACAAATCCATGTATAAGAGTGTTGTAAGAAATAGAATCTGCAACAACTCCTTTCGATTTCATCTTCTTCAGAAATTCATTTGCTTTTACAGAATCACCATTTCTGCAGTAGCCCTTTATTAGAGAGTTACATGTCACTATAGTCGGCTGAATTCCTTTATCGACCATCTCATTCCACATCATAAATGCATCAGATAGAAGACCATTACTACAAAATCCATTTATCAGTGCACTATATGTAATACAATTAGGATACATCTTTCTCGAAATCATACAATCCCTCAATTCTAAAGCTCTTTGCATTTCGCCCGCTTTACAAAATCCATCAATCAACGCATTGTATGTAACCACATCTGGCTTAAGATTTCTCTCAAACATACAATTGAACAAAGCTAATGCATTATCCATATTCCCAACTTTGCAATATCCATTTATTAAAGTCGTGTAAGTACAAAAGTCAGGAAATATGCCCCTTTCGACCATCTCATTGAAAAGCAATTCAGCTTCTGAAAGCATCTTCTCTTTACATAAGCCATTAAGAATGGTATTGTAAGTCACCACATCCATAACACATCCATTTTCCACCATTTCATCACGTATCTTCATAGCATCTGATATAGCACCAATTCTACAATACCCGCTAACAAGAATGGTATAAACAACATTGTCAGGTACTATACCATAGGACTTCATGTCCTTAAAATAAGACACTGCCCTATCAAGATTCCCAATTCTTGAAAACAACCCAATAAGGGCACTATAACTAACTAAATCTGGGACAGCACCCCTACTCAACATCTCGTTAAACGCATACCCTCAGCCTCGATGACATCATCCTTCCTACAACACTCATAAAGCAACGTGTTGTAAGTGGCAGTGTCAGGATTCACCCCATTTTTCACCATCTCATCTAACACTTCCTTTGCTCTTCTATACTCTCCTTTCTTGCACAAGCCATTGATGATAGGATTGTAAGCTAAATGGCCAGGTTTTAAACCTGCATTCACCATCAACTTCATCACCTCAAAACCTTCTTCCATACATCCTTCACGACTGTATGCGCTTATCAACGTATTATACGTCACGATATCTGCAAAAATCCCTCTTTCTTCCATTTCTGATAAAAACCCCTTCACTCTCTCAATCTTCCCATCTTTACAAAACACATTTACCATAATGTTAAGTGTGTATACATTCAAATCTTTTCTATCGTGTATGATCTCAGTGTACACGTCTCTCGCCAGATCAATCCACCCAATTTTCACAAGTCCACCAAGAACACTATTACAAGCATTCACTGAAACACAAATATTCTTGCCTTTTAAAGCTCTTAATGCCTCCACAGCATCTCTTAACTTCCTAGCTTGCACATAAGTTCTAATAAACAGATCAAAAACATATAAATTCGACCCACAGTTCTCATAACTCTCGACTAGTGAATCCAAAACCTCATTTCTCGAAGCTCTGCTCCTCCTAACCATCCTGAGAATCAAAGCCTGAGCATCGGAAATTCTTTTGCTCCTAACTAATATATGTATAGCGGCGCTGAAAGACCTCGATGAATGCTGGAAATAAGGGTAGTTCGACGAAATCAAATCGATAAACCTTTGACCCGATTGTAAATTATCACGACATTTATAAAGAACTTTGGCAAATATTGACGGGTTTAGCTGATTGAACATACGGGTGTTGATAGACTGACCTTTCCTGAGAGCCCACAAAATTCTTTCGAGCAAAAAGGAATCTGGTGTAAGGATTGGGGGATTTTCTGAATAGTGTTTCTGGCTGTGAATGGAATTGGTATGTGTTGCTCTGTGGAGTTTCTGCAGATGGAGAAGTGGCCGCCGGATCGACATCGCAGTTGACCGTTGACGTTGCACACTACGTCATCTGTTAAGTGAGAGGACGGTTACGATGGTCTCCTTGGAGCAAGTTTACGTTGGGGTTGGGTGGGGATGGGGGATGCCGGTAGGCGGGGCGGGGGCGTTATGCTCGTCCGTCCCGTGCATTCGCTCGTCGTGGTAGGTTTCTCTGAATTTGCACCCCAATTTGCTGAATACACCCTCCAATCAAATTCCATTCCGATTTTACTGTGATTTTTTTGGTTGGGGGCAATTCGATAGGCACCTGCATGAATTTTAACCTATTTTTATAGGTAGAATTTGAGAGAATTAATGGAGTTAGATGATAGAAATTTAATGGATGGAGAGACATATGGATGTGATTTATTTGATCAAGTTTAAAATTTGAAAAAAATGCATTAAAATCTCCATGCTAACACCCTCTTGGCCTTGTTCTCTACAAAATTATCTAACACAAATTTTTTTCTCTCATCAATTATAATTATTAATTCAATTATTTAATATATTTTTCCCAATTTATAACTATATATTTCACACAGAAATCGAGTAAAGTTTCCATAGAACAAGGCCTAAGCGCGTGTTCTTCTATATATTTTTATACATTCTTTTTTAACTCCACTCATTCTCTCTCATATTTCACATCCACTTATCTCGTGGAACCTACCTGTACTACACAAATCTCCAATATTCAACTCTACTCATTCTCTCTTCTATATCACATAAAAACTCATTTTTACACATACACTAACACCCGCTAAATGCATGTTAGTGTTTCTGTAAAAATGATTTTTTATGGATTTTGATGTGATATAAAAGAGAGAATGAGTGGAATTAAATGGTGAAAATTTGTATGGTACAATGAGTTGAATTGAAAATATATATAAAAATGTATAAGATAACGGGGCGTTAAAAAAGGGATTTTGCCTTTATCTTTGTTGCAATTTCTAACAACAATTACTACCATAAATGGTAGAAAAAAGGGGGGAGAAGTACCTCCCTCGCTTTTGCTGCAAAGATGCAGGAAAAAGAGGATCTCCTCCCTCAATTGCTATCAATAGTTGGTAGCATAGCTGCTTTTTTTTTTTTTTTTTTTTTGTGAAAGGGTAAATTGGAAATGAAATTTGTCTCGGGGTATATTTAGAAAAATTGGAGATGCATGTAGTCCCGCTCTTCTCTGAAAATGCTATTGGTTATCCACCTTAAATATGATCTAGAAAATTTAATTTGATGTTTGTCTCTCATATTTTTTTCAATGACTCATATATTAATTTGATAATTTAATTATATTTTTTAATATTTATAAAAAATTTTCAATCATATATTCAAAATCAAATTTAATGTGTATAAAACAAACCCATAATATTATTTATAAGACAAGCGAGAGAAACAACACACTCATGTAGCTCTTTCAATAATTGTTTTATTTAAACATGTGAGGGTGCATTTTTGTTTGTCGTCCCGAGGCTTTCAAATGTTTTTCTGTTCCATCAAGGTCTGGTTGCTAATAGTAAAAAATATGATGATTTGTGGTTTGTCTTTGGAGGTTGTCGGTGTTGGGAGAAGTTCAGTGGTCAGAGACTAAAATAAAAATAGAAATAAAAGTCGAGATTTATATGTAAGTGATATGAAGTTTAAAATCTAAAAATGTATTTATGGTGTTTTCTGCTTTTAACACTAATGATATGTTTGATAAAACAAGTTAATAAGTTAATAAGTTAGTTGGTAAACTGATAGTTGAAAAATTTACTGATTTAAATATTAGTGTTTGATAAAATTAATTGAAAAGTTATGTCAGAAATATAAAATGACCGAAAATGATATATTTAAAATAATAACATTTTTTACAAAAATAAAAAAAATGGAATAAAAATAAAAAGTTCACGAGTTTATTTAAAAAGCTAATAAAAGAAACTTTTTAAATAAGCTATTGCAGTCGAATAAAGCTTATTTGAGTAGAGTAAATAAATTTTCAAAAAAGTCGTAGCGAAGTCAGCGCACAAATCAAGATATATATTTCCTTTCTTACTAGTTGTTTCACCCGTGCGTTGCAGTGCTGCACTTTATGACAAATTTTCAACTGATAATGATATTGATAGATGTTAATAATATTAACATAAAATCTAAAAAAATAATTAAAATAAAGAATGAGTTACAACAATAAACTTAAATAATTTAACTTGAAATAATTCTATAAAAATTTCGAAAGAGTTTCTTCTATATTTCGTACTAATCCATCATACAAGTATGTAAGGAATAACTCACGAAAATCCATACAACTTAATTTACTCTTCTCCATAGAATAGCAATTTAATTAATATTTACACCCATACTTTGCACGGAATGATAATTCGTAGCAGTGATTATGATAATATATAATATTTTGCTCATTGCAAGATTAATCTACTAATATAAATCCAAAATAAAATAATCTTAAATATTATAGTTATCAAAATAACTCTACTAACATTAGTAGAGCTCATTGTTTTTTCTTTAAAATTATTTTATATTATAAATTTTGAGAGATATTAATTATACATCAATGTGATGTTCGTTATTAACAATTAATATGTAAATAATTATTTTTAAGTTTTAATTATAAAATATAATCAGTATAGAGATATATTATAAAAATAACAATGTAATGAGTAATGTCCGACAAACCCTAACACCCCGTTTTCTACCTTTCGGGAAACACTTATCCTCATTCCGGGCCATCCTCATTTACTCTAGGGCGAGCGAGGATCATATGAGAATTACAAACTTCCATTCCCCGTCCATGCCCCGTCAGAAAATTCTCATCCCCGTCCACGCCCCATCGTGATGGTTTAATTGAAGACTTTTATTTCGACATTTTATTTCTTCAATAAATTCCTTCTAAAATATACTAAACACATGTATTAATATATTAGGTATCAACTTACTAATTTAACATATTCTGCATATTAAATATTGAATGATTTGATATAACATTTAAATTAATTTGGATAAGACGAATAAAGTGAAATATATATGATTAATACTTAAAATATATAATCTATTTGATGATATTTAAAAATAAAATAAAATCTCAATTGGCGAAATTCGATATAAAATAAATAATTTAAAGTAGGTAGGATTTTTAATATTTATTTAGGAGATAAAAATTAGATAAATATTTAACATAGTCGAAAGCCAGTTAAAGTATTCTAATTGAGTTATATAATTCCAATAATTGATTGACCAGATAACCAATTGTTTATTAGCAAGAATTATTAGACTTATTCCTTAGCGAAAGCGACATATTGAACAAAAAATTATTATATAATTGTTGGTTTGGGTAGTGTCAAAATAAAAAATAATACTATTTGAAGACCTATTTTTAGAGCTTGTTACTGAAAAAAAGAAATGAGTAGATTCTTTGAAACACCTGTAACTATACAAAAAGAAATATTAATGTTTTGTTATCAATTGTGACTCAAAAGAAATATCGTAGAAAATACAAAAACATATGAGAATCAAAAGAAAAGTATGTTTTGAAAAAAACATGATACTGAAAAAAGCAAAATAAAGTTAATTATGGACTAATGATCAGTCAACTTACTTTGCAATCAGATGTAACACCCCAATTTTAAGAATCCAGAATCTTCTAGGTGTTAACTTAACTTTATTTTAAAATACGTAAAAAAATAAATTAATTTCGTAAGCACATAACTTCTCTGTAGCAATCTAATTAATTTTAATAAATTTTTTGAAATAATTATGTTTCCCCCTTTTAGTAATTTAATTAATTTTGATTAATTTTCGTCTAATAAAACTCTCTCAATTTTCGTCAAATGAAAATATATCCAATTAAATGTAAGAAATATAATTAATTGTAATATAATTAATTATTGTTTTTAGCTAATTATTTATAAAAATAATTTATTATTTCTAAATAATTTGTTTTTTAACAACAATTTTGAGAATTATATGAATCTAATTTTAAAGATATTTTATAGTTAAAAAGATATCTTGCATGTCAAAAGATGTCTCTCATTTTTTAAGAAAAATCGAGTTAACCACGGTAATCTAATTGATTTTAATTATTATTTATTTTTTAATTAATGTTATTTTTCTGTTTTAACAATACAATTGATTAATTTTCGTCAAACGAAACCATGTCAATTTTCGCTCATTTAAACCAAGTCCAATTAAATAATAACAGCATTATTAATTTTAATTAATGGTAATAGAATTTGTTTTAATTGATTTTTATTTTAGTTAATTATTTATTAAAATATTTAATTATTTCTAAAATAACAATTTTAATATTTAACATTTAAAAATGATATGAATCTAATTTTAAAGTAATTCAAAAGATATATTATAATTATTTTTTTTTCATTTTTTAGGGAAAACGGGCATTAATTTAATGATTTTTGTTGTTTTTAAAATTAATTATATTTTTCCCTCTAAGAATGTAATTAATTTGGATCAATCTCATCCACTGAACACATGTACAACAAATTATTAGCAATGGACTTTATTATTTTAATTAATTATTGTTTAAATAATTATAGTTAATTTTTTATTTAATTTAATTATTTCTAAAAATAATTATTTCAAAAATAATTTGCTTCATAGCTATAATTTTAAGCATTATATGAATCTAATTTTAAAAATATCTTATAATTGAAAAGATATCTTGAAATTTAAAAGATACAGATATAGATTCAATTAATTAAAAAATCGATTAATGTTACAATTGAATAATTAATTAAACAAAATTGATGTTGCACGTTGGTTTTAATTTTTAAGAAAATATTAAATGAATTGTAATTTTTTATCCCACCAAAATTAAATCTTAGCGAAATAGCTAATTTTAATTAATTTTCATTGATTAACTAATTATTATTTTCAAAAATAGTAAATTCTTTTTAAAATTAATTAAAGGGTCCAAGTTAAGTTTTAAATTTTCATGTTACACACTTATTTTACTTTTTATGTAAAAATTAATGAATTGTAATTTTTCATCACACAACAATTAAATCCTACAGAAATTGGTAATTTTAATTAATTTTTGTTCCTTAGCTAATTATTTATAAAAATGATTAATTGTTTCTAAAATTAATTATTGGGTCCAACCTAATTTTTAAATTTTTTAGTACAAATTGGGAATCGTAGTGGTGGGATTTTGTCTCAAACCCGGGGCAACTGTCGATAAGCTTCTTTTTATTTTTTTGTAAAACTTTAATGAATCGTAATTTGGTATCATAAGAAAATTGAATCTTAGTTTTAATTAATTTTTGTTTCTTTGCTAGTTATTTATAAATTAATTAATTATTTTTAAAATTAGGTAATGGGTCTGATCTTATTTTTTGATTTTAGTGTTAAACCTATATTTGAATTTTTGTGTAAAAATTTAATTAATGGTAATTTTGTATGGCATAAAAATTAAGTCTTAGTGGAAATCGTTAATTTTAAACAATTTTATTTTTTTAAATACGAAATTATGAAAAAATGATCAGTCAAAATTTCATTCTAATTCCTAGAATAACACTATATTGTTCAACGCGTAAACTTATAAATTGAAGATTTGAAGGAAAAAATAAAAAAAAATTGAAATTTACTGATTCAAAATAAAATTGAAATTTATCACAAATATATAATATTTATCGATTTTGTGTAATTGCAAGAGAAGTTGTATTTAAGTACTATATCAATATATAAATTATTATTTTGGCTAATTAAATATTTATTAGGAAAAAAATTATTTAGTTTTAAATATAAAATAAAGCTAACTTCACCATATATTTGCGAGATAAAAAAAATTGAAGCATTATTTTTCATTTAATTTGTTTTCAAGGTAAATTAAATATGGAATAGAATTAAAAATTAAAACAATTTATACATCTCATTATATTTGAATTTACACACAAACATCGATTAGGTATCGTAACAAATTATCAATTTAAATTTAAGTTGGACACTAATTTATATATTTGTGGTAAATTTTAATTTTTCAAAAAATAAAAATTTATGTATTAATGGTATACTTATTTTAAAACTCTCATCAAGTCGAGTAAAAGAGAATCACAATTTTTTTATATGTAGAAAATAAAAAAAAAGGAGAGAAAATGATAGATGGAGTATTTAGATATTATGAGTTTGGATAAAGTAGGATAGAAATAATAAAATAAAATCTATATACATTAATATTAATATATTAGGGAGGGAAAAAATAAAAAAACTTGGATATGGATTAGAAAAGAAAAAATAAAAAATAAAAAAGAGAGTTTTTTTTTTAAATGGGAAGACGGATTTAAGACAATAAAAATATAATAAGAAAAAATTATTATTTTCTATATATATATATAAATTATTCTCTATATAGATAGAAAATTATATTAGGCAAATTAAATAAGCGGGAAAAATTGAGAATTCGTTTAGGCGGGAAAAAATGCTCCTTTTATATATATAGATTGGCTAATTGTCGAATTTTAATGATTTATTTTTCTGAATGATAAAAATCAATGATTTTAACCTTTACCCAATATATTTTCTCCAGAATGACGTGTCATTTTCTTATTGGTCCGTTCGACCACCCGGGACGTGTCTATCTACTGCCGAAACCGGGAGACTAGACGAAGCAAAGAAAATTTCCTCCAGTTGCTCATCCTACAATGGCTAAAATCGCATTGTTTATTTACACAATAAATGACGTACCAAAGGCAGAAGCGTTTTGTGACACCAAAAGGTGTAACTGTATTTAAAATCAATTGAGAAACTCAAAAGAAGTAAACGCATCCTTTTATCAACCCCAGTTCCCATCCATCTCTCCCCGCTTGTGAAATTTACACACACTGAAAGGCGCCTCCGATCTGTGTGTATTCACTGAATATCAGTACAGGGGGAGAAAGAGAAGACGATCAATTTCATCTTCTTTAAGGTTTCTCTTTACGCTTTCTTTTCTTTTTCGTTTTTGTGTGTGGATTTTGTGGGAAAAAGAACAAGGGAAAAAACGTTTTTCGATTATGTTAATTAGTATTTAGTTATATGGGTTTTGATAATCAATGAATTTAGGGAAACGGATGTTTGATAGATTCCTAGATTTTTGATGCACGGTTCTTTGATTTGATCTCTACTTGTTCGTTGCAGAAATCTCCAAAACTTGACATCTATCTTGTATACAGATTAGGAAAGTGTGTTTTGCTCTCGGAGGAATTGTGTGTACTAACCTTATGCAAGAAAAGAGAAGTTTATTTTTCTCTGTCAATTATATGTTTTATTCTAATTGAGATAAAAAAATGTTTTATTCTAACGAGCAACAATGTATAGTTAATTGATTATTCAATCGTGCTTCATATTATATGGTTTCTTATTTTATGATAATCTGACAAAAATTACAGTTTGATTACAAATTTTCCTTTTTCTTGGGTGTAAAAGAATTTGTTGACGATTGCTATGTCTTATATCTTTCTCTGGAATGTACGACAGTGTTTCTTTGAAGTAGACCAAAGTGTCAAGAATTCGATAAATCTTTACAATGAGAAATCACGAGCGTCTGGCTAATCTTTCTTAGCAGGTATGACCCAAACAAACACACTCATTTACACTCTTCTTAGCCTATCCATTTTATTTTGCAGAGTTTAGAAATCTTTCTTCTTTCTGTGTGTTTCTTTTGTGTGTGTGTGTGTGTTTTTTTTAATTATTTTTTTATGACTTTTTGAAATTGTTTCTAAATATGTTTATATAATTTTGTTTATATAATCGAAATGCGTGTATATTTTGTTTCGTGTGTTCATTGTCAAATTGAAAGTGAACTTCTTGTGTTCAAAGAGATGAGTATAAATGCGAATACGATGTACATGGAATAAACTTCTATTTTCTTTACAATCTGTGTCTTAGCTATGTGTTGTTTATCATGATTTCAGGTTTGACTTTCCGCCATTGGTTATGAAAGTAGACCCAAACTTAAATGTTGTTTTGACAGCATGCTTAGCAGTATATGTGGGTTGTTACCGTTCTGTCAAACCAACTCCACCCTCAGTAAGTGAATCTGTGTTAACGAGCTTCTAGAAAATTCATTGTCATTTCTATGAATTATCTTTCTTGACCTTTCGTTAAACTTACAAATTGATCTTTCAGGAGACGATGTCCAATGAACATGCAATGAGGTTCCCCTTGGTCGGGAGTGCAGTATTGCTGTCATTGTTCTTGCTCTTTAAGTTTCTCTCGAAAGATTTGGTTAATGCTGTCTTAACTTGCTACTTTTTCGTACTTGGAATTGTCGCACTTTCGTAAGTATTTTCTGTATCAGCATTTTATCATGCTGAGTTTACTTCAAATAACGTTTCTTTGTTCTGTTAGAGATACTCGTGGATGAAGATTGATCCTTTGATTTACTTTTTGTAGGGCAACATTGTTACCCGCGATTAAACGCTTCTTGCCAAAGCATTGGAATGATGATGTCATAAGCTGGCAATTCCCATATTTTCGATGTATGTAAATAGTTTAATTTATCTGATTCTTTTCAATTCAAGCATATTGCTCTTTGAGAAATTCATTTTCTTCATTGTCTTACTCTCATAAGTCGATTCCTCTGAGTGAAAGCATTCTCTATTTTTCTTACCTTCATTTTTAACCAAGAAGATTAATTTCATTTTTTTATAACCTTCTTTACTTCTTAACCTTAAACATTTTAATGGATTTGTTCACTGTAAATAGTATGTCAGCTGAATAGGATAGATTCTCGTTTCAGCTTTCTAACTGATATTTTGACAGACTCATATTGCTTGCGATATGCAGAAAGATATTTTTATTTACCCGTTTGTTACACAGCTTTGGGGGTCGAGTTTACTAGATCTCAGGTTGTTGCTGCAATTCCTGGAGCCTTTTTTTGTGCTTGGTATGCTTCAAAGAAGCACTGGTTGGCTAACAACATTTTGGGTCTTGCTTTCTGCATTCAGGTTTGATGTCATTACTAATTATAGCATTTACCACAGTTCATCTGTCTGTCGATTTAAAGTACATTCACAATAAGTATTCGGTGAATTCTTTCAATGACATTTTGACTTTTTTGAATTGCAGGGAATTGAAATGCTTTCACTCGGCTCATTTAAAACTGGTGCTATCCTCTTGGTAAGAAAGGAAGTTTCGCATAGAAGCACACTTTCCACCTTTTTCCTGGATATTTCTTTTTTCTGACTATTTCTGTTGTCTCGGTTTTACTCGGATGAGAATATATTCGAATGGATTCTTTGTGGGTCATTTATTGTTTTCTATATTCAGTACCTTTCATTTTCCTCATTTTTCAGGCTGGGCTTTTTGTATATGACATATTCTGGGTCTTTTTCACCCCTGTGATGGTTAGCGTGGCTAAATCTTTTGATGCTCCTATAAAGGTCATTGCCTCTAGTATTTTAGTATGTTGAGATTAAATAGCATAGTATTGATCAAATGTCCGTTGATTGACGTCTAATATAGTTTTATAATTATGCTTCACTTTCTGCAGCTTCTGTTTCCTACAAGTGATTCTGCACGGCCATTTTCAATGCTTGGTCTTGGAGATATAGTGATTCCTGGTACTAAGTTTTCTCTTTGTCAAAGTAATGGTCATGGATGGAATGATCAAATTACAGCAAATTTTGGGGACTGAACTGAACAAAGCTTAAGTTCAGTGACCATCTTGGAACAAATTGATGTTTAGTAATTGACTAAAATTCGGTTACTTTTTCTTAGTTTCATTTTCAACTGCACACTTTACAAAATGCCACACACATATGTAAGGTCATGTCTGTTGAGTAAAATTTCTCGGTTTACCTTGAATTTTCAGGCATCTTTGTGGCATTGGCACTACGGTTTGATGTTGCCCGGGGGAAAGAAAGTCAATACTTTAAGAGTGCTTTTCTAGGATACGCAGTTGGTTTGCTGCTCACTATTGTTGTCATGAATTGGTTTCAAGCTGCACAGGTGAGATCATCTTACAATTTATTTCTGTATACAAGATTAGATTGTGTATATTATCTCCAGTGATTTCATTACATCTCCTCTGTTTTTATATTGCTTGACATATACGCGCTTTTTTCTTTTTTTCCTTCCAGCCTGCATTGTTGTACATTGTACCAGCCGTTATCGGATTTCTGGCTGGGCATTGCATTTGGAATGGAGACATTAAACCCGTAAGTCTTTCGATTCTTGTTAAGGCCTATTACAAGAAGTTGATCTTTTTGTAATCGTTGATTTGTAATGGAACAATTTTATCGTTGTATGCGATCTTTTTGTAATGGTTGATTTGTAATGGAAAAGTTTATCGGTGTGTATATATGCAGTTGTTGGAGTTTGACGAATCGAAGACTTCTAGCTCTGAAGGAGGTGATGCTGTAAAATCGACAAAGAAAGAGGAGTGAGATCGAAGACTAGGGGACGAGATGAAGATGAGAAATTTCGATTTGTTTACAAGAAACAAACACCAAGGATTTAATGAATGGTGCGAACTGTTGTACTGGATTTTGTCAGACTTAGCATTAATATCAGTAGCCCCTTACAGGCAATCCTAAGACTCAATAATATGCTCATCCGCTAAGATTTATGCTGCAATTTTGCTTGCTTTGTCTGGGGTGTTCTTTAGGAAAATTTTCAAAATAGATGTTTATTACTTTCAACTTACTTGCTTTTGGATATAACTGCTCTAAAAACATTTGTTTCGGCCTCGGACAATTCTTTACCATAATTTTTTACTATTATTCTATTAATTGAACTTTTTACTATCTTTGGAACTTTCATTATTTTTAAAACTTTTCGTGTTTGATACTTTGATTGCATGATTTTGTATTTAAAGTATGGAATCTTGAAAATTATTTTTAAGTTGGATGTTTGATTGCAAAAATTTTCATGGAATTAATACATTTTTCATGTACAATCACTTTTAAAGTATATTTTAGCCTATTTTAGGGAAAATAATTTTTTTTTCCATCCTTTCTTATCAAACACACCCTTAGTTAATAAATCAAGTTTTTTAAAAAAAAAAAAAAAAGAAGGGGAAGAAGGGGAAGAAGAAGAAAGAATGAAAAAAATCTATGGTTGAAAAAGATGAAAATCGTAATTGGATGTTTATAACTAGTTGTAAGGAGGTGTTTTCTCCTATACTAAAAATAAATAAAAATAAGATTGTTGTTGTTTGTCCGTCTGTCGTCTCGTCTTTATCATTATCTTCTTCTTCTCAAATCTTATAATCGATTTCCACCATGAAGAAATTGTATACTAGTTAATTTATCGAGAGGATTTTAGAAGCTGGTTCATTAAGGGTGTGTTTGATTCGTCAAAATTTGCTTGGAAAATGTATTATCAAGGAAATTATTTTCCCAATTGTATATTTGATGTAAAGTTTTGCTAGGTAAAATGTTTTCTATATACAACTCCTTCAAGCACACTTCTTACTCATATACATGCAAAATAAAATCTAGTGTAAAGGTAAGAAAACAATTGTAAGAGATTAGTTTTCTATGGGAATATTTTCCATCTCCAATTCCTTATACAATCAAACACACATGGATAATGAACCGAGACAAGCATATCATTGCCATAAATCAAATTCGATTTGGCATGATCATCGAGGCAAATGTACAGTCAGCGAATTTGACTGCAGATCTTGTGACACGTACATCTCTCTCCCGGTCTTTCCCATTTGTATTGCCCCAATATTTTTAGTAAAAAACTTATTGTACCCTTATATATATTTTTATTTTTAATTTCTTATTCATAAATTATAGGTTACCACGTGCTGAGCACACCTGCACAACCAGTGCATTCATAGAAGAGTGTCAGTATCTGTCCCACTATATATACATAAGATCAAATAAAGTAGCTCATTAAGGCATTGTTCTTTTCCCAATACTTTTTTATTAACTTCCATTAGTTTTTTCTCTCTTATTATTTTCAACCATTCATACGATTACTTTATATCATTTAATATATCTTCCTCAATTTTCAATCACACATGACACATTTAATACGTCGTTCGAGTAAATCTACACTACCAATCTATATGATACAAAGAACAAGCCCTAATACTGTATTACTACCTTTGTCCCAAAAATATAGTTCACTATTCTTTTTTCGTCCGTCCCAAAATATAGGCCACATTCCTTTTAAAGAGATAGTTAAAATATTGCTTGTCTTTTATACCTTCATTTAATATACATTGATATCATCACAATAGAGTAGTTGAAATAAAATATTTAATAAATGAGAGAGTATATTAGGAAAATAATATTGAATTGTACTTTTCCAATATCATTAATTGTATTTTTCTTAATCTATGTGAAGATAAACAAAAATGGTTATAATTTTGGGGACCAGAGATAGTATTTGTTACAGAAATGAACCATTGTTAAATAGATCCAATGGCAGAGAAGACGTTCAAGTATGTGTTCGTTGGAGGAGGGAGACGTTCAACCATTCTTGAAGATATCTAGATAGAAACCACGAAGACAAAAGAATCATTGCCCCAAAGTGATCGAATTTATCCATTTTGCTATACCGTCTCCTATCATATCAAGAACTTAACTAACATGTCCTGTTGCCAATGCGTTGGCAATATAAGTTGCCAACACCTCCATTTTCGTGAGGAAAAAAAAGATAGAGGCCGGGTGAGACCTCTCACCATCAGGGGACAGTTATGTATTATTTATCTCACTTGACGTAGATTCCAAAAAAAAAATTAAAAAAAATATTTCAACAAAAAAAAATTTGGCCGGTGACGTGGCGCCCTGTGAGGGCGCCACATCACACATGTTGGCAACATAAGTTGCCAACATGTTGGCATTAGATCATTCACCCTTAACTAACTCAAGGTGGATTAATCAATAAACAACATTACCAGCCAATATCCACTGTCAAGATTTGTTTGCGCACACTTGAGAGTAGTTCTATAGCTCCTTCGGTACAACCCTTTCAAAAAAAATTCTTTACCATGATTTTTTACCATTTATTATTTTTAGCTTTTCTTTTCAACTCATTTTTTTTCCCCAGAAATTTGCACGCAAAACTTACGAAAATTGAAAATGTTTCCAGAAAGTGCATCTTTTTCAACTTCAATAGATAGCTACAAAAGTAATTTTTGCAGACAAGTTTTACAAACTAAACAAACTTTTTTCTCAATAAGATTCTAACAAAGGTTTGCTGTACAAATATCAGTAACTACATTGATCCTACAATAATTCCCTAATTTTATATGCAATATAATTTCAAAATTTACAAATTTTTCTGTACATTTGGACGCCTTAATGTTCGAATATTGTCTTGGGGACAGCCATCTTAACTTGTATCTGCACTTCTATCCTCTTCACTAGAACTAGATGCCTTCTTCACAGCAGACCTAAAACATACAACATCATATTCAGTGAAAGCAAAAAATATCACAAGGCGCAGTTGGAAATATATATATATATATATATATATATATATATTTTAAAGGTGAAAAAATATCTTTGTAAATATAATATCCATTAATCCCTCAAGCAAAAACATACAACCTAATGACATGACGGGGCCAAGGTTGGTTATCTAGCATTGATGATCTCTTGTCATGCTGCTGAAGAAATTCACTCTTTGCTCTTTTTGGAGCCTGTGTGTAAACCAAAATAGAAAAATGGACTAAAATATCAGCATCAGAGTGAAAATCTCATCAGACTAGGACATCTCCAATCCAATGTCCATGTCCAAAATATAAAATTTAAGAGAGAGAGAGAGATGATGATTATTTTAATTGGAGTAAAATGGTGAGAAGTGTAGAGGAAAAAGAGAGGGAAAAGTGAAAAAAGAGGAGAGATATGGAAACAAATTCAAAAATAATAATAAAATAATAGTGGAAGATATGTAGGTTGATGTTTGATTTTGGACATGGCTCAAGAAATGAGGTAGAAAAAGTGAGAAAAAAGTGGGATAAATGAGATAAAAATGATTAAAGAAGATGAAAAATAGAAAAATACGGGACCCATTCAATTTTTTTGTCTACATCTCTCACTTTTGGACATTCCAATGAGACTCAATGCATTGGAGATGCTTAACAGAGTCGAAGTATTGATCTGAGCATAAACTTACTCTTAGTTCACCTTTTGTGGTCATCATTACATGACCTGGCTCAGAGTTGTCATTCACTGCCCTCAATTCTCCAAAATCAGAGCCATTCTACACAAGCACAAAAGAGATGAGCACCAGCGTAAAAACCCACAACTCAGTACAGGAGAATGCAACTTAACAATAGACCTTAAACATCCGTCGAGAAAGCCCTTTGTCTATATAATAGTGATGTTCTTTGCCTTTCATTGTCATATTTGATGACTCGTGTTCAATATAATCCTCATATGGCTTCATTTGGTAGTTGTCCCTGCCCTTCCAACCAGGCCTATCTCTTGCAAAGCCTTCAATTAGTCTAAATTTTTCCCGGAAGTTGTTTTGAGGAATATCAGACCCCTGCCGGATTTTGGAACTGGTTCTATCCACATTAGACTTAAGAGAGACTGCACCAGAACTGTGATCATATCCCTGTTAGGGCATTGGGAACAAATGAGATACAGTCTGCTATACTTGAAAAATGAAACAAGATGATCCCATGTCTTTGAGTTACAAGGGCAGAGAGACTTGCTAGATTTTGCAAATCGTACTCTAGCTGTTGAGCTGTAAATTGTAATATTAGATTTGACGGCTAGCCATACCGCTTCCAAGGATAAACAGATATTCAAACTCCATACAAAGCTAATGGCATGTTTGTCAAACAAGAGACATATACCTTATTTGACGGTACTACTAGGAGACGGTACTACTAGGAAACAAAAACAAGCGAAACCCTGAAGAGCAGGAAGCCTAGAAATTTCTACTATGTACCCTCTGCAAGCCAGGTATGGTGTCACGGTGATCAGGTCAGTCAAATCCAAAAAGAGAGAACCAGTGCAAATTTAAAACTATAAAGAGAATTTTAGCGATACACTCGTAAACACTTCTAAACCCGAAGACTTAAGACATATTTAACAGTCAAGACGATACAATAGGTAAATATTTCCTTGACGCAAAAAAAAAATATAAATAAATAAATAAATAGATAAATAAATAAATAAAAATAAAAATAAAGAAAAAAATAAAAAGGAAAAAATAGAAGAGAGAAGTCCATGAATCAGTTCACCTTGCAAAAGTTAGGACGCCTCTGGATTTTTGAATCATCAGGAGATGCTTCTAGAACAGGTTCTCCATCGTAGTAAGGTTCTGACAAGTATTTCACATTAAAAAGAGGAGTCAAAAAAATTTGATGAATAAGATCAAAGAAGATGGGATTCACATCTGGACCTCATATGTACATTATGGAGGAAAATCACAAACCAGTAATATGCTCACAGAGTTTTTAGGATCACTAAATAGTCTGTAATCTACTAGGGAATTGACAAACTACTTCAGTTATAAACCAGAGAATGATGGCTGTTACAACCAAAGTGGCAATGTCTGACTTGGGCAGAGGAAACCACATTATGTTAGACAGTGACTGATTCAATGACCGGCAGACTTTGACCTTAACACATTAAATATGGACAATAAGGCAACAGCAAAGTTCATATCCTTCGAGATAAGCAACAAGGTGTTTTGGTACTAGAATGTAGGACATCATGCTATGGGAGGTCAGGCAGGAGAGACAGGTTTATGCCACTGAGAGCTTAAAGAGTACCAAAGCTTGGACTGGCTACAGTGAGGAGTCGCATAACATCACCGAATCAAGTTTGTTTCTAGTCAGGCCCAAAAAGAATACAGTCAACCCTGAAATCCAGAAATGCTACTGAAGTTCAAGCAACAGTGTGCTTCATTGGGAAATTCAGTAGATATGACCACCTTCTTAGTTCTTATACCTCCCCCCAAACCCCACACCACCACCACACCCCCAAAGAGGGTCCAACATGTCCCATCTATCGAAACTTATGGACTATGGTCATCCAATTGGATTAGCTACATTAGGAAAATTTTATCGTTATGAGTTAAAGTAACTTCATACGCAGTTTAACATGCATTGCAAAGTACTTGTTGGTGGCACGTGCATCTGATTTTATTAGAAAACCTAATGCTACTAGCAATTTCAACATTCAAATATTACAATTTTGGCAAACTGCAGAGAAAATTCCATTTCTTCTACACTATGGTAAAGGACAGTAATAACAATATTGAGTCCTCTGAGCTCTAAATGCAATTTTGAATACGAGCTTCACTTTCTGCAGCATACATCTAACTAAAATAGTATCCACGTGAAGGAAGGGAAATTTTTTTTTTCATAAAGAAAGTTATGGTGTATTGCTGGGGTTTAACATAAACAAAAGGGTATGGATATGTACACCTCTTCTAACTCACCGTTAACTGGATCCCGAGCAGAGGACTCAAATGCGCCAAATGGAAGTGGATCGAATTCAATACCGAGTGGTGGACCATCTTCCCGATAGTGCATCCCTAGCTGTTGCTTCACGGCAGTTATAGCAGTGTTTTCAACCCGATTCTTCACTTTTAAGTAGCCAGATGGGCCACGTCGAGCTTTTACAGGCTTTGGATCCATGGGAGTTGGGTACCTTGACGTAGCCTTGTCAGAAGGATCCCCATTATGTTGGGAAGAAATATTCCTCAACAGAGAGCTACTTTCTGAAGATTCATCATCCCTACGATCATAATTTCCCGCGTAGTGACTTCCATGCTCATAAGTAAGCTCTGCAGCCGAAAGTTCCTGGCCAGGTAACCTCCCACTTTCAACTTCCCTCGTCTCAGAATTCCTATCATCCCCCTGTTTTGTGCTACCACAGGAATCTTGCCTATGTCCACTTCCACGATCCTGTATAACTCTGTTTGAACGATCCTGCTTTCCAAATAAATTGATTTTTTCATTTGACAATTTCTTGTCTTTCAACCTCCTATGACAAAACCACCCCGAAATTTGCTTTTCTGTCAGTCCTGTTGACTCAGCAAGTTGTAATTTTATCGATTCTGTAGGATATTTGTGCTCTGGAAAAATGTAACAAGTTCTTAACAATCATATCTGAGGTTGATATAATCAGAAAGCGTTAATAATAAGAAGAGTAATATTACCGTTATAAAGTCTCTCCAGAGCTTCGACCTGAGCAGGTGTCTTCACTTTCCTTTTCTTATTATTCTCGGGAAGAGCTTTATCATCCTCTGAATGCACGCCGTACAATTCTAGGTCATTAACAATGGAGAACAACGCAAGTCAGTCCCATGATTATCTGCTTAAGAGGGGAATAGAAATAGACTAACTGATCTTTTAGCAAGGTTATACTGGCTAAACCTCGAAGTACATACAACGGCCCGAATTTTAGTAAAAGAGCAATCATCACACACTTAGCCAGGCCTCATGCCTCAGAGATTCTACCTAGTTCTAATCTACCTGCTATGGTACCATCAATTCAAATATACTAAACTCATTGTGAAATACATATATCTGTATGTGTTCATACAATCAAGCATTTTAAATTCATATAAAATCAAGTTGAAGCCCAAGCGAAACGCATGTTTGACAAAGATCATTGAAATCCAAAGCTTGAACATGATTAAACCAGACTGCTCAACAAAGGTTGGTAAATAAAAAAAAAAAAAAAAAAAAACTCAACAACAAAAAACCCTAATCCCAGAATTATCAATAGCATCAAATTCCGAAAATAAACAAATCATCACAAGTCAACCATGATCGGAAACGAAAACATGAGATTCCAAGAAAATCCGTACCATCTTCCATGACGCTTCTGCGTAATTTTTCCAGGTGCTTTTTTTACACGTCAATTATTCAATCAATCACCGTTACATTCCAATCCAAAACTGGAACTCAAAAAGTTTTAGATCGAGAACGATCCAGATCGAGAGAGAATGAAATAATCTCCATGAATTGCATCAGATCTTAAATTGATGTGAACCAAAACATGAGGCCTCTATGACAGATAGAACAAAGATTTAGGGTTTGCTTGATGGGTAAATTTAACAAATGGTGACTGCAGTTTCAACACGTAACTAATTAGTCATTCAACTTTGAAATAAAACTAAGCAAGTGTTCGTTTCCACTTTTTTTATCTAAAAATTACCTATTACTAAAAATTAAAATCAAACATCAATATCAACCACACATTTCACATCATCACTCATTATTATTCACATATCTCGTGGTCCCCACTATTTAATATTATTTATTAATTATCCGTTAATTTAGTATTTATTCTATTAACGTATTATCAATTTGATTGACGATATTATATATGTGATTAATTAGATCAATTAGTATAAAAAACTCATTCAAATTGGACGAAAGGCTATATAAACAATGAGAAATGCGATAAAAATATTTTTTGAGATAGTGATATTTCTAATAGTTTATTTAGTTTTCCTCTAATATAAGTTTGAGTGGATGAATTTATTTTGCCAATAATTAGTCTAACTGTCTCTACGAAGATTTTTTTAGTCATATATACATAATTCTTAAATATATTTAAATCTTGAGTTAAAGAGTAATTATTAGTTGACATTAAGTAAAGTTTAGTGAGTATTTAGTTATATTTTAAAATTTAGTTAGTAATTAGTGACATCTTGAAAGTTTGATAACCATTTATTAAATTTACCCTTTGTTTGATAGAAAATGTTGTTGATTTATATTGATTTATTGAACAACGTTTTAGATGTATGGTTGAAATTTGAAAAAAATATATTAAAAAATATAAAATAATTGAATGAGTTGTTGAAAATTATGGGAGAGAAAAAGTTAATGAAAATTAGTGAGAAAAAAAGTGTAGAGAACAAGCCCTTATTGTTACTTTTTTTTTGAAAAAGATTTAGCGCGTGTTAGGGTATGTGTTTTTATGCGTTTTTATGTGTTTTGATGTGATATAGGAGAGAGAAAAAATGGAATTGAATGGTGGAGATTTGTGTACTACAGGTAGGTCCCACGAGATTTGTGTGTAAAAATATATAAAAATGAATAGAAGAACGGGGTCTTATTGTTATTTGGTCGAGAGAACATTGAATTCTTCTAGCATAGGATTATCCTTGATGTCAATTTGCAATTTTTGGCTTGGAATTTCATTCTTTTCTGTTTTGTTGTGATTTGTTTCGATTTGATTTTTGATTCATCTATTTTGTTTGCTTGACAATCAAATATTGTTGATATTAGAGTGTTAAGCAACCATTTTAAAAAATTTTTACCACTTTTTATCTTTTTTTATCCATTTTTTCTCTACCCTAAATCAATCATATCCATATATCACACCACATTCATAAATCTCCATCATTTAACTCCATTCATTCTCTCCTCTCTTTCACATTAAAAACCATTAAAAATCAATCCCTCCCACCCTAAATTAACCTTCCATTTTTTTCCCTCCCTTCATCAATGCTAATTGATATTGATACATAAAATAAAGATGGATTTCGCTGTACTTTGGTCTTCCTTAAAATCAATTGATTTGTATACACCAAGTGAAAGTGAAAGTTAAGTTCACAGTTGAAAGTAACTTTATAAATACTGCCTTTTTTTTTTTTAATGTTTATAAAGATTTTAAGGATGTGCTAGAACGATTTTCTTCCTTATTAAATCAAACTAGTTTTCACCCCCGTGCGTTGCACGGGAGTAAAGCTGTATAGATTTGTATGAAATCTAAAAAAATTATTTAAATTGATTTTTGTGGTAAAAAATAATGCAAAATAAATTTTTTAACAAATGACAGTTGTATTTAATCGATAACACCATCACATAATATAAAATGTAAATAATGTTAATAATAACGAAATATTATAGAAAAGAAAATTTAAGTTTTTCATTTTATACTGTACTCATAATTCAATAAATTTATCTATTGTCATTTATTATTATCCTACATTAAATTATAAAAAGATTTTATAATAAAAATCCATAAAATATAAAATATATAATCAATTAAATACTATTGAAATAATAATTACTTAGCTCGAAATGTATACAATTCAATGATATTAGCTACTGCTTCACTTATCACCGCCTATTAGTCGCTGGGTTTTTAGAATTGATAATATACAATGTATTAAACTTACTTTTTGTGCGAATAGAAAAATAATAATTAAAAATTATGTATATAAAAATTTCAATTCAATATCATTCAAACTTTGAACTCAACAAAGGAATAATATAACCACAATAAACTAATTTCAAACCGATTCATAATAATTATTCATCTAAGTAGCATGACACTATGTAAGAGTGTTAGGTAATTCTTCACTTTTGAAACAAATTGTAATTACACAAATGAGAATAATAAAAAAACCAACGTGAGAAACAAATAAAAGTAACATAACATAATCTGACTATATATTACACAATAAAATAAATTTATGTTAATAACTAATGATATACTCTTCATCTGTAGGACTCATTTGTAGCCTTCCATAATCGAGTAATGTAATCCATTTATCATATCGCTGTAAGTAAAAATATCATGTTATAGACTTAAGGGTTTGCACAAAGTGACTACTTTTTCATTCATACTATATAAGAAATCACTTAAGACAATGAGTATCCCTCATTCGTGAGCTTTCTGTCACTTGTCTTACATACTATACATACAATGGGAATTTTCTCTCAACGCCTTTCATAACGCTTTATATTTTTTATCATACCAATATATCGCTACGAAGTTGACACATATAGGTGAGATCTCCTAAATATGTATATGATTCACCTAGAAAAAAGTCGATATATTTTCTAATCCTACCAAAAAGAAACATAGAAATCAAAATTATTATGTAATAGTTTCATTTAATAAGTAAGTCCTCTTTACATATATGTTAAATCATTGTGATTCTTTGTAATTTTTAATTTATAGGTAGAATACAATGTATGCTAATTGCTAAGAAATTTCTCTACTACTTTTAGAAACTAATTAGAAAATATTGATGTCCATTTTGAGCTGTAGAAAATTAGCAAATGAAGAAAATCTTGCTGCGCTAGGAAATTTTTCTACTCCGCACTAAAAATGTAAAGATATAATTAAAAATATTTAAAGTATAAATTAAAGATATAATAAAAAAATTTAAAGTAAAGAAATTTAAATAATCTTGTTATGTTAGGAAATTTTTCTACTCCTAAATAAAAATTAAAGATATAATAAAAAATATTTCCTTTATTTATTAAGTACAAATTCAAGATATAATTGAGAATACTTAAATTAAAACTTAAAGGTATAATTTTCTCAGCATTTAAAATATTAGTGGAAAAATATTAAATTTTTTCATTTTAGATTATACAAATATTCTAAAAGTATAAACATAAGTTGACAATAAGAGATAAATTGTTAACAAATAAAAAATTAATTTAAACATTTATTAGTGAAAAATTTTTGAAACTTATACTTAAGATTAAACAAATATTCTTAATTTATTTTGAACGGGATTTAAATAGTACTTTAAAAAAATAAAAATAAAAAAAAATGCACACATTGGGGGTTTAAATAAATACATTTTTTTAAAAATAAATTATTATTAGTTAGCAATTTTATTCACCATGCTAAAAGGAGGATGAATATTCTGCCATTTTCATTTTGGAGGATCGATATAAGTGGGTAAAAATTTAAAATTAATTTTTTTGTTTCATATTATTCTATTCATCGAGAGCTTAAAAAAATAGTTTTGATATATAATTTTTGTTATTTCAAAAGTTACTTATTTTACAGTTAAATAAGTAATTTATAGCTAAAAATAAGTAACTTTTAAAATAGTAAAATTTATACATCAAAACTATACTATATTAAACTTCGATAAATAGAATAATATCGTAACAAAAAATTCAAAATTTTCAACTATTTACCCCTTAAATTGATCCTCCAAAATGAGGTTAATGTTCACCCTATTAAAAGATGGTGAACATCAACTTTTTTGGGTTGATTTGAGGTTAAAAATTAAAATTTTAGAATTTTTTGTTCCATATTATTTTATTGTTTGTCGAGCTTTAATATGAGATAATATTGATATATAATTTTTATTATTTTAAAAGTTACTTATTTTACTGCAAATAGTAACATGATTAAAAATAAGTAATTTTTAAATCAATAAAAATTATATATCAAAATCAGACTCATCTTGAAGCTCTCGATCTATAGAATAACATGGAACAAAAAACTTAAAAAATTTCAATTTTTCATCCCTCAAATCGACCCACAAGAAAGAAGGTGATGTTCACCCTTTTTTAGGGTGAACAAAATTCTTATCCATGATTTATGACACTTTATTTCCTATAAAAATAATTGGTCCAACAAATTTCTAATTAAAATCTTGTCCTAATAATTGTTTTGCAATTCGACAACTGTAAATCAAACCTTATTTTATATATTATATAGATTAAATTAATTAGAAGTAAAAATTTTTGTCTATACTTCTGTACATGTCTGTCCATCTTATTAGAACTAGCCTCAACTCATTTGATGAAAAATCTTCCTAATTTAAATTTATTATAGAAAATATCATTTTTATTTGTAATTTTTCATTGTGTTTTCAAATTATGCATTTTTTTTTTGGAAAATGGGAGAATTATATTGAATCAATTGCTAAAATATCGATAGCAAAAGGAGGGGAACACACTCCCACCATCCAAAACCAGATATAGAATTTGCTAATCAGGCTAGTGAGCAACACAATTCACTGATCTTCTAACAAAAGAAAAGCTACAATTTTCAATGTTTGTAGCTAAAAACTTACAACTTGGACATTATATCCTACATACAAACAATTTGTAGATGGAGAATGGAGTGCGTTGACCAATAAAAGAGAATCCCATTCGACGATAACATCGCTAAGGTTGAGATGTTTAATCCAAAAAAGAGCCTCATGACACCCAAGAGTGCATGGATTATGAGTAATTAGATGTTATAGAGTCATTATTTATCCTAGCAATATACTCCAATTTACAACTAAATTGACAGAAAGTACGAAAAAGGGAGTTCTATTATTTTGAAATTCTCTTTTACTTCAATTTTATAATTAGGGTGTGTTTGATTGGCAAAATTTTTCTAAAAAAATGTTAAATCAAGGAAAATATTTTTCTATTTTGTTGTTTGATAAAAAAAAATTCAAGGAAAATATTTTCCATGTACAACTATTTTATGCACAAATGAGCCATTTTTATGGAAAATCTAATTTAAGTGGAAGGTAGGAAATGTTTTCTAGGTGATTCAAATAAACGAAAATATTTTCCATGAATTTAATCAAGCACACCTTTTAGAAATTTGTCTCCATTTCCTTGCACAAACTCGACAGCGACTGGGTTTTTATCATGTTCACGGAGTGTTAATTCGCTTAATTGTTTTTTTAATGAGAGTTCAATAGAAGGCCATCTATTCTTCATTTCTTCTTATGTGAGGTGTTCAATATTAAGTAAGAGATTCTAGGAAAGCAATTTCTATTTTAATTTCTTTATGACTAAAGATATTCAATAATTGCATTCAAACCTTTGGCAAGGGTTGAGAGGTGGGTTTTAAGATGTGCAAATTGCTACGTAGTGGTTATCAAGATGCTAAAATATTTCACGTGGGTTTTTCAACCACTTATAAATTAATTTGATAATTATTTTTTAATACATCTTCTCTAATTTTTAGCTACAAATCCAATACCAAATTAAAATTGTCTAAATTTATTTAATGTGAATAGAGCAAGCCCTTACGTGACGTTTTATTTGTCTCATTTTTTATATGTATGGTTGTTTATAAATATTTGCCAAATTTAATTCAAACTGGAGTGAAGAAATATATATATATATATAATAATATAGGAAATCAAGAGAAAAATAGGATTGACTCACAATAGACAGTGTTCGTTGTCGGCGTAAAATTCTTCAAATTGACTCACTTAACAATAATTTGTTCTCTCATCTCATATCTACTAACAACACTACACAAGCTCCCCAAACTAACAAAGACTGGAAACTTGAATTTTGTGTGTTACCCATCAATTATGATCATATGAGGTTTCTTATGGTTCTTACAAGTGTCGTTGTTCTTCAAACCACTTTCACTCCCTTAATCATGTTCTTGCTTTATGGATCTGATAAGATGATCATGATATTCAATAAAAATGTCTAGCTATAAACAAAAACTATTATAAAAGCTTGCCAAACAAGGCCATTAATTCTCTTCTTCATAATTCCATTTCTTTTTAATGGAAACTTAAAAGAAGGATGATATCTCGTTAGGTAGTTTAGCTTGCTTTTAAGAAAAAATCTTTAAAGTTCGGGGACTCACATGGCGCATGCAATAAAAATTCTATATAGTTCAATGTATCTATTGGAAAGGGAAATTTCTTTAGGACCACAAAGGACTAAATTTGTTATTAGGGGGGCCTTGAGAACAGCAATTCACTGTTTATGTAGAAATAGTTGCTGGTTTTTGCCTAAAAAGAATATGAAGATCCATTAATAAATTGTGAAGAGTAGGACCACATGATAAACACATTTGGTTGTGATTTTGACTTTTGCCTCTTTATTTTTTCTTTTCAAGAAAGTGCATGGCTGACTGTGTTAGTTTATCAATGGACATTTTGATCCTTCTAATTTGTTTGCATTCTTTGAGGAAAAACTAAATTTAAAAAATTTGATTGGTTTAGATTCTTACCATACATTTTACGATTTATAATATAGAGGTCATAACTACTCGACTTACATTCAAGATTTATAAGCTTTTAAAGATATTTGTGAAATAATTCATTATTAATGACATATTTTAATTATATTCTGATGAATCAAATATATGCTCTTGTTTGGTGAAGAGAGATTTCTATGCTTATAGCTCAATTTATAGATCATCATATACATAAAAGTTTGTAAATTGAGCATAATTTAAGTTAGCGCATACATAGATTTTTCAAGTAAATTAATAATGTGTGTGTTTATTTTGGAGTTTAAGTTTTTGTCAAACAATACAATCGCAATAATGTAAAATGGAGAAAAAGTAAAGAAGAATTGCAGTCAAAGGACTTTGAGTAGACAACCAATTACATAGATCGAACGTGAAAAATAGCCCCCATATGGCATGATTGTATTAAATATTAAAATTGAAAGGAATATAATAGCTTTTGATCATAAACTTCTCAATTGCTTGATCTGGTAAATATGATTTTTATCCCTGGTTAAAAAACGTTCACCTTTACCGACAAAGTTTGAGTATGTTTTATAGAGATCAAATTTGAGAGTAAGATTAAAGTGATTGAGATATGGGGCGAAAAATAAAGGAAAGTTGTACAAAAAAATTAAAATAATTATTAAATCAATCAAAAGAGTGAAAATTGAAAAATGTGTTTGAGATTTAATTAAATTTAATATGTGGAGAACATACCCTTATGTTGTAAGGCTTTACGCTATCGTCTCCTCTCAGCAAATGAGTTGTGTTTTGTAATTTAAACAAAAAATCATTTAAATCCTTTGAAAATGAGTGGTGAATATTTGTGTAATACACACGATGCAAGATATGTACATGTGATTAATTTGACTACACTTTATTTTGAAATAGAATTATATTAATTTACTGACAAAGACTTTATTTAGCAAATGTTTGTTTCCATTTTTTTACCTAAAAATTACCAACTACTAAAAGTCAAAATCAAACATCAATATCAACCACACATTTTACATCATCACTCATTATTATCCACACATCTCGTGGTCTCCACCACTATACTCCACTTTTAGTAAAATTTTAGGTAAAAATAAGTACACACGAACACACGCTTAACCTATTAGAGCATTTAAGGGCATTTCCAATGCAATGGACGTGGATAGAGATGATGTGGAGGAGAGAGATAGAGAAATAGTGATTATTTTAATTGAAATCAAATAGAAATAGGTGAAGGAAAAAAGTGTGGGAAAAATGAAAAAAGAAGAAAGAGATAAATTAAAAAATAATAATAAAATAATAGTGAATGATATGTAGATGAATATGTATTTTTGGAAGCAATAAGAGAAGCGAGGAAAAAAATAGGGTAAAAAAAGGAAAAATTGGTAAAGAAAATAGAAAATGAGAAAAAATGGAGAAAATATGAGACCCACCTCAAATTGTGCATCATTTTATCTTCTCAAGTGCACAATATCTGAGAAGGAGCGTATGGGAGATGCTCAAGTTCATAAAAACCTCAAAGTTGCTTTAACTTTAGACACTATTTACTATTTAGAAATAGAACTTCACCCTTGAGGAAAAAATAATTTCTTTATCACTAGATATAAGATATATATATATATATATATATATATATTTGGTTGATATATATGATATGATTGGTTCCATCAAACGCAAAATTTTTAAAACAATGAATTAAGATGACATAAACTTAAAAAAATAGCAAAACTAAAATGCTATTGTAACAATGCATATTTAGTCACCGATCAGGGAGGTTTTTTATACTACTAGTCCAAAATCTCAGTTAGTGTCCCTAACCAAATATTACTCTCAACTTTCTCATGCAAATTCTTTCAAAATTCCTTCAAAATCCAGGCGAGCTATCTTCGTTCTTTGTTTTCCTATACTTTCCTTTCGACAGAAAAACGGTATACTAGTTATTTGATATTTGAGGCTCTAAACAACTATGTTCCACACATCATACAAAAGAAGAAGAGAGAGAAAAATAAGAAAAAAACGTTTTCTTCATATAAATTTCATCTTTGCTTTCCGTCGTCGACACCGCCACTATAGCATTACACTTTTTGCTGCAAATGCGGATTAATTAGTCAGATCAAAAATATTGCATTCTTGTCATTCACTGTTCCTGATCTCCCTTACGGCCGACAATCGTCTTCACAATTACGCAAGTACCCTTCACCATTTCATATCTTTACTCAACTAGTTCATTGTAGTTCCTTAATCTTCATAAAGTTGCGTATGGTCCGATTCCCAAAGGTTTTTCTGCTAGCTGGAGCTACAGTTTGATTGAGAAGAAGATGAAAGCGACATGTGTTGGATTGATCGTTGATGAATGGTGAGGAATTAGAATTAGGGCTTGTTCGGGAAAAGTCAGAGTGGAATTCAGCTTTTTATGCCATGAGACTACGATAGGATGAGCAATTCTGATGTCAGCCGAGCTGGTGGGTCCGTCGAGAGAGACATTGAGCAGGTGAGTTGTTTTAATTAAATAATTTGTTGCAGTTTTGGAGCTCGTGCTTACTTCAAGCTCAGGTGTGTGACTTTGGGAGCTAGTGTAGTCAAGCTCTAACGAGTTACCAATGTTTCACTATTCTTGTAGTTTTCTGTTCTGTTCTTTTCCTTTTTATTTATCTAATTATAATTATAGTAATAAAAGTCATTTGTGATTTTAGTAGATTCTTTTATTGTATTTGTATTGCGCTGCCTGGTTTGATCCCCTTTTTGCTGTAAGAAAATGGTCCTTCTTAGTCTTGTTTGTTGTGGATAGTGCGAATGTCCATGTGAGAAAATGTGTTTTGGTTCATTTTATTTAGTCGGTCAATTCAACCGAGATTTCCATCGCCCAAGGCATGAATTTTTCCAGAATTTATTCTAGAAATATGAGTATGTGCAATGTTTACCCACGAAACGAAAATAAAGATGTATTCATTGCTACTTAGAGATGTTTTGAATTTGTGAACTTTGATACTTTGAGAAATTTTGTTATGAAATTTAAAAATTCCCATTGAAAGATTCCATGTAACTTCAAAAGTTTTCATGAATATAGGCTTTAAGTTTATCGAATAATTCCAGTGCTGATGCCTTAATTTTTGTGCTTCAGGGCTTTGAAGATATATAGCTTACCATGTAGTTGAGTTGTGTCGGGCTCTCAATTTCCATGTTGCGTGCTCTGAGTATATAATTTTGGCTACTAGGCTAAGTGCCAGTTTGGAAAATAAATGCCATAATGCCAATATAGAAGAATGGAAAGAAGGATCCGTGCCTGAGGGGGGAGCTGGAGCAATAATGTGCCCCCCCACCCCTTGAAAAAAAAAAAAAAAAAAAAAAAACCCAAAGCCCACAAATCAGTCTAAAATCTAAGGGAAAGGCTGATTCTACACCCATCAGTATGTCGCCCCTCTTTTATCCGTGTCAGCAAAGTACCTTATTCTACGTGATGAATGGAAAAGTGGGCAGCAAAACATTAAATAAGTCATAGTTATTAATGTGTGATCGAAATTACTATTTCACGTACTCAATTTATATACCATTTGTAAATTCTTCCCAAATGGAGGCTAAATCTTCAGATTGGACTTTGCCACCACTACTAAAGAACAGTCTGAACATTCAGAACCACTTCACTTGAGACTAAACAGTCCAACTTGGGTATGCCGTTAATGGGTGTTGACGTGCTCGAAGTTCACTGACATGTCCGTGTTTATTGAGACTCAGTAATACAGCTACCACATCTTAGTTCTGCTACTATTTTGATTGAAAAATTAGGCCAAGCAATGTGGTCAGTAGAAGTCCCTGTATGTTCTTGCATTAACTTTGTGCATTATATTGTCAAGCCTTTTCTTTTCTCCCCTCGTTCTTTGTTGGGGTAACATGCACATTCTAGTTTCCTTTCTCGGCAACACCATGGTTACATTTAATTTAGGCTATTGGCTGATGCTTACAACAGGCTATCACTGCTCTTAAGAAAGGTGCATACCTACTCAAATACGGAAGACGAGGAAAACCTAAGTTTTGTCCCTTTCGATTGGCAAATGTAAGTCCCTGAGAATTTTAATGGCAATCATGTCATTGGAACTTTTGTTATTTTTTTACCTTGTGTTCAATAAATATTGGCTCAAGCTATCTGGTATTCTGTGTTGATGTAGATCGAATTTGTCTAGAGGTGTTTGTTTCCCTCAACCCTTTTGTTTGTGATTGAGTTATGCATGAGATATATTATTCCAGAACACAAAGTTTACCATGATGGGGTGATAAACATTGTCCCTTTTTAATTGGGGAGATACTACAGAATTTCATGAAATAGTTATAAGGGTTGAAACTACTGCTGTATAAAAGTTGTTACAAATAAATTTCGGGGAAGATGTTGAAACATTTCAATGAATAATATTTCTTGATTTGTCCCCTATAGCCCTCCGGACTAAGGAGTGACAATAGGATCTTGGAGTGTCATAATGAGTTGAACGTGAGATGCAGAGTCCAGTCTGGTCCAGATCGCTATTTAGAAAATGCTCTAGCTTTCTATTCTTATATGAGTCTTGAAAGGAGAGCAAAGCAGTACTCTTAAGTCTTGACAGATCTACTATAGGTGCTCGCTGCATGTGCTTTTGACTGAATGAGTGAAAGTAAGGAGAGGGTGAACTAATCAGTCTTGGGGAATGGGAGATGTAGTCTTGACTTTGAGAGGTTCATTGTAGATATATACTACATGATTGACCTCCCATGCCACGTGGGGAACCGAGTAACCAAAGTAATGATCAGTCAAGGTTTGAAATCTGGATGATCTTTGTCCTTCAAGACCTGTTGGTTCGAGTCCAGCTCATGCGCAATAGAACTAGATATGAGTGGAAGACCTTGGCTTGGTGGGAAGTACTGTCTAATAAGTTCATGCCCTGCAGTGCGTGTTTCAGGACTCCTTGTTTGCAGGTAAATCTCCTCTAAGTCTCAGGGCCGATCCCAGAGTTGAAGCGGCTTGTGCTGTGCCGTCATTGTGGATTCCCAACCTATTTTGGCTGATGCTTTCTGAGAGTGACCTGCTGCGCCTATAGAGATTTTCCTGGAAGTCATGACTGTTGAATAGGGCCATCCTGATTACCTGATGACTAAATTTGTGGTGTTTGACATCAAGATTCCTTGCTTTGCTCCTTATGTGTAGGTTCTTCTGTGAACTCTTTTATCGAGTAACTTGGTGGGCAGAAAACCGTTTTAAATCCATGTTGAGCCAAATGTACTACGAGTTATTACGATTGTAGGTAGAGAGCAAAGACTGATAGTTTGGAATAAGGCCTGATTGAGTTCAATTACGCCATTGGAACACCACATATATGAAAGTTTTCTTTGTTTTTGCATTAAGGAATTTACTGTTGCGGCTGAAAGATTCCATGTTAATATAAAATTTATGCATAATTATGAAAGACTGACAACTAACCTGGGAAGAATAGAACTCCTTTCAGTAGAATGATCGGCCATTGGTGACTTTCAAATTTTTTGTTCCACTTTAGAGCTTGAAATCGCACTGAACCGATCTTTTATTCTCTGTGCTTTGTTTCAGGATGAGTCTGTTCTGATATGGTTCTCTGGCAAAGAGGAGCAACATCTTAAATTAAGCAATGTGACCAGAATTATATCTGGTCAGCGCACTGTAAGTGTACTTTTCTTAAGATGACAACTCCTTCGCAAACATCTATCCCAGTGTGGGAGATCTTTACAGATGGTGTTCGTCAGTCATCAATGTACAAAATGTCAGGATAATTTATTTGTTTTAAAGGTCAATGTCGATGTTTGATGAGAATTCTGAAATATATTTTGTTGTACTGATTCAGAAGAATGACATGGTATTTATAGGAAAAATAACCAACCACGGATCAACTGGTGTGGAGTATTTCCATCCCATCTCCATCTCTCTTTGCCCCTCCCCTTAAATTTACTGAACTCCGACGTACAATAATTAATCATGTAAATCTGTTCTTCTGGCGTACGTTTTTATTTCAGTATTGTTGCAATTTATGGAGCATAAGATATCCCGTATATACCAAACTGAAAACCAAGAGCACAGTACTTCTTTCATGTGGAAACCAATTAGCAAAAAGAACACCATTATGTTCCTCAGATGTAGATACCAGGGCTATATTGATGGCAGGTGGTGTTACCTTGTACCATAACTCATAAGAGTGTGCCCTTTAGCTTCATATATTCTGCAATTTCTTCCCATCTGTATTGTCCAGATGATGGCCGATAATCGTGCTTTCACTGTCATAAATCTTTTCTTATCCTAAACCAACTGGCTTTCTCAAGGGCTTTTTTTTGGCTGCTTTCTCTTTCCATGGTTGCTTGCTTCGTTCAGATGCCCCGAAATATGTACTTCGAAATATGTACTTTTTGTCAATTCCACAGTGATTTTTTCCTTATTTCCGAGATCGTGCTTGTGATTTAAAGCTATCCAAAGACCATCTTCTCAAGGTTCAACGACACTAAGCAGAAAACTGCTCTGGTTTGAATAATGTGTAATATAGTGTCAATCTATAAATTTGGTGGAAAAATTATAACATGCATTAATAGGGGTTGTACAATTGTTGAAGGAGATTACAAATTCGAGATCTCTTCTATTGGGAAGGACCTGCTCAGGAACTATTATTGATATAAGAAAGCTTCATAGTTCTCTTTTATATTTCCACTAAATATCTTTGTCTTCTATGTTCTGAAAATCTGCTGTTTCAATATTATTATTTTTCCAGCCAATTTTCCAAAGGTATCCGCGGCCTGAGAAGGAGTACCAGTCCTTTTCTCTTATATACAATGACAGATCTCTTGACTTGGTAAGAGTGCAATTTATTATGTCCTCAAATTCTTAAAAACACAATTCTTTGAGTTGCCTTTTATATTTCCCGTCTTTTAATTGTATAAACTAGTTTGTACCCTTTTTGTTTCTCACAACATTCTTATCCATAAGTTGAATGTTTTTATTTGGGTAGATATGCAAGGATAAGGAAGAAACAGAGGTATGGTTTAGCGGTCTTAAGGCATTAATATCAAGAGGTCATCAGCGTAAATGGAGAAGGGAATCAAGGAGTGATGGAATTTCATCTGGAGCTAATAGTCCTCGGACATACACAAGGAGTTCTCCATGGGGTTCGCCATTTGGAAGTGGTGATATCTTGGAGAAGGTCAATTTCTTTAGTTTTATCTTTACATACATGCACATATAGAAAGCACATTTATCTTCTGTAAAATGTTGAAATATATATTACTTGATCAGGATGGTGCTGATGAACTCGACCTACAGAGTCCATACGAAAGCCCTCCCGAAAATGGTCTGCATAAACCATTTTCAGATGGGCTATTGTATTCTCTGCCCCCCAAGGGTTCCTTCCCATCACATTCTGCTAGTGTTTCTGTTCACTCCATGTCATCTGGAGGCTCAGATAACATACATGGTCACACAAAAGGAACCGGAGTTGATGCTTTCAGAGTAAGCCTTTCAAGTGCTGTAAGCTCGTCAAGTCAAGGCTCTGGTCATGATGACGGTGATGCTTTAGGGGATATCTTCATGTGGGGAGAAGGCACAGGAGATGGTGTAATGGGTTGTGGACCCCATACAGTTGCTAATCCCATTGGTATGAAAATGGATTCCTTTTTGCCTAAGGCATTGGAATCTGCAGTTGTACTAGATATTCAGAATGTAGCTTGTGGCGGACGACATGCTGCCTTAGTGACCAAGCAAGGAGAGATTTTTTCATGGGGTGAGGAATCAGGAGGTAGGCTTGGACATGGTGTGGATTCTGATGTATTGCAACCAAAGCTCATTGATGCCCTCAGCAGTACAAATATTGAGCTTGTTTCATGTGGTGAATATCATACTTGTGCCGTCACACTTTCTGGTGATCTGTACACATGGGGTAATGGTCACTGTGGCCTTCTAGGGCATGGAAATGAAGTGAGTCACTGTGTGCCAAAACGAGTAAATGGGCCACTGCAGGGAATACATGTTTCTTCCATTTCATGTGGGCCGTGGCATACTGCTGTTGTGACCTCTTCAGGGCAATTGTTCACTTTTGGTGATGGAACATTTGGGGTTCTCGGTCACGGAGATCGAGAAAGTGTTTCAATGCCTAGAGAAGTGGAATCTCTGAAGGGTCTCCGGACTGTACGAGCAGCATGCGGCGTTTGGCATACTGCTGCGGTTGTCGAAGTTATGGTAGGAAATTCAAGTTCCAACAATTGTTCTTCTGGCAAACTTTTTGCATGGGGTGATGGCGACAAAGGCCGACTTGGACATGGTAATAAGGAATCAAAACTTGTTCCAACATGTGTTGCTGGTCTTGTTGAGTTAAACTTTTGTAAGGTTGCTTGTGGGCACAGCTTGACTGTTGCTCTTACAACCTCTGGCCATGTCTACACAATGGGCAGTCCTGTTTATGGGCAGCTAGGAAACCCGCAAAGTGATGGGGAGCTCCCATCTCGTGTTGGAGGCAAACTTGTGAACAGTTTTGTTGAGGAGATAGCTTGTGGTGCATATCACGTGGCAGTGTTGACATCAAGAACTGAAGTTTATACTTGGGGGAAAGGAGCAAATGGTAGATTGGGTCATGGTGATATAGATGACAGGAATGTTCCAACTATAGTGGAAGCTTTAAAAGAGAAGCAAGTGAAAAGTATTGCTTGTGGTACTAATTTTACTGTGGCTATCTGCCTTCATAAGTGGGTGTCAGGGGTTGATCAGTCCATGTGTTCTGGCTGCCGCCTACCCTTTAACTTCAAAAGAAAACGTCACAATTGTTATAACTGTGGACTCGTCTTTTGTCATTCTTGCAGCAGCAAGAAGTCACTCAGGGCTTCTATGGCACCAAACCCCAAGAAACCATACCGTGTATGTGATAGTTGTTTCAATAAATTGAAGAAAGCTGTAGAAACAGATGCATCAACCGAAACATCTGGGAACAGAAGAGGAAGCACAAATCACGGGCCAAACAATCTGGGAGACAAAGCTGATAAGCTAGATGGCAGATCGCATCCCCATCTAACTAGGTTCTCTTCTATGGAATCCTTGAAACAAGGAGAGAGTCAGTCTTCGAAGAGAGACAAAAGATTGGAACTCAATGGCAGTCGCGTATCAGCAACTTCTAATGGAAGTTCCCAATGGGGTCCTCGTAGCATCTCCAAGTCTTTCAATCCTGTATTTGGAACATCCAAGAAATTTTTCTCAGCTTCAGTTCCAGGATCAAGGATTGTTTCTCGTGCAACATCACCGGTATCAGGACGGACCAGTCCCCCTCGTTCTACTACGCCGACCCCCACTTTGGGAGGACTTGCATCCTCGAAGTTTGTTTTAGAAAATCAGAAAACGACAAATGATAGCCTCAGCAAGGAAGTTAATGAGTTAAAAGCTCAGGTACACAATCTTGCCTCAGTTGCTTGCCATTTGCTCATGCTGCAATTTTCATCTACCCAATTTTTATTTACTACCCAACTTTATTTAGTTGTTTACTTTTTACGTGAAACTTTAGCACTCAAATTTGTTAAGGGAAGTATTGATATTGAGCGTTTGATACAGCGATGACACTTCTCATATTATCAGCAGCTAATCATAAGCGACTGTCCTGTCATCTTTTATTATTTTAAGGAATTCTTTATAAAGAAGAGAGCTCTTGCCCTATATGAACTCAAAGATAGAAAGCGATATTGATTAGGTTAAGATTAATGGTTTGGATCACATTCCATTGTTCCATGTGTATTTAGTGTATGTGGAGCTGTAAGAGGGTGCTACGATCGCTTCAATTGTCACACAGACAACTGTTCTCATTTTAGTGGATTTTTATCTACTCTGAATGGTGAAAGTGTCTTTTCAGTTCGGCAAACATTGGAGGTTTGGATCAGATACATAGGCTTTATCTACTGTTATTGGATTAAATAAATGCACCCGTTGTGACCTGACAAAGGTTTGAGACCGTGTGGATTGTGGAGGTTATGGACTTGCATATCATTTCTGAGTTCTGACCACTCTTTTTCTTAGGTGGATAATCTTACTCGGAAGGCTCAACTTCAAGAGTTGGAGCTAGAAAAAACTACTAAACAATTGAAGGATGCGTTGGCAATTGCAGGGGAAGAGACTGCCAAATGCAAAGCAGCCAAAGAAGTTATCAAGTCTCTTACTGCACAAGTAAGACAAACACTTTTAGTCATCTATTTTATGAATGATAGCTTGTGGAGTTGTTTGCTTGTTTCTTTATTTGACACGTCCTCTATTGATTACTTATTCTGTTTTAATACAATTGCCAATTGCCTATTGCCATGAAGATGGGATGAAACTCTATGAGACTAAAATGAGGCAATGGCCATAGAACAAAATGGGCATTCACAGAGGTGCTAGAAGAACGTTTTATTTATTGATTTTTCATGTATATTTCGTTTGGTGCTATGTTAGTCTTCAAGCTATACAATCTCTTGTTCTTGCGCGCTTAAAACATCTTTAGGCATTCATGAGATTTAAGCAGTACTAATTAGTTAGAAGGATGTTGGTTCACATCTTTTTTGTCAGAATGCTAAAACCTGCTGTGCAATCTGTCCACGATTCTCCATCAGCTTGTCAATAATATATTTTTCTAATTTTTAGTAGAGCTCCATGATGTGAAGCAACTCTTCTTGCAAGCTATGTAGGTCATCATGGCCAGGAATTTGGATTCGCAATGGATGAACTAAAATTGATCAGTTGTGTTTGCTTTATCTGGAAATGAAAACAAACTCTCTCTTGGAGACTAGAACTATGGTTTTCAAATATTAACAGAAAAACCTAGTAAGCTACTTGAGCATTGGAAGAAAAGGCACATAATTAGAATTCTCTAGAAATTCATGTGAGATTGTCAGCTTGCAATAGTTGTGTTTGGTAGTAGTGGTTCATCTGCACCTCTAAACACTGGTCCTTATAGCCACCTAGGTTGATAACACAGTTCACACGCTGCAACCTATAAAATTCACTCCCTAAGATACAAGTGAAGAATTGTGATGGCTACTGATCTTATTTAAGTTGCTCGATCTTTTTGTAAATGATCTTTGTTTCGAAGACAATTTCTGTGTAACGATCAGGCATATCTGTACAAAGAAAGGATTGGTACAGCATTTATTGGTTTAGAAATGTTAAGAGCTTGTTTGAGAAAACTTTTTCTGGGAAGAAAAGTGATTCTGGAAGGATATGCGATTAAAAGGTAAGTTTATGGAGAAAACTAAAAAGAATATTCTTTCTGTGGTGCATGGAAATGTAATTGGAGACGAGTGTAAGAAAAAGTGGTTGTTGAAAAGGTCTTGTCAAACAAGTAGTAAATGTAGTTTTTGTTGCCTAATGCATTGCTGTTCCTTACCTAGTTGTCTACAAATCTACTTCCAGTAACTTGTAGATTCTGGTGCTCAAGTTGAGGGCGTCAATGTAGTTGACCATATTAAGAGTTTGTTTGGTCAAGATTTTTACCAAATTCATTTTCAACCACACATTTTATGGCATTTATGACTTCCTTACGTTTTGGCCAAACATTCCCCCCCAGAAAACCAATTCTCACCCTCAAAAATCTGCACCAAACAAGCAATGAAGGAGAAGGCTTATATATCACTATGAGTATTTCTTGGAGATTTTTGAGAAATGATTTTTGAATGTGTGATTGAAAAGTAAAGTAAAAGTATTAATATATATATATATATATATATATTATATATATATATATATATATATATAAGTTATCAAATCAATGAAATGATTTGTTAAAACTGATATTGGAGAAACTTAATTGATGAAATAATGAGTTGCAAACAAACTTGAAATCCACTATTTTTTCATCTTATACACTCTGGCTTAGTCAGAAAATGCTCTGGTAGAAATCAAATGAATTCCAAGTGATGTTGAAGATCAAATTGCAATATGGCACTGGATTATCTGATTCAATTGAGTGTTTGTGAACTTCTGTTATCTGATTCAATTGAGTGTGTGAACTTCTGCTCTTGTTTGACCACTGTTTTTTCAGTCTATTTTGTTCACTTCTATTTACTATCAGTTTGTATCTGCAATTCTTATCCTCCTGCTGTTTGGACCATCTCATTTTGCTTCTGAACAATTAGGAAAGGAATAACTTATTAGACTAATCAATGGATTGAAAAGTCTTCTGATAGCTGTTCTATTTTACGCTTCTTTTGATAGCTTCACCTTCTGACTACATAGTTTGTTATCTACAGCTGAAGGAAATGGCTGAAAGGCTTCCTGTTGGTTCTGCTCGGAGCATCAAATCTCTTCCTTTCACTTCTCTTAGCCCCAATCTTGCGTCTAATGATGTTTCAAATGCTTCTCTTGACTGCATAAATGGTCAAACAAACGGCATGGTGCTGGAGTCAAATGAATCAGACACTCACTTACTTTCTCATGGAACGAGCATTGCAAACAACCAGAATTTAGGTCGCAATAGACAAGGTCACACAGAAGCAATGACAAGAAATGGGAACAAAACAAGGGAAAGTGATTCTGGTAATGAAACTGAATGGGTTGAACAGGACGAGCCTGGTGTTTATATTACCCTCACATCTTTACCTGGAGGTCTCAAAGATCTAAAGCGAGTTAGATTCAGGTATTGTTGCATTGAGGTTTACACTATCTTTATTTTGAATTGAATATCGATGATTTGCAATATATTTGTGGGATATGTTTGATGTGATAGAGGGCCATATCGGAAGGGGGTTTAGAGGATTTAGTGCCCTAGCATTAAACTAACAGAAAGAACATCAACATTCCTCATCTGTTTGAGACATGATACTCATCCTCAAAATGGAAAATGATGAATGCCATTTTTGTTATGTACTTGTTCCATAGTGCATGCACTAAGGCTTGGCCCTCTGGTTCTAAACATGCAGTGAGAATTTTAGAAAGATTTATCTCCAGGCCCATTGTTTGGGGCTATGAATAAATGCTTGAAATTTCATTATAACAGTGTTAGTTGCTTCTTGTCACTTTGAAACTCATAGGATTAAAAAATATTCTCACGAACTAATATCATCACAAGGAGTGCTAATTTCATGACAGAAATTTGTTAATAAAGAAACAGAAGTATCTCAAGCACTGAGCTCAATGTATGTTGTTTTCTAGGGAATTTTCTCTATGCCTGGTCTGTTCCAATGTGAAATATTGATGTACATAATTTTTATGATCGTACATTCGCAATGGAAAAATAAAAGGGGGAATGATTTTGTTTTTAGCTAAACCAATGCTCCCAGAAAATAGCTGTTTCTATAAGTAAATGTGTTTGTAATTTGCAAATGGTTAAATGCAGTCGAAAGCGATTTAGTGAGAAGCAAGCAGAACAATGGTGGGCAGAAAACCGGGCAAGAGTATATGGACTCTACAATGTACGGATGATAGACAAGTCGAATGTCGGGATTGGAAGTGAGGACTTGGTGCATTGATGCATCACATACTCTGTGTATATGATAATTTTTCTTGATTTTAGTGTTTTTTTTTTTTGGTCCCCCTCTTTATGTACTGCTGTAGTCACAGTGAAGTTCACAACAATCGAGTAGAGGTTTCTGCGTTGAGAGTTTAGGGGTTTGCTTGTGAGATTCTCTAATGATTCCTTTTCTCCCCTAACCTTTTATCACTCTTATGGCTTTTGATTTTCATCCTTAATATGCCTCGCATGGAGATCAGCGTGAGAATTGTAAATCCTTCGTAGGCTGCAAGCTCGAATGAGCAGCTTCCATGTAATTTCAATATGGAAATGCATTATTTTCATTGCTACCATCTAGCTTGCCTCCTTGCTTGCACTAGAAATATTACTTCGTCTTGCTATGTCACAAGGTTGCCCTGTCTAGCGGTGTGCGGTGATCCCAAGTTTCAGAGTGTGCCCGTCTATCTCATCTTGCTGATATGTCACATGGCTAGTCATTCAGGTATATAGCTAAACAAAGATGAGACTGGTGAGTTTGCCCGGTGGTCAATGTTATTTTGGTGGGAAAAGAAAAAAGAACCAATAGCATAATTTCATCGCCAAATGTCGGAGCGAGAAAAGAAAAAACACAAGAAACAAAGGTTACACGCGCCGTTTTTGCCTGGTATTAAATATTTTGATGCTCAAGGAAGAACCACCATAACTACTAGTAAAGTTTTACAGATATAAAAACGGTGTAAATAGGCAGCAAACATGAATTTCAACCAAGACATAATGCACATTTTTATCATTTCTTGCGAGAAGCTGCTACTGCTGCTGCAATCCCCCCAGCGAAAACTCCAACTGCGGTTGCAGCAATGCCGATGCCAATTGCTCCGTCTACACAACATAGAACACAAAATCAATTACTTTGTAGTGTCTGTAAAACACGCAGAGTAGGGAAGCTGCTTCAATAACGCCTCACACAATATTAGTGGTGAACAGGCTAAAATCATGTTCGTCTATAGTATCCAATCGCATTCACCAAACATGCATAAAAACTATACAGGATATTGGTGAACAAGCCAGGCTTTCGGTTTTTTTTTGGGGAGGGGTTTGGTTGTGGTGTGGGGTACTAACTATTAAGTCGAGTTGAAGTTACCCTTCTTGATTTTATCTTCAATCGCTTTCTTCAGGCTCAAAGCCTGCCTCCAGTCAGGTGCTACCTACAAATTGATACCCCCACTTGAGCATGCAAACTTAACATTTTCAACCGCGAAAATGAAATTTTCCTTTTGACAATTAGAACAGTTAATAGAGATTGAAAGGCTTCAGTAGAACTGTAAGGAAATTATAAGACCTCTAAACAACGCTCAACGAGCTGTCTGCTTCTTGAATAATCTCCACTTCTGAAGTATCCAACAGCAAGAAGATAGAGCCTCTCCCTAGCCTGCAATGGGCTGCTGCCGCTACCAGCCAAGGAAGCTGCAAATAACTTCTATAGTCACAAAAAAAGTCACAGTTTACCATTCACAAATCATTAGCCACACACAGAGGAAGATAGAGGGTATCTAGATCTTTGTCCACTTGTTGCACCTTCAAGCATTGCTATCCCACGTTGGACGTCATCTCGCCTTTTTGAGTGAACGAGGGCCCAAGATAATCGCATGATGCATTCACTTTTAAGTTCATCAGAATCACCTTTCTCGGCTTCAGCTACCTCACGCTCACAACCCTGAAGATGGATAATTCTTAAAAAAGCATGCCGAAACAAACAAGGACACCAAGAGGAACAAGGGACATAAAAGTCCTAATAGTCCACGGTGCAAGATAAATGCAATTTAACACCCACCATGCCATGACAAAGTACATGTACATTTATCTTTCAAGCAAAGAATTGAAAGTCATATGAATATAGCAATTGAATTCCCCACATATCTAAGCGGCTCAATGTTTTCTATCAAAATGAAGAATTATAGAAAGGAACAGTGAAAGGGGCATAATTTCTGGAATTTGATATTCAATTTTTGTCAACAATTTAATTGCGATTACCTCGGTTTTGTTCAGAGTGTTAAAGTAAGCTTTGAATTAGTCAACTAGAATCAAGTAGCTAGTTCTAGAATAAATCCCTATTAATGAGGACGTCTGGATAAAGTTTCTGTTAGTCTATGCCATAGGTCTAGGAGTTGTTAAGATATGATAGATTATTTCTTCTTTCTGTTGCATTGTAAAGGCTATATAAGCCTGCCTTCATTTGCTGTTTGATGTGTGAATAAACTCTCCAAAATTATTCAAGTTCTTTTAGTATCTCCTTTATAGTTTTAACATTTGGTATCGAGCCCCAGCGGGCCCGGTGAGAAAGAAAAGCGATAGCTTACTTGCAGCAGCAGAAGCAGATGGCTTCAGAAAACGGTTTTTGTGCAGCCGCAATTCCAAAACTTGATGGACATTATGACCATTGGAGCATGCTAATGGAGAACTTCTTACGGTCTAAAGAATATTGGGGTCTGGTGGAGAATGGCATCCTGCGGCAGGAAAGGAGCCTACTTGAAGCGAAAAGCGATTGAAGATCTCAAACTAAGGGACTGAAGGCAAAAAACTACCTCTTCGGGCCATTGGCGCCCGATACTAGAGACTATCTTGAAGAAGATCTTTGCAAAGATATCTGGATTCCTTGAAGCGAAGTATCAAGCCTGAGCAGGTTAAGCGTGCACAATTGCAAGTTCTTGAAAGAATTTGAGGTACTTCATATGAAGTGCAGTGAATCTGTGAATGATTATTTAGCGAACTCTTCACGATAACAAAATGAGAACTATGGGGAGCAATTGGAAGATGTTCTTGTTGTTGAAAAATTCTGCGATCTATGACAAAAAAATTTGAATATGTAGTGTGTGCCATTGAGGAGTCAATGATATGAAATCTTTGTCTATTGATCAACTACAAAGCGACATGTTGGTGTATGAAACAAGCGTATGAATTCACATGAGGTGGAAGAACAAGCACTAAAAATTACGTGATGATCGGTCAGGAGGAGTGGGACAAGGCGTGGTGGCTTTGGAGGAAGAGGAGAGGAAGAGGAGAGAAAAAAGCTTTGACAAGTCTATGATTGAATGTTACAGATTGTCATAAGCTTGGACATTTTTCAATATGAATGTCCAAACAAAGTAGAGAATGTCGGAAAAGCAAACTTTCTTTGAGGCTCTTTGAAGAAATGTTCTTGATGGCTTATGTAAGTAATGGCGAAAATTCCATGGCAATGTGGTTTCTTGATTGAGGATGTAGCAATCACATGTGCGATCAAAAGGAATACTTCTCGATTTTGATGCAAGTTTTAGAGAATCTGTGAAATTGAGAATAATGCAAACATGTCGTACTTGCCAGAAAGGCAATGTCACGATTGCAAATTAATGGGATCATATATGTGATCGATGGGGTTTATGTTCGAGTTGCAAAATAACTTGATTAGCATGGGACAATTGCGGAGAAAGTGACAATTCGTTGATGCAGAAAATGCAAAATTTATCACCAGGAGAAAGGCTTGATTATGGAGACAACCATGACGTCCAACAGAATGTTTACTTTCATGGCTCATCATCAACCATGTGAGCAAAGTTGTTTAAACTCAGGAATAGAGGATCTCTATCAACTTTGGCATCGCAGATATGGCCATTTAAGTCTAAATGGTCTAAAGTTCTTGAGGATAAAGCGAGATGGTACGCGGGCTGCCACACTCAATCTCAATCGAAATATGTCAAGATTGCTTAGTAGGGGAAGCGAGAAAGGATTCTTTTCCAAAGAAAGTACGGAAACCACTCGAATCCTTCAAGCTGGTGCATCTGGACATATGTGGACCGATCACACCAATTTCAAATAGCAAGAAGAGGTATATAATCACTTTTATTGATGATTTCAACCGTAAGACTTGGGTATATTTCTTGGTTGAAAAATCAAGCCTTTATCACATTCAAAAATTTTAATAGTCGAGTTGAGAAGGAAAGCAGGGATCAAATATACAAAGTCTTAAATGGATCGTGGAGGAGAGTTCACTTCAAGAGAATTCTCACAGATTGTGAAACAAATGGCATTGAGACAATTGTGATAGCATATTCCCCACAAAGCGAGGAGTGTGAGCGTAAGAATCGAACCATTATGAATATGGTTGATTGTATGCTTTCGAAGAAGAAAGATTCAAAAACATTTTGGCCTGAAGTATTAATTGGACTATCCATGTTTTGAATCGCGACCGACATTTGCGATGAAGAATAAAACTCCCGAGGAAGCACTGGAGCGGAACGAGCCATCAGATTGAGCACTTTAGAGTCTTTAGGAGCATTTGCCATGCTCATGTTCACGATGCTAGAAGAACTAAGCTTGATGACAAGAGTGTGACATGTGTCTTCTTTGGGAGTCGATTGAAGAATCAAAGGCTTCTGGTTGTATGATCCATCTTCCCATAAAATATTAATAAGTAGGGCGTGGTATTTGAAGAAAATGAAAGTGGAATTGGGAAAAGCGTGGCAAGAAGTGTTATTGCGATCTAGAATGGGGAGAAAGTGACGGAGAAGGCGAAATTGGGGCGATTGTAGCACGAATAAATGTTGAAGGGAGAATTCTTATGTAGAAGAATTACCCCACACGACTCACCGAGGCTTCTGAAACAAGAGAAAAAGACCACCAGTTTGGATGGGCGATTATGTCGATGGAGAAGTTCTTTACGAGGAAGATGACATGGTGCACTTGGTCATGTTCTTTGCTAGTGATCCCATTTTTATGAGGAGGCCGTGAAATGCGACAAATGGAAAAAGCCATGGACTTGGAGATTGAAGCAATAGAAGGAATGATACTTGGGAATTAACAAATGTGCCTGCTCGAGGAAAAATCATAGGTTTGAAATGGGTCTAGACCAAATTCAACGAGAATGGAGAAGTTGACAAACACAAGGCTCGACTTTGTCGCGAAGGGCTATAGTCAACAACATGGAGTAGACTATTACGAGGTATTTCTGTGGCTCGACTAGATACAATTGGTCGTTTAATAATTGCCCTTGCAGCCCAAAATGCATGGATAATCTATCAATTGGGCGTGAAAGTCACCTTCCTCCATGGAGAATTAAATGAAGAGGTATTTGTGGAGCAACCTGAGGTTATGAGCGAAAGGTGAAGAAGATAAGGTGTCTGAGACTTAAGAAGGCTTTATACGGCCTCAAGCAAGCCCCACGAGCTTAGTATAGTCGTATAGAATCTTACTTCACAAAGAAGGTTTTAGGAAGTGTCACCATGAACATACTTTGTTTATTAAGACAAAGCGGCGGTGAGATTCTAATTGTGTGCCTTTATGTGGATGATCTCATTATTCTGAGGAAATAGTCAGTCCATAGTTGATGAGTTCAAAGATTCTATGAAATCGAGAATTTGATATGGTGATCTTGGGAAAATGAGATATTTCCTTGGCATTGAGAGTAACTTAGAAAGCTGATGGTATCTTTATTGTCGGAGAAATATACCTTTGGAGATTTTGGAGAGATTCGGTATGATTAATTCTAATCTGTCCAAAAATCAATTGTACGGATTCAAACTAGAGAGGAATAAGGATGGAGCCCACAGTGGATGCCAGCCTACTATAAGAGAAAAATTGTTGGAAGTCTTATGTATTTAACGGGCAACTAGGCGGTTAATGTTCTCTGTTAGCCTTATTAGTCGATATATGGAAAGACCAAGTGAACTTCATCTAGCGATTGCCAAGAAAATCTTAAGGTATCTAAGAGGAACAAGCGGGTTTGGGATATTCTATAAGCGAAAGGGAATGAAAAATTGATTGCATATCACGGACGACTATCTAGGAGACCCAGGATGATAGAAAGAGTACTTCAGTTACGTGTTTCTTCTAAGTTCAGCCAGGCTGTGTCTTGGTCCTCCAAAAACAACCCGATGTCACCCTTTCTACCCGCAGGCGGGAATTTGTTCTGCGGCATCTGTGCATGTCGGTATATGGTTAAGAAGAATTCTTGAAGAACTTGGTCATATTCGGAAAGAATCAACCCTTGTATTTTTGCGATAATAGTTCGGCCATCAAACTTTCCTTGAACCCGATTACTACATGGGTGCGATAAACATATTGATGTCGTTTTCATTTTCTTTCGTGAGCTTGCAAGAGATGGAGCGATGAACATGAAATATTGCACACCTGAGCGGATTGCAGACATAATGACAAAGCCCTTTGAAACTTGATGCATTTTGTAAAGCTTGAAGTCTGTTGGGTGTTGGTCGAGCCAATAAACTAATTCTTTGTAGCATTTAGTTTAAGGGAGAGCTGTTAAAGTAAGCTTTGAATTAGTCAACTAGAATCAAGTAGCTAGTTCTAGAATAAATCCCTATTAATGAGGGGTGCGGATAAAGTTTAGGTAGTCTATGCCATAGGTCTAGGAGTTGTTAAGATATGATAGATTATTTCTTCTTTCTGTTGCATTGTAAAGGCTATATAAGCCTGCCTTCAGTTGCTGTTTGATGTGTGAATAAACTCTCCAAAATTATTCAAGTTCTTTTAGTATCTCCTTTATAGTTTTAACACAGAGGCTAGTGAATACTCAATCACCATGGGTAGTAACCTCTAGCCGACCCATGGACGTTGTTATTATGTAGTTAGATTTCTTAAAAAATGATGGCGATCAATTGCAGCAAACACAAATCTGATGTGCCATGTAAGTTACCAACTTTCCATTTGCTTCATTTAAAAATTTCAAAACACATCTTCACCCATCATAAAAGTGAGCTAATGAAGCAAACAACTTCCAATTAAACACAAAAGTTAGTCACAGTTAATCTCAATACCCCACAAGCTGTACACATAGATCAAGACAAGCATGTCTTCGCAATTACATAGCATGATACCAAGTTCTTTATTCACAGTTATCCGTACAATGATTGATATAATTGCACAGGCAATATACGCACTTCAATACAAGAATTTCCAAACTGAAAACCCTAGTTTTATTCATAATTATCCCAATAGTTCCACAAGCTACACACACACACAAAATACATACACATATATACTTACAGCGACGATATCAGGTTCGCACCAGGGGATCTGATCTCCGCTGGTGAAAAAGTCACCGATTGACTCAAAGAATTTCCCAATTTTCGCTTCCATTTGAAAATCAATTAACGAGTATGTTTGCTCTTAGTAAAGACGAGATTATTTGGTCTTTTGATCTGCGGAGTGAAGAGAGAAGGCTGAAGGAGCTGAAGTCAAATGCTAGTGGAAGATTGTTACTGTAACTTGGGGGTTAAGGAAGAAACTCAAGTCCTATCCTAGAGGACAACTCCACTGTCCACGATATAAAGGGTGGTAAGGGTGGTAGGGGATAGATTATAATAATTTTTAAAAATTTTTAGTGTAAAAGATGAGAGAGAATGAGTGGAGTTGAGTGATTGAGATTTGTGGATGTGATAAGATATGTGGATGTAATTGATTTAGGAGAGAAAAAAATTGAAAAAAATATTTAAAAGACTTTTAAAAGGAAGCCTAACAGGGCATATTCATCTTTCTTTCATAATAATCTCATGGAAAAAAACTCCGAGAATTATTTTCAAATTGCATAGGTATTTTCAAATTGAATAGGATAGATACAAAGGTTGCATCTATTGAAAAGAAAAAGACATGTCATTTAGAAATATCTCATTTGAAAGGTTATGCTTTTTACCAAGAGTCACACCATTTAATCAATTGGCGGTTACCTTTTTATTATAATATTTAAAAAGGTGCTGAAAAATGGTAACAACTCTGTAATACAGGTGGTTAATTATGCAAAATTGTGGCTCTTAAAGAAGGAATGTGACTCGTGTAAAAGGGTGTACAATATCTATAAATAGATGGAGTGATCGTTGAATCAGAGAATGAGAAGAACAAAAAGGAAATAAGCTTCATTCTATGAACATATATCGTTCATTTCCTCCGAAACTTTTTTTGTATTAAATCTCGTTCATTGTGCATATTTTCATGAAACTTTCCTTGTATTTTGTCTTGTTGGTTGATATTGTATGAGAGGCTAGAGTATAGATAGTTTGATATCCTTGGTGCTCGGATTGTTTTCAGTAGTGCACTATGCAGGCAACGATAGGCGCCATTGTATCTTGGAGACGTATTTGCTGCAAAACCCTAGTGCATCTCTGTATGGTGCGGGCAAATAGCCTCTTATGGAAAGCACTACTAAAGCGTGCCTTGAAACCAACCTTTCATATTCTTTTGTAGCTGTTTGTGATCACTAGCAGAGGTCGAAGTTTGGGAAAGACAGTGCATTAGCCCGTTCATGTTTGTTGAAGATGACATCGACGCCATATTTGATGAATTGCACCAACAATCTTAAGACGTTATTTGAAATTTAACGGGTGTTAAAATGTATGTAAAAATAAGTTTTTATGTGACATAAGAGAGAGAATGAGTGAAACTGAATGGTGGAGATTTGTGTAATACATGTAGATCTCACGAGATGTGTGGATGTAAAATAAGAAAGAGAATGAGTGTGGTTGAAAAAACTATATAAGAATATATAAAAATGTGTAGAATAACACCCTCTTAATGGCGCTATCTTCATCTTCAATCCATGATTTCAAAGACGAATAGAAAGTGGTATCCAATAAATAATTTCCTAAATTAATCTTTCTATCTTTATACTGATAAATTGCACATTCATAAACCAAGCATGTGCCATTCATAAATTAAGAAATTTTGATGAATGGATTTAACCATGTACAAGACTTCGTAAACTATCAAGAGTTGTAATTCTGTTGCATTAATTTGGCCAAGTTTAGAAATATATTCGTATATAAGATAAAATCGGGTATACATGAATAACATATATGTGTTGTTTTGCATGATGAAAAATATGATATAATATAACTTGGTAAATATAAGCAATCATTTTCTCGAGGCATGTAAGATTTGAAAAGAATTAATAGAAAATGTTGTATGTTGACATATATGTCTTTTATGATTCATTCATAATCAAGACTTGAATTTCTGTTAAGAAAATACTCTACATAAACTGATTACATGATCTTCTACGTATTTAAATATCCTAATTTGATTCATATAATCGTGTGACTTATTTATTTTATTTATTATGTAAAGTGATGGTTCACATTTTAATAACGAGGTTATGCAATATGTGGATATAAGATGTAGGTTGTTAAAACTCGTGTATGCATTGACATAATTAGAACCAAATTATATGATTTGGAGTTCACCATGGGTGATGGATTATTATCTCATTTCATTTCATTTGTGAGTTCAACATGAAATTGGTGATGGTAAAATCATGGTCACGAGTACCAATGTTAGTTTTGACAAGGGCTTGAACTTTGCATTAGGAGGAACAAATCTCGTCAAGATGAAAGGGAATCTACGAACTAATGAGTTGGTATTTAAAGTGGACAGTTTGAAATATTTAAACGTACTCCAAACTGTCCACTTTCAACTTGGAGTCGTTCGCAGATTGCCTTTCATTTTGATGAGATTTGTCCTCCTAACGCAAAGTTCAAGCCCTTATCAAAATTAACGTTTGTACTCGTGAACATAATTTTTCGTCACCAATTTCATGATGAACTCACAAATGAAATGAAATGAGATAATAATCCATCACCATGATGAACTCCAAATCATATAATTTGGTTATAATTATGTCAATGCATAAACGAGTTTTAACAACCTACATCCCATATCCACATATTGTATAACCTCATTGTTAAAATGTGAACCATTACTTTACATATTAAATAAAATAAATACGTCACACGATTATATGAATCAAACTAATATATTTAAATACATATAAGATCATATGATCAGTTTATGTATATAGTATTTTCTTAGCAGAAATTCAAATCTTGATTATGGATGGATCATATAAGATGTATATGTCAACATACAACATTTTCTATTAATTCGTTTCAAATCTTACATGCCTCGAGAAATTGATTGCTTATATTTACCAAGTTATATTATATCATATTTTCCACCATGCAAAACAACACATATATGTTATTCATGTATATTCGATTTTATCTTATATATGAATATGAATATATTTCTAAACTTGGCCAAATTAATGCAAGAAAATTATAACTCTTGATAGTTTACGAAGTCTTCTATATGGTTAAATCCATTCATCAAAATTTCTTAATTTATGAATGACACATACTTGGTTGATGAATGTGCAATTTATCGGTATAAAGATAGAAAGATTAATTTACTTATCTGAAAATTATTTATTGGATGCCACTTTCCATTCGTCTTTGAGACCACGGATTGAAGACGAAGATAGCGCCATTAAATTTCAAATAGCGTTTTAAGATTGTTGTAGCAATTCATCAAATATGGCACCGATATCGTCTTCAATAAACATGAACGACTTGATGCACTGTCTTTCCTGAACTTTTATCTCAGCAAGTGATTACAAACAACGGTGATGCTATATGGATATAGAGAGTTACATAAAGAATAACATAATTAAGTAAAATGATTATATCGCCCTTACTATTCCTTATAGAATATTATATAGTCATTAATGGTATTATTAAGACTTTCACCTCTAATATATCACATATTATGATAAGTACTATATATGTTTAACATTATCTTTACAAACAATTACAAAAGAATATGAAAGGCTGGCTTCAAGCGCTTTTCTTGAGATGTTATTTGCCCCACCATAAATGCTAAAGCTTCCTCTCCATTGATGATTTTATAAATTTACGTTGCGTGTAGGATTAATAGGACGAGGGAGAACTCCAACAATTCGAATAATTTTCCAACAATTCGAATAATTTTCCACCATCCAAGGCTATTGGTTAAAATTTTTTGCCATAATTAATTTATTTTACATGGGGCATATTTAGAATGTTTTGGGTGGAAATAGCCCCCTCCCACCAAGAGAAAATAGAGCTCATGATCGGCGAGGTTGGCAAATCAGCAAGCAAGTTTAATGCTCATAACTACAAGATTGAATCCCGTTTCATTATTGGTAACAGAATAAATACGAAAGATTCGTTCATGATTTTCCAATTTCGATGAGGAAGAGAAGCAGAAAAAGTAACAGAAACCGTCAGAGATTTGAAATTTGATTAATGGGTTTCTCAAAAGACAATCTGAAAGGCATTATATTGGCTCTCATTTCATGCGGCTTCATTGGTGCAAGCTTCATCATCAAGAAAAAAGGCCTCAAAAAAGCCGCCGCTGATTCTGGTGTCAGGGCTGGTTGTTGATTTTCCGTTGAGTCAAATTGATCTTTATCATCCTATCTAGGTTATGGATTTTGTGCATAATATATATGTTTTCTCTTTAATTTTACAGGTCTTGGGGGATATTCATATCTCGTGGAGCCTCTATGGTGGTTTGGCATGATCACAAGTATGTGTTATTTCAATTGTTCTCTGCAATATTCTTCTTCTACATAGACAGTGTGATTCAAACTGAATAGATTTGATAAACTCTTAAAGTGAATAAAATTTATAATCATCAATGCCATCAATATACATCACATGAAGATTCCTTCTTGTGAGTACAAAGAACTCTGCAGATTGTGGGGCTGTTGCTGTGATGTGTTTGCAAAAATTTGATATCAGGTTGAAAATTTGGCATGTGTTCTATGTTTCACCAATAGTCTCGTATCTTCTTCGTAGTGGTCATTGGTGAAGTTGCCAATTTTGTGGCTTATGCATTTGCCTCTGCAGTACTTGTCACTCCTCTTGGTGCATTGAGTATCATTATCAGGTACTTTGATCATATATGTTATGCTGGTAGAATGAGGATTGGATACTATCTAAAATCTTATTCTTAATACCGTTGAGTCTTGCCCTGTAATTTATACGAAAAATAAATACTGTTTTATTCTGTTTTGGTAATTTTGAATGTTCTTCCTATTATCTCATTTGAATTATTTTTTGTGTTTTAAATAGTGCGGTACTAGCTCACTTTATCTTGAATGAGAAGCTACACAAACTAGGGATATTGGGCTGTGTAATGTGTATAGTTGGGTCGATCATAATTGTTATCCATGCACCACATGAGCGGCCCATTTACTCTGTTCAGGAAATATGGGCTATGGCAACTCAGCCAGGTGTGAAAATTCTTTACGACTTGTTTGAAATGTCAACTAGATTAAGAAAGAAAATTAAGTTATAATGTTTTGTCTATGTTGTATATAACTGCATTTAGCTTCTTTGCTTTCAGCCTTTCTGCTATATGTGGGATCAGTAATCATTATGGTGATTATTTTAGTTTTCTACTTTGCGCCTCAATGTGGTCACACAAATGTACTTGTTTTCACTGCCATTTGTTCGCTGATGGGTTCTCTCTCGGTAAATTCTGATTCCTATAATGTATTTCAAGATTCACTGGTGTGTTTTCTCTTGCTCTTCCACAGTAGTATACATCTTTATGGACCGTACTGAAACTTGATTCCACATTGTTTACTTCCATGCAGTTTATATATTTTTTGGTTTATATTTTAATAGCACGTTTATTTAATCCAGGTCATGAGTGTTAAAGCCCTCGGAACTTCATTGAAGTTGACCATTGAAGGAAATAATCAACTAATCTTCCCAAAGACGTGGTTTTTTGTGTTTGTTGTGGCTATATGTGTTGTCACACAGATGAATTATCTTAACAAGGTACATAATCAGTTTGAATACTCATTTACTGATAGATTAGCCTGTAAACACCGGTGGATCAAACTGGATGACAGATTCTTGCTTATAAGTAGATAATAACCGCCTTTTTCTTTACCACATTTCTTTTGTATTTATTCTCTCTCTTTTTCTCTGTTTGTGTGGATTGACTTTTATCTTCTCCCCACGTTTTCACCATTTACCTTCTAGTTACCATCAAATGCCTCCGTTAAATTCTAGAGAACAAGTTTTCTTTAGTTTCCACAAAATCTTTGGTTGTGTTACTACAAGTCGTTGAAAGGCTCATATGCCCTTCCGTGTGACCATCCTTGTTGAGATTCCTTGAAGCGAGTTAGCTTGCATTCGTGTTAACATTTCTCTACATAAAAATTGATGTTTTACTGCACATCAAACTTCAATATTTACCATACATTCAAAGCAATTACTCATTGTGATTAGATTTTGACAAAATAGAAGTTTACCCGAACACATGCTTTATATAAGTTTAGCTACTATCTTTGATCTTTCAGGCTCTGGATACCTTCAATACAGCAATTGTTTCCCCAATATATTATGTCATGTTTACTTCACTTACCATCGTCGCCAGTATTATCATGTTTAAGGTAATGGCAATCACATTATAGTAATCTTTCAATTTCTTGTATGTTACCTGTAATGAGAGCCTTCTCCTTCTCCTTCACTACATCTATGCATTCTAGTTTCTGGTTTTATTATCTCTCACAAGTTAGAAATTACAATTTTGGCCGTTGGTGGAGTATTGTAGGACTGGGATGGCCAAAGTGCTGGAAACATTATCTCAGAAATATGTGGTTTTATCGTTGTGCTCTCTGGAACCATCTTGTTACATGTTACCGAGGACTTTAGTAGAAGTTCGTCGTTCAGAGGTTTGTTCATAACTCTGCTCGTTCGATCATAAACAATTACTTATAAGTAACTTCTGATGATTTTAAAGTAACTTCAACTTTCATACAGAAAGATCTCAGTTTGCTGGAGGAAGTTACACTCCTTTATCCCCGTCATTATCAGCTGGCTTATGCGGTGGAAATGCAGAGTGTTTTAGGTGTGAAGAAGAGGAAGACGAGGATGGTGAAGAAGCTTGCTCAAGAAACCATGCACTTCCCGTGTAAACTACACCGTTGTGCAGAGGTAAAACCCCTTTTCTTATCGTTGTATCAAAAATGTATTTCAAAGCCATCGATTAGAACGTGGATCTTAAGATAGATAGATAGATAGATAGATAGATAGATATATATATATATATAGATGGGATTTGTTGATCATATTGGAATGTTTTTAGCAGATTCAAGAATTGACTAGTTTGAATGGAATTCTTTATACTAATGACTAGAAACCGGAAAGTGAGTTTCTACATCCAACTGCTTGTTTAGGTTAACTTCTATACTCATGGGTAGAATCTGGATTAATTTTGAGTAGAAAAAAAGTTAAAACAAACATAGGATTGTTCTAGTTTGAAACATAGATGAATCCCAGGGGAAATATACAGGTGAAAAGGTATTCAAAATGAGTTCATTTCTAGCGTATAACATTTCTCAGCACCCTTCAATTTCTTCACAACTTCACCGAGCACCACTGCATCCTCCGCCCTGCCAAACGCCTCCACCGCCAAATCACCACCAGTTTCCCTTTCTACACTATCTCCTCCACCACCAACTGGCCTTACCACCACCAGCGTCGCTCCATTTAGAACTTCCCCGTGTTCGACCAGCTCCATCTTCTCCACATACCATATTTTCATTTTTAAAGCAGGCACTCTACTTCTGTACTCCAAAAATGAATCTTTTGCCTTCAAATTCCTCAACTCTGCAATTTGTTCCTTGTTCATACATAGCCTCCCCTGTTCACTCTCATCTGTAACCTCGATTTTCGTGATCATTTCGCCTTCTTTAGCAATTTCTTGAATCAAATAATGTCTGGCCGATGCCGCCATCAGACATGAAATTGCCCAAACAATCCTCAACTTTAGCTCATGATCATCAATTACACGGGTTGCACGCTCTGATTCGAGCAAACTGTCCTCGTTTTTGCGTTTCTTGATCCAAGATTTTGCTCCCAAAATCACACAATTGTGTAGTTGGCTCCCAAATTCTGCTTTCCACTTCAAGAAAGTTGAATGACTCTTCTTACCACTCAGATTCTCATTTTCACTCCTGTTACTACATGGCAATCTCAGATGGAGAACTCGAATTTCTTCAAAAACCTTGAGAACTTCATGTGGAGGATAATAAGAACCATAATCCTCCTCCTCCTCATCATCATCCTTAATTTTTCTGAATTTGCTTCTTTGGGATATGAATTGGATGGGTTTTATCAAGATTCTAAAAGCAAGATTCTTGAAGAGACTTAGAGGGTTGTTCTCAGTGTGTTTTACAAGCTTTCTTTTACGAGGAATGGAAAGAAAAATTTGGTCGATTTTTGGGATTATACAAAGAAAACGCTTATAAACAGACATGGAAATACAAAGTGATTTTGCATCTTCTAATTTTCTGAAGATTGAAAATACAATATCATCTGTTAGGCGATCAAAAAGATTATCAGAATCAAAACTTTCTTGAGTGGCATTCATTTTCTCTGATATGAAAATGGAATGTATTTGAAGCTATTTATATGTAAGGAATGGGAGTTGCTTGCAGAACTGAAACTGGGATGATTTAGAGAGAGAAAGGGTGAGAGATTTAGAGAGAAATGAATGGATGACGTGCCAAAACTGGAGGTGGACACGTTTTGGAGAAGAATCAATTACTAGAATCATCTCAGACGACAGATTTTTAGTGTTCTTGTCGGGATTCTTTGTTGACGTGAAAATCTTGTCTCTGAATTTCCATATAAAGAAATATAAATATTAAAATCTGCGGGCAAAAATAATTATCTAGGCATCTATACACTTGTAAGCTTATCCATAAAATCGCATAAACTTATCCATGAAAAACTCTGATATATTATTAAATATAGTAAAAAAAGGAACAAGAGGAAAAATGAACAAAATGGTGTGCAAACACTTGCCAAACAAGTGGCCTCATCTGCTTTCATAATTCATGTTCCCCTGTCCGTCTCATTCAATCAAGACTCGATGTCTATACTTGAAAATCTACGTTAAATAGTTCATGTGATAAATGAGGAAATAGAAATCAAGAAAGCACATTTAGAGTCGTCATGAATGATGATGTTCATTAAACATCTTACTAGTCCGTTGAGGAGATCTTGTTCGAGGGTCTACCCTATCCTATCCAATGAGGAGATGCCACATCATTGACACGGATTGCTTGAAGTCCCAACTTTGCTCTTTAAGTAAAAATTCAAAGCCCATGGTTTTGACTACTGGCCGGCAAGATCTCTGTATTTTGTGTGTGTGTTGTGTGTATTCTTTAAAAAAAAAGTAAAAGTTCAAAGGAGCATACGCGAAAGAAAGGAACCAATTGACTGTATTTAAAGATTTAGATACAAAAGGTCCATAAACAACACAGACAGAAATTCAAAGCCTCAGAGTGCCGAAGAGATGGGATTGTGCAATTTTTACACAGAAACCATATGAGAAGAATAGAAATAGTTGCACATGTTTATATTCTTCATTCAAATCCTCGAAGGAATTAACGGAGTAGCGTTGGATAAATACGCGGAAGCAGCTGCAACCCCACTGCCAAGCTTCACCGGGTAACCAACATCCTTAAGTACCATCTCCACTCCGGCCAGACATCCTAGTAGTTGTAACTGCACCAATGATAATCGGTTTCATGTTAGTAGATGAAATAACAACACATGTTCATCAGAGACGGATCCAAGAATTTAAGTCGCAGGAACTAAAAATTTAAAAAGTCTAAACAACAAATCATAGATAGCAATTATTATTATTTTTATTTAATTTGTAGTTGTTCCCTGCGTGGTTTCAAAATGTAAAATTCATCTACAAAAGAATTTAGATCTATCTTCTCACCAACCGAAACCCAATGGAAACGATAATTCTTCTACAAGACAAAAGGAAATGTAAAATCAATTCCCTATTGTATAAAACCGAAGCTGCTAAATAAATAAATAATTCACCATTTCTGCATATACTTATCAAGAGCATTTAATGTTTTAATTTAAGATTTGTCCAACACTTCCAAGTCAAAATTATAAACTAATTAACTAATGGAACTAATGAAGCAATAAATTAAAATTATAAACAAAAGCCCATTGCTCCAATGCAACTCCACTAATCCATTATATATTAGTAAATCAAACAAATTCAGAAAAGAGTTCCATTATTACTCTATTACACATTAGTATTACCATATTGTTACTTGTTAGCCTTCTTACATTGAACTTTAAAGATTTTCCATCGAGCAAAGAATTTTGCAAATTAGGGTTCCTCGATTGGAATCTGGAAGTTGGAACCCACAGCTAGCCCTCTTTCAAAAGATGTATGAAGTGATTTGATTGGGGCAAATATTTGTGAACGATTATGGTCTATGAACAAAATCAAAGAGAAAATAAAGAAAAGAGGGAACTCCAATTCAAATATTCAATAGAATAGTTTAAAATTTCCAATGGCGGAGACAATTGATTTGAACAAAGAGAAAAAGACGGGGAGAGATGGCTAATTTGCTAAGTGGGTGAGGTTCTTTTCTTATATCTTGGGTCAGCAAAACATTTTGGGCTGGGAAGAACATGGGCAGTTGATGGGCTAACATAGGCGGTTAATTTTTCAACACGGACTGCTTCTTAGTGCGCTTAAGAATATCTATACAAGCGAATGAATATGGCCTAGAGGTCACATGGGCTACAACCAAATTGAGCCCTCCCCTACATCCGTCCTTGTGTTCACTATGCAGTACTAGATATTGTTTCAGAGTGAGTTAGTCATATTTTAGTATGCAGTAGTAGATAATATTCAAGAGTCAGACATGTTTAATATGCAGTATATGATAGTTTCCAAGAGCCTTAGGAAAATATAAGAACAGGTAATACAAGAAATACCTCATTGAGGTTTCCAAGATGCCCGATTCTAAAAACCTTTCCAGCAACCTTGTTAAGCCCCAAACCTAAGCTCAAGTTGTATCGTTTCCACGCCCTTCTAACTATTTCAGAGCTATCGATATACGGTGGAACCACGATGGCAGTGACTGTGTCACTGAACCATTCCTCCTTTTGGGTGCAATTCTTCAAACCCCATGCCTCGACCGCCAGTCTACATTATCCATACAAAAAACATTAGTAGAAACCTTAAATAACAAATCCCATATTAATAATCACATTTGCAGGAAAATAGAAAACCTTGTTGCTTTGCCAAGGCGGGTGTGCCTTGCAAACACATTGTCAAGTCCTTCTTCAAATATGAGGTCTAAGGCTGCTCTTAGCCCATATAGAAGCTGGATGGAAGGAGTGTATGGCCAATATGTTCCCAACTTGTAAAACTTGAGGTAATCGTTCCAGTCGAAGAAAACTCTTACTGACTTTGCAGTTTTAGTGGCTTCTAGAGCCTTGGGACTAGCGCAGACAATTCCCATCCCAGTTGGAAGAGAAAGAGCTTTTTGAGAACCTGTCAGTGCCACATCAACACCCCATTCGTCCATGCGGAAATCAAGTGCACATATGGAAGATACCCCATCGACCAGAAATAGCGCTGGATGCTGATAGTGATCTGCAAAGCATTGAAAAGTTAACTTTTGCTCCTCAATCAAAGTCAAATTTCAATATTAACCACACATCTCAATTTACTGCTTATAGTTATCCACATATCTGATGGTACTCGCCACTATTCAAACTAAAAACTTTATCTCAACATGATGAGTAGAATGAAAATAGTTCTCATGCATTTGGAATGTGTGCACACCGAGTATTTTCCTCACGATGGCCAAGTTGTTGGTCACTCCAGTTGCCGTCTCATTGTGCACAATGCAAATGGCCTTGATGGTGTGTGCTCTATCTGCTGCTATCTTCGAGGCCAAAACTTCAAGGTTCGCCCCTTGACCCCAGTCACTCTCAACAACATCAACGTTGAAGTTAAGGCGTTGTTGTTGATCAATCCAGAGCAAACTAAATTGACCGATCAAGAACGATACAATTCTATCGCCAGGAGACAACGTGTTTGTAAGCGCACTTTCCCACGCACCAGTTCCTATCCAAAGAAACAAAAAAACCAAGAACCATGAATAACTACTACTGTAAGAAGAAACTGTATGTTAGCAGTTTACTTCTATTTGTTCTTTAATATTGTTCAGTACTATTCAATCACCAAAACAAGACGAGCCAATGCAAAAACTGTGGTTTGTCAAACATAGCACCTGTGGTAGGAATGAGAAAAGGTGTTCCGGAGGTTGTCTTGAAAAGTTTCTTGACATCCTCGAGAAGGGTTTTCGTAAGTGCTGGAACAGCTGGAGAACGATAATCCTCATTGTTTCTGTTCATCGCACGAATGACTTGGTCCGGGATGTTGACGGGTCCCGGAACAAAGAGGTGGTTCCTTCCTGGTCCATAAACATAATCCATCTTCTTCCCCTTGAAGCTCTATAGGACACTATGGATTTGCCGGTGTCTGAATGACTTTTAAGCAAAATCCCTATCAAATTAGCACATGATGATTGATAAATATATATATATATATATATATATATATATATATATATATATATATATAATATCATGGATCGAATTATAAACTCGTCTCTATCGAACAACTTAAACTTTTAGAGAAATGGTTCAGAAAATTCTGTGTATCTACAAATTCACAAATCAAATCACAATATCATGTTATCCAATTTTTCGTTCTACCACTCATTTTCTTTCACGGGATTAATTGCTACGTTTTTCACAAATATAAAGGTACTTCTTAGATGAGCAAAAATGATGAACGATCGATGTGTGACTTATCTTAAAGATATACTTCATATACGTGACTTACAAATTATTTTGAAGGTAGCTGGCTCCGCGATAAAATACGTTTGTAAAATCCATAATGGACGGCTAGCTTATCCTTTCCTAATAAGCTCATGCTCATTTCGGGTGCAGGTGGGTCCACGTTAAATGTTAAGATACAGGATTAACGCTATTTGAACATGGGAGATTGACAAACACCTTTACAAGCAAATAATGTGTAATTTTATAATTATCGATTTTAAAGATGATGTAATATAAAAAAAAAAAAAGTGTCACGTATGTATCAGTCAATTTTCTTGTCAAACTATATGTTCTGATGGCCAAACTCAAAATATAATATTGAATGGATCCACATGGATATTACTTAGTCGTACGAAATATTCGTCCTGTAGTAGCGTTTTATACGCAACTAACTTAATTCGCCAATTACACACTACTAATGAAGGACTATAAATAACCGTTGAATTGCTACTCTATCCTGTCCACTACAATAAGTTTACTCTGACTATCATATGGACTAAAAAATTATAATTATTATTGTTAAAAAAGTAAATTTTACGTATATTTTCTTGAATATATTCCTCTATTAAAAGACGAAACGTTAGCGCATATTTTAAATAGGAACAACTTAGGAAATTAAAAAAAAATTCAAAATACATATTTACAAATAAGATGACCTATATTTTGACATGGATGAATAAGAAAAACAAACCTACATATCTTACTGTAATTGAAGGAGTAAGAAAATATCTTCTAATTAACTGTGCATGAAATTTTTCGAGGCGTTGATACAAATAGCACCCCTTTTTAAAAAAAAAAAAAAAATTACATTTTATATGGTACTCAATAAAAGATGGAAATGGCACTATTAACTCACATACACCAATAAACATATAATCCCTAAAAGAAAGACAAACTAAAAAAATTCACAAACATTAACAATCATCGGTAAAGAGCTTCTGCTAAAACTGGTGTAATAATTTCAAGAATTGAAGAGACTCCGTACGCATGCAGTCGAGGAAAAAGGAAAAGGATAACAAACACGATTTCAAGAAAGAAGCATGTAATTCGAGAATCGCAATTTTACCTTTTGATGAGTTACTGAAAACGCGACTTCCCCAGAGGTTTTTCTCGTAGGAGAAGAAAAGTGGGAACGATGAAAAGGCCAAACGAAATGTAAAAATTTTTATAAGAGCGCGGGAGACCAATCAAGGCTCAGTGTGGGCCCCATCTCAAACTCTTACGTGGCAGATAAGAGTGCACTGTGTAAATCCTACGGTTCATAGTGAAGAAGGAAAAAAATCACACACAAAATTGTATGAACATTGATTTTTTGGAATAATAGATTTAATTAATTTTTTAACTTCCATTCTTGCCATTGATTTTTCATCGTGGTTCTTTTAGACCTACACTCTCCCTTAATATAGTACACTAGGTCCCAATGAAGAATTTCAACTGCGATACATGGTAGATTATTATTATTATTTGTATGATTGGAGTTTATATATATGGTAAGTCTAAAGTTAAGAGTTATTTTTTTCCGATCAAAACAATTGAAGTGAGTGTTCATTTTAATTCTTCTTTTTTATTTATATGCAATTAAATTTAGATATTAATTAATATTTTACACATGGTGGTAATATATATTGTTGATTGTTATCCACATATTTTGTGGTAATATAATCCAGATCTATACTGGCTTATTTTGATGTGACGACAGCATGTACAAGTTTTGGAAAGACAGTGAATCGAAATATCCAAGACTAACAAAATGATGTTTATTTAATTTACATATTTTAACAAGGACAAAATGGGAAATATTTGGACTAGGTAATGCCTGATTGTAATACATGGAAACATAAGGACGGGTTTGGAAATACAAGGACTTGTGCAAGATATTTTAGTGGAAATATTTCATGCTTAATACACACCATAGAAAATGTTTTTACAAAAATGAGGTTGAGAAACAACATATAGAAGATAAAGTGATAAAAGGGTTTTGAGCCACACCCTCATCTATTAGAATCAAAGCCACACAATTAATTTTTTATTCTTTCTTTTATCAATTTGTTTGTATCTTTGCAAATACAGCCATTTCTTTTCCATAATTTTCGAGTAATTATTGACATTCTGGTATATATATATATGCCACTTCAAAGTGATGAATAAAAATGATAATTGTATATTAATTTAAGTATAGGGTCGATGGAGAAGTTTTTTAAAATGCTCTTAAAACAGATGGTGAGATCATTCAATATAAAGAATCAAGTTGAAATTGTATTATCTTATTAGAGGCCCCACAACATACTATCGGTTTTCTTTGCAACAACCATGAATTGAAGTAGTTTATTTGTCACTTATGAATGAGGCTGTTTATTGTATCATTGCGCAAGCTTAACAATAAATCAAATTGCAGAGAAAAATTATTTGCATAGTCAATTGAAATTTATGGGAAATAAGACTAAATTCTGTTGTGTAATATCCTTGTCCAAGATTTAAGGACGTGAAAGCATTAGCTTTGTCCTTTCTCAATTCTCATTAGTCATTGGGCCCAACTTGCATGATTAAGAACAATACGTATTTCTTTTTCTTTCAATTTTTCATTAAGCATTAATATTATGTTGTTATAATAGGAATAAATAAGAGAACTGTAATCAGAAAACCCTCAATTGTTTCCATTCCTTCCTCCTCCCCTTGTTTTGTTTAGCAAGTCTCAATGCTCGCCAGTCAATAGTTGAAACGCAATTGCAACGTTTGTAACAAAACAACAAAAGTAGGCAGTAACAATAAGATGAGAAGTAAAAACTAATGCTCCCTCCTTCCTATAAAGATAGACTCGGTTTAACTTTCACAAAAATTAAAAAAATGTGATTAAATAGTATTCGAAAGGTAAAATTTAGTTATATTTTTTCAAATATGCTCTTATATTAAATGATGATAATGTGTTTTCGCTAATATCAATACACAGTAAATAAGTGCATAATAAAAAAAAATAAAGACACTAAATAGATATAAACAAAAAATGAGAGCTATTTTGGAACGAATGAAAAAAAAAATGGGTCTATCTTTATGGGACGAAGGGAGTCCTACTTATGGATATTTTGTTTCAATTACGGCCTGAACGTTTATTAAGTGCAATTGTGAAGGTCCTACTTATGCATATTTTGTTTCAATTATGGCCTGAACTTTTATTAAGTGTAATTGTGAAGGGAAGGACTCTTCACGCCCCATCTTTTTCTAAACACACCCCATTATCTTTCACCTTCCCAAAATACCCTCCAGATTTGGAAAAAAAAAGAGAGAGAAGGTGGAGCTTTTCCGACACCATTTCCGGTGGCATTTACTGCGATTCTCGCAGCACTGTGCAACGGGTTGCTACAATATCCTGCAGCAATGGCTAATGGAAATTGTAGTGTTTGGGGGGAAGAAAACCCTCCCTCGCCCCCCACCCCCAACCCCCGGCTACCATTTTCGACAGCCATTGCTATCGGAAATTGAAGCAAAACTAGATGGCAAATTTAATTTAATTTAATATAATTTAATTATTATTATTATTATTATTTTGTTCTGTTCGGCCAGCTATGGCCAAACAGCTTCAAAGCTATTTGGCAAACCATGGCTGAATAGCTTTGAAGCTCCTCGGCCATGGTTGGCCGGACTTCATTCTTCTTCCCTTTTTTTTCAAATTACAAAATTGGGAGGGTATTTTAGGAATGTAGCCATAAGTATACCTTGAGATGCACGAAATCACCTTCCATATTTACAAGCTATGCGAAATGCTTTTAGACGCCAATGTAAACATAATTACAATTCAGAGATACAAAACTGTGACAAAATTAAAGAATAAGAAAGAACAAACAAATGAAGCTCATCAAAGTCACAGTCAATCCTGCCTAGCATCTCCCACATCTTCATTACTTGGTCAGCTTCATTTAACTCTGCAGCAACTAAGGGCAAAACTGATCAGATCCCAGATTTTCTACTGCTCAATCATCAAACCACAACAATAATAATAAAAAGGAAAAACACGATGAACTGTCAACTGGGCAGAGTATCTGCCAAATTAAGAAGAGTCAAACTACTAAACAACTCTAATTACCTTGCAACATTGTACACATGACAGAATCCTCCTGCACGACAGGGATGAGAACTGGTTAGCTCTAATCAGTTAGAAACAATCCTATCCTGTCAGCAGCAGGACCGAGTAATACAATGTCGATGATGACAAAATTGAAATCTGTATTATGTGTGGACTCAAACATAGCAGGACCGAGTAATACAATGTCGATGATGACAAAATTGAAATCTGTTTAAGAACAGTCAAACTACTAAACAACTCTAATTACCTTGCAACATTGTATGCATGACAGAATCCTCCTGCACGACAGGGATGAGAACTGGTTAGCTCTAATCAGTTAGAACCAATCCTATCGTGTCAGCAGCACGACCGAGTAATACAATGTCAATGATGACAAAATTGAAATCTGTATTATGTGTGGACTCAAACGTCAATTACAGTTACTAGAGTCACAAAAGGATCAAATTCAAAACAAACCGCGAAGGTAAATAAGCAAAATTGTATCATGTACACTTGAGAATATGTGGTAGCAGTACAAAATGTCTTCTTGCAAGGTGTAAGCATCGTTCATTCTTGATGATTCACTATATACTTTCTAAACAAATTTAGTTAATTTATATTTCAAAACATAAAAAGAGCAAGAATTGTTTCGTAGAACATTTCCATGTGTAGCCGTCTTCATGTCACCTCCGTGCATTAAGGGCCCCACCAAACTTCTCTTCATCGATCCCCGTAAATTGAGTGCACTCAGGTATCAACTAACCCCTGGAAAACAACTCTACAGAATTTTTTCATGGACGAAAAAGAACAGAAAACGGTGATCTCCCGAGAAGCAAGAGCCACTGCATAATGGACCCACATAGACCAATTGGGTGCATCCAACCCAAATAACTACTTGACACCAGACGGTTAAACTTGTCTTTGTGTAAAGCCAGCTTGTTGCATCCTGTGAGACCTCCCATTACTAGCATGCCTAATATCAGAAGGTGATGGTCCAAGAATGCCAGACAAGTTTTGGTCATGTATTCTTGTGCCACTACCGGGAGGTCTATGATGCGGATACTGTATAGAGGCATTGACTTCAGATCCAGCTCGTTTCCTTCGCTTCCAAGCTTCAAATTTATCCATGTCGATATGTCTGTGGGAAGGTCCCACACCTGCAGCCTCCTGCTGCTCCTGCTTAAGTTTGGAATAAATTTGTTGAAGTCTCTCTCCAGATAAATTTGAAAAGGTCGACACATAATTCCATAATCGGGTAGTCATCCCTGTGGAAAAAATTTCTTTTATTAAATTAAATACTTCTGCAATGAAAAGACACCGTACGCAGACACCCAGAGGGAGAAAAGGGGAGGAACACCATGTAAAACGGAAAGGAAGATGAAAATACGTACTTTCTCGCTTATATGGCCCGTGATTATATTCTGAAACAATTTGGTCGATCCTTCGACCGAGAAGCTGCAAATAATTCCTGATTTTGGAGAGCACCTGGCAGGGGAAATTTAAGAGGGGAAACCCAATCTTATATCAAGAAAAATGATGCAATAGAGGTGACAGGAGTAAATGATAATACAGACCTTCTCTTTTGGCAGATCTGCACTGGTAGTCTGCAGTTTCTGGAGGCGTCTCAGTGTATTTTCCTCATCTAACATGACATCTTGGCACCACTCCATCCACTTCACCTCCTTGAATTGCTCATAGACCTCTTCATTATCAGACATTTCACCTTCCTCTTTAACCAACGGTTCCGCCTTCTGGGGTCTGGCAGCTCTCGATCTATTTGTTTGTCCATTTATATTAGGAGAACCAGTTATCCGCTGTTTGCCTTTTCCACTAGTTAACTGGACATTTGGAAGATTTTCCTTCTGTCTCTTTGCAATCTTACGACCGGTTTTAACATTCGAGCTCTTCCCACCAACAGCAACAACTTCCTGAGAACAAAGCATATGGACTCGGGATTACATCATGGCCACCCTAACTCAAAGTTCTCATACATCATGACAGGCAAGAACAGGCAATATAACAACCTACATTAAATCAAGTGTAGGTGAAAATACAAGCACATAAACCTCAACCGGTACCTGATGTGACCAATCAAAAAGAAATAAAGCAGAGTGTGGACATGGATCTCAAAATTTTACTTCAAAGATTAGACAATAAATTGTCCTAAACAAGCATATGTACAAGTGTTGGTGTCTGCTGGTCTATCAAAACAATTTGACCATTCAATGGAATGACATCTAAAATTAATGAATAGTGACTATACCAGTTCACTAACTACATCACATGAAACAGACTCAAACTTGATTATCCCATAAATTAAAAATAAAGCAGCATGAGCCCCATGAAAGACCACAGGCACGCCTGCTAAAGTAGATATGTTGTATTGCCGTGCACTCAGGAAAGACATATTTGAAGCAGAACTTTTCCGAGTTCCATAAATTTTGCCGCAAGCAAATATTTCATTGGTTCTTATACCTCATGTTATAACAAAAGTTACCAATTGCGATAAATTCTTTATCCAACTAAAAGAACAGTTCAACTTGTATAAACACAATAATAAAATGTTCATGTATTATATTGCAAGGATGGCAATATAAACCTCTAAAGAGTTGAACCTACCATTTCCAGAAGCTGGGAAGCTCTTTCTTTCAGTTGGGGAGCTCGAGGTAAGAAAGTTTCATGATGTTGAAGTTCCACTGGAGCAATTTTCTTAGTAAGACCAAGTGTTGCGTCTAGCCTTATCTTTTCCCAATTGCCAAATCCATGCTGGTGAATTCCAAGCAGAAGCCTTGCATCGTCCTCTGATGATACGAATTGAAATGTACACGCAACCAGTCCCATATGATAAAACACAGTGAATTCAACCGATCACAAGAAAGGCATAAATAAAGAAAGAAAACCACCACCAGCAAGAAGACACGGTGAACAGAGAAACAGCAAATTCACTTACTCTGATTCCATCCACAACCTTTAGACCATGTGGCAGGCTTAAGATAAGCAAGAGCTCTGAATTGAGAAATGGGGTCATCATAGAGGCAAATGCGCTTGGCTAGGAGTTGCAGTTCTTCAACACGGCTCAGGACTTCATCAGCCTTTACAGGAACACCAAAAAAATCCAAAAGAGGCCCCTGAACAAATAATGAATGTCAGCTTCCCATAGTTCAGTTGCCTCAAAACCAGTAAGCTACGATACAAATGGCACAACAAACCTTTGGGTCGTGAATTTCTGCTTCAATACTCTCTCTGCATCCATCAATCAAAGCATCATAAAGCTCGATTTGTGCTTCAGTTGGAGATGTTTCGACTATTCCACCTACTTCTGCTGCTATTAAGTTGATTTTGCTATCAATCCCAAACTTCTTAACCTAATTTGAAGGTAACCAAAGGTATAAAGTTCAATTATCTAACACTGTTGAGCTAACTTGATGGAATCGGCATAGATTATACCAAATGGCACAAATCGTACAAGCAAGCATGGAGAAAAATCACACATAAAGAGGTGCTTTTCAAAGAGTGAACTTAATTAGAACTGACCCATATCGTTGACGAGAAAACGATCCCAGCAATACCACGAAATCAAGCATCCACCATCCAGTAGTAAAAGATAGAAAATTCAGTTTGCACCGTAACACAAAATGATAGAATATGAAGGCAAAGGGACCGTACTAAATAACAAACTACATTATTTGTACAAGATCCATACCTAGAGCTTGTGGGAAAATGTGTTGTTGAAAAGTATGAAATCTGACGTGTTGTTGACAATGAGTTTAGAGAAAAATGTGGGGAAGAAACTTTCGCTGCCAAGGCTCACAGCTAAACAATTCATTGCACTACTGCAGGTGCAGTAGCAACCAAATTTGATCCTAACAAACTAGTCCCTCATTTACGTTTAATCTCGTGTTGAAAGTTCAAACTTGCACAGAAAACTGTGTTCATCTTAGCATCTGTTTCCACTACATTCATCTTTTAGAAATTCTCACCTTTATAAGCGCAAAACTTGGAACAATAAACCATAGAAGGTCTGATCAACTAATCCCCTCCAACCTTATACATCACACACTCTTCAAATTAATAGTCAAACCTACTTAATTGAAATCATCTGTTGCTAGAGAACAACATGATTATCTATAGCACCACAATCAAATGGGCCCTAATTCTCTGGATCTAGTCATGTACACAAACTGTGCCAAATGTTTGCCTTGAAATTATTCTTCTGTAGTGTAGTACTTTGGAAGCTGAAGTTACTTCTTTTTTGACAAGAAACAGCAAATTTTATTGCTAAAAACAGTAAAAAAAAAAAAAAAAAAGATACAACAAGAAAGGGTGGTAGAGCCTTCCACCCATAAAGACATAACAAAACTAAAAAGGCTTAAAAAAGCCAGCCATACAAAGTTAAGCGAAGCTGGACACAACAGTACATAATGCGCTAAATGGGTCAAGTCGAAACAAGTAATTATCTAGGTCACCAAATGTCCCAGCGGCTCTAGCCCAAAGACCTGTGAAGAAAATGATACTATCCCAAATATCCTCCACTGAAGTTACTGAATCACTTTGTCCACGACAAGACGCAATTCATTTTGGAAGGACAAAAAGAGCAGCAAGAGTGTTTCACTTTGGTGAACACAAAATGATGAGGATAGGAATGGATAATACACATATTACAAGTGACGGTTTTTACTTTTTGCTTTTGATATTATTGTTTCTGGCTCTTATTTCTAATTTTATCTAAAATATGGCAGCATTTCCTTCTACTTGCCACATTTATTCACCAACTCGAATAACCTCATCTCCACTTACGATTTTTTTTTTTTTTTTTTGATAAGAAACTGCACATTTTATAGATCAAAATATATCCAGAAAAAGGTTACAAAATAATAGAGTGGATGAGCCATCCACTACGCAAAACAATGACATCTGTGAAGAAGTTAAAATCTAAGTGAATACAGCTACAAGTCATTTAACGTGTTAGAATACAATAAACTCATCTCCACTTATGATTCACTGGATCCAATCTAAGATTTAAGACAATTTTTCATCCAAATTCCCTGCATCCCAAAGGTTGTTGATATAATTCCTACAAATTTTGACATGGGGGGTTTAATTGAGGTAAATTCTACGGTAAATGAATTTCATTGACACAAGATCACTTGCTAGGCAACTGAAATTTACAAGGACAGGCCCTAACAGAAAACAACCAGTCCCATCTAAAATTAATACATATCTTTACAAATTAATCAAAATAAAAATGACTTATAAAGAGGAACAAGAAAAGAATGAAGTATGTTGTCCTAGAGTTTAACAATACCATATGTACACTAGCAACTACGCCTGAACAGGCGGCCCTTTCATATTGACAATCTTTAGCATATTAAACAGCAGGCATCTGCACAATAATATGTTGGAATATTATTCTTATTTCTTTTTAATTAGAGTTTTAAATTAGGAAAAGTCTATATTATTGTTTCCTTTTAGGTTTCCTTTAAGTATTAGTTTTTCCATTTATTACTTGCTTTGTAATTCTATTTAATGGGCTTTAGACCCTCAATGAATAACAAGGTAGCCATTATATTTCAACTTGGTATCAGAGCTTTGGTTCTCAAATTTAGGGCTCTCCAAAATTAGGATTTTCGTTTCCTTCCCTAATTCTTAAACCCTAGATTTATTTCCCCAATCTCTAAGGCTTACCTGCGAAAAAAGAAGAAAAACAAAAAAAAAAAAACCATATTTCTAAACCCTAGCCGTAGCCCTTTCTCGACCTGTGCACATCCACTCATCTGACCGAAGAACTAACACCACCAATAGTCTCGCCCTTCGATCGCCTCCCAGCCGCGGGAATTTCAACGGCAGCCGTTGACCCACGCGCCCCCACGCGCGTCTTCTCCGATCTGTGAGCAGGTCCTTCTGGCGGCGCGTGACAGCACGTAACTTCATCGACGACTTATCGGCGGCCATCGGTAGACTCGTTTTGGCCTGGAGAACCTTCGACTAGTATTTCTATGATCAGATCTCCCTTCGTTTGTAGTGCAATCCCAGATTGATCTCGTTTGTGTGTTCGGGTAAGAACTGGTTTGAATCTTACGAACCTTTCTCGTGAGACGTGTTCTGGGATTTGTTGGGCTGTTATATATTGGGCTATATTGGGCTTTGGGAGTTAAATTACAATTGGAATTTCAAGTTTTGGCTAATTGCAAATCAGGCTATCATTTTTCTGATTGAGCAACTTGAACCCTGAAATTCCTTATTACTACCGTCACTGTAATTTTTGGATTTGAGCAAACTGGTCCCTGAGTTTTCAAAACTTGCTATTGAGTCCCTGTTTTTTGGAACATTGAAATTAGTTTCCAAATTTTGAGATTTGTGCAAGTTGGTAACAAATTTTTTACGATTGTCTCCTTGGGTATTGAAATTCTCCGTCAAGTCCTCTCCAACGACTCACTTTTGTGTTACTCAACTACTCAGTTTGTTGAGTGTTTTTTCAATGATCGTTTATTCAACGGCTTGTTTGTGATTTAGAGGAATTTTAGATTTAATATGGATGACAAAAGCGTTCCTACTTCTTCAGACAATAAAAATGTATCTTCTTTGACTATTCACGACTCTACCTCACCTGCTCATATTAAGTTGGATGGAACAAATTACCGTATTTGGTCTAAAGTTCTTGAGATGCATATTGCGGGTCGGAAGAAGAAGGGTTATATTACAAGGAGGAAGACTGCACCTGCAGAGACTGATCCATCTTATGATGAATGGGAAGCTGAAGACGCTTTGGTTAAGTCTTGGCTTATTAATTCCATGACAAACCATTTGATGTCACACTTTGTTCAATGTGGCACGGCTAAGGAAGTCTGGGATGCTGTGAAGAAGAGTTATCTTGACGTTTCTGACTCTTCACAGGTATATGAACTAATGAAGAAGTCTTTTCAACTACGTCAAGGCGGTCGACCTCTTGCAGAATATTATAACAAGCTAAACTCGATCTTTATGGAGCTTGATTATCGGCGACCCAATGATATGACATGCGCTACTGATATTGAGAAGCAAAGGAAGCGTACTGCTGAAGATCGGGTCTATATGTTCCTTGCTGGCCTTGATCACAGTTTGGATCAAGTCAGTAGTCGTGTTTTGGCTGCTACACCTCTTCCCTCTTTAGAAGAGGCGTATTCAATGGTCCGTCGAGAAGTGCAAAGACAGGCTACTATGGGGGCAGAAATTCACTCTGAGGTATCTGCTTTGGCTGTCCAGAAGCATCACTATCGATCAGCTCCTTCGAGCACCTCTACTAGATTCTGTACTCACTGTCAAGCCACTTCACATACAGTTGATGATTGTTGGAAACTACATGGTTATCCGGAATGGTACAAACTTAAGCAAGCTGAAAGGAAAAAGAAGAAGTCTCTTGAGAATGCTACTACTGATACCATTCCACCTCCCGTTGCTGCTACAGTTTCTACTGTTAGTGTTTCTCGAGCTACCCCTGGTGATGGACAATCTAATCAAGATGAAGATTGGACTTGGTAGAAAGGGGGAGGCCTTCATTACCGTTCAAGTTGAGCATGTACGATGACTCAACTTGAGGGGGAGTGTTGGAATATTAGTCTTATTTCTTTTTAATTAGAGTTTTAAATTAGGAAAAGTCTATATTATTGTTTCCTTTGTATTAGGTTTCCTTTAAGTATTAGTTTTTCCATTTATTACTTGCTTTGTAATTCTATTTAAAGGGTTTTAGACTCTCAATGAATAACAAGGTAGCCATTATATTTCAACTTAATACAATGAGAAAGCAACAATGTGTTGTACTTTCAAATTTGCCCTCAGAAATATTCAAATATCCTTGTTGTGCACATTGAACTTCCAAATTTGTCCTTAAAAATATCCATGTTGTACAAGTTTGTTGTACCCCTAGCATTGCTCCGACATAAAGGCCATACACTCCACACCAGCAAGGAATGGGGAAACAAAATGTATGGAGAGAGTACAGGTGGAAGAGCCAATAAGGCATTCGGAAATGGAGCTACATTTTCATGATTCTAAAATAAAGTTTCTCAAGAAAACTTCCGGGTGAAATTTGAGAGAGAGGAGCATCAACCCTGCCAGAAAATTTTAAAGCACAACACAACTGAATCCCATAACTAGAGTAAGTAAACTTACTGCACGGAAAAAGCGTGTAGCATCCCTCTTGGGTAAGTTCCCATAGGACCAACCCCTTATTTGACCGCTAGCACCCTCAGTCACAGGAGGAGAATATCCTGAATCTGCCTTCCGTCTCTTTGACAATCTTTCCTGAGAATCAGCTGCCTTTTTTCTCCTTTTATTGATCTTCTCCGGTGGGTTCACCTCTGCATAACTTTTAATATTTCGAGCAGCTCGCGGAGCTAAAGCTTCCTACGAGGTAAAGGAATACCATGAGAAAACCTCATCTTTTTTCAAAGGAGTATGGGAAACATCCAACATCCACCAAAGCAAACCAAATACCTCAGCTTGGGAGACATCTTCTGGCTTTATCATGCGACTCCAGAAAGTCCCATCATCTTCAGCACTAGAGAAATTGGCCACCTATTATATCATGGCAACTAATAATAGTTTATATGCTGTATAATTGGTTGTACAAACTTGCCAAAGACACATGGCTAATCTCGCAACAATTTTCTTTTTAATGAAGAATAGAAAGAAAAGGAAAGAACACATAAAAAAGGGATGCCGGTCACCCTTAATTAAATTAGAATAAATATTCTAGATGCAAAAAACTGGATAAGGAAATTTCTAATCTACCATTCAAGAGCTAAGCTATGCTTACCTTAAATGCATTCAACAACTCATGCCCCTCCTCATAATCAGTTCTGTTCTCTTCAACCTTTTCAGCTCTTTCAAGGATTTCATCAATGTCAATACTAAGAAGCCTTTTCTTGCTTTCCTCGTCATTTTTGTCTTCCTTGAATAGCTCCTCTGCCCCAAACCTAAGGATTGCAGATAGCTCGTTCTAGAAAAACAAAAACCAAGAAATGCGATGCAGGATCAAAATATAAATATATGGTACAGCAAACTTTATATAAGGAGATAGCACGTAAGAAGGTAAATGTGAAGTAAACAGCAGTGCTAAACAATACGGACACAGAAGTGTCATATATTGCATATAATTACCTTGTCAAAGGAACTTCCTTTCTCTGTCTCCTTTTTCTCCAGTCTGCCCTCAGCATTCAGTTTCTGAATAACCAAATGGTCCAAAACCTAAAGAAAGCATAACTAGTCAGGAACCCCGAGAATCAAAACTTGTAATATTCTTTGCATAAATATCGTGCAGATAATCCCAATAAAATATCAATACGCGACAACTTCAGGATAAATCTCTCTGTCTGCTGCTTAAAGGGAAGTACAGAGCATTTGCAATGCTAGGAAAGACACAATTTTGATGATAGGTCTACACATGAATAATGAGTGTAGAAGCACAGGCATGGAAAAGCTCTCAGAATAGCAATACCATTTTCTTCTTGGCCCGCTCCAAGATATCTTCTTCGACACTCTTGCTAGTAACAAACCGATAGATATTAACTACATCTTGCTGCCCAATTCTATGAGCTCGACTCATTGCCTAATCCGACAAAACAAACATCGAATTCATGTCATGCAACAGTGAAAAAGAATTATTATAAAAAAGTAAAAAAGCTAAGCACTAATAGTGTTGTACAACAATCATCTATGAGAGACCTGCAAATCATTTTGCGGGTTCCAATCTGAATCAAATATAATAACTGTGTCTGCAGTTGCAAGATTTATGCCCAAACCACCGGCACGAGTAGAAAGAAGAAAACAGAAATCCTCACTACCAGGAGCATTGAAATGTTCCATTGCCTGATGTCGCAGCTCTGCCTTAGTACTACCATCGAGTCTCTGAAATTGGAACCCTTTGAATGACAAATATTCTGCCAATATATCCAACATCCTGACCATCTGCATGGGATAATCATGAGTCAAACTTTCGTGCTTGCGAACAAAAGCAGCGAAAACACAATTTCAAGAGAGACAAGTGTCAAATAATACTGACCGGGGTAAATTCAAGTAACACTCAACAAACTTTAGAATTGTAACCAACTGTGCACAAGTATTAACAGAGTGCTCACCAAACTTTGTTTATCAACCATCGAGCATCCATTAATACAATATTTAGATATATTTACGAATTGTATGCATAGGACCAACGACATTCTTCGTAGAACCAATTAGACTGATTGCATGTCACAAGAAATTCATATACAAGGACAAACTATCAGAAACACAACGTTCTCAAACAATGCTTGCACCGTGTTCTTTATGGTTTATATAGTTGTTTGTCCAATTGGAGTGAAACTTTTGCCTCAGCAATTGATCTAGTTGGTTTCATGTAGATATGAGATATCGTTATGTGAACGCAATCTGTTACTAGAATGATATATTGAGTTATGAGTGATTGATAGTTGACATTAAGCAAAGTTCAAAGTACAGTGCATAATTAGTTACATCCCAAAAACTATTCATTAAATTTACCCTACAGAAGGTTTGCGCTCTGAAGATAATTGGAAACAAAGGTTAAGTAAAATAAAAGCACCAGCACCCTCAAATTTAACATCACAACCTGTGTTCTTGGTGAAATGTATGGCCCAGCTGACCAAAATTTTGAAAAAAAGAGATAAAAAAAAAAGACCACATAAGAATGATGGTTGTTGTGCATATTCTCATCGCATCCACATCAAGATAGTTGATAAATTTGTTTTTATGCCGGAGGAAGAGGGCTTGGACCAAACTTTTATGGTCAATCAAATAATTGGCAGAGCTAGTGCTAAAGCCCTACTGCTGAATGCTGATTAAGCATATGCTTGGGCCAGCTTTTGGAAACAATCGCTTTTTCAAAATCATTGTCAACCATACCTTTATTGATTTGACAATTTTCCTCTATCTTTAAGACCCACTATCACCATTCTCCATAACTTTTTAATTAGACATTAAAAAACATTTCCTCAATATCTCTACCTAACAAACACTAAAACACTACTCATGGGCTGTCAGTTGATCATGTCATTTTTGATGATGTTATTATTAATAAAAAGCTTTGTTTCCTATCCAAACAAAAAAAGTTGTGCGTTGATCATGTATTAGGAGGGGGGGTATTAGGATATTGGGCCTAACTCCTCCTAACAAAACCGGCTTGCTAGGAGAGATTTACCCTCACTTTATTAACTGAATCTTATACACCTAATTATCCGATGTGAGATCTAACAACTGTGAACAAACCGATATTGGGGGCCACCCAACATCATAACTGGGCCTGGCTTTAATATCATATTAGGATATTGGGCCTAACTCCTCCTAACAAAACCGGCTTGCTAGGGGAGGTTTACCCTCACCTTATTAACTGGATCTTATACACCTAATTACCCGATGTGGGATCTAACAAAGGGAAAACGACAAAATCCACTAATTGGAGTAGTCAAAACTTAAAGCCAGACAAGCTTCCCCCCCCCCCCCCCCCCCCTTCTCCTTATTTTAGGAGTGAAAAAGACACAATTTTTTTTTTCCTTCGAACAAAAATGTTGTTTTCTCCAACATATTGTCATACTTCGTACAACTTTCCTCTCTCAGCACAGTAAACAGAAGCAAACAGCTAGATTGATACATAGTCCAGATTGTTGTGCTACCCGTCAAGTACTTGTAATTGTAAACACTTTAGTTCACAACTCTGTATTTCAACCAAAAAAAAAAAAAAAAAGGCCGTTCATCCAATCACTAGATTCAACCAAACTTCAATTATAATACCTATAGTTTGAGTTTCATTAAACCTGCCTCTGTCCAACCACTAATCATCAAAGCACCAGAGCATCTGGACCTTGGGTGAATGGCTAGGTGCATGATTCACCAAAGAAAAATTCATCGAATATGTCAGATGGTAAACTTTAGAAGCACAAAAGCTGCTTCAGTAGAACACGGGTTTATTACCCCCAACCAACCACACCACCAAAAGAAATTAAAAGGACCAAAAAAAAAAAAAAAGAATTACTAAAATTGCTTGCTGCAGTTTAAAAACCATTCATAGCATAGTTATACCTACTATTAATTTTCAAACTTCGCAACCCATATGGAAGCGATATGAGATGAATATGGCAGAAAGGTCATGCTTCAAGAAATCTTTTAACAGTAGCAATTTATTGAACTAGAAACAGAAGTACAGCAAAGGCTATGCTCCTTACCTACTGGTTGTATAGTGAAAAATGTAATATACCTGAGAAAATATTAACACGCGGTGATTTGACTGATGCAATCTATCCAACAGTTTATCTAGTATCACCAACTTTCCACTGCTCAAAATTATGCGCTCCAGTTTAGTGCTACCCAAGAAGTTTGTATCCCCACCATAACCGTGGTCAGCACTTTCAAACAAAAATGGGTGATTGCAGCACTTCTTTAACTCCACCACAATGTTTAATAGCGAAACCTGTATAATGTTTTGGAATAGAATGGAGGTTTATAAGTACTACAGTTCTCATGTAAGATTATCATCAAACTAAGAAACAATTGCCTATACATAAACTATTTGGCAATCTCTCCCACCACAGTAAGAAGGCGTCATGACATCCGATGCTAAGTACTGAAATTTTTTAAATCCCCATCATAACATAAGTTAAAATATATCTACGTGATTGTGGAGGAGAGGGGACAAAGAGACGACCAAATAGAATTTGAAAGAAGCAGAGGAAACAGAAACAACTAGTAATGCAATCCTTCAGCTTCATCCAAGTGCACCGCCGATCAGTTTAATCCTAGAAGATTTCACACCCAATCAAGACTAACCTGATTCCCGCGAACTCCTTTGTTCAAATCATGGAAGTTGCGTTCCAAAATCCACTTATAATACCTAATCAAAATTTTTAGGGAAATATTATTGGAAATCTGAAAGTAAGAAATTAATGATATTCAAAAACACTATATCAGAAAAGTTTTACTGTTTCTGAAGTGGGGACATCTCAACCCTAAGGATGCGCTCAATCTTTGGAGGCAAGGACTTCTCCACATCTTTTATGACTCTTCGAAGAATGTGAGGTCTTAATTCTGAATGCAGATCGTCAAGCTACAAGAAGCAGAAAATGAGCTTCAATGCCACAAGAATACCCTTTATACCAAGAAAAAGAAAATATATTCCACTACCATGGAAATAGTAGACATTAAACAGAAGGGATAGATACCTCATTTGCATTAAATGAACTAAGATTCTTGTACTTCTGCACAAAGTCATCCTTGCTCCTAAACTTGTCGGGGTCAAGAAAATGAAGCAAAGCCCTGCCATTCATAAAAAAGTATACATAAGCAGGCAGCCACACACACACTGAGATGTATATGCAAGCAATGTAGAATTAATAACCACAACAAATCATTTATCTGTAGTAAGCACAAAATATCTGATAATTCACGGGCAACTAAATGCGAAAAGAACATCTCACTTCCCACTAATCCCCACAAAAATATTGTTTTCCATAGCTCAGGACAGATGATTCTCTTCACCCAGGACAGAAAATTACTAGTACTAATATTGAAGATAATTCAAGAAGACACTGGTCTGTTGTTTGTATAGAGCTAATTGATTCCAGAAGTTTTACTAATGAAGAAATTTGCCAAATAGCACAGGTTCTTAAGACAAAAATAGTTATTACCATAGCTCTTCGACGCTGTTTTGCAAGGGAGTACCAGTAATAAGCAACTTGTTCTTTGTGCTGAATTCCTGTGAAAGAACTTGTGATCCTCACTAAGTACCGTTGTAGTGTAATATATGAGCCAAGCATACACTCACAAGGTCAGATTTTTCCATACCAACAACGTCGTGTACAAAGAGGCTTCACTGTTCTTCAACCTGTGTGCTTCATCCACCATAAGATAGTTCCACTTCATTTTGGAGAGAACTGCTTTATCTTTCAACAATACCTCATATGTTGTCAAAAGGGTATCAAACTTTACAGTCCTGCCTGTACTCTTATCATTGTGAAACTCATATTGCTGGCACACCTGCAATCAGTTATAATCTCTATAAATGAAAAAGCAAATAAGACACAGAAGAGGCGTCCAAAAAGTTCTCAAAGCGATAAGGGAAATAATTCCCAATTCACTGCTATTGATGAATTTCCACCACAAAAAGAAAAAAAAGGACTGACAGTCTTTTCATAAACTTCTAATAAGATCAAAAAGCACATGAATTTTTCCGCACAATCATTGCTGTAAATATGAGCAAAGAGGAAATTAACTAACATAATTATAGAACCTCCAAATGAAGAGCATCCGCAAATAAACCAGATATTCAAAAAGAAAAGGATTCTGCAGATCTTGAAACACTAGATGGCTGGTGATCAAGAACAAAGTAAAGAATTTTTCAGCAAATCAGTCAAAGAAATCGTGAGAAAGAACTATATGCGTTCCAAGTAATTGCAAAGAGGATTACGTTTCTGGAGCTTCGGTCAGTTAAACAAAGAACCGTTCCTAGAATGGAAGGAAGAGCCCTCAGCATGAAGGGATAGAGATGTCAAGAGAAAAAAAGATAAGACCGAGCTCAAGGCCATGCCAATAATTTACAGCACAATGTTTTATTATAAAAATTCTACCAATAAAATAACAAATAACAAAACCAAGCCCATAACTACCTCCATAAGTGCATAAATCTAAAATGAGTCAAATATGAACCATGGAACACAAGATTTTACATACCTGCCGACTCGCACGGGTTCCAACATATATAATAACATTCATGGTAGGCATCCACTTTTTGAATTCTTTTGCCCAGTTTGACAGAGTAGATAGTGGAACAACAACAAGAAAGGGGCCTTGAATGTGCTGAGCATTCTGTGGGGAAAAGACACAAATTGGTACAAAAGCATTTAAAGGAAGTCACAGCAGACTGCCAAAAAGAAAACAAGTACCTGTAGAAAACCAAGCATCGAAACTGACTGAACAGTTTTTCCGAGACCCATTTCATCAGCTAATATCACATTCGTATCATTTCTCCAGCTGCGCTACAAAAGAAACTGATTAGAACAACCTTGCATGTGAAAAGAACATCAGCAGAGAATATTAATGTCAATGAACCAACTGATTAGAACAACTTTGCATGTGAAACCAACTTTATTATCCAAAAATATTAATGGCAATGCACCAAGTTGAACCAAGGTATTAAGAGGGTGTTAGGATGTATGTAAAAATGGGTTTTTATGTGTTTTTATGTGATGTAGGAGAGAGAATGAGTGAAGTTGAATGGTGTAGATTTGTGTAGTACGAGTAGGTCCCACGAGATATGTGGATGTGAAATAAGAGAGAGAATTAGTGGAGTTGAAAAAAATGTGTAAAAATGTATAAAAACACATAGAAGAACGGGTGCTAAATTCCCACCTGTTAACTAAGAAATTCAAACCTTCAAGCTGATAATCCCGAAGATTCCCACCTTTCAACCACTCAGGCTGCTCATCAAGCTTCCTCAAACTTCCTAAACAATAAAGGCACGTCTATTAAATTTTGAAAGGGTATAGATTCTTAAATCTCAAACATATTAAGAAATTACAAAGAAATATGGAGGATATCACAGATTCTATTTTCACTCATCCATCGACGCATCAAATATCAATTATGTCAAAGGAGCTCTATAGCTATTAAGCGACTGAAATGCCCATTATTGAACAGGAATTGGTTAATGCTAGTAGATATTTCCTTTCTGGCGAGAGAGTTCAGACACTACACTTGTATCCTAATTCGTGGTCCTGGGAGGAGCTTTGTATCACAATTCTGAAAATCCTACAACAAAGTTGTTCCAACTTGTTACCTAAATCTCCCAAAACTAACCTTCAAATCGATGTCTCATCATTAACTCAATACCTTCTCTCTTTCAAGATTTTACCCGCCAAACCGGCGTTGACACCACCAAATTCCAGCTTCACCAGCAACCAGTAGCCCCTGCCAACCCACCATCAGCAAATATCATGCTCAAAACACTCAAAACGACCACAGTTCAAGGCAAATAGCCACTTCATTAACAATTGTTCACTTCCCATCATCATCTCACTGTTATTTCATATTCACTATTATGAGTAAAATAGAGATTCTATCTAATTACAGCTTGTTTATTGGAGATTTTTTCAAGCAACAAATGACATCTTGAGAGTAGGTATGGCTAAAAAGTGAATGAGTAAGGAAAAGTTATGAGTTGTAAATATAATTGTGTTTGAAAGTAAGTTCGGGAAAAATTGATTTTTGAAACATCTATGTCAGACAAGCACTAACGTTCTCTCCGGAAGAATTCCAATGGAAATGAATATGCCCCGAGTAGCCCATAAAGTTCTTGTTTAGTTTCTTTTGATTTAGCACAGTTTCACATTGTTTCTGGTGATGGAAGACTAGTTCGGCCCCTCTCCTTGTAATGATCCAAAGTTATTACTTCAATAACAAGTTCAGTTTCTTATCCCAAATATATATATATATATATATATATATATATATATATATATGAAAGAAAGAAAAGTTGAGGAGACAGCTACCAGATCCATATTTTGAACCTCTAAATTTAAATCAGATTCCACGGGATCCAGCAAAATATTATTAGAAGAAAAAAAAATACATTGATCAATGTATCAGTTGTAAAAGGATGTTTTTTATTCAACTGAGAGCTTCATAACAGAAACATTCATCTTTCCAGATGTTATAACGAAAAGAAAACTCACATAGCACAATATTTTCTGTGAAACTTCTAAAATGAGACATTGATTCCCAGAAAAAGAGATGACAAACAAATAGACAAATGATCAGAGTTCATGAAGCTCTTGTGTTGATTCTTGATCTAGCATAGCAATTGGTTATACTCTATAGGTGGAAGTCTTGTCCACCTTTTTTGTTGTAATATCCATAGAGTTATTAATTCAATAATATATTTTGTTTCTTATCAAAAAAAATAAAAAAATAAATAAATAAATAAATCAGAGTTGCAAACCTTTGCTTTTCTTGCGCTGGAAATCCACTGCTTTCCCTTGCACCATCATTGCAGCCTCTCGAGCCTGATTACATACGGTTCTTAGATATTCATCCTCAACATTTTCAATAAATTGAATTCCACCACAGACATCAAACATAAAGAAATATAATATTAGCTCAAGGAGCTCAGATAAAATGCCTGCAGAAGATTCATCTTAGAAAGGATATTGGGTCTCACTCCTCCTAACAAAACTGGCTTATTAGGAGAGAATTACCCTCACCTTATTAATTGGCTCTTGTACATATCACAAGCCGATGTTGTAGGATTATAACACGCCCCCTCACGCATAGCGTGGACTATGACAAACAAATATGGAAATCGATATTGGAGGCACTTAATATCACAAAACTAGCTTGGCTCTAATACCGTCTTCGGAAGAATATTGAGCATAAATCCTCCTAAAAAAGGGGCTTGTTAGGAGAGGATAATACCTTATTAATTGGATCTTGTACATATCACAAGCCGATGTGAAATTCTAACAATTCACTTGCCCAAAAAGGGATTCGCATACTTCTTCAATTCTTCCCAGTGTACCCTTCATTGATTAACCAAAGAAGTTATGATCCTCTATACGCGCGCAGACACACAAAAAATCCTATTGCATTGCGTTCTCCCCCTGTCCACATTGCATGAAGTCAATTGTACGCCACCGGCAATCACCAAGACAGTCCTAACCTCAAACACCATTTCATCCAAAGACCAGTTTCCAGAAATCTCAAAATTTATTTCCTACTTATTCTACGATACTTCTCTTATTCTGTTTCCAATGGTTTCTGTGAGTTGGCTTGCATCAGATCTAAAAGTTCCTTAAAAAAATGGAGCTCCTTGTGCGTTTGTTCTAACTTTTACTCACTAAAAATTGCATATAATACCAAATGTAGTCCAACTTTAACCTCAACCACATATTTACATCTACTACTCAGTATAATCTATACATTTCGTAGTTCCCATAACTAATCAGATTAAAAAGTAACGTGTTTAACAAAATAAAAGTTACGCTAAGATAAGCTCTATTTGATATATTATTCCTGCAGCTCTACTTGGGAGTTCATGCTGGATGCAATTTAGAGCAGAAGGGTAGAATTGTCAAAAGCCATCAGTGTAGTGGACTTCTGCCTACATCAACTTTAATTTGTCTACAGCCTGCAAAGCTTAAAGAACTGCCCTTTCCCTCACTGCTCATCAGTGATCTTGGATGATTTACAGTGATCTTAGATGATTTATTTGTGTGAACAAAACTCAACAATGCAGCTAGCAATGACTTAAGCTGACCTAGGAACAAGCTATGAAGCATGTAGACACTCCTAAGCTGGCGAGTCAGCGTCCCACACTTATGGACACTGGCACTGTGAAATGCTACGTCACAGGTCCTATCTTCTACATATAATATGGACACTGGCACTGTGAGAGGGTGTTAGGGTGTGTGTTTTTATGCGTTTTTATGTGTTTTGATGTGATATAGGAGAGAGAAAAAATGGAATTGAATGGTGGAGATTTGTGTAGTATAGGTAGGTCACACGAGATTTGTGTGTAAAAATGTGTAAAAATGAGTAGGAGAACATGGGCTGAAATGCTACCTGACGGGTCCTATCTTCTACATATAATATTCAAAACGTGATGGACGCTTTCCACGACACACCCTAGATTTTGTGTCTTGCTTAATTTTTTATACATGAGACACACAACAAGAAGTTGGAACATTGCAAGCTCAATATTGCAAAATTTTGGAACATGAAACAATTTAATTGCACCAACTAGGTTCTGTACAAAACCATCAAGTATCAACACTGTGTGAAAATTTTAGGAACTAGATGTTTTATCTATTAACCAACCAGTTCAAAAATCTTCCCGCCCATGTCTCATTATGCAATATCCATATCTACGATATGCAATATTTTGTTACTTGAATGTCTTTATCGTGTATACACGCCAACACTTCAGAAATAGGCAAGTTATCGTGATAACAAAGCATTTCATTGCATGAAGATTCTTGTAATGATTCAGTAAAAAAACAAAAGTAAACATTGTATTATATGAACTGATACCTTGTACTCATCAATAGCATCCTGGGCAAACGCAATATCAGTGTCCTTCTCCCTACAATAAGACAAGCACCGTGTAACTTTGAAGCTCCTACCAGATGATATCATACAGCTTAACAGCAATTGCAAACAAATAACCGGAATCTCCACGACTCAGATTTTCATAGGTCTTGAAAGTCTTAACAAATTCAGGTACCCTCAACTGAGATCTGAATGTATTTTATTAAATCCATTAAAAACTCAACTGAGATCTGAATGGATTTTATATTTTATTAAAATCTAATGTAATGTAGATGTCCCCAATAATTTACAAAATTATAAAGATTTCATTAGTATAGAGAGTTTAAGAGGTTTTGATGGACAACATGCTTAAAACACACATTACCAACTCTTTCAGTATCTTAGATCTCACCCCCATTTTAGTGAGATTGTCATGGATTTTGTGAACTTCTCTTAAAATTCACGAAAATCATGAGAACCCATAATCGTTTCAAATCAATTTAAATCTCAATTGCACACCCCAAATTTTCAAGAATAGACAAGGCACCACAGTAGAGTAATTGATAGGTATCATTAATAATGTTAAGTAGAATATTTTCCAAGTTTAGATTAGTTACTTTAAGAAACAGAATGAGGGCCTTCGCTCAGTGATTGTCATAACACTTCTTTACTTTATTTTCTTGTCTTAATTATGATTAGTTAAACTCTATATTGCGAGGGTTATGCTTTTGCAGTTTTCAGAGTTGATTATTGAATAAAAGATATTTCTTTCATTGCACTTTCTGACCTCCCTACCTCCCTTCTATCTTCTCTCCTCTTCCCTTTCCCCTTTTCTATAATTATTACTATTTAATTTGGTTTGATTTCTTTCTCCATCAGCAATATCAAGCCACGACATCACAGATGCATAATGCAGAAGTTATGAAAATTGGTATGCCACCTCACAATCTGAACTACAAAACTATATTGCAACAGACAAAGCATATCGTCTTTACCAAGTAGCTTCGGCATAAGATAGTCCTTGCCACTTGACCAAATATTCTGGTACTACATTACCCAAACCATCATTAGTTAGTCGGTCCGATATTATTCTCTCCACCTGAGTATGCATTTAAGAAACCAATTATAAAAGGCACATAAATAAAAACCATTGAGGATCGTGGTACAGCAGAACAAACCTGACTGTTCTGTTTAATAATATCCAGGTCCATTTCCTTGCTGACATCATTGACCTCAATCTATTCCACAAGCAAGAAAATTTGAATTTACATACCATAAGATATAAAGAGGAACTACCAACGATCAAGTAGATCACTAGTGTCAAAAAGTAGATTTCTCATGTCCATGTAGAGAGTGAAACCTCGGGTCTGAGTGTGTGAAAAAATCTCAAACAAAATCAAAGGAAAACGCGGAACGATATGACATAGAAGTTTTCATTACAGCATCCACAATCAGTTAATTTTAGCTCTTGGAACATTAACATTTCAGACACAAAGAAAGCTAGTAATTACACACCATTCCTCTCAGCCACATTCGGTTCAAGATGAATCAATTAAACTCGAACTCAGGCCCCTTCATTCATTAAAATGTATCTTTTCCACTCCAAACGATCTCCAGCTATGTCACTCGGACTCGACATGGATACATACCTTTCGATCCTTCTAATTCTAAAAAGTAAGATAAGGCCATAAGGGGATACGGTTGAAAAGGATCCCAACTTTGGATTACTGTACGGACATGCATTATATCTAAAAGAAATTATAGATATCAATTTGCATTAATACGGAAGTTTTTAAATTTCTATTCATTTTTACTTTTATTCTTTAAAATAGTGGGGATCGTCTAGTTTCGCTTGTATACTTAAATTATTGGCGTTCTTCCTTGATTTCATTCACCCAGTTTCAATATCCCATAGGAAACACAAAACCAATGGCCCTAATTCATTACCCATTTAAATAATATTGACACGCCCAGATTAAATATTTCATTTTGAAAACAAAACTCATCAGCCAAATCATTGGCCCAGTTAAAGAATAATAATGAGAGACCCAGACCAGTGATCCAAGATCCAGGCGATGTCTTCTTCAACAACTTGTCATCTTCTCCTTCCCCAAAATAAGGGTAGAAGATCTAGTCACTACATAACCATCGAATAGTGGTGGAAAAGGCTTGGAATCAAAGCATCAGATACTTGTTGCAACTAAGGCAAGGCTTGTCCTTATTCTGCCTTCGTCCTCTTCCTTCATTCACACGCAACTTCTACTTCTGTCAATGGTTGTCTCACTTTTCCATGTCCGTTTCACATTTGAAGGATTCAGCACAGATTTGAATCTGTAACCGCACCTGTGTAATGTTATGTCAACACGGGTGTGCCACCAAAAATCCGAGCCTAAGCAACACAGATCTCCAGTAAAAGCCCCAGTTTTAACATAACACCAAGAGCCCGCACTTGTATATTCTTAAGTTCACAGTTCAAAGTTCAACCGTCGTCACAATTTTACTAGATAACAAAGAATAGATGCCGCTCATCTACTTGTCTTTATAACCAAAGCAGCAGCCACTTTTCACAGACTAAATCTTATACTTCTACCAGAGCCCAATTTAGCTCGGGTTTGTCTCAACCTTTGTTCAAACTAGAAATTTTACTCCTAACACTATGTCAAAGTCAACTTCAATTTCCACCTACATTCAAAACTGTTATTTGCTATTATCCATATATTCTCCCCATTACTGATCAAGGTAAAAAGTAACATTTTTGCAAAATAAAATTTCCTCAAACACATGGATTTAGCAAAGCAGAAAACAGTTTTGCGTACCTCCTCACGTGACACAGTCTTCCGATATTTGACATCTTCCATCACTTTTTTTGTGTAATTCAAAACCTTCTTAAAACCACTAAGCTGAAATTTCACAGAAAGTTCGATATTGATAAGTGAAAAGATGAGGAAGGAACCTTTTTGAACTAATTGAAGCTATTCAATACATAGCAACCTATGATAAATCAATCTGTCTGTCTAAGGTAACTGATATTTGATTATTACAGGATTGCAACACCATCAGAAGCCTTACATTCTGCAACTCAGAAAATGATTTCCATTGACAATGCAAATGCGACTGGCCTTTCCACTTTATCAGAAACTCCACCTCGTTCCAATCAGGCTCTGAGTCAAACAAATAGCTTAGCACAGTGGGCTCCGCTGATCTATTATTTCTAGATGCTTCTTCAGCCATGCCCTTCGGTTGATGCCACAGTACTTTCTCAATTGTATCACCATCTTCCTCTTCAACCTCCTCCTTCACAACATAAGTAATATAAATTAGTTTCACAGAGATCTTTCCTAAATATATCCTACAATGAATGAAAAGTAAAAAAGGAAAGGCTCTGACCAAACCTTTTGCCTCTTCCCTTTCTTGCCTTCAGCAAGATCTTCACTTTCATCGCTCTCAACATATGATACTTTCCGAACTGACCGACCTGAAGTTCTTGGTTCATTATTCCTAGCAGAAACAGATTGACTACTATTCTTTCGGCAAACTGGTGCACCTCGCCTTCTACTGTTCCTAAAATCCTCAAAACTGTCATTTTCTGAATCCTCAGCGGTCGACTCTTCCTCATCTTCAAATGAGGTTCTAACTCTCCTTCGCCTAGTGGTCGGAGCAAATGATTTAAGTTCTCGTGCGGACTTCAAGTTATTTGCGCCCTTACCTCGTTGCTTTGTTCTATTTCTCTTAGAGAATGCATCATCTTCATCTGAGATATTCAGATCATCATCAATATCCTCATCCTCAGAATCTCCACCATCCCAGTCTTTGTCCTTATCCTGAAGGTGAACAGAAAGCGAGATGAAATTGTATATAATGGAAATCACACAAGGGATTCCTTCCATTATGTTCCAACATGGAGCATGTAATTCGTCAGAAATGCATCACACATTAACTCAACAATGTGTTAATTGATGTGGCCACAGTTTTTAACTAAGACAAGGTGCACAGAGGGTGTTAAAACAGGAATGAATTTTAAGTGATAATAAATTCGTATAAGCACATTAGACAAAGACTTAAAGCATATAACCCACGTATCATTGCATCAGTAATACATTTCACTTCCATCAAAGGCTATGGAATCAATTGATCTTATCTTTAATTGTTCAATAATCATATTCCAGGGAACTCATTTATTAATGTGCAAACCAAATTAACAGAACTAAAGGAGGCGGTCTCCAGAAACAATCAGCGACTGCAAGAGAAACATATCAAAAGAGAATATATGTAGATTTTTCAGTCGACAAGCCAAAATCTAAATGAGATTTTACCAAGAATAAAAAAGCGTGCCTATAACAGCAAATAATTCAAAAAAGGAAAAGATCTGCATGTTCTCATGTTAATGGATACAAAACATAATGTATCCACGATGCGCATGAATCATTGTCTAAATATAACCAAAACACAAAAAGGATAAGTTGTCAGTACCTTGGGTACATCAAAATGTGTAGGTAAAAAGTGGTTTAACAATATGTGATTTTCGTTGTGTTTACAATAACATGATTAAGGGCTTGTTTGATACAACTTTAAACCAAAATTATTTTCTATTCTCATAGTTTTCAACCAATCATTAAATTGATTTAATAAATTCTTATATTTTCTAATACATTTTCTTTACTCATCAACCACATATCTAAAAAATCAATAATCTCTATCAAACATACCCTAAAAGTGCCAAACATAGATTATAAAATTTGCCCATATCTCTTACCTTTTTTAGACATTTTGTTATTGGCCTTATTCTTTTGGCCTATTTGTTTATAATATGAATTTCTTTTTTTTTTAATTATTTTACAAAGAATGGAAGAGGAAGGAGAATTCATGACAACCAGTAGAAGATTACAAGAAGGATTGAAGAAACTAATGCTGTGGAGGAGCAGGATGCTGATCATCCCCTTAAAATCCTATTATAATTTTGTAATTTTTTGGTTTCAGTGATTATTGACTTGGGAACTTATTACCTGGTTTTAGTAATCTATTGTAGCCCGTTGGGAATCAAACTTGTAGATAGTGTTCCATAATGGATTTTACAAGATGGTTTATGATTTAATATAAGGAAACATCATATTAGATATTACATTACCTGCTTTATTGGTTTGTTTTGACGCGTATGCCTCAAATTTCCACTAAGCCTATGCTTCCATCACAAACATAAAAGGTCTTGTACCCTATTAATCTATTTCAAAGAACCAAACATGTGCGCTTTAGAACAAATTAAATTTTTCAAACATTTGTTGTATTACGACAATATAAGAAAGGGAAAACAAACCCCAATCCCACATGAGGAAACACAGTTTGAACACATAACTTCTCAACATACCGGTGGTGTACAGTAACAAAATGTGTAGGCTGGCAAAGTATTTTAAAAACTGTAGAGTAGGGATAGGCGGCAAGGCGTAAAGATTTATGTGTGCATCAAAGCAACGGACCTATGCATAAAAAAAGTATTTTACTACTACTAGTGCTCAATTATTCTAAAACTACTGCTATCAGTGATGGCAGCAGCCTGGGCATTATGGAGGGAGAGGAACAGAAGGATTTTTTACGGTGTCAAGCAATCTCTTGATGATATTTGGGACAACATTTTATTCTTCTCAAGACTATGGGCTAGAGCAGTGGGAATTTTTTGCGATATAGAAAATTTTTTGTTTCGTTTAGACCCCTCTAGTTCTCTTTGAACCATAGTTTCTAGCAATACCTAGACTTTGGTGCTACTCCTAATATTTTTTTCTGGTGGATGGCTTGTCCACTCATGTTTTGTAAAAATTTTTATCTTTCTTTGGCAATAATATGACAAGTTTCTTATAAAAAAAAAAAATTATTCTAAAACTACTAATTAAATTAAATAATTCATACGATATATCTAAAATGATAAATAGCATAATTACCTATTAATTCCTAAAACTACAGAATTTTCAAAATTCTGAAAATAGAGAATTTTCTAATTTAAAACTAGGCAATTCCTGCTTCATAGAATTATATGAATTTACATAAATATTTCCAGAGTTCCCTACAAAAATAGGTTTTAAAATTCAATAGCCTACCATCAGTGTTACAGTTATGGATTCATTGTCTTCGCTTTTGCTTCAATTTATGTTAAGAAGATGATTTACATTTTGTGTCATGTTAAAGAGTCATGCTCCCGGAGGTTCAACTCCATCTTTTGAGAAATTGAGACCCTTTGTTATTGAATATTATTACTACACATTAAGGGTACGGATAGGGGATGGGATGCAGGGGTAAGAACCCTCACTTCCTATATGGGAAATTCCCACTTTCTGCTGCTGGATCTTCAGGTAAAATAAATTCAATAGAGGGGGAGAGGGGGAGAATTCAACAACTAATTGTGCCTAGGTCTGCATCAGGCAGTCAACAAAAGAGTCGACCACCTTATCACACGGCTAGGCCAACGGAGGGGCACTTTTCACCTAGGCTTTCTCTTCCCAAAACTGCAAAAATACTAACAAAAATAGCATGAAGATTTTATCCGAAGGGGCATAAAATGAGTGGCTAAGTAATCTTTATTATCACAGTAAACTACTGGTATTGCACATGTAACATTAATCACTGTTGTCGTCATAATCATCATCATCATCACGCCTTTAAAGGAGCGGTTAAGTAATGTAGCTTTCGCAATGCGACATCCAGTCAACCTCTAATAAATGCAATCCATATATGATAAACTAACAACTTACTAGAATAAGATAACTACATAGTAAGACCACACAGATAGACAACATTGGTGTATAGCAATAACCTTGTTTCCCCGGCCTCCACCTGTGGCGCCATAATCCGGATCAAAGTCGTCATCCTCAGGATCATCTTCTGCGTGAACAAAAGGAAGGAACAAGATTTATATTCTCATGTCAACAAACCTAAGGGCGTGTCCTGTGCAAAGGAGCATTTTATCAGGCAACAATTTTCAAAGCGCAGAAAACATTTACCATCGATGTCGTCCTCATCTTCTTCGTAATCAAAGGAATCATCATCATATTGGTCACTTTTGAATCCTTCAGACCTCTTAGAACTACTAGTCTCAGCAAGAGGTCGAGAACGTGGCTTTGAACTAAATCTACTTGACTGGTTCAATGGTCTATGATGATGCAGTCTCTCATCACCATCCTGCTCATAATACTCATCTGACAACATATCATCTGCAGGAACACTCTGATGAACCTTGTTGCCTTCTTTCGTTCTGATTTCATCAGTTTCCGAATCAATCCTATCATCATGGCCATCAGAATCCGCCTCCACTTCGGAACCTTTGTACTCTGACCCACTCTTAGATTCCTCCCCAGACTCCAACCCTCCACGTGACTCCATTGGCCGACAATCCTTCCAAAAACTTGAACCCCATCTCCCAACAGTTGCACTCCTGGTTGAAAGCTGCTGTGGATTGTCTGCCCCAAAATTACTACGGCCATATTCTCTACTTTCATTACTCAGAATGGGTTCCAATATTTCCTCATTGTCTCCACCTGAGTTTCCAAAGTTCCTGTGCACGTGATTATTATTTATACTCAAGTGTGAGTGGCTTTCCTGGTTTGATGCATTTTGCTCGACTATTCCAGTTGGCAAATTCCTAAAGAGGGCCATGGCCGTATCTTTGCATGGAATTTTGCTTTACAGTGCGTCAAAATTTAAATTAAAGATTCAGTGTATTGATTTCTCCGAATAGCTCCCACTGGAAAAACGCTGAAGGAAAATGAAATCAAATGCAACGGCATTCAGATATCAACCTAAACTGAAAAATAGTTATTCCATCTTAAAATTACACGCAGCACCTAAACAGTTTGGCAAATAAAATTATACTTCAAATCAGCTGATTCAAGGGAAAACATGTGGATCGGTTAATTGACACTCAGATAAAAGAAAAGACCCGTTTTTTTTTTTTTGCTTGAAAGGAACTAAAAACCCTAAATCTGCACGCAAAGAAAAACCCTAATTCAACCCAAATTGTAGAATTATTCAGTATAGAAGCTCTCAATTCAATTTCGTTTCGGAAAACTAACCTCTATATATCCGAAAAGGAGAAGGGAATTCTAGAATCCGAAAAAAGGTATTTTCACGAATCAATGACGTGCGCAGGTTAACAATCGGACGCTCGCCGGATACAGGTAATGAGCGCAAGCAGCAAAAGCCGGCGGCGGGAAATAAAGAATTCAAAATCGATACCGTTTAATCAGCCTATACAAAAAGGATATGCTAATTGAACCGCGACGCAAATGGGATTGCGATTAAACCAATCGATCAATCAATCAAAGATGGTCACTAGATGTAATTTTACCGATTAGATTAGATTAGATGTTCGATGATGTTCAGAAGATGAAAAATTAGTTTTAGAGAGTGAGGGAGAGCGCTAATGTTATGTGTGTGTATTTTGTGAAGGGATTATCTGAGAGGGGAAATTTGGATTTATGAGGTTATTTTCCCTGGTGAGACGTGCTTATAGATTTGTAGGTATGCGTAATGGTGAAAGTTGCTAATGCCAGAGTAATTTTGATTTGATTATTCCACGTAGAGCTAGGGGTCGTTCTTTACCCACCAATTTTTTACTAACTTTCATTAATTTTTATCTCCTGATCATTTTGAATCACTCGTATAATTACTTTATATTTTTTAATATATTTTCACAAATTTTCAACCATATATCTAATACGTCTTTCGAATAAATCAACATTCTCACCTAAGTTGGTCTAAAGAACAAGCCCTTAAACGATGTCCAAGGTTTTTGTTACTCGTGTACAGTTTGGTAATTTGTGACACTGTTGAAGTAATGGTGTCTTGTAATGGTTAGAACATGTGTTTTCCTAGGAGATTTGAGAAAGAGGATCGGGAGAGATGGTGCTGTAGTTTTATAATCGAGAGTGTTGGACATGAAGGTCATCTATATTCTCACCCACCTCCCTTTTTAAACTAACGCGTGCGCCTTCTGTGGTCTATATATTTGGCTATTGCCAGTCTTTAAATTTGTACTTTGCCCTATGTGTTCAGTTCTGGTGTTAGATCTTGTCATTTTTATTTTAGTTTAACGCTGTCTTCCGTAGAAATTATTGTTCAATTCGTGGGACTAGAATAGACATTCTTGGTAAAAGATCCTGGTAATATAAATATGGGAATAATCCAGATAATCAAGGAAATATCATAAAGAATACCATGGAATTATTGTCCAAAAAGTATCATGAAATGCAGTGTTTGTTTTAACTTTCTTCGTCTTTGTCGTCTTCTTCCGCTTTTTCCCCCCTATAAGACTTAACTTTACTCAGTGAAAGTTTAATTTCAAACTTCATCACACATCTCAAATCACCACCTTATTATCCATACATGTGGTGGTCTTGACAATATTCAATATAAAAGATCAGGCTTTAACAAGACAAAAATTTGCCAATGAGATCTGTGCAGCTGTCAAGGTGATGGTATTTTGTAATGATTATTTCTTTGTCTTGTGCACAGATGTTTTCCCAGAAATTGAGAAAGAAGATTGCGGAGAGATGGTGTTATAGTTTTATAATCAAGAGTGTTGCACATAAAGGTCATCTATATTCTCACCCACCTTTTTTCAAAGCTAATGTGTGTGCCTTCTATGGTTTGTATATTTGGCTATTGGTAGCCTTTAAATTTGTAATTTGCCCTGTGTATATAGTTTTGGTGTTAGAACTTACCCTTTTTATTTTAGTTTAACTCTATTCTATACTTTAATTAAATTGTTGTTTGGTGGTGTTAGTTTGAAACCATAAAAATTAGCTTTTTTAGTTTATGAAATATTATAGAAGAATGAAGAATCGCTTTTAACATTTTATGGTGCATTAAATGAATAGTTATTGTTCAAGTATTCATGACTAAAAGAAGCACATATCCTTCGTTGATTCTGAAGAGGTGAAAAGAATGACATTAGGCAGTAATTGCTTGTGTCATTGTATAATTCCTTTACAGATTCGAAGTAGATATGGGATGAATAGAAGAACTAGAATGACAAAAGGTTATAATTTTACTTTGCCATTAATGTATATTCCTTTGATGCTGCCATAATCATTTTAGGTTGGAGCAGTGAATATTTATGTTGTTTGTATTGCTGAGTATTACTTTTTAATCCTGCTGGCATGATCATTTTAAGTTGGAGCAGTGAGTATTTATGTTGTTTGTATTGCTGATTATTGCGTTTTGGTCCTCATTTGTGATGGGCTAATGACTCCCGTGTGTTTTTCTTAGATCTTGAATCAGCGTTTATATGATCTTAGGATTTGTGTCAGTGTACTCGTGTGTCTTTTGTTTGCCTTTTATTTTTCTTTCGTTGATCTCTTTGTAGAAAAAACATCTTTTTCGTTGTTGAAAGGTTAGTCAACTATCTAATCTAAATTTTTAACATGTGGGCATAGAGCAATAGTTTGTATACGTTAAAAGATTACGATAAACCTGCTTTAGGTCAGATTTCTACAGGCTTAATTTTATATTTCGCGATTAGGAATTCTTTGATCTTTATTTGTGTACAAAGCTTCACAACTGCTTGATTCGGAGCCTTTGATTTTGACTACGCTTGTTTGTTCTATTTCAATCTCGTCGTCCACCAATTGCGGATGGTTTTCCTTTTGAAGAGTTGATTGATATGTAGGCCGCTCTCTACTTTTTGCTTTCCTATCTTTTATTTTCTAAGTTTTATTTTCTATTTTTATAGTACAAACTCAATTCTGAAAATAGCTCAAGAAGCATAAGAGAATTAGGGAAGAAAAGTACTTGAAGAAGAACAATCGGAAAGAAGGCAGGTACATATAGTGAATCATTTCTCGATATTTATTATAGTTATACGAGTCTATTTTCTAACAATGAAATGGAGTGGCTTAATTAAGAAACTTGTGAGTAAGTTGCATGTCAAATTGGTGGAATATATTGATGATTTGAGTTGTTGGGAGTAATGAGACAATAGAATTGAGGTCCATTGTTCGTGTATAATATGGTTGTACCTCATAGAATGTGGCTAATAACTAATTAAATAGCGGAGTAAAGATAAAGTAGGCCCTTAGGAGGCAAATTAAATAAAGACTGCTTCTTTGAATTTCGGTGAATGACTTCTATTCTCTTACAAGGTATTTTATTACATTATTGATTGATCCTTGGCTTCGTTTATTTTCTACATTGCTTTGTGTAATTATTCATTTTCTAGTTGTTCAAGGAGAAAATCTTGGCTGGTTGTTATTTTGGGATATCAACATGCATATCATTTGTTTCTCATACGGACTGAAATTTTGGCTAAAAAATATAGAATTTGAGGAAATATGGAAGTAATACTTCACTTCTCGAGAATTATTAAGACCCAAATCTCCGACCTTTTTGCATACGTCCTCCATTGTCCTCTATCTCTTTCGGCTCTTCGGTGTGTGTCCCGAATTCTGACTATGTACATTGGTGCTTGTTTTGTGCTAGTCTCCAATTGAAGGGTGGATTGGTACTTGTTTACAGTTTTCTGATGATAATGACCTTTTAAAGTTCTTGGCAATGTAAACTGAAACATAACTTTCTCTCTCCTCTTTAGTCTCTTGTTTAGGATGTTGTTGCATCTTTGTAACATGAAATGGGTCAACCAACTGTTGGTTAAAAATTAAAATATGTTTTCTTCAAAGTCAATGTGGCTTGCTATTCTGTGTCACAAGTCAGTGCATTCCTCTCAGATGTAATAAAATTCTGTCTATTTTCTAGAAGTATATTTAACGTGCTTTGATTTAGTCTTAGTTAGTTAAATTGATGAGACTTATCCATCCTAGATTAGCTGAGTAATGATAGGAGTGAATAGCCCTTGTCCATTCTGAAATAGTTGAGAAATAGAAGGAACAAATTATGTCTACTCTAGTTATAAATAAGAGCCTGTATACTCAAGTTAGGTGTGCAATTTTTGTATTACCTCTTGACGTCTGTTACCATTTCTTATTGAGTAATAAAACATTTTCGTTGTTCCTTAGTTGGATTTTTTGTTATATGGTATTAGAGCTCAGTTTGCTACCAGATGCTTGCTCCTTATTACCCCAATGAGGAAATTGTTGAAGTTATTATCTTCTTTTATTTTAGTCAAGATGAATGGAGGTTATGGTGCTTCTCAAATGTCTATTGAGAAGCTCAACGGCACCAATTATAAATACTGGCGACTATGCATGGAGGCATACCTTCAAGGACAAGATTTGTGGGATATCATTTCTGGCGATGATAAACTTCCAGACAACAGTCCACAACTTGCCGATGCAAGACGAAAATGGAAGATAAAGTCTGGGAAGGCTTTGTTTGCACTCAGAACTTCGATCAGTAAGGAATATATTGATCGTGTTCGTGAGTTGGATACACCGAAGAAGATTTGGGACACTCTCGAAAGATTGTTCACTCAGAAAAACACTATGTGATTACAATATCTAGAAAATGAGCTTGCTTCTATAACTTAAAGTAGTATGCCCATTTCTGATTATTTCCTCAAGGTCAAGAATGTGTGTGCAGAAATTTCATAATTGGACAGTGAAGAACTAGGCGTGATTGTCGCAGTACACCAAAATTTATTTTATTTCCTTACTTTGTTTCAAAACTACAGATTAATGTAGAAGTAGCAAGTAAGGTTCGACCCTTGCTTTTATCAATTAAGTGGGCGTGATTGGACAGTGAAGAACGGTGTTTAATGTAGTTGTTTTTATCAATTAATATAGAAGGGGGAGGTTTTGTGAAGTTGAATGAAATTCGAAAATAAAATGACAAAATAAAAGAGATGAAATGAAACAATTGAAGATTTATCTAGTTCTCGGGTTCGGTTGTGTCAATAACTCGTGTTAATCTTTTCTATGCAACGTGTTACTATTCCTTCTCCAATTTATCAACTCCAATTAATCAATACGATTTGATTAACGAATTCTTCCTTATATGTATTAAATTAAAGTGAGTTCTTTAACTTAACATCTAGCTATTGGATAATCCTAAACAAGTTCTTAAGATTTAATGCAATGCTAGTGTGAAATGAATGAGAAGAATGAGTTGAATTAGATGATCAATTTCACAAATTTGAATTAATGCATCTAAGTTGATTTGTTAATAAATATGCACGATATTCATTTGCTACTTTGGATTGGATCTAATGATAACTACGGATCAAAAGTTCCAATCCTAGCATGTAACTTGAATTTACAGATTAATTGATTCAATTGGCCAAGGTGAATGCAATAATCACATAAACTCAAAAACGGGTTTACAAGCATAACAGATCAACAAATTGAAGTGGAGGAATAGATAAAACGTAACTGAAGAGTTAGAAAAGATAATAACATGTTAATTGAACACAACGTCCCCCTCGAACTAGATAAAGAAGTCTAACTACTCATATTCGTGGGTTTCATACTTTTGTATCACTACTGCGATATGATAGATTATATTTCACTATCACAAGTAATACACAAAATATAGAAAACAAGTAAATAAATGCTAGTAAATAAATATAGAAGTTTAATTACTCATATACGCGGGTTAAATACTTTCAATGGCGTAATCGCCGTGTATCACCACTGCAATATATGAGAAATTATCTTTCTCAAACATGAAAAATAAAAGAAAGAGAAAAACTAGCGAAAAAATGCTCCGCTAATCATATTCACGGCCGAAGTATCGTCGATTGATTATTCGAACCTAAATTTAGGTTTTTACTTCCGCCGGAATATGAAAAACTAAGGGCTTTCAAGCTAGAACTAAGAACAAATGATGAAGAGAATTTTATTGAGGAGAAAGTTGGAGAGAATCACAAGCTAATTCTCTCTATAAAGTTGTGTGTTTCAAACTTGGAAATGCCTCTATTTATAGGCAAAATACTACAACAAAAAATATTAAAAAATTATAAAAGTGACCTTCCATGAGATTATTATGGTGTGCTCAATTTGTTTTATCTCAAAAAAATCAAAAAGTATGTGAAAATCACGTTGGAATCAAGTTGGTGTCGGCTGGCCGCAATCTGAACAGGTGACTCGGCGTGACTAGAGTCACGCGCGTGGGGAACGGGGAGAGCTGGGAGCATTGCGGCGCTGACTCGAGTGGCTGCGGGTGTGATCAGGCATGATCGGGCGTGACTCGAGTCACTTGCGGTGCTGACTCGAGTCATGGCTGTCGTGACTCGAGTCACCCGATATTTGCACACCAAATCCCTCAACTTTTGAACTTTGTTTATTTTGGTCCTTGAAAATTTGTATTTCGGTCCTCCAACTTTTTGAAAAGTTCCACTTTGGTCCCCACACTTTGAAAAGTTACACTTTGGTCCCCATAGTTTTGGAAATTGACGCTTTTAGTCATTTTCTTCAAACGGCCATAACTTTCACTAGGAAACTCCGATTTGGGATCTGGAAAAAGTTTGGGAATCCTCTTTTGATGTTCTTCAACATTGGCACAATAAAAATTGTGAAAACAATTTTTCATCAAATTGCATCGGAGGCCCTCCATCTTTGATTCGCTTGCATTTTTGTCCCGAGTTTCTGTTTTCATTCGATTTTCATCCATTTTGACTCCTTTTGATTCTTTGTAACCCTAAACACCACAACAAAGGAAAAACACATAAAAAGGAACATATAACACTAATAAAATATACAAACACGTAAAATAGAAGAGTTATTTAAGTGTTTTTTAGCACTTATCAAGAACCTATAAGTGATGCGAGGTTAAGACGCTATTTGATTCGTGGTCTGAGAAAAGAATTTATGTCGTTCATATAATCTATTCAAGGGTGGACTAAGCAACCATCTATTGTCGAGTTGGAGAACCTATTGTCTAAGCAAGAAGCTCTGATTGAACAAATGTCTGGCAAGTCTCATCCTGATGTTGAAGATGCTCTTTTCATCAAAGAGAAAGGAAAGTCAAAGAATGCTAACAAATGATCATCAAGCGGTGGTAAGCAGCAAAAGGCGAATGGGGAGCAATCGAGCACTTCTAAACTAACTTGTTACAGGTGCGGAAAGGTTGGACGCATAAATGTGAACTATCATGCAAAAATAATGTGTACAAGGTGCGACAAAACCTGGGCATATCAAACCAAATTGCCGAGTGAAGCTTAAAGAATCAGATGTCAATGTAACGCATGAAGTGAAAGATGCCAATGAACCTAAATGGGAGAAATGCTTGTCTATTGAGGTAAAAAATCAACCTAACAACATTGCTTCTATTATGCATCGTGATGATACGAATATAGATGCTACTAGTTGCATTGATTACGAGAAGGATTGGATTGTTGATTCGGGCTATTCACATCATGCCATCGGAGATGACAATTTATTGTCGGATGTTTGTCCCCATCTGAAAAAGCAAGTGATTGTAACCGCTGACAATTCATTACATCCTGTAATGAAAGAAGGATGTTTCAATGTCTGAGCTTCAAATTCGATTGTTGAAGGTCTTACTCTTGAAGATGTATATCAAGTACCAGGCCTAAAGAAGAATCTTGTCTCAGTTTCTCAAATCACTGTCTTGGGCAGGTATGTTTTGTTTGGTCCAGATAATGTACAAATTCTCAGTGATATAAGGTGTGTTGATGCTGATGTTCTATTCTCTGGAAGAACGAAATATTCTTTGTACATCTTGTACGCAAGTGAGGCTTATGTTGAAAAGACAAGTCAAAATACCAATATCTCACTTTAGCATGCTCGACTTGGGCACCTTGGCTATCAATTATTACATCAAATATCAACGAACAGATTACTTGAAGGTGTTCCTTTGAGTGCATTTTGACACAGTATGTGCCGGTTGTCAATACGGAAAATCACATCATCTTCCATTCTAGAAATCCACGAATCGGGCATCCACAATGTTTCAACTAGTACATTCTGATCTCATGGGACCAACCAGAACACCAAGTTACAGTGGCTTCCGCTACATGATGGTTCTTATTGATGATCACTCTTGTTACAGCTGGGTATATTTTTTAGAGAATAAGAGTGAAGCTCTCACCCACTTTATACAATTTAAGATGATGGTAGAAAAGGAGTTTGGGTGGTCAATCATAAAATGTCTGCGTACAGATAACGGGGGAGAATTTCTATCTTATGAATTTTCAAAATTTTGCGAAGTGCATGGTATTCAACGTCAAATCACTTGCCTAAATACCCCGCAACAGATTGGGGTTGCTGAGCGAAAGCTAGCACATTTTACAGCAGTAACGTTATCTTGGTTGCATGGTAAAAACCTTTATCGGGAGTTATGGGCAGCAACTATGCAATGTGCTTGTCATGTGATCAACCGTCTATTCCCATGGCCTGGCACATAAAAATTCCCATTTGAAACAGCCTGATATGAGTTATTTTAGAATTTTTTGTTCTATTTGCTATGTTCATACACCTAAACATGGCCAACCTAAGCTTGACCCAAAAGCAAAGAAATGTTTGTTTGTTGGCTATGATCCTCATAGGCAGGGATGGAGATGCATTGACCCTGTTTCTAAGAAGATTGTTACTTCTTGGGATGTTGTTTTTGATGAAGTTTCTACCTTGTATCCAGCCCATGTCCATGGAGAAAATTCTGAATTTGTGCCTCTTGTTGATTCTAATCTTGAGTCAATTCTTATCGAGATCGACCTCAGTGAAAGGGAGAGGTTGGAACCATCCTTTCCTCAATATAATTCGTCACAAGTTGATGTCACGGCTAGAAGGACATCAAGGTAAATAAAGCTGCCTACTCATTTAAATGACTATGAAATACAGTTAAATCACTGTACCATTATTTCTTGCTTTATGATGGAAGACACATTTGAAAATGAGCCTATATCCTATTTTAAGGCTCAAGGAAAATCGGAGTGGGAAAATGCAATAAGAGCTGAAACTGCAGCTTTTAAGAAGAATTCTTCTTGGGACTTAGTTCCTAAACCAAAGGATGCCGATGTCATTACATGTAAGTGGATTTACAAGGTAAAGAAGGCAGTAGATGGAACCATTGCAAGACACAAAGCTCGCTTAGGAGCTCGTGGTTTTTCCCAACACTACGGTTTGGATTACGAGGAGACTTTTAGTCCAGTTGCCAAAATGGTTACTATCCGTACCATCATCTCTTTGGTTGCAAGTAAAAGTTGGACTCTTTGGCAATTCGACATGAAAAACGCTTTTCTTTACGGGGAACTAGAACGTGATATATATATGGAACAACCACAAGGGTATGTGTCGGAGACATTTCCCAACCATGTATGTCGACTTAAGAAGGCGATTTACGGCCTGAAATAGGCACCTCGAGCTTGGTACGGAAAGATCGCCGAGTATTTTTTGTTTTGTGGTTTTTGTCCATCAATTTCAGATCCTAGTCTCTTTATTAAGATAACGGGATCACTTTCAGTTATGATTCTGCTTTATGTGGATGATATGATAATCACAGGAGATGATACAGCTGAAATCATGCCCCTTCAAGCTGATCTATTTATTCGTTTTGAAATGAAAAGTTTGGGTGAAGCTCATTGTTTCCTGGGGTTAGAATTAGAACGGTCAAATGGTTACTTTCTTTCACTAAAAGGATATGCTGCAAGGATTTTAAAACGTTTTGCTATGGAGAATTCAAATTCTACAACCACTCCTATGGATCCAGGTCTCAAGTTACAAAAGGATGAAGGTGAACCTTTGAAGGATGTAATCAAGTACAGCAAAATGGTGGGGAGCCTATTGTATTTGACGATCACCCACCCAGACATTACATTCTCAATGGGCATAGTATCTCAATTTATGGACCGATCGTGTGTTGGTCATTTGGCTGCTGCAAAAAGCATATTACGATATGTGAAATGAACTTTGGATTATGGCTTACTTTATCGGCATGAAAAAGATTGCTCTTTGCAAGGTTATGTCAATTCTGATTGGGCTGGGAACGTTATTGACCGACGCTCTACCTCGGGCTACTGTTTTAGTAATGATTTAGCAATCATATCCTGGTGCAGTACGAAGCAAAGTATAGTGGCATTATCAAGTGCAGATGCTGAATATATCGCAGCTATATTGGCTACGCAGGAGTGTATTTGTCTTGCAAGACGTCTTCAAGATGTTAATAAGGGCCCAAGTTTTCCTATTTCTATTTTCTGTGACAATGAAAGTGCCATCAAACTTGCAGAAAACCCCAGTGTTTCATGCTCGAACAAAACATATTGCTATTCACTATCACTTTGTCCGAGAAAAAGTGTTGAATCAAGAAATTGAGTTGCGTGCCATGCGCTCGATTGAATAGGTTGCAGATGGTTTTACAAAGGCGCTTTCTAAAGCTAAGTTTGAGGTGTTTCGAGAAAGACTTGGCCTTGTTGACCAAGGGAATGCACTAAGGGGAAGTGTTACAAGTTAGTGCATTCCTCTCAAATGTAATAAAATTCTGTCTATTTCCTAGAAGTATATTTAACGTGTTTTGATTTAGTCTTAGTTAGTTAAATTGATGAGACTTATCCTCCTAGATTAGCTGAGTAATGATAGGAGTGAATAGGCCTTATCTATTCTGAATTAGTTGAGAAATAGCAGGAACAAACTCTGTCTACTCTAGCTATAAATAAGAGCCTGTATACTTAAGTTAGGTGTGCAATTTTTGTATTGCCTCTTGACTTCTGTTATCATTTCTCATTGAGTAATAAAACATTTTCGTTGTTCCTTAGTTGGATTTTTTGTTATATTGTTTTATTTATTTTTTTTTATGCATTTTTGGTTTAATTCTTCAATTAGTGTTCTAAAAATAGAGATAAATATGAAAGCCCCTATAGCTCAGTGGTAGTATGTCAGTTTTGTAAACTGAAGGTCCGTAGTTCAATCCTGCGAGGGGACATTTTTAACTTCTCATCCACCCCACCCCCTCATTTTTACTTTATAAAAAGGGAAAATTCGCGAAGAAGGGTATTCTAGCGAGAGAATTTGCCATCTTTCTTTAATTTCTCAAAATTCTTTGATTCGTTGACCTGGTCCGGTGGTGGCTCTTCTAAATCTCTGAGGATTTAAAATCATTTGAACTTCACAGTGATATTTATTCTTTTCGTTTCTCAAAACCTTTGATTCTCTGCAATTGATAGCTAATTTCTTAATTTTTGAACCAATTCCAAACTTGATTTTCGAATAGAAATTGATGCATAAGTTGTACATGTGCTAATTAATGCATAAGTTGTAAATGTGCTAATTCAATTGAAATCAGAAGTGGAATTGTGTTAGTTTTGGGCTTCATGAATTTACTTGAATTAATTTGAACTATTGGGGCCTCGAGTATCCTGGCTGAGTGTATAAATCCATCAAATTCTCATTTGTTGCCAAAATTATAGCTTATCATTCAGTTCCTCAGTACGTGTGTATGGGCGTAGAGTCGTAGATGGGGAAACCATTGGTTTATGAGATAATGGAAAAGCCAGCTACAAGTTGTCTAATAGGGATATTTAGTGTTATTTGGTTCTATATTCAGAAAAAGAACATTGGCTATTCCCATGTGGGGTTGAATTATAAGACTGCAATTCAACTTCAAGGTCATCATTGCAAGTCAATAATATCAGCATTTTCTCATATTAGTTTTATTCACCTTGTTTTCAATATGAGCGCACGTTGGAGTCTTAGGAATTATTGATCAATTAGGGCATATAGGTCTTGGAGTAGAGTGTTATCCGAAAATGTTCTACTCATCCCTTGGGCGTTCAGTAACTACGGTCGTGAGGCGATTCTACCGTGCGGGCTGGAGTTTTGAAATCAGAAAATTTTGTTGGATTTATCCGATGAGGCAATTTCAGTGATTTGGAAAAAATTTTGGACACCGTGACGACCCGTGGTGACCGGTCAAAGATCAGTCAAAGTTTTTGGCCAAAAATTAACCAAAAACTTTGACTGATCTTTGACCGGTCACCACGGGTCGCCACGGTGTCCAAAATTTTTTTTCCAAATTGCTGGAGCTTCGTCTCGTCGTGATGAATCCAACAAAATTTTCGGATTTCAAAACGGAGTCCGGACGAGGGAGAAAATCGCCCGGGCGGACCGTAAGCTACGGAACACCCGGGCGGATGAGAACATTTCTGGAGTATTATCTCCATTACAAATTAGTGATGCTTGTTTTATCAGCTATGCTCATTATCGGTATATACAATCTTTTGATCCAAAGGTTCAAACTAGACTATTTTTGAAGGGTCACTGGTGTTAGCTACATTTGTGTTGTTTTTGGATGTATGTCGCTTTTCTCGGTGCAGCAACCCTCATATAAGTTGAATCTTTTCGGGTTTCTGTCTCTCCCTATCACTTTTGTGCCATTTGAGTCTCTCATTTTCATGTCAATAATTGTTCCTCAAAAGGGTTTTTTTGGTCATTTGTCTGCCATTGTTGTTGGTTAATGCTATTGCCTGGGGCTTGATACAAGGGGTGAACAATTTCTGGCATTGGGCTATATCAATGTTGGGTTGGATTGTGGTTGTGTTTATATTCAGTTAAAAAAAATCAGGTATAGCTTTATCGAGATTGAAAACATGACCGATTCATCCTTGCCATCTATACGATTTCCAGCTTCAGGAATCGCTGAACCTTGTAGATGGGTATACTGCTAGGCTCTGATCTTGTGTAGTCTCAGTGAAGTTTTGTGCTTTGCATTGTAATGGTTGTACTGAGATTGCTTGTTTCTAGCTGCTTATTCTTCTACTCAGGCTATTTAATGCATATCAACTCTCGTAAATGCTTATAAGCCATCTGATAAATGTAGTTATTATGGGTCTTTTCCATTCAATGTCAAATTCTTAGGTTTTCTTTAGTTTATTGGTATATGGAATTGCAGAAGTGGCAAACAGAGACAAGGGCAAGCTAAATCTGATGATCAGGCTTATGTGTTTTTCGCTCAATCACGATGCATTCGTTGTTGGTACTGTACTTAAAACTAGGTATAGAATCCATTATTTCTATGAATATATCGTTCACAATGAAAGCTTCTCAATATACCCACATTATTTGTTCTAGGTTGGGTGAATAGAAAGGAGTATTTATTTGGATTTTTTCTGAAGCGGACTATTTTTGCCTCTTCGGTTCATAATGTTTTACATTTCCTCCTCATTTTGCATTGTTTTAAATTTCCTCTAATGATTTTAGTGCAATTTGATGCCTTTGTTTCTGTCCCCGTACGGCGTACCCCCACTATTTGTGTAAGGTACAGATGAATTATCTTGACTTGTAATGCCTACCACCTATGCATATTCCTCATTTTCTCCCTCCATTCAATGGGATGACAAAAAGAAAAAAAAAAAGTGTCAAGTTTGAGCTGTTTATGACGACGAGATATTTGTGATATAAATTCACAGATAAAAAAACAGATATCTTATTCGCAACAAAGAATTATTCAATACACGTAAACAACACAATCAGCGGAATCAAGCAAGTTCCCATGCTCCTGGGAGTGCCGTAATTATGGGGTTCTCGGGATGATTTATAGCCACATACGACCTCCATTTTAAAATTTGAAATTAAATCTAGATCTTCCAGTACGATGAGGTGGAGCTTCAAAAATTTATAAAATTTTCCGGTGACACCGTTGCCACGGGTGGTGGCCTATCAAAATTTAACCTAAATTATAGCAAAAATTTTTTATTGGCCACCACTGTCGGCCACAATGTCGCTGGAAAATTTTCCAAATTGCAAAAGTTCCGCTTGGTCGTGCTAGATCTAGATCTGGCTTCGAATTTCAAAAGGGAGGTTGTATGTGGCCATAAATCACCCTGAAAACACTGTAATTATGACGCTCACAGGAGCACTTGATCATTACCATTGAAGGAATAATCATGTATTTCCCCAATTCTTGTGGCTGCTTACGTGTTTCCGATGATTTATCGAACAAATTTATGCGTGTGCAAGATGAATGCTTATATTTTACTTATTGTAATTCATTCCAAACAATTTCACAACATTTAAAATCCTCCGACGACATCAAAAAATTAGTGTTATAATGCGTTGAAGTACAGAAAAGCATGCTCGAAAAAAGAAAACAACGTTGCTTCAAAATTCTATGGTAAGATGCAAAAGAGTTATCTAACGTGCCACGCATGTTAATATGCCTAGTATTTACATAAGCCACTTTTTTTGGTAGTTTCTTCATTTGTTTATATAAACTAATTTTCTATGCATTTAGAATAACATTTCTATTTCAATGACACGTATTTTGCAATTCTTATTTTTTCCCATTTCAATTAAATTTTTTATTTAAAAAGTTAGTCTACCGTATTATTTTTTTATACCATTGCATTTTTTTTAACAAGATGCATTTTCCATCCATTTCATTACCAGCTCACCAACCATGTAAAAATGATGTTGTTTGGTATATGGCGACATCAAAACGACGTCGTTTTTATGCCTCATTTTAAAATTCGACTCATTAAGAGGCCGTGGACTTTGCCCGACCCAAACTCGGAATACCCTATTTTCTACCCATTTCGTAGCGCCTTCGTGTTTCCCCCCTCCTCTCTACTTTCGTAATTCTATATAACACTCCAAATCTAGAATTCCCGATTTTGGACGCGTCACCATATCTTACACGTTAAATGCGGAAATAAAATAAATAAAGTTGTCATTTAATGTATAAGAATTTTTTTTTATATAAAGATTTAAAAATCCTACAAAAAATTCGGCATAGTCTCCCCCATAAATTGGACTTAACCAACCTGCAGGGAAACTCCACCTCAGCACAACAGTCAAATATAAATACCTTCCACATCACATTATCTAGAACCACTAATCGTTCTACATTCAAGTAAACCAAACAGCATTTTAAGAAAATAGCCAACATTCAATTCCATCGAATCTATAACAGACTTCTAAAGAAAACTATGACAACCTCCTCAAAAGATTAGACCAACACTTTAAAGAATTAAGGAAATTAAAGAATAGCAACTAATAAATTCTAAACCAACTTCCATGTTTTAAAGCTCGAAAAATAATGACACAGGTGTTGGGTGAGCTTGCCTCCAAGCGATCTCCTCAACGCATCAATTCTCATCACCTGAAACATAGGGGAATTGGTGGGGTGAGCTAAAGCTTAGCAAGTAACTTTCGTGCAAGTGATGCGTGCGAATGAGATGTATTACTTAAACTTAGACTTATGCATCCTCATTTACATTGACCTTTCCGTGTCCCCTCTTTTTTTTTTCCAAACATTTTCTTTTTATCTCGAGCTCACTTGGTGTATCCTCTAGCCAATCAGACGCAGTGGACCATTCTTAGTTGGAACCAGAACACATTTTACCGGTAGGTACCGCAAAGCGGTAAAACTTTCATTACTTTCACTTTCACATTTCTTTTGCTTTCACATTACTTTCGGTCAGGCACGCCGGTCCCCCGCGCCCCATTTCCCACTCACCCATTTCATGACGTAGAAGTACACCCATTCTTTCTTAAAACTTGAGATAACTTTCTTTCAAATCTTGCACTTTTCAACCGAAACGTTATTCTTTCAAACCATTGGTCAAACGTGCTCATGGATGCAATGGTTTAATGTTTATGCATGTTTGATCATTGCTTAGCGCGTGTAGTGCTTATACAACATAAAACAAATAGTGCTAAAATCATACATCATTGCAAAGAGGCCACATAAGCACATCAACTCACCTTAACCCATTCATCTTACATGCAACTAAGTAAAGTTTACTTACCTGGGGTCCTTAACTTTCTTTCTTTTATGAGTTTGCGAGTGGAGGAGCCTTGGTTGTCACGATGTCAATGGGCCAATAGATCCTAAATCTGCCATTAACATAAGCAGCCATAAAGTCCCAGGTTAACCATACTTATCCAATGTTTAGGCATTTACAAACAGTCAATTAACATGCACTTAACTTAAATTCTCATTTTCAAAACGTCGGCTTTTACTAAGAAGGGGATAACTCCAAACTTGGGGCACAAAACCAAGTGAATCCAAATTGGTTGTCTAACTAACTCGCCTTTTTACGTTATAATTTTCAATCACACCAAAAGCTCAACTATAGATGCCATGACACATTTTTTAACTCCAACACAGAATTTGGAAATATTTACAGTTTGGGCAAGGGACTTTCAAAATATTATTTAACATAGGAAACGGTGGAATAAAATCATGAAATTTTTACAAAAGATATAAAACTCATATAAGTCCATCATAGTCAAAAATCAGCTGATAAGGATCACGTTTGGTTAGCCAAAACATTTTTCTTCCGGCCGAAGAACTGCTCTCAGGTATACCCCGACTAAGCTCACGAAAAGTGTGATAAAAACCCCCACGAGTCCCCAAATGGCATGAAATCAATTTTAAACTATACCTAACTCGTAAACGGTCATTTTCTAATTGGAATCACCCAGAAATACAGCCTACACAATCCGTTATTGATGTTTGAAGTTGAGAAAAGCAATCTGCCCAAATATCCAGCAACTAGTTTGGTTGGAAATTTCATCCAAGAATTTCATCAAACACCTTTATGGCTTAATGAGTATACATATATCTAGCTTGAAGAATCAAATAACTTACTTTTCTCCAATCAAAGTTTCAGTTAATCCATAAATTTCAAGTATTAACCCTAACAAAACTATTCTAGGGTAGAATTAGACAACAAGAGGATATTACCTTAGTGGAAGGAAATTGAGGACACAAGAAGAGAGAAGATACGAGATTGTCCAAGGAACCCGTGAGATGGACGAAGTTGAGGCGTGAGAGAGATTGTGAGATAGAGGGCAAACGTAATTCATAATATGAGTCTTTGGGTTGTTTAGTTGGGTTTTATATCATGAACTCTAATTGGGCCTCCACCCTTAGGTCTGTAGGTGTATTTGGGTCCAATAAGAAAATTTTATCTTGGGCTAAGAATACTAGATGTAATATTGGATTTTAAAATTTAGGACTCGGGAATAGGGTTAAATAAATTAACCCTGAAATTAAAATGTACCACTCTAACTTATCATTATTGTTTTCTTTTATTCAATCATAAGCAAGTAGTAAAACATTTAAATTGCAAATAATTTAAACAAAGACGTAATAACATAACACTTAAGCTCATTCTCATTAAATCAAACATTCTAATTGGCACATTGAGCATGATGGCGTTCGAGTCCCTCCACTGCGAAACAAAACTCAATAATTGTCAATAATAAGTTTTATTATAATTTAAAATATTCAATTCACTTATTGTGGAGTAAAATAAATAATTTTATAAAATAATCCATAAATATACGTAAGTTGACATGAGGTGTTACATTCTATCTCTTTCTCTACTAGATTTCCTCCGCCAAAAAGAAACTCTAGGAATCGTTCTTGCTACGCCTTTCTACGTTTGGTTGAGGGATTTCAGACCTCACCCCTAAGGATTTCAGATCGAGACATTTTTAGAGACGAGCAAACTGAATAATTTTTCTGAACCGTGCCCTAGATTTCGGTTTTGATCTCTTTGTAATCTCGAAATTAGCTATCAAAAACTATTTTTGCCTTTATTGCAGTTGTTGTTCCTTATTTTTCCCTTTCCTTCTCTCTCTTCGTCTCTCACTGCAAGATTCTGTTTCCCACTTTGGGGGTCGTTTTTTCTCTGTTGACGAACTTTGCGTGTTCAACCAAGCCTGCGATTTACCTATCAAGGTTTGATTTCCCAATTTTTGCTTTATTTTTAAGGCTTTTGTTTGATTGGTAAGGTAATTTAGGGTATCGTCGGATCCTTGTTTAGACTAATTTTTTCAATTAACTGCTATAGTGGAGATTTGATATCTTGCTTTTGTTTACTCAGTTTTTGTTTGTATTTTTTCCTTATGTGCTTTTTGTGTATTGTTCTATGTTCCTTGTGGGTCGTTCTCAAGAGAATAAGCTGTTCTTCTTCATCGTTTTTAACCTTTAATGAAATGAAAAGGTAAATTTGTTGTTATTCCTTACAATTTCTCTCACAAAGTTGGGGCCTTTGTTTGTAGGCCTTTGCACACTGCGTTTGCTTTTGTTTTTCCGTGATTCTAATTGGAATACAAGATAGTCAATTAATTTTCTTTTTCTTGTTCTTCAATGTTTCTCTCTTTTTTAGCAGCTTATAATTATTTAGATTATGGGTTTGCTTATTTGATCAAATGTTTTACTCATCTTGCAAGTTTTATTTTGTTTGCTTGTGCTGTGAAATGAAGGGAAATGAAGATCGGAGGGAAATAGAGTGGGGTGGGATGAAATTATCAACTATGGCATTTAATTTTATTTCATCTTTCAAATTATTGACTATGGAATTATATCTGAAGAAAAATATTATGGGATTCTTTTCTTTTTAAATTTGGTGAATTGAATCTTATACAGATGAATTATGTGATTTCTTGATTTTCTTTGGAGTTAACATAGTAAAGAATATTCTAGCCTTTATGTTTTCATTTAGTTATTTCCCAATTTTGTACAAGATTCATGTGATCGTAGTATAGGCCTATTTCTGTGATTTCAGTATGATAAATATGTTGATAGACAATTGTGCTTTTGAAGGTTAGTGGTGGCTTTGGCAATGATATCGGACATTTCTCGTCGATGTTCAATGGGTTAGCAAGAACACTTTCGACCAAAAAAATGAAGAATTTGAAGAACAACAATAGTAATAGTGGCAGCCTTTTTATCATACAATCAGTAGCATAACTCTTTTCTCTTTGACCCAGTTCTTTTGCAGCAATCAAACAATGCTACTATGGAGTACTCTTCAGTTATTGATACATAAGAGAGCGTAAATGATCAACAAGCTGTAACTTTCGTGGTGGAGCTCGAGAAGAAGAACAAGGTAAACGAAAACCCATCACATCTTCCATCAAATTCTGCTCAATCCAAGGTAATTAATTCAATAGGTTAATTTAATCATTATTTATTATATTAATTATTGAGAAAAAAGATAAAGAATTCTTTTAATATTTTGGTAGTTAGGATGTGAGAGAAGTGAAAGAGAAGAAGTCATCTGAAGATGATAGAAATGGCCGCATTCATGTAAGAGCAAGAAGGGGTCAGGCAACTGATAGTCACAGCCTTGCAGAACACGTATATTGTTTATTAATAATTGGGACATTTTTTTGGAAAAAAATTGAGTGAAAATACTAAAATTTTAATATTTAATTCTAAATTGTTTCAGGTTAAGAAGGAGAAAATAAGTGAAAGAGTATGGGCACTTCAAGCTCTTGTTCCTGGTTGTGACGAGGTAAATTTTTATTAGTTAAAAAAAATTTTCTCTTAGGAAATGAGACTAATTTTGGCATTTGTGTAAAGGATTATTTTCAAACAGATTGATGTGATGATGTGATTTAATTGAGAAATAGGTAACTGTATAGGCCGTCATGTTGGATGAGATTATTAACTATGTTCAGTCCCTACAAAATCAAGTGGAGATTAATATTTTCTTTTTTTCTTTTTGTTCACCTATAAATCTTTTGGGCTTCATACTAATTAAAGCTCTCAATTTTCAGTTCCTATCAGTGACCCTTGCTTCTGTGAATCCCATGTCCTATGATTTCGGCACTGATTTGGATGCTTTCAGGCTTCCACCTAATAAGGTAAGTATGTCATAAGGAAAATCTGAACAGTTCAATTAAAAAGTACTCAACAAGATTAAGAGTGAATCAACAAAATTAAAATATATACATTATTACCTAGCATTAATTGTTGTACTAATAATTTTCTCTAATTTCTTTTTTAGGAGTGATCTCTGTACCATGATTTTTAAATATCTTTAAAAGGTATAGAGTAGTTGTTGGGTTGGTATAGAGAAGTAGTTGTTGGATATGGTCAAAGGGACAGAAGTTAGAAGTGGTGAATTAGTGTTTAAAAAAATAAAAATTTGGCATTCAATCAAATATGTGGTTAAAAATAGTTTCAGAAAAAATGATTTTAGAAAATCACAGCCTTGCAAGCTCTAAATACAAATGTCCTAACAAATGGCATTCTAGAGTAACGAGAAAAGGTTTTTTGGAATGTTCGTAGATACGTTGTCGCATGAAATTACGATGGAGACCCAAAAAATTGTTGACCCAATACTTTTTTTGTTTGGTTAATCCTTCAATTTATTTATTATTTTTTTTTGCCAACTTTTGTTCTCTAAAATTCTGGGATTCCATCTATAGGTGAACACTTGTAACTTTGTCAGTAATTGTTACGGTTTTTATTCTTTCATTGCAGGTTTTCAAATTCAGGGAAATTTTTCATTGCCATTTAGGAATAGAGCAAGTGACTCCTAACCATTTCTTTATTCCCTTTACATGTTATAATCATGGGTATAATACCCAGGTTGCCATCTGCGTATTTAAAATATAAATGCATTATATGGACACACTGTTAGGTTTATTGTTCTGCTTCGATATTGAGGTTTTCGAGCTAGCGTTTAGTTAAAATAACGAAACGTATTGGCCATATTTCATTACTACCAAAGAAATAAAATACCACAAAATGAGCTTGTATATTGTAATTCTTTATATTCAAATTCAATCAACGCTAACTTAAACAACATAAAAATTAACGTGCAACGCACGTGAGGAGCCCTAGTAATAAATAAATGTGTTAAGATTGCTCCCACAAGTTAACACTTGGTAAATTACAAGTGGATGAAAATTTAGTGTGTGTTAAAAAGTGAGGGGTTATTGGGAACAATGGCTTTAGCCCCATTTTTACTCAATTTTCAATTCAAAACGGGGTTTTTAATCCCTAGATTTTAAACATTATTTTGGTTTTGTATGGTGAAAAACCCCAATTTTATATTTTTTCATCCAACATTAATTGTGCCTTTACTATTAACAAAATGGGTAAATATACTGACACTGCGCAAATTTTTTTAGACACCACGTTATTATTACGCTCCAATAAAATTAAAATTTCTACATATTTGAAAAATATATCATCACTTGAAAAATGAAAATGTACATATAGCCTCTCTTTGCATTCCAATCTATAATCTATACTGCGTAAAAAGTCCCCTTAGAGTTGAGGATCATTTTTGGACAAAAATATCCTTACTAAATTTTGAGAATTATTATTATTATTATTATTATTATTATTATTATTATTATTATTATTATTATTATTATATACATGAACCTTGATATTAGTTTTTTGCAATTTTCATTAACCAATAAAATAAGAAAAATGAATGGACAAGTACTTATAAAATTTCTTATTCATGCATGATATTTTTTAAAAATTAAAAATATTATATTATAAATTCAATATATCATTTATAAATTTTAGAAGTTTTTCTCTAATTTTCTATATATATATATATATATATATATATATATATACACACACACACATTTCTAACTATAATCTATTTATACATGTGCTACATCAAAAAATATCTTAGTGTTGAGAGTCATTACTAACAAATTGAAAGTGTTAAATTAAAAATATTTAACAATTAACTATTGTAGCTATATTTTTCTTCCAAAAAAAAAACATTATAAGTGTATTTCAAATTGTAACTAATGCCGCAGAATAAAGAGATGATTTAACAACTCTAATGTAGATGCTTTTACATTAACCACCAAATCTAATACAATTATCTATTAAATCATCAATCAAGAAGAAGAAGAAGAAGAATAATAATAATAATAATAATAATAATAATGTTAACATACTCGGTCTATAACTAACATTTTAATAGTTAACATACTCGGTCTATAACTAACATTTTATGTTAGCATGATATGAAGTTTGGTTTTTTTATTTTTCATTTTTTTTAATATAAGCATGATATGAATTAAGTTAAGGAGCAAACTTTGCACTTTTGTATTCTTTATTATTTATTTATTTGAAATTATAGAATGTAAATAATTCTTTTGGCACCTATGTAAAGCTTTTTTGGGTGAAATTATCGATGTATAAAACAACAAAAAGAGTTAAAGGTATACTTACAATAAGAAGTAAAATATAGAACTCCTTGGTATAATCGCACCCGTGCGTTGCAGGAGAAAAAACCAATGCATAAACACAATTTCTTTTTAATTAATACGAATTAATTTCATATTGAGTCATTACCATCACATAAAAGAAACACAGTTTCGTTAATACTTCATTGGAAAAATTTCATAAATTTTGAAATACTTCTTTATATATATTGTTTGAAGTTCTATTCGTTAGATTCCCTTCTTTGTCACATATCAACTTTATTAATCATTGTCAACTCATAACTCTTGAAATGACAACATATAATTGCACATGACTAAATACCGACCTCTTCGAGAAAAACCAACATGAGACAATAATTGACCTTGCCTCATTGGAATTAACATTCTTTTACCTAAATTTTTTCCCTTCATAATTTGTGTTTAAATGACATGAGAACCCAATTTCGTAATTAATCAAACACCTACTTTAAAACTCAACTTGTGATTAGATACGTCAAAACACTTTATGTCATTCAGGAATTTCGTGAAATGCAGTTCTTGAAAAAATCCAGCACTTCTATCTCCTTTATATATTCAGTTTAAGCTCAAATAACTTTTTCCAATTAAAATTATTCATAAACACTATGTATGCATTGATCGCATCAATGCTTTTGCTAATAATAACAAATTTTCGATGGAATTAATATCATTAAAGAAAAAATATAATATCATTATTTTTAAAATACTTTTTTATGTATAACAATCATATCTGTATTTGTTAGGTTCTTATTGTTATCACATATCAATATTTTCAATCCATTGCGATACATAAATCTTAATACTGTAACATACAACTTATGAGTTATGACATTGAATTCGAATTTCAAATAATAACTAAATATTTTTAAATAACAACTGTATCAATTTACAATCAATTAAAATCAAGGTTATAGCACATTTAATAAATAATTAAAAAATATATAAACAAAAACTGTAATGTAAATTGGGAAAATGCATTAAGCTACCACTCAATGTTAAAAATAATGCAGCACTTAATAAAAAGTAATCATGATGACAATTGTTAGTCAAAGATTTTCCAATTTCTAAATTTGAAGTTCATAAATTAATTTAAAAATTAAAAATTTGAAAAAAACACTATACTCGTAATTTTTCCAAAAAATTATTTTTTCAAAAAGGCTAATAATGTTATATTAACCAAGCAATTTTTTTTAGACCGCGACATAACTAACTATATCTATAATTAGCTGAAATTACAAAAAAAAAATATTTTAGTGAACATAAGATTAAATCATTATTATAAATTAAAAATATACAGTTATCTACTTAAATAAGAACTACAATTAAGGTCAAATATTGTACATCAAACAACAAAATTCAGGTACGATATTTTAAGTTAAATATTTTCTAATACTTTATTCTTTCAAACAGATAAGATGCTTATCTGTCACCTGGTAAAAAGTTAATCCAATTTAGCCTATATAATGATTTTTTTAATCTATAAAATAAAAATAAATTTAAATCATTGTTACTTAATAGAACTATAGGAGCTTATATTTACAAATATATGTAATATTTGATCTTTTTTATAAAAAGAAAATATACAATATAAATATTAATTTAATTTTATTAAACCAATAAAAATTTATAAATAATTTCAGTTACCTTATTGGTGGTACCTACGCATAAAGATCGAAAGGAATAGTAAAAATTATTGAAAGTATACATTAAATCATTCATCTTTTAATTTTAATTCTAAAATATAATATTTTACCCAATCATGTAACACTTAATCAATTATAGTTCAGTTAATTAATTAATTATGGACTTAAATATCATTATAAAATATAATTTTATTATTGAAAACTTTAATCTAAACTGAGGAAATGGAAAAGGAAAGCATAAAAAAACAATTTAAAGAAATTTAAAGAAGGTGGTAGATGAGAAATAGGTATGATGTGGGAAAGTTAAAAACCTCACATTTGTAACCAACAACAATTACTATTCCAACAACATTACATGTCCAATTCAAAATTTCAGTAGAATTAAAAAGTTTTAAAATAAGCAAGTGGGTAATTCTCAAACAAATTAAAATTTGATATTGTAATTTAAATTTTACCATAAAATAGCATTTAAAAGAATTTTCAAAAATCAAAATCTGCGTGTTGTAATAAAAATATTATAATTCTTGATTTTTGAATAAAATACTCACTCAAATTCAATTAATTTGTATTAAAATGATGAATATTTTTATATATTTTTTCATGTTTTAATATTTTATAATTATATATATATATATATATATATATAAAGAATAAACAAATATTTATAATAGCATTAATATAAAATAAAATATCAATTAGATAATGACGATAAAATTATATTTGGACATTCAAAAAAATATAATAGTTTATGACTATGCATCGTTTATTTACAAATTAATTTTAATATTAATGTATTATATTTTAAAACTAATAAAATATTTGAGTTGCTAATAAATATGCAAAGAGTTTATGATTTTCAAAAAACTAGTTGTTTCACCCGTGCGTTGCACGGGAGTATAATTTTTTAGTTAATAACAATATTAATAGGTGTTAGTCGTATTAACATAAGAAAAAAATAAAATAAATGATGAGTCGTGATAATAAACTTAATTAATATAATTAATGAAATAATTCTTGAAAAATTTCGACAAAGTTTCCCTCTGTTTTATACCAGTTCATCCTGCAAACAATTGGGGGAAAACTCACCAAAAACACAAATTTAACTTGCAATACTCTTAAAAACATCAACTATTAAAGCATTCCAAACATAGCACCATCAATAATAGTCAACAACATACAAGATAAAAAATAAAAACATCTTCATGTTTTGATAAAAATGATGAATGTACTCAAATATAAGTCACATCCATAATTATCATATAAAATATAAAAATTTATGTTATTATACAATTGAACTGTATTAAAATAATAAATAAATTTTAGATAAATGGAACATCTCTTACATTACTTTTACACAAATACTGGCGCTTTAGCATAAAAAACCTACAAAAATATTAGAAATAACATCACATTTCAGATATAATCAATAAAAATACTAAAAGTGTAATTTTCGACTGCTACGTGCGTTGAGTTACCTTTTTGAAACAAAGTGCCACTAATGCATATGCCAATACGTTGTTCCCCACGTCGGGATGGTACCCATGCCACGTGGCATGAGGTGTAACGCCCCGCCCCCGTAACACATATAACATACGATACATATACGTACACAAACACATTGCAGCGGATGGAGGGGGCGCTACTCGTGTACATAAATGTCAAAACCCTTCGCGTGGCTCTTGGATCGTCCGATTCCTTTTCCCATTCACACACCAACATCACATACTGTAGGACCCTTCGCCAACTCCCGCATACATAATCTACAAACATAAACATAAACACAAACACATAGTGAGTCATAATGACCCAGTGAATAATGGATGCAATGCAGTGCGTGAAATGCACGTGACATTCTTTTCTTTCTTTCTTTGGGCCCTAGTTGCGAATCATGTGAGTACACCATCATCATCATATCATAGGCCGTCCCCCAAAGGTTCTTTTACGCTTTGGGGCGCCGGGACCGTCGTCTAAAGAGTTCTTTTACTCTTAGACCGCCCATAACATTCTAGGCCGTCACCCAAGGGTTCTTTTACCCGTTAGGCCGTCGGGCCGTCACCTAAGGGTTCTTTTACCCGTTAGGCCGCCACATCATCATCAAGCGTATTGTAAACACATGATAGGCAACTACATTCTACATACATGCTCGTGTCATGCATCATTCATGCTTTACCTGATAATCGTACTTATAACGTCTTAGGCATTACATAGCGTACTTTCTCATGAACTTCGTCTTGTCATTACATATCACATAATCATACATATACATACATGGCATTCATACATTCATAAGCCGTCCCCCAAGGGTTCTTTTACTCTTGGGGCGCTACACTCGTCATATCATACGCATTCCATTTCGTGAACATCATATAACATGCATTGACATCACATGAAACACATAAACTCTACTTCCTTGTCTCACTACATGTTCATTAACATAACTAGTTCCCTTCATGTACATAGATTCTTAACCCATAGGACTTGACATAAAGATCATATAAGTCACAAAATCATGTCCACATCATTCCATTATCATCACCTAATCATCACATAAGCATAACACAACCCAAAGGAACCCTAGCATGCTTGTAGGCTTGATACTCATCATAACTATCATCATAGGCATACATAAACATACATATACTTCATAAATGCATACTATATCAAAGATACATCCATTACTCACCATGTACTAGCAAGAACATCAAGCATTGACATCCCAAAGCTTCCTCCTCTTCTTCCTCTTCCTTCCTCTTTCTTCCTTCTCCTTGTAATCATAGATTACACAAACATTACATAGCTCATATATGGAGTTGGAGATGATCACATATGTTCATGAGGGTCTTGAGAGAGTTTTGGGAGCTTTGGAACCGAGTTTGGGTGTGTATATGTCAAGAAATGGCGAGAATCTTCTAAAATAACACTTCTGCCGACTTAAAATTACGGCCGTAACTTCCACATTTACGGCCGTAACCTCTTACTCTGGCCAGTAACCCCATAACCTTACGGCCGTAACCTTATTAATCTGACGTATCATACCATCATACGGCCGTAATAAACTCTCTGTAAATCCCCTGCATTTCATCTTCTTGACTTACGGCCGTAACTTACATTCCTTACGGCCGTAACTCCAATCATACGGCCGTATCTCTAGATAATACGACCGTAATTTGCTCTCTGAAACTTTTGGACATTTTCCACTGTTCACCATTTACGGTAAGTAACATTCGACCCTTCTTAGTAACGACATTCTGGTAGTAATCCTTACATTTCTGGTAGTAACTCGGTCTATTTGAAATTTCCCCGTTTTCATCATTTCGACGGCCGTTTCGACTCCCAACATGTCTCATACCTTCCCAAACATTTCATGAACACATCATACACATATACATTATGTCGGGTCGACTTTGAGCGGGGCATTACATGAGGGCCCCACGTCGCCCAATTTTTTTTAGTATTTATGTTAGATTAGATGAATAATGCATAACTACCTCATAATTGTGGGGGCCGATGGGGCCATACAAATTTTTTTTAGGTGTGGGTACGGGATCTCCTGATGCATAAATGGTACATATAATCAATTTGTATAACCCCGCCATATTTGTGACAGGAACATTATACCTAGATTTTTTTTGAAGAGAATCTATTATACCTAGATAAATATAGGAGTACAAACACAATAATATATAAATACAATCCTTCACTTCACATATCATACCATGAATGACATAAAGAATTTGAATTAAAAAAAAAGTTAACAACGTACTTGATGCGATTAGTAAGTATGAAACTATAAGTTTAAACAATTCTTTATAGACGACTTTATAGTCATGGTAGTTGGACGACCATTGTCATCATATATCACAAATTTTAAATCCTTCCTATACGTCACCCTCGAGACTGCAACATACCCTTCCTATTCAAACCTTAGCTATTCCACCCGTGTATTGTGCAGGGGACAATGTTTTCAACATCTATTTTTTTCCACATATATTAATTGAAGTATTTAGGGTATGTTCTATACAACTTATGTTTCACAAAATTAAGCCTACTTTCTCTTTCTCATCATTTTCAACCATTTATTTATTGATTTGACAATTACTTTATATTTTTAATACTCTATCTCTAATTTTTAACTAGACATTCTCATCAACTTCCCCACCAACTTAATCTACACCAAATTAGAAGGTGTTAGCACTGAAATTTTAATATTTTTTTTTCAAATTTTAAATTTGGTCAAACAAATCACATCCATATATCTCTCTACTCATTAAATTTTCACCATCCAATTCCACTCATTCTCCTTCTTCCTACTCATAAAAATACATTAAGGGGTTATTTAATTGGGGATAAAAGTTATTCGCGCGGTATTCCATATAAAATGTGTGATTAATATTGAATTAAAAAGTATGTATGTGATTGAAAAGAGGAGAAAGGAGTGTGAAATAAAAATTATTCTGAATAAAATAAGACCTAAAATTTATCCGCTAATACCCTCTTAATCTATAAATCTATAAAGAACATACCCTTAATAACGGCTGAGTTTAGCAAAGTTGGGGTTGTGTATAGTCCCTCCCAATCAGATATTGGAATACCGAAATCGTAGATGTAACCGCTGTACCGTCTCTATACTTCACTTTTGCTTTTCTTCTTTCCGCCAAAATTCCTTCATCAAAAGCTATTAGTATTAAGCTTCCATTTTCTTAGCAGAAATCTTCTCAATAGGCATCGCATATTCCCTTCTCGAGATTACATAACGCTCACGATCATTATTCCCGCATTTCTCAGACATCTGCGTTTCAATGGGTGACAGAGGGCTCAGAGGGCTCTTCAGTGCTCTCGAGTATAGCAGCGCAATGGGTTACATAGTTCCTCCTCCTATGATTAGGAGCGGATTATCAGGCGCTGCCATTGCTAACTTGCGCTCTGCAGGCGCTGCCATTGCTAACTTGCGCTCTGAAATGGAGAGACCACCGGCACACAGAAATGGGAAGCAATGCGACGGGCAATTCAACGTATGTTCGATGAAGCAATCCAAGCGGTGGTTTTAGCGGGCGGTTATTCGGAAAAATTTCTTGCTCTTGTTTCGAAGGTAAATTTATTGAATGCCCATATTTGTCGTTTGCACTCTTTTGTATTAATTGTTCGGTAATCGAGTAACACAAAACCCTAATTCAATTCTACTTTTCATAGGCAGGCACAATGTACTGAAATTAGTGACTAAACATAAATTATAGGATTACTAATCACAGTAAGAAATTTTGTCAGATCTAATATTCTAAAGCATCAAAACATACCTTATAATAGCTCCATTCTCTCTTATCGCCGGCTTCGTATGAAAGTGGACTATCGCTACAAAATGCGAGGTTTGCAGTTGGGACATACAAAACACCCATGACTGGACCCGCTGATGTGGATAAGTAACATGCAAATTAATTAAGTAGATGCTCCTCAGGAACTGTCTCAAATGTTTGCGGAAATATTTTCTCATAGCCACCTTCTGCTAAAACCTTTGTCCCTTGTGCAATTCTTCCTAGAGCAGCATAAGCTAGACTAGGGCTCGTTTTCACTAAGAACAGGAAAGGACTTTTAGTGACTTCAGTGCACAAGAATTCTCCAGAGATGGAGGAACAGAATGAGAACGTATATGAAATATTAGAAATATTGATAAGGTATCTGGAAAATCAAAAGCTCAGTAGGACTTTACTGGCTGTTGATATAAAATTGGTTCCAAATACAGAAAATTTAGTTGTATCCGGAACTATACTCATTTAGTAATGCAATTCAGTAAAAGAGTAGGGTCTAATCATTCAGATTCACTTTTGCATCACCTGTATTTTAGTAATCCATTGCCCAACAGGACAAGACCCCCAACCCAACCTCCCACCTACAGACACTGAGTTCAAACTGTAATGGTCGTGATGATGTTGTCCACAAAATACCGAGATTTAACTTAAGAAGAAAAAGCTGCAGTTGACTAAATAGGGGAAAGTAAAATATTCTTGAAAAAACTTGAAAGAATTGTCTCCTTTTTCTCATAGTTGTGGGAATTTATCTTCCCATTGAAATTTTAAGAACCCATTTTGATCTCACAGTTAGAGGCCAACTAATGAAAGGAAATGATGAAATTAAAGGTCAGCTAATAAAAGAAAGAAACCAATTGTCTGAATTGCCTAATAACTCTATCATCCATTATCATTAGAGTTCTTTTGGATCCCAACCAAGGAATCATGACTGTTTTACTGGGGGTAGTTTAAAGTGATTTGCCTAATCAAAGTGAGAAATCTGGTCCTTGCCTTATCCACTCTCTTCTAATCACCTATTTTCATTATTTGAAAGGCATCATCTGTGTAGTGTCTCATAATAGGGCACTCTAAATTTTCAATAATGGCAAAAGGATGTAACCATAAAGGATTAATGTGTCAATTAGGAAGTATGCATAATAATGCTGTGCATCTTCTGCACCAAGACAATACACTTCCAATAGCAAAAGCATGTTGATAACTGATAAGGAATGCAACTCTAAATTCGAAAACACTTGCGTGTTTGGTCCTGCTACCTTTTACTCTTTTAACTTTTTTCAAACTTATTTTAAAACACACATTCATATATGACCCATCACTTTTCAATCACATGTTCTTCTAATCATTAAGTTTGTCCAAAATGTACGTTGACAAAACAGGCCCTCACTGCCAAGATTTGGAAGATGCAGGAGTTATAGCCGATGTATTTTCTTTTCCCTCTTTTCTTAACAAATCCAATTAAATATGTGTTTTTGGACCCTCCAATATATGTTCTTACCGTTTCAAATTGAGCAATGGAAGAGAATGTTTCTTCAAAGTCGATTCCCTGTGGTTGCTTGTATCCTTTTGCCATCAATCGCGCCTTATGTTTTTGTATGCTACCATCTGCATGGTATTTTGTTTTGAACACCCACTTCAGGCCAATCACATTCTTTCCACTAGGTAGCTCTACTAAATCCCAAGTTTCATTCCTTTGAATTGCCATGAGTTCTTCCTTCATTGTATTTTGCCACTCTTTCTTTTTCTGCTGCTTCTTTATAGTTTGTAGGATCTGTAACACACAAAGAAAATGCATCTGTTTCATAGATTTCTCTCAAGGATCTAAATTTCATTGGAGGTGTATTATGAGAAGACTCATTTGTCGTAGAGGGATTCCTACTACTTGGAGTAGCAGAACTTGCAGGACTGTTACTGTTTGATATTGATGGAGAAGTTGATGGAGAAGAAACCAGAGAAGTTATTGGGACTAGTGACTTTTCATTTGGAAAAGCTTCAATTTGAGTTTCTTTGCTGCTGGTATCCCAATTCCACTTGGCATCTTCATCGAACATGACATTTCTGCTAATAATCACCTTACCACTAAGAGGATTATATAACCGATATGCTTTGGATTGAGTAGAGTAGCCAAGAAAGATACATTTTTTAGATTTCTCATCTAACTTGTGATGGTTGTGCGAATTTACCAAAGCTATGAAAATTCATAAATGGCTTACCAAAGGCTTTGTACCTCTCCAAGCTTCAAATGGTTTCTGATTCAAAACAGCATTTGTAGGTGAAATATTCAGCAGATAGACAAAAGTTGCAACTGCTTCTGTCCAATATTGATTTGGAAGCTCCTTGGCTTTAAGTAAACTTCTAGCCATTTCAAAAACTGAACAATTCTTACGCTCCGCTACCCAATTCTGGTCCTGTGTGTAAGGGGCTGTTAGTTCTCTCCTAATGCCATTTTCTTCACAAAAGTGATTAAATTCATTGGACAAGAATTCTCCACCTCTATCTGTACGGAGTGCTTTTATACAAGAAGCACTTTGTTTCTCAACAGGAGCTCTAAATTTTCTGAAATTTTCGAAAGCTTCTGATTTGTTTTGAAAAAAATACACCCAGCTCATGTGACTAAAGTTATCAGTTAAGAGAGGAAAATAACAACATCCTCCAAGTGACACAGTGTTCATTGGCCCACACAAGTCAGCACGAATCAATTCAAGACAAACGTGAAGCTCTCCACGCTTTTTGAACTGGAAATGATTTTCTTATTTGTTTGCCATATATACAACCCTCACATAAATCAAAAAAATCAATTCTAGGCAAGCCAAGAACCATACCATTTTGATTTAGCAACCTCAGCCCCTTGACATTAAGATGTCCATATCAAAGATGCCATAACTTGGACTCATTCTTTTCACAAATTGTTAATGCAAAATGTTCCACATCTGAGACTTGAAGTGGAAACATTTTACTTTTGATCATGTGAACATTAGCTACTATTTGACCTGATTTTTGTCCCTAATAATACATTCTCCATCATCAAATATCAGGGAGCATCTACTAACCTTGAGTTGCTCTACACTCAACAAGTTATGTGCCAATTTGGGAACAAACTGCCAATTTGGGAACAAACTGGACATCATGAAGAAGTTTTACTTTACCGTGACTAGTCTTGATTGCTACGGTCTCTTTCCTTTCAACTTGAACATCCTTATTATCTCCAAGCTTGACCACCATCTTTTAGGTCTCATCCAGTTCTCTAAACATTTCTCTTATGCGTAGCATATGATTGGAGCAGCCGCTATCTACAAACCACATATCACTTGCAATATCATTAGTGTCAAAATGAGCCATAAACAACTTACTTTCCTCGTCATCTTGTTCTGCAAAATTCACTTCATTGTCCTTGTACCAACAATCTGCTTGTACATGCCCATACTTCCCGCAATGATAGCATTGGATACCACCTCTATTTCCTCTACCTTTGCCTTGACTTCTACCACCACGATACGAACCTCCTCCATGTTCGTTTCTTGCTGTTCTTGACAAACTTAGAAGAACTTTGAGCAAAAAATTGTGTTATTCTTGCAGAAGCATTCCCCTTTATATCATAAAATACATGCTGAATTTCAGCCCTAAACAATCATCTACCCCTCTGCCTAACAGTAGTATACAGCTCATATATCCTAATTAAGGCTGCCTAACAGTAGTATACAGCTCATATATCCTAATTAAGGCTGCCTAACAGTAGTATACAACTCATATATCCTAATTAAGGAAAGAATAAAAGATTACAATTACAAAATAAAGCTGTCAAAGCTATACAAAGCATAAAATCTGCAATGTGCCATCATCAGAAGCTGAAAACGTGCAATATCCAAAAAATCTGCAATTTTCCATTTAATTCCTTTGACATCCCCCCTCAAATTGATGCTAGTAGCTCTACAAGCATCAATTTGCCAACAAGGAAAGTATGTCGCTGACGTGTCAGGGATTTGGTGAAGATATCCGCGATTTGTAGACTACTGGAGACATGGGGAAGTGTAATAACTTGATGGTCATAGGCTTCTCGAATCGAGTGACGATCGACCTCTATGTGTTTTGTCGCGTTAAGTGGTAGACGGGGTTGGCCGCAATTTGGATAGCACTAGTGTTATCAGCATGTAGTGGAGTCGGTTGAACTGGAGCAAAACCAAACTCCGTAAGGAGACCACGCAGCCAAATGATTTCAGAACATGCGGAAGACATGGCGCGGTACTCTGCCTCTGTGGATGATTTGGACACAGAGTCTTGCTTTTTGCATTTCCATGAGATAAGAGCATTACCAAGAAACATGCACCATCCCATAGTAGATTTCCTGGTGTCGGGCAGCGACCCGGTCGACATCTAATAGGCTTGTAGTTGGAGTGAAGAACCTGTAGGAAAGAATAATCCACGACTAGGTGTACCAAGAATATATCTAATAATGCGACGAACAGCTGATAGGTGGTGATGTCGAGGGGCTAGCATGAACTTGCTAACTATATGAACAGCATAAGAGATATCCGGTCGAGTGATGGTTAGATAGATTAATTTTGCCCGACAAGCTTTCGATATAAAATAGGATCCTCAAGAAGTTCCCCTTCGTCACGGCGATATTTCACATTAAGTTCCATGGGAGTGTCAACAAAGGAAGCATCCTGTAGTCCAGCTAATTGAATCAAGTCCAGGATATACTTGGTTTGATTCAAGAAGATACCCTGAGGCCGATGATGCACCTCTAATCCCAAAAAATAGGTGAGTTGGCCGAGGTCTTTCATATGGAAAGTCGAACTTAACAAATTCTGAATTTTAGACCACGACCTCCATATCGATCCGGTGATAACCATGTCATCAACATAAACAAGGAGAACAACTATGCCCTTAGATGTGCATTTGCAAGAATAGGGGCGAATCATCTTGACTTTGTGTGAAGGAAAAGCCGAGAGAGTAGAACGAAACTTTTCAAACCATACTCGTGGTGCCTGCCTCAATCCATACAAAGAGCGTTTTAACTTGCAAACATCATTAGCTGAAGAAGTAGGCATACCAAAGGGAAGTTTCATGTAAACTTCCTCCTTCAAATCACCATGTAAGAATGCATTTTTACATCCATTTGGTGTAAAGGCCATGATTGAGATGCTGTGAGAGCTAATATTGTTCTTCACGGTGGTCATCTTTGCTCTTTGTGCGAAAGTCTCATCGTAGTCTAGGCCATATTCTTGCTTGTTTCCAAGAGCTACCAACCTAGCCTTGAAGCGCTCTATGGACCCATCGAGCGAAGCTTCACGAAAGACAAATTTGCTACCGAGAGGTTTCACGGATGGGGACATGGAACAACATCCCGGTTTGATTTTCTTCAAGTGCAAGCAATTACTGTTTCAATAGCGTTTCTCCAACACTCATGCTCCATTGCACCTTATAGGATGAGGGAATAGAAATAGAAGATAAAGTTGTTGACAATGATAAAGGATGGTTGAATCCATACATCAGGAGGTCTCTGAACCCAGTACTATGTCGAAGTGGGAAGGTGAAGGTGTTGGAGCAGGATCATCATTAGGGAATGATCTTGAGTGGGCCTTGGATGTTCTAAAGTTTTGCGTCTTTGAAAGACTATGAGAGGTTTTGAAGGTCTTTGGATCTGCAGAGAAGAGTCGATAAAATATGGTAGAACGAGAAAATGAAGGAGAATCTTCATCATGGTTAGTGGAAAAGAAATATTGATTTTCGAGGAAGATCACATTTCGAGAAATCCGAATCTGACATAAATTGGGATCATAGCAAAGAAAACCCTTATGGTGTCTTTGAATAGCCTAGAAAAGCACATTGAGCAGAAACTATGGCTGTGAGTTTTGTGCGTTCATGTGTAGGAAGATGAACATAGCATACCTGACCAAAGATGCGTAGGTTAGAATAGTTTGGAGTGTAACCAAATAACCGAGTGAAAGGAGAGACATGATTTAAAGAGGAGATGGCAATCTATTGATGAGGTGGACAGCGATTGGAGAGAGCTTCACACCAAAAGCGAGAGGGCACAAATGATTCTAATAGAAGAGTGCGGACAACATCGAGAAGATGGCGGTTCTTTCTTTCACCACCCCATTTTGTTGTGGGGTTGAAGGACAAGACCGTTGAAATTATACCATTGGTTTGCAAAAATTCTTGAAATAAACTAGACATGTACTCACCCCCATTATCAGAACGAAGAATTTTGATATTTGCAGAAAATTGGGTCTTAATATATGCATGAAATACCTTAAAAACAGAAAATACTTCATCTTTGGAATGTAGAAAATATATCCATGTGAAACGACTATAGTCATCAATAAAAGTGACAAAGTACTTGTAATTTGCATGAGAAGTAATCGGGTGCCATACCCACACATCACTATGTATCATATCAAAAGGCTGGACAACCTTTGGAGTGTGAGTGGGAAATGGCAAAGTTTTACTTTTCCCAAGCTTACAAGAATTGCAATCAAATTGAACAGCACCAAGAGAGTATGATCCTTTATTCCCAAGCAAACTAGAATGTAATAAAGCATGAAGTACATTGGAATTTGGATGTCCGAGACATTTATGCCATGCTTGGTAATCAACAGAAACAGAATTACAAGTAATACTAGGCCAAGAAAAACAAGCAGATGAAGGAAATTGGAGTGGGAAAAGACGTCCTACTTTAGGCCCCCTTGCGATCGTCTTCCCGATTGTTGATCCTGCACAACACAACTGACTGATTTAGAAAATTCAACCTTATAATCATTATCAACTAGTGACCAGCCGAAACAAGATTAGTTGTAAGTTTGGGAGAGACAAAGACATTGGTTATGGAGGAAGAAACATCACCAGTGGAAGTGATAGGTAAAGGGTTCCCATCAGCTGTATTTACTGACATTAGTAAGGAGATTTCAGTATTTCGACATTATAAATCTTAAGATTTCAGTATTCTTGACATTAGTAAGGAGATTAGAGTTGTTTGTCATATGATGTGAAGCCCCTGAGTCAAAATACCAAGGTGTTGGCGGATGGAAGGGTTTACCTGAGAGTCCTAAAGCGAAGAATCTGAGACATGATCATTTCTTTGAATCATTTCAGGAGTTACGGGTTGAATAGAAGCGGTGTAGGAGCACTTTGTGTCAAATTTACTATATCCCCGGAACTACGACACTAGAAGAACCGGTTGAAGTAGCATATCTTTGTTTTGAGATCTCTTTGGGGGTCAGTAGGGCATTCCTTGATGATATGACCATCCTTTTTGCAGTAGTTGCAAAACTTTTTGAGCAATTTGAGGCATAATGACCAAATCCTTTACCTTGAAGCATTGAATAGTGCTCATGTCCCTACCTTTTGTTTTGCCTTGAGTTGCATAAGCCCACGAGAGCGGAGGCGATTTATGTTGTTCCATGGTGGTTTGAGTAAGAAGTCATTTGCTCCTCACGAAACAAATCATTGAGACATGTATCGAGAGAAGGGACAGAGGTCTCGATTCATAAGATTCGACCTCGTACCTTCAAATTCTGATCTGAGTTTCATGAGAAATTGATCCCTCTTAGTGATCTCATGAACAGATTGAACAGATCTAAGGCCTTCAGCAGGTAAGCTAGCATAAACTATATCAGTATATTCAGCCCAAAGATTCATGAAGCTAGAATAAAAGTCAGAAATAGAAAGATTCGCTTGTTGGAGAGTTGCTAACTCATGTTCAAGTTGGAACCGACGAGCAGTGTTTTGTTGGCTGTATAGTTTCTTAAAGTAACCCCACATTTCAGCTGCAGTCTTGAAGGGTCGAAGATTCAAGATGATGTTGGATTCAACAGATCCTAGAATCCACGCCATGATTTGAGCATCCTTAACCTCCCACTTGGCGTGCTCATCCTTGTCTTTAACTTTGTCAGGAGCTGGTTTACTACCATCAATATGGCCCCACAAGTCTTTGCCCTTGACAAATATCTTGAAGTGGAATGCCCAAGCTGAGTAGTTTTTGCCATTAAAACGGATCAAGAAGGTATCATACTTATCTGTAGACATGAGGCTCAAGAAACTTGATCAAGAATAACCAAGAAAAAATAACCAAGAGCAAGGGACTGTATTAGACTGAACAAGATTTAAGAACAAGAGACGTGAAAATTTAGAATTGTAGCTCTGATACCATGACAAACTTAGAAGAACTTTGAGCAAAAAATTGTGTTATTCTTGCAGAAGCATTCCCCTTTATATCATAAAATACATGCTGAATTTCAGCCCTAAACAATCATCTACCCCTCTGCCTAACAGTAGTATACAGCTCATATATCCTAATTAAGGCTGCCTAACAGTAGTATACAGCTCATATATCCTAATTAAGGCTGCCTAACAGTAGTATACAACTCATATATCCTAATTAAGGAAAGAATAAAAGATTACAATTACAAAATAAAGCTGTCAAAGCTATACAAAGCATAAAATCTGCAATGTGCCATCATCAGAAGCTGAAAACGTGCAATATCCAAAAAATCTGCAATTTTCCATTTAATTCCTTTGACAGTTCTTTCATACTCCTTTTGATTAGAGCTTTCTCCCTTCACTTGAAATACGTTTTCTTCATGTATGTCTACTGACCTGGTCAACCTTGCCTCATGAGCTTGCTGAGAGCCCATAAGCTCATCAAATGAAAAGGTTTTCAGGTTTTTTGATTCTGCAATTGCAACAACTACATGATCAAACTTAGGAGTTAGACCTAACACCTTTGGAACAACAGTTTTGTCAGAAACTTCTTGTCCATAGGATTTCATTTGATTAACAATTCCCAGACACTGGTAAGGAAATCTAGCACTGATTCTCCATTTTTCATATTCAAAATTTCAAAATCACTGAAGTTTTACCGTGATTACTTTTTCAGAGCCTTGAAATGCCGTCTGCAGAGACGTCCAAGCTTCTTTCGCGGTGGTGGCTGCTGAAATTTGTGAGAAAAGTGACTCATGAACTGCTTGTTGAATGCAGAAGAGTGCCTTAGAATCCTTCTTTTTGTTTTCCCTCAATCTGTTCTCTTCATCAGGATTAGCGTATCCATTTTCCACCAGGTCCCAAAGATCTTGAGACTTAAATAAAGTCTTCATTTTAATGCTCTAGTACTCATATCATTCTCCTTTGAAGATGGGAATCATAGGTTGTGAGAAACTCATTGCACTTCCATTAGTAGGAGTTACAGAAACTAGGGCTGAATCTTACCTTTTCATTTCACTAAAGAAAGTATATATACAAAATACACTATGAATAATGTACACTTTAGTCCCTAACTCTATACAACACTCATTTAGATACAAGTAAACAATTATTTATTCAACTCTCCCCCTCAAGTTGGTGCATAGATATCACACATGCCCAACTTGTCTAAAGCTTTATGGAACGGTACATTGCCTACAGCATGTGTCATCATATCAGCCACTTGTTCCTCACTTCTAATGTATGGCACTTCAATGTTTCCTGAGTCAAGGTTGTCCTTAATGTAATTCCTGTCAATCTCAGCGTGTTTGGTTCGATCATGTTGTCTTTGGGTTGTTTTGCGATTTCTATTGCAGATTTGTTATCGCGAAACGAGTACCATTGGTTTATTAGGACCAAATCGAAGCTCATTCAAGAGAATTTTCAGCCATGTGAGTTCGGTGGTGGCATGATGTAGAGCACGATATTCGCCCTGCACTGAACAGCGATACCACACTTTGCTTCTTACTTCTCCAGGAAACCAAGTTGCCCTGACAAATGATACATAGCGATGCGTAGATTTCCTATCTAATCTTGCTCAGCAAAGTCAGAATCTGTATAACCCACAATATCTAGATGCCCGTGTTTAGAGAATAGAATGCCCTTACCTGGAGAAGACTTCAAATATGCCAATATACGGTTGACTGCATGCATATGCCTATCGCTAGGATTATGCATAAATTGACTCACCACGCTCACTGCATATGATAAATCAGGTCTCGTATGAGTCAAATAAATCAATTTCCCAACAAGTCTTTGATATCTCTCCTTGTTCGTAGGCACTTGATTGGGGTAAATGGACAACCCATGGTTAACCTCCATCGGAGTATCACAAGGTTCACAGGCTGAGAAACCAGTTTCTGTTAAGAGGTCTAAGATGTACTTCCTTTGCGAGAGAAAAATCCCTTGCTTAGATCGGCATACCTCAATGCCTAGGAAGTATTTTAGAACACCTAAATCCTTCATTTCAAACTCCTTTGCCAAATAGCATCGAAGTTTCTCAATCTCACTCGGATTGCTACCTGTAACAATCATATCATCAACGTAGACAATGAGTAGAGTGATACTATCACAATCCTTCTTATAAAAGAGAGTGTGATCTGCCATAGCTTGCTTAAAGCCATATGCCTTCATTGAGCAACTAAACCTCCCGAACCAAGCTCTTGGTGACTGTTTCAAGCCATACAAAGCTTTCTTCAACTTGCACACCTTACCTTCCACAAGCATAAATCCTGGAGGTGGATCCATGTATACTTCTTCCGTCAAGTCACCGTGAAGGAAAGCATTTTTCACATCAAATTGCCTTAGTTCCCAATTGAGATTCACAGCTAACGATAAGATTACTCTAACGGTATTCATCTTGGCCACTTTGGAGCAAAGGTTTCACGATAATCAATACCATATGTGCGTGTATACCCCTTACGCAACTTGATCTCGCTTTGTACACATCAGCGGTTCCATCTGATTTATACTTCATTTGAAAAAACCCACTTACACCCAGCGGTCTTCTTCTCCTCAGGTAGCGTGATCATGTCCCAATGCAGTTTCTTTGGAGTGCATTCATTTCCTCTACCATTGCCGATTTCCACTTTGGGTCATCAAGAGCTTCCTGAAAAGTATTAGGAATAGGAATAGAAGATAACTGAAGTGCAAATGTAAGGTGCGCCTGGGATAAGCGGTGATAAGAAATATAATCGGAGATAGGGTAAATCACATTAGAGGAGGATTTTGAGAATCCTAATCTATCTGGTTCTTTACGATTACGAATAGGGTATCTTCTACTCAGATCCTAATCTACCTTCATAATGCTGTAATACTCATCAATAGTTCTCTCACCTTGTTTGCTCTTAAACAGGGATTCATACAGATCATAAATATGTGAGATATTGTTCTCTTGAGAATACATTTCCTTCAGGGATGACCAAACCTGTTTAGCTGTTGGTAAAAACTGCACATTAGTAAGAACTTTGGGTTCCATACTGTTCCATAACCATGTTAGAACCATCGAGTTAGAGGATTCCCACTCCTCATATTCTGGATCAGTACTACTTGGAGGATCATCCTTAAGAAATTTGATTTTCCTTTTAGCACGAATGAAGTGCTCAACAAAGATAACTCAAGACGGATAATTGTTCCCATTCGACGAATGTTGGTAATCGGCTTGCCAAGGTCATCATTAACATAATACAAAGGTGACTTGCGGCCAGACGCAGCGGTTGATGCGGGTTTCACAGTCTCATCTCCCATTATTCACCGGATCAAGCCAAACAACAGACAAAAGCGAATTTCACTTTTCACACCAAAACAACCAACACAAATATATACTTGTAGCAATCATGGCGAGATCTGTAGCATCAATTACTATAGCCGGTATCAGATCAGGCGTCAGCGTAGCGAGATGCGTAGCGGCGATTCTTGTATCGATTCGTAGCGGCGTCAGCGTAGCGCGATTCGTAGCACGATTCATCGTAGCGAGTGTTATTCTTGTGGCGGCGTTCTTGTGGCGATCTTGTAGCGGCAATTACTATAGCTCGATAAATCTTTGCACAAATTGGACAGCAACAAGCGTGGATTTGATCGATGTAGACTTGATTTCAACAACTTCACAACACATGCACGGCAAAGAACACTACGAAGCCCACCGATCGAGACACAAAGACAAACCCACAACTTTACCAACTTTAATACATTAGAGATGCAACACACTTGACACAAAGGGTTTAAAAACCCCAAGAACACTTCAATTATGGGAAAACAAGGGAAGAAAAGAGGGAACGAAAGGTGTTTGAAAGAGGAAAAGGAGAAGGATTTGGCTCTGATACCAAGTTGAATTCAAAGTTATGAAAGAATAGAAAAGGAATCGCTCACAACGAGCTTAACAGATCTCATATATATATACTAATGTCATAACCCTAACAATACACCATAAGCCGTCATATAATACTAGAAGAACAAAAAAAAACCCTACACACTTAACCTAGCATGGGCCGGGGGAGATAGGCCCACGAGAAGCCCACGGCTTTCTTAACATGAGCTATCAGGAATAACATGAGAAGGAGAAGGATTTTGTACCTCATTTTCAATTGCTGAAGAATCATTCGATGGCACAGTAGAGTCATCATTAGGGGTACCAATATCCTGAGGAGGAACAGTAATATCATCCTTTCTCCTGGTATAACACTTCTGGAATAGTCTAGGCGACCTATCCCCTGAAGCTTCAGTTTGAGACTCTTCTGTTTCAGACTCCTTTGTTCTCCCAACAATCCAAAATTTCTTCTCATCCAACCACATCGTTTCCTCTTCTCTACTATTCACCTCCCCCTGAAGAGGAACCAACGATACCTCCCGAGAAAAGAAGGATTCCGATTCACAAAATTGGACATCCATGGAAACAAGATATTTTCCAGTGGGAGGATGAAAGCATTTATAACCTTTCTGAGAGTTAGAGTAGCCAAGGAAGACACACTTAAGGGCACGCGGATCAAGTTTATCCCGTAGATGAGAGTGAACATGAACATAACATACGCAACCAAAAACTTTGGGGCAAATATTTAACACAGAAGGGATAGGATGGAATTGGGATAACATCCGCAATGGCGTTTTAAAGTGAAGAATACGAGCTGGCATTCGGTTAATCAGAAAAACTGCAGTCGTAACTGCTTCAACCCAGAAACGTTTAGGGACATGCATAGTAAGGCATAAAGTTCGAGCAACCTCAAGGATATGTCGATTTTTACGCTCTGCTATGCCATTTTGTTGAGGCGTGTAAGCACACGTTGTCTGATGAAGAATGCCATGAGTGGTGAAAAAATTACTAAGAGATTGATTCACAAACTCACGACCATTGTCAGAATGAAAGACCTGAACTTGGGTATGAAATTGCGTGAGAATCATCTGTGAGAATTGAGGAATCACATGTATAACATCACTCTTGGTCTTTAAGAAGTATACCCAGGTAACGCGTGTACAATCATCAATAAATGAAACAAAATATTTATAACCCGAAGAGGATGGAATGGAAAAGGGACCCCACACATCAGTATGAACACAAACAAAAGGAGCAGAACTTTTATTAGAACTGATTTTAAAAGGTACACGATGATTCTTTGCCAAAATACATTGTTCACATCGCATACTCGAACTAGAAACCTCCCTAAACAAATGAGGGAACATGCGTTCTAGATAAGGAAATGAGGGGTGCCCTAACCGGCAATGCCACAAAATGATCCTATCCCTAGTAGAACCTGTACTAGCAAGTTGGGCACCACTACGAACTTCTGTTTGTAACGCTTTTGCTCCCTCCAAAAAATAAAGACCCCCTCTTTCTCTACCAATGCCAATCGTCATCTTCGTGCGATTGTCCTGAAATACACAACAGGAGGATGAAAAGGTTACTGAACAATCAAGAAGTTTGGTAATTCTACTGATAGAAAGGAGGTTCATGGAGAGTGTGGGTGCAAATAGAACAGAAGACATAGAAAAAGTAGGTGATATAGAGACATTCCCAGCTCCATTAATGGGCACATGAGTTCCATTTGCAACCTGGACAAACTTAACAGATGTAGGAATTAGTGAGTCAAGATTCGAAGAGGTATGGGTAAAATGATCAGTAGCTCCAGAATCAATGACCCAAGTGTTATCGGCACTAGAAGTTAATGCCAAGCCAAAGTTACCTGTCTGAGAAGATGATTGGGCTACATGGGAAGCAATAGGTGGAGTGTGAGCAAGTGTAGCCTGAGTGTGCTTCTTGGTTGCCTTCTCTGGATGTTTTCGTAAAAACCATTCCGGATACCCATTTTTCTTCCAACATTTATCAATAGGGTGTCCCGTGCCATGACAAAACGAGCAAGTCTCAGTAGATCGAGGGATGGTCCTCTTAGTTACCAATGCGGATTTATCAGTGTGGGTTTCTGCCCCCATAGTTAGTTGTCTCTGCTCTTCTCGACGAACAATCGAAAACACCTCCTCAAGACTCGGAAGGGGGGAAGTGCCCAAGACACGGCTCCTCACTTGGTCTAAGCTGTGATCAAGTCCAGCTAGAAACATATACAATCGATCTTCAGCCGTACGCTTATTTAGCTCCTTAATATCATCATCACATTTCATGCTATTTGGCCTACGGTAATCAAGTTCCATAAACAGAGAGTTCATCTCGTTATAGTAATCAGCAAGGGGACGCCCCCCTTGACGCAACTGAAATGACTTCTTCATGAGCTCATAGACCTGTGATGAATCTGAGACATCAAGATAGCTTCTTTTCACTGCCTCCCAAACATCCTTAGCGGTTTCACACTGAACGAAGTGTGAAACTAAATTTTCTGCCATTGAGTTTATAATCCAAGACTTAACCAATGCATCTTCAGCCTCCCATTCGTCATAATTAGGATCATTCTCAGCAGGTGCAACCTTCCGGCCAGTAATATATCCCTTCCTCTTCCTACCAGCAATATGCATTTCCAGTATTTTGGACCAGACACGATAATTGGTGCCATTTAACTTGATACTGATGGGAGAGGAGGTCTGTTCAATAGTAATGGGAGAAGAATACTTGTTTTCATCCATCTTCCAGCTCTTAAAACTACCAGGAAACACTCCACCCAACTTCAAACAAAAGCTTCAAGCAATTTCACGGAAGACATTCAAACAACTACTTGAGGAAAAACTTCAACCAACAGCTTCCAGGCCTAGTAAGGAGGGATTCGACTCTTTTCCAGCATAGAAAGCAAGAGAAACGACCAAACCTCAGAAAAAAGGAAGAGAATCTGCCAAGGAACAGTTGCTGGGAGTCGAACGAGGTCACCGGAGGTCAAACGCAGGTCGCCAGAGGTCAAACGAAGTCGCCGGAGGTCAAACGAAGTCGCCGGAGGTCCTGTGCAGGTCGCCAGAGGTCGACGAACAAGAAACAGCCAAGACAAGGAGTAACCGAGCAATATCTGGACCAAACGAGCCTAACCCATGAGCCGAACTGTTTGAACTCAACCACAAGCAACCACTGTTCAATGCGAGCTTGGCCTGTGCAGAGGTGGTCGCCGGCGAAGGAGCACGCCGGCGATGGCGTCTGAAGTGGCGATTGAAGGTTAGGTCTCTCGTTTCTCGTCTGAAGCTCTGATACCAAGTTACAGAAACTAGGGCTGAATCTTACCTTTTCATTTCACTAAAGAAAGTATATATACAAAATACACTATGAATAATGTACACTTTAGTCCCTAACTCTATACAACACTCATTTAGATACAAGTAAACAATTATTTATTCAACTGTAGGCATTGTGTTTCACTCTCTCAAAAAGGCAATTCTTAATTCTCTCACGTGGCCCAGATGAACCTGAACCTAGGGCTTTGATACCAAAAATGTTGGGGAATTGAGTAACACAGCAAAGAAAGTAATAGAGAGTGACTATATATTGCATTCAATAATCTAAACATTGATACATTATTCCACAAATGGGGATATGCCTATTTATAGGCTTTCAACCAAAACAAAAAGGGCTAAAAATCCTCAGCTAACAACAGTTTTTATTGGCACTTATCCACTAACTAATAATCCTGTAATTTAAGGGATAGTAACCTAAAATGACAACAGTAAAAAGTGACCAAGTCAACTTTCTTACAAATTTTGAATCAACCTTCAACATTAATTATGTTGCTAAGAACACTAAGACATAATTGGAACATATATGTATTCAGGAGATGCCGAAGGCCCTGTTACCAGTGGCGAACAGGCCAGATTTGTCTTATGTTCTCGATCTTCTTGAGCGGCAGAACATTAAAGATATTATTGTGGTAAGTCTTTGTTACTTTTAATTTTTGTTTAGTTTTGTTTTGGGGAAACTTGTGAACTTGGTTTTTGTGTTGGTTTAGGTTGTTGAAGGGGAAACGGCACAAGTTTCTGTCAGTTCGTGGATTTCCAGCACATATATTGACAGATTACATGTTGAGGTATGTTATAATTTATATTCTCTCTTTATATGAATTCATTTACTTTACAATATAACTGAAAAGAGCGAACCATTACTGATTGTTGGATAAGTAAGTTTGGAATTGAGATGTTTGCAAGTGAAACCAAAACTTGTTAAAAAGGTAGAAGATGATACCTTACAAGTGACAGCACAATGAATAACTTGAGGAGAAATTTCCAAAGCCTCAGGTTTAATAGTAGTTGGGTTCCACAAGATCAAAATTCTTCCAGCCAGATGTGATTGGAAGTTATCAATGTAGATGCCAGTGTTTGAAGTGGCTCTTCAAAATATGCTGTAGCTTTGGTTTGATTAAGCTTAGTTTCCAACAGACACATAACTTTGATGTTGTTAGCTTTAATTAACTGCCAAACACCTTTTTGTTTCGGGGGTTGGTGAAAACCCCTAATATTCAATGAGGCGATCTTCATGATGATATTGGAAGGGAATTACCCTTCTTATCTTTCTTGGTTGGATTTTTGGCTTGCTTAAACTTATCTTTCAACTGTGCCATTGTTGCTGAGTTGTCAATGAATGTTAGTTGCATTCGATGCTGTTGCTGCCCATTCTTTTTGCCTTTCTTTCTCTGAGGAACCATGGTGAAATCATCTTCGGTGTCCAAAGGCATATCCCCTTCCATTAAATCAGTTTCATCACTGTTGACTGAGGCATTGTCCAAGGTTTCATCATGTTGCTGCTGCATATCAATTTTACCTGCACTTTTAGTGGGGATATCTGAGTTTCTGTTGCATTTTCAAAGGTTCTATTATGCTGCTGCATATCAGATTTGTCTGCATTTTCAGTGGGTACCTGTGATACATTTTCCTTACTCATAGATGTGTCATTGTGTGATGAGTTGTTGGTATTAACCGCTGTTTTTGCTGAACTTTGTGGTTTATTCTCATAGACAACACACTGCTCAAAAGAAACTCCATCACTCATATCTATTTTGAGTGAATCAGGCAATTCTTTAAGAGCATCCCCTTCAACGAGAATTCAAGCAAATGTTACACGTTGCTTTGTGATAGTGAGTTCATCTGTCGAAACTGGTTGCCAATCTTAGTAGCAATTCTACCCAAACAATCTGCATTCCAAAGATCAATAGGTAGCCGGGCAGTTGAATCCAAGCTGGCATTTTGCTGATTTCTTTGTCATCAAATCTGAACAGTCTAGGCATTATTTTCAGTAACAATGGCGTGCCGAAAATAAAATATGGACCCCGTGGAGAACTTTAAGTCTCCCACTCTCTGTTTCAAATTTCAAAACCAACCAACCATTGCCATGAACAAAGTATTGATAAGGTGCATTCCATGAGTTGCACATATCAAGAAGAGCTGCTTTACCAAGGAATTTACAAGAAATATACCCAACAAGGAAATATCCAAAAGAGTCCTCTTTGTTATCAGCAAACTTAACATCAAGCATGACTTCATCACCAGGTTCATCAAAAGAATTGAGTTTCATACCTTTTCTCCAGATTCCAATTATCTTTAAAAGGGCTAAGCCATGGAGCCTTGGCTTGTTGCTGCTGTTTATTATCAGCAAAATCAGTTTTGGGAGTTGGAGCATGTGATTTTTCTGATGCAGTGTCTTCGTCTCCTAATGTTCGAGATTCAGTGGGAGATTTGGTAGTGTTATGAGCAAACTCATTCCAAAAAGCCTTCGATGCAGCTGAACCAGAGGCTCTATCACTCCTGCCAGATTTATTAGTATTAGTAGGTTGTGAAGAATTAGCAGCAGTAGCTACCAGGTCCTTTTTGAGTGCCTGTGTTCGTTTGGAATTCTTTCTCGTCATTTGAACCGTTGGAATGGGTCAGAGAAGAAATAAAATCCCACAAAAGTCCAAGCAAAAGGACAAGAATAACTTGCTTCAAGATTTAATGACAGACAAAGAAATCAAACTTGTGCAGCTTGTTTGAGCAGTTTGCTTCACCAGCTAGGTTGAATAAGCCAAATGAATAAGCTTGAAATGTCCAAGAGTCGAGAAAAATCAGTAAATTCAAATTTTGAAAACCGTGCTGTCGATAAAATTTGAATTTTTACCTAGATGCCGTTTGAAACAAAGCTCAGATGTGATTCTGAGGTTTGATAAGCATGAAATGAGAATCAAACTGGTGGATTACAAAGAACAAAGAAGGAAATCACAAGAAATCCAAGGAGCACCTATTGAGGTTTCTCTCTCTAGGTTGAAAGTGTCTCTCTCTAACTCCCTTTTCTCAATGGCTCTCACCAAATCTTCCACTCGTTGATTTTAAATATTATTATCACATTGTGACATTCATATAATAGACATGATAAATGACAACTACAACTAGTTTCTATAAATAGATAACCATACTCTTTAGTGCCACCTATAACAATCTTGTCAAAACATTCCTAAATCAGCTCCTATAAATTTGGTATAGGAATTAGGAGATTGATTTTGTAGATACTTAGATTATTTTTCTTTCCCTTTTTTTTTTGTTCGTCACCAACTGTATAAATTCTTCCATTATATCTTCTAAAATCACCAATACAACAAAAATCTTTTTCTCATTCCACAAATCTTTCTTTCTCTTTGCACATATTTATGTTCGACTCGGTTTAATTTGTGGATATCTCTTTTGGATCTAGAAAAAGACAGATTTTTGTACGTGGCTTTTGCATTAAAAATACTAAAATAGTGGTCGATTGACAATTTAATCAGTTACTTAATGTTGAATAGATTCACATTATCGGAATAGGTTTAGCCTTTGCTTTGATTAATCTCGAAGATTTTCTTTTTCATTATTTTCTTTATTGTTTATTTTTATTTTATTTGTTAATGTAGAAAATTTTTTATCTGTAAATCAGGATGGTAAAACAGTAAACTGGTCCCATGTATCGATTAGCTGTACTATCTTAGTATCTTAACTGTTCCGGTGATTAAGCTTGAGTGTAATTTAACTATTACAGGTGGTTGCTGTCCCCGAGAACATTGGAACAGCTTGTGCAATTCAAGCTATTAGTCATAGGCTGACTGCAAAGGACATCTTGGTCGGGATTCTTACATAATTTGGTATGCGAGTTCATTTTGCTATCATTGTATTGTTTGAGCAGTCAACCTGTTTCCTTGTGTAGGTCGTGAGTGGGGATCTGGTTTGTGATGTCCCGCCTAGGGAACTTGTTGCTGCTCATAGAAGAAACATGATGCGGCAGTGACTGCATTACTTTCCCCCTCTCCACCTGGACGGAGTAACATTATAGGGTTGGACCCAACGAATCAGTTTCTATTGCACATAGAAGTTGGTGAGTTGTTTTGATAGCCAGCTGTTTATATTCTCTCTTATTAGAAAATTTTCCCTTTCTAATTGCATCTGTGTGGCTTGTGATGGGAGATGATAATGAGAGACATATGAGAACCTTGCGGAGCATCCTACGACTTTGCGCTCTAGTATTGTTGAGAATTAGTCTTTAAGTGTTACGTTTAGAGTTGTACACTGTACTTCATTCTTTGTACTCTCATATATATTGTACCATATGTTCTTACACTTGTATGTTTAGTATCCTTTAGAGTTTAGACACTCTTTTACAGATTCATTTGCTAAGTTAATGAAACATATTAGATTCTATGTTTCTTCTACTCTTCTCCTTCTCTCGCCTACGATTCAGATTTCTTCGAATTCTCATACCTCAACTGGTATATAGGTTAGAGAATATAGTTCCACTGTTCGATAAATCTGTTGAGGCAATATTTAAGGACTTGTTCCATAGAAGATACTACAATGATGAGAGAGAAAAAGTTAATGGAAGTTAATGGAAAACGGTGGTGTATAGAACAAGCCTTTAATTTCTTTCAATTCATTCCTGATGGCAGGGGGAAATTCATACTAATCTAATGGATGCTCATATGTATGCAATCAACAGGTTTGAGGGCATCTAACCGAGTTCTTCTTCTCCTTCTGTAACTCAATTCCCTCCAAGTGTTACTAATTAGTTACTTGATTTTTGTAGATCTCGTCTGCAGGATGTCCTTAATCGAAATAAACATTTCCAAAGTTTCAGGCACGATGTATTACCCTTTCTTGCTAGACTCCGCCTGACTGTTCTAGCAGAGGTAGGTGTTTGAAGCCTGATAATCTAGTATTAGGAGATATAAAACTGAATATTTGCCAACTTCTAATTTTGGTTCATATTCTTAATAGATTTCTGAAGAACATGAGGGGTTATTGCTAAATCGATTGCAATCAGATAAATATGGCAATAGTAAGGATAACACGGAGACCAGTAAAATCTTGCCATCTCAACTTCTGGCTAATGCATCTACACAAAGTTCTCACGAGCTCTGTGCCTTGATTGCAGATGGTTCTGCCACGAATTCAAGGAGAATGATTTCAGATGTTACTGAGTATACATTGAGACGTAATAAATGTTGCGTTTACATTGCAAACAGGAGCAAGTATTGTGCACGCTTAAATTCTGTTCAAGCATTTAACGACATAAACCTGGACGTAGGTTTCATGTTTGAAAGTTTTGCTCCAAGTTCTTTTTGCCTTTGATCCTTCTTGACTTATTGTCAGATGAGCTGATTTCCAGTCTTAATTGGCTCAGGTGGTAGGAGATTTTAATCACCTCTCGGGTTACTCTTTCTCATCTCACAACAATGTGATTCATCCCTCTGCTATACTGGGATCTAGAACCACAGTGAGTTTTTCATATACCTGATGATCCTCTGCAAATCATACTATGCAATATGAATGATCTTGCATATTACTTCGTACACTTTTGTTTTCGTGGATTATGTTTGATTGATTAAGTGTTCTTGATCTAGGTGGGACCTCATTGTGTGTTGGGGGATGGTTTACAGCTGGGCGATAGGTGCAGCGTGAGAAAATCTATCATTGGCTGTCATTGTAGGATAGGTTTGAATGTGGAAGTACATTGTTATGTTTCGGCAATTGCATGGTGTCATGTTTACCTAGAGAAAAAATAAAAATGATAAATAAATAATGACAACAATAATAAAGCAGGGATCTTCATTGTCCATATAAGGAGATAAAACTAGGTGTAACGGAATAATATACAGAAAATTACTCCCTCGGTCTTATGTCTTTATCGTATCAGAGTTAGGTGTCACGGACTTAGAGTTTTCACTAACTCCGTGCGGCCTTCACCACTCGAACCACCCTTGTGATTACTAGTGAAGCAGCCTTCGACCCCCGATGCACTTATATAAGGTGCTAACACTAAGGGAAAACCGGCAAGTACACAAAGAGTAGGGTAATACAACACTTTGTACTAACTCCAAAGAGGAATACAACAACTTGTAACTACTCGACCCCTCGAGCTCTCATACAAGTGTTCTTCACAATCTCTACCTCTAGAGATCACTCACAAGAATGCTCACTCAAGCTCTTACTCTTGAACCACTCTTCCCTTGGATGGTTACAAATGAAGGCCTGCCATCTATTAATAGGCACCCTCTTCGACCTCCTTTGAAATGGACGGTGGAGATCAATCCTAAGCAACGGCTATGATCGAGCTTCTAGAACATCCTAGGCCTTCTACCATTCTATGCACTTCTATTCATTTCCATACATTTCTCATCTATACAATGTATGTACAAGAATGTTCTAGACTTGTCTACTAAACTCTATCTCTTGGAAGTCTCTAGAATCCCGACTCGTACAAAGAAAATTCAAAGAGCATAAGAATCCTACCAAAAATACACCTACCAACAATAAGGAAATCTATACCATAAGTACTCTAAATACAAAAGGAAACTAAATATTTACAATATCAATTTCTCTCGATTATTTCCACTTTCAAAACAATACCCCATCGAGCTGTGCGTTGCTATAGATGACAAAGCCTTGGATGGAACAACCATTCCCAATAGTGACATGGTCCATGATTATGGAGCTGACAACTTGCAAATAAGATGACCCTTTCAGTTCATGTTTAGAAAATATACAACTGCCTTCACTAATGTTGAGTTTTATCTCCTTATATGGACAATGAAGATCCCTACTTTATTATTGTTGTCATTATTTATTTATCATTTTTATTTTTTCTCTAGGTAAACACGACACCATGCAATTGCTGAAACATAACAATGTACCTCCACATTCAAACCTATCCTACAATGACAGCCAATGATAGATTTTCTCACGCTGCACCTATCGCCCAGCTGTGAACCATCCCCCAACACACAATGAGGTCCCACCTAGATCAAGAACACTTAATCAATCAAACATAATCCACGAAAACAAAAGTGTACGAAGTAATGTGCAAGATCATTCATATTGCATAGTATGATTTGCAGAGGATCATCAGGTATATGAAAAACTCACTGTGGTTCTAGATCCTAGTATAGCAGAGGGATGAATCACATTGTTGTGAGATGAGAAAGAGTAACCCGAGAGGTGATTAAAATCTCCTACCACCTGAGCCAATTAAGACTGAAATCAGCTCATCTGACAATAAGTCAAGAAGGATCAAAGGCAAAAAGAACTTGCCTTCGACCCCCGATGCACTTATGTAAGGTGCTAACACTAAGGGAAAACCGGCAAGTACACAAAGAGTAGGGTAATACAACACTTTGTACTAACTCCAAAGAGGAATACAACAACTTGTAACTACTCGACCCCTCGAGCTCTCGTACAAGTGTTCCTCACAATTTCTACCTCTAGAGATCGCTCACAAGAATGCTCACTCAAGCTCTTACTCTTGAACCACTCTTCCCTTGGATGGTTACAAATGAAGGCCTGCCATCTATTTATAGGCACCCTCTTCGACCTCCTTTGAAATGGACGGTGGAGATCAATCCTAAGCAACGGCTATGATCGAGCTTCTAGAACATCGTAGACCTGCTAGACCATTCTATGCACTTCTATTCATTTCCATACATTTCTCATCTATACAATGTATGTACAAGAATGTTCTAGACTTGTCTACTAAACTCTATCTCTTGGAAGTCTCTAGAATCCCGACTCGTCTCGTCATTTCCCGCAACGTCCTAGAAGCTTCCTCGAGTGCTCGACCACGGATCCTTCTGGAACGTATCCTCTTGACCAAGTCCCACAATCTTCCGGAATCTTCCATTAACCTCAATGCCTCGTCAGATGATCTCGTTCGCGTCCATGATCGGCCCTTCGTGCGCGATCCTTTGCCTTCGCCCCTCCGTGACTTAGGCGTCGCGCCCCGATCATGGTTCCGTCCATGCCTTCCATGCACGCCTTGTGCCCTGTTGCGCCCATCCTTGCGCAAACGACTCGATCCATCGCTAGCCAAACTCCCAAGGCGTGACATAGGGCTCATCTATCCTAGCCAACCATGACGGACGACGGGAAAAGTACAACTAGCACAGATGAAAAGGAAGCCGTGAATCAACACGGCCTTGACAGTTCTTCCTTTCAATTCGTAGTTGAAAAATTGAACGGAAATAATTTTCTAGAATGTGCACAGTCTGTAAAACTGATCATCGACGGCAAAGGTAGGCTGGGATATCTTACCGGTGAGAAGAAGAGACCCTTGACCGACGGAACACAACAACAATGATGGAATTCAGAAAATTCAATGGTGATGGCGTGGTTAATCAACTCGATGGTTCCAGCTATTGCAAAAACCTACATGTTTCTCCCAACGGCAAAGGATATATGGGACGCTGTGAAGGAGACGTACTCTGACCCTGAAAATTTTTCCCATATTTTCGAATTAAAGACCCAATTGTGGAATCTAAAGCAAGGTGATAGAAGAGTCACTGAATATTACTTGGAGATGAAATCTCTATGGCAAGAATTAGACCTCAACTGCGAAGAAACATGGGAGTGCGCACCCGATAGTGTCAAATTCAAGAAGAGACTTGAAAACGAGAGAGTGTTTGAGTTCTTGGCTGGCTTGAATCCACTACTCGACGATGTTAGAGGAAGGATCCTTGGAAAAAAACCCTTGCCGACGACTCGCGAAGCTTTTGCCGAGGTTAGACGTGAAGAAACTCGGTAATCTGTGATGATGAAGAATGAGGACAGAGAAGCACACGTTGAATCTGGGCTTGTGACGCAGCGTGAGAAGGGAATGGCTGGGCTTGGTAGTTATAAGAGCTATAATCAAAATGGGCTAGCAAGTGGAGTCCCAAATGGGCCAGTAGTGAATTGGGCAAAAGGAAGTGGAAGTAATAGTGGGAGTAATAACTTGGGCCCAAATCAACAATGGAAAAGGCCTTGGTGCGATTATTGTAAGAAACATAGACATAAAAAGGATGAGTGTTTGGGAATTACATGGAAAGCCAGCTGAGTGGAAGTCCAGGAAAAATCGCGGCTACCAAGCATCAGTTGACAATCAAAGCAACCACACTGAACAAACAAATTTTGTGTTTAATCAAGAACTGATGGAGTAGCTCTACAAAGTGTTTACTAGTTTCCAAAATTCCAATAAGCCTCCAAATGTCTCCTCAGGTACATTAGCACATAAAGGTAATATTTCTAAAGCCTTCCTTACTTCACAAACTGATCTCCCGTGGATATTTGACTCTGGTGCATTAGATCACATGACCGGGTCATATAAAAGTTTTTCCACATATTTCCCATGTGCTGGTAACATGAAGGTGAAAATTGCAGATGGGTCCCTCTCTTCCGTTGCTGGGAAAGGGAATATTTCCCTATCCAATTCTATCACTTTAGAATCTGTACTTCATGTTCCCAATTTAACTTGCAATCTTTTATCTATTAGTCAATTGACAAAACACTCCAATTGCTTTGTTAATTTTTTCCCTTCTTATTGTGTTATTCAGGACCTATCATCGGGGAAGACGATTGGTCGTGCTAAGGAATATGATGGACTTTATTACTTTGATGACGTCTCCAAGAATAACAAGCTACGAATTGCAATTTGTGATTCTGTTTTCTTTCCTAGTAATAGTGATATTATATTGTGGCATTTTCGAATGGGTCATTCTAGTTTTCAATATTTACAACGATTGTTTGCTCATCTTTTTTCAAATAAAGATATTTCTCAATTACATTGTGAAGTTTGTCAGTTAGCCAAACACCAATGTACATCGTATTCGAAGTCTACCTACCAACCCTCCAAACCCTTTGCCATAATCCACAGTGATGTGTGGGGCCCCTCTCGTACTCTAAATCGTAGCAACACGAAGTGGTTCGTCACCTTTATTGATGATCACACACGAGTTTGTTGGGTTTATCTGCTCAAAGAAAAAATGAAGCAAAAAACGCGTTTGAAAATTTTCATTCCATGATCCAAACACAATTCAATGCCCAAATACGAATTCTACGAACAGACAACGATACTGAATATTTTAACTCTATAATGGGGGATTACCTAAGATAAAATGGGATCATCCACCAAAGCTCCTATGTCAATACCCCCCAATAGAATGGGATAGCTGAAAGAAAAAATCGACACTTACTTGAGGTTGCCCGTTCCCTTATGTTCACCACTAGTATGCCCAAAATTTTTTGGGGACACGCCATTCTCACATCAGCCTATCTCATCAACCGGATGCCTAGTAGAGTCTTGTCTTTTAAAACCCCCTTAGAAACACTATCTACTCTCTTTCCTCACTCTCGGTTGTACTCCAACCTCCCCCTAAGAGTCTTTGGTTGTACAACATTTGTCCATGTGCACTCTAATGCTAGGAGCAAATTTGATCCCTGAGCAACCAAGTGCGTATTCATTGGGTATTCCCCGACACAAAAGGGATACAAATGCTACGACCCCTCCACGAAACGGGTTCTCGTAAGTAATGATTTTACATTTTTCGAAGAAACCCCTTTCTTTCCAAAGGCCTCACTTCTTTTGGGGAATGAGATATTCCACCTTTGGAAGATTTACTGTTTCTTGATTTTTGTCTGTCCCTAACTCTATAAATGAAATGGCTACTCCTTTAGCATCTCCTACTTCTCTAGCACACCCTAATGTGTCACATACACAAGATGATTTGAACTAAGGGGGGGCACAAACACAAATCGCGGGGAATTTATTGTTTATTCTAGGAGGCCGAAATCAAAGCCAATGACAGATCCCATATTTGAAGCACCAAGAGAGTCGGATCCGATGGTAGTTCCAAGTGTCAATGAGCCAACCTCTCAATCAGGTATTCCTTCATCTTCGGTTATTGATCTACCTATTGCACTAAGGAAAGCACCTAGGTCGTGTACTCTTCATCCCATTTCTAAGTTCATGTCATATAATCATCTTTCTTTTGCTTTTCGTGCCTTCACTTCTAACCTTGATAGTATAAAAATACCCAAGGACATTCATCGGGCTTTAGAAATTCCAGAATGGAAACAAGTCGTTATGGAGGAAATGAGGGCATTGGAGGCGAACGGGACCTGGGAACTAGTAACACTACCTAGAGGGAAAAGAGCAGTTGGTTGTAAGTGGGTGTTCACCGTAAAGTTCAAAGCGGATGGATCAGTAGAAAGATATAAAGCACGTCTATGATCGCCAAAGGCTTTACACAGACATATGGAATTGATTACACAGAAACATTTGCCCCAGTAGCAAAGCTAAACATAGTCAGTGCTTCTATCATTGGCTGCGAATTTAGATTGGCCCCTCTAACAACTTGACATTAAGAACGCCTTTTTGAATGGTGATTTGGAGGAAGAAGTTTATAAGGAAACTCCACCAGGATTTAGTAAGGGAGGTGAAAAGTGTGTAAACTGATAAAGTCACTCTATGGACTCAAGCAATCACCAAGAGCCTGGTTCGATAGATTTGCTAGAGTAATAAGGGGACAAGGTTACCAGCAGGGACAATTAGACCATACCATGTTCTTCAAACAGACAGGAGGTGGAAGAAAAGCAATCCTAATTGTGTATGTAGACGATATTATACTAACCGGAGATGATATGAGTGAGATTAAAAGGTGAAACATGTATTGGCAACATAATTCGTTATCAAAGATCTAGGTCAGATGAAATACTTCTTGGGAATGGAGGTGGCACGATCAAAGAAGGGGATCACTGTCTCTCAGAGAAAGTATATTATCGATCTCTTGACAGAGACTGGTATGTTGGGAAGTCGGCCAAGCGATACCCCTATTGACCCAAAGAAGAACGTGGAAGACAGTGGACAGCCTGTGGACAAAGAAAGGTACCAAAGGTTAGTGGGCAAACTAATATACTTACCTCACACCAGGCCCGATATTGCATTTTCCGTGAGTGTGGTAAGTCAACACATGCATTCGCCAAGGAACCACATTTGGAAGCAGTATATAAGATCCTTAAATATCTCAAAGGCTCCCCTGGGAAGGGCCTATTTTTTAAGCAAACCGATTGCAGGTCAATAGAGGTGTTCACAGATGCAGATTGGGCAGGATCAACTGAGGATAGAAAATCCACCACAGGTTATTGCACGACTGTGTGGGGAAATTTGGTAACGTAGAGAAGTAAGAAGCGAGATGTGGTGGCCCGAAGTACACCTGAGGCAGAATTTAGGGCGGTAGCACATGGGATGTGTGAAACTCTGTGGCTGAAAAAGCTCCTGGATGAGCTGCAAGTTGAGGTGACACCTCCGTCAAACTCTTACTGTGATAACAAAGCAACAATAAGCATATCACACAACCCGATCCAACACGATAGAACGAAGCATGTAGAAGTGGATAGACACTTCATCAAAGAGAAGGTAGAGAATGGTACAATTTGTATGAGATATGTCCCGACTAAGGACCAAGTGGCAGATCTCTTCACCAAAGGCTTCCCAAGCAAGATTTTGATTATCTTGTCAGCAAGTTGGATATGATAAACATATACGATCCAATTTGAGGGGGGGTGTGGAAATAATCGAGAGAAATTGATATTGTAAATATTTAGTTTCCTTTTGTATTTAGAGTACTTATGGTTTAGATTTCCTTATTGTTGGTAGGATTCTTATGCTCTTTGAATTTCTTTGTACCCTATATATACACGTTCGGTGTAGCGGAATAATATACAGAAAATTACTCCCTCGGTCTTATGTCTTTAGAAAGATTTTCAAGTCTCTCTTCCTCACACTTACAGTGTTTTCGAGCATAACCTTTTTAGCTAAAAACTATATGGTTCTCTGTTCTTCAGGTCAGTGCCGACGAAAAGCTATGAGGAGGACCCAATGAGAAGACCTTCGATGTGGAAAAGGCGATTTTCTCTTTCAATTTTGAAATTTATTTTAACCCAATTGAAAAGAGATTTCAAAATTTTCTACCCCACCCCACTCCCACTCCCACTCCCACTCCCAACCTTCTTTTCTATGACCATTATCGAAACATTTACCATTTGTTTGTGCACTTTGGGGCAAAGAGATGTTGCCTGCTGCTATTATCCCATTTGTTTCTCTTTAGTAGCAACTGAAAACATGAATTAGCCAACAAGGCTTTGACCTGTGGTTTAGGAGGTTTAATGTTTCAATTGTGGTTTAGGAGGCTAAACGTCTCAATTATGGCTTGAACTACTGTTAAATATATATTGTGAATTGTAAAATGAAAAATTGATAATTACTTAAAAACTCTTAAACTTCCCAATAGCAGTAAAAACCGAGTTCAACAATCAACACTAATCCTTTTCCAAGCAACGGTTAACTGTATTTACCAATAAAAACTTCCATATTAGACTATTCACTCCAGGGATGGGGTCCTCATGGGGACAGGGTTTAGCAGGACCTAGCTGTTGCTGGGTGCAGGCAAAGATTGCCTGTTGTTTATCTTTATTTTCAAGTAAGTTCTTTGATTGGTTAATTTGTATGGAACGTGTGGAGTTTGACTCTTCTCGGATGTTAATCAACTAATTTTTAAACGTAATTTTAATTTTAAACAATTTTAAGCTTTTTCTTTGTTATTTTTAATTTCGAACAATTTTTTAATATAATTTTGTCTTTTGAAAAATCTTAGCTATTTTCATTTAATTAAAAATGTTATGAATAATAATTGAAGAATAATTATTAGGTGTTATGAATAATTGAGAATAATGTGGTGGTTATGAATTATGAGGAATAATTTGGTGGAGGAATAATTTGGTAAAGGTGTAATTATTATATGTGAATGATTATTATACTTGCCAGTGAAATTATGTAATTACGATTGTCTTGATTGAAGTTTCACATAAATAGAGAACTGATTATTAATGAAATTAATTCACGAGAATTCGCAGAATTCATTATACAAATTCTCTATTGTTTACATTCTTTTATATAGCGTTATCGTGTGAGTCTCTAACCCTTTGAGTAATATGAAGGGGGTATCTCTACTGATTTAAATCTTATAGATGATGTACTTACGTATCGGCTGGATTATTACCAATGAATTAATTAAATCATCATCAATCACTAAATAACTCTCTTTGCAAATCATCGTTGAAAATTATTTTGTTCGTATTCATCTCACAATTCTCGTTCTGACTGTGGCCATAACTTTGGAGATGTCGAAATCCCAAAGTGGAAGAATGGAATCAAAGAATTTTCCGATCAAACGTAAATAGATTGTAAGTAAATCTCATCCATGGAATAATTAGAGAAAATGGAAAAAGGTAAATCGTATGATTTTATAATATAATAATATATTAAAGCTATAATTCGTTTTATCGAGATATAAAGGGCATCATTATCAAAATCAAATTTTCTGCGAGCTCACATTATACTCGATTTAGCGTGAGCGATATGACCTTTATATTGATAGGGTAATAACTCGTTTTGAAATATGTTATTATCAAACTTTCAAAATTTACAAATCAGTATCTGTTAACTTTTGAAAAAGTTACAAAATAGTCATTGAATATTTTGATATTGATAAATTAGTAGAAAGGAGATAATTTTCAAATCATAAAACATCGATAAAATATTTTTGACAATTTTACCTTCTGTGGAATGGACAATTTTACCCTTAGGGTAAAGCAGACCTAATTTTGACGGCAGTGAAAAATGGATAGAATATTCATGAAGAAATTCTAAATCCATTGATTATATAAAATGGCTTGAAGTCCATTTGAGTTAAAGATCGAGAATATTATTTTAACTCCGAAGAGTTCAATTACATAATGCTTATTACAGAAGGATAAGTGTGCTTTCTTGTAGAAGTAATGAGTATTTGTTCTAGAAGAACAAATTTGCTCCGTAAAGCCAGTTCAATATTTAATTCTACTTACTTTATTTCTTGAATTTAATTCTTGCAATACCTCCTACTTGATGATGGGTTCAGTCACTAAGCGGAAGGTTTTATATATTTACGCACTTTATATGCTAAGTGATGGGTAATACCTTCTACTAGCGGATCCTACTCCTGAAGAAGTAGTTAAATATTATGCAATTTAATTCTTACTATTTAAATTCAAGTAAATTTATATTTATTGCAATAATTCCCATAAAAGTGTAGGTTCGACACCTATTGGAGGAAATTTAATTTATGATTTAAATTTATACACTTTATAGTTTGAGTATATTTCGATGTGGTGGGTAATACCACGATTGGTGTGCATATTTTCAATGTGGTGGGTTATACTACGATTGGTTATAAGCGAATCCTACTCAGAAGAAGTAGTTGATCAAATATTCTAATCATACTCTCAGTAGTAGGCGATGAGAATAAAATTACTTCCCATATATCTGAGGAATATTAATGGAGAAAATTGAACAAGTGGTACTTGAAATCACCATTGGATAAATAGATGAAAATAAAATGCTCAATAGATCCCATGTTGATAAATCAAAGAAAATATATCGCATGGAGAAATTATATGAAGTAATCTCATCGATGATATGAGATTGTGTATTAATATGAGAATAAAATGCTCTTGAAGAAGCATAATCACTAGATTTACGTATTTGAATAAAGCGATATGATATTATTATTACTCGAGAAAAGTAAAAAAGCAGTAGAAGTGGAACATATTGAGAATATCAAAGATGGCATTAAACACTCGAAAATATAGAAATGCAAAAGAATATACATCTTGAATCCATAAATGAGGGATCGTCTAGAAGTATAAATACTCGTAACTCTTACCATCAACATTAGGATTCATAATGAAATATTTAAAGGATCAAATTTCTTTTTACGACACGTTGATGCATGATCGGCGGACACAGGCTTCTGATTCTTGAACATATGCATGAAATTTGATGAGTAGTTCATCAGCGAGTACTAGCGAAATAAGTATTTTACTCATTGAATGAAGAGATAAACTTATTATTTACACCCTGATCTAGAAGCGCTAGTAAACCCGTCAAAGAAATTATTAACATTCAACAAACCTATTGTGGTTTGACATGAAAGTTCCATTGTGCCAGCGGCTATATTGAATATTTCCTCCAGTGTGTTGTAGCGCTGGAAGGACAGTAAAGCATCACTATTATTCATCATATACACATCATACGATTGGTGGATGGATTGCTTGTAGCACCAACCTACTTTGGACCCATGGTAGAAGCGGCTCCAATTGAGTATTAGATCAACTAGATGGAAAGGTATTACACTCAAAACTCTTATTCCCCCATGATGGTGCAGTAATTATAAGTCTAGCTAAAAGTTTGTTGTTGGTTCCTCCATATAGTATATTGATTTCTTGTCTCCCTAACTCTTTTTGAGTCGGTTTCCATATCCACATATTGGATATGGCCTGCAGATTTAGATCCACCAGAATACATACGGTTTTTAATATGGCGAGGTAAAGGCGAAACTTGTATGAGATGATTCTAAAATCTCCCATCTCTACTCTATCTCTCTTTTTGCACTATATTTTTTCAACATGAGAGATATATGAATCCCTCTATTTAAAGAAAAATTTTCAAACCAAATAATTGAGTGCACTATTTACTTTTTTTTGACAAATATGAAGAGAAAAAATCTGAGAAAAAAAAATTTTTAAGTGAAAATGGCATATATTTGTCGGTGATTGAAAAATAATATATATACATATATATATCTTAAAATCGAAAAACAATATTTACAATTACAAGAAAAACATTGATCTTAGTTATTACAAGGCTTCCTTATATTAATATGAAAAATTATTATACTAAAATTTTCTACTAAATTTACAAGCAGGATCTTCTAAAGTAAGTTTTCAAGGCATAGCGTTTGTTGATCTTTGAATTTGGCGCATAAGGCCATTAGCTCACCTTACCTGCGTGTCCACTAGGATGTGTCTCAAGAGCACATTGAATATCATCCAAAGGCTCCTTACTCAATCCATCATAATGAATGCTATTTTTTATCTTCTCGATTTACGGACAAGTACCCCTGATTTACATCAGTGTCACATGTCCACGAGCACACTTGTAGCATCCTCCTAATCTTTTGCTCTCCGTTTCTTTGAAAAACTACTTTTACCCATACTAGGCATGTATTTAGAAGGAATTGAAACCTCACCGGATAATCGAACCTTTGCTTCAATCAAGCATCGGATATCTTGTGGGATACCCTTATTCATTAGCATCCTTAATCTTTCGACCTACATCGATAAATCCTTTTTAGGATTTTGATCGATAGTGATGGATAGTATTTCGAGATTTGAGCATATGATCCATTATAATGTATAGACCCTTGTTAGGATGAATTTTGTAATAATTTTGATGATTTATTTATAGAATAATCGTAGCGTATGAAATAAGACTCCGATTTAAATAAATAATATGAGCGTAAAACTACGATTTCGGAATTAAATAATAGCGGATGCTTGATGCGTATGGTACGTAACTTTCGTGTTTGAACGTGTAGTAGACAATAATGTCACCAAAGATGATGGAATATGTCGGTGAATTGTTTCTATGATGAATCATGTTGAGCACTATCTGGATACTAGTGAAATCGATATAAGAAATTTCTTGAACTAGAAGTTCAATAATACTCGTTTACCAAACGGATGACCATCCAGGGTTTAAATAATTATTGAAATCAATATTTCAAGTGGAGAATTAAAGGAATTCTTCAATGATTGTTCTCGATAAATGATGAAATCATTACTAGCCAATATTGGAAATAAATTCCAAATATATCTGGAATAAAGGATGAGAAATATGGGCCCCTCATCCTCCATGAGGACTACTAGATATTATGATATGGATCCACTAGATAATTCACATGTGTATATGATTAAGTAATTTGAAATTTACGAAATATTTGCTCCACAGTATGAGCATGATTTCCCAATTTAATGATAAAGCTAGCAAATGTATATCCCAATGATTTGAATAAATCCTTGAAGGATTTGAGTATCTTATACAAGTGGGATATTATATGGCAAATTATTTAAAGTCCTCAAATAAATTGCCGATATCGAAATAGAATACCAAGCGGTCCTAAATTCTCATATTAAATTTGAATAGTGAGAACATATATGATTAAAATCATACCATTGTATGAGTTTTGGTGTTCTAAATTTTCTCGCATGAGGGGAGTATTAAAGGTTGAAAATAATATGTGAAATGCATCATCCTCACTTAATGAAAATAATATAAGGGGAAATGCATCATGTTATATCCTACTTAATTGAAACGAACTTGAAGTTCAAAGATGCATGAAAGACTATGAACAATCACATATATCAGCTTCGATACTTTGATAAGTTAAGCCTTGAGCGTTGATATTTCCCCAAACATATATATCAAAGCAAATTATAAAAGATGGTCTTAATAACTTGAGCATATGCTCTTGAAGAGTATATAGACATAACTATATTGTGTAATCCTACAAGAGGATTGATAATGAGATATCTCGATAAGTTATGTCGATATATGGGGAAAGAAATGAAATTGAAATGTATGACCACGATATGAAAATGTAGCGCTACATATGATCAATGATAATGAAAATATTGAGATATATTGAAGATGATAAATGGTGAATGTGAAATCATAACTTATGAGATGATGAGATGGCGATGACTAGTGCTCAAGTTTAAAGATAAGCATGGTGGTCATTATATGTTGCATGCTCATGAAAGTTAAATTACGATCGTGTGTGTAGTACCGAAGGAAATTAAAGGATCGGATAGGCCCCTAAACCCGTGTTTATGAGTACCCTAAAGGGTGAGCTAAGCCCACAGGAATGAAATAACCTATTAAGTGAGTATTAAATGTTAAATGATATATTTTAAATGTTAGTTAGTTATGAAAGGTTTTACTTATATGTTTACATATTTTTCGATGAATTTATATGCTTTAAATTGTGTGTTTGGAGACATGTGTTCATGGTGAATGTTTTGTAGTTGTGTCTGAAAATTGATGCACTCTAAATGAGCAGAAAAGTATAAAACCAATGTATATGATACTCATACAAATGTATGAAAGATTTTGAAAATGCTGACATACTTGTATAAAATACTGCGTTGCACTCTTTTTCCCTTAGTGAGGTTTTATCCCATTGGGTTTTCCTAGCAAGGTTTTTAATGAGGCAACTTTAATGGGCGTATTCATATGAATAATGTACTCTTTTTCCTTCATTGGGGTTTTCCCATTGGATTTTCCTAATAAGGTTTTAACGAGGCATATTCATGGTATATTGAGAGCGATAGGAGAAATTGATACAGTGTATCTATTGGATCAAGTTATAATGGAGCTAATGCTTTAGATCAAAGCGATGATGATATTGAAATCATTTACCGAAGTAAAGATATCGATTCTCAGATATGAAATCAAGCGAGCCATTGTACTCTTTTTCCTTCGATCAAGTTTTTTCCCAGCGGTTTCTTGACAAAGGTTTTTCTTGAGCGACACGTGAATACTCATATGCGGTGATAGACATCGGGGGAGCAATGTTTTGATGAGCCGTATATAACCACTCCAAGCTATCCACACTTGTCGGTTTGGAAGTTTTTTTTCCCCAGGTTTTTATCCCAAGCAGTCAGGAAAGGACATTTGTATTAATAGTCATTCAAGGGAGTGTTATGAATATTAATTGAAGAATAATTATTAGGTGTTATGAATAATTGAGAATAATGTGGTGGTTATGAATTATGAGGAATAATTTGGTGGATGAATAATTTGGTGGAGGAATAATTTGGTAAAAGGTGTAATTATTATATGTGAATGACTATTATACCCTTGATGAAATTATATAATTACGATTGTGCCATTCGAAGTTTTCCTATAAATAGGGCTTCAGTTATTAATGAAATTCATTCCTGAGAATTCCTTAGAATTCATTCTCTCTAAATTCTCTCTATTGTTTCTATTCTTTTATAACAAAAAAAACTTATTTTTATTTAGCTTTGTATCTCATGGTGTTATCTTAGAGTCTAAATTAGTTTAAAATCATTTTTACGTTGTAAAACTCAATTAATTTATAATCTTGATGAATAATATAAAATAATGAGTTTTTGTATTTGTTCTATATAAATTCTGTTAGGTTATCATTTTTAAAGTTGAGCTTAATCCAATAGTTAGCCTAATTTTTTCTTAACGTCAACATGCATGGCAAGAAATAAAACTAATTTTGAAAACCAAATCAATTAAAATGTTCATGTGCCAAAATAACTAAATCAAAAATTTATTTCATGCCAGTTTGCTTCTATTTTGCAAAAATTAATCTAGTTGATCGCGATTTTCAATAAAGTTTTGTGTGTAAATTTTATAGGAAAAAAATTCTTGGGGTAGATCGAGGCCCCAAGAAAACTCCCTACTTTCTTTCGTAAATTAAGCTCGGTACTGCACAAATTCCTAGTTTTGTCCTTGAGTCTAACGGAAATTATGGTCAACTTATATTTGGAAACATAAAGAGAGAATTTTTGGTAGAATATTTCCATGAGAAGCACTCTCCATGTCACCTCGCCGCATAAACTGAGTGCATTTAGGTATCAACTAACCTCTGGAAAACAACTACAAAGTTAATAGATGGACGAAAAAGTTCAGATAACCGTGATCTTTAACAAATTGACACCAGGTGGGAAACCTTGTCGTGGTGTAAAGCCAGCTTGTTGCATCATGGCCACCGTGACTCAAAGTTCTCATGTACATCATAACAGGCAAGAACAAGCAATATAACAAATTACGTTTAATTAATTTTAGGTGAAAGTACAAGCACATAAACCTCAAGAACAAGCAATATAACAAATTCTACAGAAATGAGTTTATGAGATACAGAATAGGCAACTGTTATTTTCTAAACTGTTGCCTAAACTCGGCCGGTGGTATTTTTGAAATTTTTAGGACAAGAATAGGCAATGGTTATTTTTATAATTGTCGCCTATACTTCCTTTTGAAAAAATAAAATAAAATTTTAAAATAGGCAACAATTATTTTTATAGCCGTTGCCTATACTCCCTTTTTATTTTCCTTTTTTTAAAAATATTTTAAGAATAGGCAAAGGTTTTTTAAATAACCATTGCCTATTCTTAAAGGCAACAGTTATTTAGAAAAATGTTGCCTATTGTCTTCTTCAAAACACTAGCAACGCAGCAAAAAGTGAAATTCTTAGCAATCCGTCTTCCATCCTCCATGGAAAAGCTTGTTGGGAAGTAAAATACATGTTACTACACGGGTTTTAAGCATCATCCCCTATCTAAAAAAGGTAATTTTCTTTATTTTCTCAAAATTAGGGGTTTGCTAATTTACTTGTGTTCTTTGATTTTAGGGTGTGTTTGATTCACATTTATTTTCCGGAAAAACCCGTTTTCCAGCTTTTTTTTCCTTTCTTGGTTGTTTGATTGCTATTTCTTTTCTGGAAAATGTTTTCTAGCTTTTCTCGAAATCCGCACTTTTCCTTATTTTTGAGGAAAATGTTTTCCTTGGTGGGGATGTGGTTTTTATTTTCGGGAAAAGTTTGGCACTTTTTTTCTTTTTTTTTTCAATAGACAATTTACTTTAACCATAAAGACAACGAAAATGATCAAATTTCATTAAAAAAACTCAAAAATAAGGAAAACAACATTATCTTCCAACATTCAAATTAACCCAATCAAACACCTACAACTACCATTTCCTTGAAAACCTTTTCCCGGAATTCATTTACCCGGAAAACGTTTTCCTACTAACCATTTTCCGGCTTTGCAATCAAACACACCCTTAGTGGTTCTAGGGCGGATTTCTTTGGATGTTTGATGTCATTGGGGTACGGGAAACACAATGTATGTATTTGTGGGCTTGATTATGGTGAAAAATGAAGAAAATTAGGGTTGTGTTGGATTGGCTGAATTTGGGGGAAAATTACGTGAATGTAGATCCTTTTTTCTCTTTTTTTCCCCTTAAATTTCTCGATTTTCCCACATCAATTACATGACATTGCTGCTACATTCTCGTCATCTTCTTCTTCTTCTTCTTCTTTTCCAATTTTTCATTTTTCCATGGTTTTTCTTCCCCCTCCCTTTTTGGTGCTCGGGATGCCATCCTTTTTGTTTTTTTGGGTACAACATTGTGGTTGTGTATGTGGACAAATTCCCTAAAATGATGTTGTGTTCAAAATTTTCCTTTTCTTTTTCTTTTTGCATCTGTGCATGAAGAGTGAATATATTTTTATTCTAGTAATTGTTGTCGGAAATATATTTTTCGCACATTCGTTGCGAAAAATGGAAAAATTTGTATTGACATTATAATATTGACATTAAAATGAGGAAGGAGATTTACAAAATTAAGAATAACCTTGGGCAAACCACGTTTGCTGTGAATTTTCTCTCTACCAGACATGAAGAGATTGAAAACTTAGTTTGAGAGAACACTAGTGGGCTTGAACAAACAATATGAGAAAACAATAGTCAACTGAATCAGAGGATTGAAGCCATACTGGAAGTATCTGCAGGGCTGAGCTCGAAAATGGACAAACTCATGGGCACAGCTGAATCAGGTAGATCTCTTTCTAATTCAATGAAAGGTATATTGGCTACTCCCGTGATGACTAATTTGGAAAATATTGGGGCTGAAAATTCTAATAGTATTGGGTCGAATGAGAATAGATCGAACTCTAAATGCCTAAACTGGACTTTGCATATTTCGATGGGGAAGCTCCTTTCGAATGGTTCAGCAAGGCTGAAAAGTATTTTCAATTCTATCAAATTATTGAGAATGAGAAAGTGGTGGCTGCACAGTATTATCTAAGGGGACGGGAGGATAGCTGGTATTCTTGTTATATGATTAAACACCCGAGTGCTATGTGGAAAAAGTTTGTATCATTCTCTCCTTCGTCTATGGTTTTCTCTTCTCTCCTTTATCTCCTCATTTCTTCTTCCATTTTCCTCTGATTTGAGTCTCCCCAACCCCCCAAATTATCCCCTCTTCTCTGTAACTCTCTGTCCATTTCTCTTCCTCCACCATTTCTCTTATATGTAATTCCTTTCTCAGTTGATCTTATGTAATTTCCGATGAATTAATGAAATATTGCAAGTTAATTTCGATTGACTGTTACTGTGATTGATCATTACTGCTGGATTGAATTAGTAGTTTTGACATTTGGTATCAAAGCAATCTGTGATAAATTTGTAGAACGTACAGTGACTGAATTGTTTGGGAACTTTGGAAGAATTCAACAAGGCAGAACCATTAGAGAATATGTGGAGCAATTTGAGAACTTAGTGGGGCAGGTTATACAACATAACCGCATAAGATTGAGGAAGAATATATAACCACTTTCATTAGTGGGCTCAAACCTGAGCTTTGCACAATGGTGAAAGCCTTTGAACCAAATACTTTAGAGATGCGCTTTACCCTGGCCAAATTGATTGAATCCACCTTCCAAGTAAAAAGTTCACACCCTAAATTACCCAAACTCACACATCCCTACACAGCTCATATGATTGCCCATATCTTCTTGGACTATGTTTTTAATCTACATGGATTACTACAGAGCATAGTATTAGATAGAGACAAAGTGTTTACAAGCAATTTTTGGAAGGAGTTGTTTGCTTTGATGGGTACCACCTTGCAGTTAAGTTCTTCATACCATCCTTAGACGGGGTCAGACCGAAAGAGTGAATCAATGAATGGAGATGTATCTCCTATGTATGGTACATCAAAACCCCAAGAAGTGGTCTAAATGGATAGGTCTCGCTAAATGGTAGTACAACACCACTTATCACACAACCATTAAAATGACTCAATTTAAAGCACTTTATGGAGTAAAGCCCCCTCAACTAGCTTTGGGACCTTATGGACAGTCAAATGTAGGAATAGTCCAAGAACTGCTTCAAGAAAGACAAGTTGAAAGGGCCCTCCGAGAAAATTTGGCGCAGGCAAAAGCCAAAATGAAATTGTACACTGATAAACATTGATCTGAAAGAAGCTTTGAAGTTGGTGATTGGGTCTACTTAAACTTCACACATATGTACAAGTAGTCCATTGAAAGGAAGGGGAACCAAAAAGTATCATCAAAGTATTTTGGACCATTCCAGGTTGTGGCCAAGATCAGTGAAGTGGCTTATAAGTTGGATCTACTTGCACATTCTAAACTCCACCCAATATTTCATGTCTCCATTCTCAAGAAAAAGTTGGGTAAGAATGCTTCACCTACTACTAACCTCCCTATTTATGCGCAAGAAGATGATCCACCCCTTGCACTAGATAAAGTTATGTCAACTCGAGGGATTAGGATGAATGGGGAAACTCTAACTCAATGGTTGGTGCAGTGGAAAAGAGTTTCACTAGAGGAATCCACTTGGGAAAACGCTGCCGAGCTCCGCAAGCAATTTCCAACCTTCAATCATTGGGGAGAAGGATTCTCTAAGGGGGAAGGATGTTATGGGTGAGGGAGTAAGACTGTAAGAGGAGCAGTAAAAATATGATGGGACTTACACAGAAGAAGGGAGAAGCTTATGGAATTAACGGCTAATATGTTTGAGAACTAGGACAATACAGACGGTGTCGTTTTACCCCTTTTTTATTTTAGTCATAATAATTCACAAAGTCGTGTTTTGAGTCCTTACTTGTAATGCTTCTTTTCCTTGTTATGTGCTGAATATGAGAGAGAGCTAGGCGTGTGTTGTTTCAGGATCATCTTCGTCGTCAGCCTTTCTTTTTTCCATCTTCTCCATTTCTCTTAGGGTGTGTTTGATTGGCAAAACTTTTCTAGGAAAATATCAAATCAAGGAAAGTATTTTCCTACTTTGTTGTTTGATAGAAAAACTTTTCAAGGAAAATATTTTCCATGTACAACCATTTTATACACAAATGAGCCACTTTTGATGGAAAATTTAATCTAAGTGGAAGGTAAGAAAATATTTTCTAGGTGATTCAAATGAAGGGAAATGTTTTCCATGAATACAATCAAACACACCCTTACTGTTTTGCTGCAATTCTGTTGGTCTGTGGTTGCTGTTGACAAGAGAAAAGACAGAGAAGGGAAGAAAAAAGACGAGATTAGGGCGCTGATGACTTGATATTGGGCTTGTAGAAGATCTCATTGGGTCATGGGCTGATGGAGCAAATGACAAAGGGTAATGGGTTTATTGGGAGTTATGATATGTTTTTGGGTTAGTTGAATTTTAGGTTTTGGCTGTAGTTTGTGTTGTTTGTTGTAGGCAGATTTTTAGGGTTTCTGGGCTATAATTGGGTATATGATATGATGTTGGGCTGGGTCTCTTATTTGGGCTTTTATTGGGGATTATGAAGTGCAGTGGGCTGAATGCAAAAAATGGTAATTGGGCTTTTTAATTTGGAGTTTGTTGGGATTGAGTTGTTGGGCTTATGTCTTGATGATTTATTTGAGTTATTCGAAGTTGGGATGTTTATCTTAAGTTGACTATTTAAGTTTCTAAATTTACAAGATGGTCCTTTAACTTTCCATAAAGTTCATTCAAGATCTCTATATTTCATATTTATATTCCAGTCCCTAAACTTTTGGATATGTAGTCCTTAAGCTTCTTTCTAAACTTACATTTTTAGTCCTCTATCTTTTTATAAATTACATTTGACCCCCCATTCTACTTCAATTTGTGCTATTTGACGCATAAATTTTTAGTTTCTCTTTATAGTCATCTTTGTTTCTTGGGGTGTTGCAGTTTGTTATTCGTAAATCTAGTTTCTCTTGTCGACCTTGATGATCGGGCCATTTTTTATCTGTTGGATTTGTGTCTCTTTGTTTGGTTATGTTTTTTGGTGTCCGGAGTAAGGGTTTCGCGTGTTGCGGGTTGTAGACGGTTGAATTCAAAGGTATGAAGGAATAGAAAAGAAATAGTATGAACAAGAAAAGAGATTGCTTCCCACGAGCTTAGCCGACCTCATATATATATATATATATATATATATATATAATATTATAATCTTAGCAATACACCATAAGCCATCATAATAATAGAAGAACAAAAAACACTACACACTTAACCTAGCATGGGCCGATGGAGATAAGCCCATGAGAAGCCTACGGCTCTCTTAACACTCCCCATCAAGCTGGAGCATACAAATCAAACATGCCCAGCTTGCAACACAAAGTCAAAAAATTGTCACAAGCGAGAGGCTTGGTGAAGATATCACCCAACTGATCTTCCGACTTCACATATGGGGTAACAATCTGCTTTGACATCATCAAATCACGAATAAGGTGATAGTCAACCTCGATATGCTTGGTGTGCTCGTGAAACACTGGGTCGTTTGCTATAAATATTGCCGCTTTATTATCACAATACATCGGCATAGGAGAGGTTATCATAATACCCATTGATAAGTGTGCATTGTACACACTTATTTGTCTCTAAACGGTTAAAATTATCATTAGATTGAGCAGATATCTACTTATTTTTATGTATTTATTGTGTTTTTAGGTAAATCTTCAATTTGGATGAGAACAATGCAAAAAGGAGCAAAAAGAGCCAAAAGAGTCTAATTTCTTAGGCTTTGGGAAAAGCAGCGACCAATAGTTAGAGGGCTTGGTGCAATTTTTGTGAAGATCTTCTCAGCCATGTCTCTTGTACTTACATGGAAGAATACGGAAAGTGGAGTCCAGTAGCCTTTTACAGGATCTCGATTCCGAGTTACAAATCAAAGATATGGCCAAACAAAGATCCCCAGGCGAAATCTGACATTGAGGAGCATTTTGACATAGATGGAAGTCGAGTTGGAAGACACAATCAACTAGAGAGTAGTAGAGCATCGAGTCTAGTTTCCAAGCGCAACTTGAATTGGCTCAATCGGACATTGGAGAAAATGTTATGGTGGTTTTGAAGTTCAGAGCGCTGCAGCCGAAAAATTGCGGCCGCACATTTCATTGTGCGGCCCGCAGAGCATTCGGCTGCAGCGTGCGACATAACTCTTGAAATGTGCGGCGCACACATGGCCAAAAACCGGCATACCGAGTTTTTCCCATGCTTCTGGTTTCTCCTCTTTTGCCATCAAATGAGGGCTTTTGGGGATTCTTGGACATGAATTTGGGGCCTTTTAACACACATTTTTCACCCCCAATTAAAGACTTTTAGTTTTTCCTCTTCTTAGATTTAGTTTAGGGTTCTTCCTTTTTCTCTCTTTTCTTTCTTCTCTTCTTCTTCTTCTTTTCTCTTAGTTTAGGGGTTTGATTGGGGTTGTTCTTTGGAGTAGAATATGGAGAAATCAAGAATAGATGTTGGTTGAAGATGGAAGAATCAAGAATGGGCATCACAAAGGGAGAAATCTTAGCTTGTTCTTGAACTTTTCTATTTTTATTCCATTCATGCTTTTATTGTATTATTGTCTTGTATATTTCTTCACCATGAGCTAGAATTTGTAATGTTGGGATGATTGATGTAGCTTAACCTAGTTTGATTAATATATATGTTTATGGAATCTATATATTAATAAAACCAGCACATTTTCCCGCCACTTTCACATATTTTTCTGAATTAAAAAATCAATTTTTAATTATGGAAACGAGTTTTACCGCTTCTACATGTCTTTTCCAACTTGACTTCTTCTTCAGCATGTATATATATATACACGCATCGAGTCCACCTATTTTTCTGAATTAAAAAAATCACACCGTTAAAATAAGCCAATCCATGTGAAAGTTGGATCAACTCTAATATAATACATGCATCTGGTATTTATATTAGAAAAAATGACCAGTAAACAACCTAAGATATAACGTAAGATGAAAAGGCACAATGTTTTCACGTAGCATGACTTTGGTAATTAACGACAAAACATGAATCGCCGGATTTTTTTTCCTCTCAATATTATATTAATGGTCTAAAAAGGATACTACGGATATCATCAAATTGGCAATGTTGATTCACACGATATTATCGTTCGGTTGGTCGGAAAATTACATGATTCTTCTTTGTCATGTGTTAATTGAATATGCTTTGTTTTAATTTTTGATTCGATTTGCAGGTCGTGGATGAAACATTAGGCATAACTTCAAAATACATAATGGTTAGATTACTAAATGAAGTGAATGGATATGAAAGAAACCCAATTGTTTGCGGTAAAAAACTGTGATAGAAATTATTAGACATGCTGTGGTCGATCAAGTGTATTTATGATAATTTAATTGTTACAAAATTTGATGTTATTTATATATTCTGTAATTGGGTTGTGTGACAGAGAATAGTGGATTTTATCGGTTTTAGAATGTTATTGAATATAAGATGTTTCAACACAATATAAAATTATGTGAATTTTTTTTGTTTTTAATCCTGCTATTTACTATAACAAGATGTATTTGTGTAAAATATAGGCGAAAGCCTACTAAAAATTTTAGAAATTCTTTTGCACTTATCCCCTTATGTGGATTCTAATTTATTACATGTCTATATGTCTCCCCGTGCAACGCACGTGTAGAAACACTAGTTGAAATTAAATGCCTTAGGTTTCGTAATGGAGTAGGTGGAGACACTCTACTACCCCTAGGTGATCAATTGAGTATTTTCACAATGCTTAATGCAATCATTGGGACCATCTACGTAGAGATATTGTAGGTTAACCAATTGATTAGGGCGGTTGACACTCGAGAGAGGCAATTCGCTAAGTTTGGAAAAATCGGCTCTAACATAGATAATGCGATATATTGTGATAAACGATGGTTGATTAAGTTATGGTTAATTGAAGTTATGATTCCCAACTATCTATTCATCCAAGTTCATCCCCGTTCATTCCCATTTTACATTATTATTTGCTCTATATTCTAGTTTAGCTTAGTTAGATTCACCTCCCCCTCTCGTGACTATTTTCTCGCTAGAATAAGTGACTCCATCACGAACACCAATCCCTGTGGGTACGATATCCGTACTCTTGAGTCCACTTTATTACTTGTGCGGCTCGTGCGCTTGCTGTTTAATTATTGCGCGTGCTAAAGCGCTCGCCATCGCCCATCTTAGACAAAAGTGAACGAACCCATATCATCTCAGTTGCTGTACGTGCCGTAGTTCGATATTCAGCTTCAGCACTTGATCGAGCCACAATATTTTGCTTTTTACTTCGCCAAGTAACAAAATTACCACCAACTAAAGTACAATATCCAGACATTGACCGAAGATCGGTGGAGTTACCTGCCCAATCAGCATCCGATAATCCACTGATATCGATATGCTCTGAAGGGCGAAAAAGAAGTCTCTTGCCAGGAGAACCCTTCAAGTATCGTAGAATCCGAATCACAGCATTCCAATGAGGAACGCGCGTGATGGGTGTCGAATCCAACAAATAATAATTCACTTACTCTAAAAATATAAATTGTGATAGCGGTGAGTAAGGTCGTATTCACAGGAATTGGTAAGATTTAATCTTTTAAAATAAAACTCAATAAAATAAAAATGGGGGGTTTTGGATGTTGAGATTAAAATAATTAAATTAAAACAATGGCAAAGAAAGTAAAATATGAGTAATTGATTAACAAAAATATCCAATCCAAGGAATGATCTCAGAATTGATTCAAAGAATTGATCATTGATGTAAAGATGAATTCTTCTACGCTTTCTCCAAATTGGTTATGGCTGTTGGTACGACCTAACAACCTATCTTTCCTTACTTATTCGATAACCAAGGTGCGACTGTTGATTATTTCTCTAATCAATAAATAACCCTAAGTACAACCGTATGATTTAATTTATCAATAGCATTAATTTCTAGAAATGCCAATTATAACCAAAAATTCCACACGATGATCTGTTTAAGCTACATTTTATATTCTCACAATCATAAATTGAAAACTCTGACCTAATCAATTATGTTGTTTGCCACAAACACTAGAAAACTAAACAATTACGGATTTAGATTCCTAATTGGCGATATATCGTTTTGACAATCACACAACGTGCACTTTGTATAATTAATCAAAGCAATAATATCAACACAGTCACAGAAAATATATAAATAGAGAATTATAGAAGAACTAAAAAGAATGAATTAGATCTCACAATATGTTGAATCAATCTTCAGTAATCCTTGAACTGGAAAAGAAGTTTAGAATTCCATGGAAGATGAAGAAAAATCCTAGAGAAGAAAAGATGGAGAAAACGTGTATAATGATGGCGAAGAAATAACGTCAGTTCTGGCCAAGAAATAAACATGGGTTTCTTATTCTCTTGGGCCAGATCCAGTTTTAAGTTAATCTAGGAAAAAATAAGAGAGAAAATAAAAGGAAGGATTCTAATTTCCTAACTCTAATAGAAGTCTAGGATTTTTTCCTACAAAACAAAAAATAATTGCATTAAAAGTCCCTATAAAACATTTCTATTCCTTTTAGGAGTAGGAATAATTAAATAGGATCTTCTAGCAGTTCTTTAACTCTTTTCTTCCAAGGAGTCTTATTTCTACGTTTTTATGGGAAAATCATATTGATAAGGCGTGATCACGTTTTACGCTTGAGGCTCTTCTAGTTGTTTTCCCATTGATCTTCACAATTTCTTCAAAACTTGTAAATTAATTTTAACTTGATTCAACTCCTTCACCTGGTCTATAAAATATAAAACACAATTAAAATCAAGGACTTAAGTAATTTTTAAATAATATAAGCGTGGAAAAATATATGATTATATGAAATAAATGAGTTTTATCAATGCGGACTGTGCATAAACTTACTAACAATACTAACAGCGTAAGTAATATCAAGGCAAGTCACAGTTATATAGATCGAACGGCCAACAAGGCTTCGATATCTACCCGAATTAGGAAACACCTCACCATGTTCGGCATACAACTTCATTGTAGGATCCATAGAAGTATTTATAGGCTTTGAACCAAGAAGCCTAGTCTCAGTAAATAGATCCAACACATACTTATGCTTAGAGAGATTAAGGCCACTACCTAAACGAGCATCCTCTATCCCAAGGAAGTAACGAATGAGGCCTAAATCTTTCGTATGGAACTGTACCCCTAAGTATTTCTTCAAAGCGAAAATACTAGCAGCATCACTTCCAGAAATTATAATATTGTCCACATAGACAGTGAGAATAATGGTACCAGAAGGGGAATGTCGAACAAACAACGAATGATCACATACCGAACGGCGAAGGCCAAACTGGAGAACCACAGAACTAAATCGATCAAACCACGCACGGGGTGACTGTTTCAACTTGTAAATCGCCTTCTTCAGCTTAGACACCATATGTTCTTGGACTGGAACAACAAATCCAAGGGGCTGGTCCATATAAACCTCTTCATGTACCACTCCATGGAAAAAGGCATTTTTAATATCCAATTGATATAGAAGCCACCTCTTACAAACAACAACAGAAAGCAAGATTTGGACTGAATTGAGCCGAGCAACTGGAGAAAAAGTCTCCATATAATCCACCCCATAAGTCTGAGTATACCATTTGGCAACCAAACGAGCCTTTAAGCGTTCGACAGAGCCATCTGGTAAATACTTAACCGTATATACCCATTGACATCCTACTATTGTTTTTCCATGGGGGAGTGGGGTCAAATCCCAAGTTTTATTCTCATGAAGAGTAGATATTTCATCTGTCATGGCTGATTTCCAACTAGGGGAAGCTAGTGCCTGAGAAAGAGAAGATGCGACCGAGACAGAAGATATGGACAATGCAAATGTACGAAAAGCAGGAGCAACACAATGAAATGAAACAAACTAAGATATAGGATGAGTTGTTTTGGACCTAGTTCTTGTAGCAATGGGTTCTACATCAACACTCTCAATATGAACGACAGGAGCCTCTATATAGGATGATGATTGGTTCAAAGGCAATTCACTTGCTATGTCTTTTCTCACAGTGCGATGATGATATTGAGCATATATAAATGGGCGTATTATGCAAAGTAGTAATAGGAACACGACCAGGCAGTTCCTTAACAGCATCACAAGAGACAACTGGGATACGAACGACTGGAGGAGATTGACTAAAAAGCTCCTTCTCACGACAAGATATTAACTCTGAATCAAATTGCTACCCAAAAGAGGAAAAATAGGATGTAGACTCAAAGAAGGTGATATCAGCACTAACATAATATCGATAGGTAACATGATTATAATATCGGTACCCTTTTTGTGTGCGGGAATAACCAACGAATACACACTTGATAGACAGAGGGTCCAACTTGTCATGACCGGGGCTAAGAACATGGACAAATATGACACAACCAAACACTTTAGGTGGAACATGATAGGTCGTTTTACCAGGGTATAACAATTGGAAAGGCGACTGTTTAGCAAGGATAGAAGATGACATTCGATTAACAAGGTAATTAGCTGTAAGAACAGCGTCAGCCCAATATGGCTGAGGAACTCCCATAGCAAACATCATAGTATGAGTAACATCTAGTAAATGACGCAATTTACATTCAACAACCCTATTCTATTGCTAGGTATATGGGCAAGTTGTTTGATGAATAATCCCTCGATCTTCATAAAAGGATTTGACACACGATTGGCATACTCTAAGGCATTATCAGATCAAAATATTTTAAGTGTGGTATAGAATTGGGTCTCAATTTCATTATAGAAATTAGAAAGAATATGGGGTAACTCAGTGCGATCTTTTAACAAATACAGCCACGTCATTCGTGAGTAATCATCGATAAATACCACAAAGTAAAGAAAACCAAAAAAACTTTTATTTCTTGCAGGACCCCAAATGTCCGTATGGACTATATCAAATGGATGCAACGACCGTTTATGAAACGTACTACGGTGATGTTTTCCCAACTGACACGCTTTGCACTCTAAAACAGACACAGGACTCAATTTAGGAATTAACTGACGTAATTTAACAAGAGATGGATGACCAAGACAACAATGCCATTGAAGTGGCGACACAGAGGCACTCAGTTCAGACGCAGAATTAGATTCCTCAACATCCAACACATATAATCCATCGCGCTCATATCCTGAACCAATCATCATCTTCGTCTGGAGGTCCTGAAAAACACAACTAGTAGCAGTGAAGGTTATGGAGCAGTTTAGAGCTTTAGTAAGAGCACTAACAGAAACAAGGCTAAATGAAAGATTTGGTACATAGAGGCCCGATTTCAACTCTAAAGATTGAGTTGGATAGAGGGTTCCACCACCAAGAACTGGACGGGAAGAACCATCAGCTAAGCTGATACTAGACTTAGTAGACACAAAGTTGGAAAGAAGAGATGAATTACCAGTCACATGGGCACTAGCTCTTGAATCAATGATCCAAGATGAAGAAGGCATTGCCAAATTGGCAGATTTACCAGAACTAGCAACGGTAGCTGTGGGCATGCCAGAAGATGTAGACAAAGAGTTTAGACTACTCAGAATCTGATCCAAAATAACTGGAGTCCAGTTATCAAAAGGTGTGGACGGAAACACATCAGATGCCGCCAAAGATTGATTGACAACATGATTGGCATAAGCTGGCTTCCTATATTTATCCCAACAAAATGGTTCAGTATGTCCTTCCAGACCTCAATGTGTTCATCTATTTTCGTCAGTACCACCATTCCTTCCACCACGACCACGATTACCTCTACCACCACGTGAACTCCTACCATTAGAATTTCCACAATCTCTACGACCATAAGAACATCGACCACTACTCGATCCTCCTCATCCACCAGTACCAGAAGCAGATAGTAATGCAGACAACTCCTTTGAAGGGTAACCAGATTCACCACTCTCTTGACGTCGCCTTTTAAGACGAAAGAAAACATGTGTAGATGTAGGAACTATTTCACTAGCCAGAAGCTGATCTTTGTACACGCTATAATCGGAATTGAGCCGATGCAAAAGAAGCGCTACCTGAAATTGTTCGCATGCTTGTCGTTGTTGCTCGAGATCCACTGTAACCGGTTGATAAAGCAAAGTTCTTCCCACATTTCCTTCATAGTGTTGTAATACTCATCAATGGCTCTCTCACCCTGTTTGGTCTTAAACAAGGATTCATATATATCACAAATACGTGAGATATTGTTCTTTTGAGAATGCATTTCCTTCAGGGATGACCAAACCCGTTTAGTTGTTGGTAAAAACGCACATTAGTAAGAACTTTGGGTTCCATACTAGTCCATAACCATGTTAGAACCATCGAGTTAGAGGATTCCCACTCTTCATATTTTGGATCAGTACTACTTGGAGGATCATCCTTAAGAAATTTGATTTTCCTTTTAGCACGAATAAAGTGCTCAACGGCATAACTCCAAGACAGATAATTATTCCCATTCAGACGAATATTGGTAATTGGCTTGCCAAGGTCGTCATTAACATACTACAAAGATGGTTTGCTGCCAGACGCAGCGGTTGATGTGGGTTTCAGAGTCTCATCTCCCATTGTTCACCGGATCAAACTAAACAACCAACCAAATTTGAATTTCAATTTTTCACACCAGAACAAAACCTATGAGCATGATCACTCTGGAAAACAAATACTATTGTAGCGCGATTATTGTAACAGCGTCACTGTAACGCGATTACTGTAGCAACAGAAAACTGTGCAATTTGGACAGCAACAAACCTCAGATTTGATCTGATCGATGTAGACTTGATTTCAACAACTTACAACACACGCACTAGCAACACTACGAAGCCCACACTGATTGAAACACATCACAAACCCACGACTTCACCAACTTTAATATATCAGAGATGCAACACACTTGACACAAATGGTTAAAAAAACCCCCAAGAACACCTTGATTATGGAAATAAAAGGAAAAAAAGGGAAAGGAAAGGTGTTTGAAAAAGAAAAAGAAGGATTTGTCTCTGATACCGAGTTGAATTCAAAGGTATGAAGCAATAGAAAAGAAATAATGTGAACAAGAAAAGATTTCGCTTCCCACGAGCTTAGCCGACCTCATATATATATATATATATATATATATATATATATATATATAACCTTAGCAACACACCATAAGCCATCATAACAATAGAAGAACAAAAAAAGCCCTACACATTTAACCTAACATGGGCCGAGGGAGATAAGCCCATGAGAAGCCCACGGCTCTCTTAACATGGACATTGTCCAATTGATCCTTCGTGCAGTAAGGGTTCCGCGGGTTGCGAGGTTGTGGATAGTGTCCTGTTGATCCTTCATGGTGGACATCAACTCAAGAAGACTATTGAAACTTTGAAATTAAAAGAAAGGGGGAGCACCTAAACTACTTGGAATTGCAATTCAAGATTAGTCGTCTTTGTATCATTTCCAAGTTGATGCTGCATGGATGCATCAACTTGAGGGGGGTTTTGGAATGTAAAGTCATTTATAGGGACTAAAATGTTATATTACAATAGTTAGGGACTAGTTAGGTCATTTTAGTATTAGGGTTTCTACTTTATATCTATGGAATGTCTTGTAACCATTATTAGAACTATTGAATACAGTACTAGATATTTTCTTCAACTCTTCTACAAATAGTCCATCCAAGCCAAGTAGCCAAGTACTATGATCGATGGCTCTTGAGGAGTCACTCTCATTTGGGTTAAAGAATTGTTTAATCTTTCTCACATTGAGAGCCTATTTGTTGTAGGTAGTTAAAAAAGGTAGAAGTGTGTTAAAATTTTTTTTTTAAAAAAAAGTCTACTGGAAAATGAATTTAAAGAAAAGATGAAAAGAATTATTGAAACAAAACAAGCTCTTCGTACATCTACACTCTTTAAGTGTGCATTATCATATCAACTTTTCTACATCTTCACTCGCTAAGTGTCCATTATCATGTCGAGATGATTGCATTGACACAACGATACAACATTGCACTTGAATGTTGGAACAATTCATTGCTCGTGTCCAAAAAATGCTAACTACTATCATTAACTTGCCACATCTCACAGATTACTTAAATCATTTCAAGATTAGATTACAACACCTTCTATAAAGTCCGTCTAAACAGAGTAGTAATTGCAAAACGTGTGGACTAACAAAGAAACATAGCAAAATTATTGGGAAAAAAATAGTTCTTTATTATTTTTTTAGCTCAAAGTAGGAATCGTAAGGGTGGAATGGTGACTCAAACCCGGATCAAATATAGCGATAAGGTTTTTCACTGAGACAAGTCTCCTTTATTATTTTTTTGATCGTAAAGGTAAATTTATATTGCTAAAAAAGTAACATGTACATATACGTTGAGCATATTCACAAATACATCAAAGGTACAATGCATCAAAGTGCAGGACACTATCCAAAGATACAACATCAACAAGTCTTGTATAAATGTGTGTTGATCTCTTGATGGTGACGTCTGAGCATGGGGTGAAATCTTCAAAAATCTTTTTGTTCTTAGCTGTCCATTTATGGTAGATTGTAGAAGCAAGTGCAATTCTCTTAGCTTTGGCACAATAAGATGACTCTTGGCTTTCTTTCTCAATCTACTTGAGCGCGCTTGATATGGTCGTCATAGATTTAGAGATGCCCATCCAATCTCGGATATATTTCCACACAATGTAGCCTATCCAAAATTCTCTTTATTATTTATTATATGATATGATACAAAGTTTCTATCGTTTCATATTTTTGCATACTCAATTGTCTCCTTACCGTCGCTTCCTTTACTCAAGAAATAATTGAATTAATCTGAGTACACAACTTGCTTATAAATTGGTTTCGTGAAACTTTCTTACCTCGAGGTCCCCAACTGACAGAAAGAGCTTCCTAGCTTCTCGGGAAATGGTAGGTTCAACTCAGAAATGTTCGGCTCCAACTATGTCCTGCCTGAGTGCATGGTAAACAGACCATCAACTTATGGGAGTCTGTTTCCATGTTATGTTGTTAGGCGACTGGTGTAGTCATTATTCAATGATTTTGGATATCATTCCAATTTCCTTTGAATGGTCAAACGGTTTTAAAGACTAGCAGGCGCCAACACTTGTACATATGCTTGTTTAAGTCCAAATGTCCAATTTGTTGTCTCTAATTTTTGAAATTCAAATTTGAGATCCAGTTCCACACTGCTTCATTTCTTTATGATTGATCACATCACGTACCCGTTGAGGTTTGTGTGCTTGTACTTTCACCTAAACGTAATTCAACGTAATTTGTTATATTGCTTGTGCTTGCCTGTTGTGATGTATGAGAACTCTGAGTCACGGCGGCCATGATGCAACAAGCAGGCTTTACACCAAGACAAGGTTTCCCATCTGGTGTCAAGTAGTTAAAGATCATGGTCGTCTCAACTTTTTTGTCCATTTCTTAACTTTGTATTTGTTTTCCAGAGGTTAGTTTGATACCTAAATTTAATAGAAGTTGAAGCCATAATTGAAACATTTAGCCTCCTAAACGACGTGACCAAAGCCTCATTAGCTAAGTCATCTTGTTACTACAGCATTTCATGCTTTTTGTTGTTTGGTTACAAACGTAACGATGTTGTATTGCTGGTTTTAATATCTACACACTTGAAACTTGTTTGCTACAACATAAAATCAAATTCATGTTTTCAGTTGCTACTAAAGAAAAACGAATGGATAAATATCTTATATTATTACATTCAGAATCAAATTTGATCAAACGGATGAGATTCTCGTAGATACAGAATTTCAAGCAAACGAGGATCCAGATCACGATGGGAACACCTGTAAATAACACCCATTGTCATCTCAAAACGGCAAAGCGGACAAGAACACCTTTTCATGAACCATTGCTCAATGCAATTGGAATGAAACATGTGTGATCAAACACATTGAGGCAAATACTACAGCAATCCGTAATCTCATCTTCGTCTTCTATCCTCCTTCTCTCGGGGGCAAGGGCAAGTATGCGATCAAACACAGACGATTCATGAAGAAGGTGTGTGTTTATGATCTCAATATCCACACTGACACGCAAAAGATTGTGATTTCGAGACATACGATCCGCACAGAACCTTAGTTCATCATAAATTTTATGGACGAGATAAATTCTTTGCCTACGTGGGTGAAGAGGCCAAGTTTTGACAATCCCGAGGAGTATCTTGCAAGTTTCGCCACCGATGAGGAACTGCACAGGCTAGAAGCAAACAGAATTTGAAAATTTTGAGGAAACTGATGCCACTGCCTTTTTCTGTTGAGGATCGGTTTCATGGGGTTTCACCGAAAGTATATGAGAGTTGCAAGTAATTTCGAGATCAACTTGAACCATGGAACGGGGCCGATGATCATGCCCTGCTTCTTCTGACATCGTGGCCGAAAAGTTCACCGCTTTAGTCTCGTAATCGTAATCGCAACAATCACCGGACATAGGAACCCAAGACATTCTAGTATTACCGAGACAGAAACCTCAAAGATTCAACAAGATCTGTTTTGTTTCGGGGAAAATAATGAAATACTATAAACCAGGCACAATAGAGGTCTCGGCATAAATCAGCACAACAGAGCGAATCCGTTGAGGTCTCGGCAGGCATAAATTAGCACAACAGAGCGAATCCGTTGAGGTCTCGGCATAAATTAGGGTACGGGAACCAAATTCCTGGACACGGTGGGAGGTTGGGTCTCCTGGGGGTGGATAAACTCGTCGAGAAAAAGCCCTACTTTAGATTTCAAATTACATAAATACCCCTTTTTTGAAAAAAATTTATTTGCCCCCAATCCAATTTCCACCCCCGGCCCCCTTCCAAAAAACGCACGGACAATTATTAATTTCCTCTTCTCTTTTCCTCGGTTTTTTTTTGTCCTACCCTTCACACTCCCCAACCAGAAATCAAAAAAAAAAAAAGGGGAAAAAAAAAAAAACGAAGGAAGAAGAAGCTCAATTGTTTTTCCTCTTCTTTCTCTTATTGATTTTCTTTTCTTTTTTTTTTTAAATGGGTATTCAAGCCATATGAGTCCAACACCCATTCTTTTCGAATTTTTTTAATGATTTGGACATGTGTAATGATTTCAACGAGAAGGGAAAAAAAGAGAAGAAGAAGAAGTAGTAGACTAACAATGGTTGCCAAACCACTACAAAAAGAGAAGGAGAAGCAGACTAACAATGGTGGTTTCGGTTACAGCTCAAGAAAAGAAAAGAAAAGAAAAAAAAAAGAAGAAGATCGGCATGTGAAGAAGATACACTTTTTTTTTTTTTTTTTAAAATCTTGTGTTGAGGGAAATAATGGAATTCGGGAGTGTGTAAAGCAATTCTAGGTAGAGTCAAATGGGTCAAGGGGGTGAATACAGTAAAAGGCGGTGTAAAAGTAAGTTGAGGGGTGTGTTTAGCTGTACCCATGATTTTTTTAGAATTTATTTTATTTATTTATTTATAATTTTTTTTTTTAACAACGCTAGAGGAGTGTAGTGGATGGTGATGACAATATTGGATCAGTCAAATCCAAATTTAAATCTTTTTTGACAAATATATCACTCTGATCCAAATTTATATTATTTAAATTGGATTAGATTGGATTGGATTGGATCAGTATTTAAATATTTTTCTAAATTTTTATTTCGATATCAATGTCATAATTTACAAATGAACGACGATAAAGTCGATTACCTGAATGACTTAAAACTATGATTTTGTTGAGATAATTTTAATTTTATGTCTTTTATTTACCTAAATTAATTAAAAAGATTTTCGTTCTTTCTAATATGTATTGGATCAGACCAATTTTTTGTGATCTACTAGCGGATCAAAAAATTTTGCTCCATTTAGATTTGGTATCCATCTAATTTGGATGGGATCAAATTTTTTTGTCGTCGCTAATTGTGGAGGAATTGAACCTTATAATAAGGGGTGGGAGATGTACCCAATTGCCCTGCATCACATGTCTTGAATTTTTGTTTATGCTAGAATGGCCTAAAAACAAGGAAAACAACTTAAAAATATGTCCTCGAATTAAATGAAGAAAAAGCAAAGAAACACGCCATCTGGCTCAATGAAAATACACACAAATCACCTTAAAAAATTGCAAGATATATCTGCTAGGGTTGGATTATTCACATCCCATCCATTACTATGTACACCCCAAAAATATTTACATTCCCCAAAATAACCTTCAAATTTATTTTTAAAAAAATTCGTTTTGTTCAGTTGGACATGGTTGAATAGCTTTAAAGTTGTTTGACCAACCATAGCGGGACAAAACAAGGGGGAAAAAAGTCAACAAGCTTTTGCTGCCATTTCTGGCATGACAACAAAATTGTAGCCAAATTTTTTTGGGGGCAGGGCGCAATTGCTGCAGTTTTGCTGTTGGAAATTGCAGCAACCTTGGCACCGGTTTCTTCGTTGTTTTTCCTTTTTTTTTAATTTTTATTAATAAATAAGAAATTGGGAGGGCATTCTGGAGAAGGTGGATATTTTTAGAGTGTGGTAATGGATTGGGTGTGAATAGTCCTACCCCATCGGTTATGGAAAACAAGAAGAATGAAGGTGAAGAAAATCTATCAAAAATGGCAGAAATTCCTGAACATTGACAAAAATTAATCCATGAAGATGAAAAATCATTTTGAATTTTTTAATTTCTGTTCGAGATGGTTGATTGAGATAAATTTTTTATTGGTGATACCTTAATGGTTTGTGATTTATTCATAAGATTGACATACTAGGGATATAATTGTTTCTTTGACGATAGATTAAGGAAATGGCCTTTATTGTGTTTGACAAAATGACACAAAGAAAAAGAAACGTTTTCAGTGTCGTGTCCCACGTTTTTGACAGTTTTGCGACTTTTAATCGATGTGTTACTTCTCAGGCTTTGGAGTTTGGATCTTGACCTTTGCCTTGTAAAATGCTCTAGGCACCTACATGAGTGACAACTCCTCAGCAATCATTTGAGTCTGCAGTAACAAAACAGCTATGAGTTATCCTACATTACAAACATGATAAGGGGAATGGTGATACCACTTACACGCGAACACAGCAGTAACCTGATCCTTTTATCTCCAACTCTAGAACACCACTCTTAGACAGCCATTTTGCAAAATGAATTGTAGTTTCAATATCCTGTCAAAAGTAATGAGGAATATATAAATGAACAGATGACTTGAAAACCAAACATGAAAAGCATTGCAACATCATGCTAGAGCAAAACTGAGTCGTTATAGATGAGCCAAACAGTGGAGATTTATAAAGTAGCTTTGTTTAAAGCAATTTTTCATTATCTGTTTATGGCTTTTGAAAAATTGTAACAACTGAGAAATAGTTTGATGCTCATTAATTATCGGAAATATTCAGTTGCCCACAATGGGCAACATAAGCCAAAACTTACGCTGACAGGGCTCCATTTCGTGGCGCTAAGTCACCGATCAAAAAATTAAAATTAAAAAAATTTTTTTTTTTTAGTATCTACGTTAAATCAAATAAATAATGCATAACTGCCCTCTGATGGTGGGGGGCCTCACCCAATTCCTACGAATCCCCCCCCCGGGGCAACATAACGTGCCCACAGTGAGTAGGTGATCATTACTCCATTAATTATACTTAGATTAGATATGCAAGACTTGGAACTTGGAAGTCTATGAGTTTGATAAAATTTTCGTGTAGTATATGTTGGATATGATTACTAAATATGGGCAAGGTTATCTGATGTGCATCCTAATTTAGAACATATCATGTGTTTATGGATCTGAATGAGTAGTTTAATTCACTCTTCTAATTTGACAAATCCCTGATAGTTTGTGTCAATTGACTTAATGTATAAATGCATCTGTTCTGCGTGTTTGATGGTGCTTTAAGTTCCTTATGGAGTCCATATCTATCACTGTCATCAGAAATGGGATTGCGTCTCTCAGAGGTTTATGCGACTTTCGTGTTTTTCAGATTACGTTTTTCACTCTTAGGTTGATTCGAGCACAATTTTAACCAACCGTTTCATCTTTGAATAAGTTCACCAAGAGTTTCGCTTATATGGAGAAGCATTCACTTTTGATTACCGAATGAGGAGCAGAGGTAAATGGGATTTGAACCACAGTTTAAGATATTGTGGCTTAAGAAATCCTAAAACCAGTGAGTGGCTTGCGAATACTAAGATGATAGTTTGCTATCTTCCAACATCCTCCGCTTTTGTCATCCTTCCATCAGTCGGTTTTGGGATGAACTCTGGTCAATGAAATCAATATTCAAGTTCGAAATCCAGATTTTCATGAATTTTTCTCACGAAGAACAAAGAACTTTGCAACCCATTGTCTTAACCAGAACCTTGCTAAGTAATTAAACTACGAAATAAAATGGCCACTTCAGACATCCATTTCAAAGTTACATGAAGAACTGAGTACATCACGTTGGGACTGCTTTGAACCCACCTAGTCTTGATTAATTTTCATTGATGGCATGAAACACCTAGGTTTGTAGAACATGACATCTGAGATGTATAATTTTTAACATGTTGCTAAAATTTGGAATTGGCTATGCTGTGTCTTCAAACTTTTCTTCTACCGATGAATTTTGTTTTATGATGAAATGCAGTATTTAGATTCAAAATTTTGAAGCTGAACGAGCCCCAATGTCATGGTCTAAAGCCCTTGTATGCTTTTCCTTGAACGTCATCACACTCGTGTAGCTTGAATTGAGTACAACGTCATTTAATGATACCAATGTGATCTGTGACTAGGTTTCTTGCTCACATGTGATCTTAGCTAATTAATTATGTGCACGCAGCCGCATCTGGAGCAGTCTTGCATGTGATGTCTACTTCGTTGCTCGGTATAACAGCAATTACCAAAACAAACACTATTGCTGGAGAGGAAACTGTGCATAAACTAGCTTCTTTACTACTCATAGTTCTTGGTGGTGGTTATATCACATTGTTTCTAACCGGAAAGGGCGGTCACAGCCAATCCCACATCCAACCCATGGAGAAAATGCCAGTCGCTGGATTCGTTCTTGTCCCTGCATTGTCTCCTTGTGCAACCACTCTTCCAGTATTTCTTGCTGTTGGAAACTCTTCCTCTATGATGGTCTTCCCCATCATAGTTTTGGATTTCAGGTAATCTTTTTAGCATTTAAAATTCAAACATCTTTATTCATATCATCACCTGATTCTTTAATACATATATTAGGTGTTGGCAAACAAATCCGAATTTGAAATAGAGTTTGAGCTTTTGAAAATGAGTGATGGAGATTTGTGCAATGCACGTGGGTCGTATGAGATATGTGAATGTGGTTATTTGACCAAATTCTATCCTGAAATAAAATTAATCAAATTATGATTTGGACTTGCAGCGCAGTACTTGTAGTGACATAGTGGCTCTCTCGTTTGACAGTGCAAGTCATCTCAATTCCACTGGGTAGAACACTACAACAAGCTTCTTGTACATTGTTTCTCTGTTTAGTGGGAGTTTTGACACCCCACCCCCTCCCTCTCTCTCTCTACGACCACGATGGAGACACCAGTTCTTTCGGTGAGCAGTTGCATAGGAAATCCATTGTTCCATAAGAATCACCTCATGCTTCTCGAGGTTCTGTTTTGCAGAGAGTTTGATTTAGGATTGGACTTGTATATGCGCTTGTTTTTCACTGTTGTGAAGTTGAAGTTACCACTACCATGCCGTGGGTCCTGTTAGATTCGGTGGTCAACATATATTGGCTTGTTGTTTCTATAGTTGCTTAGATTAATAGAAAACGTCAGGTCCTTCGGCGTGGGGATTGGGGTCTACATGATTATTGATGCACGTCAAAAGTTAGGACGAATCAGTCATGTTTGCAATGTAGCATGTTACTCGAGGTTAGGCTAATGATAGTTTCAACTTTTCAGATCTGATTGAAGTTATTTCTCTGCCTTTTGAATAAGACAGGATAATTCTATTTGCAGAGTTACACAAATGTGATGTCAAAAGCTACGAGTAAATCGAGATGTTTTAATAAATCCTTAGGAGTACGGTATTTCTCATCAATAAGTACAGTTGACACATACACGGGATTACATTATTTATTTAATTGTGATTCTTTATGCTTAAGTGATCGACATTTAGCTACAGAAATATTGAATATGTACCAAGTATTCAGTGATCTTGGAACACTCTCCTGAAAAGTCTTCATTTCTTTCTTTGATCTACAACCACCCTTCTTTCTCTCCATCTTTCTGGGATCCCGTGCCCGCTCTATCCGACTTGGTGCTTTCCTTTATACATATCAGTTTGGGATTGAGATTGTCTTTTATCCAAATAGCAAATAGGCTGCTAGAAGACCTCAGGCTCAGGAAAGTCAGATATGGATTCCCAAACCCCCCATTATGCTCTTGGAGCACTATCCTTTCATGCACGTGAGAACAAGTATTTTGTGTGTATTTTTCTAGTTATTTGCACAACATTTTATATAGTGCTATTCAGTCGTATCCATTATATACACTGGTTGACATATTTATTGCTGCATTAACAATTTTATTAATTGCCCTTTTTTTAATTAAAAAGGGAAAGGAAATGTTGGGTTATGGTGCTGACCCACGAAGCCCAAAAGAAGCCCAGAAGCCCATATGACGACCCGATTGAAGAATATACAAAAAGGAATCTTGAAATCGGCTTCATACATACGCATGTTCACATACACACCCTACTGCAAAATACTCTCTGTAATTTCCTAATTCCATACTTGTAATCTTTCTTTACTTGGTGTAAAATAGTGATTCTAGTGTGTTCTTGGGATATTGGTTTGATTCATAAGTGGATCTTTAGGATAGGGTTGATTGCTATAGGGTTTGATATATTTTCAAGCTTAGGGTTCTTCGATCTGGCTGTAAACGTAAACGATGCTGTAATTTTGGGTTGTTTCTAGTGATTGGGAGCAAAATCCACTTGCGGATGCTCAACGGAGACGTAGGATCTAATCCAACTCCGGGTCCTTCGACAAATCAAATCTGGCGTTCTTCTTTGCTTTTTCGTTTTCATTGTGTTTGAATTCGCTTTTGGGGCCTGATAGGGGTTTTGAACCAACGTGGTATCGAGCGGTGGAATTCTTTGAGTGAGCAGCGACTTCGTGATTCTTTGGAGACGAAGGTGTATTCTTATTTCCAGAGGGCTCTCGGTCTTGATAAGGGTCTTCGATCTTCATCTTGGACTCTATACTCGAGGTTTGCTCTTGGTTCTGGTAAGATCTTGACCTATTAGACTCTCCCTGCGTATTGTCCTTTGTCCATGATCCCTATTGAGGAAATTGGAATATGAGGCAGTAAGTAGGTTTGGGAATTAGGGTTCTTCTTACTGGTAATTGAATCTTGCATCGATTTGGCTGATCCTGTTACGGTTATGTTTTACTGAGGATTATTTGCACTTGTTTGGTTTAGCTTCTGGTTAAACCTTCGTTTTTTTGTATATCATACTGTAACTGATCTCCTTGGTGCATAACATCGGTGTTCTAAGTGATCTTGCCATTATTTTGCACACTTCTTGATAGGGTAGTGCAATTCTTGCATATTTTGTGAATTCTTTGTTCTTGCATTTCCATGGCTACACTTCGACCTGAGTTGCCTCTCTGGACTGGCACTGGGGATTTTATCCTCTGGCGCCAGAAGATGAAGGCTTATTTGATGCAGCAGAAGTGCTCTCAGGCTCTTAATAACTCTTGGCCTGTAGAGTATAGTGCTGCAAGAAGGCAGGAGTTGGATGACCAAGCTTGCTCATCCATATTCCTCCATCTTGCAGACCCTGTGATTAGGAAAGTTGGTGAAACAACTTCTGCTGAGGCACTGTGGACTCAATTGGAAACTTTATATGTCACAAAAACTGTCCCTAATAAGTGTTACTTGCTTAAACTGTTCTTTGCTTTTAAATTCGAGGCCTCTCTATCCTTAGAGGATAATATAGACAGATTTAACAAGATAACACAAGATCTTTCAAATTCTGGTGAAACTATTTCTGATGATCAACAGGTGATTGCCCTACTAAACTCACTGAGTGATAAATACAAGGATGTAAAGAATGCTCTTGAGTATGGTAGGGAAAATCTCACTGTTGACATCATTGTTTCTTCTTTGAGAAATAAAGAACTGGAGCTTCAAAGCAATGCAAAAGAAAATCCTTCTGGTGAGGTGTTGAATCTTAAAGGAAAAAATTCTTCAAAGAATAAATGGAAAGATCAAAGTAAAGGGAAAAAGAAATCTGATTCTTCTGAAAAGAAAAATCAATCTTCTCAATCTTCTCAAAAGGGTAAGTCCAAGGATAAGAGTAATAAAAATTGTTTTTACTGTCAAAAATCTGGACATTACATTAAGGAATTTGTTTTAAAATGAAAAATGACATCAAAGAAGGAAATCTAAGGATGGAGGAGCCTCTGTTGCTTTTAATGAAAAGTGGTACTGTAATGGACAAGTCTATGTGACTTACGTGAATGTAAATGATCATGATTGGGTTCTTGATTACGGATGTACATTCCATATGTGTCCCTATAAACATTGGTTTTGTGATTTCTCTGATGTCTCTACTGGTAAAGTTACCATGGGTAATGATATTTGCTGTCCTATTAAAGGTATTGGGAAGATTGTGCTTAAATTGGATAATAATAATCTGCTTGTACTTGAAAATGTTAGATATGTGCCTGATCTTCATAGAAACTTGATTTCACTTGGTATTTTTGATGATCAAGATTATGACACATTGATTTCAAAAGGCAGATTGAAAATCTTTAAAGGAAATTCTGAAATAACTTGTATTTCTAAGTGTAATGGGCTGTATATTTTGCATGCTATACCTGTTGACAATTTGTGTTTAGCTGCTAATGTTTCTGCTGGGGACCAATCTGATTTATGGCATCAAAGGCTAGGCCATACCAATCTTAAATGCCTCCAAATACTGCAGAAACAAGGTGTTTTTGGTAAGGATGAGGTAGAAGTTCCCTCCTTTTGTGAGCATTGCATTTTAGGGAAACAAACCAAACTTCCTTTCAAAATTGGAACTCATAAATCCACATCTATCCTTGAGTACTTGCATGCAGACCTTTGGGGTCCTGCCTCTGTGAGCACTTGCTCTGGTTTTAAGTATTTCTTACTGATAGTGGATGATTTTTCAAGGAAAATTTGGACTATTCTGTTAAAGGCTAAGTCTGATACATTTGATGCTTTTAAAAGCTGAAAAGCATTCTGAAAAACCCGGACCAACCATAAAATTAAGATTTTGAGAAGCGATAATGGTCTCGGAGTTCTCAGAATCGTGATTTTGACACTTTGTGCACACATTCGGCATTCTTAGACATAGGATTTACTTACACCCCTCAAAGAAAGCGGTGTTCTTTGAGAGGATGAATAGAAAACAGTCCTAGAAAAGGTAAGATGCTTGTTAAACAGCTCTGGTCTTCCCAAATTGTTTTGGGGAGAAGCTGTTAAAACAACAGCTTTCCTTATCAATAGGACCCCTTCTAGTGCTATTGAGTTTAGAGTTCCTGAGGCTGTATGGTCCGACCATGCAGATTGACTATTCCAGATTTAAAGATTTTTGGTACATGCGGCCTATGCACACCAAAATGAAGGTAAACTGAGCCAAAGTCCAAAAAGTGTATCTTTTTGGGCTACAGTGAAGGAACTAAAGCTTATAGACTATGGGTCTTTGAAGATAAGTGGGTACAAAGTGATTTTGAGTAGAAATGTTATATTCAATGAAAGACTAATGCCTTGTCTTGAAAGGAAAGTTGCAGATAACGGAAACAAAGGCAAACAAATCCCATCACTTGAAATTCTTGAATCGAGTTCTTGGGACAACCTTTGCACTTAACCCCACTCCAATCGAGGTGGAGGATTTTGAATCGAGATGGGGAGAAGCGGTACAATCAAGAAGAAGAACAAGAGGCTCTTGTTGAAACCCCCATCGCTTGCAGATTACCAACTTGCTAGAGATAGACAGAGGAGGACCAATATCAGGCCTCCTCCTAGGTATGAATCTGATTTTATTGCTGCCCTATTTTCTGCCGGGAATGAACCTATATCATATGAGGATGCTTTAAAATCTCCTGATTTTAAAAATTGGTTAACTGCTATGAATGAAGAAATGCAGTCTCTAATTGACAATAAAACTTGGGTTCTAGTGCCTAGACCTAAAAATCAAAGAATAGTAGACTGCAAGTGGCTCTTCAAGCTAAAAGAAGGTGAGGGTGGTAAGGATAGCTATAGGTATAAAGCTAGGCTAGTTGCTAGAGGTTTTACTCAGAAAGAGGGTGTTGACTACAATGAGATTTTCTCTCCCGTAGTCAAATACACCTCTATAAGGGTACTTCTAGCACTAGTTGCTCATTTTAATTGGAATTTGGACCAACTAGATGTAAAAACAGCTTTTTTAAACGGGGATTTAGAGGAAATCAAGCTTATATGAACCAGCCTAGAGGTTTTGAAAGAGATAAAAACATGGTTTGTCTACTTAAAAAATCTCTTTACGGTCTCAAACAAGCCCCTAGGCAATGGTACAAAAAGTTTGATTCCTTTGTAAAAGATATTGGCTTTAGGAAATCAAACTATGATCCTTGTTTTTATGTCAAAGGTTTAGGTGGTCCAAATTCTATATATCTTCTTCTATATGTGGATGATATGCTTCTAGCTGGTACTAATAACAAGGAAATTAATTTGATAAAAGGTAAACTTTCATCTACTTTTGAGATGAAGGATTTAGGACCAGCTAAAAGGATATTAGGCATGGATATTACTAGAGATAGGGAAAGTAGTACACTGGTTTTAAGTCAGTCCAGGTATATTCTGAAAATTCTTGAAAAATTCTTCATTGCTGATTGTAAACCAGTAACTCTTCCTCTATCGAATCACTTTAAGCTGTCCACTAACCATTGTCCTAAGACAGATGAAGAAAATGAAAGAATGGAGAAGGTACCTTATGCAAATGCAGTGGGCTCCATTATGTATATTATGGTCTGTACAAGACCTGATCTGGCTCAAGCAATAAGTGTACTCAGCAGATACATGGGTAACCCCGGTGAAACTCATTGGGAGGCAATGAAGTGGGTGTTCAGATACTTAAAGGGGTCTGCTGAGAAGGGCTTGTTGTTTAAAGGGGGTGGAGAAGAGGTAATATTAAAAGGCTATGTGGACTCAGACTATGCAGGGGACAGGGACCAAAGGAAGTCCACATCAGCCTATGTGTTTACTGTTAATGATGGCTGTGTGAGCTGGAAAACTCAGCTACAAAAGTTGGTAGCTCTGTCCTCAACTGAGGCAGAATATGTGGCTGCTACAGATGCAGTCAAGGAAGGAATTTGGCTTAAGGGATTGCTATATGAACTTGGTTTCATTGGTAATGAGGTTCTGTTGTTTTCAGATAATCAGAGTGCAATCCACCTTACGAAGAATCCTGTCTATCACGATAGGACAAAGCACATAGAGGTTAAATTCCATTTTATAAGAGATGTGGTTGAAAAAGGGATCATACAGATCAAGAAGATCTCTACAATGGTTAATCCGGCTGATATGGGGACTAAGATAATCCCTCTTAACAAGTTCTTGAACTGCCTTCAGTTCTTGAACATTAGTTAGAGACTCAGGCTCTACTCTTTTACCCTTTTTTATTTCTCTTAAATTCTGCTTTTATGTTTCTTTAAAAATGGTTTCTAAATATTCTCTTTTCTTGCAGGTTTTATGAGCAAAGGAAGCAAGTGGAAGCAACTCCCAATCACTAGAACTTCTCAAGGTCAGCAGCAAGGTGGAGCTGTTGGGTTATGGTGCTGACCCACGAAGCCCAAAAGAAGCCCAGAAGCCCATATGACGACCCGATTGAAGAATATACAAAAAGGAATCTTGAAATCGGCTTCATACATACGCATCTTCACACACACACCCTACTGCAAAATACTCTCTGTAATTTCCCAATTCCATACTTGTAATCTTTCTTTACTTGGTGTAAAATAGTGATTCTAGTGTGTTCTTGGGATATTGGTTTGATTCATAAGTGGATCTTTAGGATAGGGTTGATTGCTATAGGGTTTGATATATTTTCAAGCTTAGGGTTCTTCGATCTGGCTGGAAACGTAAACGATGCTGTAATTTTGGGTTGTTTCTAGTGATTGGGAGCAAAATCCACTTGCGGATGCTCAACGGAGACGTAGGATCTAATCCGAACTCCGGGTCCTTCGGGACAAATCAAATCTGAGGCGTTCTTACTGTTTTTCGTTTTTCATTGTGTTTGAATTCGTTTTTGGGGCCTGTTAGGGGTTTTCGAACCAACAGGAAACATAAAGAAAGAATAACTGGATTCTTCTATAGTCGGATGCTTTGGTTCGTAGTATAATGGTTTAAAGAAAAAGGGCTAGAATCTTAATCCCCCCCCCCCCCCCACACACAGTACGTGTAGAGTAATTTATTCGTGTGATGACACATCATGAGCTCTACGACTCCGAGGCACTAACTTCAATGTAAGTTGAGATTGTTCTTTACGGTCAAAAAAATATTAGGGTTGCTAAATTGCATTACACGTTGAGTCACAATTAAATAATTAATTGTGTATAGAATACCCATGAGAATCCCAAAAAAAAAAAAAAGTCTCTCAAAGCCACTAAACCAAATGACTAGAGTTGGAGAGAGGTTAAAACAACGGCTCAAAATCTCCTCACTCTACTGAAAAATAGAAAGAATGTGAGGCAAATTTCAGTTATATAACGACTGGTTGGCAACAAAATTTTTCTATTTTTGTCAAAACAAAGACCACCACCCATCACCTCATTTAAAGATCGCATTAAAAATACAACCTACTTAAATCTAACTTAAGGGTGCGTTTGATTGGAGGTGCGTTTCCAATTCCCACCCCTCCCACAAAGAATTCCAATTCCCTTATTTGAAGGAAAATGTCCATATTTTGGCCTAACATTGAAATGGAATTCGATAGAAAATAGATTGCGTTTGATTGAGAAATGGAAACTTTTGGTAGAAAACATTTTCCACCCCACACCCTAAAAGTTTACTTTCTGACCAGAATTCTTGTCCTAATCATCCACAAACACAAAAGAAAAAAACGAGTCACAAAACCTAAAAAGCACCAATGATGAAGATGTGAACGTACAACAAGCTTCAAAAAACGAGAAGCTCATAGTCAGTTTGGTTTATTTTTTGAAAACCTTGCCTTGCGTTATTCAAAATCGATGTTCTACTACTAATTAGTAGATGTTCTCATCTCAAATGACAATTTCAATTAACAAATTCAGTAAATAACCTCACAATCCCGATCATAAGTTTTAAGATTCAGTTAGCAGTTTCTCCCACACACACAACTAAATCATTCTTGGGATCCATTGGACGAGGTGGAACTGGCATATAAATTATGCGCATTGATTGAGGATGATTATCCTTTTACCCAATCGCATCAAGTTATTAATTCAAGAACTGTAAAAATAAATCTCAATAAATTTACCAGTCATGGAAGAATCTGCTAACAAAAGCCTTGCCTAGTGTAGAGTTTCATAATGGTATGTAGACACAACTTGGAATAGAAGAGGGTGCTTAAACATGAAACTTTATATGAATGTGTGAAGTTATGTGGTGTAAATCACATTTTTCTCTATATGTATGTGGCTTGGCCTGTGTTAATACCTTTTTCACTAAACATTTTCTATATCGTATCGTATGTGATATCAATATGATGAAATAATGGTTTTACAACTGCATTTAAACTATTTACCACTTTCTTTACTATAATCTATACTTAGACTATATATCAATCACAACAGAATAAATTAGGACGTTTGAGCAGCTCTAAACAACTCCTTCCATTTTTCTTTATCACTTCCCGGACCTTCTCCCTGCATTAGTATCCATTATTCAGTGTTGACATGTAATATTTACTTTCTTACCACTCATTTCTATGTGTTTTTATCCAAACATTGAAACAAATGAGAATTAAAAACGTACAAGAAGCCTTCATGAGAAATAATTTACCTGGACCGAGTTGATTTCATATATTTGGCCTTCTGTGAAATCTATTTCCAGTGCCTGTAAGCAAGCTTCTGCAACTACAAGCCTACTAACCTCTCCCACAAGTTTATCTCCTAGAAACCATATTAAAAGAACAAATTTAGAGTATTTTTGGTACACGTATCTACCTTCCTCACAAAGATATGAACGAAATTAAGATATATATTTTTTATACACTGATCTCAGAAGGGTCTTCAAGTAAGAAGCTTAAGGCCGTTAAAACAAGCATAATCAAAGTTTTCTTCTTTTTTCTTTCAGAGAATATACTAGAGAAGCAAAGCATGCAAAGAATTAAATCTCTAATATCCACATTTTTCTACAAGCTAATATATATAGTGGTTTATGATAAAGACGTTTGAGTACCTTGATCTATAAGCACTGCACGGCGTTCCCCAGCTGTAGCCTTAAGCAGGGTATTAAGATCATATGATGTGTAAGGTCCATCTGTTAACCTACCCGCTCTAATGCCCCACAAAAGAACAAGTGAGAAATAAGAAATGTCTTGATAATCAATTGACGAATATGAAACAGATTAGAGTTCTCAAAACCTTATTATGGTGAATGGAAGACCAGAATTGCAAACAAAATCCTCCCCCATTTTCTTGTACTTCAGAACGCCAAAAAGGTTCATGATACTACGTGTCAAAAGGAAAAAGACGAGTCGAGAAAAAGAACAAAGTTGCATGTTATTTGAATTGTGATCTAATTGTAAAGAAAATTATTCATCCACTTCGCAAGCATTACAATTAGCAGGCATACCTCCATGGAAGTTCATTGAACTTGGTGACACCAACTGATGAAACAAGAACAATTCTTTTCACTGATTTAGGCAATGCCTGAACAAAGTTTCTCACACCTTCCCAATCTAAAAAGATAACATATTTCTTTTCAAAATATGTTGTGTTATAGTACAATACCATTGTTAAAACACGATCGTGTATTGTTGTCTAAAGTTAATTTTTAGTCCCAAAAAAAAAAATCTCAACCACTGTTCAAACGTCAAACTGAAAAGTTACTTTAGAAAGTCACAATAACTCTGACCTGTTTTTTCTGGGGTATTATCTCCATCCCATCTCTTAGACGGAAAGGCGGTAGTCCCCGTGCAACAAATAACATGTGTGACCCCCTATAAGTAAAAAATTCTTCAAAATTAATGAAATTACCCAAGTTGAGCTGATATTCCAATTCACAGTTTCATTCGACCATCATAAATTTTCTTAAACAAGCAAAGGACAAAACCAACCTCAAATAAAGATGGATCCAAATCCTCTGGGTTCCTGGTATCACCCTTAAATACCTAGCACATGTAGAAACTAGAAACATGAGCAGATAATAAGAAGCTCCGAATTAAACAATTGATTAACATTATCAAAGGTAGTTCAAAGAACTAGCAAAATGGTCATTAGTGTAGCGTCTTTGATTCATATGCTTGTAGAAGATATACCAAACCAGCAAACCTTTAACTTCTCTTCATCGTGTTCGCCAAAAAGGGCAGTGGCTTTCTCAGGGTTTCGTATCAGAAGATATGATTTGATATTCCGATTAAGCAATGAAGCAACAACCAATTGCCCTGAGGGACATATGCACTACTCAATAATTGTATTAAAAATGTCAAATTTTTAAAAACTTAAATTGGACTAAAGTCTAAAACAACATGAATAGACAAATAGATTTGAAACTAGCATAGTTCTGGGATGACTATTCAGTGAGGAAACAAATGGAAAAATTATAAGCAATGAAGTTCTAGACAAATCATAGATAAAACTCAAAGTTAAAACACCACAAACTAACACAAAGATTATTTCGTCAGCACAAAATCCACAAACACCCTTTTTATGAATCAGTCGTATGAGAAAACCAGTACACCATAAAAAGCACATGAAAACACATGTACATGTACATGTAAATGCAAAGTAACGTGGTAAACGTACATCCACAGAGTCTAAGTATGAAAACAATATGTAGCCAGTGCTATTTCTTTGCGGACGTTTAAATATGAAACCTTAGTATACAACTCCATTAACCAAAAATTCACCGTTAGACATAGCATCATGATACTAATATCACAGATCGAGGTATATTTGCTATGTGTCTGCGTGGGTATGCGAAAACCAAAGAGGATAAAAATTACAAGGAGATAAAGAAATACGAAGACTGCCATTTCACCAAACAACAACAAAACTTTGTGGAAACATACAGAATTTTCAAATTCAGAAAATTATTTAAATCATTATCAGCTAACATATGAAGCTCCAATTTTAACCAAACAACATACAGCCAAGATCGTTACATGATCACAGATTCACACACAAAGTTCTGTACTTTAAATCACTACGGCCAAACCATCAAAAGGATTAATACGTTCATGGTGGTAGTCTGGTAGAGAGTATTAAAAAATATTAACACATGAGAATGAACAATTCTTTCCTTACTTCAATATTGACTACCCTATCCACATTACCAAACATGTCACTAGGTTTTAGTATACTAGATTAAACAGAACAAAGAGTAATTTAATGCAACCCGGTACTTGGTCCAAACAGTAATCAGATTAAAATCATCCGGTCAATCAAATTACATATTTACTTGTATATCTTTTGCAATTGTGTGAAAATAAAAGAGGGTAAACTGGGCAATACCGACACCACCGGTGCCACCAGCAACAAGCACGACCTTCGACGAAGACGGAGATAACGGCGAGGAGATTACCGAAGGGCTAATTTGGGAATCTTGAGTTGATTCTGAAGTTGAAGAGTCTACTAATTGATCTGTAACAGCATTGAAAACTGGAAAATACTGTGATGAAGGTGCTTTTCTTCTGAAGCGCAAAGGGGGAGGAGAATTCAGTGGCAGAAATGGGAATAAACGGATTGATTGGGGGTGTTTCGGAAGTGTTTTGATGGAAATTTGAAGATCAGTTGTGGGAGTGAGGGTGAGCTTAGACGCCATAAGTGAGTGAGAAGTGAGGATGAGAAGCAACGCTCAAGAGAGAGAGGGGGAAAATAGATTCGTTTTGTGGTGCTGGTTAAATTTGGAAAGAAAAATGGGACAAAAAAAAAACGCGAATTACCTATCATACCCCTGAAAGATCGAAGAGATTGCTCTCGTCTAATGGTCTTAATAATAATTAATTTGCTAATTGCTACACTCTCCATCATCTTCAACCTTAGGATTTTTCTTCATCTTCTACATGAATTGCTAATTTTCTATTCCAGTTCAAGATTAATTGAAGATTGATTCTACAGCAATTGTGACATCTAATCTATTCTCATATTGTTCTTCTACTTAATTTTCTCTATTTATATATTTTCTATGCTTGATTGAAATTATTGTTTTGATTAATTATATAAAGTACACGTTATGTGATTGTTAAAACGATAGATTGCCAATTAGGATCCTAAATCCGTAATTGTTTAGGTGTTCTAATATTTGTGGCAAATAACATAAATTAATTAGGTCAAAGTTTTCAATTCATGATTGTGAAAATATATAATCTAGCTTAAACAAATCACCGTGTGAATTTGTTGGTTAGAATTGGTCTCTCTAGAAATTAATGCTATTGATAAATTAAATCATACGGTCGTATCTAGGGTTGTTTATTGATTAGAGAAATAATCAACGGTCGTACCTTAGTTATCGAACAAGTAAGGAGAGATAGGTTGTTAGGTGATACCAGGAACCATAACCAATTTAGAGAAAGCGTAGAAGAATTCATCTTTACATCAATGATCAATTCTGTGCATCAATTCTGAGATTATTCCTTGGACTGGATATTTTTGTTAATCGATTACTCTAATTTTACTTTCTTTACCATTGCTTTAATCTTAATTATTTTAATCTCAATATTCGAAACCCCAATTTTATTTTATTTAGTTTTATTTTAAAAGAATAAATATTACCAATCCCTATGGATACGACTTTGCTCACTACTACTACAAATTATATTTTAGAGCAAGTATTTTATTATTTGTTGGATTCGACACCCACCAATATTTAATGAATGTCAACCAAAAAAATGAGTATCATAAATAAATGTCATATATATTAAAAATTACTGATTAAATAAAATAATTATAAATATTTTAACATAGTCAAATACGTGAATATTACTATTAATATTACTAATTAAATACAAAACTAATTAGTTTAATTTATTTTATTGAGGTTAAATTATTTTTTAATTGTTTTTCAATATTTTTTGTTTATACAAAGTTGATAGACGATAGATGATTTTCTTTTTTCCTTCTACAATTTTGATACTAGGGACTTTCAATTAAATTTAATTTCACTTCAAATTATAAATATTTAATAATAGTATAATTCAAGCTCACAAAATAAATAAGTGTTTCACTAAATATATTTTGTAGTGACTACCAATTTGTACAGTTATGTTACATTGTTTTTAATAGTACATTGTTGTTTTTTAATTCTAAATTTGCAAAGTTCATCTAAAATTATACGAATTAAAATAATTCATTCATTCATCTAAATACACACTTCTTAAAAAATATCATCTAAATTTTATTTTTTTATAAATAAAATTTACATAGCAATGTTACCTAAAATTAGTGAACATGACATTGCAATTAATGTGTATATTCATTAATTATTTGATATTAAAAAAATTAATTCTGTGAAACAGTTTTATATTTTTAAATTGTATGGAATTTCTTTTCATGAAAGATTTATCTTAATAATAATAATAATAATAATAATAATAATAAATGTATTTAAACAATAAATAAAGTAACACAAGTCTTAAAATAAATAAATCAATAAATAAATAAAGTTTGGTTTGTGTGTATAGTTGTATATTATATGATAACATTATATAAAAAAATTACATTTGATTTTTGTATTAACAATTATATTAATCACATATGTGTTTTATATTATTTATTTATTTCTTTGATTTTATAACCAAACAATTATCAAAAATTTCTTCCGTACAACGCACGGGTCTGAATACTAGTTTTATACATGAGTGATTAGTGATGACCAAAATAAATGTTAATTTACCAAAATACTCTTCATTTATTAAATTAAAAAAAAAGAAAAATGGTAAAATGGATGGAATGGTAAGTTTTAGATGAACGTTGCAACGTTTCAGAAGTTGGACACTTGTCAGCGAAAAAAAAATGTTGGGGATTAGAGTGCAAATGAGTGTAAAGGTTGGGAACTAAATTTGTAAATTACCGTTGAATAAAAAAATTATAAAATTTTTACTAATATTCAAATGGATGGAATAGTGAGTTTTGGATGAGTTTCAAAGATTGGGCATCTGCTAGCTCAAAAAGAAAAGAAAAGAAAATATACGGGACGAAAGGACAAACAAGTGCAGAAGTTGGGGACAATTTGAGATGTATGTACTGGTCAATATCATAAGCCGTCTAAGAGGGTGTTAGCATGACATCAAAAATACATTTTAATGCATCTTTTTCAAATTTCAAATTTGGTCAAACAAATCACATCCATATATCTCATCACTAATTAAATCTCCATCATCCAACTCCACTCATTCTCTCTCTTCTACTCATAAAAATACATTAAAACTCATCCGCTAACACCCTCTTAATTGCTGCCATCGTTTAACCCGTTTCCAGTGCAAAGTAAGCCGCTTCAACTATTTTCGCGATTTCTCCTATTAATATTAAGCTAAAATGACGTCGTTTCTTGATGATCATGTCTACATTTTCTAGACCTTGCTAATCTGGCAAAACATTTTGTTATGAGAAAATAAACATCCAAAAATTAACAAAAAGAAAAATTGGGACAATTGATTAATGCAGGGTGGATCTAAAAACGCCAAACATTACGAAGAACACACTCCATAGTATTTAATGCCTCATTAAAATCTTATTACAAAAATTTCAATTAGACAAGACTCAAGCGGAGGAAAAATAGTGTTGCCACTTTCTTTGATTGAAATGAAATGATCCTTGCATCAAGTTCTCCATATCCCGTTAATTAATGTCTTATATGTTTGAGATATACTCATCTCCCAACATTACCATCTCAACAAGAGTTTAGCATTTAATTTGAACACGTGAGAGAATATTTATTGACGGTAAATGTCTATATGTTATATATATTTATTATACGAAGAATACGTCTCATTAAATTTTAGTAGAAAAAACCTTATGAAGATACTTCAAGTCAAGAAAAAAGTGTACATTATTCTTTTGCTGCACTTTCCGAGCTAGTTCATTAAAATCCATTGTTGGGAAAATGATCTCATTTTCATTAACAAATTGGATCCATCTACGTCGGGCCAAGTGATGTTGAATCCAACCAATCCAATCCAACTCACCTCAACCTTATAGTGTGACCCAAGCCCATTGTGGTGTGACATTATAAGAGTGGCCCTCATATTAAATTGTCGTGGAGTTAAGTTACACCTACAAATTAAGGGGTGTCAAGTGTTAACAAGTGTAGATAGATATGGATGAGACATGTGATGCCAAGATTTGGATGGTTGTTAAACCACTTCCTCTTTTTCTTCAGAGGAGAAGATAATACCAAATTAAATGGTCTTTGGTTTTGCAGAAGAAAACGAAACCCAAATTTGGAAGCATATGTGAGAATTTCTTGCATTTCCCACACTAGGGATGCATTTGGGGACAAAACTGATGAAACTTTTCTTTTTGTCTTTGTTAGGGCATGTTTGGCACTTTGTGTTTCTTCAAGAATATTAAAAAGTCTTCCCTTTGATTCTCCCGTCCACTACATGTCATGACAAAACCCATATGCCCATTTTAAATCAATTTGCTGGCAAAGCAATAAAGAACAAAAATGGTATGCTACAATTGTTTACCATGATGTGACATTTTGATGAGGTACATACATTTTCTAATGGTGGAAAATCATATTCTTGCAACTACAATAGCAACTCTAACAAACATGCCTAGGTTTCTCATTTTGTTAGAGTTGGCTTGATGTTTATATTAACACGATTTATGAGGTACATAAAACACATATCACATTATCACTTAAGTATTAAATGTAATAAAAAAATATTTAATGTTTTGTGGTAAAAATATACCATCTATCTATATATTAATAAAACCAGCACATTTTCCCGTCACTTTCACCTATTTTTCTGAATTAAAAAATTAATTTTTAATTATGGCGACGAGTTTTACCGCTTCTACATATCTTTTCCAACTCGACTTATCACCCTTCATCTTTTAATAGAATCACTCCTTATCCCTCAAATCCGGGTTATTATCATGTGTGATTTTTTAAAATCTCTCATCCATATCTTTTTACCATGAAAAAAATGAAAATATGTTATTATAATTTTTATTTTACACATATTTTAAATTATAACTTGGCCGTAAATCTCTCCGTGCAATGCATGGGAGAAAATACTAGTATTTTTAAAATTCTAAAGTATTTATTTGGAAATATCATGTGACTTGTGATATTTGTATGTGAAACGATACAAATTGCGCGATTATTTTTTCTGTAAACACGTTTATTCACATTCAGATCTACATATCAAACATGGAAAAGTTTTAAGTACTTCAAAAGTATCAAACACCCAATAATTCTAGTTAATAAATATGATCACTTATACATAGGGTTGTCTTGCGTACTCTAAGAATACTATAAATTTTTCTATCGAACACGGATATAAATATAGTACTACTCCTAAGTATTTTAACTTCAAATTCTCCATCAACCATTGAATAATTTTAGATGTATATATACGTTTAAATGACACATTGATATATCGATTTTCAATTGAATCTTGAGAAGGTACACATGTACTTTATTATATACGTCTTTATATCAATGAAGACGTGACATATTAATCATGTCACTTAAAAATATAAAATTTAAATACTCCATCCAATTTTCTGTTTGGAGAGAAAATGACAAAAGTGAATTCCAAGGCAAAGAATTATGCACCAATATCAAGACAGAGGGGCTTAACTTTTCCAGGGAAGAAAAAGTGCGAAGGAGCACTGCTTCTCACAAATTCCATATTCCTCGACATGTAAAACGACACCAATCAGTTACGACAAATGCTAACCCCTCACGCATTGTCGACAACGCAATGTTGTCTTTGTTGATTCGTTTCTTTCAAAACTGACAATTCCCGTTTCTCTGCCTTAAAATTGCACCAACCTACTCTGTCTCTCTCTAAAATTAAAATCACTAGAGCGTTTTAAGCAGACGGTGGGAATTGGGATTATTCTTAGGGCTTTTTGTGGGTTTTTGATGAATTGAAAAACCCAGAAACCCATTTAGAAAGTTTCACTTGCTTGGTAAGTTTTTGATACTACTTTTTCTCTCCTCTGTTTCTTGTTTAGGTTAATTTGTTAACGTTATACTGATGCGTTGTTTGTGTTAATTTCTAGAATGATTTGTGCTCACCGATGTTTCGAGAAGACAGATCATCATCTGTAACCTCGTCGCCCTTTCAAATGTTTCCGATGTTGTCTCTCTCACCAGGCTTCGTGTCGCCACATCCATTGCTCAAAGAACTTAAACCAGAAGAAAGAGGGCTTTATTTAATCCATTTGTTAGTCACTTGTGCTAATCACGTAGCCACAGGCAATCTTGAAAATGCCAATATAGCCCTCGATCAAATTTCCAATCTTGCCACTCCTGATGGAGACACTATGCAGCGATTAGCCTCGTATTTCTCCGAAGCTCTTGCTGATAGGATCCTCAGAACGTGGCCCGGTATTTACCGAGCCTCTCGTTCGACCAAGATTTCAATCATCGCTGAAGAAATTCTTGTGAGGAAAATGTTTTTCGAATTCTTACCTTTTATGAAAGTGGCTTTTGTGATCACTAACCAAGCTATTATTGAAGCAATGGAGGGTGAAAAAATGGTTCATGTTATTGATCTAAATGCAACCGAACCTGCTCAATGGCGTGCCTTGATTCAAGATTTGAGCGCTCGACCGGAGGGCCCACCGCATTTACGGATAACGGGGATTCATTCCCAAAAAGAAGTCTTGGAACAAATGGCTCATGTGTTAACGGAGGAAGCCGAAAAGCTCGATATCCCATTTCAATTTAATCCCATTGTGAGCAAATTAGAGAATCTCGATGTAGAAAAATTGCGAGTTAAAACAGGGGAGGCTTTAGCGATTAGCTCAATTATGCAATTGCATAACCTTTTGGCGTGCGAAAATGACGCCAAGAAAAAGTCCCCTTCAACTCCAATGAGTGGGTTTAGTGTTCATTTGCAAAGGGTGGCAAAGATGAACCAAAGTACTTTAGGTGAATTGCTTGAGAAAGATATGATTAGTGTTTATAGCCCTAGTCAAGATTCAACTACGTCTTCACCATTGTCTTCAACGATTAATATTGACACCTTTCTTAGTACTCTCTGGAGTTTGAATCCAAAAATCATGGTGGTGACTGAGCAAGATTCAGATCATAATGGGAAGACTTTAATGGAGAGGATATCAGAGTGTTTGTATTTTTACGCTGCATTGTTTGATTGTATGGAGTCGGCTTTGCCAAGGGGGTCGTTGGAGAGATTGAAGATGGAGAAGATGTTGTTAGGTGAGGAGATCAAGAATATCATCGCGTGTGAGGGGGTCGAGAGGAAGGAGAGACATGAGAAGCTTGAAAAATGGGCTCAAAGATTCGATTTGGCGGGTTTTGTGAATGTACCTTTGAGCTACTATACCATGTTGCAAGCTAAGAGATTGCTTCAAGGGTATAATAGTGATGGTTATAAAATCAAGGAAGAAAATGGCGCCGTGGTTATCGGTTGGCAAGATCGGCCGCTTCTCTCGGTATCGGCTTGGAGATTTAGGACATGAAAAAGATTTCATTGAAATCTCCATGTTGATGTTCTTTTTGTTTTGTACTTCTTGGTTGCTTGTGGGTTTGTCGGTTGTTTTTAGGACAAACTTCAACATGTCCTATGTAGAAATTTGTAGTACTAGTAGTAGTAGAACTCTGTTCTTCACTTCTCCATATTTGTTGAGGAATCATTTGTAATTAGTTCAATTGAAGAGATTTGCTTAAGAAGTTCTTAGTGTTTAGATGTCTTCTTGATTTATATTTTTTTTCTATTTTTTATTCTTTTTCAAATCTTAGAATCCCAATATAATTAGGAAAAGTTTAGCAATTGAAAGTTTTACGCTTTGATAATCCTATTCAACTTAGATTTTCAATTCCTAAAGAAAAAAGAAGATGAATCTCAAACTGAGTAGAAAAAAAATTGACTATTAAAAGAGTTCAAGGATTTGAGTTTCACAATCAATTCCACTTCGATTTTCAATTTAAAAAAAAAATAGAAGAATTTTGGGATGGATAATAGGGAGTCGGTTTTTGGAGTTAACCAAATGCATGGATTTCATAACTCCATGGCTTTTGCAGAGTATTTGGGGAAGAAGAATTGGTCAATCGATCAATGAATTTGACGATGAACAGAGGGATATATTCTTTGGAAGAAAAACGATAATCCCACCACAAGAAGATGGAGTTCAAAAAACGGCGAAGAAAATCGAGAACCAAGGAAAAAAAGAGATGAAAAAGATTGAGCTTCATTTTAATGATTGCAATGAAGAAGAAGAAGAGGATTTATCGTTGTGGGTGTGTGATCATAGGGCTTCAGGGAGAGTCAAAGGAGGAGGAAATTTCAAAAGAATTTGCCGATCAATTTGAATCACTTTAGAAAGCTGTATTTAAAAATACTTAATAAGTCTTAAATTATATTGGATTATATTTCATTTTCCATGATTTTATATGTTTTGGTATGTTCATGTATTTATATTTATTAATATTTTTTTTAGTAAATATCGTTATCGATGTTAATCGTCAACGTCAACGACCTACCCTAATCCGTGAAGAGAGATAAAATAAAAAAAATCAAATAGATAATTAAACAGTATAATATTAAACATCAATTATTTTTTAAAATACCATATAAACGACTTTTTCTTTTTACTGTGTCAAATCACGTTTTCACAACGTGGGGACCATTAAAGAGAAGAAAGCTCATGTGAGAGACACCAAATTATTATCATTCTAATATACCACACAGTAAATTTAAAAAAGACAACATTCCAAATGCATGTTGCAATCCAAATTTATAGCATTAATATTGGATCGTTATTGATTTGCTAGAACTTCTATGTTCTTATCCACATTTATAGTGTTTAGATTTCTTTTTTATTCATAATTTTTATTCTTTTTGAAATCTCAGAATCCCAGGCTTCGTTTGGTATTCTTGTTACATGCACAACTTCCATTCTTCTGAAAAATACAATATTTAATCTAAGTGTTTGATAATTTTTTTAACCACAACAAATTTTAAGTAGCATACAATTCTTCAACTTCTATTTTTTACTTCTCTAATAAGTTACAATCAAAATGTCAAATTTAACCCCAAAAAGAGAGGTTAATTTTTGAAATATATCACTGAATTTATTTATTTTTGATGAATTTATTTTTAGCCGAACTTTTTTGCCAAATTTATTTATTTACTTCCTATCAATCAACTTCTACTTTTTATAAATTTATTTTATTTTTTATTTTTGATTAATTTGAATAATTTTTAATTTTCCATTATTGGGAGAAAAATGTCTCGTTATCTCCTATTATCAGTAATTTTGTAATTTAATATATTGATATAAAATTATTTTTGAAATTATATTATATAATATATCACATATTATTTTATAAAATAAAAAAAGAAATTAAAGATATCATGTAGTAATATATAAAAAAATTACTAAATTCATATACTTTTTAATAATTATAAACTAACACAGTAGTAAAATAGTTAAATTTACCAAACACTTGAAAATTGATATTGGAAAAGGTTACCAAATATTAAACTGAGTTGCCTTTTTATTCAACACAGCACAAACCACTTATATTTGAGAAACTACAACACTACTTAACTAATCCCCAATATAATTAGGAAATATTTAGCGATTAAAAGTCTTAAGGCTTCACAGTCCCATTCAACTTAGATTTGCAATTCCTAAATTAAAAGACGAGTCCTAATAAGACTATAAAGAGTAGAAAAAATCTACTATTTAAAGAGTTCAAAGATTTGGGTCTCCCAATCACTTCTCCTTCGACTTTGAATTTTACTAAAAACACAAGAATTTCAAGATGGATAATAGGAAGCCGATTTCTGGAGGTAACCAAATGCATGGATGTCATGACTCCATTGCTTTTGCGGAGTTCTTGGGAAGAAGAATTGGTCAAAGTATCAGAGAATTCGACGATGAACAGAGGGATATATTCTTCGGAAGAAAAACGGCGATCACGTCACAAGAAGATGCCGTTCAAAAACCCGTGAACCCGCCAAAAGAATATACAGTTCAAAAACCCACGAAGAAAATCGAAAACTTGGTGAAGAAAAAGACTGAACTTAATTAATGATTGGGATTCACAAGAAGAAGATTTATCATATTTTTTTATTTTTATTTAATATTATTATGTTTTGAATTATACTGGATTATGTTTTATATTTTACACGATTTTCTGTATGTCTTGGTGCAATCATATATTTATCGTTAGATCTTTAACAAAGGATTGCCATTGATGGTTAATAATGAACGACCGCCCAAACTCAATATGCACGAGAGACGATGTTGTTTATATTTTTTAAACATAACATGTAAACAACTTTTTTCTTTTTGCCGTATGAAATCACATTTTCACAATGTAATATAAGGATAGTCAAAGAAGAAGGCTTATATATGAGAGACACCACATTATTGTCATTCTAATTCCTTTCGATTTAAATAGAAAAAGAGATGAAATTCCAAAGATCAGCATATCGACTTATCCAGCGTCTAAAAATCAAGCGTCTAAAAAATGTAATGTGCGAAAAAATATTAAAGCTAAACATTGAGTGTAGATATGCCTAAGTACACAAATACGTGATAAAAGCATGATATATAATATATATATATATATATATATATATATATATATATATATATATATATATATATATATGATAAAGGGCAAAGTATAGTGAAACATAATACCCAACCTGCGAATTCGATCATAGGAGGTGCGGATAAAAACGCCGTCCTATTTTGCGTAGAAAGGCCTTTCATGAGTTTTGCGGGAATTGGGCCTTAACAAGGATGGGCTTTAGTTGGCTGTTGGGCCATCGAAATATCAACCCAGCCAATTGTGCCCATCTTACATTCAACACGGTTCTAATTAAGGTTTCACAATTCCGCTGAACTTTGATTTTCTCAATACCCAGTGAATAAAGAAAACAAATCCCAAACGGAGTAGAGGTAACCCACCCATAATAGACATATTGAATCACATATTCGGTCATAAGGTAGTTTCATATTGAATTTATGTCTATAATAATGTGTTATTATACATACATACCACAGAAATTTTTTAAGTCACTGGTTACCCAAAAAAAAAAAAGAAATTTTTTGAAATTCACCTATTATTTTTTTTTTTTTTTTGGTAATTTTAGTTAGCACTTTAATATGTGATATAGCATATTTGTGTTTGTAAAATAGATTTCTTTTTTCATTGTTACTTTTATTACTCACTTTTTTGTCTAATGAAATGTCGGCACATGCATTACTTGTAGTGGTTAAATTTAACACCTTCATTATAGATGTTAAACATTAACTAAATTTGACATATTGGTGTGTCAATTAGAATATACTTCTTTGTTTATGTGGCTAGCTAAATTTTACATATGCATTGTGGAAGCACGAATTCAAGGGTTTTAGGTTCACAATCACTTCGATTGATTTTCAATTTTACAAAGGACACTGATCAGTTTAAAATGGCGTACGATTTTAACAGGAGTGATCCAATACTTAGGTCGACAAAGGGATTTATGTTACTTCGACATTAGACGATACCAAAGTGACCACATTAGGATTAATACTACATTAGGGCTAATGCTACATGAATAAACAAGATGAAAAATACTTTGATGACAAATAACAAATGTGGAATTTTAAGAATGTTCATTTCGCATGGCAAAACTCCATGTTCAATATTGAGGTGACATGTATTATATGAATGTGTACTTTTAAATTATTACACCTCATGTGAAGTACGGTGTATACTCGTAATTATGCATTCTTTGATGGAAGGAGTTGGTTGAACATATTGATATGATGTCACCCTTCAACCCAATAATAATGATGATACCAACCACAAATGGTTTTCTTTCTTTGGTGATATTATTTATTAATTTATAGTGGATCACATAAATTATAAGTTAAGGGAAAAATAATTAGTGATACTAAACTAAGAAACATATTTCTTTGACCAAAAGTCAAAACTTGAACTTGGACAGTCTTTAGAAATACTTTTAGTAGGTATGATCCCTTTTCCTCCATCACTTGATTTTGTTTGCTTTGACACTGATTAATTTAATCAGATTGGAGTTCAGTTCAATGTCTCGTGAAGTAGGCCCCACACTTCGGATATACCTCCTGAGCATGGCCCACAAGGGAACAAAACCACGGAATCCGAAAAGCCACGTGGCTACATGAAATTGCTTTCTATGTTTATCGATTCATTTATTTAAGGACCCTTCTACAAATACACACAAATTTATGTGTGGCAAATACCATACACAAATAGGGGCATGGACCCCCCGCTTTCAGGGGGCATTATAGTCATTTACATACTGTAGGCCACATCCTCTATTAGGGTGTGACAATTATATAATACACACTTTGTGTGTACCACAAAAAATATGTACCACAAGCTTTATTCTTTATTTAACTATTTATTTGTCATGCTGATTGAATGAATACTCATTTAATATCTATATCCCACTCTTCTGTCACTATCTCGTCTCTCCCAGTGACTTGACCGCCGAAATAGGATCTCACACTAACTCCTTTTTTCTTTTTCATTTTTTTTTTAATTTCTTTTTCTTTTCAAGTGAATTTTAACAGTAACTACTTGACAGAATATTTGTAGATTTGTATAACAGCTCACAAATTATAAAGTTATAATCTTTGACCACATCTCTCTCTATATATAAATCATCCAAACAACATAACATTTACAAGACAAGTCATCAGCTGAATCTCTAAAAACAAAGGTCCCTATGGCTGACTATTACTTGCAAAACATTAAACAATCTTTCTCATTATCAGACATTGATTCCAACATGGAATTTATGAACCATTTTCCAGAGATAAACCAAGAAACTTCAGCCTTAAACTTTCAGAACTTCATGGAATTTTCCAATGAAAATATCTTTCCTCAATTAATCCCTGAATGCGCTACAATCTCCGACGATTTTCCGGGCTTGTTTATTCATGAAGAGAAGAATTTGGTGCCTCAGATTTCAAGTGATCTTCATGCAAGCAACAAGAGGAAAGAAATTGATACACCTCAAAGTAGTGGGGCTAATTCATCTGTTCAAGGTTCTGAAATTGTTGTTACAAGGAAAAATGTAAGAGAATTTTTAATTGTAATTTTTTTTCCTTTTGGGATTTGATCTTTATAACATATATTTATTAGGAAGATTTTTATTTTATTTTTTTTTTTTCAGAGTGGAGGTAGAGGAAAAAAACCGAAGTTAAACGAAAAAGAAGACACGCCAAAAGACGTCGTACACGTCAGAGCTAAGAGAGGCCAAGCTACCGATAGTCATAGTTTAGCAGAAAGGGTAAGTTCTACGCGAATAATACTACTCCCTCCATCCCAAATATATAGGGCCTATTCTTTTTTCACACAGATTAAGGTAATCATTGAAAAAATAGTATTTATCCTACATTACCCCTAATTAATGATTTTTATGTACAAGAATAATATTAAGTGAAAAAAAAAATTTGTTGAAACAATCAACCGTCACCACCATAAAATTAATTACTCCTGCCTTTCATTGGAACTGGGTTTCATAAATCACACCAACCATAATTGCAGACAATTGGAGTGCTTTTATTTCAAAATTGAAATTCATTCTTAGCAGGAACACAGAAGCTTCATTTTTTTGGTTGGACGTCATCACCACAAAAATTCAAAATTGAAATTCAGTTTCTACGCAGAAGCTGATTGAATTTGAGATTTCAGTACAGGTGCTTCTTAAATGACGTAAGAACTAAGAAGTAAGAAGTCAAACAAAGGAGTAATGGATATGTGATTTACAATGCTATAGGAATTTGAGCATTTATGTAAATTAGAAAATGGTATAATGGTCAAAAATTAAAATTAGTACTACTTAATATAGTAAGAGCCCTATATATTTGGGACTGCCAAAAAAGGAATAAGACCCTATATATTTGGGACGGAGGGAGTATACATCATCACTACTAACTGACTGTACATGTCATTAAATGATAGGTCAATGATATCGATCATGTGTTTCTCCAAGTTAATTGGAGACATAATACATAAGTACTTGTGATTATTACTAATTTATTTACTGTGTGTTTTAGGTGAGACGAGGAAAAATCAATGAACGATTGAGATGTTTGCAAGACATTGTTCCAGGATGTTACAAGGTGAGTACGGCGTTTCTGATTATATTTATATATCTGAGAAAAGTGAAAATCGGATTTTTTTTTTTAAAATTAATTACAGTCCAATGATTAATTTAATGACAGACAATGGGGATGGCAGTGATGTTGGACGAAATTATCAATTATGTGCAGTCGTTACAAAGTCAAGTCGAGGTACGTACACAAAGTAACTTAATTGGTACTAAATTAATCAATAAATTTTGTCTCAAAATTACTAACACTCCATCGATAAAAATTCACTTGTGCTGTTTGAATTTTTCAGTTTCTATCTATGAAGCTTACGGCGGCAAGCACGTTTTACGACTTCAACTTTGAAACAGATGCTTTCGAGACAATGCAGGTCTTTTTCACAACCTTAATAGTCACAAAATTATGGTCGAAAAAAGTACGAAATTACAGTGGAAAAAAGGATTTTTAGTCTGTTGTAATTTGACGTTTAGTGCGTTTTTGGCAGCAAGTGAAGGCTCGTGAAGCATTGAAGATGCAGAAGATAGCAAATGAAGGATGTGATTCAATTGGTTCATCTCAATTTGGTCCATTAGACCTTAGTTTTGGCAGTTATCCTTCTTGGCCAAGAAACATTTGAAGATGCCTCCTAAATTTTCCCTTTTTGATTTTTTGAAATTAAATTTGTATCAAAACAAACCATACATGGGAAAAGATGGTGGGAATTTAACCAATTAATTATCGATTAACTAAATGCATAATTTTCTATTTTTGTGTCATTAATTGTTACAAATTATGTCAGAATATTTTCTTGAAATTCAATAGTATTTGACAATACAATGAACAAGATTTTACTTTTATTTTTTATTCTGCTTACATATATCGTATTGCATAGTTCACCTTTAAATTCTTTTATTTATTGGGCAATAAATTAATAGATGAGTTGAGATCAAACTTTCCAAATCATAAAATTTACCAAACTTCAAGTTTTTATGAGTTTAAGCGACTGTAAGCATAGATTGTGTGCATTACGAGTGTAAAAAAGTGTAAATGTTGCAAAACGACAAAATCAAACTATGAATTTAAACATTGCTTAAGTGAAATCAAAGCGATCTTTTTCAAACAGAAAATTGAGGCACATGATGATTGTAACCATTATACATTGTATGTTTTTGATCTCCAACAAGGACGTCACCAAGGATAGTACTGTTTATTACTATTTACAAATAGACTATTGTCTAGTATCAAATTGATAGGAGTTACAACATGTGGATATTTTTTCATGGCATGTCTCTCTTCTGCCTTTAGTGTTTTGTTTTTATTTAAGATCTTGTTTTTTATATTTCTTTTTTTTTTCTTTTCTTGTGTGGATATCTTGACTTATCATGACTTTAAACATTGATCAAGAAGGATCACCTAAGTAGACATTTCAATCAATTGTCTCCAAAAGTGTGGGGACATAAACAACTCTATTATTAGGAAAAAATTGTCCCATTTGTAATTATGACTATAGCAAATTATTATCTTGACACTATAGATCTTCAAAGTTTAATATTGAAGATAGCGTATGAATTAACGTTTGATAGATGCAAGTGCAAATGAGCTGAATGGTATACACTATTTTAACTTTGTGAAACATCAAGCATGATGGTCCTTCAATACATAAAATTAATTGAATTTTTTGCATTGAGAGATTTCGAAAAGGAAAAAAAATATTAGTTTTAGTTTTAGCAAAAGGGAAAAAAATAGTTCTGAATGGTTAAACGGAAGTATAAGTCATGTTATTTTAATTTTTACAATATAAATTATTAAAAAGTTTAATAAAATCGAGCTATAATGAACCGCTTAGTTATTATAGTTGAATTTTAGGATCAGTTCAGATTTTGAGTTTTAAATGGAAGTTGATATTGAAACTTCTTGACAAAGTCTTATAGTGAGACTTCTTCATATGAGGTTTAAAGTTTGAGATCCTTTGTATTAATAAAAAATAATTGAAATCGAAGGTCCTAGGCAATGTGAGCCTAAAATTGCAATTGCTTCTTCATATCTTTTGTGGTCGAAAGATCTCATATCTTTTGTGGTTGAAAGATCTCATCACGTAACAACTCAGTTTAGATTTTGCATCAATAAATATCTATTTATTTAATTTGTGACGTAAATTACAATCTATTAAGTGAATATTCAAGATGCTATAATATCAAATGATTACAAATATTAATTTGTGAACCCTAAAAATAGTTGAAACACTGTCGTTGTTAAGATATTGGCAACGCTCCATTAATTATATTAAGACTAAACTAGAAACATAACCCATATGTGACCAGAGGTCTTGGCACTTAGAATTTCAGACACAACAAATTTGCATAACAAGAAGCACTTGACATATTCATGTCGACAAAGGCAAGTGGAGCCTACAAAATAATGCATCCCCTAAATCTCGTGGATGTTGCCAATTCATCCAATAAATGATTGAGAAGATCATCCGAATCAAACCCCAATATTACATTCTAAAATTTATCAAATTACATCCATGGTCCCCAACTTAATTAGAGGAAAAAAAATGCACAATTTGGTTTAAGCATTTCATTTAGAGTTGTTTAATTAATAAGTCTTTGATCATGGAAATCCTTTAAAGTTCAAACCTTCACTAAACTGTGATGTCCAATATTGCATGGGAAAACTTTTCACTTCGAATTGTTCATTATTGGATGATCACAAGTGGGAAAAACCTTGGAATTTGATAAATCTTCTTCAAAAAATCACATTTTACTATCCTTGTTTTAAAGTATAAGTTCTGTAATAAAAGATTATTTTTCACAATTCTGCATAACATTTCCTTACTTTTTAGCTATATACACGTTCTCTCAAAAAAATTGTCTTTCTCCATAGGTGTTGTTTTCTCTATGTTTCAATTTTAGTTGTTTAGAATTTAAAATTCATTTTCGGTTTTCGGCAAACAAGTTTGAGAAGACAATCGCATGCTTTCCTTGTTTTCATTCGTTTTGAGTTTTCTTTACAAATTATCTCATTGTTTTCAAAATTGCCGTTTTAGGAATATTAAAATAACAAATCATCTCTCTCTCTCTCTCTCTTTGAAATTACGGTTTTAGGAATATTAAAATAAATGAGTTTTTAGTGTTTTGGGATTTTTGAAATTGAAAATTATTCTATTTGAAGACAACATACGTACGGACTAACTGTGCCAGAAAAATGAAAGTTCAACAACTCACTCCGTACGTAGTTATTCTCATTTTCACAGATTCACATCGGTCATAAAACAGTATATTTGAATCGACAATACCATTTTCACCAAGAGTACAACTTTCATTTCTCAATACAAATAAGTGAATTAATTAATTAATTAATTAAGCAGATGCATTGAACCACGAGAGGACAGCTCGAATGGGTCCTGGTTTGCCCTAAAGAGGATGGGCATTGTGGGTTCTCCAAATACTTGAAATGATATTAGCTTAAGCCCACTTTTCTTCTGGTTTTCTCTAAAATTTCTAATATAAGACTTTCTTTTGACCAGTTTTTAACCTGTCTCTTGGCGCATGTGCATGAACAAGGTCACAAGGAGGATAAAATAGGGTTTTTAGGGTCCCATTTTTCACATACTGGATAGGGTCATATTCCAAATGTGGATTGAGGGTCACACATGGACATCGATACATATCAAGAGATATAGATGGGACAGATACCCTGAAAAGAGACTAATTTGGGCAAGTTCAAGGATCCTAAGTTTTGGTGTTCATGATCAAGATTATAAGATGGTGGGGTTGTTGGATTGTCACTAAGTAATAGTGTACTAGTTATTCTTTAATTTGGTTTGGTAGTATTTGTCTCGAGCGAGATGATTAATACAAGTTCATGCACAAGATTTTTATATTAGAGATTACTTGAAATCAATGATTTCGAGTTTCTATTAAAGATTAATGTTTGACTAGTTGTATCGATCATTTTAAGATTTCGAAATCGACCGAGGTGATGTGAAAAATTATGATTGAGTGCATATATGAATATGTCCAAACTTTAAGGACCAGCGCCGGTCCTGAGAATTTTGATACCCGAGGCAAACTTTAAAAATAAAAAAATTTTCGCCCCTATTTTCTTAGTTTCAACGAATTTTTACTATTTTTTTCTGAACTTTTTGAATTTTCAACTTAAAATTTTAAATTGGTGCCTTCATTTCTCTTATTTTTAGTGAGTATCTTTTTCGCGCCTGAGGCACCGGCCTGCTTCGCCTTGAAGCAGGACCGGCTCTGTTAAGGACAAATGAGGTTAATGAATTTCTTACAATATACTATTAAGCTAATATTTTATGGATAGTTTACTTCATTAATTATCAAGATGATTTTTAAAGTATTGATAGTTACAAACAGTGTTCTCAAAAGCTCGAGATGTGGAAAAATATTGAGGTTGAGCCTTGAGCTGAAACGCATATAAGTGCAATGATGCATGGTAAAAGCACGATCAATGCTCGATAAAGCATAAGGCTGATGAAACGTGAACCCCAATCTTCAAGTTTATGCATGCTTAAGCGAGTACCTACGCCGCACTTTTATAACAGAGGTTACAAATTAAAAATATATAATCAATAAAAATTAAAAAATCACAACAGAAGCTCGTTGGGAGCTTGAATTCTTGCACTTAAAATCCCTGGAATAGAAGCTAAAAACCTCTTCTTTTCCCCCGAGCATTAGATTATAGAAGCTAAAACTTGAGTCATAACAAAAGGAAAAGAAATTCAAGCTGAGTTTTCTTTAATGCTTTTTGGGCTGCTTTTGTTTTCGGTTTTCAAATAGTGAACACGTCTTCTCTTTACAAATTTTATGATTTTTTTTTTATGAGAAAAAAAAGTGTTCTCTTTCATTTATTTTTGAAAATGCATTTTTGAAGACAATCATAACATTTGTAATGAAAATCATTTAAAGAAAATTCAAATGATTTTTTAACGTTTTGGATGTTTTCTATATTAAAAGTTAATGATAATTGGAATGCGTGGTTTTGGATCTTCAATTTTACAATAATTGTATTCAACTCTTGATTTTTTTTTCTTTTCGATTTTGATTATTGTATGCTACTATTGAGGCAACAATGGCACCACCATCACCGGGCATCTCCCATCCAAAACTGGGCCAACAAGGGTCTAATTTGGTTCACCATTATGAACCATATCCCACAAGCCAATACTCTGGTTTGCCACCAGTGAACAATACGACCTCCAGATCGTGAATTAGAGAAGCTTTGTTTCACTGGCTCTCCATTGCGACCGGGTCACCGGCTCACCTGCGAACCACTTTTACGAGAGGGGTGGTGGCTAGTGGCAGGGTGGGGAGGGGTGAGTTGTGTTGTGAATTGAATGAGGTGTGTTGGTCAAATTGTACTCTTTTAAAAGTTTAGGATCTTTTATCTAATATTTTTGCATCAATTTATCATTTTGCAAAAATTCATGTTAAATGCCTTTTTTTTCTCTCTCTTGGAATAGTAGTTTTTGAAAATAATATACCAAAAATATTTTTAATTTTCTCAAAACAACCTCTCAAAACAGAAAATATTTTAAGTTGTCAAATCTAAAATCTCAAAATTAAAACCCAAACATAATTAATTGCTCGTCTGGGCTCTTCTATGACTTAATATAACAATGTTCTATTGAACTAGATAAGTGATGTGGCCGACCGCAAAATCGAAAATGGAAAACAACGAGGCGAAACGAAAATGATAAATGCAGATATAGGGTTAGGTAATGATTTAGGTAAAGTGATTTTTGGACAAAATTATCCCCGCCCCCTCCCCCCGAATGTGGGGTGGGCATAAGGGGTAATTTTATCTAAAAAATCACTTTACCTAAATTATTACCTAACCCTATGCCTGCTCCTATCATTGCTCGAGTCGAAACGAAGAGTGACGTTGAATTGTAGATGATGTTATGCGGTTATGCCCTTAAAAGTAAATAGGTTACTCGAGATGTAAGAAGCAAGTGCAAAAATAAATAAGTTTTTGTAGATTAGAACTTGTTCGATAAAGTTATTTCGAAACAAAAAACTGCAATTTTTTTTTTTTTTTATTTTAAAGAACATGTGTAGTTAAAAGCTAGCACTTTTATAAATTAAACACACCTAAAAAAAAATTAGATATTTTTTTGGATTTTGTAGTTAAATTAAATATAAGTATACAAAAAGTGATTGTAAAAATACATTTAACGAACAAAGACTTACTTATTTTATGCGTGAACAAGAACCATAACAGCATTCTATTGAAATATAAGATTAATGTTTTCCTACTCCATGGGGAGGAGGATAAGGCATGCCTGCATATGTGCACTTGGAGTGATGGCACTGTACCACCACATCATTATTTTTAACAAACAAAACATATGATAAAATGATAATGCCACGTTACCACCTCAATTGGTGTGATAGTGTAATGTTGGGGATATGTATAAAGTACTGGAATAGTGGCCAATTTTCTGATGGACTCCTTTGAATTGGGCCTCCATATTGATCGTGGGTCCTTCCCACCAGACTTGTGTTCGGCCTTTACCGACAGTGAAATGGGCCACTTTTATTGGGCTTGAACCCAATCCCATCCACCACGTTCGTTCTCATAAAATCGTGGTGAAATTTATCCCCTTGCTAGAATCACTGTTCACGTTTTCTCTGCAGTCTTCCAATGGCAACTGACAGCAAATCGAGGCAAAATAAAACTATCAAAACTGACAAGAAGAGGAAGCAATATCTTCCCCACAACGTATTCTTCACTCCATCTCTCCACTTCAGTTAATATGCTTCTTTATTATGAATTTTGAAGCTAATTTAGACTTTGATTCTCTGTTTTCCTCTAATTTTTTTGCATTTTTTTGGTTGATTATTTTAGCGACCAGTGAAAAAGGGTAAATACGCACTGCGTCCAGGATTGCGTGGATTCTTCATAACATGTGATGGTGGAAAGGAACGCCAAGCCTCAGATGAAGCCATTAATGTTATCGAATCTGTATGTATAAACTTTCCCTTGAAAACGATTGAGGAAATTCAGTCTGTATGATAATCACTGATCTGGCTATTTATAATTCCTCTTTGTATGCGTTGTCACATTTAATTGTGTAGTCGGTTTTCTGTTTTTCAATTTGTGTTTCTGTTAAATATGCAGAAAATGTCTAGTTATTTTCTGTATTTTCAGTTAACTTTTGGCTGTTTCGTTTAATTATTTAGTCAATTTTTTTTTGTGTATGTTAAAGTAATTCACTGAATAGTTAGTGATGTTAAAATTTTGTTTCTCAATTTTTTGTTGATCTTGTGAGACAGTTCTTTGAAGATCTTGTAGATGGAACTGAAACGACAACTAAACAAGCAGAATTACCCAAGAAACCCGTGAACAAAGTAACCAAATTTACATACTCAGATTCATCCAGCAGTGATGATGATGAGAAGAATGATGATAACGAAGATTCAGATGATGATCAACCCGAGGATGAAAGCAATGTACAAACAAAAGAAGGTGATCCAAATACAGAAAATCTTACAGAGCAAGAGTCAGGGAATCAAAAGGAGGACACGTCGAGTGTGAAGCAAGCAGAAGAAAATAAAGAGAAAACTGATGAGCGAGAAATCGAAACTGTTGAGCCACCAGCAAAGAAACAATGTGTAGAAAATGATGCGTCAAAGAGTCAAAATGGCTCGTCGAATAAGGTAGAAAAGAAGTCTGTTGATCGGCTTATTGAAGAGGAGCTTGCAGAATTGGGAGACAGGAGCAAGGTTAGTTTAGAAACAGCTCCAAAATCCTATATTTCTATCCTTAATATGCCCTTTTTGGAATATGAGAATTCTCTTATGTACATAGGTTTTGTGTTCTTATTTCTAGAAAGTTGATGAATGAAAGAATATAATTGGTTGTTCTTTATTGGACTTTCATTTTGTAAGGGAACAGTTTCTTATACTTTCTGTGTGAAACAGAGGCGCTTAGGCAACCTCGACTCAGGTTGTAATGGTGTTGTCTTTGTCCAAATGCGCAAACGAGATGGAGATCCTTGTCCAAAAGATATTGTCCAACACATGATGACATCTCTTGCTAGAACAAGGAAGCATGTATCGAGGTCATTTCTCAATTAACATCTTAATAGAGTAGTTTTGTTAAATGTTCACTACTGGAGATCAACATTTGTATCTTTTGACTAAGAAAATCATGGATTTAACCAGGTTTTTGCTAAGAGTGCTTCCAGTTGAAGTAACATGCTATGCATCTGATGAGGAAATCAGGAGAGCAATGAAACCAGTTATTGAACAGTTCTTTCCTGCAGAAACTGAGAATCCTCTTAAGGTAAACACTATATAATTATGATATTCTTTACATCCAGAAACAAAAAGATGCATACAGGTCATGGTTTCATTTAACTAGTTGATGCCTTTTGGTCTATTTTTATACAGTTATAACCAGCAAAAAAAGTTAAAATAGATTTTGTGTTAATGGATATTCTATTGCAGTTTGCTGTACTCTATGATGCTCGTGCTAATACTGGTGTTGACCGGAAAAAAATCATTGATGCAGTAGCCAAATCTGTTCCATCATCCCACAGAGTTGATCTTAGCAACCCAGATGTGAGCATAGTTGTGCAAATTGTCAAGGTAAGAAAAATAAATTCTTTATAATTTGAATCGAATCTTTGCATTTTCAATGCCTACAAATTCTATGCCTAAGGTAGACGTCTTTTGTGTTTCTTAGTCATCTCTTTTCAAGAATCAACATTATGATGGGGACACATGAAAAGTAATTCTTTTGAAAAAAGTAACTATTTTTAAGCTTAGTTAAACAAAGCTCTATATCAAAACTTACCTGCTTAACTCTACGTTTGTCAAGATTATACAAGAATATGTTCAAGTGATTACTGATTCTTTTGCAGACCATATGTCTGATTGGGGTTGTTGAGAAGTACAAGGAGTTGGCTAAGTATAATGTGAGAGCTCACTTCTTCAAAGTAACAAGGCGGCACCTCTGTATTTTTACCATCTTTCTATCTTTAAATGTTGCTACTCCTGTTCAACTATTTCTGAATGTTAGGAAGCTCTGCTGAAAGTGTGTCTTGTATTTGAGTTTGGTACTGTTTGGCTAAGCTTAATGAGAATTTATTTTAGCATTAGAAGTACTGTTTAGTGTTTACCCACAAACACAAAATTAACAGTATGTAAGCAGTTGTCCAAGGGTTTAACCAAGAGATAGAGGCATCTCTTTACCGGTAGTTGTTCCGGGTTTGAGACACCACCCCACCACTACGATTTCTAATTTGTACTTGTAAGTGCAGTTGTTTGAATGATCGACAATAATAATTTATAAACCGTGGCCAAACAATGTCGAGAAGTTTAAAAAGTTGGGTTTTGAACCTCGTGCGGGGAATGGTCCTTGCATTCTAGTTTTCATGGACACCGTTCCAATTTTTTTGTTTTTTTTTGTTTTTGTCTGAGGTAGTGCAACTTTCAGTACTGCTATTGATACTGAAGGTGTTGATCGATTATGTGCAATTACTGACACAATAGGATATTGACGTTGGTTAAATCTCCACCACGGTAGAATATCAAAAGCATTCTCATTCTCTTTTTGTTGTAAAATACTATAAATGTCCATACGAGAATGATCAATATTAAAATTTTTGAACTTCCATGACAATTTTGAAATTTTATCTAAAATTTTAGTTACCGCAAGTGAAACCAAACCGCAGTTAAGTTTATTTACAACAGTTAAGCCAAATAAACATCCACACAAGAATGATCAATATTAAAACTTTTAAACTTCCACGATAATTTTGAATTTTTATCTAAAGTTTTAGTTACCGCAAGTCCGCAAGTGAAACCAACCCATAGTTAATTAGTTTACTTACCACAGTTAAGCTTCCCACAGTTGAATTCAAAGCGAATTTGAATTTTTAAAATAAGGGGTGTGGATATGTGTAATACATGTGAGTCGGTTAAAGATATGCAGATGTGATTAATTTAATCAAATTCTATTTTGAATGTGAATTGGTTTGATAACATGAGTTAAAATGATGAAAATTCATATGATTTAGTTCAGGCCTTCAGGGTACATCGTACACATCAAGTAATGTAGCAATCACATACACCAATGGTACAATATGGATTTTTATTGATGTGGTAAATAGAATAGAAATAAAAAAATAAATTCCAATAGCTAGCGGGTGTGAATTGCAGAAGTAATTTGATTATGTGTATATCAATTATTTACTAAAGAAGAGAGATAATAAAAAAGAATTAATGAGACCAGTTAATAAACAATATTCATACCTTCTAAAATATAGACAATATGTTAGATATTGTCCATATTTAAATATATCACAATATGACATAAGCATTTATTTGAGATGCGGAGCCACATTTTGATAATCTACAAGTCGTCAAAGATGCAGCTCTTAGTGGCCAACGTTGCAAAAATGGGGGAAAAGAAATATTAACGTTTTTATTTAGAATGTGTGTTAAATATTATCCATTTTTAAATGCATCACATAAGTAATTTTGTAATATGTTAAATTGTGTTTTAATAATCTGACAAGCTATTGCAGATGCTCTTAGTGGTCTACGTTATAAAAATGGGGGAAAAAGAACATTTTGACATTTATGTATAAGAATAAGAATAAAGCTTAGAATACATATAAATTCATCACCACACAATTACCACACTCTAACACACCAAATGGGAAAAGACCATAATAACCCCCACCCTTCCTCCCTTCCTATTAGAGTGTGGGAAAGTGTGTAATGGATTGTGTGTCCACATCCCTAAGAATAATAGATTTAATACTTGTTTACTAATTTCTCATAGCAATAATTTAACTGCATGCTTTTCCACGTGTCACGAATGGAGGCCATCTATATTCGACCAATACCTATTCATAATAAGTTGATATCTTAAGATCTGGCATTGCAGGCGTGGTTCTTAAGAGTAAAGTATTTAGTATTCTTCCGCTCTTGGAAATACAAAATTAATTCCATAATTTTTTAGGAACAATGCTTTCAATTTATCCCTAGTAATATCCTCTTAGTACACATGACATTGGCACATGAAGTCCGAAAAGTGTTGTCATTCTATTTCTCCTAATTGCATAACCCGATCTATAGAATTAAACCTTTAATTTTATAGTAACATTTTCAAATATAATTACGCGAATCACAATTCAATTGAGTCGACAGTGTCGACTCATTATAATGGACATATTATTGTAATTTGTAATTTTTGACAAACGTTGCAATAGAATTATACATCTTTCCTAAGAGTTACATATTATTGTAATTTGTAATTTTTGACAAACATTGTAATATAAATATACATCTTTCCTAAGAGTTACATATTGTTGTAATTTGTAATTTTTGACAAACATTGTAATATAAATATACATCTTTCCTAAGAGTTACATTCACCTCCTCCTTCCTCACAATGGCATCTAAAAGCTTTCATTTCCACCCCATTTTTTTCACTTTCCTTCTCTTTTCACTGGTGAGTTTTTCATTATCTCATGCGCATTTATCCGACTTGCGAGATAATCACTCGTCCCACCTCGATTTTCTCAAGAAAATAACCGGAGCTCGAAAGGGTAACAAGCCGATAAACGGCCTAGAATGGCTCAAGAAACATCTTGCATATCTCGGCTACCTCGAAAACTCCAAGAATGTAGCAAATGAAAATGAAAATGTTTTTGATGAAGAGTTAGAATTAGCCGTCAAAAGATACCAAAAATTTTTCAGTCTTCAAACAACTGGAATTCTTGATCACAAAACAGTTGAACAACTAGGGTTACCACGTTGTGGCGTACCTGATCTTGAATTCGACCAAAATTCGACTTCAGCTTCAACATATACATTTTTCAAAAATAAACCACGATGGCCGGAAAACAAGATCGCAAATTTGTCATACTCATTTCCACCCGGTACAAGAGAAGATGCGAAGGGTCCAATTTTGACCGCAACACGCGCGTGGGCTTTTGTGTCGCGTTTAAGTTTTCATTACATCGAAGATTATAAGCAAGCTGATATCAAGATCAGTTTTGAACCACGTTATCATGGCGATGGAAAACCGTTCGACGGTCCAGGAGGGATTCTGGCTCATGCTTTTGCGCCGACGGATGGAAGGATGCATTTCGATAACGAAGAGGTTTGGTCGGCTGAAGCTAGACCGGGTGCCTTTGATATACAGAGTCTTGGATTGCATGAATTAGGGCATATTATTGGATTAGGACATACTAATAACCCTAATGATATTATGTATCCTACTATTGGAGTTGGAACAAGAAAGAGTTTAGGACTAGATGATGTTGATGGGGTTAATGCTTTGTACCCTCGGAAAAAAAAATGAGTAGAACGTAAATGAGAAATTGAAGTTTGAATTTTACATTGGGGATCAGTAAAATTGGACTTCGGTGGCATGGTTTAAAAGGATAATAATCCAATTATCCTAATTTAAAAACTATCCGATTGACCAATTTTGAATTTCGCGATTAAATCAAAAAGTACTTTTTATTTATTTATTTATTGGAAATTAGGAACTGTGAAGCTAATGTACAGGACCCAACTTACTTTTCAAAAAGCAACGTGTTCGAGGGTGTTAGCATCCAGATTTTAATACATTTTAATATTTTTTTTTTCAAATTTTAAATTTGATCAAACAAATCACATCCATATATCTCTTCACTCATTAAATCTCCACCATCTAACTCTACTCATTTCTCTCTTCTACTCATAAAAATACATTAAAATTCATCCGCTAACACAAGCCTTTTTGGTGTATTTTTACTTTATGAGCATTAATAATTTTTATTCCAAAAAGGTATGGACATTAATTATTAATTTCAACAAGTTAAAAATTAATAATTACCTTTAATAAATACTGGAGATTAATTAGTTATTGATTACCATTATGTTTTTCAAAATTAAATACAGTATATTTAATGATTATTTTTGTCTATTCATTATATAAGCATTTTTCTATTCATGTGCTATTATATATCATTTAATTTGCACTCCTTAAATTATTTGATAGTTTCAACAATTTTTTACACTCTTTAAATAAGGATAAAAAGAAAAATTATTTGTATTATTTACTTTTCCAATAATATTTTCAATTCTTGTGAAAAATAAAACATGCTTATATAATTGGGACGAAAAAAGTGTGGATTATTATTAAAAAGTAAAAAAATTAAATATAATGAAAATATTATATCATTTTAAACCCATGTGAAAATTAAAATAAAACATGCTTAAAAATAAGTGTCATTTTTAATAATAGTTCACATTCTCTCTATCCCAATTATATAATTTCTAAATTGTCTAACATAAGTGATTTACAAACTTCAATAAACATCATCCTTCCTTCATCTCACAAAAATAGAGGCATTTATTATTTCACACAGATTAAGAAATTGCATTCAATATAATTGAAAAAATAAAAAGGACACTTATTTTTTCTATTGTACCCCTATTCAGTTAAAAATTACATTCAATGAACTTATGTTTTCAAAACAATTTTTGTGAAAAATATGAAAAGTTATTTGCTAAATTACATTTACGACAAAGGGTATAATAGGAAAATAAAAAAATAAATACACTATCATTATGGTAGTTGGGCTATAATTTGGGATATCCAAAAATAAAAAATGGGTCTACCTTTGTGCAAGGGAGGGAGTGCTATACAATAACTATTAACTACACATTCATTTTGAGAACAAGAATATTAATTTTATTCTGCGATGATCATTATCATTTATGCAATTGTATGCTGTGATGATCCATCATCATTTATGTACTATTAATAGATTCGTACATTGAATTCTATATATTTAAGATAATATTTTAGATAATAAATCAATTACTGTCAACAAACTAACGTGTCACAATTGATGAAGGGTAAACAATTATAAATAAGTATCAATATTCTCCTGAGAAATTTGGGCGTCCATCATCTTGACCATGGCACCTAAGTTTTGTCACTTCGTTTCTTTCATTTTACTTCTCACTTCACTCATAAATAATTCGTCATGTCATACACATTTACTTGAATCGCTGCAAAATCAATCGTCGGGCCTCGATTTTCTCGGGAAGATAATCGGTGCCGGAAAAGGTAACAAGCCAATCAATGGCCTAAACATGCTCAAGAAACATCTAACATATCTTGGCTATCTTGATTCTTCCAACAATACAACAAATGAAAACAATGATGTTTTTAATGAAGAGTTAGAATTAGCAATTGAAAAATACAAAATGTTTTTCAATCTTGGAACAACTGGAATTCTAGATCACAGAACTGTTAGGAATTGCCCAATAAACATGCACAGCGGAATACAAAGAGAGGCAATTCAAAACCGGATCTGCTAGTTTCTTAGATGAGATCTGTTATTAGAGATTACCGATATAGAAGCGGATTTCGCGGCGAATCTCTCGTTCATTCTTTCATCTCTATAGCCGTCCATTTGTCCAGCCTCCAACGGTGATCCACACGTCAAGACCCTTCTTGAATTACGAACACCTTCGTAGGGGAAACCCTCTCTAAATCCTAGTGCTAGCTAAGTTTTAGAGAGAATTTAGAGACAATCACTTATTAAGTTATGGGACAATGGTGGGTTATTTTTAAGTTCCTAATAAACCTATTGAGCTTGAGATTTCTTAAACCCCAAGTAACTAGACCCTTTAAGTAATATATTATTAGTTAATTAGGCCCAAACTCGAATAACTCGGTCTAACTATTGGGCCTTGTACAAGGTCCAATTCAAGATATGAGTACTTGACTCTGTGTGTAACCCATCAGGCTCCCACTCACGATGGCAAATGTCATAGTGTCAATATTCTGATCTCATTAGGATAGGATAAAGTGAAATCCCTATTTCAGTTTATCATTAATTCATCCAGATCGATCGACCCATGTCGCCGTCCATGATTGACATCTAACAATGTGTTATGGCAATTCATGTGACGGGATAAGTTATGTGGTAATGACGAAACCTTTATATGTGCAATTACCGTGAAACTATAATCCCTTTATTAATATAACCCAATCGGTTCAGAGATATGGATTTGCATCAATCTCATTCAACCAACCACGTTGTTCGCTCTCAACTCAACGTTGACTAAAACAGCAAATTGTAATTTAAAACTTTTTCAATCTCACAATCCCACCTTGGCCAAGGATTTGAATTTGAATTTTTAAAATGAGCGGTGTGGTTATATGTAATACATGTGAGTCCATTAAAGATATGTAGATGTAATTAATTTAATCAAAGTTTATTTTGAATGTGAATTGGTTTAATAACATGAGTTAAAATGATGAAAATTCATATAATTTAGTTCAGGCCTTCAGGGTACACGTCAATTAATGTAGCAATCACATACACCAATGGTACAATATGGATTTTTATTGATATGGTAAATAGAATAAAAATAAAGAAAAAAATTCCAATAGCTCGCGGGTGTGAATTGAGGAAGTAAATTGATTATATGTATATCAATTATTTACTAAAGAAGAGAGATAATAAAAACGAATTAATGATATCAGTTAATAAACAATATTCATACCGTCTAAAATACAGACAATATATTAGATATTGTCCATATTTAAATATATCACAATATGACATCTATATCTATATATTAATAAAATGAGATCAGTTTCCCGCTCATTTTATCATTTTTCTGAATTAAAAAAAATATTATTTTAATGATAATTTGTAATGCCCCGTTCATGTTCGTCCCGAATACGAATATAAGTCCGTATATGATTCCGTATATGGTACGAAATAGTATGATGACCTGTCAATATGACAGATATGTATACGATATGTTTACGGTATGTTTGGAAGTATATGAAATGCCTCGATCCAAACGGCCTTCAAAGTCATGAAAATGGGAAAATTCAAGAACCATAATTACTACCGTAAATGTAAGGATTACTACCGTAAAGTCAAGTTACTGGCCGTAGGTGGTTCAAGGTTACTACAGTAAATGGTGAAAGATGGAAAATGCCCAAAAGTTTTAGAGAGCAAATTACTGGTATGATTGTAAATACGGCCGTATGATCAAAGCTACGGCCGTAAGTACAGAGATACTACCGTGAAGGTCAAAACAGGGAAGAACAGAAGTGCAGAGGGTCGTTACTACCAGAAGGATATTGAGTTACAACCGTAAGTCAAGGGTTACTACCGTAAATGGAAAGTTACGTAATTTTAAGTCGAAACCGGTTTAAGGTCTTCTCGGTCATTTTTGGGGATTATTCTACCATATTCAATCCCTAGGACCCCAATCCACCCAAGAACATCCTCAAGACTCCCAATCCATGTTATGTAATGGGATGATACATGTTCATCATCAAAGTTATGCAAGGAAGAAGAAGAAGGAAAGGAAGAGAGAAGAGGAAGAGGAAGCTTGGGGTTGCCTCTTTGCTTGGTTGCTTGGTTTCTTTATGAATCAAGGTGGGTAATAGTTGTTTTACACATGGAAAGAGGTAAATATATGATTCACATAGAGTTATCCAAGAAATATGCATGTTTATGATGTTTATGAATATGTAGAGGATACTAGCATCTATTGGCCTTGTTATACATTATGTTATGAAGTGTTTATGATATGTATATGTATATGTTGCTTATGTGATCCTCAATGCTTGCTCTTGTGACTTGTGTAGCTACAAGAACTCATGGAAGTATGAAAGTAGGGAATCTAGTTATGTAATGTATATGTAATCTAATAAGGGACGTAATGTGTGGTATAAATGCAGTTTCTATGATGAATACAGTTAAATGTGATATGTGATGAGGATATGGTTGTGACATATATGTTTATGTGAGCCAATAATCATATGTTAGGTTCGTATGTGTTATGTGCATCAATGTGACGTTATGAGACGTTAGGTGTGAAACGTTCCATGTAGGAATGTGTAATGCTATATGTATGTGAAATGTCTATGAAATGCTTGATGCATACGGAAAGGATATAATGTTCTTATGTGATGATAATGACATGATTGAGAAGCCTTGTCGATGTGCTGCGTATGATGATGATAATGATGTTATGAAAGGCAATCAAGGCTTAAAAAGGTAAACGTTATGTACAATCATGTCATGAGCATATGTATGTGATGTTGATCGGCCAAGCTTACAAATATGTTATGGTCTTAGGGAATAGGCCCCAAGAAGAGATGGAGACCTCTGTCGTGAAGTCTCACAAGTGGCCGCAAGAGGATTGAGATTACGCCAATATGTTGAGATCACGCCAACATGTTACGCGTTACGTTATGTTACGCGTTATGATATGGCGCCTTTGTAAGCATACCACAAGAACACTACCCAATGACAGGAAGAAAATGGTGACACGAGCATTCCATGCATTGCATTGCATCTCTATTATCCACCGAAGTCTTCGTGACTCACTGCGGTATGTTTATGTGTATATATTAGGTGAAACGCCGGGAGTTGGCGAAGAGTCTTCCGGATGTGATGATAGCGTTGGTGTGTGATTGGGAAAGGGAATCGGGCGATTTATCCTATGCGCTATTTAATGGTAAGTCGAAACCCTATAACGCTTTAAAGAATGTACTTGGTTTCGAGTACGCAATGTATGAGCGTCTTCTAGTTCCAACATGTGTACGTTATATATGATAAATGAAAGGAAAACGTGCACGAGGCCAAAAAGGGTGCCTTTATGTTCATGTTTACGCACTTTATACGGTGAATATGACGTCAAGATGACGTGTATGTATGTGGAACTAGTGGGGGCGTTACATAATTCATTTTAATTAATAGATTCTTAATAATTCTCATTCTCATCTCATCTCACTACAATCCTATCACGCCTAATTTGCTTAGAGACCCTAATTTCCACGACTCTAATTTCGATCTTGAAAATCTCCTTCGAACGCATTACTCCCTCCAACTATACCCGGTTCCGCTCTCTATTTTGTCTCTGATTCCCATCTCATGTCTTCAAATTCGTTTGGTGTCTCTCTTCATGTTAGGATTTGAGGATTCTTTGGGGATGTACTCAACTGAATTGCTTTACATAATTTGGATCTTGGTCCTTCCCCCTCATTCAGATCTCTTTTGGATCAATCCCACCGAAATATTTAGGGTAATTTCTTTTCGTCAATCCAGCATCCACAATCAAATTGTTACATGTTGTATGATTATTATGTATTTGTTTATTTTTGTATGAACATTGTTAAGGTGGAGGGAGATGCAGTGAGAGTTGAATAGTATTTGCTTCGTGAACCATTTTCAAATTTTGAATTCTTTGATCCTGCATCTTATTATTTATAGAACCAATAATTATTTTCAGGTGCACAGTTAAAAATAGCAAACAGCAAAGAATTGCCACTTGATTTGGATATATTGAAACATCCTCAAAGCATTGGTAAGAAGCTTCCCATTGTCTTAGAGATTTTGAACGATTTGAAAGTGTACCACTTTTATACACATAATGCGCGTCATTTTTTTTTAATGTCATTTTATTTCATCTATAGAGGCTTCCCGTTGTTTATTTCATTTACTTATCTTGTGAAAAGGCACTTGTTTTGTGTTGGAGGAAAATCTTAGAAAGCTCTGGATGTTTAGAGGCAATGTGTTCTTGATGTAAGATATTCCTTCTACCTCGCTATTCTTTTGCATTGTTCGAAGTATACGGTTGTTATCTTACTGGATCTCTTTAAGATATGCTTTAGACCATTGGGTTGTGGTTTATAGTATCCATGAATATGTTTAGTTGTTATCTTACTTAACAAATGAATATATGAAATTTTTTAACTTTTAAATTCCTTAGGATGTATTTAAGTCAATGACAGTGCAAGAGAAATTGATAGTTGTTGACACAAAGCTTGCCAAGGCACCAGGTCAAGGCTCGTGAAAGTGCTATTATAAGGAAGTGAAAATCCTTTAATGCCGAGTATGAATAGTTAAAAATTACTAAAATTATTTTTGTTGCATTGACTTATCATTGATTACATTTTTTCTTTATGATATGTTATTAGGGGCGAAGCACATGAGGCAACTCTTTTGAAGCATAAAGATGATTTAAGAAAATAGGACATGAAGCGCGACATATCACATCCTTATGTCAAATCTCTCAAGGATTGACACTCTATTAAACGAACTGAATGCTATGAATATGTAGCAAGAAGCATTTGTTTACTATACATTTTGAAAAGGTTTAGCTCTTGACATGAAATATACTACTTCAAGTGTGGTCCTCAATTGTGATATCTAAGATGTTTGAATGCGCAGATCATGGAATCTTGAATGCCCTATTTTCGCTCACTGAATGTTGAAATGGAAATTATATACCCACTTAAAATAGTTTACTAAAATTGATTGTGGCTTTTGGAAAATGTAGGTGTTCATTTTCTGAGTTGATAACCAGTATTTTTGGGGATATTTTCTCCATGCCGATAAACATTCACACTGGGTCCAAGTATAGTATATTTGTAGAATGTCATATATATGTAAATTGTGGTCAATTGTACCTCTATTTCATTGGTATATTTTGCAGGCAATGCATCTATTGAGAAGAATGAGAACTTGGGCTCTTCCAAATAAAGAGAGATTATTTTGGTCTAGAAGGAAGATGATGGTTTTGAGAACTGGAGCTCCAATTTATTTCTTTTCATCAAGGCTGTATTAGTTAAGGCCATTACGCCAAAGCCCATTGGTTTTTTAAATGGAAATGGATTTAATTGTTTTGTCTCGAGTTAATGAAGGCATTAATTTAGATTATATAAAAATATAAAAATTAGATGCAAAAATCATGTGTGTATAACTAAAAGTAAATGATAAATATTGTATTTTGGGTCATGAGTGAAGTCATGTGGACATTTTTCATTCTGAGACGAGGAAAGCATGTGTTTTTTACTCTCAATACCCCTTTATTTAATTAACAGTAAAGTTAAAGCTTTTGAATGACTCTAAGGTGTTTGGGGATAATTTAAAATTATGCAAAATTGGTTAGTTTTTTACTTATACTATGGGTGTTAGCATGATATATTTATACGAAATATAAGAAAAATTCTATCGAAAAATTTAAAAAGCCTTTTGCATCGTTTACATAGATTTTAAATAATATCTTGAACATATATCGCCATGTGCAACGCACGGATGAAAATAGTAGCGAAGAAAACCGAATGAGTCTCAATGGTTTGCTTATAAATCAATCACATAATACTCTCCTTTTTTTGTAGGATATTGAAGGACTTGGGAAATGTGAACAACTGTGATTGAAATTATTATATATAGTGTTGTTGAATTGAGTGTATATATGATTCTTTAATTGTTACAAAACTTGATGCCATTTGTATATTTTGTATTTTAGTTGCATTGTGGAGAATAATAGATTTTATTAGTTTTAGAATGCGCACTGTTGACACTAAGATGTTTGGAGCACAACTTAAAATTATGTAAAGGTTCTTGCTTTTTAGTTCTACTATGGGTGTCAACATGATGAATTTGTGCAAATTATAGAGGAAACTTTGCTAAAAATTATAAAAATTCTTTTGCAAATTTTCTTTTACACTTATTCTAAATTATCTCTTAGGCATATGTCTTCCCGTGCAACGCACGGGTGGAAAAACTAGTAAGCATTTATTTGACATATAGAACCGCATTTTGACAATCTACAAGTCATTGAAGATGCAGCTCTTAATGGCCTACGTTGCAAAAATGGGGGAAAAGAAATATTAATGTTTTTATTTAGAATGTGTGTTAAATATTATCCATTTTTAAATGCATCACATAAGTAATTTCGTGATATGTCAAATTGTGTTTTAATAATCTCACAAGCTATTACTGATGCTCTTAGTGGTCTACGTTATAAACAATGGGGGAAAAAGAATATTGACATTTATGTATAAGAGTAATAGATTTAATACTTCGGTACTCATTTCTCACAGCAATAATTTAAATGCATATTTTTCCACATGTCACCCTCCCCCTGAATGAAGGGAGGCCTGCATCCATATTCGACCAATACCCACGCTCCACGTGGCAAATTGATATCTTACGGTATCAACTTGTTGACATTAATTGGAACGGGAGCGTGGTTCTTAAGAGTGAAGTCTTTAGTATTCTTCCACTCTTGGAAATACAAAATTAATTCCATAATTTTTTAGGAACAATGCTTTCAATTTATCCCTAGTAATATCCTCTTATTAATATGTACACATGAAATTGGCACACGAAGTCCGAAAAGTGTTGTCATTCTATTTCTCCTAATTGCATAACCCGATCTATAGAATTAAACCTTTAATTTTATAGTAATATTTTCAAATATAATTACGCAAATCACAATTCTATTGAGTCGATCGACAGTGTCGACTCATTGTAATGGACATATTATTGTAATTTGTAATTTTTGACGAACATTGTAATATAAATATACTTCTTTCCTAAGAGTTACATTCACCTCCTCCTTCCTCACAATGGCATCTAAAAGCTTTCATTTCCACCCCATTGTTTTCACTTTCCTGCTCTTTTCACTAGTGAGTTTTTCATTATCTCATGCGCATTTATCCAACTCGCAAGATAATCACTCGTCCCACCTCGATTTTCTCAAGAAAATAACCGGAGCTCAAAAGGGTAACAAGCCAATAAACGGCCTAGACTGGCTCAAGAAACATCTTGCATATCTCGGCTACCTCGAAAACTCCAAGAATGTAGCAAATGAAAATGAAGATGTTTTTGATGAAGAGTTAGAATTAGCCATCAAAAGATACCAAAAATTTTTCAGTCTTGAAACAACTGGAACTCTTGATCACAAAACAGTTGAACAACTAGGATTACCACGTTGTGGCGTACCCGATCGTAATTTCGACCAAAATTCGACTTCAGCTTCAACATATACATTTTTCAAAAGGAACCCACGATGGGCCGAAAACAAGATCACAAATTTGTCATACTCATTTCCACCCGGTACAAGAGAAGATGCGAAGGGTCCAATTTTTACGGCAACACGCCGTGGGCCTTTTGCGTCGCGTTTAAGTTTTCATTACATCGAAGATTATAAGCAAGCTGATATCAAGATCAGTTTTGAACCACGTTATCATGGCGATGGAAAACCGTTCGACGGTCCAGGAGGGATTCTGGCTCATGCTTTTGCACCGACGGATGGAAGGATGCATTTCGATAACGAAGAGGTTTGGTCGGCTGAAGCTAGACCGGGTGCCTTTGATATACAGAGTCTTGGATTGCATGAATTAGGGCATATTATTGGATTAGGACATACTAATAACCCTAATGATATTATGTATCCTACTATTGGAGTTGGAACAAGAAAGAGTTTAGGACTAGATGATGTTGATGGGGTTAATGCTTTGTACCCTCGGAAAAAAATATGAGTAGGACGTAAATGAGAAATTGAAGTTTAAATTTTACGTTATGTGATTTTGAACCAATTTATATCTATATATAGTCCATAAAATGTAAAGTGTAACTATTTGTTAGATGGAGGGCTGATCCATATTAGCCTACGTGTCCATGGGTAATGCAATTTACAATTTGGCGTCTCCATTTCAAGCCTTGTTGAGATTTGTATGCAAGCGCTCTCATCATAAGAAGTGAATAATAATAAGTGCTAAGAGAAAGAATAGAAATAAATGCATTGACATTTATGTATAGTAATAATAGATTAATTTACTACTTGTCCATTCTCATAGTAACAATTTAAATGCATACTAGAATATCGCTCATGCGATGCACAGAACTTGATACACAAAAATATCTTAAATTATAGTAATAAAGATTGCACTTTTAATTTTGTGACTTAATTGTATTGATTTTGAAATATTAACATATTGGCACTACACGATGATTGCAAATCAAGCCAAAGCTTGCGATCCTTCGCATAATAATTAGTTAATATTTTTAATATTTTAAATGCAATGCATTTAATTAAATCTTTTTAATGTAATAATTCTTAATGCTCATCGTCAATTATCCTAATTTAGCAATTATACGATTGACCAAATTTTGAATTTCGAGATTAAATCAAGAAGTACTTTTTGTTTATTTATTTATTTATTGGAAATTAGGAACTACGAAGCTAATGTACAGGACCCAACTGACTTTTCATTAGAACCATTATTCGATTTTGGATATAGCTAAACATATTACCTTTTGTTTAATTTTATACATATTACCTCTTATCATATTCTTTTCAGAAAGCAACGTGACTAAACCTTTTTGGTGTATTTTTGCTTTATGAGCAGTAATAATTTTTTTTCCAAAATGGCATGGACATTAATTATTAATTTCAGCAAGTAAAAAATTAATAATTACCGTTTAATAAATACTGGAGATTAATTAGTTGATTACCATTATATTTTTTAAAATTATATACATTATATTTAATGAGTATTTTTTGCTATTCATTATATAGGCATTTTTCTATTCATTTACTATATAATATTATATCATCATTTAATTTGCACTCCTTAAAGTTATTATTTGATAGCTAGTTTCAATAATTTTTTACACTTATTAAATAAGGGTAAAAAAGAAAAATCATTTGTGTTATTTACTTTTCCAATAATACTTCCAATCCATGTGAAAAATAGAACCTGCTTTTATAATTGGGATGCAAAGAGTGTGGCTTATTATTAAAAAAAGTCAAAAAGTAAATATAATGGAAATATTATATCATTTTAAACCCATGTGAAAATTAAAATAAAACAAGCTTAAAAATACTTGTCATTTTTAATAATAATCCACACCCTCTCTCCCTCCCAATTATATAATTTCAAAATGCTCTAACATAAGCGATTTACAAACTTCGATAAACATCATACTCCCTCGATCCGTTCCACAAAGATAGACGCACTTATTATTTCACACAGATTAAGAAATTGTATTTAATGTAATTGAAAAAATAAAAAGGGCACTTATTTTCCTAATGTACCCTATTCAAGTAAAAACTACATTCAATGATGATCCATTATATATCATTTATGTAATTGTATGTTGTGATGATCCATTATCATTTAGGGATTGTTTGATTGGGTATAAAGTTAATGCGCGCAGTATTCCGTGTAAAAATGTGTGATTAATATTATTTTGGGAAATGTGTGTGTGGTTGAAAATAAGTATGAGGTATACGGAATTGCGTGCGAATAAATTATATACCAAATAGAATAAGGCCTTAATTTCTGTACTATTAATGGATTGTATATTAAATTCTATATATTTATTTAAAATAATATTTTAGATGGTAAATCAATTACTTGTCACCTAATTAACATGCCACAATTGATGAAGGGCAAACAATTATAAATAAGTATCAATTTTCTCCTGAGAAATTTGGGCGTTCATCATCTTGACTATGGCACCTAAGTTTTGTCACTCCGTCTCTTTCATTTTACTTCTCACTTCACTCATAAATAATTCGTCATGTCATACACATTTACTTGAATCGCCGCAGAATCAACCGTCGGCCCTCGATTTTCTGGGGAAGATAATCGGTGCCAGAAAAGGTAACAAGCCAGTCAATGGCCTAAACATGCTCAAGAAACATCTTACATATCTTGGCTATCTTGATTCTTCCAACAATACAACAAATGAAAACAATGATGTTTTTAATGAAGAGTTAGAATTAGCCATCAAAAAATACCAAATGTTTTTCAATCTTGAAACAACTGGAATTCTTGATCACAGAACAGCCACACAATTAAGATTACCTCGTTGTGGGGTACCCGATTATTCCAACAAAAACACAATTACAGCTTCATCAAAATATACATTCGTGAACGGTGAACCAAAATGGCCAGAAAACAAGATCAAACACTTGACATACTCATTTCCACCAGGTACAAGAAAGGATGTTATGTATCCTATTCACAGAGCGACGCAAGGATGGTCGTCCGTTTCGTGTTTAAAATTTTATTACACCAAAGATTATCGTCAGGCCGATATTAAAATCAGTTTTCAATCTCGTGATCATGGCGATGGATATCCGTTTGATGGTCCTGGAGGCATTGTGGCGCATTCTTTTCCGCCGACTGACGGAACACTGCATTATGATGCAGACGAGCATTGGTCGGCTCGGGTTGAACCGGGTGCCATGGATTTGCAGAGTGTTGGATTGCATGAACTGGGGCATGTTCTTGGATTAGGGCATAGTGCTGATCCTAGTGCTGCGATGTTTCCTGTTATTGGAGTTGGTGTGAGGAAGGGTTTGGGGATGGATGATGCTATGGGAATTAGAGCTTTGTACCCTTGTAAGAAAAAGAATTAATAAATATTAATAGTAATAAGTGTTAAGAATTTACTGTTCAACATGATATCAGAGCATTTTCAATTATCTGTAGACTCGAAAAATACGATTCTGCAATCTATATGGTAAATAAAAAAAATAAAAAATAAATAAAAAACCTTATATGAATGCGAAGGAAAATGATTTTTAAGCTCTTAGCTTCTTCTTTGTTTTTTTTTTTCGGTTTTTTTTATCTTTTTGTTTTTTTTTCTCGATTATGATATTATTATTCTGTACACCGCCGCATGAAATTTTTTACCATACCTATCTCCTGTTGACTAGTAAATTTGATTTGACCCAATTAATTGTTATAAGCTGTATTTTGTTAATAGGCCCATGGGGTCAAGATTAGTCCAAGTAACGTATGTAGTCTATTTTCTAGAATAAGTTTAGGCCTACAATTCACCGTACCAAGATCCAATTTAGAAATTTTAATAACACAAACTACAATCAAAAAAAGAAATTTAATTCAATTAAAATTATGTATAAATCTTTTTCTATGTAAAATTTTAAAAATTTTTCGGGCTAACACGAGCTACGACCTGTGCTGACCCGTCCCTAGATCCAAATGTGCTCCATCGATTAATTGTATTGTATTAATAAGTAATTGAGAGTTATATTAATCAGAGTAGTTTGAAACTTGAGAGTCTTGTAAAAGAATTTGTTGAGCATTATAAATAGAAGTGATCATTATTCATTTTACAAGAAGCCAAAATATTAAGCAAGCAAAGTTCTCTTCTCTAAATATTCATCTAAACCACTCTCCAAAATCTAATTATCGTCTTCCTAACATGATAACATCTCCATCTTGTCGTTTCTCAAATACTCTTTTTATAAATTCTAACTATTTAATATTTCTATAATACTTTCAAAACTTTCAATTATTTTGTTATTCTTATTTCGCGTAGGATATTCATTTTAATTTATAATTCTATTTTCAGGAATTTCACGCTCTGTTTCAAATATAATAATTCAAATCATCAGCTTTTCAACGAATGCTATTTACAAAAATAAATAAAAATAAATAAAAAATTCTAGAACGGCCGAATTGGAATCAGCTCATGAGTCACCCCACCCGGCCCATAAACACCCACAAGTCACGGACTGAACCGTGCCCCATTTTGAACATGAGCCCAAGCCACAAAGGCCGACGTCTCTCCAAACAAGCCAAATTATGGCAAAAAATTTTAACCGGCTACCACGGCCGCTAAGGGTGTCGCAGGAAAATTTTCAAAATTATTGGAGCTCCGCGTCGTCATACTGGATCTAAGTATGGTTTAACATTTCAAAACGGAGGTCGTATAGGCCAATAAAATCACTCGGGTGTTCCATGGTTACGGAACACCCGAGCGTACCGGATCATTCTCGTGGGATTTCATCTGTTCAAGGTTGGGGAGAGAGAGGTAAAAGATAATGTGATATATTATAATCTAATATTGGCATTCGAGATCATTGTTATGGGATGGTCTTGGAGAGAGAGATGCGAAATAAATTTGACTACATATAATTCCCAAAAAAAAAAAAAGGAAACAAGAAAAAACTCCAAAACCACTTGGATAACCAGGAAGACCATTGCCTCTACCAATGCTCAACATGCAATGGGTCGAATCAACTTGGTCTAACCCATCGCCATCCCTACATGAGAACGAACTATAGTAAGCAACAACTTTTAAAAGAGTAATGCTAAAGGTACACACAATTTTTATATATACTTCTACCACACTCTAATAGAGGTGTGAACCCCTCCCATTTTCTAGAGGATAATATGTTTATTTTTCATATACTCTATTAAAATATGGTATAAATACATATACACATATAAAAATGTGTATACATATAACATTTTCCCTTTTAAAACTCAAAAACCCATATGAAGTATTGAAAGATGAAAATTTTTCAATCCTTAATTATGAAGAGTGGCTTTAGTAGGAGCTAGGAATGTTCTCAAAGTCGTTAAAACAACCAACTTATGAAATGGTCTTGTCAGTAGTCATTTTCAGAAGTTGGTAATTGTCAGTGCACCCTAACGATTTAAGTTGGATGTTAGGTCTCGAGCGCCACTTGTTAATTGTAATTTTAAGGATCTAACTCTTATTCCAAATAGTCACATCCTGCGAAAGTGGATTAACCAAAACTGAATAGTGGACCGAGCAATAAAACTTACGTGTTCTTCTACAATCTTGACACCTAACTGTCAAGTCTCGAAATAATTTCAAAGACGAAACTTGAGACAATCATCATTGCCGCAGAATGACTAGAGAAAAATGATTGGATGCACAGTTTGACAAGTAAAAGAAATATATAATCGTAAAAATATAAAAATTGTCAAATAAATCAGATAAATAATTGAAAATAATGAAAGAAAAACAATTTTTTGAATAATTGCCCCCAAACGAGCTCTAAAAGTTCACATATAACAATGTCATACTAAAAATCTTTAATTTATAACAATGAGCATATCTCACTTTCAGCTCAAAATTCATAACAAACTCATTACTTCTACAAATTCATAAATAAGAATCACACAACATAACAACAATTCAATTTATATGAGATTCTTGCAAAGATTTGAAATAAACCATCGAACCATCGTCGCCTCGTCTGGATGCCAATAGACAAAAACAGCTAAGTAAAAATCAATATCAAATCTTTACTGTCGAATTCCATTGCTAATAGGGTTCATAGACTTCGTCTTCCATAAGTATCCAAGATTTGAAAAGTCGTTCATGACAATGTTAAACCCTTTTATCAATTTTGTTACAGACTATTTGAGAAACTTGATTTATAACTAACTAATCGTACAACTATACGATATCTCACATTCCAATATAATAATAGTAAGATACACGGACTTTGTGATACATCACCTCTCCGTATCACTAGCTTAACTCATTTGAGGAACCCTCGCTCACCTTTTGCAGGCTTGTGACAAGGTGAAATATTTGCATGACAGAGGATATAGCAACAAAAGAAGTGCTAGTAGTCCCTACTCTTTCAAAGACCAGAAAATATCTCTATTATAGTCTTATATGACCACTTTTTAGGTTAACGGAATATATAATTGTCCTATTATCCAAAATCCTTGATCGGGTACAAAATCCACCACTCCTGCGCTCCTGCATATTGTATGTGCAGGACAGTGTGCACACTCCGGATTCAAAAATTAGCGGGGAGCCCACCAATCCTCTCCTCAACAATAGAGAACAGTTATGTATTATTTATCTCACTTAACGTAAATTCTAAAAAAAAATTAAATTAAATTAGATGATGAGGTCGCTACGTCATCAGTGTATATGGTTCTCCTACACACAACGTATGCAAGAGAGCACTAACCCAAAATCCACCTCGACACCCAAGTGCCAAGAACAGCTAGGTACTAAAATGCTCAAAGAAAATCAATGAGGGCTCAATCACCAATTTAAATATAAATGGATTATTCAAAGATCGTGCAAAGCCTGTAGAATGCATTAAAGTTTTTTTTGAAAGAGGAGAATTCAATAAAGTTGATCCACTTGCACAGCGAAAATTTAATACACGAATAAATTACGACTGAGATGATTATTTATCTATAAAACAGGACTACAGGAGCAAAAACAACAATATGCCAGGTGCAGATAAACATATAAATGAATTAATAGAATAGAAGTTAACAAATAACAATATTTACACTGCTGCAACTACATAGAATAAAAAGAAAAACACAAGCAAGAAATCAATTAATCAAAAGACTGTAATCTGAATTATCAGAAAACATCTGAGAAAATATCATCAGTTTGAAACTGCCAACTACCCGATCCATCAACCTACGACTATACGAATACACACCAACACAACCACCCTTTTTTCCGACCATGAATAATATATGATATGCATATAATTCCTACATATCTACAAGGGCTATGTGTGTATAATTCATTATATATATGTATATGTATTCTTACATTTACGGTATCTGTACGGTATCCACACTGGAGGTCGAATGAGAAGCCGCCAAGAGAGCTGCCCCAATGCCCGATCCATCTTCAGTCACCTTGATGATGACGCGTGGCGCAATCTCCTCGCCCAGTATTTCTATCATGGCTTCATTGAGACATTCCCTGAACAAAGAATAGTTTGCATATAAACCACCTTCGACCGCCACCACAGTTCGTCTCATCTTGCTCCGGCTTGCGCCTTCATTTTTTCCACTGCCTATACCACCACTGCCATCCCGGCCAATCTTTTTCAGTATTCCAATAATGCCAGCAGCTGCCAACCTGGCTGCTCGGCTGGTCACCACATCACATACCCTCAGAATGAGCCTCCGAACGTTTAGAGGAACGTCAGATAACTGAAATTTGAAACCATCAAGTAACCAAAAATAAGAAATAAGTTCCAAAGCAATAATAAGCTAAGCCAAACTAAACACAAGACACAGATGGGTAAATGCACCAAAGTTCAACCTCAAAGGTTTCAGTCAAAATATGGGCGACCTCCCTCAAATCGGGGGTACTGTCCTCGTGCATAGCAGCCATCTGAGGTGTCCTAAAAATAGCAACAGAAGATCAGATTATATACACACAACTAACAAGAATTTGTAAAATGTTTATATACAATAAGAAAAGTAGAAAACAACCTCAAGACGAAAGGCACGTCCAATTTCAAAGAAACTAGTCCAAAAGCATCCAGCTCTTTTGACATTCGAAGCATTACTCTACGCACGATGTCTCCCAAATACATCCCCGATATCATTTTCTCAAAACCCTACAGTTGACACAGTGATGGGCGTTAAAAATCAATTTATCGAGCCAGATGTGACGCTTTTGCTGAAAAATATGACAGAGAGTCCAAATCTCACCTGATCATTTGCATTTGGGCTTTCAGCATCCAACTCAATATCATATGACGTTCGGGGCAAATGAGACGACCAAAAATTTCCCCATTCCATGTTAACCACCTGATAATAATTAATAAATTAAAATATAAGTCATAGTGAAAAGACGAATATAACCATGAGTAATACATAAACCGAAACTCAAAGTTACCATGTCTCCTGGAGTTGTAAGCAGACCTTGACACTTGATAATTGCATCAGCTCGTTCCAAATAACAGGCATTGGTGCCTGTCCCAATGATTACAGCAGCAACTGTGTCTTCATCATGGTAATGACCAAGAGCCAAGGTTCCCACAGTATCGTTTATCTGCTTGCAACAGAAATGTTACTCGACATTATGACAACTAATGCCTACTACTAAACAACATAGGTAAACACACAAAATTTGAACAAGTCCCTAAAATTTAGGACAGCGCAATACACAGCTCAATTCTAATTTCTAAGATACAAAATAAATCAACCAGTATGCTTACAAGTGCATTGACCCGCATATTGAGGCCTATTCTAGTTATTGCTTGCTGTAGACACTCGGAAACATCTTTTCCAACCTGATAATAGAAAGCATCATGTTACATAACCTCGCATTCAGGAAGCATTCAACAACAGATTAAGAATACTAATAAACCTGAACAATAAGAATGTCATACAACTAACCATGTCTCTAATAACAAACCCTTTGGTCCATTTAATCAAAATGCCTGTTGAAGAAGAAGTTTGTTTCACCGGAAATGAGAAAGTAAAGCCAAGTTCCTTTGTTTCACTTTGCGAATCATCAGAAACGTTTTCTTCCCTTTCCACAAAATCCTTCAGTGATGAAGCTATAAAATCAAAGAGCTCCTACACGAGACCAGAAAAACAAAGATGAACGTGTCAGAAATTTGAAGTCTTAAAATAAGTGTCATAATCTTTACAATTAATGGCAACTCAAAAGCAAACCTCACTAGTGCCCGTCATGAGATGCTGGGGAATAGGCTGTCTATGTACATTATGTCCAATAATAGCAGACCTTTGGCCTCCTAACTGAACCCGCAGAATCCGAAAATTTGTTCCACCAAGATCCAAAGCGTAAAACGTCCCTTTCTCACTCCTGTAGAATATAACATTCTATGGTGAATCCAACAAAAGGCAGCATAACAGAGAACTGAAAATATCAAATTCTCATAATAGAACTATCACCACATCAGAGCTTCAAAAAATAATTCTAAATCTACATTTCATCACCAGTTTGTAATGACCAAGTATTTCGCTGAAAGCATGACCAAGAACGGAAATTTTCCCATCCAAAATAGGACATAAAGGAACAAATAAAGATCAATCAATTCGTGTCTCATAAGAGTATCATGGCCTACAGTATTACCTATTCAAGTGAATTGCGCAATAAATGACAACTCGATAATACCAAGATCAAAGCATCATCATAATAAAAACATTCTACAGATCCATTTTAGTTACTTAAAGCCACTCACTCAGTATCAGAGTATCTAGTTACCCAAAATGCAATTAATCCACAATGTATTAATTTAACTTGTATAACACACTGTATTATACTATTATCCGATATCTGGTCCAATGCGGTGCGCAAAACACGCCTGTCCAGCTGTAATGCATTGATCAATCATTTACCTTACAGGAGATTCAACTAAGGGCTTCACATTAATCGCACCATCAGAACTGACAAAGCAACAAATAGACTCAACTAATACTGCCGACATTCGCAGAAAACGACAAATAGACTCAACGGACATTTAAAATTGTGTGCATAAGCAACAACTAATACGGGAAATATCGCCAAAGATGACTAGCAAATACCGATTGAATTAATGAATGTAAAACCGCAAGAGATTAGATACGAATCAATCATAATTAAAATGGACAATTAGAATCATAAACGGAAATGGATTCAAAACTGAAAAATTGGAAAGCAAAATCAAAGAAAATCACATCAAAGCCATTCTGAAAATGGACTTGTTTGAATTACAGAAAGGTTTGTCGCATTTCGAGAAAGGATTAAGACAATTACAAAAACAATCAAACACAACAAGGAGACAAAAAAAAAAAAATTGAAGAATTTAAATTTTTCCGATGAAATCAATTTCACATCCCTCGTTTCCCCACTCAGACGGATTTGTACCCCGCAGTTATATAGATGAAACCAACAGTAAGTAATTAACAGATGCATAATGCATGATGAGGAACAGAAATATATAAATGTATACACACCAAACAAGCGCAATCGTATATACAAACACACACTGACACACACACGAACAAGTTTAAGGGCTTTACCCACTGGGGAGGTTGTGGACGAAGGTGAGGAGCATTTTGAGTTTGGAACCACCTTCAGAGACAAGGCCAGCATGCATCTCCACCGCCATGGCGTCGACAACCTGACGGAGCCGCCACACCGGAGTGGCACAATCCTCCTCCAACTCCTCCAGCACCCTCACCGCCCTTCTCCACGCCCACTTCCGCCTCAACCTACGCCCCACCATCACCGACGCCACTGCGCACGCCGCCACGGCGCATCCCACTGCCAACTTTACCCCCACTTTACCCATATACACGGCCTTCACTCCCTTCAGAAAGAATTCAAATATTAATCAACCATATTTATCCCTCGCCGTTTCGTTTCCTCGTGAAATCCACAAAAAAAAAAAATCCGACGTTTTGCAGAACTGAACGATCCGGTTTCAGATGGCGGTTAAACAATCGGATTTTTGGAAAACCAGCGGTGGAACTAAATGAAAGCAACGTTTGCAATTATAAAGGGGGTAGACAAGGTGGGCGGCGGTGGTTGAACGGTGTCGTTTTGGGATTATACTTATTCAACCTTTTTCCCAACTGTGGAGAAACGAAGAAGAGTTGCTCGCTGTAAAGTTCTAGAGAGAGAAGTAAGAGAGAGAAAGAATGGTGGAAGTGTTCTTGGAAAGAGAACTGTTGGGTACTTATAGTGAATTCATAATGACGGATTTGCCCTTGGAAAATATAAGAATACCGGATTTGTTGCCTTTTTGAGGAATCTGCTTTGACCGCTTAGAAAAATGAGAAATTTCGCCATATGGGATTTTTCTCTCTTTCGGAAAAAGGACCGTAATTGGCTAGAATAACAGTTTTGCCATTGGCGTTTTGAGGGGAGATTGGGCTGGGCCTCCCGCTCGGGTCAACATCGAATTGGATTCGAAGTTGGATTGCATTTCTATTTGAAAGTGTAACTTAATTAATTGACCTATGTTGGTGGGGACCCCTTTTTACACAATTGTAGAAACAAATGTGACGAGCACACTTCCACCTATTCGGAATTTTTTTTTTTTTTTTGCACGAGCTATAAATGCGTGACTTTCATCATATCTATTGTAAGTCAATTTTTAATTAAAAATATTTTATCTCATCACATTGCATCAATAACGTGTTAGTTCATTAGTAATAATTAATTTTTATTTGTAAGTGGTAATAATCGTTAATTATGTGATATTAATTAATTTTTACAATAACTCTTATATTTAAGATGATAAATCAATAAAGGCAGATAAACAATCATAATGAATAAAAAATATATATACTATTTCAAAGGTAAGACTTGAAATACTAATCGATTACTGATACATATTTATTAATTAATAACATTAATTATTTCTCATAGACATATACATTTTGGAAAATGTATATGTGCATAAAGTGACTCAAAACTTTATGGAGAAATAGAACGGAAATGATTCCAAAAACTTGTAACCAAACATACTTTGATGCTTTTCAATGATATAAAATGGACAATTTGGTATAGTAAGGACTACCAATAAATTAAATCGAAAATTTGGGGATATAATATCCCTGGTGATTATAAAGTGGAAAAGATTTGAGGACCACACCGACAAATTCGTAGACGAAAGAAATTATATTCCCATCAATTCTTGTCATACTAATTTCTACAACTATATACAGATGAGAAAAAGGTCAGATTTTATTTCAAGAAAAAAAGGCCTGATTTTACAGTGAATAAAAATATATTTATTTTTGTGCAAAAAAATATATACACTTATTTATAGACATAATATATTATTTTAATTTAATTAATTCAATTAAATCATGAAAATTTACACGTTGATTATTTGAAATATGACATTATTTTAAAACAATTAGCTGAAACCTATTAAACTTAGCTTAATGTATAAATGAAAATAAAAAATAAAAGACAACGAGTTTTAACGAAGCATGATTTTATCATCACGTATCATAAACTAAAGAGAGTGCATTTAAATGCACAAAAGGAATATCAAAATAAAGAAAAAAAATGTTAATAAGTGATTCGAAGTAACGATTGAATAATAATATATTTTAGATAGTATTTAGATACACAAAAGGAATATCAAAATTTAAAAAAATGTTAATAAGTGATTCGAAGTAACAATCGAATAATAATATATTTTTAAAAAAATTAATAGCAAAAGTGTGATGTTTAAATATGACGAACTTGTCTTGTTTTGGAACCGTTGGAAAATTTCTTTGTATTCAAATATATTTTTTATTTAAAATGTGCAATTCATTTGTTGACTTTATTGATGATTTTGGTGACTCTGTCTTCCGATAAATTTTCTGCAGTAGTAAAAACAAATGTGACATACTCACTTTTAAGTTCTACCTATTTGGACTATCACTATGTATGATTTATAAAACTGATCCAGAAGAATTTTGAGCATATTGTATAACGTATTTTGATTAATATAATACTTCAATTCAAATGATGTGCGCATTACCACTAGTGTATCATACTATGTACTCCAATATATACTGGATTAACATTTAGGCTTCTTTATAATATTATTCTTTTTTTTTTTTTTGGAATGATTATAATATTATTCTTGAAGTTACTTATTTGTGTAAATATTTTAATTTGTTTATAAATCATACCACGTAATGTAGGAAAAAAAAATTGTTTGTTAGTTACACGTGAAATTATACTAATTTTTTTCATGTTTATGTATTTTTTTTAAAATCGTTTTGCTCCTAATAATCATTTTTTCGGTTCATGCATTAGAAATTTAGAATGTGAAATAGCGATATACGTTACATTCATGTATATATCCAGTCGTAATCTTATGCTACATGTGGTTAGATGATGGATAAATATCCCTGTAAAATATCCACACCTGGGCATCGCGGATCGTTTTCTCGTGTATATCTTTCTTTTCTTTTTCTTTTTTTTTTTTTGAATATATCATGTATATCTTTCTTATTATTACATCGCCGAAAAAACAATGGTCAAACCTCGCGTTATTCACAAGCAATTTCTTTAATACAAGTTTGACCCACTTTTTCATAGTCAAAGGGCATTCTTGTATGACCAACCAAAGGTGCCAAACTTTCAAAAGTTCTATAGTAAATTTTGTAGACGAAATAAAAATTGATTTTCACTTTTTTACACTCTTTAAGGTATGTTTAATAAAGATTATCGAGTATATTTAAAAAAATAAAGATTATTGAGAATTTGACTTCTAAATATGCGATTGAAGAGTAAGAAGATATAGTAAAAAATATAAAAAATTATTAAATTAATATAATGTGTGATTAAAAATAATGAGAAAGAAAAGTAATATTTTGTTAAAGTTCTATTGAACAAGCCCTTAATTTTTTCAATATATTTTCACTAAACCTTTTTTTTTTTTTTGGTTAAAGTTCTAGTCACTTAGGTTTTAAAAATTTTACCTTTTTTTTTTCATAGCCATCTTTACTTTTAAGCGGTAAATTCGTTTCAAAATCTTTTTTCCTTAAACATACTTGGTCAAATAGGATCTTATCGTACAAGATTTACCTTTTCATCATACATTCTCCACAAATGTCAAAATTTCTTACTAAAGGTATCATGTTGGCAAAATTCAAAATGTGATGTTGAGAATAGATTTGTAGCAATAGATGGCATGGTACTTGTGGAAATCTTGCCAAAAAAAAAGTGAGTCCAAAATATCTAGTATTTTATTTGCTGAATTGCACAGTAACTGAGTAGTAGCCATTAGGTATTTATTCTAAACGGAGGGACAAAACTGGCATTTCGCGTTGTGGAGTGGGGAGGCAGTGGTGGTGAGTGTTTGTGCGTGCTTTGTTCTTTTGGATCACCAAATGGCAAATGGGGACACGCACGAGAGAGAACGGCGACGGTGTAGCTGCGTATTTCGCAGGTCCCGTACCATGCCAGCTGTGATCCGCTAATTCCAGCTAAGCATCACAAAAAGCAACTGCTGCACCAAACCGTACAATTCCAACCTCCACCCCCACACACACACTTTTCACGCAGATTTTCTTCTCTCAGCAATCACTCCGGTTCTACCCTCCACAACTCTTATCATCTCCATGACTATAATGTGAAAGTTAATTATAGATTTGAGACATTAAAGTCTCCTTTATATAATAAAGTAGTGATCAGGTGTTTAAATTTGAGCACATTCCTTTCTAAATAAAGAAAAGATAAATTGAAGGTCTTAACGTGTTCAAATCTAATGTGACAGCATATCACATCATATTGTTCGCATTTCCTACATAAAATTTGGATACATTCATTGGATCAAATTCAATATATAAAAACACCTTAGTGATATGCATTAACAATAGAAAAATAAAAATCATTTCACAGGGAAAAGAGAGTAAGAGTGATTATTTCGTAGTATATACTATTTTCTCATAATAAAGAAAAGATAAAATAATCGTTGCATCTCCCCTTCTTTTTAGTGTGATACACTTTGTTAAACAAGAAAGAAAAAAGTTATTGATAGTAAATTGCTTGGTTAGAAGTAAACTATTTAGTATCTAAACGAGGCGAGAACGTTCAAGCGGCCGCGCGGGTTTAATCCTCCATCCCCGCATGTGAAGTGGCAGACACGTAGGACAAGCTTGCAGTGGAAGATTCCCTCAGTCAAAATTGGCACTTTCTTCACCCGGTGCCAAAACTTAAAGCTGGTCAAACAAAGGAGGCCCATTCAGCAAATACAACTACTTTATTTCCATTTAACCCAAGTTCAGATCTGGGATGAAGAACGTTCTCGGTTTGGTCTGTTTGCTCAATTATTTCAGCTGCGCCTAAATTCTCCAACTTGAGATTCAGATTTGTGGTCCATTTCGCTCAATTAATCCGTCGCGCACCAAGTCACTGGGGTTTCTCAAGTTATTCGACTGCCAATTTCAACTGGGTAAACCTATCTTCATCTCTTCTGGTGATCTATGTGAAGTAGATTTCAAATGATGTGTGCTCCTTGTTATTATTATTGTTGTCGTTGTAGTTTTTTTTTAAACCTTTGTTAGAGTTCTTGTTTTTCCCCTTTCTCGCACATCAATAATCCGGTTTCTTGGTTTTAGTTGGTTCGAAAAATTGCTTTATTTTTCGTTTTTTGTTGGTGACACAAAAATGTGGGTGTTTTGGAATACTAAAAATTAAATTCTCAGTTTGGTTGATTGAAATGAGCCCGGTGGCCTTTTATAATGATAAGAATTGATGCATTACATTGTTGAGTTGAGTTTGTTGAATGCTCAATTCGTGCCAGTTTGTTGAATACTCAATGCTCTCTACTTTCGAAAGAGTTCAATTTGTTGAATTGATGCATTAAATTGAAATGTCTTTTTATAAAAAAGTGTAAGAATTTTAGGTTATCCCAATTCCTTCTAATTGCAATTACAGAAATCAAAATTGCGAATACGAATGCTAGAATTTGTCTGAGCTGTAGAAAGTCGGGCCATCGGACCTATGTTTGCCCAAATAAGCGACCATGCCCTAAATGCACTAATGGATTCATAAAACACTTGTGTGTCGTGGATACACAAAAAAAGAGCTATGGGAAATTATTCTTTACGTGCAGTGATGATTGTTGCAAGTATTTTATCTGGGACGTTGGGCAACCAAGCTGGGAGTTCAATGAAGGCCAGTCTAGTAGGCCTGTGGCGCAGAAATTTGAAGTTGAAGATGTTATTGGAGACCTACCTACTCTTTTCAAAGTGTGTGCAAAACTAACGGATAAAATGGATGTGAAGGTTAAGCTAAACATGAACATGAACATGAACATGACCATCTCGAAGGATAAAGGAAAAGAACAAGAATGATGTGGCTTGTAATTGTTGTTAGCTATGTAATTGGTATTGGATGATTGTGAGGAGTTTCTAGTTGAAGTTAGCTATGTAGTTGTTAGAATGAAGTTAGCTATGTAGTTGTTATCTAGTTCGTCTTAGTATTTTGTAATTGTATTTGTTGGCGATGTAGTTGTTATCAATCATCTAGTTTGTCTTAGTATTTTGTATTTGTATTTCTAGTCCTCGAATGTCAATTTTACAAGCGACGCTACTTGTTTCGAGCAAGTGAAATCTCTCCATCTATATCCCGTCCCATCTTCATTTTTCCTATTGTTGTTACTACGTGTACTGAAGCCCGCTATACTTGCGTATTTGTTGTAGAACTCACGTGCATCTTCATCCGAGTTAAATGTCATACCAACATATGGTACATCAACAAGGGCAACTTGAGGAATGTATTTATTAGCACATGCTTGAATCAACTCCGTTGCTGCAAAAATAAGTAAAACAATAAAAATCATATAAAGCAACATTTCAACAATAACTAATTGTTCCACTGGATTTGGCAATTTAGCATCCTCTTAACCAATAAAGTCATTTGTTTAATTTAATTTGCTGCATATAATGAACGTTGCATTCATCTTTTTATGTGAACGGTACCATTAACATCAAAGTGATTGCTTTAACTACCCATTTCACACAAGAATATATAAAACCGTTGGCATAGAAATATATACCCACAGAATATATGAAATCGTTGCCACTGAAAATGAAAGATATATATGAAACCGCTAGCACTTAATAATTAAATAGAGAATATTTGCACAAGTACACCATAACAAACAAATACTTAATGTATTATGGATAGAGAGAGAATATCGAAAAGCTTTGAGAATATTTAAAGCTTCAAGGGTATGAAACAATGGCAGGGGATACTTGAAAAAAAAATTGGAGCAAAAAAAGCCGAGAAAAGGATAAGCCAATACATCATTCAATCAATATGTATTTACCTACAGAACTTGGTTTAAAAGATTCAAATTTTGGTTTCACAAAAATTGAATAACCGACCTCCATTTTCTTCATTGTCTTCGTCGTCTTGACCATTTCCTTCCTCTTCTATAGCATTGTCATCCACTTCTCCAGATGAAGCTTCGTCGGAGGAGGCACTGTTGTCATCCTCAATATGGCCAGATTGAGGAGACGCCATTGTTGAGCTAAAGAACGAGAGAGGCAGTGAATGTAATTTGGGAATAGGGTTATTTCCATTTGATTGAATGTTATTTGCACAATTGGACCTCACACTATGGAGTCTCATTTCAAAATGGCACCGGCAATTGACTGGCTTTTGACTGCGGAAATTGGCACGTTCTTTGACTGCAGCTTCGTCCAACGTGTCTGCCACTTCACATGGCACTTCACATGGCACTTCACAGCATATCACATCATATTGTTCGCATTTCCTACATAAAATTTGGATACATTCATTGGATCAAATTCAATATATAAAAACACCTTAGTGATATGCATTAACAATAGAAAAATAAAAATCATTTCACAGGGAAAAGAGAGTAAGAGTGATTATTTCGTAGTATATACTATTTTCTCATAATAAAGAAAAGATAAAATAATCGTTGCATCTCCCCTTCTTTTTAGTGTGATACACTTTGTTAAACAAGAAAGAAAAAAGTTATTGATAGTAAATTGCTTGGTTAGAAGTAAACTATTTAGTATCTAAACGAGGTTGCTTTTTGTCATTGATCATCAACATATCAATGATCATTTCTATCATGGGGAGAAAATGGAGGAGGCAAAAACTCAGAATAAAAGAACCAAAGGGGGAAAACCCTATTAAAAATGGGAGAAAAATCATTTTGGGGGAGGGGGCGGAGGAGGATTTCCTATTCAAAGGTGGATTCTATAAATTAACCTTCCCCCAAGTCATTATTCCCTCCTATTCACTCCTTATATTAATTGGTTCAAGGGGGGAACAAAAACCTTAAATAGAATTATTTTCCCTTATAATTTTTGGGTGGGGGGGGGGACACCATATATTTGGGTTTCTGCCCCATATTAACATTGCTTCAAGAGCATCTTCAGTGGCTTATGAATTCTTAAAATTAGATGACACGTCAATTAGAATAAACATTATGCATTAAAAATCCTCATCCAATGGTTAATGTTTAGAACAATGTCTAGTCTATACGGGGAAAAGAAAGGTAAATAATGTGATGATAGACTTGTACTTGTGTAGAATTCCATCACATTTTTTCTCTCATCAATTTATTCTAGTTTCCGAAGTTCCAGTTGCTCATGAGCATATGGAAGGGTCGAAATATTGGGTAAAAATTGATTTTCTCTCACCAATCATTTAATATAAGGTAAATGGTTATTAAATTTTAATTTTTTTTTTTAAAAAAAAGAGAGGTGAGATCAGAGATGTATTAATTGTATATAGAGAGTAGAAAGAACCATTGGAGATGATTTTTAGACTACAATGCATATTCTTTAAACATTAATTATTTTGATTGCACAATTATTTATTTTATTACACTACATAAACGAAAATAGATATTAATCATTGGAGATACTCTAATTAATGTACTGATGAGATATACAATAATGTAATTGATTATAGGGAGTAAAATAAATACTACCTCCGTCCAAAAAATATACTCCCTCCGTCCCACTAAAATAGGCAAGTATTCCTATTTTGTCCGTCCCAAATTATAGTCCAATTTCCTTATTAAATGTATAATTTATTTTTCATGTACTAAAATACTCATATTTAAGATAATTGGAATACTAAACATCAAGATAGATATTTTATCTCCCAAGATATTTAAACATGTTCACACTACTTTTTGACCATTTAATATAGGGGTAAAATTGGAAGAATATATGAATATCTTATAATTCCAAGAACATTTAAAATGTTTTCTTAAGATATGTGAAAAATGGTGGGTGCATATCTTAGTGGGACGGAGGGAGTAGTCCACTATTCTTTTTTCGTTCGTCCCAATATATAAGCCACATTCCTTTTAAAGATGTAGTTAAAATCTTACTTATCTTTTATACCCTCATTTAATATACATTGTTATCATCAAAATAGAATAATTGAAATAAAATATATAATAAATGAGAGGGTATATTAGGAAAATAATTTTGAACTGTACTTTTCCAATACCAGTAATTATATTTTTCTTAATTTGTATGAAAATAAGAAAATAATTATAATTTTGGGACGGATGTAGTAGGTTAATACTTTGGAATCATAACTAATCTGCACGTAGGTAAAAAGTAAATTTTCTGAAATATGTTTCATTGGATATATTTATGGTGACTTCCCAAATATTTATGGTATAGTTGCAGCGAATGAACAATAGTACAAATATTAAATGCGAAAATATAGAAGGACACTTCAAAAGAAAAAGGGAAAAAAATACTCCGTAGGAGACAAAAAATTTTAGATCTAAAACTGTAAAAGATTTGATACTCCCGATCACTAAATATTGACTATCTACATATATGAAACTATAATTAAATGAATAAATGTGAAAATAAATTATGTTGATTGATACAAATAAATAAGAATATGTATTTTTATAATTAAATTGATGTCATAAATGCTTTCCATATATGCATATAGAAGCTAATTAATATAAATGGAGGCATACGTCGGTGACTTGAGGGTCATATACCACCAAATAAGTAGCTGTCAATAAGTTAAGTCAATTAATGTTGCACCATTTGTTTGTCACGCTTTAATGCAAAGAAATACTAGCAACCCCAAGTTTGAAAATTGATAGATCATGTAAATCTAGTGTATAAAATATAAGTGCCTGCGTGGGAAAAAGAAAGAAACAAAATAATAATAATAATAATAATAATAATAATAATAATAACAACAAAATTGTAACAAGTATTTTCAGATTTTCCTTATAATTATTTTTTATTGCATATATATTACAGTAAGTTTTTTTTTGACATTTTTTTCCGAACCTTTTCACCTTTTTACTATACATTATTCCAAAAATTAAATCACACATTACTCTTTAAAAAAAAGGAAAAAAAAACCTTAAAAATTAGTAGCTTTTGGAACAAACATTAGTGTGCAATGGGAAATGTCAGATCTACTATTGGCGCCCAAGTTTGTCCAATATTGTGAAATATTTTTCAAAATCTTTTTTTTTTAAGCCCTTCATTAAGTGTCACAAAATACGCGTTACTATTATAAATATAAATGTGTCGGAGTAATATAGCGCTAGAGCTTAATTATGTTTCTTTTCTTTCTTTTTTGTTTTTTAATTATTCAATCTCTTATCCAATTTGGTGATTAAGTTTGGTCACGATTTAGGTTTTGCAATAGTAAAAATTAACTCGTGATTGCATCTTGAAAGATAGACGTTCAACAATCATCAAACCACAATTTTATTTTATATATAGAAATTGTAGTTGGCATAGGTCTCGGTTAATTTTTCATGCATGTCACAATTTTCTATATTAGGTAGTTAGTAGCACAAAGTCACAAAGTATTATGCTGATTACAACTTCGATTTTCTCCATTACGATTTTAGTTTGTCGTAGTTATTTGGTCTTATTTATGTGATATCAATCCTTGTGAATTGTCAATAATGTTAGGTTTCTAATTTTTATGAGTTTAAATTAAATTACGTTCATTTCTTTTCATTATTTTACATGTATCTAACAACAAAAGGCTACAATTAATATCATATAAGGGAAAATATTGTAAAACGGCAAATAGAAAAACCTAGAAGAGTCAAAAATCAGAAGTTTGTCATTGTCCCGTTGTTCAAAAATAAATGAAAGGGACAAAACTGTCCAAACAATAATTCAAGAACCGGCTGGTTAGACCCTCTTCAAAGAATAAACTTTCTCCTTCATGTTTTTTCTTAATTAAACAAGTCTATTGATTCTAAATCGCAGGCATTTTATTGTCAACGCTGGCAATATAATTGCCGTGCCCACGCCGACGTGGTACCATTTCGTACTGCCACATTAGTGTTAAATTTTTTTTATAATATTTACGTTAAATTAGATGAATAATACATAATTACTCCCGATGATAGGAGCCTGTCGGATCCACACAATTTTTATTTTTATTTTTTTTTGGAGTGTGGGCATAACGCAAATGTAAGCTACTGTTTTATGCGTTAAAATTTTGTGTGGTAATCAAAAAGTACAGATAAGCCAGTCGGAATATTCGAAGTCTAATTCTCCAGCCAAACAAACCCAACCCCACCAATATATTTATTATTTACTAATTATTTTATATCTTTGACGTGGATTTTTTTTTATTTTTTTATTTTTCTTTTACACTCTAATTTGACCGAAGAAAACTTCACATGCAGCAATAAATTTAGGGGATGGGCTGACAAGATATTTCTAGGTCTTCTATAGATTAAAAAAATAATAATAAAAGTGGGGTAATGGAAAAAGTGATTTTGAAAAATGTATTTACTATTTTCAATCCGTCATGGATGTGTCGGAGAACAGGAATTATGGGTAAATTAATGAAAAGAAATACAATTACTATAAGACGAAAAAGTGTAAATTTTAATTAGTGGAGGACTAAGCTTTCAATTTCTATAATGATTAATGGTAAAAATGGTAAATTTCACAATCCCCAAATCACCCTAAAACCCTAAAATTTAATGGCAAAAATGTAAATGTCCCATCAACTCTAAAAATGGAGTGACGCGATGGCTCCCCACACTGTTCATCAATGCCCCAATTTAGTACAAAAATTTGGTGCATTTTGCATTTTGTTTTCTCTTCTCAGTTGTTTGAGTCCAAATAATTTGTTTGCTTATTTTCACAAAACAGATTAATGGTCAACTATGTATGCGAGCATAATTTGACAGATTTTGAGGCAATATGTATCTTGAAGTAATTTGATGGTCAAGTTCATCTGTTGATGTATATATCGGTGACGGCTGGTCAAATTTTGGCCAAAAACTTTGACCGATAGCCACGGTATCCCAAAAAATTTTTCAAATTACTGGAACTCTACCTCATCATGCTGAATCTTTCCAAATTCACAAATTTCAAAATGAAAATCAAACATAACTGTAAATACCCCGAGTGCTCCGTAAGCATCGGAGCACCCGCTTACTCCTTAACATAGCTAGTATTACACGTTGACCTTTTTAATAAAAAATTGTCCCATACTATTTTGAGAGAATGAGAAGGCAGGGCCATATTGAAGATGGGGTAGACTGGGGTAGACTAGGGTAGGGTAGGTAGGGAACTAGGGAAGGGTGGGAGTGGCAACTTTCAACTTATGACTTTAAGATTGTGTGCTTCATGGTTTGATTAGGGCCCATTAAATCTTTGCAAAGATTTCTTAATAATGATTTTGTAAACCCCGATTTTGGCTTTACTGTTTTCTAAACCTTCATTGACAGCAACATTTTTTAATCAGGCAAAATTAATTAATTAACATGCTTCTTCCATATTAATCACTTTGTACTCTTAATTAATACACTATTTATACTTGCTAAACTTTATCTTTCCGCGTCTTCCTTCATGTTTTTATTATTGATTTTTTATTTAAGCATATTTTCGCTTCATGCTTTAATAATTTCATTTTTTTAATAAAAAATTTAGTCTTCTTTCTCTAGTAGATTCTAATTTTCTTTTCTTCTTTTTTTTTTTTTTGGTACAAGTAGATTCTAGATTTTGACTCTTTAAAGATGCACTTAAATCCTTTGTTATTGTCCAGCATCATCCCTACAAAGTATAAAGTTAATCAAGAATTAATATATAATTCATGATAAGATAAATCATTACAAAATATCATGTGTCTTTTAAATGTGCAGTTAAAAGTGAAAGAAATTAGTATAAATAAAAAAATTATTTAAATTTTTTTAATGGAAAAATTATTTTAATTTTAAATTCTAGCAGATATACAAGAACTTTATTCCATTGACAAGTCACGATGTGAAGACAATACCAAATAGTAAAATTAGTTTGGTTTTATTTGATTTAGAAAAAATATCTGTGGTAGAATGCGTGGGAGGAGGATCCCTGTCCACGTTAACTAATGTGACGTCCCTTTCAAGAATCAAGAATTAACATAAAGATCTTTTTTTAAAATAGAGGAAAAGAAATTTGTAGAATTATATGAACCCTATAAATTAATGTTTTTGCCCTTTTGTACACAGACGCCCATGTTGGTCTCTCTGTGAGTTCGCGTGGTGATTTCAATCGATAATCCGAAAATGCCAAATATGTTGGGGTCTAAACTGAAAACTCTGAAGATTTTTCCATGCCAAAATTTCTACAATGTTATTTTTTGTTACAAAATCAATTCGGATACGACTTTCGTTGAGAAAATCGACATCAGATCCAGCGAAGAGAGGCGAAGCCCTAACAATTCAGAAAATTTTCCAACGATTCCATTTGCTCAAAATCAAAGTTTTTGGTTTGCCAAAAACTTTGATTTTGAACCAAAAACTTTGATTTTGAGCAAATGGAATCCCCGGAAAATTTTCTAAATTGTTGAAATTTTTTCTACCCATACTGGTTCTGAATCTGATCTCATCTGATCTCAATTTCCCTAACGGAAATCGTATGTGACCAAAAAACACTCGAGAGTGCCATAACTATGGCCACAACTGGATATGCTTGAACAAAATAGTTTTAAAATGCACAATTTTACCAATCGTTTTAAATTTGTTTTGTGTGCTCTCTGGCCAACACTCTTTCATTACGTTACTTTTCTACTTTCTTTACCGTCTTCTTTTATCACTTTTACAATTTCTCATTCACTCGTTTTAATCAACTAGTACACAACACATGCATCGCACAAGATTTTGATAACTATGTTATGAAAGCGATAAATACGATAATTTAGAGAATCAATTGGTTAATTTTTTTAATGTCCAATCTTATTAGGTTGATTACTTTTGTGTTATTGATTGTGTAAATTGAAGTAATTGAACTTCAATATTATTAAATCAAAACTCCCCATTGATTGTCCAATGCTAGCAAGAGCACAATATATACCTTAATGCGTAAATGCATTGGAAAGAAGACCTACGAATACCCCCATGCGAGCATTCAATTTTCACAAAAGCTCCTTCCCAATCTATCATATCAGCATATTATTATTATATTTTACTAGTTTCGTCATTTGAATTTTCATTTAGTACCCACTTAAAAGAGTTGAGTCGATCAACTATCATTATATGAAATTGGTATATTCTCTTCTTTTATCCATATCTTAACAACGTCATCTTCTACCCATATTCCAATTTGCAAGTTTCTTCTGATGATGTCTCAAAGTATATTTTGCAAATGCTCAAAAAAAAAAAAAAAGAAGGAAAGAAAAATACATTTTTAATGTAAAAAAGGAAACATTTTGCAACCGCAATATCTCATAAAGTTTTTAAATTTTAGGCACAACACAAAATAATTCATTTACACATTATATTTAAAGGGTGAATGGATCCTCTTTTTCTCACTTTTTATCACTTTTTACCACTTTTTTCAACTTTTTTCTCTCTCCTAAATCAATCACATCCACATATCTCATCACATCCACAAATCTCAACCACTCACCTCCACTCATTCTCTCTCTTCTTTCACATTAAAATCCATTAAAAATCATTAAAAGTTACTCCCATTCACCCTTTATATTTAATTGTTGAAATCAAATTCATGAATAACGTACATCACATAATCGAGAAAATGGGAAAAGATATTCCATTTCATTCTCTACCACTATATCTTTCATGAAATAAAATATTTCAACACTTATCACTAAAAACTTAATAGAAACTTAATAGTAAATGTTATTCTCTCAAATTCTGTCTCAAAAACTTAAATTAGTGCAACAAACGGAATACCACTAGCTAATTGGGAAAATGTGGTAAAATGATAAAAGCAATGAGTGTTTCATTTAAGCAATTTATGATTGAATTAGATGTAGAACAAGGAACGTGAAAGAATAAAGTATGATTAAAAGGACAATTTATGAGTTAAAAATTTTGTAATAATGATGCAAAATTCACTGGAAAGTAATTTAGGAATTAGAAAAATATTAATGAGAGTACAATGGTCCAAAAATATTTTCACCCCCCCCCCCCCCGCCCCCTAGACAGAAGGAGATAATATTTTCCCTCTTCAGATACAATCACAATAATATGTTGAAAACTATTTGTGAAAATAAAATTAATTAATGCGTACAATTAGATTGATGCTTATAGTAACTTTGATTTTATAGTTTATTTTAATTATTATTTATTCTTTGAGATTATTGATGCTTATAGACATTTTAGCGTACTAAATCACTTAGCGTGTAAATTTGTTCACCTCACAAAATGAGGGCTATGGTGACTCTCATTCTGAATGGTCAATTTTATGGCTAAAAATTCAAAAAACTACGATTTTTTTTGTTCTGTATTATACTATTAACTAAAAACTCCAATATGAATATAGTCTTGATTTATAATTTGTATTATTTCAAGAATTATTTATTTTACCGATAAATAAACGACTTATTATTAAAATTAAGTAACTTTAAAAGTAGAAAAAATACATATCAAGACTACTCTCATGTTACAGTTCTTGATTAATAGTTTAATACGGAAAGAAAAAATTTTGCATTTAGCGAATTTTAGGATGCAAAATTCACCTTCCAAAATAAATGTCACCATAACCGACCTGATGGGGGTGAACAAATTCACACTAAAATACTTCGGCTTTAATCTCCCACCACCAACCTATTGGTGGGAGATATTACTAAAATTAGTTGGTATTAGTAGAGTCTTGCGATAATCCTAGTCGCATGGCTCCATCTATATCATCCAAAATTATGTTCTCGAAAACTTTAAACACACTTCAATTTTATTTTATTTTTTTAAATAATAAACACACTTGCTTTTAATTGTTGACTATTTTTTTTCTTTAAACAAATAGCGTTGTTTGATACGAAATTACTACATGTCCAAACTAAACTTTATTGAAGAAAGTTTGATAATCATATTTTACAAATAATATATTTTATACTAAAAATATATTTTTTCGTTTTTGGAAGTTTTGGAGAGTGGGCAAAATACCATACAAACTGGCCTAATTCAGTCAGTTTTCCGTCTGGTCATATCGATTTTCGGGTTGGGAAATCTTTGCCCAACAACGGATTGCATTAAAAAAAAATAACGGAAAACTAATACAAAATCATCGGTTAACTGACAAACCAATTCGAACCCATTGGTTCAGGTATGTTTTGAACCAGAAGTACCAAACCTCGATTCAGTTTCGGTTTGAAAATTTCTAAACCAAATTTTGTCTGTTCGATTTGGGTTTGGTGTACTTTTTGTCATTCTCAACTACGCATTTGAGTAAATTTTTGTTTTACCAAATGCCAAAAGAAATTCTAAGACATTTCAAATTGATACAAGAGACCAAGTCAACAAGCACTAGTACAAAAAGGAGTTTAGGTGGCGGTTGTTTTAAATTTAGGGTGGCGATTTTTTGATCGTCACCCAAAACGGCGACACCCAAAGTCGTCGAAAGGGTGGCGGTTGAAAAAATGCCACCCAAAAAGGACTTAGAGTGACGGTTGTGAAAAACAACCGCCACGGTAAGTGTTTTAAAAAAAAAAGACTTAGGGTGGCGGTTGTTAAAAACAACCGCCTACCCTTTAACAACCGCCACCCTAAGTCTTTTAAAAAAAAAAAAAACACTTAACCCTTTCTACATTTTTTTTTTTAAACTACTTAGGGTGGCGATTCTAGTGCAAAATCGCCACCCAAAATCCACTTTTTTTTTTAAGATATGAGCGATGAAAAACACAGAATTAGGAGTGCAAGTAAGAACGAAATAATTTTTATTCCAAACCAATCGCATTCAATTACAACAAAATGAATAATCTAAGAACAAAAATACGAAATTATAAGATGAAAAACTAAAAATTGCGTTTTGAGGCCTTAAATGACCTCAGATCGGCCTGAAACATAGGAATACAGCAATAGTTGTGAGTGTCGTAGATCTCGTCGCGACGATTCCGGAATAGTGTAGTGGGCTGAAAAGGGACATCGTATACAAAAGTTATGGCTATTTAAAGTTTGCATGCTCAAAAACTCGAAAAAAATTATATTAACTATCATACGAAAATACACAAAATTGGGACCAAAAGATAGAAGAAGCTTACTTTGCTTAAAATGTGTCATCAAGTTGTGAAGAAATTGCACTTAAATCTGATTTGAAGTCGTGAATATTGCAAGAAATTATGAAATATTTTCGAAAGAAGAAGAAAAGAAGCGGGAATATGACTATCTGGTGAGTTGGTGAAATATTTAAAGAGAAAGGGTGGCGGTTGTAGCAAAAAACCGCCACCCAGAAGTATTTTTAATAATGAAAAAAAAAAAAGGGTGGCGGTTGTAGTACGGAACCGCCACACTAAATATTTATTATTATTATATTTTTTTAATGTAGAGAATAGGTGGCGGTTGTAGAGAAACAACCGCCACCCGTTGTGTATTTTTTTTTTAAAGAAAATTATAATACTTTAGGTGGAGGTTCTTTAAAGAACCGCCACCCGTTGTTCTAGTTTGGGGCCACCCAAAGTTTAAAATAATTTTTTTTTAAATGCATAAAGGGTGGCGGTTTTTTCTAACAACCGCCACCCTTTATTTTTGGGTGGCGTTTTTCCATAGAACCGCCACCCATGGTCGACGCCCAATGTCAATTGTGTACTAGTGAAGCATAGTGATGACAATGGGTCGGGTTCGGCCATATCCAACCTGAACCGCGATGTCAACTCAATCCATACCCAACCGAACTGTGGGTAATTCGGTCGGTTCGGTTCGGTATCCGCTCGGTCGCTTTTATACCCGGACGGGTACCCGTTTACTCGAAATTTTTTTTTTTTTTTGAACTTTAACCAACATGTTCACAATTCACAAATATAGCTACTACTTAAGTCTCATTGGTAGAATTTAGAATGCACAACACTTGAAAATTAATTTTTCATTTTATTAATTTTATTTTTTTAGGAAAAATATATATATTCGGGTATTCGGTTCGGGTTCGGGTATGACGCTAAAATCCATATCCGAACCATATCCGTCTCGGGTTTTACTATCAAAAACCATATCCGACCCACCGATCCGTCGGTTCGGATTTTTTCGACCCGTTCGGTTCGGGTACCGATTTTCGATTTTCGGGTTGTTTTGCCATCCCTAGTGAAGCATAGTATGATTTCATTAAGTAATGAAGATATATAATCTTTTTTATGACTCAAAGCATATCTTTTGACCAGAGTTGATCCTAAAAGGTTGGGGGCTTCCGAAACTCAGTATTCAAAATCTTTTTCTTTCTATGAGTTTGATCCTTTTGTATTAACAGGAAAAAAAAGTTTACATCAAAGACTCTAAAAAGTTGCCTAATATTAGTCTCTCTTTTTATTTCAAACTTAATGACAGTTTATTTAGTGAGTAACTTAAAAGTATCTCGCTAAGATTGGTAAAAATTTTAAATTGTTATAGTGATGGAGATTAGAAGACACATAAATAACAATGAGTTAGTAATTCTATTTTTAGTTAATAATAACATTTGATTATGAAAAAAATTGATTTAAAAAAAATCCAGCGCTAAGGTGCCACCCGACGTGGTAAATATGGAGTTTATATCGATGCCACAAATGAAAAGAGGAATAACCGTGGAGCACTGATTTTGCAAATTAACCAATCCCTCTCGTTGTCACTTCAGCATTGATTTTGTATTAAAAAGTTAGCACTAATCCTTGAACATGCCCATCGATTTTGGTATAATATTAAAAAAAAACCTTTTTAAAGGAATAATCTCAAATCAACGCTAATATTGCTTATAAAAACAACGAAGCAAAACCAATGTTATGAACCATATGTGATTTCCTATAATTTTCACATGAAACCACACGAAAATCCCATGTGGAACAATATGAGATTTCATTCGGTACTAATTTTGTAAATTTTGGGGGTGTTGGCACCCACTTTTTAATGCATTTTAATGTATTTTTTTTCAAATTTCAAATTTGGTCGAATAAATCACATCCATATATCTCTCAACTCATTAAATTTTCACAATCCAACTTCACTCATTCTCCCTCATTATACTTATAAAAATATATTAAAATTCATCCGCTAACGCACACAAAATCACCGCTAATTTTGGATGATCCGTATGAATTTTTGGGAGGAGAAAAGCTACGAATCAAGGCTTGGCAAGGAGTCGGCCTATATTAAACGGCTTGGAAAGCATTGGGCGTAGGGTGGGGTGGTGGGTGTCGCGGTGTCGGCTTGGCAAGGGACCACACTTTCTTTACCATCTCTATAAACGTGTCCACTTCCCCATTTTGACAGCTCATAGCCAATTCATTAATTCCCCTTTTTCCAATTTTACCCTCCGTCTGTCACACGACTCTCCGCGTCACCACCAGACAGCACGTCATTAGTCACGTGGGAATAACACGTCACCACATGCGTCACTTTTACTACTAATACAACTTTCCACACTTTTCTTTCTTTTTCCAGCTATAGGAAATTAGGAATCTGAATAAAACTTTCAACCAAATAAATAATCACTTATTTTCAGCTTATGGGGGCTGGCTGTCCCTGTTGATTTTGACTTTGAGGACTCGATGAAATGTGTGAGCAAACGTTAGAAAGCTTATGTAAGCTTAAGCTATCACAATATATATAAGTGAAAGTAAAAGTGAAAATGCTATAAAAATAAGTGGGGCCCATAATTTGTTGATAAAAAATATTTGGACGGCTAACCACTATTATTTTGCCACCGCTATCGTGTCAACTTCATACAAATCAGATGATTAGGCAAAAGTAATGTTTTGTTTAAAGAGATTCAACTTGCTCATTCTTTATACTATTCCCCCTCTTTTTTAAGGGATTTTTATCACAAATAAGGGCTCATTTGGTACCCTATTAAAACAAAAGTCACATTTTTTCTTTATTATTTTCAACTATCCAATTTAAATTATTTGATAATTTTTTATTTTTTATAACATTTTTCATTACTCTTCAATCACATATTCAATAATTTATTTTTTTACAATCTCTATCAGATATATCCAAAAATTAGAACTTTTCTATGTAAATGATTAAAAAGAAGTTTCTTTACTTTTTTTTTTAGCACAGATTTTAGTTTACTACCTTTTTTCGTATTTTTTCATATCTCTTTACTTGAACGACACATAAATATTATCATTCACGTTTCTCCACAAAATTTGTTAATTTTATAGCCACACATTCTTTTTGTTAGTGAATAACTTTGTCAAACAAGCTCTATCACTTTTGATCCAGTGCCAATACAATTTGGATACTTTAGCATGCCCAAATCATGATGTAGCAGCATGAATAATGTGATGTAGCATGCTATTTGTGAATTAAATTATGATGTAACATGCTACCACACTATGATTTGGGCATGTTAAGGTATCCAAATTGGGCACTGTATCAAAACTACAAGCTCTATTTAAGGGAAATAATATATTATATTTCTAACCATGGATATAATTTAAAAGCACTTGAGCACAAGAGATGAGCTTATAATTCTTAGCGCTTCAAATTCTTGCAAGTTTGCATTACAGTTTAGTTTAGTGATAATCACTTATGGGCCAGCCCAAACATACTCTTTCACGAAGGGTTCTTGGCCCACGGGCTTTTAAGTAGTCCCCATTTGCCACCTCGCTACTAACTAACATAAAATGTTCACAAAGCAATTTTCCAATGACTCTTCTAACATGCATATATAGGTTCTTCTTGCTAATTGATTTGAATTTATTTTCTAGCTTTCATTTTCTGAATAAGTAAATATTACAAACTAAATTAATCCACAGCCGAAACCCTAGCACAAAATCATTTCAATAGCAGCTCGTAATTAATTAATTCCACAGAAATGGACTCTAAAATTAACCTCCTATGAGGCTACGCTACGCTACATTGCAATCAAAGCCTCAACTCATACGCGCCATTGTTACGTACGTTCCTTTAAAAATTTAGTCTTCAAAATTGTTTCATAAAGATTTTTATGATAATTAATATAGTTGTGTTAATTTTTCTCTATTAAACATAATCCAACCATTTTTATGAAAATTAAAATTACCAAGTATTGTAAAGATTAATTAATGCATTAAATAGGCCTAACTAACAAGTGTGAATGCAATTTAATTTTCTTAAAATTAAAAAAATCTGAAAACTATCTCAAAAATCATTTTTCTGTAGTATTAATTTTAGGGTATGTTTGATTGGGTGTTAAGTTGATGTGCACGGTATTCCGTGTAAAAATGTGTGGTTAATATTATTTTAGGAGATGTGTGTGTGTTTGAAAATGAGTATGAGGTTATAAGGAATTTGCTGCGGTTAAATTTATAGTGGAAAGAACAAACAATCACTTATTTATTGATTTGACTTTTTTTCTTCTCAACCTTACATTCAATAATCATTTTGAAAAAAATCTCAAATCAAATAGATTCCGAGGCTCTGTTCGTTATAGCTGTAATTGTGATTAGTAGAGATCTTATGTAAATCTTAATGTATTTTTTATGTAATAAAGATCAATTCATTGTTTTTAAATGAATTTTTCATTATATATCAAGTGCTACAACTCTTCGTAAAAGTGGAATTAAAGTGTTTCCGAAAAATATATTTGGGCTTCTTCAAAACATCTTTTAAAGTTGTTTTTTGATCAATAAGTGCTTATGGAATATATAACCAAACACACACACACACACACACATATATATGTACGTAGATAGAAAAGAAGACAACTTTGTATCAAAAAAATAAAAAAAAAAGAAAAGAAAATTGATGGGGATAAATCTCATGTAGATACAATTATTGATTTTTGAATAGAGATAACACTCATAAGAGAGAAAATTAATGCATAAGTAAAATAGCTAATGTCTAAAAAACTAAGCGCGTCTCCAATGCTCCAATACAAAAATGTGCCCTATGCAGATGTGGTGTAAAAGAGATAGACACATAGAAATTAATTCATACATCAATTTTCTCTCTTTTTGTCTACATTTTTCTCACTTTTTCTCCATATTATCCTGAACACTTTTTATTACAACTATACAATACACTTGACACCTTCGATCAATAATTTATTAATTTTTTTGAAATTGTATCTATCTCTTTCCCTTTTTTCACTTTTCTCTCTCTATCCCTTCATTTAGAGTAATATTTCTCCAGTTTTTTTTCTCTCCATCTCTTTCACGCCACATATACCATTCATATCATTGCACTAGAGATACAACAATGTACACGGTATATATAGGGTTCATTTTAGAACGGTGGCACGTTGTTAGGTAGTTGCAATATTTATTAGGTTTTACATTTTAGGGCTTGTTTGATACATGTCTAAGCTCAAATTCATTTTTTCTTTTCGTCATTTTCAACTATTAAATATATTGGTTTGACATTTTTCTATATTTTTATTTTTTTCACAATTTCGCTACACATCTAAACATCACCTAGAAAGAGGTAACAATCCAAAACATGAAACAAAATTTTTTTTTGAAAAGTAGAGAGAGAATGGTAGCTTGTAAATTAACAATATTTTTTCTTAGATTCATGGATACTTATTAGAAGATGAGAAGTAATATTTTTCAAAGTAAATGAAGATTCTTTTTTTATTTTTTATTTTTTGAATTAGAGAATGTCTTACATTTCGCCAACAAACTTTTTCAATCTCACCTTTTAATTGATGTGATAATTCGTTTGATACTAATTTTGTTGTTCAATCCCCACCCACTATCATACCCGTCAAAACTCCAGGCCCGGTATCTTCACAAAGTGCTTGGCCTCAGGATCATCTTCTTCATTCCAATCAATCTCGTCTATGTACATATCAGGACTCGTCAATGGAGTCAAATGCAAAAGGCCATTCTTTTGAGCATAAAACCTATTTTTCACATCGTCAAATTAAACGCCTGTCTACTGCGGAGTCATCCCAATTGATGATTTTAGGGTTTATTTCTGCACATCTTTTTTCTTTTAAAAACTTCATCCATGGAAATAATCCAACTTTTAAGCACAATTCTTCATCCCATGATGCCACTGCAGGACGCCAAACCCCGAAAAATGAAGAAAACCTTAATTATGTTCATTAAGAATTTTTTTAAAAGAAAACCCTAATTATTGAAGACAAAGATTAATTAGTTGATGATCATACAGAGAGAATTCTTTCTGGTACCTTCCGTGCATGGCGGCAGTGGCTGCCATGTAGGGACGAAGCCAGGATTTCTGTCTGCACCGAGCTGATAATTGAGAAAGTAGGTTTGGGCCAACATTGTCTTCATATTGATGATATAAAAACTCCAAAAAAAATTATGGATAAATAAAATAAGTCTGATACAGTCTCTTTTGTAAATTAGTCAAAACTCAAAACCAAACTTGAAACATTACAATATTTTCCAAATACAAAAGCTACAAGCATTTACAACAACTCTGAAGACTTAAGACTAATCATTTGTGGTAGACAAAAAACCAATGGGTAATGTAATACAAAAAAGGACCATCTCCATTTACCAAAAATATACCACAAATTAACAAAATGGACAGAAGTTCTTAGGTAGATTTACATAAGTTGCGCTCGACGAGATTTCGAAGTATAAAATTCATCTATAATAGATTCATCACCTATATCCAATGCAAATTCTCGTTCAATAAAGAGTGTCATACAATTTCCAAGAAAGTCAACCTCCATTTTGTTGCGAAGTGCAGTCTTAATATACTTCATTACCAAAAATGCTCGCTCAATAGTTGCAGTTGAAACCAGTAGAGTCAACACAAGAAAAATCAATCCAGTCAACATAATACTCCCTCCGTCCCATTTTGATAGGCTTACTTTCCTTTTTCATCCGTCCCAAAATATAAGCTACTTTCCTTATTGGTATAAATTTAATTTCTTCATTTCCTAATCTACCCTATTTATTATGCATGATTATTAATAAAAGTAAGTTGTCATATTTAATATAAGGGTATATTGAGAAATATACAAGTAAAATTTACTTTTCCAATAAATATTAATTTCAAATTCTTAATCCGTGTGAAAGTCAAACCATACCTATCAAAATGGGACGGAGGGAGTATAAGTTTTTGACTTCCGGCTCTTGACTAATTTCTTGCACAACTCAGAAAGTGTAGACACTTTGAATTGAGAATTTGGTATCACATTGAGCTCAAAATGTTTCAATTCATACTCCAAAGCACAAAGATCTTGATTTGAAAAATCTTGAGGATAAAATTTCTGGGCAAGCTTGTAAATGTCACCACTATTGTATAATCTAAACTCATTTTTTGGATCTAGAGCCACACTTAGAGAAAGAAGTTCTATAGACGTCTCATTGAATCTTGTATTTAACTCCACCATCACAAAATCTATTGCTTCATTGAAAACATCAAAGTGGTAATGGTGCTCTAGTGTGGTTTGATCCCTAGAACGACCTTCCTTGTACAAACCAGAGAGATCGGGCACATCAATATCATTCTTCAAGCAAAAACTTTTCACCTCATCAAGAAATCTCTCCTAACCATCTTCTCTCAATTATTGAAGAATAGTTTTTGTCGAAGGCACAAGATCCATGGCATTCAAGATGTCAAGAGACTTCCTCTGAAGAGACTGGCAAAGAATATCAGTGCTTCTCATAATTGTGTGCATCAAATGCAAAATGAATACAAACTCAAAAGTTGCAATACCGCTATAAACCCCCGATACTTCAGCTTTTGATCTTCCATTGGGAGAATGGTTTCTAAGATATTCCAAGACCTTGCAGGTTGGACCATACAAAATTATCAAACTCTTTACAGAATCGTAATGAGAACTCCAACGGGTAGCTCCTGGTCGCTGCAAATTACAGACTTGATTGGCCCCAGTACCGGTATCACCCTCTCCACTAGCCAACAATAGTTCAATTTCTTGTCTTTGAGCAGATTGCAACTCACTTACGCGCTTAGAAGAAAAAGTCATAATATTCATAAGATTGTCCAAGAAAGAAAAGAATTCCCAAATGATGCCAACATCATTTGCTGCAGAAACCAATGTGAGTTGCAATCTATGAGCAAAGCAATGGATATAGTATGCATAAGGACATTCTCTAAGAAACAATGCCTGAAGTCCATTCCAACCTCCACGCATATCATTGGCACCGTCATATCCTTGACCTCTCATTTTTTGCATTTGAAGGTTGTAACGAACCAAAATATCAGATATCTCATTTTTCAAATTTAAAGATGTGGTGTCACTTACACTTGTTATTGCAAAAAAGCGTTATGTGAGAACTCCATGGATGTCTACATATCTTAAGATGATAGTCATTTGCTCTCTTTTAGCTATATCTTGTGCTTCATCTACAAGAATACAAAAATATTGATCTCCAACCTCTTCACGAATCCTTTGTCTCACTCTATTACCCATGATGTTCAAAATATCTTTTTGGATATCTGATGAAGTGTATTGGGCATTTCTAGGAGCATTACTCAGAACAACCTTGTCAATTTCTTCATTCATTCTTGCATAAGATGCAACCAATTCATGAAAATTCCCACGGTTGAGTGAAGATGGTGATTCATCATTACCTCTAAATGCGCAACCTTGAAGGGACAAGTATCGGGTACTTTCAATTGAAACCTTAAGGCGCAAACGATTCTTCTCTTTCTCCTCTCTTGTTTGAGCATGCAACACTTTGTCAATATGTTGAGAGGGCCTCATCAAATCTTCAGCCATTTTACAACACATGTTGTGAGAAGATGATGGATTGGAACCAACATGAGTAAGAAATACACATTTACTTCCTTGGTTCACTCTCTTCCAATTGTCTAGACCATCACTAACCAACATTGAGACATTAGATGAGCTAACATCATTTATAAATAGAAAGCAGTGAAAACAATATGCCTTGTTTGAGGAAGGTGAATACTCTAACCAATTCCACATCTCAAACCATTTTTTCTGAAAACTATGATTTTGACTTCCAAATTTTTTACTAGGAAACTGCAAAAGTTGTGGTTGATAAGGCCCAGCCAATAGATATGCTCGTCTAATCTCGTCCCTTAAATTAATAGGATGTTACATATTTGCTTTCTTTTCCCTGGATCCCGTTCAATGCAATTAGAGGATGATGAACGCGGACTTGAAGGATGTGGAGGAGATGAATGGGAAGGAATTTGCTCAGTAGGAATAGGAGTATCTAGTGCTTCACTAGAATGATTTTCTATACAAGTGACTGAAGGTTCTATATTAACTTGATGATCTATTTTCTTGAAATATGATAATATGGACCGTTTTCTCCTTTTAGCTGAAGATTGATCTTGTTCCATTTCAGAAAGATCTACAAAGTATAAACCATATCAATATGAGAATTAACAAACGATTGAACGAGGAACAAGAACACTATTAATTTAATAATTAACCTATAGAAATAGTTATTAGTCAAATAACATTTAAATGATTTAATAATGATTGTATATTTTAATATTTGTATCATTGTATCGAAAATTAGAAACACAATTATACGAATTACAAATGATGTGACCAAATTCATTTGCCCATATAAAATAATAGGAAATAAACAAATAAGAAATTGGGAGACAAATGTTAAAAAGGAAAAACATAAAATAATCTGGGTGGCTTGGTGCGATGCTTATTTAGACTAGCATTTTCTTACATATTTTCAAATAATCAAATTACAATTAAATTTCATAGATGCTTAAATCAAATATCCCCAAATCTAAAAATCGACAGAAGTAAGGTCAATTCCTCAACTCAAACAAGTTATAACTTACAAACTTACATTGAATAATTGAAATGAAAAACGAGAACCAAACTTGGAAACTCCAAACATGAAAAGTTACTTCACCTCACTAGATACTAGTCACCACTCACCTGCCCACCACCGACCAATCGAAAACTAAGGAATGAAGATTGAGGAAGATCCGAAGTCCGAAGATGAGACTGTATCAGGATTAGCTATGGCCTGAAATAGTCACAATATCAAGTAAGGGAATTAGGGATTGAATGAATTGGGATTAAAGAATTACTAATTAGGGATTTTTCATTTTGCCGATTTAGAATTACGGGCTTAGGGTTCACCATTCACCTCGTCGTCAATCGTTTGTTGTGAGTGATGATGTTAATTGCCGAATTGGGAATTTGGGATAGTGTTATTAAATGGGTTGGGTTACAAGTTACAACTTATGGGTGGGTTTCTATAATTGGGCTACAACCTGTAGGCCTATAGCTATTAAGTTAAAAAAGCAAAACAAGAATTGGTTATTAAAGTTAAAAATAAAAAATAAAAGAGGAGTTGGGCCTGGACTGGACTGAGCTAGAGCTCGGTCCAGCTAACCTTTGCCTTCATCCATCCTGCCATGTCTGTTAGGTCTAAAATCACAACTCAAACACAGATCCAATCTGTAAGAATGCAACTAAATGCGAAAACGGAAAGAAAATCACAAAAATAGAAACACAACGTTATTTTTTGGCCGTTCGGCCTCGAAGGTTTGAATACGGAGTATTCTACGTCCCCCGTTGAGCTCCACAAAGGGAAGTTGCTCAAGTTCCACTAGCACTGCAAAATCCGGTAGCAAAATACAACCACGAGGCCTCGCCTCAAACAATCAAACTTCAGATCGCAATAATCTCTCTACACACAGGAACCCTAGTTCTCGAATCGAGAACAATACATGAAAACCTCTCTACAAACAGTCACTCTAAGAATCACTCGATTCCTACACTATTTCTTTCAGAAATACACTGTATGTAGTAATTTTCACACAAGGCAGACGAAGAATCGGCCTAGAACTCAGGAGGAGAAGAGAGGACGAAGGAAGCTCGAGAATAATCTGAAAATAGGGTTGAAAACCCTTAAATGTGATGGTCACCGCCAAGTAAAGTGGGCTGGACCGGGCCAACTGCAAGCGTGGGCTCTAACTTAACAAGAAAATGCCTAACTCAAGTAGTCCATAGGATCAGCCCAAGGAAAAAGGACAGGCCAGCACCTCCACAATGTCCGCGTCCTAAGGTGGCTTGGAAGGTGGTGTTGGTCTTGATTGACTCTCATCCAACATTACTTCCATTGAAATCGATCAGTCTACAAGAAGATGAGGAAATTAGGGGTTAGTGAAAAATATTTGAAAGTGTGAAGAATTGCGATGTATATGTAGAAAACGAAACTTATTTCAGATGCCGATTAGAAATTGGGCGGTTAAAAAAGGTAAAGTTTTGAAATCCAATCCAATGCGGATTTGGAAATATGATTAATTAGGACTTTTTTGACAATTGATTAAATTTTTTGCTTTTTTTTTTTTAAAATTATTTTGGGAAAAAAATGTTATTCATTTATTCAAATTAACACAATACATCAAAATAACACAGATTTAACACCGCTAAAAATCAAAAGGAAAAATTTGCGAACAAACTCATAGCACCCAGGTTAAAAGTATGAAACGGCAAAATACCTACAAAGGTGAAAAAATCAAAGTGACCGGAATACCCATACCTCTGGATCTATAACGTTGACTCCCAAATTCGGATTAAATCAATGACGACTCGAAGTTGATGTACCAGTCTAAAGCATACGGACAAACAACACCGCAACAAGACGAAGAAAAACCAAAACACCCCACCAAGATGACGAAAACACAAAAACAAGAAGAAAAAACTCAGATTTATATAGATAGACCACTTCTTATAAGGTAAAAAACAAAGAAAGATATGAAGGGGGCTGCTTTTAGTCCAAAAATGGCCAAAATCACCTCCTACGGTGCAAGTGTAGGTTCACGAAGAAGAGAGGTGGGTGAGGAGGTTAGTAGAGAGAGAAAGGAGTTGACAATCGATTACATTAGGATATTGGTCCCAAAACAAATCCGAAATATAATGTCTGAAAATCAATAGTTAATCAAATCAAATATTTCCATTGATTATTTTATTTGTACAGATGAAAACATACAAAATGATAAAGATAACAATGTACTTACATGTAGAGGAGTAATCTAATTTATAAGTGGCAATAACGGGCAAATTGTGACGTGATATTAATTAATTAATTTGTAATCTTGAATCTTGGATTTTTTTTTTTTAATGACCACGAATCTTAAATTTAAATAAATAGCTCTTCTGAAGATGATAATTATTGTTACATCATCGATACTTGATACAATCTTGATAAATGTTATTATTCGTTTTTTCAAATAACTTAATTATTTCCTTTTTCTTTTTGCACACAGAAATTCATTGTTTTTAAACTCGAATTGGACTAATCAGTCCAATCAGAAACTGGCAACCCAGCTAAAAGATTAGGCCCAATGAACCCTAAAACCGGCTTGTTGGATCAAAACCACTGAACGATCCAGATCCACTGAGGAAACTTGGTTGACTCACGTCACGTGACCGGATTTTCATTTTGACCTAGGTTTTTTGTAATTTTCTTATGTATTTAAATTTATGATATTTTTATATTTTAATATTTTCTAATACGATTTTAATTACCAGATACCAGTTTCTATTTTGACTAATGATTAATTTAATAAAATATAAGATATATTCCCAAATTTATGTGAGCAATGATTTTTAAAATTTTATTATGAAATATTATCAATATACAAATAGATATATTATAGAGTGAAAATATAATGAGTACAGTTCGACAGACCCCAATCTAGTCCTCTCCCGCTAAGAAATACTTATCTTCGTTCGTGTCACAATCTCACTTAATCGAAGTACAACGAAGATCATATAAGAATTATAAAAGGATAGGACTCCCTATTTCCCTTCCTCACGCCCTCTAGAAAATTGTCACTAACGTTCACGCCCAATCGTAATGATATAATTAGAAACTTTTATGTGTACTTAATGACATCTAATTTTTTCAATACACATCTTCTAAATATACTATACACGTATATTAATATATATATTCGGTATAAACTCAAAAATTTAACATATTCGACCGACATATTAATATATTTTATTAAATTAATCAGTTTAAATAGATGATTTAATTGATGAACTTTTAAATTTATATAAAATCTAAACTGATAAAAATTGGTACAAAATAAATAATTTAAAATTATTTATTATAAAATCTTAGGTCTATACATTAATTAATAACATATTTTTTTGAAAGAAAATCTTAAGATTTTAGGAATTATAAAAAATAAAAAATAAAGTCATCCATGCTTAATTATAATAAATGTATATAAACACCATATTTTTAATTTAATTGGTTTCCTATCTTTATTATCAACCATTATTTTAAATATAATGTGATTTGTAACATTTAAAATTGGAGCATGTAATTATGCATTATCAAAAATTGATTTTTAAAAAAAATAACAACATGAGAAAATAATTATCCAACTCTAATATAATTCATTATTGGTGAAATTGCGACCAGCTGCAACTGAAAGGAACAATTATAGAAAATGCAAAAGTATATGAGAATCAAAGGAAAAACACGTTTTGATAAAAGGATTTTAGTGAAAAAGTAAGTTAAAAAGATTAAACACTAACGATTAATCGACTCATTCTACAGTAAGATATAACACTGTAATTCTAGACATCCAAAAACTTATAGGTATTGTCTTTAGTTTATTTTAAAACTAGCATTTTCTTCCGCGAGTTGTACGGGGAGATATATGTCCAAGATATAATTTAGAACCCGATGACAGATTTTGCAACCTTCAAATTTTTTTGGGACATGTCCGGATTGGCATGTATCTCTTCCTATTAATCACCATATAATTAATTTTAATTAATTTAAAAATAATTACATTTTAATTTTTAGCTAATTATATCTCAAACGAATGAATTATTTCTTAAATAATAAGCTTAATAATCACAATTCGAAGAATTGTTTATTATAGATATTTTGTAATTTAAACAATATATTGCAATCTAAAAGTTATCTTTAATTTTCTAAGAGAAATCTTACTAACTTATAGCAATCTATTAAATTTGGTTAAATTATGGTAAAAAACTTTGATCGACGGCTAATAGTGTTGTTGAAAAATTTTTCGAATTCCTGGAGCTCCGACTCACCATACTAAACCTAGATTTGATCTCGATTTTCAAAATGGAGATCGTATGTGATTAGAACACACCCTGGAAGCGTCATAACTACGGCGCTCCGAAAGCTCTTGAACAAAGCCATACATAGATATTATTATTATTATTATTATTATTATTATTATTATTATAGATTGTAGATAGTATCCTATCCTAATATAATAATAAGAGAAGTGTCAACTAGGCACTGTGCCATATTGGCAGTATCAAGTTAGCACTCATTTACTTAAAATTAAAAAAGGAAAATTTCATTTTGGAAACATATATTAAATACACACTTTATTATTTTCTTTTTCTTATTTATTTTATTTCGTTTTCTTTATTTAGTATTATTTTCCCTTATTTTAATTTTTTGAATTATGTATATAGTTGAAAATGAACCAAATGCAAGCATTAATAAAAATGTGATATGATGTATGAAGGAAATTGAATTATTTTTAAAAATGAGACTTGACTTTTGTTATATACATACTAAACCTAGATTTGATCTCAATTTTCAAAATGGAGATCGTATGTGACTAAAACACACCCTGGGAGCGCCATAACTACGGCGCTCCGAAAGCTCTTGAACAAAGCCATACATAGATGTATAGATTATTACTATTATTATTATTATTATTATTATTATTATTATTATTATTATTATTATTATTATTATAGATTGTGGATAGTATCCTATCCTATCATATCCTAATCCTAATCCTAATATAGTAATAAGAGAAGTGCTAACTAAAGACTGTACGCTGTCAAGATCGTTGGCACTCATTTACTTAAAATTAAAAACGAAAATTTTATTTTGGAAACATATATTAAATAGACACTTTATTATTTTATTTTTCTTATTTATTTTATTTTGTTTTCTTTATTTAGTATTCTTTTCCCTTATTTTAATTTTTTGAATTATGTATATAGTTGATAATGAACCAAATGCAAGTATTAATAAAAATGTGATATGCTGTATGAAGGAAATTGAATTATTTTTAAAAATGAGAATTGACTTTTTTTATATACATTTTAATTTTTAAATATTACATTTTAATTGTTTATATACGTTTTAGTTTTTGAATTACAGTGTCAGGTTGGGAGCAATTTTCTATTTAAAAAAATCTATTTTTATTTATTTAAAAAATTAAATAAGAAAAACTCTTTTTTATTTGCTTAAGGTATAAAATCAATTCAATATTCAGAATTCAATTCGAGTAAAATGTGGTACAAAATTAGGCTTTTTTTGTGTTCAAGAAATATATTGCCTAAATTTTGTTCCCAGATATTATATTCTTACCTAAAATTATTAATTACGATAATTGACATGATATTTTTCTATAAGATAATATTTCGCACCAAATTTTGTAAACTATTGTTAAATCTATAGTATTACATATGTTTCATTATTTTTGTTATATATTCATAATAATTTATTCTCTTATTTTATAATACTATTTTATATAAATATATCTACGTTATCCCGTGCAACGCACGGGGGTAGTACTAGTATATATAGATGGATTTGTTCAGTTTCTCACGTGGGCACCATCGCCACGCTATGTGGCGCCTTATGATAGCGCCACATTATCAATCAAAAAAATTTTTTAAAAATTTTTTTGGTATCTATGTTAAATCAGATGAATAATACAGAATAACTCTTTGATGGTGGGGTTCCACTGGCCCCCTCGAATTTTTTTTCTCGATTGTGGGTACTATAATATACCCATAACAAGTACCATAATATACCCGCAATGGGTACCAAATTAAAACTCTATATATTGATATAGATATCTATTGTTTATAAAATTTTGAAATTATTATCATTAGAGTACTACATTCGCCGCCCATCCCCTTTTAGGTCGAGGAGAAGGAATACCCAACCCAAAATTGGAAATTTTGAAATTATTATCGTTCGGGTACTGGAGACGCCGCCCACCCTTTCCTAGTTCAAGGAGAAGGAATACCCTACCTAATTTTTTCCGAATCCCTAACGGATTCACTCTGTTGTGCCGTGTTTATATACCTCATTATTTTTCCCAAAACAAGACAACACAAGACAGGACAAGACAAATAAAAACAGTCGGTGGTTTCTCTGTCGGGAGTAGTAGGATGTCGTGGTTTGATTACGATTGCGAAACTAAAGCGGTGAACTTTTCTTCTGGGATGCCAGAAGAATCAGGGGATGTTCCATTGATCTCGAAATTACTTGCTCCGCTCATTTCCTTTTGGTGAAACCCCATGAAACGGATCCTCGACGGAAAAAAGCAGTGGCATCAGTTTCCCTAAAAATTTCAAATTCTGTTTGCATCAACCCTCATCATCAGTCCGAGACTTCCACCGAGATCCTCCTCGGGATTGTCGAAACTTGGCCTCTTCATCCAGTTGAGGAAAGAACTAAACTCGTTAATCGAATTCATTCTCTGGTTAGGCGGTATACTTATGCTAAAAAGACGTCTGTGAGTGCGTTTGTGAATATTGAGATCATAAACACCACGCACCTTCTTGATGAATCGTCCGTGTTTCATCGCATGCTTGCCCTTGCCCCCAAGAGAAGAAGCTGATGAGATTACCGATCGCTGTAGTATTTGCCTCTATGTGTTTTCTAAGGGGACCCAAGTCTCAATCATGCCCTGCTCACACATGTTTCATTGCAATTGCATTGAGCAAATGGTTAATGAAAAGGGTTCTTGTCCGCTTTGCCGTTCTCAGACGACAATGGGTGTTATTTTTAAGAAGTGTTCCCATCTTGATCTGGATCCATACGTATCTTCTTTTGCTTCAAATCATCTTTTACTTTACTGATAAGTTTATTATCTATCCCTTAACAATTACACTCATATATCTTTTACAAGCAATACACTCACTTAATCTCAAGTTGTGTTGCTATCAGAGGAAACACTTGCTAGCAATACATGGTATTAACTCAAATGTTGAACCCTTCGTTAAAAGATAATATTTGGCGTAATTTTACAAGTACAGTCACTTCTTGAGAAGATTTGTACGCATCAACGTTTACCGTAAAATATGTTTTTGTTTTGTTTTTTTTTTTAAAGGATACCGTAAAATATGTTTTAAAGTCATAAGTATATAGTGGTACTTTGCTGATATAATCTTGAATAAAACACACTGTTTTATTTCTTTTTTCTTTTCTATTTATATTGACTCCTCCTGCGTCTCAAAGCAACTTTCCCCTATTTCTTTCCCTTATTTATTTTGTAGTTGTACACGTCTTTTTCTAGATCTTGTTGAGGCTTTTTGGTATGTTGATCCGCATCCGCCACTTATTAGTATCTTCGCGTGGTAGACGTTGTACGATTCGCATTGGTGTTTTCGGCTTGCCGATCCGTTATGCATAGCTCGAGTTACAAATCTGTGAAGTCTAGACAGTGGTAGCGTTTCTCGGGTTATCGTCAACATTTCATAAGTGATTTCGAGGCACTTTCAGTATTCGTGTTGGGTAACTAAAATAACCATGTTGAAGACGATCTTATGTAGTTCGAGAAGGTGTGACTCATATGGTGATCTGTTCGTCGAGTCCTTCACACGGTGTTCTCCAAGTTTAGTAGTTCATCTTTATCTCATGCATGGGTACCTTCTATTTTTTTATTATTTTTTTTCTTTTTTGAAGGGGGCAAGTTGCTTATTGCATATCTGTGGCACAAAGGTGCTAAGAAACATAGGTATCTAGTCCATTGTATTAGAATGAAAATTTTGTTAGGTGGGAGGTAAGAAAAAATGGTCAAGAATTATGGCTTTTGGAAATTGGCCAAATATTTTCAAAGTCAAAAGGATTAGGTGCAAGTTTTTCTTCCATATTTGCCCCCCAATTTTGCCTATAAATTGAGCTCCATTTTGCATTGTTACACACCACAACTACAACACCAATCGAGAGAAAAAGAGAGAGATCTTGTGTAGAGAGAGAGTTTGTAGGTTTATACACTAGAGATAAAAGTGAGTGGAGCTGATAAAGCCTTTGCAGAGCAGTAGAAAATACAGTGTAGTATTTTTGTACTCCTCCTTTGTGATAGTGAAATATATTGGTGTGGGTCCGTGGACGTAGGCAGTTTGGCCGAACCACGTTAAATCTCGGTGTTCTATTTTGTGCTTATTTTAGTGTCCATTATTTTTCTCGATTGCATTTATTCGTCCCATCGATCTTGGCGGAATTAGCAATACTAGTTCCCCAACAACCTGGTATCGTAGCTTTGTTTGTGATATCTCTTGAAATTCTTAAGTATCTTTCTGTGGTTGCGGCATAGACTCCATCTTCCACATCGAAGCGATTTCTCGAAAAATCACATTTTGTTCGAGTGGGAGTAATGGCGACAGATTTGAGAGAATTTCCAAAATTGATAAGTTTGATGGAAAAAATTTTGGATATTGGAAAATGCAAATGGAGGACTATTTGTATCAAGGACCTATATAAGCCGTTGAAAGAAAAGCCGGAAAGGCGAGAAAGGCGGCGAGTGGGAGGTGCTTGATCGAAAAGCACTTCGGCGCAATTAGATTGACCCTATCAAAGTCTGGTCGCTTTCAACATTAAAATGAGAAGACAACGGCGTTTCTCATGGCAAACTATCCAAAGATGTATGAACAAATTGCCTCATAAAGAAATAAAGTTCATTTGATCAAGAAATTGTTCAATATGAAGATGATGGAAAGCGGAGATTTGGAGAACACCTCAACGAATTCAATGAGGTAGTAGACCAATTGACAACGGTGGAAATCACTTTTAGTGATGAAGTTCGAGCTCTATTAATTCTTGGCGCTGCCTGAGCCGAATGGCACAAATGATGCCCATCGCCAGCCGGCAAAGTCGAAATTGAAGTTCGATGACGTTGTGAGCATGATCTTGACTGAGGAGATCCGGAGACAGTCAGATGCAGCTTCAACTTCCGGGGCCGCTTTCAATGTAGATAGCAGAGGCAGAAATTCAAATAGAGAGCATGGGCGTGGACGGAGCAAGTCAAGGAACGGTAGACCGAGATCTAAAAATCACAGAAATTCCAACAAATCAAAGTCTGTTGAATGTTGGAATTGCGGTCAGGTTGGGCACTACAAAAATCAGTGTAGGGCAGCTCCAAAGGAAACGGAGAACAAGACCGAGGTCAATGTCGTGACCGAAGAAACGCGTGATGCGTTGATATGTTCCATGGAGAAGAAGGCCGACTATTGGGTAATAGACTCTGGAGCATCTTTCCATGCTGATCGCAAATCGACACTTTTTTCAAATTATGTGTGCTCGAAACTTCTGGAGAAGTATATCTCTGAGACGATCATCCTTGCAGCGTAAATTGGTGGGCATAGGAGAAGTACAGATCAATGTTAATGGATCTGTATGGAAATTGAAGGACGGAGACATATTCCGCACTGAGGAAAATTTGATCTCCGTCAAACAATTGTCGAGAGAAGGATGTGACACAAGCTTCTGGTGATAATTGGAAAATCACCAAGGGGGCCATGATAATCGTGACGTGGCAAGGATAGTGGCACCCTATACACGACGGCGAATCGCGTATGACAATCGCAGTTGCTGATAGTAAGGATGCGAACTTGTGGCACCAAAGACTTGGGCATATGAGCCAGAAAGGGCTCAAGTACATGCATGCAAAAGGGAAACTACCAGGGCTTCAGTCTATTGATTTAGACTTTTGCGAAAGTTGTATTTTCTGAAGCGAAAACGGGTGAGTTTCAATACAAGTGGCAGAACTCTAAAGAAAGAGAAGCTTGAACTTGTCCACACAGATGTGTGGGGTCCAACAACAGTTTCATCGATTGGTGGAAAGTCATACTTCGTGACTTTCATTGATGACCACTGAGAAAAGTGTGGGTTTACTTCTTGAGACACAAACCGATGTGTTCGAGGCGCTCAAGAAGTGGAAGGCCATGGTGGAGAATGAAACCGGGTTTGCGCAGTGAAGAAGTTGAGATCCGACAATGGTGGAGAGTACGAAAATTTGATGCTCAAGAAATTTTGTTACCAAAATGGCATCAAGTTGGAGAGAACGTTGCCAGAACACCGCAATGTAATCCGGAGTTGCAGAACGCATGAATCTGACATTGACAGTAAAGAGCCGTAAGCATGAGAATACATGCAGCTCGCACAAAACGATTTTGGGCGTAAGGCATCACTGGCATACCTAGTTAATCGTGGGACCGCTTGCACCATTGGAGTACAGGATACCTAAGAAGTTTGGAGCGGAAAGAAGTGAAACTTTCTCATTTGAAAGTATTTGGTTGTGTCGCGTATGTGCAACATTAGTGACAATGCCAGAGTAAGTTAGACTCCAAATCACTAAAGTGTACTTTTGTTGGATATGGTGGAGACGAGTTCTGCACCGCTTTTGGGATGACCGTAACAAAAACTCATCGGCCGGGATGTCATATTCAATGAAAAGGCAATGTACAAGGACGTAAATGCAATGCACCAATGACACAACAAATGACGATCCAACATATGTTCCGGACGACACTCCGCATGAAGTACGCCAAAGGCATGCATGAGAGTTTGCGCAGAGGAGCCCGCCTCTGAGGTTGATTCACCACACTCCACCTCCAATTCCCATTGTGAGGAGGTCAAGTCGACCTCATGTTCCGAATCGAAAGTACATGAACTACATGTTGCTCATCGATGCGGTGAACTCAATGCTATGACGAGGCATGTCGTGGGAGATTCTGCTAAGTGGGAGCTTGCAATGAAAGATGAGATAAAGTCTCTCATCTCCAACCAGACGTGGGAACTAGCCGAAGTTGCCCAGAGGGAAGAAAGCTCTTAATAACAAATGGGTGTACTGTAATCAAAGAAGAACATGATGGTTCAAAGAGGTACAAGGCGAGATTGGTAGTCAAAGGTTTCAAAGCAGAAGAAGGAATTGACTACACGTAGATTTTTTCGCCATTGTGAAGTCGACAACAATTCGATCGTTGTTGAACATTGTTGCAAATGAGGGCTTGCACTTGGAGCAGCTTAGACGTGAAAACCGCTTTCCTCCATGGTAACTTAGAGGAGGAAATCTATATGCAAGAACCGGAAGGCTTCTCATGAAAGGAAAGGAGAAGTCGGGTATGCAAATTGAAGAAAAGCCTATACGGCTTAAAGCAAGCGCCAGACAAAGGGTACAAGAAATTTGATGGATTTATAAAAATGGCTACATGAAGTGTAATGTCGACCATTGTTGCTACTTCAAAGCGCTCGAGTCCAAATATATCATTTTGTTACTTTATGTCGATGACATGTTAGTAGCAGTGCTCCTGACATGGACGAGATCAAGAAGTTGAAGAAGCAACTATCGGTGGAATTTGAAATGAAGGACTTGGGAGAAGCAAAGCAAATTCTAGGATGAGAATTTGTAGAGACAAGCAAAAGGGTGTTTTGCGCTTGTCACAGCCAAGTATGTTGATCAAATCCTGCAAAGGTTCAACATGAGCAAAGGCAAAGCCGGTCAAAGACGCCATTAGCGAATCATTTCGCCTATCCAACGACCGCCTCCTAAGACAGAAGAGGAGAGAAACTTCATGGCTAAAATTCCATATGCCTCACCATTGGAAGTTTGATGTATGCCATGGTTTGTACTGCATCGTATATTGCTCATGCAAAGTGGGAGTTGCGAGCGGCATATATGGCAAATCCTCGAAAGCGAGATTGGGAAGCAAAGAAAGTGGATATTGAGATATCTACGGGGAACTACTGATAAATGCTTATGCTTTAGACGAGGCGAAGTGACACTACGAGGTTTCGTAGATGCAGATTTTGCTGGTGAGGTAGATCGCAGAAGAAGCACTACCGTTATATCTTCACGCTTGGTGCATCGCAGCTTAGTTGGATTTCGCAGATACAAAAGATTGTTGCATTATCAACTACGTACAGTAGCACGTGGCAAGAATCGAGGCTAGCAAAGAGATGATATGGTTACAAGGTTTGTTATGGCACTGGGTTTCAACAGAGAAGAATGTCTTGCACAAAGTGACAATGAGTGCGATACATCCGCAAAGAATTCGCATTTCATTCCGTAACCAAACATATTGGACTCGTTATCACTTCATCGATCACTTTTGGAAGATGGAGTATTGACGCTTGAAAAGATTCAAGGCGCAAGAATCCAAATTTGACATGATGACAAAGACAGTAACCAAGGAGAAACTGGAGCTATGCTCAGCTTCAGTTGGTCTTCTGCAATGAAGACAGAGGTGGTGACCCACATCATATTTTTCACGAAACTGCAAAATGAGATATCCCAAGGTGAAAGACAGATTGTGAAGATTGATTAAAATCAGTCTTCAAGTGGGAGATTGTTAGGTGGGAGGTAAGAAAAAATGGTCAAGAATTATGGCTTTTGGAAATTGGCCAAATATTTTCAAAGTCAAAAGGATTAGGTGCAAGTTTTTCTTCCATATTTGCCCCCCAATTTTGCCTATAAATTGAGCTCCATTTTGCATTGTTACACACCACAACTACAACACCAATCGAGAGAAAAAGAGAGAGATCTTGTGTAGAGAGAGAGCTTCAGTGTAGAAGCTATACACGAGAGATAAAAGTGAGTGGAGTGATAAAGCCTTTGCGTAGGCAGAGAAAATACAGTGTAGTATTTTTGTACTCCTCCTTTTGTGATAGTGAAATATATTGGTGTGGGTCCGTGGACGTAGGCAGTTTGGCCGAACCACGTTAAATCTCGGTGTTCTATTTTGTGCTTATTTTAGTGTCCATTATTTTTCTCAGTTGCATTTATTCGTCCCACTGATCTTGGGCGGAATTAGCAGCGCCTAGTTCCCCAACAAATTTGATTCTTGTGTTTTGGTAATAAGGGTTTGGACAATCATATTAGCACCACGGGGAATGTGATTGCAAGGACCAATACCCAACCTATCTAAAGGTACATGTGTGACTTCCTACAATGATTTGGTCAACTAACCCTTAACTTTTATTTGCTTTTCTACTTCTTTCCCAATTTTCAATCTGCATGATTGCTCTAGTAACATTTTTTTTTTTTTTTTGAATAAGAAGTATTATTAATGACAAATATTACAACAAGAGCTCATAACGTTCACAATGTAACTAGTAACATCAAAAAATGAAACAGGACTAACTTGAAAACGAGCCTTCCTCGCAAGAACATGAGTGACGTCGTTAGTTTTCCTTTGCACAAAATGGACTGAATATTCACTTTCCAATTTAAACATTCCTACACCAAAGAGTCAAATTCTGTGACATCTAAAGCATTCTTCTTAATAGCCAAGACGACCAACTATGCATCAAGTTCAAACATAACCTTCTTGAATCCAAGATTTCGAACCCAAGTAATTGCTTGCACCAATCCCAATGCTTTGGCTTCCTTAACAGGCAAAGAACCCGCAAAAGGGACCAATCGGCAACCCAAGAATGACCCATTCTCATCCCGGCACACCATCCCTAACCCAACAGCCCTTGATGAGGTGGAAGCGTCAATATTACATTTAATAACACCAACAGGAGGTTTATGCCACTTAGAACAAGGGTCACCTTGACTACGAAGATGAGTATCCACAGAGGCAGCTCATTCCTTGCCTTCCAAATTCTCCAAAAAATCATAGCCATTCCGTTTTGCATCTCTACCCGTACTTTCTCAAAAATGTGAAAACAGCAATCCACAAAGCTCTCAAAGGCATTCATACAATCCTCCATCACAATAAAAAATAAATGCCATTTCTCTAGTAACAATTAAAGTGAGTATTATAATGACTTGGAGAATAATCTCAATTCTTTCTCAGTTTAATAGTGAATGCATTTAATAAATTACAATTTTCGTAGTCTACTTTTTAAATATTCAAATCTTCTTTGCATTGATTAGCTACTAACCTATACTCCTAGAAACCTCCGTTCCGCAAAGATAGTCTCATTTTTCATTTTAGGCCGTCCTTAAATATAGTCCTATTTTCATATTTACTTTCATAGTTTTCTGACATGCTCTTATTTAATGTACATCGTTATCAACATTCAAGAACTATTAAAGTGGAATAATTAATAAATGTAAGGGTATATTAGGAACCATAATCTAAAGTATTACTTTTCTAAAATCATTAATTAAAATTTCTTAATCTTTGTGAAAATGAAAATAGAACTATCTTTGTGGGACGAAGGGCGTAGTACTTTTTAACAAAGCTAATGCGAAAATAGAGCTCATTGTTAGTGTGTGATGATAGAAGAGATAATTGACACTATTTTTTAACTGCATGACGGGGTATACTCCTGTTTCTTTGCGTGTCTCTCGAACCTTTATATGCACCTACGAACTCGTGCGGCCGCCATGGACCTTAAGCCAGAACGGGAGGGAGAAAAAATAAATAAATAAATAATGAAAAAACATACAGACACATTTGAGTAGAGTCACTATGATTACACTAGTATCAAATAACGTATATAAAATTATTTGTAATCTTTGATTATCTTAATTGTATTATAGTTACAAAGATTGAAAATATGATACTCCATTGATCAAAAGAAAAGGACTGATACTAACTAATATATATTTTGAATTCATAACAATATTCTCACTTCTCTATTAATTTGACAAGCATTAAAATATAAGAATGTACGATTGACACAATATATATATATATATATATATATATATATATATATTGTTATGAATAATAATTGAAGAATAATTATTAGGTGTTATGAATAATTGAGAATAATGTGGTGGTTATGAATTATGAGGAATAATTTGGTGGAGGAATAATTTGGTAAAAGATGTAATTATTATATGTGAATGACTATTATACCCTTGATGAAATTATGTAATTACGATTGTGCCATTCGAAGTTTTCCTATAAATAGGGCTTCAGTTATTAATGAAATTCATTCCTGAGAATTCCTTAGAATTCATTCTCTCTAAATTCTCTATATTGTTTCTATACTTTTATAATACGTTATCAAAGACGAGTCTCTAACCCTTTGAGTAATATGAAAGAAGTATGCTCTACAATGCATCTTATAGATGATCTTCAGACGTAAACCTAATTATTACGAATGAATTAATTCATCCTCATCAATCCTAAATAACTCTCTCTTGCAAATACATCATTGAAACTTCCCTTTGTTCATATTCCTCTCCCACAATTCCTCATTCTACACAACCCTCGCGGAGATGTCTGAAATCCCAAAATTAGAAGAATGGAGTCCAAAGAATTTTCCGATCACGTAAATGGATTGCAAGTAAATCTCATCCATGGAATAATTAGAGAAAGGAAAAAGGTAAATCATATGATTTTATAATATAATAATATATTAAACTATAATATTCGCTTTTCTCGAGATATAAGGAGCATACGTTATCAAAATCAAATTTTCTCGACTCCATTATACTCGATTTAACGAGCTTCGATTTGACAATCAAACATTGATAGGGTAATAACTCGTTTTGAAATATGTTATTATCAAACTTTCAAAATTTACAAATCAAGACACTAACTTTTGAAAGTTACAAAATAGTCCTTGAATATTTTGATATTGATAAATTGAAGTAGAAAGGAGATAATTTTCCAATCGTAGAAACATTGATAAAATATTTTTGACAATTTTACCTTTACGAATTGGAATGGACAATTTTACCCTTAGGGTAAAACCGACCTAATTTTTGACGACAAGTGAAAAATGGATAGAATATTCATGAAGAAATTCTAAATCCATTGATTATATAAAATGGCTTGAAGTCCATTTGAGTTAAAAGATCTAATATTATTTTAACTCCCTGAGAGTTCAATTACATAATGTACTTATTCTAGAAGGATAAGTGTGCTCTTGTAGAAGTAATGCAGTATTTGTTCTAGAAGAACAAATTTGCTCCCGTAGAAGCGCTCAATATTTAATTCTCGACTTTATTTACTGCAATTTAATTAATGCAATACCTCCTACTTGATGATGGGTTCAACCACTACCAAACTGGAAGGTTTTATATATTTCTGCACTTCATATGCTAAATGGTGGGTAATACCTTCTACTTTAAGCATCCTACTCCTGAAGAAGTAGTTAAATATTATGCAATTTAATTTTTGCTATTTAAATTCGTAAATTTATATTTATTGCAATAATTCCCATAAGGTAGGTTCGACCACCTATTGGAGGAAATTTAATTTCTGCAATTTAAATTTATGCACTTTATAGTTTGAGTATATTTCCAATGTGGTGGGTAATACCACACGATTGGTGTGCATATTTCCAATGTGGTGGGTTATACTACACGATTGGTTATAACGAATCCTACTCCAAGAAGTAGTTGATCAAATATTCTAATCATACTCTCAAGTAGTAGACGATGAGAATAAAATTACTTCCCCATATATATCGTAATATTAATGGAGAAAATTGAACAAGTGGTACTTGAAGTCACCATTGATAAATAGATGAAAATAAAATGCTCAATAGATCCCATGTTGATAAATCAAAAAATATATCGCATGGAGAGATTATATGAAGTAATCTCATCGATGATATGAGATTGTATTAATATGAGAATAAAATGCTCTTGAAGAAGCATAATCACTAGATTGTATTTGAATAAAGTCAATATGATATTATTATTACTCCGGAAGAAGTACAAAACAAATTGAAGTGGAACATATTGAGAATATCAAAGATGGCAATAAATACTCGAAAATATAGAAATACGAAAAGAAAATATATATTGAACTCCATAAATGAGGGATGCGTTTGAGAGTATAAATACTCCGTGAACTCGCCACCATCAACATTAGGATTCATAATGAAATATTTAAAGGATCCGAATTTCTTTTTCGCTTGACACGAAAGTGGTCCTGTGGACCTACGGACCTGGGCTTCCACAGATTCTTGAACATATGCATGAAATTTGATGAGTAGTTCATCAACAAGATTAGCGTAAATAAGTATTTTTCTCGCATTGAATGAGAGATAAACTTATTATTTACACCTGATCTAGAAACGCTAGTAAGCCATCAAAGAAATTATTAATATTCAACAAACCTATTGGTTTGACATGAAAATTCCATCGTACAACGAGGCTATATTGAATATTTCCTCCAGTGTTGTAGCCGCCTGGAAGGACAATGAAAGCATCACTATTATTCATCATATACATCATGCGCTTGTGGATGGATTGCGCTTGTAGCACCAACCCCGCTGACCCATGGTAGAACCGGCTCCAATTGAGTATTAGATCCAACTAGATGGAAAGGTATTACACTCAAACTCTTATTCCCCATGATTGTGCGGCCATTATAAGTCTAGCTAAAAGTTTGTTGTTGGTTCCTCCGTATAGTATATTGATTTCTTGTCTCCCTAACTCTTTTACAAGTCGGTTTGCCATATCCACATATTGGATATGGCCTACCAGTTTAGATCCACCAAGAATACATACGGTTTTAATATGGCAAGGTAAAAGCTGACTTGTATGAGATGATTCTAAAATCTCCATATCCATCTCTACTCCTATCTCTCTTTTTGCACTATACTTTTAATGTATGAACATGAGAGATATATGAATCCCTCTATTTAAAGAAAAATTTTCAAACCAATAATTGAGTGTACTATTTACTTTTTGACAAATGTGAAAGAAAAAAAGGCAGAAATTTTTTTTTTAGTGATATGACATATAGCTGTCAGAGATTGAAAAATAATATATATATCTTAAAATTGAAAAACGATATTTATAAATAAAAGAAATATATTGATCTTTGTTATTACACCGAGCTTTCTTACATAAATATGGGAAAATCATTATGCTAAATTTTTCTACTAAATTTACAAACAGGATCTTCTAAAGTAAGTTTTTCAAGATCAGAACGCGCTTGTTGATCTTTGAATTTGGCCCATAAGGCCATTAGCTCACCTTGTACGTGTCCACTAGGATGTGTCTCAAGAGCACATTGAATATCATCCAAAGGCTCCTTACTCAATCCATCCTTAATGAATGCTATTTTATCTTCTCGATTTACGGACAAGTACCCCACAGATTTACATCGAGTGTCACATGTTCACCGAAAGCACACTTGTAGCATCCTCCTAATCTTTTTGCTCTCCGTTTCTTTGAAAAACTACTTTTACCCATACCAGGCATGTATTTAGAAGGAATTGAAACCTCACCAGGATAATCGAACCTTTGCTTCAATCAAGCATCGGATATCTTGTGGGATACCCTTATTCATTAGCATCCTTAATCTTTCCAAATTTACATCGATAAATCCTTTTTAGGATTTTGACTCGGTAGTGATGGATAGTATTTTCAAGATTTGAGAGCATATGATCCATTATAATGTATAGACCCTTGTTAGGATGAATTTTGCAATAATTTTGATGATTTATTTATAGAATAATATGACGCGTATGAAATAAGACTCAGATTTTAAATAAATAATATGAAGCGTAAGAGCTACGATTTGAATTAAATAATAGCCGGATGTGATGCGTATGAGTCATCAACTCTGGTTTGAACAAGAGTAGATAATAATGTCACTAAAAGATGATGGAATATGTCGGTGAATTGTTTCTATGATAAATCATATTGAGCACTATACGATACTAGTGAAATCGATATAAGAATTTCTGAACTAGAAGTTCAATAATACTGCTTGCAAAACCGGATTGACCATCTCGGTTTAAATAATTATTGAAATCAATATTTCAAGTGAAGAATTAAAATGAATTCTTCAATGATTGTTCTCGATAAATGATGAAATCATTACTAGCCAATATTGGAATAAATCCCAAATATATCCGGAATAAAGGATGAGAAATATGGGCCCTCATCCTCCATGTGTGGACTACTAGATATTATGATATGGATCCACTAGATAGTCACATGTGTATATGATTCGTAATTTGAAATTTACGAAATATTTGCTCACAATGAGCATGATTTCAGATTTAATGATAAAGCTAGTAAATGTATATCCCAATGATTTGAATAAATCCTTGAAGGATTTGAGTATCTTGTATACAAGTGGGATATTATATGGCAAATTATTTAAAGTCCTCAAATAAATTGCCGATATCGAGAATAGAATGCAAACTGGTCTAAATTCCCATATTAAAGTGAATGATGAGAACATATATGATTAAAATCATACCAACTGTATGAGTTTTGGTGTTCTAAATTTTCTCAAAGCATGAGGGGAGTATTAGAGGTTGAAAATAATATGTGAAATGCATCATCCTACTTAATGAAAATAATATGGGAAATGCATCATGTTATATCCTCGCAATTGAAATACTGAACTTGAAGTTCAAAGATGCATGAAAGGCTATGAACAATCACATTTATCACCACGATGCTTGATAAGTTAGCACGCTTAGAAGCGTTGATATTTCCCCAATCATATATATCAAAGCAAATTATAAAAGATGGTCTTAATAACGAGGCATATGCTCTTGAAGAGTATATAGACATAACTATATTGTGTAATCCTACAAGAGGATTGATAATGAGATATCTCGATAAGTTATGTCGATATGGGGAAAGAAATGAAATTGAAAAGTGTCGACACGATATGAAAATGTAGCGCTACATATGATCAATGATAATGAAAATATTGAGATATATTGAAGATGATAAATGGTGAATGTGAAATCCTTAACTTATGATATGATGAGATGATGATGACTATTGCTCAAGTTTAAAGATAAGCATGGTGGTCATTATATGTTGCATGCTCATGAAAGTTAAATTCACCGATCGTGTGTAGTACCTGAAAAGGAAATTAAAGGATCGGATGAGCTAAACCTGTGTTTATGAGTACCCTAAAGGGTGAGCTAAGCCCCTGGAAATGAAATAACCTATTAAGTGAGTATTAAATGTTAAATGATATATTTTAAATGTTAGTTAGTTATGAAGGTTTACTTATATGTTTATATGTTTTTACGATGAATTTATATGCTTTAAATTGTGTGTTTGGAGACATGTGTTCATGGTGAATGTTTTGTAGTTGTGTAAGAAAATTGATGCACTCTAAATGAACGTAAGAAAGTATAAAACCAATGTATATGATACTCATACAAATGTATGAAAGATTTTGAAATGCTTGAAAGATACTTGTATAAAATACGCGTTGCACTTTTTTTCCCTTGAGTGAGGTTTTATCCCATTGGGTTTTCCTAGCAAGGTTTTTAATGAGGCAACTTTAAAGGCGTATTCACATGAATAATGTACTTTTTCCTTCATTAGGATTTTTCCCACCTGGATTTTTCCTAATAAGGTTTTAACGAGGCATATTCATGGTATATTGAGAACGATAGGAGAAATTGATACAATGTATCTATTGGATCAAGTTATAATAGAGCTAATGCTTTAGATCCAAACGATGATGATATTGAAATCATTTACCGTAAGTAAAGATATCGATTCTCAAGATATGAAATCAAACGGAGCATTGTACTCTTTTTCCTTGATCAAGTTTTTTCCCACTGGGTTTTTCTTGACAAGGTTTTAACGAGGCGACCGTGAATACTCATATGCGATAGACATCGGGGGAGCAATGTTTTGATGAAGCGTTATATAACCACTCCAAGCTATCCTGCAATCGGTTTGGAAGTTTTTTCCCATGGGTTTTTCTCCAAACAGTCAGGAAGACATTTGTATTAATAGTCATTGAGAGTGTTATGAATAATAATTGAAGAATAATTATTAGGTGTTATGAATAATTGAGAATAATGTGGTGGTTATGAATTATGAGGAATAATTTGGTGGAGGAATAATTTGGTAAAAGATGTAATTATTATATGTGAATGACTATTATACCCTTGATGAAATTATGTAATTACGATTGTGCCATTCAAAGTTTTCCTATAAATAGGGCTTCAGTTATAATCACATTATTGATTAATGATGTGATATTTTTCACTTTCTCTTCAAATTCCATATATTGTTTTTATTCTATGGAATCGTTAAATTCAAATGGTTTTGTAGATAAAAAAACTATCACGTCTAAAAAAAAGAAAAAAGGTATTTGTAGTTTATTTGTTTGAACTTTGAAGCATGGTTAGAAATGAAAATAGAATTATTCGATACAAGCCTCTTTAGTGTATTTTGGTCTATTTTCTAGTTTCCACCGAGAAATTGAAATGAGAACGCGATAATTATCTCCCATGAAATGAACACATATTTTCTTCTTATCTTTTTGCATTCAAATGGACTCACCATATTATGTACATTTCTATGAAGTCCTCCTCCTTCCATCCACTTATCCACGTGACAACACTTCAGAAGAAAATGGTGTATACTAATATTGTCATGCGTAGATATCACTCTACTTACTAAAGAGTTCTATTTTGGAATGCTCGTTACTTCACACGATTGCATTTTTTCTAATAAAAGTCGAAATTTCATTTATTTGATGGCTTGTTCGATTCCCATTAAATTTGATTAATGCAATTAAAACAGTTCTACTAGCTGAAATTAATTGCCCTATTGGTGGAAATTATAGTCATCTGATCGGTGGAAGATCTATAGTCGCACTATTAGCAAGAACTAAGGCCGAGCAATTGAAGCTATTCAACACGCGATTGATATACAATTAGTGAGAATCGAACATTGGATCTGCCTCAGTTCTCCAAAAGGGCTCATTTTTAACCGCCACACAAATTTCACAAAATTTACCTAATTTGAATAGGACAAGCCTCTAATAAGGCGACTCACAAACTCGCTAGATTGAGTAGATCTTTATTAGCTTTGTATTTATTGGTTATCTCTTCCCCCTTAGAGATTATTGATGTAGTTAATTCAGATGCATTCTTTCGCTTTTGTTCAATTGCCCACATATTGGCAATTTATGTGGGCAACTTATGTTGCCAACATGTGTGACGTGACCCCCTTTCAGGGCGCCACGTCACCGGGCATATTTTTTTTTTTTAGAATTTACGTCAAGTGAGATGAATAATACATAACTATTCCTTGATGGTGGGGAAGTTCGTTTGGACCCCATCTTTTTTTTTTCCGACTCAAAAATGGGTGTTGGCATGTTCCGTTGCCAACTTGTTGGCAACGGAACATGACTATGCATTCTTTATTATTATGAATTATGAATATTATGAATGAATAAAACTCTTTTCTAAATAAATAAATAAATGACGACGAGTCTGGTCACACGTTGGGATGTTTTTAGAAAGCCCGAGAAGCCGGTCAAGCAAGTAGATTACCCGCGTCGACATTCAAACAATTGAATTTTAACCGTTTTTATTTGAAATCAGAAAAGAAAAAAAAAATTAAAGGGACTCATCCGCGATGAAATTTATTTATTTATTTTCGTGGTATAATGAAGAGAATTAAGTGAAGAATCGTGTTCTTCTACGGAGGAAGAAATGAAGCGCAAGCTCCAATGGACATTTGGATCCGATATGCCAACCAAAGGAGACGTGATTTCACACAGGACCACAGGGAAGAATAAACTTTTTTTTTTTCTTAAATAAATTTTTTTATACAATTATTGTACCAAATCTTATATTAAATATATCCGTGTTATTATTTATTATTATCATTTGCTTTGAATCTTTTATTCGTCTTATATATTGGTTGAGGTATCAGATCCCTTTCGCTGAACGTGATTGCCTTGAGCAGCGTCCAATATTTTGACCCAAATTTACGGTCCCCCCAAATGAAGAATTTGTATTAGGAGGAGCTATCGATCTGTAATTTAGAATAGAATTGAGATTGGGTTTGATTGTAATTTGAAGGAAATGTTAAGTCAAACTGATGTTCTTATGATATCTATCTTAAAATTCATGGATGTTAGAGATTAATAAAAAAATCCAATTCTATTTCTCAAGTATGATAGGTATAATTTGTCAACGTTGAATACAAAGGATCCCTAGAACATCCCTGGTTTTCCCTAATAGCATCTCGTTGAAATAATGTTATTTGTCATCACTGATAATCGTGAGCTTATGAGGTGTATTTAAATGCACATAAAGGAGGTCCGAGTTACTGGACCTATCATTTGATGCCATCCAAGCATAAGGATTTGTTTTCGATATGACAAACAGTACTCCTTGTACATGGGCAAGGAATATTAAGGTGACCAAACACATGTAATGACTACTCAGGAAAGAAAAATGATTTTTTTCGAGAGCTTGCTGTTAAAATGTAAGGAAATTTATGAGGAAAACACGAAAATTGTGTTTTTTTTTAAAAAAATTTTATTTTATTGTATGTGGTTGAAAATTGATGTAAGAAAAAGTGACAATGAAAGAATGTTTCTCAAACAAGCAACGAACCCACATTCCAATGATGAGAAAAACTGTCTTGCAATTAGCAAAGGAACAAAGATCATGGGATATGTCTTTTGTAAAGTGGAACTAATGATCATTGGAATAAATTTCTGTTCCTTTTTCCTCCTGTCCTGGCTTTGCCTCTATAATTGTTTTGATGTTCTAGGTGGAAAAAGGATGAGTGGAGATGGTGCAGACAAAAGAAAAGGATGGATTACAAATCTCTCTGCCATCAGTGCCTGTGTCAATGTTTATTAGTTTGGTATATTCGTACTGGATTATTTAGCGCAATGTGTATTGTTATGCTTTAGTTAATCCAAATTATTCGTGCCAAAGGACACAGCCAAAGAATGGTGGTTATTTCCCAAAGAAAATTCCCGGTATTTAAGGTTACATCATATGTAATATTTATAGAGGGAACAGATGTCCTTGATCTATAATTTAGTACTTATGACACTGATTGGGTAATGATCAAATTATAATCAAAAGAAAAAGCATGCATAAAGGCAAAAGAAGGTCTGTCAGCTTGATGTTGTAACAATTTTTTAAATAAAACAAAAAATATATTGGACCACTTGACTATTCTATATATACATAAATAAATGCATATAGACCGGGGAGACAACTTCTCACAACCAAAGGTTAACGTCTTAACGATATTCTCATATTATATGATGCAAAATTTCTAATAATATTCTATGCTCTTTTTTCATTCTGGAACCAAAGGTGATTGTTCGTTTTGTTTGAAGTCTAGTCAAGTTCCTTCTCTGCTCTTTTAACTTCTTTTACATGTTACTTCCTCAAGTACTACTCGAGGAACATGTTGAAAGTCTAATGATGCTTAATGCGCTCTCTGGAAGAAGAGAATCTACTAGGCATGTCATTCCAAGACCAAAGTTCCTGCTCCATATCTGCTTCCCATCGGAACAACATTCTTTTGTGTTGTCCTTGAAATTTTCAATTCATTATGTGAAGTATAGAGAAGATCTGGTTTTATGTTGCGAAAGGAAGAACTTTTCATCGAATCATTTCTCTCCTGTTGTACTCCTTCCCTTGCACAGCCAATTATTATTTTACTTTAAATCACCATTCATATTCTTGCAAAAAATTGTGAACCTAAACGTCAGAAACAACACGAAGAGCGAACCACCTCTCCTTCTAACATGCTGTCTTAAGTATTTATCTTTTCCATCCTGTTCTGCATCTAGTTTCTGTTTCCATCTTTCGTCTTAGAATACTTTGCAAAAATAGAAAAGATTCATTTCCATTATTTTGTTATAAATGTCTTCTTGTTTAGCAGAAGTATAACTAGTGAAACAGTTAGTTTAATTTGATATTTCTGCTTAGAGTTCTGCAAATAGCTGATTCTTTTCTTTCTTTCACAAGCACTCTTATGCAATCCAAACTTTTGAAATGTTATTCTTTGATGATTTGGCTGCTGACATACGTTTCTTTTTTCTCTCTCTCTCTTTTTTTTTTTTTTTTTTAGTAAGATATTGGCAGTTGACTGTTGGGAAATAGTACTTCAATTTTGTGATGACTGGGAATCGCCATGTTCCTGAAGATATAAACAATGAGCAAAATAAGGCATCAGAAACCTCAGATCAGACTAGCAGACAACAAATTTCAGATGAAAGCAAAAAACAGATTGAAGTCATCAGAAAAGTTCCCTACTACAGGCTGTTCTCCTTTGCAGACCCCATTGACCAAGTATTAATGGTCATTGGTGTCATAACAAGCATTGGAAGTGGAGTTTGCTTGCCTCTCATGACTCTGTTATTGGGAGAGTTAGCTGACTCTTTTGGACGGAACGTGGGAGATAAAGACATTGCTTATCAAGTTTCCAAGGTATTACACAATATGCAATGAAACAAAGGATTTTTGGGTGCTGAAATTGTTATGTGTGAGTTGATGATTTGACTTTGTTCTATGGAAGCGACACTAATGCATAACACCATCTTAGGTATCCTTAAAGTTTGTATATCTTGCTTTGGGTTCTGGTATTGCAGCATTTTCCCGTAAGTGTTTAGATTTAGTACATTTATGACAATATAGATAATAATTTTAGTTAAGAATTCTTGAAATCCAACATTTGCTTCTTGGCAGAGGTGGCCTGCTGGACTATCACAGGAGAAAGGCAAGCCTCTCGAGTTAGAAATTTATACCTGAGAGCCGTTTTGGGGCAAGATATTGGATATTTCGACAAGGAAACTGGGACTGGAGAAATTATTGAGAGGCTGTCTAGTGATACTATTATCATTCAAGATGCCATGGGTGAGAAGGTATAGCTTTGACATTAAAGAACTTAAAAAGTCAAAATTTGGATCTTGCCTAGTTTGTCCTTTGATGAGTGTGATGTGCGATGTATAACCACAGGTTGGAAAATTTATACAGCTCTCTTCTACATTCCTTGGAGGGTTTGTGATAGCTTTTATCAGGGGATGGCTTCTCACTCTTGCCCTGCTTTCCTCAATTCCTCTTCTTGTTATCTCTGCTGCTTTCATGACAGTCGTTATGGCAAACCTAAGGTCCCGTGGACAAACTGCTTACTCAGTAGCAGCTGGAGTGGTTGAAGAGACAATATGCTCAATCAGAACTGTAATGGAATATATATATATATATATATATATATATATATATATATAAACATTTAGTGCATGTTTAACTGCACAGGGTTGAGAATAGTTAACTAAATTTTAGCTTTCTGGTGCCTACCAAACGTGCCCTTAGCATTTTTCACTGTATTTGCAATGATATTTTTAACTCCGACTTGGTTTAACTTTCAGGTTGCATCATTCACAGGGGAAGGTCAAGCTGTTGCTAAATATGATAAATCACTAAATAAAGCTTATCAAGCTGGTGTATTGGAGGGCTTGGCAGCTGGGTTAGGTTCTGGTATATTTATGCTAGTCTTCTTCTCTAGTTATGCTTTTGCAGTCTGGTTTGGTGCTAAAATGATTATACAGAAGGGCTACACTGGAGGAGAAGTCTTGAACGTAATAATGGCTATATTGATGGGATCCTTGTGAGTTCTTCAAAAAAAAAAAAGAAGAATCATTTATTAATTGACTTCCATACAAATGATTTCTGAAACTGATAATGTAGTTCAATTCTGTGTTCTTCACTTCTTCTAGTTCATTAGGGCAGGTATCTCCATGCTTGAGTGCATTTGCTGCGGGGCAAGTTGCTGCTTTTAAAATGTTTCAGATAATATACAGGAAACCAGATATTGATCCATATAACAGAAATGGAAGGGAAATGGATGATATTACTGGGAATATAGAACTGAGAAACGTCCATTTTAGCTATCCATCCAGACCAAATGAGCAAATATTTAGTGAACTTTCACTTGTTATACCTAGTGGAACAACGCTAGCTTTGGTTGGTCAAAGTGGAAGTGGAAAATCAACGGTAATAAGCCTGGTCGAGAGATACTATGATCCACAGTTGGGTGAAGTTTTGATTGATGGCATCAATATCAAAGAATTTCAGCTTAGGTGGATCAGAGGAAAGATTGGCCTTGTTAATCAGGAACCAATTTTGTTTACTTCGACCATCAAAGACAACATTGCCTATGGAAAGGATAACGCATCAATTGAAGAGATCAAAGCTGCCACTGAATATGCCAATGCCGCTAAATTCATAGATAAGCTACCTCAGGTCTGATTCTACATTGAGAGAGGGAGGGGGAGGGGGAGCAGCAAGAGGGAGGGAGAAAGATTCCAGTATGTCTATATTAAAAATTTCTTGTCTGCAGGGACTAGAAACAATGGTAGGCGTAAATGGAACTCAGCTGTCCGGAGGGCAAAAGCAGAGAATAGCTATAGCAAGAGCTATACTAAAAGACCCAAGAATTTTACTTCTAGACGAAGCTACAAGTGCTCTCGATGCAGAATCTGAGAGAACTGTACAGGAGGCCCTGGACAGGGTCATGATCAGCAGAACTACCCTCATTGTAGCTCATCGTTTGAGTACAGTGAAGAATGCAGACAGAATTGCTGTAATTCATCAAGGAAAGATCATAGAAAAAGGTTAAAATTTTATACATGAATCATTATCTAAATAATTTTTGAATAACGGGTTTTATGTGAAACAGGGGGAGTTGAATTTTATTTGACTCATTCAGGTTCACATTCTGAACTATTACAAGATCAGGATGGAGCATACAGCCAGCTCATACGGTTGCAAGAGCTGAACAAAGAGTCCATGCAAAATGCTGGAGATGATAAAGATGGAGCTGAGACTAACATAGATTCTGGAAGGCAGTTGAGTCAGCCCATGTCCTTACGGTCCATAAGTCGAGAATCATCAAGAATTGGTGACAGTAGTCGTCACTCATTCTCCGTTTCAATGCCCACAGTAAATGCAGTGGATGCCACGGTCGGAGAGTCACACACTCCCGGTTCATCAAAATCAAAGGTGGATTATAAAGTTTTACTTTGCCGCTTGGCCTACCTGAATCGAACGGAGATTCCAGAGTTGCTGCTTGGTTCTTTAGCAGCAGTTGTGAATGGTGCAATATTACCACTGTTTGGTCTCCTATTATCCAGTGTAATCAAAACTTTATATCAGCCACCACACGAGCTTCAAAAGAATTCAAAGTTTTGGGCGTCAATGTTTGTTGTTCTTGGTGTAGCGTCTTGTTTGGCGACCCCATTAAGGACATACTTCTTTTCTGTGGCCGGGTGTAAGTTAATTAGACGAATCCGATTGATGTGCTTTGAGAAGGTGGTTCACATGGAAATAAGTTGGTTTGACAGAATTGATAACTCAAGTGGTGCAATTTGTTCTCGACTCTCTTCAGATGCAACTTCTGTAAGAAACTTAGTTGGAGAATCTCTTGCCTTGCTTGTTCAAAATATTGCAACAGCAATTGCTGGTTTGATCATTAGTTTTGGAGCAAGTTGGCAATTATCCATTATAATCATGGTCATGGTGCCTCTTATTGGGCTAAATGGATATCTTCAGATGAAGTTTATAGGTGGATTTAGCGGCGACACAAAGGTTAGCTCACTAGACTGAAGCCTTAATCACTCCCTCTCCAATATCATTTCTTAATGCAAATATGATCACTTAAATTTACGCAGAAACTTTATGAAGATGCAACACAAGTTGCTAGTGATGCAGTTGGGAATATCAGGACTGTTGCTTCTTTTTGTGCTGAAGAGAAGGTGATGGAACTTTACAAAAACAAGTGCAAAGAACCAGCAAAAGAAGGAATTAAACTTGGTTTAATCAGTGGAGCAGGTTTTGGGATGTCCCTTTTCTTCCTATATTCAGTATATGCAACTAGTTTCTATGCGGGTGCTCGACTTGTTGAAGCTGGAACAATAACCTTTGGCGAGGTTTTTCAAGTAAGCATTTATACAACTACTAGCATGTTATATATCATTTTCTTGATTTTAGGTAAGGATGATAGGGTATGATGGAAAGATGTTTGTATTGCTTGGTAGGTTTTCTATGGTCTTAGTATGATGGCTGTTGGAATATCTCAATCTGGAGCCCTTGCCCCAGATTCTGGTAAAGCCAAGAGTGGTGCTGCTTCTATATTTGCACTTCTTGACCAGCGGTCGAAAATAGACTCAACTGACAACTTGGGAACCATATTAGAGAACGTTAGGGGAGATGTTGAGTTTCAGCACGTCAATTTTAAGTATCCAAGCAGACCCAATGTCCAAATCTTTAAGGACTTGTGCCTCACAATTCAATCAGGCAAGGTAAATCACAGTCCTTTGAGTTCTTGGAAAACTTACAAATAAAATAACTAAGTTATAATATTTCAGCACTAATAACATAATTGAGTTTTTATCAGACTATTGCACTTGTTGGAGAAAGTGGGAGTGGAAAATCGACAGTAATTTCCTTATTGCAAAGGTTTTACGATCCAAGTTCAGGTGTGATCACGCTAGATGGCGTCGAAATTCAGAAGCTGAATCTGCTATGGTTAAGGCAGCAGATGGGCCTCGTAAGCCAGGAGCCTGCATTATTTAATGACACAATCAGAGCCAACATCGCGTATGGGAAGGAAGGCAATGCCACAGAGGCAGAAAATTTAGCTGCTGCTGAGTTAGCAAATGCTCACAAGTTCATCAGTGGTTTACAGAAGGTATGAAAGTTTCTATTCTTTTATCTAGTGCAAGCAGCTGATGTGGCACGATCTAAACCATGCTGGAAGTTGGAAAGCAGCTGATGTGGTATGTCCAAATTGCGCCACTCAGCTGCTTGCACCAGTTATGCAGGACGAAAGTTGCCATTTTTTTCCTTAAATTCTATTTCTTGCATCTGAATGATAATCTAATGAATAGAACTTTGTGAGATAGGGGTATCAGACGATGGTGGGCGAACGAGGGATCCAGTTATCAGGTGGCCAAAAGCAGAGAGTTGCAATTGCTCGTGCTATAGTGAAGCAACCGAAAATATTGCTACTAGACGAGGCGACCAGCGCTCTTGATGCTGAGTCTGAAAAAGTCGTTCAAGATGCTTTAGATCGAGTTATGGTTAATAGAACCACCATAGTGGTGGCTCATAGGTTATCGACAATCAAGAATGCTGATTTGATTGCAGTGGTAAAGAATGGAGTTATTGCAGATAAAGGAAAACACGAAACATTGATGAAGAATAAAGACGGCCTATATGCTTCTTTGGTGGCATTGCATGCCGGTACCTCAGGTTCTTCTTAAGCCAATTACCTCAAGTCTTTTTGATTTTATTTTATTTTATTTTGATAAGAGAAATGAATAATATTAAGCTTGTTTTCGTTTTAAATATCTTGTCTTTAGGAGTGCGCATGACAACGAAATAATATGGTTTTGACGGGATTGGACAAATCAGATTTGTCGAGCTTTTCGACTCTTGGCATGGATACTGTCTTTGAAACTAGGCTCACTTTTAGTTCAGTCCGGTGGTTAGGATGTGCATTCGAGAAGAGGAAAATTGCATGCTTAGTCCCTGAGCTTTGGTGTTCCTACAGATTTCATCGTGATTTCAGGATAAATGGATAATACTTCTGTCCCCTGACATTAGTTTCATCCATAAACTTAGTCCTTCGTAGCATTTCATTTAAAGTTGTATGTCACAACTTAGCAATGTAATGCAAATGTGCCTATCTGGGAGATGCAAAACCTAAAATAGCATATAGAACTAAACATTGGGAACGGAAAATACAATTTTGATCAGTAGGGACTAAAAGCATAGGAGAACTAAAAGTGGGGGACTAGATGAGAACCTTCCCCCCATGTGCAAGTCACACAACTACTAGGAAGGAAGTTAATTCATACTAGCGTTAATTTAGTACATAATCTACTCCAATGCAACATTAAGTCTCTTTTCCTCTTTGTCCCAATAGTTGATTGTACTCATCTCGAAGAGTATTATATTTCTTGCACAGATCATCAAATGGTTTTGTTCCTTCTTCATCTTCTTTCCTCACCTTCTTCTCTAATAGAATCTTCAATCCTTCCTTCTCTTTCTCGAGCTCTTCAATCCTCGAAACTCTTTCCTCATGTTGTTTCTGCAGTTTAGCCGGTTCAGATACTGCATTGTTTGATTCTGCAAGAAAAAGGGTTTTTTTTTTCCCAGTAAAAATAGTTAATGTCCATTAATGACGTAGACTTACGAAGTATGAAGAAAAGTGAGTAAAGAGTATGGGCCGATAGAAGCAGTACCGGTCAAGCTGCTGTGGCCCTCCATGGCTTTTCGATCAGATATCGATCGAGATATTAACAATCTTTCCTCGTCTTATCAATCAAATGTGTCAAAGGTACAAAGAGGACTTATACTTTGAAGAGCAATTGTTAGATAATGGAAACAATTGGATGCCTCAATTGTCAAAAAGGGTGTGCAAAGAAGTTGGTGCCAACCGCCATTTTTGAAGAAAAATTGAGACAAAATATGAACACACAAGTTTCAACAAAGGCGGCCGCAATGTTTGAAATTGTGGGGATGGAATGCCTATAAATAGAGGCTTCATCCTACGTTCTTATACACCACCAAAAACACAAAACATCTTGTGTAGAGAGAAAGAGAGAGATCTTGTGTAGAGAAAGAGCTTGAAAGTAGAAGCTATACACGTAGATAAAAGTGAGTAGAGTGATAAACCTTTGTGTAGGTAGAGAAAATACGGTGGTATTTTTTGTACTCCTCATTTTGTGATAGTGAAATATATCGCGCTGTGGGCCCGTGGGCGTAGGCGGTTTAATGAACCACGTTAAATCTCGGTGTTTTATTTTGTGCTTATTTTAGCGTCCATTATTTTTCTCGATCGCATTTATTCGTCCCATCGATCTTGGCATTAATACGCCTAGTTCCCCAACAACCCAGTATCGAGCTTTGTTTGTGATATCTCTTGAAATTCTTAGTATGCTCGTAGTTTGCAGATAGGACTGATCTTCCACATCAAACGATTTCTCGAAAAATCACATTTTGTTAAAGTGGGAGAATATGGCGACAGAGAATTTCCCAAATTGATAAGTTTGATGGCAAAAATTTTGGATATTGGAAAATGCAAACGGAGGGACTATTTGTATCGAGAAGGGCCTATATAGCCAGATTAAAGAAAAAGCCGTAAAGCGAGAAAAGGCGACGAGTGGGAGGTGCTTGATCGAAAAGCACTTGGCGCATTAGATTGACCCTATCAAAGTCGGTCGCTTTCAACATTAAAAATGAGAAGACAACTGGCGTCTCATGGCATTTCGATTCAAAGATGTATGAAGCAGTAAATTGCCTGCGAAATAAAGTTCATTTGATCAAGAAATTGTTCAATATGAAGATGATGACGGGAGATTTGGAGAACACCTCAACTTGAATTCAATGAGGTAGTAGACCAATTGACCACGGTGGAAATCACTTTTAGTGATGAGGTTGAAAGCTCTATTAATTCTTGGGCTGCTGAGAGCCGGAATGGCACAGGATTCCATCGTGAGCTCGGCCGGTAAGTCGAATTGAAGTTCGATGGCGTTGTGAGCATGATCTTGACCGAGGAGATCCGAGACGGAATGCGGCTTCAACTTCCGGCGCTTTCAATGTAGATAGTAAAGGCGTGGTTCAAACAGAGGGGCACAGCGTGGGCCGAAAGTCGAGAATGGCGCAGGAGATCCAAAAATCACATAAATTCCAACAAGTCAAAAGTCGTTGAATGTTGGAATTGCGGTCAGGTTAGGCACTACAAAATCGGTGTAGAAGCGGCACCAAAGGAAACGGAGAACAAGGACCGGTAAATGTCGTGGACCGAAGAAACACGTGATGCGTTGATATGTTCCATGGAGAAGAAGACCGATTATTGGGTAATAGACTCGGAGCATCGTTCCATGCCACCGCAATCGAGACTTTTTGTAAATTATGTGCCCGGAAACTTCTGAGAAGTATATCTCGGAGACGATCATCCTGGCAACAAGGGTGGGCATAGGAGAAGAATGCGGATCAATGTCAATGGATCTGTATGGAAATTGAAGGGCGTGAGACATATTCGAGGTGAGGAAAAATTTGATCTCACAAGCGGGTTGTCGAGAGAAGGATGTGACACAAGCTTCTCCGGTGATAATTGGAAAATCACCGAAGGTCATGATAATCGCACGTGGTAAGGATAGTGGCACCCCTATACCGGCGAATGCGTGTATGACAATAATTGCGATTCTTGTAGCAAGGATGCGAACTTGTGGCACCAAAGACTTGGGCATATGAGCGAAAGGGCTCAAGTACATGCATGCAAAAGGAAACTACTAGGACTTGATCTATTGATTTAGACTTTATAAAGTTGTATTTTCTGGGAAGCGTAAACGGGTGAGTTTTCAATACAAGTGCGGCGTAACTCAAGAAAGAAAGCGAACTTGTCCACAGACATGTACGTAGGTCCAAGCAGTGATTTCATCGATTGGCGGAAAGTCATACTTCGTGACTTTCATTGATGACCACCGAGAAAAAGTGGGTTTACTTCTTGAGACACAAATCCATGTGTTCGGTATGTTCAAGAAGTGGAAGGCCATGGTGGAGAATGAAACCGGTTTGAAAGTAAAGAAGGCGAGATCGACAATGGTGGAGAGTATCAAAATTTGGCGTTCAAGAAATTTTGTTACCAAAATGGCATCAAGTTGGAGAGAACGTTGCGGGAACACCGCAACGTAATGGAGTTGCGCGAGCATGAATCGGACATTGAGAAGAGCCGGAACGAGAATACATGCGTGCCCGCCATTTTAAACAGAAGTGTGAGTCACAATACTGGCGCATACCTAGTTAATCGTGGACCGTCGGTACCATTGGAGTACAAGATCTTGGAAGAAGTTTGGAGCAGGAAAGAAGTGAAACTTCTCATTTGAAAGTATTCGGTTGTGTCGCGTATGTGCACATTAGTGATAATGCTAGGAGTAAGTTGGACTCAAATCACTAAAGTGTACTTTTCGTTGGATATGGTGGAGACGAGTTCGGCACGCTTTGGGATGACCGTAACAAAAACTCATCGAGCCGGGATGTCATATTCAATGAAAAGGTGATGTACAAGGACAAAAATGCAGTTGATCCAATGACACAACAAACGATGATCCAACATATGTTGTTCCTGACGACACCCGCAAAGGAAATCGCCAAAGGCATGATGAGGGTTTGCGCACGAGGAGCCCATCTCGGAGGTGATTCACCACGCCTCACCCCCATTGTGAGGAGGTCAAGTCGACCTCATGTTCAATCGAAAGTACATGAACTACATGTTGCTCATCGATGCCATTGAACTCAATGCTATGACGAGGCATGTCGGTGGGAGATTCGTTAAGTGGGAGCTTGCAATGAAAGATGAGATAAAGTCTCATCTCCAACCAGGCACGTGGGAACTAGCCGAGTTGCCCAGGGAAGAAAGCTCTTAATAACAAATGGGTGTACTGAATCAAAGAAGAACATGATGGTTCAAGAGGTACAAGCGAGATTGGTAGTCAAAGGTTTCCAAATGTAAAGAAGGAATTGATTACACGTAGATATTTTGCCAGCTGAAGTCGACAACAATTGATCGATGTTGAGCATTGTTGCAATGTGAGGGCTTGCACTTAGGAGCAGCTTAGGACGTGAAACCGCTTTCCTCCATGGTGACTTAGAGGAGGAAATCTATATGCGAAGAACCGGAAGGCTTCTCGGTGAAAGGAGAGGAGAAGTCGGTATGCAAATTGAAGAAAAGCCTATACGGCTTAAAGCAGCGCCTAGAAGTGGTACAAGAAATTTGATGGATTTATGCAAAAATGGCTACATGAAGTGTAATGTCGACCATTGTTGCTACTTGCAAGTGCGGTTAAAGTCGGCTATATCATTTGCTACTTTATGTCGATGACATGTTAATGTAGCAGTGCTCGGTTTATGGATCGAGATCAAGAAGTTGAAGAAGCAACTATCTCCAGTGAATTTGAAATGAAGGACTTGGGAGAAGCAAAAAGCAAATTCTAGGGATAAGAATTTGTAGAGACAAGCAAAAGGGTGTTTTGCGGTTGTCACAAAGCCAAGTATGTTGATCAAATCGCAAAGGTTCAACATGAGCAGTACAAAGCGATCAAGACGCCATTAGCGAATCATTTCCGTCTATCCAACGACCAGCCTCCTAAGACGAAGAGGAGAGAAACTTCATGGCTAAAATTCCATATGCCTCGGCCATTGGAAGTTTGATGTATGCCATGGTTTGTACCAGACCAGATATTGCTCATGCAAATGGGAGTTGCGGCGGATATATGGCAAATCCTGAAAGCGACATTGGGATGCAAAAGTGGATATTGAGATATCTACGGGGAACTACATAAATGCTTATGCTTTAGGCGAAGAGTGACACTCTGAGGTTTCAGATGCAGATTTTGGTGAGGTAGATCGCGAAGAAGCACTACCAGGTTATGTCTTTTATTAGCTGGTGCTCTGCGAGCTTAGTTGGATTTGATCTAAGATTGTTCGTTATCAACTACGTATGCGTAGCGTGGGCAAAGAACTGAGGCTAGCAAAGAGATGATATGGTTACAAGGTTTGTTGGCGGAGTGGGTTTGAGCGGAAGAATGTCTTGCACGCTGATGAGTGCGATACATCACGGCAAAGAATTCAAGATTTCATTCAAGAACCAAACACATTGGGCTCGCTATCACTTCATCGATCACTTTTGGAAGATGGAGTATTAAAGCTTGAAAAGATTCAAGGTACCAAGAACGTAACACGTGATGACGAAGACAAGAACGCCAAAGAAAAAGCGGGCTGCCGGCTTGGTCTTCTACAATGAAGACAGACAGATGACCTACACCACATTTCACAGATCCACAAGGACATGAGGCGTCTGGGTAAGATCCATTTGTTTCAAGTGGGAGATTGTTAGATAATGGAAACAATTGGATGCCTCAATTGTCAAAAAGGGTGTGCAAAGAAGTTGGATGCCAACCGCCATTTTTGAAGAAAAATTGAGACAAAATATGAACACACAAGTTTTAACAAAGGCGGCCGTGAATGTTTGAAATTGTGGGGATGGAATGCCTATAAATAGAGGCTTCATCCTAATGCCTTATACACCACCAAAAACACAAAACATCTTGTGTAGAGAGAAAAGAGAGATCTTGTGTAGAAGAAAAGCTGTAGAAACTATACACTAGAGATAAAAGTGAGTAGAGTGATAAAACTCTTGTAGGTAGAGAAAATACAAGGTGGTATTTTGTCTCACTCATTTTGTGATAGTGAAATATATTGGTGTGGGTCGCAGACGTAGGCGTAACCACGTTAAATCTCGGTGTTTTATTTTGTGCTTATTTTAGCGTCCATTATTTTTCTCAGTCGCATTTATTCGTCCCACTGATCTTGGGCGGAATTAGCAGCGCCTAGTTCCCCAACAGAATAAATTGTGCCATTCATAGCCATTATATATAGCTGTAGATTATAAATTTGCGCATGGTTTGCAGCAGATTGATAAAGCATCACCTTCCTGTAATGCACTACAATTCCATACTGTATATTTCAGTACAAAAATTTGCGCTGCCAATTACAAGAAAAATTTGATAGTCTTTAGATTCCAAAGATGTTCACCAGTGTACTATAGGATTTAGACTTGTGATATTATGGGCACTAGAGACAAAAAAGAATATACTATTTCTACACACAAGTTTACACACACGGCTATGGCCATGCATTGTATCGAAGTCCTGTGAACTAAAATAATAACAATAGTCACGTTTCACTTAATAGATTTTTGATATTGTATACGAATATAATTTTGTGTATAAATCTGTGTGTATAAGTGACATTATTCAGGAGTTATATTCTCCAAATAAAGTAATAATGATTTCATGTTGTGAATGCCTTTATATGGAATCTAGAAATAGGATTCGACAGGTTTGGATGGTGAAGCCCATACCATGATGGCGTGATGTAATTTGTTTTGTAACTTTGATAAACGAAGAAGTTTGACATGCAAAAAGTTTGTTCCCATTGCAAAATCAGAATAAAGTTTGTGACCATTCCTTTTATTTAATTGCACCATTTTTGCTCAAGGGAAAGCAAATGGGATAATAGAAAACAAAGGACAAAATGACTTGTTCTTGTGATCGTGTCACAAGGCAAAATGATTCTCACAAGTTTTTGCTTTGCAACTTGACGAAATAGTCTGAAAATGCTTTTTAATGACGAAATTTTTAGTTGATTAAATTTATTACAGCGATTTCATCAAAATTTTACGTCATGCTCAATGAACATTCAATTTATATATATTTCAACTACATAAAAAATTATACAAATACCTAAAACTAAACTATCATTATTTAGTTAAAGTTAAATATCAACATCAATCACATATCTAATATTATTACATATTATTATCTAATAGTCTTACTGTTTCCAATAATATTCACCTTAAAATTTTAATTTTTAACAAAATAAAAATTCACAAAAACACGATAAGAGAAAACCGTGGTACCCAGGAAAAATATTTCAAATTACAAAGAGATTAAGAAAACATAGTGATAATATTTTATCAATAGTATAGGATAAATTACATGATTACCATCAAATTTGTCAATTTTTATTAATTATTAAACATACACTAATTGAATTTATAAGATTGTCAACGTTTATACACAGAGAGACCACATTATCCTTGTAAAATAACGCCTTCGTTATTGTTGTAACTATATTAACCTTGTTATAGACCTTTCAGGCCCCTCCCGCTAGTAAGATTTTATAGAATGACTTCAAATTCCTTATAATAATTCACAGGTTTTAAGGGTATCTATGTCCTATCATTTGAAATACTTGAATTACATAATTTTGATTTTTTTTATATATCAGGTGATAAAAGCTAATAAGTATATAATTTTTTCTATAGTATAATGTCTAATAAAATATCTATTGTGCAAGATCATTGTAAACATCCTCTACAATAAATATTAGACATTGTATATTTATATCGTATATTTTCTTTCCCTTTACTGTTACTCTCTGGCTCTTTGGATTTTTCTGCGCATGTTAGCCATTGTGTATTTGCAATTTTTTTACGTATTTTTACACATTTTTTACACTTTGAATGAATTACATCCATATATCTCGTGGGATCTATTGTACTATATAAATCTCTACCATTTAACTTTCCTTATTCTCTTTCCTATTTCACATCAAAATTCATAAATACACATCAACTATCACGAGCTCTGTCTCTTGCTATATTATTTTCTTTGGATAATGTGTCCATTGGGTATGCTTTTTGACAGGTTAAATTTATACGCCCTTTATCGTGCAAAGATAGTCTAGTACCTCTTGTTTGTACGTTTTAAGTTGTAGTCTACATTCTTTAGTTAATTTTTTTTAGTTTTCTAATATACTCTTATTTATTGTATATTTATTGTTTCTTTCGTTCCGCCGTTATTGCCTCAGATTCACCTTCAACGGGATCACCAACTAGCATCGTGTTGCGATCAATAATGTAAAAAATTTTCAACGCCGTTAGCAAGAATTTGATCTTGTCTTGCCAACGCGTGAAATTCACTCCGTCAAACCGATCGAATTTGACGAGATCTTGGTTCATCAACTTCACCGTCGCCATTGTAGATTGGTTCTCCATGGAGATTTATTTTGAGATTTTTGGAAATATATAACACAAATATTAAAATGGAGGAGAACGCAAAGTTAAAGAATAAACCAAAACACCGAAACGAACTTTTATTGATAATATGGAATACAAGGCTCAACCGCGTAAATTCGCTGTTCTCAAACTAAATCTACCACCACGGGATTGTAATTGAGTGTTTATGGCATTTTGGTAAACGGTTTGAAGGATATAATCAAGCCTCGGGTTTGATTTGAAGATAAACACCTAATCTTCAAAACCAAAGAACTAACCAATTTACTGAAGAAAAAATAAGGAATTAAAACTTGTATGTATAATCTATTGGATAAGTTTTTTTGATGATCTTTGAATGAAGAGTTCGTCTCCTATATATAAGAAACCAATAGCCACCAAGAAGGGACGCATCTCTTGGTGGAAACTCTTCGAAAAGTCATGTCTCTTTGTTGAAAAGTCACGCCTATACATCTACAAATATTACCGGTTACAATATTTTTATAAATGTGCCAATGGCTCAGCAGTTGAGGTGATTGTTTGATGAAGGGGCATGAGTTCGAATCCCAATAGGTGCATCCCCTCAACTTTTTTTCTTATATTTCCTTTTATCATTTAATTCATTTCTTCTTTCCTTCAAATAATTACTAGTATTTTTTACCTGTGCGTTGCACGGGGTGATATGTTTAAAATATTAGTAAATCCTACTGATATTAATATTATAAAATCAAAAGATTAATATTTTTTACCGTGCTCTTACCTAGCATTTACACCCGTGCATTTTATGTAATTAGTTTTTTAACAAATAATAATTTTGATAAATATTAATGGAATAATTAATTTATGATTAGTTATTAATTTGTACCGTACTCTTACCTAGCATTTACACCCGTGCATTATATGAGATGATAATTAGTGATAGAGATTATGTTAATATATCACATTTTACTTATGGTAAAATTAAATCTATTAAATATGTATAAACATAAAATTAAATTAATAAAATTAAATACTATAGTTATCAAAATAAATATAATAAAAAAACTCTATCAATTTTCTTAAAGGCTATGGTTTTTTTTAAAAAATTATTCTATATTCTATTATATACAACTCTAAATTTCGAAAGATATTAATTACATACTCGTGTGATGTACGGTATTGACAATGAATATATGAATAATAAAATTTTGGAATTTAATTATGAAATATAACCAATATATATTTATATTATAGAAATGATAATATAGCGGGTACTGATCCCAACGCCATATTTCTACCACAGCTAGGAAACACTTATTATCGCCCCCACCTACTTTCATTTAATCGAATCTGAGCGAGAATATTATAAGAATTGCAACATGATGAAGACTCTCATTCTCCGTCCCCATTCTGCTAAAAAATGCTCATCCCCGTCCATGTCCTATCATGATCGTTTAATCAAAGATTTTTATTTATATTGTTTAAACGTGTATTAATGGCATCTATTTCAATAAATACCTTCTAAACATAGTAAACATGTATATTAATATATTCAACATAAACTCACCAATTTAATCTATTCAGCATATTAATATCATTTTTTTAAACTCATCAATTTAGATGTTTATTTAAATAATTTAAATTATATAGGTTTCTTAATGTGGTCGATAAAAAAAAATCATTGATATTTAATCATATTTTTTTTACCATATTTAATGCTATAATCAAATTTAAATTAATTTGAATGAGATAAATAAATTTGAATGAGATAAATGACTTGAAATATATATTATTCATAATTAAAAAAGAAGAGTTAATCGATGATCTTTAAAAATTGAATAAAATCTAAACAGATAAAAATCGTTATAAAATGAATAATTTGAAGTAGTTGGGATTCTTAATATTTATTTAAAAAATAGAATCCTCAATAGATATTTAATATAGTCGAGACAATTAAGAAATTCCAATTGAATCGCATAATTTGAATCTTTGATTGGGTCGATAGCCAATTATTTATTAAATACGTAATTTATAAAATAAGCAATTTAGGTATTTATTTACGTATCAACTTATTTAATCTTTATTTATTAAATGTGTAATTGAAATATTTATTTACTTATCACTAAAATTAGACCATTAAAGTAAAATTTCTAACATTCGTCAATTTAATTAATATAACTCAATTAATGTAAGTATGATGTGCACAATTAATTGTAATAATAGAGTCAAGAATAAATAAAAATATTGCATTTATAATGTCTCATGGCATTCATGAAAACAAATATTTCACACCAATATAGTTGATAGAATCATTGCACTTAATTGAGTAATAAAGAAAAAATATATTTTTTCCTCAAAGTATGATTTTCCATCATACTTGACCAACTATTTGTTTACTTTCACAAAAAAAAAAGAAATAAAATGTTTGTTCCCTATTCTTATAATACTACTCGGAGAGGCGATAAATCAGTCCCGTTAAAAATTATTCAAATGTGTAACATTACAGAAATATTAATTTATTTTTAACGTTTCATAAATAATTTTTATTCAATGAAGAATAAAATGTCAAGTATTATAGTACACGATATTTAGTAATATTTTGCAACTCAGTTTTTTTCCTTTTTTAATTTTTTAATTTACATATTTATCTCTTTAAAAAGGAAAATCTCAAAATTAAGTGAAATTATTTCTTATGAAAATTGCAATTGATTGTAGTAGCGGTGGTAGAACTGATCACAACAATGAGGAAGACGATTCCTTATTTTCAATTTACTTATCATATTCTATATATAATATATAGTTAACTTGAAAAAATGTTTTAGAATAAAAGTAAGAAAAAAATATTTTTCATAAAATAAGTTTTAATTAATATTTTGAAGAATAATGATATGTAAAGTGTTACCTACCAAAATATACGTGGTGTAAGTTATCAGTCTCGAAAATGGGTAATTTCATTTTAGTAAGTAATTTTTTTTCCAATTTTTGTTCAACATAAGATGTGTTTTGTTAAGACTTAATGAAATACACTGTGTAAATATAATAATATCTTAAAACATGTTAGGTAAATTGTAAATACACTAAAACACAAGGTGTATTTAATAAATGTTCCTTAAATAAAAATACTTCTTTGGCTCTTATTGATTATCATGATATAAGATACTATCAAGAAAAATTATCTTCTTTGGAACAAAAAAATAATATCTGAGTATTATAATAATTTGAACCTTATTATAATTGATATACAATCTTATAATAATTTAGTACGATTAATCAAGTCGTGTGTAAGTAGTATAATTATGTTATATAATCTAAGATAAAAAAAAAAAATTGCTGAATAACTCGAATAAGATTAATTATATTCACGCTATAAAATATATTGAGTACACCATAATTTAATTGTTTGAAAAAGTCTTAATTTTGTTTATGATAACAATTATGTCCTCAAAATGCATGATTAATAATTTTTAGTAATTAACTTACTTTGTACGTAAATATTAATTTATATTTTGATATTTTATTAGAGATATTTAAATTAAAAGAAATATTCACATTTTACGTCCATTATATTTAACAATATTTAAAAGTATGATGAATAAATAAGTAATTTGACGTTTAAATAAATAAAATTTTTTGATAAAAACGATCTTGATAGGAAAAAAGTTATAATTAGTTAAAGATTAAAAATAATCAATATTGATTGGAACTTTTTTAGACAAAAACGATCATTATAGCTCAAATTTATAATTAGCTAAAGATTAAAAATAATCAGTATTGATGGGAAAAAAATTAAGGTTGTAATTACATTAAGATGTAAACACTGGGAATATTTAAAATAAATATAATGTAAATTATCAATAAAAATGTGTTGTGGCAATATAATTACCCATCAGATTATTTAAAAATTTTCAAAAAACTATTTTATAAAATCGAATGATTAAATTTTCATACATTAATGTGAAGTTCCAATTGTTAAGTCTTGAATGTTTGTTGGAAATTTCATTTTAATGACCAATGTAAATTAAAATATTTACATAATTGTAATATTGATAACTATCAAAAATAGGCAAATATGAATAACATTAATTATATCTCATTGTATTAGAAATGCTAATTATATGGACTAAAGCGATAGTATATTAAGGGGCAAAAAAATTATAAAGGACATGGGTGGAAACTATAATTAACTGATTAAATAACTAATTTAAAAAATAAATGAATTATTAAAAAATATATATATATATATATATATATATATATATAATATTAGGTCAAATTCATAGGGGAAAAATGATCTGGAATAAAAAAGTGAGTAAAAGTTAGAGAAAATAATGTGTTTAAGTGGAAAAAAAGATTGCTTATATATATATATATATATATATATATATATATATATAGATTTTCAAAAATTTTTTATCTTATTAATCTATGTTAATATCAATTTATATTTATGTAGGAAACTAATTTTATATATTTGCATTAAATTTTAAATTTTTATTTTAAAAAATTTATATATTAATACTATACTCGTTTTAAAGCTCTTGTTAAGTCAAATAAAATAAAGTAATAATTTTTATTTTTTAATTTAAATTTATTGTTAGAAAATGGAAAAAAAGAAAGGGAGAGAGAGAATATTTAGATAGAATGAGATTGGTAAAGCAAGTTGTAGAAATCCCATTAAATATGGAAACTCTATTATTTTAGGAGATTTTCATGTGTAAAATTTTAGAAGATTTAGAATTTTGTTTTGGTAATAATAATATTAAAAAATAAAAACGAAAAAGACCAAAAAAGCCTTGATTTTAGGCGGGAAAATATTAAAAAATGAATTAAAAATAGGGTGAAATACTCTGGTATTATATATATATATATATATATATATATATATATATATATATAGATTGAACAATTATTTTTCAACAACGCTAGAAGCCCCTAGTGATAGAAAATGGACTGCGGACAGCCTCTTGTGTAGTTTATTTACACATTAGAATGTCCATCTAGCCTTGAGAAAAAAAGTATTTATATCCAACAATTGACATATTCTTTAACATTTAATAGCAGGAATTTTTCATTAACATTCAAATTAATGTGACAAGAATGGAATTCTTTTTTTTTTCTTTTTTACTTTACATGAAATTACGATTTTGTAGGTTTTTTTTATAACTCTTTTAACATTTTTCAATAGAGTTCTTTTGATATCATTCAAATTTTATTGAACAAATAGTCTATTTTGATAATATTCTAATTCCAACGCTAGTACCATTTTATGGCACCAACGCTGGTAAACCATACTTCATTTTCATCTCCAAAAACCAGACACCCATTAGCCCAGGCGAACTAAATTCAAGGAACCCCTGTGTAGAATCACTCTTTTAATATAGAAGTTATCCATCTTCCTCTATAATACCGTAACACAAGGGTGAAAGCCAACGCACCAACTACGAAAAAAGCAGCAAAAGTGTGGCATAGATTTCAAAAAGATAAAGCGAAATATTGGCTGTAAATTGCCACCTCCGAAAAATTCTTAAAACACTGAAATCAAGTCCAAAGCAAAAAACACTGGAATCAATATTCTTTGCAAAAAACACCGGAATCAATATTCTTCCAGAACATAGTATAGCATTTGAAAATGCAGGTTTAACAGTCAGCAGAAACGGGTTAGCGCTAAAGGAGCTTCTTCAGCAAAAACGGGTTAACGCTGAAATCAATATTCTAGTCAGGTATATTCTTTAAGCATAGTGCCGAGCTAAAAATGTATACACTTGCTGTTATAGAGAAAGTGTGCAAACTGTCATGAACTTAGAGTTTTCACTAATCCCGTGCGGCCTTCACTACTCGAACCACCCTTGTGATTACTAAGAAAGCGGCCTTCGACTCACGTTGCACTACTAAAGTGCTAACTTAAGGGAAAACCGGCAAGTACACAGAGAGTAGAGTAATACAACCATTTGTATTAACTCCTAAGATAATTACGACAACTTGTAACTACTTGACCCCTCGAGCTCTCGTACAAGTGTTCCTCACAATCTCTACCCCTAGAGATCACTCACAACAAGGCTCACTCAAGCTCTCACTCTTGAACCACTCTTCCCTTGGATGGTTACAAATGAGACCTACCATCTATTTATAGGCAATCTCTTCCACCTCCATTGGAATGAACGGTGGGGATCAATCCTAATCAACGGCTATGATCGCGCCTCTAGAACATCCTAGACCTTCTAGACCATTCTATGCACTTCTATACATTTCCATACATTTCTATACTATACAAAGTATGTTCAAGAATGTTCTAGACTTACCTACTAATGCCTATCTCTTGGAAGTTTCTAGAATCCCGACTCGTCTCTTCACTTCCCACAACGTCCTAGAAGCTTCCTCGAGTGCTCGACCTCGGATCCTTCCAGAACGTACTCGCTCGACCAAGTCTTGTAACCTTCCGGAATCTTCCATTAGCCTCAGCGCCTCCTCGGATGATCTCCCCCTCGTCCATGATCGGCCTTTCATGCACGATCCCTTGCCTTCGTCCTTCCGTGACTTAGGCATCGTGCCCCGATCATGGTTCCATCCATGCCTTGCGCAAATGACCCGATCCATGGCTAGCCAAACTCCCAGGGCGTGACAAAACGCATCACTGATGATGATAAGTCGGTCCACTCCATGAAAGCTAGCAGTTGAGAGGGTTATCGAGACACTTCTTCCACATTTTCCATAGAATGTCATGATACTGACTATCTCTCAGCCCAGGCCTCTCGTGCTTCAACTTTGGTAGCTGACTTTCCTTGTAAGTCTACAAACAGCCAAAAAAAATGGGGATCACTATAATTCTATGATTTTAATAATAATTTATATGAAAGAAACAGCATGTGACCAAAATCCATTCATCAGCTTTGGACAATTCAGTAGCACATAGAACAACTCCATTTTGGTCATCATTCCTAGCCCTATAATCAGCAACAATAGTTGAAATGTCAAGATTGGGATTCTCTTTGAGATCATTGATCCTTTTGAAACACTTATAGATCCCATGCCCTGGTTTTCTACAGTAATAGCACACAAGATCCTTTTTCTTGTTCTTTTGATCAGCCTTTCCCTTTCCTTTATCCTTATCCTTCTCACCCGTTTTCCCTTTGGACTTAGTAAGAACTAAGTGAAGAAAAATATAAGCGCAAACTATGAAAACGTGGTGACGATGCTACCAAAAAAGAGAAACAAAAGGTGAAATAATTAAAACAAAAAATAATAGAAACTGAATCAGCGAAAACTGAAGTAGAATCTATTAATAGTGAAACCAGCAATGAAAGTTCTACTGAAATAACAAGTACAGAAATAATAGAAAGTGTAAAGGAACAAGAAAACCCAAAAATAGAAATTAATTTAACAGATCAAATAGAATCTTATACTGAGTTACGAGAACTAAAAAAGCTTAAGCGATAAGGTTGAAAATTTAACATTTAAAGAAGAAGAAATAAATATGAATACTTTTTGTCCTGTTAAGGAATAAAATCCTAGAGATAATGAATATAAGCCTATATGAGATAATGGAGAAACTTCAACTTCTAAGAAAGGAAGACATAGAGAAAAGGAAGCTAAACGAGAAAAATTATGGGAAAAAAGAATTACCGATGAAAGAATTAACGATACAAAAAAGGAAATCCTAAACTTAGATTGTACATCAGAACCAGATAAAGTAGTACAATATTGGACAACATTTATGGAAAAAACACTAATAGATAATAAAAAAGAAAAGCAAAAGGCTAGACATCAATTACAAACCTAGTTATATGTGATATGTGTTATTTTGAAGAATATCAATGTGATTTTCAAAAATATTTCTATGAATGAGAACCAACTACAACTGAACAAGCTATAGTAATGGGTATGTTCTTTCAAAAATTACCTTATCCTATAAACCAAAGAATTATAGATACTTATAATGCTAAAAATAAAAAAAAAAACAGATACTTTAGGAGCTAGAGTTCAATAAGTTAGAGATTGGACAATAGAATCATGCATTGAAGCAAAATTAGTAAATATAATTTACTGTTGAGAGGAAGTAATTTACTTTGTTGCAAAAATTATGAAGCAGCAAGATACGGACCTTCGAAGAAATACCCTAGAATATTAAGAATAAGGGGAAAAAAGGTAGAAGAAAAGAAAATATTATAAGACAATATTACAGGAGAAAACTAGGAAAAAGATATTAGACTAAAAGGAAAAATTATAAAAGGTATTTTAAGAAAAATCTGAAAAACTTGTAAATGTTATAATTTTGGAAAAATAGTACATATATCAACACGATGTAAAGAACCAAAAAAAAAGGTAATATAAATACTTCTAGAAATAAAAATGAAGAATATATAGATATAAATATACTAGAATTTGAATTAGGAATACCTTAATCAGACCTAGAAATAATTTATTCACAAACAGAATCAGAATATGACAGCGAAGAAGCTAATAAAGAAACTGATATATCATGCCGGGAATAACGATAGAATATATTGTTAATCAAATAGATAAACTCAAAGAAAAATTAAGAAGCGAAGCTAATACAGAAAAGATAACAAAATATAATAAAAAATTACATGATTGGTGTGAATTATTATGTCAAACTAATATGAAAATATATTATGGAGCACTAGTAATTCAATGTCTATATTTGATCATGAAAAAAATATATTATCTACCCAATCTAGGATAATATTTGACGAAGAATTATTAAAGAAAATTACTAAATAAAAATTTGATTTATCACCAGATCTTATATTTGAAAACCAAAATATTAAAGATAGATTTAATCTCAAAAGAGAAGATTATTATCTTGTAACAAATAAGGAATGTTACATTGATATAACCCAAATAGAGGGGGAGAAATAGAATACCTCTAGTAACCGAAGCCTTACTTACTAGTGAAAACAATAAAATAAAATCTAAATCTACACTCAAACATTGTTATTTTGGACACATACAATTTATAATTACAGCACACTTTAGAGAAGGAACAGATACACCCATACAATTATATTTAGCAGATGATAGAATAACTTATCCCCCCTAAACAACAACTAATAGCTAAAATTATAGGAAACTTGATATACCAAAAAGCAATGTTCACTATTATCGTAGACTCTGGTATAAATTTAGCAGATGAACATATTGAAAAAACTTTAACTTTATATTGGAAATTAAATGTTATAGAAAAGAAACCAGGAAGTAAACTTATGAGTATCAAAGCAAAACAACTATATGTATTTAGTAATAAATCAACTATACCAAGAAATAAAAAGAAAGGAATTACACATATTCATAATCCTTTTATAGGAATAGTAAAAGAAATACCTAGAGAAGAACAGAAATACTTGGAACCTAGTGATACTGAAGAATTAGAAATTATTTCTAAAAGATTTGATCAAAATATTATAATACCAAAATTACTTAATGATAAATATGGAAAACAATATTACATAATTGGAAGAGTGGACAATCATACAGTAGCAATATTAGTTGATACAGGTGCATCAGAAAATTATATAACGAAAATTTAATAGGAAATTCAGAAATATTTCCAACTGACCATGTATATATGAATATGGATGGGCACTAAATATAGAAAGTCATTCATTCATAAGAGCACAGAGCACAAGAAAGAAAAATTACCTCAAAAAAAAGGGCCTCCAATTGCTTCCTCACCTTCTTTTGCCCTCAGCTGTTTGATGGTGGGCGCCTGACTTCCTCGACAAACGTTGGGCAAATGAATCCATCAGTCAACGACACTGGATCTGGTTTGCCATACGCACGTTCAGTAATATATGCAAGGGCACCGACTAGGCCATTCCCTATCGGTCTTTCTTGAGGCAATGGCGGCTCAGGCAGTGGCTGCGGCTCCTCTCTGGGAACATCTCCGGGTTGATCTGGTTTGCTATAGGCATGTTCAGTAATATATGCAAGGGCACCGGCTAGGCGATTCCCTATCGGTCTTTCTTGAGGCAATGGCGGCTCCTCTCTGGGAACATCTCCGGGCACAGGCAGCAGATCTCCGGGAAGAGGCAGGGGATTGACGCCGGAAAAAGAAAGCGGATCAGCGCCGGGAATAGGAAGCAGATCGGCGCCCGGAACAGACAACGGATCGGCGCCGGGAACAAGCAGCGGATCAGCTCTGGGAACATTTCCTGGCACAGGCAGCGGATCGACGCCGAACAAAGCAGATCGACAGCGTACAGGCAATGGATCGGTGCGGCACAGCAATGGATCGGCGCAACAGCAATGGATTGGCGCCAGTGCGAGCGGCGGTCGGCGCGAAGCAGTAGCGCCTCTTCTGGCACAGGCGGTGTTTCATTGACTTCAGCCTCAACAGCCTTGCAGTCACCGTATTCTATTGTATGTGCGCAGTGTTGGATCTAAAGAAAGAAGAAATGATGGATTTCAAACAGAATAGAGAGACCGGAAGGTTACAATTTTAGGGTTTACTGAAAGTACGAGTGAATTTTTTATCGAATTTTACAAGGGGCTACAGCTAAATACTGAACTGTTGGGCCGACGTCGGCGCCCCAATAACTATGAATTCAAATACAAGCGGGGAGTGTAATGGGCTGGTCTGTTGGGGTGATGTTGGCGCCCCAATACCTATGAATTCAAGTACAAGCGGGGAGTGTAAGGGTGAGGATTCAAACCCTTGACCTGATATATATATATATATATATATATATATATATATATACATATATATAGTGACATTTATGAAACATAATTTAGCCACATATGTAGTGAGTAGTGAGAAATTTTCTAAAATATAAGAAAGAAAAAAACAAAAAAATTAAAGCGTTTAAGTGTCACTATTTCGATTCCCATAGCAGCTCTTTGTTTGATATTTCCCATTAAAAGCTTTGACTAAATTGTTTGGTCAACTCAAAAACTCGTAGACATTGGCGGTCCTAGGTGGTCACCTCATGCCCGACTTTTCGGGGGGTCTACTTTAGCCCATTATACCTAAGAGTCAATTGTGTATTATACTTTTTTCTTTTTAATTAAATGGCTCAAATTTAAATTCTACCCAAACTTTTAGGCCTAGTTTTAGGGAATAATTCAAGTATTCAACCCAAATTTTTATACTCAGTTTCAAGTTTCATAAAAGAATAAATAAGAGGAAAAAAAAGATAAAAAAATCATAACCGTTAGCCATTAGAAAAAAGAAGAGACAGCAGCGACAAGGCGTTTTCTTTCTTTGACTAGAGAGGAGCGACTACCGCAACTCAACAAGAAACCGCTGATGGTCGAGACTCAAGAATACCTAGGGCTCGAAAAATTTGAATTCAAAGTTCATCAAATCATCAGTCGGCGCCGGGGACCAGAAGCGGATCGACGCCGGGAACAGGCAGCGGATCGGCTGTAGGAACATTTCCTAGCACAGCGTTGGATCGGATGCACAGATGCAGCGGATCGGCACCATGACGGCGGATCAACGCCGAAGCAGTAGCGCCTCCTGGCACAGTAAGTTTCATTGACTTCGGCCTCAACGGCCTTGCAGTCACCGGATTCCATTGTATGTGCGCAGTGTTGGATCTAAAGAAAGAAGAAATAATGGATTTCAAACAGAATAGAGAGAGCGGTAAGGTTACAATTTTAGGGTTTACTGAAAGTACGAGTGAATTTTTTACCGAATTTTACAAGGGGCTACGGCTAAATACTGATCTGTTGGGCCGACGTCGACGCCCCAATAACTATGAATTCAAGTACAAGCGGGGAGTGGAATGGGCTGGTCTATTGGGCTGACGTTGGCGCCCCAATACCTGTGAATCCAAGTACAAGTGAGGAGTGTAAGGGTGAGAATTCAAACTCTTGACTTTATATATATATATATATATATATATATAAGGCAAATTCGGATGTCACTAAATCACATGAATATTGACATTAATGAAACATATTTTAACCACAGATGTAGTGACTAGTTAGGAATTTTCTCGAATATAAGAAAGAAAAAAACAAAAAAAATTAAAGCGTTTAAATGTCACTATTTCGATTCCCATAGAAGCTCTTTGTTTGATATTTCCCATTAAACGCTTTGACTAAACTGTTTGGTCAACTCAAAAACTCGTAGACATAGGCGGTCATATGCGGACGAGGCAGTCGCCTCATGCCGGACTTTTCGGGGGGTCTACTTTAACCCATTATACCTAAGAGCCAATTGTGTATTATACTTTTTTCTTTCTAATTAAATGGCTCAAATTTAAATTTTACCCAAACTTTTAGGCCTAGTTTTAGGGAATAATTTAAGTATTCAACCCAAATTTTTATATATCGTACAAATCCTTCATCTAAAATATTCAAGGAACTCCTCACCAAAATCTGCATAATTTAATTTACAATTCTCTTAAAAATATCATAACTTAATTTACAATTCTCCTGAAAATCTCAATAATAAAAACAATTCAAAAATAACACCATAAACTATTGTCAACAACATAACACAAAACAAATAATACAAACGACTCATATTTTTCGAAGAAACAATGAACGGACTTAAATATAAATCTCTGCCCTATTTAAAATATCAAATTCCTATTAATCTACTAATGAATCGTAGTAAGACAACAACATGTGTTTTTACGTAAGCCGAACATCTCGAACTTTGAAGTGCATTTATATGACAAACCTTTAGAAATATAAAATATAACACCAGAGTTCAGATAGAATAAGTATAACTTACTCAAAGTGTAATTTTTTACAGTGAAACAAATTGAGCTACCTTAATTCGAGCACGATGCTACTTATGGATAAGAGTTGCATATCATCAATTTGTATAACTCCAACAATTATCTCAACTGGACGTTATCTTCAAACAAATATAATAGCAGAAAACCAATAATATATAAGTATAGTGATTCACTTCTTCGATCAACATAGATGATCTAGAGGGTTTGTATAAAAAGTCAAATAAAGTAAACAGCGCACCTCACATGATTAATAAGTGTCAGACTATAAATTACTGCAACACTTCTTTATACACGACATTCGTAGTACCATTGGTTGGATGACCAGCGCCATCACAGAGCACAAACTTCAAACCCTATCTATTTGTCATTTTGGAGTAGGGGTGGGCGTTCCGGACTTCCGGGTATGGTTTCGGGTAGTGAACTACCCAGAATCGAACCGTAAATTCCGGTTCCTTGAAAAATGGATCCGTTCGGTTCTTTTCAAATGAAGTACCCGTCCGGTTCCGGTTCCTTCCGGTTCCGGTTCTACCCGTTCGGTTCCGGTTATTTTACGATACATTTTTTATTGCTTGAAAAGTACAAGAAAAAATAAAAATTTTGATTCCAACATAATATAACAACAAAAAAAACAAGAAAGAATATCGCCAAAGGCAAGACAGAAGTCAGCTGTCACATCGCTACAAATACAAAGAAAGAAAGTGAATGCTTAGAAGATGAGGAATTCAAATTTATATGAAATTAATATGCTATAAAAATCAAAATCATAAATATGGGTTGGATAATGTAATCAGAATATAATTACTTTTTTTAATTAGATTTTTTTGGCACTTTTAGCAAATTATCTTATCTTAGTGAGTTATTCGGTCATCAATTCCGGGTATTGTATGTAAATGTTATATAAAATTTATTTCTTCTACTTATTTTCTATAAAAAGTTTTAAGCGAGTATTAATGTATGTATAAAAATAGATTTTTATGAATTTTAATGCGATATAGGAGAAAGAATTAGTAGAGTTGAATTGTGGAAATTTATGCGGTATAAGTAGGTCTCACGAGATATGTGAATGTGAAATAGAAGAGAAAATATGTGAAGTTGAAAAGAATGTATAAAAGTGTGTAAAAATAAATAGGAACATGACTTTCTTACACAAGATTTTTGTCAAAAATATTAGCAATTAATATCAAAACTAAATTAAGAAGACATTTTATTTTTTAAAACAAATTAAGGTATTATGTTAACTAAATTTTAATATATATTAATTAATTTATATGAATAAAAAATTAATTTATATTTGTATAGAAAAATATTTTAGAAAGCCAATATCCTTATTTTATTGGTTAAGCAATAGAATAAGTTTTTCTGCTTTGTTTTTGTTTTTTTAAAGCATAAACTATAGAGTATGTTCACACATGAAACATATATGTACGTCTTAATGTATTATTTTTTATAGAAATTTCAACCCTTAAGATTCCCCGCAAATGCGAACCAACCGGACAGGAATGAGGTTAGTATTTCAACCCTTGAGATTCCTCACATTCTTTACTTTGATAATCAAGTACTAATTAGACAAATAAAAAAATCAATCATAAAAAGAGTTATTTTGTAATAAATTCTATAAATTATAAAAAGATGGAAATTATGAAAAAGCGTACATTTACATTTCAATTTGCTAAAATCAGTGCTTTATTTAGAATTTTTTAAAAAAAGACGTTTTCCAAAATGATTTTTAAAATATAACTACAATTTATTATTATTTTTTTGAATAAATAATTTGTTATTTATATACATATATTTAATATTTTTCTGAAAAACCATCAATCGAATGTTAACTAAAACAACCATCAAACGACTTGAAAAAATAAAAACTTCAATGGAAAAAAATTAGCTATGCATCACATGAAGTATACCTAAAATAAGAACTTAGACTTATATTCTGAAATAATATGTCGACTCAACCCAATGATATTTAAAATATCATAATAAAAAATTTATCAATGCAGAAAAGTAAACGTGTTTGTTAACCATAAGCGATTCAAACGAATGTAAATTATCTTCCCTGCTGTATGGGAATATCTCATTAGATGGAGATGCTAACAATGTGTCCAATGCATGGGAATTATTTGGCTATTGAGGAAAGAAAGTAAAATGAATCTACAAAGTTACCTTCGCAATTAATATATGTGTGTGTGTGTGTGTGTGTGTGCAGTCAGTTTAGTGGTATAAAAAGTTAATGATAGCAACGAAAAAAAAAGAAGAGGAACAAAAAAATTTATTGGTGAGAGGGAACAATTATTTCAACAATTTATTGCAGCCAATCCATCGAATTATTTGGATTCATACTTTAATTTATTTCATATGATTGTAAACAAAAATAATTGGCCTCTTTTCAACCTAATGATCAACTTAGGAAGAAGAAGAAAATGATTATTCTAAAAAATAATTGTATTATATATAATTGTAAAAATAAAAATACTAATAATAAATTGTATTAGAAATTGTTTGGATAAAAAAATTGATGACATAGATGCAAAAAATACTAATAGTTTGAAGAAAGTAAAATCAATCCACGAATTTGCCTTATAAATTAATCATAGCCAAAAGAATGAGGAACAAAGACAAAGACGAAATTTTTTAGTGTAAAGAAAGAAAAATTATTTCAACAATTTATCATAGGCAATTCGTTGAATTCTTTCAAATCGTATTTTAATTTATATCTATAATTGTTGGCACAAATAACTGCATTGGAGATTAGATTAGGTAACAAATAAAAAAATATAATTAAAATTAAAAGGAACATTAATGTTGAGTATAATGATAGTCTATATAATAATAATAAAAGGAATATCATTAAAAAGGATAATGTCTATTTAAGGCAAAGATAATGGCTATTTTAGGAAAAATGCATTGGAAGGAAAAATATAATGATATGGAATTAAAAATTAATTAAAAAATTCAGAAAAATTAATGATGTTTTGGAGGGAAAAAAGGTTGTTTATATATATATATATATAGATATAGATTCAAGTATACAACCCAAATTTTTATACTCATTTTCAAGTTTATTAAAAGAATAAATAAGAGGAAAAAAAAGATAAAAAAAAAATCACAACTGTTAGCCATTAGAAAAAAGAAGAGACAGAAGCAAGTCGGCGTTTTCTATCTTTGACTAGAGAGCAGCGACTACCTGCAACTCAACAAGAACCGCTGATGGTCGAGACTCGAGAATACCCAGGGCCAGAAAAATTTGAATTCTAAGTTCATCAAATCATCAGTCGGCGCCGGGAACAGGGAGCGGATCGGCGCCGGGAACAGGCAACGGATCGGCGCCGGGTACAAGTAGCGGATCGGCGCAAAAACAGCCTGATCGGCGCGGTGCAGCAAATGATTAGCGGAAGCGGTAGTGCCTCCTGGCACAGCAAGGTGTTTCATTGACTTCAGCCTCAACGGCCTTGCAATCACCGAATTCCATTGTATGTGCGCAGTGTTGGATCTAAAGAAAGAAGAAATGATGGATTTCAAATAGAATAGAGAGAACGGGATGGTTACAATTTTAGGGTTTACTGAAAGTACGAGTGAATTTTTTACCGAATTTTACAAGGGGCTACGGCTAAATACTGATCTGTTGGGCCGACGTCAGCGCCCCAATAACTATGAATTCAAGTACAAACGGGGAGTGTAATGGGCTGGTCTGTTGGGCTGACATTGGCGCCCCAATGCCTATGAATCCAAGTACATGCGGGGAGTGTAAGGGTGAGGATTCAAACCCTTGACTTGATATATATATATATATATATATATATATATATATATATATATATATAAAAGGAAAATTCGGATGTCACTAAATCACATGAATATTGGCATTTATGAAACATATTTTAACCACAGATGTAGTGAGTAGTTAGGAATTTTCTCGAATATAAGAAAGAAAAAAACAAAAAAAATTAAAGCGTTGTAGTGTCACTATTTCGATTCCCATAGCAGCTATTTGTTTGATATTTCTCATTAAACGCTTTGACTAAATTGTTTGGTCAACTCAAAAACTCGTAGACATAGGCGGTCCTAGGCGGACGAGGCGGTTACCTCATGCCCGACTTTTCGAGGGGTCTATTTTAGCCCATTATACCTAAGAACCAATTGTGTATTATACTTTTTTCTTTTTAATTAAATGGCTCAAATTTAAATTCTACCCAAACTTTTAGGCGTAGTTTTAGGGAATAATTCAAGTATTCAACCCAAATTTTTATACTCATTTTCAAGTTTAATAAAAGAATAAATAAGAGGGAAAAAAAGATTAAAAAAAATCACAACCGTTAGCCATTAGAAAAAAGAAGAGACAGCAGCGACTCGCCGTTTTCTTTCTTTGACTAGAGAGCAGCGACTACCAGCAACTCAATAAGAACTGCTGATGGTCGAGACTCAAGCATACCCTGAGCCAGAAAAATTTGAATTCAAAGTTCATCAAATCATCAATCGACAACTTGGTCTCATACGTTATCTGTGTTGGCTCTGATTGAGCATTTTTTTTTTTTTTTGCGTTAATGCTCTTACTGAGCTTTTTATATTCTTTATTAACTTATTATTGTACATTTAACTAATTCTTACTACAACCCTAGTTGAGTATCGTGTATCGCTTTATATTAATTTTATGAAAGAAAAATTTAAAGGGGCTATTTTCGAAACTTTGATTCAGACCCAGCAAATTACGGGATTGTCCCTGCTTTTAGAGAGTAAATTTAAAATTTAAAATTCAAATGTTTTTAGTTGGTGGTCGAAAAAAGTCAATGCTACAACATAATTTATTATATAGAAATTTACATATCCTTTTTGACATACAAAATTAGTCTTATTTTTATTTTTACATAGATTAAAAAACTCTAATTAATACTAGCATTGAAAAAAAATAATATTTAATTATACATTTTTCAATATATCCCTATATTAAATTATCACATTTCATTTTGATACATAATAATATATATTAAATAGGGCATATTAGAAAATTAAAAACTTTAATGCACTCTTAATAAAGAAAGTAGACTATAATTTGAAACCAATGAAAGAAGAAAATAAGACTATCTCTGCGGAACGGAGAGAGTATATATTCTCATTCGGTCCTACAAAGATAGGCTCACGTTCCTTTTTATCAGTTTCAAACGTAGGTCATTTTCTATTTGTGCACATTTAATTTCTCATTTTTTCCAATTATACCCTTATTTAATCTGCATTGTTATTAATAAGAAAACGTTATCATCATTAAATATAAGGGTATATTTTTAAAAAATATAACTAAATGTTACTTTTTGTTATGAATAATAATTGAAGAATAATAATTGAAGTGTTATGAATAATTGAGAATAATTTGGTGGTTATGAATTATGAGGAATAATTTGGTGGAGGAATAATTTGGTAAAAGATGTAATTATTATATGTGAATGACTATTATACCCTTGATGAAATTATGTAATTACGATTGTGCCATTCGAAGTTTTCCTATAAATAGGGCTTCAGTTATTAATGAAATTCATTCCTGAGAATTCCTTCGAATTCATTCTCTCTAAATTCTCTCTATTGTTTCTATACTTTTATAACACGTTATCAGCACGAGTCTCTAGCCCTTTGAGTAATATGAAAGAAGTATGCTCTACAGTTGCATCTTATAGATGATATTCTGTATCAGAAACTGGATTATTACCAATGAATTAATTCATCCTCATCAATCCTAAATAACTCTCTCTTTGCAAATACATCATTGAAAATTCCCTTTTGTTCATATTCTTCTCCCACAATTCCTCATTCTACACAACCTGCTTGGAGATGTCTGAAATTCCAAAATTGGAAGAATGGAGTCCAAAGAATTTTCCGATCACGTAAATGGATTGCAAGTAAATCTCATCCATGGAATAATTAGAGAAAGGAAAAAAAGGTAAATCATATGATTTTATAATATAATAATATATTAAATTATAACATCGGTTTTATCGAGATATAAGGAGCATACATTATCAAAATCAAATTTTCTCGACTCCATTATACTCGATTTAACGAGAGCTTCGATTTGACACCAATATTGACAGGGTAATAACTCGTTTTGAAATATATTATTATCAAACTTTCAAAATTTACAAATCAGTACACTAACTTTTGAAAAAGTTACAAAATAGTCCTTGAATATTTTGATATTGATAAATTGAAGTAGAAAGGAGATAATTTTCCAATCGTAAAACATTGATAAAATATTTTTGACAATTTTACCTTTACGAATTGGAATGGACAATTTTACCCTTAGGGTAAAACCGACCTAATTTTGACGACAGTAAAAAATGGATAGAATATTCATGGAGAAATTCTAAATCCATTGATTATATAAAATGGCTTGAAGTCCATTTGAGTTAAAAGATCAAAATATTATTTTAACTCCCGAAGAGTTCAATTACATAATGTACTTATTCTAGAAGGATAAGTGTGCTCTTGTAGAAGTAATGAGTATTTGTTCTAGAAGAACAAATTTGCTCCCGTAGGTTAGCTCAATATTTAATTCTCGCACTTTATTTACTGCAATTTAATTATCGCAATACCTCCTACTTGATGATGGGTTCAAACCGTCACTAAACGTAAGGTTTTATATATTTCTGCACTTTATATGCTAAGTGATGGGTAATACCTTCTACTAAGCAGATCCTACTCCTAAAGAAGTAGTTAAATATTATGCAATTTAATTCTCTCTATTTAAATTTCGTAAATTTATATTTATTGCAATAATTCCCATAAGGTAGGTTCGACCACCTATTGGAGGAAATTTAATTTCGGCAATTTAAATTTATGCACTTTATAGTTTGAGTATATTTCCAATGTGGTGGGTAATACCACACGATTGGTGTGCATATTTCCAATGTGGTGGGTTATACTACACGATTGGTTATAATGAATCCTACTCCAGAAGAAGTAGTTGATCAAATATTCTAATCATACTCTCGAAGAAGTAGACAATGAGAATAAAATTACTTCTTCATATATACCTAATATGAATGGAGAAAATTGAGCAAGTGGTACTTGAAGTTACCATTGGATAAATAGACGAAAGTAAAATCTTTGAATAGATCCCATGTTGATAAATCAAAGATAATATATCGCATGGAGAAATTATATGAAGTAATCTCATCGATGATATGAGATTGTATTAATATGAGAATAAAATGCTCTTGAAGAAGCATAATCACTAGATTTCTCAGATTTGAATAAAGCCAATATGATATTATTATTACTCCGTAAGAAGTACAAAACAAATAAGTGGAACATATTGAGAATATCAAAAGATGGCATTAAACACTCGAAAATATAGAAATGCAAAAAGAATATACATCTGAATCCATAAATGAGGGATGCGTCGAGAGTATAAATACTCGTAACTCGCCACCATCAACATTAGGATTCATAATGAAATATTTAAAGGATCCGAATTTCTTTTTCGCTTGACACCAAGTGGTCCGTGATCGACGGACTGGCTTCCACAGATTCTTGAACATATGCATGAAATTTGATGAGTAGTTCATCAACAAGACTAGCAGAGATAAGTATTTTTCTCATTGAATGAGAGATAAACTTATTATTTACACTCGATCTAGAAACGCTAGTAAGCCATCAAAGAAATTATTAATATTCAACAAACCTATTGGTTTGACATGAAAGTTCCACTATGCCAACGAGGCTATATTGAATATTTCCTCCAAAGGTGTTGTAAATCACTTTGGAAGGACAATGAAAGCATCACTATTATTCATCATATACATCATGCGCTTGTGGATGGATTGCGCTTGTAGCCCCAACCCTGTTGGACCCATTGTAGAACTGGCTCCAATTCGAGTATTAGATCCAACTAGATGAAAAGGTATTACACTCGAAACTCTTATTCCCCATGATGGTGCAGCCATTATAAGTCTAGCTAAAAGTTTGTTGTTGGTTCCTCCATATAGTATATTGATTTCTTGTCTCCCTAACTCTTTTACGAGTCGGTTTGCCATATCCACATATTGGATATGGCCTACCAGTTTAGATCCACCAAGAATACATACGGTTTTAATCAAGTGAGGTAAAGGTGACTTGTATGAGATGATTCTAAAATCTCCATATCCATCTCTACTCCTATCTCTCTTTTGCACTATACTTTTAATGTATGAACATGAGAGATATATGAATCCCTCTATTTAAAGAAAAATTTTCAAACCAATAATTGAGTGCACTATTTACTTTTTGACAAATATGAAAGAGAAAAAAAATGCAGAAAATTTTTTTTAAGTGAAAATGACATATATCTGTCGGTGATTGAAAAATAATATATATATACATATATATATCTTAAAATCGAAAAACAATATTTACAATTACAAGAAAAACATTGATCTTCGTTATTACACCGAGCTTCCTTATATTAATATGAGAAAATTATTATACTAAAATTTTCTACTAAATTTACAAACAGGATCTTCTAAAGTAAGTTTTTCAAGATCAGTAACGCTGCTTGTTGATCTTTGAATTTGGCCCATAAGGCCATTAGCTCACCTTGTACGTGTCCACTAGGATGTGTCTCAAGAGCCTGCTGAATATCATCCAAATGCTCCTTACTCAATCAATCCTTAATGAATGCTATTTTATCTTCTCGATTTACGGACAAGTACCCCACGCATTTACATCGAGGTGTCACATGTCCACCGAGCACACTTGTAGCATCCTCCTAATCTTTTTGCTCTCCGTTTCTTTGAAAAACTACTTTTACCCATACCAGGCATGTATTTAGAAGGAATTGAAACCTCACCTATAATCGAACCTTTGCTTCAATCAAGTATCGGATATCTTGTGGGATACCCTTATTCATTAGCATCCTTAATCTTTCCAAATTTACATCGATAAATCCTTTTTAGGATTTTGATCAGGTAGTGATGGATAGTATTTTCAAGATTTGAGAGCATATGATCCATTATAATGTATAGACCCTTGTTAGGATGAATTTTGCAATAATTTTGATGATTTATTTATAGAATAATACGACGCGTATGAAATAAGACTCGATTTTAAATAAAGCGTAAGAGCTACGATTTCGAATTAAATAATAGCCGGATGTGATGCGTATGAGTCAGAACTCCAGTGTTTGAACAAGAATAGACAATAATGTCACCAAAAGATGATGGAATATGTCGGTGAATTGTTTCTATGATAAATCATGTTGAGCACTATACAGATACTAGTGAAATCGATATAAGAATTCTATTAACTAGAAGTTCAATAATACTGCTTGCAAAACCGGATCGACCATCCCGGTTTAAATAATTATTGAAATCAATATTTCAAGTGAAGAATTAAAAGAATTCTTCAATGATTGTTCTCGATAAATGATGAAATCATTACTAGCCAATATTGGGAATAAATCCCAAATATATTTGGAATAAAGGATGAGAAGTATGGGCCCACTCATCCTCCATGTGGACTACTAGATATTATGATATGGATCCACTAGATAGTCACATGTGTATATGATTCGTAATTTGAAATTTACAAAATATTTGCTCACGGTATGAGCATGATTTTCAGATTTAATGATAAAGCTAGTAAATATATATATCCCAATACTTGAATAAATCCCTGAAGGATTTGAGTATGCGCATACAAGTGGGATATTATATGGCAAATTATTTAAAGTCCTCAAATAAATTGCCGATATCGAGAATAGAATGCAAACGGTCTAAATTCTCATATTAAGGCTGAATGATAAGAACATATATGATTAAAATCATACCAACTGTATGAGTTTTGGTGTTCTAAATTTTCTCAGCATGAGGGGGAGTATTAAAGGTTGAAAATGATATGTGAAATGCATCATGTTATATCCTCACAATTAAAATAGGAACTTGAAGTTCAAAGATGCATAAAAGATGCTATGAACAATCACATATATCAGTTAAGATGCTTTGATAAGTTAGCACGCCAGAAGCGTTGATATTATGAGATTTCCCCAAACATATATATCAAAGCAAATTATAAAAGATGGTCTTAATAACGGAGGCATATGCTCTTGAAGAGTATATAGACATAACTATATTGTGTAATCCTACAAGAGGATTGATAATGAGATATCTCGATAAGTTATGTCGATATGGGGAAAGAAATGAAATTGAAAAGTGTCGACCACGATATGAAAATGTAGCGCTACATATGATCAATGATAATGAAAATATTGAGATATATTGAAGATGATAAATGGTGAATGTGAAATCCTTAACTTATGAGATGATGAGATGATGATGACTAATGCTCAAGTTTAAAGATAAGCATGGTGGTCATTATATGTTGCATGCTCATGAAAGTTAAATTACCGGTCGTGTGTGTAGTGCCGAAAAGGAAATTAAAGGATCGGATGAGCTAAACCCGTGTTTATGAGTACCCTAAAGGGTGAGCTAAGCCCCTGGGAATGAAATAACCTATTAAGTGAGTATTAAATGTTAAATGATATATTTTAAGTGTTAATTAGTTATGAAGGTTTATTTATATGTTTACATGTTTTTACGATGAATTTATATGCTTTAAATTGTGTGTTTGGAGACATGTGTTCATGGTGAATGTTTTGTAGTTGTGTACGAAAATTGATGCACTCTAAATGAACGAAGAGTATAAAACTAATGTATATGATACTCATACAAATGTATGAAAGATTTTGAAATGCTTGCAAAGATACTTGTATAAAATACGCGTTGCACTCTTTTTCCCTTGACTGAGGTTTTATCCCATTGGGTTTTCCTAACAAGGTTTTTAATGAGGCAACTTTAAAGGCGTATTCACATGAATAATGTACTCTTTTTCCTTCATTAGGGTTTTTCCTAATAAGGTTTTAACGAGGCATATTCATGGTATATTGAGAACGATAGGAGAAATTGATACAGTGTATCTATTGGATCAAGTTATAATGGAGCTAATGCTTTAGATCCAAACGATGATGATATTGAAATCATTTACCGTAAGTAAAGATATCAGTTCTCAAGATATGAAATCAAACTGAGCAAATTGCACTTTTTCCTTCGATCAAGTTTTTCCCACTGGGTTTTCTTGACAAGGTTTTAACGAGGCAGCACATGAATACTCATATGCCGCTGATAGACATCAGGGGGAGCAATGTTTTGATGAAACAGTATATAACCATTCCAAGCTAGCCTGCAATCGTTTTGGAAGTTTTTTCCCACTGGGTTTTTCTCCAAACAGGTCCAGAAGACATTTGTATTAATAGTCATTCAAGGGGGAGTGTTATGAATAATAATTGAAGAATAATAATTGAAGTGTTATGAATAATTGAGAATAATTTGGTGGTTATGAATTATGAGGAATAATTTGGTGGAGGAATAATTTGGTAAAAGATGTAATTATTATATGTGAATGACTATTATACCCTTGATGAAATTATGTAATTACGATTGTGTCATTCGAAGTTTTCCTATAAATAGGGCTTCAGTTATTAATGAAATTCATTCCTGAGAATTCCTTCGAATTCATTCTCTCTAAATTCTCTCTATTGTTTCTATACTTTTATAACACTTTTATAATAATATTAATTATAATTTTTTAAGCCTTGTCAAAGTCAAAATATTCTATCTTTGTAGAACGAGTGGAGTACTTGGCATCATCCCATTTTTTTATACTCATCACATACTTCTAAATTAATGGTAATTGCATAGATTAAATATTATTATGCTATCATAATAATATGTTAACTTAATATTTGCCTTTGAAACTAGGGATTTTGAGATTTATTTAGCGAACATGTCATTTCGTTTACAACTATAAATCAGGCAAAAGCATGGATACGACCTTCCCATGTGACAAACTTTCCCTCGTAATCCAACTGGACCAAGCTTCAATTACTGTTTCATTTTCTATAATATTGAACTAATGAGATTGGATAGCTTAGTAAATAAAAACCTAAACAATAGATCTCAACATCTCCATGACATATCAATTGATAGGAAACATTTCACTTGATAAATACTAGGATTTGGCCACGTAAGTCAATTAAATTAAATTTTATAACATGACATGTGAACCATATCCATCGTAAATCAATTAGGATCTGGGTCACCGTTCTCCTACCAACTAGTTGGCATCATAAGATACCAATTAGTGTCCGAATCGTTGCCACGTGGCCAAAACCCACCCACCCACCTAATAGTGGGGGATATGTGATACCATCCGGATATTAGTTTGTATCTTACAATACCAACTAGTCTATATTCTATATATATAATAAACCAAAGGTGAAACAACTATTAGTTTTGTCACAGTAGTGTTAGGATAGTGAAAACCACTGTTTTAGTTGGTTTAGGACAGTTTAGACACGTGGCTAGCTAGAATATATTTTTAACCGCCATTAAATTATAAGCCATTGATCTTGGGACATATATTGTTGCACCATCAAATTAACCGCCATCAAGATAGTAGTTAAATTTCTAGATTAGATTTAATTAAATTAACCGCCACAGTGGATATATATTCAACCGCCATCAAATTTCTAGATTTCAGAAAAATTAATTACTAATGTAATTCTACTCAATTTGAATCTACAGAAGTAATTTTTAATTATGTAAATTGAAAATTGAAAACTTTTATTATGCATTTTCTTTAAAAAAATATCTTTCATTCATCTACATGATCAATTATAGTACTTATATACAATTTCATACAAATCAATTAATTATAGTCTTAATTAATTAAAATCATTTGAGTTAAATATGGCCATTTACAAGAGTCAAAGACAATCACCATCGCAGTACCATGAGTCCTTTAAGTTGGCGAAATGACATAGAAGATCCATCGCAGACATTTTTGGGCATGAACTTATAGCATCATAGTGTGGTTTATACAAAAAAAGGATATGCATCTTGAATATTTTATCAGAAGAATAGGCAGCTTGGGGTGTTGTAGCCTATAGGAGAAGAAGATATGAAATTAATTTTCGAGACATTAGTATAGAGGGTCATGAAAATGATCGTATAGATAGTGAGTGGAAATATTTTATAGCTTGCTTTCCGTTTTACCACGAACTATCATCATCTAAAGTAATTTTTGGTGTAATGTTTGTGTTATAAAAATACATTGATGCATTATTTTTTATTTTTTAATTTGTTCGATTTAGTTACGAATTTGCAAGCTTCAATGGTTACAATATAGGTTTTGACTTTATTTGATTGTTCGATTTTGATGCTATAAATTATATTAAAAATCATTTTTCAATATGATTACTTTCAACCATCTCTTTTATTTGGTTTGATAACTTTTAATATTTCATAAAAATTTTATTTAATACCTAACCACATTCTACATATAGTATATGTCTAAAAATAAAATTTTAATAGTCTTATGTATTAAAGAAAATAGTTTTAAATAGAGGCACAAGTGTTTTGAATATTAATGTTTAAAACACAAATGGTGTATGCATCCACTCGAAAGTTCAAATTTTTATTCATATGTATTGAGAATTATAACAAAGTAAAAAATTCTCTAGAGCACAATTCCATACTTTCCTTATGTAAAAATTAAAGAGATTTCTTAACTACTTTTTACTATTTTGGACCCCACAATGTTCAATTGATTTGTGAAGTGCGATGTTATGAGAGTTTGAGAGAATTTTGAGATGATACAATTGGATATTTACATGCACCACATTACATGATGAAAAAGTATGTGACTTTTGGGATGATTAGTGTTGATGAAAGAAAACCTCCTTGAGTGATGAAACATGTGTGATGAATTTTTTTGGCAATATTAATATATTTATTTATTTATTTTTAATCATTAATTTAAAAAGTCCAAATTCGCAATAGGCGTAAGGTTATTAAAAAAAAAAAAGAAAAATGAATCACACTAAAAAAGATAACCTAAAATAGTCTAGGTTCAACATTTTACACATATGAACACGTACATGTGTTACTTCCGTGAATTTTTTGACTGCATATTTTATGAAATTGGCACTAAACAACATTGGTGCTTCCCGTGCATCGCACGGGTGTGAAAACTAATTGGTAGAAGAACGGGAGTGATCCATGTTGTGCTGACTCTGCAACTACACTGCTAATCATAATGACAATTTAGAATAGTTAGATAACAGAAATTAATATATTATCGACTCGCCCGCTTTATAGTAGAGTGATTGGCCTTTTCGTAGATGAAAGGTCAAGAACTTTTAGTACCTAAGAATTACATAATCAAAAGAAAGAGGACTAAAATGTAAAGAAACATTTACACTGAATATCCATATTATAAAAGGTTAATAACGAGTTCACGTGCAGCACAAAAGATACATCCAGAAAATTGTACCATGTAAAAATCCAATGCCTTAACCAAATGTACTAAAAGTGGGGGACTAGATGAGCAACCTTCTCCCATATGAAAGTCACACAACTACTAGGAAGTTTATTCATCCTAGCGTCAATTTAGTACTTAATCTACTCCAGGGCAACGTTAAGTCTCTTTTCCTCTTTGTCCCAATAGTTGATTGTACTCATCTCTAAGAGTATTATATTTCTTGCACAGATCATCAAATGGTTTTGTTCCCTCTTCATCTTCTTTCCTCACCTTCTTCTCTAATAGGATCTTCAATCCTTCCTTTTGTTTCTTGAGCTCTTCAATCCTCGAAACTCTTTCCTCATGTTGTTTCTGCAGTTTAGCCAGTTCAGATAGTGCATTGTTTGATTCTGCAAGATTTTTTTTTCAGTTAAAAATAGTTAATTCCCATTAATGACATAGACTTATGAAAGTACGTAGAAAAGTGAGTAAAGAGTATGGGCCGATAGAAGTAGTACCGGTCGAGCTGCTATGCCCCTCCATGGCTCTTCGATCAGGTATTGATCAAGATATTAACAATCTTTCCTCGTCTTATCAATCAAATGTGTCAAAGGTACAAAGAAGACTTTGAAGAGCAATAAATTGTGTCATTCATAGCCATCATATATAGCTGTAGATTATAAATCTGAGCATGGTTTGCAGCAGATTGATAAAGCATCACCTTCCTTTAATGCACTACAATTCCATACTGTATATTTCAGTACAAAAATTTGCACTGCCAATTACAAGAAAATTTTGATAGTCTTTAGATTCCAAAGATGTTCACATGAGTACTATAGGATTTAGAGTTGTGATATCATGGGCACTAGAGACAAAAAGGAATATACTATTTGTACACACAAGGTTATGCGTACGGATCTATAACCATGCATTGTATCGAAGTCCTATGAACTAAAATAATAACAATAGCGGCATTTCACTAAATAGATTTTTAATATTGTATATAAATATAATTCTGTGTATAAAATTGTGTGTACAAAAGGCATTATTAAGGAGTTATGTTCTCCAAATAAAGTAATAATGATTTCATGTTGTGAATGCCTTTACATGGAATCTAGAAATAGGATCCGACAGGTTTGGATGGTGAAACCCATACCATGATGGCGCGATGTAATTTGTTTTGTAATTTTGATACACGAAGAAGTTTGACAAGCAAAAAGTTTGTTCCCATTGCAAAATCAGAATAAAGTTTGTGACCATTCCTTTTATTTAATTGCACCATTTTTGCTCAAAGGAAAGCAAATGGGATAATAGAAAACAAAGGACAAAATGACTTGTTCTTGTGATCGTGTCACGACGCAAAATGATTCTCACAAGTTTTCGCTTTGCAACCTGACAAATAGTCTGAAAATGCCTTTTAATGACGAAATTTTTAGTTGATTAAATTTATTACAGCGATTTCATCAAAATTTTACGTCATGCTCAATGAACATTCATTTTATATATATTTCAACTACATGAAAAATTATACAAATACGTAAAACTAAACTATCATTATTTAGTTAAAGTTAAATATCAATATCAATCACATATCTAATATTACTACATATTATTATCTAATAGTCTTACTGTTTCCAATAATATTCACCTTAAAATTTTAATTTTTAACAAAATAAAAATTCACAAAAACACGATAAGAGATTACAAATTACAAAGAGATTAAGAAAACATAGTGATAATATTTTATCAATAGTATAGGATAGATTACATGATTATCATCAAATTTGTCAATTTTTATTACTTATTAAACATACACTAATTGAATTTATAAGATTGTCGACGTTTATACACGGAGAGACCAAATTATCCTTGTAAAATAACGGCTTCGTTATTGTTGTAACTATATTAACCTTGTTATAGACCTTTCAGGCCCCTCCCGCTAGTAAGATTTTAGAGAATGACTTCAAATTCCTTATAATAATTTCAAAGGTTTTAAAGGGATTTATGTCCTATCATTTGAAATACTTGAATTACATAATTTCGATTTTTTTATATATCAGGTGATAAAAGCTAATAAGTCTATAATTTTTTCTATAGTATAATGTCTAATAAAATATCGATTGTGCAAGATCATTGTAAACATCCCCTACAATAAATATTAGACATTGTATATTTATATCGTATATTTTCTTTCCCTTTGCTGTTACTCTTTGGCTCTTTGGATTTTTCTGCGCGTGTTAGCCATCGTGTATTTACAATTTTTTACATATTTTTACACATTTTTTACACTTTGAATTAATTACATCCATGTATCTCGTGGGATCTATTGTATTATATAAATCTCTACCATTTAACTCTACTCATTCTCTTTTCTATTTTACATCAAAATTCATAAATACATATAAACTATCACGAGCTATGTCTCTTGCTATATTATTTTGTGGGAATTGCACAAAATGGCCAAATTTTTTGTGGGACATTCAAAATGGGCTAATTATTAAGAGGTTTTCATTCTTGTCCATTTCCTCTTTTTTGTTACAAATTTGCCCCTATGATAGTGACCTTATGACATTGACTACACAATTGAATCAAAAAGTACCCATCCATTAAATAATATGCATACAAGAACAAGTGGGAAGTCTGCAGATGAGTTCTTGGTTTCTTCTTCCAATAAAAAAAATTTTAGTCCCTCTTTTCTTCTCGGTCGACTACTTCGATGTCCTATTCGATTTCTCCTCTCAATTTCTAATCTCAAGTTGTGTTAGATCGAATTCACGAAATTGATTTAATTTACCTCTCTCGAGTTCAAATTAATCCTATTTAATTAAGTCAACTACCATATCTCTATATATAGTCTGAGTAAGCCTTAATCAAATGCATTAACGAACATAGGAATTCACATATATCCACCTGTCACGTGGGATCACAACAATTATAAAAGTCTATCTCTAGCTCTTGTAAATTGCCGGATTTTACTACGTGGTCTAAATCTTTAACTTACCTCTCGGTTTGTTAAAATTCACAAATCATTGATTCAGTGGCCAAGTAAACCATGCATTGAACATAGTAGTAAAATCAACACATAAAATAAAATCACAAGAAATTGAGAGTTAAAATCAAATCATAGATCTAAATTACATCGTTCATCCCATGTAATGACCCGTCCGGAATCGGACTGCAGGACCGTGATCCTTCCATTTCCCACACACATTCGCACACATCATTCTCGGTCGGATTCTCCACTCTCCACGTAACTGCATCATAAACACATAAACGTACACATAATGAGTCACGAGGACTCAGTGAGCAATAGATGCAATGCAATGCATGAATGCACGTGTAACATTCTTTTCTTCCTTTCTTTGGGCCCTAGTTGCGAATCATGTGAATACTTCGTCATATCATAACATTGGCCGTCCCGCAAAGGTTCTTTTACGCTTTGCGGCGCCGTCGTAATGGCCGTCCCCCAAAGGTTCTTTTACGCTTTGGGGCGCCGTGGGCCGTCGTCTAAAGGTTCTTTTACGCTTTAAACCGCCCGTAACATCATAAGCCGTCCCCCAAAAGTTCTTTTACTCTTGGGGCGCTACATTCGTCATAAACACATGATACGCAACTACATTCTTTCACATACGTCATGCTTCGTGTCATACATCATTCATGCTTTACTTATAATCGTGCTCATAACATTCTTGGGCATTACATAGCATACTTTCTCATGAACTTCTTCTTATCATTACATGTCATAGAACATATCATATCCTTACATATAACATCTCATTCATCATCATAACATGTTACGTACTTCACGTACTCATTCACTTAGCATTCGTGCACATATCCTAGCTTTCATGTCATTCTAGCATCATTACATGATCTCAATCATCACATATCTTATGTACTACTTCATATCTATCACATAATAACACTTAACATGCTAAATTCACATTATAACATCACATACTTGCACATTCCTTTACATACCAAGCATATCAAAGTGATACTCATGGGTTTCATCTTATTTCCTATACCTAACACATAGAAAACATACCATCTATATATATTAATATAAAATACACATCTATTACTCACCTGTAGAAGAAATCAAGCTCAAGAACCATAGATAACCCTCCTTCTTCTTCATCTCTTCTCTTTCTCTTCTTCCCTTCCTTCTTGTAATCATAGATTACACAAGCATTACATAAGTCATATATGGAGTGGGAGATGATTCCATAGGTTCATGAGGGACTTGGAAGGGTTTTGGGAGTGTTTTGGGGTCTTAGAGTCGAGCCCAAGTGAAGAATACCCAAGAAATGGCTAGACTCAGCTAGAAATACCATTCTGCCGACTTAAAATTACGGCCATAACTTCCACATTTACGGCCGTAACCCCTTACTTACGGCCGTAACCCCATATCCTTACGGCCGTAACATGATTAATACGGCCGTATCATACCATCATACGGCCGTAATAAACTCTCTGTAAATCCCCTGCATTTCACTTTCTTGACTTACGGCCGTAACTCCATACCTTACGGCCGTAACTCCAACCATACGGCCGTATCTTCAGATCATACGATCATAATTTGCTCTCTGAAACTTTTGGACATTTTCCACTTTGCTCACCATTTACTACGGTCAGAATCTTTCGACCCTTACGGTCAGAATCGACATTTACGGCCGTAATATTTACATTTACGACAGTAACTTCAGTCCTGCTGAAATTTCCTGTTTTCATCATTTCGACGGCCGTTGCGACTCCCGTCATGTCTCATACCGTCCCAAACATTTCATGAACACATCATACACATATACATTATGTCGGGTCGACTTTGAGCGGGGCATTACATCCCAACTAATGGGGTTTAGTTGTTCATACTAAAAAGCGAATAAATAACGATAATAAAAGAGTTCATCACCAGATTTATAAGAAGAATTGAGAAGAAAAAGTGGATCTTGCACCAAGCATCAACTTCTGCCTTCAATCTCTTCAAAAACCATTGAATTCTCCTCTTGGTTGTGTGTTTTTGCTCTCAATTGATCCTTCTAATAACTCTCCAAAAGCTCTCTAATTATGTCTCTCCAACCTCTATTTATAGCCCCCATTAAGGCTTTAAAAGATGCCCAAAGTCGTGTAGATAAATATGGTATAGTCCAAGTAGGAAACAAATTCCGAAAAATCATCAGTTGCTGTCGACCAAACGTTGCGGCCTCCCTGCGGCCTACCTGCGGCCGCACCCTTCCCCTCTACGGTAGCACACCCTGTTCTGCGGCCTACAGATCGTTTTTCCAGGTCTTTTCTCCATTATTGCGGCCGCAACTTGTCTTTTTGCGGGTGCAACTTGTTATACCATAAATAGTTCAACCTTATTTGCAATATTTGATCCTCCAACTTTGGTTCCTTTCATATATTGATCTAAAACTCTTCGATTTCGGTAAATTCACCCTCTTCTCTTCCTTTATTGCCATGTACTCGATTCATGTTGATTTTCTTCATGAAAATAATTAAAATTAAACACAATCGAACACAATATAACACATTAAAACGATTAAGGCTATAAAATAAACACTTTAAAATACTTATCAATCCGGCCCTGCTTCCACCATCGTCCAGCCTCACCACGATGATTCCGTCGATACCAGGTAAGCTTTTGTAAATTTAGTTAGTTGGAGTTTTCATACCTAACTTGCTTGATCATAGGGTTTTAGTTTTGCTTTGGTCACATTTAGCAATCATAGATTGGACATTTTGAGTTGGGTGTTTAGCCAAAGCTGGTACCGTATGTTTTTTTATGTTTGGTAAATTGTACTGGATAAAATTCTAACAGATTTCAGTTGTTTTGGTTTTTGAATGCTGACATATGGTGTTAAATTTGCCGTCTATGCGGTCCGGTTGAGTTAATTTTTAATTACATAGGATATGAATTTGATTACGATTTAGTGCTGGTTATCTTGTTTGGCATGTTGTCTGCTATTTAACCAAACTAATTGCTGGTGGAAAGTAAAATAAGGGTGGTGGTTATAGTGGTAATGGCATTTGATAAAACCAAGGAAATATTCAAGTTTCAATCGTCCATTCTTGAAAATTTAATAAATGGAGTGATTACTTGATTTCTTTAGTGGGCAGTAAAGTATTTGTAATTGCTACTTACCCAATGAAAATTCTTGAAAAATTGGGGACCCACGATTCGCACACCATACACCACTGTTCCTCGTAGAAAGAAGTAAATATGAGGCGATGGTATGTTAGGAATGAGTTAATATGGAGTTTCTTTTGTCATCATATCTTTTACTCATCTCATTTCGATGGAATCAACAGGACGTGTATTTTGGGAATCTTACGTGACGATTTTTGTTTACATGGAAATTGTGTATGTAATGCCCATGGAACATGTATGTGTTAGATATTGACTTTGATGGTAGTCGTTATTTTGTTTGTGAAGTGTGGCTCGATTGTTGAATGAACTGTTTTAGTTTTACGTTGAAGTTATGTATTGGACGATGATATGTTAGGCATTGGCCGATGGTATGTTAGGAATTTTTTGTTCCAATTAGTATGAATTTTCTTCAAATACCATCTCTTTTGCTTATCTCATTTCGATTGATTCACAATGATGTGTATTTTGAGAATTTTTATATATCGTTTTTCAGTACATGGCAATGGTATATGTGAATATGTATGTGTTAGACATTGACTTTGATGGTAGTCGTTATTCTATTTGTAATGTGTGGCTCGCTTGTCGAATGCGCTAGTCTCGCTTGTCGAAGTTATGTTATGTATTGGACGCTTGACAATTAGTTACGAAAACCACTTCAAAGTTCGTTCTTATCTTTTGCTCATATAAGGTGTCTAGAATTTCAGGTATTTGATGTCGTCCGTGACATTTAAAATATCAAAATATATCGGACAGTCATATGTCTTTCTAGACGTTTATCAATTAAACTGTCTAGATTTTCAACTACACAATGACCTTCTTGACAGTTGAAGTGTCAAAAAGTGTCACGTATACAATGTCGTTCGTGACATTTAAAATGTCAAAATGTATCGGACAATCATATGTCTTTCCAGACATTTATCAATTAAATTGTCTAGATTTTCAGCTACACAATGACCTTCTTGACAGTTGAAGTGTCAAAAAGTGTCACGTATACAACTATCTAGAATTGTTGACAAACGTCGTTTCTTAACATGTTTGCCTTAACATTTTCAGACCAGAGAATTGTGATTGGACCAACATCAAGATATCATATGTACTTTTGAAACTTACTACTACATGTGCTTTTATAAAATCAAAGATATCATATGGCCAGAGAATTCTGTTTCCATTACTTTTGAAACATCTTCAAATGTAACGTCATCTTGCACAATAATTGATGTTGTTCGATTGCCACACCATTTCCAGTTATTTTCTGCTTCAACAAAGTCACCACCGTAAGACAATATAAACCTCATCATTTCTCCAATTCCTGAAAGTATGGGAACAAATTTACATTAATAAATCAATGTCTTCTCCTTCATGTATTGTACTTATCGTTTCATTACCAACCAAACTCATACGCACTATATTAGATTTTAAAGTATACTTGAGCTCTGACTACAACACTAAACAGTAATAGTACGTACACTACGTCGACAATGTTATCGACGGACAATATTATACTCGTCCAAAAAATACAGAATAAAACTTCACATTTCTAACATTACAATGGGTTAACAATGAGATTTGAAGAAAAACTTAAAAGGCACTAACAATAGTTGCCTGTTATAATGCAAGACAATTTAAAATATCAAGAAAAACAATTAAAAATGTCGGCAAAGACAATTAAAAATGTCTTGAAATGCCATTCAAAATGTCAAGAAAGGCCATCCAAATTGTCGAGAAAGCCTATGAAAATGTCGAGAAAGACATTTTTCTAATGTACCACACGACTAATTAAACTGGCGCGAAAGATAATTCACAAACAATATTATATTTTTCCATACGCCCTGCGAAGCTATTTAATTTGCCGAGAAAGACATTTCGTTATTGTAATTAATTGTCTCACATTTATCTTCTTCAACAACCACCATATTTACAACTTTAAAGATTCACCATTAATGACATTAATAAACCATAACCACCATAATATCCTTCACTTACAAAAGATCTCAATGATGATATCCATCACATCTCCTATTATAACATAACTGGAAATGTGATGAAAAAATGGTAACAATTCATATCTTAAAGTAAATATTCAATGACTTCACCTTCACCATTATATTAGATTCTCTCTCAACAAGTTTATTTTCACAAGTATATACACATGCTCTTTTAAATACATCATGTGTAAATAGATAAGATATAAAATCCTTACCTTCAACCTTCAAATTTCTTTAAATTTTCAAACCATTAAAGCATGTTTTTCACACATAAATGGAAATACCATTTTTCCCCTCCATTGTAGCGGTGAATTCGTTCAAGAGGAAGGAAACAAATATCATATTTTATTTCCTCTTTTCCCATTTCTAAATGTCTTTTCAAATGGGTCCTAGAAAGTACAATTACATTTATACATTCATTAATGACCATTTCTTGAGCCACTAAATAATCTAATTTTAATTAATATATTTCAAGGGCATATTAAACATTTTGTTATTAAATTTCGCCACTCTTACATTAATATTTTAAATTAGCCCCATTTGACTTGATAAGATATTTTTTGGCCATTCATGCAAATATCCCTATTATTTTCTTTGGATAATGTGTCCATTGGGTATGCTTTTTGACAGGTTAAATTTATACTCCCTTTACCGTGCAAAGATAGTCTAGTACCTCTTGTTTGCACATTTTAAGTTGTACTCTACACTCTTTAGTTAAATTTTTTTAGTTTTCTAATATACTCTTATTTATTGTATACGGTCCGGATCCGTTTCACACCTGATACCTTACTAGACTCACAAATGAGAGAAAAATTCATAGAGGTCGGGTGAGCCCACCATCAAAAAGAAGCATTATGTATTCATCTAACTTAACGTAAATATAAAAAAAAAATTATTTTAAAAAAAATTATTTGATGACGTGCTGCCACGTCAGAGTGGGGATTGGCTTATGTTCTCCACTATGGGGAACAGAGCCAATCCGCTATTGTATATTATACCCAACAAAAAGAAGAGTTAAAGTGCAATATTAAATAAATGAAAAGATAGATTAGAAAATATGTCCTCAAATTATAGTTTTCCAATAATATTAATTAAGGGTGTGTTTGATTGGAAGAAAATATTTTATATAAAAAGTATTTTACATGTAAAATATTTTTCCACCTAAACCCATAGGAAAATAGTTTACATGCATTTGGTCAAAATAGTGCATGAAGTAATTGTACCTTATAAAATAAATGCATTTTACATATTGCAATCAAACAATAAAAGTGAGAAAATGTTTTCCACGATTTAACATTTTAAAAAATTATTTCAATTAAACACACCCTAAGTTTTTTTAATCTATGTGAAAAGTCAAAATTGGGAGTAACATACTGATGCTCTTTTTTCTTTTCTTTTTTTCGTTTTCTTTTTCTGGTTGTAAGTCCACATCAATTTGCTGTTGAATCAGAGCTTTTGTCAATGACGTTACAGGCATATAGAACAGTAGTAGTGACAAAAGGATCATCAAAATCCAGCAAGTCAACAGCCAAAAACAGGCACGGACATTTTTGTCATAATTTGGCCCACATATCCAGTGTAGTTGTCCTATATTGGCCCAGCCCACATACCGTGCTGCCCTTTTTAAGTTTGATTTGGGCGGCGTTAAATTTTTCTTATTGTACTTTGACTTTGAATCGGATTATTATTATGTATGTAATTTAAATAAGGAATTATTTCTAATTAAAAATTCATATCCCGATTTTTCCCTGATAATCCTAATATTTCAAGGATAATCATAAACTCAATAATCAATTACTAATTAAATTATTATGCCATTAAATCTCCTCCAATTAAAAAAAGATATCAAGCGTTTATTTTCTTTCATTTTTTGTTTTATGGATCGCCTCAAATTATGGAGATATTTTGATTTGTTATAACTGTTTTATTTTAGAATAAATATAGTATATATATAAATATTATATTAGTAGGGTTTTAGTTTAGAATAAGATATCCCATGACTCTCAATTTGTTTTAATATTTGTTAATGAAGGTGATCTAGTGCATTTAATATGCAAACTACAATGCAAATGCACTCTGATATGATAATTCAATTTGGCTGATATAGCACCTTTTTGATGAACCATATTACCCCATTTCAATGTACACGATAATTTACACTGAAATGCATCAAATTAATTTCCCATTTTTTAATAATACGAATACCTGATGTCTTGGATAAAATAACACATTTATGAAACTGTTATGAATAATAATTGAAGTGTTATGAATAATTGAGAATAATTTGGTGGTTATGAATTATGAGGAATAATTTGGTGGAGGAATAATTTGGTGGAGGAATAATTTGATAAAAGATGTAATTATTATATGTGAATGACTATTATACCCTTGATGAAATTATATAATTACGATTGTGTCATTCGAAGTTTTCCTATAAATAGGGCTTCAGTTATTAATGAAATTCATTCCTGAGAATTCCTTCGAATTCATTCTCTCTAAATTCTCTCTATTGTTTTCATACTTTTATAACACGTTATCAAGACGAGCCTCTACCATTTGAGTAATATGAAGGGAGATCTTCTACAGTTGCATCTATTGATGAACCTCAGACGTAAACCTTAATATTAGTCGATTAATTGTCTCTAAAATTATGCTCACGTAACAATTCTTCGGATCAAGATTCTCTCCTCTCAAAATCATCTTCATTCGAGAGATCTCCATTATTCTTCTTCCTATTCTCTCACGATCTCCGTTCTCTTTCTTCAAAGACGCAAACATTCATAACTTTTCTCTCATCTCTGGTGTTTAATTATAGTTTAATAATATTATATTTTGGCTTAATGATGATTATTGCATTATGGGCAATTCAAGAATTGGCAAATGGAGGAAATACGCATGTTCAATTGCTTCTACCAAAGAAAAAGGAAAAGGTATATATAAATTATATTACTTTATAATATAATAATATATTAAACTATAATATTCGCTTTCTCGAGATATAAGGAGTATACGTTATCAAAATCAAATTTTCGACTCCATTATACTCGATTTAATGAGAGCTTCGATTTGACACTAATATTGATAAGGTAAACTTTCAAAAATTTGCAAAACAAGACTTCAATTTTTGAAAAAGTTACAAAATAGTCCTTGAATATTTTGATATTGATAAATTGAAATAGAAAGGAGATAATTTTCAATCGTAAAACATTGATAAAATATTTTTGACAATTTTACCTTATGAATTGGAATGGACAATTTTACCTTTAGGTAAAACCGACCTAATTTTGACGACAAGGAAAATGGATAGAATATTCATGAAGAAATTCTAAATCCATTGATTATATAAAATGGCTTGAAGTCCATTTGAGTTAATAGATCGAAATATTAATGTAACTCTCAAGAGTTCAATTACATAATGTACTTATTCTAGAAGGATAAGTGTGCTCTTGTAGAAGTAATGAGTATTTGTTCTAGAAGAACAAATTTGCTCCCGTAGAAGCAATTCAATATTTAATTCTCACTTTATTTATGCAATTTAATTATCGCAATACCTCCTACTTGATGATGGGTTCAAACCGTCACTAAACGGAAGGTTTTATATATTTCGCACTTTATATGTTAAGTGATGGGTAATACCTTCTACTAAGCATCCTACTCCTCAAGAAGTAGTTAAATATTATGCAATTTAATTCTTGCTATTTAAATTCGTAGATTTATATTTATTGCAATAATTCCCATAAGGTAGGTTCGACCACCTATTGGAGGAAATTTAATTTCTGCAATTTAAATTTATGCACTTTATAGTTTGAGTATATTTCCAATGTGGTGGGTAATACCACACGATTGGTGTGCATATTTCAATGTGGTGGGTTATACTACACGATTGGTTATAACTAATCCTACCTGTAAGAAGTAGTTGATCAAATATTCTAATCATCATACTCAAGTAGTAGACGATGAGAATAAAATTACTTCCCCATATATACCTAATATTAATGGAGAAAATTGAGTAAGTGGTACTTGAAGTTACCATTGGATAAATAGACGAAAGTAAAATGCTGAATAGATCCCATGTTGATAAATCAAAGAAAATATATCGCATGGAAAGCTTATATGAAGTAATCTCATCGATGATATGAGATTGTATTAATATGAGAATAAAATGCTCTTGAAGAAACAAAATCACTAGATATCAGATTTGAATAAAGCCAATATGATATTATTATTATTACTCCGTAAGAAGTACAAACAAATTAAGTGGAACATATTGAGAATATCAAAAGATGGCATTAAACACTCGAAAATATAGAAATGCAAAAAGAATATACATACTGAATCCATAAATGAGGGATGCGTCTCGAGAGTATAAATACTCCGTAACTCGCCACCATCAACATTAGGATTCATAATGAAATATTTAAAGGATCCGAATTTCTTTTTCGCTTGACACCTGGTCCGTGGACCGACGGACTGGCTTCCACAGATTCTTGAACATATGCATGAAATTTGATGAGTAGTTCATCAACAAGATTTCAGCGTAAATAAGTATTTTTCTCAATGAATGAGAGATAAACTTATTATTTACACTCGATCTAGAAACGCTAGTAAGCCATCAAAGAAATTATTAATATTCAACAAACCTATTGGTTTGACATGAAAATTCCACTGTACAACGAGGCTATATTGAATATTTCCTCCAAAGGTGTTGTAGCCACTGGAAGGACAATGAAAGCATCACTATTATTCATCATATACATCATGCGCTTGTGGATGGATTGCGCTTGTAGCACCAACCCCGCTGGACCCATGGTAGAACTGCTCTAATTCGAGTATTAGATCCAACTAGATGGAAAGGTATTACACTCAAACTCTTATTCCCCATGATTGTGCGGCCATTATAAGTCTAGCTAAAAGTTTGTTGTTGGTTCCTCCGTATAGTATATTGATTTCTTGTCTCCTAACTCTTTTTAGTCGGTTTGCCATATCCACATATTGGATATGGCCTACCGCTTTAGATCCACCAAGAATACATACGGTTTTAATATGGCGAGGTAAAAGTCGACTTGTATGAGATGATTCTAAAATCTCCATATCCATCTCTACTCCTATCTCTCTTTTGCACTATACTTTTAATGTATGAACATGAGAGATATATGAATCCCTCTATTTAAAGAAAAATTTTCAAACCTATAATTGAGTGCACTATTTACTTTTTGACAAATATGAAAGAGAAAAAAATGCGTAAAATTTTTTAAGTGAAAATGACATATATCTGTTTATGATTGAAAATAATATATATATATATATATATATATATATATATATATCTTAAAATCGAAAAACAATATTTACAATTACAAGAAAAACATTGATCTTCGTTATTACATCGAGCTTCCTTATATTAATATGAGAAAATTATTATACTAAAATTTTCTACTAAATTTACAAACAGGATCTTCTAAAGTAAGTTTTTAAGACTCATAACGCTTGTTGATCTTTAAATTTGGCCCATAAGGCCATTAGCTCACCTTGTACGTGTCCACTAGGATGTGTCTCAAGAGCACATTGAATATCATCCAAAGGCTCCTTACTCAATCCATCCTTAATGAATGCTATTTTATCTTCTCGATTTACTGACAAGTACCCCACAGATTTACATCGAGTGTCACATGTCCACCGAGCACACTTGTAGCATCCTCCTAATCTTTTGCTCTCCGCTTCTTTGAAAAACTACTTTTACCCATACCGTGCATGTATTTAGAAGGAATTGAAACCTCACCGGATAATCGAACCTTTGCTTCAATCAAGTATCGGATATCTTGTGGGATACCCTTATTCATTAGCATCCTTAATCTTTCCAAATTTACATCGATAAATCCTTTTTAGGATTTTGATCGATAGTGATGGATAGTATTTTCAAAGATTTGAGAGCATATGATCCATTATAATGTATAAACCCTTGTTAGGATGAATTTTGCAATAATTTTGATGATTTATTTATAGAATAATACGACGTGTGAAATAAGACTCGATTTTAAATAAAGCGTAAGAGCTACAATTTCGAATTAAATAATAGCGGATGTGATGCGTATGAGTCAGTAACTCAGTGTTTGAACAAGAGTAGACAATAATGTCACCAAAAGATGATGGAATATGTCGGTGAATTGTTTCTATGATAAATCATGTTGAGCACTATACAGATACTAGTGAAATCGATATAAGAATTTACTGAACTAGAAGTTCAATAATACTCGTTTGCAAAACCGAATTGACCATCCCGGTTTAAATAATTATTGAAATCAATATTTCAAGTGAAGAATTAAAGGAATTCTTCAATGATTGTTCTCGATAAATGATGAAATCATTACTAGCCAATATTGGAAATAAATCCCAAATATATCTGGAATAAAGGATGAGAAATATGGGCTCACTCATCCTTCATGTGGACTACTAGATATTATGATATGGATCCACTAGATAGTCACATGTGTATATGATTTGTAATTTGAAATTTACGAAATATTTGCTCACGGTATGAGCATGATTTCCAGATTTAATGATAAAGCTAGTAAATGTATATCCCAATACTTGAATAAATCCATGAAGGATTGAGTATGCGCATACAAGTGGGATATTATATGGCAAATTATTTAAAGTCCTCAAATAAATTGCCGATATCGAGAAGAGAATGCAAACGGTCTAAATTCCCATACTGAATGATGAGAACATATATGATTAAAATCATACCAACTGTATGAGTTTTGGTGTTCTAAATTTTCTCAGCATGAGGGGGAGTATTAAAGGTTGAAAATAATATGTGAAATGCATCATGTTATATCATCGCAATTGAAATACGAACTTGAAGTTCAAAGATGCATGAAAGGCTATGAACAATCACATATATCAGCTACGATGCTTTGATAAGTTAGCACGCCAGAAGCGTTGATATTTCCCCAATCATATATATCAAAGCAAATTATAAAAGATGGTCTTAATAACGGAGGCATATGCTCTTGAAGAGTATATAGACATAACTATATTGTGTAATCCTACAAGAGGATTGATAATGAGATATCTCGATAAGTTATGTCGATATGGGGAAAGAAATGAAATTGAAAAGTGTCGACACGGTATAAAAATGTAGCGCTACATATGATCAATGATAATGAAAATATTGAAATATATTGAAGATGATAAATGCTGAATGTGAAATCCTTAACTTATGAGATGATGAGATGATGATGACTAGTGCTCAAGTTTAAAGATAAGCATGGTGGTTATTATATGTTGCATGCTCATGAAAGTTAAATTTCCGATCGTGTATGTAGTACCGAAAAGGAAATTAAAGGATCGGGTGAGCTAAGCCCGTGTTTATGAGTACCCTAAAGGGTGAGCTAAGCCCCTGGGAATGAATAACCTATTAAGTAAGTATTAAATGTTAAATGATATATTTTAAGTGTTAGTTAGTTATGAAGGTTTACTTATATGTTTACATGTTTTTACGATGAATTTATATGCTTTAAATTGTGTATTTGGAGACATGTGTTCATGGTGAATGTTTTGTAGTTGTGTACGAAAATTGATGCACTCTAAATAAACGAAGAGTATAAAACCAATGTATATGATACTCATACAAATGTATGAAAGATTTTGAAATGCTTGCAGCATACTTGTATAAAATACGCGTTGCACTCTTTTTCCCTTGACTGAGGTTTTATCCCATTGGGTTTTCCTAGCAAGGTTTTTAATGAGGCAACTTTAATGACGTATTCACATGAATAATGTACTCTTTTTCCTTCATTAAGGTTTTTCCCACTGGGTTTTTCCTAATAAGGTTTTAACGAGGCATATTCATGGTATATTGAGAACGATATGAGAAATTGATACAGTGTATCTATTGGATCAAGTTATAATGGAGCTAATGCTTTAGATCCAAACGATGATGATATTGAAATCATTTACCGTAAGTAAAGATATCGATTCTCAAGATATGAAATCGAGCGGAGCATTTGTACTCTTTTTCCTTCGATCAAGTTTTTCCTCTGAATTTTCTTGTGAGGTTTTAACGGCGCAGACGTGAATACTCATATCTGCCGATAGACATCGGGAGCAATGTTTTGATGAAGCGATATATAACCACTCCAAGCTATCCCGCAATCGGTTTGGAAGTTTTTTCCCACCGGGTTTTTCTCCAAACAGTCCGTAAGACATTTGTATTAATAGTCATTCAAGGGGGAGTGTTATGAATAATAATTGAAGTGTTATGAATAATTGAGAATAATTTGGTGGTTATGAATTATGAGGAATAATTTGGTGGAGGAATAATTTGGTGGAGGAATAATTTGATAAAAGATGTAATTATTATATGTGAATGACTATTATACCCTTGATGAAATTATATAATTACGATTGTGTCATTCGAAGTTTTCCTATAAATAGGGCTTCAGTTATTAATGAAATTCATTCCTGAGAATTCCTTCGAATTCATTCTCTCTAAATTCTCTCTATTGTTTTCATACTTTTATAACAGAAATATATTTTAATCACAAATGTAGTTAGTGGCTATGAATTTTCTCGAATATAAGAAAAGAAAAAAAAAGGAATTAAAGCGTTTAGGTGTCGCTATTTGGATTCCCATAACACCTTTTTGTTTGATATTTCCCATTAAGCGCATTGACTAAACTGTATGGTCCTTACGTTCTCTGTGATTCTCTATGCAAAACATTGGTCAACTAAAAAACTCGTAGAGGGTAAATTTCAAATTTAAAATTCAAACGTTTTGAGTTGGTGTTCGAAAAAAGACCACTAGTGATCTCCTTCCTTTGCGGGGAGGAAATTATTCTCTTCACATATCACGTATCAGCAGATGAGTTTAACACATCAACAGTGGAACTCAGTTTTTAATTTTTTAAATATATTCATCTGCTGACACATGACATGTGGAGAGAATAATTTTTCCCAATATAGGGAGGAAATCACCAGTGGAAAAAAGACAATGCTACAAGTCTCCGACATAATGAATGATATAGAAATTTACATATTCTTTTCGGTGATTTTAGCGCAAATGGTCCAAAAAACATGAGTCAAGCTGCAAGTTTAGTCTAAAATAGTAAAAGGTCGCCAAAATAGTCCAAAAAAAATTCGGTGCGCAAATTATCCCTTTGGACAGAATCCATCTATTAAACTATTAGTCAAAGTAAAATCTTGAAAAATTACGTGCGCGTTTGGTTCATTTCACTTGAGATAAATTGTATAAAAGGTGCTAATCTTCAGATTTGTTACAATAAAGTCCCAAAGCTTAAAAAATATATAATTTAGTTCCAATTTAGTTAAATTGTACAATTTCACATTTTATTTTTTCTATGGGTGTTTATTTGGTCCGTAATTAATTTTATCGAATTAATTTGACACCGATTAAATAGTTTTTATAAAAACTTTTCAATACAGTAGCATTTGTTCATATACAAATTTCGAAAATTTTCTTTAGCATTAGAGACGCCTGCAATTTGATTTTAACCATCAGAGACGCCTGCAATTTGATTTTAACCATCAGGATTAGCCTAATAACTAGAACCTCTCTTGACTAGCGGGAGGTCTAAGGTTCAAACTCTGTAAATATTATTAATAATATTGTATTTACATCCTATGTGGTGTTTGTGGTTTGTACATCCTTATGTGGTGGTGGTTTGTTTATTTCGCTTGTGTTTGTTATTTAATTGTCATATGGTTGTTATGGAGCCCTGGGATGCTCTCCCAGATTCATTCTCCGCGAGCTCCAAGTCGAGATTGGAACGGATAATGCTTTAAATGATTTAATGATATACTCTGATATAATATATCAAACTTGCAATGTACCGTTAAAAAAACGATAATTATTGTACCTACATAAAATTTTATTAGGAGTGTATTACTGTAAAAAATATATCGAATACAAAGAATTAATCACAAAAATAAAAATAAAAAATAAAAAATCCACCCACCCTCACAGTCGCCACCACCACCACGGCAATAGTTGGTGATTCGAAAACCACCAGTAACTGGTGGTTTTCGAACGAATCCACTAGTTGTTGCCGCCACCACCACCACCACTAGCGTTGTGATGGTGTTTTGGGGGTGAGGTGGGGTGGATTTTTTATTATTTTTATTTTTTGATTAATTTTTTGTATTCAATATATTTTTTATAGTGATATATTCACAGTAAAATTTTATTCTGGTACAACAATTACATTTATTATTATTTGTTGCTCAAAATCAAAATGTCCGCATATCCAATGCTAAAGAAAATTTTCGAAAGACCACTAGCAGCGGTGCTGGTTTTGGGGTCGGGGGTTTTTATTTTTTATTTTATTTTTTGTGATTAATTCTTTGTATTCGGTATATTGTTTGTAGTAATCCATTCTTAATAAAATTTTCTGTAAGTATAATAATTATATTTATTATTAGCTATTGGTTAAAATCATGCGTCCCTAAAGCTAAAGAAAATTTTTGAAAGTTTTATACGAACAAATACTACTATGTTAAAAAAAAATTCTAAAAACTATTTAACCGGTATCAAATAATTTGATAAAATTAATTACAGACAAAATAAACACCCATAAAAAAATAAATGCAAAATTATACATTTTAACTAAACTAGTGCTTCTACCCGTGCGTTGCACGGGGAGACATGTAGAAGCGGTAAAACTCGTTGCCATAATTAAAAATTAATTTTTTTAATTTAGAAAAATAGGTGGACCCAATGCGTGTTTATATGTATACACGCTGAAGAAGAAGTCAAGTTGGAAAAGACATGTAGAAGCGGTAAAACTCATTGCCATAATTAAAAATTGATTTTTTAATTCAGAAAAATAGGTGAAAGTGGCGGGAAAATATACTGGTTTTATTAATATATAGATTTGGGACTAAAGTATATATCTTTTAACTTTGAGATTTTATTGTAATAAATCTAAAGATTATGACATTTTGTGCAATTTATCTCAAGTGAAATGGACCAAACACCTACTTAATTTTTCAACAATTGACTTTGACTAATGGTTTAATAGACAAATTCCATCCAAATGAACCAATTGCACACCAAAATTTCTTTTTCTGGGCCATTTGCGCTACATTTTACTATTTCGGACTAAACTTCCAGCTTGGCTAGTTTTTTTGGACCATTTGCGCTGAAATCCCTTCTTTTCATCTTACAAAATTAGCCTTATTTTTATTTTTAGACAAATTGAAAAAAATGGGAAATTGGCTTAAATGATCCAAAAAAAGTTGTGAAATTACGTGTTTGTTGCAAAATAAGAAAAAGTAGCGGGAATGATCCAAAATTAAAATTTATGTGCGAAACTAGTCCTTTTGGACGGAATTCATCCAATTTGACCATTAGTCAAGTCAAATTTTAGCATTGTGTCTTTTTTGCAAACTTTATTTTGGTCATTTTATTTAACATAAATTGCATAACAGGTACTAACCTTTAGAGATTATTACAATTAAGTCTAAAAGCTTGAAAAATGTATATTTTAGTCCCAACTTTTAGTTAAAATGAACAATTTTACTTTTGGATGTTTATTTGGTCTATAATTAATTTTATTGGATCAATTTGACATTGATTAAATATTTTTTTATAAAAAATTTTCAACACAATAGCATTTATTCGCATTTATATCATAAATTTGGATAAGTGAAATTGTGAAAAAGATTATGAAATGGAAAAAAACAATTGTGGTTGAAGTTGAAATCAAATTTGGTTTATTGGTTAATTTGGTATGTTTATTATGTCTATCTGCGATTGTTTGAATGTCTATTTATAATTGTCTGAAAATTAGATATTCATTTGATGACATGAAATAAGTTAAATAACTAATTAGTGAGACAAGGGTCTAATTTCGTTTGATAAGTGAAATTGTGAAAAAGGTTTATGAAATGGAAAAATGTAATTGTGGTTGAAGTTGAAATTGAATTTGGTTCATTGGTAAATTTGGTTTGATTATAAGATTATTTATATTTGAATATGATTAATTGCTTTGTTAAGTTGGGTAAATCATTCAAAAAATATTTATACTTATATTTTTTATGTGTGCTCTAACATTGAATTATTTTAGCAATATAATTAATGAATGAAACCATGTCCAATTAAATTTCAGTATTATAATAATATTAATTTATTACAATATAAATCATTTTACTTAATTCTCAAATTTATCTATTTTTTTAAAAAGAATTAATTATTTCTAAAATAATTAGCTTAATAGCTGCAATTAAAATTAGATGAATCTGATTTTCAATATATTTAATAATTTAAAAGATATCTTATAATTTAAAAGATATAGATATAGATTTAATTAATTTAAAAATCGATAATGTTACTATTAGATGATTAATTAAAAATTAATTAATGTCAAAGTTCTTTAATCAACACTTTTAATTAAATCTAATCAATATTGTACATTTATATTATTTATTAATAATTTGATTAATTTTCCAAATTTTAATTTTAATGTGGTATAGAGAATGATTGATAATTAAAAGATGTATGATCTAGATTATTAGTAGTAAAATATTAAAACTAAAAAATAATTTAATCGGGATAAATCTGATTGTATTGATGGTGATCAAAATTTAAAGATAAAGATAAATCTAGTTAATTGATGCAGATAAATTTTAAATATTAATTGTCAAATTATTTGATTATGATAATTTTATTCATAAGCTATGACAAATTATATTGTTGTTATAATTCAAGAAAACGTTTTAATTAATTAACTAATTCACGAATTTATGATGGATATGGTAAAAATAAAATGGTATACGAAAAATTTAAAAATCCAAAAAAGGAAAAGAAAAAGAAAAATAAAAATAAAAAGATAATTGTATAGTAATTTTCAAAAAGACAATTATAGGAAAATAAGGAAAAATAAAGTTAAGAGAAAGATAGAGATCTTGTAATAAGGAAAGAAAAGATTTTAAAAAATTTATGGATCCAAATAAGGAAAAAGAAATGATTAATTGGATTAAGGAAAATAAAATAATTAAAAATTTAAAAAATAAAGTTTTGGTAACAAAAAGGCTAAGGCTGCAAATAAAGTTTTGGCGGGGAAGGACTAAGGTTGTAAATACTTATTTATTCTATTTACATAGATATAGATATAGATATAAATATATATAGATATAAATTATTATTATTATTATTATTATTGTAGATAGTGTTTATATATAAATATAGATATTTATTGTTTATAAAATTTTGAAATTATTATTTTTCAAGTACTCCATTCGCCGCCCATCCCTTTTTAGGTCAAGGAGGAGGAATATCCTAACTAGGAAGAATCAGGGATGTTCATCGTCCCTGTTCCGTTGATGTCGAAATTACTTGCTCCGCTCATTTCCTCTTGGTGAAACCCCATGAAACGGATCCTCGACGCCGACGGAAAAAAGCAGTGGCATCAGTTTCCTTAAAATTTTCAAATTCTGTTTACATCAACCCTCATCATCAGTCCGAGACTTCCACCAAGATCCTCCCCGGGATTGTCGAAACTTGGCCTCTTCATCCAGTTGAGGAAAGAACTAAACTCGTCAATCAAATTCAATCGCTGCTAAGGAGGTATACTTATGCGTTTGTGAATTTTGAGATCATAAACACGCACCTTCTTGATGAATCGTCTGTGTTTCATCGCATACTTGCCCTTGCCCCTGAGAGAAAAGGAGGATAGAAGAAGAAGTTGAGATTACCGATCGCTGTAGTATTTGCCTCAATGTGTTTTCTAAGGGGACCCAAGTCTCAATCATGCCCTGCTCACACATGTTTCATTCCAATTGCATTGAGCAATGGTTAATGAAAAGGGGTTCTGGTCCGCTTTGCCGTTCTCAGACGACAATGGGTCTTATTTTTAAGAAGTGTTCCCATCTTGATCTGGATCCATACGTATCCTCTTTTGCTTCAAATCATCTTTTACTTTACTGATAAGGTTATTATCTATCCCATTATTATTATTATTATTATTATGAATGAATGAATGAATGTAAGAAGATAAGATATTTATCCATTTGTTTGTTTTTCTTTAGTAGCAACTGAAATTTTGATTTTTTTGTTGTAGCTTTACAGAGCAATGCCACATAATATCGTTGGGAAATAATTTTTCAAGGAACAATAAGGGTGTATTTGATTGCAAGGGTGGAAAATGGATGGAAAGAAAATATTTTCCAGGGAATTGAATTCCATGGAAAAAATTTTCCAGGGAAATTGTAGGTGTTGGTGTTTGATTGCAACAATTTGCAAGCTGGAAAATTGTATCTTTTTCCTTGTTGTTGTGTTTGATTGGTAATATTTTCCATGGAATTTGGTCATTTTCTTGGTTTTTGTTGTTTGATTGATATTTATTTTCCATGGAAAATAATACAATTTCCATAGAAAATAATACATTTTCCATGGAAATAGTTGAGGAATTTTTCATTGACATTCTTTTTTTTTCTTTTAATTAGTATCTAAAACTTTTTCCATGGAAATTTTCATTGAGATTCTTTTTTTTCTCCTCGGCATCTAATTTTTTACATGCAAATGATTGAGGAAATTTTTATTAGTGAGCTATATACAGGTAAAATGTCCCTCAAATAGAGCACCACGAAATAAATTAGACCTTTAATTAAGAAGATAATAATGCTCAAATAATAAAATGGAAATTAAATATGAAAATAGAATTTTGAACAAAGAAGAAGCGAAAAAGAACAACAAGGAGATGACAATAACACCAAGAAGGTAAGAGCTAACATGTGGATATATGTTATCCTAAGGCAAAATAGGAGCCAATTTTTACATAAGGCAAATTGGGTGCCAATTTTTGATAAACACATAAGGCAAATTGGGAGCCAATTTGTTCTCAAAATACGTACAAACCAGATCTAATCAATTTTTCCGGTAGACTAAACACGTTTTCACCATCGAAGTAGGCCAAAATAATAGGTGTACGTGTTACAAAATAAATACAAATATTATACTTAGGTGGACAATGTTTTCCACGTACAAAATATACAAAAGATGGATTCATGTCCCAGACATGTGGACTATTTCTGCCCAACTCCATATACACAAACTTACGCATCAAAGACTCATTGGTGAAGCTCATGAACATCACACCCAAACCTTCACGCTATCTGCATCTTCGTCACAAACATCGTCTACATCGTCAACCCTCAAGAAATTGTGAATGGCACAACAAGCAAGCACTATCTTGGCCTGTGTGTCAATATCATGGTATGGTTGATGTCTTAAGTAAGCAAATCTTTTCTTGAGCAATCCGATCGTCCTCTCAACCACATTACGTAGAGATGAATGTCGAAAATTGAAAAGTTCTTTACTATTTTGAGGACGTTGTCCCTCAATATCCCTACGATGGTAACGAGTGCGACGATACGGTGATAGGAATCCAGGAACCAACGGGAAACCGGCGTCGGCAAGATAGTATTTACCTAATCAAAAATCCCATTTTAATTCCATGATCTTGGTTATAATCTAGTAAAAGTAGTGTACATATATCGACAAAACTTACCTAAAGGAATTGTTAGATTGTGCCCTTGCCGTAATACTGCACTTCTTAACAAACGACCATCATGTGCTGATCCCTCCCAACCAGCTAGGACATACGTGAATTTCATATCAAATGTGCAAGCTACCAATACATTTTGAGAAATCACTTGCTTTCTATTACGATATCTAGCTTGTTCAAGAACAAGGACATTTGCTGCAATATGTGTACCATCTATCGCCCCTACAGCATCCTATGGCAGGAAGAAAGAAAGGAAATATATAGGAACATGAAGAATATTATGATGCCAACGAATGTAATCAAGCATCCAAAGAAAACTGACCTCAAAATATGAGAACCATGGCTTGATGTTGTTTTTCTCATATGGTGAGTTTTGGGTTGTGGCATTGATTACAACTTCTCTATACAAAAGAAGACAAGCTCGTAGTACTATGTGAAAGTAATAACTAACTGTTTGCCCATATCTGAAGAAAGTAAAACCTCCAGATCGATTACGTTCATCATGTCCGACTGTGTTGAGAAAAATAGCCACTTGTTCCTCAACTTTGACTGATTTGCTATCAACCAAACCATGGGTACGAAGACGAGCACAACATCTTTGGAATGAACCTATTTTCATCCTAAGTAGGTTACGGCATATTCTATCACTCGATCCAAACATTCGAGTTAGTGCTACTTCTCTATCGGTATCCCAATTTGTATGAGGAGCCCTAGGAAGACGTCGGGCACGACGCATATTACGGTTATATATCACAATAGCTTGTAATATCATATTCCAAAAAATGGCCAATAATTTCCTTTGATATCGGCGTTGGCTTGTTGATGCATCCATGTTTTTGTCTACCACACTAGTAAAATTTACCAATTTACCGTAATAAGATCGAATAATAATATAATGTCAAAAAACTTCCCAAATTAAAAGGACACAAAGTATGTCATTAGTTTATACCTAGTTCAATCAACAATCTCATCTAAAAACACTTTAGCATTCATCTAAATTGTGTATGCATACTATATGTTTTCATATTTATTTTTATTTATAGATCTTAGCAAATGACTTGCTTCTTTGACTTATGATTGTCACAGAAATAACAGTATGTGACTCAACAACTTAATACCAAAAAATTTACTCTCCCCCAAAAAATTTGGGAAGTTATCGTGTAACTCACAAACTCCATAAATATAATAGAACTATTGCATACGAGGCATTTCACACAATTCCATCCAAAAAAGCACACAAGTTGTGAAGTTCGTATATGAAGACAGAAAGCTCAAGCTCAAGGGGAAAAGGTGGAGGATGTAGAGTTACAAAAATTTTACCTGTGAGCAGCGATGGAAGTTCCCCAAACAATATGTACTGCAAAAAAAAAAAAAAAAAAAAAAAGGAATGGCGAACAACATTAAAATTATTGGCCATTTGTGGGTATACAATAGACTGTGAATATGAGTCTTTTTCCTTCACAATAAATTTCACAAACAGGTGGAGTGCACCCAAGGACACCCTAGGAATGGTTCCATACACCAGAAAAGAACAAGAAAAATGAAAAAAAAAGAGCACCAAGAAGATGAGTAGTAGCAGAAATCGCTAAAAAGGAGCCCCTAAAACTTACCTCCAACCTCTGCGAAGATGAAAAAAGACCACTACAAATCACAGCAGCACTTGAACAATCTCTTGTAACCAACACACTTGAACGATTATTTGGATTTCATGGTTTATCTGACGAATTTTGAAAGCTAGGGCTCGAAGAGGATGAAGCCAGAGAGGAAAAGGGAAAACGAGCTCTGGCTTTGGTTGGGCCTCCAAGTGATTTGCCGAGGAAAAAAAAAACAGGTATAAGGCGAGAATTTTTTTTCCAACTTTTCGTGGAAAAAGTGGTCACGTGACCCATTTGTGGAAAAAATTTTCCATGGCAAATAAATGACATCAAACAGCACATAAGTGGGAAAATTTGGTGGAAATTGGCATTTTCCATGGCAAATATGGCCAATCAAACACACCCTTCCCGCTCTTTCTATTCTGTTTGAAATCCATCATTTCTTCTTTCTTTAGATCCAACATTGCGTACATACAATGGAATTCGGTGACTACAAGGCCGTTGAGGCCGAAGTCAATGAAACACTGCCTGTGCCAGAGGAGGCGCTACCTATTTCCACGATCCGCTCAGATTTCGCACCGATTCGCCGTACTGCACCGATTCGCCGCTGTGCCAGAAATGTTCCCGCAGCCGATCCACGCTCTGCTCGGCGCCGATCCGCTTCCTGTTCCCGGCGCCGACTGATGATTTGATGAACTTTGAATTCATATTTTTCTGGCCCTGGGTATTCTCGAGTCTCGACCATCAGTGGTTTTTCTTGAGTCGCTGGTCTCTAGTCAAAGAAAGAAAACGCCGAGTCGCTGCTGTCTCTTTCGTTTTTGTTTCACATCCTGATTTTTTGTCTATGAATAGTACCATATAGTCTGAATTTTAGTTAGACATTAGAGCAGTCGTTTCCAAACTTTAGGGCCTCTTTTGGGATTTGTGGTTTGAGATTTCTTATGTGGCTTTTTTTTTTTTGTTTAATGCAGATAAACATATTTGTGAACGAAAAGAAAGGCGGTGAGCTGATGAATTTTGGGATTCTAGGAATGTAAAGGCGACTTTTTCCAATGAGGATAATCTATAATTTTCTTTGCCCCATGCATAGATGTAGCCCGGTGCCAAAAAAAAGAAAGTTGAGGGACGTTGAGTGCAATTTACTATCTTGTCTTCTCCAATTTAGACCCCAATCGGATCCTATGTCACCAACGATTCATCTAGCCATTTTCACTGCTGAAGCTCCAAAAATCGAGTAAAAAATTCTAAACTTCACTGAATTACCAATAATTTCTTATTCACAAAGTCGAAACCGATTCGGGTAAAGGGGAAGCCTCATGTTTAATCGGGTTTATAAGTTTGGGAGATCGGGTAGGTGAATGAATCTGGTAAAGGAAATTTTCACCGAAGTCCCTGGGTTTCCTTCTTTTTTGTTTTTAAGTTTTGGCATCGGGCTGCAATCATGCATGGGCCATCTACGTGGCAGCGCCATGTCGGCCGGGTGCTCCATAATATGGAGGGTGCTCCATATTATATGGAGCACCCAGGAGCAACAAATCAACTTTGGTATTTAGCCGTGTCCTTTTTTAAAATTTTGCCAAAAATTCACTTGTACTTTGAATAAACCTTAATATTGTAACCTCCCGGCTCTCCGTACTCTTTGCGAGTCTCTTCGAGATCCATCTTTTCTTTCTTTAGATGTAATAGTCAACTGTGGACATACAATGGAGGCAGAGGCGCCACTGACTGCAAGGCCATTGAGGACAAAGCTAATGAAACATTGCCTGAAAAGGAGCCGTTGCCTATGCCCAGAGCAGAGTTGCTGCCTGTGCCCGAAGCGGAGCCGCTGCCTGTGCCTATAGCGGATCCGTTGCCTGTGGTTAGAGCGTGTGCACGGAGAGGAGTCGTTGCCTGTGCCTGCAGAAGAACCGGCATGCCCTCAAGAATGTGATTATAAAGAACCAAAAATAATATTTGGAACTAAATGGCTTAATGCTGTAAAACCTTGGGAGATTAATTAATAATACTTAGTATTTACCTTAAGAAATCAAAAAATAAAAGTAACAAGAGATCCAAGACACACGGTAATGACCTCAGAAGGGATATTTATACTGCAAAATTATAGTAGGATATTAAAGTAGATATTATACCTTTTTAATAGGTACTGGAGCTTATACTAATATATGTAAAAGAAAATGTTTACCTGATAAAGTATAGAAGAAAACTAAACAACCTACTATACTGGATTTAATAAAAGAAGGAAATATGATATTCGAAATAGCTGAAAATATACAATTACAAATATGGGATAAAATACTAACTCTACCTGAAATATATCCTAATGAATTAGGAGGAAAAGACTTTATGCTAGGATATAAACAATTCTTAAGGAGATAGTCACAAATGCAAGAGAAAGAGGAATTACTTCAAAAAACAGCTTCTCCATTTGTTTCTTGACCTTCTTTTGGCCCCTGCTGTTTGACGGTGGCCGCTTGATCTCCTCGAGATACGTTGGATAGAAGAATCCATCGGTCAAGGGCACAGGATTTGGATTGACATACTCATGTTCGGTAATAAATGCAAGAGCACTAGCTAGGCCATTCCCTATCTGTCTTTCTTGAGGTCATGGCGGCTGCTTTACAGGCACAGGCAGCGGCTCCTCTCTGGGCACAGGTGTTACGGGAAAGAGAACAGGCTGCGTACTTCTCTATTTGGGCCTTAAATAATTGTGCAACCTAGTTTGTTAATTATTTATAGCCCAAACCCTAGCCTTAATTCTTTTCTTCTATTTAGGTCGCCATGAGGAAAAAAGTTTCATGTTTCGTGATTTGTACTCTCCGCCAATCCCTAGTTCTTCCCTTCTCCTCGAACCTCCCTGCTCTGTAATTTTCTTCCCCAACCTCCCCATTTTCTTGTACTACATATGTAATTCATGGTGAATTCTTTGAATTCATCCCTTATCAATATTACCAATATAAATATCATTATTATTACTGCTGGATTGTTCGATTATTATTGCGGCTCCGCTTCGGGCACAGGCAGCGGCTCCACTCCGAGCAGAGGCACCGCCTCCTCTCCGGACATAGGCACCATTTCGGCTTTTCTTTCTTTGACTAGAGAGCATCGACTATCAGTAACTCAACAAGAACTGTTGTTGATCAAGACTCAAAAATACCCTGGGCTAGAAAATTTTGAATTTGAAGTTCATCAAATCATCAGTCTTGGTCTCATAAGTTATCTGTGTTGGTTTTGGTTGAGTTTTTTTCTTTTTATTTTGCCTTAATGCTCTGATTGAGCTTTTTATATTTTTATTAGTTTATTGGTGCGCGTTTGACTAATTTTTACTACAATCCTAATTGAGTATCGTGTATCGCTTTATATTAATTTTGTGGAAAAAAAATTAAAGTGGCCATTTTCGGAACTTTGATTCAGGCCCAGTGAATTCCAGGACTGTCTCTACTCGTAAAGAGTAAATTTAAAATTTAAAATTCAAATGTTTTCAATTGGTGTTCAAAAAAAGACAATGCTACAACATAATGAATGATATAGAAATTTACATATCATTTTCGTCTTACAAAATCAGTCTTATTTTTATTTTTACACAGATTAAAAAACAATAATTAATACTAGCATTGAAAAAAAATTAATACTAGCATTGAAAAAAATATATCCTTATTTAATCAACATTGTTATTAATAAAAATACATTATCATTATTAAATATAAGGGTATATTTTTAAAAATATAACTAAAATTTGCTTTTATAATAACATTAATTATAATTTATTAATTATTGTGAAAGTCAAAGTATGTCTATTTTTGTGGAACGAGGGGAGTACTTGGCATCATCCTATTTTTTTATTCATCACGTACTTTTAAATTAATGGTAATTGCATAGATTATATATTATTATTATATCATCAACTATGTTATTCAATATATTAACTTAATATTTACCTTTGAAACTGGGTATTTTGAGATTTATTTAGTGAACATGTCATTTCTTTTACGACCATGAATCAGGCAAAAAGAATGGATACGCCCTCCCTATGTGACAAACTTTCCTCGTAATCCAATGTATATGGTCGAGACCAAGCTTCAATTACTATTTCATTTTCTATAATACTGAACTGTTTTAATTAGATTAGATAGCTTAGTAAATAAAAACTTAAAACAATAGATCTTAACATTTGAGATCGCCTGGGTTGTTGCGGTGGTAACTCCGGTCGGGCCATGGGCAACACCTGGGTTTGATTCTCACCCGCGTAGCTCTTGTATCAAAAAAAAAAAAAAAAAAAAAAAAAAAAGGGATCTCAACATCTCTATGACATATCCGTAGATAGGAAACATTTTACTTGAGAAATACTAGGATTTGGTTATGTGGGTCAATTAAATTGTATAATATGACATGTGAACCATATCCATGTTGTGCTGACTGTGCAAAATCCATAATGACAATTAGAATAATTAGATAACAGAAATTAACATGTCATGTTCTCAAATAATTATAATATATAGTAGAGTGATTGGCCTTTTCGTAGATGAAAAGGTTAAGAGAGACACAACTTTTAGTACCTAAGAATTACATGATCAAAAGAAAGGACTAAAATGTAAAGAAACATTTACACGGAATATCCATTGTAAAAGGTTAATAACGAGTTCACGTGCAGCACAAAAGATACATCCAGAAAATTGTACGATGTAAATCCAATGCCTTAGCCAAACATGTTTGAACTTTTTTAGAAATTATACTTTTTTTTTTTTCAACTCAATTAGTTCAAATTTTACCTTTTGTGTAGATTTTACTTATTTTTTAGAAAAATTACTTTTCTATAATCGGATCTAATCTCACCGTGACGAAGCGCCAAAAGATTAATAATTTAAAATAAATTCATGCTAGTTTAAAGGATGCAAAAATAAGCAACTCCATTCCTTCCCCCCCCCCCCAAAAAAAAAATATAATCACTTAAGTAATTATTTATGAACAATTTTGATTTCCTATCAAGAGTTGGCGTGCTTACCACCTAAAGCAGCGGGGATGGGTATTATCTCAAATTACCACATGTGGTGTTATTGGAGCATCCAAAATCACCAAATAAGATCAAATAATGTCATTTGTATCTGTAGACTCTGCAACTAAGCCTATGTTTATTTTTCTACTGAAAAATTAATTTTTACTATTCAATCGAAGTCAATTTTCTCATATGCTCATGATCATTCACAAATTTCATAAGCCCCACTGTTCCATTGAAAGATTTAATTTAATAATCATTGCTAAAACTAAAACTGATCAGGTGTATCCTAAAAGAAACACTAACGAATGATGTATCAACTGGCACCCCAATCCAACTAATATGACATCCCGACCACTGTGCCATAACATCCAAAGGTGTATCATAACATACACCCTAGAGTGGAACCCACGCCCCCACCCCCACCCTGGCCCAAAAAGCACACCCTACCTTTATTTTTAAAGACATTGAATACTTGGTTTGAGGGCAAGAGGAAAATAAAAAAAGAAGCACATAAGCCCAAGTGAAATAAAGTATTATGAAAAAGCATAGTAAGAACACAAGGGGCACAATAACCCATAAAACAAAAGGCCAAACACGCATACATATACATACATATATATATATATATATATTTAAAATCTTGAACAAGGCAAGAGGCTAGAAAGTGAAAGCAGTGCTTTTTGGTACCCTGATACCATTCAACCAGTGTCAGTCCCCATGTGAGGGTGTGGCCCTTACCCAACCCACCCCACCCCTACACCCTCTCCCAGGACAAAAGAGCCCCCTAAAGTAGACTTTAATGGCATAAAGGAATACCCTTTTATTTCACCATTCGCTTTTCCAATTTTATCAATTTTTTTTTTTTCTTTTTCCTTCTCCTTTTGCTTTCTTTCTGAGTCATCACTTTTCACTGTTTTTCTTCATGTGATGATTTAATGGATCATAAAAAGCTGTACACCATCACTCATCAATTAAACTACAATAAAAAATTTACAAACGAAGTGACAAAAATCTTTCTTTTTTACAGTTTACAGTTACTGTTTTGACCACCCTGGATTGCTACATGCTACTAATGTACATAAACCCAAGTACCGAACTCGACTCTACAGTGTACTAAAACAGAAACAACCTCAAATTTACACCATTCCACTATACTAGTGACCTTTGTACCGATGAAACCGATCTGATGCACAATGAAGTGCATACTAAAGCTCACCTTGGGTGATATGGCACCGTGATTAAGTGTCACATCACCCTAGAGTGCGTCATAACATGCACCCTGAAATACACTGGATCAGCATCGTTGTAATATAAGCGAAGAGGAAGATGGGAAAAAAGTTAAAATTATATGATATGATAAGATAAAAGAGTTACTGCTACTGCCTTTCTTTGTAACGAGCTAATTGTTGAGTGTGGTCCAGCACACAACTACAGAGAGGGTACAAAATGAACAAAGAGAAAGACCCCACTCTCATAAATTAGTTCATATGTCTCCTTTACCTATTTTCATTATGTATTTTTTTCTTCTCTAAAATAATATAAAATATACTACTATTGTATTCATGATGATGACAACAGTCCTGAGGAGATCTTCCTTACTGATTTTTTTTTTTTCTCTTTTGGCCTTCCCTTATGTTGTGAGTATGCTTTGGCTATACAGCTAGAGGACACCTTTCTTCTTTGTATAATGCTCTACTCATACTTTTTCCTGCATAAACAAATTCAAAATCAAGAATCTTATTAGAATTCAAGAAAATCAGCCCAACAAATATTTCTCCAAAAAGATCGTTTCCTCGTCCCATATGGGACGAGCCCAGTTGAAATGTGTCAGTATTTCACTAGCTGGTGGCTCTGTAATTACAAGAAGTTCAAGAACATTGTGCTCACCAAGCTAAGTCAATCCCTCCTTGCCAGGCATGCTCAGCACTAACACCTACATTTCAATGGCTTCTCGCCCAGACGAGAACCTGGCCGTCAATAACATTACAAAGATTTCAAGTCCCTTCCACTGATAAATTTCAAGAAACAAAGCGACCATTATAAAACAGGGCCATTGATTACCTTGGCATTTGGAAGTAATACGACTTGAGAGAAGCAATGTTAGGGTTGGGCAGAGCAGGTATGTTGTTAGGAGATGACATACTAACAGGTATACCATCGTCAGTCTCGGCTGAAGGACGGGCAAAGACTGATTGATGATCAGCAGCTACTTTTGTAGGAGAGGCAAAGAGGTTATCGGGAAGGATGTGCTCCAAACTGCAACCATTACAACACATTACAAACACACAGTCAATAATAATCGACACATTACAAGAAATTACAAACACATAGTCAACAATAATCAATTACAAACACTTTACGATGATTTTGGTTACCTCTCAGGAAAATCAACCTCTTCCACATTAGTTTCATCCTCCTTGTTGGCGTTCTTGTTACCATTCACACATTCTTTTCCTTCGTCCTCGTCACTTGTAGGAAGTTTAGCAGCTTCCCAATTACCATTAACTTCTATAACAGAGAAATCAAACAAGGTTACAATGGTCATTTCACACCAAATAATATAAAATTACCACGATCTTTTGTTCGGTTAACCTTCTGAGACTTCTTGATTAGCGGCATCAGGTGGAAGAAGCATATTCTGATTCATCTGTAACTGAGATTGTAATGGAGAGCCAATTGGGGCACTAGCCGACAGGCTTGGCAAGAAAATGATTGTGTGGGTTTTCATGTCCAGAAGTTGCATGTTCATCATCCTTCTGCCTTGAAGATCGATTGCATGCTGTATCTCTGCCTCGTGCTCCAATTTCCTCCTCAGCATCATCTCTTGTGCGTTATAGAACATTCTAGAACCTAAATAGAAAAACCAAAAAAAATAGTAAATTTATAAATATATTTACTTGTGAGATGGTTGAAGAAGCTTTGCAAGAATGCTTACCAAACGGTGCATCAAATTGCTCTCTCGAGTCTAGTCCAGTCGGGCTTAAACTAGACGAAAACTCGCCTCTCTCCATTTGCTGTTGTTTCCTACAAATCGTTTGACCAACAACAGACATCATTACCAAGAAAAAACAAACAAAATTTTCAAAATTGAAGCATAGGATGCAAGCCTACTTTTCTAGGACTTTTCCCTTTTCTTTGTAGGGTTTAACGAGCACACGTGAATCACACACAAAATGCGGGTTCCCTTTAGCCAAAATGAGCTTAACGGTCTCCGGGTAGAGAAATGTAACAAACCCGAACATCCTCTTCTGCTGATACGGGATTCTAACATCCTGCACTGGACCATACATACTATAGACAAATAGTAGTCATTACAAATTTCAATTGTCAACTGAAGAATCACAATCACTATAACTAAATTTCATTTGTAAACTCAAGAATCACAATCATTATAAATTTCACTTGTAAACTCAAGTATCATAATCTCTCGACAAAACAAGAAAATTGCTTACCTAAAGTAATTAGAAACATCCTCTTCCTTAAACGTACTATCAGCCGGGAAAGTCAGGTATATCTGTCTAGCACTAGAATTAGCACTTCCCATGAATCCCATTGATGCAAAGTCATTCCTATCGGGTCGACAACGACCGAATTTGTGGAGCTCGTCTCCCATAGCCAATGCAGCTGCAGCGGATCTACGATGCAGCCCCATATAGGATATCACAACCCGAAAAAATGCAACACGAAAATAACAACAATACACTACTACATTAGTGTAACTAGCAAATGTATTCAATTTATATGATTCTAAAGACTAAAAGGAGCAATTTTTCCCTACAATTAACAAGAAATTAAGAAATGCCCAGCATCAAGAAATAACAGTCACAGTCAAAACGTGAATTTTCTTTACCACAACTGTAAAAGAGGACCACGCTAGTGTAACTAGCAAATGTATTCAATTTATATGCCTCTAAAGACTAAAAGGTGCAATTATTCTACAATTAACAAGAAATTAAGAAATGCCCAGTATCAAGAAACAACAGTCACACTCAAAAAGTGAATTTTCTTTACCACAGCTGTAAAACAGGGTAAATAAGTAATTTGAAAGTAATAGTTAATTTCAGAGAACTTACCTCTGATGTTCATTCAAGAAATTGGGGCATTTCATATAAGCAAGAGGATGATGATTCCCATGAGGAGAGAGAGCAAATCTCTGCTGCTGTTGAAGGGCTTTCATCCTCAAGAACTCATCGAAGGGTCCAGATTCAATCTTGCTAGGAGACCCCACTTCAATTCCATCACCGCCATAGCCACCGTGCAAGAATTTACAGCTACTGCCGTTCTTGCAGAAGCCTCTAGCAAAGTACATGCAGGGTCGCCACCCACCGCCGCCATTTCCACCGTCGTCAAAGCCGGGGAGAAAAGCAGCGTCATTGACAGAGCAACTCCGGCGGTGAAATGGGTGTGGGTGAGGAGAAGGAACGCCATTGACGTCCTCACCGAAAGGGAAAACCAGAGAATCACTCCTCCCACTGGGACTAATCAACGGATCCACCATTGAATCATCAAGAAACGGCATTTCAACACCAGAATCGTCCATAAATTCATTTCCACTGTAAAAAGGCAAACTTGAAGACCCTGTAACACTGTTTTCAACATCATTACCACCAATGGAGCCATTAACAACAGCAGCATAAGAAATGGGCCTAGGGCTACTTCTTGAGAAACCAGGGGACGAAGGGTTATTTTGGGGATGAAACCCATAATTGGGAATCAAGATTCTTGGCTTATTTTGGGGAAATGGGGGGTTGTTAGGTCTCATGGGGTTTGATAAAGGAGTCGAAGGGTTTGAACTAGGGCTAGTTGAAAGAAGCCCCAAACACGCCTTAGCTTGGTTTATACAAGAAAGAAGAAGAGTTTCAGGTCCAAAAGCTAATCTCAAAATTTCCTTCTCTCCTTGATCTTGTATCAGTATATAACCCATGATTTTCGAAGCGTTTTCTGGATCCAAATTTTGGATCCTCGACATCACTATTTTAGTAGCTTCATATGTATCCATGGAGTTTTTGGAAATTTCCTTGAGTTTTCTTGAATTTTCTTGGATTTCCTTTTTACCCCCTTCTCGAGAAAAGGATAAAGAAAACAGAGGAAGAAGGTGTAGGGTTTTAAGGAAGAGCCCTCAAGAAAGACTAAAAGCCTCTCAAACTAGAGAGAGAAACTAGAGAGGGTGGTTTTACAGAGGGAAGATTAACAACAGGTCTTTTGTTTATTTTTGGGAATTATTAGGACGAGACTGGCCAAGATTTAACCATGTTATAAAAGGTAATGATGTGCTGGTGCTTATATTTGAGTAATCATTACATACCATATTAAGGGCAGAGTGTGTGTGAGTGTGTAGAGAGAAGCTACAGAGAGAGAATAGAGTACGGTTGAGAGTGTAATTATTAGGGGGAAAATTGAGATTTTGATATGTTTACAAATTTTCTCTCTCCACCGGATTGATGGGATAGAACTTGCAGAGGCGGTGGTCAAAGGGGAGGAAGTGGTGGTTGGTGGAGGAGAAGGCGGTGGTGGAACAAAAACAAAACAAATAAAAATCTCTGCTTTGGTGGTGATGAAGTTCAGTACACACAGAGAGAGAAACAGAGGTCTTTAAACTTGAAACCACAACTTTTGGTACCAGTGCAAACCTGCAGCCTTGGGGAGAGAGAAGAAACTTTCTCTCTCTACGCTTTCTCTCTCTATATCTATATATTCACGAATGTATCTCTCTCTCTCTCTCTCTCACTCTAGAGTTCATATACAGTCTTTATCTTTTTCTCTCTCCTATATGTATTTGTGATTGTCTTTTACACATATGGACAAAACAATGCTATGTGGGAGTCTGGATTTAGACCTGTGTCAAAGGGGAAAATTATTCAAGTGTCCCTTGTTTTTGCAATTGTAATTAATTACACCCCTAAATTTGAATCAAATGAAAATGTGCCACAGTATTATAGAATTTTGATTACTCCCTCCGTCCTATTTTGTTAGGTTTGTTTTCTTTTTTTCATCTATCCCAAAATATAGGTCACTTTCTATTTATATCTATTTAATTTTTTTATTTTTCTATTATACCCTTATTTAATAGGCATTGTTATTAATAAAAGTATGTTATGATTATTTAATATAAGGGTATATATGAAAAAATACAATTAAAATTTACTTTTTCAATAATATTATGGAAGATTGAATAGTACTAATAAAATTTAAGATATGTTGCTTAAATTGATATTTAATAGTGTGACATTTGAGATTACTTTGTATTAATTTCGTATAATTTCTTTCATAAACGAAAAATGACCAACATCACCTGTTCTAATAATGGGCTTAGATAAAATCATAAAGGAAAATGTTAACATATTGAATAATATAGTGTATGACATAATAATAAGTGACTCATATGATAATCGTTGATTTAAAATTGATGGATGACTAAAAATATTTGATCACGTCGTGTCATATAATATATGAATCTTTATATCGGTCATTATATTAATATAGCAGTGTCAATCATAAAATAGCAACCTAATGTATTAATGCCTTAGGGTGTGTTTGATTCAACATTTTTTTAAAGGAAAAGTTCTTTTCCAACTTTTTTTCCACTCTTAGTTGTTTGATTGTAATTTTTTCCTGGAAAACGTTTTCCAATTTTTTTTTTCGATTTCCGTTATTTTCTTTATTTTCAAGGAAAAAGTTTTCCTTGGGGGAGGTGGTTTTTGTTTTCCGAAAAAATTTTGGCTCTTTTTTTCCCTTTTTTAATGGATAATTTTTTTTAACTATAAAGATAAGAAAAATGATCAAATTTCATTAAAAAAACACAAAAATAAGGAAAATAGCATCATTTTCCAACTTTCAAATACATCTAATCAAATACCTACAACTATTATTTTCTCTAAAAAACCTTTTTCCGGAATTCATTTACCCAAAAAATATTTTTTTCCAATCATTTTTTGGGTTTATAATCAAACACACCCTTAATGTATAGGCTTTGTATAGGCTTTGCATAGGCTTTGCCTATTATACCATGTACTAGTTGTACCATAAGAGATTTTTGTTGTGACGTCAAACTCTATAAGTTAAGTGGGTTAGCATTTAGATTTAAAATTTAAATTGGATTTGATCAAATAAATCACATCCATATATGTCATAGAACTCATGTATATTGTATAAATCTCCATTAATTGTTTTCACAAAATGTCTTTTTTATTTCAAATTTAAATTCAAATGCTAACACCCAAATTGTTTTATTACAAATCCTTTCTTTAAGCATTTTACGTTTTTATCTCGAACTTTGATGTCATTCAAGCTGGTTCCTTTGCAAAGCAAGTTCAATGTACCGAGTTAATATCTGAGTTATTTGTGTGTTATAATAGCTGTCAATTTGATTGAATGTTATGTTTTTAATGCACAGTTCTACACGATGCCGGGATGGTATCTTGAATTCCTAGGATAAATCCAGCTATTTTTTGTAACGCTCATTTACATTTATTAGTATGTAATACATGTGATGCACGGGATATTATGATAATATACATACAATATTTATGTTTTCACCTTATACAAATAGATAATTATAATTTAGTTTAAACTTAAAAGTTCATAAAAAGTATGATGTACACTAAAATCTACCCTAGCGTATTTTTACTTACATTCGTGCGTAATAAAACTTTGCTACATTCCTGAAGAATTGTAAATTCGTTTAAGGAATCAATGTGAAATGGATACATAGGGATTATTTTAACAAACCACCAAATATGGTAAAAACTCACAGGATATTTAAAAAAAGTGTGTAATACAATCATTAATTCGGTTTACTCAAATTTTACCAAAAACCAAAAGAAAAAAAATTAAAATCACAAATTAAAGGGTACTATAACAAAGAAAATCAATATATATAGTCTTAAGTAGGCAATATTATAAAGCAAGAAAAATAAAAAAAAAATAATATACATTTCGAGATAAAGAGATAGCTCAATTAAAGAGGCGGATAGTAGGACTATGGTTGCGGTGGTGTTAATGGCCTGATCTTGGCTACCGATACATGAGGTTGGATCTGGGATGAGTTAGTCTAGGCGGAACTTTGTATGCGGAGGACGGGAGGAGGGGGTGATTAATGTGGCGTTTGAAGTGCGACACTGGGGGCACTTCTCTGCCGAGGTTGCTGAGTTGCTGGCCATTAAACAAGAGTTGCTTTTTGCTCAAGCTTACAACTTATAAGTTAGGCCTGTGGAGTGCAATGGTTTGGTGTCTCCTACCTCTTTGTTGCCTTATGGCCTATGAGTAGATGATGTACGCCATCCGCTAGTGAGTGATCAATGTAGTTCTTGTTATCATATTCCGTGCACTTGGAATATGATAGTTGATACATTGGCCACCCTTGTTTGAACCGATTGCATTCCATATTGTATCGCTTCTCATATTTCGTGAGGGTTTATCATTATCTAATAATGAGGATGACAGTAATTAAAAAAGTTAAAAAGAAAAAGAAGAAGAAGAAGAAGAAAGCTAGCGCTAATAATTGAGAAACGAACATAAATAAATCACCTTCTCAGGTGTTGAAAGTTTTCTAGGATATAATTGGGATCTTTTTATGTTTAAAGGGACACTTTAAGAAATTATAAAAATGAATCACATTAAGGACAAATGGTGTGCGTGACTGTGTATATATACACCCTTGTATTGTGACTATATATGATTATACATCAGGTTTTTTTTTTTGGGAACGGGATTATATATCAATTTTGATTATTTGTTGAATGGAGGTAATCTTTATATATATTAAAAGCATTACTTGGCATGTCTTGGGCTTCCCGCCTTTTCACTTGGACTTTATTATGCAGCCCACTTACTGCATGAAATGAAATACATGAAAATAAGTTATGCCAAATTATTTACTTTACATTCTCTACATAAATTTGTTATGGTACTTGCACTAGATTTAATATATTTTTATATATATTGAAAGCATTACTTGGGCTCTCTTAGGCTTCCCGCCTTTTTCACTTTGGCTTAATTATATGGCCCACTTATTACATGAAATACATGAAAATAAGTTATGCCAAACTATTTACTTTACATTCTCTACATAAATTTATTATGGTACTTACACTAGATCTAATATATTGAAATTAATTACCTACTGTTTAAGTTAATTTGTATTAATGTAAATCATTTTTTTAATTCATACATTTTTTAACATTTACTTTATTTAATATTCGAGAATAAAAACAGCAAAGCAATTCTTAAACAACAATAATACGAATTTTTATCTTTATCTTTATTTTTATATATATTAAAAGCATTTCTTGGGCTGTCTTGGGTTTCCCGCCTTTTTTACTTAGGCTTTATTATATAGCCCACTTATTGCATGAAATGCGATAAAATAAGTTATGCCAAATTATTTACTTTGCATTTTCTACATAAATTTGTTATGGTACTTACACTAGATCTAATACAGTTAAATTTCGATAAAATAATACCCTGGGATCGGAAAAAGAATTCAATTTAGCGAGATTATTTATTTATCGATAAATAAATAAATTATTCATTTATCGATAAATAAATATTTATTATTTTAGAGAGAACTTTTCAATATAAAATATGTATATTATATGTGGTAAACAATGTGATGGATGTTGAACATCTTTTGAACTATCCTAGTGAGAATGATGCAATTATAGAATCACCTACAGACGAAGAAATTATTCAATCGGTAATGAACAGTAATGATGATGAGAATGATCCCGAACCAGATGATAGTAGCGTTGTCCAAAATGTGTGGTCAAAAGAAGCATTTCAAGTAATAGTCACCTTAAGCAACTACTTGTTACAACTCGAGCAAAATGTTCCGGAAGTTATGCATGCTCTACAAAAAGTTAAGGATGGGGTTCATTTTGGTTTATGTGGGAAGAAAAAGCAATCAACTATATATACATATTTTCAAAAGGAATGATTATTGTACGGGTATTGTTGAATTGTTGATTGATTGATAGATTTTGGTATTATATATATATATATATATATATATATATCTCTCAATAAAATTCAGTAATTATTACTTTATATTTTATTGGGCCCCTAAGGATTCAATTTTTTTATTACTTAATGCATTTAGCGAGGTTATTAGTCCATTGGCCCAAGTCGGGACCGGATGAAATTATTATATAATCGAGGTTATTACTTTATCGAGGTTTAATCGTATATTGAAATTAATTACCCACTGTCTACGTTAACATGTACACGTTAATTTGTATTAATATAAATCATTTTTTAATTCATACATTTTTTTAACATTTACTTTATTTAATATTCGAGAATAAAATCAGCAAAGCAATTCTTAAACAACAATAATAAGAATCGTCATGATTGATGTATTCCCTTTAGAAATTGACATGTATATTCAATTCAATGTTTGAAAGTCCTCAAGCCATACCATATTTGAACAAATATTTTCTATAATATTAATATATATATATATATATGTAATTTATTCATGCTTTCGTCTTAGAATATATTTAACTTTGTTTATTTTACACATCAATTATATTCTTTTTTTGGCCAATATTATTTATTTTACACATACACTTAATCAATTCAATTCCAGTTGCCCCCTTTCCTTTGGGTAACGAAAAACCATAGGTGTATTATCATAAATATATATAAACAAAAAAAGTTTTTGCAATATTTATGAGGTAATATATAACATGAAGTGGAAATATTATCGACTTTTATTTGTGGGATTGATACATCAATGCATCCATCTCAAAATGCTACCTCAAAAGGAAGGAAACTCTTCTATGCCCATTACACAAGTAAGGTTTTGATTTGTTCCCAATGTGGGAACAGATCTTATGGTACCCACGCTGACATGGCGCCCTGTAGTGGAGCCATGTTGGCTTAAATTTTTTTTAATAGTATCCACATTGGATTGGATGAATAACATATACCTCTGATGGTGGGAGGCAGTGGGTGCGCACAAATTTTTTTTTACCTGTGTAGGTGTGTATTCACATGAGGAATAGATCATTACTGTACACAAGTATACCATGATTTTTCCTCAGCGCATGTAATTTTTTTAAACACATCTTAGAATACTAGCTAATTTTAGTGATAAGCAAATAAATATCTCAATTTCATATTTAATAAATAAAAATGAAGTAAGTTGCAAGTAAATAGATAACTAAATTACACATTTAGTAAATTATGTATTTAATAAATAATTGGTTATAGATTCAATCAATTACTGAGATCACGCGACTCAATAAAAATTTTTTAATTAGCTGTCGATTATGTTATATATTTATTTAGAATTCTATCTCCTAAATAAATAGAAAGAATCCTAGCTTCTTTAAATTATTTATTTTTTTCCGAGTTTTTCAATTTAAATTTTATTTAACTTTTAAAGATCATCGATTAAGTCTTCTATCTTAAGTATTAATCATATATTTTAATTTATTTATCTTATCCAAATTAATTTAAATATAATGTCAAATTATTCAATATTTGATCAATATTACATAAAATCTATGAGATTTTTTGTCAACCACATTACGGATCCTATATACTTGAAGTTATTTAAAACAAACATCTAAACTAATGAGTTTAAGAAAAATATATTAATATATTGAATATGTTAAATTGGTGAATTTTAGTGAATATGTTAATATACGTGGTTAGTATATTTAGAAGGTGTTTATTGAAAAGAAAATTAAATGTCTTAATACATATATTAAAAAAAAGTACAAATAAAAGTCTCAGATTAAATTATCATGATAGGGCATGGACCGGGATGAGAATTTTCTAACGGAGCGAAGACTGAGAATGAGAATACCATCCTATTGCAATTCTTACATCATCCTCGCTTGGAAACCGGGGACGAGAACGAGGATAAGTATTTCCCAACAAGGCAGGAACGGGGTGTTGGAGTCTATCGAACTGTACCTATTATATTGTCATTTCTATAATATATCTTTATATTAGATATATTTGGGAATCAAATTTTAAAAATTATTATTCACATATATATATTCATTGTAAATAAAATACATTGTACCAATGCATAACTAATATCTCCTAGAATTTGTAATTGTATCTAACAGAATGTAAAAGAATATCACAATCTTTAACACGGATTGTTATACCGTGCATCCCACTAGTAGTGTTTCGAATCCGAGTCAAATGCCTGTAAGTGGATGCTTTTACCACTACACCAAGCCTCTTAGATTTTATTTTATGATTTGTTTTTTATTTTTATTTTTTTTTATAAATTCTTATCAAAGTCACTTTTATAGGTTAAATTTTCGTGCATCACACGGGACAATATTGGGGAAACTTTGTCGAAAGTTTTAAAAAATCTTATATGTTATGTTGTTCTTTTATTTGATATTTTTCGTAACTATCAAAATAACTTTATGTTGAACATATTTTCCTTGAATTGTTAAATGGCAGATTTCCATCTCTTCCCATCCATCCACTTAATACGTGATTTCATTTTAGCATGGAGCACTCTGATTTTTCACTTTTTGCTTGGCTTTTTCAGTTGTTCATATCAAATCTCTAACGTCTATCCCTTGATTTAGAGTTAATTGTTCGTTTTATCACAAACAAATCCCCTAGTTTTTCAAATCTCTAAGTACGAAGTACAATTTGCATCACAGCACGTACAGATATATGTTCTACTTAAACACAATGCAAAGAAAAAAATCTAATAAACACCACATGATAATTAAAAATATACCCTATGTAAGAGCATGTTTAGTAGAAGTAGAAAAACCCCAAATTTTGATTTGTTTTTTCCCCTTGACCCAAATAATCCTAAAGTGTTTGAAGAGGAAATATGTAAATGATCCCCCACCCCCCACGTCATTTTTCTTTTTATCTTTATACTCCTCTTTTTTTGCCTTCTACTAGATCGGTGTTATTCTCGTCTCCCATGATCATAGTGCATCCCCATCACTAACATTGCAATATCACGTAAATAACAGTAATACCATAACACTATAACATCATCAGTAGGAGTACAGTAGCCTCTCTCCATGAGAGGAGGAGAACATTTCTCCTACCAGACATGCTCTAAAGGACCCCTAGCATGCATACGTACATATAATTGGATAACTTGAATTTTTATGATATGTCTCAAAAATATTTATCATTGGAAAATTTTATTTCACATTGTACATATGGGATTTCACGTACATTACCCTTCAAGTGTTCGGCATAACATAATTGAGTAAAAACTAATAATAGCATAATGGGGGTAAATGAATTTAACTAGAGCAATACTCTAAAATTCAAAAGACATGTATAAAGCACGCTAAAAGTGTTTTAAAATTAACACAAAGCATGCACCGGTGAAAAAATTTTGAATATAAGCGTGCAAAATCGTGAAAAAAGATACAAAACGCAAAGCATCCCTTTGCCGATTGTCCGCTTTTTCGCTTTTTAGAACTTCAACTATGAAAAATTGAGAGGTTAAAATTTTAATTGTGACTAATAATGTATATGATTGTAGTTGTAATCGTCGGTAATAGTATCCTACTTGAAATAAAATTAATCAATAATTTGATACAACACTATCAGTACAATGTTGAGGAACAACAAAACAATAACACAAATAATTCTATCATGTCATGTTACATTGGTTGAAAGAGAAAGATGTTTAATTTATATTGTCATTTTGATTGATGTTGACGTTAATATTGGTGGAGAGCCACCTTCATTGACTAATACTTAATTCGATTTGGAATTTAAAAACATATATTTGCTTTCTTATGATGTTTTTACCTAAAAATTGTCTTTTGGAAAAAGTTTAGATATATTATACTGTTATGAATAATAATTGAAGTGTTATGAATAATTGAGAATAATTTGGTGGTTATGAATTAATGAGGAATAATTTAATTAGGAATAATTCATGGTGGAGGAATAATTTTAAAAGATGTAATTATTATATGAATGGCTATTATACCTCGATTTAAATTACGTAATTACGATTTCACATTCAAGCTTTTCCTATAAATAGGCTTTCAGCTTATTAACGAATTCATTCCCTGAGACCTTTAATTCATTCTCTCTAAATTCTCTATCGCTTTACATACTTTTATAACACGTTATCAAGCGATCTCTGCCGTTTGAGTAATATGAAGGAAGTATGCTTCTACGCAGATTCTTATAGATGATGTACTGTATCGGAACCTGGATTATTACAAATCAAATACTCAATTTTTCTACGAAATCTCTCTTCAAGCACTCAAGATTTGCCTGCCTCATATCGATTATTTCGCCGCCGCATAAAGAAACATTTTTCTTTTCACAATAGAAAAGTTCGCTATTCGATAACGCTTCACATTGAAGAATGATGAATACAAGATTGCAAAACTTGTTGTACAATCTTGTTTCTCCGCGATCGTAATTAGAACACATGGATTTTGAGAAAAAATAATCAAGAAAAAGGTATGATATTATTTTATAATATAATAATATATTAAACTATAACATCCGCTTTATCGAGATATAAGGAGCATACATTATCAAAATCAAATTTTATCGACTCCATTATACTCGATTTAACGAGAAGCTTCAATTTGACACCAATATCGATAAGTGTAATAACTCGTTTGAAATACGTTATTATCAAACTTTCAAAATTTACAAATTAGTACACCAATTTTTGAAATGTTATAAAATAGTCATTAAATATTTTGATATTTATAAATGGAAGTGAAAAGGAGACGATTTTCCAATCGTATAATATTGATAGAATATGTTTGATAATTTAACTAATTTGATTGGAATAGACAATTTTACCTTTGCTACGTAAAAGGACTGACCTAATTTTGACGACAATAAAACAAAAATTGATAGAATATTCCCGAAGAAATTCTAAATCCATTAATTACGACCTGAAGTCCATTCTGAAAGGTTAATAGATCGAATATTAATGTAACTCCTCAAGAGTTCAATTACATAATATACTTATTCTGTAAGGATAAGTGTCTCTTGTAGAAAGTAATGCAGATTTGTTCTAGAATAACAAATTTACTCCCGTAGGTTAGTAGCTCAATATTTAATTCTCAGACTTTATTTATCGCAATTTAATTACGCAATACCTCCTACTTGATGATGGGTTCAACCGTCACTAAACGGAAGGTTTATATATTTCTACACTTTATATGCTAAGTGATGGGTAATCTTCTACTGCAGATCCTACTCCTCAAGAAGTAGTTAAATATTATGCAAATTTAATTCTTGCCATTTAAATTCGTAGATTTATATTTATTGCAATAATTCCCATAAGGTAGGTTCGACCACCTATTGGAGGAAATTTAATTTCTCAATTTAAATTTACGACTTTATAGTTGAGATATTTCAATGTGGTGGGTAATACCACACGATTGGTGTGCATATTTCCAATGTGGTGGGTTATACTACACGATTGGTTATAACTAATCCTACTCCGAGAAGAAGTAGTTGATCAAATATTCTAATCATACTCAAGTAGTAGACGATGAGAATAAAATTACTTCCCCATATATACCTAATATTAATGGAGAAAATTGAGTAAGTGGTACTTGGAAGTCACCATTGGATAAATAGATGAAAATAAAATGCTCAATAGATCCATGTTGATAAATCAAAGATAATATATCGCATGGAGAAATTATATGAAGTAATCTCATCGGATGATATGAGATTGTATTAATATGAGAATAAAATGCTCTTGAAGAAGCATAATCACTAGATTTACGTGATTTGAATAAAGCCAATATGATATTATTATTACTCCGTACAAGAAGTACAAAACAAATAAATGGAACATATTGAGAATATCAAAGATGGCATTAAACACTGAAAATATAGAAATGTAAAAGAATATACATACCGAATCCATAAATGAGGGATGCCTCGAGAGTATAAATATTCCGTAACTCGCCACCATCAACATTAGGATTCATAATGAAATATTTAAAGGATCCGAATTTCTTTTCGCTTGACACCAAAGGGTCTGACCAAGTGGACCTGGCTTCACAGATTCTTGAACATATGCATGAAATTTGATGAGTAGTTCATCAATGCAGTTTCAGCAGAGATAAGTATTTTCTCAATTGAATAAGAGATAAACTTATTATTTACACCACACGATCTAGAAACGCTAGTAAGCCATCAAAGAAATTATTAATATTCAACAAACCTATGGTTTGACATGAAAGTTCCACTGCGCACAAGCTATATTAAATATTTCCTCCAAGGCCATAGTCATGAAAGGAAAGATTCACTATTATTCATCATATACATCATGTGCTGTGGATGGATTACTTGTAGTCTCAACCCCGCTGACTCCATGGTAGAACTGGCTCCACCGAGTATTAGATCCAACTAGATGGGAAAGGTATTACGCCAAACTCTTATTCCCCATGATTGTGCGGCCATTATAAGTCTAGCTAAAAGCTTTGTTGGTTCCTCCGTGATAGTATATTGATTTCTTGTCTCCTAACTCTTTTAAGTCGATTTCGCCATATCCATATATTGGATATATGGCCTACCAGTTAGATCCACCAAGAATACATACGGTTTAATATGGCGAGGTAAAGTTCAGCATGAGATGATTCTAAAATCTCCATATCCATCTCTACTCTATCTCTCTTTTTATACTTTTAATGTATGAACATGAGAGATATATGAATCCTCTATTTAAAGAAAAATTTTCAAACCAATAATCGAGTGCACTATTTACTTTTTGACAAATATGAAAGAGAAAAAAATGCAAAATTTTTTTAAGTGAAATGACATATATCTGTTTGATTGAAAATAATATATATATACATATATATATATATATATATCTTAAAATCGAAAAACAATATTTACAATTACAAGAAAAACGATCTTCGTTATTACACCGAGCTTCCTTATATTAATATGAGAAAATTATTATACTAAAATTTTCTACTAAATTTACAAACAGGATCTTCTAAAGTAAGTTTTTCAGAATGCTGCTTGTTGATATTTGAATTTGGCCCATAAGGCCATTAGCTCACCTTGTAATGCGTGTCCACTAGGATGTGTCTCAAGAGCCTCATGAATATCATCCAGCGCCCTTACTCAATCCATCCTTAATGAATGCTATTTTATCTTCTCGATTTCTAGACAAGACTACAGATTTACATCGAGTGTCACATGTCCACCGAGCACACTTGTAGCATCCTCCCAATCTTTTGCTCTCCGCTTTCTTTGAAAACTACTTTTACCCATACTCGTGCATGTATTTAGAAGGAATCAAACCTCACGGATAATCGAACCTTTGCTTCAATCAAGCATCTGGATATCTTGTGATACCCTTATTCATTAGCATCCTTAATCTTTCCAAATTTACATCGATAAATCCTTTTTAGGATTTTGACTCAGAGTGATGGATAGTATTTTCTAAGATTTGAGAGCATATGATCCATTACAATGTATAGACCCTTGTTAGGATGAATTTTAATAATTTTGATGATTTATTTATAGAATAATACGACGTATGAAATAAGACTCGATTTTAAATAAATAATATGAAGCGTAAGAGCTACGATTTCTAATTAAATAATAGCCAGGATGTGATGCGTATGAGTCAGAACTCCGGTTTGAATAGTGGTAGACAATAATGTCACTAAAAGATGATGGAATATGTCGGTGAATTGTTTCTATGATAAATCATATTGAGCACTATACGAGATACTAGTGAAATCGATATAAGAATTTCTCTGAACTAGAAGTTCAATAATACTGCTTGCAAAACCTGACTGACCATCCCGCTAAATAATTATTGAAATCAATATTTCAAGTGAAGAATTAAAAGAATTCTTCAATGATTGTCTCGATAAATGATGAAATCATTACTTGGCCAATATTGAAATAAATCTCAAATATATCCTGGAATAAAGGATGAGAAATACGGCTACTCATCCTCCATGTGACTACTAGATATTATGATATGGATCCACTAGATAGTCACGTATATGATTCGTAATTTGAAATTTTAAATATTTGCTTTCACTTGATGGTAGATTTTCCAGATTTAATGATAAAGTAGTAAATGTATATCCCAATACTTGAATAAATCACTCAAGGATTGGTATCATACAAGTGGGATATTATATGGCAAATTATTTAAAGTCCTCAAATAAATTCTTGATATCGAGAATAGAATGCAAACGGCCTAAATTCCCTATATTTGAATGATGAGAACATATATGATTAAAATCATACCAACTGTATGAGTTTTGGTGTTCTAAATTTTCAGATGAGGGGGAGTATTAAAGGTTGAAAATGATATGTGAAATACATCATGTTATATCCTCACAATTAAAATATGAACTTGAAGTTCAAAGATGCATAAAAGATGCTATGAACAATCACATATATCAGTTAAGATGCTTTGATAAGTTAGCACGCTGCGTTGATATTATGAGATTTCCCCAAATATATATATCAAAGCAAATTATAAAAGATGGTCTTAATAACGGAGGCATATGCTCTTGAAGAGTATATAGACATAACTATATTGTGTAATCCTACAAGAGGATTGATAATGAGATATCTCGATAAGTTATGTCGATATGGAAAGAAATGAAATTGAAATGTGTCTATTAATGATATGAAAATGTAGCGCTACATATGATCAATGATAATGAAAAATATTGAGATATATTGAAGATGATAAATGGTGAATGGAAATCCTTAACTTATGAGATGATGAGATGATGATGACTAGTGCCTCAAGTTTAAAGATAAGCATGGTTGTCATTATATGTTGCATGCTCATGAAAGTTAAATTACCGATTGTGTGTGTATGTAAAAGGAAAATTAAAGGATCGGGTGAGCTAAGCCAGTGTTTATGAGTACCTAAAAGTGAGCTAAGCTCCTGGGAATGAAATAACCTATTAAGTGAGTATTAAATGTTAAATGATATATTTTAAATGTTAGTTAGTTATGAAGGTTTACTTATATGTTTACATGTTTTTACGATGAATTTATATGCTTTAAATTGTGTGTTTGGAGACATGTGTTCATGGTGAGTGTTTTGTAGTCGTGTAAGAAAATTGATGCACTCTAAATGAACGTAAGAGTATAAAACCAATGTATATGATACTCATACAAATGTATGAAAGATTTTGAAATGCTTGCAGATACTTGTATAAAATACGCTGCTGACTCTTTTTCCCTTGACTGAGGTTTTATCCCATTGGGTTTTCCTAGCAAGGTTTTTAATGAAAGGCAACTTTAAAGGCGTATTCACATGAATAATGTACTCTTTTTCCTTCATTAGGTTTTTCCAACGCGGGTTTTTCCTAATAAGGTTTTAACGAGGCATATTCATGGTATATCGAGAACGATAAGAAAAATTGATACAGTGTATCTATTGGATCAAGTTATAATGGAGCTAATGCTTTAGATCCAAACGATGATGATATTGGAACATCATTTACCGTAAGTAAAGATATCGCTTCTCAAGATATGAAATCAAACGAGTACCGCATTCTTTTTCCTTCGATCTTTTTTCCACTGGGTTTTCTTGGACAAAGGTTTTAACGAGTGACGTGAATATTTCATGATGTACATCGTGAGCAATGTTTTGATGAAGCAAAGATATAACCACTCCAAGCCTATCCCGCGGCCCGGTTTGGAAGTTTTTTCCCACCAGTGGGTTTTTTCTCCAAACAGTCCGTAAGACATTTGTATTAATACTATCAAGGGAGTGTTATGAATAATAATTGAAGTGTTATGAATAATTGAGAATAATTTGGTGGTTATGAATTATGAGGAATAATTTAATGGAGGAATAATTTGGTGGAGGAATAATTTGGTAAAAGATGTAATTATTATATGTGAATGACTATTATACCCTTGATGAAATTATGTAATTACTTATCTTATTCGAAGCTTTCCATAAATAGCGCTCGCTTATTAATGAAATTAAATTCTCGGGTAATTCCTTTAATTCATTCTCTAAATTCTCTCTATTGTTTCTATACTTTTATAACATATACAACATAATGCATGCAATTATGTTACTGTGTACTCTTTCACAATCATTTTTGAGATTATTTATCAACGTAACTATAATAACTAAGCATATACATGCTAATTATTTGATCGATTATATTGATATTTATTCATATAAACAACGAGATTTTGTTTTGGTTGTATCTGAATTATGTGATGCTTTAAAAATATTATTAACACTAATCAACTCGAATTGTTTAAAAATGTAATTTCCCTATGTTTACTCAAACTCGAAATCTTTTAATCTCAAACAAGAGTCTTGATAAACATGAGTAGATGTATTTTATTTAAGACTACATATATAGACGTTCATAGTTGTAATAAAACATATTCAGCAAAAATATTAAATTGATATATAACATGTTATTTAATTATGTAATTTTGGGAGATGAGATCTCTTAAATAATTGTATATGGTGTGTTTGACAATATGATTTTGTAAACATGTTTACAAGATGTTTCGAATTATAAGTTAAGGCAAATGAATTCCAAAGAATGTTATTTAAGTCAATTTATGTGGATAAAAAGTTATTCGAGAAATTTTACAAATATTTATGAGTACTTCATCCGCTCAGTTATATAGACGTGTTCTTTCTTTTTTTTTCCTCACACAAATTAAGAATGTTATTGAAACAAAAAATAAATTAAATATAATAAATAATTTTCTTTATGTATCGTTATTTAATGAGTATAGAACATTACTGAAATTACTAAATGACTTTAAAATATATAAATTAAATGAGAATATAATAGTCAATAAATACTAATAAATATAGAAACATACAAATATAATTAGAACCCAAAGAGCATGTGTTTACCGCGTAGCCATGTCGACGAAGATATATTCAAAAATATTAAAAAATAATGCAAGGTTTATACAATCTTATGATATGTCCTAGTAAGGTGAACTAGTTAAATAATAATAATAATAATAATAATAATAATAATAATAATAATAATAATAATAATAATAATAATAAAGAAAATAATTTAAGATATGTTGTGTTTGTGGTTTGTTCACCCTTATATGGTGGTTTGTTTGTTTCTGTTATTGGATACAAAATCTATAAGGAATTATATAAAAAATGAAAAAATTAAATTAAAAATTATTATATTAAAATACATTAATTAATTAAGTTAAAAGGTTAAGCTATGAAATAATAAGAAGAAACCAAAAAAAAAAAGGTTTATACAAAGGAAAAAGGGAAAAAAAATTCAATAAAAGAAATTGTAGTCTGTGAGGAATCATACCATACACACACACACACTAACAAACTTGTCCAAGGTTGTCGCTCCCCAACTTTTAATTTTCTATGGGTCAAACAAATTTATCCAGCAACGGTCCAATTTTACTTAAATTTTGTAATTACACTTTAATGTTTGTGTTAAGCAAGCAATTAATCTAATTATGCCTTATTTTTGAAATATCAAATCTAAAATCTTATATTAGTATAAAAAAACCCCCCACCTATAGGCATGAATTACTTACTTTTTAACTGCGTCAGACCCAACTACCTAGATATTAATATTTTAAAAAATTTATGTTGAAATCTGTATAAAATTGTTCAAATATTCATTTTTTACTTCCATTGTGTAATAACAAAAATATAATAAATATGTCCAAAAAAAAAAAAATATTAAGCTTCGAATAACTGCGTTCCCAAGATGTCAAAAATTAAAATTGTTTAATTTATTAATTTTAACCGCTGCGCCAAATCCCCATTTTGGCGCCGAGATGAAGCAGCCTCGGAAGCGGACCTCTACCGTCGTATCTCCGCCAGCTTCGACACCCTTGACTTTGCAAACCCTTAATACTTAGATGTTGTGACTTGTGATCTACATTGCCATTATATCCATTTGTTACAAGTTTTATCTTCATTATGCTTGGTATTGTTGAATGATTCTGTGACTAATTCCTTAATCCTTGTCTAATTTAAGTTAATTTATTTGCCTGCGTTAATTTTCCTAGCTTCTAATTCTTACTCAAAAAGACCAATGAATTAGCTTAATTGTACCGATAAGTAGCAAGGGTCAGAAATTGAGTGACTTTACATACTTATTGCTAAATGAATTACATACTTTGTAACAAGTTTAGTAAGTTCTGTTGTGTATGTGCTCTACTCAATTAACTATCTTTTTTACTATGTAGTATATACATGTGTACTCTATTCAATTATGCTTTTGCTGTTATGCTGTATTAGATTCCAGTGTTGTTCAGTCCACTTACTATGTTGTCCCATAAGAGCTTTGTTTTGATCTTACGATGCCAAGGTTGTCCAAAAGTTCGTCATACACAAACTCGATGGAGTGCCTATGATACGCGTCCATTCCCAATTCTTGTCTCCTATTTGTCGTATTTCTGCTAACTGTTATGTGTATATATATATATATTACTGTCAGCAAAACATATTCAAATTCTCGACCGAAAAAAAAAAAAAAACAGAAGAAGAGAATATTGCATGTGTAACAAGTACTTACACGGCCATCTCTTAACTCGAATATGACTGAATCTTCATTGAATGGAATTGGTCGTGTAGACGATACCTGTGCATAAATTCATTAAAAGATACTGCTAATAGTACAGAATCATCAATCTGATAAAGTGACAATCTGAGACTAACCTTTGGATCACAATTTTTGTTTACATTCAAATCTTTGTCGACACAAACTTCTTCGTCTCTTGATTTCTCTTCGACGTTACTTCCTAGGTAAGGAAAGCCACAATCCTTCCATTTCCATGATGTTTGATCCAAGTACCTTAAATAAACATTCCCATCTGAACCAATTAAGAATAATTCTGTTCCTCCAAAACAGGGTCCAGGTGATCCGACCAAGGTCACATCGGTATATGGAGTCCCATGTTCTATCCAATTCCATCCATCGAACGGATTCCATTGATATTCCACGAGCCCTCCTTCGTCCGAAAGCATGAAAATCGAGCCCTTTAAGGATGTTGATGATGATCTCATAGCAGTTCCATGTGATCTTGATAGAACTAAATGTTGGGACTGATAATGCTCATGCCATAGTTCAGTAACCTTGTTGTATTGGTATAGACGATTATTTGTCCCTATAATGAATACTATGTTTTCTCTGAACCCTTCTTGATCTACGATGCTTTCGATTTTAGTACCCCGAGGGTTTTTGCAGTCTTTCCATTTGAACTTCCTTAGTGCAACCTACAAAGAAATGTAAGCATCGATTAGACTTGTCCATGCCGTTGTTTGAAAATGATGAGTAGCACTCCTGATCTGGTGCAAGCTGCTTCCACCAGAGTTGGTGCAAATAGGTGATGTGGCGCGATCTAAACATGCCACATCACCTCATTCCCAACACGCAGCATGTCCAGAATCCGTTTTTACTCTCATCTTTCAATTTTCAGAAACAATTTCTTTTATAAATACCCAAAGAAGCACGTTGCCGAACATTTTTGACTTACTGTGAATTGTAATAATCGGCCGGTTTTGCTAACAAGGAAAATTGCATCTTGTGGCTTAGCTTTCGGTGCTCGTCCGGGTAAACCATCCCACGGTGGGCCCCCAATCACTTGCCTTCCTTTTCTCATGGCAGTACAATTCATCCATGTCAAATCATTGTTGTTTCTTTCTCTGATAAGTAAACTTCCATTTTCATCAACCAAAAAGAAGCTTCCATTGTAGTTTCCAAGCGCGCCTTTCATTGGTGTTTGATGCTCATGTTTCAACCAGAACCACACATTTTCCGTATTCAAATATTCAAATGTGGAACCAGTTTCTGTAATAAGGAAAAACGATTTCCCTCCCTGCATCAGTCGAAGGCGAAAGTTCTTGATCCAATTATCAGACATACTATACCCTTCCATTGAATTTGCTGAGATACCATCATCTGATGCACCTACTGATAAGTAATTCTGTTGGGGTTTTCCGTCTTTTCGCCTTCTTGAACTCAATCTTGTATTACTCACACTGCTGATCTCATCTTTCGTGCCTATGATGCAATTTAACGGCCCACGTTCTTCCACACAATACTCAGCATTCCATCCTTCAGTTTCTGGTGCATCTAGTACTGACCAAACATACTTATTCGACGATTTTCTCCGTGTATAAACTTGCGTATTTGGGCCTATATTTTCACCACCAAGGCCCGATAAGTGTAGTTCCGCAAGCCTACCGTCGTCCAGCGGGAAAATCATCCTTCCCGTTTGTAAATGTAGGCCTGTAATACCTCTTGCAGCTTTTGCATTTGGAGGGTGCAAATGATTCACCCAATTCTCTTCAGATTCTTGATCTCGAATATTGCCTGTACTAAATTGAAGATGAGTTGTTCATAGAAACAACATTAGAAACTCTAGTCCAATGTCATACTAAATGGAAAAACAACAAAAACATACCTGAATTCTTAGGAATCTGGTATTCGAAAACGAATCCATCTGCTGTTGTAAGAAACAGAGAATTCGAATTCTCATTGAACTCATCTTGAGATATACAAGTGATGGATGATAACAGATGGCCTTTAGGATTTCCATGAACTACCCATTTCCATTTCCTTTGGTGTAATCGTCTTTCGACCAACTCTCCTCCCTTGATTAAAAATAAACAAAATCTTGTTAATTATACAGTCGAGTCTTATCGAGTACTGCATAAAAAACTACTACAGTAATTAGTTCCTTCTTTATTGTACCTTTGTCAAGAGAAAGAGGGATACTGAGTGAGCACTAATTAGTCCATGCAAACTGCATCCCCTCAATGGAGCCAATGAAGTATCTTTTCTTGAATCTTCTTCTCTTCGAATGTGCTTCTTCCATGGAGGTTTTGATGTCTGATCATGTTCATAAAGATCCCCTGCAGAACTGTGAGCTCTAAATTGAGACCAAAAAAAAAAAAAGAGAAAAAAAAAAAGGCTTTTCTAAGGCTTTTTGGTTCTTAGGCATTGTTTGTTCGTGCTTAAAAAAGCTCACCTTACGGTGAAAAGTACTCCGGGCCTAACTGTAGCAGCGTCGGCTATTGTTGCAACATTTGCACCAGGAGGTCGTCCGTGATTAATCCACCTTATAACGTAAGGAAAAAAGGGATTATCTGTTCATCTTAATCCTATATAGTTATCAAGATTATTTAGTTAACCTACTTGATATGCCTTACCTCGGAGGATCGACCCCTCTGAGTTCCAATAACCATCCATTCTTCGTGCAGAGAAACATTGTCCTGGGAATTATGTTTTAACATTAATGTCTGTAACACAAATTTTCACTAAATTTTGTAACAATAGTTGAAAAGACAGAAGGAAATAATTGTCTCTAACTCGACTCACTCTCTCTCTTGTGAAGTAACCCCAGAAGTAAATTTTATTTCTGAACTCGACTCGTCTGTCTCTTTACTCGTGCTTTGGTCGAATACCGGCATGAATTCAATCCAAATTGGCTGTGAATCTTCCGTCAGCTGCATCTGATTCCCCCCCCCAAAAAAAAAAGAACATATGGGCCTATTGTTGTTATTACTTTTCCCAAATTTGTACTATGTTGTTTGTGTTTGCAGAGTTTTACCTGGTACAGAATCCCTGTCTCAGACAGAGCGAGAATGGATTGATTAACCATAAAAACAGACACTGCATAGCCCGCTTGTACTGGCAAATCATGAGGTGCAATCACCCACAGCAATCCATTCCAAAATCTCTCATAAATCGAACCGCTTACACCGGTGATCCAAACAGACGTCTCAGACATTCTAGTCAAAGAAACTCTCTTCCTCATCGGAAGAATCTTGTAAGAAAAACTTTCTTTAACACCTCGTTTATCGTCCTCTGTTTCTTGGTTTTTCATTTCTTGGATTGAGTTCACTATGGTACAGTTATCATTGGTGCAAGAAATTAGATCATAAGGTAGTTTAACTTCAACCCAACTGTTGGATTCTTCATTGAACTCCCAAAATCGATCAGATTTCTGCTCAAACTTTTTGTGGGCTATGAATTGATGCATACAGTAAGATTCACAATCAGACGATATAAGATTGATCAAATTAAAGAAACTGCAGATAATCAATATCTGGTAGAAAATGGGCACAGGGGGTGACATGAAATTCCCCTGAGTGATCATATGGGCCATATTGGAAAAAAAACCAATCTCCTTAACAATTGAAAGGACAACCCAAGATTTAGGAGACCCTCTTGGTTGCGGGGTGGCAGTGGGCTAGGGTAGGGTAGGGTAGGGTGGGGTGGAGTGGCGTGAGACATAGACATACACATGGAGATGTATATGTGATTTGCAGTAAAGCTGATGCCTTTTTGTCAACTCTTGTGGTAATAATGTGATGACTGGAAATCTTGATGGGGTTGTTTTACTCACTTTTGATTATTTGCAATCTGCTTATGCCTTTTTCTTACCTAAAACCTGAAGACTTTTCAATTATAACTTATTTTCTACTTACTTAAATCAAAATGGGGACAATAATTATGTAAACTTTACCCCGAGCTTGAAACTTGCATGGACACAAAGAATGGAGTGAATTCATTCACTTTTAAATATTCCCACTTAAAGATGATCGATATTCCTAATATTAAAGTGACAGAACAGTTAAAATCTAAAGGTGGGCATTGATGATTCCCTTACTATATTGGTTTTTTTTTTTAATTTCAATATATAATAATATTATTTAATTACCTTTTTTTTTTTAATAAGAATATTATTTTTTTACTGTAAATCTGTTATATAAGTACTTGTAAATTTTAATTGTTGCTTTTTTTTTTGTTGTATTAAAATTATGTCTGTCTCAATCAGATTGCATGTCATGTAAGTTGAATTACTTTACAAGAAATTGTAATTATCAGATGAGGTAAGACACCATTAATTCTCATAAAGTCATGTGAGAGACCAATTTACAAATAGAACCATCAAATTTGCGTTATTTTTCTTGATACGTTTCACAAAACTCATATGCGCCACACTTTTATGACTTACTAGTTTTGAGTACGTGTGCTTCGTACGTGGTTTAAAATGATGATTTTTTAATCATAAAATTTTAAATTTTAACTTTAAATATTTTTAGAAACTCTAAAATTAAATCAATATAGTATTAGCAACTAATAAGTGTAAATTAAATAATACTTTTGATCATTTTATACACTAAGTAAAAATAGAAATACCTCAATTTTCCACTAAGTTAGTCCAAATATCTAATCTACAAAAACTTTTTATCCAATAAGATTAGTCTCATCTATTAAAGTTGATTAAATATGATACCAATCCAATTTTAAAATTATAAAAGTATGATATCCTAATTAGAAAATTGTGAAAAACGTTTTAGAAAAAATGATCAATATATATTTTTAAATTATACACATTGAATAAAAATACATTATATATTAAAATATTTGTAGTTTGCTCAAATCAAAGTAATTTAAAAAATCGCTCAAAAAGTAGTTATGTAATTATATTTTTTTAATTATTGGACTACAAAAATATTTGTAACATATTTTTAAATCAAAAGATTATCATACAACTACATGACTTTGTAAAAGATTTCTAATTTTTAATAATCATTTTTACATTGAATAAAATCAAAATGTATTAGAATATTTATAGCTTAATTTATTTAATATAATATGAAGAGTCACAAATTAATTATTTATATAATTAAATATATTTCTTTAATAAGGGTATTTTGGATTAAATAAAATATTAGTGGGGATATTATTGAAAATTAAAAGATTTTCACACATTCCCACTTTTTCATATAGTATAGATGTAGATATATAATTATATTCAGGACTTGTTTGATCTACCACAATTTTTTTTAAAAAAATTTCTTTCCTTATTTTTAACCGCACATATTATTACTTTATATTTCTTAATACACCATCTCTCATTTTCAACCACAAAATCTAAACGCAATTCTAAAATTTTAATTGTTGTGAATCAAACAAGGCCTAAATTTCCATGAACTTCTGACAAACAAGCCATTTAGTTTTGATTTTGGGGTTTCAATATGTAAATTTTCGTTAGTAGTTCTATTGTCTTATTTTTTGTCTACATAATCCATTTATTTAATGATAATATTTAAATAATTAAATTAATATATTTAATTATAAACATTAATTTAATTAAATGAAATCGTAAGTATTACAAAAAATGAGATAATAGATTCACCCTTCAAATTTCTTGAGGTCCCACGTGACGACGAACGAGAGGCGGAGTGGGTGCCCCTTAATATGCGTCGGCGGATATTGATCACTTGATCCATGGAATCTGGTGGGGGTTGCACAGAATCTTTATTATGAATTAAAAAAAACGTGGCTCCAAAAGATTCCAATTTATTTTGATATTATTATAATATAATATAATATAATATATAATATTATTAAGACAAGATGGATGGATTGACTTTTTGTACTCTCTGCAATTTGCCAATTTGTCATTTATTATTAATAATTAACTAGTGTAGCCCCGACAAGACCTAACATTTGAGGTCGATGCTAAGGGCGTGGTTGATATCTACCGATTTGAAAGAATGGTTTGGGCTTTGGGTTAATTTTTCTATGGGTTTTGTCTAAATACAAGCTAATAAAGTGGCACACATACTTATTAAAAATGCATGTAATTATAAATATTATTGTGTTTGGCAAGAGGTTCCTCCGTTTATTGGACTTTTCTTTTTGTTGGATTTACTGGATGATGATTAATAAAATTACCATTTCAAAAAAAAAAATTAGTAAATCCAAATACTAGTTTTTTTTTTAAATATATTAACTAGCTTAGAATCCAAATACCATAAATGAACATAAATATGTTAACGAGCTTAGATTATATATTTAAAGAAGCTCATTAATGAACATAAATGATTGTACATCCAAATACATTGACAAATTTATTTTCTTCTATAGAACAAAAAGTTTTTATACAAATCAATTATTTAAATTTTTGCATTACAAACAAATGTTAATTCGACAAAAAAAAATTTATTTTCAATATCTTGAAGATTTAGTTTACAAAATTAGTTAGAACGCGAGAAAAATATTTTAAAATACTATTTAAAAATAATCACTTTAAAAGAAAAATCATTCTCTAAGAACAATAATAATTTAGACATATTAATATATATATCTCAAATATTTATCTTGAAAGAAAAAGGGAACGAAATAAAACACAAAAATAAATAAATACGGCAAGATGGAAAATGAAAGACAATAGGCATGCTTGCACATTTAAGAGATAGTCGGCCAACATATTTTTCATTGTGCCATTTGGCATCATTAGAGAGCAACATATTTTTTAAAAATAAAAATAAAAATAATTATGTGTAATTTAGATAAGAAAAGACAATCATATTTATGGCAGCTACTTCTTCTTTTATATCTATAATCTATATAATAATAAAGATAATTACATACTAAGATCATAATGTGTCTAAGGTGCATGGATAAAGATGATTGATGATATATAATATGTGATGATATTAATGTATGATTTTGACAAAGTAGTATAATGTAATTTTTAAGTTAAAAAAATGTTAAACGAATATAGGCTAAACAATAATGTTTGTGGGTACGTCGGGATGGCACATATATGGCCCTTATGGTCATTTTCTTTATTCATTTATCATCACTATATTGTTTAGCTTTTCTTTTTTTTTTTGATCGGTCTTGTTTAGCTTTTCTTGATATTATGTAGAGTGATACTATCATCACATAATTTTGTCACACCACTTATAATTCTTGAAACGGTGTGAGTTAAAATTGTAAAAATTTTTGTTTTCTTAATACTTTTCAAGATTCGATAATTATGTGGCTTCAAAAGATTCTGACTTCCTTCTTCTTCTTTTTTTCTTTTTTTTTCTGAGTCGAAACTTCCTTTTTAATATCATCATTAAATTAATATAAAATTGATGATGGACTATTTTCAAAAAATAAAAAATAAAATTGATGACTGACTTTCTACCCTTCCTCCAAATTTCTTTTCATAATAATTACGTGTCAAGACCAATGAGCTTGGTTCACAAAAATTTTAAAAATCATTTAAACTATATTTTATAATAAAATTGTTTTTTATGCTTCTCTTACTTCATTCTTTTTTAAAAGATCAATTTTCTTAACAAATAATTTTATCTAATAATAAACTCTAAAATCAAGTACAGCTTGGAAAAGCCAGGTAGATTGGATTGAGTCTATAGATAGTTAATTGATTCCCTTTTTGTAATTCTCTATTTATGAGATCTACATTTCACTTTCAAATCGGAGTACCTTTTTATTTTAATTTTGAAACGGCCTTTAGATTACTTTTTAACTTAGATAAATATTTTTTCTTCACTTAGATCTAAGCGTGTGTTAGGGTATAAATTTTTATAGATTTTTATTTTATAAATTTTGATGTAAAATATGAGAGAGAATTGACGGAGTTAAATAGTGGAGATTTGTGTAATATATGTAGATCCCACGAAATATGTGGATATGATTGATTTGACCAAAATTAAGAATTAATTAAAATATTTAAGAATTTGTTAAATTTTGTGAATTAATTAACTCATGCTAAAATTCTATTAAGCACTCACTAACGTGTTCTTGAATTGCTCAAAAAAAAAAAGTGTTCTTGAATTATTATTATGGATTCTTTGGGATTTTATTGATGGGCCTTTCATTGACGCCCAGTTACTACAAGCAGAAGCCCATTTAACCGGTCCAGATTATTGTCTGATTTAGGCCTGTCTATTTCGCTCCAACACCCCAAAATTCGTAGGCCCGACTCTGCGTCTCTTCAATCCCCCCAAATCACCACCACCTGCACGTTGCTTCAGTCATATACAGGACGGCAACCCAGTCACAGGCTCGCGCCGCTGTCGTCGTCGTCAGTCCTCACGCCGGCAGGCTACCTGTAGCGGACATCTGTCCTTTCAGTTCTGAGTTCCCAGCCGCTGAGCCGCAGTCTTTTCTTGGCTTTTTTTCAGTTCTCGCGCAGCCGGCATTCCCCCAATTTTTAGGTACTAAATTTCTCCTTTCTAGTTCTTAAGTTTTATTGCGCTTCAAGTTCCTATTGAACTACTGAAGTTATTATTTTGTGATTTGTTACTATCTGTATAGGTATCGACCTTTTAATTGATGTGTCAAAAATTGACACTGTGTTTAAATCACTTAATGCGTTAGTTTGTAGACTCGTTACCCAGTTGGTTAATAGCTCATGGCTTAATGAGTTTGTGATTCATGTGACTCTGCCCCCGGTTAACTGGCTAGTATGTTTGAATTAGTGTTGAACTGTTCATAATTTGGTTTAATTTTAAATTTTGAATCATAATTTATAGCGGTGACTACATAATTTTGTTAAAAATAATCTTGTAATGGTTCAAAGAATCTTGTAATGCTATTCAAACTGTGTATACTTGTAAGTATCTCTATTAAAGGTTTCATCTTTTCCATAGTTGTTGTTTCTTTATTTATTAATGCTGAAACCGGATAAGGGCCTTTTGCAGAGAAAAGATGGAGCAGAGATTGGCTAATACCTGGCGAATGACAGTAAACGAGAAGAAATTTATTGAAACAGCTTTACAATCTGACCTTAGAACTGATGGCCGAAGGCCATTTGACTATCGGAATATAACAATCCGGTTTGGTAGGTATGTAAGACTGTTGAAGCCCTTGTTTTTCTCAATCAAGTTCTTAGTTCAGTGATATCTGATAATTTCCACACATCACAGTTCATGATATGTGAATTTGTGTAACTGACTTCGAACTTGTGATGTGTACAGGGAAGATGGGTCGTCAGAGGTCCAGCTTGGCCAGACTCATGTAATGGGGTTTGTAACTTCGCAATTGGTGCAACCCTATCGGGACCGTCCCAACGAAGGAACTCTTGCTATATTTACCGAGTTCTCTCCAATGGCCGATCCTTCTTTTGAGCCAGGACGTCCTACGGAATCTGCAGTTGAGTTGGGGCGTATAATTGACCGAGGGTTGAGGTATGCCATCTTTCATCAGAATTTTGCTAGAATTGATTGTTAAGATTTTTGAAAGAAATTGAAAGTTCTACCATTGTCTAAGAAATCAAATGGTTGAAAAGCTAAAATTTCCACACGGGAGAGTTTCTCGCAAAAACCCAGTAGAGAGAAAGCAACCCATTCTTCTTGCATAATTTAGTGATGTTTAACAAACTTTGTTCAGTGCATTCTCATATTAGTTCGATAGTTGCAAGCGTGAGATTATTTTGGTTTCCAAAAACGATGACTATCTAAAAACTGGTTGTCTGGAAATCAGTCTTTCCAAAAACGATGACTATCTATGTTTTCCTTTTATCTAGTTATCTTAAGAAACATGTTTAAATTAATCACGTTTCTTATATGGAATGACATAAAGTGCAAGACTTGAAATAATGTTCTGTGGAACTATGAACACGTGTTGCAGGGAAAGCAGGGCCGTGGATATGGAATCTCTCTGTGTTGTAGCTGGGAAATGGGTGTGGTCCCTTCGTGTTGATCTCCACATTTTGGACAATGGCGGGTGAGTTGTAAAAATTATCCTTTGAACTAAAAAGTGTGATATGTATGGTTCTTCAGATAGACTGAGACACTGTGCGTTGACCTTGGCTTTGACAATAGTAATCTTGTTGATGCTGCAAATATTGCTGCTCTTACTGCTCTACTTACCTTCCGGAGGCCAGAGTGCACATTGGGAGGAGATGATGATCAGGAAGTTATAGTACATTCTCTAGAAGTGAGTTCATTCCTTCATAAATGAATTTTGGAGATCAGCTTTTTGTCATGATAGAATTTTAACCTGGCATGAAACTGTATGTGAACTGGACGAAGGTTTTTTAGATCACAATTTGTTTCCCAGTCTCTGAAGAATGGCTGCTAATAAAATTAAGGGGCTGATAGGAAACATTTTTTTTTTCCATTTTTTCAACTTTTTATCCATTTTTATTAATTTTTTCTTTTAGTCAAATCAATTACATCCACATATCTCGTGAGATCTACATGGACTACACAAATGTCCACTATTCAACTCTATTATTCTCTCCTATTTTACATAAAACTCCATAAAAAACAATAAAAAATTCAATCCTATCACCCCTTAAGTCTTGCTTTAGAGCATAAGAAGTTTCTTGCTCGTGTCAAACTTGATATGAGTGATATAGTTTACCTTTAGGTCCTTAGAGACAGATAGAGATTAGTTTGCATTTTGATATCTTTTGAGTTTGTTGCGATTTGACTTGAGTTCATTCACCTGAAAAACAATAAGGTAGGCAAGCATAGAAGATTGACAGAGACAGGAGAAAAATTACTATAGTCCCAGAAATATCTCATTGAATTTCCGCAAGTTTTTTTGAGAAGTTCATTCTCTGCTCTTCTTGAATTTTGTAGATTCATTTAGATGCTAGCATAAGAGGGCGGGCCTTGTTTCGGTTCCTTTTTCTTTAATTTTGTATCTCATGCCTTGTGTTTTGTATTTGATTTTGTGGTAATCTTGTGAGGGGAAAAAAATCATTGATGGTAGTGATTTCGTGGTGCTTGGTGGCATTACTCATTCATCACTGGTTCTTATCTCGCGTGAAAATAAATATTGAGCGACATTGTTTACTTTGCACTTTGGCAGGCAAGGGAAGCACTTCCATTAACTGTTCATCACCTCCCTATAGCAATTACCTTTGCTTTTATTGGTGAAGAAGATACAGTGGTAAGCACAGTAAAAGTTAGGAATCCCACGTCACCAAAAATGTTTCTTTGTCAGTTTCTTTTCCATTCTTAAATAAAGTGAACCTAGGATCGATAAGTTATATTTTTAACATGTGCTTCTAGGTGGTCGACCCATCGCACTTTGAAGAGGCTGTTATGGGAGGAAGAATGACTGCCACTCTAAATGCTAATGGTGATATATGCGCTGTTCAAAAAGCTGGAGGAAACGGTGTGATCCAGAGCGTTATTATGCAGTGTTTGCGAATTGCCTCTGTAAAAGCTGGGGATATAACAAACAAAATCGAAGATGCTGTAAGGATTTGCATTGTAAAATTTTGCAAAAAACGTTACATGTTAAAGGATCATTTACATGTTTGTGATTATGCACACAATCGGTATCCATTTACAAAAAGGTTTACTTTTAATTCCTTGCTTGGGCACAAATATTGTAGGTTAAGTCATACAATACAGAAAGAGCTCTAAGGAAGATCAAACGACACCGTCCCTCTATTGCAGTTGATGTCATCAAAGCTGGTGAAAAGGGTATCGATAACTTGTTTATTGAAGATATTGAGAAGCCAAAACTGAAAACTGAAGGTGGCAATACCAACCGAAGCGATGACATGGACATTGAAACCCAATCATCTGAGAAAGATGAAAGCAAAACACGGACCACCAGAGATACAAGTTTTATTGGTGGGCCATCAAGTTGGTATAGTCTTACCGTATCCAAATTTTGAACTTTGCATCGATGTGTGAAAATGAGCATTTCTTTGACTCCCCTAGATTTGCAAATTAAAACACTAAAATTAGACAAGATTACCACTTGTTTTACGAAGCTTTTTTCAAGGGAAAAAGTGATTTTTTTTGGGGAGAATATGTGGTTAAAAGGACAGAAGGTCGTCAACAAAAATAGAAGATAATAAGTAAAAGAATGAGCATGAAAAAGTGAAAGTGGTTATAAAGCATGCTCTTCGAGTTCTATGATTATCTCAGGGTTAGAATTTTTCGCTGCACTGGAGATGGATCTGTATATATAGACTAAGAGATCCCTTTTCTGTTAATTTGCGAAGTACCTTCAATACTTGAGATAAACTCTCTCCCTGACCAGTTTTTTTTTGGCTTGTTTTGAAATTCGATCTTGCAGGGATCCATACTCGAAGGGTGTCAATGCTGATGAATTGAAAGCATCTCTTCCTTCACGAGGTAACTTATTTTTTGAGGTCTAAGAATTTACCGTCACATTTATTACTGTTCATTTTCCTTGGTTTTTCCCCTGATGAGATGCACATGTTGTCAGATTTCTCTTTTGCTGAAACTTTGCATTTGATGGCATGTTTTTTGTGATTGTTGTCCGGCCAGAAAGCGAGGTCTTAGGTTCATTGCAATTTGTTCACGTTTTGTGCACCTTTGTGTTTAAAAAGCCTGTGTTTTCACTCTTCTTCCTAAAAAATAACTTCTTCTCCTACTGCTCGGTCAAAGTTAAACTTCAATGTTAACCGCACATATCTCATCACTTCTCATTATTATCCATACAAAGAAGTCCCTTCCAGTGTTATACTTAGAAAGTCAGTTTTTGGCAAGATAATAGTTTATCCGACCATACGCTTTTTATGTTGTGCAGTTGCAGCAGCGCCCCCTGAGAGGATGGACACTGTACCAGCGGTGGATTCCAATGTGACTGTAATGGATGCAGCACCCACATCCACAACTGCAGCGCCTTCGTCATATGAGGCTATTGGAGCCGACGAACAGAATACGAAGAAAGCAAAGTCATTAAAGGATGCTGTTAAGCCGAAACACAAAAGAAAAAAGAAAACAGCAGCAAATACTGATGCAAGCTAGATAGTTGTGCTGTTGGTGATCTCTTTTTGACGGCATGTGAGTAGTTAAACTTCTAGTGCAGTTGGGTACTATCACTAAATGGTAAATACCACTGCAAATTCAATGAACAAAGTTTTTAAATTATTGTTGTCCTTCTTAATTGTTTTCACTATCTTGGGATCTGTTAAGAATTTGTATGGCAAATGCTACATTTCTGATCCACATTCTTTGACTCCATTGCAGTTTTTCCAGTTGGTGCCACTGAGTATGCCAATGTTTGTTTGATGTATATTGAATGAGTTCCAGCTTGAACTTCTCTTGGCCTGAACTGCAAAGAGGAAGGTCGTAACGTTGACATTCCATAGTGCTCTGAAGTTTGATAGTCGATAAATTAATGACTCTTATGAAGAGTGCTTACAAGGTTCGTCCGATGGCAATGGTGCAGAAGCTGCTGCATTTTCACTCTGCCTGGCTTCAGAAATTAGGAACCCACAAAGTGTAGGCAAGATTCTATATGAACTGTACATTTGTTGCAGCATCTGTTAATTTTTCCAGCGTGTTTTATGTGAAATTACTTGAATAGCATTTTTATTGGCTTCTTTAATTGGGCTGAGCCGAGCTGCCGTTATTAGCGACCCGATCTTTTATTTGCTCCCGATCTTTTATTTGCTCGAAATAAAATACTACTTAGGTGTAAAATTACAAATTTATCCTATAACTAACTGCACAATAAGAAGGTTATTACCGACATATGAAGTGTCGTTCGAGTCAGTTTGTTGAGTAAAATGCAGAGAGTATTTATAGACGCATGATTTGGCATGCATTAGCGTGTATTAGGGAGCAAGTTATTATAGATTTTTATAGATTTTGATGTAAAATAGCAGAGAAAATAAGTGGAGATGAATGATTGATATTTGTATAACACATATAGGTTACACAAAATATGTGGATGTAAAATAAAAGAGTGAATGAGTGAAATTGAAAAGACCATATAAAATACATAAAAATTTGTTAAAATCTAAACTAAGAGGATGAACATAGTAATTGACGGGAGATCGCGAATCGAAATTGGTGAGATCCGATGAATCTCAGAAGATATATTGGATAGGTGCCTACATCCATGGCCACCGGTCCAGGACAAAACCCCAGGATTGACTGATGTTGATTCTTACTAGGCATGTTGTATGTATTGATCATCATCGTTCTGTCGGTCGACCTAAAGTTTTAAAAACTAATGTCCGCTCAATTATTGAATCAGCGGAATATAAAGCACTTGTACATCTATAATTAAAATTACATAGGTTAAATCTCTTTTTAAGGATGGAGGACTCTGAATTTGTTCAAGTATTCCTGAAAGTGCTAAACCACATACGATTTCCGTTTTAAAATCTAAAATTGGATTTAGGTCCCGCACGGCGAGGGAGAACTCTAGCAATTACAAAAATGTTCCAACGATACCGTGGCCATTTGACAGGGGAACACGGTATCGCAGAAATTTTTTTCGAATTGTTAAAACTCTCCCTCGCCATACTGGACCTAGATTTGGTTTCGGATTTCAAAACGAAAGTTGTATGTGATTGGAAAACACCATGAGAGCTCCCGGGAGCACTTGAACAAACCTAGGGAGGACTTACCTCACATTCCATTTTAGAACAAAGAAAGTTTTTTTCCTTGACGAGAAAATTAAGCAAAGCAGCTGTTGATTCAGTATGCCTCATCTGTCGAACAAAGTGTTGATATTTTTGCAATACCATTTGGAGTGTCTTGATTTTTTATCTTGAAAACCAAACTTCACATGGAAGGTTTTCCGTTTCGTTGGAGATGTCAAGAATGTTAAGTATGCTTTCTTTACAAATATGTTTCATCTCTATAAATATCATGTAATAATACAAATATTCATCACCATAAATAAGAGCATGGTCATTCTACCATCTTGTTATTTTATCTAAATTTTACTAGTCCACGTTAACAGTAGATAGTAAAATGAAGAATTATATTTATGAGGAAAATAGCAATCAGGATCCATAAGCATAATTAATGGAGCTGCTCGACCAAGTTACTTGGAAAAAAAAAAAGAAAAGAAAAAGAAAAGAAAAGAATGTGGGATAGAAAGAAAAGTTAAAAACTGTATTTTTTATTTAAAGAATTTATAGTTAAAAATAAAATCAAGAAAAAGTGACCATTTTTTTTAACTTTGTCAAAAACTATTTTGTGGTTCTACAAAAGTTAGCATTTTTCCATAGATTACAAGTGGTAATTGTTACATAGAGATTGTACTATGGGTGGGACTATTCACACTCCACCAATTTCTAAACACACTCCAAATTTCTTTAGGATCTGGTGCATTTTAACTAAACCTGGCTTTAGAAATTAGGAACCCACGGAGTGTAGGCATGACATTTCTATTGGCTTCTTTATCTGCACGGGCCGCAGCGGGCTGAACCGAGCCGAGCTACTGTTAGTGATCCAATCTTTTATTTGTTTGATATAAGATACTAGTTAGGTGTAAAATGACAAATTTAATCTTGTAGTAAAAAGATAGTTAAGTATGCGAACAAGAACTAAAAGGGTTATCGTGAACGAGAGATGTTCTGTTCCCCATGTGAGGGGAAAAAAATTTGTGGGCCCTATTGGCCCTCCCATCATTAGGTGAGTATGTATGAGTTATCTGATCCAACATGAATATAAAATAAAAATATTTTTCAGGATGACGTAATGCCACTAGAAGGCGTCACGTCAGTATGGATATAAACTCACGTGGGGAACAGAGCAAAAGCCTATTACCCACATGTAAGGTGTATTGAGTCAGTGTGTTGAGTCAAACACAGAAAGAATATATTTATAAACACATGATCTGGTAGGCGTTATTTAATGAATTAAGTAGGTATGTTTCGTAATAAATGAATATAGTAGTAATAGTAATTGGAAATTGGTTTCAGAAGATATATTTGATAGGTGCCTACATCTATGAACACCGGCCTAAGCAATTGCTGTTCGCTCCAGCATTGAATCATCATCAGAATATAAATTAAAGCAGTTGCACATGCTAGAGCTGAAATTACGCGGCTCTAATTTCTTTTTCAGCAATGTTTATTTCCTTCATGAGAAAGTCACGCAAAATCATCATCAGATAAATGTTTCGATCGATGTTAAGCTCATACAAACTCCTTTACGAGCTGTGATGGTTAAACAAACATAAATAAAAATGAAAATATAATATTTTCAAGATAAATCAGGTCCAGATTGTAATTCACGTGTTGTAGACTAGCTAGTATACTGAAAATCAAACTTCAAGTGGAAGCTTCTCTGTTTCGTTTGAGGGAGATGTCGAGAATGCTAAGCATGCTTGTTTTACAAACATGTTTCATCTCTATAAATATCACGTATACATCGCCATAAATACAAGCATTGTCATTTTACCATCTTGTTTTATCTAAATTTTATTAGTCCACGTTAAAAATAAATAGTAAAATGAAGTACTATATTTATGAGGACAGTAGCAATTAGGCGGGTTTGGTGTACATTGTATATCCACGCTCCTTTTGTGGTGCGGCCGGCTGTCTCTTCAGCGGTTCAGCCCAAGACACAACCCCCCCGCATTCCCGGGGGGATTGTCTTGGGCTAAATCTTCGGCCGGCCGCACCAAAAAATTTCCATATATGTCCATAGGCATAATTAATGGAGCATGTTTGATCAAATTATTTGAAAAAAAAAAAATTAATGCGAGATAAAAAAAGAAATAAATTGAGAAATGTATCTTTTTAATTACGGAATGTCTATAGTTAAAAATAAATTCAAGAAAAAATGACCATTTTTCAAACATTGTCAGAAGGTTCAACTGCTCGAAACAATTTTGTCGTTTTTCAAAAATTAGGCATTGATGAATCATTAATTTGTACGTGTAACCATGAAGTGTGACGCGTATATGGCAATCGGTATGTGAATTGAATTAATTAATCATATAATTTAGAGCTTACATTTGCAAACAAAAAGCTTACTTATAAGTAGGGGTTTTCAAGCTTACACATTTGGGGAGGAGCTCTTCTTGAGAATTTAGAATTTAAGGACTTGCTTGCGGTTTCATAATTACTGTTCAAAAATTACAAGACAAGGACTTGATTTTCTTTTCTAGATATGAAATTCTTATAAGAAATGTTAATTGACTAAAAATCACACTTTTTCTATGGAATACAATAATCAAAATGAATAACGACGACTAATAGTCCAACTAATGGAGGGACATTTTGGATGACTGATACATATATTTTTTTTATTGTTCCAAGCTGGGATATTAAGGACGAGTGAAAATGATTCCAAGGGGTTGGAGATGCTTTACGTAATTTATATTTTAGAGAATATGTGATTAAAAAGTTTTAAAAATAAGAGATATTATAAGTCAATGTGAAAATAATAATCCTTATTGGGGTGTGCCGCCCCTAAGATATCAAGGTGTCGGAAAGAAATTGTCTTTTGAGATTTGTTTTTTTTTTTGGTCTATAAGTTCGATTCTTAGACGACTCTTAGAGCCACCACTACCAGTGTGTGGTTGAGAATGAGAGTAACATCGTACATATGAATATATGATTATATGAACTTGGTCGGAACAACTCTAATTTATTATTTCGGGTACAATTGCATGTGCTTGATAGTGAAATGACAAGACCAAATAATTTAAATAAGTACGAGAATTTCAAGATCTAGCCGATTTCGAATCAAAATAATGCTTAATTTTACATAAACATGACATAATAACTTTGGCATGTAAACTATAAGGGTCGATCCACCGTAAGGTCTTTTTCATAGTTTAATGGGCTAAGGACATTGCGTAATGGAACTCTCTGATTTTCGCAACGAGTTCATTCAATCCTCAACGAAGAAGGCAAAACATCCACGACTTTATATGAAACAATATAATTAAATGCAACCTTAACATGTGCAATGCTCAACTCAAAAGGCATAATTATTCATATTCGCATATGTACGTAAGTCATATGAAAAAAATTGAGCACTCTTGACCATTGAATGCATGCTATTCCTTTATACATGTATAGAAAGTTTCGATTAACTAAATAATTTGACCATTTATACGAAAATACTAGTTAGGTAGTAAGTATTATATCCGTCCCAAAATTATATCCATTTTCTTATCTTTCACAGAGATTAAGAAAAATACAATTAATGGTATTGGAAAAGTACAATTCAATATTATTTTCCTAATATACCATATCATTTATTAGATGTTTTATTTCAACTATTCTATTTTGATGATATCAATGTATATTAAATGAAGGCATAAAAGACAAGTAATATTTTAACTACATCTTTAAAAGGAATGTGATCTATATTTTGGGACGGACGAAAAATGAATAGTGGACTATAATTTTGGGACGGAGGTAGTAGTATTTAACTTGAAATACCAAATACAGTGTGAATCATGCTAATCGGCAACAATTGACAATTGTCATATATTTGCTTGAAAGTAGGGTCTCAATTTTAGAGCAACGAGAATAGAGTCATCTATCCAATCAAAGGTATATTGCTATTCGGTTGGTTTCATCATATGGGCGAACATAATAATAAACTAACATCTCAACATTTACATTATCTTCCATGACAACTATGCTAACACGGGCCAAATATAAGTACTTTAAATGATCACTCGATTGTGGTTGAACTAATATCGAGAGATTTTGTATAATCTTCTTTCAGCTATAAACCTAGATCACATTCTGCTATCCACTAAAAGCTCGATTTCTTATCGTTTTAAAAACTATACATAACCATATGAGGCATAAAATAGTTACCGGCAATTTCGCCGGCAGCATTTGGCATGGAGGTGACAATCGAGGAAGAATGGGGGTTTCTCCGTGGATTTACGATAGGGTTTGGCCGGGTGTATAGGGAGGCCAGAAGGTGGGAGGCAGGGGTTGAGGTTTTATTTTTTCTTTTTCTTTTTCTTTTATATTTCTTTATTTCCCTTGGTATTTTTTTGGTTCAAAATTCATTTTTAATTTTAATAATAAAGCATTAAACACAACAAATTTATGAATATATAATAACAAAATTAATTTTTAATGGTTGGTTAAGTTAAAATGTGAGAATGTGTTTATACTAGCACTAGAATAAATTTTTTACAATTATAATACTAACACGAACATGTTTTAATCCATATAAAACAAAACAAAAAGAAAAAGTATTTAATTAAGGCTAAATTAGTACAATAAATTAAGTTGTGGGTCAAAATAAAAGCATATAAAAGATAAAGTTCAAAGAATGTAATTTAAGAAAGAACTGGGACTAATGTGATTAACATGTTGAAAAGTTTCGGAATCATTCGCACTTGGTGCATGGATCACTCATCTAAATTGCACATGCATAGATAATGTTAGAAATGGATACCAAATAGAACCTTTAGGGGCGGCATATTGTTCCTATAGCCTCATCCCCTAAGAAACATTTAGAGATGATATAACAGTATATCGCCCCTAACGAGGCTATAGGGATGACATGATGCCCTAAAGGTTCAATTTTTTGGAGTGTACAAAATGGGTCATGAAATGCATCGAATTTTGAAACAAGTTGCTGTTTTGCTTCGACCCTTGATTGCGCCAACTAGCCATTCATATATCTATGACATCAATAAAGTGGCTTAAATACTTGGCAAAACATTTTATACCAATTTATTCGACAAATTTTTGAAATTTAGGGTATGTTTGATTCACAATAAATTAAAAAAAAAAATTATCACTTTTCTTTTTCAACAACATGCACAATTACTTTATATTTTTTAATACACATTCTCTTATTTTTAACCTCACAATTCACACGCAATTCGAGTAAATCAAACTTATTCAAAATTTATTGTGAATCAAACATGCCCTTTAATTTCTCTATCACGACAAAACTATTTAATACCCTATTTGTATTTCCCAATTTGCATTTAGTTAGTAGCTTTTCAAATTTCAATAATAATTTTTTTTAGAAAACTTGTTAATTATCATATTTGTACAGTAACCAACACTAGAATGTATAACTAGGTTCCTATAATCATAGTGGGTTGTCAAATTTTATCTATCTACCTATCCAAATCTATCTCTATTCTATACCACTTCTAAAATTTGCTCACATTTTCAATGTGGTATTAGCATTTTTCTCAATATAATGAAATTTTGTTGTCCTTTTGGATTCTAAACCTTGTTTTCTTTTCATTTGAATCAATATTTTGGGTTGCTTTAATGTTATTTAAAAACCCGTGGTAGAAGAAGTTCCTTTGAGTCCGCCGCTCCATCGGAGATTATTAATCTATTCCCCTATTTAAAATCTTTTGTCATATGCATCTTTTTAATTCAACATTGTGGGTGAGTAATTCAGATATGTTAGACAACACTTTTTTTAATCCTTTTGAAGAATTATATGAATAGGTATATTTAAGTAAAAATATTATTAACATCATTATAGTACCACATACATTAATTGCAGGTGTTTCACACTAGTATATATAAATGAGTTTTTACCACCTATCCACATATGATGAACATGTTAAAATGTCCCCACACTGATATAACAGTTTATAAATGATTTAGAGTGTGGTCCACACACAGATATATACTACTTATAAACTGTCATATCAGTGTGTAGATATTTTAATATACTCACACTTGGGTAAGGGATCAAAACTATATAAATGATACCATGAGTTGGGCAGGACAAGTAAATTCATGCAACTACCACCTTTAAGTCCTTAACAACACACACTAGCTCATTTCTTTGTTTAACGGCAGCAGCTCTGTGTACTTTTGCCTTTAGGGGTTAGCTTTCATCAACCCTTTTTACCAAAATTGTAAGCGAAATTAAAACCCCAAGATCTGCAGTAAAACTCAATCTCTTTCCTCAACTTCCTCCCTGCATAGGCATTTAAGCATATCTGCAAATGTCAACAAAAGTTATTCATCAACAGAGTTTATTAGATGAATCTAGAAGTCTTAAATGCTTCGATACTGTGTCCTTTGTGTTTGTATATAAACGGTAGAGTAGCCATTAATCACTTCATTCTATATATGACAAACCAGGAATAGCATTACTGTTGACATGGAGATAGAAACAATGAATGATGGTGGTGGTGGTGGTGGTGGCGGAGATGTTGAGGAGGGAGGAGGCGGAGTGGTGGCTGCAGGTGGTGGTGCGTATCTGGCATGGGAAGATTTGACGGTGGTGCTCCCGAATTTTGGAAATGGGCCCACAAAAAGGTTGCTGAATGGAATAACTGGTTATGCTCTCCCTGGTAGAATCATGGCTGTTATGGGTCCTTCTGGTTCTGGCAAATCCACACTTCTTGATACCCTAGCAGGTACCCCCCACCCCATGCACCTCACACCAACATCTCTCTATATATGTGTGTATGTGTGTATATTTGTATCTTATGCATATCAAAGGGTATAGGATATATTCATTGTCCATGTCGAGGGATCGAATGAACTTTTTTTTTTTTTTGAACTTATCGAACGAACTGGCTTATGATTTGAATCACCTATTCACCTCCACATGACGTCGTCACCTCGTCTGAGTTCAATGACGATGTAACACTTGTCTCGTGCATATAGTAAATCTGCGTGGATATTAGATCACTTCCCCTCTAGTTGATTGTATTGTTTAGTCTTTGTTCAGTAATGCATATTAATTGTGCTTAATTGGTCTTATTGTTTATGTTGGTTGACAAGAAACAATGATGAGATCAGGGGATAAAATTAATCTTCCATAATGCAACAATATTTTAGGATGTTGGAATGGCGTTTCCTTGAGTGTTTGAATTTATGAGAGAATTAGGGTTTCAGAGGGTCAATCAATAGGGGAATGCCAATTGCCACGAGTAAATTAAATGTAGTAGTTGTGGAGCTATTATTATTACATTGAAGGCCCGTGAGTTGAGATTTAATTTACTGTCTCATTTCTTTTCCTCTCGACTGTTTCATCCGTGGTATGTTTTGATTGGATGAGACAATTTAGGAGACAAAAAATAGGACTAATCATAACTAGAACTCTTGAAGTACATAAACTGAATAATGTTTAATCACGTGTTTTCCATAATATGATATAGCACAATTTTTCTAAGGTAAAAATTGCGTAATTTCTTTTCCAATTTTCTGTTTCATCTATGGGATATTTTCGTTGGATCAGACAATCGATGAGGTAAAAAAATAAGATAGTAAATCTGAAGACGAAGTACATATATCGAGTAGTGTATTATCATTATCACATAATCTGTTTCCCATAATGCTACATAGTATTGTTGTTCTAAGTTAAAATTGCATAAATTTGCAGGTAGATTAGCAGGAAATGTTATCATGACTGGCAATGTCTTGCTGAATGGAAGGAAAAAGATATTGAACTATGGTGGTGTTGTAAGTCTATTTAAAAAGGTCATTCATATTTATATTTTGATTGTGCCTAAACTTGAGATTGGTACGTAAAATTTCATGTACTAGAATTTAATTCCAAGTACAATAGTCAATGGTCATAATTTTGTGTACCATGATACCTTTAATATTTGACCAAATTTGGAGCCCCTGAGACTACCAACCAACTTAAAAGAGCGGTGAAGTCATTACCCTTTGAGGAAAGCTACATAATTGATATATCTGATAATTAACGTTAACACGAAAAAACAGTAGGAAATTGTAACCGATTTTTGATACATTAAGCTTAACATGATACGTAATTCTTGGATGTTTAAGTCCACCCTTGCTTATTTATAATGTAGTCGAGCTTTCGACCCTTTACCATTAATCTCTTGCTATCGTACCGAACTCCTCGACTGAGTCTAAAAAGATTATCACAATCACTATAACTACTATCCTTATCTGTATTGATAGAATAAAACGTGATTAAACGACAATGTCATGCTTTGAACTAAAACGTGTATAAGCGAATGATGTGCAAAGGAAAAGCGTAAAAACCAGTGTGTAAAACAACTAAATCAAGCTTCCAACGTACGTGTCACTCGAGCAGCATCGAAGCAAACAGATCATGTAAACCATTACACATATGCAACTCAAAGAAGATGCATTTAAAACATCATTACAATCGCACTAATCATTTCCCTCACTTGTACAACTATTAGGCTTATGTGACCCAAGAAGATGCATTCTTGGGGACACTCACGGTTAGAGAAACCATCACATACTCAGCCCAACTAAGGCTTCCAAGCAACATAACCAAACTTGAAGCAAACGAAATAATAGAAAACACAATACTCGAAATGGGACTCCAAGAATGTGCTGATCAATTGATTGGAAACTGGCACCTGAGAGGCATTAGTGGAGGGGAGAAGAAAAGGCTAAGCATAGCGGTCGAGATTCTTACACAACCTCGGATCCTGTTCTTGGACGAGCCCACAAGTGGCCTTGACAGTGCATCGTCATTTTTTGTCGTTCAAGCTCTCAAAAACATTGCTTGTACTGGTCGAACAATTTTGTCATCCATTCACCAGCCAAGTAGTGAAGTCTTTGCCATCTTTGATGATCTTTTACTGCTGTCCTGTGGAGAAACAATTTACTTTGGAGAAGCAAAAATGGCAATAGAGGTAAGAAATTCTAATGGAATTACAATAAAGCTTCACTCTCATTCAAAAATTTTAATTTATTTCTGATAACCTACAAACATTTACAGTTCTTTGCAGAATCAGGATTTCCTTGTCCAAGCAGAAGAAATCCATCAGATCATTTTCTTCGCTGTGTCAACTCGGACTTTGATAATGTAAACAACATTTTGGTGGGATCTCAAAAGATTAGTATGAGTGAATAATTTAATCTAATTTTAATGCATTACAAGATTATGTATATAGTAATATTTATAATTTCTTGGTTCTTTCTAATCTAATTTTAATGCATTACAAGATTATGTATATAGTAATATTTATAATTTCTTGGTTCTTTCTGCAGAACTTCAGAAATTTTTCCGATTCTTCAGTTAATTTAACAACAGAGGAAATTAGGGCAAGGCTTCTACAGAAATACAGATGCTCAAATTCTGCGGCTATAGCTCGAGTGAAAATTCAAGAAATTTCAACTTATACCGTGAGCTTTTTATCCCTACTCTTCAATTTGTTGCATAGTGTACTCATTTCTTTAGGAAAATATAATGGAGCATAGGTGACATAACTTACGGAAATCTGGTGACATAAGTTAAAATTCTTGAAATTGTATTAACAAAAGGAACATAATTTGCAGGAAGGACTTCGGGTTGAAAAGACTAGGGCGAGCCAAGCAACAAAATGGAAGCAACTTTCAACATTGACAATAAGATCTTTCAAAAACATGTCTAGAGATATTGGATATTATTGGCTAAGAATCATAGTATATGTCATATTATCAATCTGTGTTGGTTCTGTCTTCCGTGATGTTGGAACTGACTCTCACGCGATTCTCGCACGAGGACATTGTGCGGCATTCATATCGGGTTTTATGACATTCATGTCCATTGGAGGGTTCCCATCATTCATCGAAGAGATGAAGGTATACATGTTACACTTTAGAGTAATGTTTATTAATAAGTAGTCATGATCTGGTCATTGATAATCGCTGATGCATTGATGTGACATTCATTGATTTGTTATCTTGACAACATTTGGGATAGCAAATCAACTACACCACCTGCCATTTACTGATGATGGATAAGCGTTAATGATGAATGACACTATTTATTCTTTTATGATATGAAATTTTAATGAGCAATATATGTGTTATGAACAGATATTTTCTAAAGAACGGCTTAACGGGCATTACGGAGTTGGGGTGTTTACTCTTTCCAACCTCATAGCTTCATTTCCATTCTTAGTTATGATGTCGTTTAGCTCGGCGGCTATTACTTATTTCATGGTTAAGTTTCACCCGGGCCTATCCCACTTTATGTTTGCGGCCCTTGACCTCTTATTGTCCATAGCCGTGGTTGAGAGCATCATGTTGGTGGTGGCCTCACTTGTTCCTAATTTCTTGATGGGGGTCGTCATCGGGGCAGGTTTCATTGTAAGCATTTGGACTTCCACTCTCTAGATTATTATTATTATTTTTCCAACTTGTGCTAGTCTAATACTCATTACACACAAGCAAACACGCACATAATAGAGTCACATCCAATGCTCATCTTTGTAATATGTCAATGCAGGGTATAATGATGGCTACGGCCGGATTTTTCCGCCTCCCAAATGAGCTTCCAAAGGTATTTTGGAGATACCCAATTTCATATCTCAATTACATGGCTTGGGCTTTACAGGTATGCTCAATATGCATTTCATTTTGAATAAGAAATTGAAACTATTGATCGACAACTTCTAGAATTAATTCCTACAGTAGATTCAGACCAAATCTTCCTAAAATTATCAGGCGACCTTCAAAAAATGGAAAAGTTTCAAGTAACGTTGGCCACCTATCCGTAGGAGACCACATGATTGTGACCTTCTATGCATACAATATGGAGGTAGTATTTAGTAGCGAAGAGGACTTGTAATTTTTCACATAAAACCGGTGTCTCCCTTCAAGATTCTATATGAAAAATAAGATCTAGCTTCATAAAGTCATACATATGATCGTAATACAAGAAATTAACTAGATTTAGATGGTTTCCACCATTCAGTCCCGTAATTACACACTGCATAAAACCTTGAAGACTAAATTGTTCATATTTTAAAGGTTCAGGACCAATGATGCAATTAATTCTTTCTTCACTAGTTTTAAGGAACAAAGAGCATTGATGGTTATGGACCCAAGCTCGTTTTCCTTCATCCAGATAAATATGAGAAATCTAACCCCAAAAAAACTTCTCTTCTGATCTTGTTGACCGAAAACTACAGGCAGCGTACAAAAATGATATGATTGGGATAGAGTTTGAACCACCGGAAGCAGGAGGCCTAAAGCTGAAAGGAGAATATCTGCTCACTTCTGTAATAGGCATGTCCTTGGAACACTCCAAATGGTGGGACTTAGCAGTGGTTACAGCCATCCTTACAGTTAACAGATTACTATTCTTCATCATTCTCAAGCTTAAGGAAAAAGCAATCCCAAAAATACGAACAATTTACACAAAGAGAACTCTACATCACCTAAAGAAGAGGCCTTCATTCAGAAAGACACCTCCGTTACATTCAAAGAGGCACCATGTTGTCCATTCTTTGTCTTCTCAAGAGGGTCTCAACTCTCCTTTACATTGAAATTATACAATATAGATACATTTAACATTTACATGTTTATCTTTTGATGATGTCTTTATTATGGTCAATATAGTGTTCCAATGAGTGTCCATTGGAATGGATTATCATGTTAAGGGATACATTTCTAACAAGATTATTTATATGCAAGATTTGGTTTAGATATCAATAAAGCTACTTAGAATCAATTAGCAGGCGAAGGAGGGGGGGGGAGGGGAGGAATGATTATGCGAATTGCTTAAACAGTCTTGATTAGCTCGTCTCGTCGTTGTATGTGATCAGTATTTTACATCACAACTTACATATCAGTTGCATGAAAAATATCTAACTACTTATTCATCCAACTAATAAAATACTCAACACCGCACTAAATTAATAACACAATGATGACACTATCAAAAACAATGCTAACGTTAATTTTTTTGACTAAAATTTCAGTTTTATTCCTCGGTAGAAGTTAAACTACAATATCTACTACATATTTTCACCCGTTTTGTTTCATCACAATTCAAACTAAAAAGGAATTTTTTATCCAAATAAAACTTCACACTAAAACATGCAATAAACAAATTACTAGTCTCAAATTATTTTTGTTCTACTATATAAAAAGGACTGTAATAAATTATGTAATAAACATAGTATAGTTAGCACAAAATAAAAATGAAACTTCTTCATTTAATATCAAGAACTAAGTATGTAATTTTTAGAACTTAACAAATAATTCCATCAATAGCCGTGAACACTATAAAAGACACTGAAAGTGATAATAATGACAGTAAAAATCTCTCAATCAAAAAACTTATTTAACTAAATTGCACAATTAAGTTAACACAAATTATAACATATTAAAATAGATAAGAAAAACTTTTTTTAACGACATGATTAGTATTCGTTGGTGTGTTATATAATTTAAGTATTCACTATTTGGAAAATTCTAGTTCAACCTTTTTTTACAATTAATTCTACAACTAATTGATGTGTCACAATCTTGTTGAGAGATTAAAGAATAATGGCAAAATGTAAATTCAACATGATTGTGAAAAAATAAATAAAATCCATACTTGTCATGATTATAGTATTACTTTTTTGTATACGATATTTTTTCAACGTTTGGTACCTTTTCTTGACATGAATAAGCATGTACACATAAATAGGTATTTTAATTAAAGTTCATTAATGATAATACTAAATACATGTGTACTTAATAACGAATTCATTAATGGAAATACTCATTGGAATTTCATTAATCATTTATATTAAACGCGTGAATACTAAGAGATAATGTTGCAAATACATCAATCAAAAGACTTCACTGGATATTATGAGAGAACACACACTCGACCTATAGTTTACATTCACTTGATGGGTTTGAGTTGTCTACTTCGAATCTTTTGCCAATGTTAGACCTCGGCAGTTCTACTGCATATGGCTAAAGTTAGGGTGTGTTTAATAGGAAAAGATGGAAAAGAAAATATTTTCCACCTTATATGGAAAATATTTTCTCTAAGGGGAGGTGAGAATTGTTTTCCATGGAAAATAAGCTAAAACATGCTTTAAGTGGTTGTACATAGAAAATCATTTACATGGAAAATTTTACAATCAAACAACTAACTTGGAAAATAATTTTCAAGATTCCACATTTTCCATGGAAAATCATGGCAATCAAACACACCCTTACTTCAGTCCACATATACTTCAGTCAACATATACATGTAAACCCCTTCAAAAAACTTATACATGTAAACAAACTTAGTTGATTGCTAAAACACATCAAATCTATGGGAATGAGGTAGAGTTGCCTTGTTTAGCATATTTCCCAAGTGAACGAGCACGTTCAACATTTAGTACATCTACCTAGGTAGGGTATTTTCCTTGTTAAGCTTATTCCTTTTAAGTGAAAAAGCTGTTCAACTGCTAATTATTGGAGAAGTGCCACCTCACATTGGTTAAACTTGGGATAAGTGATGGATTTTTAAGGGATTAAGCTACTCTTCCTAATGAGTTAACCTTTTGGGATCGGACCTCAATCACGACTTGATCTTGTGGACACACCTAACAACTCTAGCATGAAGGTGGACCCCAAGTTGGATACAAGATCGGGAGAAAAAAATAATAATAATAATAATGGTTGGCTCTTAAGCGGTTGTGTGACTACTCTAAGGCGAGATTGAACTACTAAAAAATTAACTTTTAGGATGAAGCCTCAGTCCCTAATAAGATCAGCCAAAGCACTGGACTAGATAGGTAAAAGAATAAGTCAAGGTCAAACTAGAGCAAACTAGTGGTAGAGAAAGTTAAAAGATAAAAAATAGAAATAAAAAAATAAAAATAAAAAAGAGACAAAAATTTAAGGTGCACCATTTACAGACTGTTTAAGCTTTACAAAGCCCAAAAAGCAGCCTGGTTCCTATTTATTTTTTCATGAATCAATAAGTTAGCTGCGACTCGACATCCCTACTGTCACTATTCAACCGGGGTAGATCTTCAACATATAACACGACTACCGACCTCATCACCTCAAAACGACCAAGTGCAAGTTTGTCAAACTTAAAATTCGCAACTTTAACATAGTCTAGTTGTTATCTATAACCTTATTCCCACTTGAGTACCATGCTAAGCAACCAAGACCAAGAAATAGGTACGCATTTCAATATTGCACAGTGGGTTAACAAAAAAACTAGTAGCGCAGCTTGATGAAGTCAATGAAGCAGCATTATGTGCCCTTGTCTTCTCTTTATGTAGTTTACGCGCCGAATTTTCGTTTTTGCTTTCTCACTATGTCAAGTAATTCACATGGAAGTGAAAGTAGGAGAAAGAAAAAGGAGAATTTTCCACAAGATTGGCATATTTTAGTAAAGAGATACTATTACAAGATATGGCATGTCGAAAGAAAATTTAGTTAAAGCCTCTCCCAAAAGAAACAAAAGGAGGGTATTACTTTCAGCCTACTTACTTCAGAAACACGCTATAGGTGTTGTAAAAGGGCATACTTTTCCTTGCGTTGAGAGAAATATTCACTCATTCCACATTTCCTTGCATTGAGAGAAATATTCACTCATTCCACATACTTCCAATCTATAATCACGCAAAAGACAGAACAGAGCAGATACAGGCAAGTAGCTTTCTATAGGTGGAACATAACCTACCTTGAGTGTATTCCTCAAGCTTGGCCATTCGTTTCAGAAGTATCATTCCCTTTTACGACTTTGTACATGGGACTCATTCTGGTAATATTCCATGGAGTACCTGTAATCAGAGAGTACGTCTATATTATATAAAATCAACCTACCCCCTACTCCTCTAAACGAAGAACAAAAGAAAATTAAGTTAAGATGGGAGTGGGGCTGAGAAGAGGAAGAGAACTATCTTATGTTTTCAGTGCAAAAAATTGAAGACAAACTGATTAGATCAGTAAGTCGAAACAAAAATAAGGCTTCCTCTAGCAGAACTAAGGTCACAGGAATGAGAAAAGTTAAAATAGACCAATAACCAAAATAAAGCCAATAGATCATTGCATAATTGAAAATGAAATTCCAAGGAATAGAAGTGCCAAAGGCAACAAATTTTAGATCCATAAAGGTTACAAGAGATAATTTTGCTAATTGAACAAAACTTTGCGATCATTCAACTCTTAGAGGGTAAAAAGTCAGGGGAATGAATGTTATGTGTCACAAATCTTATAGAAGCTGATTTCTCAACTGACTGGCTGTTGTATGTCAGTTGCATCATAAATTGTTAAAAGAATTACAACAAAAAGCAAAGTCAACTAAAATTTTAATCCTATTTATTGAAAGGCATGTCAGAAGATTTTATAGCTACTTTTTCTTCTCACTGGACACACCATTCTCAATTCTGCTATCAACAGCTTGATAAGCAACTTCAATCATTGGTCTGGGAACAGGACGTCCGCCAAAGTCCTCTGGGAACTTCTCAAAATCAGGGCCAAAATTGAACTTGACAATGCAACTCGGTTGGTTAGGAAGGGTATACATTGAAGCAGCAGGATAGTAACGACCACCACAAAGATCCTTGAAAGCAACACCTTGGCATATACTGTTTTTGAAAAAGGATATCTCACTTCCTGCACGGCAGAAGCAACAGTTTATAATTAACTCAGCAAACAGGCTTCTCAACAAAAGAACTATATATCTTCTTACATTAATCAAAACAAACATTTCAATATGGCATTATGATGGCAATAAAAACAGAAAAATTTGCACATATATCTTGCTAGATTGTTCAGTTGATACCAGATATGAGATATCCTAGGATAAAACAAATTGCATACACTGGAAAAGTTGAACTTTCAAGAGGCAAAAACAAACCATCCAAATGCCACAAAGGAAAGTGGAAGATGCGGATAGCGGGATAGAGTAGGAAGATGCGAGACAAATATAACGAAAGAGAGCAGTTTTATATATTGAACAAGCAGCAAAAAGGATTGAGCCCTCATTCACCAAACCAATAACAATAATATACATCTGAATCCCACTGTAAATCAGCCTATAATCTGCCGTATAGTTATTAATTGCTACCATGAGAAATGCTAAAAAGCTAGAAGCAAATTTCTTGAACAACTCAATTACCATACTAAGAAATTCAAAGACAAGGCTAGCCAGAAAACATAAGTCAATTACAGTGCATAACCGAATAAAAAGCCCAACCCCGATTGGCAATGTCAGTTAATTAACCATCAGTAAAACCAACATTCTTCTAGTAATGATCATAAATGCAAGAAGCTACTAATAGCACTCCGTAAAATGTTTAACCTTGACTCACCAGGCACCACTTTTGGGGGATCCTCCTTCTGATTGGGTCCACATACATATCGCTGGCCCTTGTACAAAACCATGCGTGGAGGATCAGGCGCGTAGTTTCTTCCATCGGGCAAATTAATATAGAAACCGATGACATCCCCTTCTTTGTATCCTTCCTCTCCATACTTCTCCCTCAATGCCTTGTGCACTTTACTCCCATCAATATCCCTGTATCCAAAGCTATTAGCATCATATCCCACAGGAGCCTGCAAGTCTCCTTTCTCTGTAGACCATCCCAACCTTGAATGCCCTGTTTCCCCCAAATGCACCACCTTAATCTCAAAATACCACGCACCATCTTCAACACCCCTAGTCGCCCTAACCATTCTATACCCTTTTGTGCTTCCTGCGCTCAATCGATCCTCACTTAGTTCCACTTTTTCAGCCTTATAAACCTTGGAGAGGCAAATCTTCAAATCAGGGCTATCATCACTTTTGTCAGGGAATCTCGGGATAGGGGTTATCCAAACCTTATCTTCGGTAGCTGTGTTGGTACCAGTACCATTTTTGGAATTGTGGTTACCATTGGAGGCGTTTTTGGCCTTTTTCTTCCCCTTCCTTGTGGTCGTCGTCCACACATCCTTGCTCTTCTTCTTCAATTTCTTGCTCGTTTTCGCAGCTGTGGCTTTTCCGTTCTGTGCGGGGGGTGTGCTTCCTTCCATGGCCGACGGGTACTCCGGCGACTTCGTTCTCCATGGGTTCAGGTTTCGGCAATTCCGATAGCTGTTTTTGCTTCTTCGATGGGCCCTGTTCTTCTTCGTCCTCCTCGTCTTCTTCCTCCGTGTACGGGTGAGAAATCGGGGAGTTCTGAGATCCGTTTTGGTCGGACTCCGGTGCAAGTGGAGTTCCGTGGTTGGAAATTTCGTCGGAAGAAAGTTCTACAGAAGCGAGGGTTTCTCGCTCTTCTTTTACGCCGTTTACGGGCCCCGATCTGACGGCAGTTGTTATGGTGGCGGTGCCAGTGGTGGGAATGGCATCCTCGACAGTTGCAGTGGAGTCCACCGGCGGCGGCGCGACGTCATTTATATATTCGTCGGCGTCGGCAGTGGCGGCCGTGAGCTTAACCATATTGGAAAGGAGGAGGTGGGAAATGCGCACTGGTGTTTGCGGTTGGATTCGAAGAAAGAGTACAGAGACCAAAAGTGCTCGAGCGCTCGGACTCGATTAGAATATTAATTTGTAAAATTTCATAACAAATATTGCGGGCGGACGGACTATGGTTCCGTTCGGGAATTGAAAGGATCGGAATCGAACCAATAATTTCGGTTCAGTTCCATTCATTGACAAGAATCAAATGGTTTCGGTTCCGATTCGGTTCCAATTATATCTCGATTCTTGTTCGGTTTTGACGACGATATTTTTGTCAAATATAATAAAAAAAGTAATGAGTAATACAAATTTATTTTCAATAAATAAATATTTATTGTAGTTTATTGTGAAATTCGTATTATGAAATTCACAAGTAATGAGAGATACACTTACGAAATTCATAAGTATATTAAAGTATTTCTATAATAATTAATTTAATAAAAAAATCTATAGATTAATTTTTTAATAGAGGGTATACGGTTTTCGGTTAGGTTTTCGAGTATTGAAAAAGAGTCATTCGATTTTCGATTCTTCGTTTTTCAGTTTCGGTTCGATTTTGGTTCTCAAAATTTGTAAAATAATCGAACGGTTTCGATTTTTTCGGTTTGGTTTCGGTTCCGATGGTTCGGTTCCGATTATTTTGTCCACCTCTAACAAATATTGCAATCGGTAGCTATATTCATACCACATTTTTTACCAGTTATACCATAATTTAACTAGTATACTGTGCAATGGTGGTGCCGATCGACAACGACGGCAGCAGAGGATGAGGAGGAGGGAGGGAGGTTGAGGGCGGGTGGAGGAGGAGAAGGAGAAGAAGAGAGAACCAGAGACAGCGGAGCAAGGGTAAGTCTGAAGACGAAGTGACGGACATTCAGACAATCAATTCCTTTTTTATGCTAGTGGGTGAGAAAACGGACCTCTGATCGAGATTATAGTCAACAACTCAACATCCTTCATGTTTTTAGGTCTTTATATTTACATTATTATCTTATATTTATTTTTATTTTCAACATTTTATAGTTTTTATTATTATGACATCTTAGATTTTGATTTCTAAAATTTCATTGTAAAAATGGTCTAAAGTTTTCAAATAAGTAAATAAATAATGTCTGATGATATACAACTAAATATTTTCATACAAATTTAAAGTGTATAAATTAAAATTTTTAAATATATCGAGTCATTAAGAACATGAGATGATAATTATGTTAAGAAAAAAATGTTGAAAATACTTTTAGATATGTGAATCCTATATGGAACAAAGACTAGGAATATTTTCGTTAATAAAAATGTGGTGTAGTCATGAAACATGTGGTATGAATATAATTTTTCTATTGTATTTTTACCATGTACCAATCGCTTGTTGAGTGACTTTAGTTATCGTCGATAGGGTGGTCTTAGTTCCTGCCGATAAGGCAGCTAGTTCTCGCCAGTAGTATGGCTTTAGTTCTCCTGCCAGTAAGACAACTAATTCGCACTAACATATCAGCTTTGATTGCATTGTATTTCAGTAATATATATTGATTAATGTAATAATGTAACTTATACTATGATTATCAGACTTCAAGTCCTATAAATGAATTCAAATCAATTTCTCACAAAAAAATTGAAGGCACACTATTGCAATAATAATAATAATAATAATAATTATTATTATTATTATTATTATTATTTTGTAATAGAAGTCCTCGATTTAAGTAGTTTTCTTCCCAAATCCAAGCACATTAATGTTTTCATCTCCAAATCACTCTTCGATTTGTAAACACATTTTTCCAATGTCACATCGTTGACAAACTTGGCTGGGAGAGAAAAGCAAAATAATACTACTATCTCCGTCCTAAAATTATTATTATTTTCTTATCTTTACACATATTAAGAAAAATATAATTAATGGTGTTGGAAAAGTACAATTCAATATTATTTTCCTAATATGCACTCTCATTTATTATATATTTTTTTTCAACTACTCTATTTTAATGATAACAATGTATATTAAATGATGGTATAAAAACAAGTAATATTTTAATCACATTTTTAAAATGAATGTGGCATATATTTTGGGGCGGATGAAAAATGAACAGTAGATTATATTTTTGAGACGGAGGTAGTATAACGTAAATCTACCATTTAATTTCATTAATTAATCAAACATCCAAGTTAATTTCGGGAAGCTCCATACTTGGTTTCTTGCAAGAAGGAATTTTCTTTCCTTTCTATAGTTCATCTATGATTGATATGTATGTAAATCTCCCATCAACAATGTTCCACAAAGGCAAAGTTACGTAGTTAGCTATGAAAGTTTATTTGTGTTCTATTCATTCTATTGCTTTTGCTGGCGTAAAAAAAATTGTCTATTTAAATGTGGAGATAGACGAAATGATGGCTTGATTCTGAGTGTGATTCATTGGTCTCTAAATAGACTAATGTACATGGTTTGAATGATTTCTGTTAATATTATCTATTAAATATGTGTATTCTCTTACTTTTTCATAGTAAATAATAGTATCTGCAAATAAATAGATGTAAGTAATGAAGAAAAGATTTTTTTTTTATCGAGAAGAAGTGAATATCAATTATGGATAATATTATATACTAGATGAACAGTTATTTTAGCTTTGAAAACTATTCGTACACATATTTATTGAACAAAGCCAATTTATGATAATCTTGTTTAAAATTTATCAAACAAACTAATTTGTAATGTGTTCAGGCAAATCTTCCCCCCTCTTTTATATATTTAAAAACTAATTTTTAGATTAAATAGTGGAAGAAATTACGTGATATGAATAGTAATAAGTATTGACATGAGATATTAAACTTTAACAGAATATTAAAAATTAAATTTTAAGTAGACTAAAATTTTAAACCAACATAGATCTAGTGTCGAGAGCATCGTAGAGTTAACACTTTTATTAAGCACTAGTTGGAGGAACGTGTGCGTTGCGTGACAATTGAACGTTATTTTGAAACTACAAACTTTACAAATATGTAAGCATGTAATTATAAAAATTGAGTATGAAGGGTTAGAATGCAATAGTAGAGAAGTGGAATTTTCGCTTGTTACACTGAACGCTCCTATAACATAGAATATCTTTTAAAAGATTTTGGATTCTATTTTTACAACTTAAACCTATTTATTTACATGAATGTAGCTAAATTCAAACGTGGCCGAATTCCATTCCATAAATTAATGTGGAAATTTTAACTCTAGCTCATTTTCAATATTTTATAGTATAATAGATTTTAAAACAATAATTCTGTTATGAATATTATATGTATATGAATATTATATGTATTAATGAGGGGAATGAGGGGATGATTTTATTATATTTTATTTATGTGAATAGTATTATCTTTGATGAAATTATGTAATTACGATTGTATAATTCAGTTTCCTATAAATAGAGCTAGTTGTTAATAAAATTTCTAATTTAGATTCTATAGAATTAAATTCTCTCTAAAGCTCTCTCTACTTTCTATAGTTTTATAACACGTTATCGTACGATTCTCTAACCCTTAAGTAATATGAAAGAAGTATGCTTTCTACGATTGCATCTTATAGATGATCTTACATATCGAAACGGATTATTACAATTTGAAATCTTGATTTTCTACAAATTCTCTCTCTACTCCATTCTCTCTAAAGTAGATAAAGCACATTTGCTCTACCAGTGAATATATACCAACAAAGCGGTAATATAACAATTCATTACGAACACAGTGCGACGTATTGGTTCATGAAATCCTTATAATTTACTTCAAATGGTGGGATTAACCACCAAATGAAAAATATCCACACTCTTTATATTAGATAAATAGTTTTACCACCATGAGGGACAGTCTAAGAGATTCTTTATTGATGAAGAATTTATTTATGAATTACTAACTGTTAGACTAAGTTATCAAATAGTTTAATTATCTTACAATTCAAATATTGACATACCCATTTTTGTGATAAGTACAACTATCATAAATTGGGTAGTTCTGAAGATAATTCTACATCTTTTTGTACTAATATTTACCACACTCAAAGGAGGCGTTCTGCTAGTGGAGGTTTAACTATTTATACAGTTTATATTAATTAAATTAATTGAGACTATATTATTTGTGTTACATTTTGTATTAATATTTACCACACTCAAAGGAGGCATTGCCACCTAGTGGAGAGTTTAACTATTTATCGGTTTATATCAATTAATTACATCTTTACATGTACTACTATTTACTACACTCAAGGAGGCATTGCCTAGTGGAGGTTTAACTATTTATCTGAGTTTATATTAATTAAATTAATTGAGACTATACTATTTTGTTACATTTTATTACATGTATCTAATATGGTATTCTACATATAATACTACATGATTAATAAATAATTAATCATACTGAAAATGATAAATAAAGAAAATATTTTCTTCTTCAAAATCACTATTAATCTATCCTACTTTTATTAATTATTACTAAACAATATTATATCAACCTACTTTTAAGAGTAATCAAATATATAATGGCAATTATTTTGTCTAGTTAGTTAATATAATAACAATAATTTTATCTAGTTAATTGATGTTCTAACTTATTTTTAATTATTTTATAGTATGGCATCAAATATTACAAAGTTAGAGTTTGCTGTTTTCGATATTCTTGGAAAGAATTATCTATCATGGATTCTTGATGCCAAAATGCATTTAAATGCCAAAGGCCTCGGAGATACAATTAAGAAGAAATGAAACATCGAGAAAGGACAAGGCAAATGCTATGATCTTTATTCGTCATCATCTTGATGAAGCATTAAAAATGAATATCTTCTGATTGAAGATCCTTGAACTGCAGGAAAATTTAAAAAGAAAGATATGATCACTGAGCGTAATCCTCCCCAAAGCTCGTTTCGATTGGTTACATTTAAGGTTGCAAGATTTTAAATCAGTGAATGAATATAACTCCATAATGTTCAAATCACTTTACATTAAAATTATGCGGAGAAACAATTACAGGATGATGATATGTTAGAAAACATTCTCTACTTTTCATGCCTCAAATGTAGTCTTTACAACAACAATATAGGAGCGGGGCTTTAAAAAATATTCGGAGTTGATATCTTGCTTACTTGTAGCCGACGAATAACGAGTTGTTATTGAAAAATCATGAATCTCGTCAATGGGATCTTTACCAATACAGAAGTAACAACATAGGCGTCTGGCGGTGGACAAGGATACAATAAGCGATGATACAATTTTTGGCAATACTCGAGGCGAGTCGAGGCCGTTGATCGAGACGAAATTTTCATGGCATAAAAGTGGTTATGAAAATTTCCCAAAATTCAAGAAGGCAAATAATCATGGTGAAAGAAGGGGAAATCTCTACAAAAGAAATGTGAATGAATATGGTGAAAGAAGAAATCTCTATAGAAATGTGAATGAATCAACAAGGAGCCAAATAATTCGTGCCATAGATGCGCATGAAAGGTCATTTGGGCAAAAGTCTGCATTTAACTGCTAAACACCTTGTTGATTTATATCAAGCATCTAAAGGGAGAAAGAAATAATATTGAGACCAATTTCTCATATAAGGAAGAAATTCCTCTTGGAGCCATCAAATAGCGACACATCTTGAAGTTGCAGATTTTTCGAACCAAATGAGAATTGATATTTCTTTTTACAATATTATAATAGTTGTAGTTTCTATCATGTATTTGTATGAAAGATAATAATGGGTATTGTGAGTTTGTGTAATAAATAATGATGTATAATATGTGTGTGGTAGTGTGGATGTGTATGTTTGTAAAATATTATGTTCTAATTTTATATAAATAAAATACTTCATTCTAAAATTAATTATTTCTTTTGAAGGAAAATATTGGTAGCCTTTTGAGTGACTCAAAGTCATGGATGAAGAAATACATTTAGCGAGATAGTGCTTCTACACACTCCATATTAAGAAATAAAAAGTATATTTGCGAACTTGACCACGATGAAGAATGATGTAATAACGATGTCAGGTTGTGACAATTATTGAAGGCTACGGAAGAGCAAATGTCATATTGAAAGGGAACACAAATTATTATCAATAATGCCTTGTTAGCCCCTAAATCAAAGGAATCTATTGAGTTTTAAAGATATCTGGAGTAATGGATACCATATTGAGAGGCAAGAAAATAATCTGAGAATATCTATATATAACTACTATGATTTCCAAAAGGAAACATGTGCTAGAAAAAATGCCCGCATACTCTTTCCGGTCATGCTATGCAATATTAGTACAATTGAGTACATGTTACATCTGGCGGAAGATTGAAAATCCAACGATTTTAATATTTGGCATGACCGTTTAGGTCATCTCGGCTCGACAATGATGAGGAGAATAATTGAAAATTCAGCGGACATTCTCGAAAAGTCAAAAGATTCTCCAATCTAGTGAATTTTAGGTAGTCTTTGCATGTTCTCGGGGAAAATTGATTATGAGACCATCACTAGTTAAAGTAGAAATGAATCTCCAACATTTAGAGCGGATACAAGGTGATATATGTGGACCTATTCACGCCATGTGGACCATTCGAATATTTTATGGTTTTAATAGATGCCTCCATAAAATGGTCCCATGTATGCTTGTTATCCACTGAAAATATGGCATTCTTGAGATTGCTACTGCTAAATTATAAGGTTCACGAGCACATTTTCAGGTTATCCAATCAAAAGCGATCCTGGATAATGCTAGTGAATTTACATCACATGCTTTTAATGATTATTGTATGTCAATTGGAATAAAAAGTTGAACATCGATTCCTATGTTCATACTCAAAATGGTCTAGGTGAATCATTTATTAAAAACCTCCAACTAATTGCTAGACCATTACTCATGAGGACAAAACTCCCAATTTCCGCATGAGGATATGCTATTTTACATGAAGTGGAACTTATGCAGTTAAGACCAACGTCCAATAATCAATTCTCCCCATTACAATTGGTATCGAAAAAAGGCCTAATGTTTCTCATTTGAAAATATTTGGTTGTGCGTATATCATACCCATTACTCCTCCCACAGCATTACTAAGATGGGACCTCAAAGAAGATTGGGAATATATATTGGTTTTGAATCTCCATCTATAATTAAATATCTTGAACCCAAAGCAGGAAATATTTTTAATGCCGTTTTGCGATTGTCGATTTGATGAACAGATATTCCCACCTTTAGGGGAGAAGATAAAGTTGGAGAAGGGTGACATATAAAAGGTTGGAAAAGGAAGTGACATGGAATACTACAACATTATCAACCTAGATCCTCGCCTTTGGGACATCACGAGCAAGAAGTTCAAAGATAATTTACTTACAAGGAACAAGATCGATTGCGAAGCTTTCAGGCTAAAGGAATAACTAAGTCACATATTCCGATTGAGAATACTCCTATCACAATTGAGATTCCCAAAACAAGCGAAATCGAAATGAATCAAGAACAAAATTAAAGCGTGGAAGGCCCTCGGATCAAAAGACAAAAATCCTCGAAAAGAGGAGAACAAATGCTCAAAATAATTGCGGTAAGGAGGCGAGAAGATATAAATGAATCATTAGATGCAATCGAGCAAGAACCTCGAGAAGGTTCAGTGCACGAAAATGATGAAATTAACGATGAAATCTCTATGAACTATGCTTTCACAAAAGGAGATGGAATAGAAAAGGCGATCGTCAATAATGCATTTGCATATAATGTAGCACTTGATATAATCAATGAAGTTGAAGATATTGAACCACAATCTGTTGATGAATGTCGGCGAAGAGATGATTAGTTAAAATGGAAAGAGAGCCATTCAAGAACTAGATTCGTTAGAAAAGCGTAATGTTTCGGACCTATAATGCAAACACCAAAATGGGTCAAACGGTAGAGGTATAAATGGGTATTAGTGCAGCGAAATGAGAAGAATGAAGTAGTGAGATATAAAGCACGATTGGTTGCCACAGGGGATTTTTCGCAAGGCAAGAATTGACTATGAAGAAACATACTCCCTGTAATGGATGCAATTACTTTTGATATCTTGTCGGTTCTGCACATGAGAAGCTTAATATGAGGCTAATGGATGTAGTTATCGCCTACTTATATGGCATAATCGAGCAATGATATCTATATGAAACTCCTGAAGGAGGTGAGATTGCACGAAGCACATAATTGAATGATCGTGAAATTTATTGATAAAACTCCAGAGATCATTATATGGATTGAAACAATCAGGCGTATGTGGTATAATCGCCTAAGTGAATATCTTACTGAAAGAAGGATACAAAAACAATCATATATGTCCATGCGTCTTTATAAAAAGGTCAATTCGAGGATTTGTCATTATTCTTATGTAGATGATCTAAACATTATCGGGACAAATGAAGAGATTCCAAAAGCAGTTGATTATTTAAGCGAGAATTGAGATGAAAGATCTTGGAAGAACTAAGTTTTGCCTTGGCTTGCAAATTGAACATTTAAAAGATGGGATATTCTTACACCGGTCTACATATCTGAAAAAGGTCCATGGCGATTTTATATGGATAAAGCACACCCACTAAGTACCCCAATGAGTTTCGGTCTCTTGATGTGAAAAAAGGATCCTTTTAGACCTCTGAGAGGAAAATGAAATTGTGCTTAGTCTGACGTACCATATCTTAGTGCAATAGGTGCACTATTATATCTTGCTAATAATACAAGACCAGATATATCTTTTGCGGTAAATCTATTGGCAAGATATAGTTACTGCTCCAACAGAGAACAACTTTGGAATGGAATCAAACATGTGTTCTACCTTGAGCATTGATATGGGCTATTTTACTCAAACAAAACTAAATCTGAATTAGTTGGTTATCTTGATCACGGGATATTTTATCCCGATCCACATGAGCAAAATCTCAAGCGGGTTATCTATTTACATGCGGAGGAAGCTGCAATATCATGGCGGTCGATCAAGCAAACACTCACCACGTCTTCAAACCATGCGGAATTGATAGCAATATATGAAGCAAGTCGAGAATCGTATGGTTGAAATCAATGATACAACATATTCGAAAGAGTGTGGTTTATCCTCTATTACAACCAATCCAATCATTATGTATGAGGACAATACGACTTGCATAACTCAACTAAAGGATGGATACATTAAAGTGACAGGGAAACACATTTCACCAAAGTTCTTTTTCACTCGCATGAACTTGATAAGAATAATGAAATTGATGTACAACAAATTAGTTCCAAGGATAATCTTGCGGATCTATTGTGAAAGCATTGCCAACCGCATAACATTTGAAGGATTGGTGCACAATATTGGGTTGCGAAGATTTAAAGATATCAAGTGATATTACATTGATGAGGGCGTTTTGCATTTGTACTCTTTTTCCACGTCAGGGTTTTATCCCATAGGGTTTCTTGTGAGTTTTAAGCAGGCGCCTAATACTCCTATCTTTGTTGATAGAAATGAGGGGAGCAATATTTTGGCAAACACTACATAACCACTCCAAGTTTTCTATAATCAGTTTAGAAGATAATTTATGAATAGTCATTCGAGGGAGTGTTATGAATATTATATGTATATGAATATTATATGTATTAATGAGGGAATGAGGGGATGATTTTTATTATATTTTATTTATGTGAATGACTATTATACCCCTTGATGAAATTATGTAATTCTGATTGTCTGAATTAGTTTCACTATAAATAGAACGAGTTGTTAATAAAATTTACCCCTTAGATTTCTATAGAATTCATTCTCTCTAAACTCTCTCTACTTTTCTATAGTTTTATAACAAATTCAAATCCTATTTGAATTATTGTAAGTATAACATTAATAGTGACGACAATTGACAAAGAGAAATATGTATCGCTACAATTTTTAAATCAATTTTCCAAATGTCCAGTTAAAGAACATGTAGATTGTTTATTGTAATTTGTAATTGAAATACGAAAAGACATTAATTAAACTAATAAGGCGCACATGGGCAAAGATGGAGTGAAAAAATTACAATGATTTAGTTAGTGATGTTGATAATAGTGGAAAATATTGTGCATATCACATGAACTTAATACTTTCTAAGCGTTGTTTTGTAATTCATTAACTTAATCATTACAAAGCTATTTTTTGAGTGTATTGACCTAACGTGACTTGCGACCTCTAAAATTGAGACATTGTAAAAGATAAAGTCACATTTCAAATCATGTGTGTGAGAAATAACATTAAATCTAGTTGTATAAATATTTTAAAAATATTATTACTACTCTTCGTTTTATCAAAACGTCCATTAAATAATTATTCAATTACAAAATAATAATCAATGGCAATGTAATTGTCTAGAGATCAAAATGGCATTTTGGATACAAAATGTTTTATATTTGATTAATTTCCACTTTTAAAGGAGGAAGATGATCAAATAGCCCCCCAAGCCCAGAGTTGAATTAAAGGTGACGACTTAAAGTTGTAGACAATAATACCGTCTTCTTTATTCACGCATCATATCATAATCTATCAAATCAACAATCATCAGCTCATCACAATATCATATTAAATTGTATGTTAACCTTTATATCATCTTCTATGTTAAAGTAGCGATATTGTTTGCAATATGCTAAATCCCGGCCCTTTCCATCGGGAACTAATTATTGAAATCAATTATCTAATCCGGCTGGCTACTATCTTGACTTCCAATTTGAAAAAGAGTTTTTATACTTCTTATTTTTCGATTTATTCACAAAACAACTAACTAGTTAGGAATAATAAGGATATTGTCATCGTTCTAATTTTGTTGGAATTAAAAATTTACGTCAATTAAGTACTTGTGTTAAGTTTAAACATCAGCATCAATAACATATTTAAAATAAACTATTTATTACACGTTATCTTTACGTTCATAATCTCCCCTCTTAATTTTCAAACTAAAAATAACTTTTTCATGAAATAAAATTTATTCAAATACATATAATTTTGCTTTTGAAGAAAACACAAACAGAAAAACTCAACTTTAAATAGAAAAGATGAGATTCCCCCTTTTGTGGAATTTATTGATTTAAGAATACACAATATGCATGTACGAGGAATCCTTTGCATAGTAAAATCTAAATTTTCTCGAGCAACCTTTGGAGCTGTTGAAGGATCAACCCTCTGAACAAAATAAAAAATACTGTCAATCAATGATCATTACACGTGTCACTTAACATTATGTTAACTGTTATCTCATCGACATTTATAATACTTATGCAATAATCTCATCAATCATGCACTCTCTGTATTTAATATCTACTTCAGATCCATCTATTCGAGCAATTTCACAGCATTCACTTCGACCAATCTGAGGAAGAAAAAAGCAAGCATATATTAGAATACATAAGAGAGTGTACCTTTCCCCCCGTCTTTCTGTTTTATTTATTTATTTTATTTTTCAATTTGAATTTGAAAACGTACCTCACTGCTCTTCGTTGCTGGTGAGAAAACATGAATTTTGGAGATAATTTCTGCAGAGAAATTGCCTGCTGATGAACAAGTTTGCAGCCCACGTGGCCAAGCTCTGGAGAAACTGGTAAAAATTTCCTTTTTGGGGGTTTTCTTAATGGATTCAAAGAAGAAAAGATGGGGTGCTTCACAAGGATCATTAGAAGGTTTTCTCGTGTTGAACATATAATGTGGTGGCCTTGGACTGTTTGCCCATGTTTTAAAGGTTTCAATGGGGTATTGTAAGTAGCTTCGAGGCATAATTCTCTCGTATATATGTGTAGAATAGCCCCAAGAAATTGAAAAAGTCCAATTTCTTTCCCTGTGATGGCAAATGGTTTGTTGCAACATCCGAGATTGGTCGAATTCGACAGCCTTCATCAGGTGGTGCGTCGACTCTGCACGATTCATTCTTGGAAATATTGGTTCCACCATGTCGAAATGGTGAAGGGACATGAGTGGAAATTGTGGGTGTGATGATAAGAAACCAGATGCGTCGCCACGCAAATCCATCTGCATGGACATTTAAATATTAGAGTATTTATCAACGACCTTACTTAAAATTTCATGACATTTGCGTACAAGAAAGAATAATGTCTTATACACCTCATAGTTCACAACATGGTTGACATCGATGTTGTGTCACAATCTTGCAGAATTATTGTATATTAATGATAGTGCACATATGTCATTTCACACACACAATTGCAATACATAACTTCGATGTCAATCAAATAGTGAATCATGAGACGCATGTAGCAATATTCTACAAGAAAGGGATTAATCTAGTAACAAAGATTACTGAAATCAGGGTACTTATGATGCATCAAAACTAACGACTTAATTACATAAGAAAGACCACATTATTTAGTTAATATTTACCTGATGAATTCCTTTTAGGGGAGACAACGATACTCCAATATCAGCAATACATGACATTGTGGTCAAATCAGCAGCATTAAGATGGGTATATCTCTTGAGACAATTTTCCATATCTTTAGCCAATGCTCTAGCCAAAGGGGCACTCAACATAAATCCAGCCCCACCAAAACCTTGGCTAAATGAGAACCAATAATTTGACAAAATAAACTCAGAATGCCCACCTAAGTAGTAATACTTAGTATGATCCAACTTTGAAAGAACATCAACAATATTATCAAGAAAAAATATCGAGTCATCGTCTCCCATTACGAGCCATCTAAGGTTCTCATGATCCTCTCGAAAAGCCTCCATTATTCCATGAATAATACGTTGGGCCGTGACGTCTGTTTTGTTAAGAAACTTTGTAAGATCGTCTGATATTTTGTAAGGAGGCGAAGCTTTAGACCAAGGGACGAGGTCTCCGGTTGGCTCTTTGTCAAGAAACAAGAATCCCCTTGTAATGTTTGGTCTCCACCATGATTCTATGTATGCTTTCCTATGATGCCATGCTTCTTCTGAGCCGACAAGGCCGAATACTAGGTGGCTAAGGTTTGTAGGAGAAAGTACAGAAGTGGAGATCGGAAGGGACGAGGTCTTCTTGAAAGGAGAGAAGAAATCTGAAGCTGGGCGGCCAGGGTATCGATTGGATAGAAGAATGAAGACAATATAAAGGGCCATTACAAAAATGAGAAGGGTTTTGCATAGTCCTCCCACCTCTAGATTCTTGAAATTACATCCCATTTTCTTGTTTTGTTAATTGTAATTGTAATGATGTGTGTATATTATACAGAACATTGTGATGAGATTACATTTGTTTGGTTTTTATTGCAAAACATTGCTTCAAATGGTTTTGCAAATTCATGTGCTCATATTTCGTAGTGTACAAGGAGAAACGAAATATATTCCTAGAACGTGTGGGGTGAGTACTTGCACTAACGTTGGACCAAAACGTTGTCCGGTAGATTTAAGCAAAGTTTTTTTTGACGGGTAGATTTAAGTAATTTTTGATAAAATAAAAATTGATTCAAACATGATTTAAGTTTTATATAAAGCCGCAAAATCGACAGTATTAAGTATTTAAGTTGACTAATACTTTTGCATATTAAGTATTTAAGTTGACTAATACTTTTGCATATATCGCCAGCTATATATGGTATATATCTCTTCAGTGACAATAAAATTGACTTTATTCATCATAAACTCCTAAGAATTTAATATAAAATTTGGCCGGTAATTAATGGCAGTTTGCTGAGGAACCTATCTCATACAATCCATCTGCCTGTCTCCATTATGGAGACGGCAAGACTTCAATTTGGCCTGTTTGTGATCCCTAAATACGGATAAGTTGTTCAAATTTTATGTCTATTTGCATATTTTCTCAATTAAAATAGCTCACATAATCATATTAATACACTCTAATATTTAAAAATTAGTGACATGGACTGCTCCAATTGAAAAGGACAACCTAAAAGGTAGAATGAAATAGGCATTGGATCATCGCCCATGGTATTTTCAATGAGACAACAAACAATAACTCCATTGTAGATTCATTGGAAATAGGGGCGTAACCAAGGTTTGGCCAAATTAGGCTTTGGCCCACCCCTTTTTAAAAAAGTACAAAGAAAGTTTATAAAAAATAAAAATTTTTATAATGTGACTTTATAAAATTAGTTGCTGGCACAATAGACCGTAAACTGCTGGCTTCGCCCCTGATCAGAAGTGAATTTTAAACTTGGCATTTCACTATTGATGAATGCTAGGGTGAAAAAAAACTGCTCTTAGACCTTTGGGTTGGGTTATGGGAATGATGGTGATTGAATATTATAAAAGGTTTGAGCTCATTGAACACTAATCGATTTTCATGTTAGATAGTTGAAACCTGATCCTCCAATTGATATTAGAGTCAGGATCATGTTTTTGAGTCGCAAGGGCATCATGTTGATGGGGAAATTATTGGGATGCAAGAAGGCCATTCTTATATCTATGGATTGAGTCACTCAAATAATAGTGATCGAATGTGTTTCACAAAAACTTAGACCTCATCGGACGCCAATTGATTTTCTAACGAGATAATATTTGAAACTTGATCCTACAAATGCCAATTTTTTGGACTTGCAGAATAAAATGATTAAATTGCACCCACTTGTAATATATTCCCTATCTCCCTCCATCTCACAGATAAAATTTCACAAGAATTAAAAAATTGTAATTAATATAATTAGAAAAGTAATTTTCTTAAATTTTTTGAACTATATTCCCATACTAAAAGATAATTTACTTTTATTTATAACAATTCACATTAAATAACGATATCTTAAGAAGTGTAGAAATTAAGAACATACTAACAAAAATATGGTCTATATTATGAGACGGATAAATTAAAAAAGAATAACAAACCTATTGTAGTGGGGACGGGGGATGGGAGTTATGTTTCCTACTAATTTTATATTAGTTATATGTGCAACTATTGATTATTAAGTAACTTGGCTTCGTAATTAATTTGCAAACAAATTAAATACTGAAAATTAACAAGAAAGAATAGAAATAAAATGAAGAGTATTGTTCATTTGGGTTGAAATCGGGAATGTTATGTTAAGAATGAAAGCTTGGGAGAAAAAAATGTGAGAGAGATGTGGTACGCATTTGTGCATTCAGAGGCTGAGTGGGTTGTGAGTAGTTGGGAGAAATGATGGGAGAATAACGCTGGGAATATAATATTTTCGGGGTTGAAATTTTGAGTGTTGCATTATGTTAGTGTAAAGTTACATTATTGTGAAGTTTTTAGCTGGAGATCACCTAAATTACTATATCGTAATTAAATTACTGTGTAGTAATTAATTACAAAAAATCAGCGCGGATCTATTGTCACTTGCAACTTTTATGGGTCCCTTTTTTTTTTGTGGTTATAAACAACGCATGTGAAACTTTTTAAAGTCTAGTAGAAATGATATTTTTATTTTTTGAGTTGAGTAGAAACGATATTTTAGATTTAATTTCAACAATATACTAGATTTTTTTCCCCTTTTTTTGTTTTTTGTTTTTTTGAAGGGGAATAATATACCAGTTGATTATATTACAGACATCTCCATAAACCATGAGGGATGAGGCAAAGTCAACTCCAAAAAGGCCTTCCAAATATTCAACTAACAGACTCTAGTAGTCTATTACTAAACAACTTTACGTACATAATGTGTATTTACATTTTCAAACTTGCATATTAGCGAACTTAATAACTATAATTAAATGTCAAATAGCAGAAGTATAAAAGCAACAAAGTGATTTATAGAACTTAATATTTCAACTTGATCAAATAATTCACCTTTGCTTACGGGATTATAAGTCCAGGCTCTTAATCACATGCGCTTTAATTCCATAATTAGAGTTGTTTATTTATATATTAATTATTTTTCCCCATTAATTCTCTCTGGTTATGTGTATATCATTATACAAGAATAATACTACTTTAACATACATGATATATGACATAAAGTTGATATATAATATTAAAAAGTGAAATAATTTTTTATTTAATATACGATGTGATAAGTAAATAAATAAAACTGCGTCACATATATATTGTGTCAACTTGTATGCCAAACTATATGTTAGAGTAGCGTTACCATTACTCTTATAGGTAATAACTGAGAAGAACAAGCACAATTAGTCAACTTAATTGTTATTAGGTCATGTGATATATAATTTATGTAATATATTTGACGTAGACAAAATGCAACAAAATAGGAAAACACATGATCAACGAATCGGTGATTCAAGTAATATCAAGAAATTGAAGAAAATTGAGAAAAATTTATCAAAAGATTTATTAAAAATTGATCGTCTATCTCAACAGAAGCGTTAAATATGTTTTTAGATAGATACTCAAGGTGCAAAAAGTACGGAAATTATAAAAATAATCTAGACTTATTAAAAATTTACAAAATAGCTCTAATATTTTACGATCAACGAAAAGAACCCCTAAACAATGGTATATGCCCAAAATATGAGGAGGCTTCGCTTCGGAGTTCTAATCCAAATGCCACTTCCACCCCAAAAAGTGGTATTATTATTCACTGAAATCGAACATTGTGTGACCTTTTGGTCAACTTAGGCACTTTGGGCTTTTGGATGGCCCCTAGAAGCCATGGAATCCCATATCCATACACATTGCATCAATAAATTTCTCATGTTAACACACATTAGTCTCATTATTTATTTAATTACGTTGGATAATAATTCCAAACGGTCATGCATGGTAAGAACTCCATTTCAATGGTTATTTATAAACCATCGGTCACTGTGCATATCGTATTTCACAACGGTTATAGCCAATTCGTTAATTGGCTATCTTAAATATCTATTTTTATCACAAAAGAAACACCCGCGACCTCTATATTATTTCTTTCATTACAAAACTTCAAAGTGTTGCAATACACTTTGTATGATCTTCTCCCCACCATGTAGGTAGTCCATATATTTTATACAAAATATATGCTATTGCTTCTCTTTTCCTAGATAGTTGAGAATTCTCAATTCAGAATTTTGCCTCTCGTGTTGAAAGCTTTGATCTTGATAATATTTGTGCTTGGATTCCTATACTCATATATAGTTCAACCTTATATACATATATATGTTATAATATTTTAGCAATTCGATAAAGGTTCGTTTTATATCTCTCTGTAGTCGTGCCCATGGATGGAGAATTGGTTGAGAGTTAGGAGTTTTATCTTGGAGCTGTGTGTCACGCCGATAATACCCGCACGAGGGGAAACCAACATGACTTTAGAACAGTGTCTTTGACATAACTTTCTTAATTAACCTAGTCATTATAATCGTCTCTTTATTTATCTTGCTTAATTTACTCAAATTATATTTTAACACAAATCACACATTTGCACCAACAAAATTGTCTCAAGAGATATAAACATTCTGCTGATTTAACCACAATGAAATGCATTGTTGATTTTGGAGTCTCTGTTTCTCACCTAAAAGGATTTCACCATGTAAATAACTATAATTGATTTTTTTTTTTTTTTTTTTGTGGCGAATGTAATTCTAATTGAATAATGTTATTTGTGACTAGTTGTAGTTCATTTGTGGTGGTGCGATATTAATTAATTTTTCATTTTAAATCTAAGATAAATTAAAGTAAATTATTGAGAACATCCCCAATCTTTGAGTTTATTTGCACTTCAGTTTCTCAACGATGGGGTCTGCGACCTTTGACTCTTTGAGAAACAAATGCCATCCATCCAAATTAAGAATTTTTAGTAATATTTACCATTGAAACCTCCATGAACAAAAAAACACATAATTTCTTTTCAATTAATATATATATATATATATATATATATATAAAATTCAAAAAGGGGAAAAAAACTAATTCTCTCTATATAGCAAATAAATAATTTTTATTGGGAAACGTCACACTTTTACCGCGGTTGGTACCTATGCCAATACTAAAGAAATTAAAAATCAAACTGTCTTTTTGGATATATTCTTTTTTTTGGGGGTGGGGGTGGGGGCAGGGTGTCGATCTTTTGAATATATTCAACTTGTAATTAAAAAAATTTTTGATAAATTTAACGTAAACTATTTTTTTTCACCTATTTGTATTAAATGGTTGCATGTTAGTCAGGGGCGTAGCTAGTAATTATAGGTTTTTTGGGGGTAAAGTTTGACAATTTTAAAATTCATGACATTAAATAAGTTTCATATATAACAAAAATAGCCAAAATACAAATGCACCTAGAATGGGGCCAACAAAAATAGTCAAAATACAAATTGCACATAGTAGAATAGGCTGCACAAAAATAGTCAAAATACAAATTGCACTTGCTAGAATGGGCCAAAATACAAATGTACCTAGATGGTGCCCGCAAAAATAGTCAAAATACAAATTGCACTTGCTAGAATGGGCCGCACCGAGGTCCCGAGGCACAAAATTAATCTATAATAGAATCTATATCAAGACTAATTGCATATTCTCGCTCGATGTAGAGTGTTAGACAATCAGCAAGAAACCCATCATCCATTCTATTACGAATTTCTGTCTTTACTTTCTTCATTGTTAAAAATGCTCGTTCACTAGAAGCTGTGGAAACGGGCAGTGTCAATACCAGACGAATCAATCTAGTAAGCAAAACATAATTCTCTGACCTTCCACTTGCAACCAATTTCTCACACAATTCCGAAAGAGTAAATATATGAAATCGAGAGTCAGAAATCACATCATTGTGATAATGTTGCAACTCCATTTTCAAACAAAATATATCTTGAGGTGTAAAATCAAGAGGGTAGAACTCTTTTGCAACCTTGCAAATATCATCCATGTTAAATGATTCAAATAAATTCCTTGGATTCAATGCCGCACTGAGAGAAAGGAGTTCCACTGATCTATCACTAAATCTTGTATTTAGCTAGCTTAACCAACAAGAAGTCTATAGCTTTATTAAAAACATCAAAGTGATAATGATGATCAATAGTAGGATCCTCACGACTTCGTGAATGACGATTATGAACCTTATAAGAAGAACTAAAGTGGGGTATGTCAATATCAATGTCACCTCTTGAAGAAGCTCCTCCCAACCATTTTCTCTCAGAGCTTAAAGTAGAGTTTTCGTAGTTTGCATGAATCTCATAGCAGACAAAATCAGAGGCGGATGTAGGGGGCTCCCACGGGCGCTAGCCCCCCGACCCAAAAAAAATTCGCAAAGTTTCTATAGAAAAAAAAAATTTATATAGAAAAAAAAAATTTTTATAAATAATTTTCGTTGAATTAAATTTTTTCTGCAATACAGCCCCCCCGACTAAAAATCCTAGATCCGCCATTGGACAAAATGTCTTGATTTTTCTTTTAAAGCGCTTAACATAAAACATCAGTAATACCTAAAATTTTATGCATAAAGTGCAACACAAACACAAATTCAAAGCTTGTAAAGTTTGTAAATAAACCATCAATTTCAGCTTCAGATCTAGTACTCAGATTATGCTCAAGAAGACACTCAAACACTTTGTAAGTTGCAACATACATATTCACCAAACTCTTTAACGACTTGTAATGAGAACTCCAACGAGTAGCTCCATGTCTTTGCAAATTCCCAACCTGATTAGCCCCACTTCCCAAGTTCACTCTCCAATTGCTAACAAATGCTCAATTTCTTGTTTATGTGCGGTTTGTAACTCAGCTACATGCCTCGGAGAAGATGTAATAATAGTAATAATGTTGTCCATGTGAGAGAAAAATTGCAAAATATCACGGACTTGCTTAGTTGTAGCAACCAATGTCAACTGTAAACAGTGAGCAAAACAATGAACATAATATGCACAATGACAATCTCTAAGAAATAAGGCATGAAGTCCATTCCAAGCACCACGCATGTTATTAGCACCATCGTAGCCTTGCCCTCTCACATTTTCGATTTGAAGATTATGACGAACAAGAACATCAGATATGTTGTTTTTGAGATTCAATGAGGTGGTATCACTAACACTTTTGATTGCAAAAAATCTTTCTCTTATAAGCCCCTTAATGTCTACAAACCTCAATACAATGCACATTTGTTCTCGATGAGAAACATCTTGTGCTTCATCTACAAGAATACAATATGGTGCATCCCCTACTTCTTTACGAACCATATCTCGTACTCTATTCCCCATAATATTCAAAAGCACTCCTTGAATATCTGGAGAAGTATACGTGGCATTTTTTGGAGCATTCTCCAAAATAACTTTCCTAATTTCTTCATTCTTTTTCCCAAAAGCACGAACCAATTCAATCAAATTTCCACGGTTCGATGAAGATGGTGATTCATCATGTCCCCTAAATGAACACCCTTGGAGTGCTAACCAATGAAGAGCTTCTATCGTGGTTCTTAGTTCTTACATGTAAACGAGCCTTTTGAGCTTACTCTCTTGATACAACATTCATCACATTATTAATATGATGAGATGGTCTCATTAGAACATCTGCATTTCTTAAACACTTACTATGATACGGCAACGGTGAAGTTCCAATGTGTGTAAGAAATGGACATTTCTCTCCATCGCTAACCCTCTTCCAATTATTAAATCCAATAGTTACTAATGATGAAAGATTTGGAGAGGGGTTATTATCAAGAAAAAGAAAGCAATAAAAACAATATGCTTTATGTTGTGAAGCAGAGTACTCTAGCCAACGAAACTTATCATACCAATGTCCTTGAAATCGATGCATTTGCTTTCCACATTGTCTACCTTGGTACTCCGAAAGTTTTGGTTGATAAGGTCCTACCCTTAGATAAGCTCGCCTAATTCGGTCTCTTTCATTAAATGGATGTTCACAAATTCGCTTTCTTTTTCCTAGATCTCGTTCAATAGAAGGATATGAATCTAAAGTAGGATCGGGAGACGAGACGTGCTCATTTGTGGGGCATAAAGTTATAGGAGGTGAAACTACTTGAGAAGGAACCATTGGAATGGGAATTGAAGTTTCCTTGACAACTCCGTCTTTCGATTTGTCTAACTTTGAAAAGTAAGAAAACAAGTTCTTTCTTTTCTTAGTACTTCCGGATGGTTGTCCTTGTTCCATTTTAAGCTCTACAATAAAAAATATAACTAGATTAGTAGGGTCCACAATGAATCATCAACATAACAACATTCAACAATCCAATTTCAACACAGGCACAAATCACAATATGCATCTAACCATTTTTTAATATATCATTGTGTAATGTGATTAAAGAAAAAACAGCCAAATCCTAAATGCTAAATGCCAATAGCCAATTAGACAACTACAAAGAATTAAAAAACAACTAACTGTCATTCCACCTTTTAAAATTTAAAAATCATGTGTAACGTGATTATCCATTTTTATATCACAAGTATAAAATTATAAATTGTAATTTGCTTAAAGCCAAGTCTATTGCAGTCTAGCAAAGTGGCCAAGGTTGTCATAGTTCCATTATAATTTATACACTACCAGTATCACTATTTCAAAAATTGAACAAGAACAAGGCAATACCAATTCTTCTATTTTTTTAACAAATAAATCAATTTTACAATGGTACAACACAAGCTATATATCCAATTTCAACCGAAATATGAAATATCCGACATTGTGAAAAAATGAAGGGCAAAATGCATATATGGCCATAACTCATAAATGATAAACCACAAATTTTAGGAACTTAAAGTGCAATAAAATGAAGAAAATGAGAATTTAAATACCTACCAAGTAAGAAGAAGGGGCCGAATTGCAATCGACATAGCAGACAGTCCAATCGTTTGCGGAATTGCGGTTGAGTTTTTTCTGCAAATCACGGCTGCCGGCGGTTGTTCAGAATTCAGGCGATGATGGTTCAGCCGTTCAGGCGATGTTTTGAATTTTTGATGGTTGAAATCCACAGTTCACGTGTTCAGGCGAGAGTGCGAGAGTTTGACACTCAAGAAAGACGATGCCATAGATCTTTTGAAAACAGATCAACAGGGTAGCCAATATGTGATATTGGGTAAAGACGTAAAGTAACCGGATACAACTGGACAAGTAATTGGGTCAGCTAGTGGGGAATGGGCGTTGAGCTTGGGCTTATGATATTTTAAATTAGAAATTAGATTTGGGTTAGGCTTAGTTGCTTTTAATTGTATTTTGGGTTGTTGACTTGCTGTAGTGGTCTGGGGGTAGGCCAGCTACGTCCCTGATGTTAGTCCTGACACCCTTGAATTGTCCCTTGGAAACTTTTTTTTTTCACCTATTTCCTTTAAATGGTTCTTTTTATTTTTATTTTTTAATTTAAGGTAAACTATTTTGATTTTTTCATGCTAAATTTCTCCTATTGCTCTAAAATGAAGTTGAGATGCGAGATCATTTTGGATGTCTACTAGGGGGAACACCCCCCACAGGGGGAGTCAAATAGTGGTGCAATTTGAGGGGGAAAACCCCTATTTGAGGTAGAAATTGGTAACTAATGGGTCAAATTCGGCATTTTTATCCATTTCCCCTCATTATTCCGTAAATATCTTTTGATAAACTAATTGTATATCGCCACACGTATATTTCCGCTGCACCACTATTTTGAAATCTGTTTGGTTATGTGTATATATACAAGAATAATACTACTTTAACATACATGATATATGACATAGAGTTGGCATATAATATTAAAAAGTGAAATAATTTTTTATTTAATACACACACATATATTATGTCAACTTGTATGTCAACCGTTATGTTAAAGTAATGTTACCATTACTCTTATAGATAATAACTAAGAAGAACAAGTGCAATTAGGAAGTCGACTTAGTTGTTATTAGGTCATGTGCATATAATTTATGTATAAATATGCTACAGAGAAAGCGCAACAAAATAGGAAAACACACGATCGATGGGTTGTCGACTCAAATAATGCCGAGAAATTGAAGAAAATTGAGAAAAATTTATCAAAAACATTAGTAAAAGTTCGTCGTCTGTTCCAATAGAGACTTTAACAATGTTTTTATATAGACGTTGCAAAAAGTATGAAAATTACAAGAATAATCTAAACTTATTTAAAATTATAAAATAGCCCTAATATTATACGATCAATGCAAAGAACCCTAAATAGTGGACTATCTTTACTATATTAAAAGTGGCTTATGGAAATCATTTTTTGCACGATATTGCCCTCACTCATTTTTTTTATAATTTCTAATTTACCTTTAATTAATAAGTTAATTACATTCGAGAAAGACTTTTTGGCTTCCTGGACTCAACTATTAAGTTATTAGTTAATTCCAGAAAAATTCAAAAGACACATTGTTTCTTCATTTCCCATGAGTCTTCCTCTCGTGTATATATATAGAGCCCTACACATACAGAGCCCTACACATACGCCGACATCCATCATTCTCTTCAAAAATCGTACAAACTTTTATCGTGAAATTGTAATGGTACACGGCTTTTGTTTTAACAGATTTAGTGCTCATTTCATGAATTCCTTTGGGTTAAGGAGATCAGTTTTCTCTTGATTAAAAGGTTCCTTTGTGATTGATTCGAGAAGACATTAAGGAAATTTAAAAGGCCTTCCAATTTCTCTTATTTTTCTTCCTTTTAGGGTGTGTTTCATAGGAAAAGATGAAAAAGAAAATATTTTCGTCTTATATGGAAAATATTTTCTCTGGGGGGAGGTGGAAATTATTTTTCATGGAAAATAGGTTAAAACATGCTTTAAGTGATTGTACATGGAAAATCATTCTCATGAAAAATTTTACAATTAAACAACCAACTTGAAAAATAATTTCCAAGATTTCATATTTTCCATGGAAAATTATGGCAATCAAACGCACCCATAGAGTTGGAACAAAATGATGATATGATAAATAGTTGTAAATCTATATCTATATATATATAAAAACAGCCTTTTTTCCCGCCTAAATACATTATTAATTTTTCCCGCCTATTGAATTTACCTAATATTATCTTTTATCTATATATAGAATAATTTATATATATAGAAAATTAGTATTTTCTTATTATATTTTTTATTGTCTTAAATCCGTTTTCCCATTTAAAGTAAACTTTCTTTTTATTTTTTTCCTAATCCATATCCAACTCTCTTTTATTTTTTTTATTCCCTAATACATTAATATTAATGTATATAGATTTTATTTGATGGTTATTTCTATCATACTTTACCGACTCTCATAATATTTAAATGTTATTCATATCATTTTCTATATTTTTGTTTTTCATTTTCTACCTATAAATAAAAAATCGTAATTATATTATTTTGTTCTGACTTGATGAGAGCTTTAAAACAAGTATACTATCAATATACAAATTTTTATTTTTAAATATATAAATTAGTATCCAACTTAAATATAAATTGGTATTAATATAGATTAATAACTACTCACGTATAATGAAATTTAAAAATTGACAATTTGTTACGTACACTTAATTAATATTTGTGAGTAAAATTCAAATACAATGAGATGTATAAATTGTTTTAGCTATTAATTATATTCTCTGCTTGATTTACCTTAAAAATAAATTAAATAAAAATAATTCATAAATATTTTTGTCTCGCAAGAATATATACTAAAGCTAGCTTTATTTATATTTAAAATTGAATAATTTTTTTCCTAACAAATATTTAATTTACAAAAATAATAATTTATATATTAATGTGACACTTAAGTACAAGGTCTCGTGCAATTACAAAAAGTAGACTCAATTTAGATAGAAATAAATGTTTTAAGTGGAAATTTTCATTTCATTTATTTTTAAGGTAAATTAAACACTTTAATAAAATCAATTAAGCTAAAAACAACTTATACAAGAAATAAATCTCATTATATTTTAATGACATGTACATAAAATAAATTTAATTATTTACCTCATTAGCTTATGTTATTATAAGTTGTAACTTAGTTAACCTGGGCAAATATTATATATTTGATATAAATTTCAATTTTTTTTTTTGTTGGTTTCAAATCTTCAATTTATAGGTTTATGTGTTAAATAATATAAGGGTGTTCCAAGAATTAGAATAAATTTTTGACTGCTCATTTTTTTTATAATTGTCGTATTTTAAAAAAATGATTTAAAATTAACAATTTTCGCTAAGATTTAATTTTTACACCATAAAAAATTACCATCGATTAAATTTTTAGACAAAAATTCAAATAAATGTGTAACACTAAAATAAAAAAATAAGATCAAGCCTGGTAATTAATTTTAGAAATAATTAATTATTTTATGAATAGCTAGCCAAGAAACAAAAATTAATTAAAATTAACACCCTTAAGATTCAATTTTGCGATACAAAATTTGAATTCATCAAAGTTTTTACACAAAATAGAAAATTGTTATACAATATGGTCTGTGTTCGAGACAAAATCCCACCACTCATATCCACAATTTATATTTAAAAATTTTTAAAATTAGGTTGACCAACTAATTAATTTTAGAAACAATCAATCATTTTTATAAAAAGAAACAAAAAATTAATTAAAATTAGAAATTTTCAAAGATTTAATTCTTTTCTATGATAAAAATTACAATTCATTAAATTATTACAAAAATTAAAAATAAATGTGTAACATAAAATTTTAAACTTAGCTTGGACCTTTTTAATTAATTTTAGAACGAATTAATTATTTTTAAAAATAATAATTAGCTAATAAATGAAAATTAATTAAAATTATGAATTTCGCTAATATTTAATTTTCCTGTGATAAAAAATTACAATTCATTTAATTTTTACATAAAAATTAAAATAAACGTGCAACATTAATTTTGTTTAATTAATCACTCAATTGTAACATTAATCAATTTTTAAATTAATTGAATATATATATATATATATATATATATATCTCTCTCTCTCTCTCTCTTAAATTCCAAGATATCTTTTCAACTATAAGATATTTTTAAAATAAAATTCATATAATTCTGAAAATTAGGCCTATCAAGAAAATTATTTTGGAAATAATTAATATATCTATAAATAATTAGCTTAACACAAAAATTAACTATAATTATTTATACTATAATTATTTAAAAATAATAAATTCTATTCCTAATATTTAGTTGGATACTAATTCAAAGGGACAAAGATTAATTAAAATTAATGACATTGTTAAAAAGGGAAATATAATTAATTTTAAAAAAATTAAAAATCATTAGATTGCTACTATTTTCCTTCAAAATGAGAAAAATATTTTAAATTGCAATATACTTTTTAAATTCTAAGATTTCTTCAAAATTAAATTCATACATGTCAAAAGTAGTATATTAAGGTGAATATTTTAGAAATAATTATTTTTCATAAATAATTATCAAAAATGAAAATTAATTAAAACTAATTATTATATTATAGTTAATTTAAAAATAATAATTCTGCTACGATTTAATTGGACTTGGTTTTAATGGACTAAAATTGACATGGTTTTGTTGACTAAGATTGATAAAATTAATTATATTGCTAAAATAGATTAAAAAAATAAATTAATTATTAAAATTAATTAGATTTTACTGGCTGACTATATTTTTCCTAAAAATGAAGAGATATTCACTTACAAGATATCTTTTTAATTATAAAATATCTTGAAAATAAAATTGCATAATTCTAAATCAGCTAAAAGACTAATTATTTTATAAATAATAAATTATATTTATAAATAATTATTTAAAAACAAAATTAATTAGAATGAATTATATTAAAATTAATTATATTTCTTAGATTTAATTGATATATTTTCATACTGGGTGAAAATTGAGATTGTTTTACTAGATAAAATTAATCAAAAATTAATTAAATTGCTAAAAGGGGGGAAACATAATTACTTCAAAAATAAAAATAATTAAAATTAATTAGATTGTTAAGGGAAAATGTGCTTCCAAATTAATTTATTTACATATTTTAAAATAAAGTTAAGTTAACACTTATAAGATTTTGATTCTTAAAATTGGGGTGTTGTATCTTATTGTAGAGTAAGTCAACTGATCATTAGTGCATAATTAACTCATTCTTTTCTTTTGATTCTGATATATTTTTGTATTTTTTATAATTTTGTTGTGACACAAACAAACATTAATATTTCTTTTCAGATAATAAGGGTAGATTTCAAAGGGTCCATCTACACCTTTTTTAAACCAACAAGCTCCAAAAATAAGCCTTCAAATAGTAATTTTTTTCTTATTCCTTGACACTATTCAATCAACAATTATGTAATAATTCTTGGTTTAGTCTATCGCTTCCTAGAATAAATCTAAGACTTCAGACAACAATTGGCTATCCATTCAATCAATTATTAGAATTATATGACTCAATTAGAATATTTTAACTCGCTTTTGATTGAGTTAAATGTTTATCTAAATTTCTATCTTCTAAATAAATATTAGGAATCCTACCTACTTTGAATTATTTATTTTATGCCAAATTTTGCCATTTAAGATTTTATTTAATTTTTAAGTATTGTCAATTATGTTGTATATTTTAAGTATTAATCATGTATATTTGAATTTATTTATCTTATCCACATTAATTTCAATTTTATGCTGAATCATTCGATATTTAATATGCCGAATACGTTAAATTAGTGAGTTTATACCTAATTTTTTAATATACGTATTTAGTATATTTAGAAGGTATTTATTGAAGAAATAAAATTTCAGCAACACATATATTAAAAAGTAGAGATAAAAGTTTTCAATTGAACCATCACGATGGAGCTATGGGATGAGAATGAGAATTTTCAGTGTAATGGGATGGGGACGGGGACATGGAATGGAAATTCCCACCCTATCAGAATTTTATATCATCCTCGCTTGCCAATTACAGAAAGAATGAGGATAAGTGTTTCCAACACAGAGAACGAGGTGTTACTGCCTCATCGATTATACCTACTATATTGTTATTTTTATAATATATCTTTATCGGGCCGAAATGGAGATTAGGTGCACCCAACTGCTATGATTCTTATGATATCTTCACTCTATCTTGATTAAATGAAGTTGTGGAGCTGATTTGAGGATAAGTATTTTTATAGTAGAAGAGGAATGAGATGTTAGGGTTAGTTGAACTGTACTCACTAATTTTCACTCCATAATATATTTATTTGTATATTGATAATATTTCACAATAAAATTTTAAAATCATTATTCACATATTTATCAAGTTAATATCATGCATCACTTTAGTATAGTTGCATCTCCTTAATTTGTAATTGAATATAATATAATATATAATAATTTTAAATGAAAACTACCAATTTTACTTAATGGTAGTAGAGTTTTGAGTGTGACTATTTTGATAACTATAATATTTAATTTAATATTATTTTATTTTGAATTTATATGATTATTACAATTTATCACAAATTGTCTCTCGCATAATATAAGGAAAACTCAAGGGAAATTTTTATAAAAATTCTTTCATTATTCTATATATTAATTGTTTAGTTCTCTAATCGATATTCAATTTATTTTAGCGGTGTTAATATCATACTATTAACAACTATCAAAATTATTATTTATTGAGAAATAGTCCTTCTGCAAAACTGACGGGTGAAGAAGCTAGTGTTTTTAATTTTAATGGGTGTTATATCTCCCTAATTCTTTCATCTTATTTTCTTGGTTTTGTTTTTAATTATAAAGTTGTTGTGTTTTTTCTTGAAGTATTTTCAAATCAATTGTTCAATAATTCTTTAGCACTACACCATAGAACGCGAATTGTCACGGTTTTAAACCGTGACCAATGGCCCTATATGAAAAAAAATTAAAAAAATTATAGTGCAACAACTTTAAAAAAATTGTATATTACATGAATAGAAGTCTTTATATATGGACTCATACATACAAGAAATGGAAAACTAGGATATTATAGAAACTGGAAATAATTTGCTATGTCAAGAACGAATCCACAAAAACACAACATAAGATGATAAATTGTTTAACATTTGAATTACAATACAAATTCATCAAAAGCATCTATCTCAAAACAAGGCAAGTTAAGTTGCTCGATCGAACGGAAGTAAGTCACTCGGTTGTGTCTCTTAGAGTACATTTAGCTGTATAGATTGCAATTGCTACTAGTAAAGATGGTGAGAACCTAAGCATTTCGTACTCAACCAAGCATAGTTTGGTCAAAAAGAAATAGCTTCTCCACCTAGTACAAAATTTAAAACAAAAATGTCATGATTGAGTACAATAATCACTTATCTAATCATTTATCTTGATAAAAAAAAAGCTTTGCCAAACAAGCTCTACAAATAACTGAACCATGTAGCAAGAATACAATACCTTTTGATTATTCATTATCAAATATTGAATACTTCTACCACAAATTCTTTTCATGCTTCTAAAATTTATCAGTGCCAACCTTTTGGAGCTTCTTCCATACCTACAAAAGAATGCCATCATTTGAGACTGAAGCAAGCACATAAAATTTATAAGGTAAGATATTTCTTAGTCCTCAACTCAAATTCACATTATAAACTCCCGATGGCTACTAAAAACCTACTCATACACAGATCGGCTGTTAAAATAGTTGGAAAAAGAACATTCATTTTACTACCAAGGCCAAAATGTAAGAACATCTCTTCCTCTACAGACATAGAATTCTGTGGCTCAAATTTAAATTTCATACTGCCACTTTCATACTGTTAATGATGAAATAAAAGATTTTGACTTCTATGTCATTGCTTTCATACTTCCATTTTGTTATAGCGGGTGGAATAAAGATGAAGTTCGATTGTCTAAAAAGGCCAAGTCATGACATTGTAAGCCACAGGCCAATGAGAGGTCCTCACTAAATTGCCAGTAAATAGCAGAGCTTATAGTAAGAACATGGGTGTGTTAAGTAAGATTTAAAGAGAATAGCATGACAAATTTTAACATTCCATGGCAACTGAAATATATATGGCAATCGTACGAATAGACTATGAAACCTAAATGACAAGAAATAGAAAAAGAGGCATACATATTAGTTCAAAGCATATCACATAAAGCTCTTGAAACAAATGAAAACTCAAACCTGTACTTGTAGCTGAAGTTGTTTTAGATATTCAATGGCTTCATCCAACATTGATCCCATGTCGGTCTAATACAGGAATCATCAAAATCATTTCTACAATAATAAATCAATTTAATGTAGACTACACTGTGGTGCTGAAAAAATATGCAAAAGATTAATATAGATTAGTTTTGAACTAATTACTCTACCAGAATTTGGAACTAAGTTTTGAAGTGCCTTGAGTTTTTCATTGATCCGACTTCTCCTCCTCTACCAAATACCAAGTACTGGATAAAAGTTCAACTCACGTTGAAATCTTTACAAATAAAAATTCACAGTGAGATAAAAGGAAACCCTTTTTTGATAGGTCATGGCGAACAAGGTAGAGCTGAGTTAACTCAACTCTCAAAATCCTCGACTTCCTTTTTATTTGAAAATTTCATTTGCAGCACAAAAGCAAAAGATTTACTAACTTAAACTTCACAAAAGTATCTTCTAAATTCCATAACAAATCCATAGGTACAAAGATTATTCAAATACAGATAGAAACAAATGGAGATAATGGAACTGCAAGTCAAGTATTAGTATCTAATTACACGGACATCTCATATGATCTTAACTGAAAACCACTTGTAGAAAAAGCCTCAAATCTTATACACAATTTTTACTGGAAGAGTCAACTAAATAAAATCATAAGTTAAAATGCAAATACAAGATCCACTAATCCATATAAAAATAAATAAATAAATCTCTTAAGCACCAGAAAGAAAGTCCAAAACTACTTAAAAGGCTGAAATTGAAATGATGTTCTTACATTTTGGTAGTATGACAAATCTGGTATTATGTTACAAGGCCCACTGCCACTCCATTATATTGCTCCCCCTTAAAGTTAAGAATAATTATTTTCTTTTTAAAGTGTTTTTCCCCAATGATTTGCATTTTACTTCCAAATTCAGCTTCATATCCACCCAAGCAAAAGACACTGATTTTCAAATCAAATATGATGGATCATTTGCGTTAGTGAAGATTCTTACTGTCATTATCATTTCACTACTTCTCTCTATCTACGTATTGGCACATGTAAAATGCGATGTTAATTCATGAGATTGACAGCAGAAAAACACACAAATAAAAAGATGCTCCCATTACTAGTCTAACAATAAAACGGGTGTTTACAGAAAGAGAGATGGATGAGAATTGTGTATATGCTTGCTCTCGTCTTTGACATTGCATACAAATAATGAACATGAACTTGTGATGTAAAGCAAATAGCAGCCTTACACTTTTTATAGGGAATTAGGGATTAATAATCTAGAGATGACAAATATAAGATAGAATAGGAACAAAAGCATCCCTATATGACAGATGCCAAAAAAGCAATGGAGTAATTGGGGATTTACAAAATTCAATAAAATGAAAAAACATACATAAAATAGGTCCATCCAATCAAAATAATGAGATTTCTCCCCTATGATATTCATCATAATCGAAATCATACCCAATTGCCTGCATATATATACGAGAAATAGTTTCTTTAATAGATGGTTTTTATACAAAATCACTTTGCTTTAACAAATTGTGATTGAATAAAAAGACTTACTCTAGGGCCTGCCATTGCAGTGTCGTAATTCTTGCACAAAAGATTACAAAAGTGGTCGATTTTGCTCTCTTCTATATCGAGCTTTTCAACCATGTAATCTGATAAACAAATAACTCAACATATCAGAGAACATTGAAATATGAAACATAAAATAGATTTCAATTAACAATTAAAAATACTCTTGCCTTGAATGTTCTTAAGAACTGCTATTAGAAGGCCAACACTGAAAGGGATACAGAGTGTTATCGAGATTTGCAGAGTATAATTTGTTAGTTTGTCAACTACGTTTTGCTTGATTACTGAAATAAACTTATAAGTAATTGTAGATAAGTTAGAACTAACAAAAGAGAAGACAATCATATTTTGAACTCTGAACCTGAACATATCGATGTTCGTATTCCATCTTGATCTCGAGTGATTAACTGAATTAGGCAATTGCAATATGTCAAAAGCAAGCTAGACATAAACAAATTCTACAAAATTCATATTAAAAGGAATCATTCTCGAATTTGGAATTCCATGAATTATCAATTTCTAGGACGGCAATTTATGTAAAGCCATATGGCAAGAAAAAAATAATAATAGTAAAACCACAAATCATCAAGTCTATAATGAAAAATTCACATTAGCATTCAAACAAATTGAGTTGATTCAAGTTTATTAATGAATCAAATAATGAAACTAAAACCAAAAGTGGAACATACCAATATTGGAATGAGGATGGTGACGAGGTAGCATAAAAAATTAAATCATTAGAAGATAGTGGCGAGATAATTAAGGGTATTTGAACTACTAATTGAATACACACAAGTAAACTACCAAAAGTGATAAATTCCAAAGTTTGCTAAAGAAAACATTTGTCTAGAGTAGTTTGTATCACCTTCCTTCCATTTCAACACAACAGAAGCATATGGGGTCATAAGTGCTAGGTGAACTGGAAGATCTAGAAATAGGCTATGGAGCTCATAGGCTGCAACTTTATACCAAAATTAAATCTTTAACAGCCAAAAAGTAAGAGAAAATTACTTGGAAACCAACAAATCGAATGCTTCTCAGTATAGAAAATAGATTAAATTACCCATAATGTTTTCGTACCTTGGACTCGAAGTTGGAGGGATTCAACCGAACAATTGCGGATGATGGGCCGTACATTGGCTTCTCGTCTGTCAAATAGGGACCTGGTCGACAGTTCACTATTGGTCAGAGCAGTAGTCGCCGATTGTAGTAGCACTCGCCGGTTGTCGAAGATTGGGGCTTTGATAGGAAGAGAGCTTTTGAGCTGTTGTGTATTTGGGAGAATGACAAAGACCGTGACATTTGGGGGAATGAAGTAAGTTTTTTTTTAAGGGGTCACGGTTTAAAACCGTGACCATGCGCGAGTAGCGTGGTCACGGTTTTAAACCGTGACTCGCCAATAGAAAATAGTGAAAAATAGTGCGTCACGGTTAAAAATTGTGACAATTGGCGAAAAAATGAGTCACAGTTATAAACCGTGACTCTTTTAAAATCCTTTGTGTGACAATTTGCTTGTTTTGGTGTAGTGTAGGTAGCATATATAATTACATTCATATTTTCTATATACATTTAAGAGTTTTATATTCTAGGTTTTAGATCTCTACATTCAAAGACATGAAATTAAATTGCAATAAATTCATTCATTTGAGGTTGTAAAAAAAAAACATAGAGAAGGTTCTTAATATCAATTTCACCCTTTAAATATAAGCATGATGAATTCCCAAACATTGAGTATTTCAGGGTAGATTCTTTTACATAGTTTACAAAAAAAAAAAAAAAAAGTTGATGAAGAAATAGAATATGAAATCAAAATCTTCATTTTTTATTTTTAATATAAGATATGGGCGTCTGATTTGTTTAAAATTTATAGGGTAATTTGCTCATTTTGATTGTTAGTCATGTGATGGCCCATTAATATAACCAAGAACAGCCCACTTTTGCAGTCCATTGTGTTGCCACTTATAAGTCCAAAGGGAGCCCATTTCTTGACCCGTCTTTGAAGCCCAATTTTGAAGTGATGCAGCCTTGACTTTGGAAGGTATTTGACAAGCTTTTTGGACAATATTAGATCAATAATTTAGAAGCTTGGTCTCGTCTCTTGGTCCAATTTTCAGCCGCCTCTTTTGCTCTCCATAGATCTAGTATCATCTTCCTTTTGCTTGGCGATTTACCATAGTTTAGGAAGATATTTGTTCTTGTCTAGATCTTCTTTGGTTGAGAGTTTATTATAGTTTTCTTTGTGAAAACTTGTTCTTAGTTGAGTTTTGTACTCAATCAACTTTTGTGTAAACTTTATGTAATTTTCGTTGATTTAATGAAAGTTATGTATTTAAATTCGGGTTTAGAGTCGAGCTACACCCTACATTGATGAATACTAATAAAAGTTAGTTATTTGGATGGATGACGATTATTTTCTAAATATTAGATATTTTGTTTTGCCACACAATATATATATATATATATATATATATATATATATAGGTGCAAATAAATGAAAAGTTAGAGATGTACATTTAACAAGATTCATTTAACCTAATCTATATATATATAAAAGCAGTATTTTTTCCCTCCAAAACACATTCTTAATTTTTCCCGCTTATTGAATTTGCTTAATATAAACTTCTATCTATATATACAATAATTTATATATATAGAAAATGAGGCTTTTTTCTTAATATATTTTTTATTGTCGTAAATCCATTTTCCCGCTTAAAATAAATTCTATTTTTATTTTTTATTTCCTAATCCATATCCAACTCTCTTTTATTTTTTTCCCTAATATATTAATATTAATGTATAGAGATTTTATTTAATTATTTCTACCCTAATTTACCCCATCTTATAATATCTAAATATTCTCTATGTCATTTCCTCTCTCTTTTTTTTTATTTTCTACGTATAAAACATAATAATTTGTGATTCTATTTTACTCGACTTGATGAGAGCTTTAAAACAAGTATACGACCAATATATACATTTTTATTTTTTTAAAAAAATTAAAATTTACCCCAAATATATAAATTAGTACCCAACTTAAATATAAATTGATATTAATATAGATTAATAACTACTGATGTAATAAGATTAAAAAATTTTGATAATTTGTTACGACACTTAATTGATGTTTGTGCGTAAAATTCAAATATAATAAAATATTTCATTATTTTGCACTTTAACATCCAAACTTCAATAACAAATTACAAATTTAATTTATTACCTCATTAGCTTCTGTTATTATTAGTTGTAATTTAGTTTATTGGGAAAAGTATTATCTATTTTTCTTTCAAATATTACAAATTTCAATTTTTTTTATATTTTTTCTATCAAATCTTCAATTAATATATATTTATGTGTCAAACAATATAAGGGTGTTCTGAGAATTGGAATGAATTTTTAACTCATTGTTTTTTCATAATTTTGGTATTTAAAAAATAAAATTATTTAAAATTAACAGTTTTTACTAAGATTTAATTTTTATGCCATAAAAAATTACCATTGATTAAATTTTTGCATAAAAATTCAAATAAAGGTTTAACATTAAAATTAAAAAATAAGATTAGAAATAATTAATTATTTTTGTAAATAATTAATAATTTTTGTAAATAATTAACTAAGATACAAAAAATAATTAAAATTAACAATCCTACTAAGATTCAATTTTTTACACTACAAAATTACGATTCATTAAAGTTTTACACAAAAATTAAAAAAAAAACCTCACCAGCAGCTGGCTAAAGTTTGAGACAAAATTCACTACTATGATCCCCAATGCGTGCTAAAAAATTTAAAAATTAGGTTGGACCCAATAATTAATTTTAGAAACAATCAATTATTTTTATAAATAATAAGCTAAAGAATAAAAGTTAATTAAAATTAGCGATTTCTATAAAATTTAATTTTTTGTGTGATGAAAAATTACAATTGATTAAATTTTTAAATAAAAATTAAAATAAATATGTAACATGAAAATTAAAAACTTAGCTTGGACCTTTTATTAATTTTAGAAAGAATTTATTATTTTTAAAAACTATAATTAGCTAATGAATGAAAATTAATTAAAATTAGTGATTTCACTAAAATTTAATTTTGATGGGATAAAAATTACAATTTATTTAATTTTTATATAAAATATTAAAATAAATGTATAAGAACAATTTATTGAATATATATTTATATCTTTTAAATTCCAAGATATCTTTTCAATTGTAAGATACTTTTTAAATTGGATTCAAAAAATTCTTAAAATTATGGCTATCAAGCCAATTATTTTGGAACTAATTATTTCTTAGAAATAATTAAATTAAATACAAAAATTAACTATGATTATTTAAACTATTATTAATTAAAACAATAAATTTTATTGCCAATATTTAGCTAGACATGGGTTTAGTGGGCAAAGATTGATAAAAATTAATTACATTGTTAAAAGGAAAAATATATTTAATTTAAAAAATGAAAGAAATCATTAAATTACTGGCGGTTTTCCCTAAAAAATGAAAAAAAAACCTTTAAATTGTAATATATCTTTTAAATCACAAGATTTCTTCAAAATTAAATTCATACAATTCTTAAAAATGATGATATTAAAATAATTATTTTATAAATAATTAATTCCTTTCATAAATAATTAATTAAAAATAATAATTAGTCAAAATGAATTCGATTACAATTAATTAAAATTAATACTATTAAAATTAATTAAAATTATTACTACTGTTAAGATTTAATTGGACTTGGTTTTAGTATGCGAAAATTGACATGGTTTCGTTGGAAGAAAATTAATAAAAATTAATTATATTTCCAAAATAGAAAAATAACATTAATTAAAAAATAAATAACGATTAAAATTAATTAGACTGCCATTGTAGATTAGATTTTTCCTAATTTTCCTAAAATAGAAACATAACTTTATTTCAAAAAATGAAAAATAATTAAAATTAATTACATTGCTACATGAAAGAAAAAATATTCTTACGAAATTAATTTATCTTTTTATGTATTTTAACATAAAGTTAAGTTAGCACCTATAAGATTTTTTATTCTTAGAATTGGGGTATTAAATCTTATTGTAAAGTAAGTCGGCCGATATTAAAATGATTATCACAGAAATAATGAATTCTTTTCATAAATAATTAGCTAAAAATAAAAATTAATTAAAAATAATTATATTACAATTAATTAAAATTAATAATATTGTTACAATTTAATTGAATTTGGTTTCAATTGGCAAAAATTGACACAATTTCGTTGGAAAAAATTAATCAAAATTAATTATATTGCTAAAATAGAAATATAACATTAATGAAAAGATAAATAATAATTATAATTAGTTATATTTCCATGATTGGCTCGATTTTCCCTAAAAAATGAAAGACATCTTTTTACATGCATGATATCTTTTTAACTGTAAAATATCTTTAAAATTATATTCATACAATTCTTAAAATTGCGGTTAAAATACTAATTATTTAGATATAATAAATTATTTCTATAAAGAATTAGCTAAAAACAAGATTTTATTAGAATTAATTATACTACAATTAATTACAATTAATTATATTTCTCAGATTTTATTAGATATATTTTCATTGGATAAAAATTGAGATAGTTTTATTAGACGGAAATTAATCAAAATTAATTAAATTGCTAAAAATGGGGAAACATAATTATTTCAAAAAATGAAAAATAATTAAAATTAATTAGATTGTTACCGGAAAGAAAAATGTGCTTACTAAATTAATTTACCTTTTTATATATTTTAAAATAAAGTTAAGTTAACGCCTATAAGATTTTGGATTCTTACAATTGGGGTATTATATCTTATTGTAAAGTAATTCGAGTGATCATTAGTCCCTAATTAACTTTATTTACTTTTTCAGTATCATTTTTTTTTTAAAATATGCTTTTTTTATTCTCATATGTTTTTGTATTTTCTATGATATTTGTTTTGAGTTCTGATTGTGACAAAATACTAATATTTTTTTGGTATAATTACGGGTGTTTCAAAGGATCTGCTCCATTTTTTTTCTTTTTTTAAGTAACAATCTCCAAAAATAGGTATTCAAATAGTAATCATTTTTTATTTTGATACTACTCGAACCAACAATTATATAATAATTTTTGGTTCAATATATTGCTTTCGCTCGGGAATAAATCTAACAATTCTTACTAAACAATTGGCTATCACCTCAATCAATTATTGAAATTATAAGACCCAATTAGAATATTTTAATTGGCTTTCAACTATATTAAATATTTATCTAAATTTCTGTCTCCTAAATAAATATTAAAAATCCTACTTACTTTAATTATTTATTTTATACTGAATTTTCCCTGTTGATGTTTTATTTTATTTTTAAGTATAATCAGTTAGATTGTATATTTTAAGTATTCATCACATATATTTCAATTTATTTGTCTTATCCAAATTAATTTAAATGTTATATCAAATCATTCAATATTTAATATGTCGAATATGTTAAATTAGTAAGTTTATACTTAATATGTTAATATATGTGTTTAATATATTTAGAATGTATTTATTAAAGAAATAAAATGTCGAAACAAAAGTTTTGGATTAAACTATCACGATGGCGCATTGACATGGATGAGAATTTTCTAGTGGGGCGGGGACGGGGACAGGGCATGGAAGTTTGTAATTCTTATATCATCTGCGTTCAACCCAGAGTAAATGAGGATAGGTCGGAACGAGGATAAGTGTTTTCCAGCGTGGCAAGAACAGTTTAGGGTATATCGGACTGTACTGGCTACATTGTTGTTTTTATAATATATCTTTATACTGATTATATTTCATAATTAAAATTTAAAAATCATTATTTACATATTAATTATTAATACCATACATCATACTGATGTATAATAATTAATATCTCTCAAAATTTATAATTGCATATAATAAAATGTAAAATAATTTTAAAGAAAAAATTATGAGCTCTACGAATGTTAGTAGAGTTATTTTAGTATGGTTATTTTAATAACTATAACATTTAATGTCAATTTATTTTGGGTTTACATAAATAGATTAATCTTACAATGAGCAAAATGTAATCTATTATAACAATTGCTGTCACGAATTATCATCCCATGCAAAGCACGGGTGTAAATGCTAATTAAGTTACTATTCTATGGAGAATAGTAAATTAAGTTGTGTGGATTTTTATGAGTTGCTCCTTGCATATTTGTACGATAGATTAGTATGAAATATAGGGGAAATTCTATCGAAATTTTTATAGAATTGTTTCAATTTAAATTCTTTAAGTTTATTGTTGTAACTCATTCTTTATTTTAATTATTTTTTTAGATTTTATATTAATATTATTAACATCCATCAATAACGTTATTAGTTGAAAATTTTATCCCCCATGCAACGCACGGGTGAAATAGCTAGTTAAAAACAAGAAGAACCAAAAGTGATGTAATCAACAACAAAGAATATTTACACCTGAGTATTATAAAAAAGGAAAAAGAATATCAATATTTCTCTATCTCTTGAACAAATTTTAACATGACAATACTTACATTTTAGTGATTAAGGATTTTTATTTATTTATTTATTTTTGGGTTCAGCAAAGTGCTCTAGCTACTGAACAGATATTATATAATATAATGATGATTTGATTGACACCTACATGGAAATAAAATTTTGAGTCTTAGGAATTTGGAAAATCTATTTATGTATGAAAGTTGAATTTTAGTCTCAATCAGGAATTAGAAACATCGATATATGAAAATTGAATTTTAGAGCCGTGTTTGGATATTAAAGGAAAGTTGCTAACAAATATGAAAAAGTTGTCACATGATTTATAAAATGTGTGCTCTAAAATGATGCTATCGAACAATAATTTTTGACATAATCTGTATCAAACAAGCTTGTATTGGAAGTCGAAATTAAATAAGTTGACCATTTTCATTTAATCACATAAGCAAAAGGAAACCCCCAATGAAAAATACACACCATCCCTTCCTTTCAATCGAATCGATTATAACCATTACTTATATTCCAGGAAATTGTGCACCATAAATAGGAACTAAAAAAGAGACCCACGATCCCGTAGAAAGACATCACAATCCCTTGTGGGAAAAAAAGAATGTTTTGTGTCTATTTATTTACTTTTGAGGGGTATTTAAATGTTTATTTCCAAAATTACAATGGAAAATAAAATACCCCTTTCTATTCAATATTTCTACCGGGAAAAGAGGGCTCGGGTAAGAACTATGAAGTAAAGAACACAAATAAATAGATATCTAAATTGTGGCGTGTTTGTTGCTTTTTTTTTTTCCTCTCCTCTCTCTCTCTCTCTCATTATTTTCCTTTATAATATATTATGAAGTCACAAACTTGATAATCATCATATGGCATAGGCACATTTATTCTCACTTTTTTTTCTTCAAAAATTTCTCATAGTGTCCTTCCATTTAGTCATTATTGTAATCATTGAAGGTAACACTGTATATACATTTTCTCATGGATATACATGCATGAAAATTAAATTTTAAATATTGGAAATCAGAAAGACTATGGCATGTTGCCCAATCCCATTTAACCACTTAATTAAGCTAGAGAATTAATAATTAATTTCAAATATTTCATAAAAATTATGAAATAAGAGAAATATATATAGATAGCCAGCAATAAGTTGTGACGAGTTTGTCGTTTGCTTTCATTGTTTTCATGGAAAAAAATTATATTGGAAGACCAAAAGTGTTTGGTCATTTCCCCTAATTGTCCTTGATAAGGACCAAGACCGCCCTCTAGCTCGAATCCGGTATAGCGATCGATAACCACCTATCACTTCTCGGCAAGGAGGAGAATCCCTTGATTAGATTGGATTGCGCCGCCAAATCACGGGGTTTGAATGCCACGAAAGTTGATCATGCATTCGATAGGTTCAGGAATTTCTTGGAGCGAAGTTGCAACGGAGGAGCACAGCTACAACTCTATCAATTGCGTACAAAGTTCAAGGAAGAAGGTGAGGAGCAAAGGCTACAACTCAAATAAGCTAAAAAGCTTTCTTTCTCATTCAAACAAAGCTAAGGTTACAAATGAGCCTTTCATGATACATATACATCTCATGACAAAGAAATAATAATAAAATAATGAAATATCCTAGAAGTAGAGACTAACAGTTTAAGTCGGCGTAAAAATACGGCGGTAAACTTCAGAGATACGATGTAAAAACCAAAGTTATAGTCATATGTTTATATGTTATGACCGTGATATTGAGATACGACCGTATGACAAAGATGTACAGCCGTACAAAACTCTCTGCATGTTTTCTGCAAAAAGTTGCCTAAATTACAGCCGTATGACCTGAGTTATGGCCGTAAGACTTGTGGTTACGGTCGTAAAGATGGCCAATGCAGAATTCTTCAGCCATTGTTCTCCAAAACATGCTCGACATCATTCTCGACTTCATTTCTTCAATTCTCATCCCGAGATGAGCTCAAATAGAGGGCTTTCTCCATATTTCTTCGGCCTAACTTGACAGCATCACCTCTAAATCCAACCGTTCAAGCTTGTTTTCGTCTCGACCGACATTTCTAATGATGTTGAAGATGTGGGGCTAACCTGGATATATCTTTATTTTGATATAAAAAAATTATAGATAAATTCGAGCGCAGATTAACATCAAAGATTCTCTATTTAAAAGGTTATTCTTTTTTCATTTCTAATCTTTCTATTTTATCTGTTATTCTACAATTTTCCACGATAATATTTTTTGGCACATTAATCATATATGGCAATGTTTATTCATGGTAAATGCATTTAATTTAAATAAAAAATTATTATGTGTGTAAATTTGTAGGGGTGGGAGATTCAGTTTTCTTTTATGCTACTTTTTATTGGCAATTTATACCTTACTAGTCCTTTTCACCCGTGCGTTGCACGGGAGGCTAATGTGTCAATAATTATTTGTTTCGATATATATTAATTTTATATCAATAGCTCTACGAAGATAATAAATCGAGTATTTGTGATTGCACTAAACTTAATAATTAAGATAAGTAATAAAAGAATCCGATAAAAATTTCGATTGAGTTTTCCCGGTATATCGTATAAATCTTTCCTATAAAATATTGAAGGAACATCTCACCAAAATTAGCATAATTTAATTTACGATTCTCATGTAAATCTCATAACTTAATTTAAAATTCTCCTGAAAATCTAAATAACAAAAAAAATTCAAAAATAACACCATCAACTATTGCCAACACCATGAACATAAAATGAATAATACAAACGACTCATATTTTTCTAAGAAATAATGAATGGACTTAAATAGAAATCCCAGGCCTAATTTTCTCCAAGAATATCAAATTCCTATTAATCTACTAATGAATCGTAATAAGACAACAACATGTGTTTTTACAGAAGGTGAACATCTGGAACTTCGAATTCCATTTATATGAAAAACCTTTAGAAATATAAAATATAATACCAAGTTCATATAGAATAAATATGACTTGCTCAAAGTGTAATCTTCGACAATGAAGCAAGTTGAGCTACCTTAATTCGAGCACAATGCTACTTATGGATAAGAGTTGCATATCATCAATTTGTATAATATACAAGTTGAACAACTATCTCAACTGGACATTATCTTCAAACAAATATAATAGCATAAATCAATAATATACAAGTAGAATGATTCATTTCTTATATCAACGCAGATGACATAGAGGGTTTGTGTAAAAATTCAAATAAAGTAAGCAACTCACCTCACATGATTAATAAATGTCAGACTATAAATTACTGAAAACTTCTTTGTACACGACATTCGTAGTAACATTGGTTGGATGACCATCGTCATCACAGAGCACAAACATCAAACCCTACCTATTTGTGGCTTTAGAGACTATAACATATAGTTTGACAATGAATATGTAAATAATGATTTTTAAGATTTGATTGTGAAATATAACTAACATACAAATATATTACAGAAATAACAATATAGTGGGTATAGTTCAACATACTCCAACACCCTTTTTCTGTTATGATAGGAAACAGTTATTATCGTCACCACTCCCATCCTCATTTAATCGAAGGCAAGCGAGTATAATATAAGGATTACAATTGGATGGGATTCCCATTGCCCGCCATGCCCGTTAGAAATTTCATATCCCTTCCATTGCCCATCGTGATTATATTGTTGAATCAGAAGCTTGTATTTGTATTTTTTTAATATATGTGATAATAACATCTAATTTTTTATATAAATATTTTCTAAATATACTAAACACGTATAACATATTCTGTATAAACTTGGCAATTTAATATATTCAATATATTAATATTTTGTTTAAACTCATCAATTTAGATTTTTTACTTTAAATAATTTAAATTGTATAATATTTTTAATGTGATTGATAAAAAATCTTAGAGATTTTACATTTTCTTGATCAAATATTGAATCATTCCATATCAAATCTAAATTATTTTGGATAAAACAAATAAATTGAAATATATGTGATCAACAATTAAAAAAACAACTTGATCGATGATTTTAAAAAATTAAATAAAAATCAAAACTAACAAAAATAAGTATAAAATAAATAATTCAAAGTAGTCAGAATTGTCAATATTTATTTAAAAGATAGAATTATTAATAAAAATTTTTACCATAGTGGAGAGAAAATTTCTGACCGAGTCGTATAATTTCAATCGTTGATAGAGTCAATACCCAATTCTTTATTAAATACCTAATTTACAAAATAGATAGTTTAGATATTTACTTTTATGCTTATTAAACCATTATTGACAAATATGTAATTTAGAGATTTAGTAATTTATCACCAAAATTAGACTTTTAAGTTAATAAGAAACTAAATAATATAGGAGATGGAATCATTCAATCTATATATATTTGAAATCAAACTTTTTAGTTAAAATAAGGATTGTAATTTAAAAATATAATTTTGGAACTAAATATTATCAAAATTAAATATAGATTGATTAAATTCAAGCCGATAATCATCACCACATAAGTGGATAAACTTATTTTTAATTAAAATAGACTAATTATTTAGAAAAATATTATTAGAAGGCAAGGAATTCAAATTGATATGAAATTGGTATGTTATAAAAATCAAAATCATAAATATGACTTGGCCAATGTAATCGGAATATAATTACTTGTCTTTTTTAATTTGATTTTTTTCCATTTTTAGAAATTATCTTATCTTAGTTAGTTATTCAGTGATCGGTTCCGAGTATTGCATGTAAATGTTATAAAAATTTTATTTCTTCTACTTTTTTCAATAAAAAGTTTTAAGTGAGTGTTACTGTATATATAAAAATAGATTTTTATGGATTTTAATGTAATATAGGAGAAAAAATGAGAGGAGTTGAATAGTGAAGATTTGTGTAGTATAGGTAGGTCTCACAAGATATGTAAATGTGAAATATGAGAGAGAATGTGTGTAATTGAAAAGAATATATAAAAATATGCATAAATATGTAAAAATAAGTAGAAAGATGACTTCCTTTTATTATAAACATGACTTTCTAACACAAGATTTTTGTCAAAAATATTAGTGGTTAACATAAAAACTAAATTAAGAAGACATTTTATTTTTTAAAACAAATTAAGGTATTACGTTAACTAATTTTTAATATCTATTAATAAATTTATATGAATAAAAAATAAATTTTTATTTGTGTAGAATAATATTTTTGAAATCCAATATTTTTATTTTATTGGTTAAGCAATAAAAATAATTTTTTTGCTTTGTTTTTGTATTTTTTAAAGCATAAACTATAGAGTATGTTCACACATGGAACATATGCATACATCTTAATGTACATTTTTTTTATAAAAATTTCAACTCTTGAGATTCCCTACAAATGCAAACCAACGGGTTAAGAATGAGGTTAGTATTTCAACCCTTGAGATTCCTTACATTCTTTGTTTTGATAATCAAGTCTTGGTTAGACAAATATTAAAAAAATCATAAAAAGAGTTATTTTGTAGTAAATAAAAAAATAAAAATTATTGAAAAGTGTACATTTACTGTTCAATTTGTTAAAATCAAGTTCTTTGTTTAGAATTTTAAAAATCACGTGTTCCAAAAACATGATTTTAAAAATATAACTTATTATTATATTATTATTATATAAATTATTATTTATACACATATATTTAACATTTTCTTTAAAAACCATCAATCGGAATGTCCACTAAAACCATCAAACAGTTTGAGAAAATAAAAAATTCAATGAAAAAAATTAGCTATCTAATATAAGAACTTCGACTTATATTTTGAAATAATATGTCGACTCAACCCAATGATATTTTAAAAATCATAATAAAAAATTTATCAATGCAAAAAAGTAAACGCGTTTGTTCACCATGGCGATTCAAACGAATGTAAATCAAATGGATATAAAATATCTTCCCTGTTGTATAGGAATATCTCATTCATTAGATGGAGATGCTAGCAATGTGTCATCCAATGCATGAGAATTATTTGGCTATTGAGGAAAAAAAGTAAAATCAATCCACAAAATTTCCTTCGCAACTCAAAAAAGGTGGAGTTAGTTTAGTGGTATAAAAAGTTAATGATGGCAATGACTAAAAAAAAAGATGAATAAAAACATTTATCAGTAAGAGGGAACAATTGTTTCAACGATTTATAGAAGACAATCCACTGAATTCTTTGGATTTATACTTTAATTTATTTCATATAATTATAAACAAAAATAACTGACCTCCTTTTAACCTGATGATCAACATAGGAATAAGAAGAAAATGACTATTCTAAAAAATAATTGTATTATATATAATTGTAAAAAAAATAATAAATTTTATTAGAAATTGTTGGAATAAACAGTTTGATGATACAAATGCAAAAATTACTAATAGTTTGAAGAAAGGAAAATCCAACCACGAATTTTCCTTATAGATTAATCATGGCCAAAAAAATGAGGAAAAAAGATGAAGACGAAATTTTTTAGTGTAAAGAAAGAACAATTATTTCAACAATTTATAATAGACAATTCGTTGAATTTTTTCTAGTCATATTTTCTAGTCATATTTTAATTTATTATCTAGGCATTGGAGATTAAGTTAGGTAACAAATAAAAAATAATTAAATTAAGAGCAATATTATTGCTCAATATAATGATGGTTTATATAATAAAAAGAATATCATTAAAGAGGATAACGTCTATTTAAGGCAAAGATAATACCTATTTTAGGAAAAATGCATTGGAAGAAAAAAAATATAATGACGTGGAATTAAAAATTAATTAAAAAATTCAGAAAAAGGATGTTTTGGAGGGAAAAATAGTGTTTATATATATATATATATGTATGTATGTATGTATGTATGTATGTATGTATGTCAGGAATCTTCCGTTCCCATCGAGCGCTCCTGAATTTAAGGAACGCTCGAGCCATTTTGACGGCCCATTCGACTCCCGTTTCAAAATTGAGCCAGATCTGGAATCGATGCAGGAGTGCTGAGAATTTTTGATTTTCGACAAGTGCGTGACACCAAAGTTGTGGTGATGTTTTGGGCCCAAAAACATCACTAAAACTTTGACCGTGGTCACTACACATGTCATGAAAAATTCGAAAATTCCATCCCTCGTCAGATCGATTCCAGATCCGCCTGATTTTAAAACTAAGTCGAATAAATTGGCCCAGTTTTTAATTTTAAAAACCACCGGTGGGAACTTAAAATCCTTGGTATGTATGTATGTAACTATAAATTAATCATAGCCAAAAAAATGAAGAAAAAGATGAAGATGAAATTTTTTAGTGTCAAGAAAGAACAATTATTTCAACAATTTATCATAAACAATTCGTTGAATTCTTTGAAGTCATATTTTAATTTATTATCTATAATTGTTAGAAAAGATAATTGCATTGGAGATTAGGCTAGGTAACAAATATAAAAATATAATAAAATTAAAAAGAATATTAATGCTCAATATAACGATGATCTATATAATAAAAAAATGTCATTAAAAAGGATAATATCTATTTAAGGCAAAGATAATGTCTATTTTAGGAAAAATACATTGGGAGGGAAATTATAATGAAGTGGAATTAAAAATTAATTAAAAATTTCAGAAAAAGAATGTTTTGGAGGGAAAAAAGGTTATTTTTATATATATATAGATATAGATTTATGTTTTATTAGTTTTACTTGAAATAATTCCAAAAGACGTGTACTTGAAATAATTCCAAAATAACGTCTAGTGCCCAAAAATGTGAGGAGGCTTTGCTTCGGAGTTCTACTCCAAACGCCACTTCCACCCCAAAAAGTGGTATTATTATTTACTGAAATCGAACATTGTATGACCTTTTGGTCAACTTAGGGGCTTTGGGCTTTTGGATGATCCCTAGAAGCCGAAAAGGTCAACTTAAGGGACTTTGGGCTTTTGGACGATCCGTAGAAGCCATGAAATCCAATATCCATATACTATCTCCGTCCCATAACTATAGCCCATTTTCATTTTTACAAAGATTGAGAAAAATACAATTAATGATATTGAAAAAGTAAAATTCAATATTATTTTTCTAACATACCTCTCATTTATTAGATATTTTATTTCAACTACTCTATTTGAATGATAACAATATATTATTATTATTATTATTATTATTATTATTATTATTATTATATTAATAAAACCATGACATTTTCCAGTCACTTTCACCTATTTTTCTAAATTAAAAAATTAATTTTTTATTCTACAATCATAAACTTCCTCACGCTCCCTCACGCTCCAACCCAAAATCAATTTTTTATTCGTTATAGTCTCTATTTCTTTTTGTGCTTATCAATGGCTTTATCATTATTAAAATCACGTAAAAAGTATGAGAAAAAGTAAGACAAAAGAGTGTCAACCTATATGACAATAGAATAGAAATTTGTTAATAATCGGAGAAAAAAGGAATTTATATCTTTATCTTGACAATCAGTTAACCAAAATGAAAAAAGAAATGTCGACCGCAAACTTAAACTAATGGAAAATTTATTGTTCAACCAAATAATAAATAACTTTGATTTTTAAATTTTTAAATTTTTGAAATCTAAATAACTTCTATTTAATTATAAAATTTTATGAAATTTGAAATTGATATTAATTACACATAGTTTTTTTAATGGATTACATATAGGTTTTATATTAATGAACAAACGTACATATGATATAATTTATTTGTTCCTTTATATATTTTTACAATGACAACCAATTAACCTAAATGAAAAAGGAAAATGTACGACGACAAATTGTTCAACTAAATTAATAAATAATAACTCCAAATTTAATCATAAAATTGTATGAAATCAGAAATTTAAAATTAATTCGATGTATAAGGGGGCGTTCTGTTTGTTTTGTGTTTTCTATTTTCATATCCGGCCCACCCACCGATATTCACAAATCAAAGATTGATATTCACTCCAATCCTTCCCTAATCTCGAATCCTTTTTCCTTATCGCTACCAGCACACGGATCTTTAATTATGGCAACGAGTTTCACCGTTTCTACATGTATTTTCCAACTCGACTTCTTCTTCAGCGTGTATATATATATATACACGCATCGTGTGTTGAGCATAAGTCTCCCCGTGCAATATGCGGGTGGAAACACTAGTATCTATTAAATGAGGGTATAAATGACAAGTAATATTTTAACTATATTTTTAAAAGGAATATGACCTATATTTTGGGACGGATGAAAAAAAAATAATGAACTATATTTTTGAGAAGGAAGTAGTATATTGCATCAATAAATTTCTCGTGTTAACACGCTAGTCTCATTATTTATGATCATATTACATATTACTCCCGTCCCAAAATTATAGTCATTTTATTATCTTTACACATATTTAGAAAAATGTAATTAATGGTATTGGAAAAATACAATTCAAGATTATTTTTCTAATATGCCATCTCATTTATTAGATATTTTATTTTAACTACTCTATTTTGATGATAATAATATATATTAAATGAGAGCATAAAAGATAAGTAATATTTTAACTATATCTTTAAAACGAACGTGATCTATATTTTGGAATGAACGAAAAAAAGAATAATGGACTATATTTTTAGAACGAAAATAGTATTATATCATTGGTAATCTTGAAATGAAAAAATAAGGACAAGTTCCATCCAGTGCTCTTTATTCATTTATTTCATTTCGTGGTCAAATTTGCTTCTGTTGCCAATAAATTAATGCTAGAACTACCATACTATTATTTCCTCCGGTACTATAAATGCAATTCTACCTGTGGCCCCTCGCATTCAAGCGACTTGTGTTTGTGTGCATGGTTGCTTTCACCACCTGTCCCTCCAGTTGTCCGAAATTACAAAATAGACATTGAATTACAAAACCTTGTAGTAATAGTTAGGAGCGGGTATTTCGGGTTCGATTTTGGGTATTGAACTATCAAAAATTGATCCAAAAATTTCAGTTTTACAAAAAATGAAACAATTCAATTCTTTTTGAGCAAATACACGTTCGGGTCCGGTTCCATTCTGTTCCGGTTTGATTTCGGGTATTTTATGTTTATCTTTTTTTTTTTTCTTCAAATTTTTATAAAAACATAAGATACCACCACAAATAGGGGTGCACAATAATGTAACCTTTAAATATTACTATCTCCATCCCAAAATTATTGTAATTTTTATCTTCACACAGATTAAGAAAAATACAATTAATTAATGGTATTGAAAAAATACAATTCAAGATTAGTTTCCTAATATGCCATCTCATTTATTAGATGTTTTATTTTAACTACTCTATTTTGATGATATCAATGTATATTAAATGAGGGCATAAAAGACAAATAATATTTTAACTACATCTTTAAAAGGAATGTGGCTTATATTTTGGGACGGATAAAAAAGGAATAGTGGACTATATTTTTGGAATGGAGGTAGTATATGTTATTTGTTTTAATTTTTAGATATATGTGTTCTATACGCATTATTTTATTATCTATAAATTTGACTGGATGATGAAAGTATTTACATTTTCAAGTTCCTCAACTGTATCCTTGTTCAATAGGTTTTTATGGTCTTCCTCTCTTGTCTGCTTGCATCCCAATATCCAGAAGAAAGGCTCTTTTCACGGTGATGGCAATGTAGACAGTAATTGGTGTTCTTGCAATTATTGTGCTAAGTAAGAAAGGTTAGAGAACAACCCGTTGCTGTCCAGTTGCCGAAAAGTCCCTTTCTCTTATGAACTCCTTATCACAGATTATCAACCAATAAAAAAGATAGACAACAAATGCACCGTTGAAGATGTGATCAATGGTAACAATTAATTTATTAGAAAAAGTATGTGAACTTAATATCGAACAGTTCCTTTCTAAAAACCTAAAATCGAGTAATATCGATTAGAATTGAAATTATTTTTCGGTTCCTAAAAAGTATGTGACACATACAAACTCACACATTAATTTTCTAGCTATCTCTTTTTTTTTTTTTGCATTTTTTTTTGTATTTCTGGTAACTTTTTCTCCATATTGTCAAGTGCAATGTCTAGTTATTGAAAGTGTCAAAGACATTGTAGAGAAAAAAAAACTAAAAATAGAGAAGAATATGGAAATTAAGAGAGAGAAGGTTGACCCGAGAGCCATTTAGTAAAAAATTAGGTATAATCCACATTATTATTATTTAATCTAAAACAGAGCAACATTATTTCTTCTTTGCTTCCCAACTACACTGCATTACTTTGAAAAGAAATTCTACCAGGCAATAGTATTGGCCAATTAGTAGCCCTCATTTTTCAAGTCTTGCTGTGTCAATATTTGACCTGTTCTTATGTACTAGTGGTTAGGCAACGGATGAGAGTAGAATATTTAGAATTTCTTTCATCCAAAGTCACGCAATGGACTTTTGAGAAGAAGGTGAGAAACCACGCTACGTTAATTAATGAATTATAGTCTATTTTTTGCTCGAAGGACTCTTAATTTATGTTTAAATGTAAGTTATTGCTATCTTGTTGGTTATAGCACACAAATTAGTATATCATGTCATTGTTTTTGAATGTCACTTAACAAAGTGACCATTTGTGATTAAGTGACCATTTGTGAAAGCGGTTTGAATTTCGGTGCCCGTCATTGCAAGTTCTTAACTTTAGTGATTGCCGTGTAACTTTTTGACAATTTCAGTGATAAAGAAATCAAACCTATGTTTTAAGGAAGTTGTAAGAAGTCAATATATACCTGCTCGTTGATTGTGTAGACTAGCTAGTATGTACGTAACGGCAAAAAATAAGTTACTTCTAGTGGTAATCTATTATCTATATGACTGTAATCTAAAATATTATTTAAGCTCTTTAATAATCAAGTTTTAATACGCAATTTCAAGTATACTTATCTTAAAATTTTAGTTATACATATGTAATTTTTTTATTTTTTTAAGGAGTAGATATTATTATATATATACGTAGATACGCGGTTTTGATCTCCTCCCCATGTGGGCACATACCCACGCTCACGTGGGGAGCTGTGGTAGCGCCGAATTTAAAAAAAAAAAAAAATTTTTTTGTATCTACATTATATTAGATGAATAATACATAATTGTTCCCTGATGGTGGAGATCGGTGGGGTCCATAAGAATTTTTTCCGAGCGTGGGTCTCCACCCACATGGGTAGGAGATCACTACTCTATCTCGTAATAATTTATTTCTCTCATACTACATGTGCACCGTACACATTATTGCATTGAAGATGCTCTATATTGTAACAGATTACCATGCACCCACAATTCTAAATTACAAAATTTTCCAATTACCATCTTAACAAGTTATCTCTTGTGAAAAGAACTTTAATTTTCACACCATCAACAACGTATATGCATATGCATGTAATTTTTTCCTTCTTGTGCATTACAAAGAATGACTACACGATTTACCAAAGACTATGACGCAAACTTTGACCACACAAACCGTACATACATTAATACATATATAGATCTAATTTATATTACATCCGATCCTCAGAATCTATCCAATAAAAATATACACTACTACTACTACCACCATCTAAATAACCAAATGGGATATAATTTCAGGAATTTAGATATAGGTGGATTAAGCAAAACCCTTCTCATTTTTGTAATGGTCCTTTATGTTGTCCTCATTCAACTATCCAACCAATACCCTAATTTCCCTTCTTCAGATCTCTTTACTCGTTTCAAGAAAGCATCCTCATCCGTGACAACCTCTACTACTACTACTAGTATACATTGTCCAACAAACCTTAGCCACCTAGTTTTCGGCATAGTAGGCTCCGAAAAAGCATACCATCATCGGAAAGCATACATAGAATCATGGTGGCGACCGAACATTACAAGGGGATTCTTGTTTCTCGACGAAGAGCCAACCGGAGACCTCGTCCCTTGGTCTAAAGCTTCGCCTCATTACAAAATATCGGACGATCTCACAAAGTTTCTTAACAAAACGGAAGTGTGGCACCAGCGTATTGTTAACGGAATAAAGGAGGCTTTTCGAGAGGATCATGAGAACCTAAGATGGCTTGTAATGGGAGACGATGACTCGATATTTTTTCTTGACAATATTGTTGATGTTGTTGCTAAGTTTGATCATACTAAGTATTATTACTTAGGTGGGCAATCAGAGTTTGTTTTGTCTAATTATTTGTTCTCATTTAGCCAAGGTTTTGGTGGAGCTGGATTTATTTTGAGTGCCCCTTTGGCTAAAGCAATGGCTCAAGGTATGGACAATTGTCTCAAGAGATATAAGCATCTTAACTCTGCTGATTTGACCACAATGAAATGCATTGCTGATTTTGGAGTCTCTGTTTCTCACCTCACAGGATTTCACCAGGTAAATAACTGTAATTGGATTTTTATTTATTTATTTATTTTTGGCGTTTTGGGTTGGGGGTGGAAGAACTATAATTGAATAATGTTAGTTGTTAGTTGTCAGTTGTAATTTGTTGGTGCGGTATTAATTGATTTTTTATTTTAAATTTATGATAAATTAAGGTAAATTATTGAGAACATCCCCAACTTTTGAGTTTATTTGCACTTTAGTTTGTGAACGATGGGGGTCTGCGACCAGCTTCTTTATGTTGCAAGCGCTGGCACGTGCTAGCGCTTGCAACATAAAATTTTCAGTTTGCTACTTTGACTCTTTGAGAAACAAATACCATCTATCCAAATCACGAATTTTTAGTAATGTTTACCATTGAAACCTCCATATGTGAACCAAAAAACACATAATTCCCTTTCAATAAAATAATTAAAAAAATGTCATTCAAAAAGGCAAAAATAAAATAAAAATAATTCTATTTATAGAAAATAAATAATTTTTTATTGGGAAACCTCACACTTTTACCAAGGTTGCCACACGTATGTTCCCCTTGCACCCCTATTTCGAAATGAGTTTTTCAAATTAAATTTTTCCTTTTTTTAATTCTTATTTTTTATTTTTTAATTATAAGTAAAGGAAATTGGGGTGGGTCAACCTGGTTAGGCAGGACCCGAAGGTCTTTGGTCCTGCGGTTGAACTTGTCGTCTCCACTAATATATGCATCAACGGTGGTAATCATGTGGCTTTTGAAATAAATTTTTCTGTTTTTCTTTTATATTTAAACTAGTGTTTCTACAAGGCTGCATTTGAAAACATATATTTAAAATATAATTTAATTAGAATCCGTGAGTGTATTTTGTATTTTGCAAACTTTTTTTTTTTTAAAAAAAAATTGCACCCGAAGGAGGAAATGAGGATAGTGATGAATGGTATTGGGTTTGTGATAAGGGAATGATGGGATCTGTAGAAATCTAAATAGGTAAATATCAAGATTATTATCCTTTGCGTGGGAACATGATTTTTTTATTAATTATTTAATTCAGAAAATAGGTAGAATGAGCGGGAAAATGTGCTGGTTTTATATATATATAGATATAGATTTTGTGCTTTTGGTTTATTTCAAGGTTAATTTTTTCATTTTGAGAAACAATATTAGAAATTTATTATTTGAATGAATGATACTTTTTTAAATATTGGTTGGGGACTTCGTGATGACGGTGCCAATGAAACTAAAGATTGAGTGTGTTGTGTGACTTAACCTGAAATTTAAAATGGCAAATTAGTTATAGTAACGGTGATAAACAAGCAACGATGATAAATAACATGATCATTTATATATTATAGTAACATTTCTCATCAAAATTTTTCTAGTGGCATTGAACTAATAAATATTGGTCATCTACTTATTGAGAATAACTATATACTGGTAGATAATATATGAACTTAATTGACCTCTATCACTCTATGTGTGGGTGGTTTGTGTTGATTTATTACAGTGCCGAGAGTCTGATGACCCTTAAATATTGCCATATATGTGTTTGAAATAGAATGCTATCTACCCGAATTAAAATGTCAACAAATCTTAGTAGTGTTATTTAAGAATATTCCAATGCTTAATTGATATACAGATGGATTTGCATGGCGACGCATCGGGTTTCTTATCGTCACATCCACAATTTCCACTCATGTCCCTTCACCATTTCGACATGGTGGAACCAATATTTCCTAGAATGGATCGTGCTGCTGCGACTCGCCGCCTCATGAAGGCGGCTGAGCTGGACCAGTCGCGAATGTTGCAACAAACCATTTGTCATCATAGGGAAAGAAATTGGACTTTTTCGATTTCTTGGGGCTATTCAGCTCATATATATGAGAGTATCATGCCTCGAAGCTATTTGCAATACCCCATTGAAACCTTTACAACTTGGTTACCTAACGAACATCCGCCACATTATATGTTCAACACAAGAATACCTTCTGGAGATCCTTGTGAAGCACCCCATTTTTTCTTCTTTGAATCCATAGGAAAAACCCCAAAGAATGAGATTTTTACCACTTTCTCTAGAGGTTGGCCACGTGGGCTGCAAACTTGTTCATCAACAGGCAATTACTCTGCAGAAACTATCTCCAAGATTCATGTTTTCTCACCAACAACAACGCGCAAAGAGGTATTCTTTCTACTTTTAACCACATGCGATGTTATGATATGGTGCTTAACATGACTACATAATCAATAGAGTGCATGAATGTGGGGTCTACATCTGTGAAGTTTTTATATAAGTCCAAATTTGTTATCCTATTGATCGTTTCTTTAGCTGTCTCATCCAATCTAAACAACATCTACATCTATGCATGCGTACGTAGCATTTTGACTAGATGAGACAGTTGTGGAGATAGCAAATCTCAACTTGCGCTCTATTGAATACATCACATTTATACACCGTATTGGGTATATATCCAATACGATTACCAAATATATATATATATATATATATATATATATATACACGCACATATACACATATATATATGTGTAGTACTGTTCTAAAATTATTACTTTTTCTTCCTCAGATTGATCGAAGTGAATGCTGTGAAATTGTTCGGATAGATGGAGCTGAAGTAGATGTTAGATATAGAAAGTGCATGAAAAATGAGATCATCGCATAAGTATTATATAGTGCCAATTTTATTATACTCAATGGTCTATTCAATATATACATTCAATTGTAATACACGAATAAAAGAGTAGATGGATTATGGAAGCTGTAAAGCACGAAAAGCGGTGAGAATCACAAAATATGTATGTAATGATTTGCAGTTATCTCATATATGTGATTAATATTGATGTGAGCAACAAAAGCAAACTTTTAGACAAAAAACATAATAGTTGAATGAACACAAGCTATGGATATATACAAATGAAAAAGTGGATGGATCGTGGAAGATGTAGATCACGAAAAGTGGAGAAAATCACAAAATATGTATATAGTAATTAGTACAATAGAATCTCGATAATTTAATAATATTCACTAAATTTATAAGATAATAGAAATTCAAAAATTCATATAAATCCCAATTGTGATGTCACATTGAATTTGATCTTGAACTTTTTTTAACACGATAATAGTTTCTGGTGTTCTCTTCTCATGGTGCAACAAAAAAAATATTTAATGTCTTTGCTAAGAGCTTCCTTTCATGAAGGTGGCTCCGTAGCAACACTTTCATCTTCAACTTCATCACTTTTCTCATTTCCCACGATGTTCTCAATTATCTCCTCGTCTGTCAACATCTTTAAAATTGTGTTATTCTCGTCGTGGTAGTTCAAGAAGTATTCAGCATCCATTCCGTTACAATAATATAACCATAAATCCTTTGATAAATTAATAATTTATTAATAACAAATAAATTAATAATTTATTAATTTACCGATGATTTAAGATCTTGCTAAATTAATAGATTTTAATTTGTCAGTCCCAACACTATTAATTTATAGAAGTTTAACTGTAATTATTTCAAGTATGTGCAGAGGTGAAATCAGAGGGGGGCATCCAGTGCATGAGACTACGTACCCTGCAACATTTTGATTTATTTTATTTTATGAGTAAGTTTTGAAATTTCATTTGATATATATAGATGATCCGCTCCCACAATATCTTTTTTGCCCCCGTAAAATGAAGTTTTTGGCTCTGTCTTGTTAGGACCGCAGATTCACTAGAACAAGGCAGTAACAAAAAATGGAAGGATAAAGAAATAGAACACAAAACTAAGATTTAGACCACGTATAGGAGGTTTGGCCACCACTTCTAACGCCTGCATCCCCTTTGAGCATTCACCAACTTGATACTCCCATTCCATTCCATATCAAACCAATACACTGTACAGTACATCCACTGTCTGTAAAAAACACCCTCAATAATACATCGATAGTCACACTAACAACCTATCTATGTAATACCCTCACAAGGAAGAAGGGAAATACTCAAGTATCACTCGATTTGCAGAACAAGGATGAAAGCCCTAAACTTACTGCCTAAGAAAATGAGAACAACTCTATAAAAAACCTAAAATGAGGAAGGAGACATAGATAAATCCTCAAAAATAATCTGCACCATCCTAGGGTTTAGAAAGGTCCACTTGTCACCATCTAATCATGCAATTCAAATGGCCACTTGAGGAGCCCAACAGCACTATGAATGGATCAAGATTCCTCACTTCAATGGTCCATCAGTTTGGTCATTTTCAAGGCCCAAGTAGAGTAGGCCCAATCTGGTGGCATCCCACCAACAGCACTGTGAATGGATCAAGATTCCTCACTTCAATTGTCCATCAGTTTGGTCATTTTCAAGGCCCAAGTGGAGTAGGCCCAATCTGGCGGCATCCCATCAATAAGTCTGTACGTGATTAATGTTGATGTGAGCAGCAAAAACAAACTTTTAGATAGAATGGATGATAGGGGTTAGTTTTTCATGGTTTTTAAAAGTTTTTAATATAAAAGAAGAGAAAGAATGAGCGGAGTTGAATTGTGGAGATTTGTAAATGTGATGTGATATGTGGATATGATTGATTTTGAGTAAAGAAAGAATTGATAAAAAAATGGTAAATTTTTTTTAAAAAGGTTGCCTAACACCTTAAGAAACGCACAAAAAGTTGAATGAACCCAAGCTATGGATGACTCTTTTACTCCTACATAGTTAGTATGACACTTGTAATATCTCCCTATCCCACTTCTTAAGTTTAATTTTATTTTTACATAGATTAAGAATTGTAATAAATATTATTGAAAAAATGGCGACATCTCTACTTAACAAACGGAATTAAGCTCAAATTGCTACCCGATCACTGATATTAACTAATTAATTAATCTTCTAATCTTTAAAGCAACCTGCATATTTTTCTTTTTCTGCTGTAGTTATGACTTATGAGTTAGTAATGTTCATCACTTCCAATAGATAAATAGTTGACATACTTTTACTCACGTAAATGGCTATTTTTACTAGTTAGCAGCGATCGAGTAGTTATGTTGGGAATCATTTTCTCATTTTGATTTGGAGGAAAACTAAAAACTTCAAGTTTTATTAAGGAAAAAAGGGGCGAAAACAATGTGGAACTTAAAAATAGAGATACAAAGGACATAATAAGCATCCGTTAACCTATAAGTTTTTATAAATTTTTACACATTTTGATACATTCTTTTCAGCTCCACTCATTCTCTCTTATTTTATATCCACATATCTCGTTGAATCTACCTGTACTATACAAATCTCCACAATTTAATTGCACTAATTCTCTCTCCTATATCACATCAAAATCTATAAAAATCCATTTTTACACATATACTAATATGCACTTATCGTATGTGTTATAATAAGACACCATCGATGGTATCTAATCAGTATTTTACAAAGAACACTACAAGAAAATAATATTTTGGCACAACAAATTATTCACCACAAAACAATCTCCAACACAAAGAAAACAATTTATGGCCACAAACTATTTTGTTAATTAGCTAAAAGAGTAAAATATTAAGACATGGTTTTACACAACAATAGAACAAAAAGAAGTGTCTTGAATTGGGGTCTCTTTGCCCTACATATACAAAAATACGTGTATGATGCCCAAACAAAAAAGAATAAGGGCCACAAATTAAATAGCTTAAAGATAAAAATCTTCCTTTTCTCTTTTCTTACATTTGCAGATTATAGAGGAGTCATCAATAAAACTTCCTGTAACCTGCATGAAATTTCTTAGAAGCCATTACATCACATTACAGCAATCCATTACATTACATGATCATGTGAATTAGCAAACACAGATGAAGCAAAAATCATCGTCTTCATCATATTTAGGCGTTGTCCTTTGATCAATCAAACAGACCACATTTGACCCTCGGAAGAACATGAAAATGGCATCATTTAATTACAACATAGATGTTGGTGGCCTATGCAAGACCCAACTAATTTTCTGCATGATCATCTATTTTGTATTTCTTGCACTTTCAAACCAATATTCTAGCAATTGTTCATCTTCAGATTTTCTTTCTTCTTTCTGGAGAACAGCTTCTCCTGAGGAAATTACAGCCTCCTCCAATTCGGTAATTTCTCCTCCAATTACAAATGACCCACCTCCCGTTCAAAACAAACCTCCCACAGTTTCTACCGTTACGAAAGAATCTCCGACCACAGTTTCCAACGAGAATCCCGTTATTCCAAATGACTCTCCGACCCCGACTAAGGATTCCAAAGATTCTCCAACGAATCTTAGCCACCTAGTTTTCGGCCTCGTGGGGTCCGAAATGGCCTGGCATCATAGGAAACCATACATAGAATCATGGTGGAGACCAAACATTACAAGAGGCTTTTTGTTTCTTGATAAAGAGCCAACAGGAGATCTCCTCCCTTGGTCTAAAGCTTCTCCACCTTATAGAATATCGGACGATCTCACGACGTTTCTCAAGAAACCCGACCTCACGGCCCAACGTATAATTCATGGGATTTTGGAGACTTTCAGAGAGGATCATGAGGATCTTAGATGGCTTGTAATGGGAGATGATGATTCGATATTTTTTCTCGATAATATGGTCGAAATTCTTGCGCAGTTTGATCATACGAAATATTATTATATTGGTGGACATTCGGAGTTTATATTTTCGAATTTCTGGTTCTCATTTAGCCAAGGATTTGGTGGGGCTGGATTTATGTTGAGTGCCCCTTTGGCTAAAGTAATTGCTAAAGAGTTGGATAATTGTTTGAAGAGATATGAATATCTTGAAGCTGCTGATCTCACAACAATGTCTTGTATTGCTGATTTTGGGGTTAGCCTCACTGCCCTACCAGGAATTCACCAGGTAACTTTCTCTTCATTTTTTTTTTCCAATTATTATTTTTTTGCCCCAAATAGTTTCTTGATTAAGCACTCACATGAAAACGTTTCTAGTATCTGAGTTCTAACCTGATCAGGTAATTGTCCATCTACATATTACAGATCAAATTGTTTAGTTAACTGTGATCCCTTGTATATAAGTGGTTAGAATTCAACAGCCAAGAGTAACTGGTATTTAATGTGTACAAAGAGTACTAAAAGATTTTCCCTTAGGGGAGATTCGACGGCACCTATTTTCTTAACACTTGGATCTGTTCGTGTTAATTTTTTTTTACTGAAAAATTAACTTTTACTATTAGTCAACATTTATCCAACCGGTTAGTTTTTAGGTGGAATTAGTTCTGAGATAGAAAAAAGTTTAGCAGAATAATATATGTTCAATATCTAATATTTGCATGGTACTAATTGCAGATGGATATGCGTGGTGACGTATCTGGTTTCTTATCGTCACACCCACAATTTCCATTGGTGTCCCTCCACCACTTCGACATGGTGGAGCCAATATTTCCATCCATGGACCGTGCTGCAGCGACCCACCACCTCATGAAGGCAGCCAAGGTCGATCAATCTCGCATGTTGCAACAAATCATCTGCCATCACAGGCAAAGCAACTGGACTTTTTCGATTTCTTGGGGTTATTCTATATATATATATGAGAGAATCATGCCTCGAAGCTACCTACAATACCCCCTCGAAACCTTCGAAACTTGGCTACCAAACCCTACGCCACCACATTATATGTTCAACACAAGATTGCCCTCTAATGATTCCTGTGAAGCACCCCATCTTTTCTTCTTTAGATCCATTAAAAGAACTTCAAAAAATGCTGTTTTTACCAGTTATTCAAGAGCTTGGCCTAGAGGGTTGCTTCCTTGTACATCAAATTCTGCAGAAATTATTACCAAACTTACTGTCATCTCACCACAAACAAAACGCAAAGAGGTAAGTCTTTGTTTACTTTCAAAGAATTTCTCAAATTACATTTGTGACGTCTACGTGGGCACATCTTATTCGTCTATGAGACACATATCAGCTCAACATTGAATGATGTTGAAGTAATTATATAATGCTGACGTAATCAGTTATCACATCTAATGCTAATGTGACATATGTTTTGTGGGCCCCCAATAATCTTGTGTTCACGTGGGCATCAAATCAGCGTTGTAGTTTACTGTATATTGATTGATTTATGATTTATGATTTTTCTTGCTCAGATTGATAGATGTGAATGTTGTGACATAGTTCGTGTACATGGAAGCAAGGCAGATATTAAAATTAGGGAGTGCATGATGGATGAGGTCATTGCCTAAGCATCAAAATTTTTAGTAATATACTGTCCATAGCAGGGGTGGTTTTGCCCTAGTTTTGACACATGTTGTGTATATGTTGCTTCGAATTGTACCTTCGACAGCTCCTAGGATTGGTAGTGTGATTTGTTGTATCAAAATGATTAATTTTGCTGTATACATGTGTAGATTGTGCATTTGTCAATAAACCCAAAACTATCACCATGAGGCAAGGCCCCAATTTTAGATTTAGGCTTGTTTCAGAATTCCATAAACTGTTGTAAGATTTTCTTGTTTTCATTAATGTAAAAACATTATACAGGTTTCATCATTTATGAATTATTTTGAGATGTTCGTGTTCCATATTCAAATATTATATTTAAGTATATTTTGTATTTGGGCAAATGACTACAATCACTAACAAAAAAATCTAATTCCGTATTCCAAATTTACTTTACTAAATTTCACGATTCACCAATATTTCAAATGCTCTTCCTAATTTGCCCTTACACTAATAACAGAATCCTATGACCTATAATATAGGATTTAGAATCTCCGGTTTCTCTGACCAAACTTTACCATTTCTGTTCATCTTCTTCCCGTCATCGTCTCTTCGACGCCAATGTTGTCTCCGGTCATCTTCTCAAACTCTGGCGAAATATTTTCAACTTGAAAAATCCAATATTAGTCCCCAATTTCATATAAACACCCCCCACCCCCCAAAAAAACTTGCAATCTAAGAAACTTTCAAATCTTTATCTAAAAAAAAAAATCTTAGAAATAAAAAATTCAAATTTGCATTAAACATTCCCAAAAAAGAGGGAGGGGGAGAAGGGGGGGGGATCCGTAACAAACATAAGATACCACCACCGGTGAGTCCGAAAAAAGGAAAAATTTGAAGAATGAGTGTTGGAATGCACAATGGACAACTGGTTTCTTGAAGAAACTCCATCGTCTTCTTTGCTAGACTGATTTCTTGTTTATGTTGGGAGGGAGTGTTTTGATTGTTTGCAAAATGGACAACTGGTTTCTTGATTATTTTAGGAGATAGAGAAAGTGTTTTGAGTGGCTTGCAAAATGGACAAGATGTTCAGGCGGTTGTGCTAGGGTGGGGTCCGAGGGTGAGGGTGTGGGTGCAGTTATCCATGGAGAAGGGTATTTTGGTCAATCCCTTTTCAAAATCTTGTGAGATTTGGAATTTGTTACAAGTAATATATATATACTAGGAACAATTAAATTTATATACGATAAATAATTAATATAAAATTATAAATATGAATGTTGAATTACATAATTTATGTAATTTACAGATGTGAGATCGTGATAATCAGAAAAATTATTAAAATCTATAATATCAGATATTATAGTCAATCAAAATCATGAAAGTAAATTCATTGTAAATTATAAAAATTCACATGCATCGCATAATTAGAAGTTTATCAAAACGTGTAACTTTAATTCTAATTATCGTGTCAAGCATCGCACAAAGAATACTCGTGAATATTAATTAATTATAAATGAACCATCGAATTTAATATATAAAAATTCTTTGATTATCCAAACGTGTCTTTCTCATTGGTACATATCAAATTTATATTGCACACCTTTTTCCTTCTGAAATGGACATTACACACTCTAAAGTTTATGATTTTATGTGTTCTTTTAGTAATTAGCTGTAATTGCTACTTAATTTTAGCTATATTGTATAAGAAGTATTATACTTAATTTTATGTAACTTAAATTTGTAGTAACACCTACAATTATCCTCATCTATATAATTCATTTGATTTCTTTTCATTTACATAAACTGTATGTTAATTGTAGAATGAAAAATTTTTTATTTGTAATTTTATATACTTAGAAAAGGTAAAAAAATAGGCAATGCAAGATTCAGTTAGTGAGCATATCACATCAAAAACATTAAAAATAAAAAATATTATTTGATTTTTTTAATTAGAAATAGTATGTCATGTTGGCACCGCCAATAGGGTGTTCACCAAACGTGACACTTCAATTATAATAATATAATGATTAATAAATTACTATTTTACTTAAAAATAAATAAATTATTCTACATAAATCTAGTTATAATTTTAGCCACTCATTATTTGATTTTCAAAAAGAAAAAAGTAAAACATTCTCACTATTTTTTAATAGACTAATTCACGTAACCAAGCAAAACTATCAAAACCTACAATTTTATCACGATAAAATTAAAAAAACATAAAAAAATTATTATTTCATATTTTGAATTATAACTTTAAAAAAATGAAATTATATACAAAGTCTTTCCAAAATAAATTTTTTCTCATTAGATGTTTGTTTTAGATATTGGTTATTTTTAGTTATATTTTTAATTACTACTAATTAATGTTAGTTTATTTCCAAAACTAATTTTATAATTTTCTTAAAATATTTAATATATACCACATTTGCATCTTTGCCTATGTGGCACTTCACAAATTATAATATAAAGATTAATGGTATGATAATATAACAATTCAAAATATAAAGATAAAGATTAATAAATTATACTTTATTTAAAAATAATAAATTATTCAATGCAAATTCAATTATAATTTTAGCACGCCCTATTTTATTTAAGAATAATCCACTACACATTACAAATCAAAACTATTTAAAATTATAACATTTTTTAATGCGGTGAAAATAAAATACTTATTATTTAATGTTTTTAATTAAAAATTTGAAAAATGAAATTACATTTAAAGTTTTTCGAAAACTATTTTTTTCTTATTAAATTTTATTTATCACATTTAATGATAAATTTATGTTTCATTAAAAAAATAATTATATTTAAAGAATTTTCCCTATTTACATCTACCAATTAATATTGGTTTATTTCCAAAAATAGAATTTCCTTTTTTTTAACTATAAAATTGATTTTTATATTTTTTTTATTATTAATGAGTGCCACGTTGGCACTACTGCCAACGTGGCACTCCAGTTTTTATAATATAAAGATATATGTTTTTTTTTTCAGGAATTAGTATTTTTAAGTTCGTTATTTTAGCTATTTTTCCTATTTTGTAATCTGAATTGAACTTCCGCAAAGTCTAATTACCAATTTCACTAAAATTTGGATTCAAGGTACAGATCGACATATTACAATTCAATCAAACAAAGCTTCAATTTCAATTGCCCAAAGAAAACTCCAATTTCTCTCAATGGATGGTCCACGTTAAAATCGCTGATCAACTGTCCAGATTGCCTAGATTCAAATGAAATGGGACCTTTCAACATGTAATCTCCAAAATGTTTATGCCAAGAACATGAGTATCAAACTCTTAAACTACTTATTTATATATTCTCCAAAATAATATAAACCAAAGTATTCATGTACTCTAATAATATAGAGTACATATACCTTTTCACTTCTCACCAGAGTGACAAAATTTGCATTTTTTAGCTAAACTATATATTGTTCCAAAGTTATAATATGAATATGTCATCTCATATTCGATGCACAAAAACTTCAAGAATCCTCTTCTTTGTGCTTTCTATTTTCTAGTGCGTTGCTTTGAACATTTTATTTTTCCATTTTGTCTCACATATAATGCAAAAAATAGAATCAGACAACAGACGTTCCAGCCAATTGTTGACAGGAGAGCAAAGTTAATGCTTTGTAGATTTCATTTTCTTGTAAGCGCCAACTTTTGTACTACTCAAGGTAGGATTTGGCAAAAGATAGCATTATATATTTATATCTAGCATGTGGTAGGCAACAAATTTTATTAACTTTTATCACTTTTTTATCTATTGTTTTTTAATCAAACCTACCACATTCACATATCTCATGGGACCTACACAGAGCCGGACCTAATTTTCAAAGGGTGCAAAGCTAACACGAAAAATTGGGCCCCTAATCACTACTTTTATTTAGCTATCTGTTGCATAGTTACATTTCTTCAAACTTTATATATTAAATAATAAATGGATAAACTCAAAGTGATTCATATAAATCATACGTACATTTTTATTTCCTTGTCAAACACAAACTTGTATTATAGGTCGTATATTTCAAAAATTTTATTTCACTTGTGGCTTCGTTTTTCTCTATCACTACATCACTTTTTCATGCATGAAGATTGCAAACTTTTTTCCTTTTCGAAGAGACTCAAAAACCAATCACAATTATTCTTCTACTTGAATTTGATGAAAAATGCAATCAAATGGAATGTATTTCTTGACCAACATTTAACAAAATGGACCATTGATGTAGAACATTCATTATCCTTTGCGGTTTTCTAGGATTTCATAAATTACAATTGGCAAAGTTAAGTCTTTCTTAAATTGTTAGAAAGATTATTATGTCTGTTTTTTCTAAATTTCAATGCAATATAAACAAATTAACTCTAAACATAAACAATTAAGAATTACTTTAAACAATTAATCAAATATGCAAATCAAATTAAATAATTAAAATTGAACAATTAAAGAAATGAAGGGGAAAAATTTTTGGGCCCCCGACAACCTTGGGCCCAAAGCCATTGCTTGGTTTGCCTATCCCTAATTACGACTCTGGATTTATATGTATTATACAAATCTCTATTATTTAACTCCACTCATTCTCTCTCCTCTTTTACATTAAAATCTATAAAAAAAATAGAAAACCAATCCTATCACCCATGAGTTAACCATTAGCAATCTAATATCAAGGTTAGGCAGATATTTAAAACAGCAACAGTACTACTCTTACTCAAATGGTTGACCAATATCCATCCATCTGTATAGATTTGAAGAGATTACCACTTGAAATATTTTATTCACTTGGCATACCAAACCTGCCTCATTAATAGAAACTACATATAATAACTAGCATACCAAACCTGCCTCAAACATACACAAGTGTATATTCCATCTACATTAAAAAAAAAGTATATATTCCATCATTTATTTTTGACCCCATCCTATAATATTAATAACTAGCATGCCAAACCTACCTCATCAATAAAAATTACATAATCAATAGAAATTACATGCTCAGCTCTCTCTGTCCCACAAAGATAGGCCAATATATTAATTTCGTCCATCTCAAAAAAAGATAGTCACTTGCTATATTTATCATATCTTTAATTTTTCATTTCCATCTATGCCCCTAGCTAACTAATGTACCATCAACTACTTATATGCATTGAAAGTATTTTCAAATAATTAATACATAATACAAAAGGATATACATGAAAAAATAATGTAAATTTAATATTTCAACTTAATTAACTTTTATTTTCTTAATATGTGAAAAGAACTGAGGTACTATTTTTGTGGGATGGATCAGAGTATAAAAGTCAAATCTCTTTCATGGCTTCGTGGATTGACTTAATAAATTGATAGTTAAACTATATAAATGAACTAACATCCCATTCATAATTTCTTTCAAATATTCTAAAATGCTATCAGTCGCAACTCCCCGTGACAATTTTCCACTTGGTAACACATTCAAAACAATTCTGATCATATGTCTAGTCCTCTACTTGATCACATTTTCCCTTCACAAATTACCACCAAATTCTTATTTCTTATCCTCTTTTACAACAAAAGAACTTTCAGAATCAATCTTTGTACAAGAAAACTCAATTGAATCCCCAACTAATATCACCAATATTGTTTTTGGGTTGTTTGGTTCCGAGGCTGGCTGGCATTACCGAAAAGCCTACATCGAATCATGGTGGCGACCAAACATTACAAGAGGCTACATATACTTAGACGCACCCCCGACCGGCGAATTATTACCCTGGTCGAACGCTTCTCCAACACTTAGGGTTTCTAAAGATCTTTCAAACTTCTTGGACGAGATAAAATCCACCGCGGTTACTATCTTTCGTATCATTCATGGCATAATGGAAGTTTTTGAGGAAGAAAAGGATGATGAAAATTTCAGATGGTTAATAATCGGAGACGATGATTCAATCTTTTTTGTGGATAACATTGCCGACGTTCTTGCGAAATATGATCATACAAAGTATTATTACATTGGTGCTTCATCGGAGTTTACGTACTCGAATTTTGCATTTTCGTTCGACCAAGGGTTTGGTGGCGCGGGGATTATACTGAGTTACTCTTTGGGACAAGCCCTAGCTAGAGACATGGATAGTTGTCTTAGGAGATATGCTTCATTGGCAGAGACGAATCCTTCGGATTACATTATAAAGTTGTGCATTGATGATATTGGGGTTAACCTTTCGCCCGAGAAAGGACTGCATCAGGTAATATAAATGTTTTTATGTTAAGTTAGAGTCGATTTTGAAATGTTGTGAATATTTTGTAGCCTTATAAGTCAACTTAATTTTAGAACCTTTTTCTTTGGATAAACTGTCATTGGAGTCCTTAACATGTGATGTGGTTGCAATCAGGTTCCAAACTTTTAAAATTTCTCAACCAAAACTCCCAACCTTCCAAGCGCGCAACAAAAACGTCAATCTATTCTTCACATGAGCTGATATAGCCCATCTAGACTACTTTAAAATTGTTCATTCATCTATGTGAGCTTCAAGCTGCCTAGCTATTTGTCCCTATTTTTTCTCATTTTTCTAATATTTTGTTGCTTTTTTCTCTATCAAACATAGAGATTTAGGCCTTGTTCTCCCGATTATTTTGGTTATTTGCTCGAACCACATACTAAATGTATGGTTGAAAATTAGAAAATGTATTAAATTAAAATAATATAAAGTAATTATATGAGTGATTTAAAATAATGAGAAAGAAAAAATTAATGAAAGTTAGTAAAAATTTATTGTGGGGAAAACAAGCCCTTAATATCTCTCTCTATTCTCAAAGTTGCATATTCCCGGCTTAGATGGTTAATGGAATACTCTAGAGAAGAAAGAGAGAGATATGATCTTTAATAGAGAACACAACAGTGAAGAAAATGAGATAAAATTGGGAATAATAGTTAAGTAGGAAGATTACATGTAGGAATGGACAATTTTACCCTCTTTTAAGTTAATTAACACAGATCACTTCATCTTATTTAACGTATAGATTAAGCGTGTGTTCGTCTATACTCAGTTCTACCTAAAAATTACCTACTACTAAAAGTCAAAATAAAAAATTAATATCAACTACACATTTCAAATTATCACTCATTAGTATCCACATATCTTGTGGTCTCCATCACTATTCATACAAAAAATTAGTTTTTAACTAGTTTTTAGGTGAAAATAAGTTTACACTAACACACCTTAAGAGTTTTATTTTTTATTTTTGAAAAAAGGATTACAGACGAAAACACTTGAAGGGTTAGAGACAATTTTCTCTTTTCCTTGCGTAAATTTGATAGTTTGGACTTTTTTTGGGCGAAAATTGGGTTTGATTTTAGAGATCGTAGGGCATCGCTGGTTTGCCCGGAATTGGGGCCACTACATATTTTTAGGAAAATACTAATGATACTGCCAAATAGGGGTGGGCGTCGGTCGGTTTGGGACCCAACCCAAAATCGACCACCGGTGGTCGGTTTGCACGGTTGACAAACCAAACCGACCACCTAAACGGCCAAACCGAACTGATCCAAATCACCTCGGTTTGGGTCGGTTTTTTTTTTTTTTTTTCTAAGATCCCAAATCTGTTATGTGTCATGTTAGAAGTTTAATTCTAGGATTAGCATGTGTCATGTTATTTTTAATCCAACCAATTATATATCACACCTCAATTTGGACGCCCGCAAACTCGACTGCAAGAAACCCTCTCTATATTTGGCTGAAAAATGGAACAATAAATTGATAAAGCTCTCGATCTCCTTATATAGGTTTGAAAGGTTTGAAAGTTTAAATGGAATTTTTTTTTTTGTCGTTTTTAACATGCTCTATTTTTTTTTATAGATTTATTATGGATCATTTCAAGCTCTCGATCTCCTTATATAGGCGAGATGAAAAGAGCGAGGAATACAATGAGTCTTCTAGAGTAAAACTCAGAAGAATTATTTCACTAATCAATTTTGAGTTTGAAATGAAATTACAAAATTTACCAATCAAACTAGAAAAATTCAATTCTTTTCATAAAAATTGAAAATAAAATCGTCTTTCTTTTATAGATTTATAGATTTAAACTAACTGTATTGGCTCCTCCAAATGATTCAACAGATTAGCAACCAATTTTGTTGGACTCATGCTCCTAGATCTCGTAATTGTACTCGAACCAGAAAGAATGAATTTGTTCCTTTTTATTTTCAATAGGCCAACCGGATTACTAAGTGCAAATCGACTACCATTTAATATTTTTGTTAATAGAAGTAAGCAACTATCGACCTTTTTTTTTTTTTTTTTTTTTTTATTCAGGTCCCGACAATATCCTAATCCACCAACCGACCCGAACCACCGTCGGTTTAGCCAATATCAACCCACCAACCGACCCGATTGCTTAAAAAAACCGAACCGACCCGAACCAAGTCGGTCGGGTTGGGTTGGTTTGTCGGTTTGGTGGTTACTTTGCCCAGCCCTACTGCCAAATTATATAGCAAGTCGTACAAAACAGATGTGGTCCATTTGATAACTATTTATTTTACAGTGATGTGATGTGTAGAAAAATATGATCTTACTAGTGTTGTATAATTCGTCGCAAGGTCTTTTTACACCAAATTAATTTTTTAATTATCATTATATCAAATGTGTGACACTACTGCGATTTTGTTAGTGACACGACAAGTATATTTGTTGTAGATTGATCTACGTGGCGACTTGTCTGGTTTCCTATCTTCACATCCGAAATCCCGTTTGATGTCTCTTCACCACTTTGACACGGTGGACCCAATATTTCCTTCCATGGATCGTCTTGACGCAACCCGCCACCTCATGAAAGCGGCCGAGCTCGACCAGTCTCGCATGTTGCAACAAACAATCTGCCATCACAGGCAAAGCAATTGGACTTTTTCAATTTCATGGGGCTATTCAGTCCATGTATATGAGAGAATTATGCCTAGAAGCCATTTACAAAAACCCATTGAAACATTTCAAAATTGGCTTTGGCATACTGAACCTCCACATTTTATGTTCAACACAAGATTGCGTTCAGATGATCCTTGTGAAGCTCCTCACATTTTCTACTTTGAATCTATTGAGAAGACATTAGAGGATGAGATTCTTACAAGCTATTCACGGCGAATGGCTCGTGGATTGCCAGTTTGTGAATTGGGCGGCGGCCATCCAGCGGATCTTGTCACGAAAATTCACGTGTTTTCATCATCAACAAAGCGAAATGAGGTATGTGTATTTTGATCCATCAAAACTAATCAAAAACCAGCGCTGATTTTTTGTTAAAAAACCAGTGCTGATTTTTTGTTAAAAAACCAGCGTCCAGCGGTGATAACATAACAAAAATAAACAATGATTCAAATTATTTAGCGTGATAGGTCGAACTTTTAACCAACTGCTTTTAATTAACGAGGCATCGTTTATTTATTAATTTTTTACTTCAGTGTGTTTTTGTTAACTTATTAATTTTTCATTGATCTTTCAGATGGATAGGTGCGAGTGCTGTGACATTGTTGGGGTAAAGAACTCAACAGCAGTGATCGAACTTAGGGAGTGCTTGATCCGAGAGATTATAGCTTAATTATCAAGTGATTAAATTACATTTAACTATTTGAATATAGAAGAGTGTCTTATTATCGAATCTTATTCCTCAAAACTAGAAGAGTTTGGCCACTTATATTAGCACTACAAATTTTATTTTATACACCACATTTTAATTGCACAAAAGGGTTTTCACACCCTCCTATTACTACAATTAGGTCCTTGACTTTTTTTTGTCCCATTTTTATAATTAATCATTTAATAATTCAAATCTTTGGTCCGAAGAAAAACATTTATTTACAAATATTATGTTACCATGATTAATTTGAAATCAGTATCAAACTTAATTTGTACTTTTTGTATTTGCTAATATTTACTTATTTAAAATTATCAAACGTTAATAAATCATTTGATGTCCAAATGACGATGGACAAATTTATTGTAAATGAAAGGCTAAAACTAATAATTGAACTAAAAAAATGTTTAAATATGTAATTGTAAGAAGAAGAAAACTTTAAGCACCTTGGGAACAATTAGTATATGGTGCACAAAAGAAAAATTGTAGTGCAAATATAATAACCCAAATTTTTTTTCTTATTGACTAAAACAGACAAAAATAAAATGACAAAAATAACCCCTTATTCTTTTTCTTTAATGTTTATAGACACCAAAAATTTTGTAAAACAGTTGTTTTTCCTTCACTGTATAATAAGTTTACATTACACCGATCAATTTAAGATTGTAATCAAGGGCAAACTCAATGATCTATAAGTACAATAATTTTCCATTACCATGACCTGCACGGATTTAAGACTTTTCAAGAGCAAACTCAATGGCTTATAAGTATAACGCAAACCCGAGACAAGTGATTAATGTTAACCAGACGTCCTAATTAAGCCAAGATCGATGGGACACAAAAAATAATATGCAACGAGAAAATAATGGGCCAATAATAGCACAAATATAAACACCGAGATTTAACGTGGTTAAGCCAAAGCCTACGTCACGACCCACACCAAAATATTTCACTATCTCAAAAGGAGAGTACAAAAATACTACATGTATTTTTCTCGCCACAGTGAGCTTTATCACTCCACTCACTTTTATCTCTCGCAGATAGCTTCTGCTTCTCTCTCAACACAAGATCTCTCTCTTTTCTCGCCACACAATATAGTTTGTGTTTTGGTATTGATTGTGGTGTATGAAGCTACAAAACTCTCCCGTATTTATAGGGAAAGATTGGAGAGTTGTTGCACCTAATCCTCACAATTGTCAAACAATGCATGCACAAGTTGTTTCTTGAGCCCCTCTTTTTGACCTCAATTTTTTCCTTCTTTGTGTGCCACCAACCCACTAACAATCTCCCACTTGAAGACCGATTTGATCTGTCTTTCACAATCTTGCTTCACCTTAGGACATCTTATTTTGTAGCCAGAAAAAAATATGATGTGGGCCTCACCTCTGTCTTCATCAGAGAAAACCAATCAAGCCGACTCCAATTTCTCCTTGGTTATCGTTTTAGTCATCATGTCGGTGGGTTTTGGTACCTTGAATCTTTTCAAGCTTTAATACTCCATCTTCCAAAAGTGATCCGATGAAGTGATACTTGAGTCCAATATGTTTGGTTACTGGAATGAAATGCGAATTCTTTGCCGGATGTATCGTGACTCTGTACCTTTGTAAGACATTCTTCTCCTGGTTGAAACCCACCGCCCAACAAACCTTGTAACCATATCATCTCTTTCTTGCCTCGGTTCTTTGCTGCGTACTCTGCAGTAGTTGATAACGCAACAATCTTCTGTATACTGCGAAATCCAACTAACTGCGGTATCACCAACTCAGAAAGACATAGCAGGTGAGTGCTTCTTCCGCGATCTACCTCACAAATTGAAAATCTGCATCTGAAACCTCGTAGTGTCACTTCGCCTCGTCTAAAGCATAAGCATTTATCGATGGTTTCCCAGATATCTCAATATCCACTTTACCGCTTCCCAATCTTTGCTTTCGATTTGCCATATATGCGCCGCAACTCCCTTGCATGAGCAATATCCGATGCAGTACAAACCATGGCATACATCAAACTTCCAATGGTGAGGCATATGGAATTTTAGCCATGAAGTTTCTCTCCTCTTCGTCTTAGAGACGTGCGTTGGATACGGAAATGATTAGCTAATGGCGTCTTGGCCCGCTTTGCATCTTGCTTCATGTTGAACCTTTGCGTGGATTTGATCAACATACTTGGCTGCGTGACAACCGCAAAACACCCTTTTGCTTGTCTCTACAAATTCTCATCCCTAGAATTTGCTTTGCTTCTCCCAAGTCCTTCATTTCCAAATTCCAACCGATAGTTGCTTCTTCAACTTCTTGATCTCGCCCATGTCAGAACCGCTACTAACATGTCATCGACATAAAGTAGCAAAATGATATATTGCCGACTCGAACCGCTGAAGTAGCAACAATGGTCGACATTACACTTCATGTAGCCATTTTTCTCGCATAAATCCATCAAATTTCTTGTACCAGCGTTTCAGGCGCTTGCTTTAAGCCGTATAGGCTTTCTTCAATTTGCATACCGGCTTCTCCTTCCTTTCACCGAGAAGCCTTCCGGTTCTTTGCATATAGATTTCCTCCTCTAAGTTACCATGGAGGAAAGGCGGTTTTCACGCTCTAGCTCCAAGTGCACAAGCCCTCGCTGCAACAATGCTCAACAACGATCGGAATTGTTGTCGAACCGCCTTGCGAAAAAATCTCGTGTAGTCAATTCCTTCTTCTGCTGGAAACCTTTGACTACCAATCTCGCCTTGTACCTCTTTGAACCATCATGTTCTTCTTTGATTCAGACACCCATTTGTTATTAAGAGCTTTCTTCCCTCAACCTCGGCTAGTTCCCACGCCTGGTTGGAGATGAGAGACTTTATCTCATCTTTCATTGCAAGCTCCCACTTAGCGGAATCTCCCACCGACATGCCTCGTCCATAGCATTCGGGTTCAGAGCATCGATGAGCAACATGTAGTTCATGTACTTTCGATTCGGAACATGAGGTCGACTTGACCTCCTCACAATGGGAATTGAGGAGGTCGTGGTGAATCAACCTCCGAGACGGGCTCCTCGCCGCAAACTCTCATCCGCTCGCTTTGGCGTACTTCCTTACAGTGTCGTCCGGAACATATGTTGGATCGTCATTTGTTGTGTCATTGGTACCATTGCATTTACGTCCTTGTACATCACCTTTTCATTGAATATGACATCCCGACTCGATGAGCTTTTTGTTCGATCATCCCAAAAGCGATACCCAAACTCGTCTCCACCATATCCAACGAAAGTACACTTTAGTGATTTGGAGTCTAACTTACTCTGGCATTATCACTAATGTGCACATCGCGACACAACCAAATACTTTTAAATGAGAAAGTTTCACTTTTTCCGCTCCAAACTTCTTCCCAGGTATCTGACTCCAATGGCAAGCGGTCCCGATTAACTAGGTATGCCAGTGGTTGATACGCCAAAATCGCTTTGGCATCCGCATGTATCCTCATGCTTCCGCTCTTTCTGTCAACGCGTTGATTCATGCTCGCAACTCCGTGCATTGCGGTGTTCCTGGCAACGTTCTCTCCAACTTGATGCCATTTGGTAACAAAATTTCTTGAGCGCCAAATCTTCATTTCCACCATTGTCGGATCTCAACTTCTTTACTCGCAAACCGCCATTTTCCACCATGGCCTTCCACTTCTTGAACGCCTCGAACACATCGATTTGTGTCTCAAGAAGTAAACCCACACCTTTCGGTGGTCATCAATGAAAGTCACGGCACACTTTCCGCCAATCGATGAAAGCTGGCTGTTGGACCCCACACATCTGTGTGGACAAGTTCAAGCTTCTCTTTCTTTAGAGTTCTCACGCCACTTGTATTGAAACTCACCCGCCGCTTCGAAAAATACAACTTTCGCAAAGTCTAAATCAATAGATCAAGCCCTGGTAGTTTCCCTTTTGCATGCATGTACTTGAGCCCTTTCTCGCTCATATGCCCAAGTCTTTGGTGCCACAAGTTAGATCTTTGCTATCTCGGCATCGCGATTGTCATACACGATTCGCCGTGTATGGTGCCACTATGCTTCACCGCGTGCGATTATCATGGCCCCCTTGGTGATTTTCCACCATCACCGCAGAAGCTTGTGTCACATCCTTCTCTCGACAACCGCTTTGACGGAGATCAAATTTTTCCTCAACTCGGAATATGTCTCACGTCCTTCAATTTCCATACAGATCCATTGACATTGATCTGTACTTCTCCTATGCCCACCACGCCGCAAGGATGATCGTCTCGAGATATACTTCTCAAAGTTTCCCGGACACATAATTTGTGAAAAAGTGTCGACTTGCGGTGGCATGGAGCGATGCTCCGCAGTCTATTACCCAATAGTCGGCCTTCCTCTCCATGGAGCATATCAACGCATCACGCCGCTTTCTTGATCGCGACATATCGACCTCGGTCTTGTTCTCCGCTTCCTTTGAGCGCTTCTACCGATTTTTTGTAGTGCCCAACGCAATTCCAACATTCAGACTTTGACTTGTTGGAATTTATGTGATTTTTGGATCTCGATGGCCATTCCTCGACTTGCTCAGCCCACGCCGTGCCCTCTGTTTGAACTTCCGCCTCGCTATCTACATTGAAGCGACCTGGAAGTTGAGTCGATCGATCGGCCTCTCGGGATCTCCTCGGTCAAGATCATGCTCTACAACGCCATCGAACTTCAATTTCGACTTACCGATCGAGCCTCGATGGTGTGGATCATGTATTTCCAACTCTCGAGCAACCGCCAAGAATTAATAGAGCTCGAACCTCATCACTAAAAGTGATTTCCACCGTGGTCAATTGGTCTACTACCTCATTGAATTGAGTTGAGTGTTCTCCAAATCTCGCTTTACTGTCATCTTCATATTGAACAATTTCTTGATCAAATGAACTTTATTTCTGCAGATTTTGTTCATACATCTTTGGATAGAGTCGCCATGAGACGCCGTTGTCTTCTCATTTTTAATGTTAAGCTAATCGACTTTGATAGGGTCAATCTAATTCTTGGCCAGTGCTTTTCGATCAAGCACCTCCCACTCGTCGTCTTTCTCGCCTTCGGCTTTTTCTTTCAACGCTATATAGGTCCTTCCGATACAAATAGTCCTCCATTTGCATTTTCCAATATCCAAAATTTTTGCCATCAAATTTATCAATTTTGGAAATTCTCGTCTGTCGCCATTACTCCCACTCGAACAAAATGTGATTTTTTCGAGAAATCGCTTTCGATGTGGAAGATCACCACGCCGCAACCACAGCATACTAAGAATTTCAGAGATATCACAAACAAAGCTCGATACCAGTTGTTGGGGAACTAGAATCCAGCTGCTAATTCCGCCCAAGATCGTGGGACACAAAAATAATATGCAAGCGAGAAAATAATGGGCTAAAATAGCACAAAAATGGAACACCGAGATTTAACGCGTGGTTCGAAGCCTAAACTGCCCTACGCCCACGGACCCACCAAAATATTTCACTATCTCAAAGGAGAGTACAAAAATACTACCTTGTATTTTCTCACTTTCATAAGGCTTTATCACTCCACTCACTTTTATCTCTCGTGTATAAACTTCTACACCGAAGCTCTCTCTCAACACAAGATCTCTCTCTTTTCGCCACACAACAATATAGTTTGTGTTTTGGTATTGATTGTGGTGTATGAAGCTACAAAAACTCTCCCGTATTTATAGGGAAAGATTGGAGAGTTGTTGCACCTAATCCTCACAATTGTCAAACAATGCATGCACAAGTTGTTTCTTGAGCCCCTCTTTTTGACCTCAATTTTTTCCTTCTTTGTGTGCCACCAACCCACTAACAATTAATCCATTCTTAATTATGATCACTTGCCTAAAGCTTCAATATTTCACCAGAAAATTAAAAGGAATAAAATAGATCACTAACTTAGAAAAGAAAAAAGCGATCATACAATAAGTTGGCGTCCAACGATGAGACTCACCCGCCTTTGGTTTTCCCCATCATAATGTTAGAGGAATAATCAATTTATACAACTAGATGTACAATCTTCAACTACGATTAATTTTCTTGTACGCATTATTTGTGCGTTAAATTGATTTTTTTTGTTTGTTTCTTTTTTATTTGTAATACGAGCTTCTATTGTGTGTTTGTGAAGTTGAGATTTTTGTTAGCCTATTTTTTTAAATAGTGTTTGTGTTTTTTTTTGTTAGTCTTCTTTTTTTTGAATAGTGTTTGTCTTTTTTTTTTTTTTTTTTGTTAGCCTGTTTTTTAAGAATGCTTTTTGAATGCGTTGAGGATGCAGGGTACATCTAATTACGGTTGTTTAAAACTTCGACTTTTATTCCATTCAAAAAAAAAAAAAAACCTTTACGTACTTCCATTTTGAATTTTCTTTTTTTCATCTAATGAGTTGTTTTTGTCTTATTTGAGTTTTTATTGTGTTTGGTCTTTCTAGGTAACTCTTGAGTCCGGACTTTGATTTTAAAAATAAAAAAAAAAAAAGCACCAAAGGAACACATCTAAGAGCAACGCAATTGAAGAAGGTAAAGCAATATATAAATTGATTTCAAATTTGTAAGTAAATCCCTTACTAGGGTGGTATAAACTCTTATAGGCCCTTACTGGGAGGGAAATAGAAACTAAAACCTCCCCTAATAAAAATAGAACCTAAGATCTCTAGGTCTCAAGGCCAGTTTAGCCTCTCTAAACTAATAAGTCAAGCCCATACTGGCTACCCAATTATTCCGTTCATGTGGGTTAAACTGTATTTATTTTTGGTCTTAATTATTTAGAAGGGGCAAAGAAAATTAGAAAAATGTTTCTTATTCTTCTGTAGTTTACCTTTTAGCATTCACGAGAGTTTCTTCATAGAACCTTTTTTTTTTTTCATATAATACAACTAAAAATTATTAGTGACATATATAACTGAAAAAATAAGCAAACGCTAGAACCTATATACAGTGTTCTAAAAAACACGTCTAGGCGGTGCCTAGACGTGAAGCATGACATAAACGCGTCGCTTAGGCCAAAAGCATGAAAAAAAGCGATCAATTCAAATTTTGACCACCTAGGCGCGACTAAGCGGCGCCTAAGCATCGACTAGGCTTGCCTAGGCGTGATTAAGCGTCGCCTAGGCGTGCCAAGGCGCGCCTTTTTTTTTTTTGAACCATACTTATTTTTTACTTTTTAAGCTTAAACCGAGTTCAAAGTTAGAAAATAACAAATTAAATAAAAAGAAAAGAAATTGAAGACATCTCAAACCATAAATATACGATTGAAAACCTCAATTTAATTTCAAATTTTAAACATCTTGGATTCTCAATCTGACCATGTGAGCACTGTGATAAGAGCATGCAATCCCTATAAATCTATTAAGAAAGAATTGTCCATCTTTTGACTTTTTCCATTTGAAAATATTAAAATTATATTGTAAATCTCTTGAAATCTATACCATAGAAAAAGAATTGAACAAAAAATATTTTTTAATCATTTATTTAATAGTTTTCCCGCTCAAACTGTTGTAGCCAATCAAAATCATTATATATTTATATATATAAGGATCCTTTTTTCCCTCCTCAGCACATCCTTAATTTTTCTCGTCTATTAAATTTGCCTAATATAAACTTCTTTCTATACATAGAATAATTTATATATATAGAAAATGAGGCTCTTCTCTTATTATAATAATTTATCTATAGTTTATCTTATGATAGTTTTTATTTGTGATTCTATTTTTCTCGACTTCATGAGAGCTTTAAAACAAGGATACTATCAATATATAAATTTTTACTTTTAAAAAAATTAAAATTTAACGCAAATATATAAATTAGTGTTCAACTTAAATATAAATCTATATATATATAAAAAGAGCCCTTTTTCCGCCTAAATGCACCCTTAATTTTTCTCGCCGATTAAATTTTCCTAATATAATCTTTTATCTATAATAGAATAATTTTTATATATATAGAAAATGATGATTTTTTCTTATTATATTTTATATTGTCTTAAATCCGTATTCCCATTTTAAAAAAAATCTTTTTTATTTTTTATTTTTTATTTTCGAATCAATATCCAACTTTCTTTATTTTTTCCCTCCCTAATATATTAATATTAATGTATATAAATTTTATTTTATTATTTCTACCCTACTTTATCCAATTTCATTACATCTAAATACTTTCTCTATCATTTTCTCTCCCTTTTTTTTATTTTCTACATATAAAAAAAATTGTCATTCTATTTTACTCGACTTGATGATAGCTTTAAAATAAGTATACTATTAATACATAAATTTTTATTTTTTGAAAAATTAAAATTTCCCACAAATATATAAATTAGTGTTCAACTTAAATATAAATTAATAATTTGTTACAACACTTAATCGATGTTTGTGTGTAAAATTCAAATATAATGAAATGTATAAAATGTTTTAACTTTTAATTCTATTCCATGTTTGATTTACCTTGAAAATACATTAAATAAAAAATAATACTTCAATTTGTTTATCTCGCAAATATATGGTAAAACTAGCTTTATTTTATGTTTAAAACTAGATAATTTTTTTTCCTAATAAATCTTTAATTTGCCAAAATAATAATTTATATATTAATGTAGTACTTAAATACAATTTCTCATGTAATTACACAAAATCGATAAATATTATATATTTGTGATAAATTTTAATTTTATTTTGAATCAGTAAATTTCGAAATTTCTTATTTTTTCTTTCAAAGCTTCAATTTATAAGTTTATGTCTTGAAAAATATACGGGTGTTCTAGAAATTAGAATGAATTTTTGACTGATCGTTTTTTCATAATTTTCATATTTTAAAAAATAAAATTATTTAAAATTAGCAATTTCCACTAAGATTTAATTTTTATGCCATACAAAATTTCCATTGATTAAATTTTTAAATAAAAATTCAAATAAAGGTTTAACATTAAAATAAAAAAATAAGATCAGGCCGGTTACTGAATTTTAGAAATAATTAATTAATTTATAAATAACTAGCTAACAAACAAAAATTAATTAAAAAGTAACTAAGGTTCAATTTTTTTGCGATATAAAATTAAGATTCATTAAAGTTTTACTCAAAAAGAAAAAGAAACTTACCGGCAGTTGGCTCGAGTTGAGACAAAATCCCACCATTACCATTCTGAATTTGGACTAAAAAATTTAAAAATTGGGTTGGACTCAATAATTAATTTTAGAAACAATCGATCATTTTTATAAATAATTAGTTAAGGAACAAAAATTAATTTAAATGACCAATTTTTGGAAGATTTAATTGTTGTGTGATGAAAAATTACAATTCATTAAATTTTTACATAAAAATTAAAATAAATGTGTAACATGAAAATTTAAAACTTAGCTTGGACCCTTTAATTAATTTTAAAATGAATTTATTATTTTTAAAAATAATAATTAGCTAATAAATGAAAATTAATTAAAATTGGCGATTTCGCTAAGATTTAATTTTGGTGAGATAAAAAAATTATAATTCATTTAATGTTTACATAAAAATTAAAAGAAACGTGCAACATCGATTTGTTTAATTAATCATTCAATTGTAACATTAATTGATCTTTTAATTAATTGAATCAATATATATATATATATATATATATATATCTTTTAAAGCTCAAGATATCCTTTCAATTATAAGATATTTTTATAATTAGATTCATATAATTCTTAAAATTATAGCTATAAAGCAAATTATTTTGGAAATAATAATTTTTTAGAAATAATTAAATTAAGTAAAAAATTAAATATAATTAGTTAAACAATAGTTAATTAAAATAATAAATTCCGTTGCTAATATTTTGCTATACATGTGTTCAGTGGATAAGGATTGATCCAAATTAATTACATTCTTAAAGGAGAAAATATAATTAATATAAAAAAATGGAATTAAATTGATCTGGGTTTTCCTAAAAATGAAAAAATTAACTGTAGTACATCTTTTAAATTATAAGATTTCTTTAAAATTAGATTCTTACCATTCTTAAAATTGTGGGTTAAAAAACAAATTATTTAGAAATAATAAATTATTTTTATAAATAATTTCATAAAAACAAGAATTAATTAGAATTAATTATATTACAATTAATTATATTTCTTAGATTTAATTGGATATATTTTCATTTGATGAAAATTGAGAGAGTTTTATTAGACGAAAATTAATCAAAATTAATTAAATTACTAAAAAGGGGGAACCATAATTATTTCAAAAAATGAAAAACTTTTAAAATTAATTAGATTGCTACGGGGAAGAAAAATATGCTTATGAAATTAATTTAACTTTTCATGTATTTTAAAATAGAGTTAAGTTAACACCTATAAGATTCTAGATTCTTAGAATTAGGGTGTTACATCTTATTGCAGAGTAAGTCGACTGATCATTAGTCCATAATTAACTTTATTTACTTTTTTCAGTATTATGTTTTTTTCAAAACATGCTTTTCTTTTGATTCTCATGTATTTTTTTTTATTTTCTATAATATTTCTTTTGAGTTACAGTTGATGACAAAACATTAATATTACTTTTTGCATAGTTACAAGTGTTTCAAAGGATCTTCTCATTTTTTTAAAGTAACAAGCTCCAAAAGTAGGTTTTCAAATAGTATTATTTTTTTATTTTGGTACTACTCGAACCAACAATTATATAATAATTCTTTGGTTCAATATGTCGCTTTCGTTAGGAATAAGTCTAAGAGTTCTTGCTAACAATTGGTTATCGATTCAATCAATTATTGGAATTATATGACTCAACTAGAATATTTTAACTGGCTTTCAACTATGTTAAATATTTATCTAAGTTTCTATCTCCTAAATAAATATAAAAAATCCCACGTCCTTTAAATAATTTATTTTATATCAAATTTTGGCAATTGAGATTTTATTTAATTTTTAAATATCATCAAATAGATTGTATATTTTAAGTTTTAATCATATATATTTCAATTTATTTGTCTTATCCAAATTAATTTAAATATTATATTAAATAATTCAATATTTAATATGCCGAATATGTTAAATTAGTAAGTTTATACCTAATATATTAATACACGTGTTTAGTATATTTAAAAAGTATTTATTGAAAAAATAAAATATCGAAATAAAAGTTTTCAATTAAACCATCATGATGGGGCATGGATGAGGATGAGAATTTTCTAACGGGGCATTGACGAGGAATGGAAGTTTGTAATTCTCATATCATCGTCGCTCGCCCTAGAGTAAATGAGGATGGACCGGAATGAGGATAAGTGTTTCCCGATATAGCGAGAACGGTATTAGTGTCATTTGACATTACTCACTATATTATTATTTTTATAATATATCTCTATACTCATTATATTTCATAATTAAAACTTAAAAATCATTATTTACATATTAATTATTAATAATGTACATCATGCTGATGTATAATTAATATCTCTCAAAATTTATAATTGTATATGATAAAATGTAAAACAATTTTAAAGAAAAATAATGAGCTCTACTAATGTTAGTAGAGTTATTTTGATAACTATAATATTTAAAGTTATTTTATTTTGGATTTATATTAGTAGATTTATCTTGCAATGGGCAAAATATTTTATATTATCACAATCACTGCTACAAATGATCATCCCGTGCAAAGTACGGGTGTAAATGCTAATTAAGTTGCTATTCTATGAAGAATAGTAAATTAAGTTGTGTGGATTATCGTAAGTTATTCCTTGCATACTGGTAGGATGGATTACTACGAAATATAAAAGAAACTCTTTCGAACTTTTTATAGAATTGTTTCAAATTAAATTATTTAAATTTATTATTGTAACTCATTCTTTATTTTAATTATTTTTTTAGATTTTATATTAATATTATTAACATCTATCAATATCGTTATCAGTTGAAAAATTTGTCTCCCGTGCAACGCACGGGTGAAACAGCTAGTTAGAAAGTAGATATAATAATTATGAATTTAGATATGTTTTTTAATTTAGTGTATACTATTTTAATTATTTAATACCTTAGACTCATAAAAAAAATTTTAAAATTAAAAAATTTGAAAAACGCTTTTAACGGTCTAAGCGCACTTAAGCTTGTAATGCTTGAAGCTTCGGCTCCACGCTTTTCCGCGCTTCACGCTTTTTAGAACACTGCCTATATACAGTGCAATTCAAATTTGAACACTGGAGAGAGGAGGGCCGGGGAAAAAAAAGGAGAAGCTAGCTGTTGACAAATTAAATATATGGTAGGAATATAATTAACTTTTTAAATATATGGTATGAATATAATTAACTTTTTATACGAGCTGCAAAGAATATAATGAACACCGTTGCTCATTTTATATGGAGTACAATGTACATGGCATGGCTACGCTCTTGGAGCAGAATTATTTGGTCAGTTTTATTCATCGACAAGCCAACGGTATCATTCATGTGCTCGCACAAAAAGCACGTTTATATGCTTGTTCTTTTATTTTTCGCAATATCATGAATTGTATTAATTGTTCATCCTTTGGACATGTTTTGTTCTAATTCAAATCATTAGTAAAGTTTACATATAAAAAAAATAAGATAAAAATGGTATGTTAATTTCTTGGTATATATCGTAAGGGAAATTGATATACAGTGGTGAAGCCAAACTTTTGAACCAGTATAGTCACAATCAGGGACGGATTTTGGGGGCTCAACGCCGTTGAAGTCCCGTCACCCTGGCTTCGGAAAAAATTCCAAGTTTCATATAGAAATCCTTTTTATACATAACTTTGATCGAATTAGACTCTTTCTTTATTATAGCCCTCCCGATAAAAATTTCTAGATCCGTCTTGGGTCACAACTTAACTTACAAAGAAAATTTATGCATGATCTGACTTCTGAGTTTCTTCGATTTAAAAACCAACTTGCCTATTCGAAGAAAATTGGAACTAGATAGGCTGTGTGAAGAGTGAAGCCGATAACTAATAAGGATTAGGTTAGGTCTGAGAAATTGAGTAATTTGTTAAAATTGGGAATTGGGAGAATGGGGCTTCACATTTGGACTTAGGTTAATGGATTGAGACTAGGTAATTAGGCTAGTAAGTAATTGGGTAATGAGTATTATATTATTAAATTAGATTTTTAGGCTTTAACAATTTTTCCATTTAGGCATTTTGGAATTAAAAAGTAAATATTAATACAACTTACAAGCCATTTTCACAAACCTGTGTAGGCACTTGGCTACACGCGACTTCACCTCCCTTTGCCATTGTTAATATATGTCATCAGTGGATGACATAAAAATGAAAAATAATGCTAATCAAAATAATTTCTGATCAAATTTCAACAAAAAATTAAAAATAATTTCTTATCATTAATAAATAAATTTTATTTATAATTTGAATAATAAGATATATCTGGCTAGATATAAACGGAGAATATCCACAACCATTCCAATAACGTTAGGAAACACAACTGCGTGTAACTATTAACGTTATCTATGTGATTAGTATTTCATTTGAAGTCAAATACCATGTATGTATATCTAAAGTTTGAATCCCTATCTAAATTTTAAATAGGACTTTGGGTGGCCATAATCCAACCCACTAGAATGTTTAAATAATAATAATAATAATAATTAATTTCGAAATTTTAATTACTTCTATATCGATCGATAGACATGATTAATACCATGGAATGGCTCGTTGTTCATATAACATGGTAGCAGTGGAGCCAAAAGTTTAGTTAGCAGGCTAAAAGAGATATTGCGGGAACGAATTATATATGTAATTAATTTACATACTTTAAACTAAATTTTAGAATTTATACGTAAAAAGGAAATTTAAAAATGTTGAACGGCTATTACCACTCCATGCCCACTCCGACTCCTATGTACACATTAAGAGAATAAATAATGGAACTAGAAATTCTTTTTTCGTTTTTTTTTTTTTTGTTTTTGTTTTTGACATTACAAAGAAAAAATTTTAATTTGAAAGAATCCAAAATTATGTGAAAAATATTAAATATTGAAGACATATCACGTTTATAACTAGAGTCATGCTAGGTGTTCACACATTTTTTGTATGGGCATCTACCATACCCTAATAGGGTGTAGACAAACAAAATAATTTTGTCCACCCACACCCCTATTAGGGTGTGGTAACTGGTAAGTGCCAAACAAAAAATCGTGTAGACGCCTAGATTAATCCTTATAACTATCACTAGCATTAATTACTTTCTTTTTAATATTTTCTAATTTCCACAAGTGAAATTATTTAATGAATTAATGAATCCAGATATTATGCAATAAATTCTAATTTATACTGTTACTAATTACAAATTATTCTGATGATAAAATATTTCCCTCTCTCTCTCTCTCCCCTCCCTCAAATATTTCATCTCTCTCTATCTAAAGGTGAAATATTGATTAATTTTACAGGCATGTCCACATGTATTTGACATAGGGTAGGTGGGAAATTAACGTTGTATGTGTTCAGTTTAAGAAGAAAGATCACATGAATCAAAAAGCATTGCAAATGTAATCTTCTTCATTAATCTCTTTTCATAAATAACCATGATAGCAATTTAACTGCTTTAATCTTATGCCATTGCCCGTTTCTCATTTCACCCTTTAATTCTCATCTCCATCACTGTTTCCACCCTGTCTTAAAACTTCAAAATGCTGTTTCCTAGTACTGATAATTTCTCCATTAGCAACCTCTGCAAAACCCTAGTGCTTTTAGGTCTTCTTCTTTATGTGATCCACGTTTCTTTTTCAAACAAGCACCAAAATTGCCCCCCTTCTGATTTCTTTTCACCTCTTCAAAAAAGGGTTCTTCCCAAAATCGAATCTTTGCCACAAAATTCTTCAGATTCTCCAACTAATATCAGTCATCTTGTTTTTGGACTTCTTGGCTCAGTTCCATCATGGCCCCATCGGAAACCTTATATCGAATCTTGGTGGCGGCCAAACGTGACGAGAGGGTACGTGTATTTAGATAGAGAACCCACCGGAGATCTCCTCCCTTGGTCGGAAAAATGGCCACCGTATAAAATCTCCGAGAACCTCACGAAATTCGTCGAAGAAATTAAGGGTATTTATCTCATGAACAAAATGGTGAATGGGATAAAGCAAGTTTTTAGAGAGGAGAAAGGAGATCTAAGATGGTTGATAATGGGAGACGATGATACGATATTTTTCGTCGATAATCTTGTTGATGTTCTTGCCAAGTTGGATCATAACAAGTATTATTACCTAGGTCATCAGTCGGAGTTTATTTGGTCCAATGTTTGGTACTCATTCAATCTAGGGTTTGGAGGAGGTGGATTTATTTTGAGTTATCCTTTGGCTAAAGCTTTAGCGGATGATATGGAGAATTGTCTAAGGAGACATGCCCATCTTAACGGACATAGAAATTCTGCTGATTTAACAACAATGGCTTGCATTGCTGATCTTGGAGTAGATTTGACTCCTCATGTGGGGATACACCAGGTATCCGTCTCTTCTAATTAAAACTTTTTAATTCGAATGATTTTTTTATTTTTTATTTGTTAATAAAATTAACTTGATTTTAAACTAAGTTAGAATTCGCTTGGAAAGAAAATGAATTTTAGGAAATTCAATTCCACCCAAACTATCGATTCACATTTCTATGCAAAATCATTGATATTATGTTTTAAGCACTGGTCTGGAAAACAATTTTTAGGAAAATTTTTTCAATCAAACAATAAAATTAGAAAAATCTTTTCATGATGTGACATTTTGCAGGTAAATTTAAGGTAATCAAACACACCCTAAATGTGCATCTTCTCTATTTAAAGTTGTGGTTGATTGAAATGAAGTAGTCTGTCGATTTGCCTTATGGAAAATGATATACTACCATAATGGAATGTCATAATAATTTATATAACATTAGATGACATGTTTAATAACTACCTATCCAAAGGTGATGTGATCATGAGTGAAATTGCTCGATGATGCCAAGTGTCTATTATGTCAACAACTATAATATCTATTATGTTATCGTAGCATGGTCATTTACCTTATACAATGCATTCTTCAAATTGGGAAAATAGTATAAAAAGAAATAAAGAATTTGCCCTATGGATGAAGGAACATCTCAATTACATTAAATTATGGTATGAATGTAGGTTTCTTAAGTGACGGATTAATGTTTAGTAAGCGTTTACTTTGTTTGATAACCCAATTAATATGCTCTTATCAAAGCTAGGGCACAATTAATGCATGCAATTAGGTCACGAAATGTATAAACAATAATGAATGATAAGTATCAATGTGATTATGTGAATGAAGTTGAAATTTGACATTTATGAATAACATAAGATAATTTTTAGGTAAAAAAATATTGAAAGAAGTCTAAGTTTATGTTTCGGATAGATTACGACAACAATAAATTTTGAATGTGTGATGGAAAAATAAAGAAAAAAATTTAAAAATTATGAAAAGGTTGTCGAATTTGTGAATGTGTGATTGAAAATAATATTTTAGGAAAAATGAGTCTTAAAATGAGGTGTGACAAACAAGCTCTACTTTTGCACATTTGACTTAGGATGGCGTATTCAATTACGAGTTCAAAGGAGTTTTAAAGATTTTTATGTAATTTGATGGATTTGAAAAAGTTTGAGTGTATTCAATTGAAATTTTTAAAAGTTAATGAAAATATTGAGGTATGTAATATAGATTTTTATGGAGTTTTTAAAAGTCTGAAGACTTTTTAAAATCTGATAAAATTATAAGCTATTAAAAGTTATCTTAGATTTTTCTGCCAAAAAAAAAAAATTATCTTAGATTTTTAAGGGTTTTGATGGAATTCTCTAAATATTCATCTTTTAGCATAAAATACAAACATAATTTGTTATATAAAATCTTTCACTCACCTCTAAGATTTTAAAGAACTTTTATTCATAACAACCACCGGCCACCTCCGCCTCCGCGTCCACCACCACCGTCGCCACCACACCACACTGCCACCGTCCCTCTCCACTGCCACCACCCCTTGGCCACAGTTGTCGCCGCCACCACTACCATCAATCTTTCATTACTTTTTCTTCATTTTTTCTTATTTTTACAATAAGAATGATGTAAAAAGTTCTTACAACATTTTCATCTTCTTTTTCTTCAATTTTTCATGGAAAAGATAAATATGTACAAAAACTTATAAAAAATTTACTACTTATAATTAAATAGTTTATATCTACTCCTTACTTTAATAATTTGATATATTTTTTGACATATTAATTAAATATGAGATAGTATTTTAGTTTTTCTCATTAAATTATATCAAAATATTGTGAAATTCCTATTTGTAATAGTTATGTATTTTTTTAGTTAAAAAATCTATATCCTTTTAGAAAAATATTGTATAGACATTAGAAATGTAATTTGTTATTATTCATATTGATCATTTATTTGTACAAATAAAAATTCACAATATAATTAAATGGTGTCCTAAGTAACTCAATAAGTTTAATAATATTTTTTTTATGAAACAAAATCTATATTGTCAACTGAATTTTAAAGAAATTCATAAAAGTTTTGAAATAAAAATCCTTTTCAAATCCATTAAAGATTTTTATGGATTCTATGAAAATCGGTAGAAATATATCAAAAACCAATAAAAGTCCATTAAATTTCTTAAAAATCATTTAACTTAAAATTCTATTAAAATTCTTATAAATCCAAATTAAATACAGTCTCCTTCGAGCTTGTTTTAAGTTCGATTTTTTCCCTAAAAATCTTTATTTAAATTAGGAATTCTATGAGATTTATAACTTTTTGGGTTTTCAATTACATCAATAGTACACGTCATCTAAAAAAATTATTTACATAAAAAAATTACAGCAAGGATACTTAAGAAATTTCTTCTTTATGTGGGATTGTGTTATTCAATATTTATATAAATAAAATATGTATAGAAATGCTCGTAAACCAATGATTGTAAAACTGTAACGATAATCCTTCAACATTCTATACAGATTTTATCTGTAAAAATAAATTTATACTTTGTGTATTATGCCATTTAATGTCAATTATGATTGCTTTGGTAACAACATTATGTTTTGCCTAATGAATGTTTTAGATTGATCTACGAGGGGATATATCGGGTTTTTTGTCGTCGCATCCAAAATCTCCAATATTGTCATTTCACCATTATGATGTTTTAGAACCATTATATCCTTCAATGGACCGTTATGAGTCGGCTCGCCACCTCATGAAGGCAGCAGATGTTGACCAGTCTCGATTGGTCCAACAGACCATTTGTCACCACAGGGAAAGAAATTGGACTTTTTCGATTTCGTGGGGCTTTTCTAGTCATATATACGAGCAAATTATGCCTAGAAGTTATTTACAAAAACCTATAGAAACATTTGTAACATGGACAAAGAGTCCACACCCTCCAAACTATATGTTTAACACTAGGACGCCCTCACATGATCCATGTGAAGCCCTCATTCTTTTCTACTTCGAGTCTATTGAGAAAACACCTAGAAATGAGGTTTTAATGAAGTATTCTCGGTCCTCGCCTCGTGGGATCCGAGGCTGTTCATCAAGTGGAAATCATTCTGCAGATTTTATATCCACGATTGAAGTTATTTCTTCTGGAACGAAGCGTATGGAGGTAATATTTTAATGTTAAAATTCAATTTTTGTCAATACTAGTAAGCCTGTTAGCGCTTAACTTTTTATTCATTTTAATTCATTCTTTTCAAATTTCAAATTTGGTCAAACAAATCACATCCACATATCAACTGTACTTTTAAATCTCCACCATTCAACTCCACTAATTCTCTCTCTTCCTACTCATAAAAATATATTTTAATTTATACGCTAACACACTCTAAAATTCATTAGTAGTGCTACACGATACATATATATTCAGTATATTTTTTGGACACAAAACATGCATTTATATAAATTTTTCCTTTCTTTTTTTGGTGTTGAACAACCTTGATTTTAAGTGATCTAATGTCTTTCTTTTTTAATCCTTCCCCCTCCCCCGTTTTTTTTTTTTTTACAGACGGACAAATGTGAATGTTGTGACGTTGTCCGTGTTGAAGGGACCAAGGCAGATGTCAAATTTAGGGAGTGTATGACGAACGAGGTCATAGCTTAATCAAGATTATTTAATTTGTAACGAGTGAACATTTCTTGGTATCAAATATTTTCGAGCATAGGCAGCTCTTCCCACCTTTCTAGAAATGTCAATGAGCTTGACTCACTCGATTAGTTCGAGTTCAATTCGAAAAATGTCACGACTAAACGATTCCGCATTAGCTCTATGAGCCGGCCGTTTGACTTTCTCAAAAATGGTCGTTTTAAATTTTAACAGAGATTTTCAATAATTATACATGTAATTTAATTTGTTATTTGCATATAATTTTAACTCAATTCATGTTTAACGTAATCAAATCGGGTTCTCACGTCGGCGTGAGAACTCGGACTAATTGGTACTGATTTTGCAAAGGAGGGTTGGGTCTTTTTTTTTTTTTTTTTTTGTGTACTGCATTTTTTTGTTTCATGTTGTATATTTTGGACTCAAAATTATTTTTTATTTTTACATTAGTTTTCAATTACAAAATTATAGAGATGTGACCACATTGATTTTAATGACTCGTCGAAATTAAACTGTGTTTACATCTAATATGAAAGTGAATTATTTAAAATCTTAATATTGGCTTAAAAATGAGGTAATTATTAAAAATTAATTAGTTCGATATATTTAAATAGAGGCCAAAATAAAAATATTTAGAAAGCTAAAAAGTATTGTATAACTTAAAAAAATTTAGGACTAATTATTAAGGGATTTGCACAGATAATTACTCCTAAATTTTGAAAGTAAGTCTCTCTTCACGTTGACATTCCCTTGTCTTGCAATTGTGTTAAATGTTTTAATTGAAATTTGAAAAAATAAGGGACTCGAATGCCATTTTTATAGGGTAAACTGCGCAAATTTCAATTTCTTATTCGTCCTCCTAACTGCCGCAGCAGAATGTCGAGTAGCAACAAAATTTGCTGAATGAAAATGAAGCTGAGCTACCTTATTTTTCCAATTCCACCATTTTTTTTTTTTTTTTCAAACAAGCTCTCAAGATAAAGACAACCGCAGATTTCAAAATTTACAAAGTGTGACAGCAACAAAAATAAGAACTAGTAGAGGGGGAATTCCCCGACGGCACCATCACCGAAATTATCTTTTCTTTTGTCGCTATCATTTGTGTAAACGAGTTATGAGTTCGTAGTCATTACGAAGCTTTGTGCTTGGAAGAATGATCCACTTATATGACAAAAAAATACAAATACAAATATGCATCAGAGTCTAGGTCTGCTATTCGAATCTTATCTCATTAACTATCTCATTCAATGAAAATAAACTAATTGTATATATGCATGGCTTGTTCTTATTGGATGAAACAACCAATGAAACAGAATTCAGAACAGCTAGCAGACTGGACTCTATGCATATAGGATAATAGGAAGTCATATTATTCAGTTAATTGTAACTTTTTGAGTAAGTAATTAATATTTATTGATTAAGACTACTGAATACCAGATTTTCAGTATTGTGGAAGTAAGTAGAGAAAATTTTTGTAGATGAGACTCTCCCACACATATAATCATGAATGTTGTGCTTTGTGGGTGGCATTGACAACGTTATCCTTGCAACATTATCCTACGGTATATGTGTGCGTGAGTCACATGAATCATCAAATCTATGAAGAACATATTCTCCATCACCACCTGTATATATGTACATCCTACATTATTCTTAATTGTTGACAGCCTTAAAATGCTCTTCAATTCATTGTCTTCTGATAATTTCTCTGTCAAAATTAGCCTATGGAAATCCCTAATGATTTTAGGGTTGGTTTTGCATCTGATCTTCACTTCCCTTTCCAATAATTATTATTATCCCAATTGTCCATCTACTAATTTCTCTCCTCTTCTCAAGCAAAAAACTCCCACAAATGGATCTTCTTCACAAACAAATTCTATAGATCCTCCAACTAATATAAGCCACCTAGTTTTCGGAATTCTTGGATCAGAATGAGCATGGCAGCATAGAAAGGCATACATCGAATCATGGTGGCGACCGAATGTGACAAGAGGATACACGTACTTAGATAAAGCTCCAACCAGAAACCTCGTCCCTTGGTCAAACAATTCTCCACCTTATAGAGTCTCTAAGGACCTCACAAAGTTGTTTCAAGAAACTAAGACTCACAATCGTAATCAAATTCTCGAATGGTACATGAGATAAAGAAACTGGACTTTTTCCATTTCATGGGGATATTCTGCACATACGTACCAGAGAATTATGCCTCGAAGTTATGTACTTAATCCTATCGAAACATTTTAAACCGTGGATAGGGAACCCACGGTCCCCACATTATATGTTCAATACGAGGCTGCTGTCCCAGGATCCATGCGAAGCTCCTCATGCTTTCTCCTTCGAATTCATTGAAAAAGAAGGACAAGTGAGATTTTTACGAGTTATGTTCGTAAGTCGGCCCAAGGTTTTCCGGCTTGTTCACTGAATGGCAACAATAGTGCAAATTCTATTGTCAAAATCGGAGTCATCTTCCCCACCACAAAGCGCAAAGAGGTAATGTTGTCATGCACATCATTGCACGTCCATCATTATCCATTTGTTTACCTAATCACCAGTGATATGACACCTTGACGAACATCCGATGCTGAGATGTCACATCATTGCTGTTCTATCAACTTTATACCAAAACAAAAGGTTGACAAAAAGCGAAACGTCGTAATGGTTAATGTTGTGTTTTTCCCTATTTTCAGATGGATAGATGTGAATGTTGCGACGTTGTTCATGTGGATAGCATAAAGGCCAACATCAAATTGAGAAAGTGTACGACGGATGAGATTATAGCCTAAATAAACTATTGCATAACTTTGTTTATTCGATTGAAAATCTTTATCATTAGGTTACATGTATATTAATCATTTCATTGTGTTCACCACTGTGTACTGGTTCCTTTGACAAACCAAGTTCATCCATACTAGGAAAACAGCTGAAAATCCAAAAAATCACTTAATAATTCCAATAAACTAGATTAATCCCATCGAAAGGTTTCTATAAAGATGTCGACTAATGGGAAAAACTTACATTTACTTCGCAGACCTCATCATGAAGCAGAGACTCCCACTTGCGAGTCTACATCGTGAGCTTTTTGAATTCCTATCCAACGAGCATAATCAACCCACCTACAAAACATTTTAAAGAGTTTATGAAATCATGCAACAATGAAAGTGTGTATATGATATAAGATCATAAGGAAAAGGTGAAGAAACTCACAACAAAGAACCCAAGAATGTATTGCCAGTTCGCACAGAAAAGCAAATTGCACTCAAGAAAATCTTGTGTCGATGAAACAATGGCTCTAACATCCGCTGCTCAATCACACCAGCCAACACTTGGTATCTGTTGGATATGTGGAAAACGAATCAGTATGCTCATTTGTACCAATTGAAACTATCGGCCTATATATAGGGGCCTACATTATTATTCGCTTAATTGCTACTATTTATGTGTAGGTGGTCAATATTTGTTAGTTAGAAATACCAAGTCCTCGACACTGGAGGGTTACTTGAAAAAATCACCATAAAGATTTAATTCTAGGAAAAGGATGTCACAAGAATGTAGAGTTCATCCGAGAGACATACCGAAGGTTACTGGATATTGACATGTATACACCGTAGGCAACACTTGTTGATAATATAGGGACATTCTCGACGTCATCTCCAGTAGAGTGATCAACAGCCTTTCGAGCATTTATTAATGCATTTGTCACAGTTGTCCCAACCTACACAAGAATGAATTAACAAACCAACAAATGAAAGAATTTCACGACCCCTTACACTCTACTCCACTATTTATTTCGTTTAGATAGCATTGAACATTACAAGGAATGGACATAATAAATCCAAAAATGAAATAAGGTATTCCTTGTATACGCAAAAAGACCTGTATTTCATGCTTTTTATAACAAAACAGGGGATATAATCTGTATATGTTCGAAGGTCTTTATATGAAATTACCAGGGATGAAGTTGTGCCAACTGCAAACAGCTTTGCTCCATTACGCTGCAAAAAAAGTGGCAACAACAGTTAATTTCACAGTCGAGCTTTCATTCTGTATGTTACTCAAACGCAAATGAATCAAGTTTTTCATACCACTATGGCACCTATTCTCTGTAAGAAGGAATATGAGGTTCCTCGCAAAGCAACCTACAAATGCAATTATCCCATCACGTTACACATATCACCACGACATGCATTATGTAAGATTCATTAATATTTAATCCGATTAGTGAAAGAAGAAATAGTTACTTGAAATGCATTATCAGGACAGTTGTAAAAGAACTTCGCAAGACGTCCTGCATTGGCTGCAATAGGTGCTCGGAGGGACACGGTAGGGGCGGGAAGGTACACGAGCATAAAATCTGCAATTACTGCCATCACCTAAAAGATCCCCCAAACAATTGTAATGTAATTACAAGATTATGATCAAAGGATGAGCATGACCAAGAAATTGTAATGTAATGTAATGATGTTAAGGTGTCATACCACATCAGCAAAAACAATTTCGAGCTCGTTGAAAAAGTTTTCCTTACGCCGCGAATATTCTGCAGCAGTCTGAATAAAACCCACAAGATTGATTATTGAATTTGTGGATCTATCACAAGATGCCAAATGTAATTGAGAATTTTTATTAATTTTCAATTGTACTTAAGTTCATTACAATTGATCATCAAATTACAATTCACTAACATAGCATCTCCTCTGGTTATCAAAATACAGAACATGAAGAATTGTAATGAAAAATTTAAATTGATTACCTTAGTGAAGAGCCCAACACCACATTCAATGAAGACTTTAGCCAAGAAAAGATCATCAGCCAATAATCTTTCCTTAAACCCTCCAAATTTCATCAGCCAAGAAAGAAAACCAGATTTTTCCAATTCAAAAAATCTCAACAAAACCGCTTCTGGTATTCTTCCATCTTCAATGGCTGCTTTCAAATCCTGTGGCAAACTCTCAATACTCCTACTTACCTCTGCTAATGCCATAAAGGCCTCTTCTTTATTGTTCCTCTTGTTGTTTTCATCACTCCCTTCATTATCATCTCCACCGCCGCCGTCTCCTCCGCCGTGGCCAGTACTTCCGTTATCATTTCCACCACTTCCACCGCCGCTCGCCAGGTCGTAGCTGGTACTGATATTACTGGAGGCAGCATTTGTGGAGAAGGTTAAGAAAATGGGGTGATTTTGAGCGTAGGTCGAGGAAAGTGAAAGGTGGGTTGTTTTTGTTGGAGTGGGGGAGAGGGATATCGCCAGCGGCGAGAAAAAAGAGGAGAGGTGGAAGCGTAGAGAGCGAGGCAGCGGTGTTGAGAGGTTGAGGGTGGTGGAGATCACCATTACGGAGGTCAGGAGGTGGCAAGTGACGGCAGTTAACGGTTCTCTCTAACAAATTGGAGTCGTATTATTGGTGGCACCGCAGAGACACTTTAACAGAGCTGTGCGTTTTGTCTAAAGGTTTGTTTAGGTTGGTGTCGTTGTGTAGGTTTTATCAATTGCAACAGGTCTACCTGGACAAATAAAATTGAAAACGTTTCTTGCGCTCTGTATGCCAGATTGACATTCTGTGTTGCAGTCGTTGGAAACTATTTATCATTCGGGAGTAATAAATGATAACCACCATATTAAGCACTGCAATTTTAACTTTAGTAAAGTTCCAATATTTCAAATGTATTATTTTTGTATTACTAGTATTCTAAAGAATTGTGACATCCAGCTTTGTTCAAGTATAAGCACTAGCGCCACAGTTACAACGCTTGTGTTGTGATTTTCGACCACATACAATCTCCATTTTGAAATCCAAAACTAGATATAGGTCCAAGCCGATGAGAGGGGAGCTTCAACAATTCAGAAAATTGCTAAATTATGGCAAAAAACTTTAATCGGCGACCACGGTATAATCAGAAAATTTTCCGAATTATTGGAGCTCCCTCTCGCTGTGCTGAACTTATATTTGGTCTCGCATGTCAAAACGAAGATCGTATGTTGCTCAAACTCGTAGCGTTAGCGCCATAACTACAGCGCTAGCGATTGTGCTTGAACAATTCCGTTGTAACATCACTACGATATTAATTAGTAATATGATGAATCATAAATTGTACGTAACATTATTCAAATTTCATTTTTGAAGTTAAATTAGAAGAGAGAAAATGACTTTAAAAATATAAAAAAGAAAAAAAGAAAGAAAGAAGGAAAAGAAAATTGAAAAAAAAAATTAGGATTATTTTGTCACTCCTTGCTCATAAATGCGACTTTGAATCCTCCGCCAATAAAGACGCGTCGACCCCATTTGAGGGTCGGTGAGAGTATCGCCACCTTAGTCGTTTTCGGTTAAAGTCGGGTTGCACTGGCATGCTTCACTGGATCTATTGTTTGTTTTAAGATTTCTTTTGTTTCAGTAATTTTCTGTTAAGCTCCCCATGTCCCAGTTATTCTGAATTTGACCCTAAAATTATCTTTCAGGTCCATTTTGATCCTGTTCCTTACACATTCATTGTTGAAGTTGGCTCCCCTCCACGGACGGATATAAGATTTATAATCAAGGGAGCTAGTATAAGAAAAAATTTAATTCCATTAAAATTACGTATAAATTTTTTTTTTCTATATGAAACTTATAATTTTTTTTGGGTCGCAAGGTTACGACCTAGCTGAGCCCCCCTAAATCCATCCCTACTCGATCCCCTTGAAATCGTAAATGATTTGCATGGTTTCTAATTTTGGAAAATTTTGTTTATTTGATTAAATAAGTAAATTGTCAATCAAACTTGAAAGTATCGAACACAAATTGTTTTAGAGGAATATTCATAGATGAATATGGATTTGCGTCAAAGTATGAGGGGCCAAACCCAATACTCCAAGAATTTGAGGCTGGCAAGCATTTTTGGTTTCTAGGATTCAACTTCCAAGGACTTCGGGGATTCTGTCGGCTTTCGGTCAGAGGAAACTATTTTTACAAATTAAAAAATGTGAAATTTGACATAAAGATTAGTGTACCCAATTTTGTCATTACCTTTGTAGTGTATAATATTCTATTTGCACATCGGACTCCTCAACCTAGAGGATAGTTTCTTAATTCATGCCGATATTCAAAGAATGATGACCGTTAAGGAATGTTAATGAGTCGGATCAACCCAACGATTTCAATCTCAACTCGTCTACCCCGTTTTTCATGCAGAGTTATAAAGAATGATGATCTTTAGAGATATAAATGGACCGAGTCAAATTGATAAGTTCTAATTTAATTCAAAAAAATTCAAACTCATTTCAACTCGTGATTCACTTAAAGTGAATCACGAGTTGAAATGATGACAGTTAAGGAATGTTAATGAGTCGGATCAATCCAACAATTTCAATCTCAACCCGACTACCCGTTTTTCATGCAGAGTTATAAAGAATGATGATCTTTAGAGATATAAATGGGTCACGTCAAATTGATATGTTCGAATTTAACTAAAAAAAATTCAAACTCATTTCAACTCGTGATTCACTTTAAGTGGGTTATGAGTTGAGCTAAGCATCAAAATAAATTCAAGTCTGTTCAAACTTGACACACAAAGGTCAGCGAGCTTTATCAAGCCAGCTTAGAAACCAGGCTCGAGTTGCATTTTGTTAACTCGACAATTTTATTCCATTATTCTATATGAAACGTGATTATAAATTAAAATTGGAGCCAAGTTTACTTGATAAGAGAGAGTTTTTCTAAAGTAAAGAAATGGGATATATATAAAAAGAAAAGGAGAAAAGAAAGATATAGTTAAATATCGATTTCATATCATAGATAGTGAAAACAAAAATGATAAAATCTTTTGTTAAGAAAGTTGGTTGAAAGTTCCAAAAAAAAAAAAGAAAGTTGGTTGAAGTTTTGGAAAAAATATAGTTGAAATATATTTCAAATTGGCAAGGGATCTATTTATGCAAACATACATTTAGGAGGGCTTGTTTAATTCACATTAAATTTATAATTCTTCTTTTTTTCTCGTCATTTTCAATCATTCATATATTAATTAAATAATTTTTTTCATATTTTTCTTATTTCTCAACCTTACATCAAAAAGTTAATTTTTCAATGACGGGTGACAGTGACGGGCTTAACAGGTTGACTTGAAGTTTGGTGCGGTCCATTAGTCAAGCTGGGCCCGGTCCGTTGGGTATGAGCTAGCCCATTTTCCAAACTTGAGCCTGGTTACTAGAATTTTTTCCATGAGTACGCCAGTTACGAGGCAGTATCTGATACCGTATTTTTCCTCCCTTTCTTTTTCCCCTTTGTTTTTGTTGGATAACTTGAGTATTTGAATTATACTTAATAGATATATGTAATATTTTAAAAGTGAAATTATAAAAGATAAAACTAAAGATCGATTAAAAATTTTATGTATCCCAATTAAAATTAAACACTAATAAATTGTTACATACAAATTTCTTGTAAAAAGTAGTAAAAATAAAGAGATGTAAGCAAATAATAAGTCATATTTACAAAATTACTAGTTGCAAATCAGCTGTAACTCACCAGTAATTAATTTGTTCGGTTAATCTTATATATCTGCTTTAGTCTCATATAGTTAGAGCTCCCTCCTCTCAGTTTGTAAGTCTTCGTTTATAATGGTATTAATTAGCACATCGCATGCTATTAGACAAACGATCGCATACTAATGTTCGTGATTTCTCAACATGCTCCCGAATTTCAAAGTTATGTGTCGCCTCCTCATCCAATTGCATGCTGATTAAGCAAGTCATGAGTAAAATACCCAACCAATTCTATTGCTATTTTATTGTATTCATATTGATATGAATGATATTCGTAGAAAGATAAAGGGAATATGAAGAAGTAAAACTACTAGAATGTTGAGTGTGCATCTTATAGTTGTTGCATAAATCGTTTCCGAGGTTACCACATGTCGGTGATATTTTACAAAGTTATTTATTTAATATTGTCGATAGATATGTTGTTCATATAAATATGTGGTCCGTGATTGACGTCAAATAAAATAACGTTGGTAAAATTTTTCAATATTTTCTAAACTTAATCTCCTACTATATATACAATATTAAAAAAATAGGAACGGGTTTGTACGTACTTTCAAAAATTATTTACAATACTACAGAAATGATGCAAAACTTTTTCATAGCCGTAAAAATTTTGCTAGTAAGTAGTAACTAATCCATTTTACTAAGGAAAAAATAACAATACAAAGAAAATAGAAAAAAAATTGTACGATTGTTTCTATATCGTAAATATCAGAGATATCAGATATGCTATCTATCACTAGGGTGGCGGTTGTTTTAATACTTAGATGATGGTTAATTGGGCGCCACCCAAAATGGCGACACCCAATATCGGATTTAGAGTGGCGGTTGTAAAAACGCCACCCAAAACAACTTAGGGTGGCGGTTGTTTGGTTAGAACCGCCACCATAAGTCTTTTTTTTTTTTGTAGACTTAGGGTGGCGGTTGTTAGTCAACAACCGCCACCCTAAGTATTTTTTTTTAAGACTTAGGGTGGCGGTTGTTGACTAACAACCGCCACCCTAAGTTCCATTTTTTTTAATTAGATCTACTACAAACATAGTATTAGGGTTGCAACTAATAACGAAATAATTAACAAATAAGAACAAAATAATTTTTATTCAAAGTGAATCACCTCCAATTACAATTACAACAAAAGATGTTCTTAACTAACTAAAAATAAACAACTAAAAAACGAAAATACGAAATGAAAAACTAAAAATGGCGTTTTGAGGCCTTAGACGACTTCAGATCGGACTGAAACATGGGGTTATGGCGATAGCGGTAAATGTCGTAGATCTCGTCGCGAAAATTCCGGAATGTACTTGTGGGCTGAAAACGGACATCGTATGCAAAAGTTATGGCCATTTAAAGTTTGCATACCCAAAACTCGAAAAAAAGATATATTAACTATTTTTTTTTAAATCTAACTTTAAAAAATACACGAATTTGAAAGTAATAGGTAAAAGAAGTTTACCTTGCATCAATTGCAGCTCCAATTTGCATAAAACGATGAAAAAAGCAAAAATAATGATGTAGATCGTGTGTTTTTGGTATTTATTAATCACTGGTTCAATAATGGGTGGCGGTTGTTAAATAACAACCGCCACCCAAAGTGAATTTTAAAATTTCAAATTTCAAATTTTTTTCGCATTTTGGATGGCGGTTGTTAATAACAACTAGGGGTGGGCGTTCCGGGTACGGTTCCGGGTAGTGAACTACCCGGAACCGAACCGTAAATTCCGGTTCCTTGAAAAATAGACCCGTTCGGTTTTTTTCAAATGAAGTACCCGTCCGGTTCCGGTTCCTTCCGGTTCCGATTCTACCCGTTCGGTTCCGGCTATTTTACGATGCATTTTTTATTACTCGAAAAGCACAAGAAAAAAATAAAAATTTTAATTCCAACATAATATAACAAGAAAGCAACAAGCGGAAGATTGTCGATGTCTTACTTGCGAGAAGCGGCGGCGAAGAAGCGTAAAGAAGAAAAGGCAACCGCTTTGTAATGTCGCCGCCATTAAAAGAATTCTATGAGAAGAATTCTATAGCACCAAAATTTACTAGAATTTTACTAGAATTAGTACAAAATTTTAAATTTACTAAAAGAATTCACAAAAGTTGGCAATCAAATAGAAGAAATGGTGCTATTTCTTATCCTATTCCGGTTCCGGTTCCGGGTTTTTAGAAAAGGATCCGTTCGGTTCTCATTCCGGTTCTGGTTCGGTTCCGGTTCCTAATTTTTTTTTAAAGAACCGTTCGGTTCCGGTTCTACCCGTTCGGTTCCGATTTTTTTGCCCACCCTAATAACAACCGCCACCCTAAGTTTTTTTTTTTTTTTTTATACTTAAGGTGGCGGTTGTTAGTCAACAACCGCCACCCTAAATCTTTTTTTTAATTACTTAGGGTGGAGGTTCCGTTCTACAACCGCCACCCTTTGTTTTCTTCTTCTTTTTTTTAATTTATATTTACTTTTGGGTGGCGGTTTTTTGTCACCCTAAGTCTTTGGGTGGCGTTTTCTTAAACAACCGTCACTCAATGTGCGACACCTAATCTCCATTTTGTACTAGTGTATGAGAACAGAATGTAGGATTTATAGTTTGATACATTATATACGTGACAATATCTTGTTTTCATACACATTACATCACCACTAAATTAATTAATCTTGTTTTCATACATATTACATCACTGTACTAAATTTATTAATTTGTTATATAGTCAAATAGCATTTTATTAAATACTAGTGTTTTCACCCGCGCGTTGCACGGGAAAACTAATACTCAATTGACGTGGGTAAACTGTTAGTGATAAAGATGAGAAGGAAATACCAGTGTATGTAAGATTTCTTTAATAAAAAATTTGGACTTATCTCAAAATATACCATTTAATCTTATATATAGGGAGATTTCTTTGATAAAAGATTTGGATTTATCTCAAAATATACCATTTAATCTTAAAAAAATGAATATATAGGGATTGGGTAGGAAATGAAATTTTATAATTAATTTTTTAATTCTAAAAATTGATAGTTTGAGCGGGAAAACGTGCTCATTTTATTAATATATAGATATAGATTTTTGTCATCTATTATGTTCACTTAATTAGTTGATAAAAAGAAAAATCGTCAAGGAAACCCTGGATTTTAAAAGTTTAAATTATTTGGGACAAACTAAAATAATATTTTTTACTCATCGTTGGTGGGGGCAAAGATCGGTCCTAAGGGTTTTGAAATGCGAGAAAACTTTAAAAATCTAAAGTTTCACTCATTTTTGTTTTAGTTTTGATTCATTTAAATTTCTCCATTGTATTATTGGCTTTTTGAATTTTCGTCCCGAAAGTTCAAATTTTAGTATTATTTTCAAAAATAATTTTCCAGCACTCGAGTTATCATCCTCCCTCGCCTAAAATCAAGATCAACTCTGGCGGGGACGGTTCACCGGTAAAATATTTCCATGTTCAACAGTCGAAATGAGAAACAATAAATAGCAAAAGAAGACCCACCATTAGAATAAAAAGGTGAAGAATAAACTGGACCATTCGACGCCGAATTTGTAAATTTGTTTTTGTCGATTCAAAATATTCTTTTGTCATGTAGACAAAAATCAATCAATATAAAGTTATATATAAATAACAAAACAGCAACAATTATAAAATGCATTGGAGGGGGTTTCAACGATTATTGGACAATTCATAAATCACAAACGTTGTAGGTCTCCCAAGTGTTGGGAAAAATCGGCTTTTTCCCCACCCGAACTTTGCACAGTGAAAAATAATCAACACACACAAACGAGAATAAAATAAAGAATACAATAATTTAACGTGGCTCAGCTAACCGCCGACAACCACGGGAGAAGATCACCTTTATTGATGAAAGAAAAATACTCTACAATTTTTCCTCACCCACTCAACTTCTCCACACACAAAATTAGACGATAAAAAGAACAAAACACATTTTATCTTTTCTATCTCTAATTTCTCCTCTCACAAAACTCTCTCGTCACTCACACACAAAGCCACACACGCACGCAGCAAACTTCTCTCAATTTTCTTTCAATGGCACACGTCTCTTTACTGGCTCTCCCCTATCCTCGTTGACAAACCCACGCATATATAATTAATTACTAACCTTCTGCCCTAGTTTTCTTAACTTATGGGCCAAGCCTTATTCTTTTTTTCCCAGATACACACGGGCACCCTGCTTCCATCCGTTTCCAATTGGCCCATTTACCCAATTTAGGTTCTTTAATATTTTCCTCCAAGTATTTTTAATTATTTAAATCAATTTCCCAACACCAAGAGCATTTGAAGAATAATTGTGTGATCCAAAAAATTTCAGAAACAGTACTCTAATAAAATATCAAAGTAATGGATTTATTCTATTCCAATGGTACTCACCCCATATGGCATTTTTTGTGGTGCCATGTCATCAATAAAAATTAAAAAAATTATATTTACGTTAGTCATATGAATAATTTATAACGGCTCCCTGATGGTGGGGGTGCCCCACAAGCCCCTACGGATTTTTTTCTCGGACTATAGGGACCATAAGGTACCCACAGTGGAAAACAGAACAACACTGATCAAAGTTATATCAAACTCGCCGACGATATATTTGTGCCTCAAAAATTGCTTAGAAAGAGGTTAATAATATGGCATTGGCGAATTATTGTTGGTGATTTAGGGACCTCTTCTTGAGAATTCAAATTTCAAGGGTCCATTCTTAATCCATTCACTCAACAATTAGTGAGTCTTCAATTTTTCCAAAAGGGTATTAAGGGTGGGCACGGGTCGGTTTGGGTAGGTTTTGGGCTCGAATCGAAACCGACCCGATTTTTATCGGTTTGGGAAAAGTGGAACTGAAACCGAACCGGCGGTTTAGCAGTTCGGTTTCAAAACCGATCCGAACCGATGCGGTTGGAGTCGGTTTGGCGGTTTAAGTCTAATTTTTTTTTCCAAACCGGTCGGTTTGTAGGTTGGAAACTTCCAACCCGCAAACCGATCCGTCGGGCCTCCAACCCAACCCAAACTGACCCAAGTGGGGTTGGATCAATCGGTTTGAGCGGGTTGTGGGTTGAATGCCCACCCTTAGGTCAAATTCTGGAAATTGTGCAAACATCATGTATAATTTTTGAAGTTAAATATTCCTTCCTAATATGCGGGATTTTTTAAGTTAATTTTTCCTTCCTAATATGCATCGGAGAGCAAGAAATATGAGAAATATGATATCACAAAGCTCATATCTCTTATCTATTTTTTATTTGTTTATTTGTTTAATTGTCTTATCTAATTAGAATAGTATATGCATGTGATAGGGTTGAAGTTTTTTAAACTTTTTTTAAAAACTTTTTTTATTCATTTTTATCCATTCTTTCTTTACTGTAAATCAATCACATCCACATATCTCGTGGGACTTACATATACTATATAAATATCCATCGTTCAACTGCACTCATTCTCTCTCCTCTTTCACATAAAAATCCATTAAAAAAACCATAAAAAATTCAATCATATCACCCTTTATAATGTCAAAAATTGAAGTGCATTTGAATAGATAACATTGTAACAGCATGCATATAAACTAAATAAATATTACAAATCACAAAAATCACTCTTAATTTCGAAACACTTCTTTAAATACCGCATTTGTTGTTATGTTTTCCAGTTGACCATCTGTTGGATAGATCATACACCACAAGTGTATGGGTCACGTAAGTAATAGAGTGGACTTAGAGAGTCCAGGTATCGTACTCATGAGGACGTGAATATCGTGTTTAATATTTTCCAACCTTAACTGAAATAAACAACGAGATGGCAATTATTGTACTAAAACTAAATTAAAAGATGTAATTAAATAAACTGAAATCAAAGAGGACGACTTTGGAAAGCGAGTTATGGAAAGCTTTTGAGAAACCAATATAAGAAAATAGTCTAGAGGTTTCGAATCCCTATTTCACCCAAGTATTGCTCCGGATTAATGATTTGACAATTTGGTTAGATTTAACGATTGAATTCCTACATTATCAAATAACCTCTCCCGAGTGATATTCGACCTATTCTTATACGCAACCTACCTATATTTCTATGGTGAATCTAAGCACACAAGAATGCATTAAAGATTTGTAAAAACTTTAAATGATCACATAAAGCATCGGGGGTACTCTCGTCCCAATAGATCTCCACGGTTTTCAATAAATGTCTAATCTAATCAAGATATCTCGATTCAATAATTAAACCACAAACATCATGTTGTTGCATGCATTCAACACATGAAGAAAACAAATTAATATTGAAAACTTAATTCTAACACAAGTTGTTGATTCAAATCAATAATCCATCAACAAAAATTGAATAAAACAGTTCATCTAACCCTCACGCTATAATAGATTTAGCCTAACACGTCATAGAGGTAAACAAAAAAAATTGAAGAGAGAGCCATAATAGGATGTAGAATTATCTTGTTCTCGACTTCAATCTTCCATCTCCTTTTCCAAAGCTCCAATTCTTGCTCTTCTCTTGTGTAGGATGCTAGGTATTGTTCTTGTACTCTTAATCTCTTTTTATAGCCCTCAAGAGGTCCCCAAAAGACTCCAATTTCGTGTGTGACAAGTAGCTATAAAATATACCATAATTAGAGACCCATACAAACTAGGAAAACTGGAATCAGGCTAGTTACGCCCGTAACTAGGCTGAGTTACGTGCGTAACTCAGCCACAGTCTACAAACTGTGCAGACTGATCCAGGGTTATATTACTACCGTAACCCCTGATGGTTATGGCCGTAACTCGATTCGGCCCTTCAAGCATCAATTCCTCTCGTTTTGGTCCATGACTTCAAATTTCTTGATTTCTTTGGTCTTTTTTGCTTCTTTTAACTTCGTTTTTCCTCCATCCTTTTCATTTTCCATTTTTGTCCTAAAACAACAAGATGTAACTCAACTTATGTATGAAATAAACATAAACACACAATTAAAGGTATGAAATAAGTGCACCAAGTGCACTTATCACCATCCTTGTCACAAATCAAAATCTTCAATCCGCTCACATTTGTAACTCTGGACATAGCACTATACAACTGTCCATGACTGAATACCGGCCTCCTCAAATAAATGCCAATATTAGAAAGCGATTAGCCGCCTTAACTCTTATTGATTGTCATTAGAATACAATCAAAGGAGACTGTTTCTGTTGGAATTTAAACGGCAATCTCGAATCCAATATAGTAAGTCATTCTAGGAATGAATACCCTGTGACCTGTATTACCTCCAAAAATAATTTCTGTCTCAACCACTTGTTTCCCAAGTCTTGTTGGAATTGAAATCAAAGGAATGGATGAATGATTCTTGTGTGGCAGTTAAAAGATAATAATTTCTCGACTGAGCTGTGGCAATGTCCACCGAGAACAACTCTCTAAATACAGCCTTGGTTGCTCATCATTTTTAATTGGTAAGATTTCTATTCGTTATCTTTTTTCCATACAGGGACACGTGCTGCTGTCATTGAATTGAGCGTTCATCTGTTTTCAATTGGTGCAAATTTTAGAATTAATTTTTGTGAATCAGATTGATGTGATTCTGAGGTGGGCGATTGATTGTTTTTGACTAATTTAGAAGGTGTTAGCATCATCTTTTTAATGTAATATTCTAATGTATTTTTTTTCAAATTTTAAATTTGATCAAACAAATCACATCCATATATCTCACCACTTATTAAATCTCCACCATCCAACTCCACTTATTCTCTCTCTTCCTACTCATAAAAATACATTAAAATTCATCCGTTAACACACTCTTAGACTGCCAAATTAGCGACAAACGCGTGATTGGTTTTTGATTGATCCAAATTCTGAGTTGGTGCAACATTTTTTCCATACTAATTTTTGTATCATCTTAATTACTGCTGAAATTGTTGTGATTGATAGGTGGATTGTGATCCTATTATTGCATCCACTACGGTAGTTAGCATTTTCCAAACTAAATTACATAATATCAAAGATATAAACATTTGATTACAATCAGTACAAAGATTTAATTATCATTATTAAAGTCACATTTTCATAGAATTTAACACCCTAAAATCTTTCAATTTTTCTCTAAAGGTTTACAAGAGGAAGAAAACATTATAAGGATTATACAATCACTTATTAAATACATGCATATCATAGGGACTACTTACTTACAAGTTGAATGCTTACAACAAATGTAATTTTCTTTTAGCATAGTTGATCACTTGTTCAAAATGGTGGGCCGTGTCCGGTGGAAGCCCCTCAACCCTCGGTCTCTCCGGCAACATCCACCGCCCGTCGCTACCTCTTATCATCCCTTTGTGCTCGTCTTGCCACCAATGTGGCGGTACCCCATAATCGCTTCTAAGAAAATCACAATCCTTATTAACGAGTGCAATATCTCTTTTCGTAGCCAAACAAAATCGCCTATCTTTTCCATGATAGCCATCCACCAAATGGAGATGGGCCTCAAGATTATGTGCACATCGAATATCACTAGTGTTCTTTAGAAATGGAGAGTGAGTGTGGTCCAATGCTAATTCCACTCCAACATGTGAATAACACCATGGAAATGAAATGGCATCCATGTATTTTTGATATTGGAACTTCTCATTTGTGATAATTCCAGGCACTTTGGGGACCCTATCATGCACGTTTGTCACTCTTAAAACTTTAACTCCAAGCTCATCACACCTCTCTTTGAACTTTAGGTTTCCGACCCTAGGGCCAGAAAAGGAAAAAACGGTGATTGGAATTTTTGTCGTCGTTATTCCATCATCCACGATGTTCAATTCGACCTCAGCAATGTCGTAGGCGCTTAGTAGAGCCAACGCTGCTCCTAGACTATGCCCCGTTATTGTTATGCTCAAGTTTTCGCCTGGATACCTGTTCAAGAAAAAGGTTAATAATGATAAATCTATTCAATCTCCAATAGTACAAGCTTTTAGATCAAATGATCCGAAACTATTAATACTAGCCATTTAATGAAAATTGTACACCTCCGAAGGGCATTTAAACATAAATGGATTTGTAAGGGTGTGTTTGATATAATTATTATAAAAATGGTTTTTAGATGTATGTTTAATAAGTAAAGAAAATGTATCAATAAATAGAAAAAAATTGTTCAATGAAGGTATGAGTGGTTGAAAATGATGAGATAGAAAAGTAATTTTAATTTAAATTATATGCCCTAGGTAAGACGAAGTGATGATGATAAACTTTATAAAACTTCAAAATTGTAAACTTTTATTATTGCAAGGCTGTTTCTCCTACCCGCGGAGGTTGGGACCGCATGGGAATTAACACAACCCCCTTCCCGAGCCCCACTGCATTCAGGGGGGTTGTGAGGTGGGGTGGGGTGTAGGTCTTCCACCTGCGCGGGTAGGAGAAATTTCTGTTGCGGATAACATGTGATCAATATTGAAGTTTAATTTTAAATTATTTTATTTTTAATTTTATGTTTTGCTGCAAATTACGAGGAATCTTTTAATTTTATGTTTGCTGCAAATTACGAGGAATCTCAAATAATTACTTATTCTTAATTATGTGCAGATCTCATAATCTCTAGTGCTGTTTAATCTAAAAAGTTAATTTTTGACGGGATGAAAGAGTAAACGAAGACTTTTTAGAGGAGATGGTTGAATAAATACCATACCGGTGAATAATCCTCCTAATCTCTGCAAGAACTTGTTCACGAGCTGAAAACGCACAATATTTGCAAGTCTTCTCCTTAGTGGTGTACAAATCAAAGAACCCTGATTCAATCTTGATTGAAGGATCATTCCTAAAATGGGCAGGATGTAATATATCCTTAAGGTCATGTATCCATTCCAAGTAAGTCACCGTCCCCCTCCACGCCACCACTATATCCCGCCGGCCAAGGCGGCGAATCTCCTCCTCGTCGGTGGCTACCGCCACATACCCCATCCAGTTTGCATGCTGACTCCAAATACTACTCAACCTCGATTTTTGAAAGAAATTCGGCAAGTTTATATTCGACGTGGCGTAAAGATGTCTTGTCAAAGTGTATCCTCTATCAGCCATGCCTAATCTCTCAAAGAAATGTGCCCCTTGATACTTGCAAGTGCCACAGTATTTCGAGTGAGGGTCAAAATCGAACGAGTCATAACAAGCTTGCGCCATTTCGCCGTAACGAATGATTTCTTTACGGAGATGGGAATTCATGGGGTCTAATAGGCCTTCCCAGTTATTGGAGCCATGGATTTCTCGCCAGATTTCGTTAAACGGCCTCTTGTCGTCGAAAGTCAAGTGGTGTTCATCAGTTTCTTGGATTTCAGGGTAGAGACTATTGAGAGTTGAGCAGCTGACACGAGTTAATTTTCTTGAGAACTTAGTCTTTTTGTTGGAGCAGATAAGGTTTCTGGTTTTTGTGGAGTTTGATGTTGTGAGCATTTGTGGAGTACGGATTTTGTTTGTTGGATTACTGAAAAGTGACTGCAGGGCAGCCATTGTAGAGAGTGGAGGTTTAGAGAGAAGAGAGGGAGAGAGAGAGAGAGAGAAATATGGGAGATTCAATAATATTTGTATTGTCTCAATTTGTGTATTGAGTTATTGTGGCATAAATTGCATGAATGAGAAATATTGATGCCTCAATATCATATTCTTGGTTAAGAAAACTAGAACTACACACACCTTCTGACTAAACATGTTGTCTACTTTTATAGTGGGTGAGATGCTGTAGGTATAAATATATGTTCACATAGTAGTCAATAAAGACAGAACTAGTCATGAACCTAGGGCTCCCAAAAATATAAGAACCCTAAAATTTGCAAGTCTATATGAATATAGTGATTTTTGTTTTAATAAAAAATCAAGTGTTATTTGTTCAGTTAGAGAGAGTTTAATTTTAATATCATGATAGATTATATTATCATTATTACAATTACAAAAGTTTTCATTTAATAAAATCTTTTATTTGAAAGTATATATATAAGTTTTTTGAGGAAAAAATTTTATTTATTAAGGGACCTTCAAATCTCATGACTGACTCTGAATAAATGGGTTGTGTGGCTCTCTCACTCCACCCCCTTTTTTTACTTTTTATTTTATATATATATATATATATATATTGGATGACGTGTGTCGTTTTCTTAACACATATAGAGAGGTAAAATGATATACCCTCTACTAAATCGTTGATATTTGTGTAGAAATATTTTTATGTACACACAGTGAGGGGTATAAATTTACTAACTAAATGCTTCATATTCAATTTCATAGTATTTACAAGGTGTATTTAATAGCTTTATTTTGTAAAGTGTCATCCTAAAATATGCCTACCTAATTTGATCTAGTTCATTCATTAAGTAGATATTCATTGTTATGAATAATAATTGAGAATAATTTGGTGGTTATGAATTCATGAGGAATAATTTGATGAATAATACTTGGTGGATAAATAATTTGGTAAAGACGTAATTATTATATGAACGACCATTATACCTCGATCAAATTATGTAATTCTGATTATCGCTGCCATTCAAGCTTTTCCTATAAATAGCGCTCGCTTATTAATGAAATTCATTCTGAGAATTCATTCGAATTCATTCTCTTTAAATTCTCTCTATCGCTTTCATACTTTATAACACGTTATCAAAGATTTAGCCTCTACTACCAATTAATATGAATAATATGCCTACAAATATCTTATGTACGATCTTCTCAGATTTAAACCTTAATATTAGTTAGATTATAAACTTCATCACTTCTCTTCATTCTTCCGATTTGATACTTGAAATCGCTTGGCTGATTCTATTGTTTGGTATGCCGACAAGATTGGTTCTGTGAAAACACGTATCAACCCTTCCGTGTTGATACCACGAGATTAACGCTGTTGCTTATGGGAGAAGATGATTGTCTCATTCGATTCAATGGAAAGATTTAAATATCTATACAAATCAAATTGACATGAACGCAACGTTTCTTGCATCTTCTGATAAAAAACAATTTCAGAGCACAAATATATATATATTATATTATATTATATTATATTATATTATAATAATATATTAAACTATTACATTCGTTTCCGATAAGGAAAGTATACATTATCAAAAATCAAATTTTCTCGACTCCATTATACTCGATTTAACGAGAGCTTCGATTCGACACCAATATCGATAAGTAATAACTCGCTTTGAAATATGTTATTATCAAACTTTCAAAGTTTACAAATTAATACACCAATTTTTTGAAATGTTACAAAATAAAGTCATTAAATATTTTGATATTTATAAATGGAAGTGAAAAAGGAGACGATTTTCCAATCGATAATATTGATAGAATATGTTTGATAATTTAACTCATGATTGGAATAGACAATTTTACTCTCGCGAACCTGTGAAAAGGACCAATTTAATTTTGACGATTTAATAATAAACAAAAATTGATAGAATATTCTCAAGAAATTCTAAATCCATTAATTACGCACTCAAGTCCATTTGAGTTAATAGATCGAATATTAATGTAATCCCAAGAGTTCAATTACATAATGTACTTATTCTGTAAGGATAAGTGTGCTTTCAGTAAGAATGAGTATTTGTTCTGGAAGAACAAATCGCCTCAAAGCAGGTTGATATTTAATTCTCGACTTTATTTCATCCAATTCTAATTACCGCAATACCTCCTACTTGATGATGGGTTCAACCACTAAACTAAGGTTTATATATTTCTCGCACTTTATATGCTAAGTGATGGTATACCTTTCTACTAGTATCCTACTCCTGAAGAAGTAGTTAAATATTATGCAATTTAATTCTTGCTATTTAAATCTGTGAGATTTATATTTATTGCAATAATTCCCATAAGGTAGGTTAGACCACCTATTTGGGAGAAATTTAATTTTCGCATTTAAATTTATGCACTTTATAGTTTGAGTATATTTCCAATGTGGTGGGTAATACCACACGATTGGTGCATATTTCCAATGTGGTGGATTATACTACACGATTAGTTATAAATCTAATCCTACCTGTAAGAAGTAGTTGATCAAATATTCTAATCATACTCTCAAGTAGTAGACGATGAGAATAAAATTACTTCCCCATATATACCTAATATTAATGGAGAAAATTGAGTAAGTGTACTTGAAGTCACCATTGGATAAATAGATGAAAATAAAATGCTCAATAGATCCCATGTTGATAAATCAAAGATAATATATCGCATGGAGAAATTATGTAAGTAATCTCATCATGATATGAGATCAGACATTACGGTAATAAAATGCTCTTGAAAAAGCATAATCACTAGATTTCAGATTTGAATAAAGCCAATATGATAAATATTACTCCGTATAAGAGTACAAAACAATGTAAATGGAACATATTGAGAGAATATCAAAGATGGCATTAAACACTCAAAATATAGAAATGCAAAAAGAATATACATATCAATCCATAAATGAGGATGCGCCTGAGAGTATAAATACTGTAACTCGCCACCATCAACATTAGGATTCATAATGAAATATTTAAAGGATCCGAATTTCTTTTTCGCTGACACCAGTGATCTGTGGACCGACGGACCTGGCTTCCACAGATTCTTGAACATATGCATGAAATTTGATGAGTAGCTCATCAACAAGATTTGCGTAAATAAGTATTTTTTCACGAATGAGAGATAAACTTATTATTTACACCCCCATCTAGAAACGCCTAGTAAGCCATCAAAGAAATTATTAATATTCAACAAACTATTGGTTTGACATGAAAATTCCACTATGCCAACGAGGCTATATTGAATATTTCCTCCAAGGCGTTGTACCTGGAAGGACAATGAAAGCATCACTATTATTCATCATATACATCATGCAGCCATGGATGGATTGCGCTGTAGCCCCAACCCCGCTTGACCCATGGTAGAACTGCTCCACCCGAGTATTAGATCCAACTAGATGGAAAGGTATTACGCCTCGAAACTCTTATTCCCATGATTGTGTGCAAGGATTATAAGTTTCAAATGCAAAAGTTTGTTGTTGGTTCCTCCGTGATAGTATATTGATTTCTTGTCTCCTAACTCTTATTAAGTCGGTTTGCCATATCCACATATTGGATATGGCCTACCTTAGATCCACCAAGAATACATACTGGCTTAATCTCAACATAAGAAAGTGTCGACTTCAGATGGAGATGATTCTAAAATCTCCATATCCATCTCTACTCCTATCTCTCTTTTTGCACTATACTTTAATGTATGAACATGAGAGATATATGAATCCCCTCTATTTAAAGAAAAATTTTCAAACCAATAATTGAGTGCACTATTTACTTTTTGACAAATATGAAAGAGAAAAAGCGTAAATTTTTCTTTAAGTGATACTATGACATATAGTCAGGATTGAAAAATAATATATATCTTAAAATTGAAAACGATATTTACAAATAAAAGAAATATATTGATCTTTTTATTACACCAGCTTTCTTACATAAAATATGGGAAAATCATTATACTAAAATTTTCTACTAAATTTACAAACAGGATCTTCTAAAGTAAGTTTTTCAAGATCAGAACGCGCTTGTTGATCTTTGAATTTGGCATAAGGCCATTAGCTCACCTTGCACGTGTCCACTCAGATGTGTCTCAAGAGCCTGGTGAATATCATCCAAAGGCTCTTTACTCAATCCATCCTTAATGAATGCTATTTTATCTTCAGTTTCGACAAGTCTCACAGATTTACATCGAGTGTCACATGTCCATCGAGCACACTTTAGCATCCTCCCAATCTTTTTGCTCTCCGTTTCTTGAAAAACTACTTTACCCATACCATGCATGTATTTAGAAGGAATTGAAACCTCACCAGATAATCGAACCTTTGCTCAATCAAGCATCGGATATCTTGTGATACCCTTATTCATTAGCATCCTTAATCTTTCCAAATACATCGATAAATCCTTTTTAGGATTTTGATCGGTAGTGATGGATAGTATTTTCAAGATTTGAGAGCATATGATCCATTATAATGTATAAACCCTTGTTAGGATGAATTTTGCAATAATTTTGATGATTTATTTATAGAATAATACGACGCGTATGAAATAAGACTCGATTTTAAATAAATAATATGAAGCGTAAGAGCTACGATTTCGAATTAAATAATAGCCGGATGTGATGCGATGAGTCAGAATCGTTTGAACAAAGAGTAGACAATAATGTCACCAAAAGATGACGGAATATGTCGGTGAATTGTTTCTATGATAAATCATATCGAAGCACTCTACAGATACTAAAATAAATCGATATAAGCAATCAACTAGAAGTTCAATAATACTGCTTGCAAAACCTGATCACCATCCCGTTTAAATAATTATCAAATCAATATTTCAAGTGAAGAATTAAAAGAATTCTTCAATGATTGTTCTCGATAAATGATGAAATCATTACTAGCCAATATTGGGAATAAATCCCAAATATATCCGGGAATAAAGGATGAGAAATATCACCACTCATCCTCCATGTGGACTACTAGATATTATGATATGGATCCACTAGATAGTAGTCACATGTGTATATGATTCGTAATTTGAAATTTATTTAAATATTTGCTCACTAGATGAGCATGATTTTCGATTTAATGATAAAGCTAGTAAATGTATATCCCAATACTTGAATAAATCCTCAAGGATTTGAGTATGCCAGATACAAGTGGGATATTATATGGCAAATTATTTAAAGTCCTCAAATAAATTGCGATATCGAGAATAGAATGCAAACTGGCCTAAATTTATATTAGAATGATGAGAACATATATGATTAAAATCATACCAATCGTATGAGTTTTGGTGTTCTAAATTTTCTCAAGATGAGGGGAGTATTAAAAGTTGAAAATAATATGTGAAATGCATCATGTTATATCCTCAAAATTGAAATACTTAACTTGAAGTTCAAAGATGCATGAAAGGCTATGAACAATCACATATATCGCCATGAGATGCTTTGATAAGTTAGTGCGTAAGCGTTGATATTTCCCCAAACATATATATCAAAGCAAATTATAAAAGATGGTCTTAATAACTGAGGCATATGCTCTTGAAGAGTATATAGACATAACTATATTGTATAATCCAAGAGGATTGATAATGAGATATCTCGATAAGTTATGTCGATATGGGGAAAGAAAGAAATTGAAAAGTGTTATAACGATATGAAAATGTAGCGCTACATATGATCAATGATAATGAAAATATTGAGATATATTGAAGATGATAAATGGTGAATGTGAAATCTTTAACTTATGAGATGATGAGATGATGATGACTAATGCTCAAGTTTAAAGATAAGCATGGTGGTCATTATATGTTGCATGCTCATGAAAGTTAAATTACCGATCGTGTGTAGTACCGAAAAGGAAATTAAAGGATCTATGAGCTAAACCCGTGTTTATGAGTATTCTAAAGGTGAGCTAAGCCCTGGGAATGAAATAACCTATTAGTGAGTATTAAATGTTAAATGATATATTTTAAATGTTAGTTAGTTATGAAGGTTTACTTATATGTTTACATGTTTTTACGATGAATTTATATGCTTTAAAATTGTGTGTTTGGAGACATGTGTTCATGGTGAGTGTTTTGTAGTTGTGTAAGAAAATTGATGCACTCTAAATGAACGTAAGAGTATAAAACCAATGTATAATATACTCATACAAATGTATGAAAGATTTTGAAATGCTTGCAAAGATACTTGTATAAAATACGCTGCACTCTTTTTCCTTTGACCTGAGGTTTTATCCTTATTGGGTTTTTTTCAGCAAGGTTTTTAATGAGGCAATTTTAAAGGCGATTCACATGAATAATGTACTCTTTCCTTCATTAGGTTTTTCCCACTTTTTTTTCCTAATAAGGTTTTAACGAGGCAGATATTCATGGTATATTGAGAACAATAGGAGAAATTGATACAAAGTGTATCTATTGGATCAAGTTATAATGGAGCTAATGCTTTAGATCCAACGATGATGATATTGAAATCATTTACCGTAAGTAAAGATATCATTCTCAAGATATAAATCGACTTGAGCAACAGTGTTCTTTTCCTTCGATCAAGTTTTTTCCCAGGTTTTCTTGATAAGGTTTTAACGAAGACGTGAATACTCATATGCGGTGATAGACATCGTGGGGAGCAATGTTTTGATGAGCAGATATATAACCACTCCAGCCTATCCCGCAATCGGTTTGGAAGTTTTTTCCCACCTGGGTTTTTTCTCCAAACATTCCAGAGAAGGCATTTGTATTAATAGTCATCGTTCGAAGTGTTAAGAATAATAATTGAGAATAATTTGGTGGTTATGAATTATGAGTGAATAATTTGATGGAGGAATAATTTGATGGAGAATAATTTGGTGGAGGAATAATTTGGTAAAAGATGTAATTATTATATGTGAATGACTATTATACCCTTGATGAAATTATGTAATTACGATTGTGCAATTCGAAGTTTTCCTATAAATAGGGCTTCAGTTATTAATGAAATTCATTCCTGAGAATTCATTCGAATTCATTTCTTTAAATTCTCTCTATTGTTTTCATACTTTTATAACATTCATATATATATATGCTTTATTTCTACCGCATATGATATATGATTTGGAGATTATGAATATACTCATTTTCACACATGAAATTACATTAATCATAGATATTGTATGCTTCACAAAGCCATCACTAGATTCTTGCTTTTAATTGGGATGCGGCTCGAAAATCCAAACTTGGGATATGAATTTTATTGACAGTACAAAGCTACAACGAGGGGGACGTTCTCATAGAAGGTTGGTCTAACTCTATTTCAAATTCTCAATTAAACAATATGAACTAATTCAAGATTGTATCACTTCAATAAATAACTATAGTCAAATTCAATAAGATTTATGCATCAAACTGAACTGCTCAAATATTATAAATTTTATTGATCTTTGCCCAACGGAATGACAACAGCACAAAATCATATATACACATAAATTGAAGCGATGGATTAATTTTGTAGTTGAATTGAAGTTATACATTCACATATATTTCGTACAAGTTATATTGGTCCAAGTGCTAAAGACAAAAAATGAGAGAAGGGGAAAACCCCCATAAATGAAAAGAATTACTATTGGGAAAAGAATTACTTATAAAATCAAAATGTGTAGACAGTTTTATAAATAGTGATGTGGTGTAATTTTTTTGAGTGTCCAATGTGCCCCAAAAAAAAAAAGAAAAAGAAAAAGAAAAAGAAAAGAAGAAAGAAATCTTGTCACCTACATTGTTTGTCAGCATGTGTGTACAATTTTCGTGTATATGATGATCCAAAACTTGCTCTAAAATGAGTTTATGGAGCAACTTACTTTTGGTGATTATATGGCATTTAAATTATATTGTATACCAAATAACAATTTCAAATTAATTAAAAAAAAAGTCATAATGTCTCTTTGATTTTTAATTGTAGACATATTATATAGTTTGTAATGTCTATATACACTTAATTGTAGAATTCTATGTTAGCTTATTTGGCTCTTTAGTTTTCCATCGTATTGGAAATGCTTTTATATGAAAACAATGCATCACTTGGCTTAACACAAATAAAGAGTTTAGTGAAATTCTTAGAACACTAAAATTTCTAAACAAATTTTTGAAAACTGCGTGAAAATGAAACGAATAATAGATTAGATACAACAAAAACAATAGAAAAAGACCAAAAATAATGAAACGGACGAAAACGGGCATAAATATAAAATTGACAAAAGTATAGCTCTAAGCTAAAATCTTGTTTTTGCTACTTGGTACAAACTCAAATGATCTATATTTATCAAATTGGCTCATCATTTTTCAAACATATTCCAATTAATAGCGATTGTGAGTTTGACACTAAAAATCTGTATTCTATCATTTTTCTCGCTTTTAATCCAATTTCGCTTCGATTCAACCTGTTACTATAGAGACATGCGTGGATTACAGTATTGTGAACACTGATGTTGGCGGTGACATAATTTGTGGAAGAAAACAATAGCATAAATTGTTGTGCATATAACATTATTTCAATATTATCCGAAACGTGATAAATGCCACAGCTCTCTTGTAACTCAGAGACGCGCAATAACTTACATGTTACATCATAAGCTCAGCATAAATTGCAACTAGGGTCCCCAACCTTTGGAAGTAGTGATAATCAAGTCCCAAATTTTTACACTATAGCATTGGGACTCCTTAAGTTTGAAGCACATGCATACTCGGGGTCTCTTTTTGGAAAGAGAATGTCAATAAACGAGCAGACACGCGACTCATATGGCGAACTTGAAAATCGCAAAAACGCTATTGTCGCTTTCGTATGCACAGAAGCCTATACACGAAACTCTCCCCCGCTAGGGAGTAGATTATAATGATTGTTAAAGTTGTATTATGTAAAAGATGAGAGAGAATGAGTGGAGTTGAGTGGTTGAGATTTGTAGATGTGATGAGATATGTGGATGTGATTGATTTAGGATAAAGAAAGAATGGATAAAAAAATTATAAAAAATTATAAAATGGTAAAAGTGATTGGTGAACAATCTACAAACATGCATACACTATTTGTGTTTGTTAAAGGTCAACCGTCAACGGACGCCATTGGCTTTTTGTCCAGTCTTCGTGGAAAAATCAAAATGCCATGAGTATACAGTCACGAATTAATTGAGTTTGAAATGTTACAAACGTGTTTTAATAATAATAATAATAATAATAATAATAAGAAAGAATTCCAAGAATGGTATACTTTAAAAATAAAAAATTAAATTCAGCAAGTTATTTTTAATAAAGACACAAATGGCAGACTTTTTATCATAGACGGACCAAAATACCCTTCACTAACTTGAACTTAATTTTACTGAAATTTCAAAAAAATACCTATATCCTATATTATAAGATATAGGAATTGGTGACTGTTCATCTTCTCAGGCAATTGATTTGTCTTTTCTGATTACTTTCTGTTTTCGATCATTTTTTTTTTTAATTTCTTGCTGAATCTTTGCCAGTGAACCACCATGACGAACTAAGGACCTAATCTCTGAAAGACTAGATCTGATTCTTGTCCTTCATGATTTAGAGAAAATGGAGAACAAATCTATGATATCCCAATTCGGTGGTTGGAGGTGAGAGACGAGTTGTGGTGGTTAGGGGTAAGAAATGGTCAGTAAGGAAGAAGAAGAAGAACAGCAGCAAAGAAGAAGAATTGACCTGCTAATAGCTCGATCTTATTTGGCAGGAGGGTATAGAGAAGAAGAACAGTAACTAGGAGCCGAGTATGAACAGTAGTGGTCCGAGTCATGAATAGGGCATTGAAGGGTAGATTGGACTATCTAATTTGAAACTTATGCTATTTTTTATTTTTAAGAACAAGAATTAACAAAGACACAAGTGACAGAATAATAATAATAATAAATAGTTATTCTGTTCGCAAAGATAATGTTTTTTTAAATCTTACGTAGATAATGTTAAACAAATTAAGTACCTGTGATCTTGCTTCCATTACATGAGACATTGAAAAGATGATAAAAGGCAATTTTTTTTTTTCGGTGTAATCAAATCAAATATAGAGTTAGACAAAGTTAGCCAATCAAAATTGCGAATGAAAAGGGATAAGACAGTCGTGGTAATTTTAACGAAATTATTTCAACAATGATTTTTTTATTCTCATTCTTAACTATGTAAATATACTGTAAAAAATATTATTTTGCCCATTTCAATATAAAATTTCTTGCTTTTTGATAGCATAATGTTAAAAGAATTATTTTTTTCCCGAACATAATATTATTAAATTACACATTCATAAAAATTTATTAAATTAAAATTTGAATCTTTACTCAGAAAAAGAAAATTCTAAATATAACAATTTAATTGAAATAATTACTCACTTAATCATTATCAAATTTAAGTGTAGATTTGATATAATGTCCACGAAAGCATAATTTTACACACCCTACAAGATATGTTTTTTCGAAATTCTAAATATATATATAAGTACAAACAAATCAATACTCCATATTTATCACATACATTTAAATTCCTATTTTTATCCCTCATTTAGCAATTTGATATTAAAATAAAGGATAAAATTAGAAATTTCAATTTATATACTTTTATTCAAAATTTAATAATGTCGAGTTGATTATATTGCGTCAAAATAATCACAGCCGGCATCATCGAAGTAACACATTTCTATGTACAAAATAACAAGGATTTAGATAAAATTAGACATTCATAATTACTGTCATAATATGCGATATATTCCAGGTAAAAAACTTATTTTACCCTTAATAATTATTTAATATTATAGAAAAAGAATAAGAGTAACATAATTATTTTATCTTACTATATTATTCTTTATGTAACTCTTTATCTCCCCGTAGCATCACCGAAATAACAAACGTATGAACACTGGACCAAAGTGATTTAGCCACGTGTATCTATTGCCTCCACAGACTTCCAAATTACTCCGCACTGTGTGAAGCATGTTTATTATCAAAGGAATATCGCAAAATGCCAAAGTCCGTATAATGGCTGAATGAAGCAGGATACGAATCTGAACCCACTCTTTATCAATCATGTTCGTCAGAAAATTATTTTCTCTTTCAATTATTTGTGCTTTGAATTGTAAGTGGTTGGAGTATCACGCGCGACCAATGTTCTAAAAAGTCTATTTAGTCAATGGCATTTATGCTCGAAGTTTGAATATCATGCTTTATCACGTATTGATCATACTTTTATCACGCATTGGTACTTCTAATCACTCCTAAGATTAATATTTGATCTCGACGCTTTTTCATACATTATACTTTCCAGAACCTTGTATATAATACATGCGACTCCAACTACTCACACACAAGTCAAGCGCCATATATCAAACCTTTGGAGAACCACAACTATCTCTTTTTGCCTATTGTTGCAAATTAATTAGGAAACTTTTTCACAAAGAATAAAGATTACAAAATATTTATTAAGATGTTAATTGGATGTTTATGTTTATTAGGAGAATTTCGTTGTCTATTTATTTTTTTTCCCATGTTCGGTGTCTATCTTACTTATTTTGCAGTTTAATTAATTTATTGATAATTTGATATAAATCAATTATTATATAGATAATATATATATTTAAGATTTAGTTATTTTAATTTACCATTTTGAAAAAAAGAAACATATTACATTTCACCTTCTTAATTTAATATATCCGAGAAAAAATTATTTGTAAATAGTTTTCTATGGATTTATGATTTCATTGATTTAAAATCTGAAAAAAATTTATTCTGAAATTAGTCATAAATTAATTACAGTATTAATATAAATAAATTATTGTATTGATATGAAGTTAAAATTGATTTAATCACCTGTGTGAATCACACGAGTGAATAAGTACTAGTTATTAATTACACAATAATAAAGAAATAAAGAAAATATAAAATAGAATTAAACAATTTAGGCCGTGTTTGATTGGGGGTTTAGTTGTTCCGCGCGGTATTCCGTGTAAAAATGTGTGGTTATTATTATTTTAGGAAATGTGTGTGTGGTTGAAAATGAGTATGGGGTATACGGAATTGCGTGCGGATTTGGTTAACACCAAATAGAACAAGGCCTTAATTCTATCACTTCCGAAAAATTGATCGATCTTGTCATATCGACAAAAAGTATGCATGAAACGACATCCTATCACTTTTCACAAGTTATAGACGATAATAATATCCATACTGTTATGAATAATAATTGAAGAATAATTATTAGGTGTTATGAATAATTGAGAATAATGTGGTGGTTATGAATTATGAGGAATAATTTGGTGGAGGAATAATTTGGTAAAAGATGTAATTATTATATGTGAATACTATTATTATCATGGATGAAATTATGTAATTACGATTGTGTCAAAGTTTTCCTATAAATAGAGAACGATTATTAATGAAAATTGATGAAATTCTTAGAATTATTCTCTCTAAAGTCTCTATTGTTTATCACTTTTATAACGTTATCGTATGAGTCTCTAGCGAATTTGAGTAATATGAAGGGAGTATCTTTCTACAGTTTCATCTTATAGATGATCTTACATGTCAAACCGAATTATTATAAATACTTTGTCAATCTCCCGTCAATCTTATCTTTCTTTCTCTCTTATCTTTCCCACTTTCTCACGTCTACTCTCTATCTGCGTCATTCACTTGAAACATTTATGAGAATAGAGTTGTAGAGCAATTGAATTAGAATGGAGAAATCGATGCGTGTTCAATTCTGCACAAGAAAGGAAAAGAGTATATATATTATATTCTTTTATAATATAATAATATATTAACTTATAATGTCGTTTTTCAAGATATAAAGGAGCATACATTATCAAAATCAAATTTTCGACTCCAATTATATCTCGATTTATAGCTTAGGCTTGATTTGTAAATATTGATAGGGTAATAACTTCGTTTTGAAATATGTTATTATCAAACTTTCAAAATTTACAAATCAGTACACCAACTTTTTAAAAGTTACAAATAGTCCTTGAATATTTTGATATTGATAAATTAAAGTAGAAATGAGATAATTTTCAATCGTAAAACATTGATAAAATATTTTTGACAATTTTACCTTTCACGATTGGAATGGACAATTTACCCTTAGGGTAAGCAGAGCCCTAATTTGGCGGCGGTGAAAATGGGATAGAATATTAATGAAGAAATTCTAAATCAATTTGCTTATATAAAATGGCTTGAAGTCATTTTGAGTTAAAATATCGAATATTATTTTAAGCTCCCAGAGAGTTCAATTCACGTAATGTCACTTTGATACAGAAGGATAAGTGTCTTCTTGTAGAAGTAATGAGTATTTGTTAGAAAACAAATTTGCTCCGTGAAGCGATTGATATTTAATTCTCGCATGGCACTTTATTTGTCGCATTTAATTCTTAATGCATATATCTTGATGATGGGTTCAGATTCGGCTAGCGGAAGGTTTATATATTTACGCACTTTATGCTTTAAGTGATGGGTGTCTGGCCTATGGCGATTCTACTTGAAGAAGTAGTTAAACATTATGCAATTTAATTCTTGCTATTTAAATTCAGTAAATTTATATTTATTGCAATAATTCCATAAGTTAGATTCGACTACCTATTGGAGGAAATTTAATTTCTACAATTTAAATTTATGCACTTTATAGTTTGAGTATATTTCCAATGTGGTGGGTAATACCCACGATTGGTGTGCATATTTTCAATGTGGTGGGTTATACTCACGATTGGTGATAACGAATCCTACTCCGAGGAAAAAGTAGTTGATCAAATATTCTAATCATACTCTCAAGCGGATGAGCGATGAGAATAAAATTACTTCTCCATATATCTAGAATATTAATGGAGAAAATTGAGCAAATGGTACTTGAAGTTACCATTGGATAAATAGGCGAAAGTAAAATCTTTGAATAGATCCATGTTGATAAATCAAAGAAAATATATCATGGAAAGCTTATATGAAGTAATCTCATCGATGATATGAGATTGTATTAATATGAGAATAAAATGCTCTTGAAGAAGTATAATCACTAGATTTACGTATTTGAATAAAGCCAGTATGATATTATTATTACTCCAGGAAATGTACAAGCGATTAGAAGTGGAACATATTGAGAATATCAAGATGGCATTAAACACTCGAAAATATAGAAATGCAAAAAGAATATACATCTTAGAATCCATAAATGAGGATCGTTTGAGAGTATAAATAGTAACTTTCTGTCACCCGAACATTCGGGTTCATAATGAAAGATCAAGGATCTCTTTTTAGCTTGACAGATGATCTGTGGCCAGATGGGTTTCAGCTTCCATAGATTTTGAACATATGATTGAATCTTGATGAGTAGATCGTGGCAAACTGTATTAAGCGAGAAACAAGTATATTTCTTCTTTGACGAGAAATAAATTTATGTTCTACACCCCACGATCTGAGAAATGCTAGCAAGCCATCGAAGAAATAATTAATATTTAACAAACCTATGGGTTTGGTATGAAAATTCCTTGTGCAAATGGCTATATTGAATATTTCCTCCAGTGTTATAAGCGCTGGAAGAACAATAAAAGCATCACTATTGCTCATCATGTACATCAGTGATCATGGATGGATTGTGTTTGTAGCATCAATCAGTTAGACTAATGACATTTCTAACTCAATTAAATTCTTGCCTCAATTGATGAAAAGGTATTATACTTGACACTCTTATCCCCCCATGGTGTGCGGCCATCGTAAGACTCCTTAATAGTTTGTTATTAGTCCCTCCACATAGTATATTGATATTTTGTTTCCCTAACTCCTTACAAGTTGGTCCGCTATATCACATATTGGATATGACCTCACTAATCTGAAGCCACCAAGAACACATATAGTTTTACTGGCGAGGTAAAGATTGACTTACATGAGATGATTTTGATATCTCCATCTCCATCTCACCTCTATTTTCTCTTTCAGCGAATGTATGAACATGAGAGATATATGAATCCCTCTATTTAAAGAAAAATTTTCAAACTAATAATTGGAGTGCACTATTTGCTTTTTGACAAATATGAAGAGAAAAAATCTGAGAAAAATTTGTTTAAGTGAAATGACATATATATCTGTTGATTGAAAAATAATATATATATACATATATATATCTTAAAATGAAAAACAATATTTACAATTACAAGAAAAAACATTGATCTTAGTTATTACAAGGCTTCCTTATATTAATATGGGAAAATCATTATGCTAAAATTTTCTACTAAATTTACAAACGAGGATCTTCTAAAGTAAGTTTTTAGGCGTAATGCGTTTGTTGATCTTTGAATTTGGCCCATAAGGCCATTAGCTCACCTTGTATGCGTGTCCCTAGGATGTGTCTCAAGAGCTTTGTGAATATCATCCAAAAGGCTCCCTACCAATCCATCCTTAATGAATGCTATTTTATCTTCTCGATTTACGGACAAGTACCCCATGATTTACATCAGTGTCACATGTCCACCGAAAGCACACTTGTAGCATCCTCCCTAATCTTTTTGCTCTCCGTTTCTTTGAAAAACTACTTTTACCCATACCAGGCATGTATTTAGAAGGAATTGAAACCTCACCAGGATAATCCGAACATTTGCTTGATCAAGTATCGGATATCTTGTAGGATACCCTATTCATTAGCATCCTTAATCTTTCGACCATCGATAAATCCTTTTTAGGATTTTGATCGATGAGTGATGGATAGTATTTTCGAAGATTTGAGCATATGATCCATTATAATGTATATAGACCCTTGTTAGGATGAATTTTGCAATAATTTTGATGATTTATTTATAGAATAATCTGTGGCATTATGAAATAAGACTCAGATTTTAAATAAATAATATGAAGCGTAAAACTACGATTTGAATTAAATAATAATGGATGTGATGCGTATGGCAATTTGTAGCTCAGTGTTTGAGCAGTAGTAGACAATAATGTCACCAAAGATGATGGAATATGTGGTGAATTGTTTCTATGATAAATCATGTTGAGCACTATCTGAGATACTAGTGAAATCGATATAAAATTTCTTGAACTAGAAGTTCAATAATACTCTCGTTTACAAAGCGGATGTGACCATCAGGGTTTAAATAATTATTGAAATCAATATTTCAAGTGAAGAATTAAAGGAATTCTTCAATGATTGTTCTCGATAAATGATGAAATCATTACTAGCCAATATTGAAATAAATCCCAAATATATCTGGAATAAAGGATGAGAAATATGACTAAATCCTCCGTAAATTACTAGATGTATTATGATATGGATCCACTAGATAGTCACATGTGTATATGATTCGTAATTTGAAATTTCACAGGAAATATTTGCTCTGAGTATGAGCATGATTTCAGTTAATGATAAAGCTAGTAAATGTATATCCCAATTATTTGAATAAATCCTTGAAGGATTTGAGTATCTTATACAAGTGGGATATTATATGGCCAAATTATTTAAAGCCTCAAATAAATTGCGATATCGAGAATAGAATGCAAGCGGTCTAAATTCATATTAGGCTGAATAGTGAGAACATATATGATTAAAATCATACCAACTGTATGAGTTTTGGTGTTCTAAATTTTCTCGGCGTGAGGAGAGTATTAAAGGTTGAAAATAAATGCATCATGTTATATCCTCAAAATTGAAATCTGAACTTGAAGTTCAAAGATGCATGAAAGGCTATGAACAATCACATATATCGACTCTGATGCTTTGATAAGTTAGCGCCTTGAAGCGTTGATATTTCCCCAAACATATATATCAAAGCAAATTATAAAAGATAGTGCTTAATACTTGGAGGCATATGCTCTTGAAGAGTATATAGACATAACTATATTGTGTAATCCTACAAGAGGATTGATAATGAGATATCTCGATAAGTTATGTCGATATGGGGAAAAGAAATGAAATTGAAAAGTGACCACGATATGAAAATGTAGCGCTACATATGATCAATGATAATGAAAATATTATTGAGATAGATTGAAGATGATAAATGGTGAATGTGAAATCCTTAACTTATGAGATGATGAGATGATGATGACTAAGTGCTCAAGTTTAAAGATAAGCATGGTGGTCATTATATGTTGCATGCTCATGAAGAGTTAAACTACCGATCGTGTGTGTAGTACCAGAAAAGGAAATTAAAAAGGATCAGGTGAGCTAAACCGTGTTTATGAGTACCCTAAAGGGTGAGCTAAGCCACTGAGAATGAAATAACCTATTAAGTGAGTATTAAATATTAAATGATATATTTTAAATGTTAGTTAGTTATGAGGTTTACTTATATGTTTACATGTTTTTCACGATGAATTTATATGCTTTTTAAATTGTGTATTTGGAGACATGTGTTCATGGTGAATGTTTGTAGTTGTGTAAGAAAATTGATGCACTCTAAATGAGCGAAGAGTATAAAACCAATGAATATGATACTCATACAAATGTATGAAAGATTTTGAAATACTTACGACATACTTGTATAAATATCGCGTTGCACTCTTTTTCCCTTGGCGAGGTTTTATCCCATTAGGTTTTCCTAGCAAGGTTTTTAATGAAGGCAACTTTAAAGAGCGTATTCACATGAATAATGTACTCTTTTCCTTCATTAGGGTTTTCCCCTTTGGGTTTTTCATAATAAGGTTTTAGAGGCATATTCATGGTATATTGAAACGATAGGAGAAATTGATACAGTGTATCTATTGGATCAAGTTATAATGGAGCTAATGCTTTAGATCAAGCGATGATGATATTGAAATCATTTACGAGTAAAGATATGGATTCTCAAGATATGAAATCAAGCGGGCATTTATCTTTTTTCCTTGATCAAGTTTTTTCGCTGGGTTTTTCTTGACAAGGTTTTAACGACACGTGAATACTCATATGCATTGATAGGCGTGAGAGCAATATTTTGATGAAGCGATGTATAAACTCTCCATCACACCCTTGTCGGTTTGGAAGTTTTTTCCCAATGGGTTTTTCCAAGCAGTCCAGAAGACATTTTGTATTAATAGTCGTTGAAGTGTTATGAATAATAATTGAAGAATAATTATTAGGTGTTATGAATAATTGAGAATAATGTGGTAGTTATGAATTATGAGAATAATTTGGTGGAGAATAATTTGGTGGAGGAATAATTTGGTAAAAGATGTAATTATTATATGTGAATGACTATTATACCCTTGATGAGAATTATGTAATTACGATTGTCTTAATCAGAAGTTTCCATAAATAGGGTTTCGATTATTAATGAAAATTATTAAAATTAGGTCATTCTACAAATTCTCTATTGTTTACATCTTTTATACATCATACATTCTATTTCAGATTATAGAATACATTAGAATGAGCAATACTATTAGAGTACAATAATTAATGATTATTGTAACTAATCAATGAGTTTCTCGAATATCTTGTGAAATTGTTGTCTTTTGATTTGTCTCGTCAATTTTTTTAGTTTCGCACTTCAATACTTATTATATATGTAGATGTTGGTAAAATTTGTAAGTTACGCCAATGTTGGATATGATCTTAAATATTACGTGGATGTCCATGGAATTATGGAAACACAACTTCATTCATGTGCAAGAAGGATTTGATTTTGGCACTTAGTTTTTTCGTATTTCACATTCTTAAGATTGTTGATATGTTGTCTCGTTTTTGCATAACTTAATAATTGTTTAGTTCAATTAAATATAACTTATATGCACAATCAAGAGTACTAATTGAATGAAATATATCGTTTTGATTTAATGAAACAATTAAAAAGAAAATAAGACAAGTGACTAAAATTTCGCTATTGCCATAGTCCATAGGCAAAGTGACACGTCTCTCATGAATAGCTGTGAGGCTATGATATGATCATGTAATTCTAATGTGGTAAATATGTATTATTAAACGGTTTATTATATTGTCAGTAATCCCTAACGTTTTAATTAGATTTGGCCTAAAGGCACTGTCATTTTTCTTGATATTTTCGTCCTCAACCTCATGTTTTATTACGAGATAAAATCTTTTTAGATTAAAAAGATAATATTACTTTTTTATTTACATTATTTTCATTAAATTGAATAAAAATATTTACAATTGAGTTCATAAACTTTTAATAAGTATAAACTAATCCCCATCGTCAACACATTCTCCACCACCAAATTAATATTGCAAATACTTTTATTCATTTTAATGAAAATAACGTAAATAAAAAGGTAATATTATCTTTTTTGCCTAAAAAGTCCTTATCTCGTAATAAAATATTATGTTAAGGGCGAAAATATCAAGAAAAAATAATAGATCCATACTGCATAACAAATTGAAACGTTGGGTCTTGTTGTCTTAGGCATCTCAGTATTTCTTTAAAGCAAAATCTTTCTTTAATTTAAAGATTGTAGTGCTTAAATAAATCTTTCAGCATATCTTTAAATTGAAGGCTTTTTAGTTTAGAAAGTGAGTTTGGCTCTTGAATTTGGAGGCAAACTCTATCTTTCAGTTTATATTTACCTATTTAATGCATTCACACCTCTAAATATATTAACTTTATTTGGATTTATATTCTAAATTTAATGGAAATTGCTTTTCTAGATATATTTATTTATTGACTTTTTACAAATTTAGAGATCAATTGCAAAATTCAATATTTTTCTCTACAAAATATAAAAAGTGTGTTGGAGCATATATAAAAAGCTCATTTCTACAAATTAATAAATCTCTTTATTCTTAAAGATCTTTCTTTAAATATAAAAATTTTATTGGAGTTCTTTAATTAAAGGGTGAACACGGTTCGGTTTGGAGTTTTAGGCAAATTTTCAAACCAAACCACTTAAAAGCGGATTGGAAAAATCTCAAGCCAAACCAAACCACTTCACTTTCCAAACCAAACCAAACCAAACCATTTTTTAGGTTTGGTTAGGTTTTAAAACCACATTTAGAAATATAAAGCAAAACAAGCAAATACTATTCAATTTAAAATAAATATTAATCTAAAATTTATCGATATAACATATGCATCAATATAAATAAAAGTCAAGAAATGTAAAACTAAATATATATTACAACAAAAATTCTACAATATTAGTCTAAAATTTCAAGCTAACATGTAGACATCAAAATCAATGTTGGTCAAGATTTTACAGAATAGACTACATATCAAAATACACTTAACCAAAGTTCAATTACATTAGTATAAAATAACATCTCAATGACTCAATCAATGTCAATCGACCTTACATCTTGATTGTAATACATGATTCATTATCTACACAAACATAAAAATATTATAAATTTATCCATTAATTGTAATTAAATGATATAAAGTAATCATCAATAAAAAAATGAGTATAAACCAAATATTATAATACCTCTATAGCTTTCTAAAATCATCTAATGCATCTACTTCATCCAAGTATTGGTGAATCACTATAGGATCCTTGCTACTATACAACCAATTTTAAGAGCAAATCACCGCTTCAACCATTTTTGCTCTCAACAAACTCCTAAATGAATCAAAGAATCGACCACTAAGTAAAGAATCTGCAGAGCAAGGGTAGCATGTGGATATTTGAATTGCTACTACCATATCTTTCGCAATTTGAGAGACAATCTTATACCTATTTACATTTAATTTCCACCAAAGTAGTATGTCAAAAGATTCATCCGTCAAATCTTCTACAACGATCATTGAGGTTTCTAGACTTATAGTTTTTCAATTTCTGACAAATTATTCACTTGATAATGTGAAGAAAGAGATGATTTTCAACATTTAGGTGATAGAGAAAGAGATTAAAGCGATTAATATTAAACTTTTGGTATATACCTATGCTATACATGCCCAATCACGCAATTTACAAAAAGCGAAAAACATCCGCTTGGAGATCTGATTACGAAAAAAACAAGCATTTTCAGCTGAAAATGAGCGACAAAGCAGTGAACTTGGTGCGAACAAAATCAAAGCATGACCTGGTATATTGTGTCAGTCATCTTGAAACAACCAAATGGAGAAACTTCGAACAAGCATCTTGTAAGATCAAGAAAAGTTTAAAAATTGAAATTCTTGAAGAGCTTTGTAGGTTGAACTTTGTACCTAAGAATTCGTGGAACTTCGATAAATGTGAGAGGCTGAAAGCGGAGGGTTGGACAGAGAGCGAAGGACCCACGGTGGTGGGCCGGTGGAGGGCGAGTGGCAGAGAGGAGAGTGCAAAGTAGCGTGAGTTTTGATTGGAGTTAGGGCATTTAGTTCAATTTGGGGAAGATTCGAAAATTGCAGTTAGTCCCGATGTTTCTCCTTCGTTGTTAATTATTGCAGCACTTTGGTTCTTCTCCTTTTTATTGCCACCCAGCGTGGCTTGCTCTTAGCCTCAAAGTAGCGTTACGAATTTTTATTTTTGTAAGTAATTGGGATTTGGATTAATGGAGCGATTGTATATGAAGCCCTTAAGTGGCTAAGTGTATATATTTAAAATTTAAAATGAAATGTATATTGTATAATTGTCGAATTTTAGTGTAATTTGGTCAATTTTTTATTATTATTATTATTTTTTGCGGTTTAGCGGTTTAAACTTGATTTGAAATTTTCAAGCAAACCAAACTCTTTTCGTGATTCGGTTGGATTCAAAACCAAATCGTTGTGGGATCACGTGGATCAAACCACTGAGCGGTTTGAGTTGATTTGCGGTTTTACGGTTTGGTTGTTCAGCCCTAGCTCTAATAAATCATTATCAAACCAATAATCAATTTATTTTGACCACATATTTATTGTTTCAGAAAATTCATCCCAAGACCGTCCAACCGAACCCCACCCTATCCACGCGGATAAAGCAGGAGTCGAAAGTCTTTCAAGTTGCCTCTCAAGTCTTGTAAAGGGCAAAAGAGACATGTTTTACACTTGTACTCTGTGCAATAGGTGCGCATTCTTATCAAAATTTACCCCCAAAAAATTCCAAAACAATTAAAAAGGAATCATAATAATTTGGGGGCTTGTCGTCAATTCAATTTCTTTGATGTGAATATCAAATCAAAGCACGTAATCATATCCTTCAATTATAAATGAGTACTGTGTTTAACAGAATGGCTCCAAAACCATCGATGGTGCCGTAAATACGGCACCATCGATGTCCATTTAAGTCGATTCAACCATTTGAAATCAGAGACCTGGAATCGATGCGTCGAGGGGAGTTCCAGAATTTTTCGATCGATACGTCGCGGTGAATAAAGTTTTGTCAACATTTTTGGCCAAAATGTTGACAAAACTTTGACCGATAATCCACTGACCGTGTATCGCCGGAAAAAATTCTGAACTCACCCGTCGATTCCAGATCTGGTCGATTTCAAACGGCTGATCGATCACGAATGGACGACATCGATGTCGTAATTATGGCACCATCGATGGTTTTGGAGAAGGATTGCTGTATTTAATTTGCACATTTCCAACACCACTTCTCATTTTAAATCATTTCAGTAACTTTTCAAGCACTATACATTCTTTCAAATCAAAATTTACTCCAAAGTAACTCAATCAAACTGAGCACCTAATTTTGGGTACCTCATTGGTAAAATAATAGCTGTACATGTGTACCACATCATCACATTATTATATTCACATTTGCACGTTTTAAATAATAGATCATGACATTATCAGCACACGTCGCCAGAATACGACTTTTGACCATTTACATAGATAGCCATGTCATTGTCATGGGATTCCATTGGATACTCAAGTGAAATAGTCTTTTACCTTTTCAAGTCTTTTATTTTATTTTTATTTTTATTTTTATTTTTTCCTCCCATCAAACCCACATGCCCATGAGTCGGTTGTGGACCTAAAAATTTTAATGACATATATTATAATAAAAAAAATTTAATCCAACTAAAATTATATATTAAAAAAACTCAATCTTGAAATTCTTTTTCTGTGGCCGTGGACTATTGCCCTGGCACCCGCCCCCACCCCCCACACACAAAAAAATTGAAAAAAAAAAAATCAGCCGATGCACACATCATGCTTTAGATATCTGAATTAGGATGATTTTTATTTACAAATTAATCTTGAAAATTTAGAAATAAAATATTTCGAAAATCTTTAAATTTTATTTGCATTTCAAAAAGCTAAACATAGGCGTCTTTGTCACACTTTATTGTAAAAATTATTTTTTTTCAAACATCATGTTTGATCACTCGTTTTATTAACGAAAACTTGTGTTAGCTGATAATCAAATATTTCCGTGTCATGAAATATATGCATATCTCGAAAACAAATGCTACATATTTCTTTGATGTTTATGGTTTTGATTAGACGCCCACGTGGGCATGTACCCACGCCCACGTGGGCGCGCCTGGTGACGCCACGTCACCAGGCAAAAAAAAATTTTTTTGTTATTATTTTTTTAATTTTTTTTTGGAATCTATATTAAGTTAGATGAATAATACATAATTGTCCCCTGATGGCGGGGGATCTCACCTGACCCCCATTTTTTTCCCCCGACTGTGGATACCGTAAGGTACCCACAGTGGGTACCCGATCAAAACTCTTGATATTTATATATTGTGACAATATTTATTATCAACCAATGTCAATTAATTTTGATGTTAGTGTGGGCCCTAGAAGTGCACCTCTACCCACACAAATTGGGACCATTGTTCCATTTCCACCATGCATCTTGGGAGTTGGGACCATAGCCTAGCTAGTGGAGAAAGAAAGTTTGATTTTATATGTGATTGCCAATATCTTCTCATAATTAATTTGCACTTATTAGTTGTAAACCATTCAACATGAAGATTCTGCACAGATTATGCTTCCATGAATTTGAGCAATATTATAATGAACAATGCCAAGTTCATGTTAGCAATCATTTAAGCGAGGTTTTATGTTTTTATTTTATTTTATTTTTATTTTTTATTTTTGGGAATTGATGTCTCATTCTAATATCAATAAATGAGGACATAAACAATCTAATCAAGTCATTACAGTTGGCAACCAGTCAGTTCAGTAGACATGTACGATTCATAAGTATCCTAAATTCCAAACAAAGCCTATTCCAACCACACCACACAAGCACAACAACCATTTGGGGTGAGTGAGTAACCTTTCTCAAGCAGTACACGGTGAATTCAATCACTTCACCGTTTTAAATATGATGCTTTCTATTTTAAATTCAAGACTCAGGTTAAATGAAATTATTGATGTTGTCAAGGGTATGTTTGGGCACTCGATGCTTTTAAGATTTGGATTCCATCTGAAATAAGTTGACACGATGTGATGTCATATGTGGGACCGGATACATTAAGGAACTTATTATCGAGATCCTAGCACACCTATATTTCTAAGTAATGTTTAGGATTTTTTTCTTTTATATTTTCTAGTGATTAATTTGAACTTATTTATTTTTACAAAGTAATCCTATAGCTTAAATTGTTGTAACACTGTAATTACCCCTTATTCATTCGTCCCTCAGGAAACAATTATTGGGCCAAAGAAATTTGAGATGGTCCATATATCTGGACTACTCAAGTCTCTGTTGTTCCTATCGTATGATGTCCTTTGATTTGTGAACTTTGGATTTACTAGCTTTTTTGACTTGTCACATAGTTCATCCACATAACAATGAGCATTGGATGACATGTGTAATGATGTTTTATTTAAAAGTATTGTGATTGGTGGAACAGCAGAATAATGCCAGGGCTACAACAATAGCGGTTATGAAATCATTAAAATTAGTTCGAAGTTATGCAATTGGCAATCATTCGATAAAATTAATGTTTCAAAGAAAACAATAATTATTCAAAAAATCGGTAAAAGATAAATATTGGATCATTTTATAAAATAGTAGAATTTACCATAACATATATCTCAAACATTAAACATGGGTTGTTTAAACTACTTTCTATCTCAAAATTGACTTTTACTACAGAATCAAACATCAATCTTAAGTCTTAACGACTCTACGTATAGCAGCACTCATTTTTATCAACGGGTAACCCAATATCCAAATGTAAACAAGTGAGAGGGTCGCATTTTTAAATTTGAAAAAAGTAATTTTTCAACAATATCTTTTGTATTTTGCATTTATTTGATTTCTTTAAATGATATTTTAGATTGCTTTTTGTATTTTTACATATACTTTTATTGATGTATAAATAGTCAATCGATTCAAATGATTTAAATAACTCAAATAGTAAAATATCAACATCTAAAATGTAAAAGAATGGAAAGTGAATTTGGCTTCTTTTTCAAGTTTTTAACACGTTTACAATCTGTGAAACCTTGGCCCTCGGGCATGTTTGTTAGGTCCAACCTACAATGTCCTTTCTGGGTTGTTTTTTTTAATTTTATTTTTGTGGACCTGTATGCACATCGTCAAATTCAAAAAATGAGTAATTGATATCATGTCATTGATGGCGGTAATGAGTTGGGCTGCCTCAGCGCTACTCGTTTACATGGCTACATGTGATAAACAATTTCAATATAATTTTACATTTACCTTTCCAGGATATAAAGTCATAATCTTGATTTTTTAATTAAATCGCTCATGACTCACCTTTTTGTTTGTTTAACAAAAAAGCAGTTTTAAGGAAATTTTTTTGTTAAAAAAATGTAATTATTATTATTATATATTTTTTTTGGAAAGTGCATTTAAAATTTTAAAAAAATTGTAAAAATCGTAAATAAAATTAAAATAAAAAGTTAAATGTGATTGAAGGTAGTGCAAAAATAATAAGTTTTGCCAATGGACTTAGTCACGTTGGTTAGGGGCTACGGCTGAGACCCCTCCAGCCAGTAGAACGGTTGCACTGTGTTTTAGTAATACTTGTATATTTGCGTCTATGTATTAGTTTTATGCAGCTTGTACATTCAAAAGAAATAATAAGTTTTACAATAATTTTGTTGAACGTTTCTTGTCATCACAAACATATTTCTATCACCATTTGGAAAATATGAAAATTATTCGCTTTTCTCAAATCATTTATAATTATTCTAGACTTCAAAAAAAAATAAAAATCTATAATTTTCCCCAACTTGCACCACCATTAATCTTACTAAAAGACATTTTCCAAAAAAAAAAATCTAATTAAAAGACTAAAACCTCTCTCTCCACACTAGACACACACTCACAGAGAGCAAGAAGAAGAATGAGTACAGTATGTGTAACAGGAGCCACTGGCTACATAGCTTCATGGCTTGTCAAATTCCTTCTGCAACGTGGTTACACTGTCAGAGCCTCCGTTCGTGACCCCAGTTCAGTTCCTCCGCCTCTTCCTCTCTTTTCAATTCAATAATTTTATCCTATAATTTCTTTCATTACAATCCTGGCATGCATGATTACATTGTAACTGTTTATTATGAGCTAATTATCTCACACAATGCTAATTAAGGACTCAAATTGTTTTTGTAGATAATGAGAAGAAGACGGCTCACTTGCGATCACTCGCCGGAGCTAAGGAGAGACTCCACTTGTTGAAAGCCGAGCTTTTGGAGGAAGGCTCCTTCGACTCTCTAGTCGACGGCTGTACCGGAGTTTTTCACACCGCATCTCCTTATATTGATTCGTTCACTGATCCACAGGTTGATAGCCTTTCTAACATCATTTCAAAATCAGCTTTTGTAACTCATTACAAACATCATTATAGGCTCGACGAGCTATGCGATTGCCTAGGCCCCTATTTTATTGATTTATTTATTTTTTTCGTAAATGCAAAAAGCGCTCCTAGAGATCAAGCTCATAGAAAGAAATAGGCCCTGAATATGAAGTTTTGCCTAAGACCCCCCAATATCTCAGAACATTCCTATCGTACTCATTACAAACATCATTACAAACTCATTACAAACACCATTACAGGAGCCCACATAAATGTGAACAAACAATTAAAACAATTAAGGACTCAATTTTGTTCCTCAATTTTTACAGGTAGAATTAATTGATCCAGCACTAAAAGGGACTCTTAATGTTCTTCAATCATGTTCTAGAGCACCATCTGTTAAAAGGGTGGTTTTGACATCATCGATGGCCGCAGTTTCATTCGACGGTCGTCCTCAAACTCCTGAAGTTGTAGTTGACGAAACATGGTGGTCCGACCCCAACTTCTGCAGAGAAAATAAAGTGAATTAGCTTAGCTTGTCTTCATTTAATTGTTTTTACCTAAAAATTAACTTTTACTGCCCGTTTGAGCATATTGTTACACCTTATCTTGTTCTTCGCCAGCTCTGGTACATCCTCTCCAAGACACTAGCCGAAGAAGCCGCCTGGAAATTCGTGAAGGAGAAGGGCATTGACATGGTTGTGATAAATCCAGCCATGGTTATTGGTCCTCTATTGCAGCCAACACTTAACACAAGTGCTACTAAGATTTTGGGCTTACTAAATGGTACATTTTGTTTCTTGATGCATAAGCTCTTCATGTAATGGAAATTCTGAGTCATTGCAACATCATTTGTAATTTTAAGGGTTTTGTAATCATTTGCCATTTTTTCCTATGAATTTTAGATGGTTCATAATGAGTCAAGATCTGTTATTCTGTTAACTGTCATCCAATCAAAATACTCAATATCTACACCTTATATTGTGTCTGTATCGATTTGATTAGATGGAACAGCGATCAAGATAGCAGATTTGAATTCAGTTCATACTAAACACAAGGAATCTTATGCAGGTGGAGAAACATACCCAAATTCTGCATTTGGATGGGTTCATGTTAAGGATATCGCGAATGCACATATTCTAGCATTCGAGAATCCTTCTGCCAATGGAAGATATTGTATCGTCGAGAAAGTCGCACACTATTCTGATGTCGTGAAGATATTAAGTGAGCTCTATCCTGAGCTTCAACTTCCAAAAAAGTAAGTCTTTTATAGATAATACATTTCTTAGACTGTTATACTTGAGGGGTTGTATTAAATTAAAAAAAAAAATTGGATTTTTGCAGGTGCGCCGATGAAAAGCCATTTATAGCAATGTACAATGTCTCTAAGGAAAGAGCAAAGGGCTTGGGTTTGGAATTTACACCTCTTGAAGAAAGCATCAAAGAAACTGTTGAGAGCTTGAAGGAGAAGAACTTCTTTAAGCCCTCCAATAGCCTATCATGTGAAAGCCCTTCATAAGATGATACTCAACTGCTATTGTGGATCGAAGCCTTTGTGGCTTGTTTGGTAGGGTGGAGAGTGCTGTTTAATATAATATAGTACTATGTACCAAGTGCATTAAATCTCTGTCTGGTTTGAAATTCTCGAATAATTGATACTGGTAGCATAATCATCAAAAGATTGAGAGAACTAAGAAGGGTGGGGCGAAATGCACCCCGCTAAATGCTCAGTACACCTATTTAAAAAATCAAAAGACTACTATATCCATCTAAGTGCACCCACTCCCACGGCATCCACCGGTGTCGCAAAAATTTTGAAAAAATTATCCGAGCTCCATCTTGTCTTGCTTAATCTAGATCCGGTCCCGAATTTCAAATCGGAGATCGGACGGGACTAAAAAAGACCCCGGGAGCACCGTAATTACGACGCACCCTGGAGCAACGGATCATTTGTGCTCTACCAGCCTCCCTCTCTCTCCATGGTTTCTCTCCCTAGTCTCCACATCCTTGTCTGTCTGCGTGGAATTGGAAATCACAAAACCAAGTATCTACTAATCCCACTCCCTCATCTTCATTTACCTTCTTTCTTCCTCAGTTTTTTCTGTTATTATTATTTTTTTTTAAATAGCAATGGATTGAAGAGAACCGACAGTCACAGCCCTACTAAAGTTATGAAGATGAAAAAAAATTAGTTATCCAATCAATTACAAGATTTTAGTTTTTCATCCAATTTCCTACCCCTTTTAGCACGCAAATTATGATGGAAGAAATGAGGAGTGAGAAGTGGAGAGAATTTGATGTTGGAGGAATATTCTGTTAGATTTAACTGAAGGTTAGGTTCACCCGGTGAACAAATTTGTACTCGATTGAGAAAAGCAAACTTCATTACATTTAAAAAAGATAAAAGACATCCTGGTACAATCATTCTTGTTAGACCTCATCCACCATTCTAAAACTACTACCTAACTAGCTAGCCTGGCTCCGTCTTTTGTTTCTCATGAAAGGGTTAGCATAGATACAAAGAACTCGGAATCGCCTAAAACTTCGTCCGAGGAATAGGCAATGGTAACATTTGAATTCATCGACACTTCACTCATAGAAGATTCACAGAGCACGATTATTCTTCAACCCAATGTCTCGAACCTCCTCTTCAATTGGAAATAGGTTGCTAATTAACATTGAATCGACCGATAAATCAGAGCGGTGAGCCCCCTCTTCAACTGAAAATAAGCTGCTAATCAACACTGAATCATCAGATAAGCAAGAGTCAGCAGAAGTGCTTATTGAGCAAGAACTTGTAACCCGTGCTTCGTTATCGCATTCCATAAATTGGGTTTGTCCAAATTCATCTCCCGACGAGAAGAATGGATCCTTCAAGAGCTCAAAAGCTGATGGCCTACTGGATGCACAAACAAGGCATTTCTCTATGATCTCCTTCACCTCAAGGTCCTTAACTTTACCCAAAGCAAGTGGCTTTATCCCACAAGTCACTTTCTTGAAAATTTGTAATGGATTTGTGCATTCACTATAGGGATACTCACAAGTTGCCAATTCTAGCAAACACATCCCAAAAGCATAGATATCAACTAATTCGTTGTACTCCTCATCGTAATATTCGGGTGCCATGTATTCGGGTGTCCCAACAACAGCACAAAGAGGGCTTTCTTGAATAAAAGTCGCCAACCCAAAATCCCCAATCTTTACTTCTCCACTAGTCGAGTCGAAAAAGATGTTATCGCCCTTTAAATCGCGGTGAACAATACAAGGATTTCGGGTGTGAAGATAGTGTAATCCTTCTAAAATCTGTCTTCCCCAATTCTTGATTGTTTGGACATTGATGTTGTTGGCTGTCTGTCTGTAAGACCTTAAACTCCCACAATTGAACAACTCTGTTGTCATGTTCATTGTCTTGTTCTTCTTATCCACCCAATAAGAGAAACACTTCATGATGTTCTTGTGATTCAATGACTTCAACAAGACAGCCTCAGAGCACAATTTTTCCTGGATTTCGTCTAAATTCGTGGTGTTTTCATCATCGAGGCTGATCTGGCACCACGCGATCGGGGCATTTGTAACCCGATCGAACCCTCCGTACACATCTTTGAAAGCTCCTCTACCCAAGATTTTCTTGAAATGCGCATAACGATTGCATGGTGACACCTCCGCTATTTCAGATCCATTAAACCCTAATTGCAGAAACCCTAGCGAACCCATTAATCAGAATCGATTTTCTTTATCGCAGATCGGAAAAGGGAATAATACTAAAGAAGAATCACGTCGGAAAAAGCTTCAATGGCGATCAAGAACGAATCAAGAGATGTACAAGAACGTGATCTTGAACTCATCTGGTAGTTCATCTTCATTGATTTTTGGCTTGATTTTGGGGCTAGTTTCTTCGTCTCTGTATCTCTTTTGATCATCCTGGCATTATTGATTGAATCAGGATGATGATTTTGCGAACCGTTTTTTTTTTTTACCCCAATTCGAAGAGCTCGATAGAATAATTCTCTGTTTGTAAAAAAGTGAAAGAAAGTTTCGGAATGGGCAGAGAAGAATTAATTAATAAGGGTTGATGATGAATGGGGGTTAAAAGGGATGTAGGAGACCTTTGACTATCCGGATTAGGATTCCTATCCCAGATAGTTAGCTAGTTTGAATAGAATTCTCACAGGATCCATTTTTTCCGTTTTGTGATGATGTTTCTGTTAGATCTTTTTTTTGCCCTTTTCTGACCTTTTTCCTTTTATTCAACTTTTAATTGATGTCAACCATGGCGATTCAGTTTAATAGTTGACTTCTTCGATATTATTTTGGGTGGGCCGGAATGCAACCCATACATTACTTAGCACACCCAATCAAAAATACCAAAAATGCCTAATTACTAAACACACCCCAAGCAAATACCATTTCTACCCTTAATTTGAAAAAAAAAAAAAAACTCACCCACCCACGCCCCACACCCCCAAAAAAATTGGCTGCGTCGTGGTTGGGATTCACTATTGTTGCACAGCCATTATTGCTCCCATTTGTCCACTGAGAAGAACAAGAACATTTTTGGGTCAAAATCAAGTAGAAATCGTCATTAATTTCGGCCCAAAATCCACCGAACCACCAAGGAAATCAAAGAACAAGCAATGGAGAGAAAGTTGTTTGGATTGGTTTCATGTTTGAACAAGTTTCAATTTTGCATCATGTTGGTGTGTTTTATGATGAAATTTTCGAGTTTAGGGTTAATTTTCGCTGTAAGGTAACAAATTTTGTTCGATTAGTGCAAGAAATGGGAATGAATGAATAAGGCCTTTGCGTGTTCAGTTCCCCAATGATTCGGCAAACCGAACACGCTTGTTGGCCCTTAGTTGGGCGAACAAGAAGAAGCTTGTTCGCCCCCGGTTGGGCGAACAAGATGCGATATTTTTCTTTTATTAAGAATGGTATTTTGGGTATTTCACAAGAGGGTATTTTTGTCCTAAGTAAAGATGGGGTGTGCTCAGTAAACTAATGAGTGCATTTAGTACCACCCTATTATTTTAAGTATGTGTATACTCCTTTCATTTTATTTATTTATTTTTTTACTCATTACTTTTTTCATTACGTTAAGTGCCACATTAAAATAAAATATAATTATATAGACAACATTAGTTAAAAATCTTTTTTCAGAAGTACATTTAAAATGGCTAAGTGTGGAGTTAGACACTTCAAAAAATACACATTATGAACTAAATATTTACATCTGAAATTTATTTAAGCCAATGTGACTTGTCATTTCTTTGATGATCTAATGAATGCATAAAAGAAAGATCTTCTATTTATAATTGGACTTTTATAGGGTCAGGTATAGTATTAGGTAAAGTAAAAAGTGGACTGAAATATCCCCAACATTAGTCTGGCGAGCGATCGTTGGGGGTGTGTGTAATGGTTAATTTGGCCCACTTTTTCACCTTACCTAAAACTTTACATCACACTATGCCTGATTCTAGAATTATTTTTTATAATTTGAACAAGAGAAATTAAATGCTTGTAATTGAATTATAAATTGTAGATGGCGCCCATTGGAAGGTAACTTTTGAACCAACATAAAACTCCAATCCATTGAGGACGTATATTTGAGATTCTTCAATAGCTCAATGCGCTTGAATTATAAATATGCAGTTCTACATGTGTCACCAAAATCCTTATGTCGAGATAGAGACACTCAGACACACATGGCAAAACATCTCCACCTCAAGGCACCTAGGATCCACCAATTTCATGGAAAGATAGAAGACACACACATGACCAAAAATTATTGGAAGGGAACTCCGTTTGCGATAAGAAAATGGATTAAATTTGTATATGACGTTGCACTTAACACTTCTCACGAACAAATTATCGGCCCCCATTCTTGTTCACAACAAAGGCTGAAAATCTCTGATCATCTACACTTCAAACAATGGCCGCCATGACAATGACTGCCTCGTTCTTGGGTGGCTCAGCCACAGCAGCCACCACTAAACACCGCCCAACTACAACCTCCCGCCGTGGCATGGTGGTAATTAAGGCCTCCAAGGACTCCCAGAGTGGAGAGATGTTGGGAGAGGACAAAAACAGCACCAGAAGGGACTTGATGTTTGCAGTGGCGACTACTGCTGCATGCTCTGTTGCAAAAGTTGCCATGGCAGACGAGCCCAGACGTGGCACTTCAGATGCTAAAAAGAAGTATGCACCTATTTGTGTTACTAATCCTACTGCACGCATTTGTCGCTATTGAGAACTTGCATTACTGCATTTGTCCATTAATTTGGTAAAGAGTGTATAACCTAATTTTTTTCCTGATGTTTTTCTTTGTTATGAGTAGGTTACTATATGCTTTGTTATTTGATCAATTGCCTTAGTTCTAATGCAAATAATCAATTACTGAGGACCCCCTTTTAGAGGAAATTCAAAGTTACTTTTGAGTGAAGTTTTGAGTCAAATAATCAGTTACTTATGGGGCCATAACGACTGATCACTGATGCCATTAGAATTTAGACGTTGATATGTACACGTCTCAGCAGAAAATAGCAAGTAGAATTCTTTTATTTCACATTTCATAAGAATTTGCATAACATGTACAACCATGAATCATCAAAACTCCCAAACAGCCGGCACAAATTAGAAAAAAGGCAAAACAACCAGAAAAATCCACTCATTCGAATACTAATCAATTCTAGTTCTCTAGTAAAAAGAACATTTCATTTGAACTCAAGAAAACTGAATAAGAAAATAAGTGCCGTTTTAGCTGTTACCTTCCGATAAGAGCACTTGAAGAGATGTAAATCTGATGCAACTTTAGCACAAATGACAGCACCCTTTTTGCTTAGCTCAGTCAGATTTTTCCATTTTGATGGGAGGCAAGAAAATTGCGGATGATTTCCATACCCAATTCCTCGGGACTCTTGTTTTGCTCTCTTGCAAGAGAATTTAGGGCTTCATATGTCTCTGTCAGCGAAAGGTTGTAAGATATTCTGTGATGGTGCCTCTGGGATACCATCCCATTTATCCACAAGCTCCTGGAGTCTCACCATGCCCTGACCCAAGAAACAAAACGTAAAACATAAAACATAAAAATAATAAACTGTTTTGTAGAGTTTATAAACAAGGTGTACCATGCGGATTGTGAAGTCGCCAAATGATTCTTTAGACAGCCTTTGGTGTTTCCAGTAATAGAAGAGTGGTTCCATAACTTTCTCAAGATCATGAAGCTTGACCTTATCTTTGAATGGTTTTGCCAATGAGGTTTGGTTTGGGGTTCCACCAAGCCAAATCTATTTGAACAATGAGAATTCAATGTATCAGGTAAAGCACATCTTTTGATTTAAATGAGATGAAGAAATTCATAAGTTCTACAATGTTGTTATACTAAAATAAATATTCAAAAGCTAAAGAAGATTGAAGGAAAAGCATGCTAGTACCTGATAACTATTTGGACCATCGCCAACCAAGCCGAGTTCAGCCATGTACGGTCTAGCACAACCATTGGGGCAACCAGTTACTCTTATTACTACAGATTCAGTATACTTAAGCCCAACCTGTTATGGAAACACCAATCTCATCAGGCGTCTTTCCCGACTTCTATATGAGCACACTATGGTACTAGCTATGTGTGCATTACCAAAATTTAAGGAAGGGGGAAGGGGGGCACCTTCTGAAATACAGCTCGGACTCGCTTAAGGATGTTGGGTATTCCTCGTTCGGCTTCTGTAATTGCAAGGGGACAAAGAGGAAAAGCTGGGCATGCCATAGCTGTCAAGTTGAGAGGTTCTACGTAGCTAGGTTGCTGTTTAAGCATATAATAGGTTAATACACCTCTTATAATTAGAGCGCACATTGAGACAAATACAATAATAGTTAACTGCTAAATTAGAAGCAGCCTACGATTTGAATTCATTGCGGAAGTGCTAATGCACAACAATATTTTAGCCAGCTGACATCTAGTAAATAAGATGTTATATTAACTGAGCGCATCTTTCCTTCTCTAACTAACTGAAAAATGAAGTATCTTCATAGTAAAGTAGTTTTTGTTGTTATTCATGTTTCTGACTGCAAGAGAATTTTTATGGAAGTTGGAAAAAACAAGGAAATTCTTAGACACCTCAATTACATACATAAGGCACAAGTTAGATACTACTGCTCAAAGGCCTCGACATATCAAGTATTCGAGTAGTAGAAGCTCATGTTTTGAAAAATATTTGACGAGGAAGGGAATATGCCATTTCTAAAGTAAACTAACATCTTACCAGCAGGCCACCCTGAGCAAGAGCTGTATCGATTTCGGGCTTCCATGCTTGGCGGATATCACACAAGATGAGATTCTGGTTTGGGGTGATACGCACATCCAAATTATACTTCTCAATTATGTCTCTTAATGTCTTTTTCATAATGTCCTTGACTCGACCATTATCAACATGGAGACCACAAAATAAATTTCCATCTCCCTGCCAAAAATATAGTAACAATTGGACAAAAAGACTTCAGGAACAGTGTTTGAAAGCTGAAGAACCATTGAAATGTCATGTTGGAAACAGATGATGATGATAAAAATCTGGAAACGTAACGACTAAAAGTTTAGCTTCTCATGCACTAGAACAAACCTGCTGATGCCAACCCAAGTAACTCTTGAATTCCCACTCAGGTAACTCACGGAGAGGTTCAAACTTCTTCCCATAGTATTGCTCAACAACAGTCTGAAATTTTTCAATTCCCCAAGAGCTAAGTAAGTATTTCATTCTGCTGTACTTGCGATCGTCTCTCCTCCCATTTTCTCTTTGCGTAACAACAATAGCCTTAACCGCGTACAATATATCCTCTTTTGGCACATAGCCCAATGGCTCTGCTAGGCGCGGAAAAGTTGTTTCCAATCTATGTGTCCTTCCCATACCACCACCTACCTGCAGTTAATTTGATAGATTGTTAAAGATTATAAATTCTTAAAATCTTAAATGAAGAAAATTAGAAAATAGTTTCTAAGACAATAGAGGGCAATTTACATATATGTTAAAGCCCTGCGGCTCTCCATCAGCATCAGAAACAAGAACAATGCCAATATCATTTGTGAAGATGTCCACCGAGTTATCTGTGGGCACTGTAACTGCAACTTTGAACTTCCTTGGCAAGAACTGAGTGCCATAGATGGGCTCTGGTGAATCAGGGAAATTCGTACCATGAGAATTATCACTGCGAGCCTTCACAACTTCAGGGGATTCTGCAGACATAACTTTTTCCCCATCCACCCACATATCATAGTAAAACCCCGACTGGGGAGTCAATAATGCAGCAATATCTTCAGCAGTTTTCTGTGCAAATAGATAGTCTTTTCGTGCATAAGGGGCAGCTGGAGCAAGAACATTTCTGTTCAAATCACCACAAGCTCCAAGAGTTGAACCCATATTTCTTATAATATTACTCATCACAGTCTTGAGATCTTTCTTTATGACACCATGGAGCTGAAATGTTTGCCTCGTCGTCAAACGAAGAGTACCTATTCCAAACTCATCAGCTAGATCGTCCATTGTTTTATAGAGATTGTTTGAAACCTTTCCACATGGGTTCTTCGTACGGAGCATAAATGAGTAAGACCTTGTACCACGTTCATCCCTGTTGTACTGCTGATAGCTTCCATGAAACTTGATTAATTGTGTAGCAGCTTCATTAATATTAGGTGCGTCTGTCAATAACTCCTCGTTGAGAGGATATCTTATATAGTTACTCTGCTCTTTGATGATTTCAACCTTGCTACGTTTGGGCTCAGCTGCAGTTTCCTGCTTCACAGGTTTCGATTATTTCAGACAAATTATATCAATAAAACATTTAGTCTAAGCATAATTATGCCTAGCCTACGTATCACTGCTTGATTATTAGGAAAAAACACATGATGGCATTCAAACATTGCTGCGATTATGAGGTTATATTAATTTAAAAATTCACATAATGTTCCTACAGTAATTAAATTTTCGCAGCATCCGTAAGTAGAGAAAAGAGTAAACGAGAAAAACGGAAGAACACCTCAACGAACTGGAGAAAATGAAATTAACAAAAGCATTTTTACCGTCGAAACAGCATTAATTGAAATGGAGTCCCCTGCGGAGGCCGAGATAGAAGGGAGCAAGAGATGGCGTTTACTCAGTAGAAGCGAATTCGAAGCGCTTTTCAACCTATTGAAACTTGTCGCCACATGGAGGTTTGGGTTACCGGCGATCGCAGTGTTAGCGGCGGCCCCAAACGGCGTCGTCATTTCATACAGATCTCCGGTGCAGCAGAATATAGAAATCTCTCGATAAAATGCGATCCGGTGATTGTGACCAACACAGACTTATCAGTCTTTATAGAAACAGGGGGATTTAGGAGGTGGCTATGAAGTCGCAGAAGGAGCTGAAGCAGGTGATGACTGATGAAGGACAATATGCGGCGTCATTTTGCTCTGTTGGAGCATTGGATGTTTTCTCTTCACCAAGCGCTCTCTTGGCGAGTTGTTAACAGTGTTTTGTTTTAGTACAATTTAGTGCCCTTTTTATATTTGATAAAATACAACAATTTTTACAACTAGAATATGGCTTACGCACAGTGAAATTCAATCGGAGGATGAAGATTTGGGTTAAAAAAAGGGAAAGTTTTTTTGAGTTTTTGGAAAAATTTTGCGGAAGAAGGTGGAATTTTTTTTTTTTTGGTGAGGACATGTGTAAATAAAAATTCGACCCAATAATAGAGAAATCCTCCTTCAGTCGACGATTAGTTTTGACTTTCATGTTTTGAAAAAATAAAAAATTATTGGGTCATTAGCATGAAAAAACCTTACATGTTTGGACTTTGATGCTTAAGAATCTATCATCTCAACTTGCTATTAAGATTTCTGATTTTACATTTCTTAAATAAATTAGGACTTCTTGAGTTTAAAAAAAAACACACACACATAGTTAGTTTGAATACTAGCCAACATTAATAACCTTACGTCAAGTAATTATTGCAACATTTTACGGTTAAAATAAAATGATTATTTCTACTTATTAGTAATAAAAAAAAAACTAAATCTTACTAATATAATCCGAGCATTACATTTATATACCTGGTCTTTCTTTTGTTTCTTGTGACATTTATAATTTTTATTTATGTAAATAGCATTTAGTTTGTTATATTATTACTAGATTGTCCTGACGCAATTTGTATGTTTCTAAATTTATTTATTACTTTTAATAATTTTTTAAACTCGTCAAATAAAGATAAATTGGTAAAATTATTTACTTAAATTGTTTTTCAATGATATTCTTAATTTACATTACGTTTACAATTTTACATGAAAAAAGGAGCTCATATTTATTGGAGGAATAATAAAAAATGTCGTTTATCCGCACAATAGCGCGTGAGTCAAGAGCGTGTGGTTCTTGCTATTCCAGGAGAAGAAAGTGAATTTGGATACAAGCGTCAACATCTGGTTCATTGAATGTGGACAACGCAGTAGGTCACAATGGTCAATGGGGCCTGCGGCCGACACCTTTATGACAAGGATCTAGTGGGTAGTATTGTGCTAATCAGGCCCCCACACACTGCCCACTTATAGGCCCATTACTGCCCAGGAAAATCCAGCCCACAATATTTCCCCAAGTTTAAGCCCATTTAAAGGTAACCAGTGTTACAATTTCCTCATCCTCACCGTGAAATACAGGCTACAGAAACAAAAGGCGCAAACTGAAAGACATCAATACAACAGAAAATTTAGCCATACTTAGCTTACTTTCATCCAAGTAAAGCTAGACTTTTAGTTCCGACCCAAAGTCGAGTTTCAATTAACAACACATCTCACATCAACGCTATTCAACTCAGAAAGCTTTTTTTGACAGGATAACAGTTTAGCTCAGTGCAAGCTAAATCACAAATATAACAAGCACATATTCACCAACCGAGTAACTGTGGCATTCATTTAAAAAAAAAAAATAGCAAACTTACAGAACTTTCCTATAAACAATACTAGTGGAAATCTTCCAGTGCTAGAAAACTCCTAGTAACTGAGACAACTCTGGTTCTTCGGGTTCATCTGGGGTCGTTGTGGCTAGAACTGTTTCTGGTTGATCAATCGATGGTTTTATGACTGTAAGAAATATTACATTATAGAAAATAGTAAAAAGTATAAGGGCTGATGCTGCATAGCCTAAAAATGATCCTGAGAGGAAATCTGTAGTATCTTCATTCATTTCACGACTTGCACGATCAAAGCTTGAAGCTGCAATCATATGAACAAAGGGTATCAGATTTGACCGTTAGAATCTATGAAATTTGTTAGAAAGTCCAAGTTGCAATTCTTGTAGGAACAATCTCTAAATCCTCAAACCACTTTGTCACTTAGGAATAGTACATTAGTACTCTTCGACCTCAAATCCTTGCTGGCTTAAGATTCACAATCTTTTTGTGGGCAACTCACCTTTACGTATGCACCAAATTGACAGAGAAATTTCCTTGTTCAACCTTACCTTACCTGTATAGTTGCTCATCCTTTTGTCTATTAACAAAAATAATCCATTTTCATCCAAAAATTTATAAGAAGAAGATCGTACAAGACTATAGACTTAAAATGGGAATCGAAACAGCAATGTTTATTTTATTTTTACAAAAGTGATAGCCAGTAGAAATGCAATCGAACATATATCAACTATGATCAAGTGTGTCTGTCTACCCCCAAATACGATTTTGTGTTAGGGGCAATATCCCTTAGTTCCCGTGCTCAATATGCTCTGCATAACGCTCCCTTACTAAAAGATCAACTCAGCTTGAGCTCTGATACCAACTTGGCGAAGAGATGTCCCATTTTTCACCTATGATCAGATATGATAGTTCACTGCAAACACAATTTCTTCGGGGGTAGTATCCCTTAGGTAATGGGCATACCCTACATTCTCCCTTGCTAAAAAGAAATCGACCCAAGCTCAGCTCTTAGCTCGAATAACAATTGATGCAGAGATGTACAATTTTTTCTTAAAAAATATACACAGCCAAGCATTAATCGTCTCAGACCAACTCCCCTTACGCAAGCATGCTCAATGATCCTCAACATCACATCTTCATCAACAAGCTACTCTCAAACTAGATCAATTCTACAGAGTTGGCACAAAATGAGGAATAAAGTAATTTTTCTCCATAAACCACAAATAATAGATACATATGTCAAATTTTACCTTGAATTAGTTTCAATTACATGTTGTAGAGATAAATATGTGTATCTTATCCATAAGAGGAGAGGGAAAGAGTAACCTCTGATTTTGGGAGGATCGATTTTCTTTTGCGAAAGAGATTGCATCTGTTCATCAAGCTTTCGCAAAGCTTCACGAGCCTTATCTGTATCAACCTCAAACTCCGAGTCTCTCTCCATCGCATTCACAGAATCAAAGCCTCCAATTCGTCGAATTTTCTTCAATTCATCACTTTGCCATAATCTGTACCCGCACAAAGAGACTGATCTTCTGTGCTTATTGCTGTACAAGGAAGAGGACGCAATTGGCGGAGGAGAAATTGAGCAGTGAAGATTGAGCATTTGAATAAGCGAAGGGGAAAAATAGCAAAAATCTGGGAATAACTGCCAGTGGCCGTCGATAAACCTTTCAAATGCATCACCAACTTGATTTTCACCCTTTTCATTTTGTCTACAAATAAATAATAAATATGATTAATGTGTTAGCATGGAAACAAAAATGTATTTTAATGCATTTTTTTCAAATTTCAAATTTGGTCAAACAAATCACATTCATATATCTTTTAACTCATTAAATCTCCACCATCCAACTCCACTAATTCTCTATCTTCCTACTCATAAAAATACATTAAAACTCATCCGCTAACACCTTATTCTATTAACATTTTTAGGCATTTTTCTTTTGAAGGGTTCACGCATTTTAGTATAAAATTTGTGGTTATTATTGTATTGGACAATGTATGTGATTGAAAATATGTGTAAGTTGCACGAAAATGCGCGAACTCATGAAAAGAACGAAGCCTTAAAATGCTATCATACGGCATGAAAAATCGTCACGTCAAATATTGAATCTTAAGCAAATCAATGCGTGATAAAAGTACGATAAATATGTGACAAAGTGCGATGTCAAGCATTGAATCTAAGTATGTTTAAGCAAATCAATGCACGATAAAAGCGCAATAAATGTATGATAAAGTGCAAGGTGGCAAAGCGTGCCACCTAAACTTCGAGCATAGGCGTTACCTGGGCTACCTTTTTAGAACACGGATTGATATAACATATTGTCAATATTTTAATTCTTTCTCGAAAAATAATATTTTATCAATTGATATGATATCCTATTAACATAAAGTATAAAATGGGTGTAGATCTCACTAAGTTGTGTCTTGTAGATTTATAAGATCGGCGTAAATCCCACTAACTCGTGTCTTGTAGATTACAAGAGACCATGTCTCATTAGTGTATACATTCTGATTTTCCAAAAGAAAGTGCCCAAAAGAGAGCAGAAAAAAAAATAAAAAATAAAAATAGAGAGGGTTATAAGACATTATATATCTCGATAATCCAATTGTATAAGATAATATTTACAAAAAATCGACAATGAACATTAAAATAGATTAATGGTCGAAATAATGCAATGGCTATAGCGTAAAATTGGTGACAGCGCGAATTTAACTGTTGGAGACGAGAAGTGCGAGTTGAAACTAAAATTAGAGGAATTACAATCTAACACAAGATTTTCAACATGGGAAATTCAGAAAAGGCCGACTACAAGAAACATGCTAAAACCCGGTACCAACTAACACTGTTCTGGCAACATAACGTCATAATCAATTCTTTACTCATCAAACATTCCACAAGCTACAAATCCTACTAAAATCCTACTAGATACTTTGCACGCGAGAAGAAGAAACGTTGGCATTTGAAACCCATGGAGTCCATTAATCGCCCCTCCTCTCCACAAGCTAAAAGAAACAGCCAAGAATGAATTGCCGACCAGCTTGGAAAAGCCAAGATGTACGAAATCACCATTTGTACGTTGTAGCTTCCTGCAGTCGGAGAGAAACTCCCTTTTTTACTTCATGGCAAAAGCGCGGGTCGACTGGATGTTTCCCCACGGCTGGCCAGATGTACGTCCTTCCCCTGTTGACTGATATGCCTGATCCTGCTTGTTAGCTTGATTTTTGAAAGTGCAAACATTGTTGTTGTTGTTGCTATTGTTATGTACACGCTGAGCATCGACCATGTTTGCTTCGTTGGACTGGGAATTGATAGAATGTGACGAGATCGATGAACCAGAATCTGTCCCCTTTTTGTTGGCTGTGTCAGACTTCTTTGTAAAACGTCCACCCGACCCTCTTTCCCTCCTCAAAGCATGTTGGTGTCGAGACTCATGAAGATATGGCTGTCGATAGATATAATACACATGGAGAAGTCAAAGTCAAACTTCAGCATTAACCACATCTCAAATCTACTCCCACTGTAGTGCAAGCAGCTTGCACTAGATCCTGTGCAAATAGCTAATGTGACACGAAATGAACCATGCTATCAGTTTGGGAACAGCCAATGTGGCAGGTTCAGATCACACCACATGAGCTACTTGCAAAATATCTGTGCAAGCTCGGCTTTCACAGATATGGAATCATCTCAAATCACTACTAATTATTATGTACGCATTCCTTAAGCTTCTGACTACGAGTCTACTTTTCATAGCTCGATAAGCCCATATAAAACCTTGGTAAGCTGACCTTTCGAACTTTGATCAATTTCTTTTCAACCTCAGCTTTTGCACGCATCTGCCTTCTCCGCAGGATCCCATTGTACTGCTTGGCGTTGACATAAACAGGCTCCTGCTCCATCTCCAAGGGCAATGGCATCCTTGTCGGATGCATGTCATATAAATGAGGAACCTTATGAAAAGAAGATTTATCATATTCAAAGAAAAAGGAGATAAAATTAAGCACAAATGATGAGGCATCAGTCATGGACATACCAAAGGCTGGCCATAGGCTGCCATCATTCCCCCATAATATGGATCGTAAGGATTTGAAGCACATGCCTAACAAAAAGTTCGAAAACCGAAAACATAAAGACGGGCTTCAATTTCAAAAACAAGAACTTCACATGTACCATGATGAACCGACAAATGAGCTACAGTCTTACAATTGAATGACCAACAAGTTCAGGGTGTGGCGGCTGCATAATGCTTTCGATCCTTGGATGTCCAGTTGATGCAAACTGATTCCGATCATCAACTCCACGACTTTTATCTAATCTTGACAGGAAATAATCATTATTTATTTATTTCACGAGAGAAAATAAGAAAAGAGGTAAATGCTTCATTGCAATTTGCCCAGTAAATTGATCCAACAATTTCTATGGTCAGGTTACAACTAAAGGTTAAAAATACTATATATTTTAGATAATATGTCATTAAAAATGAGTGCACAGCTAGTGTTCAAAGCTTTTTGAACTTAATTAAAACCTAACTTCAACTATTTAGTCAAATATCAATATCAACCACACATCTCACATCATTACTCACTATTATCCGCACATCTCGTGATCTTCATACCATTCAACACAAAAGTTGAATTTTAGCAAAATAAAAATTTATCTTATGCGTGTGCTTGCATCATTACTCACTATTATCCGCACATCTCGTGATCTTCATACCATTCAACACAAAAGTTGAATTTTAGCAAAATAAAAATTTATCTTATGCGTGTGCTTGTCTCGTTACATTGTACATCGATCTGCATGTTGAAATGCATGAATGGATTTCCATATAGCATGCTCAAAAGATACCTGAATTCGGAAGTTGAGTACTTGATGTTTGTTTGACAGTAGACTCATCGTCCTCATTCATAGCACCCTCGGACTGTGATTGACCGTCAACAGAGTGTTCAAGCGATGACGATTCTGATACATTTCCTTGCATCATTGCAGGGGGGAAGGGTTTATATCCAGTGCCATTCTTCTGCAGTTCAGGTTGTACTCTAGAATAAGAAGCATTATAAAGACTGGATTCTTGTGGATTGACTGTCTTTGAGTTGGATTGCATACTCCTAGTTTCTCCAAATAACTTAGTGTCTCAATCCTAGCAGATAGCAGACATATAAAGGCTAATCAGCAGAGGAACTCAGAACAATGCAGTTTAAATTTTACACCCAATAAATGAAAAGTAATATCTCAATATAGAAGTTTGGTCAACATAATAAGGAATCAAAGGAATGGGAAACTGAAGAGCTTGACGAGAAATTTAAAGAGAGCATAGCATCAAACTTTTACCAGAAATTTATGGACCAGGCTGACAATAATAAGCATGTTAAATTTGCTTTAGAATTTGGTCAAACTTTCAAAAATGAACCCACATGCTTCCATCACACAACATCAATAGTTGAGGTTCATTGATGCTTAAGTTCATTCCTCTGCTTTGTTCCTCCGTCTTTCTTTCCTTGTCTGCATCTTCCAGTATCGTCAATTATACATCATGGTTTTTAACCTAAGCATTTACGTGCAAATCAAATGACACCTTTGTTTTTCTAGAAATTCTTAATATTTCCTCAAAAGTTAACAGAGATTTCTATGGTTCCAATCAAACGGCTTTAACTCATGAAAAGTGAAAACATGTCCAAGAACAGTGATGATAAACATATATCACAACTATAAAGCAAAAATACAATAAAAGACACAGATCAGGATATTCAATGCAGATCCAAGAAACGAAATTGCGGAAATAGGTATCCAGAGAATTCCAAAAACGATAAAAATGGTTAACAAGTTAAAGAAAGTGACAATAAGCAGAGCAACCCAGGTATTTGGATTCATGAGATAATTTTCGAAAGAGAACTTACGAATCGCCAATGTGTGTCCATTTGATGAAATTGGACTAAAATATATTGCTAAATGCTAATAGCAACTATCTGATACTGTGCAACTGCAGAATACAAGAGAGTGCCATGTGTATAGAGTTTTTGACTAAGCACCATCTAGAAGCTAGCCACTGCAGATTCATACTTTAGTTTCCTTGGCACGTGTCCCATGACGTGTTACTCCATTTACAGTTCAAGTATGCATGCACTCACACTGTGTTAATTTCCTATTACACGTGCTCTATGATGCATTAATTAGATTTTAGCTCTGGAAACAAAATCAAAAATAAAATTTTCATTATGGAAATGTGAGTTTAAGAAAATCTAGTTGAATAAAGAAGTAAAATCCAGTTTTTCTTTCAATATGATTACACAAACAAGGAACAACTAAACACTTGAGCACTCAGACAAAAATTTCATAAAGCGTAGTTTGCTTATCAACAATTACACACTTGAGAACAGTGATTACAAAAGCATCTATACCAAGGAACAAAATGAAAAATGCAGATACAAAAATTCATACATAATTTCAAAGAGAAGAACTGGCAACTGGGATACAAACTCTGAGATACAGAAAAAGATTTTAGCTGTAACAGATAGCAAAGACAATCTAAACAACCTTCTTATTTTGGTACCTTATGTGTGCGCGTGTGTTCTGAGGCAGTATAATATATTTCTAATAGTAACATTGTTATTGTTTGATATAATTTCGTTGCACAAGAGAAATTAGACCACACGTATGTGTGGTACATGGCAATGTACATATTGAAGATAGCAATTTTATGAAAGAGACGAACATAGAGTTCCTACAATGCACAAAGAAGTTCTTTGTAGAGTTCTACTGATCCATAATGAACTTATATGACCGTAATTGATTTTCCTTTATACATGTCATAAGGACTTGTATAATACCCAAGTAGTTAGACACACATTTACAGCATTTTGGTAATAGGGCCCGACGACAATGATCCATGCTGCATGGTTTTAGAAACAAAATAACAATGAATTTCCTTAAGAAATGCTTGCCAATTTCATAAAATTTCTAGATATTCAAAGAAATAAAATGAGACTTCAAAAATGGTAACCACACAATTAACTCACACTACTTGGTTATCTCTAACTAATTTTCGTAAGCATTGTTTACTTATACGATAATTAATGTAATCCTCTCCCAAACTTGAATTTCTGCACGTAATAATTACAAAACATTTTAGCTCAGGATATCTAACTTTGCAAATCAACGACATCATTAATATAAATTAACTGACCTTCCATATATGAGATTAAATCAAGTAATAAAATATAAGGAGGGTGGTATCTAGAATTAAATTGATCATTTCAATGGAACTTCGTCCAGTTGCTGATATCTATCTAAAAAAAAGCCAGCAAGCACTGCACTGCCGCCTAGCCAAGATACAAAAAAAGATGTCCCTTTAAAGACTCAACTATGCAATTGAGTCCGTAATTTTGTAAACTTCTCCAAAATTTTACGAAGCAAATTAGTCAATATCGCCAGGTCCTTTTAGTTCTTTTCCACCACAGGGAACCGACCTCTTTAAACCAAAATCGTATTGGGGAAAAGCATCATCTTCCTATGAACTTTTCAAACTTCGATCAAATTTCTCTGAAGTGTTCCAATCAGACAGAGACTGGAATAATTTATTTTTCGAATTATTACATATCAAACGAGAACGAAAGAAGAGAACCAAGTCAAAATTCGAAAAGCATAACAGAGCGAGAAAAGGAAGCCAGATCAGAAAATTCAATACAAACACAAGCAAGGATTTAGACGCATAAATAAAATTACACAAATGAAAACCGTGAAACTCGAATAAGAATAATCCGGGACGTGGAAAGAAGATTACCAGTAAATGATACCGATCAAGAGAACATTACCGCAAACCCTAGAATTTTGGGAAGCTGTCGAATTTTAGTGAGAGACTTCGAGTCAAAGCTTGTTTGTTGATAGAAAATGCAATATAAATACGGTGTTTCTGCAGAATATAGGGAGTATCTATTTGTGTGTGTGGACTTTGGAGTGTGAATTTTGGGCTTTTAACTGTCCGATTCAGCTTACTGGGGAGAGGCACCAAAAAGCGTGCCTCCAGGGTCAATAGTTTTCTAAGCGCCCCCCTCCTCTCTTATTTTAAGGTATGTTTGATTAGTGATAAAATTAATTTTTTTGATATATATATATTAAATGTGTAGTTGAAATTTTAGGAAAGTATATTAATAAATAATTGAATGAGTGGTTGTAAATAATGAGAGAAAAAAATTAATAAAATTTATGTTGAATTATATTGAGTAGAACAAGTCCTTAATACTATATATTTTAATGTGTGCGCCATTTGGATCGTTGATGTGAAACTTGAGGTGAAGTACAGAGTAATTTATGCAAATGCTGATTGGGTGATGAGAGAAAGAAAAAAGAAAATTATTTTATTAGAGAAAGAATAAAAAAATTGTCTAGAGAAAAAATTGAGAAAAATGTGAAAGACGATTACTTTATTTGAGGAATGAAAAGATGTGTGTTAAAAAAGAAAAGAAAAAATATGAAATAGCTAGAGGAGGGACATTCAAAAATCTATCTATAAACTTTTTTTTTAATAGAATCTATCTATCTAAAGACTTGTATCTATATTTATTTTCAAAAAAAATTCTATCCACATTCACATCTACAATATATAAATTTACATCTACATTTTGCATTACATTTTACATTTTACATTTTACATTTTACAATTACATTATATTTATACAATGTATAAAAGGGAATATGATGAGAAATCTTTTGATTTCCCATTTTACCCTTATGTATTTTGTCTAATTTGAAGATTCAAGCCACGATCTTAGAAGGGAAAAAAAGAAGGAAAAATCCACTTAATCTTTATCTACAAATTTTAATTATGATACTAAATTCACACATTATTACGTCATCAAAATTTAATTTTATATAGAATTTATAATGATTATTTTAATAAATAACAGTACTAAGGATCAGTGATGTTTCTCCGTCTATAGTATCTTTTATAAAGATTATATAAAAAATAATTTTTGAATGCATAATAATTAAAGAATGAAGAAAGTGTTTAGAGAATGTTAAAATTATTATAAACTTTTCTCTCTTTTATTCATTTATTTATTTATTATTAATTATTATATTATTATTATAGACAAAATCGTGGAGAAACAAAAGTGCAAAGGCTGCTGGTTGAAGGTTTGGTTTGTTGGTGATTTTATCATGACTTCATTAATAAATTAAATTTTCAAAAAAATATAAAATATTTAGTCCACATGCAACGAAACATATGAAGACGACGCGTAGCGTTGTAGTGGTCCCCACCGTCCCTTTTAGTCGCAGACACGTTGTGCATTTGATTGGTATAAAAAATGTGATAAAGTTCCAATGTCATCAACCTTATTGCGGATCCGTGCACCCATTTTGACTGAAAATTGTCTCCCAGTAGATTACGAAAATGTTATATTCCCAAACAAGCGTTCTCCCAAAATTTCTTCCCATGGCCACAACCCACTTGCAGCCTCGAATGCGGGCACTGGTAAGCCTGTACATCTCTCTCATTTTTTTCTTCAGTATTTCTTAACATAACATTCCCGCTAGATTACAATCATATCATTTTTTTTTTTTTTTTGAAGAAACAAGATCATAAATGACACAGTTTTTTCATACATTTTAATCAGGGGAGTGAAGGAGTGGAGATGCTAAAGATTTGGGGATGTTAGATTCTCAATAAATAAAGAGGAAGTTTTGTTCAATTCAATTGCGTGTAAATTATGTGGTATAAAATGGAAGATAGTGTATTAAAAAATATAAAATAATTATATGTGTGGTTGGAAAAGATGAGAGAGAAATTATTTTGGAAATTTATTATGAATCAAACATACCCTTGAATTCTGGACTGGTAAAGGGCTGAGTCCTTACTATTGGGTCAATTCCTTAATCCCATAATAAATCCACAATTTCTGTTCAAGTAAGTTTTAAATTAACATTTAAAATTGACAATTTGTGTTCAAGTAAATTTAAATTAACATTTGAAAATTGCCTCTTTTAATTTTAACAAAAATGGGCATTTTTTAAATAATATAATCAGCGCAATACCTCTTTATTAGGTGATAAAAATGTCTTCACCAATACGTAAAAAAATAACTCATCAACATGTCATTTATTTATAAATACAAAAACATATTATTTATAAAAAGGTCTCCATTATCCAATAGCAATGGAGTATAAGGGTGTTAGTGGATTTGTGTAGGATGTGTTAGGTCATATGAGATGTGTAGGTGCGATTAATTTGACTAAATTTTATTTTAAATTTGAATGTTTTGGCTAACTAGACTTATCTCCATTGTATTTATAAATAGTACTATTTTTGAATTCGCCTTTATTTATTATAAACGTGTGGATCCAAGAAAAACTTTTGATTTCCAAATGTACCTTTTTATTTTTGTTTAAAACCTATTCTACCCTTATTTAAATTTTTTGTACTTTACCATTTAACTTTTTCCTTAATTAAAATTTCTATATTAAATATTTGGGTCTTTCTCTTCCTCTATATATCTCAAGGGTCAAACTCATGAACCTACAATATTCACATCACAACATTAAAAATGAAAGCATGATGATGCATGAAAGCTTAAAACTTCTTTCATACTCCCCCGAACTCACAAAGATATACTTACTATTATTTTTATTAGAATTAAGAAAATATCAGTTAATGTTGTTGAAAAAGTAAAACATAATACTAATATTTTACTAGTATACTCTTTAATTTACTAATTATTATACTTTAATAATTATATTTTTTATAACAATACACATTAAATAAAGATAAATAAGAAGCGTAGGGGGTGGTTATATTCAACTGAGATTTTAAGGAGTTTTTAAGACTTTTAAGGAATTTGATAGATTTGAAAAAATTTGGGTACATTTAATTGGGACTTTTAAAAGTCAATTAAAATATTGGGATATTGAAAATTGATTTTTATAGGTTTTTTAAAAGTCCATTAAAGTCATAAAAAGACTTTAAAAAATCTTATAAAATTATGAGGTATTCAAAGTTATTTTGGATTTTTAAAAATTTTAATGAAATCATCTAAGTACTCATCTTTTAGCATAATATATAAGCATAATTTGTCACATGAAGTCTTTTATTTACTCCTAAAATTTTGATGGACTTTTATTCATCACCACCACCGCCTCTACCACCACCACATCATCACTTCTGGCACTGCCCCCACTACCAACACTGCCGCCACTGCTACCACCACCACCACAATGTCCACCATCTCTTATTACTTTTTCGTTTCACTTTTTTTCCTTAATTTTACAATAAGAATGATGTAAAAAAAATTCTTAATTATAACATTTTTAATCTTCTTTTTCTTCAACTTTTTATGGAAAATATAATTTTTATAAAAGTTTGTAAAACAAAATTCAATTTATAATTAAATACTTTATATCCACTCCTGACTTTAATGAGTTGATATTGTTTTGACATATTAATTAAACATGAGATTTTTTTTTTTTGTTTTTCTCATTAAATAAATTATATTAAAATGTTGTGAAATTCCTGTTTACAATAGTTATGTATTTTTGTATTCAAAAGATCTATTATCTCGTTCGAAAAATATTGTATAGACATGAGAAATATAACTTATTATTATGTATATTGATCGTTTATTTGTACAAGTAGCAATTCGCAATATAATTAAATGGTGTCCTCAGTAATTCAATAAATTTAATTTAACAATATTTATTTTATGAAACGAAATTATGAAACGAAATATACATTGTCAAATGAATTCCAAAAAAATCTATAAAAGTTTTAAAATGAAAGTCCTTTCAAATCCATTGAAAATTTTTATGGATTTTGTTGAAATCTGCAGAAATCTATTAAAAATTAATAAAAGTGCATTAAATTCCATAAAAATCATTTAAGTTAAAAGTCTATTAAAGTCCTTACAAATCCAAATTAAATATAACCCCTTAATATTTCAACTACTCATTTAAAGGAAATGAAAATGGAATACAAACTTATCTTTGTAAAACTGGGGGAGCATTCTATCTTCCACATCCATTCTTTATTGATGACCCTTTCATTTATTTTCCTTTTCTTTTCTCCCAATGTGTTTGTATATCACCTTTACACGGAAACCAAATAGTGAAAACCAGTAATATTTTCATATATGAAAATGTACGAAGCTAGATTGCGGCTTCTTAGTGTTTTTCTTTTTCCTCATTTTGTTGTTAGCATTCAGTATTTTTGGATAAGTTTAATTTCCTTAAATAATAAAAAATTAAATTTTCAATATATTTCTTTTGCGTTACTATAGATTATTTTTAGCTTGAATAATTATGTGCAAAATTAGTAAACACTATAAGAAAAATTATGACAATGTTTCAAATTCACATGCGAAGCACTTGCCATCGACCGGTTCAACAAAGGGGTGGATTTTCCCTTAAAAGAATGAGTGCTTGCGCTTAAACAATTAGCGGGCCTTATTGGGTTAAAGACTTGGGTGAAACGAAATACAAGTTGGCCTATCTTTACTACTTATTGGACTCTAAGATTTGGGTTGGTATCGCCGTGAGCCTTATTGGTCTGAGCACTAAATCAGATTAATTTGGCTGTTTATTATGGTGGGCCAGCTCATAAGCAGGTAAAGGGTGTGTTAGCATCAAAATAATAATACATTTTAATACATTTTTTTCAAATTTTAAATTTGGTCAAACAAATCACATCCATATATCTCTCCACTCATTAAATCTCCACCACCCAACTCCACTCATTTTCTTTCTTCCTACTCATAAAAATGCATTAAAATTCATCAGCTAACACACTCAAAGACTAGACCAACGTACAATTGATTCGACCAATATTCAGTTTAAGTGAAAATAGTTTTGAAAATGAATATAATTCTTTTCTGTTATAAAAGTATAGAAACAATAGAGAGAATTTAGAGAGAATGAATTCTAACGAATTCTCAGGAATGAATTTCATTAATAACTGAAGCCCTATTTATAGGAAAACTTCGAATGGCACAATCGTAATTACATAATTTTATCAAGGGTATAATAGTCATTCACATATAATAATTACATCTTTTACCAAATTATTCCTCCACCAAATTATTCCTCATAATTCATAACCACCAAATTATTCTCAATTATTCATAACACCTAATAATTATTCTTCAATTATTATTCATAACACTCCCCTCGAATATTTATTAATACAAATGTCTTCCTGACTGTTTGGAGAAAAAACCCAGGTGGAAAAAACTTCCAAACCGATTGCGGGATAGTTTGGAGTGGTTATATAACGCTTCATCAAAACATTGCTCCCCGATGTCTATCGTAGATATGAGTATTCACGTTCGCTTCGTTAAAACCTTGTCAAGAAAACCCAAAGGAAAAAACTTGATCGAAGGAAAAAGAGTACAGCTGCTCCGTTTGATTTCATATCTTGAGAACTGATATCTTTACTTCTGGTAAATGATTTCAATATCATCATCGTTTGGATCTAAAGCATTAGCTCCATTATAACTTGATCCAATAGATACACTGTATCAATTTCTCCTATCGTTCTCAATATACCATGAATATGCCTCGTTAAAACCTTATTAGGAAAAACCCAAAGGGGAAAAAACCCTAATGAAGGAAAAAGAGTACATTATTCATGTGAATACGCCTTTAAAGTTGCCTCATTAAAAACCTTGCTAGGAAAACCCAATGGGATAAAACCTCACTAAGGGAAAAAGAGTGCAACGCGTATTTTATACAAGTATGCTGCAAGCATTTCAAAAATCTTTCATACATTTGTATGAGTATCATATACATTGGTTTTATACTCTTCGTTCATTTAGAGTGCATCAATTTTCTTACACAACTACAAAACATTCACCATGAACACATGTCTCCAAACACACAATTTAAAGCATATAAATTCATAGTAAAAACATGTAAACATATAAGTAAACCTTCATAACTAACTAACACTTAAAATATATCATTTAACATTTAATACTCACTTAATAGGTTATTTCATTCCCAGGGGCTTAGCTCACCCTTTAGGGTACTCATAAACACTGGTTTAGCTCATCCGATCCTTTAATTTCCTTTTCGGTACTACACACACGATCGGTAATTTAACTTTCATGAGCATGCAACATATAATGACCACCATGCTTATCTTTAAACTTGAGCAATAGTCATCATCATCTCATCATCTCATAAGTTAAGGATTTCACATTCACCATTTATCATCTTCAATATATCTCAATATTTTCATTATCATTGATCATATGTAGCGCTACATTTTCATATCGTGTCGATACTTTTCAATTTCATTTCTTTCCCCATATCGACATAACTTATCGAGATATCTCATTATCAATCCTCTTGTAGGATTACACAATATAGTTATGTCTATATACTCTTCAAGAGCATATGCCTCCGTTATTAAGACCATCTTTTATAATTTGCTTTGATATATATGTTTGGGGAAATTTCATAATATCAACGCTTCTAGCGTGCTAACTTATCAAAGCATCTTAACTGATATATGTGATTTTTCATAGCATCTTTTATGCATCTTTGAACTTCAAGTTCATATTTTAATTTTGAGGATATATCATGATGCATTTCACATATCATTTTCAACCTTTAATACTCCCCCTCATGCTGAGAAAATTTAGAACACCAAAACTCATACAGTTGGTATGATTTTAATCATATATGTTCTCATCATTCAAATTTTAATATGGGAATTTAGACCGTTTGCATTCTATTCTCGATATCGGCAATTTATTTGAGGACTTTAAATAATTTGCCATATAATATCCCACTTGTATGCGCATACTCAAATCCTTCAGGGATTTATTCAAGTATTGGGATATACATTTACTAGCTTTATCATCAAATCTGAAAATCATGCTCATTCCGTGAGCAAATATTTCGTAAATTTCAAATTACGAATCATATACACATGTGACTATCTAGTGGATCCATATCATAATATCTAGTAGTCCATATGGAGGATGAGTGGGCCCATACTTCTCATCCTTTATTCCAGATATATTTGGGATTTATTCCCAATATTGGCTAGTAATGATTTCATCATTTATCGAGAACAATCATTGAAGAATTCCTTTAATTCTTCACTTGAAATATTGATTTCAATAATTATTTAAACCTGGATGGTCAGTCCGGTTTTGCAAACGAGTATTATTGAACTTCTAGTTCAGTAAATTCTTATATCGATTTCACTAGTATCTGTATAGTGCTCAATATGATTTATCATAGAAATAATTCACCGACATATTCCATCATCTTTTGGTGACATTATTGTCTACTACTGTTCAAACACTGAGTTACAGACTCATATCGCATCACATCCAAACTATTATTTAATTTCAAATCGTAGCTCTTACGCTTCATATTATTTATTTAAAATCGGAGTCTTATTTCATACGCGTCGTATTATTCTATAAATAAATCATCAAAATTATTGCAAAATTCATCCTAACAAGGATCTATACATTATAATGGATCATATGCTCTCAAATCTTCGAAAATACTATCTATCACTACCGATCAAAATCCTAAAAAGGATTTATCGATGTAAATTTGGAAAAGATTAAGAATGCTAATGAATAAGGGTATCCCACAAGATATCCGATGCTTGATTGAAGCAAAGGTTCGATTATCTGGTGAGGTTTCAATTCCTTCTAAATACATGGGCGTATGGGTAAAAGTAGTTTTTCAAAGAAACGGAGAGCAAAAAGATTAGGAGGATGCTACAAGTGTGCTCGGTGGACATGTGACACTCGATGTAAATCTATGGGGTACTTGTCCAGAAATCGAGAAGATAAAATAGCATTCATTAAGGATGGATTGAGTAAGGAGCCTTTGGATGATATTCAACAGGCTCTTGAGACACATCCTAGGGGACACGTACAAGGTGAGCTAATGGCCTTATGGGCCAAATTCAAAGATCAACAAACCCATTACAGTCTTGAAAAACTTACTTTAGAAGATCCTGTTTGTAAATTTAGTAGAAAATTTTAGTATAATAATTTTCTCATATTAATATAAGGAAGCTCGGTATAATAACGAAGATCAATGTTTTTCTTGTAATTGTAAATATTGTTTTTCGATTTTAAGATATATATATATGTATATATATATTATTTTTCAATCACCGACAGATATATGTTATTTTCACTTAAAAAAAAATTTCTGCATTTTTTTTTCTCTTTCATATTTGTCAAAAAGTAAATAGTGCACTCAATTATTGGTTTGAAAATTTTTATTTAAATAGAGGGATTCATATATCTCTCATGTTCATACATTAAAAGTATAGTGCAAAAAGAGAGATAGGAGTAGAGATGGATATGGAGATTTTAGAATCATCTCATACAAGTCAGCTTTTACCTCGCCATATTAAAACCGTATGTATTCTTGGTGGATCTAAACTGGTAGGCCATATCCAATATGTGGATATGGCAAACCGACTTGTAAAAGAGTTAGGGAGACAAGAAATCAATATACTATACGGAGGAACCAACAACAAACTTTTAGCTAGACTTATAATGGCCGCACAATCATGGGGAATAAGAGTTTCGAGCGTAATACCTTTCCATCTAGTTGGATCTAATACTGAATTGGAGCCGCTTCTACCATGGGTCCAAAGCAGGGTTGGGGCTACAAGCGCCAATCTATCCACAACCTGCATAATGTATATGATGAATAATAGTGATGCTTTCATTGTCCTTCCAGCGCTACAACACATGGAGGAAATATTCAATATAGCCTCGCTGCACAAAGGAATTTTCATGTCAAACCAATAGGTTTGTTGAATATTAATAATTTCTTTGATGGCTTACTAGCGTTTCTAGATCGAGTGTAAATAATAAGTTTATCTCTCATTCAATGAGAAAATACTTATTTACGCTAAGATCACTGATGAACTACTCATCAAATTTCATGCATATGTTCAAGAATCATGGAAGCCAGTGTCCTGGTTTGGTCACAGACCAAGCGGTGTCAAGCGAAAAAGAAATTCGGATCCTTTAAATATTTCATTATGAATCCTAATATTGATGGTGGCGAGTTACGGAGTATTTATACTCTCGAGACGCATCCCTCATTTATGGATTCAAGATGTATATTCTTTTGCATTTCTATATTTTCGAGTGTTTAATGCCATCTTTTGATATTCTCAATATGTTCCACTTCGACTGCTTTGTACTTCTTCCGAGTAATAATAATATCATATTGGCTTTATTCAAATACGTAAATCTAGTGATTATGCTTCTTCAAGAGCATTATATTCTCATATTAATACAATCTCATATCATCGATAAGATTACTTCATATAAGCTTTTCATGCGATATATTTTCTTTGATTTATCAACATGGGATCTATTCAGCACTTTACTTTCGTCTATTTATCCAATGGTAACTTCAAGTACCACTTGCTCAATTTTCTCCATTCATATTCGGTATATATGAAGAAGTAATTTTATTCTCATCGTCTACTTCTTCGAGAGTATGATTAGAATATTTGATCAACTACTTCTTCTGGAGTAGGATTCGTTATAACCAATCGTGTAGTATAACCCACCACATTGGAAATATGCACACTAATCGTGTGGTATTACCCACCACATTGGAAATATACTCAAACTATAAAGTGCATAAATTTAAATTGCAGAAATTAAATTTCCTCCAATAGGTGGTCGAACCTACCTTATGGGAATTATTGCAATAAATATAAATTTACTAATTTAAATTACGAGAATTAAATTGCATAATGTTTAACTACTTCTTGGGAGTAGGATCTCGCTTAGTAGAAGGTATTACCCATCACTTAGCATATAAAATGCAGAAATATATAAAACCTTCCATTTAGTGACAGTTGAACCCATCATCAAGTAGGAGGTATTGCAGTAATTAAATTACACTAAATAAAGTGCGAGAATTAAATATTGAATCGGCTTCTACGGGAGCAAATTTGTTCTTCTAGAACAAATACTCATTACTTCTACAAGAAAGACATTTATCCTTTTAGAATAAGTATATTATGTAATTAAACTCTTCGGGAGTTAAAATAATATTCCGATCTTTTAACTCAAATGGACTTCAAGCCATTTTATATAATCAATGGATTTAGAATTTCTTCATGAATATTCTATCCCATTTTCACTGTCGTCAAAATTAGGTCGGTTTTACCCTAAGGGTAAAATTGTCCATTCCAATTCGTAAAGGTAAAATTGTCAAAAATATTTTATCAATATTTTACGATTGGAAAATTATCTCCTTTCTATTTCAATTTATCAATATCAAAATGTTCAAGGACTATTTTGTAACTTTTTCAAAAGTTGGTGTACTTATTTGTAAATTTTGAAAGTTTGATAATAACATATTTCAAAACGTAGCTTATTACCCTATCAATGTTGGTGTCAAATCAAGCTCTCGTTAAATCGAGTATAATGGAATCGAGAAAATTTGATTTTGATAATGTATGCTCCTTATATCTCGAAAACGAATATTATAGTTTAATATATTATTATATTATAAAGTAATATAATATATATACCTTTCATTTTTCTTAGGGAAGAATTGAACATGCACGTATTTCCTCCATTTGTCGATTCTTGAATTGCCCACAACTCTTTATCTCTGCATAAATGTTTTTACGTGAGTGATTGGGAAGATAGAAAGAGTGAGACGTGAGAAAGTGGGAAAAAGATAAGAGAGAAAAGAAAGATAAGTATTGATTGGAGATGGATTAGGTTATTTATAATAATTAGGTTTACGATCTGAGAAGATCATCTATAAGATCTTATTTGTAGAAGCATACTTTCGCCCATATTACTCAAATGGCTGAGAATCTTTGATAACGTGTTATAAAAGTATAAACAATAGAGAGAATTTAGAGAGAATGAATTCTAACGAATTCTCGTGAATGAATTTCATTAATAACTGCAGCCCTATTTATAGGAAAACTTCGAATGGCACAATCGTAATTACATAATTTTATCAAGGGTATAATAGTCATTCACATATAATAATTACATCTTTTACCAAATTATTCCTCCACCAAATTATTCCTCATAATTCATAACCACCAAATTATTCTCAATTATTCATAACACCTAATAATTATTCTTCAATTATTATTCATAACATTTTCAAATATTTTAACAAGCAAAATAATCCAAATCAGTTAATATAATTCTTTAAAATTAGAGAGAATTTAAACATTGACGATATTGTTAATAATTATTCTTCACATCAAAACTTGGTATTCTACATTATAATGCCCTGATATATAATTGGAATTTTAATAAAACAAGATATCTATAAATTAATCAATTTGAGAAAAAGAAGGCGTAGAGTCTAATTTCTACTTTGAGTTTTAACAACGTTGGGTAATCTAATTCATGCAGCCCAACCCATTTTGAGCTTTTGGTAACATTGTCCATAAAAAATTAAGCCGATAGATAAGTTTTAATTCGTGTTATTCAATATTAACTTCCTCTTCAAATTATTAAAGCATAGTTTCGATCTTAAAATGTCAATATGTTAAAAGGAGTCACACAATATTATATTCTTTTGATGTGGGATTTTTCCCTTGACAACTTTATAGAGTTGGAGTAAGAAATTAAAAGCATATTAGAAACCAAATTTTAATTCATTCTTTTTTAAATTTTGAATTTGGTCAAACCATTCAGGCAATCACATCGGCATATCTTGTTGGACCTATATCTACTGCACAAATCTTCAGCATTCTATCTCGTTTCACGAAAAAAATACCTTTTTGTATGAATGCAAACTGAGGCTAAGTATGTACATGTTTGTTTTAACTATTTTTTGCTTGGACCTTCACTTTTATTTTGGAGTCAAAATCGAACGTCAATATTTATTATTATTATTATTATTATTTCAAACCAAACATCAATATTAATTATAGATTTTAAAATAACAAGAATTATTATTCATGTATTTTGTGAGCTTTACTGCAGGTATAACTTAAAAGTTAATTTTTGGTAAAATAAAAATTTACACAAAACACAATAAATTAGTGTGAATCGACCGAGGCCTAAATGTGCATGATTGTAAAACACGTCATTCTAATTTGGCACAAGATTGATTTACCTTCAAATCACATAGTGTTTTTTTTTTTTTTTTTTTGGAATAAACCTTAAAATCACACAGTTAAAAAGCAGAAAGATCGTAATTAATAAAGTAGAAACATCAACATGATCAATTTTGTGTATGGGGTTTGACCCAAAAGTTAAAGAAGAAATTAAACTCAGAAGAAATTAAACTCCTTTGAGAAAGGCAAGGGGCAACCTAGGATTCTAGAAAAGTTACCCTTAATTAAGGAATAAAAAACGCAAACAAAGTCTATTGTTAATAGAATATTTGGTACATGATTGAAATTTAAAAAGTAAACTCATTCACACTTTAGGAAGAAGAGGACACCAATCCATATGCACTTGTTTCTTGATATGTAACTTATGGAATAATTGATTATTTCCATGCGTTAATCCTCATTCCAAGAATTGTGTCTTTTTCATGCACATTAAGTCCACACGTGTACGTCTACCTATACTTGATGATCATATACGTAGCGCACGTGCTCGTGCTGCCTTCTTGAATCCGTATATGGTAATAGATTGCTTTGCCATAATCTATTGAGACACTTTTCACAAGTAATAATAATAATGGGTGAATTTTGGTCAAAAGTGTGTATTAAGGTAAATTTTTATATTGTTAAAAATTAAAATTTTAAATTAAACAATGGAGAAACCTATCAAATGTAAATAATGAGTAGTAATTTTAGATAAATAATTAATATTGATATTTCATTTTGATTAAATAACAAATATTTAACTTTTAAATAGAAAATAGTTTGAATGAACATACGTTACTTGTCGGTGGAAGTTGTCTAATTGTGTGTTGCAAAAAGTTTTATTTTGTTAGAAATGTACTTTTTAATTTGAATAGTAGTAAAGAAGACAAAATATGCAGATATAATAATGAACAACAATTCTGAATGTATGATTTGGATTGAAATTTAACTTTGATTAAATATATAGTAGATATTACCATTCCAAAAAAATGGTAGATATTAACTTTGAAGTAGAAATTGATATAGATGAAATTAATTTTTTTTCTACTCTCATCATGTTTAACAACTCACCACATGGATTTAACTGTTTTTTTTCTATTTTTTAACACATCTTCTTTACTTCTTAACTATAAATCTTAAAATCATTTTAAAATTGAACTCTATCAAGCCAACACGAGCTACAAATTTCAGTTGTGTGGCATCAACTGTTGATTGACTTAACGAATATTCACTAAACTTTGAAGTTGTAAATACTTAGTCGCTATACTTTAAAATATCACTAGAAAAATCTACTAAACTTGGCTTTGCTTATTTAACTAATGTCAACTATCCAACATTCATTGACCCAAGATCTTAATGTGTTGAATTGGGTCACATGACTAACGACCGACGCCCATGTAGAACTCAGTAGAATGACTAATGACACAAGAAATTCTTTTGGATCAGATAAACAATTACATAAACAAGAAATACGATTTTCGGGACTAAAAGGCAAACAAGCATTTTGTTTGGGATAGTCGTGTTTATGATATTCTCTACGGTTTGCGCCATTTGGATGAATTTGTTGTTGAAATAGTCAATCCAAATAGGCCAACATAAGATTTTGTCCGTCAATACTTAAGTCCAATTCATTAATATATCTAAACTCCGAGTTAATAAATTGATATCAAACAAAGTCCAACAAATATTGTCCAATTAATTATATATTGACATAGAGTGAATAAGCAGTTACAATTTAAAAATTCAGTAAGTGTTCTTATTTGTCTAATTAGTCATTGTAGGTGACATTTTGGCATTTCAGGTCAGGAAAAAAAATATATGTAAAAATTTTTAAAATTTGTAATGTATTGAGTGAAGTAAAATACATTTGATCCGGCCAGCTAAAATAGAAATAAAGCTAAAAATTACATAATTCAAATTTTCATTCCGTGCATTAGCTGGTTAGCATCCTTGTTTTTCCTTTATTTTGATGAAAGCTTTCCTTTCTTTACATATAGGCAAAGGTAAAGCTTTATAGAAATTAGTACATATAATTAAGACTTTAAATCAAGCACAGATTTTGTGGCATTGCTAGCTAATGCGTTTTTATTAGAATCATCAAACTTTATTCGACCAACATCGACTGGCCTCAACTAATTTTTTTGGCCACTTCACATCGAAATTGGGAAATATTAACTGAAAATTTATTTTGGTGTTCTTTCCATTATGTTCCTTAATAGTTAACCCTTCCTTTTTTCTTTGTTTCTTTGTTTCTTTTTTTTTTTTTTCCCAAGTATGAATGATTATTGATTTATAGTTTTTTTACAAACAAAGAATTTCATGCATTCAAATTGGTAAAATACATCGATGGTAGCACAAATTCAATACCGCTAAACCCACAAAGGGTGAATCTGTGAATAAACTTACAGCACCCAGGTTAACAACATAAAACGCCAAAATGCCTACAAATATGACAAAATCAAAGTGGCTGGAATACTTATGCCTCCGGATCTACAATGTTAACGCCCAAATATTGATTAAATCAATGATGGATTGAATCTGATTACTAATCTGAATCACACGAACAAATAACACCGCAACTAGACGGTAGAAAACCAAATATCGCAATAAGACGACAAAATCACGAAGAACGCGAAGAAAAACACACAGATCTATGCGGAAAATCCACTTATATTAATACAAGCAACAAAGAAAGAGATGAAGAGCGGTGATTTTAGGCTAAAAAATGTCAAAAATCACCCCACCGTTGCATTCATTTTCAATGGAAAGAGGAAGTTAAGAGAGGAAGTTTTAGAGAAAAAACCGTGAGTTGTTTTTTAATGGGAGTTCTATATTGATTTATAGTTGATATCTATATTAAAATTTTTCAGAAAGACATTATTTTATTTGAATAATCTTAAAATTTTAAACCTATTTCAGTAGTAATAGAACAAATAAATAGATAGCTTCAAAAAATAATTAGATAATTTTTTAAATACCTAAATATTTAAAATTGACAAAAAGAAAAAAAATTAATGAAAACAAAGGGAATAGAATGGTCACTGTTGATTTGATGTAAATTTTGAAGTGTAAAAATTGTAATATATATATATATATATATATATTGACTGGGGATTTTTTGGGAGATGGGAATCGAACCCAGGCCGTCGGCTTAGAACGCGAGCGTCTTATCACTGTATCACTTATTCAATTCCTTGTACTATATATATTTTGGTACAATTTCATTTCCTTCCTTTCCAAATAAAATTATAAAACATTATTTATATATTATTGGTGCTTGGCAAAAGACTGAAAAGAGTATGCATTATGCATATGTTGCGGGACAAGTTTTATGGATGGCAATAGGGTGGAGAATACTTTATTAGTCCAAAAGAGATTTTTACGTTATTTTCTATTATTATTATGTCTATATATATATTTTTATTGCTTTTTAGGAATAATTTCATTACTAAATACATTGTCTCTGGACTTACATTCTAGTGACAAAAGATAATTTTTCATTAAAAAAAAATGCTTGTCCCCATGAGTTATTTTCTTGTATCATGTCCCCATTAGTGATTTTGCTTACTTTAATTATTTTCATTTATAAATTTTTGAAATTTTTCTGTGTAAGTTGTAAAAATCTGAGATAGGTTATAGAAATTGGATTTGGTAAATGACAAATATCACAAACGTTTGAGTTAATTTGTAGGGCTGTATTTTACAATCAAACAATTTTTGTGCATGGTCATGTTTTTAGTTTTCTCATGGGGTCGAAATAAAAACAACTTCTAATATGCAATAAAATAAAAAAACCCAAAGAAATTTAAAAAGTTAGGGTTAAATAGGAATTAAAATTTTCTCCGACGACCTACCCTGCCGTTGATTGATCTCGATTAAATCAATATATCTAGTTGTGCATATAAACTATTTTAGGTAGATAGGAAAACCGAAAGAACCAAAAATAAAACAGTAATCTGAATTTGAAATGATCAGTATAAACTAGTTAACGCGTAAAATTAAAGTATTATAAACACAACTTCCACATTGACTAATATAATAAATATATCTAATGCATCTTTCATAATGAGCTAGAATGGGCATGAAGAGCAAACATTGGTCCACCACATTGTAATGAAAAGATTGGGGGAACATCATTTAAGAAGAACAATTCCACAGACCACTACTTAATTTATTTATGTGAATTAAACACAATCATATAATTGAGATAAAAGATGGCATATGTGTATATGGAGATGAGATATAAAAAGCTAAAACTTTAGCCACTTGAGGGCTTTCTTTATTTCATGTCATGATGCATAACATTATCACAACCACGACAAAATACAACTTTGCCACTTATGCTCATCCATTTGCAAAAGTAGGTCATTAGAATTATGCTATTTTGCCCAAAACGTTTGTTTTAATTTCGATCAATAGAATATAATTTAGTTCTAATTATTTTGTATATATCAAACCCTTAGAACATATTAAAATCCGAAAATCGTTATGTTGTTCATATTTAATATTACTGTAGGATTATTGGAAAAATTGTTTTGATGTCAATTTCCCACAACTTACGATTTGCTCAAAAACAAAGGAGGAACAAAGAATTATTTTATCCATCTTGAGGAGTTTAGATTAATTGTTTGCGTAAAAGTCCGAAATAGTGTCCCAATTTTAGTTCATTTACTATTGAAATTTTTGTCGCCATTCTCGGTTGGTCAAAAGTACAAGTAATATTCTCCTCCCCCCATAAGAGGAGGATGAGGTGTACTCTCAGCTGATGTGACACTATTATATCATTATATGTTTAAGGCTATCTCCAATGGGGATAACAATTGCCAATCTATATTTTAGAGAGATATACTCACAAAATTTGTGAGTGGGTCTCACATTGTTTTCAATTTTCCTTTTTCTTTAATCATTTTTCTCACATTTTTTCACCTTTTCTACATAAATTCTCGTACGATGTCTGGAAATAGACACATATCTAAAATTCTTCTGCTATAATTTTATTATTATTTTTTATGATGGAGATTTATGTAGTACATGTAAGTCCCACGAAATATATGGATGTGACTGATTTGACCAAATTGAGAATGAAATAAAATGTGTAAAAATTTATAAACTATCACATGCATCCTGCATCGGCATCGAAGATGGCCTTATTGAAAATAATAACTTGATAATACCATGTTTTCACCTCAACTGATGTAAACATATCAACTTATAATATACTTTATCATCCCACCCCAATTGGTGTACAGTGTCACATCAATTGAGAGTGTGTATTTCATATATCCTCCCATGAGAGGAGAAGAATATTACTTGTGTTTGTACTTTACATAACACAATTCTAAAATTTATCATTTCAACTTATACTAAGGTATATACATACCTATCATCTCGTAAGATTAATTTGACTATATATCATAATATGAAATTTGATTCATATTGTTGAATCATTATATGTGTATAATTGCTTCATTTGGCAGGTGTCATTAACGTAAGTGCAATCCTTTATTAATTGTTGAGACTTCCAATAGTTACAACAAAATTTGTTAGGACTGATGTGATTGTTAAAGATAATATATATTCGGATATTCCCTCCGTTTTATTTTGATAGGTTTGATTTTCTTTTTCGTCTATCTCAAAATATATCTACTTTCCTTATTAATATAAATTTAACTCTTTTATTTTCTAATCTACCCCTATTCATTATGCATGATTATTAATACAAGTAAATTGTTGTATTTTATATGAGGGTATATTGAGAAATACACAATTAAAATTTACATTTCCAACAAATATTAATTTCAAATTCTTAACTCATGTGAAAATCAAACCATGCCTATCCAAATGAGACAGATGGAGTAAATTATATATTTGGAGCGATGTATCAACTTAAATTTTTAGATCAAGTAGTTCAATAATGATAAAAGTGAATCTTGTTACCACTCATGTAAAAATGAATTGTCGTGTTAGGGATTGATGGAAAAAAAATCTACATATAAGTGAGATGATATACTATACATTTAGACCAGTCTATCAATTAACTTCAATTTTAGATCAAGTAATTCAATAGAGTCATCTACATTCCATTTGTACAAATAGGAAAAGGCCACACGTACTCCAGGTCACCACCCCTTGCTCCACGTGGCAAAAACAAAATCTCCTAAAACGCGCACCAGCACACACTCATACTTAATAATCGATCAATCTCATTGCCAATTAAAGGACTCAAAATTCCATCATCAAGAAAAGTAAAATAAGCAGATGTAAGTTGGACACAAAGCAATGAATTCAAGCAAAATCTTCAATTTAAATTAGTTGGGGTGGCTTAAGGTAAAAAAATATTTAGGCCCACGTGCAAAGATGACCAAATTGTAACCCTATAATCCTTAATTAATTAGTTTCCACCACAGTAAGAAATTAAATGATGAGAATCTTGTTCTCATGCAAGTGAAACAAAACTATAGTAATAATAATAACTGATCCCAAAATACTCAAGTATATATAACCCTCTTCAAACATTTACAATTATTGTGTTTTAATGCACATATATCATCAAAGTAAAATAATAATAATAAGGGTGTGTTTGGTTCATGTTTTTTTTTTCCAGGAAAAAGTCATTTTCCAATCATTTTTTCCGTGGTTGGCTGTTTGATTGCCCTTTTTTCTCGAAAAATATTTTCCAGCTTTTCTCCGAATCCGGCTTTTCTTTGTTTTGGAGGAAAACGTTTTCCTTGGGAGAGATAGTTTTTGTTTTTAAGGAAAAAATTGCCTCTTTTTTATTTTTTTTATAGACAATTTGCTTTAACCATAAAGATAAAGAAATAAAGATAAAGAAAATGATCAAATTTCATTAAAAAAAAGCACGAAAACAAGGAAAAAACACTATTTTTCAACTTTCAAGTTAATCGAATCAACACTTACAACTACCATTTTCCCTGAAAAACCTTCTCGCGGAATTTATTTACTCGAAAAGCATTTTCCTTCCAACCATTTTTTGGGTTTACAATCAAACACACCCTAATAGTGAAAAAGAAGAATCAATGAAAAAATATCCACAAGAAAGAGAACTGAAGAGAAGAAGAGAATAGATGCTTTAATAATCAAGAAAAGTAAGTCGAAAAAAGAATGTAAAAATGATGAAATTTTCTTGAGATTCTCTAATCGTTTGAAACAATGATCACCACCCGCACGAGCCTTTTCATTGGATTCCCCTACTCATGTTGCCTATTGTCAGACATTTTGATACCCACCCATCTGACACCAATTATCTGCCCCTTAATTTTCCATTTAATTCCAAAAAAAGAAATTAATTACCTGCCATAATAAAATATATATATATATATATATATATATATTTTACCCAATCACCTCATCTAATAACTTGCCATTTTACGTGTGTGAAATATTTTACTCTAAACGTTTATCCGCTCTGATACTGTAAATATTTTAACAGGTTAAAAGTTGAGTTGGGATGAGGGGCCTTTTTTTGCAATATTGATGTGTGAAGAAGACATTATTTCATACTTGTGTGAGGTGTGTGAGGTGCAGAGTATGTCAAGAATAGGACATTTACTTGAAGTCACAATCATCAAATTACTGGCCAAATTAAATAATTCCATCCGGTACCCAATAATTATCCTTGTATACTCTGCCAATGCCAACGGATAACTCAATGAGTTTATATTTACTGTTATATCTAATTAAAACAGCGCATATTATTATTTTTATTGAATTAATCAAAACACTTAAGTGTGTGTGACTATTTTGATTAGACGTGACCATCAAAAAAGACGAAATGAGACAACAATATCTGAGGTTACTAGAGTATCCTAAAACATGTTGTCTACAATCTAAGGTTTCATTCATGAAATTACAATTTATATATGCCCATTTTCAAAAATGACAAGATAATTTCTTGGAAGAACCTCGTGGGTGTTCATGTTTTTATCAATTTGGTGTCAAGATTCGATATGGACATTCCTTGTATTCCTCAGTTTGCAGACCACATCAAGAGAACATATACAAATTTCTCGGAGCATTTATCAAATGTCGACAGCCGACCGAGTCCCCACTACTTGTCCTTGGTCCCCGAGTTTAAATCAGTAGTGAAAAACGTGATTAGTTTCTACTGCTCAGTCAAAAAATAAACATAATTTTAATCACATATCCAAAACTATTATAGATTAACATTTTTCTACCGCTCTTCAAACGAAAACTAACATTCACTTTACTGATTAAATAAATGTAATCATAAGCATTCATATATATATAGAATACAAAACACAACAAAGTAATCAAATTGCACTCTTTCCCTACAAATTCAAAATGAAAATCACAAAAAAGGTACAAGCCCAGCTAAAATTTTAGCTCATAATTACTATTCCCTAGACACCAGCTAAAATTAGCTCAAGAACTAATTAAAATCTGCTTTTAATTTCTAAAGCCACTCATAAATCTCACACCATCCAATCTAACTAAAGATCATCAAACAAAAGTACCTTATAAATTACAGTGAAAGACAATCCATAAAGGTCAAGATGAAGACTAACATACTCTTGTAAAATTTATGAACACCCTCAAAATATATGTATATCATCAAGCCGAGATTCCGCGAAGAGCCAAGTAGAAGAAGAGCTCTATATCTGGAGGATCAAAGAAAGCTATTGGTCCTCTTCTCAATGAACAACTTGTCACTATTCGTCGTTTCTTTGGCGCCGGAGGGCAAGTCGTAATTTCCGGTATTCGGTATTTTTCGGCCTTCGGAGTCGAGCATACGCTTGTTTTATCACAATATATGGGCCCACATTCGATTTCCGATGGATCAGTCGACGAGGCGGGCTTGGCCGGAGACGAGATTTCTTGAATTTTCTTTGAATTTTGAGACTTTTTCTTGAAAAGGGTTCTTCTTGTTGATGATTTTCTCGTGCTCCTTCTACAAGATGGACCCATTTGAGGGGATTAAAACTGGTAATGGGGTGAAAGTGGTAAAGATAATAGAATATAAGGATAAGAACATTCAACTGAGATCTTTACTGATCACAACAAAATTGAAAGGACAGCCAAAAGTGAAATACAGAATCACCATTTCTAGAAAACTTGTAAGAATTACTTTATGAAACCACTTAATTTTTTTTTGACTGAAAAAGTAAAAGAAAGTCGAGGGACTACTTCTTTGGACACAAAGCTGCCAAAAAAACCCTAATCACTGCAATCTTGCAATTGAAAGAGACATAGAAATCAAAACATCAATAACTAATAATTCTCAAGATTGGAACAATCGAACCCTACTTAGCTTTTGCTACTTATAATCTAAATTGACAAAAAAAAAAAAAAAGAAACAAAATAAGTGGAAAAAATAAATGGTGTAAGAAACTGAGGAGAAGGGGGAGAGAGAGAGAGGGGGGGTTTGTGTTTAGTTTTGGGTTTGTTTAGGGTTTTGTTTATATGGGAAGGGAATGATTCGGGCAGGCTGCCCGCTGCCCAATAGAGTATCAATCATTAAGAAATGTTGAATAAAGCATGTTTATAGTCAATGAGTATTAATTAATTGAAGATATGTATTCAAATTGAATATACTTTTGCTTTATCGTCAATTAGCCTTAATTTAAATTGGTGGTGAGAGGTTATTTGTGCGGACGCAATTCAAATTCCTTAATTAAGATACATTAATTAATTTTTTACCTTTAAATTTGAGGTTTAAAATGGTACTTTACAAATAATAGTTGGTTAATACCCCGCATCACTGTCCCATGGTTGCTTACTAACAAACATTGCTTAAATATAGTATTATGTGCTGTGCCTAAAAATTATATTATTAGGGATTTTTATTTTACCTATAATATTTCTTTTTCGAGTATTTTATTTTACCTATAATATGATCAACATATTATGACAAATGGAATATTGATTGTTGGTATTTCAATTGTATCGACCATTGAATAGTAAAATTGTTTCGAACAATTTTTTGAACATTAGCAGTGGAACTTTCGACTGCAAAATCATTAACAAAATTTTAATCGGTGACCTTTGTTATCTTAGTAAATCATCAATAATCAAACATATGTCTCTTTATTTAATTTTCATATGTCCGATAAAATTTATTGTATGTTTCTATAAAATTAAATTTAAATAAGTACTGTGTATGAAGGCTAATATATTCATTTATCAGGTTGAACGTTAAATGTACTTGCTCATTTTTCAAAAGGCCAAATCAAATTGCCAATAATTGTGTTTGTAAAGAGAGTACTCTATCATAGCCTTATGGTCGAACTCCTCCTAGCTAGTTTGGAAACAACTTTTTATAGGATGTTTGTACTACTTAGGATAGTGTGACTATTAGAGTAAAGATCTCATTCCCACGATGGGAACATGTTCCCCTGATCGGTGGGGGGCAGGTGGGGCTCCTCCCCACAGTGGGGAGGAGAGTGAAAGTGAGGACTATTATATTGTTATAGGCTTGGAATTAGTTGGAGATCGATTCCAACTCCCATGTGGCCTTAGCTATTCGATTTATCCTAATGAATAGTAATTAAACAATCTTTTACTTGTGAGTTGTGACTACTAGTCGTCACTAGCCTTTCACATGAGTGTCTCCGCTAACGAACTCTACAAAAATATCATACGTAGAGAGAACATTTTATTAAGAGAGCGTGCTTGAGAACTCTGTATTGTTAGTTTCTAGTTGGTTGGATGGTTACAAACGAATAATGAAATGCTCCTATTTATTTTTCCACCTCCTTGGAATGGATATGGTTGAGATTAGCATGATCTAATTACAATCTACATCACGCATCTAGAATTTTCTATACAAATATCTTATGAGATATATTTAGAATCGATCCTTTTACAATCTTTTTTTAATGGGGTGTAACAAGGCGGGGATGAGATTCGAACTCAAAACGTTCCCAATAAGAGGTTGAGCTCTTAAGCACTTAACCGACCTCTTGATCTCGAATGCTATCTATGAATGGCTGCAGAATCTTGTCGAATGACAAGTCTGTCTTCTTACATGCAAGTTACAAGTTTGTTCAATAATGTAGAGGCTCAGCCACGGAACCTTCCGAAACGTATTCCCTCGACTAAGTCCAACAAGCTTTTGAAATTTTTCATGAGCCTCAATCTTAGCACCAATAATGGTGGGGCTAGGATTTTTATTCAGTGACAGATTTAGGGGAGGCTCAACCAGGTCAAAGCCCTCCAACCTTGAGAAAAATTCCAAGTTTCATATAGAAAAAAAAAATTTATACATAATTTTAATCAAATTAGACTTTTTCTTTATTATCGCCCGGGTAAAAATTTCTAGATCCTTCCCTACAAGATTAGCTAACATTTTTATCAACATTTTATTTTTATATAAACTTTTCTAAGGAATCTCTTCAATATGGTGACTGCTCCACACTTACTGAAATTGGGGAACAATTTAAAAAAATAAAAATAAATAATGTTTTTCATTTCATCCTGGAAATGACTTCTCTATTTTAGATGTTCACAAAGTTCATAAGAATCTATTTTACAATTTAAAATATTGAATAAGTTCAACAAAGTTAAGAATGATTGGAATTGAAATTTATAAAAGTGGGTAGAGATGGCCATCATAAAATCTTCCAACCATGTTCATGGAACGGATGTTGGTTTATTTGAAGAATGTAAGACTATGGAGTTGGTTTATCTAAAGAAAGTAAAACTAATTAAGGGGACACATAGGATTTGTTTTTCCATTTTAAAAAATAAATAAATTAGAGAATTGAAAATTTTATTTATGTGTTAGGTTATGGTTTATGATGGACACACTAAATTTAGATTTTATGTTTGATTTGAGCTTTCTAAGTAAAATGACCCACCTTGAAGATAATGGCCTTATTTCCTATTGATCAGCCGACATTGTTCTTTCTATTGGGGATCAAACATGGAAACTTCACTTTGAAATTTCATTTGAAAAAAAAAAAAATTCATTTGCAAAATTCCAGTGAGGTCACATGACCTCATTGGGCTTGAACTGACTCCGCCAACGCGTACCGCGTGACTTTGACATCTCGTCCGGCTTGTACTACATCATGCATTTGCGCATCCTGAACTTCGGTCGCTTGTAACTTAGGTTACATGCTTTATCCATGCTCTCACTCCTAGGCTACCCACTTACCTTGTGCATCCCTCAACAAATTACGAGGATTCTCAAGAGTGTTTCGGGGCGGGGCTTAACACTATGGAGATGCCAGCTGGCATTGTGGCTTTTCTTTCACCAAGTGAAAAGTTTTTAAAAATTTGTCAACCTTACTAGTATTTAAATTGTTTTTCATTTTTTTGATGACCATTAATACACTACACAAGCAATTGCGAAATGCTGTGACATTTTTTTTTCCCAAGAAATTCTTTTCTATTATTTAATTAAAAATAAGAATCCCCTAGGATCTCTCATGCATGTTGATAAGGATCAACTCCCGACAAGGCTAATTTAATCGTCCAAATTAAAATATTTGAATAAGTGAGAACCAGAAATGGACAAATATTATTCTTCAGCCAAATCGAGGCTATTTGATTGACATTTTGTTATCTTCTCCAGGCAATGTATTTTTTATTTTTTCCTCAATTAATTAACGGGGACATTAGAAACATTGGATACCCTCAAAAATTAAGGTAGAATCTTTGATATCCATTTATTTAGTTTTGTTCCAATGCCAACAATTGGCATGCCCACACTTGAAAAAAATTGTGGATACGTAATATGATAAAGCGATTATGTATTATTCATCTCATCTCATGTAAATACCAAAATAAATAAATAAAATAAATAAAATTTTGTCGGATAACGTGGCACCCTATGAGGGCACCACGTGGGGTTGTGGGCTGTGGGCAAGGGATCAACCGCGTCCATTTATCACACGCACAAGTGCACGTCACTGAATTTCTTGGGCCTTGGGATGCAAAAGCTCAATGGACAGAACAAGCCCAAAATTGGAGTATTGCGAGCCTTCAGACTCTTCACGTGTTTTTCTGATTTTTTCCTTTCTTTTATTTAACTCAGAGATTTATTTAAATGGTGTAAATTTGAAACGCCGGGAATCTGAATATAACGTAGACTGATGAACTCAATTATTATTTTTTTCAAAAATATTTGTTTAAAATATATATATATATATATATATATATATATATATATATTAAAAGATTGAATTGTTGAGTAGTCAGCCCTTTAGCCCATTATTTTTGGTCTGGATAAAGATTGATCCAATTGTGTTATCTGGCCCATTTCCTGATTCGACTGAAGTTGTTTCTCTTATAAAGCAGAAGCGTGTTTTCCACTATTTGTAAAGGCGCTTTTACTGCAAGACTCTACTTAGAAGCTTCATTGCACAATTCGTCTCACTCTCACCTTTCTTTTCTTGCTCACGCACCCCTCTAAATATTTTGTAACAAACATGAGTCCCCGACCAGAAATAATGATATTTTTGCCATTAGCATGATTCTAATAAGATGTTATAAATATACTAATGATCCAATGGCCTTATACGGACAATTTAAGTTGCCCGTATATGGGCCAATGATTGACATATACTCCCTCTCCCACTATAAGGGGATAGTCACGTGTCAATCATCTACTTATATATATATGCAACTCAAGTTGTGTGCAGGGCCCCTTTTTACTATTCATGTTCACTCCTTAAGCCTTAAGGCCAATTATTGCTTTTTTCTCTCTTTTAATTCTATTCTATGTTCACATAAATACAGTTTTGTTCCAATACCAACTGTTGGGATACCAACACTCCCAAAAAATATTCGTGGGATCCACACGGACCCCCTACCATTAGGGGACAGTTATGTATTATTCATCTCATCTAACGTAGATACCAAAAAAATTTTAAAAAACAAAAAAAAATTACCGGATGACGTGACGCCCTGTGAGGGCACCACGTGGGGATGTGGGCATGCCCACAGTGGGCAGGGGAACAAAGGCGCACATAAATAACCCCGTTTTCAAAAATGGCATCCTTTCGTTTGAGCTACTTTAAAAGTCTACATTTTTTTATAAAGATAATTTTACACCTTGCAAATAGCTTTCTACAAGGTCGAAGGAAAAAACTTTACCTTCGCTGCCACAAGGTTTAAACTGTTACGTGATGAGCTTTTCGCCATAACCTCTCAACCAATGTAATGTGCAACCAATGTAATGTACGATCATGAAGTCTTGAAAACATTGTAAAATATTACAAGAATTTGTTCGATACAATGAAAAAATAAGTAAATAAATAAAGTTTTATTTTCAATTACTCGTATAATTGATTTGACACTTTTAATTTTTAATAGCACTTTTTTATTTTCAATTTTTCAGTTTTTAGTTTTATTTTTATTTTTCACTTTTCAACAAATGTGCCTTAAATAAAGAATTAGACATGCACATTAAAGGGGAAAAGGGGATTTCACCACTTTAAAAGTCGGAGATCTTTAGACGAAGAAAATAATATATGAAGAGTTTTGAGGTTGAATTTGTGTCTTGGTAAACTTTTATATTTCTCTAATTAGTTTTTCTGTTCAAGTTTCAATATTGTACAGCTAAATGATGTAATTAGTATGTAATACATCACCTTACCGTTAGTCAATCAAATAGTAAATCAATATATACTTATTGCATTTATATAAAAGAAAATGCCAATTTCGAGTTTGAAGTTGCATATTGTACGATGAACAGTAACCATCTCCTTCCCCCGTCGGAGGAGATTTAGGAATAGGTAGAAACAAAAGGCAGCAAAGAATTTTGATGCAGCTAATAGCCATAGCAGTATCCATGTCAAAATTTAAGTACAACTCTGGTTTCTGCCATCAATAGCCTCGTTCGCAAGGATATTCCTATTACGCCAATCGCCATCAAAGCTGCCACCACCACCGGAATGGACAAGGATAGAGTGAACTCACAAACAAAAATTTAAGCAAACGAACAAAGGATAGAGTGATTCTTGGAGAAATGGATTAGCTGATCGGTTCATGCCTACCACAAGCCAATAAATTTCCACCAGGCCCCACCAACTCCGAGCCAGATAATAAGATTGACAATGGAGATGAGAAATCCATAGCCCCACCATTTCGCTAGCGGCACATAGCCAGCACCATAAAACACTGGTGCTGATCCAATACCATAATGGGTGATGCCACCCATCAGATTAGAAAGGAAGGAGAGAACAATTGCTCCTAGGTAGGAAGGAGTACCCAGAGCACTAGCTACAGACAAGAATGCTGTAAACATGGCACCTATGTGAGCAGCTCCACTAGCAAAGAAGTAGTGAGAGTAGAAGTAAAGAAGGATGAGAATGCCGAAAGATAGCTGCCACGAAAGACCCAGTCCACCAACAAACTGCCCAAGGAAAAAAAAAAGAATAAATAATTAAAGAAGTAAAAAATACATAAATAAGCAAGTGAAACCAATAATCAACGGTAATATTGATGTATATAAAAATCTTTGTGCCAGTTAAAGACATTATGAAAGTCAAGTTCACCATATTTCTTTACAAAAACAATAGAAAAATCAAAATGCAGCATACTTCAGGCATGGGATGAAGAACTGTAGAAGCAAACCTTAACGACAGTTTGGCTAAACCAGGAGATGAGACCGTATTTGTTTAGATATCCAGCCATTGCAATAAGTGCCGCAAACCATGTAAGTGTGTCCCAGGCAACTGCCTCAGCCAAGCACTCCTTCCATGTTACAACCCCAGTAATAAGGAGAACGGATAATCCAAGAATTGCAGCAGTAACTGCATCCACGTTCAAAATTCCACCGAAAATCCAGAGACCCACCTAATGTAGTGCAGATAAGAAAAGGTAAGCATAAATGTTTTTGCAGGAAATGAAGCCACATGAACAGTCATATAGTTGAATAAAATGCAACGAAATTAATCAGTCTGAAAATCACTTCATATCCCTTTCGAGCTGTTTTCCATTGACTGTCTCCTAATTTAAGTTTGGTAAAAAGAAAAAAAAACAATATTTTTCTTTACCATTTAAACAATGTCCCATTCAATGAGTAATATAGATATATTTCTTTCACAAGCTTCTGTTTTCCTCAAGTAGAGGACTCGGTATTGAGGGATCACAGCTAAGAATCGGAAACTGGTAGATACATTGTTGTTACAAATATTTGACCAGGTACACATAGCAACGTGTTAAAACTACTTCATGATGTGATACTTCAGGGATAAAAGAATCAATTGATTAAATCCTGGGAAAGGCGCTTGCAGATGAATATTATATAACTTGCTCCTCCATAACAGATTTATGGCTAAATAGTGATTGTGGTAACTCCAAGTTTGTCAAAGATTAGAAAGAATTGACTTAGTTGAACACTTCATAAGATAAAACTAAGAATCAATTTAGTTTCAAATTCCCTTACGCCAGGGTATGGTAACTCAATCAAGCTGAAAGGAAGAACAAGTTGAATGAAGATTTTTTTTCATTTTCTGTTTCCTTTTCTCCTTGAATCAAGCTTGAGAAGAGTCGTTAACGCTATAATCATTACACATGATTTCTCTCATGCCAGGCAGAGTTGCCTCATCTTTACAGGGACCAAAATGAAATTTCTCTCCAAACAAAAACTTATAATATGTGGTCATCATTTCATTGCATTCAAAATGAGTAAATGACTATAGTGATCTGTTATTAAAATGTTCTATTTCCAAAGCTGACAAGGAACACTAGAGAGTTTAGAAGCCTATTTAATCAAAGCTTTTTCTAAAGTCCATTTTCCTGCAATTCATTTTCGACAGAATTCTATGGGTCCGCTCTTTTCACTTATCAAACTCACATTACCCTTACAAGGATCAATTTTCAACCAAAAAATCTATAAAAGCCACGATTAAATGGAGTGGTAATCTCATCAACGGCGCCTACTTTGACGAGAATGTTTAGATAATCTGAAATTAGTAAGAAAAGAAAGATGGAATTTGCAACACTCTTGAAGAGAGAAGTGTATATGTTTGTCAAACTTTCAAAAAGTGGATGTTGCTTAGTAACACAGAAGCAGTGTATATCGAACAATTTCACTTTCACTCTATTAAAATGATCTTGCTACCTAATAATCTAATTTTCACAATATTAATCTTGCAGCATGCTAGCAGAAAATCCTCAAGAAAATCGACGAAGCAGCAACAAAATTTAAATATCGAAGTAAACAAAGCTCTGGATAAAGCACTGTCCAAAATAGGTGAAAGCATGATAAAGGTTAGAATTTCATACGGTAAGAAGCAGTGTCCCAGACATGATTATCTCGTTCTTCGACATGGGCCCCATCTTCTCCAACTTCTCCTTAGCAAGCTTAGGTGCATCAGGGCTACTCTTCACCTCGGGCGGATAGATCACATACAACATCAATGGAACTACAACCAATGACGCCAATCCAGGTACAATTGCAGCCTTAGCCCAATCCATCCATCCTATCGTCTTATTTATCGTGTTCAAAGTCAAATTTGCAGCCAATGGATTTGCAGCCATGGCTGTTAGAAACATAGATGACGAAATCACTGATGTTTGGAAACAAGTCAACATAAGCCAAGATCCTAATTTATTCTCAGTTCCATCTCCTACATTGCTACCACAAGCAACACATAGCGACTTCACCAATGGCAAGAAAATGCCACCAGCTCTCGCAGAAACAGAGGGGATAGCTGGAGCTAATAGAGCTTCACTGAAAACTAAACTGTAACCTAGTCCTAAAGATGATCTCCCAAACAAAGAAACGAACTGATAAGCAATTCTATTCCCCAATCCTGTCTTAATAAACCCACGAGCAAAAAAGAAAGCTAAGGCAATTAACCATGGAATGGGATCACCGAAAGCAGAAAATGCAGCTGAAAATGTAAGCGTTTTCGTCAAAACACAAGCACCGAGGCCCATTAACGCCACCGCCCCCAGAGGTAACGGCTGAGTAATTATCCCCACTATGGTGGCCAAGAAAATTGACAGCAATTGCCAGGCATTACGGGAGACTCCAGAAGGGGCTGGGACCAGCCACAGAATAATTCCAGCGGCAATTGATGCTAAAAGCGGCTTCATTGCAGCCCCCTGCCACGGAGGCGGAGCAGGCTGCTGCGTCGCCGGCGTGGAAGTCGTCGAGGCAGATGCGGTTACGATCGGCTCCCGTTTCGGTGAAGGAAGTAGAAATGTGGGTTTCTTAGTAATCGGTTGAATACGATCTCGTCGGTTCGCTAAGTTAAGCGGGTTTGTGAAATCATCGCTGCTGTTGTTAACGACGGATTTGAAGGAATGGACAGATTTCGGAGTATGACGGCGGGGTGTGCCGGTGGAGAGCGGCCGGAAACGGGTGTATACGGCGCAGGTGAGGGCTAAAGACGCCATCGTTATGACGGCGAGAAGATCTGAGTTTCGAAGTGTAAATGATAGTCAGCTCTTAGCACTCAGCCGGGTTTGGGGGATTGTATACGAGATTGAGATGGAGGATTCCAGTCTTTCGATTTTGATTCAACGGTGTATATGAGTTCCAAATGTGGGAGCAAGTTGGAGATTTTCACTTGTTTTCAGTTTTGGGCCTCGAAATCTCCGCCGGAGATTTGGAAACTCCGCCACCACCTCGCCTCTGCCATTAATTTTGGACATGCCGGTGGGTGGAGTTCTCTAACGTGCGCATGGCGCAAGAAAATCCCAAGGATAGCCACGTGTCATCCTGGGAATTGCTGACTGGCCTGTCTACGTGGAGTATACCTTAAAGTTTAAGGACTTGTTCTGTACAGCAATAGGGAGAATGTGTATCTACTCGAACGACGTGTTAAATGTGTAATTAAAAATTAAAAAAATATATTAAAAATATAAAATAATTATATGAGTGGTTGAAATTAATGAGAGTGAAAAAATTAATGAAAATTAGTCAAAAATTATTGTATACAGAATAAGCCGTAAACTTCATGCCAAAACGACAAGTTCAAGTTGAAAAATAGAAATGATCCAGTATACTTGGGAGTGCTCCAAGTGTTTTCCGATCACATACTATCTCCGTTGAGAAAATCGATATCATATCCAAAATCAATATGGTGAGACGAAATTCCAATAGTCTATAAAATTTTCCGGCAATGCCATTTGCCATTGATCAAAAACTTAACCTAAAAATGATGAAATTTTGACAGGCAATCAATAGCATCGCCGAAAGATTTTTCGGAGCAGTAGAGTTTCGCCTCGCCGTACTAGTTCTGGATCTAATTTTGACTTTTCCAACGAAGATCAAATGTGACCAGAAAAAATACTTGGAAGTGTCATATGGCACTTACGGATGTGTTGGATCATTGCTAATTAAAGGCTTGCTCTATACACTACAAACTATAATTAATTTCTATTAATTTTTTCTTTCTTATTATTTTTAACCAAGTTAAACTACCAAATTGATATTTCAAAAAACATACTTTTGATGAATTGGTATTTTAAAAAATTTCGCTACAAATTGATATTTAAAAATTGAGATGATGAAATCTCGATTAAAATAATAATATTTTGAAAATTTCATATTTTAAAATTATTTTCTTTATTATTTTATTTATTTTCTATATTTTAAAATTCTAATTAATAATAATGTATATAACACCCCACCCCAACCCCCGGTAACGGGTGGAGTCGAGTGGAGTGGAGTGGAACGGGGCTAGGATTGGGTTGGGTTGGGTTGGGGTGGGGTGGCGTGGGACAGGGCGAGGCGGGGCGGGGCTTGGGTGGGGTGTGTTCAGGGTTTTTTGTTTTAAATGATTTTATTTTATTATTTATTTATATTCTGTAACTTTTTACAGTTATATATTCATAATAAAATTTTATATGGTTACAATAATTACATTTATTATAAATTGTTGGTTAACATCAAAATGTGCGTATCTTTAATGTATCATAAAAACTTATGATAATAATCCGAATAAATGCTATGGTGTTGAAAATTTTCACCATTTTTTGAATATTTTATTTTATTTTATTATTTAATTATATTCAAGAAGTTTTTACAGTGATATATTTTTACTGGAATTTTATGTAGTTATAATAATTACATGTATTATTAAATGTTGATTGATATCAAAATGTGGGCCTTTTTAATATATTGTGAAAAGTTACAATATTAATGGGAGCAAATGTTAGGGTGTTGAAAATTTTTGGTGAAAACTATTTAGTTAGCATTCAATTAATCGGATAAAATTAACTATGTACCAATTATAAATTTGATAAAATTAATTTTGAACCAAAATGCTTTTGGAAAAAAGATAAAATGGGCAACACTAATGGAGAAAATTGACGAAAATCATCCAAAAGGACCAAAAACATCCAAAATTTTTTTGGGGCCACGCTAGGTTTTTTGAATTTTATTATTTTATTTTTATTATTATTATTAAACACTTTTTTATATATGAAAATAAACTAAAAATACATAAAACAAATAAAAGAAAATAATTAAATATATATACAAAAATTTGAAAATATTATTATTTTATTTGAGATTTTACGATCGGGGAGAGAAAAATACCTAATTGTCTGAATCTCGATTTTTAAATACCAATTTATAGCCGAAATTTTTTAAAATACCAAATCGTTAAAAGCGCGTTTTTAAATACCAATTTGGTAGTTTATCCTATTCAACCATTTATAGAATTACTTTATATTTTTAAATATATTTTTTTGAATTTCAATCACACATCTAACACATTATTCGAGTAAACTATATATATTGTGTAAAGAACAAGCCCTACAAAAACATTATTTTTAGGGTGTGGGTGTGGTTGATTGCAAAATGTGGGAAATGAATTATTTGCCATCTTAAATGAAAAATAAAAATCAATTCTAAAATCTAAAGTAAGAGTGAAAACAAGTTTTAGAAAATTGTAATATTTTTTCTGATAAAAGAAAATTGTATTTAAGATTAAATTTTATGGGAAATTTTGTGTGAAACAACAAATATAGAATTTAAATTCTTTTTTTTTTGTAAGTTCAAACTGGGGATTATAGAGCTAGGGTATGGTATCTTAAATTAGGGATAAATAGGTAAAGAGATATTTTATCACTAAAATTAAATTAAATTCCTTGAATGAAGCATTTTTTATGAAAATTAGAAGCAATCAAACACACTCATACATAGGAGCCCTGTTTTTAATCTCCGCTTCAAACTCCCTAAACTACTGTACTGGGACTGACGGAATGGGATGAAGTGCGTACGCATTTGTGAGGGTAATATGGTAATTTCAATCAACGACGGTAATTAGGGAGGCAAGTCTACACAAAGTCACATGCTTTACACTACAGAGAATTATAAAGTTGAAAAGGATAAGGGCCAGGTTTGCACCCCAAAATTTCTAAAGATAAAAGACACCCCAATTATTAGATACGCCTACCTAAATTTATTTATTTATTTTTGATTGGGGGAATAATCGGGAGGGGGAGTTGTAGGGGTGAGGGTAGGAATCGGACCCAAGTATTCGGCCTAGAACGCTAGCATCTTACCACTATGCTACTTATTCGATTCCTTATCCAAATTTTTTTTATCAAACATAATTTATTTAACACACTCTACTATGTTCTCATTTTACATTTTCACAAAAAAAAAATTCGAAAGATAAAAAACACCCCAATTATTAAATACGCCTACCCAAATTGTTTTTATCAAACATAATTTACTTAATGCACTCTACTATGTTCCCATTTTACCTTTTCACAAAAAAAAAAAGGAAACAGTTGGCAGCGCCATTTCTGGTAGCATTTACTGTCGGAAATGGCAGTCTCTTTTATTGGCATAGTTGACAACTTCTTTTGCTGCCATTTGTAGCCCCATTTACCGTAGAAAATAGAAGTGGGTTGCTGCCAATTGTGCCAGTTTCGAATAGCCTTCGAACAGCCTCAACGCAATGGAACAGCCTATAATGCTGTTCAACCAAGTTGCGGGGAAAAAAATGATAATAATAATAACAATAATAATAATAATAATTTTGTTGTTATAAAAGTATGTAAATAATAGAGAATTTAGAGAGAATGAATTCCAAGAGAATTTCGTGAATAATTTCATTAATAATCAAAACTCCTATTTATAGGAAAGCTTGAGATAAGCGCACAATCGTAATTACATAATTTCATCAAGGGTATAATAGTCATTCACATATAATAATTACATCTTTACCAAATTATTCCTCCACCAAATTATTCCTCCATCAAATTATTCCTCATAATTCATAACCACCAAATTATTCTCAATTATTCATAACACTTCAATTATTATTTATAACACTCCCCTTGAACGACTATTAATACAAATGTCTTTTGGACTCGTTTGGAGAGAAAAACCCAAAGTGGAAAAAAACTTCCAAACCGATTGCAGGGATAACTTGGAGTGGTTATATACTACTTCATCAAAACATTGCTCCCCACCGATGTCTACCAATGCAGTATAGGAATATTCATGTGTCACTCTAAAACCTTTGTCAAGAAAAAAAACCCGCTGGGAAAAACTTGATCGAAGAAAGAAAGAGTACAAATGCCTCCGCTTTCGATTTCATATCTCGAGAATCGATATCTTTACTTCGCTAAATGATTTCAATATCATCATCGCTTGGATCTAAAGCATTAGCTCCATTATAAATTGATCCAATAGATACACCGTATCAATTTCTCCTATCGCTTTCAATATAGCATGAATATGCCTCACGTTGTACGATGGAATTTTCATGTCAAACCAATAGGTTTGTTGAATATTAATAATTTCTTTGATGCTTACTAAGCGTTCTAGATCGAGGGTGTAAATAATAAGTTTATCTCTCATTCAACGAGAAAATACTTATTTAACTCGCTTAGTAATCGTTGATGAGCTACTCATCAAATTTCATGCATATGTTCAGAACCATGTGGAAGCTCGTGTCAAAGTCTGGCTTGGCCATGTAATTAATGGTGTCGAGCTTAAAAAGAAATTCGGATCCTTTAAATATTTCATTATGAATCCTAATGTTGATGGTGGCGGAGTTACGAGTATTTATATTTCCTTTCGAGACGCATCCCTCATTTATGGATTCAAGATGATATTCTTTTTACATTTCTATATTTTCGAGTGTTTAATGCCATCTTTTTGATATTCTCATATGTTCCATTTGACTGCTTGTACTTCTTCCTGAGAATAATAATATCATATCGGGCTTTATTCAAATACAGTAAATCTAGTGATTATGCTTCTTCAAGAGCATTTTATTCTCATATTAATACAATCTCATATCATCGATGAGATTACTTTCATATAATTTCTCCATGCGATATATTATCTTTGATTTATCAACATGGGATCTATTGAGCATTTTATTTTCATCTATTTATCCAATGGTGACTTTCAAGTACCACTACTCAATTTTCTCCATTAATATTGGGTATATATGGGGAAGTAATTTTATTCTCATCGCCTACTACTTCGGACAAAGATTTATTGAATATTTGATCAACTACTTCTTCCTGAGTAGGATTCGTTATAACCAATCGTGTAGTATAACCCACCACATTGGAAATATATGCACATAATCGTGTGGTATTACCCACCACATTGGAAATATACTCAAACTATAAAGTGCATAAATTTAAATTGCATAAATTAAATTTCCTCCACAATAGTAGGTCGAACCTACCTTATAGAATTATTGCAATAAATATAAATCTGGAATTTAAATAGCAAGAATTAAATTGCATAATATTTAACTACTTCTTCAGAAAGTAGGATAGCAAGTAACTGATAGAAGGTATTACCCATCACTAGCATATAAAGTGCAAAAATATATAAAACCTTCCGCTTAGTGACTGGTTGAACCCATCATCAAGTAGGAGGTATTACAAAGAATTAAGTATTGCAGCAAATAAAGTGCGAGGAATTAAATATTGAATCGCTTCTCATGTGAGCAAATTTGTTCTTCTGTAACAAATACTCATTACTTACAAGAAAGCACTTATCCTTCTGTAATAAGTATATTATGTAATTGAACTCTTCTGAGAGTTACATTAATATTTCGGGATCTATTAACTCAAATGGATTTCAAGCTCATTTTATATAATCAATGGATTTAGAATTTCTTCATGAATATTCTATCCATTTTTCACTTGTCGTCAAAATTAGGGCCTTCGGATTTACCCTAAGGGTAAATTGTCCATTCCAATTGTAAAGGTAAAATTGTCAAAAATATTTTATCAATGTTTTACGATTGGAAAATTATCTCCTTCTACTAATTTATCAATATCAAAATATTCAAGCGACTATTTTGTAACTTTTTCAAAAGTTAGTGATCTTGATTTGTAAATTTTAAAAATTTGATAATAAATATTATTTCAAAACGAAGATTACTCATTACAATATTGGTGCCAAATCAAGTTCTCGTTAAATCGAGATATAATGGAGTCGAGAAAATTTGATTTTTGATAATGTATGCTCCTTATATCCTCGATAAAACAGATGTTATAGTTTAATATATTATTATATTATAAAATCATATGATTTACCTTTTTCCTTTCTAATTATTCCAATGGATGAGATTTACTTGCAATCCATTTACGTGATCGGAAAATTCTTTGAACTCCATTCTTCCACTTGGGATTTCGCACATCTCCAAGCAGGCCATAGAATGAGGAATTGTGGGAAGAGGAATAATGAGCAAAAGCCTAAGTTTGAATTGATGTATTTGCAAAAAGAGTTATTTAGTGATTGATGAGGATGAATTAATTCATTCGTAATAATCCAGGCTCGATCTGACATCATCTATAAGATGCTGTAATCAGAAAGCATACTTCTTTCATATTACTCAGCCACAAGCAGAGAGGCTAGTGATAACGTGTTATAAAAGATAGAAATAATAGTGAGAATTTAGAGAGAATGAATTCCAAGAATTCTCGGTGAATTAATTTCATTAATAATCCAACCCCATTTATAGAGAAAAACTTGAATCGTATGACAATCGTGAATTACATAATTTCACTGGCCTATAATACTATTCACATATAATAATTACATCTTTTACCAAATTATTCCTCCACCAAATTATTCCTCCATCAAATTATTCCTCATAATTCATAACCACCAAATTATTCTCAATTATTCATAACACTTCAATTATTATTCATAACATTTGTAATTTTATTGGAGATTATTTTTTCCAATAATTTTTCGAAAGAGGGGTGCTAAAAGGGGTGCAAATAGCGGCCCGCCCCGCCCCCGAGGATAATCACTCTCACCCTCTCTGAAACACAGCGCACGGAGGATGAAGCAATTGTCATCAGTAATGGACCTTTCCACCTCAACTTTCCCTATACTCTATCCAATCCCCAAGTGTTTCCCTTCTCCAATTGGGTTCTCTTTCTCCAGCCCTCACCTCCGCCACCGCCACCTCCATGTTCAGAGTCGTTTTCTTACTTCGTCGTCACCCAGACAGCTCTCCGCCATCAAAGAAAATGAAGAATTGTTGTTATCCGAATCCGAACTTGAAGTGGATGATTCGTCTGAGGAGCAGGAGGAGGAGTGGTTTAATTTGGAAGAGTTTGAGCGCGAAAGCCAACTAGCTGTAAAGGATTACTCAGATACCTTGTATCGTCAAATGAAAATCGGTCTCTCTCTCTGTCTGTATGTGTGTGCATGTTCTGTCTCTATCTGCATTTCTTAATTACGCGCCAACAGGGCCAAAACTAAAAGCTTCATAAAAGGGAAATATATTAGTCCATTGGTAACTTAGTTAAGGATATGGTAATGCAAGCGCAACGTTTGAGCATTGATGCACAAAATTTAGCATTATTTCTGGTAGAGTTGCTTCTGATGTCGGTCCTTGATGTATTAAATGTATGCTTCTTCATATTCCGTGAATGTGTGAAGTTGTGTATGTCTCTGTAGATGCAGAAATTATGAAATATTTGCATTCTTAGGGTCTTCAGAGTAGACAACGCATGGTACAGAATTGAAATCCACAAAAAGTTGAATGCGTCAGCAATTGGGATACACTAATTTTTATAGCGTTGCATGGTACCAATGTAAAGGTGAACTGTGTAAGGAAATGGGACCGAAACGTTATTGTTAGAGAACACGAAAATGAAAAGCAAACACATATAGTTCAATGCTCTTTAGTGCCTTCGTGATATCTAAGGAGAGAGGAGACCACACTATAGCTTAACTACTTGTAATATTTTTTACTATAATCAAACCACTAGAAAACATAATACTCTATAGGAAAGCATAATTTGGAAGCTGGCTTTTCATTCCTTAATCCTTATGCATTTTGAACGTTGTTATTGTTGCTAATTTCAAAATCATGGGAGACAAGCAAATTTAAGGTGATTTTGAATGCCCTGGGTAACTTTCTCTATTCTTATTAAAACATTTCTCCGAGAAGTATCGAATAATAAATGCAATTGTTCTCTTGGGTACTGCTAGCATGTGTAAATTCATGTGGCAGCATTCTGATCGAAAACATCTGTGGAAAATTCAACGTCAGTTATCACTTATCTGATAAGATTCAGTTGCGCACTTGGTCATGAAGTGGACTCAAACATTTAAACATTGTGTAGTGTGCACCTAGTTACTTCAGCCTTATTGAATGTCTCCACATTAAACTTGTCATGACTGACCTATTTGTGGGCAAGGTTTTAATAGTTGATTTACTATTTCGAACATATATATATTTGTACCAGTATCAAGAGTGCAGAAAATAAATTATGTAACATCTAAGGGCAAGATGTGTTTGGAGTTGCAGAATTCTTACTGAAGTTTCTCTATTGGCCTTTAGTTTTTGTCCATTGTCTGCACGTTAACGCTTTATGTATGTCTTGCTATGATGCTTCAGAAGACGAGGCTTTTGGTCAAAAGGATACTCGTGGAAGGCAGAAGAGGAGTAAAAATACCACTTACAAAGTCGGTGAAATTCTTGTTGCACTGGTTGTCTATGTTCTCTTATGGCCTTCTTTTGTCTGCCTTTTTTTACATAATGTGAGAGAGAGTCGTCACTGAAATGGAGGGTTCTCAGCAAGTGCACACCATAATACATGATTTTCACAATAAAAGATAGTTTAGGGTTATTTTGAATTTCTGATACAATTCACCTGTTGATTTCAATTGTGGATTTGAAGATTATTGAATGCTAGGATATAACTTTACCTGTGGTCATCTTAGCTCAGTGCATCAGTGTAACTGTGAAAGATTTTGTTTACACGTTCTTGTCCGTTAAATATATCTGCAGGTTCCAGATCATCTTCTTCCAAGAGTTGCTATTGTGGGAAGGCCAAATGTTGGTAAATCAGCACTGTTCAATCGTCTTGTTGGGGTATAAGTCGTCCATCTTTGATACAATTGATTTTTCTAATTGAAACTGATAAATACATTTGCGTTGATGACCAGGGAACGTGATCAGATTTCTTCAATGAACACACAGACGTGTGCGTGTGTGTGTGTATTCTGTTGTATTCTTAAGAGCAAAGCTTAATTTGCTCATTTGATCTCTTTTCAGGGGAACAGAGCCATTGTGGTTGATGAACCAGGTGTGACCAGGGATCGTTTGTATGGTAGATCATTTTGGGGAGATCATGACTTCATGGTAGTTGATACTGGAGGCGTTTTAACTATTTCAAAGTCGCAGACTGATGTGATGGAAGAATTAGCTATTTCTACAACCATTGGCATGGAGGGGATTCCCCTTGCCTCCAGGGAGGCGGCTGTTGCTAGGATGCCTTCGATGATTGAGAAACAAGCTACCGTAGCTGTAGAAGAGTCGTCGGTCATCATATTCCTTGTCGATGGTCAGGTAGGATCTTACATGGAGCTGCTCTTGCTTTGATAACCTTGTGCTTTTGCCCATTAGTTTTGCTACACATCCCAGTAAAAACATAGTAAAGAAATTGTCCTCTGAAGATGTATTAAGATTCTCTTTTATTATATCATTGTGCTTTTCAGCAAGACATTAGAGGAAACATATGCTTTCTGGATTAAGTGAAAAGAATATTATTGTATATAACTAATGTCAAGTAGAATATGTACACTGGAATAGTTGAGTAGTGGAAATTGTTAATCTGGGTGCTGCCCTTTCCTTATAACATATTCCAGAATTGCTTGACTATTCAAAAGAAAAAGGGAAGTGAGATGGCTATTCTAATCGTGTGAGTTGCTGAGTGGTTTTCTTGTGCATGTGAATTGAGACACGAAGGTTCTAAATATGGAGCGAGGATGTGCTTGCTTACAAGCTAATTCCAAAGGTTTTATTAGGTAGTTATATAATTTTAAAAATATGATGAGTTCAAAGCAATGAGAAGATTGTACACATTAAATTTATTGTTTGGCTATTATTGTACGGGAAACCATTATTCTTATTAGTGTGTAATTCTTATTTATTGTGCACACGCAATTTAACCTATTTGGAGCAGGCAGGTCTAACTGCAGCTGACGTGGAAATAGGAGATTGGCTTCGTAAATATTATTCACACAAATGTATTGTTCTTGCTGTCAACAAGTGTGAATCTCCTAGTAAAGGAGTAATGCAAGCATCAGAATTCTGGTCTTTGGGGTGAGCAAAATTTCTTCTGTCCGGTGGAACTCATGTTTGATGACTTTGCTGAGGAATATGTGATACTTACCATATGAAATTGAGAGCCTCGGAGGCTCCCAATTTTCACTATCAAACATTTAGAGCATCTACAACTTCTTTATATATTTCGCATTACAAAGAACATCTTTAGATTTAGAGAAAAATTTTAACACATTTAAACAAGCTCTTTATTCACGCTCTTCATTTCAGGTTTTTCAAGGAAAAAATTATTGTTCTTGCGTCATACGTCGATTTTGTATATTTTTTTAATAACTAAAACCAGTTCTGTTGGCTAAACTATTTAAACATTATTTAAATAATAAAACTAGAGTATTGGAACTTGCATTTAATAATAGATTGCGTATGGCTCTCCAAATTTGGAGAGTTAGAACCCACTCTCTTAGTTCAAAAATTAGAATGAAGAGGCTCTTGCAGTCAATATTTACGAGATAACTCTTTAAAATAAAGAGCATCTTCCATTTACAGACTCCCGTGGAGATGCTCTTAAACTGTTTGTCTTCCTCATTGTATTCCTCAAAGAAAAAGTCCAAAGAAGAAAGGAAATCAAAAATAAAAGATAGAATAGTAGCTGTGTGCTCGGTAAACTTCTATTGAAAACTAATTTTTTAGGTTAACTAATAGTGGCGACCATGAGATGAATGGTTAATATTGAAATTTGACTTTTGCCAAGCACTAGAAGTTAATCTTTAGGTAGAAAATTTCAATGAGCACAGGTTTGATGTTTGTTTGGTAGAGTTTGAAAAAATTATTTGTGAATGTGTGGTTAGAAATGAATTAAAAAGAGTTACTGATCCATTATCAGGCGACAAGTGAATTAATAATCTCAGATATGCTACCACTTAAAAAATTTTCTATTCATGATGTATTTTATCTTACTGCCGTTTTTCAGTTAAACTCTTTGCCTGTTGTTTGAAACTGTAATGCTATCCTTACAACTCTTAACAGGAACATAAGTTTTTGTCTCCGCAAAATGTGGGTTTTGGTTTTTGAATGGATTCCTGGTGTTATTGATGGTCTTTACTTGTTTGCTTGGTTAACTAGGTATTCACCACTTCCAATATCTGCTATTTCTGGGAGTGGGACTGGAGAGCTTCTTGGGCTTGTATGCTCTCAACTAAAAAAAATTGAGGTACATGTCTGTTTTGAATGGACAATATGCTGTGTGGTGCACATTTATAGAACTTTTTCAGTGTTCTTGTGCAATTAGTGGAATAACCACCTTATCGTGGATATATTTTTTGAGTAGCATCCTTCCTGCTTCACTTTTTAAATGTGATTTCTCTTGAAGTAGTTATAAATGAAAAGCAAGTCAATAAACTTATTGATGCTTCCTTAGACAGAGAACCATGAGGAAGAAGATTATGTTCCTGCAATTTGCAATTGTTGGCCGCCAAATGTCGGCAAAAGCAGTATTCTAAATGCTTTGGTTGGAGAGGACAGAACAATAGTTAGTCCAGTAAGTGGAACAACACGCGACGCCATAGATACCGAATATATTGGGTCAGATGGCCAGGTCAGTATAGCTGCCGCCTTTCTTTTGTGCCTTTATACAGACACTTTCAGACATTAGTAGGTTTGAGCAAGACTGGATCCTTCTATGTTCAGTAAATTGAAATTAACAAGCATGACTTCCCAATTCCTTCACTTGGCTCTGTTTTCTTATATAGCTATTTATCAAAACTGATCCCGCTTACCATTTTGCACCTAATATTTTGTCATTAGCTTGCCAAAGTGTATATACCTATGAGGCAGCTCAAATTCTTCAAGCCTTTCTTTTTGCAAATTTATCAATCATTTATTTATAAAGAAAGACAGCCTACAAATCTTCTTCTTCTTCTTTTTTTTTTTTTTTTTTTTTTTTTGTATCAGTTAAATTTATAGATCATTTACGAATTAGCAGCCAAATAGAGGTTAAGAGTGTGTTAGCGGATGAGTTTTAATGTATTTTTATGAGTAAGAAGAGAGAGAATAAGTGGAATTGGATGGTGGAGATTTAATGAGTGGAGAAATATATGGATGTGATTTGTTTGGCCAAATTTGAAATTTGAAAAAAATGGATTAAAATGCATTAACATTCATATGCTAACACCCTCTAAATCACATACTCATGTTTTATGTTCAAATGCAAAAGTGACTTGATTGATTGTTAATTTGAGTTAACTATCGAGATGTTCCTCCGAGAGGTGGTCATAATCCTTTGATTTACATGCTTAGCAAACTTTCTTTTTTGCTCGAAGTTACTTTTTTTCTTTAAGTCTTAAATAGTGGTGAGGACCACGAACTGTGTTAATGTGTAGTTGAAATTGAAATTCATCCGGGTTGAAGAACTGATTTTTTACCCAGCAAATACCAAGCGCGTGCACTTAGTCATTGTTTTTACAATTCAAAACTTGTGTGTGCTTTTTATGTAATTTTATTGGTTGAGATGTATATGTATTAGAGTTATGCTCTCCTACCCACTGTGGCCACCGTATGATGCCCACACTCTGGGAAAAAAATTCATAGGGGCTTATGGGGCCTCCCACCATTAGGGGGTAGTTACGTATTATTCATCTGATCTAACGTAGATACAAAAAAAAAAAAAAAAAAAAAAAAAAATGTCGATGATGTGGCGCCACCTCAGCGTGGATTTTGGCTTATGTTGCCCACAGTGGGCAACTGAACACCAGCAATATGTATTATTGTACATGTACCAAATAAAAGTCTAGCAAATTGTTAGGAGACTTATAGAGACACTGTGAAACTATTGCTGTTGGTTCATGAATAAGAAATGAGAAATTAACTTTTGTCTCTCCAAACATGCAACTAGTTATGACAAGTTATTTGGTAGTACTAGACTGGTAATACTACAATAGCAAATTAAAGAACCTTCTAATCGGAAAGTGACCCTTTTGAAATTGTGTGGTCAAAAAGAAAAGATGAGTTGTGGACGTGAAGAATAATTTTTTTTGTTCAAACATGTCATTAGAAATAAAAATTGACCAATGACTAGCTTTTATGCTAAATTTTAAGTTGCACGAGACAAGCTATAAGTTGCAAGTGAAGACAAGGGGGGTTCTGGATCTTGTGCCAAGCGGAAGATCGAAGATTTTTCGCACCCCTTAACAGAAAGCCTCTATAATCTTTATGCGAATATTGCCCCCTCATTGGAGTAGAAGTAATAAGCCACATCTATGTATTAGTTATCTTGTTTTGCTCCCTCCTTTTGTGATATTCATTTTCCCCTGAACTTCAGTTTTTCCCGTATTGCATTAGTAAGATCAATAATAGCTAATTAAAGATTAGCAGAAAGCATGATTCGTTTGGACTTCTATACACGCGCACAGTCATGCACATATCTTTGACAATCGAAAACTATTGGTCCTTCGTTTGGCAGAAATTTCATCTCATCGATACAGCTGGTATCCGAAGGAGGGCAGCTGTAGCTTCATCAGGTAGCACCACAGAAGCTTTATCTGTAAATCGAGCATTTCGTGCCGTTCGTCGTGCTGATGTTGTGGCTCTTGTCATTGAAGCAATGGCTTGCATCACGGAACAGGTAATTCTGGCCTGGATTTTGATATGCATTCGATATTTAGTGCCTGTTTGTTCTACTCAGTTTGAGAGAGTGTGTGGATGAACATTGTAAAATTGATGGTTCCTATAAGAGTGTCTCATCAAAATTAGTTTCAGGAGAAACGTAGAGGAAAGTAGCATGACCAAACTAGCACTTAAGCATGAATACTTTTCATGAACCAAAAAAATGGCTTGTGCTTTTGAGATGATAGAGCTGAAGAGTTTTTTTGATTGCCATGCCATTGAAAATTTTGATTGATTACTGCATCAAAAACCTTATTTTCTGCTTTTTGTCCCAATTTCCAAATGCATTGTTTTGAATTCCTTACTACAGATTATGTGAATTTAATTAATACGCTTAGCGAGTTTCAGAGATTATCTGTCCCCTGTAATTCCAATAGTTGGCTGGCTTTTTGTTGGCATCTAAAACAAGAAATACATTTACTCATTGTCTGACTTGTGGATGTCATTTTTTGACATTTGAAATCTGTGTCTTTAAAGGAAATGTGTAATCCCATATTCCTTTGGGAGTGTAAATCTTTTCTATTTTCCATTTTGCTTATTGTTGGAAAACTTTCTCACTGTGATGCTGTTGTAGTTTCAAAATCCCATGGTTTTTATCTTTTTGTCTGCACTCCTGGTTATGTCTTTTCATAGGTATTTATTAGTTTTTTATTTTCATATAATTTTCTAGGATTTCAAGATTGCTGAACGGATAGAAAGAGAAGGGAAAGGTTGCCTGATTGTTGTGAACAAGTGGGATACAATACCCAACAAAAACCAGCAAACTGCTTCAGATTACGAACAAGATGTCAGAGACAAGCTACGTACTCTTAGTTGGGCACCTATTGTGTACTCAACAGCAATCCAAGGGAATGGCGTGGACAAGTATGTTTCTAACAAAACCCTTTTATGCTTAGTGACCTATGCAACTTTTAGTTCAGTGTCGTGGTAATGTTTGATGCAAAATATTCATTTTTCTTCTCTCAAGTCTCAACATACCAATTGATAAACATATCATAAAATTTCTCGGTAAATTGCAACAGGGGTCGAGACGCCTGAACTATTCAACAAATTGATGATGGGTCCTAACTGTTTGTATTTGCATGTGATGTTCGAAATTTGTAAATTGATATACAGTGCAATGCTTTTGAAAGGTTTCATCCAGATAGCTGTTTGGTAACTCATAAATCATCAATTGACCAATTTCAAAAAGTGAATGATGTCTTCCCATGTCATCTCATTTGATACAATTTAAAAGGTTCAGAGTGATTTTCATTTTAGGTTTTTGTTGATCACTTTTTATTGCTTTTCTTATTTCTTGCTTCCTTGTACTTATCTTTTCTGAATCGTTTTAGTTGTTTCTGATGAGACACTATGCATCGAGCCCTTTGCCCTTCTTTAATTGGTTAATCGATGGCTAGGTCAACTAACATTTTCTTGGAGGAAAACAGTTCAAAAGACTGTGCTGCAAAATTGTCTATTGAGACTGCAGGCACAATAATGAAAGATTGCAAACCCATACACTTGGTTGAAAGATTTGGGATCCTTGGTGCAATTTACCCATTTTACTCAGTTATTTTTCCCTCATCACGTGGTACATTACAACTTCAACTAATTTTCATCACTTTTGTCATGTTGATTACCAACTCACAACTCATAGAAGAACATCACATGCTTCCATATTATTATGTAGATGATGATTTTTTTTTTTTTTTTTTTTTTTTTCGGGGGGTGGGGGTGCGGCGGTTGAAGAGATTTTAGTCAGGGCCCATTTTAACATTATTCTACTTAAACGTCAACTACTTCTACTACTCAGTGTCAAACTTCAATGTCAAGTATACATCTTAAATCATTACTCATTGTTATCCACACATCTTTTGACCCGTAGCTATTCACTCTAAAAAAGTTTTTTTTTTTCAAGCAAAATAAAAGTTGCTCAGTCACGTCTCCATTATTTTCTTTTACATTCTAGAATCATTGTAGCAGCTGGTATGGTTGAAAAAGAAAGATCGAGGAGATTAACTACAGCGACATTGAATCAAGTGATAAGAGAAGCAGTTGCCTTCAAGTCACCTCCGAGAACTAGAGGCGGGAAAAGAGGACGTGTTTATTATTGCACTCAGGTAATATGCTTAGATAATGTTACTCCAGTGGATCATCAATGTATGATTTGTCATGCAGTGCAAGGCAACATGCATTTAATAGATTATATTGATCTAAGACCTAATTGTCGCATGGTTAATGGATTTTAGATATGGCTACCTGACTTCTTTCCAGTGAAATTGAATCTCTGAGACCTTTTACCAAGTAATCTTTACTAAAACATGTAAACTGCATCATGTTTGGTTAAGCTTAAGATGTTCACTTATAATTAAACTTTTACTTGTAGAAGTTCAGAACTAGATCATTCTTTTATTTGCTAGAGTTTGAGATGGAAATAAAGTTACATGCTTGGGAACTTGGTTTCAGTAAGAAACTAAGATTTACTTGAAAATAGAACTAAATTCCGTGGACATTTTTGCGAACACAGCATGTTTTGAAGTATATTTTTGCCAATGTGATGGAGAGTGACTAAAGTTATTGTGCCAACAGAGTTTTTGCCACTGCAATTCACATTTGTGTCTGATGTGTTGTTATAAATGCACATCCCTGCAGAAAGGGCTGGACGGCTGGGCTGTTTGTCACTTAAACATCATTTTACAAGTCTGATGCATAGATGATAAAACTGCATTTTGATTAATTATTTATTTATTTTTTAATACAGGCAGCTATTAGACCACCTACATTTGTGTTCTTTGTAAATGATGCAAAGCTTTTCTCTGATACATATCGGCGGTATATGGAGAAGCAACTAAGAACGAGTGCAGGGTTTACTGGCACACCAATTCGCCTCCTATGGCGCAGCAGAAGAAAACCAGGAAAATATGATGGTTAGTTCAAACTTCTCTTTGTTTAAAAACACACACACTCTCTTCCTCCCCCCCACCCCCCCAGCAAAAAAAAATAAAAAAAATCCATGATTGTCTTGCATGATCACTCCATGTGATCTGTTGATAGTTCTAGTGTCTTAAGAGATGGGATCAGTTACCCTTGTACATTTTTTTTGATAGTAATATTTCATTTTCCTATGCGGTGCAAGTCACTCTACTTGATAATAAATATTAAGCTCATTAAGACTACGTGTTGGTTGGTCGTTCACGTACTGTGGTCCAACCCTATCCTACCTAGTATATGAAACTTGTACAGCTTTTTGTTCATTTTGATATATACGAATCCCTATGATTTTAAATGTGCACAAATAATTTAATAACTCATCCAATAAATTCTGGTTTTGGTAAATGAAAAATGCAAATCCTCTCCAATGGGCTTACTTGAGATGACTAAATTATTTCCAGGAAAGGATGGTGCGCCAAAGAGACCAGTGACTTCTGTGCCAAGTGACAAAGGGGTGGCGGTAGCAAACTGAGGTTACACGTAATTTTGATTACTGTAATGGAAAATGTCAGTTTTCTTGAAAATGAACAGAGCACCTTTAGTTGTAAAACATAGCTTATTTGGTAGGATTGAAATATATAGGATTGAATAGTATTAACAAGGAAAAGAAGCATCCATTTTTGTCCAGTATACGGTTCAGTTGAGTGCTGACATGTAGTGTCCACCAAGCTGTCACTTAATGTGGCTCAAACTATCATGACAGCTTACTTATTATTGGTGACAAGTCTCTTACTTGGGAAAATGATCTCCTACCCACTGTGGGTAGGATATTCTACCCACAGTAGATACATGTTCTCCCCTGATTGGTGCCTCTTACTTGATCATGGCCGGTCCCTTCTTTCGGCAACAGAGGCGTCCGCTCTAGGCTTTAATTCGAAAGGGGAAATTTTTTGTCAAGTAAATATCTGATCAAACACAAAAAATTTTATCGTCAGTGTTGTTTATGTCATGATGTGAAATTATTGCCAAAAAAAAAAAAAATTGTTAGTAGAATTTTTTTTTCCCCCAAAAGACTCCCCGTGTGTGGAGTGGGTCGCTGCTTAGGGTGCTTAATTTAGATATTGCCTCGAGCTCTGAAAATCATAAGACTGGTGTTGTACCTTATAGAATTTGGTTCGTCCTCTTAGTAACATTATTCGTGACTCAAAAATAAATGATGATGGCATGAATTTTACATGAATTTTTTCGATAAAAATTATTGGGAGGAAAAGTAACTTCCGAGAATGTGACTAAAGGTAAGAAGTTTATAGAGATATAATCGAGAATGTATAATTAAAAATGAGTTAAAAGTTTTCTGACTCAAAAATAAATGTATTTTTTATATAAAATCGATTGGTGTTGTATTTAGGATAATATTCTTCTGCTCGTAGCACCGGGTTTGTGTCTTTAATGCCATCTCCAATCCGTGTCTTATTTGCACCTTTTGCAATAAAATAGTGTAAAGGCTCCCACCATCCGAGCGGCAAAATGTTGTTTTGAACAATTCGGGTGTCACTGTTCATCACATCAGTTTTGCCGGTGTTGAGTTATTTACATATTTATCATTAAATTTAGGATTTGGGAGCTAGAGACTTGGGGTTTGTGAAGTTTCACTGAAGATCCGATGCACATATGTGGATGTGGCCACCCAAAAGGGTACGTGTTAATTATTGATCCACGTGTGGGTCCCTTAAAATGCCCATATATGGGTATCAGATCATTAGCCAGTGAAATGTACGATTTTGCCATCAATGCTATATAGAAATTGAAGCCTCCAATAATTGGAATTTACTCTTTACTTCAAATGCCGGCTTCATTTTGATTTCCAGCTTTTGGGGGTGTTGACATACATAGTCAAAATATTTTACAATTTAAATAAATTGTAAAAGATAAAGTAATGAAATTACAATTAAAACTAACTAAAAAAATAAACATAAAATAATAGAAATTAGATTTGGTGCTTGGGTTGGAGATGTGTGTAAAGGATTGTGTGAGACCATGTTGATGTTGACAATGCAAGGAAAGTAGTCGTTTAGATTGGAGATGCCATAAGTTATAGGTCGTCTTTATTGAGATTTAATGTGTTTGGTAAGTGTTTCTGTCAATAAACTCAAATCATAGTATTCATGCTTGCTTTTCATAAATAGTTTGTCCAGCCTAGAGAAATGATACATTAATTAACAATGCATTCAATATTGGAGCAATTTGAACTCAAATGGTGGTGTCTACTCGGAAGAGGACTTATACAATATCATATTTGTACGAAATTTTTATGTTCAGCGTTAACGCCGCGTCCACGTGATTTAGGGGCGAGTCACACCGACACGTCTTAATGCTTTGCAGCGGGGTTAGTCACGCGGCGTGTCAACGCTGCAGAGAAAGAAGCTGCATATTTGTAATTGATATTTTTAAATATACTAATGTGTTACTTGAATTTTTCATCGGGTATGAAAGACTTTATAGTTTAAGACACTTAAAATGTCAATTTTAGAAATTTATATCTATATATATATGCAATGAGTTAGCTAAGCCACATGACAGATAATTCTTGATGCGCGAATAACAAACTTTCAGTGTCGGTATGTGTCCTTATATAGCAAGTCATTTTGTAACGTGTGAAATTCAGGTGGTCCAATTGAACAGCTAATGATATTTATAGCTGCGGGAACTATTTCCATTTTGAAGAAATGCTCACAAGACTCATTCTAGTGTGTGTTAAATGTTAATGCAAATTTTGAATGATAGTGGTTGGAAGTTGGAAACACTTCGATCAGATTGATTAGTTATTGGGTCGATCATAGATATACTTTATTGAAGTAGACATAATAAAAAAATTTACTTTAATTTTTGTACATATTAAAAAATTATCATGAATATTGTTGAGACAAAATTTTTTAGACGATAATTTGAAATTTATATTTTCAATGATACGATTGATACATCTTTCTAGGACAATGAAGAGGTTCGAGTGATAAAATAAATGAAAATCTTGTCATCGTTAAATGAAAAATTACACTTCCTACGTCTCACAAAGATAGATTTATATTTCTATTTTTGTCCGTCGACTCACAAAGATACACGACTTTAGTTTTAAATTATACTTGCTCTGTCCTATACAAAGATAATCCAGTACATTATTTCCATCCGTCCCAAAAGATAGTCCATCTACCATATTGATCATGTCTTTAATTTTTTATTTCCATATATGCCCTAGTTAATGTACCTTGTTATTATTCTACATCAACTATATACATATATGTGTTGAAAATATTTTCAAACAATTAATAATGCATGAGGATATATACGGAATAATAAGGTAAAATTTAATGATTTAATTATATTAACCACTATTTTCTTATTTTATGTGAAAATAACTGCTTGACTATTTTTGTGGGACGGAGGGAATAGTTGAAATATTGGTGTACTTAGATACCCTTATTTGTTAGGATTCAAAATTTTATACATTTTTATGTAAAATAATAGAGAGAATATGTGGAGTTAAATAGTGAAAATTTGTATAGGTAAATATAGGTCACATGAGATATACAAATATGATTAGTGGGATCAAATTCAAATTTAAAAGAGAATGTATAAAAATGAGTTGACATGAGAAGCCTAACAAAGTGAAATAAATATTGAGAAAATTATTCTATATTTTACTTTTTTTTAATAATATTAATTGAATTTTTTAAATTCTTATGAAAATAAGAATTACTAGTATATTTTTGTGGGACAGAGTGAGTAAATTTGAATGTCACTCAAAATATGTGAGTTATTGATGAAGTGAGGATTATTGTCGAAGCCGAGGGAGCGAGAGACACAGAGGAAAATACTGTTGTGTATTATATAGTACTACTATATATTGTTGTGTGTATTTATGACTCATTATTGATTTATTGATTTCGGCAAGGTGGCCTGAAGGTGGCTTATGACACCAGGCTAAAAATAAAAATGTATAACTAGCACTACTATAAGAATGACAAGTAACACGTTTCAAAAAGGGGGGAAAAAATGAATAACCACAAGTAACAGAATTTTATTCTCCCACACAATCATCAATTGAAAAACCAATTACTACTCCTGTATCCCGCAAAGATGTCCCATCTCTATAATTAACTTCTTAATTTTTTATATATCCCTATTTAATTTGCATCGCTATTAATAAATAAGAATAATTAAAGTGAGATAATAAATAAATGTGAGGGTATATTAAAAAATATATTTTAAAATATTACTTTTCTAAGATCATTAATTGAGATTTCTTAATCTTTGTAAAAATACGAATGAGACTATCTTTACGGGACGGAGGGAGTATTAAAGATTCACATCATATTTCTGTCTATTTCTTTTCCCAATAAACAAATTACTACTCCATGTGTCCTATAATAATAGTCTCATTTTTATTTTCATAAAGATTAAGAAAGATCAATTAATATTCTTTAAAAAAATAATATTTATGAACATTTTGCCTGATATACCATTTCAAATATTTATTATTCCACTTTAATTGTTCTTCTATATTAATAATGATGTACATTAAATCGGGGTATGAAGGGCAACTAATAAATTAATTAAGAAAGTGGAACTACATTTGGAACAGAGAGAAAAAAGAAAAATAGGACTATCTTTATGGGACGGATGGAGTAGCATATTTTTATTTGACAAAGTATTTATATCATATATGCTAAGTGGTGAATCATGAATGAGTAACTTGGATAAATGTCTATACTTAAAAAATGTCAAGTAGAAATAAACAATTAAAAATTGTTATCCACGGACAATAAATATTCTTTCCTCTTTTATATTTTATGCTATTGTCTGATATAAAAGATGCTTAAAAACGATCATAAACCTAATAAGTTGTGGAGAATAAGGGTATGTTTGGTTGAATTAACTAATAAGCCAGCATATAATTGATAAGCTAGCTTATAGCTGATACGCTAATTGAGAACTAATAGCTTATGATTTATAATTAATAGCTGATAAGCTAGCTAATATAAATAAAAATATTTGTTAAAATAACTGATAGCGGGCTCATAAATAGTTTTACACAAAAATATATATTTAAAATATATTTCTAGAAATTGTAGGGGTAAAAAATAGAATAAAAAGTGAAAAACTCATGAATTTATTTGAAAAACTAGTAAAAGATGCTTTTCAAATGAACTCATCCAATCAAACGGAGCTTATTTAATTAGTAAGAACTTATAAGCTCTTGAATAAGCTATATCCTAACTTATCTGATTTATCAAACATACCATAAATATAATTATCAACAGGACCCTAAATTAGATATTCGAATGAATTAAGTAAATTGTAAAAAGAGCAAAATTAAATAAGCCGAAGCGCAATTTCTTACATCATCATCCCTTAGAGGGTCAAGAAGATTCGTCCTCGAACCCGGACGGGAGTCGTGATCGAAGTTTCATCACGTAAGGGTGGTTGATCTTCTTGGCCATTTGCCAATAGGCCATATCTTGCAGGAGGAGAGCCTATTATATATTCATAAGGAAATTATTTGGTCTTTATCAAGACTAACACATTGAATAACACAATGAACTCTACATGTCGCCATTTAGTGTTCGTCACTGTTTCACACGTACGAGCCGATGTATTTGTGTAATTTTGTTAACTTGTTTTAAGCCTAATGATAAATTTAATTGATTTACACTGACAATGAAATATACTAACATTTACATTGTATTTGTATTTCACAAGCAAATATATTTTAAATAATTAAGCAAGAAAAAAGGCTAATATATATATATATATTGTTCCCAAATGTGTTGACTATAAGAAACTCTCTATCGTATCTTATCTTATCCTTTCTCATTATCTTCTCTCTTAATTGCAAAGTTTTCTAGTCAAAACTGTTGTCTCAAGCTCGCATTCTTTTCCTGACTCATTCAATTGAAATAGTATTAGTATTAAATTAATGATCTATATTGATGGAATATGTAGATTGTTTATATAAATATATTTTAATATATCTATATATGTGTGCATATGTATGCATAAACTGTTACATATTTCATAAGTTAGATTAAATTTTAGTATTTTTCATTTTTATTTAATTTGATTTTTTTTTTCTCCAGTTTGGAATATTTCTCTCTCTCTCTTAATTGATCTTTAAATTTGATTACACTTGTTATTTAACTTCACGTGTCTCCACCTAAATTAGCATAGTACTTAATTCCACCGATGCCAGTTGCTCGTGCTATATCTCTCCCGACTCGTACTATAACTCCATTTCTACCTAACGAAATCTGGTGTCTCATTTTCTACATCTCTAAATAGTAACCCATCAAAACAATTGATTGCAATTCATGCGGAGCTGAAATGTACCGTCCCATTTTCTGTGTCTTAAACTATTTTATCCAGTCAAAATAGTCATAGTCACATCATTAATAATGGAGTCGATTGAAGTAATCGTCATTTGTGTCTATATATATAGACATGAAACTGCAGAGTTAGTTGCACTATCTTTTCCACAATAAAATGGACTGTGAAGAGAATTTGGATCCATCATCAGAGCTGAAAGAGTTAAGAAACACATTCAATTCTGGGATTACAAAACAAGAATCATGGAGAAGGTCCCAACTGCAAGCTCTCCACTCTTTGCTCCACGAAAAAGAGGACGACATATTCATGGCCCTTCGACAAGATTTAGGAAAACACCACGTTGAAGCTTTTCGTGATGAGGTAATACATGTCATAATACTACATGTCATCAGAATAATGTGTGGTTATGAAAATGAATCTGCAAAAAGATTTACTGTCAAGATTTATGGTCATTGATCTGTCTTGCAGGTTGGACCTCTAATAAAATCTGTGAACTATGCGTTAAAAGGGTTAAAGCAATGGATGTCAAGCAAAAAGGTAATGAATAATGATAAAACAGTGAAAAAAAGGGTAGTTTCTTGTAGAATTTACTGCAAGAAAGGTGACTACTAACATATCCTATGGCTTATGGCTTATTTACTTACCATGCCAGGCTGATTTGCCTATTGCTGCATTTCCTTCAAGAGCAGAGTTAGTCCCTGAGCCCCTCGGCGTTGTCCTCATCATATCATGTTGGAATTTTCCTTTCGGTAAGATTTATAATACCGATTTGATACTCATATAAACACAAACTTACTTCTTTAACAGAATACATGTTATTTCGACTTTGAATATGATTTAAGCACTTCTTGTCATCCAATTCCAAGATGACATGTGTCAAACCGTATTCACGTGGACATTAGATTAGCTCTGTATTTTTCTATTTGTCAAATGAATGAATAAACTTTTGCCTAATGTGAAAATATTTTAGGTCTATCATTGGAGCCACTAATAGGAGCAATTGCAGCTGGAAATACAGTGGTTTTAAAGCCTTCAGAGTTGGCTCCAGCTTCTTCTTCAGTTTTGGCCAGCACAATCCACACTTACCTTGATAACAAAGCCATTAAAGTCATTCAAGGAGGTCCCTCAATTTCTCAGAAATTATTACAGCACAAATGGGACAAGATTTTTTTCACAGGTACTACAGGCTACAAATTTCACTTTTAAACCCGAAAACTTAACTACCCTTTTCAGCGACAAAACAACTCAAAAATAACTTTTTACTGAAGAAATTTTTACTGACGTAAAATTGCAATAGGCAGTGCGAAAGTGGCTCGTATCGTCATGACGGCTGCAGCCACTAATCTAACACCTGTAGCTATGGAATTGGGAGGAAAATGCCCGGCCATTGTTGATTCCCTTTCGAGTTCGTGGGATAGAGAGGTAATTAAATATTTCGTGAATGTGCATGCTTAATGCATGTCAGCTCTGATACCATCGGTTGGGAAAAAGACTCGTCTGATAATTGGAGTGATCAATTATTGATAATAATTTGGGATTTATATCGTTGTTAGATTGCAATGAAAAGAATCCTTGCCGCAAAATTCGGGACTTGTGCTGGCCAAGCATGCATAGCCATTGATTATATCCTTGTGGAAAAGAAATTCTTAGCCACCTTGGTAATTCTTCTCTTTACTTATACAGAACTTATTTAATTTATTGTGCGTGTGACACATGTCACCTCGATATTAAATGATGCTAAGGTAACATGTATCCCATGAGCATAGTAGGGTGTTTCTTGTGAGTATTAGATCACTTCTGCACTAAGTAGGATTGGGTCATATTTTGTTGTAAGCAAAATGGGTTTTGATCTAATGTTACCTCATATGTTTATGTTAGGTTAAACTACTGAAGTCCCACATCCTTGGGATGTTTGGGGAAAATCCCAAAGAGCTAAATAGTGTTGGAAGGATAATCAACAAATATCATTGTTCAAGATTGAGGAAACTCTTGGATGAGCCGGGGTTCCGAGCTTCAGTAGTTCATGGCAGTTCCCATGATGAAGATGATCTGTAAGTAGTATTATTATTCATATATCTCATAATCTCATAACTATTCAATTTGAAAACTTGATTTTTAATAAAAATTTATTAGAACATACACTCAACTCTTAGATAAGTTTAGCTAGCTGTATAAAAAGTAACATTTTCTTTTGTACACAATTCCATCCTTTTATTCTTCTCTTTTGTCTTCACATAAAACTAGTACTCGTGGCATAGCAAATAATTGATACTCTTGATCACTAAATAGATAATATTGACCATCTATTTCTAGAGGGCCACAAATCAAAATCAACTAAATGCCTTTTCGGTAGAGACTTTTAAACAAATAATAATTTTTGAATATGTACTATGTAGTTCAATAAATAAATAATATTGACCATCTATTTCTAGAGGACCACAAATCAAAATTAACTAAATGCCTTTTTGGTAGAGACTTTTAAATAAATAATAATTTTCGAATATGTACTATGTAGTTTAGGAGTAAAGATTTTTTAAAAAAAAAATATGAAGAAAAAAGGTTATTAAATCAGTGAAACAAGTGATTAAAAAATATATATATCAAATCAATTAAACGAGTTGTTAAAAATGATTACTCATGATCCAATGCAAAACGTTGCTTAAAAATGATTGTAGAAATGATTTTTTGGGGAGAAGTTGTACCAAACAAGGGCTAAATTGTGTAGCTCCTTATGAATGGGTAATTAGCGAAGGTTAACTTGAAGTACCAAATACGGTATAACAAGAATATTGGAAATTTTCCCCGTTGTAGATGGATGAGGCCATAGTGAATGAATGGACTATATTCTTTGGACGAAGCGATTCTATTGTCGAACAACATAATATTGTTTGACAATTATCGTGTTTCTATCTTGACAAACTTTTGCTGTCACTTGGCGATACACATCGACTGGCAATTAAAGTATCCTTGGGTACAGTTAGAAAGTCAAAAAATAACCCAAGTAAACGTGTTTGCAGGTATATAGAGCCGACTCTCTTGGTTGATCCTCCTCTTGAAGCTGAAATCATGATAGAAGAAATATTCGGTCCATTGCTCCCAATAATTACTGTGAGCAAAGCAACTAATATATACATGCTTTTCTAAGTGTTGTGTTTGAATCATAGATTTTCTTAGTAAAATTATAATATATTATCTTTGCCAGGTGGAGAAAATAGAAGATAGTATTGAATTCATCAAATCTAGGCCAAGACCATTAGCTATCTATGCCTTCACCAACGATGAGACCTTCAAGAAAAAGTTAGCATCTGATACATCCTCAGGAAGCGTGGTTTTCAACGACGCAATTGTCCAAGTAAGTTTGACGTTTAAACTAGATTAGCAGTGCGATCCACAAATGTGCATGAATGTGGACCCTACACAAACCCTACAATTGTGCAATAGCTATCAAGATATTTAACCATAACAGTGCTCTCCTATCAATGGTTCACATCTGTGCATGGATGTGAGCGCCGTATGAGTCCCACAGTCATGCAATAGCTATCAGGAAGTCGCATAGCAGTGCTTTCCTGTCAGTGGTCATCGGCTCATCGCCTGTAATGGATGTGGGCCTCACGTGAGTCCCACAATCATGCAATAGCAGCATGACCCATCACTAACAAGAGAAAACTTTCATAACTACAATACTCTTTCTTGAGTTAACTCCCCTTTTCTCATTTTTGAACAGTATATAGCAGATACTCTTCCATTTGGGGGAGTAGGTGAATGTGGATTTGGAAGGTACCACGGGAAATATTCATTTGATGTGTTTACTCATGAGAAGCCAGTTGCAAGAAGAAGTTTCCTTACAGATTTTTGGTTCAGATATCCTCCATGGAATGATAAAAAATTGCATATTCTTAGACCTGTCTACAGATTTAACTATTTTGAAGTTATTCTAGTTATTTTGGGTCTGAAAAGGTATTGAGAACTTTCAAACATTGCAGAAATAAAAGATGCCGTTACACTTGCATTATACATAATGATTTTATTTATAAATTGATTACAATTACCTTTTTGGTCTATGAACGCACACGTTTATTACAAATTCTTAAGCATGTTAATGTTTTGAGCAATGAGTCCAGATTTGTTGTCCCCATCAAATCAAAACAGTCCACTTATAAAATAACATGGATTATTTATGAGACAGAAATTCTGACAACTAATCTTCACTCTCGAGGAATGGAGCAAATAAAAACTAGAGCAGAAAAACCATAAATGTTGATAGTAAACATATGCAAAACCATATGACATTGCAGTTAATATACTCCTAATGAAAATGTTGTTGAGTAAAACTAACATTATTTACCAAGAACTTCAATCCTTTAAAATAAAGAAAATTAAGGTATAGAAAACAAAGCAACAAAGTGGTGAGTGGGTGGGGGCGTGGGGGAAGGGATGGGGGAGAGAATAACGGAAAAACCTCGAATGCGATAGCAAAGCCATCGTCCCCAGCTGATGATAATGCTGGTTTAGTCCTTTGGTGCGTTGACAATCACCTCCTTATAACAAATCGGGCAAGCCTGTTTTATCATATATTAGTAACATTATTGTGTAACACCTATTAAGAAAGTAGTTGAGGCAATTTGCTTACTTTGTTAATACTGAGCCATTTGCTCCCACAGCCTGCGTGGTAGACATGCTTGCATGGAAGAGTCATCTGCCTATCATGTCGTCTGTACTCCATCTGGCAAATTACACACCTATTGATGAAAAAGAAAGTATCTAGTTAAACATAGAGAAGCTGAAAGCCATTTTTAAAGGGAAAAACTGATTTTCCTCGCCGACAATAATCTTCAACCCCTCAACCCAGTGAACTAATGATGGACATGGACCTGAGTTATGGAATAAATGATATGGTCTATCTTACCTTTCAGCTCTGAATCTCTTTCTTGAGAATAAGCCACACTTGAATTTTGATACTGGAAGCAATGCAATAAGTTCTTGAGAAAGACCCCTGCTCTGATTTCCAACTGCTTCGCCCAACTCAAGTAGCTCCTATAAGATAATATACACTTTTTAGCAAATCGAAAGTTTCTCTGTTTCTTTTTCATTTCTGAGATAAATATCAGTATCCGTATGTTCCATGATTAAACCATTGATATTGGATAAAACAGGAGAACCACAAAGCTAGAGAATCAAGAAAGCAATATGATGAATGTCATACAACTATACAAGTAGAAGAATATTCAAGAGGACAATAAAATATTCAGTCATGGTGAATACTAAACAGGGGCAACTAAGAAAAATTTCCCAACACACATTGTCCACTGAAAGGAGAAGCTCAAGCATTCAAATGCTATCAAGGTGATGTAACAATGGGCATGAAATTACATGGAATTGTATGCCACAATACAAATCTGCTAAAGAAATCTATGACTGTTCTGTGAGAAATGATGTTTTCCCAATGGAAGAGACCCAGGTAGCTCCTCAAAATGACTATTCTACCTATGCATGGACATATTTGCTGAGAAAACATTTCCCTTCACTTTTGCCCAACAACCATTCTAGACTGCAGTCCCATTGCTTATCAAGCTTAGTAGCCTGAACATTGTGGTTCAGATCTGCAACAAAAGTTGTCAAGTTTTCAAGGATTTTCTCCATCTGTGATCTTCTTTTACCTGCTTTAAAGTCAACTTTCTTCGCATTCTTAGCATTTATGTACTTTACTGCTGTGGAGTTGGTAGTGTTATGCAGATTCTCATATTGCCCATCTAAAATGTGTAAAGCAGTGGAATTAAGAGAAAAGGTTCAGCCAAGGGACCCTTCCAGAAATTGGAGGGGCAGAGTACCGTGCCAAGAATTTATATAGGCTCTTTGTAGACAATGTCTCATGACATTTTTCAATTGGAGCACATACCATCAAGGACGTTAGGATTTAAACATTGAATCAGTTTTGCTTGTTGATGTCAAGTTCTGGGGTCACATCTAATTGGCTATTGTCCACCTTGGATCCACGTAATCGACTATATCTTCACTCTATAGGAAGTAAATGGCATTCTGGCGTTCCACGGGGACTTTCATTTGACATAGCAGAACAACCAAAGTTTTTCAGTGATTAAGTCTCCTTTTCTCCTTGCACTATGGTTGATATTTCATATATGAAACTATTTCGGGCTTTTACATGAAAAGGAATACAAAAAACTGTGTTGAGACTACCGTGACACAGTCATATAGAGCTCTTGATATTTACATGTATGATTAGAATTTTTCTACGACAGTCAACAACGTGCAGTAGCATCAATATTCCCTAAAAAAACAAAAAAACAAAAAAAACAAAAAAAAACAAAAAAAAAAACAAAAACAAAAACAAAAGAGCGTCTTCAAATATCACAATACAATCTTCTAAACCCATGATTTTAGTAATGGTTACTTTTTTACTTTAATCATCTACGCTTCTGGTGGACTTCTCGTCCACAACCTCTGTGGCAAATCTATACTTGATTAGGAGTCGAACATTACCTAACTATTGGCAACATTTTCCTAACTTTTCAAGATACCTTTTTTTTTTTTGGGTGTGTGTGTGTGTGCGTGTGTGAAAAGAAACACACTTTCCAAGAGAGAATATGAATTATTCAAATGCTTCAATAGAGAAGCAATCTCCATATATCTCCTTGATTAATTAGAATTAGAATTAGAATCATGAAAACATTGAAAAGTATACTCATTTGAGTCACAAAAATGCATGGTAAATATTTTCATCAGATGATGACTAGAGAAAGGTAAACTAGGAGCTTGTTTGATACAATTTATTTAGCGTGTGTTCGTGTGCCTTTTTTTTTTTAACCTAAAAACCATCTACTACTAAAAGTCAAAGTCAAACATCAATATCAACCACACATCTCACATCATGACTCATTATTATTCACACATCCCATGGTCTCCGCCATTATCGATCCAAAAAGTTCATTTTTAGGCCAAAAAAATGGCACACGAACACACGCTTAATCATTTTCCTCCACCATCATTTTCAACTGCTCATTATATTGATTTGACAACCTTTTTATTTTCTTTAATACATTTTCTCTACTTCTCAACCACATATCCACTTTTTTTTTTTTTCAATAATCTCTATCAAACATACATGAAGATGCATGATTAACATTTCTAACCTCATAAGTCATGTTGTCAGGGTCTATGTCATCTTGCCAAACAACCTGTGTCAATTTACAGAAGGTGAGTGAAAATCTTTTTACAACGCGTGCTTCTTCAAGTTATGAAATGCATCATAAGTATGAAAGTTCAGCACAAGTATTTAACAACAAAGGACGTAACCAGATACCTCATAATCACGAGTATTCTGATGATTCCGAGGACCTAGAGAGGGCAAAAGAACAAAGGTCATTTTCTATTCTATACTCCTAGAGAATAATACCTGAGACGCAACAACACTGGTAAATTGAAATGCATATAATATCATCAGTACAATCGATATATAACACCCATGAGCCAGGGACTAAGTGAATTGCCCTCGATTTCTTTCCTTGACGTATTTTCTTTCTCAACTATCCGTCTCCAAATTATAGAGCAGGACATCATTCCACATTCTCCCCACCACTAACTTTTTTCTACCCAGAATGTACTTAATTGAATTTCTGCTTCAACCACACATTCCAGAACCCCACATATTCCATGGTTTGTACCATTTTCAACCTAAAAGGTAATAAAAGTTTATCCAAACACAGAGCACAGAGACAAGTAATTTCTGGGTTTGTGTTATCTGTAGGACTATACAAGCACATATTACAAGCTAAGAACAACCACAAAAGACGGGGTCTGGTTTGATGGTGGAAATGCATATCCAGCCTTTCAGCAAGGTAACATTAACCTGAATGAAAAGGATCCGAGAGGAGGAAGAAAGTAAACATGCAATACAACTTCCACTTTATGAAGAGTAACGCTATGTGAACATTTGCTTTAGTTCAAACAGGAAAGCAGTATTCTACTGAAATTGAATCTCACACTCTAAATGATCAGCATGTGAAGTGGAGCTCATAGATCCATCCTGATTCACATGTGAAACTGTAGCTTGATCATCAGCAACTGATGATGGACTTTCCAAATGCTTGTCATATTCGTCAATTCCTGTCATCTGATCATTTACAACATAGCCTGGCCAATACTCATAGCATGAGAAACTTCCAGGTTCAGAAACTGCATATTTGTACAAACTAGTATTTGCTGCTGCATAAGCACTCTCCTGCACAGAATGTAAAGCAATATCACATATAAAGTTCTAACCACCAAATGATAAGGAAAAATTAGAACAGCCATTCTTTTCCAAATTCAAGTCCAAGGTAGTAACCTCGATGTTAAAATCAAAGCACTTTGCTTGAGTTCGCTTAAACTTTTATTTTGCAAGAAGTTACTTTTTTAATTTGACCAGTGATAGATAACACGAATCGTACTCACAATAATAAATTGTTGTGTTGGATTTATTCTTGTTTTTGAAGTTTGACTTTCACCGTGCAGTGGAAGTAAAATTTTAGTTTTTCTTTCCAAAAAAAAAAAAAAAAAAGGAGCAAGCTTGGTGAGCCTAGAGAATAGTACTATGCTAAGAGAATAATACTATGATAGCCGAACGGGGCAAAAACTTCATCATGCCATTATAAAGTTTGTGTGGCTACAAGAACTGTGGTAGATAGGGCTGGCTTACTTTCTTAAATGTTGTTTGGAGTCACAAAAAGGTTCAACAAATATTAAACCTAGCCAAATTCACTATCTGATTTTGGACCAATCTTGAACAAGCTTCTGATCACACAACTTCAGCTGGTAATTTGATAATCTTTTGAGCCTATAGCTGTCGTTTATTTTTGCAAAATGGGTTGTCAAACTCAAATTTTACATAGCGAAGAAAAGAAGCCAAAACATGTTTGGTTCAATGCACTTCACAAGGGAAGCCAAGTGTTAATAGTGTACCTGAACATAAGGAGCATCGGTAAAAATGAAATTTCCATGATCGTAGGTAAGACCTCCAAAATAATCCACAAAACTTCCAATCGAATTGTAGGGCATGCCATGGTTTGGGTAGTTAACATCCATCTGTGAGTTCCAGCTCATTTCTGAAAAACAATTTCTGATGCCCCAAAAGCAAGATCAAACTCATGGAAACATCATAACTCTTATAATATCAAGAGTAATTTGATAGACGTATGTAAATATACTAATAATGCACTTGCCAAATTCAAGCACAGAGGTGTATATGCAACTTAATTCAATAAAATTTTAGAAAATCAGAACTGTCATAGTGGTAATATTTCGAGCTTTTGACATTTCTGCCAATATTGTAGTGAATTCATCAACCATTTTCTTCCCTGTAAAAGATTTCTCGAATCTTCGGCCTCCAGAATTCATGTCTTATTAAGCAATACCGTATTCTAAAAAATAATTGTGCCATTAATGGTCACATTCAGAAGAAAGAAGCCAAAAATTTTATAAAAAATAAAAAAATAAAAAAAATCAGTTTCATTTAAACAGGTAAATATTCAAATTTCGCCAGTAAAATCTAAAAATTCAGTGATGTAAAATGAAGAGCATGATAACTTAACAAGCCTAAGAGAAACATATATCAAGTAGGAGGCATTGACGCGGTTTTTCAGATTATTTGCACGAGTAAATTTATATATTGCTAAAATGCAACAGAGAGATTCTACTCCGTCAAGCGCTCTTGCATTTTCCATAAAATCACACGGTTACTAAATCCTATCACATTTGAACACTGAGAAGAAGTTAAAATCAATACCACAAATTTTCAGCGATGAAACAAACCGCTAATCCTCGAACACAATTCAACGCAGAGATGCCGAACCAATCGAATAACGACGAAACGAAACACAGAGTAAATAAATAAATACAGTGCTAGAGATTACATTTAATGCCATAACAGGATTCTTGAAGAGAAAAAGAGAGATTAAAGAACCGACATTGAACGCTTTTTGAACGCAAGTCTTCAGCTGATTAGAGCAAGATCCCTCTATTCCTGTCTCTCTCCCTCGCTCAAGCCTGTATCTATCTCTATCGGTGTATAAAGGTAACGAAAATGAGAGGTTATTGCGTTAATATTATGCCCGTCTTTTATAAATGGACAAAAATACAGAACGTCAGGATAGCGAGAGCTGATAGAAAGGGACAACACATATTGCACCAGGTACAATATTTGTATTCTTCTCTCTCCAAGATGTAGGGGTCGCAAACGAATTGGACAGTTTGTGAGCTCGTGTATTCCGTTAAGTTCCGCTCATCAAAATTTTGGGTTCGGCTAGTCAAAGACGGACTTGGACTTGGACCGAGCCAAAAAAATTGGGAAATGGATAGTTTGGGTTCGGCTTGTAAAATTCGTGGATCAGCTCGTGAGCTCATCAAATTTTAATCAGTTATAATTTTAAATTTTTTAACTGAAAAACTATTTTCATTTCGACTCTTTTCTAATTTTATCGTATTCACTTTTAATTAATTAATGTCTATTTTTAACCAATATGAACAAATCATACTAATTAATTTAAATTACTAAGTTACTTAACTAATTATTCAAAAAAGAAAGTTACTAATTGAAAACTTGAAATTCTAAAAAAAAACAAACGGAGCCGAGCCGTTCGTAGACTACTTGGGTTCGGCTCGTAAGCCGAACGAGCCGAGCCAAACCCGAGTAGGATATTTGGACCACGAACCCAGCCGGCTCAGCTCATTTCACAAATGGCCCGAGCCTAAGCTCGGTGTTAACGAGCCGAGCCAGCTCGGCTCGGCTCGTTTGCCACCCGTACCTGGACAACCAAATATATACGAGTATACTATTTTTTCTTTTTTTTTTTATAAATTGAAATATGAGAGAAGAAAATAATTTTTACTAGTATATCGATTTCTAGTAAATGCGACATGAACAAATGGTGTGTGTGATGATTTTTGGTTGAGCTTTGAAGACCTTACATAATATATTTTTATCTCATAAGGGGCTTTGTCATGGACATAACAAAGAATCGATCAAAATGTTACATGGGATGGATTAATGGTCAAAATCAAGCAAGTTGTGATGAAATTGACAAACAAAAATGAGAGGTTTTCATAAAAGGATGGAAAAAAAAAAAAAAAAAAAAAAAAAGCAATTGATGAGTTTAGGGGAAAATCAGGAGGCAAAATGATTTCCTCACGAAGGTGAAGATATAAGTACATTCGATGCTTTGTCCCTGTCAAAGGGAACTCTCCATGGTAGTGACAAGAAACAAATTTTTATTTTTACTTTTTGACTAAAGAAATAAAAACATTTTGAGTGCTTTGAGATAGATTTTTATTTTGGTAACAGCTAATAATTTTAGGTTGATGGTAGCAGAGATTAAAAAAATGGGCAACAATGAGTAGCGATGAGAAATGTGTCGTTGATACTGAAATTTGTTTGATGGAGTAATAAAAGTTGATTTTTTATTTTAAAAAAATATTAAACCCACACAGGCAATAAAAAAAAAATTTAAGCATATTTGGTTAAAAAAGTATATTTGGTAGGAAAAATCTTAAACTTCACATAGGCAATTTATTAAGAGTATATTTGATAGAAATTAATTTTTTTTTTTTTAAGTTAAGATGTAGAGATGAAAAGTAAAGAAAATATAGTAAAAAATAATTCAAAAAATTTGTCAAATCAATGTAATGATTGATTGAAAATAATAACAATTAGACAACAAAATTGAAAATTGTTGTTTTCTTTTTAAAAGCAATGCTACCAACAAAAAAAGAAGAAAAAAATCTAAAACAACACGAGAGACAGTGGAGTGGACAACCATGTTCTCCTCACGGAAAACATGCTTGCAATAGCCAGAGACAATTTCCACCAAAACATACTGATTTAGGGCAAATCATTGTCACACTTTAATCTCTATTGTCAAATTTTTTATGCAGTTCATCCTAAGGAAATACATTGTCACACTTTAATCTCTATTGTCCACCTCATTTAGGGCAATGTTATTATCTCCATCCAATAACAAACTTTTAATTCCTTCCACATTCCTTTTACTACAATTTTATTTCTGTTAAATTGAAATCATGCACTAAATTAATTTTCCGATAGTAAAATGATTGAAAATTCACATGACGAGAATGTGATGTTGGATGTATTATTTTTCTTAATCGGGATAGTACTCTAAACAATGTTATTGTTGTTGTTGTTGTTATCATCAGTGGTGCAACTATTAGTTTAGTACATTTTATTTTTCTAGTTAGTAATTTAAGCTATAAAACGATAAGTAATGAAATAATAATGAAATAAAATACGAAAAATTTATGCAATAGTCAAGACTTTAAATTTAAATTACAAGATAATCAACCATAATTCGTAAATTACAAAAATGTCAACTTTTACCTGCGCAACGACTTCAAGATCGTTATATTCCGCAACGAAATTAATCATTGTACGTAAGTCTATAATGACAATTTACAGAATTATCAAGTTTTTCTGAATGAAATGATAAAAACACCATCGCAACGACTTCAAGATCATTATATTTCCCAACGAAATCGTTATAGGTAAGAGCATAACGATATAAAAGTTGACATTCTTGTAAATATTAATTAATGTGTGAGAAATCAGTAATTAAAATTAGCAAAGTTGATAATTAAGTAAATCTCTCAAAATATTTCATGGTAATAAAATGAATAGGGGAAAAATGTAGCACTCCAAAAAATACTGTGTGCCATATTTTTAGTTAATAGACTCTATCTATCCCTTTTGTCTGCCATTTTTTCTCTAGTAATTGCACGGTACCACGCATCCTCAGTTCACTACTCATTTAGCAATACGTGTAGTTTTCACTAAACAAAATATTCTATATATGAAGCTAGCCTTCACTTCTTTTCGCCTTTTTAGTATATTAATAATAATTGAGAATAATAATGCTTTTTTATTTTTGTACAATCTTCTTTTTTTTTTTTTTTTGCTTTTTTTCATTCATTCAAGTCGATTTTATTGAATATAAAAACAATGAAAATAGAGAATTTGAGGATGTGGTACTAAATGATTCACCAAATAATACAACCTATACTTGATACATCAAACACGTGAAAAAAATACCTTTTTGAGCCAATCGGATGAAGGGTTTGTTCTTTTGGGTATAAAGTTGTTATGCGTGGTATTCCGTGTAACATATGTGATTAATATAATATTGGAAAATGTGTGTGTGATTGAAAAGATGAGAGAGAAAAGTTTTGAATAACTTTACACCCAAAAGAACAAGGCCAAAATTTATTATTAATCATATGATAAACCTATTTGTTTAATAAAAAAAATTAACCTTTACCTACTATTAATCGATAAGGAATGTATATTTTGGAATTAAATATATTTGTTTTAAAACACGACAAGCAAATGAAACACAACTCTTACCTAGGATTGCAGGTTGGCAGTGTGCCAATCCAAAGATCACCAAATCCATATCATGTCTTCTTTGGAATATTGTAATGTCAAAACCGATAGAGTACACTATGATATAGCCTGGAATGTTGTGGTATATCAAATATAAAGCCCGTTGGCCAATTACTGTTTACCATTTTTTATAATTTTTTTATTCATTCTTTCTTTACCCTAAGTCAATCACATCCACAAATCTCAACCACTCAACTCCACTCATTCTCTTTCCTCTTTTACATTAAAAACTTTTTAAAATAATTATAATCTATTCCCTATCACCTAAATAGTGTCACATCAATCGGGCTGCATCACAATACCAACCTTAGAGTACACTAGATCAGTTTCAGTTATCCTAAATAGAGAATAATGCTTATGGGGATGATAGTCTCCATTTCTACCACTTTTTTTCCATTTTTTTTATCCATTCATTTTTTTGGTCAAACTAATCATATCCATATATCTTATGGGATCTACATGTATTATACAAATTCTCACCATTTAACTTTACTTATTCTCTCTCATCTTTTACATAAAAATTCATCCAAAAAAAAATCAATCCTGTCGCACTATATGTTTCTTAATTGTCATTACAGTGGTTGTTTATTACATTATGTCATTAGTTATATGTAAAACCGTCTATTCATTGATCCTATCTTGTAGCACCTATTTTTGCAGGGATAAAGACAGTTCTCAGCAGGTTTATTGAAAAAAGAATAAAATATATAAATGAAGTTTTGTTGACATGTTAAAGAGGATCAGATATCAGGCACGAGTTATTCGTTTCCGCATTTGTCTTCATTTTTACGTCTTAGTACATCGCTGCCTTTAAACAAGTCATAGGTTCATCATTCCTGTAATGTCATATTGTAATGTAAGAGAGAACAAAAGCTGGCGTGTAATGCAAGGATTGATACATTTTTCCTTTTTTAGTCAGCACACATGACAAAGTTAACGGAACGAGCTATCATATGCATTTATCTTTAGGCCCCACTTTATGAGTTTATTCATTTTCACTCCCATTATGGCATTTCCAAAGTGGGGAACTTTAGGTAACAAGACGATTTTTCAATGCAAATTTCCAAAATATTGTAATAATTTGAATTTTTCAACAGTGCCCAACATAATATCAGAAATGGTCACATTAAGTAGTTATCCATTTTTGCAAGGAATATTAGTGTTGTTTTTTAAAAATGGATTACATGGATAATGATCAAATTTTGAAATCCATATTGGTAGTTAACGATTAATTATTAAATAATAAAAATGAATGGATAATGTTTTCAGCATTATCGGTTACAACCCCCATAACTAATTAACATTTATCCTACAACCAAACAACCAATGCAAACACGTGACATCCTGCCAAGTAATTAACAACCATGATTATATTTGTTACAAATATTTGATTTTAAAATTTGGATAGTGGAACTAGTGTCTGTCGGAAAGGCATTTTATTGCACACGGTTCTTTAAAAATTCCAAACAATTGCAGTGTCAAAATTCAGTTAAAGTGACAATGTATTGAATACGGTTCAAACATAAGCATTGAGAAAGTTCCTTCCTATTTGAAATTTTGTTGGTTATTCGACGGAAGAACTGTCTTATATTTTATGAACTTTATTTATGTCATCCATCCTATTGATAATTATAAGAATTAAACCATAGTAATATGTCTATTATTACATCTACATATAACAATATAATTGACACTTTGTAAATCACGTAGGATTCAAAATTCACTAATTTTATCATAGATCACTAAATTGAGGATAATTCACCTTTAGATGGGATGGGAAAAAATAACGCTTTGCTCACCACGACTTCATGTAAACATCAACAAAAAAAAATCCAAAGTAAAATAGAGACCATTTAGTAAATCACAATAAATAATTTAAACTTCCTTAAATAATAAACAATGATACTCAAATAATTTTACGAATTTGTGATGTTGCTGATACATTCCTAACGTGAATATTAATGTTAATGTGCATTGTTACTTGTGGTGTTGTTCAATGTTCATTGTTACTAGTATTTATGTGTTACTAAGTGAATTCTTGTTACTAGTGGTTGTTACTTAGTAGTGTATATTACCACTGTATATTACCACACGATGTTACAAGATTGTGCTATTGATGTTAAATTCCATATAAAATTAGTTAAAGAATGTGCATTATCAAACTGGAAGTTGTTAAAAAATGAGATAACTATCAAAGAAAAGAATAGAAAATGTTAATTGCACATGACATCACAAAACACTGTTCTAAAAGATTACTTGAACCCTGCTAATGGAGGCTATTAATTACCTCACTATATATCGACCGAATTCACAAATCACAAGCCACAAACTTCAACAAACATAAAGCCTAGACTAAGACTAATAGTTCAATAGAAACTTACATTCCACACTCAACAATATCATTAAGAAAGATCATCAATTAATTGAGAATTGTTCAAACAATACATGACTAACATGTTAAAGAAAAGCTAACACTAACTGCACATGCCTCCTGCACCCACTAAATTTACTAAATAAAACTTTATCAAGACATAAAATCAAGACTTCCACTATGCACATGCCTCCTGCACCGACTCTGCTCTTGTTCTTGTTCGAACTTTTAGTTTTCCATCATGATCCAAAACTCGCAGCACTCCTCGAACTTTCCATTGTTTGTCGTTAGAGAAAGGCTGATAAAGACGAAGAATTTAGTAACAGATATAATCATCAAGCATATAAACCTAAAATGGGGGTGAAAGAGCGGGAAAAAAAAAGGAGCACAAGAAGAGAAGCTGGGCTCGTTGGTGACTGAAAATGCAATAAATTGGAACTCGAAAACAAATCGACCGCTCAAACCCTAAAATAGAGGTGAAAACAAAATAAAGACAAAAAAAAATGCAAAACGAGGGACTATGTGCATTTCGACGGAATATTGACAACAAAAAACATGAGAAATTGGAATCCTAAAACAAAATCGATGACTTACCGAACTCAAATTGATGGATTTTGAGAGCAAAACCCACCGAATAGTGTGTATTATGGTTTAGGGTAGTCGATTGTACACATTTCCCGTTAGAAGAAAGAGTGTTCAATTGGAATTTTACAGCCATTAGGAAACAATAGATCGAGAAAATTTGAGTATGGATAAATCATGACCATATTTGAAAATCATATTAATCTTGTACATTAATTAAAAATGAAAGGAAAAGTTGGTATAGGGTGTAATTACCTCTCTAAAGTATGCAAATTGAACCCAAAGGTTGTCAAGCGGTGAAACAATATTTATGATAATTGAGTAATGTTTTTTTTGTCATATGGTAATATGTTATTCTCTCCACTACTCATGTATCAGTAGTTGGGGGCTAATACATTAATGGTGGGGTCCATCTATTACTATTAACAATATATACACATGCTAACATATCAGTAGATCGGAAGAATAATTCATTTCCATGCAAAGGAGCGAATATTTGCCAATGATATCTTGTTTGATGATGTGTTCCAAAGAATTGCAGGCCCAAACCTCATTTAGGCCCAATTATTTCCCAACAAATAAACTCAGTTCAAAAGCCCAAAGAAGAGCCCAACAATTAGTAAGCCTAAACTCAGAGATAAAACACCTCTCAGTCGCTATTATCTGTCCTTCTTCGCCTTCTGGGAACCAAAACCTAGATCTTGTTTGTCTTCACGATTTCGGGGCCGATTTGAGCGCAGGTAAATTCTGCAACTGTAGGCTTTCTCCACTAATTTCCGTTTCGGCGATTGTGGCTTTTGCATTTTGAATCGTCTTTTATTCACCATCAGCTTTTACACACTTATTACTTGCTTAGATCTTTGTGTATATGAGATTGAAAACTCGCCGTTTTTAGTTTTTATATGTAATTTTTATAAGTAAGGTTTGTATCTAATTAGTGTTCAATTCTTCATTTTATAATCGATCTGGATGGTTTAACTGTTTTGTAGTGTGCATTTCTTACAGACCTGTAAAACTTAATCACACTTCGGTTATGTATCTTGATCAATCTTATTAGTCTTTGAATTTTTAATTGAATTTTGATAGTATCATTCATTTCTACACGAAGTTGTTTATTGCCTTTTCAGATCTGCTAGGAATATTTGAATTGGACGATATTTAGATTGCTTCGTTGTGGTATTAATTGACTCTTTGTATTAGACTTAAGTTTTAATCTGTAAATTTCTGCTTTGGGATTATAGCATATCAATGATACAGTATATTTTTCTTATTTAAATAGCTTAATTTTCGCAGAAATCAATATTTGGTAGCGTCATGTATGTGATGTTCACGTGCTTATATGTGGTTTTTTGTTAATTCAATGCATTATATTAATTAATTAATTAGCCACTGGTTATGTTGAACCTGTAGTTGTCTTTTGATTGTGACCCGGAAAATTGTCAAAAGTAAGATTGGTGGTGGCTAACAATTACCGGTGTAGTTATTGATCCAGTAATTTTGATTAGGTGGGTCATTAGTGTTTGAATTCTATTATTTGATCATGACTCATGGAATGTTCTACTAATTATTGAATTCACTGTTAACTAATCTATAATTAGCAAAAGAAACTTCAAAAATAGCTTTCCAATTAAGTTTTTAAACATGTTTGGCTGTTTTGTTTAAATCACAATGGAATTATTGATGTGTAAAAATGTAGAGCTGAGTATTTTCTTAAAATTTGGGTGTTTATATTGAAATTGCATTGGAGTTATGGATGTGTAATTTGCTGTTTAGGATTCTTTTTCTCCGCCACCGAAATTGATTTTGGCACTGGTCACTTAACATCAATGATATGGTTTCTAGGCCAATACGGTTGACTATTTAAGTATAACTGTGTCCTCGATGGTGACTTGTTTTGGTTTTACAACTAGAAAAGCTATATATATATATATATATATATATATTGATTTACCTGTAATTCTAGATAGTTCGTTCTCCATTGGGTGAATGTTACTACTTCTGCTGTTGTATTCGCCAGTCATCAAGTCTTAAGCCGTTATTGGGCAACAAATGGTAAGTTTACGTTCTGTAAAAACTGTCTTGAAGTGCCTCAATGATGTCTTGATTGACCTTCCGTTTTCAATCCCTAAGAACCTGCATGCCCGTCTTTTACATTGTGTTATCTTGTGGAATGATTTCTTGAACTTTTCTGTACTTTCTGTAAATGGGAAACCTCAAGTGTAGTTAGCAATGGTTTCTCCTTTTCTTTAAATAGATTTTCCATAACTTAAGGTCCATGCTTCTGTACTCTAGGAGTTCTATTGTAAATCATAATGGAAAATCAGCACCAGCACCCCACTATTGTCCAGAAGGCTGTCAACCAACTGCATTTAAGATCTAGTCTCTCTCAGGATGTTCAAGCTCACTATGGTGGTTTCCAGAGGCCTGTGGTTCATCGTGGACAATTTGCATATGGAAATTATACAAATGCAGGATTGCAGTATCCTATGACTTGCAGGGCCACCCAGGACCTGTCAGTGATTACTGCCAATGCTTCCCCAGTGTTCGTCCAGGCTCCGTCAGAAAAAGGATTTGCCAGCTTTGCCATTGACTTTCTGATGGGTGGAGTTTCAGCTGCCGTGTCAAAAACTGCTGCAGCTCCTATTGAGAGGGTGAAGCTTTTGATCCAAAACCAAGATGAAATGATCAAGGCTGGCAGGCTTTCTGAACCATACAAAGGAATTGGAGATTGCTTCAAGAGAACCGTTCAAGAGGAAGGCTTTACATCACTGTGGAGAGGAAACACTGCTAATGTCATTCGTTACTTCCCCACTCAGGTTCATATGATCTCCTTTTTCCTGGATGATGAAATATTTTATTACCATTTTAATCACTCTTTTGTGTGTTGTGCTAATTGTTGTATTTATGTTCGATAGGCCTTGAACTTTGCTTTTAAGGATTACTTCAAGAGGCTTTTCAACTTCAAGAAGGACCGTGATGGCTACTGGAAATGGTTTGCCGGAAACCTTGCATCTGGTGGTGCTGCTGGTGCTTCCTCCCTGCTCTTTGTCTACTCATTGGACTATGCTCGTACACGTCTTGCTAACGATGCCAAGGCTGCAAAGAAGGGAGGCGAGCGACAATTCAATGGATTGGTTGATGTCTATAGGAAGACCCTGAAATCCGATGGTATTGCTGGCCTTTACCGTGGATTCAACATCTCATGTGTTGGCATCATTGTTTACCGTGGTTTGTATTTTGGGATGTACGACTCATTGAAGCCCGTGCTCTTGACTGGAAAGATGCAGGTTAGTGTGCTTCTATGCAGAATTTGTTGATAGTGGCAATAATTTTTTGGGTGTCATTCTTGAAAACATTAACTTTTTGGAAGTAACCAATATTTGCCGCTGTATGTTTACAGGATAGTTTCTTTGCTAGCTTTGCCCTCGGTTGGCTCATTACAAATGGTGCTGGGCTTGCCTCTTACCCAATTGATACCGTTCGTAGAAGAATGATGATGACTTCTGGTGAAGCTGTGAAATACAAGAGTTCTTTGGACGCATTTGCTCAAATCTTGAAGAACGAGGGTGCAAAATCTCTGTTTAAGGGTGCGGGTGCTAACATCCTCCGTGCTGTTGCTGGTGCTGGTGTGCTTGCAGGTTATGACAAGCTTCAGGTGATAGTATTTGGAAAGAAATATGGTTCTGGTGGGGCCTAAATAACACCGATGGTGATGAAAACCTTTTTGTTCTTTAGTTTTCAAGGAAAAGTTTTACTAATCTGAATAAGCTACGTTTATGGGGATTTTGGCCCCAACATTGTTTTCCCCTAGGGGTATTCTGTTTTGTGTAACCATACCAACGACGAGGTTACAATTTGTTTACTTGCGGATCATTGTTATTGAGTAATTTTGTTTGGATCTTAATGGATTCATTTACTCGTTTACATTTTAGTATTTTGAAAATTATAGCTGGTTTTATGCTTAGACTGCTTTTGCTTGGCCTTTATAATGCACTATTGTGTTGATGCATCCCTGCTGTGCAAATGGTGATGTCTAGGTGCCTCTTGCTATAATATTTGGTATTATTTATGTTGTAAGGACCTGAAGAAAACATTTTTTCTCTTTGTTCTAGGGTTCTAGATTAGTCTGTTTATTGGTCATAGTTATGATATTGCCAGTGCTGGTCAAGGTGGATTTCTGATCAACAACAGTGTGCATGCCGTCATTTGGCTTGTAATTGCTTATAGTTTTTATAAATCACGAGTGATTAAAGTACCATGAGCAAAGTAAGTAAATATTCTTGCCGAGCATTCTTTTTCGAGAGCATTAACAAAACAAAATGGGATCAAGCAGAGAAAATCTACCGGGAAGCGAGATAGGGTTCTTTGCAGGACGCAGATTGATGATATCGAATCCGACGGGAAATTAGATGAATTTGCGCCAAATTGTTGAGAAGAATAGCAATTTATCTTGGGATAGAACCCTTATTTTTATATATTGATATTTAAACTGAAATCAAATGGCTTTTTTATAGGTCCTTGGACAGATGTCAAAGACTCAAGCTGGCTTGATAATTTTGGGCTTTAAAAATGGCAGTCGAATCGGTTCAGATTCGGTGCACGAAGCACACTAAGTTCGGAAACTGGGCACGACTCACACTAGTTCAACTCGCAAAAATTTGCATTTTGTTGGCCACTTGAACAAGTGTACTAAATTTGAGCTTTTGTCCCTTTTTCTAATTGACCACTGTATAAATTCAATTTCTTTCTTTTACATGTAGATACTTTTGATGAATTTTTATACACTTTTCAGATATTTGAAAAAAAAAAATATTTACTGTAGTTTCTGAATTGGCTCTAGCTTAGTTTGGGTCAATTCTATCAGAATCGAGTGCAAGCCAAACCCAAGCCCCATTTTTGTAAAGCAAACTTGAGTCAGCTCGACAAAAGCGCTCTAATTTCTGACTTGAGTCGTTCAGCCTTAAATTTTGGAATTGGCCTCGCTAGGATCGTTGACTTCCCTAGGTTCTTGGGACCCGTTTGACCATTGTACTGCTGGCTAAGAAATTAGGATATGAGCTTTCTTTGAGTTCAGAACATAATCAAATGTATTAATTTAAAGATATGGATTATTTTGAGATTAAAAATACCAAAAAGTGCGACAACAAATTGAACTTGCTCTGTTGACATGAATGTAAAGCGTAAAATAAAATAAGTGGTGCTAGATACACCCACGTTTTTAATCCCAAAACCCACTTTTTTTCAAAATTCCAGTTTTACCCTTTTATTAAATACCGTGGGTGTGGGGCTGAATTTTTTTTTATGCTCTCGGCCGGCGGCGAGCTCCTCAAGGAGCTCGGCCATCCTTGGCGAGGCCCTCAAAGGGCCTCGGCCAAGTGGCGAGGCCTCACATGGGCCTCGCCAAGGATGGTAGGGACCTGTGAGAGGGCCTCGGCCTCTTCGCCAGTATAAATTTTTTTTTAAAAATTTTTTCTTAAATTTTTAAAATTTTTTTAAAATGATAATATAATTAGTATTTTTGATTTGAGGAATGAGCATGTGATGTATAAGTTGGATCGAAATCGTGTTTGTAGATTTTAGTGTCAGGATTCGTTTTAAACAAATAATATTCGATTTGGAGTAGCTCGATGCCACGAGTCGAGCTCATTGTTTTGCAATGATGTCACGATGGATTTTGGGCATCTGAATGCGTTTAGGCACCAAAATGGCGTTTTTCTATTTTTTGAATAATTTTTAATTTTGAATAATTTTTCGAATAAAATTATTGGAAAAATTAAAATTATTCAAAATAAAAAATTTTGTCTACTCCAAATTATTGAATAGAAAAATAAATGAATAAAATTAAATTAGTCAAAAAATAGAAAAATGTTGATTTCGCTGCCTAAACGCTTTCGAATGGCCAAAATCCATCGTATGTCATCCCAAAGGAATGAGTTCGACTCGTGGCATCGAGCTACCCCAAATCGGTATATTATTTGTCCAAAACGGAGTTCGAACACTAAATCTCCAAATTGCAGTTTCGTCCCATTCGATCTCACTCATAGATCGCGTGTTCCTTCTCCAAATCCAAAAATAATATCAAAAAAAATATTATCAAAAATATTATCAATTTAAAATATTTTTAAAAAAAAAAAATTTTTTTGGACGCTCGGCCATCCTCGGCCGAGCATTTAAAATACTTCCTGCACCCACATTCTTTATTACGCGAGGGGTAAAATTGGAATTGAAAATTTTTTAAAAAAAATGTGGGTGTAGAGATTAAAAGAGTGGGTGTGGATATCACCACTCATAAAATAAACTATTTTCCTTTCTAAAAATAATAATAATAATAATAATCATGAGAACTAGAAAACGGCGACAAAAGAAAAAGTGGCAAAATGAGTTTTTGTTTTTTTTGAAAAAATAAAAAAACTGAGGTACAGAAATAATTAGAACAAGCAAGCAATACTCCCAGATAAAATATGAAAAGAACGGAGTCAAAATGGAAAATAAAACATTTCACACTTCATGTTCTCAGAGGATTTCTAATGTTGCGGTTCACCCCTTCCCTACCAACCAAAATAACGTAAATGGGTTAAAAGACTAAAAGCGCATATTTTGTTTGATTTGGGATAAAAAAAAAAAAAACCTCAAAAGATGTGCCTAATTTGGCACCTCATTTGGGTTTTTCCACCCTTATTTCCCCCTTTCCCCTTTTCTCTTTTTCCCCCACCAATAGAACTGCCCTTAGGTCAGCAATTGGCGGTTTCGTGGTGGGTCGACTAAAATCCCCCAAAAGCATTTTTCCATCTCGTGACCTATCAAAAAACTGGATAGGTCGGCCGGTCTACCGCCCCCCGTCTGATTGAACAGAAAAATGAGATTTTATATATAAAATAAAATATATTTAACAAAATAGGGCGGGTTGAGTAAGAACAACACCAACTTGACCTGACTCGTGAGCCCTTAATCAACGATGGGTCACCAATAGGTTGTTTCCCCAAATTCACTCGGTCGACTCGCGCGGGTTTGGAAAAGTCTGACTCATTTGGGGCAGGATCCCCTTAGGTTTGTGGTAGGTTGAGTTTTTTTTGTCATTCCGAAATTGTACTCTTCACCAAATTAAAAAATATATATATATATATAAAATAGAAAATAAAAAGGTCCTGTGATACATATATGACTATTTCGATTCAATTACTATTCCCCATTGAATTTGGGCACCTTAAATTCAATTTTTTCCCAAGCACATCTTAATTTCCTTCGATAGTTTTCCATCGATTTTTCATACTCATTCATCAAGATAAACTAGGAAAATTATTTGTATTATTTACTTTTTCATTAAGGCTTAAGCCATTTGAAAATTGAAAGAAGACAATATAATTAACCCGTTTACAATTCAGACCCTATCCAACAGCCACATCGTTAACGACCACAGCCTCACCTTCATCAGTAAGTAGCTAATTATGCACGGTAATATCATCAGCAATCCAATAAGAGAGAAAATGCTAGTTTGGGTCTTTAATAGGAACCAAGTCTGTTTCTGTTTGTAAAGTGTATACATGTAAGCTAGTATCTAACAAATCGAATATCCTATATAAGAACCGAGAAAAGGCACCATACAAAAACTAGTCTATTTTATTTAAAACGACAATTCACCCCGATAGTATAGAAACAAGTAAATGAATCCATTAAGATCCAATCAAAATTACTCAATAACAGTAATCCGCTAGTGAAAAATTTGTAACCTCTTCAATGCTATGGTTACAGAAACAAAATACCCCTTACAGGGAAAAAAATGTTTGGGTCAAAATCCCCCTAAACTCAACTTATTCAGATTAGTTAAACTTTTCCTTTGAAACTAAACAAAAACGTTACTTTTTTCATCACCGTCTATTACCAACAATGCAAGGAAAATTGGTGTGTCATTTAGGCACCACCAGAACCATATTTCTTTCCAAATACTATCACCTGAAGCTTGTCATAACCTGCAAGCACACCAGCACCAGCAACAGCACGGAGGATGTTAGCACCTGCACCCTTAAACAGAGATTTTGCACCCTCATTCTTCAAGATTTGAGCAAATGCGTCCAAAGAACTCTTGTATTTCACAGCTTCACCAGAAGTCATCATCATTCTTCTACGAACAGTATCAATTGGGTAAGAGGCAAGTCCAGCACCATTTGTGATGAGCCAACCGAGGGCAAAGCTAGCAAAGAAACTATCCTGTAAACATACAGCGGCAAATATTGGTTACTTCCAAAAAGTTAATGTTTTCAAGAATGACACCCAGAAAATTATTGCCACTATCACCAAATTCTGCATGGAGGCACACTAACCTGCATCTTTCCAGTCAAGAGCACGGGCTTCAATGAGTCGTACATCCCAAAATACAAACCACGGTAAACAATGATGCCAACACATGAGATGTTGAATCCACGGTAAAGGCCAGCAATACCATCGGATTTCAGGGTCTTCCTATAGACATCAACCAATCCATTGAATTGTCGCTCGCCTCCCTTCTTTGCAGCCTTGGCATCGTTAGCAAGACGTGTACGAGCATAGTCCAATGAGTAGACAAAGAGCAGGGAGGAAGCACCAGCAGCACCACCAGATGCAAGGTTTCCGGCAAACCATTTCCAGTAGCCATCACGGTCCTTCTTGAAGTTGAAAAGCCTCTTGAAGTAATCCTTAAAAGCAAAGTTCAAGGCCTATCGAACATAAATACAACAATTAGCACAACACACAAAAGAGTGATTAAAATGGTTATAAAATATTTCATCATCCAGGAAAAAGGAGATCATATGAACCTGAGTGGGGAAGTAACGAATGACATTAGCAGTGTTTCCTCTCCACAGTGATGTAAAGCCTTCCTCTTGAACGGTTCTCTTGAAGCAATCTCCAATTCCTTTGTATGGTTCAGAAAGCCTGCCAGCCTTGATCATTTCATCTTGGTTTTGGATCAAAAGCTTCACCCTCTCAATAGGAGCTGCAGCAGTTTTTGACACGGCAGCTGAAACTCCACCCATCAGAAAGTCAATGGCAAAGCTGGCAAATCCTTTTTCTGACGGAGCCTGGACGAACACTGGGGAAGCATTGGCAGTAATCACTGACAGGTCCTGGGTGGCCCTGCAAGTCATAGGATACTGCAATCCTGCATTTGTATAATTTCCATATGCAAATTGTCTTTGGTGACCATAGCGAGCTTGACCGTCCTGAGAGAGACTCGATCTCAAATGAAGTAGGTTGACGGTCTTCTGCACAATAGTTGGGTGCTGGTGCTGATTTTCCATTATGATTTACAACAAAACTCCTACAATACACAAGCATAGAGATTAAGCCAAGGAAAAGCTATTTAAAGAAAAGGAAAGGAAAAACAAAGCTAACTACATTTCAGGTTTCCCAGTAATGGGAAATGTCCAAAAGTTCAAGAAACCATTCCACTTGCACAAGATAACAGAAAGAAAATAGAAGATGGGCATGCAGTTTCTTAGGTGTAGAAAAAGGACAGAGAATCAATAGATCATTAATGCTCTTCAATACAGAGCAGAAAGCTGTTAAATTATAACAGATTTGAGGCTCGATGGCTGCATATAAGAGCAGTAGTAGCAACATTCACCAGATGACGAACAATCTATCTAGACTTACAGGAACATAAGAACCTGTAGCTTTTGAAGTTGCAACACTAAACACACCAATATCGAGTAAACAGTTATGATTGCATGGTCAATATTATCAGCCTAGAAACCATATCATCGATGTTAATTGTTAAGTGACCAGTGCCAAACAATATTTATGTGGAAACCTTAAACAGCTAATTACACATCCATAACAGACAAAAATCTTTTAAAAAATAATCAGTTAAAACATTTTCCCGCATCAACAATTCCATTGTGATTTATACCGCGGCAAAACATCTTTTATAAACCTAGTTAGAATCCACTTTGTAGTTTCATTTCTTAATTATAGATTAGTCGACAGCGAATTCAATGATTAGTAGAACATTCCATGAGTCATAATCTGAAACGACACACATAATTCAAGCTAAAACAAAAACTAAGCCGTAATTATTGACCGCCACCAATCTTACTTTTGACAATTTGTTGGACCCAATCAACAAGCCAACTTCCGCTTTAACATATCGTATAGCTTTTTACAATTCCTCAAAATAACTACACACCACATAGAAGCGCGTGAACAGTAACTGTTGATATACCATAAACCCAAAACAAAAATTTTAGAGAGAGAAACTCGAGTCTACGACCAGGGGTGGAAGGTGCATAAATACTACAACGCCGCCATCTAACGTCGTTCAATTCAATGATTCATGCCAGATCTGGAAAGGCAATAAACAACTTCGTGTAGAAATGAATGATATTATTAAAATTCAATAGAAATTTCAATGTCCAATAAGATCAGTCAAGACATATAACCGATTGTTTTTAAGCTTAAAAGATCTATAAGAAATACACATTACAAAACGGTTAAAGCATCCAGATCGATTATAAAATGAAGAAAAAAACAGTGATCAGATACAAACCTTACTTATAAAAGTTGCGTAAAAAGTAAAACCGACAAGTTTTCTGCGTTATATACACAAAGATCTAAGCAAGTAACAGTGTGAAAGGTGGTGGTAAATAAGAGATACTTCAAAAAACAAAAAACAAAAACCAAAATCGCAGAAACGGAAAGTTAGTGGCACAGACCTATTGTTGCAGAATTCACCTGCTGTCACGTCGCCCCCGAAATCGTGAAGGTTGAATGGAGGAGCGAAGAAGTAGGAGAATTATTATATAGAAAGGGTCAATTGCGGAGTCTGAGCCGTGTAATCCCCTGCTATATAATGAGCAGCCTGGGTTTAGCTGTTACGCATAGCAGGCGTTTGGTTCTTTTTTTTTTTTACTTAAAAATCACTTACTACTAAAAGTTAAAATTAAATATCAATATTAACCATACATTTCACATCATCACTCATTATTATTCACACATCTCGTAGTCCCCATCACTATACTCCACTTTTAACAAAATTTTAAACAAAAATAAATACACACGAACACACACTATGTGTAATTTCGGATTGGCTCTGTTCCCCACTGTGGGGAACATAAGCCAATCCCCACGCTGACGTGGCGCCACCAGGTGGCGCCACGTCAGCACGCAAATTTTTTTTTTTTTTTTAATTTTTTTTTTTGGAATCTACATTAAGTTAGATGAATAATACATAACTGCCCCCTGATGGCCTCACCCGACCTCCAAAATTTTTTTTCCCCCGACTGTGGGTACCGTAAGGTACCCACAGTGGGTACTAGAGCTGGACTGTGTGTAATTTATTGCACACTTTTTGAAATATGATAGTACAAATTGTATAATGTATCACAAATTTTGTGTAATACATTATACATCATGAGTAATGATCACCTACCCACTGTGGGTAGGCTATGTCGCCCACAGTGGGGAGGAAAAAATTCATAGGGATCGGGTGAGCCCCCACCATCAGGGGACAGTTATGTATTATTCATCTAACTTAATGTAGATTCCAAAAAAAATATTTAAGAAAATTTAAAAAAAAAAAAAAATTTATCGATGACGTGGCGTCACGAAATGGCGCCACATCGGCGTGGATTTTGGCTTACGTCGCCCACAGTGGGCAACGGAACATTTCCGTATACATCATTACATATAATTGATTACGCATTCCTTATATATTTTGTGGTATGAGTTTAAAATTAAAAACATTACATTAGTAACATAAAAACTCTAATAAAAAATTAACCTCAACAATCGTCCAAAATTTCTGGATGATAAAAAGAATTTCAAACCACTCTGAATCATGTGGAGTCTATTAACTTATTTAGAAAATTGCCTTAAACAAATGAAAACATTGGTTTCCAATACGTCTCTTTAAGTAAAAACGAGAATTTAGGTCGTAAAAATATACAGTTTAATCTGTTCCTCATATATGAGCACATTATGGTATTCACAAATAAGGGAATGCACGACACCTGTCCCCCCCGATGGTGGGGAGGGGACGTTGCACAAATCCGCCCCATATGTGGGCATTATAGTATGCCCATATGTGGGCGACGGATCAAGACCGTAAAACCAAAATTTGAACTTTCCGTTCAAAATCATTCAAACAAAAAAAAATCCCTTAGCTTAAAAAAATATAAATAAATAAATAAATTATATAATTTGAACTTTCCTCTATTTTCTAATAAAATATGAAATGATATGTTACGGTGATTTTATAATAAAAAATGAATTTAACAAATTTACATATTGTGGTATTATTGTAATGTGTTTTTTAGAATACATTAATTCGAACACGGTGATTGTTTTCTATAAGTGTACCAATTCATGTCTTTCTCCATCTCCAACACTTATATTAGTAATATATTTAGCAACGCACATTCAATTACATATTGATTAAATGTATAAATTTTCTCATCAATGTATAGGCTAAATGCTTGCATAAAAATTCGAAGAATGCAAATGATGCACCTCACATGATTAAGATATGGCGTGCTATAAATTTGTAAAACCTTCTTTGTCACGTTTGTAGTGGTGCTCGTCAGACGGCCGACATCATCACAAATTCATTACACACTTTTCATAATTCACTACGCATAACCATTAGTATAGTTCATTACACATCACGTATAGTCCATTACGCACTTTGTGTAATGGTTGAAATTTAAGAAATTACATCATACAATAAAAAGCCAAAATAATAATAATAATAATAATAATAATAATAAATCACTGAAAATAAATCTATGTAATCGTGCATACCTGATTTGCGTAAAATTAGGTCATAAAAAAACTTGATTTTTGCAAATATTTTCATTTTATCTAATTTTTTAGTAATTTCAAATTAAATATCATTTTACTTTATTTCTCAAATTAAAAATCCCGTGCAACAAATAATAATTTGACCTAATTGCCTTACATAATATACTACGAAACGCACTTGTGCAAAACAACTAACGGGTTCTTTTATGCCCATAACGAAACTTATGAGCTAATTAATTGTATGGTTACTATAGCATATATTTCTAAACAATATTCATTACATTGTTACAAGATATAATTTATGTCTTCAAGTAGATTCGAATTAATTTTGACAATTGTATCTATAATTACAATCTTTTATATACACAATGACATAATATCCACAATAAAAAATTATTTGTATAACCATTAATTTGATGGAAATTAAAATTCCAAGGCATTAATTTATCGACTTACGAAATTGTAGTACAAACTATTTTGATGCAATACTTAATATTTAAAATATCAAACAAATATTTCATTTCATAGTTAGTTTAACATTACAAAAATTACATGTCAAAAAAACAAATATGTTACAAATAAAAAATACCAAGCACCTTAAGAAAATGAAAATTTGCTCAAACTTAAATCAAGTGACCGAATTTTTCAAATATATATTGTTTTAATTAAAATAAAAATCATTGTCTAAATATTTTGACTACCATGAATAAAAATAACCTTCAAATAAAAATCAACGAAGTTAATTTATCAACTTATCAAATTGTATGACAAACTATTTTAATGCAATAGTTAATATTTAAAATATAAAATAAATATTTCATTCATATTTATTTTAGCAATTTAAAAATTACATGCATAAAAAATAAATATGTTGCAAACAAAATGTACCAAACACTTTTAAAAAATAAATAAATGAAAGATTGCTCAAACTTAAAGTAAGTGGCCTAATTTTTCAAACTTATATCCTTTTGATTAAAATAAAAATCACTCTCTCAATATTTTTGACTATCATAAAGAGAAATTACAACTGTCAAGATATTATAATTTTTATAAAATAAAGTAATTGTAATAAGCTGTAAATATAGGACACGATGTATTTATTTAAATTTGAACTTGTAAAAAATTAATTGGAGTTAATTGGTTTCACTTAGAAATTTGGATATTTATTATTTCTTTTACGATGATATGAAAAGAAAGTTGAATACTAGAATTCAACGCAACAAATTAATTAAAAAATAGAACATGGTACATGCATTAATAGACAGTGGATAACCATTTATTTGAAATTAAATATATTAGTTAGTTTCCAATATATAACACATAATACTTAAAGAAAGAAAATAAAAATGAAATATTAATATTGTTAAGGAAAAAAATTGTAAAATTCAACAAATTAAAAATAAAAAATAATTGCTTCAAATAAAAAATTTGTACAAAATAATAATTTATTTCAAAATTTTTTAGAAGGGCTACAATTTATTTAAAGGCTGTAACTGCAGGTATTCATTGCAACCTAGAAGGCTACAATAGCCTACACTTCTGATAATACGCTTGCAATTAGTGATGCCGTATTATGTTTAAAATTAGTAAAACAAATAAAAAAAAAGAAAAGAAAAGTTAATAGGAATTGATTATTTCACCAATCCATCAAATTTTAAACAGGCTAATTAAAGGAGGTCAAGTGAAAAAAGAGGAAAACCGGTGGGCTCGAAGTTATTCAATATGTATATGTATAGGGAAAGAGAGGTTTACAGATAAATAAAGATAATAATAACAATTATTATTATAATAATTGTTATTATTATTATTATTATTTTATTACATCTAAGGTGTGATAGACTTCCAATTAAAAGTGTTTTAAACACTTTTTTTTAACTTTTTTCTCTCTCCGAAATCAATCACATTCATATATCTCATCACATCCACGAATCTCAACCACTCAACTCCACTCATTCTCTCTCATCTTTTACATTAAAAACCTTTAGAAACAATTATAATCTATCCCCTATCCCTAATATTGAATTGATTGATTCTTATGAACATTTAACTAATTTATTAAGTAGATTGATTGAAAGCAAAAATATCTTAAACAATTAATAAGTGAATGTAATAATTAAAAAATTAAAATAAATGGAGCGGGTTGACTAAAAAGCCCAAGTGAAAAAGACAGGAAATTCGAAAAAACCCAAATAATGCTTTTAATATATATAAAGATAAAAATAAATATTTTTACTTTAAGAGCTAGGAGATATTATTGCAAAGATGAATTTTCTTCAAAATAAATTTTACCGGCAATTTTATTGATGTGATAAATTTTCTCTAATTTTCAAACTCACATTTTTCGTTTCCAATGATATTTTGACCACGAGTCTAAAAGTTTTCCACAAAATAATAGCTGCTCATGGCATACAGTTATTTGAAAGAATGGTAATTTCTCGTGAAGAATAAATGGCAAAGAATGTTTGTTTAACAAAACTGTGGTTTATAACTTTGTATGATACAAATTTAAATAGAAAATCTTCTCTCCCTAATCATTTTTAACTATTCCTCATATTGATTTAATTATTTTTATATTTTTCTATATGTCTCTGCCACTTCTCAATATTACACCTAAAAAAAATAAAATAAATTTTTCAATAATAATCTCTAGTAAACATACCCTTATTTTATTTTTACAGTCATTTTTTCATACCATTCATTTCCCCACGCACAAAAAAAAAAAAAAAAAAAAAGAGAGAGAAAACCCATCATTTTGTGTTTTTTCATAAATTTCATTTTGTCCTCTCGCAAGGAAATTTCTTTTTTTTCTGTCTTTTTTATTATTAAAAAAAATTACTTTTGTTCATTTCAAAGGCGACTTTCAACTAATTATTAATTATTAATTATTAATAAATAAATAATAAACTTCAAAGTCAATTTTTTAGGATCTGACTATTAATATTCATGGATCAGACTCCGCCATTGACCCTTCCTATATAATTCTCCTACTTCTTCGCTCCTCCATTCCACCTTCACAATTTTTCGGGGGCGACTTGATAGCAGGTAAATTCTGCAATTATAGGTCTTCGCCACTAATTTTCCGTTTCTGCGATTGTGGCTTTTCTTTTTCGAATCATCTTTTATTTACCATCAGCTTTCACACACTTACTTGCTTAGATCTTTGTATATACAAGGCAAAGAGCTCGCCATTTTTAATTTTATGTAATTTTTATAAGTGAGGTTTGTATTTAATTAGTCTTTCATTCTTCATTTTACAATCGATCTGAATGCTTTAACTGTTTTGTGGTGTATATTTCTTACAGATCTGTTAAAATTTAACACACATCGATTATATATATTGAACAATGTCATTGAACTTTGTATTTTCGATTGAATTTTAATACTATCATCCATTTCTACAAGAATTTGTTTATTTCTTTAACGGATCTGGTATGAATCATTGAATTGAACGATTTTTCGATGGCTTGTGTGTTGTATTTGTTAACTCTCTGTCATCGACTCAAGTGTTCATCTGTAAATTTTGTTTTGGGTTTATAGTACATCAATGTTAGTCTATATTTTTCTAGTTATTAAATAGCTTGATTTTCTCGGAAATCATATATCTGGAAGCATGATGGAAAAAAAAAAGAAGAAAAAAAGTCCTGATGTTCACGTGTTCATATGTGGTTTCCACTTCATTTGAGGAATTATAAGCCACTGGTTATGTTAAAACGGTAGTTGGCTTTTGATTGGGACCGAACAAACAAATTGTCAAAAGTAAGATTGTTGGCGGTCAATGATTGCCGGCTTAGTTATTGAATCAGTAATTTTGATTAGGTGGGTCATTAGCGTTTGAATTCTACTATTTGATCAAGACTCATGGAATGTTGTACAAGTTATGGAATTCACTGTCTTATAATTTATAATTTGGAAAAGTACTACAAAGCAAGATTTCTGATAAAGTTTTTAAAGATGTTTGGCTGTTATGTTTAAATCCCAATGGAATTATTGATGTGTAAAAATGTCTTAAACTGATTATTTTTCTAAAAGATATTTTGCTGTTTATTTTTAAATTGCATGGAGTTATGGATGTGTTATTGGCTGTTTACAATTCCCCACCCCACCCCCCCCCCACCCCCCAAACCACCTGTATTGCGTTTGGCACTTGTAAACATCACTGATATGGTTTCTAGGCCAACACTGTTTACCACGTAATCATAACTCTGTACAAGATAGTGATGTGTTTAGTGTTACAACTTCAAACGCTATAGGTTTTTTTGTGTTTGTTTGAGGTACATGTAAGTCCAGATAGCTTGTTCTTCATCTGGTGAATGTTACTATTTCGGCTCTTATATGCACCAATCATTTGTGTTTGTTTGCGGTACTCGTAAGTCTAGAGAGCTTGTTCTTCATCTGGTGAATGTTACTACTTCGGCTCTTATATGCACCAATCATTGAGTCTTAAGTTGTTATTATGCAAAAAGTGGTAATTTTATGTTCTGTAAAAACTGACTTGAAGTTCCTTAACAATCTCTTGCTTGTCCTTCCTTTTTCTAATCCTAAAAACCTTAATTCCTGTCTTCTACTTTCTTTGTGTTATCTTGTGTGAGTGGATCAATTTCTTGAACTTTTCCGTATTTCTCGTGACCAGGAAACCTAAATTGTAGTTAGCAGTTGTTTTTTCTTTTCTTTAAATGGTTTTTCCCTGACTTAACCTCGACTCTTCTGTACAGTAGGAGTTTTATTGTAAATCATAATGGAAAATCAGCACCAGCACCCCACAATTGTTCAGAAGGCCGTCAACCAACTGCATTTGAGATCTAGTCTCTCTCAGGATGTTCAAACTCGCTATGGTGGTTTCCAAAGGCCTGTGGTTCATCGTAGACAATTTGCATATGGCAATTATACAAATGCAGGATTGCAGTATCCCGTGACTTGCGGGGCCACCCAGGACCTGTCAATGATTACTGTCCATGCTTCCCCAGTCTTTGTCCAGGCTCCATCAGAAAAAGGACTTGCTAGCTTTGCCATTGACTTTTTGATGGGTGGAGTTTCAGCTGCCGTGTCAAAAACTGCTGCAGCTCCTATTGAGAGGGTGAAGCTTTTGATCCAAAACCAAGATGAAATGATCAAGTCTGGCAGGCTTTCTGAACCATACAAAGGAATTGGAGATTGCTTCAAGAGAACCGTTCAAGAGGAAGGTTTTACATCACTGTGGAGAGGAAACACTGCTAATGTCATCCGTTATTTCCCCACTCAGGTTCGTATGATCTCCTTCTTGGATGATGAAATATTTTAATACCCTCTAATCACTCTTTTGTGTATTGTGCTAATTGCTGATTTTATGTTCGATAGGCCTTGAACTTTGCTTTTAAGGATTACTTCAAGAGGCTTTTCAACTTCAAGAAGGACCGCGATGGCTACTGGAAATGGTTTGCCGGAAACCTTGCATCTGGTGGTGCTGCTGGTGCTTCCTCCCTACTCTTTGTCTACTCATTGGATTATGCCCGTACACGTCTTGCAAATGATGCCAAGGCTGCAAAGAAGGGAGGTGAGCGACAATTCAACGGTTTGGTTGATGTCTACAGAAAGACTCTGAAATCAGATGGTATTGCTGGCCTTTACCGTGGATTCAACATCTCATGTGTTGGCATCATTGTATACCGTGGTTTGTATTTTGGGATGTATGACTCATTAAAGCCTGTCATCTTGACTGGAAAGATGCAGGTTAGTATGCTTCTGGGCAGAAGAAGTTATTGTCATAGTGGCATAATTTTCTGGGCATTATTCTTTATAGGCTTATAGCCGAGGTTTCTTACATTTATTGCCTAGAAGTAACCAATATTTGGTCCATTTATGTTTACAGGATAGTTTCTTTGCTAGCTTTGGTCTTGGTTGGCTCATCACAAATGGTGCTGGACTTGCTTCTTACCCAATTGATACTGTTCGTAGAAGAATGATGATGACTTCTGGTGAAGCTGTGAAATACAAAAGTTCAATGGATGCATTTGCTCAAATCTTAAAGAACGAGGGTGCAAAATCTCTGTTTAAGGGTGCGGGTGCTAACATCCTTCGTGCTGTAGCTGGTGCTGGTGTGCTCGCTGGTTATGACAAGCTTCAGGTGATCGTTTTTGGAAAGAAATATGGTTCAGGTGGGGCCTAAATAACACCAGGTTCCCTTGCCTTCTTGGTAATAGACGGTGATGAAAATCTTTTTGTTGTTTAGTTCGAGAATTCAGTTGAGGAAAAGTTTTACAAATCTTAATAAGTTTAGGGGGATTTTGGCCCCAACATTATTTTCCCTAGTAAGGGTATTTTGTTTCTGTAGCCATACCATTGACGAGGTTACAATTCTTTTTACTTGCGGATTACCGTTATTGAGTAATTGTTTGGATCTTAATGGATTCGTTTACTCGTTGAATTTACAGTTCAGTGTGATGAAAATTTGAGCTGGTTTTGATGCTTGCTTAGATTGTTTATGTGCTATCAGACCGAATTGTCATTCTTAAGAGGCTCTCGTGTTTTTGTATGTTCTAATTTGAAACTAGTTTTTTTATCTGTTCATTTAAGGGCTTTGAATTACTACTTAGATGCTAGCGTACACAGGGGATGAGAAGGTAGCTTTTTGTTTACACACAGAAAGAGACTACTCTTGCCTAATGAATGTTAAAACTCCACCTGTATATAAGAGGTGTTTTTAATAGTAGACTTCTAGGTGTACAGGTTACTGTTATTTTATTTTATTTTATTTTATTTTATTTTGGCAAGAGCAAGATCAGGGAAGTGACAATTTTTTTTGCCTAATATAATAACCGGTTTTGTTGAAGTCCCCACGCCGGGACGGTATCCATGCCACATGGGAATCTCACAGGGCGCCACGTCATCCAAAAAAATTTTATTTGTTTAAAATTTTTAATTTTTTTTAAAGTACCATAGGGCCCCATGAATTTTTTTCCGGCGTGGGTACCCGATCACCGCTGATACTATAACTTGGTTGGTTTAATGATTTTTATACTGCATTATTCTCTAGACTCAATTGAACACATATATGGTTAGATCGATAAGCCCTTTTTGTTATTTAAATTTATTTAGGCAGTTTTTTTTTTTAACTTCTCATCCTATCCTATAAAAGAAAAAAAAATCAAAAATAGTTTATTTTAGTGTATAGTGAGTTTAGATCTGTTGTTTTATTTTTGTTTCTTTTTTGTCTCATTATATCTATATATATCTATTAAAAAAGTCTTTTTTCCCGCCTAAACACATCATCAATGTTTCCCGCCTATTAAATTTGTTTAATATAATCTTCTGTATATATATAGAATAATTTTTATATATAGAAAATGATATTTTTTTCTTATTATTATTGACTTAAATCTATTTTTCCGCTAAAAACAAACTCTTTTTTTTTCTTTCTTAATTCATATCCAACTCTCTTTTATTTTTTTTCTTTCCTAATAATATATTAATATTTGTTGATGTCGAAATCAGTAAGGACTAATTACTTATCAACTAAGATGGGTGTCAGGACCTGAGTGGTAGTAGCTGAAGGTGTAAAATATATAAGTGTAGTGTCCGAGCTAGTTCTTGTTTACAGAGTTTCTCATCTGTCAAATGAATGCTAAGTGTTCTATTTATAGTGCTGAAAATCAGGTAGGGGGCCGTAGGTCATCATTGCGTCGGCTCCACCTAGGCTCAGAATAGGTGTAATGATGTCTCTGTGGCACCTGCAAGCCGTCTTGCATTTAAGGCGTTGACCTCGGTATTTAGGTGTAGCCGCCAACGCATTAATGGGGACAAGATGCTCTGTCGGTTGCAGGTGGTGTCAGGATGTCAGGTGTGTCAGGTGACACGTGGGTTGTCCTTCTTGTCGGCTACTGTAGCAGCGGGACTGGACGCGCACATAGCCGAGCTGACTTCGGCCTGCCGGTTGGTCATTAGTAATGTGAACAGTTCTCCACGGATTGGCCGACCTGGGCCCAAGGCGGAGTTAGGCGGGCTCGGCCGAGCTGAACTGGGACACAATGCCGATTCCTTAGTGGGGTGAATCCCAGAATCAATCCGACCGGGGACAATGGACACGTCACCGGCCAACCTGGCACTCTACACGCCGGCCGTGGTCCGTGTTGGGCGTGGACTGGCGCGCTGCGTGCCACGTCACCAGGGTGCCAACAATTGTCCCCAGCGTGAATGCCGACCTCGGTTGGGGTTGACGCTTAACCGGCCTGGGCTGGCACGCGCGTGGCACGTGGGCGCGAGGCTGGACCACGTGTCGGTTGATGATTGGGGGAGGTCACGTCTTTTCATCTTCCACCGCCATAGCCTATATATACCCCCTCATTTCTTCAGTTTCCACCTTTCCGCTCTCTACACTTGTGAAAATTTCTCTCTCGATCTCAAACCAAGTTCGGAACCGTGCTGACCCTGAGCTCGTTATCGTCCTCATGTTCAGGTAGATTTCTGACCTAAAGACTTAACCAATTTTTCGAAATGTCGTCGGGTTCAGAGGAAGTATACGATTATGATATGGGAAACCGATCTCCAGGGCCCTCCCCCTCTCCGCACCGAGAGAATTCCCCCAGCGTCGAGGAGGTCCTAGAGGTAGTACCCTTGCAGACCGTCAGGGTCTCGGTGGAGTCCGCCGAGCTGGCCTCCGATGTGGGCACGTCCTTCCCATCCGAGCCGGTCTCATCATCGCCGACCTTCCTCAGGAGGAGGAAGAAGAAGTCGGCCAAGCGCGATCGGTCGAGGCCGTGGGGATGCTCTCAGTTCGCGTCGGTGGTGACCGAGGAGTTGCTGAGCTCGTTGCACTCCCAGTACTAGGTCTCACCTCGGGTCAAGTTCGTGGTGCCTGAGGCGGATGAGCGGGCTGACTTCCATCCGCAGGCGCGCGTGGCGATGAGCCAGGCCTTGCTCGAGTCCCGGGGTGAGACTACCGCTTCCCAGGGCGGTGAAGCACTTTCTCGGTGCGTGGGGGTGGCGCCACTCACCACCCCTAACACGTGGAGGACCGCCCTCGGATGATGGTGCTGCGCACCGCGTCAGCCGAGCGAGCCGACGGTGTGGGAGTTCAACCACTCGTACTCCTTCAAGTCGGACGGGCGATTCGGCCGGTACTACCGCCGATCCGCCGAACTCTGGGGGCGCTTTCATTACTGGGCTTCCGGACTCGGCAAAGGCCTGGAAGCAGGGCTGGTTCTGGGCGGAGGGGTGCCTGGTCAGTCCGGATGACTGGGAGGGGGAGGTCGCCATTCCTGTGAACTACCACGAGCTCGGTAATTATTCTTCCGATCTCGACATTATTTTATTTCGAACTGAGCCAACTCGTTTTCCTTTGCAGATTTCAAAGAGGTCAGACCGGTAGAAGGCTGGGCTGAACGAGCTGCTATCGTGAGGTCGATCTCGGATCGCGATTGGCGTTCCTTACTCACCGAAGAGAACTTGTTCCTTTCGCAGCTCTCGCGAGCTCGCCCTCAGCGATCTTCTTCCTCAGGTGATATTCCGAACTGCTCTATACTGCTTACTTCCGACCTCGCTTCATTTTCTCATGCCAATTGTTTCCGATCTCGCAGCTCACTCTTCATCTCAACCAACAATGAGGGCGTCGGTCCACGCCTCACCGCCAAGAGGCCTCGAGTCGAGGGGCAGGGCTCTCAGCCTCCGATCTCCAACCTCAACTCATCGGTAGCTCAGTCCGTGCGCCCACCCAAGCACGGCGCCGGAAAGGGGCTAATGACAAGTGCGGGTAGAGCCGAGCCCGGGTGTGAGGACCTCGGACCTCAGAGGGGTGACTTGCCCTACCTCGGGACTTCGGAGTCCAAGGAGGCCGCCTACGCTGAGAGTAAGGGGACCCTCCCGAAGCCACTCCGGGATTTCTACCGCTCCAATTCACCGATCGGTCGCAGAGCTCCTCGCCCGCCGATCTCAAAGCGAATGCTCACTTCGCCATGGAGAGGTCTGGACCCCACCAGAAGAATACCTCTCCAAGATGGACGCCACTGACAACACCCTCAGTGCGGCCGTCCACTGCAGTCGAGCTCTGATCCACCTCATCCGAGCTGGGGAGCAATCGAGGGCTTCCGTGCGAGATCTGCAGGGGAGCCTGAAGGAGTGTGACTCCGCGCTGGTGGAGGGGAGGGCGAGCTCGGGCAAAGCCCGATCCGAACTCAAGGAGGCCCAGCGGAAGGCCAAGGAGGCGGCCAAGGAGCTGGAGGACGCCAAGAGGGCGCATTCTGCGGAGGTCGAGTCCCTCCGAGCTGAGCTAGAGGCAGCCAGAGCGGCTTCGTCAGGACCCGCCGGACCGTCTCGCGAGGAAGTGATCGAGTCCTACAAGCAGTCCGACGAGTACACCTCCGAGCTGAACTCAACCTTTGTCGCTGCTGCCGAGGATGTCATCAGGGACATCACTGAGAAGCATCCGGAGTGTGACGCCAGCTTCTTCCTGGACGAGGTCAAGCGGCTAAGGGCTCAGTACGGCTTGCCGGAGAACTAGCTCGAGGGCGGCAAGGGGCCTCAGGACTGCCTTCTTCTTTTTTTTTTTTTTGTACTTGTAATTTTCCTCTCTTTTTTTTCTTATGTAATGAACATCGCCCAGTTCGGCCATACCGAACTGGGATTTTGTAACTCCACTTCGGATTTCCAGTAATTGTAATGACATTTTCAGTTCAGCTCTTTTTTTTGTGTGTTCAATGTATACAATTGTCTTAAATAGCTCGCGATGTATGCTTGTTTGTTTATCCGCGCTCTAGGTCGGCTCATTGGGCTAGGTCGTCCCCGCGCTGGGGTCATAGGAATAAAGACCTAAAAACCCAATAATTTTAAACAAGTGTTTGGTCCCACCCCTGTGGGTTCGTATCCAGTCCGCACCTAGCAGGTCGGCCTCAGTTGGTTACGAATCCACCGGCGTGGGCCGGGGTGATCGATCTGCTGACTTGTTTTATTCGAGTAATGAGCGAGTCCAGCTCGGTCTCCCCATTTCATACGATAATCATTCAAGTAATCAGCTCGATAGGGGTCACATGGTAGCAGGTCGATCGCTCAAGATCGAGCCGTCTTTGTTTCTTCTTTCTTTTGTTTGGATGCCATCGTGGTGGATCTGTCCCCAGGCCGGACCACGTAGATCGGCCGGGTGGTGGGTCAGTGGCGACTCTCGATTTTTGTTTTTATTGTTTGGATGCCACCGTGGTGGATCTGTCCCCAGGCCGGACCACGTAGGTCGGCTGTGTCAGGGGGTGGGTCCGCCGTGGCGGACCTAGATTTTTATTTTTATTGTTTGGATGCCACCGTGGTGGATCTGTCCCCAGGCCGGACTACGTAGGTCGACTGTGTCAGGGGGTGGGTCCACCGTGGCGGACCTAGACATGATAGTTAAGTACTGAACACCGAATTCAAATAACAATTCAAAAACTTCCATTCTTTACTGGAGTAGAGATATTACAACCGGTTTTCAATCATTTACAACTTGAAACATTTTACAACTTGATAGCTACTGGAAGTATTTCTTCAGGTGCTCGACGTTCCAGGTGGGGGAGCTCACCCGCTTCACCGTCCCGAGGCAAGAAGAGCCATTGCAGAGGGCTCGAGGACTTAAGGGTCCTTCCCATTTCTCGGGCACAGTGGCTCTCGGCGCCTGATCTCGGGTGGCGAGGAAGACCTTTTCGGTACCAGGTCTCCGACCTGGAAGCTTCGCTTCCTTACTTTTTGGTTGAAGTACCGAGCACTGCGGCGTTTGTATAGCTCAGTGCGCAGGTCGGTGTCAATTCGCTTTTCCTCCAGCAAGTCGACCTCGAGCATAAGTCCCTGGCCATTTGTGTGCTCAGAGAAGTGCCGAGTTCGGAATAAGGGTAGCTCGAACTTGGCTGGTACGACGGCATCTACCCTATAGGCCAGTGCGAAGGGGGTCTCTCCCGTGCTGGTCCTGCATGTTGTTTGGTAGGACCACAGGACGGCCGGGAGCTCGTCTGCCCACTCTCCTTTCAAGTCCTCCAGTCGGGTCTTGAGTGTGTGCTTGATGATCTTGTTCACGGCCTCCACCTGACCGTTGGACTGGGGGTGGTTCGGCGTAGAGTAGTGCTTATTGATCCCCAGGTCCTCGCAGAAGGACCTCAATCGACGGTTGTCGAATTGCCGGCCATTGTCTGTTACGATGGACTTCGGTATGTCGAACCGGCAGATGATTGCCCTCCAGATGAAGTCTGTGGTCTTCTGTTCCGTGATCCGGGCTAGGGCCTCAGCCTCCGCCCATTTGGTGAAATAGTCCACGGCCACTATCGCGTACTTTACTCCTCCATGACCAGTTGGCATGGGTCCTATGAGGTCAACTCCCCACTTGCAAAAGGGCCATGGACTGAGCACATGAGTAATTTCGGCGGGAGGAGCCCCACCGACCTGGGCGTGGCGCTGGCACTTGTCGCAGCGCCTGACGTAGGCGATGGCATCTTTCTTGAGGGTGGGCCAGAAATAGCCCTGCCTCAGGACCTTATGCGCCAGGGCCTGACCGCCAGAGTGGTTCCCACACGTCCCGGAGTGGACCTCGTCGAGTAAAAAGGCCGCCTTTCTCTCGGTAAAGCACCGTAATAGAGGGCCTGAGAAGCTGCGTTTGTAGAGAGTGTTGTCCATGATGGTGTAGCGAGCACTCGATGCGAATCGTTCGCCACTGGGTCCTCCGGCCCTACCATCCTTTAAAAGGACAAATTTTCGTCCCGCCCATGAAGGGGGCCAGGTCCACCGCCGCCACATGAGAGGGTCAGCTATTGCCGACCTCGTCGATTGGTTGATTGGTACAAATTCCACCCTTCTATCCCCTCACCGGGTGGCGAAGCCGTGCCAGGGCGTCAGCTAGGTTGTTCTGAGTCCGGGGGATCTGCCGAATGATGACCTCCTCGAAATTTTTCATTTTGGCGGCAGCTAGGTCGGAATAACTGGTCATCCGCCATCCTTAGCAAGGTAGGTGCCGCTGAGCCGGTTGACGATTTAGCCGGGAGTCACATCGACCTGGAGGTGAGAGATACCCATCGCTCGGGCGCATTTAAGGCTGCAATCATGGCCTCAGATTCGCCTTCATTGTTGGAGGCCGGAAAGGAGAACCGCAAGGATTGGCAGAAAGACTCCAAGGAGGGGCTCAGGAGCACGAGCCCAGCTCCCAAGTGTATGTCCGTCTACATAGAGCGTCCAGGGCTCGACCTTGGCATCGCCTCGGCGGTGGGTCAACTCGCCATGAAATCCGCCAGTGGCTCGACCTTGATCCGCTAGCCGAGGTCGGTAGGAGATGTCGAATCGTCCGAGCTCGACGCCATTTGGCGAGCCGACCAAGAGTCCGGCCGAGTACCGCCGCAAGGGGTAGTTCGTCACCACTTTGATGGGGTGTTCGAGGAAGTAGGGCCAAAGCTTTCTGGAACTGGTGACGAGCGCGAGGGCTAACTTCTCCATTGGGGTGTAGCGCTTTGCGGGTTGTGAAGAGGCTGGCTTGTGTAATAGACCTGCATCGACATCCCCTCGACACGGTAAGGATCAACTCGCGGCATGCTCGTGAGACGGCGAGGTAGAGGAGAGGACGTCCTCCGCCCGGGCTTCGACAGAGAGGAGGTCGGGCCAGTGTTTCTTGAGCTCCTCGGAAGCTTCCTGGCACTCGGGGTCCATCCGGTTCTTCCCTTTCTTCGTGGCCTCGAGAAAGGGGCGGCACCGTCCGTGGCCTTGGACACGAATCGGTTCAGTGGTCGCTTATCCGGTCGGTGAGACTCGACCTCTTTAACCCGGTGGGAGGTCTCGTGTTCAAGACGCCCTAATCTTCTCCGGTTAGCCTCAATGCCTCTCGAGCTCACCACATAGCCAAGGAATTTTCCTGACTCAACCCCGGCGCATTTTGCCGGTTCACTTCATTCTATATTCTTTCAGGACTGAACATGTTACCCAGTGTTTGGATGTGGTCGGCTGACCTGACACTCTTCACCAACATGTCATCGACGATACCTCCATTGTGACCCCTATCCTGGATGAGAACATCTTGTCGACCAGGCGCCGCACGCGTTCTCGCTGCTTCTTCAGCCCAACGGCATGACCTGGTAACATGTGCAAAGACCTCGGCCTGCATACAAAGGCCGTGCTCCTCGATCCGGGGATACATGGGGATCTGGTTATAGCCGAGTAAGCGCCCATCATATCGAGGAGCTCGTGCTCACCGCCGCGTCTACCATCCGATCTATCCGAGGTAGGGAACGAGTCCTTGGGCCGCCTTGTTGAGGTCGGTAAAATCTATGCGCACTCCTCCACTACCGTTGTTCTTCTTGACGAGGATCGGGTTCGCGACCCAGCCTGCATTTTTGGCTTCCTCAAGAACCCAATTTCGAGTAACTTATCCACTTCCTTCGCCAGGGCCTCATAGCGTTCCTGGTTCAAATAACGCCGTCCGCTGTCGGGTCTTACCTCGGTCGATGTTCAACCGGTGGCAAGCCACCGAGGCGGTGTATGCCGACCATGTGCGAGGGCTCCCACGCCAAGACGCCGAATCCGCCAGCGAGGAACTCAACAAGGGCAGAGCTGGGTTCACCCTTTTCCAATCTTCAGACCCTTTCGGTATTCTGGGCTCGACCTCGACGCTATCGAATTCTTCCATGGGCTGTGCACTTCGATCCTCAGGTCGGCTACGGGGGTTGTCCAGCTCGGCCATGGCGACGGCCAGTCCCCAGGGCCTACCTCGGACGGAGGGCTGGGTGACGTCGCACCGTCAGGCTGCGACCTGATCTCCCTGGACTGTTGTTATCCCCGCTGGCGTGGGGAATTTCATGGCATAATGGTAAATGGAGGTCGAGGCCCTGAGCTCGTACAGGAGGGGCCGACCTAGGAGAGCATTATAGTTTCCTGGGAGGTCTACCACGATGAAGGTGCCCATGACGGCCTGTACGCATGGCTTTTCCCCTAGCTCCACCAGCATTGATATTTGCCCAACTGGCTCAGTAGCGTGACCAGTGACTCCAACCACAGGGCCAAGGGGGCACGGGCTCAGGTGCCGCTCATCGAGGCCCATGTGGAGTAAGGTCCGGAGGTATAGTAAGTTGACCCCGCTCCCGTTGTCGATGAGTGTCCGGTGTACGTGTGTACCGTTGAAGATCATACTGATGACCAGGGCGTCCTGGTGAGGGTGGCGGACGTGAGCTGCGTCGGCCTCTGTGAAGGTGATCTCTTCTTGGGGCTCGGACGGGGTCGAGCTGGTCCTGATCTTCTGCGCGGAGTACTGGTAGTCAGTGCAGGCCTCCCTCGCGAACCTTTTTCGCTGGTTCCTCGACCCGACAAAGTGTTGGTTGCCCATGACCAACGTATGGACCTCGTTCCGTGGCCCCGCCGGCGGTGGAGGCCAGTGGGGGGCCCCCGGCTGAGGTCGGCCGTGATCGGGTTGTGGGGCGACTTAACTCAAGGCAGCCTGTCCTCGCCGAATCAGGCCTCAACCTCATTCTTCAGGTCCCTACGCGTCGGTGTCATGCGGCCGACCTATGGTAACCCGGCAGCATTTCTCTGGTTCTGGCTTGAAGAGAGGGTCCTCATCGAGGTCGGGAGTGGTAGGATCCCCCGATCCTTCACATGCATCAGTACGCCTTCCAGACTGGTGTTGAGGACGTGGAAGGACTGGAACCTCTGGGAGCCGGTCGAGCGACCTCGCGCTCGCTGGGCCGAGCGCCGAGTACGCGGCGCTGGGCCGAAGCCGGTGTCCCTCTCCTTGCCTTTCTCCGGTCGGGGGTCCTGGGGCTTCGCTTCGAGGTCCCCGGACGCCTCCTCAGCCCCGATGTGGCACTCAGCTCTACTGAGGAACTCATGATATGTCTCTAGACTGTTCTCGTGGATCGACCATCAATCTGGACTGCACGAGGAGGCCGCTAATGCCGCTACTGTGGTCGCTTGTCTGACACACTTCCGATCTCAATGTATCGGTTGTTGAACCGCTCCACGTAGTTCTTCAGGAACTCATCCTTCCCTTGCTTGATGTCTACTAGTCTCTGCTTTGGGGTCGACCTCAGACAGGACCCCATAAAAGCAACTTGGAACTTGGTCGCGAGGTCGCCCCACGTCTTTATGGAATGTGGGGGGAGCTTCTTGAACCACTTCATGGCCTTATCCCCTAGTGTCAGAGGGAAGGCCTTGCACATGAGCTCGTCGCTCACCCCCTGTAACTCCATGATGGCGGTGTACCTGTCGACATGGCTTGTCGGATCGCTGACTCTGTCGTAGTTCCCTTGCTAAGGTAACTTCAGTTTGGCGGGCATGAGCTCGGCCTGGATCCTAAGGCTCAGCGGGGAGGCCTTTTCTACCCCGGCCGACGGGCTGGGGGCCTTCTCCCGGGCCTCAACCTCGGCGACCCTTTTCCGCAGGAGCTCGAGCTCGGACTGCGGAGGTGGGGCGCCGTGCGAGGCGGGGCCGTGCATCGCCACCTCGCCCTCGTCCGTTCGCTTCCGCTTTTGGTGAGAGCCGAGGCGGTTGAAGACACTGGGAGTCTTTCCGGATGATCTGGTATCTGAGGGCTCCGGGGTGTGTAGTGGGGCTGTGGTCCGGGTCGATGCTGGGGATCGGCTGAACCTTAGGCGGCGTCTGGCGCGGCGTCGAGCTGAGCGCCCTCTGGAGGGCTATATGACGCTTGCCTCGGCGGTGTGCTTGTCCGATCTGCGCTGGAGGTTGGCCACAGCCTGGGTGAGGTCGTCCAACTGCCTCAGGACCTGGGCCGGAGTGGCCTCGCAGGTTGCGCGATGCCCTACACCCGATTGAGGTCGCCCACTCGACCAAGGGACGTATTCCGTGCTCGGGACGAAGTACTGTCAGTCACCCAAGTGCGGACGGTCCGGCTGTGACTCATAGGTATGATTTGGTTGAGTTGGGATGTGTTGCTGAAATACAAAGGGGGAGGCCCTCCTTCTAACGCCAATTGTTGATGTCGAAATCAGTAAGGACTAATTACTTATCAACTGAGATGGGTGTCAGGACCTAAGTGGTAGTAGCTGAAGGTGTAAAATATATAAGTATAGTGTCCGAGCTAGTTCTTGTTTACATATTTTCTCGTGTGTCAAATGAATGCTAAGTGTTCTATTTATAGTGCAAAATCAGGTAGGGGGCCGTAGGTCATCATTGCGCCGGCTCGACCTAGGCTCAGAATAGGTGTAATGATGTCTCTGTAGCACCTGCAAGCCGTCTTGCATTTAAGGCGTTGACCTCGGTATTTGGGTGTAGCCGCCAACGCATTAATGGGGACAAGATGCTCGCTTGCTGCGTGGTGTCGATGTCAGGTGTGTCAGGTGACAAGTGGGTTGTCCTTCTTGTCGCCATCAGAGCAGGGATCGACGCCACATGGCCGAGCTGACCTCGGCCCGCCGGTTGGTCATTAGTAATGCGAACAGTTCTCCACAGATTGGCCGACCTGGGCCTAAGGCGGAGTTAGGCGGGCTCGGCCGAGTTGAACTGGGACACAATGCCGATTCCTTAGTGGGGTGAATCCCAGAATCAATCCGACCTGGGACAATGGACACGTCACCGGCCGACCTGGCACTTTTACACGTCAGCGAGGGTCCGTGTTGGGCGTAGGGCCTGGGGCGCGCTCGTGCCACGTCACCAGGGTGCCAACAATATTAATGTATATAGATTTTATTTACTTATTTCTACTATACTTTACCCAATTTCATAATATCTAAATACTCTTTTCTATCATTTTCTCTTCTTTTTTTATTTTTATTTTCTACATATAAATAAAAAAATCGTTATTCTATTTTGTTCAACTTGATGAGAGTTTTTTTTTTTACGGGAACTTGATGAGAGTTTTAAAACAAGTAACTATCAATATATAAATTAGTATCCAATTTAAATATAAATTGATATTGATATAGATTAATGGCTACTGAGATTAAAAAATTTTGATAATTTGTTATGACACTTAAAGGGTGATAGGATTAAAATTTTACCATTTTTCCATTTTTTTAAATCTTTTTTATCTGTTCTATCTTTTGGTTAAATTAATTACATCCACATATCTCGTGGGACCTGCATGTACTACGCAAATCTCCACCATTCAACTTCATCCGTTCTCTCTTATCTTTTACATAAAAATCCCTAAAAACCATTAACAAAAAATCGAATCCTATCTCTCTCTTAATTGATATTTGTGTGTAAAATTCAAATATAATGTGATGTAGAAATTGTTTTAGCTTTTAATTCTATTCCGTGATTGATTTACCTTAAGAATAAATTAAATGAAAATAATGCTTTAATTTTTTTTATCTCGCAAATTTATGTTAAAGCTAGTTTTTTTTAAGTTTAAAACTGAATAATTTTTTCCTAATAAATATTTAGTTTACAAAAGTAATAATTTATATATTGATATATGGTACTTAAGTACAAGTTCTCGTATAATTATACAACATGGACTCAAATTCTTTTAAAATTTATACGAATAATATAAAGAATAAAGAAAAAGACGAGAAATGTTAATACAATACTTAAATCAAAGAATTACATTGAATATCTAAGGGTGTTCCAAGAATTACATTGAATTTTTAATTGATCGTTTTTTCATAATTTTTGTATTTAAAAAATAAAATTATTTAAAATTAAAATTTTCTCTAATATTTAATTTTTATGCCATATAAAATTATCATTGATTAAATTTTTACACAAATTTCAATTAAAGGTGTAATGTCAAAATCAAAAAATAAGATCAGACACATTACTTAATTTTATTACTTAATTTTAGAAACAATTAGTTATGTTTATAAATAACTAGCTAATAAAAAAAAATTTATTAAAATTAACGATTCCACTAAGATTCAGTTTTTGTACGATATAAAATTACAATTTATTAAAGTTTTTAAAAAAATAAAAAGAAATTTATCGGCAATTGACCCGGTTTCGAGATAAAATCTCACCAGTACGATCCTGAATTTGTACTAAAAAATTTAAAAATTATGTTGGATCCATTAATTAATTTTAAAAATAATCAATCATTTTTCTAAATAATTAGCTATGGAACAAAAATTAATTAAAATAAGAAATTTCTCTAAGATTTAATTTTTATATGATAGAAAATTACAATGCATTAAATTTGTACATAAAAATTTAAATAAATATGTAACATGAAAATTTCAAACTGAACATGAACCCTTTAATTAATTTTAGAAAGAATTCATTATTTTTAAAAAATAATAATTATCTAATAAATTAAATTTAGCAATTTTTATAAGATTTAATTTTGGTTTGATAAAAAATTACAAATCATTTAATTTTTACATAAAAATTAAAAAAATGTATAATAGCAATTTTGTTTAATTAATCACACTATTGTAACATTAATCGATTTTTTAATTAATTGAATCTATATCTATATCTTTTAAATTCCAAGATATATTTTCAACTATAAGATATTTTTAAAATTAGATTCATATAATTATTAAAATTATCGAGAAAATTATTTTGGAAATAATTAATTTTCTTTAGAAATAATTAGCTTAAACACAAGAATTAACTAAAATTATTTATACTATAATTAATAAAAATAATAAATTCTATTACTAATATTTAGTTGAACGGGAGTTTAGTGGACAAAGATTAATCAAAATTAATTATCTATATATATATAAAAGCAACCTTTTTTCCCCTCCAAAGCATCCTTTTTCTGAATTTTTTAATTGATTTTTAATTCCACTTCATTATATTTTCCCTCCAAATATATTTTTCCTAAAATAGATATTATCCTTACCTTAAATAAACATTATCCATTTTAATGATATTCTTTTTATTATATAGACCATCGTTATATTGAGCATTAATATTCTTTTTTATTTTATTATATTTTTTTATTTGTTACCTAGCCTAATCTCCAATGCAATTATTTTTTCTAACAATTATAGATAATAAATTAAAATATGAATTTAAAGAATTCAACGAACTGTTTATGATAAATTGTTGAAACAATTGTTCTCTCTTTACACTAAAAAAATTCATCTTCATCTGTAAACAACATTTTTCCCTCCAAAACATTCTTTTTCTGAATTTTTTAATTAATTTTTAATTCCACGTCATTATATTTTTTCTCCCAATGCATTTTTCCTGAAATATGCATTATCTTTGCCTTAAATAGACGTTATCCTTTTTAATGATATTTTTTTTATTATATAGACCATCATTATATTGAGCATTAATATTCTTCTTAATTTAATTATTTTTTTATTTGTTACCTAACCTAATCTCCAATTCAATTATTTTTGCCAAAAATTATAGATAATAAATTAAAATATGACTAGAAAGAATTCAACGAATTGTCTATTATAAATTGTTGAAATAATTGTTCTTTCTTTATACTAAAAAATTTTTCTTCATCTTTTTTCCTCATTTTTTTTTTGGCTATGATTAATTTATAAGGTAAATTCAAGGATGGATTTTACTTTCTTCAAACTACGAGTAATTTTTTCATTTGTATCATCAAACTATTTATTCCAATAATTTCTAATAAAATTTATTTTTTTTACAATTATATATAATACAATTATTTTTTAGAATAATCATTTTCTTCTTCTTCTTATGTTGATCATCAGGTTTGAAAGAGGCCAATTATTTTTATTTATAATTATATGAAATAAATTAAAGTATATGAAATAAATTAAAGTATGAATCCAAAGAATTCAATGGATTGTCTGCTATAAATCATCAAAACAATTGTTCCCTCTTACCGATAAAATTTTTTCTGCCTCTTTTTTTCAGTCGTTATCATCATTAACTTTTTATACCACTAAACTGACTCCACTTTTTTTTTAATTGTGAAGGTAATTTTGTGGATTAATTTTACTTTATTTCCTCAATAGTCAAATAATTCTCATGTATTGGACGAAACATTGCTAGCATCTCCATCTAATTAATGAGATATTCTTATACAACATGGAAGACATTTTACATCCATTTGATTTACATTCGTTTGAATCACTTATGGTGAACAAACGCGTTTACTTTTCTGCATTGATAAATTTTTTAGTATGAATTTTTAAATATCATTGGGTTCAGTCGATATATTATTTCAAAATATAAGCTAAGTTCTTATATTAGATAGCTAATTTTTTTCCACTGAATTTTTTTATTTCCTCGGGCCGTTTGATGGTTTTAGTGGACATTTCGATTGATGGTTTTTTTAAAAAAATGTTAAATATATGTGTATAAATAATCATTTATATAATAATAATAATAATAATAAGTTATATTTTTAAAATCATGTTTTAGAAAACGTGATTTTTAAAATTCTAAACAAAGCACTTGATTTTAGCAAATTGAAAAGTAAATGTATGCTTTTTAATAATTTCCATTTTTCATATTTACTACAAAATAACTTTTTTTATGATTCTTTTTATATTTGTCTAACCAAGGATTGAAATACTAACCTCATTCCTACCCCGTTGGTCCGCATTTGTAGGGAATCTCAAGAGTTGAAATTTTTATTAGAAAAATATACATTAAGACGTATGCATATGTTCAATGTGTGAACATACTCTATAGTTTATGCTTTAAAAAATACAAAAATAAAGCAAAAAAAAACTTATTTTTATTGCTTAACTAATAAAATAAGAATATTGGATTTCAAAAATATTTTTCTACACAAATAATTTTTTTTTATTCATATAAATTAATTAATAGATATTAAAAATTAGTTAACATAATACCTTAATTTGTTTTAAAAAATAAAATTTCTTCTTAATTTAGTTTTTATGTTAACTACTAATATTTTTGACAAAAATCTTGTGTTAGAAAGTCATGTTTATAATAAAAGGAAGTCATCTTTCTACCCATTTTTATATATTTATGCACATTTTTATATATTCTTTTCAATTCCACATATTCTCTCTCATATTTCACATTTATATATTTTGTGGAACCTACCTATATTATATAAATCTTCACTATTCAACTCCACTCATTCTTTCTCCTTTATTACATTAAAATTTATAAAAATCTATTTTTACACATACACGAACACTCGCTTAAAACTTTTTATTGAAAAAAGTAGAAGAAATAAAATTTTTATAACATTTATATGCAATACCCGGAACCGATCACTGAATAACTAACTAAGATAAGATAATTTTCTAAAAATGCAAAAAAAAAAATCAAATTAAAAAAGACAAGCAATTATATTCTGATTACATTGGCCAAGTCATATTTATGATTTTGATTTTTATAGCATACCAATTTCATATAAATTTGAATTCCTTGCCTTCTATTAATATTTTCTAAATAAATAGTTTATTTTAATTAAAAATAAGTTTATCCACTTATTGTATTATTCAACTATATGGTGATGATTATCGGCTTGAATTTAATCAATCTATATTTAATTTTGATAATATTTACTTCCAAAATTATATTTTTAAAATACAATCCTTATTTTAACTAAAAAGTTTGATTTCAAATATATATAGATTGAATGATTCCATCTCCTATATTGTTTAGTTTCTTATTAACTTAAAAGTCTAATTTTACTGACAAATTACTAAATATCTAAATTATATATTTGTCAATAATGGTTTAATAAGCATAAAAGTAAATATCTAAACTATCTATTTTGTAAATTAGATATTTAATGAAGAATTGGCTATTGACTCTATCAATGATTGAAATTATGGGACTCAATTAGAAATTTTCTCTCCACTATGGTAAAAATTTTTATTTATAATTCTATCTTTTAAATAAATATTGAGAATTCTGATTACTTTGAAATATTTATTTTATACTAATTTTTGTTATTTTAGATTTTATTTAATTTTTTAAAATTATCAATCAAGTTGTTTTTTAATTGTTGATCACATATATTTCAATTTATTTGTTTTATCCAAAATAATTTAAATTTGATATGGAATGGTTCAATATTTGATCAAGAAAATGTAAAATCTCTAAGATTTTTTATCAATCACATTAAAAATATTATACAATTTAAATTATTTAAAGTAAAAATCTAAATTGATGAGTTCAAACAAAATATTAATATACTGAATATATTAAATTGCCGAATTTATACCGAATATGTTATACATGTTTAGTATGTTTAGAAAATATTTATATAAAAAATTAGATGTCATTATCACATATATTTAAAAAATACAAATACAAGCTTCTGATTCAACAATATAATCACGATGGGCAACGGAAGAGATGTGAATTTTCTAACGGGGCATGACGGGCAATGGGAATCCCATCCAATTGCAATCCTTATATTATACTCGCTCGCCTTCGATTAAATGAAGATGGGAGTGGTGACAATGATAAATATTTCCTAGCGGAACAGATCTAGAAAGGGTGTTGGAGTATGTTGAACTATACCCACTATATTGTTATTTCTATAATATATTTGTATGTTAGTTATATTTCACAATCAAAACTTAAAAATCATTGTTTACATAGTCATTGTCAAACTATATATTGCAGTCTCCAAAGCCACAAATAGGTGGGGTTTGAAGTTTGTGCTCTGTAATGGCGATGGTCATCCAACCAATGTTACTACGAATGTCGTGTATAAAGAAGTTTTCAGTAATTTATAGTCTAACACTTATTAATCATGTGACGTACGTTGCTTACTTTATTTGACTTTTTACACAAACCCTCTATGTCATTTGCGTTGATATAAGAAATGAATCATTCTATTTGTATATTATTGGTTTTCTACTATTATATTTGTTTGAAGATAATGTCCAGTTGAGATAGTTGCTTGAATTACACAAATTGACGATATGCAACTCTTATCCATAATAGCATTGTGCTCGAATTAAGGTAGCTCAACTTGCTTCATTATCGAAGATTACACTTTGAGTAAGTTATATTTATTCTATCTGAACTTTGGTATTATATTTTATATTTCTAAATGTTTTTTCATATAAATGGAATTCGAAGTTCGAGATGTTCGCCTTATGTAAAAATACATGTTGTTGTCTTATTGCGATTCATTAGTAGATTAATAGGAATTTGATATTCTTAGAGAAAATTAGACTGAGATTTATATTTAAGTCCATTCATTGTTTCTTAGAAAAATATGAATCGTTTGCATTATGCATTTTATATTCATGTTGTTGGCAATAGTTGATGGTGTTATTTTTTAATTTTTTTTTATTATTTAGATTTTTAGGAGAATTGTAAATTAAGTTATGAAATTTTCACGAAAATCGTAAATTAAATTATGCCGATTTTTGTGAGATGTTCCTTCAATATTTTATAGGAAAGATTTGTACTATATACAGGGAAAACTTTACCAAAATTTTTATCGGATTCTTTCATTACTTATCTTAATTATTAAGTTTAGTGCAATAACGAATACTCGATTTATTATCTTCGTAGAGCTATTGATATAAAATTAATATATATCGAAACAAATAATTATTAACACATTAGCCTTCCGTGCAATGCACGGGTGAAAAAGACTAGTATTGTTAAAAAGGGAAATATGCTTAATTAAAAAACAAAATAATCATTACATTGCTATGGATTTTTCCTTAAAAAATTTTTAAAAAATTTAAATTGCAAATTTGCAATATATCTTTTAAATTACAAGATTTTTTCAAAATTAGATTTATTCAATTCTTGAAAGTGCAGATATTAAAATAATTATTTCAGAAATAATTAATTATTTTCATAAATAATTAGCTAAAAATTAAAACTAATTATATTACAATTAATTGAAATTAATAATAATGTTATAATTTAATTGAACTTGATTTAATGCACGAAAATTGACATAGTTTCGTTGGATGAAAATTAATTATATCACTAAAGTAGAAAAATAGTATTGATTAAAAAATAAATAATAATTAAAAATAATTAAATTGTCATGATTGACTAGATTTTTCCTAAAAAATAGATGACATCTTTTGACATGTAATATATCTTTTTAATTATAAAATATTTTTAAAATTAGATTAATACAATTCTTGAAACTGCAGTTAAAAAACTAATTGTTTTAGAAACAATAAATTATTTTTATAAATAATTAACTAAAAAAAGAATTAATTATAATTAATTATACTAAAATTAATTGTGCTTCTTATATTTAATTGGATATATTTTCAATGGAAGAAATTTGAAATAGTTTTATTAGATAAAAATTAATCAAAACTAATTAAATTACTAAAATGGGGAAAACATAATAATTTCAAAAAAAAATAATTAAAATTAATTAGGTTACTATGGGAAAGAGAAATATGTTTTCGAAAGTAATTTATGTTTTTTTTTACGTATTTTAAAATAAAGTTAAGTTAATACATATAAGATTTTGGATTCTTAGAATTGGGGTTTACATCTTATTGTAGAATAAGTCGATTGATTATTAATCCCTAATTAACTTTATTTACTTTTTCATTATCATTCTTTTTTCAAAACATATTTTTCTTTTGATTGTCATATATTTTTTTATTTTCTATAATATTTCTTTTGAGTTATAATTGGTGACAAAACATTGATATTTTCTTTTTGTATAATTAAGGGTGTTTCAACAGATCTGCTAATTTTTTTAAAGTAACAATCTTCAAAAATAGGTTTTCGAATAGTAATGATTTTTTTATTTTGATACTACTCGAACAATTATATAATAATTATTTAGTTCAATCTATCGCGTTCATTAGGGAATAAGTCAAATAATTCTTATTAAACAATTGGATATCAATTATTGGAATTATACGACTCAATTAGAATATTTTAACTAGCTTTCGACTATAATATATATTTATCTAAGTTTCAATCTCCTAAATAAATATTAAGAATTCTACCTACTTTGAATTACTTATTTTATACCAAAATTTTCCACCTGATATTTTATTTAATTATTAAGTATCATCAATTAGGTTGCATATTTTAAGTATTAATTATATATATATAATTCAATTTATTTATCTTATCCAAATTAATTTAAATTTTATATCGAATCATTCAATATTTAATATGCCCATATGTTAAATTAGCGAGTTTATACTTAATATGTTAATATACATATTTAGTATATTTAGAACGTATTTATTGAAGAAATAAAATGTCAGTAACACATATATTAAAAACTATAAAGAAAAGTTCTCGATGAAACCATTATTATTGGGCGTGGATGGGGATGAGAATTTTCTAGTAGGGTAGGAACGGGGAATGGAAGTTTCCATCATATTATAATTCTTATATCATCCTCGTTCGACCTAGAGTAAATGAGGATTTACCGAAATGAGGATAAGTGTTTCCCAGCGTGGCATGAAGGGGATGTTAGAATCTGTCGGACATTACTCACTACAATATTATTTTTATAATATATCTCTATGATGATTATATTTCATAATTAAGATTTAAAAATTATTATTTACATATTAATTGTTAATAACGTACATCACACTAATATATAATTAATATCTCCCAAACTTTGTAATTGCATATAATATAATGTAAAATACTTTTAAAGAAAAACCCATGTGTTCTATGAATGTTAGTAGCGTGATTTTAGTATTGTTATTTTGATAACTACAATATTTAATGTTATTTTATTTTGGGTTTATATTATTAGATTAATCTTGCAAGGAGCAAAATGTGGTATATTATCACAATTTCTGTTATGAATTTTCATCTAGTGCAAATCACGGGTGTGAATACTAATTAAGTTACTATTCTTTGGAGAATAGAAAATTAAGTCGTGTTGAATTTCGTTATCTATTCCTTAGATATTTGCAGGATGGATTAGTACGAAATACCAGAAAACCTTTGCCGAAATTTTTATAGAATTATTTTGAGTTAAATTAATTAAATTTATTATTGTAACTCATTCTTTTTTAAATTATTTTTTTAGGTTTTATAGAAACAGCTAGTTAAGATAATAACATTAATGAAACGAAATAAAATGAAGACAATTAGGGTGTGTTTGATTGGGAGCTTTTCCTTGAAAAAACAAGATTTTTCCACCCTTTTCCTACTTTAGAGGTGTTTGATAGCCAAAACTTTTCCTGGAAAAAACCTCCAATCTTTTCCCTCACGTGACCAGTTTTCCATGATTTCAAGGAAAGTGAATTCCCACCTAAATGTTGGATTTGGTTTTCCATGCAAAATTTTGTTGTTTTTCTTTTTTTTTTTAATATACAATTTGCTTTAACCATAAAGATAAGAAAAATGATCAAATTTCATGGAAAAAAACACAAAAATAAAGAAAACAACAACATTTTCCACCTTGCAAATTAATACAATCAAACACTTACAACTATCATTTTCCCTGGAAATCATTTTCCCGGAATTCATTTACCCGGAAAACGTTTTCCTTCCAATCCTTTTCCGGCTTTCCAATCAAACACACCCTTAATGAAGTAGGAATTGAAATAACAAATGTGGAATTGAAATAACACAGTTGTGAAGTGAGGCCCAACTGATGGTGTGCTAATTGTGCTAATTTGTTACCCACTGGTTAGATAGTCTTCATATAGTCGAAGGATCAGAAATAGCCCAATTGATTTCACTTTAATACTCCGCTAGTTCCACAAAGATAATTTTATTTTATTTTTTATTTGTCTCAAATTGTAGTCTTATTTTTTTAATTTCTTTATTAATTGTTCAATATGTATCTATTAATGTACATTATTATTAATATATAAAAGTAATTAAAGTAAAATAATAAGCATGTGTTCGTGTATATTTTTTGGGCATAAAATTTGATTAAAAATAGATTTTTGAGATAGATAGTGGTGGAGATTATGAGATGTGTGGATAATAATGAGTGATGATGTGAGATGTGTGATTGATATTGATGTTTGATTTTAATTTTTAATAATAGATGATTTTTAGGTAAAAACGATAGGAACACACACTATCAGCTTTGATAAAAAACCATCACAAGTTCTATAGTTATGGAACTATTGGCCTATCTTGAGAGTTTGTTCGACATTCGTTTTGAAATTTGAGATCAGATTTGGAATCAGTACGGCGAGGGAGAGCTCCAACGATTTGGAAAATTTTCCGGCGACACTGTGGCTATAGGTCAAAGTTTTGCCAATCATTGAAAGCCAAAATTATTGTAAAACTTTGACCGGCTACTACGGGTCATCACGGTGTCACTGGAAAATTTTCCAAATTATTGGAGCATTCCCTCGCGGTACTGATTACAGATTTGGTCATGAATTCCAAAATGGAGGTCGAACGGGCTCTCAAAATAGACCGATGGTTCCATAATTATAGAACTTGTGATGGTTTTTGAAAAATTTCCCACACACTTAAAACCGTTAGGATTATTCAAGCACCATCGATGGAGCCGTACGGCTCCATCGATGATATTTTTGGGGTCGATTCGACTTTCGTTTTGAAAATCGGGATCAGATTTAGAATCAGCACGACAATGGGGAGTTCCAAGAATTTTCCGAAATTTTCCGATGAGACCGTGGCCGCTGTGGCCACTGGTCAAAATTTTGGCACTATTTTTAGTCTGGAACTCCCTATCGCCGTGTTGATTCTAAATCTGATCCCAAATTTCAAAATAAAGATAGAATCGACCCTGAAAATACCCTCGATAGTGAGTAACTACGGTACGGCACTATCGATGGTGCTTCAACATTTCCCTTTAAACCTTATACTCTATTAGATAAAATATTGATAAATATTAATTTTTTTTAAAAAATATTGATTGGTTTAATGTTTGCGAAAATGAAAGGGAGATTATTTAGGGCAGCGGACAGACGTATACGGTGGTGGTTATGCCGAGGTAAATCTACAAAGTGCTGTTCTTCTCGTTAACTCGGTGAAAGTCAATAATTCATCTGATTTTCCTCTCGGATTCGATATAATCAATCTGCAACGAGCTCTATATTGCTTCCAGGTATATTTGCCCTACTTGGGTTCCATTTTGTCTTGTTAATGCTCTTGAAATTTGAAGTTTAATTGGAGCTTAGCTTAATGTTGTAAGCTAATATCGAGCGCGTCTACGAATCGTAAGCTTATTTCCTGGTTAAAGTGAGAGTAGTTTAGGTTTTGTCGAGAAGAAAGTCCGCACGAATTCGGGATAAAAGGTTGAAATTGAAAGTGGCGCAGCAGAGTAGTGTTATTTAGGGTTAAAATGAATCACAGAGATAAACCAAACGGGAAATAGATTCATTGTATTTACATATACCAAATAAGCGAGAGAGATCAATGTGCTTGCATGAGACTCATTACACCTGGGTTTAATTACATGGGCATGTGTAGCATTGATCCGCACATTTCAAAGACTCCACCACCGTTCAACCTAAGAAGTTAGTTTCTCGGAAAATAGTAGTTTACCTGAACACAAACCCAGTGTTTGTTCTGGAGAAACTTCTAAGAGAATGGGTTTCAAATGTGCTCTTAGAAAGTAAATAGAAGTTCTTAGGAGTATGAAAAATTTGTCACATGCACGGAATGAGTGGTTGAAAATGATAATGGGGAAAACGATTCTTTTCAAAAAACTATACCACGACTTAGATTACCTATATAAAATTCTGTCATTGGTGACAATATTTCATTATGTTACAATGATCCCAACTTTTCTTTTAGCCATATTATAGTTTCAACTCAAAGTTATTACAATTTCACAGATAGGCATAGAAGCTCAACAAGAAAAATAAACGTGTTTGTTTGGTAGAGTTCTTTGAGAAAATGATTTTTATATATGTGGTTGGAAAGAAAAAGAGAAGTTTAAGTATGAAAAGTTCTCAAATTAATGAAATGAGTGGTCGAAAACAGTGAGAGGAAAAATGATTTTTAGAAAAAGTTGTACCAAACAAGCCCTCAAACTAACGTTGTATGCAGATGAGAATATTAAACAACTTAGCAGAAGTGTCAATACCTTGAGAAAATTGCTTTTGCATATTTGACATATGTGAAGTCAGACATACCTTTCCGTTTTGGTGCATCCTAGATAGGAAGTTTGTATGAGAATCTCAGAAGTATTCTTGAAATCTGTCGATGTCATTGGTGGAATTGATTTTTGTTGAGGATCCCAAAAATAATCAATACCATTGTAATTTGGACAGAATTACGGATACGATCGTTGATGTACCTCCTTTACGAAGTATCGAACACTGAACAATATTGTTAATCAACCATGGACGTCTGCAGACAACTTATAATTGCTTGCCTTGAGTTTGGAAGAAAGAAATCTAGATAAAAACAAAGCGAAGACACAGAGAATGTGAAAACATAAAAATGAAGGAAAATCGTGAAGCTACATGTCAGGAGATTTCTATCATTGCCATTTGTTGAAAGTGGAAAATTAAAACTTTGCTTGATAAATGAACTTTTTCTGCACCTCTGAGAGAGAGAGAGTTGTCATGGCACCTCCATGTTTTATACTTCCCTTTCACCATTTTTGTTTAAGCTTTTTGAAAAATAAAAGTGCCCGTATAGGGAGACAATAGTTAGGGGAAACTGTAAAACAGAGAAGACTTTCAACCCTCTTCAACATCAGGATGTAAAGGAAACTGGAAAAGAAAGATGTATGAGCCAACGTTACGGTGCAATGTACAACCACCTTTCAGATACAAGTCTTCTGGTTACAATCTTCCTGAAAACACTTGACATTATTCTTTTTACCATTTTGCAGGGCCGATGGGTACCAAACGAAAAATACCCTGCACTAGCTATGACAATGCAGTAACCCAGAAAGTTCCGCCTGGTTTTGCGTCACTAACATCCTTTACATTGAAGAAGGTTGCGGATAGTGGCGAAGGTACTAACTTAATGGATGCTGGCACTGGCAGAGAGTTCAAACCGGAGGGAAACAAGATGGAGTTTCCTTTGAATAATTCTGACATTGAAAACCTCAAGACTTCATTCAGGCACAGACCATGGATACTTCATGAACAATTTGATTGTCTTTCGGAGAAACGTGATTCTGAAATTGGCATGGTCCTTTTTATTATGCTTTCACATCGTCTTGTCTTGAACTTTATATAAATGTGAATTTCTCTCTGTGCTGGTGAAAATTTTGGTACATTGATATTATTGAAATGCACTCTTATAAGTTTCTTAAGATAAATTTGCCATACTGTTGGAGAACAGACAAAAAATACATATGCAAATTCTATTTTCGCTAGCAAGCTCATCAAAGCAAAGAAAATTTTGCCATATGCCTTGTTTCAATATGGTTAGCGGTTGATGGAAGGGAGCGAAATAAATTATTGAGTGTGTGTGGCAGGTTTTAGTAAACAACAGTGTTTCAAATAGACAGAAATTGAGTGGGTAAAAGTGGATAATAGCTGTGGGTAGTGTGAAATATGTGGATAAATATCTTTTATTTATTTCCTTTTTTTTTTTTTTTAAAAAAAATCTCTCTTTCTGTATTTGTTCCTAGGGGACTTCTAGAAATATGCCACAATTGTCTTTTGTTCTAGATTGGTTCCTCATCCTACGAAGCTGATAAGATAGACATAATAATACGTTTTGCCTGATAGAATCCTAACATTTCTACTCTCTTGGCTGTCATGAGCTTCACTAGTTTCAATTGCTATAGGATACACAAAACTTTTTACACTGGGAAAACTTAGCTGCTGTCTGAATGGGTGCTTGTTGTTCACAATTTGCAAAAAGTTCAAGCAAAAGAGCTGCCTTATTTTTATATTAATCTGTGGCTTGCTTCTTATTAAGATGACATAGTATTTGAAGTTATGTGGCTAGAGGGAACTTTTTTGCATATATTATCCATCCTGCATCCGAGTTAGTACTTTTGTTTTGTGAAGAATGATCCATCCAACATCGGTTGCCTTGTTAAGAATGCACCGCATTCTGCTTTCCGGTGATAAATTCATGGAAAAACTTTTGGCCATTCCTGCATCTATTCTCTCTGTTGTAACTTTTCTTGAAAATGAATATGTTTCCTGCTCTTAGATTAGGTTGTGGGTCATGACTAGTGACCTGGTTGTCTTCTTCAGAATTTCCCAGAGAGAGCTCATCTTCCAAAAGGAGTGACTCATCTTCCAAAAGGAGCGATTCAAGGATGTCCAACGTGCAATGACTGCCAGAAGGTTGGTTTAGTTTGATATTACATTCTAACAACGAAATATAGTTAATTGGTCTCACATGTTGCAATCTGGTTTGATGTTTAAGAAACTTATTGAAGGTTACCTCTAGGTGGCGTCCTGAAGAGTCACGCTTTGCTGTACTTCAAGATGCTCCAGTATTCCATCCTACTGAAGGGGTACTTTATCCCTTTATGCACTTTCCCTGATTTCAAGCCATCATTGATGCAGAATGCTTGGTTGGTAATAATTTTGCAATCTTCATGAACCTAAATATATTTGCAGGAGTTTGAGGACATGTTGAAATATGTTGCAAAAATACGTTCGCAAGCAGAGAATTATGGAATATGCCGCATTGTTCCTCCTCCGTCATGGCACCCACCTTGCCTTCTTAAAGAGAAGATGACATGGAAAACAGCAAAATTTAAGACTTATATACAACAGATTGATGCACTTCAACAGTTGTATTCAAAGATAAAACCATGTAGCTTTCATGAGACGGTGGAAGCTAAAAGTCCCAAAATTTTGAGTGGGGATCTTGAGTCTTCGGCAGACACTGATGAAGCTAAATGTTTTACTGTAAGCTCTGATTTTAAATTCGGACCAGAGCTCACACTGGAAAGTTTCAAAATGCATGCTGATGAATTCAAGAGGCAATACTTCCGCGAGGGTGACATAGTTACAGATCCAAATGTGAGCTCAGTTGCTTTCGTAGAGGAGCATGAACCATCAGTGAGGAACATAGAGGGTGAATATTGGCGGATAGTTGGGAATCCAAGTGAAGAGATAGAGGTTATACCATCAATGAAAAGTGCAATTATTATATTCATCTCTTTATTCTATAGTTCTGACACCTAGTTTATTCGTTGTGCATTCAACTCTTAGGTGCTTTGTGGTACTACCTTGAATGATCAAGGCTTGAAAAGTGGGTTTCCTGTAAAACCCAGTTCATCAGAAATGCCAGAGTATTTGAAATACGCAGAATCTGATTGGAACTTGACTAATATCCCCAAGATTCCTGGTTCTCTTTTATCAATTGAAAGCTGCGAAAGTTCTGCTATTTTAGATCCTCAGCTGTCCGTGGGAATGTGCTTTGCATCACATTGCTGGGTAAGCTTCAGGATCTCTTACCTTGCTCGATTTTTATTAGACTCTAAAGATGCATAATAGTTGCTTCTGCAATTGATTTACACTATGCTCTAGGAAAAGAAAGATATTACTATTTCCTTAACGCAACGTTCTCTGTTCGATTTGTTGGATAAACAGAGAACTGAGGAGCACCACTTGTACTCAATTTGTTACATGCACTTCGGTTCCCCTAAAGTGTGGTATAGCGTCCCTGGAAAACACTGCTTCAAATTTGTTGAAGTTGTGAAAAAGCAGTTTCGACAGCTTTGCCTATCGGACCATCCTGAGCTTGTAAGTAATATTGTTCTTTTATTTGTCGATCATAACTTACAGATGCTGAGTGAAAATAAAATGTGATGCGTTTCTATGATGCTTCTAATGTAAACCAGTTTAGCATTCTCATTTACCAGATGTTAAAATCAAAGCGGCTACCAGAAATTTTGCGAGCTATGTGGATTGGCAATTAGTGTAATGTTTGAGTTTCAAGGATCTGAATCTAGAAGTTCCTGATTCTTTTGTGGTAACCGCTTTGATTAAAAACTGTCCAGACAGATGTGAGGGGAAGCATAGTACCTCAGATGTTAACTGCTTTTGGACATGCACAATTGAATTTCTTACTGAACTGCAACATCGGAACTGATGCGAAAATCTCCTTTTTCCTACTTGCTTTTCCGTAAGTATTAAGCTGGTGTATGAATTCAAAGAGTGCAAGTGTGGTGTTAATTCCATAGAGTGATACTTCTCTTCATCTCTTTGATTTTAGTTCTTTCAAATTTTTTGTTTAGAGAAGTTGCTACTAGAACTACACTGCAGGCCTTAGCCTCCTTTTATTATTATTATTTGCCCCTTAGGAATTGGTGACCTAGGGGATAACTATTTGTGCTTTCTTATACAGTCTATTCTGCTCAGACTTTCCATTTTGACTGGGTTGACAAGGTTTGATGCTAAAATAGTCGCATGTATCACGTTTCCAGGAATTTCAAGGTTAATTGGTGCTTGTTTCGAGAAACTTAGATAAATTTTTTTAAACCTTTCAGCTGATCGAACTTCATTTTGACTCTATCATGCTTGTGTCTACTCTTCAGCCACACATTTCATCAATGTCTGCAACACTTCTATTAAGCTTTCACACAACCCGCTTTAAAGTATGATTTTCTCGCTGCTGAAATTTCCGATGTAGCTGACTCTTGCCGTTATTGCTCTTTCTTTTCCTTCTTGGATTGCGCAACAAGTTGTTTTATTAGGTGTAAAGGTTCCAACCTTGGGATAGCATCATATTCTTCACAGGATTATGGGCTAGAGCTGCCGGGATTTTCAATGACCTTGAGAACTATTTATTCCACCTTGACGCCATTAGCTCTGTGTACTATTGTTCCAAGCATCACCTAGGTTTCCTAGTTCTTGTTTTTAGACTTTTACATTTTTCTGTTGTTATCTCTTAGGTGGACACCTTGTCCACTCTTTATGTTGTATTCCTGTGAAGCTTTTGTTAGATAGACATTTTGCTGCTAACAGGTTCATACATAGTTATTAAATTTTAATGTTCAATACTCATTGTAAATTTCGGATATTCTCCATTTAGCAGTTGAATGCATATCTTAATTGTTTGCATTTTACATTCCTGATTGTTATATCTAGCTACAATTCAGCATTCGATATTGCGAGTTTGTTCCTCCTTTTTGGATCATTATTTATAGTTTAATTGGGAGGAGCTTTTGTTTTCAATTTAATGATTTATGTCCATCCAGATTGGAGATCAGTGGCCGTCATGCTCACTTCAGTGCGTGTTTTTTGTGTAACCTTTGTAGGTCACTCAACTTTCTCCCTCTACTCTGATGTCTGAGGGGATACCTGTATATCGCTGCGTGCAGAATCCCTTGGAATTTATCGTCATCTTCCCTGGAGCATACCATGCAGAATTTGATTGTGGCTTCAATTGTTCAGAATCAGTGAATTTTGCACCTTTTGACTGGTTACCTCATGGCCAGTACATTGCAGAATTATACAGTGAACATTATAGGAAGACGTCTATTTCGCACGATAAGCTGTTGTTCAGAGCAGCCAAGGCAGCTGCTGGGATACTGTGGGAATCTTCTTTTTTAAGGAAAGAAGATGTTAATCATCAACTTTGGCGAAGTGTCTGCAAAAAAGATGGGGTCTTACTAAAAGCACTTAAGGTATGCTGCTCCTTTCATGATTGTGCAAATAGTTAAAGCTTCTTGCATGGAAAGCTTCTGTCTGTGATAGTATATTTTGTATGACTCTTTTGTTGACTGTCCTTGAAAGATTGAAGATTCTACCTTGTTAATTTTTAACCCTCTTTAGATTGGTACATCCACTCATGAGTGAAAGAGTAAGAGCAAAATGTACGAGACTACCTAGGCTCTAGCCTTGAGTGTCTTACAATGATTCTCATTTTAAGGTAAAGGGTGTCCCCTAGCAGATTTAATTGAATCATATAGGAGGTCCTACGAGAGGTGATAGAATCTGTAAACATGCATTCAGCATCGGAGGTGGGAATGCCAAACAGCGATCAAGTTTACAGCTTTACACAAAATTCATTTTTCCAATTTATCATTTTCAACCACACATTTGACTGATTTGACAATTTTTTTATTTTTGCATACTACATTTGCTCGCTTTTCAATGACATGCAAAAATCACTTTCCAAAATCTCTATCGAACATACCCTTAATTGGCAGGCATGCTTGCAGGAACTATACAGTTGCGAGTACAAATATGATTATATACAGTAAGGGTGTGTGTGATTGGAATCGTTTTCCATGGAAAATGTCACATCCACGGAAAACAATGTGTCTGGCGCAAATGGAATTGAAATTAGAATTCTATGGTACAACATTTTGATGCAGAGTCCAGTTTATTTTCCATGGAAAATTGAAACTAAAGGGGAAATGAGAGTTGTTTTGGAAAGTACTCCTTTGCCACCTTTTTGCTATCAATCACAGCCATTGAGACAGGAGATTGATAAAGCATTGTAAAATCTGCAAGCATGCTTCCATGACATATATAATCTTGTTATTTCTAGTTTATAATCATCCAATTTAATTCCAAGCAAAAAAATTTTAATGTGTGAGGATTTGAATAATGGTAAGCTTGGATGATTTCAGGCAAAACTTGGGTTATTGTTCGAAATGTCACTAAAATAGTCTAACTTAGCATGAGAACTGACCATATTGTACATGGTCTCAGAAGAGATGACATGATTGTCCACCCTCCACACTTTGTTAGAATGTTGCGCTTCATAGCAGTTTTCGCCTAAATTTTTTTGGTAATACCCATGTGATGGATATTTGATAATGCATCTGTCGTGGTGTCCGGGTATACTTTTGTTTTGCCAAAAATTTAACTTTCTTGGTTGGATAGGTGTAGATCATAATGAGCAGTAATTTGAGATGGGAAATGCTACATCACCATATAAAAAGTTGCGACACAAATATTACACTTTAATAGGCCCCCCCAAAAAAACGCACACATTTTGGGGGGGTTTGGGGGGGGGGGTGTAATTTTCTTACCACACTCTATCAGAATGTGGTATTTGTGTGGCACCCTTTTGTGTGGGCAATTGGCATTTACCTTTGAGATGTGTGGTTAAAAGCTAAAAACACATGCTTAGTTTCAATAAAATATATGGAAATGTATTTTAATCTCGCTGTGATAAAAATTTTGTTCTTCTGACTTTTTATTTGAGATGTCATCCTTCAATTCCTTTTTATTCATCAGTCGCGTGTGAAGATGGAATCCATTAGGAGGCTACACCTCTGCAATAATAGGCTGCTTAAAAGAGAGTTTGAGGACGACATAGTGGCTGATACTAAAAGGGAGTGCATCATATGCTTCTACGACCTATACCTCTCTTCCATTGCTTGTTCGTGTTCACCAAATAGATATGCTTGTTTACGCCACGCAAAGCAACTGTGTTCTTGCCCTTGGAGTGCCAAAATCTTTTATTTCCGATATGGGGATGAGGAGATGGACTCCCTTGTTGCAGCCCTGGAAGGAAACGTAAAAGCAATCCATCTCTGGGCTAAGAAAAAGGGCAAGGATGGACGACCATGAATGCATTGTTTTGTCTGTAGAATTTGTTGTAACCTACGTGTACTTCTAGCTTGATTCGCCAAATTTGCGACCTTGTAGGTTTTGTATGTTTTCGTCAATTCAGTACAGTTTGACAAACATATACTTGGTTCTTCTGTTATTTTGTTTTCCGGTTTTGAAAGTTATGAGAAGTCGTCGATGACCTTTAGTCCACCATGAAGACAGTGCTCTGGTTTGCAATTTGATGAGGTATTGGTGTGGACGCACACTAGCATAGGCACTGGTATGTAGCCTAAAATTAGTACTCCCTCAGTCGCACTGAAATAGATGGCCGCTATTTTTCACATATTAAGGAAATATTTTAAATATTATTGGAATTATAAAATATTTTTATATTCTTCCTATTTTACCCTTATATTAAATAGTCAAAAAGTAATACTCTCTCCGTCCTAATGATATAGGTTCGTTGATTTTTTTACAAAAATTAAGAAAAGTGGTTGGAAAAGTAAATTTATAACTAATTTCTTAATCTATCTTTATTTAATGAATAATGTTAAAGAATAATGGTTATTATTAGGCAAATTAAATATATATATATATATATTTTTGTTTGCTATAGTTATGGATGAGCTTACGAGACATATTCAAAATGAGGTACCATGGTGTATGTTATTTGCCGACGATATAGTCTTAGTGGATGAAACCAGGGCAGGTATAAATGATCAGTTAGAACTATGGAGACATACTTTAGAGGCTCGTGGTTTTCGGTTAAGCAGATCAAAAACAGAATATATGGAGTGTTTGTTTAGTGGTAAGCATAGAGTGGATCCTCTTGTGGTGAAATTAGGTAGTGAGGTAGTACCGAAGAGAGATAGCTTTCGTTATTTAGGATCCGTGGTTCAAACCAATCCGACATAAAAGGTGATGTAAATAATGCGATTAATGTTGGATGGATGAAGTGGAGAGGTGCTTACGGGATTTTATGTGATCGTACTATGCCTTTAAAATTAAAAGGAAAATTTATAGAACAGTTGTAAGACCAGCATTACTATATGGCAGTGTTGGGCAAGTTAAGAAGGTAGATGAACACAAATTGAATGTTGCGTAAATGCGTATGCCGAGGTGGATGTGTGGTAAGACTAGGAAGGATAAAATTACCAATGAAGATATTCGTGGTAGATTAGAGTCGCCCGATTGAGGATAAGATGAGGGAGAACCGATTGAGATGGTTTGGACACATATCATGGAGACCGAGAATGCACCCGTGAGAAAGAGTGAGAGTATTAGGGTAGGAAATATAAGGAAAGGTAGAGGAAGACCGTTACAAACGTGGATGCAAGTCATTCGTACAGATATGTTTATTAAACAGGTAGATGGGCAACTAGCTTTGGATAGGAAGGCGTGGTATAGCAAAACTCATACCTACGATCCGACGTAGTTCTCATATGGTTCCATACAGCCGACCCCTATCTGTAGGGAATAAGGCTTAGTTTGTTGTTGTTGTTGTTGTATATATATATTTTTAGAACTACCACGGCTCGAAAATCCAAACCCACAGTAGAGATTTTATGAATAAAGTAAAAGTGCACTTAGATGGAGGGGGATAAAGTCCTTATCTCTCAGGATCTTTATCACAATGAAAACCCTCAAAGCTAAATGAGATGCAAAGGAGTACTAATCCCAAACTTAAAACAGTAAGGCACTGAATGGTGAAAGTTACAATCGAATACTAGGAAGTCCTAAACGATCCAATTTAGCTACAACACGAGCTTCTTTATCAGTTTCATGTGAGCTGAAAACAAGGCTTTTGCGGTCCTTATAACCAATGTTTGCATACCAATTTGGAAGTTTATTTCCCTCTCTCCAAATGTGAGTAATTCTAACATTGAGAAGTTGAATCAGAGCTTGAATTTCCTCTAGAATATATGTATAGTTCCATGCTCTCAACTGATTAGGGGTATTATTAGGCTTGACAAACTTGGCTTGGCCAACCTTAGAATTGTTGAAACTAGTTAGAATTGCTTCATGCTTTTTGTTAATTTTGGTTAAGTGCATCCATGTATTTGAGAAGTAGTACTTCTCTTTAATGCTTTGATAAAAGTGCGTCTATATGTTAGAGAAGTAGTACTTCTCTTTTTAGTGCTTTCGTACAGTGTCATATCGGGAGGTAAGGTATATATCCCCCTCCGACTAGGTGTAATTCATTTTTCTATTAATAAAATTCTACCCTGAGCTTGGATTTTCGAGCCGGGATAGTTCTAAAAAAAAACAAAAAAAAAAAAAAAAACTGATTAGAAGTACAAGGGAATCAGCCTCCAGCCAAATGTTCTGAATGTTTTTCTCAAGGCAAAGTATAAGACCAAACGCAAATTAAATGAGGTTGTCTTGGTAATTAAACAAAAAAAACTTTCCGAATATAGAAATAAGACTATAAGCCCTCCGTCTCCATTATATAGGTTTGTTGATTTTTTCACAAAGATTAAGAAAATTTGTTGGAGAAGTAAATTTTATAATTAGTTTCCTAATCTATCCTCATTTAATGAATAATATTAAAAATAATGGTTATAATTAGGCAAATTAAATAAGATTGTTTTGGTAAATGAACAAAAAAATATTTCTTAATATAGAAACAAAACTATACATTTGTGACATTCCAAAAAAGAAAACAAGCCTATATTTGTGGAATGAAAGGAGTATATTTGGAACATCCCAAAAATGGAAACAAGTCTATATTGGTGTGATGGAGGGAGTATGAACAAGTAAAGATTTTGGGAGATGGAATATCTATTTTGATATTTATTATTCCAACTATCTTAAATAAAGGTATTTTCGTCAATTAATTAATGAATAAATGACCTCAGTATAGAAAATAAATTATAATTTGGAACAAATAAAAGTAAAAACTAAGTCTATCTTAATTGGACGCAGGGAGAATGTGCCTACGTTGGCACTATACACTATAATTTGCGTCCTCAACACTCTTGATGGACATTAGATCAAAGTTGGTGTAGTTTGAGGGCTGTTAAAAAGATTGTAAATTTGTAACGCCTGTGTTTTTTCTGGTAGTAATGATTGGTTATCCCATCAAGAGAGTTATAGCCATATATTAATTATTAGCTTACATATGAGCACCACTTGTCCACTTTAAGAGGTCATTGGTGCGTTTTTTGGTTGGGGTCTTGGGGAGTTGCATGAAATTTGTAATGCTGGTTTAAATTGTTGGGATAGTTACATGACGTATCGTAAATTTCGTCGTTGTATTCAGAATAAATGCAGTCAATTGTGTGAAGAAAAAGTCATTGCAATTATATTACTACGGTTCAAGGTGGCCCGTACAACGTTAAAAAGTCCAAACTCACAGCTCGAAATGGCTATGGGACCCACAAAGCTCTCTGAATTTCAACTGTTTGTGACTGCAAATAGTAGCATGGATTCCCCCCATTTCGACCGTTCAAATATTTTCCGTACATTTCACGCTCATCGAGACTCTGATTTTATTGAAAAAATTATTGGCTAATACTTCCTCTGTCCCACTAAAATAATAGGCTTAATTTTTATTTTCTTTTATTCTGAATAATAATTTACTTTTCTTATTAAAAATATAATTTATTTTTCAATTAATTAAAATACGCATATTTAATATTATTAGATTGCTAAATATTAATTTGATATTTCATCTCTTAAAGTTATTATTATTTTCACACCACTTTTTCTATCATTTAATAAAAGGATAAAATAAGAATAATAAATAAATATTTTATAACTCCAACAATATTTTAGGTATATTTTTAATATGTGTGAAAAATGATGAGTGCCCATCTTCATTTAACAGAGTGAGTATGGAGATGTTATTGGCTTTAAAAAAGGGAAATCAAACTTCTTACTAAGAGCATTTCTAATGTTAGGGTATAAAATCCAAATTTGGGTTTTTACATCCCCAAAAATGAACAGTGCGGAGGGGAATAAGGGAATAATGTTAAATTTTGGGTGGAAAAGATCCTATGGGTGCAAAGTAACTTTTTTCCCCATTATATAGAGTAGTTATATATAATTTTTTTCCCTGCACATTATTTGAGAATATGTTTTTTCCCTCATTTTTTCTTTTAGGTTTTTTCCTTGACTTTTTTGCCCAAACATTAGAAATGCTCTTAAATGGACATAAATATATATTGTGTAAGTAAAAATGTAAATTTTTTAGTTTAAACAAAGTCAAAACATAAATCAATCGCTTCCCGCTTCCTACCCATTATGTGGACATTTTATCATGTCCACAGTGAACAGATTACCGATAATTATTCTATACCATCAGGGGGATACGTATCAAAAATCCACGCACTTTAAATATGATAAAATGCCCACAAAATAGGTAAAATAGGTAGAAGAGCGTTAGCTCGAATTTCAATATAAATAATGTGGTTATATCAATGTATTCAAAGGTGACACCAACGAACCAAGGGTTGTGTTACGTGAGGGCAGCCCACGTGAGTTTAAATAGTGGGTCATATTATTATTGGATTGAAGTTTGAAGTGGGTACTGATAGCAAGACACGGACTGGATTCGGATTGGACAGATCCGAACCGAAAGTAGAGAAAATGACCTCTTTCCGACCACCCGTACCCGACAATGTTGACAGATTCGCACGTGAGTGGAATTACAAGTGTGGGTCCCATATTGGTCAAATCGAACGTCCAATCAAGTTGACTCAAGATTGCGGGATTCTCGTACTGCTACTATTTTGTACAGTCATTTTTGTGCTATGAGATGACTGTTCAACAGCATTCACGAGCAACTTCAAACACCTCTCATTTCTGGGGAGCTCAATTTCGCTTTGTTCTTGATTATTAAAAAAATAATCAATTACATAAAAAATAAAAATTTTGATATAGATTATTGAAAAAGTAAATTTTAAATATGTTGTTGGAAAATAAAGAAGTGTGGAAAATATAAAAACATTATCAGATCGGTGTATAAATTATTAAAAATAATAAAAGAGAAAAAAGAATCAAATTTAATTTCTATCGAACGAGCCCTTATAATTAATCAATCATTTTGATCATAACAGAAATAATAATCTAGACTTGATATGGATTTTATTAAATTTGATGAAACTAATCGTCCTTTTATGTTCTAACTTTGAGTTTGAAATTCATGTTTCTTGTTTTCGAAAATGTGTTTCTAAAAATACTAAGATAAACAAGTTTTTTATATTTAAATTCTTGAAAAAAATAAAAAAAACTTCTTGAAAACAACAAACTGAAAAGATTTTGATTTTGACAAGTTTCATGGAAAGATTTTTCCTCAATTCATTAACCACTAAACAGTTCAAACTTCACTACAAAATTTGTATCATTCTAGAGTGGTACACAATATAATTTTATTTGATGCCCGCCCACTATGAAGATGGGTGGTTTATTTTCTTTTTCCATTCGTCCCAAAATATAGATTACTTTCTATTTATATTTATTTAATTTCTTTATTTTTCCTATAATATCCTTATTTGTGATTCGTATTTTCAATTTTGTTTCCTACTTTATGGGATAGGGTCCTACATGAGTAACCTTTGAGTTCAATATATAATGTTTTGTGCATCTTTCTTGCACATGTTTGTGTCATCTAAAGCAATTGCTTGAGTGTCCATCTCAAGGAACCTTTTGTTTTATGTTTTTCTCGAACTTGAAAAATGAGTAAAAATCAACATTTTTTTTCCTTTTTGTAACTCCAATGTACTATTTACTGAGGTGAAATAAACTTACCCTACTCAAGGTTACTTGATTATGCATGTCCATTTTTTATGAGTTGCATCCACTAAGTACTCGCCAACCCAACTTTACTAACGACGTGTGTCTGCTAGAGCTTATAATAACAAAAATCAATTTTTTAACTAGTACTTTGAGTTGATTCGACATTTTTCATTTTAAAAATCTTCCATATTTTTCAATAGGAGATCATTTGCAAGAAATGCACAACAAACTAGATGAATAATGATCACTATCCCAGATTTCTCTCTCAAAAAAAAAAAAAAAAAAAACAAAAAGGTCACTATCATATCCCAGTGATAGTACGACATATAATTGCAAAAATTTCCTTGCTGTTTTAGTAAGTTAACTGTGGAAACCCTATAGTAATTTATGACATATTTGGTAATGTGTCTATAACTTTTTTTAAAGCCTCTACTCGAACATCGATTTTACGAGTCTGCTGAGCCTAGTTGGTGGGGGTTTGGAATCCCCCTACCTTTTTATTAATAGAAAAGGTTAAGTACAAAAGGGAGGGGGGGCATAAACCTGACCTCCAGGCAATGAACACAAAAAAATATGCGATAAGCAGTGTCTATAACTTGAGGGTATGCACATCGGAAAATGAGTGATAGAGAAGTTTGAATAAATATGTGTAGAGAGAGAGAGAGAAATGTAAAGTTTATTATTATTATTATTATTATTATTATTATTATTATTATTATTATTATTATTATGATCTATTGCTTGGTCACACAACCAGAAGATCATGTCTAGGTGAAAACACCTTGTAAAAACGTAGTTCAGTATTTCCACTAAGACTAAATATTTTGATCAATAATCTATTTTGGAATAGAGATATCTATCTAGTGGTAAAAAAATGGTATGAAAAAAGAGCAATGTTAGGGATAAAACATAGCAGTACAATCAATTGGTACAAGAAGGATAAAAATGGCAATTTTTATGACCCTCTATTCGAGAATTGTACAAATTAATTATTAATTATACCAATCAATTGGCTACCATTTTTTTAAATTTTTTTAGAATTATAAAACAGTTAAAGTTAATTACAAGGAAATTAAACATCCTTTGCGTATTAATTTGTCAATATTACATAGAAAGACGAAAGTTTTCACCACCTTCATGATACCGTCGACATGAAAAAGTTTCGAGTATTTCAAAAATATCAAATATCGAGTATATATACTCTTAACCAAAATTTCGGGTTATCTATTCATGAGAAATATCATTGATTACATAATATGTCCTCTATCGGTGATCACTAAAGTTTTACAAGTTTATGTATGTAATATCATTCTTAAATAAATATAGTCATATAGTGCATGGGAGATATAAATGTGATTCTTATGAAACATGTAGATAATATAAAACATAAGTTATCCCTTCTATGAGAATGATGGTTGCTAAATGCTAATTAAGAGCATCTCTAATAACTTATCTCTTTTTAAAATTAGATGATATGTAGATTAGAAGTTTACAATATTTGATATGATCTTGGACAATATTTAGTCCATGTGGCCAAAATAAATATATATATAGACAATGTGAGGAGGGATTAATTTCTACATGCATGTAGATCCATTCTCACATTGTCTGTCATCAATTTATATTTCTATTTTCCCACGACCCAAAGTAGGAAATATTTGGCAAAATTTTATTTTCTCTTGCCAATTCACCCTATGATATTAATAAGGCTTATCGATACAATTAGGAACCTTTTTGCTCGCTACGCACTAAGAACCTATTTTTTTTTTGGCATTTTTATTCTCAACCTAATGTTTTATTATGAGATAAAACTTTTTTGAAAAAAAAATGCAATATTACCCTTTTTATTTATATTATTTTTATTAAATTAAATAAAAATATTTACAATCAAGTTCATAACTTTTCAATAAGTACAAGCTAGTCCTCATTTTCAACATTCTCTTCCACCACCACCACCACCTCCGCGCCATCATCACCAACTCCGGTGAGGCCCAAAAATAGATTTGGTGGTCGAAAACCACCAACAACCCCGGAGTTTTAGCCGAAGTTGGTGGTGGAAAAGAATGTGTTGAAGATGAAAATTAATTTGTACTTATTGAAAGGTTATGGATTTGATTGTAAATATTTTTATTTAATTTAATGAAAATAATAAATAAAAGGGTAATATTATCTTTTGACCTAAAAAGTTCTTATCTCGTTGGGTTCTAATTGTGCCAATAAACCTATTAATAAAGAAAAAAAGTTGATAAGGATAGAAGAAATGAGGAAGCCATGACCGCTAGGACATGTCAAGTAGCCGTGTGGGTTGTACCCGTACATTTGATTTCAACATGAAACCACATATGGTTTTAGGTAGAAATCACTTATGCGGGTACAGCCCAAGCGAATAGGTACCTCAAATTTTTCGTCATGACCATGTTCATATATATATATTCTGAAATAAGGGTGTGTTTGATTGCAAAGCCGGAAAATTGTTGGAAGGAAAACGTTTTCCGGGTAAATGAATTCCGGGAAAAGATTTTCCAGGGAAAATGGTAGTTGTAGGTGTTTGATTGGATTAATTTGAAATTTGGAAAATATTGTTATTTTTTTTGTTTTTATGTTTTTTTCATGAAATTTGATCATTTTCCTTATTTTTATAGTTAAAGCAAATTATCCACTTAAAAAAAAAAAAAAAAAAAACCAGATTTTTTCCCAGAAACCAAAATCTGGCCAATTGGTAGGAATTGCAATTCCATGAAAACAAGGAAAAAGGGTCACGTGTGGAGAGAGGGTGGAAAATACATTCCCGGAAAATTTTGGCTATCAAACACTCCCTTTTCCTGGAAAAAGTTCCAACTTTTTCATTTTCCTTGAAAAAAAAGCTCAATCAAACACACCCTAAGAGTTTTACATGAGATGTTGTACAGTTGTAGGAGCCGAAAAGTTTTGACATAGGGTAAATGATTAATATTAATTTTAATTTAAAAAATAAGAGAGGTAAGATGTATGTATGAGAGAGTAGAAGGAACCATCAGAGCAGATTTTTAGACTTGAATGTATATTCTTTAAACATATGTCGCATCCATATATTTCACTGCCACATATATTTGCATGAATTGACATTGAGATAGATGCTCTAATTAAGTATGCAAAGAAAATTACTGAGAATAAAAAATACCACCTCTAATTTCGGGATTAAAGAGAAAATTGGGGAAGAACGAGAGTTTTAGAAATTAAACATAAGAAAGATTATCATCTATGTTTATTTGTTATTAAATTTTCATTGTGTTAAATACGTTGTTTTAGTCAAACTTTAGTTTCATTGAACAACATTTAACAATACCATTAGTTATTACTTATTATATGCTTTTCTAGCTAACTAATAAGTAACACAAACTAGTAAGTTATTATGGTAATATGACATCGAATCCATCTACTTATTTCATGTCCTATAACTTGCCATACTTCAAAAATTAGGTAAACCGCTTTTTCCTTTTAAATTAGGTAAACCTATTATAAATTTCACTTTATTAAATAACTAACTCTTAAATTATATTACCACAAGTATAATTAATATGGAATAGAATTTTCTTCTCTTTTTTCCCCAGGCGAATAATGAATATATATAGTTGATATAGATTCGTATATATGCTTATGGTTCTAGATTTACAACATCATGTCATATACATATATGGTTACAAGCTAGTCATGCACGCAGATGTTTTTGAGGTTTGGTTTTTATACATTTTTTCTTTTTACTATATATATATATATATATATATATATATGTGTGTGTGTGTGTGGTTGATCAGTTCTATAGCTTTATATGCACGAATATGTTACTGCTATTGCTCTACAAACACGATGCTATATGGATGACTGTCTCCCCTAAATGTTCTATTTTTTGTAGTGACAACAAGGATAAGGGTTTTTTTTTTAACACATCACATCATTTGGAAATCAACCGACGATCCAACAAAAAATGGCAAACTATTCTAAAACTAATTGTTTGAGTATAGCTTTTTCTTTAATTCACTGTTTTATAATTTTTGTATATGCATGCTAATTTCACGATATACCATGATGACACTCCCATGACCAGTGCAGAACCTTATAATTTTGTGTCAGAGTCGAACTTTTAAAATATGTCGAGACATATCACATATTGTGGTTTAAGAAAGAATCTATCTTGCATAGTAAGACTTATAAACTAAATACAAAATTAAACAATGTATACAACATTCAAAATGTGTATACTAGCTAAGATCAAGTAATATATTACTAAACATATTTAAAATGATTTGTCAATTTTTTCGGTGCTATAAGCCAATCGACTCATAAGACTCATATCAAGTATTGCTCTTAATTAATAAGCAACTATAAAAGAGTACCAAACTACCAATGATGTGAACGTGCGTAGAATTGCAAATATCTTCGGTCACAGTGAACACTATACTTTCCAAATAAACGAAGAGAAATCAAACACATTATGAAAAAAACAAATATATATATATATATATATATATATATATATATATATTTGCCCATCCATAAATTAAAACCAAGCTGTTCATAGCAAATCCAGAATATTAACCTTTTAGGTAGATTCAGTACTAATCACTAGTGCCCAGACTAGTCTAAATTAAATCACATTTTCAAACGCAACATTATATAGCAAGAATATATTTTTACTTAACAATCAACTTATTCACTCAAACAACTTGTTCTAGATATATATATATATATATATATATATATATATATATGGATCCACCAATTCATACAACAAAGAAATGCACTAACGTATATATTCCACACAATATTGATAGACAAAGACGTACACTGATTTATACATGACACATTAATTATTGGTAAATAAATGTGTTATTCTATATATATATTAATAAGTTCATATGTTATGACACTAATACTTAGCAAAACATAAGTATCATTGTTCATTATGTCATTCTTCTATATAGAAAACAATAAAGACTTATTTCAACTAATAAATTACATACATCAAAACCACATCAAGCTAGTCCATACATATTATTTCTGAAGATTGACATAAAATCACACTTTCAATTTAAGGCCGAATAATTAAAATTTCACCAAACAAAGGAAACTATATGAGAAATTTTACTTTTTAACATTGAAAATTGTATATGCAGCCAATGTTTTAATTGGTTGCTTCGACAAGAAATTAAATGGAATTTTTAAGACAAAAGTTTTCTGTAACGAGCGATCATATATATCCATTGCAATAATGAAGTCATGTCACTTACACTGAATAATCTCATAAATTTGCAATTTAGGGAGCTAAATCACACAATTAATATGCCATGAGTAAAATAACCAGCAATTTATGCAGCAAATCAAATAATAATTGATTTATTCTTTTAGATAAAATCACAAAATTTATATGCATTAATTAGCTAGCTTACCCTAAACCCTATACAATTAATCTTACCCTATTTATCATATGCATAATTATTGCTACCCCACAAAATAATAAAGGTCAAAGAGAGCTTCTAGCATGCACCATAGTTCATATTTATTGGGTGTAATTAATTAGTTATATCCAATTAATTATTTAATTAGGAAATGTACACTTTGAGTTTCAAGCAAGGAATGATTGTAGAACTTTCTCACACAAAGTTGAGAGTGATTCACCAACTTCAACCAATCATCTATTTATGCATTGTCGGCCAGATTTTTCCAACAATATTTATCTAATTTTTTTGGCATATAATTAAATAAAGTTTCCTAGTTTGCTTTCCATTAGGAAAAAGAAACCCATAAATGGATATGAAATCATTAAGCCAAAAAAAAAAAAGGCTCTTGTGTTTGTCACATTGATATATGAGGTTTTTATCAAGATTTTCATAGATTTATATATTATACATTTCAAGATTACATATGACAGCTAGCTAGCTTTAATGATATGAGAAAAGACTGATTTTTTAAAATAATAATATTAATTATTTGCATATTCTAATTAAAGATCTTTCAACAAATTAGGGAATAAGGTTGTCTGCCAATTTCATCTACTCTCCAAGTGAAAAGACAGCACCAATTATTAGAAATTGTTAAATAATTGCATGAAATCAATTGTCACAGCCAGCCCAAGAATTAAAAAAAAGCTTGTAAATCAAACTTGAAACTAAAATTTAATTAATTTGCACCAGAATTTCACAAAATGATAAAATTTCTGATTCATAGACAGTAAAGTGAGCAAAAAGTGAAAAAAAGAAAAAATAAATAAAAAATATACAGAAAATTAGAGATAGGAAGCAAACTGTTGTACACTGATCAAACACTATGATCAGAAATACTTAAGCCTGAAATTACTTTTAAAACTTGCAGTTTTTTCCTTCAAAAGCTTAACATAAACTACCCCCCCTACCCCACCCCACCGTACCTACGGTGGGGTGGGCGTGGGGTGGCAAATACCACAGGCACAGACACAGAAAACCACCCAAGATCTAGCTACCCATTGGCTGGTTAAATGTGACGACTAACAAAGAAGTAATTAACTAACCCTAAATACTGATGTAACATAAGATAGATAAGAATTAGGGAAGTTTCTTGAAAGTCAAAGATTTATTCTGAGATGTTTAATTATCCTTCACCTGGCGGCGGCGGAGGAGGTGGTGGTTGTTGTGGCGGTGCACCCACCTGTTGGGCCGGAGGTCTCTTCCTCTTCTTCTTCTCATAGCTAATCCCCCTAGCTTTCGACTGTAAATCTCTCACTTCTCGTAGATAAAGCCTCACAGCTCGAGCCCCAAAAGGGTTTAGCTCCGGTTTACCTCCATTTTCTTCGTAGGCTGCCCGGAGGCGGCCAATGAGCGCATCGAGGCTGCCCCACGCCTGCCGGAGAGGACAGGGACAAGGCGCGGGTGGGTTAGGGTGGCCGTAGAAAGGGCATATTGGTGTGTGAACTTTGGTCTTCCCGAATTGGTCGAGATAACGAAGAAACTCGAGGACGTGGGCCCCACTGCACCGCGAGAGAGTGAGTGGTGGCCGGTGGTTCTTGAGATACTGGCCGAACGTGTTCCAATCTCGACGCTTCTGGTTTTCGTATCGGCTCAGTGTTGAAGAAGATGAAGTGCCTGCAGAAGAATTGGTGGTTCCAACTGTAGGGTTGATGCTGTTATTGTCGGAGCTGGAAATCTCCATGTCCGTGATTAATGAATCCATTGAATGATTTCTTGGATCTTGAATGTGGGATTGCTATATCTTACATAATATAACTTGATTTTTGTTCTAGCTTGTATAATATAACACTATACATATATCCCTTTAATTTGGAAGTAAGAAAATTCGAGAAATATTGCGAAGTGATTTTCTTTGAATAGAGGATGTGAAGTTAAATAGAGCAAGTGGTGATGAGACTAAGGAAATGAGAGAAGAGACTGTTTGGGGTTTTTGTTTGTTTGAGTAATACTAAAAATATCAAACATTGGGAGCGTGTAATGCTGGTAGGTTTTGTGGCTATTTTTGCCCAAAATAGGGAGTGCAATTGTCCTCTCTTATTTTTTTTAATTGGCCCTATTTCTCTCTCTCTTCTGAGAGAGAGAGATAGAGAGAGACTATCTATTAGGGCTTTTAAGGACATGGAAAGAGAAGCTGAGAGTAGGTTGAGATGGAGACAGGAAAAAGGTCAAATGAGTAATATTAAGAGAACAAAATCACTTCATTTCTATACCCAAAGGGTCTCGTTACAAACTTTCATTCGCATTGACCCAAATACCCCCATCTCATGTCTCACTCTGTCTCTCCCCGGCCCCCACAATTTCATGTACAAATGATTTTGATGTATCATTGAGTTAACCTTGCTAAATTAAAGATTTGTTCAAAATGCCCATGTGTAGTTGATCTTACAATTAATGTTCACTATCCATCCATGACACATGCATCTTATAATATTTACTATCGATGTAATATTGTTGTTGTTGTGTTATTAAGATTAATAGTTCGAATATGTGGCAGCAACACCACGTTATGGTAGGCAATTGTAAGATGTGTCAATAGTTGGTATCGTTGAATGGGTGATATGATTGTAGTCATTTAGGGTGTGTTTGATTGTAAAGTTGGAAAATGATTGGAAGGAAAATATTTTCCGGGTAAATGAATTCCCGGAAAAAGTTTTCAGGAAAAATGGTAATTGTGGGTGTTTAATTATATTAATTTGCAAGTTGAAAAATAGTGTTGTTTTCCTTATTTTTGTATTTTTTTCATGAAATTTAATCATTTTCCTAATCTTTATGATTAAAGCAAATTGTCAATTCAAAAAAAAAAAAAAGAGGCAAACTTTTTCCGGAAAACAAAAACCACCTCCCCCAAGAAAAACGTTTTCCACCAAAACAAGGAAAAAATGGATTTCGAGAAAAGTTGAAAAACGTTTTCCAAGAAAAAATGTAACCAAACAGTCGGAAAAGATGGAAAAGTGAGGAAAAAATCGTTTTTTCTTGGAAAACTCTCCCAATCAAACACACCCTTATATATTACTACAAAAAATTGGACATTTAGGGATGGTCAGTCGTCCTATAGTCTCGTGCCTGTAGAGTAATAGGAGCGATGTTGTTACTATTGCTCTTCATGCACGAGTATATCGCTACTATTACTTTCATGGATGAGGCTATAGGGATGACTGTCGCCTCTAGAAATCCCATTTTTGATAGTGTATGTTGTGTGTAAACTTGTTAATTTATACACTTATTTGTACTTGTAGCAAAGAGCAATACTGGATCATGTGATTCTAGTATGTTGAACATTTCCCATTCAATGGATATAATTCTTGATCCTATTGCTCTCTTCTAAGGTGCACTTAAAATTTTAAACTTTAATTTTATAAATAGCAAATCATATCCTGTGCTGAACATATATTAGGCAGAAAATAAAAAGAGATCTAATGTTATCAATTGAGAAAAATAAATAAAATTAGTTCTCATATTTCAAATTTTATTTTATTTTTCATATTTTTCAAATTATCTATTGTTGATTAGATTTAGTTATCAAAAAATTAAGCATTGCAACCAATATTTATCTAATGTTTTATATTTTCGTGCATGCATATACACCCAACAATTGGTTTGATCTTTGTCATTAATTTTTAAGGCTATGACAGCAACTCCAGTGGGCACTTCTAAAATTTAAAGGAACGAAATGTGCAACCCTCCAACCCAACCCCTATTCCTTTAAAATTGGGAGGCTCTGCTACAGTAGCACTCCAAATTTGGAGTGCTACTGTAGCAAACTGTAAAAATTTAGAGTGTGGAATATTTTCGGCTTTGCCCCTTGAATTATACTACCAATCTTTTCTTTTCCTTTGTGTCCTATATTTTATATTTAGTTATTATACTTGTTAATATATTTAAATTAATTAGTGTACTATTATTTATTTTAATTAATTAATTGTGACATTAAAAATTAATTAGTGTACTATTTAATTAAATAGTGTACTATTATTTATTCAAATTAATAATTTATTTTAATTATTTTGTGACTTTAAAATATTTTACTTTGTTAAAAAAGAATACAATAAAAAATATTGGCCATTTGTGAGGAAGAGTATTCTAATTTGAATAAGTAGAGTACTGCGTCCTATCTAATCTAAGTATTGCTAGCATTCTCGATGGTGTATGTTTATTTAGTTCTCGTTTCCATAAAGGCCTATTTTTACATAATCAAAATTTGATCATATATAAGTACGCCATTATTAAACATTGATTTTGTATAAATAAGCCCTTGTGGGTATATTTCCCTACCCATGAGTGGGTAATCCTTGACTCATATATAAAAGAATAAAGACATGGTGGGGTTAAAAGATGAAAATTACTCTTATCCAAAGTGCATCTTAGCATAGGTTAAAAGTAAATTAAGATTTGGTTTTGATACACCTAATTATTTTGAATTAATTCAGATTTAGAAAATTATTTTTTTCCACGATCATTTTCAATCACCGGGCCACTATATTGATTTGAAATATATTTTTTATATTCTTGAAAAATTTGTATTTCTCAACTATATATTTAAAAACTATTTTTTTGATAATCTCTATCAAATAAAATTCTAAATGGATAGCTAGATTAATTATGAAAAAAAAAATATAGAAAAAGTAAAAAAGGTGTCATGAAGACTTGCAAATAGTAGGAATTCTATACATGTATCATGAAATATACAAAATAAATGATTGTGAAGTCAAACTTCGAAAGCTAAAACTGTATTATCATAAGAATGGGTTGTGCAACGCATATGAATGATAACTCGCCACAGCTTCATTGAATTTCCTTTTTTCGGGCATTTTCCTACTGTGATATTGCTTAACGTATTTGGAATTTTCGGATTTCATGAAGATTTTATTTTATTAATTATTAGAATAAGTGTGACATCAGGCGCCACGACTCTTCAAGTGTAATATTCATGCATAGTAAAGAGTCATGATATTTAATTTGAATATAGTAATAAACATAATGTAACAACTATGAAGAGATGCATGAATATTACGTTGAAAGCATTGTATATTAGAAGAGAGACGTCGAATAAATCATATTCGATAACATAATTGATCAAGAAAAATGTTCAATCAATTGTGTGCTTAGTTGTAAAACCAATATAAGGGCAATACCTATCTTAAGGAGATTTAATAAGGGATATCTTGCTTTAAATCGTTCCAGTTAATCTTTTTTACTCCATCCGTCCCAATTATATGGTTCATTTTGCATTTTCACAAGAATTAAAAATGTGATTGAAAAAGTAAATCTTGTGAATTGTGGAAAAGTAGTACAAAATAAGCTTTGTAATATAAAAATAAGACCATATAATTGAGACAAATAAAAAAAGAAAGATGGATCATATAATCGCAATCGAGGGAGTTTTTTTTTCTTCTTTTTTTTTATATATATCATAATTATGGTAACTCGGTAATTTCACTAATTATTTAAGTAGGACCATTATTTGGATACAAGATTTAATTATTTCATCAAGAATGTTCTATGGGTGAGTGGTGAATGTTGTGTGTGTGTGTATATATATATATATATATATATATATATATATATATTTGAATACAACTATGAGTACAAGTATAAGGGGGAGTGTAGGGATGGAGATTCAGACCCTTGACCTGATGTATATAAGACAAACCCGGATGTCACTAGACCACATGGGTCTTGGCGGTTAATGTTGTGTATATTTATTTCTCGGTAATTGACACAAATAGTTCTATATGTTCTACTCATTTTATGTAATTTATTTCATCAACCGTCGCTCCTCATTTTTAGTATACCATTTTTTTTTTTGGGGCTAGACATTCTTTCCATCAATTTCCTCTTCTAAGGTCTTGTAAAATGACAATTTTATCCTTATAAAAAAATAAAATGTATATATATAGTAAACAATAAACAAAAAGTATATTGAAGTAAGAATCTTAAATATTATTTTAAAATGTAAATGAATCCAATTTTCAAAAAATTAGGTGCACATTTTAGACACAAATTTTTTATGTTAATTATTAAGAAAAATTCTTTATTTTTTTATTTGTCTTCTAAATTAAAGTATAAGGGTAAAAGTGTTGTTTACTAGGTTTTAGAAAGAGAAATTAGTGTAAAGGATGTCTAGCGCAAAGAAATTGTCTATTTGAGGATGAAAATACAAAGATTTTAAAGGTAAAGATTGTTTGCACAATATGTTAAATTAAAGATAGGGACATTTTACTGTAGTTACTCTTTATTTCCTTCAAACTATAGCTTCGAATGAATGAGAATTTAACGTCAAAGCTTAATTACATCATAACTTTTAGAAGTCGAACTGTTCTTCGCTGATGGAAAATGTTAAGTTAACATATTGAATGACATAACACGTAACATAATGATGAATTGTCTAAGTGACAATCATTGAAATAAAAGGTAAGAGACGGGTAAAAAGATAGAATGATAGCATGTAAATGTCGGGTAAAAAGACAGAATGATACCATGTAAATAAATATCTATGTCATCCATTGTATTGACGCCACATTGTTCCCTCCACTTATTTCAATACAAGTTTCAAAAATCTATGTCAAACCCCTCTAGAAGCTTGCTTGGGCTCAGAAGAATAGCCGTGGGCAGTCGATATATGAAAGCTAACCCTAGATTCCACCTTGGATCATAACTAAGCAATACCAACCATCAGACCAAGAAGTCATCTCCACTACCAAGATCAAAACTCAAGGAAAAATGGGTGAAATATATGAAGAAGAAAAAATGCAGAATAAGATAAAATGCTTCGGAATCGAGGTTGGACGGTCTAATATATATGTTACACTACACAAGTCGACCATTGCGATAAGCTAGGTCACCTTAGAGTTTGGAAGGGCGGCAAGTAGCCCAGCCCCTCGAGGATGATATGGGAAATTTACGGTATGAACTTTGCCATAAATACAAACAAGTATAAAGATAGATAAACTTACAAATAATTTAGCTAGGGAAGTTCTATGTTTTTCCACATTATATCAATTGAAAAATCAATAGCTGTGAAATTACTACATCGCCGTCTATAATACTATTTGTACATTTTATATGCACAACTATCTTTTTCCTTACGGTATTTGTAATCTTATTCAAGATAAGTCCCTTGCAGTTTTGCACGTAATTTCAATGGTTCTAGAATTCGAGCATAACTATAAAATCGATCATAGACAATAAATATAGGGTCTAACGCTTGTAAACATTACTATTGTTATTTATTGAATTAATGTAATCGCCCGAGCCTGGATAAAATATAGTCTATTTGAGGCGATAAATGTTGTGTGTTTTTTTTTTTTTTTGGTTTTGCTTTTGTAATTCCTAACAACATTCCCTCATGAGTGACAAAAAACTTGATCACGAATGTCATATTATGTATATATAAAATTGATTCGATGCATTTCAAGGTGCACATTATAACACAATATATACATCAATTGGGTGCTGTATCAACCAAGCTAATTAATGCGCCACATCAATCGAAGGGCAACATGATATGAACTCAAAAAGTGTACTAACTCAAATTTATATGTACATATATATCCATTTGGTCATACAAAATTTTAAAAACAATAGTCAAATCTTGAAATGAACAACCAAACGTGCCATATTATTTGATAGTTTTATAGTAGAAATAAAGATGTGGATTATTATTGTGTTCCCCTTTGTACCAAATCATATGACCTAATTTGCTCCCATTGGAGAGGACAAAAGCATGAATTATTGAATCCAAGTTTGGTGAATGCCAAATAATATAGACAAATAAAGCACATAGAAAGTGTAATAAATCCATTTAAACAATTAAACTACCCACAAATTTTGAATTTCTTTTCCTCCAATCAATGTCCGGGCAGCAGGGAAAGAGGCAAACTTTGCCCCAATTTTCTCACCTATGTTCTTGAGAAAGCAAGCTAGAATTGTACTACGTTCGACAATTAAACTCCCCAAGATTTCAAAATCTAACATCATAATTCCATTACGGATAATAGGCAGCGTAACAACAATTCAAGAAATGTTATTTATCAATTGCGTTCAGAGCCGGTCATGAGATTCGGGAAATCTTGTTAGAGGCCATTGACAAATAAATTTTTTTTCCAAAAAAACTATATACACTAATTCCAAATACAAACTTTTACTAAATAAAAACTTTCAAAATTATGATAATGATAATATAAACTCTCAAAAGATTAAAATTGGATTCTAATAAATAACAATTTGACTTTTACTTATATATATATATATATATATATATAAAGAGTCACCTTACCCATAAATTTATAAATTTTGGGGCCCTTATAGTTTGGGGGCACTAAGCAGCTACTTAAACTACTTATGCTCAGGATCAGCTCTGGTTGCGCTCTAATTAATATATCACGTAGTAGTAGAGGAATGGCCATTACATTTTTTTTCATAAAATTATATTACTCCATCAAAAAATATAGTCCACTATTCATTTTTCATCCGTCCCAAAATATAGACCACATTCTTTTTAAAAATATAGTTAAAATATGACTTGTCTTTTAGACCCTCATTTAATGTATATTGTTATCATCAAAATAGATTAATTGAAATAAAACATCTAATAAATGAGATAGCATATTAGGAAAATAATATTAAATTTTACTTTTTCAATATCATTAATTATATTTTTTTTAATTTTTATGAAAATAAAAATTGGTTATATTTATGGGACGGATGTCGTATTTCATTTTTGGAATCCATATCAACTATATTTAAAAATATTTAAACAATTCGAATTCAAGTTGTTTCTAAAAATGAATGAAAGCATACAACAATTTTTAATAATTAATTGGTCAAGTAGGACGATTCATCACGACATACACATATTCATACGGTCAAAAAGTAACCAAACATTCATCGACCCTTTTTTACCTATGAAATATATGTGCTAATTAAATAATGTCACTTTATACTAATTGATTGCCGAATGCATTGTAAGTTGGGGAGGTAAAATCCCATTATCATTAATGAATACACCATTACAAAGCAAAATAACAAAAATATAGAAGCATGGTACTCCCTTCGTCCCATTTTAATAGGCATGATTTGACTTTCAAGTGGATTAAAAATTAAAAATTAAAAATTAATATTTACTGAAAAGATAAATTTTACTTATGTATTTATCAATATATCCCTATATTAAATATAATAATTTACTTTTATTAATAATCATGTATAATAAATGGGGATAGATTAAAAAAAAAAATTAAATTTATACTAAAAAAAAATAGCTTATATTTTGTGACGAAAAAAATCTCGAGTAGAAATTACAATAAGATATTGTTCAAATTTTTATGAAGCACGTGTGGTATGTCCACGTGTCTTTCAAAAACATTCCCTAGTATTTGGACCACTTGACTTTTCATAGATTAATATTGTTACTCCGATGTAGTTATGTAGTTAACATGAGTATTCCCCGATTTGGATAAACATAATTATGAAGATTCGTGAAGACGAGGTGTATTATATAATCTATTAATTGATTAATTAATATTTTTTTCCCAAGAACGTGGTTTCTGTGTTCCTTTTGTACGAATCGCTTTATTATTATTATTATTATTATTATTATTATTATTATTATTATTATTATTATTATTATTATTATTATTAAAAGTATAATAACGTTTTTTCCACCCCTTTTGCCAAAAAAATGGAGATAACGTTTTATTAGCGAACTTACATTATGGGCCTTGGACCATAAAATATTGGGAACGAAGCCCAACTCCCTTGGAAACCCAAACAGTAGCCCAACAAGAAGACGCTTGAATCCAGCCAGTGATGTATTGATGATTCTTAAGTGAGAAATATGGATCACGATCCATTTTCACATGAGGAACCTTCATTTTTTCCTTTATTTACTTATTTATTTATTTTCTATATACAATTTCATCAATTTCTTAATTATTCCAGTAAAGAAGTCTATTGGCATTAAAATTTTTACATCCTCATGTGGACATTTCGAAATTTGACATCATTGTTTCAAATCTAAGTATGAACAAGCAGGATAATCCAGATCAGTTTAGGTGATTTGTTGAATCTGATAAACAAAAGTTAATGTATGATTTTGATATAGGATTAAAGTTCATGTCCTATTATACAATTAACTCTTGAAAGGGAAGGTAAAAAGGGAAAAAGAAGAAAAATGAAACTACTTTAATTACTGCTGTAAGAACCATAGCCACTACAAAATGGAACATCACCGGCAACAATAGCCAATTTAGATCTACAAAATTACAAAAGCAATAGCCAATATCACTGTCCAAAATGAGTAAACTGTTTGTGACAATTTTTTTACCTAAAGCAGCCATAGGCACTGGTAAAAAAAGACATCGACGAACGAGTAGAAATTTATTTACCCATCAAGTTCTCCCTCTCACCGTGGCACTCTCACGCTGGTTGCGAAAGTGACTAAGAAGCTGTTGCGCCTGCTCAAACAAGACCGTAAAATTTTCACCTTTTCCATCGACCGTAACAGATGTTAGAAGAAACAAATTTAGGGAATATAATCTCACGGATTGAGCAGAAATGCATCTCTAGATTATTTGGAAACTAAGCATGTATTCATTTTAATTTTTTTCTACCTGAAAATAAACTTCTAATACTCCGTCAAAGTATAACTTAAACATTAACCACACATTTCAAATAACTGTTCATTATTATCCACACTTCTCTTGGACCCCATCAACCTAAAAAATAGTTTCCACGAATAATGCCCAACATGTGCTCGTTATAACCTTTTTCTTATAAAACTTTAATTTTACAATTCAATCAAAGTCAAACTTCAATATTAACTATACATTTCAAACCACTACTCATTATTATTAGGACATCTCATGGGTCCTACCACCATTTCACCTAAAAGTAGTTTTCCCGAATGCATGCTAAACCTGTGATCGTTTTACTTTTTCTTCCCAAAAATTATCTTCTACTACTGAGTTAGCTAAATTTCAATATTAACCATATATAATGACGGTCCATTGTTAGCCATACATCTACCGGCTCCAAACACTCTAGTTAACCTTTAGCAAAATAACAATTTACCAGAAAACAAGCTAAATAGAGTTGCATACCTTTTCCTTTGCTCTTGGAGTTCCTGATTGAGACAATGCAACGAGAGGTGGGATCGCTCCTTCTTGCAAAACACTTCGACAACAGCTCGAACTAGCAAGGCATAGCTGTAGCAATATTGAGGCAGCATTTTCCTTGCCTCGTTGAGACCCTGTGTCAACAATCTCGACCAGTAATGGTATCCCCCCTTCTCGAGCAATAGCTGAACAACCCTCTTTGATAGTCGACAAATTCGCAAGAAGAGCTACAGCTTTATCCACCATTTCTGTCTCAACAGCCATCAACTCAACCAGATATTTCACAGCTCCTGCTTGAACTATACGAGCCTTGTTTTCATGAAAGATCGATAGGTTAAACAAGGCAGTTGCAGCATCTTTCTTCCCTCTGAGTGTACCTGATTGTAAAAGATTTACCAATGCTTTAACAGCTCCTGATCTGCCTATTCTTTTCCGGTATTCATCGAGGAGAGAGAGACTGAAAAGAGTAGCTGCAGCATTTTCTTTAGCTGCTGAACTTCCTGTTCTCAAAACATGGATAAGAGGCTCGACTGGGCTTGCTTCTGCTATCATCGCCTTTATCTTATCATTTATCGATAAGTTCAAAAGGGCAGTTACTGCGTGTTCTTGGGTGGGCTTCACATCCGAGTGTAAAAGCCCTATTAATGGCCCAATGGCCCCACTAGACCCGATAAGAACTCGATTCTCCGTGTTGTACTTAGCAAGTAACCGTAGTTCTTCAGCAGCTGCAGTTTGCAGTTCGGTTATATCGCTCTTCAAATCTTTGACAAGATTTTCTACGTGGAAAGTGGAAGTGGAAGCATGAGAGGTTGAGTGTGATGAAAATGAGTGTGCTCTAGGGGTGTTGTGGATTCCATTCACTGCCATTTCTCCCATTGTCTTTGAGCTGCGATACTGTTTTGAAGATAATGAAACAGATACCTCGGAAGTTTGATTTGAAGTTGAGGGAGTGGGAAAACTTGATGTTATATACGTTATGTCCCCCGATCGATCGCTGACATCATCATGCTTACTTGAAACCCGAGAGGCATCTGTAGAACTTGATGCTGATTCACTCCTGCTGTGTATGTATGAATATTCAGGGATAGAATTGTCAAACTTTTCGGCTGGCTTTTGCTTTTCACAGCCATGACTGACAGCTGTGGACAATCTTGAGGTCATATCCACATCATCATCTTCATGATGAGGCTGAGATTGAACCAGACTGACATCAGCACCTCCAAGATTCTTGGAGACTTTTATTCCATTTTCGTCACACCAATTTGCGACGAGAGCTTTAACAGTATAGTTCGGGATAAGATTGTTGTGGGTGAGTTTTTGGTCCGTTTTGGGACAAGTTGTTAATCCATGGTCGACCCATTTTTGAATGGAGGCCCGCTCATAGGTTTGGCCAGAAGAAATGATAACTGGGTCAAGCATCAGTTCCAAAGATAAAGGACAGCGGAAATATTGTGGGACCTGAATGCCATTTAAGCCCTCATAATTCTCAATCTTAAGCAAATAATCACGAACGTGGGACATAAACTCAATGGTATGAGAAATTTGGTCTAAATCCTCTTTTCTTTGACTTTCTTTGGCGTTCACTCTCTCCTTCTCCAATGCAATAAACTCACTCAAGAATTCTTGATTTGAGGTCAAGTTGAGGGTGTTTACTATTGACATAACACAGTCACTACGAGGAGTAATCCCTTCACTATGGCTTCTAACAATCTCATCTGTGAGTTCTGATATTTTGTCAAGCTTCAAGTTTTGAGCTTCCTCCTTACAAAACTGAAACTCGAAAAAGTAAATAAAATCAAGACTTCAACCAAAAATTTTAATAATTCTCAAACTGTATATCTCACAATCAGATCTTGTGCAAACAGGTAAGGTGGCACGATCTAGACCTGTCACATCAACTACTTCCCAATTTGCAGTACGGTCCAGATCGCGCAGTTTGCACCAGATTGACAGGACTGTACACCTACCCGAGCATCTGATAGACTAAAGGCAGATGGTGATGATTCGACTAGTTCACATAAAACGGACGAAATCTTGACTGAGGATATCTGAATTTTCAGAATAAAGGGCTTGCTTCGTAGAACCTGAAATATTTTATTTTTTTATAAGAAACAGCAGATTTTATTGCTAAAAACAGTCAAAAACAGATACAACAAAAATGTGGTTGAGCCTTCCACCCATAAAGACATAACAAAACAAAAAAAGCTTAAAAACGCCAACCATAGAAAGTTAAGCTAAGCTAGCCACAACAGTACATAATGTGCTATATGGGTCAAGTCGAAATATGAAAATTACAAAAATAAAACTAAAATAAGTTTGTAAGCTTCAGAAAACTATTTAAACATATGAACAGAAAGGATAAAGCCAACTCGAATCAAGAATACTCACAGAAAGAATCTTGCTCATTCTTGGTGACCATTTCTCCAGGAACTCTCGAGCTTCATTAATAGCTGCATCCAATCGCTCACACTCTTTACAGAAAATTTCATCCAAAGGTGCGTTACGATCAACGATGTTGTCAACTAGTGGTTTCAAATGCTTCAAGAAAGAAGCTATATTTCTGTAATCCTTCTCTATGGGCATACTCTTTGATATACGACATGTTACCAGGTGAATAAGTCGAGAAATACTGTTAGTAAGGCATCTGACAGGGTTTAGGTCCATTGACCTGTTTTCAAGAAGTCAAAAACTTCGACTCATTAGTGGATAATTAATGGATAATCAAGTTAAAAAAGTCTCATAAAAAAGGATGCCTTTTGAAGAGAATTAATGGATATAATCTAGTCGTACAAATGTGATCTAATACCCCATGTGGGCATGGCTTATAGTTGCCAAATGACACATGTCACTTCAGTAATGGATGATGCTGAGATAGTCACGTTGGCCATATCAACACTATAAACCATCTGAACAGCCCTATCAAGTTGTAAATTGACTCATGCAAAGACTAGATAGAGTAAATCACCCCTCAGCATAAAATAAGATTAGACCATCTAGGTACCAACAGTGAAACAATTAATACACAGTCGAGGACATTTTCTGACTGGTTAAGGTTCAACAACAATGTAATGAAACAAAATCCAAGTTCACAATGTAATGGCTAGACAGTGGAAACGGCAACAGAAGAAGAAACTAACCAGTCCAGCAGATTTAACCAATTTGTTACTCGATAAAGGAAATTCTTCTTGTTAACTAGCAAACAGAGAATCTTTCTGCCTCTCGGTACTTGTCAACTAAAGAGATGGAAAACTAAGAAAAATATGCATCTCAGTTATATTCCCATGTACCATGTTTAGCATCCTATGAAAGAGGTTTCTTAAAACAATCATTATGTGTCTTCCAGCTGACAAAGTATGTTTGAAATCATCCCTTTGTCTGATTTACAGTAACTAGCAGAAGGAAAAGGAAATTATACAATAACTCTCCCCAATTAACAGTAAGAGTTTCTTTATCATTTGCTCAAGAAAAAGAGAATCAATGCTTAAAAGAAACACTCCATGAGTAAAATTAAAGCAACTCTGTCAGGTAGTAAGCAACCGCACAACTGCTAAGGAAAATTTATCACAGATGAGCCAATTAAAGCTCACAGAGAAACAATTAATACTGACAACAAATGCATAATAGAAGTATCTATAAAAGAAAAATAAAATTTCTGGGTTGAATTAAGATAATATCTCTGCAAGTTGTACCTGGGGTTTGAGGATTAAACGATGAACAAACAATGGATCTCAACGAAACCCCAGAAAGAAGCAAACTCTACCATGAAAATCCCATTTCTTCGATCCCTCAATGTTCAAGAATTAGCCGCAAAATCCCATTAAAACCAACTCTTTTCAAGAAATATTGCCAGCCATCTTCACAGTGCTTCATTTTAGAGAGAGAAGAGAGCCTTGGATAAAAAAATAAAAAATCAAGAAATAATAATAAAATAAAGAAGGAAACAAGAATGGATTAACTTTGTGGGTCCTTTTTGTAGCTGCAAAATTGTTGATGTAGTGGTTGGAATTAACTAATTAATATGATGGTTCATAATTTGTCGTCATTATTAAACAATTAGGGCTGTGAGAGGTGGGTATTGAATTTGATTCTCTTCGATGGGTGGAATATTAAATGACGATTAGTGAAGGAATAAATGCATTTAGCTTTTCTAATTAATTGATTAAGGAATTATGTCTTTCCGATCCTATGATATGTTTCCACTTTAGGTGTTGTGTTGGTTCAAATTACAAATATACCATTTACAAGAAGCGAGAGTGATATTCACATGCATACTCTCAGGCGCTTACTATTTTGTGATAACCAAATCGCGTCAGTATACCTCATACTCATTTTCAACCACACACACATTTCCAAAACTAATATTAACCACACATTTTTACACGGAATACCGCGCGGAACAACTAAACCCCCAATCAAACAAGGCCTCAATGTGGTACTATCACATGTTCAAACTATATGTTTATACTATATAGGAGATAATTTTAACAACATTACTTAAGAATATATTAATGGCGAAAGTAGTACGTCTAATGTGGTTTTAAAAGTTGTCACAACAAGAATTTTGAGTGACACGAGAAGTGAAAGTTGCAATTGAAATTAGATTACAAAATTTGAAATCTATGTAAAGATTAAGGAGACGAATGATGAGTTTTTTGGTGAATAGAGAAGAAAACAGATTTATGTGATGGACGAAGACAAACATACCTTTACCTTTTACTCCGGATTGAACAAAACTCCTGGCAAATCATGAATATCATATATGATGAGTGTTATATGGGTGGTGGATATTATAAAGTGTATATCCATTGTATTGTAATTTTAATCGTTAAAATCAATCCGTTCTATTTAATTTGGCTTCTTAACCGTGTGAAACTGTTTGATTCCATTTCCATACGTGGTTTCTTCCATTTCTTTTTCGAACTGAGTTAAGCTTGATAAAGCTTTTCTTGTGAAAAATGGAAAATGATCGTTTTGTGAATTGGTATTCAAAAAATTATAGAAAAATGTGAAAAATAATTTCTTGTAAGATTGAAAGAACAAAGGGTATTTGATAGAAATAAAAAGCATTATTTGGGTGTGTGCATGCATTATTTATTTATATATATATAATATGTAGAAAAGCAATAAACAAAGCTACGAATAGTTGGTGATCTTTTTCCAAGAACCATTTCTAATAAATGTTGATTACAATTTACTCAATGAATCTCTTAGCTGTAGAGAACAGATCTTTTTCTATTTCTTTATATATACCCTTTTACAGTCATATGGACGTATGCATTGCATTAGAATCCCAGTCCCCGGATGAGATAAACTTTGTAGAGAAGTAGATAGAATAGCTAAAGAAACAAAGCAAAATTAATCTAGCTCAAAAAATATTTTAAAAAATGGCAACCGTTGCAATAAAACTACTTTTTCTTTACTTATTTTGATCGAAAAGTTTTGCCAAACAAGCTCTCTCTTTGTTAAAAAAAAAAATTATATTGGAAGTTCAAAATCATTAAACACACACAGAAATAATATAAAATTAACAAAATACAGCACCAGAGACTAGATCTGCGGAGCTGGAGTAGCGGGGAAGAAAAAGAAGAAGAAAACGCAAGCACATTTGATGCATTTTGAAGTCATGTACAATCACAATATTATTATTACTGCTGTACTCTTGATGGATATATTTGACTTGTTCTCAACTCTCAGGGATGCTCGAGATGTTGAAATTTTGGACGAAATTCGATATTAGAACCATTTTAGTTATACATTCAATTTTCGTGGTTCATTTTCATACGTAAAGAAAGTCGCACAAGGCTCTTAAGACTGAATAATTCACCTTGAGCATCACCGGCAACAACTCAGTAAAAATGCAATTCAGACCGCTTAACATTTTCATAATGCAAAAGGTTCTACTCTTAAGAAGAGTCAGACAACAAGAAACAATCAACATCCTAGTCCACCACTACAAATTTACTCAAGAAGGTTTTGGTAAAACCTGAGATCTTGCAAAAGCCAAAAAAGGACAGTACATAACAAGAAGAAGACAACAAGCAGACAAAATTTCAGCTGCAAAACCGATATGCAAATTTTCTGCTTACTTCAGGATTGGAAAGCATACAGAGCTTCAACTTAGCAACTCAATGAGATCTTGTTTCTTCATCTTCGAGTATCGTTTCATACCACGAGATTTTGCAATAGCTCTCAACTCAGACAGCTTCATTTCACTTAAATTGGCAGTAATAGGGTTCTCTACTTCCTGTTCTTCATCTTTATCCTGTTCTTCATCTTCATCAATGTCACTTGCAAACATATCAGAGTTTTCTTCTACCGGCATCTCATCAAGCCCATCCCCTACAGAAAAAGTTGGCTCCAAATCAGCTACAGTATTAGATACCGTCTCCTTGCTTTTAGAATCCTCGTCTGAGTAAACAGGCTGGATTTTGACTCCAGGGACTGGTGACCTTTTAGAGAAGTTAGATGCTGGCCTGCTAACATGTCGTCTCTGGCTTTCTCGCGGCCCATGTTTCGCACTGTTTTTAGAGTTGAAGGTCCTCGTTTTCCTGTTTTCAGAAACTGCCCCATTTTCTTGCATATTAACGACAGAATCCCTACTGCTGTTATCGTTGATGTTTTTCTTCATTTTTTCAGTTGTGTGTTTCCTTAGAAGCTTGAGAATAGAATCAACACTTTCTTCCTCTTTCCTTTTCGCTTCAGAAGGAACCACGGTTTTCTTCTCCTCTTTGCCTCTTGATTTTTCACGAATTTTAGCCTGGACACTGCGGAATAATTCAAGAATTTCGCGTTCCATAGTGCCTGGAGCTGAGGTCTCTTCAAATTTCGGGTTTCTGGAGCCCGAATTTAGTGGGCCTACTGGCCCATTTTTTTTAGAGACAATGTCAGATTCTTCAAGGTTCTTACTGTCTCCATTGTACCAGTTACGGTTTCGGGAGAAACCCCTTTTGTTTTGCTTATGAAAATCTGGATTTCTGTTATAACTGCCATTACTTGCATTGCATGCAATCAGTTGGGCCCTAGTAGCACATTTCAAAGATAAAAACTTGATATCAGATACGACTTTGTGCTCCCCACGAGAAGTGCTGGGCGATATGCTCACTGCTCCTCCGGAGACTTTGGACGAGGGAAGACATCCATCTGGTGGCCCATATCCTGAAATGAAATTTCAGAGCATTAAATATATCAAAAGGGGGAAAGATGAAGACCAAATGGCAAAATCTACCAGGGATCGAGTTAACACGATAAAAGCCGCCCCTTTCGTTTGTAGTTAGGGAAGTTCACAGAAGTAGACATCAATAGATGTAAGGAGTGGTAGCTTCTGGGGGATGCATTCAAAGAAGCACAAATTAGTTTCTCTTGTTTTTGGCTACAAAATATGTTTGTTCTAATCAAAGATCTAAACCTTTTTGCTCGACAAACAGAAAGGTAATGCAACCAATAGACTGCAAAACTAATTGTTCATGAATGAAGACATTTATCAAGACAGTAGCTTAGCTAGCAAGGAGAATGGGTATGCACAAGCTTTAGCTCCTTAATCGTTTCATGAAAATATAAGTTGAAAATCCTATTCAATAGTATACATCCTCAGAGCAGAAGATTTTGACTGTACCACAATCGTGAATCAACCTCCAAGCCACAGATTCATGTCATGATTATGCACTTCAAAGCAATCAATCTTTGCTAATGTATACAGAGAGAGAACTTATCTTATGTTAAGCATTAGGTGGCATGACATATCATTGGTAGAGTATTAAGTTTCAATTGCATTTATTTATTCACCATTGGCCATATCACTGGTGCGCTCGCCAGTGCTAACCACCCTCCCAAGAAAAACATTATAAGCTTCAATTGCATCATCAACTTGAATGTCTCGGTAATTATTAACTTTCATCGTTGGATTAGACAAACATAAAGGAAAATATATTAATTTCATTCTGTCAAACACGACGTAAATTTCAGTAAATTTGAAACTTCAAGAAATTGAGTCGACAGAAAAGAGTTCAGAATTTAAAAAATTAATTCAAGCAACTGAAACTTGTGCTTGTCAGAGTATCTCTAGACTTCTATCAAACACGACATAAATTTCAGCAAATTTGAAACTTCGAGAAATTGAGTTGACAGAAGAGAGTTCAGAATTTAAAAAATTAATTCAAGCATCTGAAACTTGTGCTTGTCGGAGTATCTCTAGACTTGACAACAGTCAAGAATTTTACTCTATGTTCCTTAAATGTAACAGCTTACAGTCACAATTTAAAACCGATAGCTTCCAATCACAGCTTGTAACTAGATTAAAGTGGGATGATTACCATTAGGAAACACGAGTAAAGCCTGCAAGATTACAGTCTCATCCATCATATATATTGCAATTCATCACGATCAATCCAAGTGCTTGATGGTAATTGAAGAGTGCTTTAGTTGACAACCTAAAACCAATTGAGTCTCTCCCAAATTGAAAAGGGTCTTGTACTCAAACCTCCACGACTACCATCATATTGCCTTGTATAAGGATAATGGGTTTAACTCCTCCTAACAAAACCGGCTTGTTAGGGGAGGTTTATCCTCACCTTATTAATTGGATCTTATACATCTTATAACCCGATGTGGGACTCTAACACGCCCCTTCACATACAGCATGGGCTATGCCAAACAACTATGGATAAACCGATATTAGGGGCTCCCAACATCGCAACTGAACTTAACTCTGATACGGTGATACCATATTAGGATATTGGGTCTAACTCCTCCTAAGAAAACAGGTATTGGACTCTAACACAATGTTTAAATGGCCCAAACTAATGGGAGATAAGAAATGAACTCTCTAGATGCGTAAAGTGAATATATATATATATATATATATGTATATATATATAGGGAAGTTAACTTCCGTGATCCACCTAAAAATCCTCAATAACTTCAATTGGTATCCACTTCCCATGTACTCACTTCAAGTCACAAACCCATATTTTTTATTTTTTATTTTTATAAGAAACAAATTAGTTTATTGCCAACAAAAAGTCATAAGTTACATAACAAGTGGATAAGCCATCCACCATAACCTACAACCACAACGATCTTAATAAGAACTAGTTATTGCATGTAACATCTACATCTACCATCTATATCATTAAAAGGTGTCCAAGAAACTATCCGGGTCAAGTCAAAGCAAGTACATCTCCAAGATGTCAAACATTCCGGCCGCTCTTGCCCATAAACCTGTGAAGAAAATGATGCTGTCCCAGTTATCTTCCAGTGATCTTTCAAGGTTATCACAGAGTCTACTATTTCTCTCGATCCAAATCCCCCAAGCTGCTGCCATCACTATCATCCTCCATAACTCCTTTGTTTGCCTACCTTTCCCCCCGAACCGCCATTTGATGAGGATCAACTCTACCCAACTCCGTGGCAAGGCCCCTATCTCTCCAAACAAGTTCAAAATTTTGTTCCATATTCCTCCAGCAAACTCACAATGTATCAAGATATGGTCAATACTTTCATTAGCCTTTCTACACATGATGCAAATAGAGGAAGAAATGCACAAAAAGGGTCTTCTAGATTGCAATAAATCACAAGTGTTAACCTTTCCCAAAGAAGCCAACCAGGCAAACACTTTTATCTTTGAAGGCACACGAACCCATATAATTCAGTTATTTTCCTATATGCTCTTAGCAATAATAAATGTTTTGAGCAGCAAGATAAGCTACAGTCCATATATCATGCCACTTTTATGCGAGGCAATAGATTAAGAAGGCAAATCCACCATCAATTTGGAGAGTCTATCTAATGATTTCTATCCTCTCCCGACTTTATGTAACTATAAGCAGCCTTTCTCATTTGATGGGTGGATTCTGACTCAGGAACCTACCAAAGTGTTACAAAGGTAGAGCAAGACCTCATAGTCCTTGAGAGTGAGCCCACTGTTGTGTAGGCATTGATGCTTTTCCCCCTCTACTACCAAGTTATGGAGTAATGAAGATCAGTAAATCCCCAGACAATTAGCTAGAAACACTTTTGAGAAGAATTTTCTGTTTGAACCAAAGCCCAACAACAATCGATAGGAATACATTCGAACTAATTTTCAAAAAATAAGTTTGGGCTTCGTTGTTCCCTTTTTTTTTTTGTTGTTATTTATTATTGTTTCCCTTTTCTTTTTCCTTGGGGTCCAACTTTTATTGAAATGAACGATGCTCCGGAAAGGTTTTATATTTGCTTGTGGCTCCAATTTGATGCAGGAAGGTCAAGGAAGCACATAAACAACCATCTACCGATCTCTCGGAGAGGAGACATGCTGGACCACCAGGACTCAACCTGGATAAACCATTTCTGGCAGCCAGTGGCCTGGGAAACCCAGTGACTTCCGATGGGCTACAGTTAAGATAATCAGACACAACCCCGGCATGATAATACATTATGACGAACTTGGAAAAGGTAAGAAATTAGAGCTTGTTTGGTCTAGCTAATCTCTTTTAAATTTACTTCAAACTCATTTTCAACATTCATCCTTATGGAAACTATCACATATTACACTTTTTAACCATATTTCAGCCATACATTCTCCGACACATTCATAAACTAACAAGACGAAACAGGCTCTAGTTACAGAAGGGGTACAACACGGAAAATTCTTTCTGGATGGACTCTATGGATTTATGAGCACATTCTCCATTGGGGCCTTTGGGGTGGAAATGGTGGGTCTGTTGAATAAAAAAGGCAGTATAGTTGAAGTCATATTGCTTAAAATATTGACATAGCCTTTCTATTATCAGTGTCTCCCTTCACATCGTCTTTTCCCCATGCATCCCAAACCCCTGCAAGGGTAATGAACGTTTTGATTTATATGCTATACACAGTTCAAGGGCTTTTTAACTAAGAACTAGCAAACTTATGTGTAAAGAGGACATCAAGAAAAATCGTTTGTTACCTAAAAATTACAATAACCCAAAGTGTATTAGACAAAAATTAAACAAAAAGCACAAGAAATTTCAAGAAATTAACTTGATAAAACAAGATTATTATCTCCAACGACGAGTAACCCTATCACACAATCATTTCATCGAGCAGATGGCAGGCATCGTCGGAATACTCATACACTTCACCAAATGTCAATTATCACACGTTAATGCAAAAGAATATTCCTCGAATTCCATAACTTACGAAACCTCGAAAACAAATTGCTGGTGCTTTGTGCGAGCACAAATACACAATGCTTTCAACTACGGAAAAGCGAAACCAGAACTTAGCACGTGTGACGCAAACCTGTAATAGTATTCGAGAATAAATGAAGTGAAGACGACATCCTTGGAAACAGCAAGTAGAGACTGTTCTTCAATGGCAGTTTGGCATTTCACAGTTCCCTCCGTCCAACTGTGGTATGTGAACCATAGATAAGGGGGCAAGCGTAGTAGATTTAAGATGGGTCGGCCAATGGTCTGGTTCGGCCGTAGTTAGTTTGGACCCAAACTGGGCAAGCCCTTTCTCATGATCCAATCCAATTACCTTGAGAGTTCTCAATTGATGAGTACAACTTTTGACCAAATTTAATCGTTTAGTTAACATCATGTTAATTATATTTTAAAATATTACTAATTCACATTAATTGTCTATAAACGAAATAATTTGTTACTAATCATAACACAACACAATTTGAGTCGTAGTAAGTCGCACCTATGTTGCATCACTACCAAGTTACAATCAATGTTCTAAAAAGCGTGAATCGTGGAAAAGTGTTGAAATCAGGTCTCGAAACCCAAGCACGCGATAAATACGTGATAAAGCGCAATGCATGATGAAATATGAAACTTAAGCTTCAACCTTAGGGCCCTAAGCGTACGCCTAAGCACAATTTTCAAAAAGTGATTAGTAGTTACAACGATCGTAGTAATTGCCACTTATTATAGGTCACAGTAAAATCACACCACCCTACCACATCATAAGTACCCTGCTTGGCCCACGCCATGGCTATTCCTTTAACACCCACCAAAAAAAAAAAAAAGACACAAAACCAAGGGGCAGAAAGAGAGAGAGAGATCAAATCCACACATCATAAGTACCCTGCTTGGCCCACGTCATGGCTATTCCATTAACACTCACCCAAAAAGAAAAAAGACACAAAACCAAGGGGCAGAAAGAGAGAGAGAGAGATCGCATGGATTTGAGCTAGCGCAGACGGTAGAATTTCCAATGGAGGCAGATAGATGATGAAATACATAATAGGCAATATGGACTTTTACAAACAGTATTTGTAAATCGGGACCCAAAAACAGAATCAAGAGAAAAAGAAAGAATCGGGCTTGGGCTTGATCAAAAGCTTTCTCAAAGACGTTGGTAACAGGAGACTGCAGTGCCAGGGAAAACTGTGTTTGACTATGGGTTGTTGGTAAAGGAAATGTTGAGATAGAGACTGGAGTTTGATTTATGACATAAAAATAATACAATTATAAGTTTCCTTTAGCCACTTCAAGATAAAATACCTGGGTTAAACAAAAATGTTTGCCATACTTTGGAGTCAGCAAATCACTTCAATATTAAAAGGTAAATTTAACAAATTATACCCTGAAAAATTCATAAATCTGAATTCAACAATCTGAGGTACAAATAAACACTCTAAGTGAACATTTCTTTCCGGTCGAATGAACATTTGAGAACTTGGTATCCATAAAGGCCATCATCAGAAAGAGCGAAAATCAGCATTGAGACGAGCTCGCTAAGCAAAATATTATAAAGATCGCCATCTCTAATAGATGATCAATTAAAGGATCGACGACACTTATTTTCAAAATCCAGGGGATAGATAACACTGATAAGAAAACCGGACAAGAACATCGTACATGGGAATAAAGCCAAGCAGAAGCTTTCTCTTCGCAACTCAAATCTATGCTTTGTGATTTTTCGCCATTTCATCTACGTCCAGTTCAACTTCAAGAACAGGCAAATCCTTCCTCGAACTAAAATGGCTGGAGAAGTAACAGGATAGTCGATCAGTAAACAACATTCTTCTAAGCGGTAAATTGATAATGCTCATCCGCTAACTCAAAAAAACTAACCTGTTTTTTACAGGTCCATGATCCACGGCTGTTCTGAGGCAATATATTACCCGACCAATAATGTCTGTCATAGAAACTGGACCAAATGTCCGGCTATCGTATGCTTCCTGCTATAAGAGAGATCAAAAGCATCACAGATAAGTAAAGATGAAATCAGAAACTTTTCCTTCTTTTTTTGTTTTCAAATTATTATTATTATTTTATTGTGTTTTATTAATTTTTTTTTTTTTTTGGGTTCCAAATTCAGAATCTTTTCATGACAAAATAGTTCAGTGAAGTTTAAAAGATTCACTTAAAAATATATATGTGTGTGTGTGTGCGCCTTGTGTTTGTGTGTGTGTGTGTGTACAATAGGTACATAGCCTGTAAATTTAGTAATATTAAGGTTCCTTTGAAATATATTGATACAAAGGAAATGACTAATCATTATTCATAAAGGTTCATATACCTTAGGTTTTAACTTCTCATTATCAACTAATACCCAACACTGATCCTTTTCAAGGATAAATGGCTCATCCTTTTCATCGGTGGAAGCCATCTCGTATCCTTCAAGAGCAGCTAATCTTCGAACTAGATAGTTCTCTGTGTTCACGGGGTCCTTTAGAACGACTACATCCCCAACATAAACGCTCCTGTAAAAAACAACTACAGTTTAATAAAAGCTCACATTCATAGCCTCCACCAGAATGTGAAAAAAATGTTAAACCGGAAAATTATGTATATGCACAAAATTGACAACGCCTGGAGCGCGATGAATTCTGAACTGTGAGTAAAACTTGATTGCTGGCTGATAAGTACGACCAAATTACAAGATAATCTGGAAAATCACATTACGAGCATGTGACCAAGCCTAGAGAGTTTTACCCTGTAAGTAGTAAAAGATAAATTCTTTTTATGCACATGGTTACAGACGATATTTACCAATTGCCGGTAGAAGTAGTGAGGGGAAGTGCGTGTTGATAACAAGCAGTTTGGGAAATGTGAAAATGTCCACGTTCTTTTAAATATGCATTTCTTTTACCAAACACATGCTTAAACAGACTTATTATCACTGACAAAATTATGATCAGATTACATTGAGAATATGATCATCTATCAATCAAGATTTAAATGACTAACTGTGCAACAGTATTACAATTCATTTTCGGGTCAGGTGTTAATACAGTACACAATGCTGATGGCTGAAGAGTGTGTGTTTCTATATACATGAAAAACAAGAGTACAAAACAGAACAGCTAAACAACAGTGAAGTAAATTTGGCCGAGGTCTAAGACATTTGTTTGGGAGATGTGTGTGTGTGTGGGTGGGAAGGAACAGAAAGAGGAAGAAGAACAAAAGATTATGTGTGCAAACCAAGAAAACTTTAATAAACGATGTGCTTCAGTGGTCCCACTAATTTTGGAGAAGTGTAGTTCAGAAGTGATTGAAACTTTCTAGTCTTGTGACATGTGTAGTTGAAAAATAGTTTGAAGAGAAATTCATGGCAAAAGTAGGCAGAGCAAAGAAGCATTATTTCCACAACTTTGTCAAACAACTGGATGATATATAATTCTTGTTTTCATATCTTTTCATGGTAACGTACATAAAGGTTATCAATCATGAAAGAGATAGCACCAAAAACACCAAAAACCAAAGCTGGGTATATTTAGTATACAAGTATCATACAGCTTGGACGGAAGTTGATTTTCCAAACTATTCACTTGAAAAATACGGCTTAAGCACACATAATCACTGTCACAATCCAGATTTAGTTTCAAGAACACTTGAAACCACTACTACATAATCTATTTAAATACTACAGCCCATGTGATGTTTATGCAGTTTCAAATCAAGGTCCAAACATCACATCTCAAAAGCTCCATTGAAGCCGTAACTGCAGCATCAAAGAAATGACAATTCCTAGATCCACCCAAATATGCACTTACCAGAGAATGCTATCCATATAATTATGCCAAAAAATAAGATTCTAAAGCAGCCATTTTAAAGGAATAATGAATGTAAAGACAGTAAATGTTTTATTGGATTTGTTAAGCTGTACGTTGGTTCCACTGCTGGTATTTTTCTAACAAGAAGAGTTCCACCATCGGGTCCTATTGTAGGGGCCATCTCCGCTCCCTTGTTCCAATGCAAGAACGTCATTTTCCCCTGGAAAAGATTTTTCCATACGCTATCAATTACTTCGGTATCCCCAATTTGGCCTCGTCTGTACATCTGGAGTATAATACAATTGTCAGTTACAGCGACCAAACAAGCTCCAGAAACATCCAGCATTCTGGAGAAAGAAAAGTACTGAACGATTTTTTAAGTAAACTACAGTAAAATCAATTGAAAGAAGAGTTCATTAACATCAACATTAATATGAGAATCAGTGCCTAAGTAGTGAGTACATGATATATGAGAGAAAAGAAAAACCCTATACTTGGGATTCAGCCTTCTCGATCGGGAACAATATTTAGTAGACTCACAGCTTCCTCGTCAGATTTTACTTTGAAGATGAAATGCTAACTTCAAGGTTATATGTAACAATTTGGAGGATTAGCACTAACCAGTTAAACAACTGAAGCTTGAAGTAAGAAACTATGGGTATGTTTGATACAAATTTAATCACTTTAAAATTAAAAACACATTTTCTCTAGTTTCAACCACACATTTAAACCACTGTAGACTTAAATCTCTATCAAACATACCCTAAATCAGTTAGAAAATTCCCCAAATAAATTTCACATCAAAAGAATGCAAACTACATAAGGATCCGCAGCTATAATCGATAACCACCCCCAGAACATCCTAATACCTTCAGTTTATCACTTACATGGCTACACTTACAAATCTAAATGTAACAGCAATACACAACTGTACTGACACAAGACAAGAGGCTTGAAATGAAAGACAAAGCATTAACATTCATTTTACGTAAAACCATGCCTGATATGAAGGTAATGCCCAATTCATGGCTAATAATAATAATAATAATAATAATAATAATAATAATAATAATGGGGGGTGAGGAGGAGGAGGAGGAGGAGGAGATTAAAACAATAAAAAAAGATGCTTGACTCGTCAAGAGTCCACTCTCATTTTCCTTTTTTTTATTTTTCCTTTTCTTTTTTCTCATTTCGTTGCTATGACGCTCAGACTCTTCAATTTGGACAATGTATACTTGTTGAGAAGGTATAACATGGATATATGTATCGATACCGTGTCAAATTAATTTAAAAGTGGGCATGGTATAAACACGGAAGGAAGATTGTCATGGGAGGAGGAAGAGGTCGCGGGGAGATAAATGGTTGGCTAATATTTTTAAAAGGATAAAATCAATTTTAAGGAATAAAATTAGGACCATGAAGGTACGAAAATATCACATATAATGCTAATATGCTGCACTCCCAAAATTAACATGTACATTGTTTGTATAAGATATTCTCATTTTGTATAAGATACTCTAATCATGTCCAAATTTTAGCTGGTTTCAGGCATATATGAACATTCTAAGTTTAAAGTAAAAACCATTCAACTTTGATATACGTACCCATACCCCAACACTCATACACAAGTCCGAGCAACATAGGTTCTATGAATGGTTCAACCTAAGACTACAAGTCTACAAGAGCACCAAAATCATTTTTCAAGCTGGTAACTTCAACATCAAGGGAAATAATGTTATCATCTGACAAGATGAATGACAAGCATGCTATGTTCCTACTATTTAAATTGCAACCTCAACAACTTCATTCTTGCCTCCAACAAATCGTCCTGTTACACTAAGCATCAACAGCTAACGGTACAGAAAAGGATAAACATGGCTCTCCCATCTTCTGTTTCTAGTCCCTGTTGTTTAGAGCCACATAGATTGACGAGCACCTGAAGATATGATTCTTGCATTGTTGGTTTCGCTGAAACGATCTCAATTTTGCCTAATGACCTTCTTCCTATGTCGCTTCAAGCTACAGAACCCCAACTCTCTCTAGCTTTCTAAAATAACACCTCAATGAAAATCCCCAATCAAATGACTATGTTAAATAAAAAATTCGAGAATCGAGCTTATTATATTGGTCATGCTATAACATTTTCTGATTCCTATACATGGCTCAATCACTAATTGATGGGCCTTTGATTCTGAGCCTTGGTCGACAGTGGCTGTGGTAGCAGGCAGGCTAATGCTAGAAAGGTGTATATATTAATACAATTCAGCAACTTTTATCAAATTTCATTAACCATTGCATCATCACAAAGTTGAAACAGCTTCTACAGCACGGCGTGCCTAGCCTAGATTTTTTATTTTTCCAAATCCTACTCATAATTCGGCCACCCGAATGTTCCTTAACACCTAGAAAAGATTTACAATTCTGTTCCCAACTTTTTCTTTTTCGGTTGTCAACTTCTTTTTAACATAAAACACAGGGCATTGCTGATTCTAGGATCGAAACAACATCCTGTTCTAACCAATTTCTATTATATTAATGGCTGCAAACGAATCTCTCCACAACGCTGACTGCTCAAATCTCCCAAAATAAGCAACTTTTATATCTATATTCCGAAAAAACTCTTCAAAACATCAAAATAATATCATAAATAATAAATTTAACGCTCGCAAGTATATATGCATCAAAAAAAATTTCTCTAATTTTTTGTGGGAATTAAGATAAGTGTAGCTGACCTTCCAACTGAGGGAGACGGAGTATTCGACCTTGTTGGCAAGGTAACGCAGCCAGGTTGCGTGGGCTACCATTGCAAAAATCGATTCAATTGAGTCTCAGTATCAGTGGATAGTGGAATTTGCAGCAATCCCCTAGTGCTTCTTTTGCTTTCCCTTAAACCCTTGAAATTATTTATTTAATTAAATAATTTTTATTTCCGGTTATATTACCATAGCTTTTTACGCGAGTCGGAGTCTGTTCTGGTGGAACCAAGTGGTATCCGGCTACGTGGATTGGACTCCAATCACTCGATTGTTACCAATGTCCTAACTTAGGCTTCCTATTGAGATTTTACGCATGTTAACTCATTCATTTTTATAAATTTTTACAAATTTTTACATATTTTTATATAATTTTTTTAATTTCATTCATTTTTTTCTATTTACATTCACATATCTCGTAGAACCTATCTATACTATACAAATTTCTACAATTCAACTCTATTCATTCTTTTTCTTATATCACATTAAATTTCATAAAAATCTATTTTTATACATATATTAACACCCGTAAAATGAGATTAAATTTAACTAAGTTGTTTTTTTTTTTGTCATATATCATTTTCATGATTTAATGTTTTTCTATATTTTCTATAATTTTTTTTATTTTTTAATTACACATTCAAAATTTTTTTTAATAATTAATTTTTAATTTTCTTTCTTTTTTTAGGGAAATTTTTTAATTTCCTTAAAATCTAGTGGAGTAGTGAGATTTTTTTAGAATTTGGTTGTCGATGTTTCTTTGGTATTGTTACAATTACAATTTATTTGATCTAGGTTTTACATATTGTAAGATTCTTTTTTGTTTTTAACTATTTATCTAAGTAGTATTATAAAATAATAATTGAAAAGTATATTTATATCAAATATAAGGGCTTGTTATTTACACTAACTTGAGTGATAATGTAGATTTACTATAACGATATATTAGATGCATGATTGAAAATTTAAAAAATATATTAAAAAATTTAAAGTGATTATATAAATAGTTGAAAATAATGAGAGAACAAAATTAGTGGAAGCAAATAAAAAAGATGTTGTGTGAAAGACAAGTCTTAAGTATGTAGGTTTGTTTAACTGTTTTTTGTGAATGACAACTATTATACCTCTTACTTTGAAAATGATTATTCTGTAATGCTAATACATAATTTTACATATATACATATCCAAGGGCGAATTTACGATCTTTGATTTTTAATTTTTTTCACAACTTGCATATTGCATTATAAATCGCTTACAGATACAATTAAAAATATATATATTGCACGATAAAATCCCTTATTGAAGCATTATATCCCACTATTAGAGCACTATATTCCCACATTGAGATATTATAACCCTCCTAAATTGAGGTAGTAAGATTTTCCCTTTATGAAAAATGGAACTTAATACCTCTAGGCCTCAAAGCCTCAGTTTTTTCTTCCTAAACCATCTGGCTAAAGCTTCATTGACGCAATCTTTGAATTTTAAATAGCAAACAATTTGTTAATATAAATTGATGTTTTACGATTTATAAAATAAGATATTCATGTAGCTAATTATATGCGAAGATAACTAAAAGCATTAAGTATTTTTGAACGAAATACTAGCGTGAGACATGGTTTGAAAAATTCAAAGAAAACTTTCATTAGACTTTAATGATGGCTAATATCGTTGAGTTCTAATAAAGTTAATCATCATATCATATCATTATTAAATGAAGATCTCATTAGAGATAAAAATGACTGCGTGATTTTAGAAAATAAAATGGGAAATTGACACACGAGGAAATAGCAATTGAAAGATTGGAGCATAATCATATAAGAAAATAGCCGATGAAAGAGCATAATCATTATTTGTGACCGTTATTTGCTGTAAGTCTCCATCAAAGATTAAAGCATCAATCCGTTATTTTTCCCGTTTTTCTGTGAGAAAGGGGCACCGATAGGCATGTTTATGATTTTGTGCAGATCACATTAGTTTGACTCGAGTTGTCAAAGACAAAATAAATAATAGTTTTCCTTTAGTATACCAAACTAAAAATATTAGTTGAAAAGGATGACATAGTTTTGTGTTCAATATTATGCTTAACTTTAAATTAACAACTAAAAAAAAATTAATAGGTCAGAATTTTATGAGAACCATTTGGATTAAATTGAATAGATTAATTGACTCTAATAAATAGGGTGGAATAAAGAGTAAGGGTAAAATTGGAATTAAAAGAGAAATATAGGGACAAAGGCAGTGTTCTAAAAGGCCCACCTACGCTTGAGACTGACAAAAGCGCCTCGCCTTTTGAAAGGCTTGAAAAAGGCTGTCAACTTAGAATTGACCACCTCTTGTATGCGTATTATTGTAACTCCATGTGCCTTTTAGCTTCTCTACTGATTATTTTCTTAGATTTGGTCCAATATTAACTTCTAAGCTCAATTCTCTACTGATTATTTTCTTAGATTTGGTCCAATATTAACTTCTAAGCTCAATTCTCTTTTTGAGAATTTAGTGTGTATATATATATATATATTTTTTTTTATTAATTATCAAAATATTACTTTGGATGGAAAATCTATTGAATTTAATTTTTAACTAGCTATTTCACCCGTGCATTGCACGGGAGACAAGTTTTTCAATTGATAACAATATTGATTGATGTTAATAATATTAACATAAAATCTAAAAAAATAATTAAAATAAAGAATGAGTCACAATAATAAATTTAAATAATTTAACTTGAAACAATTCTATAAAAATTTGGAAAGAGTTTCTTCTATATTTCGTACTAATCTATCCTGCAAGTATGTAAGAAATAACTCACCAAAATCCATACAACTTAATTTACTATTCTCCATAGAATAAAAACTTAATTAGCATTTACACACATGCTTTGCACGGGATGATAATTTGTAACAGTGATTGTGATAATATATAATATTTTGCTCATTACAAGATTAATCTACTAATATAAATCCAAAATAAAATAATCTTAAATATTATAGTTATCCGAATAACTCTACTAACATTAGTAGAGCTCATTGTTTTTTCCTTAAAATTGTTTTACATTTTATTATATGCAATTATAAATTTTGAGAGATATTATTTATACATCGGTATGATATAACCCCCGTTAGTGTATGTGTATTTTATGAGTATTTATGAGTTTTAATGTGAAATAGGAGAGAGAATGAGTGGGATTGAGTGGTAGAGATTTATGTAGTACAGTGGGTCCCAAAAATATGTGGATGTAATTGGTTTGACTTTTGATGTGAATGTGTTAAAATGTGTAAAAATTTGTTAAAAGTTGTAAAAGAACGGGCTGATACATCATTAACAATTAATATGTAAATAATGATTTTTAAGTTTTAATTATGAAATATAATCAGTATAGAAATATATTATAAAAATAACAATGTAGTGAGTAATGTCCGACAGACCCTAACACCGCTCTGTCATGTCGAAAAACACTTATCATCATTCCGATCCATCCTCATTTACTTTAGGGTGAGAATTACAAACTTCCATTCCCCATCAATGCCCGCTAGAAAATTCTCATCCCCGTCCATGCCTCGTCGTGATGGTTTAATTGAAGACTTTTATTTCGACATTTTATGTCTTCAATAAATTCCTTCTAAATATACTAAACACGTGCATTAATATATTATGTATAAACTTACTAATTTAGCATATTCGGCATATTAAATATTGAATAATTTGATATAACATTTAAATTAATTTGGATAAGACGAATAAATTGAAATATATATGATTAATACTTAAAATGTACAATCTATTTAATGATATTTAAAAATTAAATAAAATCTTAATTGGCGAAATTCGATATAAAATAAACAATTTAAAGTAGGTAGGATTTTTAATATTTATTTAGGAAATAGAAACTTCGATAAATATTTAACATAGTCGAAAGCCAGTTAAAATATTCTAATTGAGTCATATAATTCAAATAATTGATTGAGTTGATAACCAATTGTCTAGCAAGAATTCTTATACTTATTCCCTAGCGAAAGTAACATATCAAACCAAAGAATTATTCTAGAATTGTAGGAATTTTATGGTGCGGCCAGGCCGAAGATTAACAATCTTCGTCCTGTGAGACATGGCTGGTGGGCCCCCCCGCCCCCTCCCGCATTCAGGGGGGCTTGTCTCTTGTCTGGTAGATTATTAATCTACTAGATGGGGTACTAGAAGAATTACATATATAATTGTTGGTTCGAGTAGTGCCAAAATAAAAAATAATATTATTTGAAGACATATTTTTAGAGTTTGTTACTTAAAAAAATAAATGAGCAGATCCTTTGAAACACTTGTAACTATACAAAAAGAAATATTAATGTTTTGCCATCAATTGTAACTCAAAAGAAATATCATAGAAAATACAAAAATATATGAGAATCAAAAGAAAAGTATGTTTTGAAAAAAGTATGATACTGAAAAAAGTAAATAAAGTTAACTATGGACTAATGATCAGTCGACTTACTTTGCAATAAGATGTAATACCCCAATTTTAATAGTATAGAATCCTATAGGTGTTAACTTAACTTTATTTTAAAATATGTACAAAGATAAATTAATTTCGTAAGCACATTCCTTCTCCGTAGCAATTTAATTAATTTTAATAATTTTTCATTTTTTGAAATAATTATGTTTCCCCCTTTTAGTGATTTAATTAATTTTGATAAATTTTCGTCTAATTAAACTCTCTCAGTTTTCGTCAAATGAAAATATATCAAATTAAATCTACGAAATATATTTAATTATAATATAATTAATTCTAATTAATTCTTGTTTTTAGCTAATTATTTATAAAAATAATTTATTATTTCTAAATAATTTGTTTTTTTAACCACAATTTTAAGAATTATATGAATCTAATTTTAAAGATATTTTATAGTTAAAAAGATATCTTACATGTCAAAAGATGTCTTTCATTTTTTAAGAAAATTTGAGTTAACAACGGTAATCTAATTAATTTTAATTATTATTTATTATTTAATTAATGCTATTTTTCTATTTTAATAATACAATTGATTAATTTTCGTCCCACGAAACAATGCCAATTTCCACCCATTGAAACCAAGTCCAATTAAATAATAACAGTATTATTAATATTAATTAATGGTAATAGAATTCGTTATAATTGATTTTTGTTTTAGTTAATTATTAATGAAAATAATTAATTATTTCTAAAATAAACATTTTAAAATTTACACTTTAAAAAATTGTATGAATCTAATTTTAAAGAAATCTTGTAATTTAAAAGATATATTACAATTAATTTTTTTTCATTTTTTTAGGGAAAACCGGCATCAATTTAATGATTTTTTTGTTTTTAAAATTAATTATATTTTTCCCCTTAAGAATATAATTAATTTGGATCAATCTTTGTCCACTGAACACATTTACAGCAAAATATTAGCAATAAAATTTATTATTTTAATTAATTATTTTTAAGTAAATATACTGAATTTTTTATTTTATTTAATTATTTCTAAAAGAATTAATTATTTCCAAAATAATTTGCCTCATAGCCATAATTTTAACATTATTATATGAATCTAATTTTAAAAACATCTTATAATTGAAAAGATATCTTCAAATTTAAAAGATATAGATATAGATTCAATTAATTAAAAAATCGATTAATGTTACAATTGAATGATTAATTAAACAAAATTAATATTGCATGTTTCTTTTAATTTTTAAGTAAACATTAAATGAATTGTAATTTTTTATCCCAACAAAATTAAATCTTAACGAAATCGCTAATTTTAATTAATTTTCATTTATTAACTAATTATTATTTTCAAAAATAATAAATTATTTTTAAAATTAATTAAAGATTCCAAACTTAGTTTTAAAATTTCATGTTACACATTTATTTTAATTTTTATATAAAAATTTAATGAATTGTAATTTTTCATCACAGAATAATTAAATCTTACAAAAATTGATAATTTTAATAAATTTTAGTTCCTTAGCTAATTATTTATAAAAATGATTAATTGTTTCTAAAATTAATTATTGTATCAACCTAATTTTAAAATTTTTAGTACAAATTGAGAATCATAGTGATGGGATTTTGTCTCAAACTCGGGTCAACTGTCGGTAAGTTTATTTTTATTTTTGTGTAAAACTTTAATAAATTGTAATTTTGTATAGAAAAAAAATTGAATCTCAGTTTTAATTAATTTTTGTTTCTTAGCTGCATTTTTGTAAATTAATTAATTATTTCTAAAATTAGGTAATGAGTCTGATATTACTTTTATTTTAATATTAAACCTTTATTTGAATTTTTGTGTAAAAATTTAATCAATGGTAATTTTGTTTGGTATAAAAATTAAATCTTAGTTGAAATCCGTCAAAAATTCATCCTAATTCCTAAAATACCCTTATATTATTCAACACGTGAACTTATAAATTGAAGATTTGAAAGAAAAAATAAAAATAATTTGAAATTTACTGATTCAAAATAAAATTGAAATTTATCACAAATATATAATATTTTTCCATTTTGTGTAATTGCAAGTTAATTGTATTTAAGTACTATATAAATACATAAATTATTATTTTGGCTAATTAAATATTTATTAGGAAAAAATTATTTAGTTTTAAACTCAAAATAAAGCTAGTTTTACCATATATTTGCGAGATAAATAAATTGAAGTATTATTTTTCATTTAATTTATTTTCAAGGTAAATCAAACATGGAATAGAATTAAAAGTTAAAATACTTTATACATCTCATTATATTTGAATTTTACACACAAACATCGATTAAGTATCGTAACAAATTATCAATTTATATTTAAGTTGGACCCTAATTTATATATTTGTGGTAAATTTTAATTTTTCAAAAAATAAAAATTTATGTATTAATGGTATACTTATTTTAAAGCTCTCATCAAGTCGAGTAAAAGAGAATCACAAATTTTTTTATATGTAGAAAATGAAAAAAAAAGAAAGAAAGTGATATAGGGAGTATTTAGATATTATGAGATTGGATAAAGTAAGGTAGAAATAATAAAATAAAATCTATATACATTAATATTAATATATTAGGGAGGGAAAAAATAAAAAAAATTGGATATGAATTAGAAAAGAAAAAATAAAAAATAAACAGGGAGTTTTTTTAAATGGGAAGACGGAGTTAAGATAATAAACAATATAATAAGAAAAAATCGTCATTTTCTATATATAAAAAAATTATTTTATATATAGATAGAAGATTATATTAGGCAAATTAAATAGGCGGGAAAAAATGAGAATGCATTTAGGCGGGAAAGAATGCTCTTTTTATATATAGATAAAAGGTTTAATTTCTAACATTTAATATTCAGTTACATTCATATCATATTTTTGTTGAATCGATTATGTTCGTATTTTTCTCAATTTGTCGAAGTCAACTACCCGATTATGTTCAGTTTGAATTTAATTAAATGAGTTTGTTACTAAATATTAAGTAATAATTTAGTTTTAAATAGTTTAACGGCTATCTTTTTCTTGAAAATTTTAGAAAAAATATAGAAGTTTTCATAATTGTTCAAATATGCAATGTTTTACTCATTTATTAGTTTAGAATAATTAAAATAATAAAAAAAATGAAAAAGGCCTTTTGATGCCTAGGCGTCGCCTTGCTGCCTTCACACACCTTGCACCTTTTAGAATCTTAAATAAAGGTATAATCTAAATGTTTTATAAGGATTCCCCTTTTTATATAGTAGCGATAGTGATTGCGATAGCGATAATGATACTTTATGGTTTGGGATGTAAAGTGGTTTTAAATTTGGCCTTGTAACTTATAATTTATTTTGGGTCGTTTTTTATTTAAATTGAAATTTAACAAGCATATTTTAACAATTTTTGCAACCTGTGTTTTTCTGTTTCCAGAGCTGGCAAATGCCATATTCAACACAGCATGAAAAAACAAATTATGAAAAAAAAATTGCGGGGCTGGCAATAGGATCGGCACGTGATGTGTGTGTTAGGGGGGTAACCCAGCCACCATAGCTCCGCCTCCCATGACATCATTGCCGTACTGTCGAACAAATTGCTTTTACTGTTGAACCCATTGCCCATTGTAAGGACGAGATTGATCTAATGGTGCTTATGAGGGCGATGACGCCACTTTCTCCATCATGCAATGTATCATCTCCATATGTATGGGCTATGACTCTCAATCTTCCATACTTGTATCTCGTGTAGTAATTGTTCGTGTAAATTGGTCATTGATGACGGTAGTATCTAAAACTGGAACCTCATCCTAGCTTACTAAAGCCTATTTGGGTTGACAAAACTTCATTGTCCATCACACATCAGTGCATCATCCCTCCTAAACTTGACCCTTTATACTTTGAGGTCATTTACTACAATATCCTCCCAATGGAAATTGTTAATTCCTCGTAGGATGCCTGTGGCTCTATGAGCGCTTGTCTTCTTCCTACCAAACATCTCCTTTAACTTGAATGTCCACACCCAAAGCTAAGCCTATCAGTAACTTTGAACATAAGATGTATATTCTATTTTTTAAGCACTTTGAATGTGCATGGACTGGTTTTGGCATGATATTTACTCAGTGGCTAAATCAATTTTGCAACTCCATCCTTAGTTGCCACTCTCTTCTTCCCTAAAGTGTACGTGTTGTTAGTCGAATTCGTAGACCGAACGGTCGATGATTTGCCATTTCTTTATGGGATATTCAAAATGCCATTGATATCATTCCAAACTCCCCCCCCCCCTCTAGGATGAATCTCACAAAGAGAGTAAAGTTAAGTAGACAAGTTGTAGCACTACTTGCCAAAAGTTTAGTGCTTGTTTGCCTCCACTTTTTTTTTTAAATGTAAAAATTATCTATTATTAAAATTCAAAATCAAACATCAATATCAGCCACACACCTCACATCATTAATCATTATTAACCACATATTTCGTGGCTCCCACCACTATCTACCAAAAAAGCCACTTTTAGCTAGTTTATAAAAAAAATCCCACATGAACACACGCTATTTGCTCTAATTTTAATCCTTGTGCCCCTACGAAAGACGACTTGTGGTTGTTACAGTAAAGATCGGGCACCCACAGTCGGGAGGAAAAAATCATGGGGATCGGGTGAGGCCCCCTACCATCAGGGACAGTTATGTAATATTCATCTAATTTAACGTAGATATAAAAAAAAAATTGTTCGATAACGTGGGGCGACCAGGTAGCGTTGTGGCGTGGGTTTCATACTCACTTAGGTGTCTGATCATAACATGTGATTGTTAATTCCACCCTCCACCCCGGCCTCCATCATTTTTTGCATATATAATACCCATCTAAATGCCTTTCTGTAATACAAGTCAGCAATGAACACAAATTTATTTTTTATTGCTTTACCACTACTTGTAGATATCATAAGGGTTCACGGAAATGTTCAAAAACCATCGACGGTGCCGTAGTTACAGCACCATCGATGACATTTTCGGGGTCGAATCGACTTATATTTTGAAATTCGGGATCAAATCTGGAATCAACATTGTGATGGAGAGTTCCAGGCATTTCCCGAATTTTTTTCGGCGACACTTTGGCCGCCGTGGCCGCCGATCAAAGTTTTGGTATTATTTTTGACCCAAAAATAGTGTCTAAATTTTGACCCATGGCGCCGGAAAAAATTTGGAAAATTCTTGAAATTCCCCATCGCCGTGCTGATTCCAAATCTGGTCACAGATGTCAAAACGGGGATCGATTCGACCCCGAAAATACCATCGATACGGTACTATCGATGGTGCTTGAACGCACCTGGTTATATAAGTTCAATGTAGAACATTGGTAAAATCATAAAACAAAAATCTCAAGTGCGTCGATGTCACGAGAAAAATAGCCGAGACAAGTTGGAATTTTAAGAGTTGTCATTTGGTTGGTGTGTGTGTTGATCCCTACTGAAAAATGCAATGACAAAAATAGTGCTGATTTTGAAATTTCCCACCCTCAATAAAAACTTTAAAATTTTAAAATCTTGCTCCTCTGTTTGTAGTTTTTTTTTTTTTTTGAAAAAAAATCGGATTAGTGAATGTTTGGCCTAAAGAGTTCAAAATTTTAATCCCCTATTTTTTCAATTTGAAAAATACTCTTTGCACGTCCAAGCCTCCAAGGTCGTAATTAAATTTGATTAATGGAATATATATATATAATAGTAAGCTTTTTTCCCGCCTTTGCACATAATTTTTTTAATTTTTAAATTCATTTTGTATTCCAACACATCAAATTTTCCCTTCAATACACTTAATTGATTTTTAATTCATTATTTAATTAATTTCCTTATTTTATCATTATCTTTAAATAACCATGATCTTATTTTATCATTATCATTAACAATTATTATCCTACCATAATAATATTTACCTTCATGTTAAGAATAATTCATTATTATTTATTTAGCATCATTCATGTGCCTAATGTGGGACCGGATTAATAAATTTTTTTTGTTATATACCAAGAATTTGTCCATCAACATCTTCCAATTGAATTAAATTTAGTATTAATAATTAATTAATTAATTGTATTTTTTGAATAAATTAATTAATTTTAATTATATTTAGAACAATCATGCCAACTTTTTTAATGAGGACTTTTTTTCCACTTTCATGAGGACTTTTTATTTAATTATTTTTTTAATATAATTTTGTTCCTAAATTGATATATCCCAAGAACTTGTCAATCAATCTTGCACACAACTTTTTTAGTCTTTTAATTCATTTTTTATTCTAACTCATCATCAAGTTTCCCCACAGTGCACTTAATTAATTTTTTAATTAATCAATTAATTAATTATCTAATTACCTTATTTTATCATTATACACATCTTCCAATTGAATTAAATTCAATATTAATAATTAATTAATATCCCCCAAGAATTTGTCAATCAATCTTGCACAAAATTTTTTTAGTTTTTTAGTTCGCTTTTTATTCCAACTCATCAAGTTTCCCTACAATGCACTTAATTGAATTTTCAATTAATTAATTATTTAATTACCTTATTTTATCATCTATATATCTATATATATATATATATAAGCAAGGTTTTTCCCTACTTTACACACAAATTTTTAAAATTTTTAATTCATTTTTTATTCCAACTCGTCAAAATTTTCCTTCAATGCACTTAATTAATCTTTTAATTCATTATTTAATTATTTAATTACCTTATTTTGTTATTATCCTTAAATAACAGTGATTATCATACCATAACAATAATCCTACCACAATAATAATCATTATCCTTCAATAATAGTGATTATCCATATTATATATGATTCCTAATTTCTAATTCCTGCAACATGCCTAATTCCCAATTCCCAATTCAAGGGAAATCATTCAACTACACAAGAATTCTAATAAGGCTGGAATCCTTCAAATCCCGTCACCCTAATTCCTACATCATTCAACCTCTTTTCCTCCAAATTGTTTCGATTAATGATTTTTGTGTTCAATTATCTTCGTCGCTTACAATTTCTTGCTTGATTTCCGCAAATCTGAGTCAAACGTCAATCTTCTTCAAATTCAATGATTTGCGCAAATTAATAAGGGGCATTTAATTTAATTACTTTCAATTCAGTAAGATTTTCATTGTCTGCTATGCATTTCTCTTCTTTGGTGAATTTCTTTAGTATTTTACAATGATGGCAAATCAGAATGGGGCGAACGCAATTTGAGGATTAAATTCTTGGAGGTCTACTCTTTATTGAAGTTCCAACTATTGAATAATCCAACTAATGAGTGGATGGATAATTCTCGCCAATGGGTTGAACGGTGTGAGTTTTATTTTGATTTTCCAATTTATTCGCAAAGCTTATTTGTGCAATTTATTTATTGATTCGCTGGCCCAAAGTCGTTGCTGTCTTTGGTAATTTTTTTCCAATTATTTTTCCTTTTGGCTCCATTTTCCATTTTTTTGTATTGTATGAAATGATACTCCTAACCCAATTGTTCATTTTGTACTTTCGATAATTTTGTTAATGTCGATTTGTTTGTGAGTGTAAAAATCCTATTAAGTTTTTTGTTTCACTTTGAAAATTTATAGGGAATAGTGGTCTTGGGGCCAAATATTTCAAATGTAGCCATTTTCTTTGTTAAAGATCCTGATTACTATGGTGAGCCATTGTTTTCACGATCCTTTATGCTGCCCTATTTAATCTTTTAAGCTTCTCAAAATCAGTTGCTTAAAAAAACTACATTAGCTTTATATCAGTTTGTTAGTACTATTGCAATGCTTTTAAGGAAAAGTTTCTGGACACATGCTCAGTTGATGGTACTTGGGTTACTGATGCTTAACACCTTGCAATAAAATACCTTACTTCTCAATTTTCCTATCATCGTAGCCAATAGCTCTCTTCTGCAAAGATTAGTAATTCCTCTTCTAGAAAATATTCTTGTAGAAATCCAAGTCTAGAATCAAATCTCAATGCTGTGAAGGATTATTTTTCCCTCTCTTGCATTAGTTTTTTTGTGTCCCCCATATATTGTTTGAAGTTTTGTTTCACAACTTTGCTTTCTTGCTTTGTTAAATTCCAAAGATCTAGGAATTGAATCTCAATAAGAGAATTTTCCTTCTCGATTGGTGATAAAGCAGCTTGACCAAGTGGTAATCTGAGCAAGCACTTTGAGTTAATGTTACTTGATTTTTATTTCTCAAAGTTTTAGTTCTTTCGTACAATGCATGGGTGAAAATGTTAGATTAATCCAATTTTTAAAATTGTGGTTATTAAATTAATTATTTTAGAATTATATTGAAATTAATTAAATTAATTATATTGCTAAGATTTAATTGGACAAAAATTAATCAAAATTAACTACATTGCCACAAAGAAAAAAGTAAAATTAATTTAAAAGAATGAAAAATAATTAAAATTAATTAAATTGCTACCAGTTGATAAGATTTCTCTAAAAAAAATGAAAGATTTTTTTAAATGAACAACTGCAGATATTGTTTACAAAAAAGTTTTTTGTAATTTATAATATACTCCATCTCAATTTCATCTGGTATGCTCCTATCATATCAATAGGAAGCCATATATTTTATAATTGAAAAATTATATTATTTCTCAACTTTATGATTGTGATTATCTCATTTTTGCTTTACTAGGATTTTATGCCTTTTAGTTTCTAATTATATTTTTCCTTCTGTTTAGATCGATCGTGTTTGGGAAATGAAATCGATGATGTGCCAACAAATGAAGGTTTTGGAAGGATGAAATAAGTGATGAAAGAGATATGTGAGACATAGATGAGTTGGATTGCTTCTTTAAAAGATTCAACTATTCTTTCAAAAAATGATTTCATTTTTCATATGTTGTTTGTATCGTAGACAGCAATGCATATGATTGTATTGAGAATGTTTGGTGTCATTGTTAAGGTTGTGTGTAATATATAGTTCAGATGGACTCTATTTCCCATGGTGGGGAACGTAAGGCCATCCCCACGGTGACGTGGTGCTTTCTGGTGGCGCCGCGTCATCAAGCAAAAAATTTTTAAATATTTTTTTGGTATCGACGTTAAATTAGATGAATAATACATAATTGCCTTTTGATGGTGGGGGTTCACCCAATCCCTACCATTTTCCCCCAATTGTAGGTATCTTACCGACAGTGGGTACTAGAGCCAAACAGATATATAGTTATGTTATATCGAAATTTTTGGAACTTATGCTATAAGTATTGATATGGCGGATTTTTTCAAAATACAAGAGAAACTCTATCTAATTCGTTAAAGAATCTTATGGATTTTGTTCTACATTTCTTATAAAAGCAACATAATTATTTGATTGAGTAACTTCCCGTGGAGCGCAGCCGTGAAAATACTAGTAGTAATTAATCGCAAAATTAGGCACCGCCACCAACATTGAATAGATAACAAAACTCTTTGTCTCCATTTGGCCTCATCCTGCTCGACATTCAGGCCGGCGTATCTCAGTGACTCAATCGTTTTCATCTGAAGCCCTTTCAGCAAAATCTGATTCCAAATTCAAGAAATGGAAAAACTCGATTTGTCCAAGCTGAAACTGGCATCGTCTTCATTGGGAGAACGAATAAAGACTAGCGGCGCTCAGATGGGCCGCACGATCAGCACTAAAATGAAGGAAATTCTCCAAAGCCCTACGCCGGAGTCGAAAATAGTCGACGAGGCCACGGCGGAATCCATGGCGGAGCCGAACTGGAGCCTCAATCTCCGCATTTGCTCGATGATCAATAAAGAGGAATTGAACGGGACGGAGATCGTTAAGGCTATTAAGAAGAAATTGGTCGCCAGTAAAAGTCCGCAGAGTCAGATGCTGAGTTTGGACTTGCTGGAGACTTGCACGTCGAATTGCGAAAAGGTGTTCTCCGAGGTGGCGTCGGAGAAGGTGCTTGATGACATGATGAGGTTGATTGATGATCCGAAGACGGAGCATGGGAATAGGGTTAGGGCGATGCAGCTGATCCGGGCATGGGGGGAGTCTGAGGATCTCATGTACTTGCCCGTGTTTCATCAGACTTATTTGGTCAGTTGCCTTTTCTCTTTTTGCTCGTTCAATTATTGTAGAATGATAGAATTTATTTTCTTTTAGGCAAGATGCAGCAAATACTTCTTTGATTGTTGCTTGTTAATGAAGCTCTCAGGTAATCACACTGTAATTGATGATATTGTGTCCCTAAGGTATATTGGGACATGGTTTACTTCATATTTTATGGTGTTGTTTTCTCGTAATTGCATCTTTTTTTAATGTTCTTATAATGGAGAAGATCGTTGAAAAATGGATACATGAAGTATTGATTGAAAGGAGCCGTTGATGATGTGATGCTTTGTAACCCCATGGGATTGATGTCGCGGCAAGGGCAAATTTGGGATTGTGTGGGTAGGCGCACGGTCTTTGGTTAGATTCACTGCGTCTTAAAAACAATAGCCCTTGGGGTCATCGGGATGTCTTCCGGTCGAAGCACTAGACCTCGCGGGATTAGTGGGGCTGGGCCCCTCAATACCTCGGTTATTAAAAAAAGTTGATGTGATGCTTTGTCCCATAGGGGATTGGTTGAGAATGTATGATATGGTCCCACATCCATTAAATTTGGGATAAGTGATTGGTTTATGAGGGATTGCATTTCTCATCAAGGTTAACCTTTTGAGGCGCAATGCCTAAGATGGTTTAAATTTGTGATAAGCCAATAAGTGATGAGTTTATACTGTATTCAAAACGAGTAATGCTAGTTGTAGTGCTGCATGAGCCAAGCAGTCTACATGTCGATGTGGTAAAATATTTTTGAGAAAAAGCTACTCAATTTCAACAGTTCATTTAAAGAAATCCAAAGATCTATAAATCCGAAAACATGGATATTAGTCATATCTGCAGCCTATTGATAGGCAACGAGTATGAATAGCATTATCATTTGAAACTGTTACGTTGGAAGTTTCTTGTGTCGATAAATAACACTGGGGACTTCTCCAGTAATAGTCAGTTGTTATTAATGTTTGGTGTGAAAATAAGTAAGCTTCTTTATGGTTTCATTGCATCTCAAGAAAGTACCATAGTATGGTGTTAGCTTATAATAACATCTTCATTTGCAGTTAAATCACTTTTCTCTCTAAATAAATTTCTGTGTTGTTTGAAAACTTATAAATTTCCCTGTTGTTTGAAAACTTCCTACAAGTTGTTTATATGGTAGGAGTTTGGCCTTTCATGGTAGTTTATTGTTTAATGACTTTTGTTTAGATGTTAGTCACACGTTTAATTGGCTGTAATTTGGCAGCACTTGAAGACGAGAGGGCCGCCACCAGTACCACAAGATGGAAATTCAATTCCAGTGCAACAACAGAGCCTGGAGTCATATCTGGATCAGCGACCCCTGCAGCCTCCTGGAAGTTATCCTATTCCAGACAACGATTTGCGAAATGTTTCAGATTCTACATTCATTGGTTATGGCATACAATCTGTTGAAGAGAAAAAGGAGTTCCTCGAAATAACTCGAAATAGTCTAGACATCTTCTCCAGCATATTGAACTCTGAAGTTGATCCTAAACCTCTCAAGGTGACAATATTTTTCTCATTCGGTCAGATATTTAGCACCTCTCTGGTCTAGCTACTTACACGTAAAATTGATTATTTGTGAGAATGTGATATTAAAAAGTAGTTGAGAAGTGACCGGTCTCATGCAATGCATGGTTGAAAATAGGGTATGCTTGATATGGATTATTGAAAAAATAGAGTTTAGATGAGTGGTTGAGAAGTAAAGAAGAGGTTTAAAAAATAAAAAATGATTTGTGGTTGAAAATGATGAGAGAGAAAAAGTAAATTAAATTTAATTTGTGTCAAACCAGCCCTAAATTTGGAGAAAACCAGTAGTTAAAACTTGAAAGCAGTCTAAGTCTCTCTGGTATATATGAATTCTTTGCAATAATTTGGAAGTTTGGGGATTTTCGCTTTGTGATCGGTTTGACAGGTTGATGTTACTTTTCTTGAATGTGCTTCTATTCAGTCAACATCCTTCCAATCTTGACCATTTCAGAATCTACAAACAAACTTCATAGATTTCGATACTTGATAAGATGGTGTTTTTGCAGGATGATCTGACTGAGAGCATGTTGGAGAAATGCAGACAATCATTGCCTGTTCTTCAACGAATTATTGAAACCACATCAGACGATGATCTGATTCTTTTCGAGGCCCTAAACCTCAACGATGAGCTTCAAAAAGTCATTTCCAAGTATGAGGAAATGGTAGCTTCCTTAGAATCAGACCAGCCCAACTCGAAGGCCGGAGAAGAACTGCCTAATCACTTTGATGCCAAAGGACCAACTTTACCAATTCAGAATGAAAGTCATGAAAGTCAACGTGAAAACAAAAGTCTGAATTCACTAGAGGTAGGACCCACCGGGTCCCACGATGAGACGAGTAAGAAGAGTGCTCAAGAACAAGCAGCAGTTTCAGAGTGAGTGGAATAATGTGATGGTAATAAAAGCAGAAAAGAGCAAGGACTTACCTTTGGTAGTAGGGTTGAGGTTGCGTTGCCTGTTTAGCTTGTTATGCATCCCTGAACTTATAGTGAACTTTTTCTGCTTGAGGTTTTTGCTTTTGTTATTAGTTAGGTTGTGGTAATTCTAGTCCCAGAGAGAACGAGGTGATTGTGTTCATATCTTTGCTAGTAGCATTTACATTGGCATGTTGTGATCGATTGATTCTACTGCATTTTACTTCAAGGCCATGTTTGGTACACAGTAATTGAATTGATACGAACATGACTAGATAATGTAGCATATTGAATACGTTTTGAACTTCGTTTTTCAATTAATTAGGTTGTGTTAGCATGGAAACAAAAATGTATTTTAATGCATTTTTTTCAATTTTCAAATTTGGTTAAATAAAACACATTCATAGATCTCTTAACTTATTAAATCTCTACCATCCAACTCCACTAATTCTCTCTCTTCCTACTCATAAAAATACATTAAAACTCATCCACTAACACTCAATCACGGAATGTGTACTTGGGTCTTTCACTCTTGAAATTACAAGTGAACCTTTAGATGTTAGAGCTATTTGCGACTTGACATTTTCATGTATTGTTGAGACGGATTTAATTTAATTATTATTTAATGGCTATTCAAATAAATTAGTTATCAGAATTTACTGAGAAAAAGAAAAATTAAGAAAGACTAATTTGGTGTAAGTTCGCTTTAAAAAATAAATAAATAAAATAATAATAATGATAATAATAATAATTTGGTGTTTTGAAGTTTTGTGTTGAACGGGAGTTCCTCAAATCACACACCCAAGGGCATCTCCAATGCGATATTTTTCCAAGGTGTTACTAGTGTGTGAGAGAGACAAAAAATTAGTGGGTTCCACTTGTTTTCTATTTTTTTTTATCACTTTTCTCTTTATTTATCTATTTTTTACTCATTTTTCTTTATTATTTTTCGTCCCATGTCCAAAATCACATAGCCATCTTCATAGGGGTAGGTGTTTTTCAGTTCGGTCATTGGAGAAATCAAAATCGAATTGAAACTTTTGGTTCGGGTTTGGTTTTGGTTCCTCAATCCCAATGACTGATGGTTTTGGTTTTGGTTTCACTTTTCAATCCCGAGAATCGAACAATTTTAGTTTCGTTAGGTTTTACTTATTCTTTTCACTTTCCATAGAAACAATACAACTTTTCTAAGCGCCTGAATTATTTGTCAATAGATTTTGATATAATATTTTGTTTGTGCTATTTAATTATTTAAGTAGTAGCTTGTATTTATATGAGACGAACATATTTTCAGTAAGATAAATTTTCTAAAGGAAATATGTGAACTTAATATTTAATATTATTCGGTTCAACTTTTGGGTATTCAAAAGATGCCGTTCGATTTTTGGTTCCCAATATTTCGGTTTAGGTTCTCGAATTTTTCCAAAAGAACCAAATGATTTTGGTTTTTCTTTTTTTTTTTTGTTCGGTTTCCATTTTTTCCCCACTCCTACATCTACATATCTTTCACTTCTATTTTGTCATTATTTTAAAAATCATTTCCTCCTCTCCATTTTTACTTTATCCTCTGTTTTTTTCTCAAATTTCTCTATCTTAATATTCAATTCAAATAAAATTTCTCTCTTTTTTTCTCTCTCATATCCACACACGTTAAACCCCCAACTGACATTCCCATCTGAGATGCTCCAAGCGTGCTAGTGTTTGTCCCACATGGTAGAGCTAGCATATTTGCTATAATTTTAAATAATCTATCATTTTCCCCACACAGTAAAACCTCGATAAATTAATACTGTTGGGACAAAACAAAATTATTATTTTAGCGAAGTTTGTTCATAATCGATTAATTAATAATTTATTGATTTAATGAATATTTTTATTTTTATTGTAGTTTGTGCATAATTTACCATTGGAATATAGCGTGCATAATAAAAATATGTTGGTTTCAACATTTAATAATATGTTGAAAATTTTAAATAATTATATTTTAAAGTCGTTTATTGTTTATAGGGAACATGAAAAGTCAATTAGAATTTTGCTAATATATAATCTCTATTTGCTTAATCACAATGGCGTAGAAAAAGCATTTCAAACAATTATAACTTTAAATAATTTTTTTATTAAGAATGAAGAAAATATGCCAAATGTAATATGTGCATTACAGAAAATTAGGGATTAAGTTGAGATTGGATTGATAGCAAAGAAAAAGCAAAAAACATTGGATGCATATTTTGTAAAAGTGGTGAATTGAGGAAAAAAATATATGATAATTTGAGTTGTGGCTGTGAAATGTAATGAATTTCAGCAGTTATTAATTTATATGTTCGTTGGGCCTTAAGGATTTTCAAAAAATTTATTATCTTATAAATTTAGCGAGGTTATTAATTTAATGCACATGCCCAAGTTGGGATTGGAGATTTTTATTATTTAATCGAGGTTATTAATTTATCGAACATTAATTTATCGAGATTTTACTGTATTATTTTCTATCCCCCATCACATTGATTTTATCTTTTTTTTTTTAAATATTTTCTTTATTTTTTAATTACATATTTAAAAATTATTTTAAATTTAAAACCCTATCAAAAACACCTATTTTCAATTGGACAATGACATGTATATATTGTTATTTTAAAAAGGTGTAAAATGATGATCAAGTAATAAATTAGATGAGTTATAAATTGGTCATGCAAATCCAATTAATTGATATGCAAATCAATTGGAATTAAGTTCGTTCTCTATTTGAGTAGTGCAAAGATCAAGTAATGAATTGCTTGGCGCATCCAATTAATTGATGGGTGTGGCTAAATACACCCCAATTTTCACTCAACACACCCACATACTTTACACACCCACCTATTTTTTCTTTCATACTCTTCACTTACTCAATACACCCCACTTTTTTCCATTTTTACCCTTTCACTCGTTTAACCCTTTCACCCCCGCTTTATCCTTATTTCCAACCCTCATCCATCCTTTCTTTCACAACACGGCTCCACCTCTTCTTTCTTCCTCTAGCTGCAAAAAAAATTCAAGAAGCTTACTTTAAGGAGAAAATAAGGAAGGCATTCCAATAACCATGGATACCGGTAAGTAGATATAAATTTTTTTCACAACTTTCATGCTTAATTTTCAAGATTTGGAAGTTTTTTTTAGATCTGGTTCAATCTTGGAGCGTCGCCGGCTATGCCACTTGTGGTTGGGGTGCTCAACCACACGCGACCGAGCACCCATTTTTGCAACTCCCCAATAGCCCCTTTTGGTACTCCCATCCTGTTTCCATCCTGTTCGACTCAACAATTCAAAACAATAAATTTGATATTTTATTTAGTATTTTAGGTGATCAGCATTGAAATTTAATATTTGATATTGCATGTGAAAATATTTCTCATTTTTCTTGAATACCTACAACTCTTTTAGCCATTCAAAAATTATCTGTTAAATTATCTATTTATTATTGAGTTATTATGTTATATTATAGGACAAGGTTGTCGATGTAGGGTACCAACTGCTTCTGAAAGAAGACGTCGAGAGGCTACACGAAACTCTCAAATATAGGGAACTGGCCCAAATATGCCGCCAACTGTTGATGAAATCCACCGTGATCCAAATGAGGGTAACACTGATATAAATGTTGATCACACCGAGATTGAGCACCAAAATGAAGAAGTCCAGGATCAGGGTAGCGAGGAAGATGAGATATTAACTGGAACATTTCCCGGTGGTCCACAGGATCCACGAATTTTATGTTCGTTTAAAACGCACGTAACTACTAAAATATGGTTCAATCACGAAAGAGAAGTGCTTAAATGTCATTGTCACATGGCGAAATTATTGGAGTGGCAGTATGATCCGGTAGAAGTTAGGCCGTGGACTGGGTTATTTGGGAACTCCATGATTAATATGCTGCGACATACATCGTATCGAAAAGTCAATAAGTGCTTGATATCTGCTTTTGTTGAGAGATGGCACCCAGAGACGAATACGTTCCATTTGATATTTGGGGAGATGATTATCACTTTAGATTATGTGAATTGCCTCATTGGCCTACCAATTCGTGATCGTACATTGCAGCGCACATGTAGGACTGTTGAGTCTAGCTACCATTTGGTCAGGAGATTATTAGGAGTTACGAAGAAGGAGGCTGAAGAGGCACACGGTAGTGCTAGGGGTTCCTCAGTGAAGTTAGAGTGGTTGCGCTAGGTTTATGACCTAATGTACTTCTAATGATCGGCGCACATTGATGTATCTGGGCTTATTTATTATATCTTTTGAGTTGCACTATATTTATTGACAAGTCAGGTACTAGGGTTTCGACGAAATACTTATATTTTTTGGAGAACGTTGGCAATGTGCAGAGTTATGCTTGGGGAGCTGCTGCGCTAGCCTATCTATATAGGCAGTTGGGATTAGCATCTAGAGTTGATGTCAAACAGATGTCGGATTATTCAACTTTACTAGAGATAATACGTAATTAAATTTATATTTCGTTTACAGCTTTCTCACTTTTATTTAGTTGTGATTTACAATTAATTATTTAATATTACTATAGGCTTGGATATACGAACATTTTCCAATGTTAAAACCTTTGCATAGAATGCACTATAGAGATGGAGAATCCCTTGGAATGAGGTGGACACAGGAGGTGCACATCGGGTCATCTATGGATATCGGGAGGTATTGGATTTTTTGAAACCAAATGATGTGAGTTAAAATATTTTAATAATTTATTTTTTCATTCTTGATATACAATTCGAGTAAGAATTTATATATTTAATATGTTATAGGTTGTATGGAACGCATATAGTGATTTTAGAGAACATTTTCCACGTAATGGTATCACTTTGTACCATGGATGCATTACGTCATTGGATATAGTCGAGTCATATCATCTCGATAGTGTGCTTAGACAGATTAGATATGTGCAAACAATACCAGAGGATCCGCTTGCTCCACGGGTTGTTAGAAGACGGCAGACGACGGAACGGTATAAGGTATTGTAGAGCACATTAGGAAGTTTGTTTGACATGTGTGATTGCCATCTCCTAAATGCAGATCGTCTTGGCAGAAAGGCCGCCATTCCATGGGAGTGTGCACCTGATTGTATTTGACTGGTACACGCAGATTACCTATCCATTTGTACAAAATCCCCAATATCTTTCTACATATTGTGGTGTCGGATCAGAAGCTATAGCTCCTATGGAATTATGGGAGCGTCTCATAAGGACACGGGATATTCTACAGCCAATGGTGCAGAGGTAGGAAACAGGTGATCCACTTTTAACGCCATTTGTTGTAATGCCAACTGTTCGTTATGCATATATTAACATGCAAGGGTTGACATTGGAAGAGTACGAGCGTGATGATGCTACGGGAAATTCATCCAGGCAACAAACATTCCGGGGTGAATCATCTACGGGTCCATCTAGTCGGCGTAGGCGACAGTGATTTTTTTTTTTAGTTTTCTACTTTGAAGATATGTAGTTTTAAAGACCAATATATATGTAATTTATTAGTTATGTGAACACACTAAGCTTGAACTTTTATTAAATATCAATTAACCAAATATAGGTCGCCACTTTATTCAATATGTCCACCACCACAAATCCCCAAAAATCATGCATTAATTGGACAAATATCAAAAACCAATATCACAGTGAGGTTGTTTGGCCATTTCTATCCGAATTCAGTATCAAAATCAAATACATGGTGCTATAGGTACAACATCAAAATCAAACATACGATACGATAGATGCGGCAAACAAATATTGCATCAACTGTTCACCCAGTTGATATCGAATATCAGCTTAGATATTTGGCAAAAAACGTTGCGTTCCCATTTGCTAGGTGGAGGTAACGCGTGGAGTCAAACTGGAGGCATTGCGTTCGACGAAAGCTTGCCGAACGAAGGGCTTTGCGTTCGGCCAAAAGTTGTCAAACGCAGGCCCTTGCGTTCGGCCAGCATTGGCCGAACACATGGCCTTGCGTTCGACCACCAATAAATAGTTTGCCAACCCCACCCCCATTTTTAATTAATTAATTATATTAATTAATACTTATTTATCTATTATAATAAATTTTATAGTTATACTTGTTATAAAAATAATAATTATAACTCAAAAAATTAGTATAATTAGTAGATTGCTATACTCTGTATTTGAAATTGGGAAGTCAATAGTGCCATTGCTACACTGTAAATGCTTATATGCTTTGTAATGCATTATGCATTGTTTGTAACTTTTTACACTATGATTGTAATTTATTACACACTATTTATAATGTGTTACTTTATTACAGAATTCTTATAATTTCTTATGCACTTTATAACTTCTTAGACACTTCATGTAATACGTTATAAACTACTTGTAGGTAATAATATGATGGTACGAGTATAGAATTAATAAAAATTTAATTGCACTACGACAAATTGTTGAAAGTTAAGTTACACAATTACGTATTTAATATAGATAAACATCAATTGTCAGATTCAATTGTCTCCACCCTATCACATATGCCTATAGAGGTTATACAGTTATACATTGTAAGTTGTTGAGAATAGAAATTGGCCCATCCCGTTGCACATCGATGATCACGTTCATACCACATGTTGATAACCGGGGGTAGTGGGTGTCTATCGGGTAAAAAAACCTATGCATGAAAGACATCAATCAAATAGATGAATGGACTTATTTATCACATTGAAATATATAAAATTGTACCTGAATGAAATGATTTCCATTTACGAACCCGATACAGATACACTTAGGAGGCTCGACAATGTACGTCCGTAGGGGCAAATACGTATAAGACATCTGCCGAGATAAAGTGACGAGGGCAACATTGTATCTCGAAGCAATGAGATAACCCGTCTCTGGCAAGCTCATCCAATGTCCATAGTGTGCCGAGTCTGCGAAATAATGCAATTGTTTCATCTGTTTTTGGACACTTCCATTTTTAATATACACATTCTCATAGAACTCTTGGGAGTTTTGGAGCTCTTCTATTAGGTCATTTCGTACGCGATGCCATGCATTTTCACCAAATCTAAGGAGGGTTGCAACTGCACGAAAACCACTGTGACCGTTGGCCACTACATCCTCAATACCAATGATATATTCCCCGAAATGGGATGGTAGCTGCTCAGTATAACCATGATTAGAGGCCATCTGTGTAGGGCGATGAACAACCTAATAAAAGGCGAATTATTAGAATCAACTAATTTGAAAGACAATTACATGAACCCTGGAATTGGGTAAAATATCATTACCATTACCTTCTGTTTTTGCTTTCCCGTGGTATTCAACAACGGTTCTAAAGAACTTTCGTGGATGGACTCAACATATTCAAAAGCACTAGGTTCGCGCTTTATTGATTTACTTTGCTTCTTCGATGTGGACTTACTTGGACGACCTCGATTGTTAGTCTTGACAATGGGCTTAACCAACGAGGTTGTTGGTGGCTCCGCAAACTCAATCAATCTCTTCAACATAAACAATTTATCGGTTTCATTCGCCGTCAAAAAAGAATCATTCACCCCTGAAAAAACATGATACCAACGAGCATCGATGTTATCCGAAACAGTCTTGTTCGCCACCTGTCTCGGTTCTATATCTAACTTCCTCCAAAAGCCATCAACCATATCTAAAGGAATTGGGATATCATCATGTATATACTCAACAATTTTATGCACACAAGGCAAACCGCATGTTTTTCGCAGTACACATCCACACATCAAAGGATCAACTACACCCACATCTATACCATTCATCTCATTCAATATTTTATCCAATGCAGTAATTGATACCACACCTCGAAGGATCTGAAACACAGGTGCTTTGAACCGGTGTTGGATGGCATTTATATTTTTTTCAAATGACTCTTTAATGGCAGTGTGTGATATCTCAATCAACGCATGAATTCTGGTCCAGCATGTCTCAAAATTACCCTGACTTGAACCAAGATGTCTTTTCAATTTTGCATTTGCACTCACAGCCCTATAGTAACAAAACAAATTAGGAAAAATTATTATCTAAATAGCAATCAAAATTGACGAATGTATAAGTAACATTAATTTTATTAGCATACCTATTTGTTGTGGTATTTTCAAGATGAATGATGTGATTTGTCCAACATGATACAAATCTATCCTTATACGGGTGAATCCATTATCTCATCGCATAGTCGATAGCACCTGCATAATCGGAATAATCTATTTGAAACTTTCTAAATAATTCATAAAATAACCTCTCCGATGCAGCAAATACCAATAAATTCCATGACAATAAAAAAGCGTCCAACACTTTTTTATATGGAAACATCTTCTTGCAATTTGCTACTATATTCCGATTGATATGCCACCGACATAATAAATGTCTTGTATAGGGGTGGGCGTTTCGGGTACGGTTCCGGGTAGTTCACTACCCGGAACCGAACCGTAAATTCCGGTTCCTTGAAAAATGGATCCGTTCGGTTCTTTTAAAATGAAGTACCCGTTCGGTTCCGGTTCCTTCCGGTTCTGGTTCTACCCGTTCGGTTCCGATTATTTTATGATATATTTTTTATTACTCGAAAAACACAAGAAAAAAAATAAAAATTTGGATTCCAATATAATATAACAACAAAAAAAAACACCAGGCAGTAGCTTGCTGCCGCTGCAAGGCAGACTGCTGCCAAGACGACGCGACAGCAGCAGCTCCTGCAGCCTTTTGACAGTTGCCGCCGACCCGCTGCGGTTAAAAGAATTCTATGAGAATTCTAGTAAAATTTTTCTAGAAATAACACCAAAATTTACTAGAATTAACACCAAATTTTAAATTTACTAAAAAATTCACAAAAGTTGGCAATCAAATAGAAAAAATAGTGTTATTTCTTATCCTATTCCGGTTCCGGTTCCGGTTCCGGGTTTTTAGAAAAGGATCCGTTCGGTTCTCATTCCGGTTCCGATTCGGTTCCGGTTCCTAATTTTTTTTAAAGAACCGTTCGGTTCCAGTTCTTTCGGTTCGGTTCCGGTTCTACCTGTTCGGTTTCGGTTTTTTACCCACTCATAGTCTTGTAGTCTAAAAAATACTCTCAACGATATTTATTAATGCGAGATTTCCATCGGTGACAATGACAGTAGGAAGAGATGATTGGTCTAACAATGATTTTAAGACTGATTATGCCCGCTTGTAGTTATCTTCACGCTTAGACTCCATGTAGGCACATGCAACTGAAAATATCATATTCGTCGATGTCGCACAAACTATTTCCAATAAAGGTAACTTGTATTGATTAGTCTTATAAATACAATCCATCAACAAAATACTAGGAAAAGCACGTAGCAAGTCAATGCTCATTGGATGGGCAAAAAAGATGTCCTTCACCGTATCAGATTTCTCACATCGCCTAAAATCAAAGAAATATCCATGCTCCTGTAATTTGTACATGAGGTACTGCAATTGTGATTGACCTCTGTGTTCAATTAGTCTATGTCTATGACGTGCATTATAGATAGTCTTCAATATTGACGTATTCTCGGGATATCTCACTTTCAATATATATAATATATCTTTCAGTCGAGTATTATTTTCCGACATATCAATGACCAACTTCTCCTCATTCGATGTCAATCGGCCAGTGAATGAGTGCCCATGCAAGTATCGGGCACATGGATGATTATGCACACCCTTTACAACTTCTAATACCCATTCTCCATCAATACCTACTTGTCTTCCTTTCAATTCAAATGGGCATTCACACTTTTTTATTCCTGTAAATTTTATTGTATTGTCACTTTTTCTATATTTTCTTTTAGGCTCTCGATATTTACCGCCTCGTTCACAAGTAAGCAACAGTCGAGGCCGTCTACAACCTTACCATTATTTGATCTCTTCACTACTATAATTATACCAAGTGTCTTTGTAATATTCCTTACCCAATCAATTAAATGATCACGCGATTCAAAATAATTATTAGTAACGAAATGGGACGTGTAATTCATCACCATATTGATCTGGCCAGCAACATTATGAGGAACATTACCCTCTATAAATTGTGTATTTGCTTCCTACATATAAATAAAACAAATGAAGGACAAATACAAAACAAATGAAGGATAATAAGAATGCAGTGGCTCGACGAAGAATGGGTGAAGAGAGGAGGCAAGTTCGGCCGATGGCCGAACATCAAGACCTATGTTCGACTAATGGGGGCCGAACATGGTCATCATGTTCGCCCATTATCGGCCGAACATCAAGCATCATGTTCGACCACTATGGGCCGAACATCATGCTTGATGTTCACCAACTTATAGTCGAACATTTCGCGTCACCTTCGATTCCCCTCAACCGAATATCTATATTAACGTTTGGCCCAGTTGATTTTGACGAACATCCTTCCCTTAAATTGACTAAGTATGGCCGAACATCACACAACTTATTCTTCTTGGTTGTTAAAATAACGAATAATACTCAAAATCACTTACATTATTATTGATGCAGATTGATTTTTCATCATCCATTAGCACGATGCGAGAGACTTGTTGTTGCAGATGCCAGAGACCTATTGTTGCAGATGCCAGAGACCTATTGTTGCAGAGCGTTGAGCGTGGCGATGTAGATGATTAAGAGATACATGTTGGAGAGAAGATAATGAAGATGAAAAATATTTATTGTGGGGCAAATACCAATGGGTTGTAAATGGGGTGTATTTACTGCATAATTAGTGTATTTTATAGGATTAGGTTTGGAAATTGAATGGGGGTAATTTTATTCACAAATTATATTAGTATTAGGTGAGTGTGTTGAATGGAAATTGGGGTGTATTTAGCCACACCCTTAGGGTGTGTTTGATTTGCATTTTTTTCAGGAAAAAGACGTTTTCCAGTTTTTTTTTCTTTTGTTGGCTGTTTGATTGCCATTTCTTTTCCGGGAAAACGTTTTCCACATTTTCTCGAAATCCGCACATTTCCTTATTTTGGAGGAAAACGTTTTCCTTGGGGGGAGGTGATTTTTGTTTTCCAGGAAAAATTTACCTTTTTTTGGGGGGTTTTTTTATGAACAATTTGCTTTAACCATAAAAATAAGAAAAATAATCAAATTTTATGGAAAAAAATACGAAAACAAGGAAAATAACTCTATTTTCCAACTTTTAAATTACTCCAATCAAACACTTATAACTGCCATTTTCCCCGAAATTCATTTACCCGAAAAACATTTTCCTTCCAACCATTTCCCAGCTTTATAAATATTTGATATGCAAATCAATTCGAAAGTCAGCTAAAAGTTTTTAATCCGTTTGCAGCTTAGCCAAACGCGCCCGTAAGCCGTAAGCCTATAACCTCGAACGAAGGAGCGCAACCGCGCCAAAATTCACCCCAAATTTCAACCAGTCCTCCATTCAAAACCCTAACCCTACTCTGAAAGTGTGATAATCTCCGAACTATAGTACTGGAAGTTCAATCAAACCTCCGAAATGCCAGCGATACCGTCGCCGGGAAAGATCCTCCGGCTGGAGCTGGAGAATTTCAAGTCATACAAGGGTCACCAAGTAATTGGCCCCTTCTACGACTTCACTGCAATCATAGGGCCGAACGGCGCCGGAAAGTCAAACTTAATGGACGCTATCAGTTTCGTCCTTGGCGTGCGAACTGGTCACCTTCGCGGAGCTCAGTTGCGGGATCTTATTTACTCTTTCGACGACAGTGACAAATTGCAGAAGGGGCGAAAAGCTTATGTAATGCTGGTTTACCAGCTTGCAGACGGATCACAAATTAGCTTCACTCGCTTGATTACACCTGCTGGTGCCAGTGAGTACAGGATTGGCGATCGGGTCGTTAATTGGGATGAGTACAATAACAGCTTGAAGTCGCTTGGGATTCTTGTCAAGGCACGGAATTTCCTTGTTTTCCAGGTAGTATCTTCTTGTTTCTCTTCAAAAGTTATTTCCTCAAATGTTTAACCGTGTTAAGTAGTTTTTGCAAAGGGCTATAAATAAGGGCGCATGCTTATTGAATAATTAAAAAGGTCTACCTGGGAGAAAAAAAAGGTTGGACTGGAGGGGAACTGTCCTTTCTATTTGGGGCTAAAATTTAATTGAATTATGATATTCATCCTCACTGCTGTGCAATGTAGGAGTTAGTTGACATAAGTTTATTTATCTTCTTAAATGTAACCTTGAACTTAGGATTTAAATTTGCAAATCAATTAATGCCACGCCAAGGATCATCGTGCTAATAAACAACAATATTCGCGGTTAACATGGTTCTAGACTAGGCACAAATTTGGGTTCAAGTCCTTGCTTTGATGCATTTATGGAAAATTTGGGCTTGTATTGAATGAATCTGGTTTGCGGTAAGTGAATCGAAGCCTATTTATGTAAATGGAATATCGTCAGGTGTAACCTTTGAATCCCTTAGACTATGCCGTTAAGCATACATCGGCATGATATCACCAATTATGAAAATTATGCAATTGTCAAGCGTTTGATTAAAAGCCGTTATGGCTAGACATGAGGGAACACATTGAATAAACTTAGATCCATAAGTTCCTCAATAATTTACAGTAGTAAAGTTCTGATAGAAATAGTTGTTTTGCCGGTCTAAGTTGGTTTTTAAGGAAGGGAGAAATGGTATGCTGCATCCTTTGAACATGAGAATGGATCACAAAGTCAGGAATCCTCAAAAAAGGGTGAATCCAATAGTACGAGGTGTGGATTCTGGGTCTCGGCCCTCTCGGCTTCGGGTTCATAACAGGCTTGATTGTGCCTCTCCAAGTAGTTATGGCATGTGGAAGCACTGGTTAAAGCTAAACTGTGATGCATCAAAGGTACGAAATTGAAGAAACAATCAAAGCGAGTTGTATGGGAAATGAGTAACATATGAAGATCACGGCTATACTTCCACTTCCTCATGTTAGTATGACTATTGACTAAGCAGAAGGGGAATTAGAAAAAACAAAGATCCAAGCGAGCTTAAATAGATCGTTTTGATCACTTCCTTGTGTACGGAATAAATGCATATTGAAGGCTCAAACAAGAATTGTTGGTTTGATACGTGCTGTAGATATCTCTTCAAGGAAAATGGACAATAGGAGACTTTTCAATTATGAAAGTTATTTTGTTTGATGGATTAAAATTTAAAACAGGCATGTGGGGAACAATTCAAAATATTCTTTCAAAGCCCTTTTTTGTTTCCTTTATTCTGGACATGCATACTGCATTTCCTTGTATGCAAATGTTTTTGCATTTATTGATACAGAGAATACTGTTTTCTTCATTTACTTGAACATAGATTATATTTTAAAATTTTTTGTTTGTTTCTCTTTCTTCTTCTGCTCCTCCTCCTGCTCCTCCCCCTCCCCCTCCCCCTCCCGCCGCTGTTGCTGCTTCTTCCTTTTTTTTTTTAATTATTAAATAAAATATTGTGTGTAATGGGTAGTGTCCCTCATTGATACATGAACAGGCACTTTTTTTTTGGGCAACTATAGAGACTCAACTGTATAAATATAACTACGGCCGAAACTTAAAAAATTTGCTACTGCTTTAGCATCTTTCCCATTGGTGCAGAGAGAACGGACAAATGAGTGGAAAGAAGACTGTTGGTTAGGAAATGAGTTACAGAAATGATTTTCTTATTTAGTTCTATTAACGAGCGGTTTTATGATGCAGGGGGATGTGGAATCAATTGCTTCTAAGAATCCTAAGGAACTTACAGCACTAATCGAACAAATCTCTGGTTCTGAAGAATACAAGAGACTGTATGAGGAACTGGAAGAAAAAAAAGCTTTAGTTGATGAAAAAGCGGTGCTTACTCATCAAAGGAAGAAAACAATATCAGCAGAGAAAAAACAGAAGAAGCTGCAGAAAGAAGAGGCTGAAAAACACCTCAGATTGCAAGAAAATCTTGTATTCATTTTAATTCATTGTTATGCTTTCAAAGTAGTGTTTTCTTAAGTACCTGAGCTGCTTTAGTAGATCAAGTAAAGAATTTGAAGTTAAGACCTTATTTGATAGAGGATTTTGGAGAAAAATGATTATCATTATGATTACTTTTAAGAATGAGTGATTAGAAAAGTAATGAAAGGTCTCGGAGAAATGAGGATTTTTTAATATATATATATATATATATCTTAATTTTTTATTTTAAATAAAATGTGCGGCTGAAAACGAGTGTAGAAGAAGTGATTATTTTCGAAGCTTTTTCAACTAAGCTATAACATTTTTTAGTACTCATACGTAGGCTTTAAATGAACTCATGCTGCCATGGGAGGATTGCTTCCTGGCCTTGTGGAAATGAGTAGGCTATACTCAGATAAGAATGTCTTGAAATGGCCTTTGACTTTGAAATGATAGTTAATGCCTTCATTATGCCTGCAATGCAGAAATCTTTAAAGCAAGAGCATTTTCTTTGGCAACTCTTGAACATACAAAAGGATATTGAGAAAGCTAATGAGGACCTGGGTGCTGAACAGAAAGCCCGAAAAGATATTGTGGATGAACTGGGGCATTATGAAAGGGAAGTACGTGAAAAGAAGAAAGAACAAGCTAGTCATTTAAAACAGATTGCACAACGCGAGACGAGTATCGCCCAGAAGCAGAATGGACTCGATGGGAATGTAAGGCTTCTTTTCTCCATCATTTTCTTCTGCTGTTTGTGTTCTCATGGTGTAGAGAGAGAAGCTAATTGTTCTTGTCTGGTGCTAATGTATTCGGTCAGCTGGAGCTGACCTTCTAAAATTTGCCTGTACTCATTATGTGGGACTCCTAAATAGAAAAATCAGAAGAGACCAGGGTCTCTTGCTAGCTTGTATAAGTTCAAGATAAGGGCTTTTTTTGACAAGATGTGAAACGTTCTAGTGCCAGTTAGCATTCTCCAGTTATATTACATCAAAATCTCTGTTTTGTTGGTCCCGACTCCAGAGCCAAACCCAGCTCAATTGCTGAATCCGGAATGTCCTTTTGTGTGTGTGTGTAATTGTGGTGCAGATCTTTCTTAAATTGCTGCAAATGTATTTTCATTTTCAATTTTTACCTATCATATACAATTTTCTGCAGTATAGTTGTGAAACTGTTGCAGAAGGTAGTGTCTACTGTGGTAAACAAGCTCTTTTGCATTGAGATTGGACCCTTCTGAAGAGTCTTGAGGAGTTTTGGCTTCTGAAGCTAGAATTTAGCTTTGGATAACTGGATCCCTGGCACCTTCTTGTGATAGGTTCGTGTGACGGCAAAAACTGCTTTTTTGTGGTGACACAGTGTGGAGAGCAAGAAGTTTGGGCTATAATGTAGGACTGTTTATACATTTGTTAGTAATAAAGTAGGAGAATGAAAAAAGTACTGCTGTTTCTGCTTCTACTGGAGTCTCGTTTAAGACTATTCTGGAAGATCTGTGGTATCTCACTTTAATTTCTCCAAATGACTGATAGGATAGGTGGAGTTAATAACACAACCTTGATATTCAGGAATTACAACATATCATTTTATGTTTAGTACACAGTGTTTGAGCTCTTTATCAGAATATTCATATGTGGTGCAATGTCTCTCTTGAGAGTTTACTTCCTTGCTCGTCACTTGTCATTTTACTGGAAAGCTTTTTGTTAGTTACAATCTTAGAGGGTTGATATGAGCAGTGGGCATGTTGTGAAATGAAATCATGCAATTTAGGTAATTAGGCTTTGGGTTCTTGGAGTGAAATGCAAAGGGCAGCTGTGGAATTCTCATAACCGGGTTGGATGACCATTGGGGACGAAAAAATGAACTGAACTCCACTTTCTGAGACGAAACATGAAATTGGACAGATATTCTTTTGTCAACTGCAGAAAAGCTCAGCTGAACAACCGCTAAATGTTTGTTTTGTGTCATCATAAACATACCCTTTGGTTATCTGAAAGATGTGTATTTCACTGTGTTCTCACGCTTTTAAATAGCTATTTATGCTGGGATCATATTTCATGCTTCAACCCTAGAATGAGACTTCTTTCATAGTATGTGAGCTCTGTTGTTTGCTGCTAATGAAATTCTCCGCAAATATTTTGTTGTAATATATGTAAATATTATGTATCATTTCATTTAGGAAAGCTGAATCTGTTATTTCCTTTCTTTCAGGATTGATTAGTTAGTTTCCTTTTTGTACATGAGTTGACCTAGTGTGGCTGGCTAATTGTACAGCTAATTACAGCTGTGTTCTTCTGTATATTGCCTATAAGAAGGCATTTTCTACATCAATGAAAGTATCAGAGATTCATTATTCAATATCTCTTTTCAACATGGCATCAGAGCTAGTTGTGTGACCTCTCTCTCTCTTTTTTTTTCTCTTCAGCCATTGATATTAGACCATGGCAACTCCTACAGATCTGAATTTTGTCGAAGATAATTCCACCATCTCTTCTTCCAAACCTGCTTCCGATGCCGTTTCCTTCAACTTTGAACAGCCTAACCTTCCAATCGCCATTCATAAACTGAATGGCCATAACTTTCTACAATGGTCACGCTCTGTGACATTGTATCTTCATGGACGAGGCCGTCTAGGTTACCTTACTGGTGAGGTCAAGGTTCCGAATGCCCAAGACCCTTCTTATGCTAAATGGGATTCTGAAAATTCCCTTATCATCGCCCGGCTCATAAACTCGATGGAGGTTGAAATCGGTTGGACCTATTTGTTTCTGTCCACTGCCAAAGAAGTATGGGATGCTGTGAAGGAGACTTTTTCTAATTCGGAGAATTCAGCTCAAGTTTTCGAACTGCAATCCAAACTTAAGGACCAGAGGCAAGAAGCACTGACAGTGACTCAATATTATAGCATTTTGTACAATCTGTGGCAAGAGATTGATGTGTTTTATGTCCCCGAATGGACGTGCTCTAAAGATGCCTCCATTTACCAAAAGATGCGTGATCGAGAGCGGCTGTTTGACTTCCTTCATGGCCTTAATCGGGAATTGGATGAAGTTTGCGGTCGCATTCTAGGCAAAACTCCTTTACCATCCATTCGAGAAGCATTTGCTGAGGTCAGACATGAAGAGAGCAGAAAAAGGGTCATGATGGGTTCTATAGCAACTCCAGATGTTGATCACTCAGCCCTTGCAACACGGCGGCAGGAAAATTCTGGAGACACAAGGGGTGCACGCCGCGAACGTCCTTGGTGTGATCACTGTAATAAACGTGGCCACACGAAAGAGACCTGTTGGAAGCTTCATGGCAAACCAGCCAATTGGAAGCCTCGAAATCAGCAGGATGGCCGTGGAGTGACTGTTGCTAAAGCCGAGAGCTTTCCTTTTAATCCAGATCAGATCGCACAGCTCAATCAGTTCCTTGGTTCTGTTCCAACTCAAGGCCAAAATACTTCTGGCCGTGGAGTGACTGCTGCTAAAGCCGAGAGCTTTCCTTTCAGTCCAGACCAGATTGCCCAGTTGCATCAGTTCCTCAGTTCTGTTCCAACCCAAGGAAAAAACACTTTTGACCCAGGTACCTCCACTGCTTTCTCAGTCGATAAAACTCCCTGGATTCCGGTGCCTCAGACCTTATGACCGGTCAAGCACATCAGTATTCTACCTATACTCCATGTCCAAGTAATCTGAAAATAAGGATTGCAGATGGTACTTTATCTACCGTGGCTGGTAAAGGATCAGTTTATTTATCCCCTTCTTTGACTCTAAAAAATGTACTCCATGTCCCTAACCTGTCTTGCAATCTGCTTTCCATTAGCAAACTCACGCTTGACCACAATTGTGTTGCTAAATTCTTACCCCTGCGCTGTGATTTTTAGGAAATGTCCTCTGGGAAGACGATTGGGAGTGCGAGGGAATGTAGTGGGCTATACTATCTTGATGTCAACCTACCTCCACCTCCAGCTCAAGTTAATAAATGTTTAGGCTTTGGTTGTAATGTTTCTCATTATGATGATATTATGCGATGGCACTATAGGCTAGGCCATCCTAGTTTTCCCTATCTAAAGTCTCTATTTCCTAGTTTGTTTCGTAATAAAAACTTGAGCTTATTTCACTGTGAGGTGTGTCAATTTGCTAAGCATACTCGTACTGTTTTTCGTTCTCGCTCATACAAAGCCTTTTATCCCTTCACTTTAATTCATAGTGACATATGGGACCCTTCTAGGGTTCCCAATATCACTAATACTCGTTGGTTCATTACTTTCATCGATGATCATACGCGTTTAAGTTGGGTCTTCCTCTTTAAAGAAAAATCTGATGCAGCCACTACCTTTAAAACTTTTCACTCCATGATAAAAAATCAATTCAATGCTAATATCCAAGTCTTACACACAGACAATGGTATTGAGTATTTCAACTCCATATTAGGGGATTACATAAACTCTAATGGTATTGTTCATAAAAGCTCTTGTGTAGGCACACCCCAACAAAATGGGATTGCCGAAAGAAAGAATCGGCATTTGTTAGAAGTTGCCCGAGTCCTTATGTTCACAACCTCCGTGCCTAAGCACTTCTGGGGTGAAGCCATTTTAACCGCGGCCTATCTCATTAATCGCTTGCCATCCAAGGTACTTCAATATCAAACCCCTTTGTCACTTCTGCTTAAACTATATCCTCAGACTCACCTAATCTCTAATCTTCCACTTAAGACATTTGGTTGTACCTCACATGTTCATGCCTTAGGACCCCATCGCACCAAATTCCATTCTCGTTCTCATAAATGTGTATTTCTAGGTTACTCATCCACAAAAAAGGGTTATAAGTGTTACAATCCTCTTACTAAACGACTTTATGTCTCCTTAGATGTTACCTTCAATGAAACACAGCCTTTCTGCTCAAATTCTTCGCTTAAAATGGGGGATTTGAGTGATGATTGCTTTTGGGAAACTTGTTTACAAACAAATCCTGAAATTGCTCTGCCTGTTGTGCGCGGTGGTGTCACTAATTCAAAAAACATTCAAGCAGTCAGACCTGAAATTGTTCAGCCTATTGTCCCCACTGATGTCACTAACTCAGAAAACATTCAAGAAATGAGAAACATAGAACCAGAACAAAGAAATGCAAGAAATGAGCTGTTGGTTTATACTAGGAGACGGGAAAAACGTCAAGTGGCACAGCTAACCATAGACCTCATGTCTCATGAGTCCGAACCTGTGACAAATTCCAAGGTTAGTGATTCCCCAACCCTTGATTTGTCTGAACATTTTTCTAACCTTGAGGATCCTAGTGTGGTAGAACCAGATTTACCTATTGCTAAAAGAAAAGGAGTGAGGAGCTGTACATTGCATCCAATATCCAAGTATTTATGCTACAGCAAGCTCACACCAAAGTTCAAAGCCTTTGTAACCAAAGTGGAGGACATAGCCATTCCAAGGAACATCGATGAAGCTCTCTTGAATACTGAATGGAAGAAAGCAGTTGATGAGGAAATAGGAGCATTGGAAAAAAATGGAACATAGAGAATAGTTGATCAGCCGAGGGACAAACATGTAGTTGGATGTAAGTGGATATTCACGGTGAAGTACAAAGCCGATGGTACTATAGATCGATATAAGGCGAGACTTGTCACAAAAGGGTTCACTCAAACCTATGGGGTGGATTACTTAGAGACATTTGCACCCGTCGCGAAGTTGAACACTATCAGAATTTTATTGTCAATAGCTGCTAACCTTGATTGGCCTCTACAGCAATTGGATATCAAAAATGCGTTTCTTAATGGAAATTTGGAGGAAGAAGTGTACATGAAAATTCCTCCTGGTTTTGAAGGAAAATATGGAAAAGGAATTGTATGCCACTTGAAGAAGTCTCTCTATGGCTTGAAGCAATCTCCGCGTGCATGGTTTGAGAGGTTTAATCATGTGATCAAGAGATACGGATATAAACAAGGTCAGTCAGATCATACATTATTCTTCAAACACTCAAAAGATGGTAAGATTTCTATTCTTATTGTTTACGTTGATGATATGATTTTGACTGGAGATGACATTGATGAGTTAACAAGGCTTAAAAGCCTACAAGCTCAGGAATTTGAAGTCAAAGATCTCGGTACGCTGAAATATTTTCTAGGCATGGAGTTTGCAAGGGCGAAGCACGGAATTTCAGTTTGCCAGCACAAGCACGTCATTGACTTGCTCAAAGAAACTGGTATGCTTGGATGTAAGCTTGTTGCAACTCCTGTTGAACCAAGAGTGAAAAATAAACGGGTGGTTAGAGAAAAACAGGTTGACAAAGGAATGTATCAACGGCTAGTGGGAAAATTGATATATTTGTCACACACAAGACCAGACATTGCTTTTGCTGTTAGTTTGGTTAGCCAATACATGCACAACCCATTGGAAGAACACTTGCAAGCAGTATACAGGATATTGACGTATCTCAAGAAGACACCAGGAAATGGATTATTGTTCAAAAAGAATGAGGATAGAGGTGTGGAAGCTTTCACAGATGCAGATTGGGCAGGCTCTGTTGAAGACAGGAGATCAACGTCCGGATATTGTACTAAGGTATGGGGAAACCTTGTTACTTGGAGGAGTAAAAAGCAAGAAAATGTTGCCTGTAGCAGTACAAAAGCTGAACTTAGGGCCCTTGCTCAAGGGGTATGTGAACTTATTTGGGTCAAGCGTGTCCTTGAAGAGTTGAAGCTTCACAAAACCAGTCCCTTGAAACTATACAGTGACAATAAATCAGCAATAAGCATAGCACATAATCCAGTCCATCATGATAGGACTAAACATGTGGAGGTGGATCGTCACTTTATCAAAGAAAAGATCGAAGAAAAGGAACTATGTGTGGTGTATGTGCCAAGCGAGCAACAAGTTGCTGATGTGTTAACGGAAGGTCTATTCAAAGAGTGCTTTGAAGAACTAGTTTGCAAGCTGGGCATGTGGAATCTCTATGCTCCAGCTTGAGGGGGGGTGTTGTAATATATGTAAATATTATGTATCATTTCATTTAGGAAAGTTGAATCTGTTATTTCCTTTCTTTCAGGATTGATTAGTTAGTTTCCTTTTTGTACATGAGTTGACCTAGTGTAGCTGGCTAATTGTACAGCTAATTACAGCTGTATTCTTCTGTATATTGCCTATAAGAAGGCATTTTCTACATCAATGAAATTATCAGAGATTCATTATTCAATATCTCTTTTCAACATATTTTGATAGCATTGAATAAAATAGTTCTTTCTTAATGATCAGGCTTTGTTTTTTTTAAGTTGCAATTGTCATCTTTCTGTTGCAAATAATATTTCTAATACATGTCATTCCATTAAATAATTTGTATTCCTGTGTAGCAGCAACCTGTCCTTCTAAGGTTAAAGGAGGAGATATCTCGTATAACTTCAAAGATCAGAAGTACCAAGAAAGAGCTAGGCAAAAAGAAAGAAGAAAGAAAGAGGCATTTAAAGGAGGTGCAGAAACTTCAGAATGACCTGAAAGATATAACTAAGCAGTTGGATGAATTACGTGAGAAAAACCAGGAGGCTGGGGGAAAAGTGCAGTTAGTTGACAGTCAATTGGAGACATACCACCAGATGTGAGGCCTAGTATTTAATTCTTGTTTAATTTGAATTGCTTGTCTATCATTTGAATGCAGTCCTATATGCTTGTGTGATCACTGTTGCGGCTAATATCTTCTAATTTCTAAAATTCTGGGGACAGGCTCACCCTTCTGTAGGGTTCCATGCTTGAGGGAACCTGCATATTATGGCAATAGCATTCCTTCCCGGCACCCAAAATCCTTTAGTTCATGTCTCACAATAGATTCTCCTCGTCTGTGTGGTCTTAGCTACTCTGTCATCCTTTCCTGTAATTTTATGTATGTGCATGAGTGTGCAAACATATTTATATTCACGTCTTCTGGGTGGATCCTATTTAAGTAAAATGCTTTGAACAGTAAATGCTTTTGGGAACTAATACCAGGTGGTATATTTCACAATTGTTTATCAGGAAAGAAGAGGCCGGGATGAGAACTGCAAAATTAAATAACGAGAAGGAAGTTTTAGACAGGCAACAGCACGCTGATACAGAAGCCCAAAAGAATTTGGAAGAAAATCTTCGGCAGCTTGAAAATAGGAAGCAGGAAGTGGAGTTACAGGAGAAACAAATGCAAACTAGACTCAACAAAATTCTTGCTGCAGTTGGGCAGCACAAGGAAGAACTTACACGACTACAGAAGGAACAGCGTGAGGTGAAAAATAAGCTTGTCCAATCCAGGTTAGTTTTATGGTGCTTTTTAGTGATTTTTATTATCTTTAATGCTTGATTGATGTCTTGCGTTCTGTAAATGTTCTCATGCTCTAATGATAAATTTGTACAGGGGCACACATGACATGTTGAGGGCAAAAATGAGGGAATATGATGATCAACTGCGTGAATTGAAGGCCGATAGACATGAAAATGAAAGGGATGCCAGGTTGTCTCAGACAGTTGAAACCCTTAAACGACTGTTTACTGGGGTTCATGGACGCATGACAGAGCTCTGCAGGCCAACACAGAAGAAGTATGAGCTTGCAGTCACTGTTGCCATGGGCAGATTCATGGATGCTATAGTGGTTGATGATGAAAATACGGGAAAGGAATGCATAAAGGTATCTGATAAATACTTCCTTTGAGGTCCAACTGGTTCACAGCAGTTTCCATTTTTGTTTTAGTTCATATGGCAAATGCCGTTCTAGTCTGAAGATTGCAAAGGATCTCACAAATAGTTTCTTTTATGTCAGTGTCGTGGCATGCACGTTTTTGTTTCTTTTTCATTGGGTTGGCCCAGTTTTCTTTGATAATGGTTGACACGTTCGATATCTGTAAGAAATAAACCTGATGCAGACATTCTCAACATCATTGGGCTTCTTCAATGACCTTTATGAGAAGCTTTTCGATCAGATAATTGTCTTTTATTGTGCCTTGATTTAGAAATATATATATGTGGATATTGTGATTTTAATTATCTTTTAGAGTTTGTAAGTTGAATTGCAAGTAGGCTGTTATCGTGGCTGAGGGTCTGTTAACAGGTGAAGTTGTGGTTGAGTTTCTATTGTTTGGATCAGAGGGCTTCTGAATGGCTTTATTGTTGTGAATAAAACTGAGATCCAGAATACTTGTTTACTGATGCATGTCCTTTTTATATGCTCCATGATGTCTGATGAAGTTATCTTTCCAATGTGCATTGCCTCTATAATGTTTCAAAGAAAAAAAAAGTGCGTTGTCTCAATTTGAGGTGTTGCATCTTTCTTATCTGAATTTCTACGCCATTGGCTCAATCATATTCATCTTTATCGCTGGTAACTACAACTATTCTGCACCGTTCGTCTCTTATTTATGAGTTGAAAGTTGACAGTGATGGCTTATTTGTGAAACTTCCAGCATCTCTCGGTTGACAACTCATCAATTTATCTTCTCTTTATCTCTCTGAACTTCAAGAGTCTCTGTACTGTGGTATCCTGTTGACTTTTACAATCATCGATTCATCCGACCATATCACTATTGCTGCATTGTTTGACATAGCGTCCTACTGGAAGTCCCAACCTGTGACTTTGTCTTTGTGAGAGTTGGCTTCTCAAAGTCAGAAGTTGAGATGAGACAAATGCTCTTCGAAATTTTTGACTAAAAGCGAAGGTTTCTTTGTAATGTTTGAAAATATCGAGCTTTTGGAAAGCGAAGTGTTCTACTTTCATTTAGATTGTAATCAAATTTCGAAAGTTTAAATGTTTACAATAAATAAGCTTGCTTGCCTACAGTATTTGAAGGAACAGAGGCTTCCGCCCCAGACGTTTATTCCTCTTCAGTCAGTGCGAGTGAAGCCAGTTATAGAGAGGCTGCGCAAATTGGGAGGAACTGCCAAGCTGGTATTCGATGTCATACAGTATCCTTTTTAAAGTTCTCTACTTATGTCGTACGTCATGTGAATGAATTAACAAAGTTTATACATGATTCATCTGCCTCATGAAGATGTGACATTCTACGCATGCATTTTCTATGACAGTTTTGCTTTTTCCTTCATATGCTTCTTCCCTTGCATTTATATTTACCTTTTTACCTTGCAAAAAAATATGGCAGAAATCCCAGATATTTGTTAAAAAGAAATCTCCCATTTTATTAATCTTCTCCTCCTAAAATTAGTGTGCTTTGTCCTGCATCATTCATATTATATGGACGAGAAGAAGGGAAAAAAATGTGGAGGTGGATATGTTATTAATTGAATTTGTTAAATGAAAATTAAAAAGAAAGTAATGGAGATCAAAACTACTAACGACCAGGGCTTACATAAATGGAGGGAGTCCAGCTTTAAAATTATGCCGTTGATAACGCTTGATGACCATGCTTAGAGAAAGGGGTTCTACGGCCACCCAAGAGCTCTGACCAGATCCGTATCTTGACTTGAGTCATTAGTTGAAACTGTTGCAGGTTGCTGAGATTATATGTTACCCGTTGTGATTGATTTAAGAATTAAGCCATTGGTAGTTGTTTGATTCTTCCCCCATTTTTTCACCGGAACTTCTTGGAAAAGAAGAAAATTATTTTCTATAAATTAAAAATTCATAGAATTTTCCCCTTCAGTCTTTTTGAGTGCTGGCCATCAGTTTGTCCTCGCTAATTCATTTTCATATGGAAACACAGAATGCGTCCTTTACGTTTCTGAAAAAAAAAAGAAAAGAAAAAAAAGACTGTCCTTGACAATTGTAGATTCAATCCTCCACTAGAGAAGGCCATTTTATTTGCTGTTGGAAACACGTTGGTTTGTGATGATCTCAATGAAGCTAAAAATCTGAGTTGGAGTGGAGAGATTCAAAGGTATGATAGTGCTTATATTTTTTTCCTACAATTTCTGCATTATTTTAATTTAAAAATTTCTTGTGTTTTCTTTATCATAGTTGTGACCATTGATGGGATCTTATTGACAAAATCTGGCACTATGACTGGTGGCTCAAGTGGAGGCATGGATGCACGTTTGAGTAAATGGAATGACAAAAACATTGAAGGTTTGTGTCTGCGAAAGCCAGACCTGGATATGCAACAGAGACACAACACTTTCAAAATAAAGACATGGACTTCTGGGGGGGTGGGATCGTTGATCAAAACTTTTCTAAATTTTGCATTGTATTTATTATTATTATTATTATTATTATTATTTATTTTTTTATTTTTTGAATGCACAAGGCATTGCATGCGATAGAGCATGGCAGACACTTTCAAAAAAAGATCTTGAAATTGATGGTTAAAAATTTAAAAATTTACATAAAAATACGACACAGCATGTCTTTTCTTGAGGGACAGTTCAGGGATGTCAGTATCACAATATGTGTTGATGTGGACACCCTACCTTGGTAGGAGTATATACTTCCTAGGCTTGTGTGGTGTTTCTATATGGTGCTCGGTTTATTGCATTATGGCTACAATCTGCAGGGCTTAAGAAAAAAAAGGAAGAGCTTGAGTCCCAGTTAGAAGAGATTGGGTCTATTAGAGAGATGCAGCTCAAGGAGTCTGAAGTGTCAGGCAAAATTAGTGGTTTGGAAAAGAAGATGCAGTATGCAGAAATTGAGAAGGTATAATGAAATGTGTGAATATGTTGCATGCAAATATTATATCAGCTATGCATTCAAATCTGGGACTCAGAGAATGCCAGAAAATGTTCATCATCCTGAAATTATTGGGTCTGTTCTGAATGATGAGCAGATACTTTTGTCTAGATTATTATAATATTTTCAACCATCTCTCTTAATAAGCTATTTTAATGTTGAGAATTGTGTTCGTGTATAAATGAGTGTTCTTAAGAGAATATTAGGATCTCCCCAAGTAAAGGCACCAACCATATCCTCAAATGATTTTGTGTTTAATCTATTGTTGCAAGTTTCATGATGGTTCCCTCCTTGGATTTGTGCCAAGGTTGTAAAAAATCTGTGTAATCGAAAAGTGAAAGATTCAGAATGTGACTCGAATCTGTTCTGGTTATATGTATTGTAGACCAGGGGTCTCCAGTCAGCCGGATATCAGTATTTACCCAATGAATTGTGATTTATAATCAATTACCTCTAATTAGATGACCAGGTCATACTTTTTGGGTTTGTATTCTGCATTTTGTGGTGTTAGGACTTATCTAAATGCATCTGGTGCAGAAAAGTATTGAGGAGAAACTGGGCAAGTTAAAGGTGGAGAAGAGCAACATCGAAGGGGAAATTGTCCGCATCAAGCCTGAGATCCAAAAGGTGAGCTTTTTTGGTCTTTGTGTTGTTCTTACAAGTTCAGAAAAACCTAACTTATGTTGGAGATTTGCAGTTGGAAAATGTTATCAGCAAAAGAAAGTCTAGAATCTTGTCATTAGAAAATGCAATCAACGAAATTGTTGACCGAATCTACGAGAAATTTAGCGAATCTGTTGGGGTAGCAAACTTGCGTGAATATGAGGACAACCATCTCAAGGCAATTGAGCAAATGGCTGAAGAAAGGCTCAACTTGCATAATCAACAATCAAAGCTGAAATATCAGTATGTGCTCCAGTTTATCTTTATTTCTATATATATATATATATCTCTTGGATTTTATGTCATTTTGCACGCAATATCCTTCTACACTGTTAAAACCTAGTTGCAATTAATAACTTGAGTTGGATTCCAACCTGCAATTTTGGCAGTTTTTTCATGCACATATTGTTCTCCTTGATCTTTCACAAATTATTCAATCATTTTCTTTCTCATTGAGGGATCTTTTCTAAGCAGCATTTTGATATCTGCTATTTCTGATGTTCAATTTGACTGTTTAATCTTTAACTGAACCTTCAGTGGACTTATATTTCATAAGATTTTCCACCACCTTCTTTCTGGAAACCTTTTCCTTTGTTTCATTCCAAATGTGAAATTCTATTGATAATCGCAAAATCTTTCTTTGGATAAAGAAGGTTCTGATTTGATAAATATGATTCCTTGAATGTCAATTAAGAGTTTCGTTTGAAGTTTTCATTGAATTTTTGAAGTTATCATTCTGAACTACATTGCTGGACCTAGGATGCTTTCTAACCACAAGTACGGTATCCCGTATTTCTTGGCATCCTTTTTGTCTTCTGTCAGTTTTATCATGGAGACCTTCACGCTGCCCTCTAGGACAACACATTTGTACCTAAAAGTCTTATCCACTTCAAAACGTCTGGTGTTTATTTCCTGCCTCCACCATCTCTTTTGCAGTCTCCCTTTCTCGATATATTGACTGCTACCCAAAAGAATTGCATTTTCCAACTCATTGGAACTGGAAGATAAGTTGGCCAAATTAGTATGTAATTCACCTTTGAACTTGCGCACATGTACGCATTTCTCACTCATTTTTATCAACACATTTATTACTTTATGATCGTAGGGAACAAAACCTTCGTTACCAAATTGAATTGCTGCATTTTTCCTAATGATACCTCTTAGGATATTGGGTCTAACTCCTCCTAACAAAACCGGCTCGTTAGGGGAGGTTTACCCTCACCTTGTATATTGGATTTTATATATTTGATTACCCGATGTGGGATTCTAACAATACCCATCTCACAGAAGAATGTAGTTTGGAAGCAAAGCTTCATATTCTCTCATTATGAGCATGTGACATTAACAAAGATAAAAATGAAAAACCGCTCTCTAAATTTCTATGTATGTAATGCAATCATACAAACATGTAGAGACACAAATGTAGAGACACAAATTTGCACGTATCTGCTAATGTTCTAGAGCATCTCTCTCACTTTTGATCTACTGTTAGTTGTTATAGTAGGAAAGTGTCCATGTAACCCTAATCTGTGTACTCATTTAATGTTTGGCCAGGTTAGAGTATGAGCAGAAACGAGATGTGGGATCACGGATTACCAAACTGGAAACAACACTTTCTAACTTCGAAAATGAATTAAAAGAGGTTGAGAAAAGGCAGGCTGAAGTGGATTCAGAGATGGATGCGGCAAATGCTGATATTCATCGTTTAAAGGCAGAAGTATCTGGTAGTTCTGATGTTTTCTATACTTTTGCCTAAAATGATTTTTGTAGCGTTAATTTATGAAACATTTGATTTAATTTTAGCTTGATAAAACAAGGTCTATCTAAACCAAGCGATCAAGTTACGTGTGAGCATACCCATAAGAAGAAGTGTGTTTGAGTCAACGGAAGACATTCTCTGTTTTGAACTGATCCATCCTCCATTTAGGAAATAATCTAGGTTGCACTTGATCTGACTTGTTGCTCTGCTCTTCTAGTCTGTTGTTTCGTCCTGGTTATTTTGAATGTGAAAGTCTGCAGTTTGAGTTGTTGAAAGCTACTTTGTTTCTCTGGTCATCTGAGAAGTTTTATTTTGACATCAGAACTCAACATTGCCCATTTGTTCTTTTTAGAGTGGAAGTCAAAATCAGAAGAGTGTGAAAGAGATATTCAAGAATTGAAGAGAAAGATTTCAGCTGCCACAACAAATGTCAGCAAACATGGTCGTCAAATTAAATCAAAGGTATATAATGGTTACATTTCCTCAGAAAATGATGATTCTGAACTTCCAGACATCATCAGTTAGTGAATTTCCACTAAGCTTTTCAGGTCCAAGTAAAATGTGTTTACTTTATTTTTCATATGTTGCAGGAGGCCTTGATTGAGCAGCTAAATTTGCGAAAGCAAGAGATATTGGAAAAGTGTGAATTAGAAAATATAGACATTCCAACAGTTGCCGACCCGATGGATCCAGGGCCAGTTTTTGATTTCAGCATACTTGGTCGATCTCTTCAGCAGAAATCTAAGCCATCTGAGAGGGAGAAGATCGAGGCAGACTTCACCCAGAAAATAGCTAAATTAATGTCCGAAATCGAAAGAACAGCTCCAAATTTGAAGGCACTGGATCAGTATGAGGCTGTTTTGGAGAAGGATAAAGCTGCTTCTAAAGAATGGGAAGCTGCCAGAGATGAACAGAACAAAGTGACTGCTGAGTACAACAGAGTTAAGCAGATAAGGTACTAAATGTATTCCATATATTGGCTTGCATATAATAGATGATGAATGAATTGGACCATCCATCCCATGGAATGTGCTCCCAAGTTTGGTAGACCTAATAAGTAAATAAGACCAGGAAATGATGCTAGAGTTGGATTGGTAGTACTATGGGTATAACTAAACATAGCTTTTTTTATTATGGGATGGCCTGACATCTTAGATTTGGCTAATTAGACCCTCGGTAAATTTTAGGGTGACCGTATTTTGACATCAAAATATATTGTTGAATACATGGTACATGCTATGTCTTTGAATATTGATGGTTCAAGTATCTTTGAGTTCCATCTTTTAAATGACTTCATGCCCCCCCCAAAAAAAAAAAAAGTAGTCCCACTACCGTCTTCAACCTTGAAGCCTGTATACCTTGAAACTTTATTTATTTATTTATTTTTTCTAGCAATTCATTTTTTACTACTCAGTTTAACTCAAAATTTTATTTGCATCTTCACATTCAAAAGACTTATTATTATTCACAACTCCTTGTCCACAGAAATATTTACGCTAGAAGGTAATGGTTTTAGCAAATTAAAAGTCTATCCATATGCATTACTTCTTGTTATTAAGAACTATCTTAGTGATTGTTTCATAAAACTGTTTTAACAGTGACCTCTTTTTTGAAAAAACACTTCTATTCAACCACGCACTTGAAAAAAATATGTTTTTTCACGTTTCTCTATATGCTTCCTTTTTAAATACACATTCTCCTAAAACTCACTTTTCTTCCGAACAAAGTTCTGCTGAACAAGCTCTTAATATTTTCTACAGGCTCTCTCTTATATATTTAGTAGATTTTGGCCAAGCATATGTTTGGATAAACTTTAATAAATTTTCAGGTCAGAGTAGTAGTGGGGACGAGGGGATGTGTGGCTCGAGAACGTTAACATTTGATCTGAAATTATGGAGTTTTAGTTGTGACATTTGAATGTGAAATTCTGCAGTTTTAGTTGTTGTGGCTAGCAATGAGAAGTGATGTGAGAATTGTAGTTGATAATGATGTTTGGTGTTGTCTTAGCAGCAGAAGTTCATTTTTATGTATGAAAAAGTGAAAACAAAGAAAGCCAAGTGTTTCTTAACTTCGTTTTTAAATAACTTGCTGGAGGTATTCTTAAATTCATCTCTAGATATTAGTTATTGTTCATCTATGGCTGGAAACACCATCACCCATTCAAAATATTAAAATGGAATTAGCGAGACAGAAATTGGAATATTTGATAACCAGGTAAAAGTTTGAATTGATGGAGTGCATCTTGGCATTAATGACTGGTAAACTGTAGGATCTTAGGTTCGAATCGAAGTGATTAAATTGCAAATAAAATCCAATGAATGCGGGTACTAGCCCAAACTGTGTGTATAAATTTAGTCTCAGCTATTAAGAATCCGTGTAGCTTTCTTTTTGAAACAGTTACTTGTTATGTGATGTATTAGTGTCCATTCTGTAATTTTTCTTCTATTCCCTCGGCAACATAGAGAACACAATCACATGACTACTTCCCGGCACTTGACTTGTGATCTACTTAGAGTCCTTCACATATCAATCCATTTACATCACCACAATTCTCTGTCCATATTGTTCTGGTATTTTTTCTTTATAAATTTTTTGACCTTCGTCTTTATGCTCATTCATCTTAGCAATTTCCCCAACTGCATGTGTTAAACTGTCAAGTGAATGTTTTAACTAATCAGAAGGTTGAATACAGACACGAATTATTTATGAAAGCATTTGACCACATCTCTGGCAACATTGACAAAATCTACAATGAACTCACAAAGAGCAATGCCCACTCAGTGGGGGGGATTGGCACGACACATGCTGTGGGTGGGACGGCATATCTGAACTTGGAGAATCCTGATGAACCTTATTTATATGGCATCAAGTACAGTGCTATGCCCCCAACAAAGAGATACCGTGATATGTCCCAACTATCAGGTGGAGAGAAGACTGTCGCTGCACTTGCCTTGCTCTTCTCCATTCACAGGTATGTAATAGCAATGCATAAAAAGGTTGGAGGAAAGCCGTAATTTTCATATTCTGCTATAGATGCTGTGGTTCCTCTTCCTTAATCTTCCGTTGAGATGTACCTCTTAGGCATTTTTCTCTTGAGGTTCAACCATACAAGTATTTTACTGAATTAATTGTTGGTTTTTGACCTGGATTCTTCTTCTTGTCCATTTCTTCGGTTTGTTTATGATGTTTGGCAGTTAACAGTTTCCAGGGATTTATTTCAAGGAATTGGTTGTCTTACTGCATTTTGTGCTTGGAATTTTCAGTTTTAGGCCGTCCCCATTTTTCATACTAGATGAAGTGGATGCTGCGTTGGATAATCTAAATGTTGCTAAAGTTGCTGGTTTTATCCGATCCAAATCATGTGGAGGAGCAAGGATGAACTCGGATGATGAATTTGGTTGTGGTTTTCAGAGCATCGTTATTTCTCTCAAGGACAACTTTTATGACAAAGCCGAAGCTTTGGTGGGTGTTTACAGGGATTCAGATTCAAGGTGAGAAATAGTTGTACATATTTTATTCCCTAAGTACGAGGTTTAATTATCCGTGTTACGTCCATGACAACATTTTTACGTTTCTTTGTCCAGCTGCTCGAGAACGTTGACATTTGATCTGACAAGATACCGCGAAGCATGAAAAGTGATTCCATACAGCAGTTGCCAACGTATTTAGTGTCAATACTATGTTTGGTTTATGTTGAGGACAGTACTTAGTTTTCTTATTGAATGTAAATGATCAGGATATTGTTAGTTTGGGGATATTTTTGCTTTGCTTTTAAGACTCGCTTTTTTTGGAGGCTCAGACGAATTAGGAAGGAACCTAAGTGCTTGATCTTGGTGAATGATTTTATTTTATGTTACAGATTTAGATTAGTTAGAATTATGAACCTAACTGCTTCATCGGCTATGTACACATATTCGTATAATCAATGATTGAAAGGTACGCTTTCGACTCCATTTCAAGATTGCCTGTGGGCTGTGGCTGTGGAGTCTTGACTACATTGGATGGCACTGCAAGGAGTGACCCTCTCATGTGGTGAGATTTGTATTTTGACTTTGTTATATCCGGTTAGCTATAACTCAATTCAATATCAAGCTGTCTACAAATCCAGTATTAAGTTTTGCCTAAGCCCTTCAAAAATCTCAGGGGCAGCCTGAACTAAATCAATTTAATTTGATTTGGGTTAAATTGGGTTGATGGTATTAAACACTATTAAGAAAAAATATCTAGTTTTCTAATCTCAAAAAGGCAAAAGGTAAATCATTAAAAAAAACCACGTATGTTCTTCTCTAATTTGGACGTGATTCAATATTTCTCTCGATTTCTATATACATTAAAATTTTAAGTTACAACCATTGGCATATCTAAATAAAATAAAAATAATTGTGGAAATAGAAAGAGTAAATATCGATATTTAAAAATAGCAACATTATATTTTTGTTCGGTGGTTACAAATCACGTGCAACAGTTGATCTATTTCGTTACTATTATATGTAACTACGCTCTCGCTTTCCTACAAACTCTTGCATGCACACTCATGTGTATTACGGTTTTAAAAAAAAAATGACGTGGCACCCTGTAAAGGTGCTACGTTATCGAGTGTGCAACTTCTCCTGCACGCTAGTGTGCAGGAAAGCAACCGCATATGTAACTCGCTGTACCTGAACCATGCCATGAAATGATGATAGTAAATCATCATTTTTTCGATCCACTTGAATTTGTTGCCATCTTTTTTGCATTCCACTGACGGTGAGAAAAATTGGTGCAATATTTCCAATATTCATTCCATCTCATTAGCACCACTAACTAATTCCGTTAAAATCTCATTTGTTACACCCCATAATTAACCAACAAAACAATTCAATTACACATTCATTCAATACCTCTACAACCTCACTTTTTCCCTCTGCTTTTCACGGGGAAGACAAAGGAAAAGGAGCATTCAAAACGACCTTTATTTAGTCCCTCCCCGGAAGAACTCCGGCAGGGCGGAGCTCGTGAAAATGCCATTGGAGGAAGCTGCCCCGTTGGAGATCTTCGACGCCGCCACCACCGCCACAACCATAAACCAAGATATATGTGAATATGAATATGAATTCTATAGGCCAAAACTTAAAGGGTGTGATGAGTTCTACACATTTGAAACCAAGAAATTGAATAAATTTCGTCGGAGAGTCGAAGAAGCAATTCTTGGATACACCCTTTTCGGGAAAAAGAAAAAGAAAATCTTCTCCAAAGGAAATGACAAAAAATTTGAAGACAATTTGAAGGACATTACAATATGGGGTGTCCCTTTATTACCTAGTAAACGTCATCCTGGGACAAATGTTATCCTTATGAAATTCTTGAAGGCAAAAGATTACAAGGTCTCTGATGCATTCAAGATGCTTAGGAAAATGCTAAAATGGAGAAGGGATTTTGGTGCTGATGAAATTCTTTACGAAAATTTCGACAACGGGTTAGAACATAGTTGGTTCTCTAATGGCAATGATAAACAAGGAAGACCCTTGTGTTACAATGTTGTGGGTCAATTGGTTAACAAGAAACCTGGGCATCAATTCTTCGATCAACAAAGAGATGAGTTCTTGAAATGGAGAGTTTATTGTTTGGAAAAAGGGATTAGAAATCTTGATTTTAAACCAGGTGGGACAGATTCAATTGTTCAGATCACAGATTTGAAGAATGCTCCTGGTCTTGCCATGCATGAAGTTAGGTGGATTAGCAAGAAGACGCTCACATTGCTTCATGATAATTACCCCGGTATCGTTCACAAAAGCGTAAGTTTGATCTCGACCAAGCCTCAAAATAGCCCGTTTGGTATATTAATATGAAATGAACCAAAAGTTCAACAGATACACACTTGACATTAATCTATTAATTGTCACGTTCATATCTGTAAACTCATCTTGACAAATCATCTATACAAGTGTAATATTTCGTCATGGCTAAAGATTGTGTTGTTGCAGTTGATTATAAATGTTCCAGCATGGTTTCTTACTATCCATGCTCTAAACTTGAGGCTCATTACACAAAAGAGCAAGAACAAGTTTGTTTTCGTCAAGACCTCAAGAGTCACGGAAACCCTTCTCAAGTAATGACTGTTTTCTTCTTTTAACAGTTTAAACTCTTAGATGAGACATACTAATATATCTATAATCTCGATAAATTTCACTATATTGTAGGTATGCGACTCCCGAAAATTTGCTAGTTCAATATGGAGGTCTTCTGAGAGAGAATGACACCGAGTTCACAACCGATGACAAAGTTCTCGAAGTAAATGTTAGAGCAAATACAACGGAGCATATTGAGATACCTGTGAACGAGGTACTCAAGTCATTTTATAGACAGTTCCCTAATTCTGTTCATTCCCTGTCTAGTCATGTGAACAACTTGAACTTATCAAACACCCATTTTCCCTTGTTTTTTTTTTTTTTTGGTCCAAAATTGATATAGGCGGGCGTGACACTGACGTGGGACATAACTGTGGTCGGGTATGAGGTGACTTACAAAGAGGAATTCATTCCAGAGGATGATTGTTCATACAAGATTTTGCTTCAAAATGAGAAGAAAATGGTTGAAAGTGTAAGAAATTCATTTCACATTAGAGAGCCTGGGAAAATAATAATAACGTTAAGTAATTGGACTTTCAAGAAGAAAAAGGTCTTCTACAGGTACAAGAGCAAGCCTAGTGTCCCATTGTATATGTTGAGGAAGTGATTACAAAATTAAAACCCATTTTTTCAACTTGTAATTTGAGGGTCTTTTTGGCCAAAGTGTATAGTTTAAGAGATTCTGGTAAAAGTTTCATACTTTTATCTGTTATAATTAATTAAGTTGAAAGACATGGATAATGAAATTGACCACATAACATAATGGGTTGTATTCTTAGTTTCCCTTGTATGCAATGAGTCAAAATTTGATTATCACATTATCAATCTCTTTTACTTGTGTTCCATTCGATTAAAACAGAAACGGTTCACATTATCACATATTTAAGAACATAGAAAATGAGACAACAAATGTGATGTTAGTATGTAATTTTTTTCTAACAATGAGTTGATTTGTTGACGTGGAATTAATGAGGTGACAAATTTGCTGAATAAGATGACATTTGGACCGCTTGTCGCAAAATTCGAATATGACTAAAGGGATGAGTTCTTTCGAAATTAATTTTTCTCACTTACCTTTGAAATATATTTTATTATTGAAAATTACTTTTAACATTTCCATCTAAAAAGAAATATTAGTACTACATCGAGTTACTCCTAAAGAAATTTCGGTTTACTATTTCTACAACTAAGTTAACAATTAATTAGTTGACAATTTATGTAATGTAATGCAATTTTCCTGTTTTGGCATTATAAAATTGATCTCCTACTAACAGTTGCGATGTTTATTATATCGACTAATAGAGACTATGACATCAAATTGCGAAACATCAACACACGATAATTTGAAATTATAATCACTTCAATAATTCACACAACAAGTGTAAGATCAAGACTCATCACAAGAAACTGGACTTTTAGGAACGGTTCAATCGTCTTTATAGCTTCGTACCTGTAGGGTAATAGAAGCAGCGTCACTGCTCTACAAGTACGAGTATGTCACTGTTATTATTTTACAGACATGAAGTTATAATGACGATTGTAGTCTCTAAAAATCTCATTTTTGGTTGTGTTGCATCATATTATTTTGAAAATCAACATTAATTATAAACTTGTCACGTTACAAATTAAATTATCTACTTGATTTTCAACAAAAACTGTACAAATAACATTAATCAATCAAGATCATATTTCCAAAATCATCAATCAATCAATCTTGTGATGATCAATGAATATAGACAAAGAGGCCTCACAATTCACAATGCACCTCATTCATCACCAAAACCCCTCCCCACCCAAACACCACAAAACAAAAATCAGCAATTTGTACCATTATGCAAATGCAAAGGCCACCTGCCCCCTGTAAATATTCTTAGGTGTAAGACCTGAAGGGTCCTCACATCATGCATTGTGCAAAATGTCACCTCTATCTGCCAATTCACCCCTTTCTCCTCCACCATATATACCTCACAATTCTCATCTCCATTCGCCACTTCACATCCTGATCACACACACACTCACTACTTAACTGATTAACTCGCACAAATGGCTATGAACAGATTCTTGTTTCTCTCTCTTACACTCTCTCTCCTCCTCACTTTAGGGTTTTCTCAGCAACAGCAACAGTTTAAAAGAGACCAGTGTCAAATTCAGAAAATCAACCCACAAGAACCACAATCGAAAATTCAAGCAGAAGGTGGTGAAACTGAGTTTTATGATTACAAGAATGAACAATTTGACTGCTGTCGTGTCGCCGTCTTACGCCATAGAATCCGGCCAAAAGCTCTCCTCTTGCCTTCTTACACTAGCTCTCCTCTCCTGGTCTACGTTGATCAAGGTACGTATATTAAAAAAAAAAAAAAAAAAAAAACCCCTTTTAGATTCTTGATTTCATGTGTTAATTATACATATACAGGTAGTGGGATTTATGGGATAATGGCATCCGGTTGCCCCGAGACTTACGAGTCATCTCAGCAATCGGAGCAAGAATCTCCCGGCCAGCAGACTTTCCGGGACCGCCACCAGAAGATCGAAAACTTCCAGCAAGGTGAAATCATCGCCTTCACCGCCGGAGTTGCTCACTGGATTTACAACAATGGCACTGAAGATGTTGTTCTTATTGTCCTCCAAGACACTTCTAACAACGCCAACCAACTCGATCAACACCCCAGAGTAAGATAATCAAATGATCACTTGTACTTTTCTCCTTAATCAACAAGGATTATATATTGATCATCAATTTATAATACTATTTTAATTGATTAATGACGTGTACGATGATGTACTTGCAGAGGTTTTTCTTGGCCGGAAATCCGCAGGGTGGACAACCAGGACAGCAACCGGAGTTTGGGAATGTTTTCAAGGGCTTCCCCGTTGAGGTGTTGGTGGAGGCTTTTGTGATCAAGGAGGAGACGGTGAAGAAGCTAAAGGGAGAGAATCAGCAAAGAGGGCACATTGTGACTGTGGAGGAGGGTCTTCAAGTCGTAAGTCCACCCCTTACCGGACGGGAAGGACAACCATCGAACGGCCTCGAGGAGACCATTTGTTCCGCTAGGGTGCGACAGAACCTTGATAACCCGTCTAGGGCCGACGTGTTTAATCCTCGTGCCGGAAGGTACACCACCGCCAACGGCCTCACCCTACCAATCCTTGGCTTCTTCCAACTTAGTGCTGCAAGAGGGATCCTTTACAAGGTAAGAAAAACGTTGCACTTTAGCTCGTGACAACTCGTGACATGACCATAATGGGACATAAAATAGAGAGAGCAAATTTAGATTCTGGTGCATTTTAGGTCTCTACTGCTATTAAAATCTAAATCTGCTATTTCAATTCATATCTGTTTGATGATTAATAGAAGCATTAATTAAAACAGTTCACGTGTGTAATTGTGGATTAAACAGTCAATGGGACAAGGGTTTCCCAAGAATTGGAATTTATTTATTGATTAGAAGTACTGAGTCTGCTTATAAATGTGAAATTTGTGTAGAATGCGATCATGTCACCACACTGGTTCATGAACTGCCACAGCATCACCTACGTGACAAGGGGAAATGCGAGGATGCAAATAGTGGACCACCGTGGAATAGCGGTGTTCGATGGAGTAATCCAGGCGGGCCAAGTCGTGGTGGTGCCACACAACTATGTGGTGGTGAAGAAGGCCGGAGACCAAGGTTTTGAATGGGTAGAATTCAACACGAACGACAATGCAATGATCACCACCCTGGCGGGCAGGACGTCGGCCTTCCGGGCCTTGCCAGTGGACGTGATTGCAAACTCTTTCCAAATCTCACGTCAGCAGGCGGAGAAGTTGAAGTATTACAGGAAGGAGACACTGATTTTCAGCGGTGAGCAACAGCAGCCGGGGGGAGTGTCTTCTATGTAAGAAAATGTAATGTGGTGTTGTAATATGGAGGAATGTAGTATGCTTTTGATTTTCATATTAGCATCATATCATGTAGAGAATAAAATAAAATGAGTTTGTAATGACTACTTCCTCGTGTAATGTAAGAGGATTTTCGAGTTTATATGAATAAGAGCGGAATCTATTTCTTGCAATTCTATTTCTTTTGATTAATATATTGCTTACATAAATAATTAACATTAGCACCTATAGATAGCGTGCTTGATTATACATGATTTTCACGTCTCGGTGAAAAAATAAGTATTACGCACGTACGTACACTCTTACTACTTTTTGTGGTCACGATTAACGAATCTTTACTATATCTACAAATTGTAGATATAGTGAAGATTTGTTAATCATTACACAACAATTACTACAATTTAATTATAGCCCATCTTACTAATCATGAGAAAAGTACGTGGATCTAGTTATCTAACGGTAGATAAGATAAGTTACAATATTGTTGGTGTAAATATATATAATTCATTAATTCTTGATCATGGTTCAAGAGGTTATATAACATTCGACCTTTTGTGGAATTTCATGCAATTAGCCCGTGTTCTCCTACAAGTTTTAAAATATTTTTACACACAAATCTGGTGGTACCTACCTGTACTACACAAATCTCCGCCATTCAATTCCACTCATTCTCTCTCCTATATCACATCAAATCACATAATAAAAACACATAAAAACACATATCCTAACACCCTTAAATCCCTGCATGCATGACATGAAAATTTACGTTGAGAACATGCTACTACATATATAATCAAGTTTTCACATATATAAATTTGGAGTTTTTTTTGGTGTATATATAATTTTTTCATAAAGTTTGTTTTTTTAATCACATTTAAAGTGACAACTTTTCTATGATCTTGGAACACTTTCTTTATTCTCTGCAGTGTTTTTTTTTTTTTTGCCACCTTAGTAACTACAGATTAAGAATCATTAATAAAAAATTTCTCCTGACTAAACAAACATAATATAAAAAATTCATTTGCGTATAATTAATTAGTGGCAGGACCTAGACTTATAAGCGGTAAAAGAGCAAAACGTAGCATGGCCTTTTTTTTTTTTTTTTGAGATTACAATGAGAATTAATATTGTAACATGACGTAATTTATTTTCCTTTTTTTTGTTTTAAATAATGAGTTTATTTTCGACGACCAAACTAGCTAGCTATTTGCCTTCGTCAAATTTTTTTGACGAGTATTTACGATTAAACAATAATTAAAAAAAAAGAGTAAATGACGTGTGACAACTCAAGTGTTTGTTGTTAAAGGTAAACATTTTGTAGAATCATTGAAAATATAATCGAAAGTTACATGAATAATATTTATCATAAGATAAACAATAACATGTATCTATATTCAAGTTAATTAATTTTTATAGTTTTGTCCTTGAGGCTAATTAACTTTGTTATTTTATCAGATTTTTTTGGGTTAAATTCAGTTTGTTTTTCCCGTTTTACATTTGGTTGAAAACACTTGCATGTCTAAAGAAGTAATTAATATTCGACTGAAAATACAAGCAATAAAATTTGAGGGAAATTAAATCTATCCCTTTGTCATATATCTTAGTCTTCTATAGAATCTTCAATCTCTGAATAATTCATCAAACCTTTGAAATTACAATGATACTCATTTCTTTTAAGAAATATTACTGAAATATATATATATATATATATATATCTTTGATTCTAATCCAAAATAATCTCACTGGCCCATCTAGCTATCATAAGATATCCAGATCACTGATCAATAAATACTTAATTCAATTAAACCAAAATATATGTATACTATGAGAAAGCTAGCTGTACAAATAGAGTGCACAAATACTTATACAAATAGATGTGGTCATTTTATGACATTGATTTGATATGTAATGTGTGAAAAAAAATAGATTTTTATCACTCATTATTTTTAAGATTGTGTTATTTACACAGATAAAATCTATACAATAATTTACAGAAAAATTGCAACAGTTTTACTGTAATTAATTAATTTATTTAACAGTACTAGTGTATTAATGGTCACGTCAGAAGTATATACCACATCAATTCTGTGTACATTCTGTACTGATTTCGTCTATACTATCATGCATGGTTTGAGGTGCATGCATATATGAGACACACTTGGCCATGTGTTTGGTAGCATGCAAATGTGTAAACACCAAAACCCCTCACACCACCACGTAGAACATCTCATTTGTTTCCATCACAAAACATGCGACGAGGTGTCCAAACATGGCATGTCATAATCCATGCAGAACAAAACAAACAACCCCCAAAAAAAAATCGCACACGGCTCTCCACGTCTCATACCCACTCCACTATATAACCCCCCCTTCTGCATCTCCATCTTCGTCATCATCCTCACACCTTAATTACACTGCTTCCTCATCATCAATGATGGCTTCAAAGCTTCTTCTAATTCCTCTGTTTCTCTCTTTAATATTCTCTTGTGCAGTGAGCCAATTTCAAAAGACCCCTCAGCTCAGTGAAGCCCAGCAGTGCCGCTCTCAACGCCTCTCCGCCTCTCAGCCGTCGCGACAGATCCAGTCCGAGGGTGGCGTGACGGAGTTATGGGACGAAAGGGAGGACCAATTCCAATGCGGCGGTGTCGCCCCCATGAAAAGCACCCTCCGCCCTAATTCTCTCTCTTTGCCCAACTTTCAACCCAACCCTCGCCTCGTCTACATCGAAAAAGGTATCGAAAATAACTTTGTTTAGACACACAAAAATCCCACATTTATTGTACTGTCTGTCAGGTTAGGGTTTTATCCATAGAAATACAAAACTTAAAATTTTGTTGACTATACTATCACGTCAGAGTTATATTATATCAACATCGTTACACGAAAAACGACAATTAAAACTAAAATCTTATTTATTTTACTGTCTCTCAGGTTAGAGTCAATTACACAAACTAAAATCTTATTTATTGTTGAGTCAATTACACAAATTAAAATCTTATTTATTGTACTGTCTAATAGGTCGGGGTTACATCAGTGTAATCTTTCCGGGATGTGCGGAGACCTTTACCTCCCAAGAAATGCAGATGTCACAACAGGACCCACAACCGCCGGAGATGAGTGGCCAAGGAGAGGATCTACACCAGAAAGTCCAACGGATTAAAAAAGGCGATCTCATCGCCATTCCGGCCGGCGCAGTCCATTGGTGTTACAATGATGGAAATGAAGATCTCGTCGCCGTCTCCGTCAACGATCTTAATCACATGTCCAACCAGCTTGATCAAAAATTCCAGGTAATTTAAATTCCATTTTTCCTACCAATTATTTTATTTTATTTAGGATTTTGTTATGATGTTTGTGGAAAAATTTGGCAGTCATTTTACTTGGCTGGAGGAGTACCAAACAGCCAGCAACCGCAAGAAACTGAGAGTACTTTCCAGAACGTTCTCCAGCGACTCGACACCCAACTGTTGGCGGCAGCATTGAAAACGTCGCCGGAGATTGTGCAGAAAATCCAAATGGATGTAATGAGTAACAGAGGTCTCATTGTTACCGTTAAAGAGAGAATGAGTTTCATCAGACCCGACGAACAACAACAAGAACAACAAGAAGGAGGACAATCCGATAATTCAATAGCAGAAAACTACTGCACAATGACAATCCGAGCCACCATCGAGAACAGCAAACAGCCTGATGAATACTCGCGACGAGCCGGAAAACTCATCATCGTCGACAGATTTAAGCTTCCCCTCCTCGAGTACATGGACATGAGCGCCGAGAGAGGCCGTCTCTACCAGGTCAAACTAATTTCCCTGTAAATCTTTGACTTTGACTATACAGTTTGACTAAAATCTTCTGCCGTACAACAAGAAAAATTCTAAAGACTCGCGAAAGATTAAATACGGATTTTGCACTAATGAAATTTGTCCACCCATATATCGCTATATTATTTATTAAATCGCGCTTCCTATACGTAGCGAAAAGTTTTCATCGGCCTGTAGATCGAAATGAGATTCGGCGAAAGATAATTTTTTCCGTGAGACAGCATATCATTTTTATAAACCGTTGATTCAGCTTGAACACTGGACTAGTTCAAGGACCCATATGAGTAATGATATATTGTCACGGGGATTGATATTAATGATCATCAATGATGATAAATAATATTATTTTATCTATACAGGGCGCATTGCTGAGTCCGCACTGGTCGATGAACTGCCACACGATCGTGTACGTGACGGGAGGCGATGCTCAAGTACAAATAGTGAACCACGAGGGGCAGACGATGATGAATGAGAGGGTGAAACAAGGCGACATGTTCGTTATTCCTCAAGACTACACGCACACCGCCAAAGCGGGACAATTAGGGTTCGAGTGGGTAGCGTTTAAGACGACGGGGAGTCCGATGAGGAGCTCGTTGGCTGGTTACAAATCGGTGTTTAGAGCAACGCCGCTTGATGTGGTTACAAACTCGTACAAGATGTCACCAAATGAAGCTCAGCAGCTGAAATTGAATCGAGGAGGAGAGGATCTTGTGCTTTCGGGCTCGAGTCCGTTTACTGAACAACGTTATTAGAGAGGGTAATTATGTAATTTCCGGGACTATGGTGTTATGTAAGAAAAAGTACTAGCTAGTGTTTTTCCAATAAAATGTTGTAATGATCGATCAATCAAAACTGATCTCCTGTTTTGTGTAATGATATATTAATAAAAGAGTACTGGAGAGGTTTTAGTTAACAAGACAGCACTCTTAAAGACATGTTACTTTGTTTGTGTCCACTAATGATTGTTTACTGTGTTGATTGAGGAAGACTAATTGTGAATAGAGATACAAAATATTTGATACTACATAATAATTGGGAAAATTTTTATATATTCTATAAAGTGAGATGCTTATCATTCCATATTTAATCAATATGCGACTTTATATATCGATATTTGATACCCAACACCCTCTATATATTTCAATTTTGTTTTTCTTCTTCCTCCTACATCCACGTCAAATCATTCCCTTTCAATTTAGTCGAGTTTATCTATCGTCTCAATTTCTATTTCACCATCTGTTTAACTGTATATGACCATCTCATTTCATTAATGATGTGGACTGTCTCAATTTCTATTTCACTATATGTTTAACTGTATATGATCGTCTCATTTCATTAATGATGTGTGGACTGTTCTGTTGTAATTATATAGTATCACAGACTTGACCAGTTCCAACTTCCTTAACAGCAAAGAAAAAGAAAGTGGAGAAATGAAAGGCATAAATGCTCTAAACAAAGGTGTTTGAGCTTCCCTATATGGATTCTTGACTAGTTGCCATGGGTTCAACGTAAGATGTAAGCAACTACAGAATCTTTAAAAGTGGCAAAATTGTAAAGTATATGCATTCTAGAAACAAGAAACCCATATCTTATAGATCTCTCAATCACATCATTTACAAACTAAAAAGTAACTTTTAAGCAAAATAGTAGTAATTCCGATTGAAAGGAATCAGCTTTCCACGCCTCCGATGGCCTTTTTGGCCACCAGTGTGACGCAATTAGCGTAAAAATTAAGTGAAATTTATACTACTAACCACTTTCTTAATTACTAATTATCCTAGGATAATTCCACCTCGCACAACTATAAAAAAACAGCTCCTCCATTTCTACACAAGTACTCTTTTTACCGTCGTCATTTCTCTGCAGCTTATACAATGCCCCGTTTGAATTTACGAAGATTATTGCCTCCAAGAAAAGTATGGAGAATCATCACCAACAAACTCCAACTCAGATTACACAAACTCAACAAATCCAAATTACCAATCAAGAACCGAAAAATCCGGTCGAAACAAAATGCTTCCAAGAAACTTTCGTGGCTGAAATCGAACCTTTCGATTCAACCCAAGAAATTCAAACACCGAAAACCATCTCATTCTCGTACCGGTTTAGGTTACCAATGTCACAGCCTGTGTAATCTTCGACAAAGAACGATGACTCCTGTGTTCGTCGATAAGCTGTTCATACAACCTGTGTCTGTAATACAAGAAGTGGATCAAGATAAGGAGCAGAAATGTAGTTCGTCTTCCAGTAGTTTGAAGAAAAGTGAGATTTCTGATCATAATCAGAAAAGTGATTATTTTGCTAAGGATGAAGATGAGGGTGCGCATCATGGAGCAGATGATATGTGGGAATCAATGGTGTTAGCATCGCCACAGATGAATGGGATTAATGAGAGAGCTGAAGAGTTTATAGCTAGGTTTAGGGCTGAGATGCAGCAACAAGAAAATTTGGCTAGAAGATTGTAGCTTTTGAAGTTTTTTTTTGTTTAATAATTCGATTTTCTCGTGTAAATTATTCTTAAATAGTTTCTAATTCTATTTAAGAAAAGTATTTACTTTTTTTCCCCCGTTTTTGCTTCATCTGTAGAAGCTTTGATTTTGTTTGCGAATCGCGAACTTGTTTGTTGATTGTAGACCTCAAGAATGGATGATGAATGTTATGTTTATGATGAAAGCATTTCCCCGGTGTTAGAAGTTTTAAGTCAATCGGATTACATATGCATTGTTGTTAATTCGCATGGATATGCCCTTTTCTGTTGGAGAGTTACAATCAGCTCAAAACAGGGTTTTTTTTTTTTTTTTATCGGAATTTAATTTACTCCTTCGTCCCACAAAGATAGTCTACTCCCCATTTTCGCATATATTAAAAAATCTCAATTAATATTTTTAGAAAAATGCAATTTTAGAATATTTTTCCTAATTGACCCTTACATTTAATTATTATTTAATTATATTACTTCTTATTTATTGATTACAATGCACATTAAATAGGGGATGCAAGAAAACCAAAAGTTAATTAAAGAAAGTGAACTATAATTATGGGACGTGCAAAAAAGGAATAGCAAACTGTCTTTGGGGGATGGAGAGAATATGGCTTTGTTCCGCTGCACCCGGGTGGACCATAGCTTACGATCCGCCCGGGTGATTTTCTCTCTCGTCCGGATTCTGCTAATACTATCCCTTGATAGAATTGATTGTCACACAACATAAATTACTCTACTGTGACTCATTTTTAGTGGTGCTGAATGTTAACCACGAGATCAATTGATCAATATGCGTAAGCATATAAATACGCAAGAACTTTTAATGGGTATTTTCCTGACAATTATGTTATTAGTTCTTTTTTGAATGTAATTAAAAATAATAATAAAAATTTTTTAAAAAAGTAAAGAAAAAAGGATCATAAGCGACACATTTATTTTGGCAATATGGCACATAAATTGTTGGAGCTCCGTCTCGTCGTGGTGAATCCAACAAAATTTTCGAATTTCAAAACGAAATCCGGACGAGAGAGAAAATCGCTCGGGCGGACCGTAAACTATGGTCCACCCGAGTGTACTAGATCATGGCTGGAATTTGAATATTTCAAATCAAGTTGCGCAAATGCGATTACAACCAAAAGAGTTCTACTCTGTGGTATTACAATGAAAATCTTTGGTGGCTAGGATTTGAGCAACCATAGTCGCAGAACGCGGATTATGAGTGCAAACGCCAGCCCCAATCTGCGCGCAGGTGGTGCGAACCCAAAACAGTTGCAACTAAAGAATTCAGAATGTTCACTTCATGGGCCGGGTCGTATCTTCAAAGAGAAGCCCAACAAGTATAGAATATATGGGCTCAAAATAGTTGGGCTCTTCCAAATTAGCACAAAAAACCCAACAAAATCAATGACTCTTATGTACTTTAGCATTATTATTATTATTATTATTATTATTATTATTATTATTATTTATTTATTTATTTATTTTTATTAAACGATATGTACCTTAGCGTTTAACAACAAACTTATCCCTAACAGCTCCCAACAAGTAGAGTCTAAATCTGCTGTTTCCATTTGCTGCCCAGTGGCTGTCCCACTAATAAATTTATGCCACGTCATCTTATTTTCATAACTGAATAACTTTTTGTTTTACTCCCCAAACAATCCCTATACGGAGCCGCCTGAAAAGTGAAGGCATTAATCTATCATTTGCTTCACAATTTCCAGTTTTCCACCACCACCACCGTACCGTCCTTGACCACCACACCTCCACCTCTGTCTCAACTGTCCACCCGAGATAATGTATGCTCCATTTTGTGGACATGATTCTAAAAAGTGATATTTTCAAGTGATACGATTCCAGTGTTATATTTTTATTAAATGATGAAAACGCGCTTTAAATTTTAAGTATATGAATATAACTTCATCATTCAATAAAAAACGATACATCAAAACGACACTTAAAAATATCAATTCAAAACATTTATATAGAATTATCCAAAACAAAAAAAAAAAAAAGAAATAGATGTGCAAGTTCAAATGTTCGAGCATCTCCGTCAACACATGAACTGTGGCTACATCATGTTTATAGGGCCAGAAGCTTTTGTCTTTTCGAGGCATAAATAAATTTATTAAATTTTCAAATGTATTTAAAACGTGAAAAAATTTAATTAAGATGTCACGGCTTTATTTATGCATATAAAGTGGTGCAAAGTTCAATGTATAATTAGTTGAAGCAATCATCCATTACACTAACACTACCCACATGCAATATAAATCTAATTGATTTAATCTAATTTAATACCTTCAAATCTTGATTGATTATCCTATGAAATCTACTAGCTCATAAAAAGGTGCTTTACAAGACAAATTAAAGGAAAGCCATAATCTAGCTAAATCCATTAATTGGGCCACTATGGAGAGTAAATAAAGACGTCATGGAGCAATTGAAATAAGACGGGCACTATTTTTCTTTCCTGAAATTCAATGTTTTTAGACCCTCTAACTATTGACATGGGAAAAAAGACTGAGACACTGAGTCATGATTCAAAATGGTCGACTTTGATTGGGTCAATAATGATGAAATGTCTACAAATCATTAAGAAAGAATTCAAACCCAAAGAACCTCGTTTTGGAAGCAAGACGTGTTGTACGATGTAACTAAAGCTCTAATCTTGGGAAAAAATTCTAGTATTCTTGGAGTACCGAACACTGGGTATTCCAAACCAATGAGAACCATCCATTTACACATAGTGGGCCACATTAGACATCATACTGGAAGAACGAAATTGAGTTATTTGTAATTTGAGGTTTATACCTTTAAACTGGCTGGTGTTCAAGTTGCTCGAGTGCACATTTGTTGACTATAGTTCATGAATCAAATATATTTTGAAGACTAAGACTAAGAAGAGAGAATAAGAAAATTTGAATGATTGAGATTTATTAGTATACGTGGGTTTTATAAAATATGTGAATATAATTTATTTGATCAAGTTTAAATTTAAAAGAACAAGAGAAAATATGAGGGTTTTTTTTAGCAAACACATGTTATTCACATGTTAGAATAACGGAGTTTATAATTTATATATCCTATTTTTCTTTTTCAAATTGTACAAAGTAGATCGGCGATTTAACAAATTCGATACTGCAAGATTTCTTTTTTTTTTTATTTAATTCCCATTTTAAAACTAGATAATACAAAGTTGTAATAATGTGACATTTTAAATAAGATTGAATGATAAACATGTCACTTACATATGATAAAATAAAGTAATTCTATTTCTTTTGCAAAATGAAATTAATGATGCATTAATGACTCTTTGAAGAACAACTCGACAAGATCAAATAATCTTTATAGTTGGTTTTGTTCGGATACCCACGTGGATACCGAATCCATGCGACATGGCACCATCGCAAGGCGCGTCATTCAATTTTTTTAAAATTTTTTTATTATTTACGTTAAGTCAAATAAATAATAGATAACTGCTCCCTGATGTTGATGATCAATGTAACCCACACGAATTTTTTTTTTTTTTGTCTTGACTGTGGGTACCATAAGGTACCCACCGCGGGTACCCGATCATAACAATATAGAATTCTACCTTTTATTATTATTTTGATCAGCAATATTTGCGGGATTTTATTTACATCTTTGTTAACAACGTGCACCTCTATTAATGCACATGACACCCAACGGATTTTAAATATGCTCCATTTCATGTGTTATGGACTATTTAATTCATGTAAAATAATTCATAGATACAATTATATATATATATATATATATATATATATATATATTCATTAATGTATGATATTCTAATTAAATATAATAGCTAATAAAATAGAAATTGAAATAGTATATCTGATCTCGACTTAACTTAAAATATAGTGTTTCTGTCGTATTTCCCAATAATTTTCTGCAAAAGATTGCAACTTCATTTTCCAAGTAGGAAAAATTCAACCAAAAAAAAAAATGTACATTTTTTGTTGGGCACCAAATAACTAGGAACTATGGAATAATTCTTTTGAACCCAAATGGAATATTTGCCCCAAAATTTAGTGAAAAAATAGAAGAAGAAAGTTACAAAGACTCAGGCAATTGTAATGGTACTGTCTCTCCAGCACTGGTAAACAAATCATACCAAAAATCCATCCCCTCTTCCTTAATGTACTCGAATCTGTACGAGGTTTCCAAAACATTTAATGGGATTTCAGCACTATTCGCTCCCAAAACATCACTCGACAAATCCGGAGCTGAAAAAAACTCCGACCAGAAACTGCCATCGATTTCCGGCAGCTCCGGCACCGCGGAGGCGGTGGTGGAGGATGACATTTCATGACACAATGAACTCATCGGCGAACAGGATTCTGATCTTTTATCTGTAATCTGATTGGAATCGGAATCATCGGCTGAGAAAACCTCTGACCAGAAACTTTCGTCCATTTCCGGAAAGTTGGAGACACCGTCCATGGTGGTGATGGTGGTGGTGGTGGAGGAAGACATTGGACTGGATGAATGCAACGGCGAAATGGGTTCTGATTTAGTATGAAAGTTGGATTGAACTTTTTTGGGATAATCAATTTTGTTCAATCGTTTCTTCAAGTGAGTGTGCCAAACATTCTTGATTTCATTGTCTGTTCTTCCCGGCAATTTTGCAGCAATTACCGACCATCTACAAAAATAATGTTAAAATTAACAACAATATTTGAAACAGGGTCGGCCCAGAAATGGCAGAGAAATGTGAAACTAACTATTTTTATAAGTTCGATTTTGTAGACTAATTTATAAAAGTTTCAGACAATCTAAGCCCCCGTTCTTCTACAACTTTTAACAAATTTTTACACATTTTAACTCATTCTTATCTAAAGTCAAACCAATTATATCCACATATTTTCTGGGACCCTTTGTACTACACAAATCTCCACCACTCAATCTCACTCATTCTCTCTCCTATTTCATATCAAAATTCATAAATACTCATAAATACACATACACTAACACCGTGTAAATTTTCAACTGACCTGTTCCCTATTTCTTCGTGTAATCTTATAATAGTACGTTCTTCTTCTTCAGTAAAATTCCCTCGTTTGATATCTGGTCTCAAGTAATTCATCCACCTCAGTCGGCAACTCTTTCCGCACCTCAATAGCCCTAAAGATACACAATGGAGGGGAAAAAAATCAAAATTTGAAAAAAAAAAGGGGAATTGATCTTCGGAATGGTGGAAAGTGGAAGTTAGAAATATATTTATACCAGCTAATTTTGGGAGAGCCCTCCAATTTTCATGACCATTTTGATTAATATAATTAATCAAGATTACATCTTCATCCCTAGTCCATGGTCCTCTCTTCAATCCCATTTTCTCACAGCATGGAGCTCTACCCATTTTTTTTCTTTTCTATTTTCTCTCTAATTATTTGTGTCTGTAAAGTTGAAAAATTATCAAAGGTTACCAAACTACCGATGGCTATATATAGTGGAATATTGGTATTAAGTAATAGAATAGTCCAAGAAAAGGTCTTCTTTTTTTGCTTTTTTGTTTGAATGAAATGGCATGCACGCTCGAGGGCTCGGCTTTCCTGGAAGTGTTACACTTGCTACTTGCTACTGCTATAATAATTGGACCAAATGGTCAAAAAACACGTGAGGTATATGTATTTTATGATGTCGATGTCCGGAATATTATTCTCATGTGGTATATGCTTACAAACATGGGGTGGGTAGAAGTGGGGTAGGGGGTGTCTGTCTACAATCCATGATTTATACTCTAAAATAAAAATGTTATGTGGGCTCATGCGTTACCCATAATGGGTAAAGTAACAATATCCATAATACACCAGACTGTGATACGTGTTTCTAATTGTGGGCCATTCTCACTATTCATAATGCGCAAAGTAACAATATCCATAATACACCAAATCATGATACGTGTTTTAACTGCGCTCACTATCGATTAATTGTCATCAGAGACTATAATAATGTCTACTATAAGTAATGGATCAAATCCACTGTTATGTGTATTATCTCATTTATTTTAACGCGTATTATATTTTCATACTTACTTAATATAAAATATCAATTTTATTATCTCTTTTGTTATATAAAAATAGTATACTTTATTATAAAAGCATTACCCACCACAAAAATGTTGCCGTAGCTAGGAACCCAAAATCTAAAAATGAATATTTTAAGTGAAAATGTACAAATGCATATTAAAATATATGTTCACACTTAACATACAATTTCAGTAAGCGACAACTAATATTTCTGCTGAGTTTTTATATGCCAATCGATGATCGATGTTGACAATTGGATTATTTTTCAGTCAGCTCAACGAAGTCAAATATTGACAAGCTCACGCTAGCTAGCTCAGCCACCCCAAGAAAGGTTGAGTATGACATTACAAGGGTTTAGATCAGTTATTTCTTTCTTTTTTTTTTTTTCCGATGCTTAACTATTAAAACCATCAATATCCTTAAAATAATACATGGAATTGTACATGTAAATTATTTTAATTGAATGATATAGCCAAGAGAAAGAGGGAAAAAAAAGCTTCATACTCTCGTTATAAGTGTTAAAAATGAGGTTTAGACCCATGTAGTCCAGTGGCATCCGGATCCGTCTTTCACCCCTTAGGTCTATGACTCTATTTTCCTCTTCTATACTCTCCATTGGCCTTGTAAATCAGAAAAAAAGGTGTTGAAAATGAAAAAATTTGGTGCCCATAAAATATATTTTTAGTTTGTTATGTTTCAAATTTTAGCTCATAATAATTTCTAGTATTTTTGGAGTATGGAGTTTTTGTAATACCATAAGTCAATTAATATTGGATACCTACATTTCAGTTTTGATTTAGTGAATTTTTGAAAAGGGACAGAACTAGAAATTTTAGGCATTTGAACTTTAATAAAGAAAAATTTTTAATACAACTAAGAGTAGATATATAAAAATAAAAAAATAAAAAAATCCTATGTAAAATTATTTAAATTTTTAGGACAGGCACCGGCTACAAGCCTACAACCCATGACGGCCCACACTTAGACCCTTCCGTGATTGAATTGCGTGTCTCATTTTTATCAATTGGCTTGTGAACAGAATAAAATCGTAGCAGGCAAAGCGTAAAGCGTTCAAGTCTTTCGGGGCGTAATTCTGAAGCGTTCAGTGCTCAGGAGCGTCGTAATTCTGGCGCTCATTCACATTGTTGATCGATTTGAAATCAGGGATCGGATTTGAATTGATCTGATGAGACGGAGGTCAGGTAATTTTTCAAAATGTTTGGCATTGTTGGGTGCCGTGGTGGTAGGTCAAACTTTTTGGCTAATTTTTAAGTTAAAAATTAGCCAAAAAGTTTGACCGCCACCACAAAGACTCAACGTTGTCTAAACATTTTGAAAAATTACCTGACTCCGCCTCATCAGATCAATTCAAATCCGATCCCGGATTTCAAATCGGAGGTCGAACGGCGCTCCCGGGAGCACTTGAACGAAACTGCAAAGCAGAGATTGAACTTAGAACTATTCAAATAGTCTTATAATATTGGGAATATAGCCTTAAAGGACAGAAAGGTCAGAGAAAGACACTAATTCAATTTTCGGAAAATAAATTCGTAATAATCTAATTCAAGTGGTAAGTAATAATTAATTAAAAAGTAACACTAAATTAAAAAAAAAAAAACTCCAAAAGAACAGCAAATAGTACAAAATAAACAGAATGATCTACTAACGCATTATCAAGAATGGCAACGTCACTTCTTATAGGGTGAATGAGAATAAATTAAAAGTGTTTTAAAGTATTTTAAAGTAAAAGAGGAGAGAAAATGAGTGAAGGTGAGTGGTTGAGATTTGTGGATGTGATGAGATATGTGGATGTGATTGATTTAGGAGAGAGAAAAAAGTTGAAAAAAGTGAAAAATTTTGGTAAAAAGAGCCATTCATGCTTTAAGTCATTAATTAATTCGCTAGTAACGATATAATTAGGTTTTTTTTAATTAGTTGTCGTCTACAAATCTACAACTCTCCTCCCTGACAAGAAATTAATATTTTTTTAATCAAAATTTGTAAATTCATAAGCAACAATAACGTATTAACAATTTGAATTATAAATATTGGTTGTTGCTATCCACGTAACAACTTATATGTTTGTCACCACACGAAACAATGCTAATCTTATTATATTAATAATAAAACACGAATGAATTCAATCGGTATTGTTATAAATATCATTACACGTTTTTCTTCAAATGGTGTAGATTTTTATAATACTATATATTTGTGTTATTATTTAATAAAGATATAAGAATAAAATAAAATGAAAGAAAATGAAAAAAGGTCCCATTCCTTGTCATTCTATGTCCAACAATAAAAGTCCAAGCGTTTTCAATGTTATATTTGTTATTTGCTGATTTTTCTGCAAATAATTTAGTAGACTTCAAACTTTGCGGCATAGCTTTGTAAATTTGCAGCTGTTAATACATCTTTCCTAAACATGTAAGATTATCAAATTGACACTTAAGGATTGATTGTAGTTGATCAAATTGACACTCAAGGATGTAAGATGTAAGTTGTAACCCTAATTCATATTAAAAACTTAACTTGAATTTAACTCTTCATTACAAATCAAATAATTGATTGTAATTCCTTTGTAGCAAAGAAGAGTACTAATAATAATACAAAAGATTTATTCAAATAATAATAATAATAATAATAATAGAAAATATTTGCTGTGGATATTGCGTCCAGTGGTCACCCTTCGGGTTTAAAAGATGATTTCTCTGTGTATTATATTAGAGGAAACGTCTACCGTCACTTATATCGGCTTAAAAGGAAGAATTGTCAAAATTTGTCTACAATTGAGTTGTAGCCGTAGTTCATTACAAATAAAGTCAAAGTAAAGTACTGGTAATGATTTAGCACATCCCCATGTGCTATAATTATGGTATTTTTAAATATTTTTCGGATCACATATAATATTTATTGGAAAAATTGAAACTAGATTTAAAATGATTATGGCGAGACAAAACTTCAGTTGTTGGGAAAATTTTCCAATGATATCATTTGCTGAAAATCAAAGTTTTTGGGGGAAAACTTTGACTTTAACAAAAAAACTTTGATTTTAAACAAATATCGTCACAGAAAATTTTCCGAACTGCTGGAGTTCCGTCTCGCTATGTTCGTTTTGGATTTGATCTCAATTTTTTCAATGGGTGTTGTATATGTTCCTGGTCAAAGTACATTTGGCAAATAGTTTCTATCTCCAAGATACATTGACAAGCACTCTGTACATTTCTCAAAACATAAATAAATAAATAAATAAATAAAAATTATCCACACTTATTTTTCCAACTAGTTTTTTACTACTTGTTTCATTGAGTTTATAGATATCTCACTTCGAGCATTTCTAATACTAAGGAAAAAAATATAGGGGAAAGGAAAAATGGTAAAATGAGGGGGAAAGAAGCTCTTTTAGCATTCCAACCCCCAAAAGGGGCTTTATATCCCTTAGGATTATTTGACTTTGTGGAAGAGGGGGAAAAAGACCCAAATTTGGATTTTTATCCCCGAAAACTAGAAATGCTTTTATGAACCCATTCATAAACACATCTCGACCTATTATTTTCTTTTCTTTTACATCAACTTCACACAATACTTTCCATATCGTATTAGAGAAACATTTTCAACGTATATTGTCTCTTCTACTTTAAAATGCCGATCGTATGTTAAGAACAAGACTTCAAGTCTCATATACACTAATTAATATTCTCATTTGGGAAATTGACGCAAATCGTTCAAAAAAGTGTTTGCTGCGTTTTTAGTCAAAAAAAAAATGTAGCACGTTTGGTAATCAAAAAAATTGTGCGAAATTGGTCCAAATGGATGGAAACCATCAATTCCTACTGTTAATTACCCCAAATTTTACTATTTTATCCTATTTCCAAAGGATATTTTGGTCATTAAACTTAGGATAAATTGTACAAAATGTCTCAACCTTTGGGGGTTATTAAAATCAGGTCCGGAATTTTGAAATATATTTACATTAGTCTAAAATTTTAATTAAATTGTATAATTTTATTTATCTTTTTATATATGTTCAATTAGTACATAATTAATTTTATCAAATTAGTTTGATACTAATTAGATAGTTTTCATCTAAAATTTTCAACGTATTAGCATTTGTTTGCAGTATTATCATTTCAAAAATTCCTTTTATATTAGATACGGCCACATTTTGATTTCAATCAACAGTTAATAATAAATATAATTATAGTATCTTTATAAAGTTTTAGTAGAAATATACTATTATAAAAATATATCGAATATAAAAAGATAACATAACAGACTAAAATAATTTTAAAAAATCCAAAACTCCACCCCCACCGCAAACCCCCTCCCCCAACCCTCCCCATACCCCAAGCGTCGGGGAAAACCAGGGGCCAGGGGGAAAGCCCCCTGGTTTTCCCCGATGTTGGTTACCCAGTAGATCTACTGGGTAGCCAGCATATGCAGGTCTGCGACGAAGCCAAGGGGCTTTTCCCTTGGTTTCCTCGCCATCGGCAAACTCGAACATTGTAAATTATTAGGCATGATTTAAAAGTATGTTTCACAAATAGTTTCTATTTCAAGAATGTATTTATAAGCACACTAGAAATTTGGCAAACCTCCTTTTATTCATTATTAATTTTCTCAACTACCACTTCATTGCTCATTTCATCTAGTGTATAAACGCCCCACTTATGAACCCGTTTATAAGCTTATTGTCACTAGTTAGACATCGACTTATTTTTTCTGTTCTTTTTTGTATCACATCATCTTTTCATAATATTTAAAAGGTTGCGGTGGAGAAGTATGCTCGACATGTATTATCTATTTAATTACTTATTTGACATTTATTTTTGTAATTACATATTGCAGTAATCCACTGCAGTGTTAAGAATTGAATTTTCTATATTAAAAAGTCAATCTTGTTAGATGTAAAGTTAGTATTGTCGTGTTAGTGAGTTGTTGCTAATTATTCCTCCCAAAGCTTTGTAAAGGTCTTAATCGGGTCAAACTGTCCGTCTGTACTTGGTGAACCCAATATTCAACCATTTGGCAACTTGTTAAGTAGAAAGTAGTTATTATGATGTCAAAAAATAATCCAATTTTACACGCTTTTACAAAAATAAATTGAAAAAAAAAAAAATCTTTTCTTTTCAAATGCATCCTCCATGTCCAGTAATGTTTAAAACTAGCGTTAAACCAGGCTGGCTACTGCTAATACATTCAATCAACCTTGAACGCTTCTATTGTCATGGATAATACAAAAGGAGAAAATTTTAAGAATAAAAATTTAATAAATAAATAAAGATATAGAAACTAAGACAAACACAACAAAATAACTTCTATTACTTAGTAAAATTCAAATTTTAGTATCAACTACGCATCTTAAATCACTCCTATACATCTCACGATCTCCAACACTAATACACTACAAACATGCTAAATTCAACGAAAAAGTCAATGTTTTTATACCTACTAAACAACACTACAAAGAAAAACGACACCCAGTCCCATCAAGAAAACGGTCAGTATGCCAACCTTTCAATTGCAGCTCGGATAGGAACGGAGAAAATGCGCTATTCATCCTCTCGTATGCATCCCACAATGCCACTTCAGTCGACACATTATGAGCCTTCTCTATTTCTGCAGCATATGCAGCAACCAGCCATCCCCTCAATGCATCTTCACCGCTCGCATTGTGTTCCAAGATCATATCCGTATGTCTACTCCCAAGATGCAAAATAAATCTCTCATCGGGAAATGTTCTTTTAATCTGGTCAAACTCTGACGGCTTGACAACCTTGTGTAGTGCTCGTCCAACCATTACATTTCCGGCTTCAGTGATGAGTCGTCCGGGCAATAAGAGGTCTTCTCCATATCTTAGATCGGCGGGGGAAGATATTTTACCAGTCTGTTTCAAAATAAAATTTAGTCAAAATAATCACATCCGCATATCCTCATAGGGCCTACATGTAGCGAGTCTCTACTAATTTCTAGAAATTCTAATTCCATTTCAAATTCAAATTTGTTTGCAAACAAGGGCATAAGTAGCTCGAATTTTAAACACTAAAAATATATAAAGATAGCGTTTTTGGTAAGCGACCTTGATGAAATCTGCCACAATCATTGCTGTTCTTTGTGGATTAAGCGTGTTGACAGGAGCGGCTCGCATCTCTTCACAGACACTATAAACATGGAGTATAGAAAGAAGAGGTCCAACTACCAACTGCAAGATGAAGGAGACGAGTTATAAATGGCTCATCGATCCAATCAATTACTTTCAATCATAGAGTCATAAGTGTACACCCATTTTGTACACCCCTCAAATAGAGGGTCAAGTAAATATCATTTTTATCCCTCTTACATTGGTGGGTCCAACCCGTACACCACTCAGGTGTACAAAATGGGTGTACATAACATGGTCGTTACCTATATAATGCAACCAGTCAAAAATCACGAATAGAAAGCAGTGACGAGTTATAGTACCTTTCCTTGCATGGTTGAACACACTGTGGAAGCCAATTGTATTCCGGCACCTATTCCGACAACATTAAAGAGAGTCGAGATGGCTTCGCCTTTTGCAAAAAGGTCACTGAGATTCCCTTCTTTCGCAAATGAAGAATATATAGGCAATCTTGTCGCCCGTGCTGCAACAACTGCCATTCCCTGCCCAACAATGAGTTTTTTTCTCCCCATATCTCAAATACCATCACCCGAATAAAATACGAGCTAAAAGCTAAAATCGTCGTATAATTTTCAGACAAAGAAAGACGGAAATAACCTTGGCGAAATTCCCAAGACCAGCCATTTCAAGAAATAAGTGTGGGCATAAAGGAGAAAGCACTTCCAAACCAGTACCCATGTCATAGAGAATGTCAGCTGCAAATCGGAAAATTCATCACTTCCATACACCACACATCCCATAAAGGGACCTTTGCTATAGGTGCAGCAAAATATACAACGAGACGTACATTTGAAAAAATCCTATTTTTTCACTCATCTCATCAAGGTGTTGTACACCTTATTGTATATATATGTTGTTCCAATAGCATTTCCCCCTATAAAGAGACTACTTACACAACATAACAAAATAAAATAAAACAGTGGCAGCCGCTTAAAGTGAACCGAGCAAGGCAAAATTACGAGATTTCATGTCAAAAAGCCAAAATACAAACCCAAAATTCGCCATCGTTTTGGCTCGGAGTCCATTCTTGCACCCAAATTGCTACATATGAGTTTCCCGACATGCTGCATTCCATCTTTTAATATCTACAAGCGATTGATAGTATCAAATATCCTAATACAAATGAACTTTTCTATACAAATGATCTTTTCTAACACTCCATTTACTTCTAGGATGGTGCTACTAGCACAACCGAAGTATGGTGATTATTCAAATTTCAACTCCGACCTTAAAAATTTTAAGACATTATGAATAATTTGGAACATTTTTCTGGGCAGAGTTGCAATTTCAATCATCCTTGTACCAGTAGCATTATCCTTAGTTTGTTCAACAATAAACTCATACCCAACTAACAGCAGTAGCCTGTGCAGGGGTCGGCCGTAAGCCTGCAGCAAATAGCAAAGACTGGAAGGGATTAAGCATATAATACAGAAATTTTCATTTGCGGTGATATGTAGAATTTTAATATCTGAACAAGACCTGAGTTGATAATACAGACAATGCTGCACTTGTGAGGTGCTGCAAGGCTCGGAATTGTGTGTATCTTAGATATCCCTCATTCACACTGCAGATTGAAGTAAGAAAATCTTAAACCTAATTAAATGTACAGTTGATTGCTTCCACTGAGGTTTGGGGTTAAGAATGTAAATACCTATACGGGTATCCCGAAGGGAAGAACTTATTGAGGAAAGAGTCTGCTATTCTATGAGAAACAGGTCGAGAATCATCTACCATCTTCACCTGAAAATGATTACAATCACAATCAAATTTCACAAAAATCATTTTACTGAAAATACATTCCACATTCCAAAGGTACTGTCATCATAATTTCCCCATTAAAGGAAGATACTGTTAAATCAATCAAACTACACAAAAAGAACAAGAACGAGATGATTTTTCCCATTAAAGATTCTTTTAAGGTATAAACGTTTTCCACGGTAGAAAATTCAATGCCCAATTAAAATCAACCTCAATAATGCAAGATTAATCATCATAACAACCAATGAGGTAAAGCAAAATTAATTGGAAACTCTAATTGAAATTTCGGCAGAATTTAACTACACGGGAGGGTAAAACTTCAATTAAACGAGAGAAACCGAAATGGATGCGAAAATTTTCGTAGTAATTAGAAAGAAGTATAAATTGAGCTCACCAAGAGTTGACCATCGGGTTCGAACTGAAAATGTCGAGAGACAGAATCTGACTTCTCAATCCAGTAAACGGGGACTTGGGGCTGTGGATCATTTTCATTTTTCCTCGGCATTTTAATCTTTTCCTGCAAAACGAACAAGAATTTCAAAAACCCCAATACTTCCAAGAAGAAAATATGGAGTGGGCAGCTGAAAAATAAGAAGTTATTAGACAGAAGGAAAGATATAGAGACCAATAGATTCATGGCGAGAGCTGCAAATTATGGAATACTCGAAACTTTTTTCGCCGCGAGAATCGGGATTTGCTGAAATGGGTCTAATTCTAAAGAAGTACTCGCATTTTTTAATTTCTTTTTTTTGTTTATAAATAATCTACATTATCATTATCATGAAATAAAACATCAATTTTCTCTTAAAAACAACTTTGTCAAACAAAGTTCAAAACATAAACGATAATAAGATATTTAATTTTATATTCACATGACAAAAATTGTTAATTACGATCCTTTGAAGTTTTCTCTGTAATGAAAATTCTCAAATGCACATTTGTTTCACCTTATTTAGAAAATCCTTATCCTAACTTAGGTTCACAAAAAAAATATAATTCCCCTTAATTTCGTCAGAGAAATTGTTTCCCACAGCTCAATTCAAAAGCTTCCTATAACAAAAAATGGGTAGACTAGTACTTGGTTATATTAACAATACACAAAGAAATGGTTAAATCTTGCAAAGGGTCAGATTTTAGTAACATAAATCTCGGTTAAATCTTGCAAAGGGTCAGATTTTAGTAACATAAATCTCCACGATGGAGGACAAATTCGAAAAACTCGTAGACGTATATATCATATATGTTAACAAGCAAAATTACAATGAGCTCAACACGAAAGTCGTCACTCATCAACTTCAAACTGACGAAGAAACCTAATGAAAAATGATGTTTGATATTATATATCGGGAAAATTTGAGTTCATGGTAGTTATCTTTACAACAGCCAAACAATCTCTATTTTGCTAGAGTTGGATTGCCAACAAAAAAGCATGAATAGATTGGAAAAATGGACAGCAATGACATCCAAACACCCTGCGAACTTGGCTGATGTTCTTTATATTGTAATAGGATTATAGTACTAACTACATTAAATCAGTGTCATCTTCATAATCAAAGTCAGCTTCACTTGATTGCCTTCTCTTTGCATCTCTCGGACCTCTGCCCTTTCTTGGTTTCCCTCTATAACATAGCAAGTAACAAATAAATATTAATCACCTATACATATAATCTTGATTTGGTACAAACTGTTTGGACTAGATTTTGTGCAAGCAGTTGATGTGGCAAGTCCAGATCGTGCTACATCAATTGTTTGCACAAGATCTAGTGGAAACAGTTTGCACTAAATCGAGATTGCCCATAAAAGGTCACCATTAAGTGAATAATGTGGGCCCATTTGTGCAGATCGATAGTTTTGATTGGTGCAAATAAGCAAAAGTATCATGATTTAGATAGTTATTATATAAAGCTGAGTACTCACGGTCCATTTGCAGATGCACCTCCCTCACGTGCAACTTCTTCGGTCTGCAAGAGACGAAAGAAAATATGAATCAAGATCATAGTTGGGCGTACTCCTCAAAGATAATCCGTAGTTTTTCTCTAGTGTGCATTTGGAAGGGCCTTATCTAAGCTTAAAAGCACTTTTTGGAAGCTGCTAAATTGCTTTCTGTTTTAAACATCATTGTTCATGATACTGACATACAACAAGGCGAAAACATGGAACAGACAAAGTGTAAACTCATACAGCCGGTGAGGTTACTGATGATAATGAGAACAGCCTATCTTCAGGTTGGAACTTCCTCGATCGCTTCAAGCTGAGCCAAAATTTTCAGAAAGGAAAATGCATCAGTATATCAGTTGTCTCCATATCAATTCATTATTATCCACACAACTCATGAACCCCCACCACTGAGAGTTAACTTTTAGCAAAATAAAAGTTTACTGGAACATAAGCTGAATCACTTGAAAACAGAGGAAAAGACAATGAGAAATCAAGCAATAAAAGCTGTGGATAACTGAATTATGCTCGTGTTACATACGTACATTAATGGATTATTATGCCTTGCTATCTGCATGAATATTACCAATCCAATCGAATTTCACAAGACATCTTCATTCATAATCACTTGTAAGGTCGTCTACGACGCTTGGTAGAGAAGAATATATGCTTGCAGATAAATGGTGTTTGTGTAAAAATAGTTGTACTCCATTTAGTTTACTCATCTAGCAAAAAATTTCAAAGAACCAAATTTTAGCCCGAAAATATTTCACATGCAAGTTAGATAAGTCAATTTTCAGGTCACATGAAGTCACTAGAACAACAATTCGCCAACAATGTCACCTCATCGTCTCCACCTCAGCCCACCATTGCCAATAGCCACCACACATCGCCCACCAGACAAGAAAATTTTCATTATATCGTCGAGAAAGGGGAAACTATTTCCACTAGCGCAATGTTATCCATAGAAACAATCCAATGCAGAATAAAATTTTGTACTTCACAACTAAGTCAATAAGCATATAGATAAATGAAATATAAAAGGGATGAAGATCGGTTTACAGTGTAGTGCTCTTGGAGGATGACAAAAACCCTTCAAAACCTTTCAAAACATTACCACATTGACTTGGATCCTGTAAATAACTCGTCTCCATATCATAAACCTGTAAACACACATTCATCAGAAATTCACTCACACAGCAGGTTTGTATTTCTATGTGCCCCAAATAAAAGCGTATAATCAATGAACAAAAGCGATTTAGTACTTTAACCTGCTTTTCGATGCTTCGAAGTTCTTCATGGAGCTTTGCTCGTTTGCACAACAGGGCAGTCAGAATGGCAGAGGGATTCGGTGATCTTTGCCCTGAAAGGAAAAGGAAAAAAGAAAAATTGATTTTATGTGGAAAAAAAATAGAAAACAAAATTGGTGAAGGTATTGCTAGCGAGAAGATTGCCTTCGGATTCCATAGGGAGTTCAAATTTTGTGCTTTAAATGTTAGGTCAAAGTTGTGATCTTCCTCGTCTTCTCCGAAACCCTATCGATCTGTGATCGGGGAATATTGGACGTTGAAGCTCAAAGAGGGGCAGCTGATGCGACGCCGTTTTGGACTAATACCATTACCACGTACATTCAGAATCTAGAGTGGGGCCGCGGGGCCCTTATACCAAAGAGGGTAGGCAGACCTGAAGCTGGAAGTTGGTTCCCAAAAGAAAATAAAACAAAACAAAACAAAGTTTTCCCCAAAACTGTTCAAAAGCTAGCGGTGGCGCCAGAACTCTGGCGCTACAGCTACATTTAATCGTCGACATCCGGATTTGAAATTCGGCAGGATCTGATTAAATCCGACGAGGCGGGCTCAGGTAATTTTCAAAATTTTTGCGGCAGTTGGATGCTGGTAGGTCAACTTTTTGGCCAAATTTTGGCCTAAAATTTGGCCAAAAGTTTGACCGCCCACCACATCCAACGGTGTCGCAAATTTTGAAAAATACCGTGAGAATCTCCGTCGTGATGAATCTAGATCCGTCCCGATTTCAATCGAATGTCGAGACGGATAAAGCTAGCGATAGCGCCAGTAGTTCTGGCATGCCACCGCTATTTGATCTGAGATTTTCCTTGTAGTTTTTGGAAGTTTTATTTTCCTTTAAGGAAATTGGCGCAAATGGTCCAAAAAAAATTAGTTTAGTGTGCATTTGGTCCAAAATAAAATAAAGTAGCGCAAATGGTCCAAAAAAAGTTTGATAGTTGCGCGTTTGGTCCAATTGGATGGTTTTCGTCCATTAAGGCCGTTAGTTTTGCTCGTGTGCTTCAAACTCTATTATTTTGTCTCCTTCCCAATGGGCAAAATGGTCAGTCCACTTAATTTTTTTCAAGACTTCCCGTTGACATTATAAGGGGAAGAAGAATGAGAAGAAACATGTCAGTAAGATTTGCAGAAGAGAGGAGAAATGTTGCTGCCTGGTTCTTGTGGTTGTGGGCTTCCTTTGGAGACTAATAGTATAGATACGTACAAGGGCAAAATTGTCTTGTGAGTAGTTAGCAACTTGTATTGTATAACTTAATGTGACCCTATTGTAATCAGTAAGTTGGCTCATTTTGATATAGAATACTCTCTCTCTCTAAACCTTCTTCGTTCCTCTCTTTCTCTCTCTGTGTTTGTTACCAACTGACTCTAGTCTTTGAAATCCAACTTGGTATCAGAGCCAATTGCTCAACAGCCATGGATTCTGGAAACCTTGGGTCTACTGCTGATGGTGTTCTCGGCGGTGGAAGTGGTGTCGCGACAGGAGACGCTCCGATGGCCGGAAACGTTGCCGCGATGCCTACTCTAATTCTGTTATGCTCAAATTGACCGTGATCTAACTAGCTTCCGAAGTCGCAGTGCGCCCCACTTGTGGCGTTTGATCCTGGAAGGTTTATCACCGGTGAGCATGCACGTGCCCTCCAAGAGTTATTGAGGTCGATCTAATGCTATCATAAGGCGTAACTTTGAACGCAGAAATCAACCCGGCCGTTTTTGGCTTGGAGAAAGACTGATCGCCTTATTATGAGTCAAGCTGCAGATCCATCTCGGAAGGGAGATGTTTGGTCATGGTTGGATGTACGACCGCTCACCAAGTTTGGCGACCTTTGAGCAACTATTCGTTTCTCGCCGAAGTCTCAGGTACTCTATCTTATTCGCTACGCCATCTTCACGAAGGAAAATCGATCGATTGGGATTACTTTACGGTCATGAAAGGATTTCGAGCAAATTGTCGACCTCACTGGAAATCCAATTTCGGATGGCGATCGCTGATGTACATACTTGGGGCATTGGATCTCAATTGATCTTTGTGGTTGTTAATATCACCTCTAGAGTCGAAATCTCTCTTCAAGAGGCTCAATACATGCTTGAGCTCATGAGATGCGTTTAGAGCAGCTGTGTGGCGTCACTAACGAGTTCCATTCTGCTCACTATGCTGCTTCTTCCAAGCACGGATCTAAGCCAAATCATTATTCCAATGGAAACTACACCTCGTCTGCCTTTTCCAATTCTACTTCGTCTGGACAGAATTCAGGTAAAGGTAAGACGCGTGTTGGGAAAAGTGGTGTGACATGTCAGATTTGTGAGAAGCAAGGACATGATGCTTTACGTTGCTACAAGAGGTTTGATATTAGCTTCAGAAGCGATATGAATTCTCCCCCAAACAAGGGTGGTTATGGTAACCCTAGGAGCTCTAAGGCTAATGCTGGGTTTCCTCAAGCCTATGTGGCTTCTCCATCGTCTGTTAAGGATGACGCTTGGTATATAGATAGCGGAGCAACTGATCACATCACTTCTGAGCTTGACAATCTGCAGGTGCACTCGGACTACACTGGGAAAGGTAAACTCACTGTAGGGGATGGTAATGCCCCACATTTCTCATATTGGTTTGGCCTGCGTGATTCCCTCGGTAATTTGAAACCTTTGTTCTTAAACAACATCTTACATGTACCGTTCATTAAGAAAAATCTGCTCAGCCTATCTAAATTCCTACATGATAACAATCTTATTGCTGAGTTTGATGATAGCTCTTGTGTGTTCAAGGAAAAAACCACGAGGCTGGTCCTTCTTCAGGGCAAGCTTAAGCATGGTCTATACCAATGGACACACAACTCTTTTGCCCAGTCTCGCTAAATGCTCTGTTTCTTTATCTCTTCCTTATCATTCTGTGTTGCAAAAACATTTGGATAATAATTCTGCCTTTGTTTGTACCTATTTGAACTCTATTGATGCAAATGTGTGGCATCAACGTTTGGGACATCCCAATTCTCATGTTTTACAACATGTATTGGACTCTCTGAAATTGTCTGGTGAATGTCAAACAAGTCGTTGATTTTTGTGAGGCTGTCGGTATGGTAAGCACTCTCGGTTCCTCTTTTATTTAAATCGCCGACACATTGCTAGTGCACCCCTAGACATCATCCACACAGATGTTTGGGGACCCGCACCTGTTATGTCCAATGAAGGGTATAGATACTATGTGCACTTTGTTGATGAACACACACGTTTCACTTGGATTTTCCCCATCACGTCTTAAGTCCGACCTTCCCACTATCTTTACTAGATTTGTGCCTTCGTTGAATGCCAATTTTCTAAACCCATCAAATGTGTCCAATCAGTTGGGGAGGGAGTATAGAAAATTAGAACCCGATTCTACAAAATTAGGTGTTGTCTTTCGACATCCCGCCTCACACCCACCAACAAAATGGTGGTGAGAGGAAACACAGCACATAGCCTCGAAATAGGGCTTACCTTACTAGCTAAAGCAAGCATGCCCTTTAAACTGTGGTGGGATGCCTTTGCCACAGCCACTTTCTTGATAAATAGACTTCCCACTCCTACATTACATAACAAGTCACCCTATGAGTGTCTCTTCTCTATGCAACCTGATTATAAGTTCCTCAAAACCTTCGGGTGTGCTTGCTATCCCTACTTGAGACCTTACAATCAACATAAAACCAGTTTTCACACTACACAATGCGTCTTCATTGGATACAGTATACAACACAAGTGGTTATAGATGCTTGTCTCAAAAATGGCGGGATATTTATAGCTGAGTGTGACATTTAATGAATATCACTTTCCATTTGCACATGGTTTTTGCACTCCTCCCAAGAGTACTTACACTGACCAGGTCCAGCAGCAACTCTTTATCCATCACTTACAGGCAGACAACCCTCCAAATCCTTATCACTATGTTGATAGTTCACCCCAAAATTCAGCAAGTCAATCTCCTACGGACACCTTGCACTCCACTTCATCTTCGCCACAGTTGGAGGCTCCCCCATACAATTCTCCATCTCCTTCAAATAATTCCTCAGTTACTCATACAACTTCAGTTTCAACCCATCCTTCTTCATCTCCTTCTCCTCCTCCAAGGAGGGAGCCCTGTCATCCCATGCAAACTCGTGCAAAATCTGGGATCTTTAAACCTAAATCCTTTGCTCTCTCAGCCATTTCTCACAAACCCACTGAGCCTACATCTGTTGAAGAGGCCTTATCAGACCCTAAGTGGGTTGATGCCATGACCAGTGAGTTTAAGGCCCTGCAAGCCAACAAAACATGGTCTTTGGTTCCCTACTCTGATCAGTTGCATGTTGTGGGAAATAAATGGGTATTCAAAGTTAAATATAATCCTGATGGGTCTGTGGAACGTTATAAAGCTCGGCTGGTAGCTAAAGGCTTCCAACAAACTCCCGGTGTCGACTATTTTGACACCTTCAGCCCTGTTATTAAGCCTTCAACTATTAGAGTGATTTTTACTCTTGCTGTTACTTTTGGCTGGGATATCCAACAGGTTGATGTGAATAATGCTTTTCTCAATGGTGATTTGCATGAGACGGTTTATATGCATCAGCCGCAAGGCTTTGTGGATTCTCGCTATCCTAACCATGTCTGCCTTTTACATAAAGCATTGTATGGACTTAAACAGGCCCCGCGTGCTTGGTTTGACAAGCTTAAACATGCAAGTTATTAGACATGGGGTTCAAAAGCTCGACTTGTGACACTAGCTTGTTCTTTTCGCAGATAACCGGTGAGCAAACAATATTTCTACTGGTGTATGTTGATGATATTTTGCTGACTGGACATGATAAAAATCAAGTTCTTGACATGGTTCAGCTGTTGCACTCTCAGTTTGCTCTTAAAATCCTTGGTTCTCTGAACTACTTTCTGGGTTTTGAAGTGTATCGAGACTCTTCCGGTTTGTACCTTACGCAGTCCAAATATATATCTGATCTGTTGGCAAAGACTAATATGACCGATGCAAAACCATGCGATACTCCAATGTGTGCTGGACAAAAACTCAGTCTTGGGGACAGTATTGACTTTGAGTTCCCTTCCCTTTATCGGTCCACTGTTGGAGCTGTAACGACCCGTCTTTTTCTCACCCGAACGAAACACATTTCATTTATACTTTCAAAAGCGGAAGCATTCATATACACATATATATATACATATCAAAACATATTTTGTTCATTCACTTATAAACAACAAAACGCGGCCGCAGGATGTTTAGGTTTCCCCCTTCTTCCTCTCATCCCACATCACGCTCGGGAGGATTCTCCACCACCGCCTGCACATAAAACATCAACATACAACATAATGAGTCACGGGACTCGGTGAGGTAATAGATGCAAATACTAATGCATGCCATGTTCATGCTTTGGGGCCGACTATAGATCGTGTGCTCACGCCAAGGCAAGTAACATCATCATATCATTGGCCGTCCACTTAAAGTGTTCTTTAAACGCTTTCTGGCGCCGTCGTAATAACCGTCCCCCAAAGGTTCTTTACGCTTTGGCGCGTGGGCCATTGTTTAAAGGTTCTTTACGCTTTAAACCGCCTGTAACATCATCACATATTGTAAGCACACAATCTACAACTCACATATGCATTGATCATGCTTTCATGTCATTCATACTTCATTTTCTTACCGTTTAACCTCATGTGCACTTCCCATGTCATAGTTCATCTTGCATCTACCATTATAAGGTAACATAACATACATAACATCATCTAACATGTTCTAACATAACCTAGCATAGCAAAACCCTACCATAACACAACCTATCTCTCACACACAACATAGCATAACATAACTTCTTTCTACCAATCCATATCATCACATATTTCATCATATATTCATAAACACATATTACACCCATGAAATATAGCTATTACCTACCTTAAAAGACAAGAAAGCAAGCAAATGAATTGGTTGGCTACTTCCTCTCCTCCCTTTCCTTTCCTCTTCCCTTCTTCTTGTTGATCCCAAGATGACAACTAGAAATACTCAAATGATCTACAAGCCAAAACTCATGTAAACTTGGAATCACCTTTGGAAGTGCTCTCTAGAGTTTTGGGAGGTTGAGGTCAAATATGAGGGTAAATGGCCGAGCAAGCGTGTATAAACCCTATCCAACGTTTACTGACTTACATTTACTGAGCCGTAAATTTCCATGTTACTCCCAGAATCCCAAATTTAAGGTCAGTAACCATAACCTTTGCAGAACCGCTTCACTCGGCCAGATCATCACATAATACGGCCGTAATAAACTCTCTGTAAATCCCACTTCTTGCCACTCGCTTTGACCTTACGGCCATATATATTTTCTTTATTACTACGGCCAGTAACTCTGACATACTGCCGTATTCTCCAAACCATACGACCAAGTAATTTGCTCTCGAAACTTTGGACATTTCCACGCTCACAATTTACGGTCAGTAACACGACCTTACTACGGTCGTAATTTGCTCTGCAAATTTTCCCATTTTCCTCATTTCAAGGCCGTTTCGCATTAAGCATATCCTACACTTCCAAATCAGGTTGTAAACATAACATATACACGTATATCTTGCCAAACATCATTACGTCATTTCACATATACTAATCATATACGTATTCATATCACGTTCGGACGCATTCGGGCGGGTCATTCTGAGCACTCAATACCTCACTTTATCTCGTCCGATATTGCATTCTCGGTAAAATAAACTCACCCGATTTGTTAAGGCTCTTAGCATACATCATTGGCGGGCTTTACCAGCGTGCTGCGGTATCTTAAGGCGCTCCACACTTGGTTCCGCATTTCAAGCTATCGCGTTTACGCAGAAGCATTTGCCCGATCTGCGATTGGGAGGTTGTCCGATGATCGCCGGTCTACCACCGGCTATTGTATTTTTCTAGGTGGTAACCTTATCCGATGGTGCTCAAAGTAAATCAAGCGGTGGTTGCCCGGTCCAAAGATCTTGAGTCGAAATATCGCGCTTTGGCCCATGCAACTATCGCGACATTATATGGTCGCAACACTTGTTTCGCGAACTTTGTTTTACTCTTCCTCTTGTCCTATACTACGGTGTGACAATGTTACGCCGTTCCCTTGTCGCCAATCCGGTGTATCACCAGCGGACTAAACATATTGAAGTCGACATTCATTTTATTCGACCAGGTTCTCAACGGTGAGCTTGTTGTTCAGTATATCCCCACCGCTGATCAACTTGGCGATATCTTTACTAAGGCACTCCCTGCTCCCAAGTTTCATCCCTTTCGTTTCAAGCTATGAGTTCCCACAGCCGGCGAGGGGTAATAGTATAGATACGTACAAGGGCAAAATTGTCTTGTGAGTAGTTAGCAACTTGTATTGTATAACTTAATGTGACCCTATTGTAATCAGTAAGTTGGCTCATTTTGATATAGAGTACTCTCTCTCTCTAAACCTTCTTCGTTCCTCTCTTTCTCTCTCTGTGTTTGTTACCAACTGACTCTAGTCTTTGAAATCCAACTGAGACGAAGACTTCCTACATAGATTTAAATCCTGGTAGAAGATTTCTTGCATGCCAACGAAGAAGGGTAAATGCTGTTTTTTTTGTTTTGTTTTTTTCCCTTTTAGCTGAGTACCCTGGATTTGGAGATTTAATTTTTCCAATTTTTTCTTATATAGGGTCTCGGTGGATGTGGGTTATTTGTGTGGTTAGACTTAGAAATAACTGCATGCCAAGGCTGCCAATACGCAATTCCCGCATTGCAATTATCTAATAGACTTTTGCGCAGAGAAAACAAGACATTGAAGGTGATGATGAAGAAATCTGCATTGAAGATGTGGGTTTTTGGCTTTGTTTGTGCTCTTTTTGTAATGTGGTTGAAGCAGTAGTAATCGTAGGATCCCAAGTTATTTTGTGTTTGTGAATTTTGCGCTAGATACAGGTAACGTGCCTTTCCCTGGTTTCGCTTTGGCTCTGTAGCTTGTATAACTTTTTTACTGCTGGTGCACATTTGGTCCTGCCTTTTTTAAGGTGGAGCACATTTGGTCCAAATAAAGTAGTTCAAGTTGCATATTCAATCCAAATAGATTTGGCATGGAGTATCAATTAGTCCAACAAAACATTGGTTGTTGCATTTATGGTCCAAAAAATTAATACAAAATCCGGCATGGGTTCCCCTAATTAACAGCAACCTGAAACATCAATTGCTCATCCCTGCCTTCTTTGTACACTCACAACAACCAACAAACACAAGAAAGGCCAGAGAATCAGCAATGCAACAAAGAAAATAACTGCCAGAACAAAGTAAACCACTAGCAAATTGCTAAGCAGCAAAAAGGTAGACCATCCAGTTACAATTCAAAACTTGCATATAATAAACCATATACAACCAGTGCTGTGTTTCAGAAGCACCAAAAAATACAAAATATCAAACGCAACAACTACCTACAGTAGCTTAACAGTTTTTCAATTTGTTACATCAACTTCCTAGGCATTCATACATCTAAAATTACATAGTGCTATCAAAGGACTAACATTCTTGCTTCAAGAGCCTTGTGCATCATCATTATGAGGCTTTTAGTTCACTCTTGCAAGTTGTCTTGTTGTGACCAAGTTCACCACACCTCCCACACTTGTTTTTCCTTCACCAAGAGTTGGTTTTGAAACTCTTGTCGGCAATGGGTTTTCTTCCTCCAATCGGCATCGGCAACAGTAACAAAGGAGGGTTTTGTGAATGTGGTTTGGTAAAAGAGACGTCTAGTGTTTTCTTCTTCCGGTGTTTGCTTGGTTATATTAATTTTTAATTAACTCTCAAAAAAATAAAATAAAATTAAGTGGACTGACCATTTTGCCAATTGGGAAGGAGACAAAATAATAGAGTTTGAAGCACACGTGCAAAACTAACGGCCTTAATGGACGGAAATCATCCAATTGGACCAAATGTGCAACTATCAAACTTTTTTTGGACCATTTGCGCTACTTTATTTTATTTTGGACCAAACACGCACCAAACCAATTTTTTTTGGACCATTTGCACCAATTTCCCTTTTCTTTTATTATATATAAGAAATTAAGAATATATAATCGATATATATTTTTTAACTATTTTCCATTTCTTATTCAATTATTCCACATTTCCTCATCTCTTCTGCTTCTTTTTATTCTTTTAATGCAAAGATTAAAAACAAGGCGATTTTAGCATTTCTTCTCATTTTTGTATGTGTAGAAAAATCCAGTTTTAGATTGTTTCCTGTGAAAATAATTGCAAACGACCTTGTTTGTAATTCTTTTTAATGAAAATTGTGTTTTTCTAATGTAAATCGTTGTAGAACGACCATGGTAGTTATGATCGTTTTAAAACGAACATGATTATTTTGAAATGTATGTGGTTAGGAGTGGGCATTTAAACCGCAAACCGCCAACCCAAACCAACCCAAACCAACCCGAGTCGGTTTGGGTCTGTTCGGGTTGGCAGTCGGGTCGGTTTCGGGTTGGAAAAAACCAACCCGAAAACCGATCGGTTTGTAAAAAAAAAAAAAAAAAAACCGAAAAAACCGAAAAAAAACAATGAAAACCGACCAAACCGACTCGGGTCGGTTCGGTTTCGGGCCAACCGAACCGAACCGGCGGTTCGGCTCGGTTCAAATTTTTCCAAACCGACCCCAATCGGGTCGGTTTCGGTTTTGGGCCAAAACCGACCCGATCGGGTCGGTGCCCACCCCTATATGTGGTGCAATGGTGTTTTTTTTTTTAAGGCGGCTATGTTTTTTGAATGACTATGGTCGTTTTCTGCCTGAAAAGACCGTGGTCGTTTTTGAGAACTCAATTTATTTGGAAACGATTGCAGTCGTTTTCACATTTGAAAAAAAAAATCTTTTTCAAATATGAAGAATGAGCATGATTTTTTTTTAAATTAAGTTCATTAAGACAATAAGAATAGTTTAGTCAGTCTAGGTTTCAGAAGAGATCTCAAATTTTTATTTTATTTTATTTTTTCTTTTTTAGAGAAAGTGAGGTCTCGAAATCTTTTATATACTGTACCTAGGATTAGGCCTCTTTGAAAAATCCAGAACATCTTTAAACTAGTTGCTTACAGATTTAGATATCACTTTTTTTTTTCTTTTTCTTTTCCGTCCTCCAATTTCATGGAAATAAAAAAAGCGAAGTATAAGTATCTTGATATCTTTATTTGTTCTAATTTTCTTATACTTAAAAGTTAATTTTTACTATTCAATCAAAATCAAGCTTCAATCTTAACCAAATATTAAAAGCGAGTACTCGTGAATTCGATGCTACATAAGCTCAATCTAGTTTATTCATAAAACATTCTACTAACGACAAGGAAATCACACTAGAACTCTCTCACTCCGATGTTGCAAATACAAATTCAAAAGTTGAATCTTAAGATACTCCATTGCAACTCAATGAAAGCCTGAATTTTCTTGAAATAAAAGATACAACAACAACAATTGAAAAGATACTTAATGAAACTCGAAGAGCATACTTCGCCTAGAGTACTCGATGGATTTCCTTCTTTTTCTGCATATGATCTTATGTTGCCTAGTTCACCTTACCAAACATTCTGGTCTTTTTTCTTGTCCCACGAAATATGTAATACTAGGATGGTTTTACGGGCTATTTGATTCTCCCGTATCATCATTTTCACCGGACATTTCCTCGAGAGATTTCCCCTTTGATTCCGGGACCAAGAAAGTGAACAATAAACCCAAAAGGTTGATCACGCCCAACACAATGAGTGAGTTCTTGACTCCAATTCCGGCTGGATACCCGGCATCAGCTTTTGTCTTATCTGGGTTTTGAGCTAGATACAAGAACCCAAAAGCACCTACGATCGCTCCCAACTTTCCGGATGCGGCCGATATCCCGTGACACGTGGATCGTAGTCTAGCCGGGAAAATCTCGGCCGGCACAACAAATGTTGTTGCGTTTGGCCCAAAGTTCGCAAAGAAAAATGTTAGCGAGTACATAACAACAAATCCCATCCGATGATCTTTGTGCGTCCAGTGTTCGTAGGGAATGGCGAGAGCAAACATGAATACCGTCATGAAGAAAAACCCCATCAATTGAATTGCAAATCTCCCAATAACATCGATCAATGCCACAGTGAACCAATATCCTGGTACAGTGCTGAACAACGCTATAAGAGTCTGTGCGCGTGCAATCTTGAAGACTTCTTCTATTGCATTCATTGTTTTCGCCGGAGGAATCCAACCAATAGCACTAAATATATCCTTTTGAAATAAGTTTTGACTGTAAAACGCAATGTCAAGCAAGAACCACGTTGTTGTCGTACCGAGCAAGTGTAGCCCGTGACGAAGGAGAAACGCCTTCGAGAACAAACCAAATGAATTTTTTTCTTCGACCGTTGGCTCCACTTTTTGCTGCTCAGCCTCAATGTCAACTTGTAAAACCTTAGACATATCTGCGGCTGCCTGTTTCATGTTCTTCGCCACGAGGGCGTGTAGCGAGCGGTTTCTGGCATCTTCAGCCGCCAATAGTATGTGAGTAGAGCAGGGAGGGCTCCGGCCATCAAAATTATCCTCCAAATGTAGTCTGCCTGTGGAGCGGTCGAGGCAACTGGATCGACTTCATAAGCCGGAGCCCTAAACTTGGCATTAAACGCAGCCGATAGTATCATCGCAAATACACCACCAGATAAAATCCCAAAACCCTGCATCGCGAAAACAGCTGCAATAAACGCTCCACGAGTTTTCTTATTAGCATACTCCGACATTATAGTGGCCGAGAGTGGATAATCACCACCAATCCCAAACCCAAGCCAAAACCTAAAGAAGCATAGACTCGCCATGACGGCTTTAGGCTCTCTCCCAAACGAAAGTCCCGAGGCGAGTGAGCAAACGGACATTAACATGAGAGTTACGCCATAGACGCGTTTTCGGCCCATTTTGTCACCCAACCAACCGAAGAAAAGCTGCCCCGCGAGTGTCCCACACAACGCGACCCCGTTGACGGCGGCCGATACATTCGGCGGCAAAGTGCCCGGTTTTTTCGCACCTTCGACATGGTAATATATTCGACCCAACATCTTAGTAACAAGGGATATGCAGAAAAGGTCATAGGCGTCAGTGAAAAAGCCCATTCCTGCAATAATGATTGCAGTAAAATGGTACCATTGTGTTTTCGCCACGTCTAGTGCATTAAGCACCTTTAAATTATCTCCAGCCATTGCTGCTTTTCTTTTTCTTTTTCTTTCTTGACTTCAAATCCCTCTCTGTGCTCTTACTCTCAATACTTACCTACCAAAATCGAGGGACAAAATTAACAAAATTGAACCAAATCAACAGATTAATTCACTATTAGCACTCATTATTAAGTTAATGAAATAGATAATAAAAATTAAATAAGATTTAACCCTCTAATTTGTCACTTAAGTATATGTCCGGAATTGATCATTCTATGCCAAATCGACATATAATATCCATAATTAGACTCGGATGTGAAGTAAATCAAAGATTAATAAATCACTAATTATGACGTGAAATATTCAACCACAAAGAATACTGCTAATTATTACCGATGTTAGATCAGCAATGACGTGACACGTTGGCATTAATCCATCGGGATTACGAACAATATAATAACTTATATTTTGGGAGAATCGCTAAGTCCTTAATTAGCAAATAAAAATCAAAAATCAATTTTCAGCTCAAATAATTTATAGTTGTGATCAAAATTTCATATTCACCCCCTCCAATCCAAACACATACCAATTGAAGATCAAGAAAAATGAATCACCAAAAACATATATTACATCAGTGCTAATCTCATCTACATTTAAAATGAATCCATTACCACCATTTCGAAAAAAAGCTATTGGATGATGCATCTTGCATGCAAAAAAGTATAAATATAATCATGCATGCATTAGCTAACCTGTTTTCTGGATCAAGATGATCAGAAGCAAAAGAGGAGAGTAGAGAGAGAAACTGCGGTGTAATCTTGTGATTATCTATGGTTAATTTTGCACGTATCTCTGTGTGAAGGTGATGGTGAAATTGAGGAGAGAGGCAATTTATATAGACTAACGACGAGGATCTTCATCGGAATATTCTCCTCCTTTTATGCTTTTCCTTACACGCCAGTCAAAAATAAAGCACACTTTTTGCTCCGTGCGACACCGTTTCAGATTGCTCTAGCATATGATGTAGACGTCTGTATTTATTGTTTGTTTGTTTGTTGTCAACTGTTGTTTTTTTTTAATTTTTTTACCTATGTTGGAAAGTCAAAAGGTTGGAAATTGTGTTTTTAACATCTCGAATTAATGCGGCAAAAAGGTTCACATGTATTTCTCTTATAAGTATTATGTACAATTTTTTTAAAAATTTTTTTCCTTAAAAGTAATTAAGAAAACGTTAAACTAGTACTAATTAGCAATTATATTATAGTATACCAAATTTGATTATTACACATCATTACTATAATCACACCATTAATAAAAGTCTAATTTTGGATCTCTAAAAAAAATAATAAATAAACTTCTATTTTTAATTGTTACACCACAACTTACATTTACATAATACTACCGCCGTTCCATAAATATAGCACACTTCCAATTTCATAAAGATTAAGAAAAATTCAATTAATAGTATTATAAAAGTAAAACTTAAACTTATTTTCCTAATATGTTATTTCATTTATTAGATACTTTATTTCAACTAATATATTTTGGTAATAATAATATACATTAAATAATGGTATATAAGACAAATAATATTTTAACTACATCTTTAAAAGGAATGTCACATATATTTTAGGACGGACGAAAAAGAAATAGTGGATTATATTTATGAGACGGAGGTAGCAACATTTTTCGATGAGGTCTTAAGTTGTTATTGTCATCACCGATGTGACAATTAATCGACGATATTTGATTAGTCATCTTAATAATTAATTAATTATCTTAATTGTAGGATCTAAAGCGACAGACCAATTAAGATTACATCATTGCTTGCTTGTGATATCGACTTTGTAAATAATATTACACCTAATAATTGGTTCGGTGCTATAAAGGAAAAAATTATAGGGGTGTACGAAAACAAAAAAAGAAAAAGAAAAACTTTAAGGTTTGTTTGATTGGAGGGTAGAAAAAGAATTAGAATTTCATGTTTCATGGAATTCCAATTTCCATTCCTCCCCCTAGGAATTCCAATTCTTGTTTTTGAGGAAACTGTTCACCCTTTCACCAAAAAATTCCATTAAAAATTAAATATGATTAATTGAGAATTGGAAAATTTGAATGGAAAATAGCATTTTCCATGCAAAACACGCCCTAATTGTGTTTACAAATAGAACTTCTTTTCGTCATTTGTCCACATGACTAATGTCATTCATGGTATGCAATGATTCATTGGCTTTGATGTGAAAGTTATTTAGAGTTCATTGATTAAAAATGTTATCTTAAATCTTATATTTGAGATGACAATTCATTTTATATCAAGTAATATCACATCACCGTCTATAAATTATTAAGGGTATTCATAGTTAGTCATAATACACAAATAATAATGTAACAGTTCATTAATTATCGTTATCTGAAATTTTACATTTAAAAACACATATAAACTGACAAATCAAATAATTTGAAGTGATTATCACATCCTTGCCTCCAGATTTTGTTTTAAAAAGTTCGCTTCGATCTAGCTTAAATGAAATTTAAACTTGAAATCTGCCCTTGATACTTTGCACACTTTGCTTTTTTACACTTTTACTTTGTGGAAAATATAATAACACTCGCTTAAGTTTGAAGCTATACTCTAACACTTAATCACACTTTACACTTTTTAGAACGCTATTCGATATATATTACCTACAATAAAAATCTTTACTCTTTGTGGAAGTAAAGACATGGGCAGCCCTACTTTTAATTAGGACCTTTGAGATTGGAACTGCATCAAGTATATCTATTATATATTCAGCTATTTTTCTTAGCATCACATGCAACCAATATCATAGTGGGAAGTCTGCTGATATTTTTGTGTGTGCCAATTTATTAGTCCTTTGAATTAGGCCATCTATGGAGCACTTGAATTAGTCCATCTATGGAGCACTAATACAATGTAATAATTACTCTCCTATTAACCATACAATATGTCATTGTTTAACTTTCATTGCCTAATCTCTAACCCTCAATGTGCAGATAATATTTTAATTTACTTATAGTGGAAGGCTAATAAAGTCGATAGTTCTTAGGGGTGGCAAACGAGCCGAGCCGAGCGGCTCGGCTCGTCCAAGGTGATGTTCGAAGTTCGCTCGTGATGATTTAGCGAGCTCTGGCTCGCCTTTCGTTTAGTGAAACGAGCCAGCCGGATCGGCTCGCTTCTTTCAAGTGGCTCGGTTTGGCTCGGCTCGTAGCTCACGCAGCCGAACCCGAGCCGAGCCGAAGCCGCCGCGAGCTCCTCTTTCTTTTTTTTTTTTTTTTTTTTTTCGTAATTCCAAGATTCATACTTTCCTTTAAAGAATAAAAGTAGACTAATTAATTAAAAGTTAAAATTAGAAAAGAGTCGAAATGAAGATACGCTTTCAATAAAAATAAAATTTAAAATTGCAATGCATTAAAATTTAAACCCTCCTCCTTTTATCCTGCTTGGGACCGCTACGAATATTATGTAGAGGAGTTAAAATTATACACTAACAAATCGTCACGTGTATAATTTTTTAAACAAATGAAAAAAATCAAAATATAGAAAAAATACTTAAAGATTAAATAATAAAGACAATAAAATAATAAATAAACTTACTTACCTAATAATATGTTAATTCTCCGAAATGCTCGCCATAAGTCGATCTATTCCGCTTTGTAGTCGTGTGTTGCATCTTCCCAATCTTTTAAACACATTAAACTCTCCAATATGTCTTCTTTAAGTCTTGATTCAAATCATTTAAAACTCTACCACCGCACTAAAAGCCGCTCGATGCTACAAATGGATACCTGAGGCTATAGTAGATCTCGTGCTATCATAGAAACAAGCTGGGTATTGACGCTGCTGTTTCTCCAATACTTAAGAACATCAAAATTCGCTTCTTTCTTCCTCATCTATGATACTAAGATAATCTTGTGTGAAATACCGATTCAACTCGATGGTATTTCACTTGAACCATGGCGATAGATTGAAGAAGAGCTAGAACTACTACTAAAGTCAAGCAGTGATCCTTAACATTCATAAGGACGGACATAAAATTTTTTGGGTCTTGTGTTTGACGAGATACAGTATGCGGTTGGGTGTTCAGTATTTTTACCTGATTTTGACAAAGATTGAGCTCATACATCTTACAAAGACAATCTTCTAACGACGCGCATATGAAAGAGGTCACTAAAGTTAATCTTTCGATATCTCCTATCACAAATTTTGTTCCCGCTTATATTCACTCTAGGATCCATTATCATTGCTAAAGGAAACAACATAGGTAAATTTTCCCAATATTTTCTAAACTTTTCTTCCATTACTATAATCATATCGGAAAATAATGGATACTAATCAGTATGTACGAAAATTTTCAAAGAATGAAATAAAAATGCTCCAACACTTTTGGACTAGTTGGATAATAAACACCAGACAACTCATTTGTAGCATCATAAAAATACTTTTAAAAATTTTTAATTTCAAAACAATATTCCAATCTTCACTTTCACATCAAATTGTGCGCCATGTGTGTGTGACCATTGTAGAATCCAGATATTAAAGTTGAATAACCTTCACAAGCTTCAAGCATTAAATAAGTTGAGTTCCATCTATGTCCTAAATGCCTGTTACAAATGATCTTGGAGGCATTCCAAGTTCACCACATTGTGCATCAAAAAGCTTGTTTTCTCGCAGATATCATAATGAAATTGCAAGCATACCTAATTTTTTTCAATTCATTTTCTATAAACTTCATTCCATCTTGAACTATCAAATTAAATATGTGGCACACACAACTAATATGAAACAAAATTCCATCAAATTCAGCTTTAATTTAGTCTAATTGATCAATTACTACCCATTAATCAAGCATTATCAAGTGTAAAACTACGAACTCGACTTTCACAACTAAATTCCCTTATAATTTCAAGTAACACATTGGCAATATTTGTTGCATTATGAGGGTAATCAATAACTTTAAAAGCCATAATTCTTTTGTGCATTAGCCATTGATTGTCTATGTAGTGTGCAAAGGACTATATAACCTTTATGATTAATGCCACCATAAATCAAGTAAATGATAAACTACCATTAAATTTAACTATAGCTTCTATAAATATTTGTTTTCTATAATTATAATGAACAATACAATCAGCACGTAAAGTATTTCTAGAAATAGGTTTGTACCTTGGTTGGAGATATTTCTGAATAAATTTCGTGAAATATGGGCTTTCTACGATTGGAAAGTGGAAACTCACTACTGCCCTTAACATAACCATCCCTTCTCGGCGCATTAGGTCTTGTGAGTAGACCCAATTATTTAGATTGGAAGAGCCACTAGAAGAACCGACGGCACCAGGTGAGCCGAATTGTAGTGCGCTTGATTTGTAGCTAGACGCCTTCCTATTACAATTCTTAAAGTGTCTATTGAGATGTGTAGTACTAATACCTGTGCTTAAGCGAAAAAAAGGCAACAATTTTTGCATTGAGCTTTTTTATCTGGCTTTCCTTGGTCAGCCCTTTTCTTTTTGTTTTGACCAAATCAAAATAGTTCCAACACTTGTTCTTTTCTTCCTACTCGAACGCTTTTTCGAGCGACGCTGTACTAGCGGTTGTAGCATCACCATCTTGATCAATATCATCAAGATTAACTTCGCTTTCAAGCTCCTCCAAATTATTGGAAATTGGAATATCATCAAAATTTCTATTACCAACAAAGTGGCTAGAAGTTGAAGATTGTGAATATGCCATTATAGGATTTCAAGAAAATGAATATATAAAAATTTAAATAGGATATAAATGGATAATTGTAGGAGGAGAGTCGGAGAGATGTATATATATTGATAATTGATATTTAAAATAAGAAATAGCATTTGAGACTTGAGAGTAGAGGAATTTAAGAAGTAATTGAATGAGAAAATAATGAATGAAGAAGATATATTTATAGTTAAGAAAAAAATAAAAAATAAAAATAAATAAATTGGTGACAACGGCCACACCAGAAGTCACCATGTGACCCGTTGTCAACGGTCAAAATGTGACCGCTTTTGACCTTGATCAAGATTTGAACCTCGCTGGTTCAACCCCAGCCAGTTCAAATTGTGAGTAATGGGCGGTACCACGGCTTGCCCATTAGGAAGCCTCGTGGACATTTGTCCATTTAGCCGATAATGGGCCACCGCGAGCCGCCCATTAACGGCTTCAGGGGCTCGCTCACGAGCCACCAGGATTTGTAGCCCACGCAGCCGCTCGCGACCGGCTCGTTGGACTTGTTCACCGAGCCACCACCTAATCTTCGACGCAACCTGACATTTCAATCGCCCATTTTCAGATTTTTCTTTCGGCCCAAGTCAGCTCGAATTTTTGCAATTTGAACCCGAGTTTCGACGAGCCGAACCCGAGCCGAACACACGAGCTCACGAACTATCCAACTCGTTTGCCACCCCTAATAGTTCTTGGCTGATAACTTCAATCAAAATCTTCTAATTAAGATAAGGTGTGTTTTGAAGTTAGACGAACTAAACGACTCCCTAAACTCTAACTATAATAAAAATATTTTAAAAATATGAAAGTAATCGCTCCAAATATCAAATTGATAGAAAAAGATTCCTTAATATTAAATTACAGTTAAAATCCTTAATATCTCAAAGTCAGTCCTGATCCGAGACATAATTTACCCAAGTTGTGGGCTAACTTCTTCTCGCATCTCAAAAGTCAAAACTTTTGGTGCTAGAATATATATTTTTCTAAATGACCTCCCCCTACATGAAGTCCAGGCGGATTGCGTTAAAGTGAAAATGGGGTTTAAATTGGATTTATAGAACCCTTATTTTCTAACATAATAATTTTCCTTTGATGTTCATGCAACGCTGCGCGGATTTTTAGGTGTTTGTTTAAATTGGCCCAAGACGCAGCCCCAACCCGTATTGAGTTTGTCTCTGAGGAAAAGCGCCGCATCTTAAGCCTAATTATTTGGGCCCAAAATTATTGCAGGAGCCTATCAGAAGAAATTTGTGTGCGGATGGGTACATAAAGACCTACGCAAAGCTCACCACTCATCAAGCCCAATTGTTTTTTCAATCATGCTACTTATCGATACTAAGTGGTGCGAGACAAAACATTATGGACTTACATTTATTAAAAAAAAAAAAAAACATTATGGACTTACATATTAATGTACTATTATTTAATGTATTTTCATTTCACACGATTTTGTCCCACCATTTTATTGTTAACAAATTTGTGTTCAAAAGTATATAAGTATGATTTTTTTTTTCAACTCTTGGCTAAAAGTTAAAATTTTTACATCAATGCAATTTTAAATTTAAACGAAATCGTTAGTTTGTCGTTGTAAAGACCAACCAACTATAAATGATTCGTATTAACATGAGAATGTGAAATCAAAGACGTCCTTTCAAATTTCGTAAAAAACCCCTGTATTACAATATGATTATCACTTATTTAAGAGATTTTTGTTCTAATTGATATCTAAATTGAATTGAGTTGTTGAGTGTATTGTTCAATTTTGCCAACCTAAAAAAATTTCCTAATTCATGAAATTCTAATATGTTTTCTTTTTCTTCTTACGAATCAATTTTTGTTGATTCAAATATTCATTTTCCTTTTATATATAAACACAATCTACCGTATCTCAATTCTCACGCAATAATACAATGAGATGCGATTATATATTTTCTTTGATGACGTGGTTCGCATAAATAGATGTTTTTCCCTCAGTACGTGAATAATTCTTTGTATTTTTTCCTATCCCCCTCAGACGCTCATGCGCATGCACTTATATCTGACAGTCGAACAAACGTAACTGTTCACCAGGATATGCAAAATTGAATGTCAACGCGATTTACACTCAACACTGATCATTTAATAATATGATACAATTTATTTATTTATCATTTGTGAGTTTGTCCTTGACGATACAATGAAATCAAACAAAATTTGGTGCAAAAAGAATTGAAATCATCAAGAAATGAAAGAAGAAGTTTTTAGGACTTCTATCTAGATGATTCACCAAACTCCATTACCAAACTCTGTTGTTGATGAACTTAAAAGTGCCTCCAAATAGTCAACTCCCAAATCCTCCAAAACCACAACATTTTCCACTTTCGATTCTTTAATTTTCCTTTTTCTCGTCCCCGAATTCTTTCTCATCGAATGCCGTTTCTTCATCTCAATCACCGGCGAACACCCTTCTTCAAAGCTATACTCCATCTGTTTCAGCGATTCCCTCACTCTGTCGACCGGAAAATTGAGCGCCGCCGCAGAGCCCCTCATCGAAAACGCCGCTTGATCGTACGCCAAGGCGGCGGCCTCCGCCGAATCGAACGTCCCCAGCCACACCCTAACTCCGTTCCTAGTCGAATCCCTTATCTCCGCCGCGTATTTCCCCCACGGCCGCCGCCTTACGCCTCTGTACGCTTTTTCCTTCTCCAGTGGCTTGTTTGCTGTCGAGGTTACTTCTTCCTCTTTACAACTTCCGGCGGCGGAATTGGACTCGGACGAGTCCCTTGCGGCGGCGCCGCCCTCTGCTAGCACACTGAAGAGTAGCATTTCTTCGGAATCGTTGAAATTAAATGGAAGCGAATTTTGTTGAGAAAGAAAATCGTCCCATGATTCCGAGGAATATTCCGGCGAGTATTGTGAATTGGGGATTTGATTTTGCGATTGAAGGAATGAAGAATCCGAGTAAGAATTAAAATTAAAATCCATGACTAGTTTCGTGATCAAATTTTCTTGCTGGTTTGACAATAATTTTTGAACGAAGAGCCGTTTATATAGTCGTGGAAAATGAATTTCTTATTTTAAAAAAAAAATGCTAATGGAAGTAATTAAAATTAATTCTAATTAAGAAATGAGAGTGAAAGGCGAAAATTTGTGGCAAGGAGGGATGTATAATGTGTTACTCTAGGCAGTTATTAATTCATGTCTTCATTTGGATTATTGTGTAGTCTATTGTGGGACACGCGTGAATTGTGTCACGTGAGTTGGACAAGGATGACGCACGGCGGCGGAGTCAGCGAACACAAATTTACCGTTTGTTGGCGTTATTTATTTCTGTATTTTTTAAAGAATTTTTATTTTTATTATTATTTTTTTGGTCATCGTTATTGAGAAGTTCTAAATTGAGGTGTCAAGACTCATGTGATCTGGTGATATTTAAGTGGATTTTTCAAACTCGTGATTTCAAGTTCAATTTTCTTCCGGTACAATTCTTTTGTAATTCAACAAAAAGAACAACACTACATCCTTAAAATGGGTTGCGCGCTCTAACCCACTTAATCAGTGTTCCAACCCGAGACCTCTCAACGAGTTATATATGCAGCTCACACATTTTGATTTACAAGTTGGGTGTTGAGACCTCGTCCAGAGCTTATTTGATGACGAAATACAGATCAAACTGTCTAAGAAATTTTTCTCTTCCTTATAACTTTTAAGTTGAGCTGCTTTACCGTTAAAAGGAAAAATAAAATATTTCAATTTGAAAAATTATGTATTTTAAATTATTTAGAAAAATAAGGTGTCTGTGGTTGGGATCAATATTTAGATCACTATTCTTGGATCAGGTTGGCGGTTCGGTTATGGTTGTTGAGTCTATTACACATGTGTAATATCCATTACAATGAATGTATAATGAAAAAACAGATAGAATTAGATATATCTAAACCGTAAATCTTAAAATTGTACACCTAATTTTTATAATTTTGTGACCCTATCATGTTATTTTTCTAGTTAATTTCAAATGACTTTATTTTTAAAATATGGATTTTAAATATTTCTAGAAGTGCATAATCCCCTTATAACTGTTAAGTTGTAATTTAATGATGATATATTGCACCAATTACTCTAAACATTTTGGAATAGATTAACTAAAAAAAACCAAGAATATCATAGTAAATTTACTAGTCAAAATGAATTAGGTTATTAATGGAATTAATAATTCAAAATTTACAAATTACAAGTTTTTTCTTGCTAACTCTATAATAAATCAAGCATGAAATTTAGACAAATAAGATGCAACCTTATTTACAACATTGTTAGTGTGTGAATAAATCTTCATTTCGCTAAATCTAGATTTTTAGGTTTGGTATTGGTGTGGCTACAAGATGTGTAAATAATAATGATCAATAATTTAAAACAAGTAGTAATATTAGTGTCTGATTTAATTAAGCAATAAAATATCATTCTTGAGTGAATTCTATCGTATAATTCTTTAATTATAGAATGCAAAATTCTTCAACTATACATATTAAGGAATGACATTCATGTGCAACATTGTTTCCACAATTCTAGTCAAATTCACAAGAAAATTGGGAGCACACTTCAGAAAATGTCATTCTCAAATAAAAAGTTAGCCCAGGAAAAAAATAAAAATAAAAATAAAAAAAGAGGTCCAGATTCATGCGCTCAATTACAAAAGTAATTCTAGTCCCACTCCAATTCCTATGAAATTGTGGATATATTTGAATGTCCTAACAAAAAGGAGACATCTCAATAGATGATGACAAGTTGCGGTTCTATAATATTGACACTTCAAAACCAAAATTATTGCTTAAGATAACCTTACAACGTTGGTCATTTTTGGAGGACAGAAGACGACAATAAGTATTTGCAAGTTGCAAGAACACATAATGTCTAGACCATTCCTTTATTATTTCGGAATCAGCAAAAAACATATTTAGGGTGTATTCCCATAAATTATTATCTTGTTAAAAGTTAAATTTTTAGGTTAAATATTAGTACACATTACAAGATATGCAAATAGTAATAATTATGATATGCGATTGATATTAATGAGTGAGTTTGATCGAATAATAGAATCAAATATTGCACATCTCATGATTATTTCACCATTATTTTTAACTTAAAAGTGTGTGAACATTTTTTTTTCTTTACTACGACCAATCACTTTTTCAGTTGAATAGCGTTACTGGGAAGCAGGCGACAGAGTGATAATGTGAGATGTATTATTGATATTAATATTTGATTTTGACTAGTAATAAAAATTAATTTTCAGGTAGAAAAGAGTTAAAACGAACCAAGGCTAAAAAAATGCTAAGTCAACATATTTATGTGATGGCTAAGTTAACATATTTAATAACAGAAAATGCAATATACACGTTGATCCATTTGATAACTAATGAATTAAAAGTGATTTGATATGTAACAAATAGGATCATATTAAGTTTAGCGTACCTCATTGTACGCCTTATTGAACATGTACCATGGTCTTTTAATAATATTATAAATGAATAATATCATGATAAGTAACCAATATGATAATCATTGGTTTATAAGTGATACAATAATTAAAAGGCAGGATGATATCAATAATATGATATGCAAATCTGAATGTCATCTGCTGTGTTGATTTCGCACTGTGAAAAGGCCAAAAATGTGGCCGTGTGAGTAAACAGCAGAGCAGAGCAGAGCAGCGCAGAGCAGCTGCCCGTGCACTATAGAAGGTGGGTCCCACTTATCTTGACTATTTGGACAGGCCTTAGACTATTGACCAAAACCCTGCATGGATTTGACGCTAACAGATTCATGGTATTTGGTCAGTTATTATATTTATTTATTTATTTTAAGTAGTTATTATATTTATTATTATATCATATAAATTAAAATAATTACCTAATCTTGATTCTTTTACTGAATTCCACTATGGACGGGTAATTAATATTTAGTCCAATAGTCCATTCTTCTTTTGGAACAACTTTTATTGACCAACAACCATAAATAGATCCATTTTCAGTTCCAACCTTAAGGGTGTGTTTGATTGACACTTCTTTTTCGGGAAAATTCACTTTTTCAGCTTTTTTTCCAACTTTGGTGTTGTTTGATACACTTTTTTTTGGGAAAAAGTTTTCCAATTTTTCTCGATTCAGATTTCTTCTCGCTTTGAAGGAAAACGCTTTCTCGTGAGATGGTTTTGTTTTCATAAAAGCTTTTTTCTTTTTTTTTTTAATGAAAAATTTACTTTAACTATAAAGATAATAAAAATGATCAAATTTCATTAAAAAAATACAAAAAAAAGGAAAATAACACAATTTTTCAACTTTCAAATTAATCCAATCAAACACCTACAACTATCATTTTTCCCGAAAAACTTTTTCCCGGAATTTATTTACCGGAAAACGTTTTCCTTCCAACCATTTTCCAGCTTTACAATCAAACACACCCTAAGTGTCACAAATTTAACGAACATTGACATAAAAAGGTAACTACAATTACAAGAAATATTAGATGGGTATTTATTCCGAGAGGGCAGAGGTTTGATAGTCGAATTCAAAACTTATTTCTGTTATTGAACATTTATATTACGAATTACTTTTAAAGGCCACATCTCTTGTTGAGCATTCGATTTTTTTTTTCATGTGATAAACTAAATATTGCAACAAAAGTTACATAAATTTTTCCAATCACAAAAAAAAACACTGGATACGCGATCTATTCTAAAACTGGAAGTCAACCAAACTAGTTACTCAAAGTAGAGGCATTCATTGAGAACGTTATAAACGAATCTATTCCAAACCGGAAACAAGTAAAATCAACTAACTACATACTTTTTTCCCCCTGTCCAAAGAAGGTTGAAAATTAGAGATTTTTACTCGAAATTAAGAATAAGAAGAAAACTCCCAAAATTCAAAGGATAAGAGATGGCCATGATCAATAAGACACATGTCATCATCTGGAAGAAAACACACACTAAATGAAAAGCATGTTTTTCGAAAGCGTTTTAAACAGAAATTGTTAAAAAATCAAAAAAAAAAACAAACAAATTGGAGAGCACATGCATTATTTTGATAGTATCATGCGTCCACATAAAAGTCGTTAACAATTTGGAAAATTTAATTATTAGCCATATCATCACAATTTACTTTTTACAAAAGATGTAGCATTCAACATCAGAATATAACTCCTTCAAAAAAAAAAAAGAATATAACTGGATTAATTTTCATAAAAATAAAATATTTATGAAAGTTTTGAAGGGAATATGTGTGGCATAGTTTCCAAATTATTAAATTTCAAATTACTTGTGGGACCAAAGCACTTTATCCATAAGACGTAAATCTTCTTAGCAAGAAGATGCATGAATCCTCTCTCAATTAATTACAGCGGTATAATTTAGTCAGCCATTTATAATTTTGTCGCTTAACAATTTGGCCACTACAATTTAAGAATAATTGTTTCCTAATCCGCCTGAAGAATGCTTTTGATAATAATTTATTATAAAGCTCTAAACAAAATATTAAAAAATGCCAATTGTATGATGATTTAACAATTTTGTCTACTTCACAGATTTTTTTATTATTTATTATCAAATTTTATGAATATACATAAAATATATTAAAACAAAAATTGTGGTCACAGATAAATTATGTGGGACCAACAAAATCCAAAGCTGGGGTATGCGTCCACGTCAATAATTCAAAATGCAACGTATCAGTTCTATGTTTATAGTAAAACTGAATATTGATAAAGTTGAAATTTTCAAAAGTTAATTATAAAAAGTAATAGCTTTTTTAGTTGACAAAAAGGATTTGTCTTCGTGCCAAAAAAAAGTATATTTGATTCAATTTGAAACATCGTATCACTTATATGATCTCCACATTGTACTAAAAAGTAATTTTTTTTTACGTAAAATTACGATATCAACCAATGACCTCATTTTTCTGATACTAACGATGGATAGTAAAAGTGAGGTTAAGGAAGAAAAAAATTAATTTTTAATCTTTATTCCTTTTTCTATGTCTAGATTTGTTTAGAAATACAATGTTAATTACTTACAAGTTGTGTAAAAACCAGTTTAGTAAAAGTAATATTTATTTCTCTGTATTTAGAATCCAATTCCTTTTTATTCAATTAAGGCTGGCGACAGCACACTTTCTCAGAAGCTTCATATAGGTTTAATGCTACTCTAAAGATTCTATTTTGTTATTTTTATTTTATTAAAGAGCTAACAAGAACCCATTCAAACAAGTCTTTAACTTTCGAACACATCGAATCAAACACTTCAACGACCGCACCGGTAGCTTAGTCATCATCAGATTATTGGTCAAGGAGAAAAAATTCGAATTAAATTTCGGTTTAAATCTATTTTCATCCATTTTATACAACGTAGTAATACAGATTAATGGACAGACTTCTTTCTCCACCCCCACCCCCCGCGCAGCCGGGTGGTATTTGAGAGTACATAAATTTGGCTTATTGGCGGGAAAAAGCCAGTCAACATATAATTGGTGGGACTTAAATTTGATACATTTAGATCTGAGGTCCTCGATCATGGTCCTCCATCAAGTGGACCTCATTGGCTAATCTAATGGATGGACAGTTTAAATTGAGAAGATAGCTCATCTATGAAGCTATCTTTTTGATTTACTGGTTGAAAAATGTGAAAGCTATTTATTTATTGATGTGAATGTTGAATCCAACACAGAACTTGTCCCATAAAATTTAAAATTTTATAATTTTCTTTAATTTTTAACTATATATTGTCCAGAAAACTATTATTTTTTAATTATTTGTGTGGTAGGATGTAAATTTTTATAAATTTTTATGTATTTTGATGTGAAATAGGGGAGAGAATGAGTTGAATTAAATAATAGAAATTTGTGTAGTACATGCAAATCGCATGGATATGTGGATGCGATTAGTTTGACCAAATTCAAATTTAAAAGAGAATATATAAAAATGTGTAAAAATTTATAAAAAGTTGTATGCTAACATGCATATAGTTCCTATATGTCCTCTCTTTTCTTTTAATCATCCATTTAGTAGAGCTCTTAGTCCAATAGAATCGGGGGACATTAATGTGCAGTCCCGCTCTAATTCCCACAATCGTTTGTAATCCAATTGAATACTACATAATAGATAATTTGGTAAGATTTGCAAAAGGACAATAAAAGTTATGATCCAATTTAAATATTGCATATATGTTTTATTTACTGTGTTCTAAGTGTGAGAGAAAATAAGATAGTCATTTATCTATTTTTGATATAGATTCAATATCCACGTGTAAGCAACTTAACATGTGACTGATGTGAGTCGATGATTGATACATGGCCACCCCCTTGATGAGGGGCAGGAGACACGTGTCAATCATCGGTCAATATATGAGTAATTTAAGTTGTTCACAGACGAACATTGGATCATTACTATTTCTATCTAATATCAATATGCACACTCTATAGTATATACACGAAAGTGTCTATACACAACATCTTTGTGATGTGTTCAAGCACACAAGGGTGTGTTATGATTATGAAACTCTCAGGTGTTTTTTTCACATACGATCTCTATTGGGAAAATTGAGATCAAATTCAGAACCGTCAATGCAAGATAAAGCTCCAGGAGCTTGAAACATTTTTCAGCGACGTCGTTTTCCCAAAATCAAAGTTTTTGGCAAGAACAATTGATTTTAACAAAAACTTTAACTTTGAGCAAATGACATTGTTGGAAAATTTTCTGAACTGTTAGAGTTTCTCCTTGCCTTGCTGGTTCTAAATATGATCTTGATTTTCCCAACGAAAATCATATATGATCAGAAAACACTCGAGAATACCATAACTACGACACACCCAAGTGTTTTGAACATCTTTGATAGGGTATTATTAGTGGAGACTAGATAGGGTAGCAGACATTCAACAACTATTCAAGTAAAGACATTCAAACCAACTTACTTTCCTTGTCTATTCAACTAGGAAGAGCAGAATATTTTATTGTAGGTGTATTATTAACTACGGTATGAAATTCAGAACTGCCTTTATGTAAAGATTGATGGTTCAAAAATGACAAATTTCTTTTTCGTGCAAATTAGGCTAGACCTTGGCTTGAAGTTTAATATTTCAAAAATAAGGTTAAATGAAAATAGTTGTGCAAATCACGTTTTTCATGATTTAGTTTGTGTGAATCAAGTGTGCTCGATCGAGCAAATTTGTTCTGCGCTACTACGCAATTGAAATCTAAACTTCTGTCATGTGATTACACAGTGTAAATCCATGCGATCTCATGCTTTGTTTTTGCTTCTTTTTTTTTTAAGTTTTAATTTTTTGTTTCTAATTTTTAGAGTTTGTAATGCATTACATAGAATTCTAATTATTTGTAAGTCATTACATAGATTTTGCAATGATGTGTAATGCATTATAAAGAGTGTAATTCAATTGTACTAAGAAACAAACCTAGTTTCTCAGTTTTTGGTATTTTGGGCATATATTTTGCATACGATATTTGTTTTGGACGCATAATATATGCTTTTCACATTTCTCAATAAGCCGGATTCAATTGCATAGGAATTGTATTGTGCAGTCACAAGTCACAAAAATTGGGTGACTCATGGATTGGACAATGCGATCGCGCAAGATCGCATTGTATAAGTTGAACACCTAATTTTTGTCAATAAGGGTATGTTTGGTAAGTTTTATAATTTATTTAGAGAACTTATAGGCCACTTCTACTCAAATAAGTTCTGTTTGGTTGAAGAGCTTATTTAAAAAGATAGGAGTTTATCTCAAAAGCCCTTTTTACAAGCTTTTCAAATATGCTCAATGAACTTTTCGTTTTTTATTTAACCTCTCTCTCTCTCTCTCTCTCTTTAAAAATTATTTTAAACATATCATTTTGTATAATTTTATAATTCGTAGCTAGCTTTCAGCTAATTTTGCCAAACACTACTATTTATGTAAACTAACTTTTTAGCTCTTAGCTATCAACTTTCAACTAGTTTTTCAACTATCAACTAACTTATCAGTTATTTCTACCAAGCACAACCTAAGTTGATTCCACTTTATTTTTGAATTTTATATTTGTAGTCGTTGTAAAATAGTAATTAAAGACTCCTTCTCTTTGTTTTCATTTCTTTCATTTTGGTGTATATAGGCCCAATACATTAAGATGGTGTTAGCGGATGAGTTTTAATGTATTTTTATGAGTAGGAAGAGAGAGAATTAGTGGAGTTTGGTGGTGGAGATTTAAAAGTAGAGTTGATATGTGGATGTGATTTGTTTGACCAAATTTAAATTTTGAAAAGAATGCATTAAAATGAGAAAGAATGTGCATGCTAACAGGCTTTTACCCTACCTTATATGAAACAATGCATTGATCTAACTGAGGTAGTGTTCGTTCCATGGGTTGAAACAGATTTCCGAACAGGTGAAGATCCATGGTGTGCATAATTACTTTTTTTTTCTTCATTTTCTTGTATACTAGTGTTTTTACCCGCGCGTTGCACGGGAAAACTTATACCCAATTGTCTCAATTGGCGCTGATTTATGAAGATTTGATCAGCTCAATTTTCGGATTAATGATGTGAACGGATCTGAGACATGTTAATTTTCGGATTTTTTGGATTTATTGAGGAATTAGGAATGGAGTTGTGAAGATAGAAAATTCCAATAGTAAGATTTGAGACGCATTAATTGGTGTTGATAAGGAAAGACGGGTGTGAACTGTTAGTGATAAAGATGAAAAGGAAAGGTGCGTGTAAGATTTCTTTGATAAAAGATTTGGGCTTATCTCAAAATATACCATTTAATCTTTAAAAATGAATATATAGGGATTGGATGGGAAATGAAATTTTGTAATTAATTTTTTAATTCTAAAAATTGATAGTTTGAGCGGATATCATTTAATCTTAAAAAATGAATATATAGGGATTGGGTGGAAAATGAAATTTTGTAATTAATTTTTTAATTCTAAAAATTGATAGTTTGAGTTGGAAAATGACATCATTTTATTAATATATAGATATAGATGATATGTATTAATGTATGAATTTGTCAACCAAGAAAAACTTCAATTTAGCAGTATAGCATTTGCAATCCCAGTGAAGTTTTGGCACGATAACCCACTCTAATATAGATCAGATGTATTTTCTTGAAAAGTAAAGTTTGCTCTCAACTCGTGATACGAACATATTTTAAGTATTTGCTTATTTATTTTTGTAGTTAATAAATTGTCTAATTTACTTGGACGGACACCACCTTTAAGTGATCCATTGTAAAATTCGATCCAACCTTCGTTTTTTGTTTTTTTGGGAAAATTACCTCCCTAGAACTTCATACTTTTGAAAGATATCTTACGTAACACATGAAAAAATAGACAATATTTAGTACATTATTTCAATATAGATAGTATACTAAATATTATCTATTTATCTTTTGTATCCCCTTTGTTCAGGTGCCCGTTGCGGGCACCTTCCCGATAGAGAGAGACCCCCCCCGAATTGGGGTTTGGGGCGTGAGGCCCACACACCCCCTCTCTATCGGGTACGTGCCCGCAACGGGCACGTGAACAAATCTCTCTTTTGTATTAATTCTTTTATTTTCTTTCTTCTTTAGCCAATAATTAATAAACACAAAATTATATTTCCACAATTCACATTCGCTGTTGAAGATGTTTTCTTTTTATTTTAATTCTATTTTTCACATCATTGAGAATTTACATTCACTATTTGAGCATCTCCATTGCAATGATGAATCCCACATCCCATGTGCAAGAAAGAGAGTGTCACATAATATTTTGCGGGTCCCATATTTTCTTTGTTTTCCTCACTTTTCTACTTTTTCTTCATTGTGTTGCGTGTGACTTTTAAAATCACACATCTAACTCCACATTGTCTACTAGTATTTTATTATTAATTTTTAATTTGTTTATATATTTTTCATTTTTTCACTTTTCTCTCCATTTTTTCCCTCTTTGATTAAAATGATCATTTTCTCTTTATTTCTTTCCCCAATATCATCCCCAATTTACATCCTCAGCAACGGAGATGCCCTGTGTGAATAGTGATTTATGAGAGCAGAAACGAAAGAGTGGTATGGGAGAGAAATTTGAGAAAAAAGAGTAGAAAAAGTGAAAACGATGAGAGTGATAGAAGTGATTTTAAAAATAATAATAAAATAATAGTAGAAGATGTGTAGATGGATGTATAATGAAGGAAAAATGAGCAAAAAGTGAATAAAAAGAGAAAAAAGTGATTAAAAAAAAGAGAATAAGTGGAATCTGTTATAGATAAATATATATAGGGCCACACATGTGTTTTAAATGTGTGCTGACTATCTTAAGGTTTAACCAATATTAAAGGTGATCAATTAAATTTTGTTTGGCTAATTGGGTATTAAAATGATTATGAAACTAATGTATGGAGACCAGTTTGTATTTCTAAATTATTAGAGGTCAATTTAGAAATATTAATAAGTAGTTGCAGGCCCCAACGACCATCTATTTAAAGGGATCATGCCCAATTATGGGTATCAGAGAAGAAACCTTAAGGAACTACATATCAATTAGTAAATCATAATACGTGTTTTCAGATCTCAATCAGATTATGAAATCAGGTACGCTTCCGCTCTTGTCTCTTGTACTATTCTTATCTCTCTGAATCGAGATGAGTATTCAGTAATTAAATTTGGTTTTAAACCCAACAATGACACCTAACGGTCCTAACCAAACTAAAATTTGCATTTGGACGGCATTTCTTGGCATCTTCAATCTCAGTACCATTATTTAGATCTAATCCAGAATCCTAAACGGAATTTGAAAAGTAAGTTGACGAAACACGAATTAATGAGTTTGAATCTTTCTATTGAAAACTATATTCGTCCAAGAATGGGTAGATAGACGAAGAAGTGTTAACATTTGAATTTTCTTTCCCAATATTGTTCTTTTAATGCAATGATCACAAATTTATGCCGATAAATTTAGGCTTTTTCAATATGAGGTTTCCTCACGTTGTTAGCGGGTTGTATATTAAGCTTATTTACTTTGTACATCTCTTAAATGGTTTATGAGAAAACTATTTCATTCACCATAAACAGTCAATTCAAATTTGAAAGACAATTGTTATATTCAGTATAAACCAAATGATTTTGTTACTAATAGTATGTGGCATTTCCCACTCCCTAGCAAGATCCTGCATGCTTGCCTAACGCCATATCAACACGCTAGAATGCTCGTCTCTAATATAAATAGGATGCTCAGGATAAGACGAAGCCCATGTTAGCCTTTCATTTTTTCAACTTTTTAAAACCTTTTTATCCATTTTTATCAATTATTTCTTTATTCTAAATCAATCACATCCACATATTTCGTGGGATCTACATGTACTATACAAATCTTCATTATTCAACTCTACTCATTCTCTCTCATCTTTCACATAAAAATCCATAAAAAATCATAAAAAATTCAATCCTATCACCCTTAAAGTTAATTTTTAATTTTTTACGCACTTCACGCTTCATACACTCCCATTCTTCTCTGTTTTTGTTTTGTAACACCCATGCTCGTCTATATTTCTTGCCACTTGTCAGACAATTGATTTGACCGTCAAAGTACTACCAAAAATCTCCGATCCCCTTTTCTTCGGTGACCTTTAGGACAACTATTTGGAAGAGTAACTATTAGGGTAATGTTAGGGGTATAATATACTAGTACAATCAATTGGTACAACCATCCAATGGAGGGTTGGATCTCATCGATACAAGAGACGTAAACGTACTAATATTTTTGGAGTTCTCTATTAAAGGATTGTATCAATTAATTATACATTTAACATTGTTCTACTATATATTAATCCTATATCCATTTAGATGGGTGATGCTCATTTTTCAAAGATTGAAAATACATTTGTTCATAAAGTAAGGAAATGTTAGCAGTAAAAGTATAAATGAATTGAAATGCTTGAAAACATTTGGCCAAAGCTAATTCGGTGCATATATATATTGCACGCTCGAGCACATCAGTTGTCGCACCTTGTGAAGTAATAGTACATTAATTGCGACAACTCCATACAGAACTTTACCACACTATTCAATTAAAAAAATAAATAAATAAAGTTGTGAATTAAAATTGTGGGTTAAAGGTATATATGAACTGCTTGCGCCGCCTAACTCCCCCAGTTGATGTTGAAGGGAGTCCAACTCCAGCAGCGCACATTTAGTTGGTCACTAGTCTCAGCCAATGGTCAACATTCCCCAGTTTTTTAAAAAGGCCGAATCAGACAAGTATTCGAATACACCAACGTTAATTACGCATTAAAATGTATTTAATGTTGGACACGTACGTACACCGAATTGCAATTTGTAGGGTTCAAACTATGCAAAATTTGATCTTTTTAATTTGCTTTTACACAATTCTTGTCAAAGGACTGTCATTTTTGAACAATCCGAACCGTCAAGTATGACCGAATTCACTTTTTGACCTCAAACATAGATATGTACATATAAATAATGATCCACTGATATTGAACTATACCACATCTCATCAACTAAATTGAGAGTAAAGATATGGATATGGAAGATCACAAGGAGCAAAAGGAAGTAAAATATCGCGGCATTCGCAAGCGGCCTTGGGGAAAATATGCGGCCGAAATACGCGACCCAAGCCGTCATGGGGCGCGTTTGTGGTTAGGTACGTATGAGACAGCAGAAGAGGCAGCAAGGGCATACGATAGAGCTGCATATGCTTTAAGGGGTCATCAAGCAATCCTCAATTTTCCGAATGATGGCCAGTATAGCAATGCAGGTCCTCCTAGATCTATAAGTTATTCTTCCTCATCTTCGTCTTCGTCTTCATCAACTCCTGCTCAAGATAGGAATTTGACAGTCGAGGGACCATCTCAAGGGCACGATGAAAAGGTAATCGAGCTCGAGTATTTGGATAATAAACTGCTTGAAGATCTTCTTGGGAGAAACAAGTGAATTGGGGCATGATAAATGGACGATTTCGATCTCCTACCCACAGTGAGGAGGATGCAGTGGGGAGGAGATCATAATTGGATAAATGGATTACATCGTGTTGTGATTGGTTTAAATTACTTGATTTTCCAAGAAGAGTTGTTATGTTGTACTAATTGGAATTTTTTATTTGTTCTTCATTTTGACTTTCAAAGTTTGTTCATAAACCCGTTTTATTTCATGATAGCTGTATTTCTTGCATTTCTATCATATTTAATGAAATCATCATTGATTAAGTTTTCAAGATTGGAGGAGAATACTTAGGGCACCAATTTTTCAAAGTGACATGAGTGATAAGTATTTTTAAATTTGGTCAAGATAATAATAATAAACAAGGTATGTAACCTAATTTTCCATTGTTTGATGATAGATGCTGTCAGGCATCTCCACCGCAAGGTTGTGGATTGAGGATGATGTGGAAGAGAGATATATAGATAAGATGATTATTAATTTATTTGTAAAAAAAGAAGCGTATGAAAAAGAGAGAGTGAAAAATAAAAAAGGTAAGAGAAGTAGAAACAAATTCAAATATACTAATAAAATAATAGTTGGAATGTGAGACGGATGTTTAGATGTAGAAAGATTATAGAAATAATGATGCAAAAGTGATGAAAAATGGGATAAATAAGTAAAATGTGATTTTAAAAAATAGAAAATTCAAAGAAAATTGAAAGTGTATGGCCCCACATCATTTATTGTATCTAATCTATCTCCTAAACGGACAATGTCTCAATTTTGGGCATTGGAGATGCTCTTTGTGTCGTGAAATGTCCAAGGAATAGTTGTCACTTTATACTGTATTATTTTATACAACAAACACTTTAATTACCAAATAAATAGGTTTTAAGATGGTGTAATTGTTTGCCATATATGTAAATATGTTCATGTTATTACTTTGGAACAACATTTTATCCTTATTTTAAGTTTTGTCGTTCTTTTATCAGTGACTTTAGAATTCAATTGTTAATGCTAGCCAAATGTGAGTTTTTTTTTTTTTTTTGTGGATAAAAAGTAGGGATCGTAGGGGTGGGGTGGTGTCGCCAACTGAGGCCAATCACCTTGTAAGGGCCGCCTTTCTACTAGGCCAACCCTCTTGAACAGCCAAACGTAAGGTGGATGTGAAACTCATTAAATACGTGAACGTAACATATGATAATTAAGAGGTAGCTAGACTTCAAGTTTGAAATCCACGTAGTAAATACTAATTCTTAAAAATTGTATCTTTCACCCGTCAAAAAAAAAAAAAAAAAAGTGTATCTTTCAAACAAATGGCATGCCGCTCTACTTATATAAGGAATCGGAAGTGGCTTACATCGTTTTTAAGGTTGTCCAAAATGAGTAATTGAACCCTTAATTAAAGTTTTTGTGTTATATAATTACAAAGGTCCTAGGTAGTTATATGTATGACTATTTAATTATCGTGTGCAATTTTTTTGACACTAAAATATAATTTGGGCTTCAAAGATGATTCCTTGTCTCGTCTTCTTCCTAGTTATTTGAACTCACCCCTACCACACAGTACTTTTTTGTCAGATTATAATTGATATGAAGATTGAATATGATATCTAGATCACATCGTCCATCAATAATAACAATGAATGGCCTACTACATTATTTAGTCGATATAAATAATAATAATAATAATAATAATAATAATAATAATAATAATATTGAACAAAAATATTCTAGTAAAAACCTTAAAGCAATCACACCATCAAAGATAATCCCTTAGAGCATCTTCAATGCTAATATAGACTGGGATATTATGAGGGAAAGAGATAGAGTGAAGATGATTATTGAGAGATGGAAAGGTGTATAGAGAAAAGTAAAAGAGGGAAACGTGAAAAAGAAGAAAGATATAATATAGATGAATTCAAAAATAATAATAAAATAGTATTAGAAGATGCGTATTTGGACGTCAAAATATAGACGTGGTACGAGAAACCTGAAGAAAAAGTAAAGAAAAATGAAGAAAATGGATTGAAATAATAAAATAAAAGGAAAAATTGAAAAACTATGAGATCCGTTCCAACTTTTGGGCCTACGTATATCTTCAACAGGCATTCAAGATCGATTTAAAAAAAAAAACACACACACACACACACCAGACATTCAAGGTAGACAGCGTTGGAGATCCTCCTAGGTTGTTATTGTTGTTGAACTCTCCCGCAGGATTATGTTGTGTTAAAGTTGGTGGGCTGGACCAAAAGAATGAAGTGGGTCACGACCGGCAACAAATGTTTACAAAGTCATATCACAGACAAACAAGAATGGATTAGTTAAAACCGGCTCTCAAAGATTCCATTTTGTAAAATGGGTGCTTCACCTTTTGTTTATAAATGAGGTAGGTATCCATTAGTATTTTAATTAATGTCAAAATATCGAAATAATCGTCCAATTTATAACTAGAACTAGACTTTGATTTTTCCCCCTAATAAACAGTAATTTAAATCACAATTATTTATCCAAAAAAAGGTTAATCTTTATTCGCTGTAGCTCGTATCTTCTAGTACTAATTAACAATATGTGCATTGTAGTTTTGCAATATTATTACTTTCGATGTGTAAAATGACTTTTATCATCTATGTATTTGCAAATTTCCCGTCCAAATTTCACACTAACTATTAATTCCAGCATGTCAAGATTAATTATTTAATTAATTTGTATTATATACGACACGAATAAATTCTAAAACATTTTGATAAAATATAAAATAATAAAATTTAATCAGGGTTCGTGACATCATGTTGATTACATATTTGTTCCCACAGTCAGCATGGTTACATTATCAATTATTTGCTACTTACAAGTAAAATAACATTCTTGCAAATCATACACCTTATATTAATAAGAATCAGACAACTCTTTATTTGTATAGCAATGTAATTAGCACGTCATCCATCATGACGTAATCCGCTTTAATCACGAGTGTGTTACTATTTTCTAAGTGTTGAATAGTGAAGAAATCTGTTACGATAACTATTTTCAATAGTCAATAACTATAGTTGTCATACTTGACTGTACAAAAAATTTGTTTAGTAGTAATGAAAATTATGTCTAGAATTTAGTAGTCTTTAAGGAATACATTAATATAATTGATGTTCTTGGACCACATCTGATTAAGATGTCATGATAGTTGCTTAGTGTTTTAATAATGTTTAGTCGGTGTAATTATATTATGTTTAATATTGTAAAGATGCAGATCACTAAACGTGTTTTGATCTAGACTACTACATTTTTGTTATTCAGTTTTTGGATCATTCTACATAGTTGTATAAACTTTGTTTATAGTTAGTTGTACAATGTCACAATCTTATCCTAATAATATAATAATAAGAGAAGTGTCAAGTAGGCACTGCGCCATATTGGAAGTGCCAAATTGGCTCTCATTTATTTACAATTAAAAAAGGAAAATTTTATTTTGAAAACAAATATTAAATACACACTTTATTATTTTATTTTTCTTATTTATTTTGTTTTGTTTTCTTTATTTAAATTTTTTTTCTTATTTTAATTTTTGAATTTTATATATAATTGAAAATGAGTCAAATGCAAGCATTAATAAAAATGCGATATGACGTATGATGGCAATTGAATTATTTTTAAAAATGAGACTTAACGTTTTTTCATATACATTTTAATTGTTAAATATTACATTTTAATTTTTTATATCTGTTTTAATTTTTGAATTACAATGTCAATTTGGCACAATGCCAGGTTAATGTTTTCTATTTTAAAATATATTTTTTTATTTATTTAGAAAATTAAATAATAAAAATATTTTTTTATTTATTTAAGGTACAAAATCAATTCAATATTTAGAATTCAATTCGAACTAAATGTGGTGCAAAATCATTTTTTTTAAAAAAAATATATTATCTAAATTTTATTCCCAAATATTATGTTCTTATGTAAAATCATCAATTACAATAATTAACATAAAATCTTTTCTTATAAGATAATATTTCGCACCAAAATTTGTAAACCATTATTGAATTGAAATCTATAATATTACATATGTTTCATTATTTTTGTTATATATTTATAATAATAATAATTTATTATCTTATTTTATAATATTTATTTATGTAAATATATCTCAGTTGTCTCATGCAACGCATGGGAGTAATATTATAGAGTTATACTCCTTTCGTCCTAATTATATAGACTTGTTGATTTTTCACAAAGATTAAGAAAAATTATTGGAAAAATAAATTTTATAACTAATTTTCTAATCTATACTCATTTAATGATCAATATTAAAAAATAATGATTATAATTAGGCAAATTAAATAAGGTTATTTCAGTAAATAAACAAAAAAATATTTTTTAATATAAAAACAAGACTATATATTTGGGACATCTTAAAAAGAAAAACTAATTTATATTTGTGGGACGGAGAGAGTATATCGCCATCATTCTGTAATTATTCTATGGAAATGTTAATTACACATTGGAATTGTACTTAGCTATTCACGCAAGAATTAAAGCTTCGGAAAGTCAAGCACATTGGTTTATCGTTGCATAATGCATGTCTCTCTGTCTTAGCTGCATAGTAATCTATATAACGTAATTATACTTGTTGCTGCTGACATACATATTCCTAAATGCGTGCAATCCTTTTTAGTACGTACTACAGTATTTTTAATTAAAATTATAATACAAAAAATTAGGGAAATTAACCTGCTGCAGTCAAAAACAATATTTATAATGATGATCTCATTGTAATGACACTGTAGTGACGCTAATTAGCTTACCTAGCTACGATATACTTAAAATAAATAACATGACACTAATTATGTGACATGCAGGCACCTGGTCAACTTCACTACTAGTAGGCAGTGGCCTAATCTGTGATTTGTATTACAGATTACCATTTCATTGGTTAATAATTTTTATAAAAAAAATTATTTTTTCTTTTGTAAAAAAGAAGGCTTTTCTAAACAAAATGAATTTTTAGTACTTATTAAAATATTGCAAGTAATAATTAATTGGTTGGTGCCGTGTATAAATAAATAGTGAACAGTCAAAATTGATTCTTTTAATTTTTTTTGATAATTTTAATTGTTCATTGTGATGTCACCTGACTGGTATTTTGATTGCGTCAGCACAGTGACGTTACCAAAAGCCATGACGCAATACAAAATACAAAATGTAGTTTAATGTTTGTATATGAGGTAGATTGGGTGGCTAACAAGTGGAATGTATCAGTATAAATATATGATGAGTGTGGTAATTAAATATATATAAATATACTTATTGATAGCATGATTTGGTGATTGTTAAGAGAGATGTAACGGGATTGGTCTATGAATAAACAATTATATGACACCACAATCATCACGTAATTCATAGTACGTCCGAGAATCTTTTATTTCTTAAAAACCGAAGAAAAAATTAAAATTTTAAATTGTATAGTAATAGAGAGATAATGAATTGTGTTAATAGGTATATACTTGACAAAAATTTAATTTTTTACACATTTCATCATTACCAACATCGATAATCATGAAATTGTGTCATTCAAGGTTACATGAGTTTTATATTCTTCCTAGTGCTAGTCTAGGAGTGGGCATGGAACTTGGGAAACCGTCAAAACTGTCAGTTTCATTACTGAGCAGGATCATTTTTTTGGGTTGAAAAATTCCAAATCGAAAAATGATTGGTGTAAAGAAAATAAAAAAATCCTTTATTAAACCAACAAACCGATGGGTTCGGGTATATTTTGAACCCGCAAACTGAACAATCGATTCTATTTGAAGTTTCTAAAACTGCAAGTCGACTACCAATCAGGTCGGTTTTGAGTCGGATTGAAACCGGACTCGAATCGACCTATATGGCCACCCCTACATGCTACTAAAGCTTGATCCTTGATTAGTCCATCCTAATTATCTCATATTGCTTGACCAAAGAGAAAAAAGAAAAAATCTATTTTCATGCTGTTATGCAGACATAATATAAAAATTATCATCTCTTAATGATGATTAAATATCTAGTAGTACTTTTAACGTAATCATTTCTTAATACATCATTGGTTATCTCATTTGATGACATATTCGTCCTACGTACATGTGCTGCAGTGACCTAGATTCAGATTTTGGAGCAGGTGTGTTTGGTTTAGCATGCATTCTTTTATTTTAAAAAATTCTTTTGCACACGTAATTTACTTCTTTTTTTTTTTTGATGGAATCGGCAAATGATTTACTTTTGAAATTGAATTCAAGTCAAAGTTGGATATTTACCACATATTAAATATTACTATTTATTATTCTATGCAGATGACATTTTTGCAAGATATTATGAATAGAGCTTATTTAAAATCCTAACAGATATAATTCATCATATAATGATTGTCATAGTAGTCACTTCTCACGTCGTATTTTTTAACTCGTCACATTACCTTTAAGTCCATGGCCATTACATGTGCTACTAAGCTAACTATCATATCAACTAATATATGTGATTTTGCTCTAATGCCCATTTATGGGCATGGTCGTGTCTTCCCTTGAAGGTAGGAGGGGGTGGGGACACGTGCTCCAATTTGCCCACTTGTGGGCCTTTTACCAATTCCCACTTGCAGGACTAATTAATATGTGATCCAACCTATTATATTAAGTGTCGGAGTGGGAGGAGGTGTAACTGGTTTTGATTTATGAGAACCTCTAGTACCGCCAATGATCACCTGCCCACTGCGTGGGCAGGTGATCATGCCCACTGTGCGACGTGGCGCAATTTTTTTTTTTTTTTTTTGGAATTTACGTAGCCCCAAACATTTTTTTCCCACTAGTGGGCATTGGATCATCACCGCCTCTAATACTAGGTTTGGTTGAAGATTGTGGATTTTTTAGGGGTTGTTGAGATTGAGATACGAATGGTGGTGGCAAATCTTGGAAAAGATCATCCGCCATTGTTTTGCCCCTTTCTTCCCTCAATTCTGCGCTGCTATGGTCTACTTGGGTTTTGGAGAACTGGGAGAGGTGAAAATGCTACAAAAATGTTGACAGAGGGAAAGTGAAAACACTGCAAAAATGGTGTAGCGAATCGCTCCATTATGACCGGAGTGAGTGGGTGCGGGTGGGGTTGGTTTGGGGGAAAGAGGAAAATTTGTGGAGATGAAGGGAGAGGGAGGGATTGAGGAGAAAGGGTTTTTTGGTCTAATTTCACTATTCTTGTCTTTTCTAAAAGTTAATAATATTTTTGGGATTACCATTTTTCCTTGCCATATATGGGATTTTCTCTTTAATATCATCATTTTGACATGATATAATCACGTCACTATTATCTAGTGTACATTTATCATGTGATCGCAATCAGTTTATATATGCACCTGTTAATTTACAAATTATAATAAGTTTTTACATATTTTAATCCATTTTCATATAAAGTTAAATCAATCGCATCCATATATCTTGCGGGACCCACTGTATTATATAAATCTCCACCATGCGACTCCATTCATTCTCTCTCCTATTACACATTAAAATCTATAAAAATCTCTATCCTAACACACACCATATCTATAAACTCTTGAGCATTATAGATCATTTCTATTAAAAAGTAAATTTTCAGGAATTTCTTAAGAAGATGCTGATTATACATTTCAAAGAAGTCAACCCTTTGTATACGCAAACATCAAAATCCAAAAGCAAAAAAGTCAGATAAAATAGCCATTAAGCAGAGACAGCAGAGTAGTACATTATCTCGGACTAACAGTTCACAGAAAGATACACCTGACAGCTTTACAAGGTACATGTGTTACCTGAATTCCTCCAACAAGTCAAAAAGTGCAAATAAAGCTACAACAAAATGTGATCGTAAATCAAAAAAACTGATTTTTATTTTTTATTTTTTTTATTGGTTAAATACTATTTTTCAGTCCTCTTCTCTTCGCATTCGAGAAGATCCTCTAACAACTTGTCATCTAAGTATTCAAACTCAATCACTTCTTTCTTATTTTGCTGATTACTTTTCTCCACATTCGATGAAGAACACGTCGAAGCAGTCGAACATGACGGATATTCGTTCGGGAAATTCAGAACGGCCATTGAACCTCTCATTGTATAAGCAGCACGATCATAAGCTCTTGCTGCTTCTTCTGCTGTAGCAAATGTCCCCAGCCATAATCTGTTGCCATTGTTATTTGAGTCTCGAATCTCCGCCGCATATTTGCCCCATGGCCGCCGCCTAACTCCTCTGTATCTCACTTCTCCACCACCACCTCCGCCACCCTCTTTGTCTTTTGAATTGTTTTCCATTTGTCTTTTTGTCTTTTCATTAATTAGATTAGTTAACTTGTGTCATATATTTATATGAGTGGATCGGAAAAATCTGCACAGGTCTTGAGATCTATGAAATGCTGACGACTATGAATGAATTAATTAATTGAACTAGCTAGGTAATTAGTGGCTTCTAATTACTGGATTAATTCTAAATCAATGTTTTTAATTATCATATTGGTCAGAATGTGATTGTTTGGTGACATCATTTGATGACGTCAGCCTATGATTCTTGATTTTGCTGGTCAAGAAAAGTTTCAAGTTTTGTTTGTTATGCAGTGTATCGTTGGCAGATTGCGACCGAAAAACGGAAAGTGCATGAATATAACTAAATAATCTCCACACAAGATGTGCACTAGATTTGTTACTATTATTTTATTTTATTTTATTTTAACTGTGACATTGCTTCATGACATGTAAATTGCATCATAATAGTGACATCAGCTGACTTGGGTCTTCAATGTGATATAATTAGTGATCATGTAATAATGTTATTAAGTGAAACCATACTTAAACATGATTTTAATTTGTTTACATGATTCAATGGTGCCACCAACTCCGTCATGTTTAATTAATGAAGAGGTTATACAATTTTATATAAACCAATTTGGTGGTTCTTCATTTTGGGTTTCAAGTATGCCAGTGATGAAGGAAGTGGATGAACTTGTTATTTGGGGCATTTCGTCAATCCGTTTGTTAATTATTTCCGACATTTATTAACAAATGATTTTAAAACTAAAATATTTAAATATTTAGGGCTTGTTCGTTTCAGGAATTGGAAACCTCAGCCCCAACATTTGACCAAACTATACATTTTGATTGGAGGGCATTTTGCCAAACTATGCATTTTGATTGGAGGGTGTTTTGCCAATTAGGAAAAAAATGGGACCCACCGGTGGTTTGGGTGAAGTTATACTGAAACGAACAAGCCCTTAGTAATACAATAAGCACAATTTTATATTGTCCTTCGTTTTATAGAACAATGCATCATTTCTCACAAAGTAATCTTCTTTCCAACGGTTGTATCTTCTACGAAGAATCAATTTGATAAAAAGTCACTTGTTGGCTTTATATTTTTTTCAACAATTATCAAAAAGAAGTTTCAAAATTCCTTCCTAAACTTTCTCTACCCCTCTTATTCTATAACTTTAAAGAGTTGTTTGTCAATTCTTGATAGATTAAGGTGCGATATGTTGGAATATAAAAACTTTAGAAAGTTCAGAGGATTTAAAGGGAATATAAGAGGAGAGTTCTATTATGCATACGGACTTTTAGTCTAGCGGGTGTTATTGTAAGTATAAAAATGGGTTTTTATGTGATATAGGAGAGAGAATAAGTGGAGTTGAATGGTAAAAATTTGTATAGTATAGGTAGGTCCCACGAGATATATGGATGTGAAATAGGGGAGAGAATTAGTAGGATTGAAAAGAATGTGTAAAAATGTGTAAAAACACGTAGAAGAACAAGCGCTAATGAACTACATCAAATCTACATGTGCTAGTAAAACCTATTTTTGCTAGGATTTATCACCATATATTTGATCTAATAGTGACAATTTAACAACTGGAATTATCCATGTATATAAAATATGTAGCATACTAGAAGTATCTTCTAAAACATGTTAGATATCTCTAAATAAAAAACATCATAAATATCATGATGTTATTCTATTCTATAAATTTATTTGGAACCTCTAGTATCTTTTAAAATATGTTAGATATCTCTAAATAAAAAAATCAGAAATATCATAATATTATTCTATTCTATAAATTTATTTAGAACAAGCTTATGGAAATTGGGCCTATTGGACTTTTAACTTGTGAATTCTACCTACTAAACATGTATGCCCAATTGCCGTAGTATCTATTACGGCAAAAATTAGATTTATGTCCAACACTACCTACAAGACCGAAATCCGTTCTATGTGCTATCGGACCTCTCTTCTATCTTCCCACAAGCTAGTAATGCCCCACAAGCTTAATTTATCCGATAAGTAGGTTGGGTCTTTACTCTTCAAAGAGAAGAACAAACATATAGAATGGGCTCAAAGTGATCGAGTCCAACATGTTGAATCAGGAATAGCACAAAGAAGTCTAACGGGTACTATTAAAAGTTCGAAGTAAATTATCTAGAGCTTATGCATGTGATAAGATCAAATTTTACCTTTTTTTTTTATCCATTATCTCTTTTGGTCAAATTAATAACATCCACAAATCTCGTGGGACCTATATATACTACATAAATCTCTATCATTCAACTACACCCATTCTCTCTCCTCTTTTACATTCAAATTTATAAAAAATCATAAAAAAATCAATTCTATCACCCTCATATATTGATAATATTCAAGATATTTGAAAAGTGATTTTTAGAAGTTTCTGCATATAAATAGATAGAAATTCGTGAAATTTGATAATAATGATTAAGCACCAGCGCTAATTTTATATCACAACACCAAGATGCCTTTTTTAGCAAGAAACCAATATTACTTTCTAGAATCTAACATTAGATTTGAGAAACTATCATTGGTTTGTTTACCAAAAAACGCATATTGGTTTATATTTCAAAATTAACGCTGGTTTTGGAACATGCCTATGTGCATGTTTGTTATGTTACTAATGCTGGGAGAATATTATTGTCCCAGCACTGATGTGGCGCCACTCGTCACTTAAATTGTTCCAGCAAGTTCGATGCTCGTCTGCCACGTCAGTGTTGGGACAATAAAATTTATCTTAGTGTTGATAACATATCAATTTCATGCCTGTGTGATACTTAGTGTAGTGCTATTACTAAATCATCTGTGATACTTAGGGGTTGTTTGATTGGGGATAAAAGTTATCCGCGCGGTATTCCGTGTAAAATGTGTGATTAATATTGTATTGAAAAGTGTGTATGTGGTTGAAAATAGGAGAGAGAAAGGCGTGGAATAAAAATTATTCTGGATAGAACAAGGCTTAGGTATCCATAAGATTACCCAATTACTTTATATTTGATTTTTGAAAACACTACTAATTTTATGGATATTTGTTCAAACAAAGACATCTTCTTTTCTTCTTTTATGCTCTTTCACTTTTGTAAAATTTAACCATTAGCCATATAATAATTTTCAATGATATGTTCTGTTTCCCACCGTAGATACCTTATGGTACCCACAATCCGGGAAAAAAATTTGTGGAGGCTTGTGGGACCCTTACTATTAGGGGGTAGTTATATATTATTCATCTGACTTAACATAAATACAAAAAAAAAAAAAAAAAATTAGCAATTGACGTGGCGCCACGCGACGTGGGAATAGTACCCACATGGGGAATAGAACAAATCCATAATAATTTTATAGAATTAAGATTGTTACTGATGGGCCGAGCAAGCTTGCTATGGGCCACTCCCCTGGTTCTTTCGTCCCGCTAAGCCAGTCAAACCCAGATAAAAATATGGACCATATCAATAGACCAATCTAACTCAACAAATCCTTTCAAATTGGGCGGAAATTGTTTCCCAAGCTTAATTTAGAAGGAATCATGCACAAAGTGATGATTCCAATTTCCAAAGGTCATGGAAAGAAATGCATGCCAAATCAAATGATTGTCCTTAAAGCAGCTCAGATATATCTTATCTTTTTGGTCCAATTAAAATAATTGACATATATGATTAATTTTATTAATTTAATAATATAAATTATTTTAATGGAATGATACAATTAAAGAAGTAGAAAATTATATTATATAACGAACGTCCCTTATTTTCAAAATGCAAAGACGATGGTAAAGTGCCAGGAAGTACAAGTATTTTACACTATTTAAGTAATTAAATTCACAAAATCCCAATATATTCCAATTATACATAGATTACTATTCCATTTTTTGAACTGCTTCAGTATAGGGACCAAAGGCTTTGGAAGAAACAACAAAATCCTTGTACCTAAATGAATCATATAAAGGAGGATTTGATTCATTAATCAAAGCTTTGGCTGGTTCCACCATGCAATTTGGAGAAGGATTAATGAACGTGGCAATGGTTAATCTATCTTCTTTTGAATTTGTCACCACTCTATGTTCTGCACTTTTAAGCTTTCCATTGGTTATAACCTGTACAAAAAAGATGCGTGTCAGACTTGACACACTTTAGAGGATTTGACATATGTAATTGTATCCACTTCAGCTTTTAGAAATTTCCGAGGTTGAAATTGACAAATTACAAAGAATTAAGAATTTGTGAAACATGTTATCAAAGTCAACTTAAAAATCAAAATTGCAGATTTATTAGTTGGATTCTCATCGTACTTTTTGGTTTTACCAGTCGTCGTTTACTTTTTCGATTCTCAATTGAATGATACAGATAATGCAAGGTGGCAATTTTATGTTATTTTTTATTTTTTTTTTTGGGAAAGAATACATACAAAACACGCATATAAAGTACAGAGATTCAATATGTCAATACTCAAAATTATGATAATTTTGAGTACTGCGGAGCCGATATATATCATACACCTATTAAGTGAGCGATGTGGAATACAAATCAGAGATTGAACACTATGAACGCAGTACATAGCCTATCCACATTACAGAGCTATTCTCTTTTTTTTTTGAAAGAATATACATAACACACAAGATACAGAAACACAACAGGTCAATAGTAAGATTACAAGTGTTGTTTGATAAATAAATGGGTAATATCTCAAAAAGTAATAATCTCTATGATCTATCTATGTATTATATATCAAATTGTCTTACTCATTCGAAAAAGAAATTTCGGCAAAAATATCCTTATTCATATTGCATAATTTCTAAATATTGCGAGACTTATTTATTTTTCATTCTCTAACAATATTTTTAAATAGGAACGGAGAGATATAACGAATCCATATTGGATTTTGAGGCTTTTGCAGAGGAATTTTGATGTCTAGTAGTTATTTCAAGCGTATAGTATCATAATTTATTTGTTCAATTTCTTTGCCAATTTATTTTCATCGGAATTTTATATAAAATGAACTTTTGAAGAAAACAAGGGATAATTTTAAAAAATGATCAATATAGTTGGGATTTAAATAATTGATATATATATATATATATATATATTATTTATACCAATATTAAAAATATAAATTAATATCTCATGATATACTATATTAATTTATCTTAAAACGAAATTACTTAGACTATTTATATACTAAAATTATAATAATATCAAACTCATAATATTATTGCAAAGTCAGCTGGTGCGTTACTAATAAATGTTGTAATTGAAACATACCTCTAATTGAGTGCCGATGTTGACAACAAAGGCATTAGGTACAATCCCAACTCCAATCCACTTGCCGTCATGGACCACTTGAAGCCCATTAACATTTCCTTGAAATAATATTGTTAGAAGGCCATGATCAAAATGTCTTAATAATCCCAAGGTCACTCCTGGCTCTGGGCATGCTGGATAGTTACTTGCTGATAGAAATTGGAGTTGACTTATTTCTTCAAAATATCCCTTCTCAAGCCCTAGTCCTTCACAAATTAGATCAAGAATTTTGGAACTCAATCTTCTCATTGCTTGTACATATGTTGCCATCACCTCTCTGGAAAATCCCAATAAACGATCGATACTCATTAAACGCATCCATCATGACACGATTCAAGCAATTACATGAACGTATATATACAAGTTCTGTCTAAACTCTTGACGACCACACACACATTCAAAATTTACAAATTGGCCCCATGTATGATGACGCCTTGAAAACTCTTAAGTTGTCATGCATGTGTGATTTCATGTTTCACAAAAATCTCACAACCACTTGATGATGATCCCCAGTGGAGCACTGATAGACATATCAATTTGTCAGTGTCGTACTGGATAGATCAACGTATAAGCTTTTAATGGTAGCAACTAATCGGTAATTGGAAAAAACCACTAGACGTGTCAGTTAGTCAGCGTTGTATTGGATAAATCAACGTATAAGCTTTTAAGGGTACCAACTAATCGGTAATTGCGAAAAACCACTGAGGCTTGACTCTATTGAAATCATTTTGGATTATTAACGTCGTGTCTACGTAAAAGTAATGAATGTAAAAAAGTATATTGTTATACAACATTACCTGTATCTAGGAGGCATTGTAGGCCAATGTTGCATGCATTTCTCTATGGGATGAAGTGGATGTTTGATATTATCCCTCCACAAATGTACACCATCTATGTCATGACTTGTGCTACCCATATGTACCCAACCATTTTCATTGGCATCCCTTGAAATTTCTTCAATTGGCATATTGAACAACTCTTTCAACACATGATGTGCCTCTGTCGGTACACTTTCGGAAACTCCATGGTTTATCACCTGTATTACAATAACAATTACATGAGACCAGACAAATTTAGAGTCGACTACATAAAACCTTTTTAACCTCTCTTTTGATCCATCTCTATGTACACAGATACCTGAAAAAAGCCGAAATTTCGACCAGCTTCAATGATATTATGAATTGTGTCAAATCTTTCTGGACTGTTAAGGTCGATGATTGGGATTTCAGTGCATGTAGGAAGAGGTAGTTTTCCAGGTCTACTTCCTGTGGGAAATGTGTGAGAGAGGGGCACAGATGGGACATGAAACCACCTTGCAACATGATCCGCCATGTTAGCCATGGAAATGTCTTGAGGCGTGATCAATTTATATACAATTAAGATCAATTTATATACAATTACAAATACTTGATTAATTTTATATTGACACATTTGAAATATAATTAATATTTTTTAACTGACACGATTTATATGATAATAACATATTTTCATTTGGGTAATAAAGTTGTGCATTAAGTAATAAAATACATTTACACTTCTTTATCACCGAGTCAATTAGTGACATATCAGAATATCATTTGAAAATGCGTGTCTCAGTTGTATATGTAGAATTATTTATTCAATTTTTTTAATTGACCAAGCTTTCCATCAATATGGTTGACCAACCGGACCACCAATTTGGAAATTATTAGGAAACAATTGTTATATTATATTTGTCACTACCTTACTTTATTGGGAATATTTCGTATTGGGTTATTAGGTTTCATATGGAAGATTTTCTATTTTTAATGTTATGGTTATGGTCCCCATGTGATTACTTGTGTAACAAATTCGATATATAATAATTTATACGAAGTCTAATTTATACGAAAAACATCGAATATTATGTTGCGTGATACAGAAAACTTTTTGACATTTTACATACAATTATTTGATTTGTTTTTTTAAGTAAAGTTAATTTGTGGGTATCAACTATGAGCAATAGTGTACGTACGATTCTATGAAATATTCATTTGAAAATTTGGACATCAAATTTGGAAGCTCTCGTTTGAAGTCGTGGGGCTTGTTCTATATACAATATTGTAAATTTATTTGAATAATGTGTTAGATATATGGTTGAAAATTTGAAAAAATGATTAAAAATCTAAAGTAAATGTCTGAATTATTGAAAATGATAAGAGAGAAAAAGTTAGTGAAAATTTATTGTGTATAGAACAAGCCCTTAGATTTTATCTCAACCGTACAAGTGGTAACATAGTAATGATTTTAGGCCTTGTTTTATGCAATTTAAATTTAGTTTACTCGAATTTCGTATTGGGTGTGTGGTTGAGGATTTGAGAAGATGTATTAGAAAATGTAAACAAATTATTAAATTAATGTTTAAGTGGTTCAAAATGATAAGATAGAAAAAATAGATGTGAGTTGATAAAGTTTGATGCGTATAGAACAAGCTCTTAATGTCTCTGTCTTATAAATATATAGAGGCCAAAATGAAATTAGGGTGTGTTTGATTGCAAAGTCGGAAAATAGTTGGAAGGAAAACGTTTTCCGGGTAAATGAATTCTGGAAAAAGGTTTTCAGGAAAAATGGTAGTTGTAGGTGTCTGATTGTATTAGTTGACAAGTTGGAAAATAGTGTTGTCTTCGTTATTTTTGTGTTTTTTAAAAATGAAATTTGAATATTTTTCTTATCTTTATGGTTAAAGCAAATTGCTAATTAAAAAAAAAGAGGCAATTTTTTTTTTGGAAAAAAAAACCACTCCCAAGGAAAATATTTTCCTTCAAAATAAGGAAAAGAATAGATTTCGAGAAAAGTTGGAAAATATTTTTCTGGAAAAAATGATACAATCAAACAGACCAAAAGCCGAAAAAATGTAGAAAATTTGGTTTTTCCCGAAAAAGTTTGCCTAATCAAACACACCCTTAGGATTTTTGTGTGTGAAACACTATTGATTTTCTTTTCGTTTTTTGTAATTCTCTTTTTTATGACGGTGGTTAATCATTAATCTTAGTGTATTATAATGGTGGTGTATTTGTCAGTAAGAAGATTGATTAGGTAAGTATGAGAGAGTAATATTGTTTCGTATAATTGAATTTTGTATTTTAAATTTTTTGGTTCAATAAAATTCTTCAGCCGTTAATTCATTGGTAGATGTTCGATGGAAATGTAGGAGTTACATAAGTTTTCCAAACTTTACTGTTGAAAAATAGTGTTCTTGACATTTTTGATATATTGAGTGTTCCATACAAACTTGGGGAAGAACGATTCGTGCTTTGGTTTCGAACGACTATAGAAAATGATAGCTACTGAATTTTAATTAGCAAAAGTTGTTTTAAAGCTTTAATTTCTTAAATATGAAAGCTGTTATGGCAATAGGATGTTATATTCTCATGTATGATCAACACTATTTACCGTGGCAGAGCCAACCGCTTGAAATTGAGGAGTCACAATCTGAAATCTTTAAAAAATATAATACCGTGGATATTTTATTACAAGTGTTCCACATGCGTTTTCATATTTTGAAAACGCATCGGAATTAAATTATTTTTTAAAGTGTCAAGTAAATCATTCTCTATATATACAATTAAACTATCACTGAACCATTGATCTTCAATTCAATTGTCAGCAAAAAATTCAACAAAAGTCACAATGTCTATTTCAAAATTTATAATTTAACTTCACGTCTTCACAAATTCACAATATCCACAATTACTAATTTGTTCCTAATTTCCAAATTCAACAGTTTCAAATAAACTATCTATCAAGTAAATTATACATTTTTTAGGTCTTTTTTTTTTTGGCATAAATGGTGAAGGATAGAAAAAGGTAATGACGAAAGAGTGAAGAGTCTAACTAGTTTTGTTGGCCGGTGAAATTATTAATTTTTTTTTTTTTTGGCTTTAACATAAGTGAACAAAAAAAAGGGTCAAAGTTGAGGGGGTCATGTGACTCCTCAAAACCCATCTTATCTCTGCCACTGACTAGTGTTACAATTTTTATTCGATAACTATATTGAAAACTTGCGACCTGACAAGTTTTTATGGAGATGCTATCTTCCAACAGTACATATTCCTCCGTCTCGGAAAGATAGTCTTATTTTCTATTTTAACCGAGTCCCAAAATATAGTCCAATTTTCCTAGTTAATTTCTTAATTTTAATTTCTTATATGGTTCTATTTAATATGTATCATTATTAAAATGAAAATAGAGTTGTTTTTGCGAGACAAATAGAATAATATTAAGAGTTCAAATTTATTATCACGTTTTTTTTAATAATTCCCACTAACTATTTTATGTAATCAAAATAACATATACATAGAATCAAATGTGTTAATTGAATTTTGGTTGCTTTTATTAATGTGTGACAGCTATGGGCAAGAATAAAGCAGAACAATGAATCTATAGTCAAATGTTATCTCACTGTCTATTAATGTAGCTCCGTTGAGATTATTTATCTGTCTTTATTTACTTAGTTTATAAATTAATAGTGATGTACATGATGTCGACGGTGTTATTGATTATATGGTGAAAATACTTTTCAATGTGAAAATGTCACTTTCACACACTTAAACAGTATTAAATATACTATAGTATGAACGCTACTTTTAATTTAATTTGGGGGAAAAGGACTTACCTGCAGTTTGACGAATTGAAAGATTAGTTTGTGACCCAAAAAAGGAAAAAAAAAAGGTGGAAAATGATGAAGTTGCCCAATAATAGAAATATATAATTAAACAAAAAAATATGGTGCAATACAGCTTTTTGTTTGAATTACTTTATAATTATTTGATACCATGTCGAAATTGGACATATGATAAATTATATATAAATATAAAACTGAAGTACCTCAAGAGATGCATGTATCGGCAGCAAGAATTTCCCGTGAGTAAATTTCGTGACTCTATTCTAAAAAGTTTGGTTTAATGAGAAGTGAAGTTTCACCTTACAAATTTCGTGACCCCACATTCTAAAAAGTTTGGTCTAATGAGAAGCGAAGCTTGACCTTACTGTCTTGCAGACTTTATTTTATTTTTTTAATATGTGTTTTAATCACACCTATTTAGAGTCATAAAAAATTAAAACTTGAACTTATCGAATAGTTGGACTTTTTGTTCAATGGGATTAATTAATTACACTTTATGTGTATTACTCTTACAGGTGAATGATCACCTATCAACTTGTTTGTAATTTATATTGCCAATAAGGGTGACGTGGTATCCTCACAGGGCGCCACGTCCCGACCCAAAATTTTTTTTTTAACTTTTTTTTTGGAATCCACGTCAAGTGGGATGAATAATACATAACTGTTCCCTGATGGTGGGGAGTCTCACCCGATCTCTATCTTTTTTTTTTCCTTCCGAAAAATGGGGTGTTGGCATCTTACAATGCCAACACGTTGGCATCGGAACGGGACTATACTCTTACGTCTGCTAGTACTTTCACACCGTGTTCAAGGTATAATTTGAAATATGTGTAAGAGTTTGAGATAGAATTTTTTCTATATTTTCTCGTTATATCATCCGTGCATTGCACGAAAAGATATATTCAATATAAAATTATTTTGATATTTTGTTAGTTGCAATACACCTACAATCATATTGCAATGTATCGTTGTAATAGGCTAGCTCTACTGCAACTAAATTATATAGTCGCAATAGGGTTTTCCATTTATTACAACAATATTTTTCATCGTCGTAATTGATGATATTGTGACGACAAATATCGTTGCAATAGACTGGAAATCCTATGGCGACGGCATCTTTGTAACTACATCCGTCATTACAATATCTTTGTCTAGCGCAACGATTTTTTTTTTTCATAATAGAAGTTTTATCTATAGGAAATAATATTTATGTTTGTACCACAATAATTGTTATTATTGATATTTATTATAATTTATTAATAAATTTAATACTTCTATTTTCACATACTAACAATAATAATGAAGATATAAATAGAATTCATTTAAAAAAAGACATAAATAATAACAATAATAATAAAGATATAAATAGAATTCATTTTTAAAAAAAGGACATAAATAATAACAATAATAATGAAGATATAAATAGGATTCATTTAAAGAAAAGGCATAAGAAGAATTGAATATTAAATTTATTTATATATTACAAAGATTGGTAAAGATTTAGGTGATGGATTTTAAGATTAATAGAGATTTAATTGAGAGATTTTATGATTAACCCAGATTTAGGTGAAAGATTTTAGGAAATAAAGAATGGTGAGAAATGAGAATAAAAAAGAATTGTTTAATTTTGAAAAGTATAAATTTGAGCGGAAAAATGACCTCGATTTATTTATATATAAAATATATAAATAGATTGGTGGACAAACAAATCTACTTGTTTCGTGTTGTTGTGACTCAATTATGCATTTAATTAAATTCTTCAAACTCAATATTGATGTATTGAAAAATATTGTCACATAAATATTATGAGACGTTTTGAAGAAGGCAGGTTCTCCTTCTTGCACGGGGAGGAGCCCACAGCACTCACTCCTCGGGTCCATCGCATTCAGGGGGCTGTGAGTTATGGGTCCCTTCTCCGCAGGAGGAGGAGAAATTTTTCCTGTTTTGAAGTAGTACGTTTGAATTATCATGCGAAGTTGACGTGACCGAAAAAATGGCCACTGTGAGACAGTGGTTGATTGGGCCGGGCGTGGGTATTGGGGTAGGTGACCCCCGAGCCTTGAAGAAGATAAAACTTTCTGTTAACAACCTAACTTTTTGACTTCTCAGATTTATAGTTTTAAGATTAGGAAAATAATTAAATTTTAACTGAGTGGATAAATCGCCTTATTGTGTCTATTGAAATTATATTTTAATCCGGTGAATCGTACTCGTCTATATTTGATAAATTGTAAAAAATAATTTTATAATTTGTATTTTACAAATTAAGAATATTTGTTTTATTTTATTTTTATTTTTCTACAAATACATGATTTTAATTTAAAATTTAATATTTTTTCTAAGGAAAGTTTTTATATGTCAATTAGTCCTCCGTAAAGAAATTTTTCCTCATGGAGAGCCACCATAAATGCCTCATAATTTTAAATCTTTAGATTCGCCATTGCTATGAGATACTATATTTGAGTCTAAAAATCAATGCGACATTATGACTCGACAATTTTTTGTTCTTATTTAATTCAATTTAGCTGTGAACCAGAAATCGAATGTCACATAGTCCATATTAATGAGTTATAGACAGTCTATTAGACCGCAATTTTTATAATATATTGAGGGCGTGTTTGATTGTAAAGTTGGAATTTAGTTGGAAAGAAAATAATTTTCAAGTAAATAAATTCTGGGAAAATATTTTCCAGGAAAAATAATAATTGTGGGTATTTAATTGCATTAATTTGCGAGTTGAAAAATAGTATCATTTTCTTTATTTTTGTGTTTTTAATGAAATTTGATCATTTTCCTTATTTTTATGGTTAAAGTAAATTGCTCATTCAAAAAAAAAAAAAAACCTAACTTTTCCATCAAAACCAAATCTAGCAAAGATGTAGGAAAATAAATTCCTTGAAAAGTTGGAAAAGACTATCACGTGAGGAAAAGTCAGAAAAAATTTTCCTGGAAAAGTTTTGGCTGTCAAACAGCCATTTTGCTAGAAAGCAATCTCGATTTTCCCTTTTTAAGGTAAAAAAGGGTCAATCCAATATCTTTAGAGGTGCCATGTTACCCATATAGCTTCGTACATGTAAACCTTTAGGGACGACATCGTCCCTAAAAGTCTATATGTACGAGGCTATAGGAGCAATAGATCACCCATAAAGATTCAGTTTCTTGTAATGAATGAAGGTTGGGAGTTAGGTGCTACATAATTTGCATAATAATGATGCCTAATTCTTTTCAAAAAAATAATGATGCCTAATTAGGAACAGATAATCTAAACTAAGAATTAAAATTAAAGCTCCCATAACATGCTGAGTAAGAAAGTGAATTTCAAAAAAAAAAAAAAAAAAAGAAGAAAGAAAGAAATTGAATTTGTTAGCACAATTTGGCACTAATTATATATGAATAGAAATTATCAATTACGTGCCCGGGAAATGATCTCCTCCCCACAGCCCATTCTTCAAGATTTCAAAAACCTTTCAAACTTTTTTTTCGCCCAGTTAGTACAGCTAATATATGGGGTATGCATGCAAAATAAACCCTGGCTTTGGCTGGTATTTTAAATAATTTTAATTGCTATGCTTATTCATAGAGTATTGTTGTTTCATTTTTCATTTTCTCGACTCTACCATCTAATTTATTTTTATTTTATTTTTCCTTCTTTTATTTATTTATTATTTGTTTTTTTAAATTGGATGACAACGAGATGGGGATTGGATTCTAACCCGAACCTTCCTGGTAAGGGGTTGAGCTTTCTATTGAATCAACCCACTTACCTTTTAGTCCCATCATCTAATTAAAACAACCTATATATACAATCAAATATGTTAATTAAGCTCAAATGTAGACTGTTTTGATTAAATAAGATTGACATACATGCAAAATACACCCTGGTTTTGGCCAGCATTTTAAATAATTTTAACCGTCATCAAGCATGTTCTTGAAATCTAGATCTAATGTTTCATTTTCCACCATCTTGCATGTCTCATCTAAACAAAATAATTTATCTGCACAATCACGTCTATTAATTCAAATATGTATTTTGTTTTGAATGGAATTTGGATGAAACAACTAATGGGTTAAGGAATAGGACAACTAATTCGAACTCTCAATGTTATCCATCTAAATAATTAAACTTATAGTCATTGAACGTTGGCTTTATGTAAGTAGTCTTTGCCGTCGGAATCTAAGTTATATTTCAATCCTTACTATACCAAATGTTATATTTACTCAACTTTGCACCTATAAAAAATAAATAAATAAATAAAAAGAAAAGAAAAATAACAAACAGAAAAGGGAATAAAAAGATACCACCTTCTCCTGAAAATTAGAGACCCAAGTGTCATCTTTGGCAAAGTTAGGGGATTGATACAGCAATTTCCTTGTCTTCCAGGAATGTTCTATGGCTTTTCTTAATTTTTACATTTTAGTTTTGATATTATTATTATATAACAATGTTAGTTTAGTTTACTTTTAATTATATTCTCCCTTTTCCCCTGTAGTCATACATGCAAAATGACGCAAAGGCACTTAGTTGGATTACTTTTAAAATTACACCCCAACTTTTAAATGTGTAAAGCAACAGCCGAGATTTGGGAACTAGTGCTAATGAGGTCACTCCATGCTGATTCACTCTAATACAATTCCAGTATTGTGGGTAAACGCTTTATTTTTCTTCTTTTTTGAATCAAAAGATTGTGGGTCCAATTAAAATTATAATGGTACATGCTGTTTATCCAAAAATGTTCAAACACATTCTTGTAATTATGGCGCTCGATTTTCTAGCGTCATCAGATTTGAAATCAGGGATCGGATCTGGGTCATCACGACGAGATGGAGCTCAGGTAATTTTCAAATTTTGCGACATTGTTGGATGGTGGGGCGGTCAAACTTTTTGGCCAAATTTAGCCTAAATTTTGGCCAAAAAGTTTGACCGGCCCCACGGCATCCAACAATATCGCAAAAATTTTGAAAAAATTACCGGAGTTCCGTCTCGTCGTGATGAATCTAGATCCGATCCCGGTTTCAATCGCGTCTGAGAACGTCGATAGCGCCGTACTACGCGGGAGTTTTGGAACATTCCTGGCTGTTTATCATAGTGGGTTAGTTATTCCATGGTTTTGCCCTTTAAAAAATTATTATTATTATTATTATTATTATTATTATTATTATTATTATTATTATTATTATTATTCAGTGATGATCGCTCTGTTAAAAAAAATAAAATAAAAAATAATTGGCGAGGATCACTAAAATTTCTCTATGCTTTTGTTGGTTGTCATCCTATTACATCTTTAAAAAATTTGGGCGTGTCATATATATATATATTTTTTTTGAACCAATTTTTGGGCGTGTCATTGCAGCGAACATGTGTGCAATTATTGATATTAATTTATGCCATGTGGATTATTTTGAATAAATTTGAACATTAGTGTTTTATTCTGGAATTTTTAACAATTTCAAGTTCCTCCAGTTGAAACTTGAAAGTTAAGCACCGGTTTTATTTAAAATAGTTTTTAGGATTATTAATCTATCTGTATTATTGTTGGCGTGATGTTATAATTTTCGGTGACCATTTTGTAGTTTCATTTTTAAACTCTAAATCTATATTTTTCAAATAAATATTTAGGTAATTATTGGTTTCTCAAATTTTGTTTTGTATATTTCTATTAATAACCAAATGAAGTGATATTCATGCATAACAATTAAAATGGAATATTGAGAGTTACAAAAGAGATGTTATTTGTATACATAAAATGTGTACAGAAAAATATCCACAATAATAAAGATGTATAAACCCACTTCACATAGGTGATAGAAGAGTAATTTCATTTAAACCCGTATTCAATATTAGCATTTACGTGGCCATATTAGTATGTACATCATTTTACAAGATAAATGCTCTAATAGGCAAACTTTTTTTTTCATTTTTTAAGTCGAAACGAAGTAATATTCATAAAGCACTGTCACGGCAAATCGCGACACTCAAAAAATTGTCGCACTCAAAAAAGGAGAATCAATCCAATCTGTAAAAACTAAATAAGATAAAATGTAAGTGGCACCCAGGGACGAATCTAAGTTTTTTTAATAAGGGGGCTATAACAAAGAAAAAAATTTAATTCAACTAAAATTATATATAAATTTATTTTTTTTTTTTTGTCGGGGGACCACAACCCTTGCTAGACAACTCCCCCACCCCCTGCAACAACGTACCCCACTGTCATGAATTTCATACCCATCAAGAGAGTGTTGGCCTCAGCCTCTTCAACCCATGGATAGGGCAAACTTTTTGAAAAAGACGTTACAAAATAAAAAGTAGTATCTCCTATCTAAAACGTTTACATACATCGAAGTTTATTCGACTTTTAGTTTTATTTTTCTCTCTCAATATGTCTTTATTCAATATATGCATCGTTATCGGCCCTTATGGACCTTTTCTACAATCTATTCAAATTAATGAGCCTAACACATTTTGGCCCATGTGTAAGTGATCCGGCCCAATGGGTAGATTCTAGACTCGTGTTTGTTGCAGCATAATTTGGTTAATTGCTTTTCCAACGATAAAGATCTTTACTTTGGTTCATGCTTCGTTCAATTGGAACTAATATACACATTGGGAAGTAGTCACTAGAGGATGGGGCAATAGTGAGAAGGCAATCGTGTTAAATTCAGGGTTTGCCAAAGTGTATAAATTGGTGTATGTGAATGATTTGGTGATTGTTTATTCAATCCAACATCTCTTCTAATTTTCTATATTCATACGTGATGCTAACGTTCTGTTGTCAACGTGGGCACCGTAATTGCCATGCCCATGCTGATGTGGCACCATTTTGTGGTGTCATGTCATTAGTAATTTTTTTTTAATATTTATATGAATAATACATAATTGTCCATTGATAGTTGGGGGTCGGTGGGACCCACATAATTTTATTTTTTTTTTTTGGATTATGGGAATCGGAATGTTATCCTCATACGTGGATATTGAATATAGGATTATTTGTCTGTTTCCAGGACATTCGACAATTAATTATTTTTCAGCAAATATCTATACTTTATCGATAAAAGCAAAACAAATTGATGGTTCTAGTGTTTTTAATTAATTATTTTCTTACTATTTTTATAGTATTTCGATCGTTGTCGATTGTTGCTAAACAAACCTAAATAATTAGTTACTGTCACATATATAAAAGAACTCCAATTCATGACAAAGAAACAAGGAAAAATGAATCGAGCGAAAAACACAAAACACAGAGAAATTGTTTCAGCCACAAATGGTCTAAGTTCCCCAAGAATGGAGTACGCCTCCGCTGAGCATCCACTAAGGATTAGCTCTAAATTCCACTAGAAAGATCAAGAATCACGCTATAATATCTCGAAAAATATCTTCCTTCGCTCTCTACAAAAATCTCAAAAATATGAGAATAATCCTAACTACACAAGAGTATTTAGGTTTCCGCAGAGAGGAAGAAGAGAATATGAGAGAAGAGTCTAGAGGATGATCTCGATGGTCCTGTAGAAGGCATTTGCCACGCCTACTTTCCTTTATAATGGCTTCGCAACGCTCTCTCCAAGAAATCCAGAATAAAGTGATCCGATAGAGATGGAGCCACTGTTAATCTAATCAATCTTATCGATAGAAAATAGGATAGCCCAATATCAATGTAGGCCCAAAGAGAAGCAAGTCCAACATTCTCCACCTTTTGTCAATCTTTGCCGATCTGTGATCTTTCCTTTTCTTTTATGGATTTTAGAACCGGCATCCTTAGCTTCCCTTTGCTCCACCTCGAGAACAAAATCGCTTAGTGCCAATATTTAGATTGATAAACAATCCTTAAATTTATTTAAAGGTAAAACTTAGTTCCCAAATCACAGGATTTACTTGAGTAGGAATTTTAACAAGTTTAATTTCATCCTTTTCCACCATATCTCTAATATAATCAACATGTTTTGTAACGATTGTGAAAACAGGATTTCTACTCAAGTATATTGCATGATTGGTTATAAGAAATAGAGACAAAGAGGATAGAATAATAACCAATTTCATTCAATAGGCCTTTAAGCCAAACCCCTTATACCACAAGTCTATATATTTTCGCCTTGAGGACAAGGTTAGAATCTTTTGTAGTCACAGCTTTCCAACTAACACACCATTACAAAGAGTGTAATAATATGATGAAGTAGACTCGCTTATCAAGATCTCCAAAGAAAGTCGTAATCGCAGTAGCCTTTAAGACTTACACCTTGAATATCAGTATAGAGAATGCCAAAGTTATAAGTGCCAACCAAATATCTAAGCATCCATTGTAAAGCATGCCAATGAGTTTCACCAGATTAGACATATATTTGCTCAAAACACTTATACCATAAGCCAAATCGTCTAGTACTAATCATTAAGTACATAATGAATCCAATATACTTGGCATAAGAACATCTCTCATTCTAACAAATTCATCTTCATTTTTAGGACAACAATCAAGTGATAGCTTAAAGTGATTTGCAAGAGGCAAAGAAACCGACTTAGCATCAAACATATTGAATTTATGCAATATTTTTTCACATACTCGCTTGATGCGTAAACAGAGTGCCCATTGATCTATTTCTATCAATTTGTATGCCAAGGATTCTTTTAGCTACACCCAAGTCCTTCATCTCAAATTAGCTCAAACAATCGCTTTATGTGATCTATATTACGCTTATTAGAACAAGTAATGAGCATATCATCAACATATAATAGCAAAATATAGGACAAGCAAGTGCATATACCTCTAAAGAACAAACAGTTATCAAACGGCTTTTGACAAACCCTAGACTTTGGATATAAGAGTCAAACCCTTATACCATTGCCTTGGGCTTGTTTAAGCCCATATAGAGATTTCTGGCAAGAAACAAACTTTGCCAATATCGACGATTCAAAACCTGGGGTTGAGCCATAAAATTTTTTCTTCTAACTCACCATAGAGAAAGGCGCTTTTAACATCCATTTGCTCAAGTTCCCGCTAAATTGATTCACCAAAGATAAGAAGATTCTTATAGTAGTATATTTGGCAACAGGTGAAAAATTTCATTAAAGTCAATGCCTTCTTTGTGAAAACCTTTGCAACAAGTCTGGCTTTGAATCTCTTCTTATTTTCACCTTCATCTTTAATTTTAAAAATCCACTTGCAATCAATTATCTTTTTATCTTTGGGTTTTTCAAACAAGAATCCAGTGTTTTGTTTTATAGAGAGAGTTCAATTCATCTTTCATAGCCTCCACTCAAGATTTAGCATCACTACAAGTGATTTGCTTCCTCAAAGGTTGAGGGTTCATTGCCACCAGGATCATCAAAAACATTAAATGAAACAAAATCATTCAATCCGGAAGAAGGTAATCTAGTCCTTCTTCCTCTATCCCTAGCAAATCATAATATAATCACTGTTGAGAGGGATGAACACTACTACCTGCACTATTACCCGTAGTAGGATTAGAATCATTATCGAATCAAGAAGACTCTGAGCTAGAGCTTTCAGGCTCTTGTTGATTCTCCACCTCAATAGGCGAGCAATCATCGATGGGCAACAAAATACCCCTTTAGCTGTCTTCAGATTCAATTTTATCAGATTTTAACACAAGGCAATAAGTTTTCATTAAAAATAACATTTGCCGAGCAATGACTTTAAACCAAGTGTTTCTTTTACCCAAAGCTCTATAACCTTAGATTCTTCACTGTAACCAAGAAAAACACATTTTAAAGATCAAAGTCAAGTTTTCCTTCACTCTCATGAGCATAAGCAAGACATCCAAACACTTCTCTAGCTGAGAATAGTTGACATGCCGTTAGACCAAAAGATTCGAGGTTTTAAAGCTTTAACCGTTGGACTTCTATTTAAAAGATAGGAAATTTGCTTTTGACACTTTCACCCCAAAACAATTTTGGAAGATTAGCATTCAATAAAGCATACATCTTACTTTATCCAAAAGAGTTCTATTAAATCTTTCAAATAACACCATTCTAGGTAGCATATGGACTGCTTTGTGCCTTAATATACCACAATTTTTGCAAAAGTTATCAAATTCATAATTGCAAAATTCCAAATCCATTGTCGATTCTAAGGACTTTAATCCTTCTTTCCAGCTTTGATTTTCAACCAAAATTTTCCAATTTTGAAAAACAGATAAAGTATCTCGATTTGTTTTTCAATAAGTTGAACCCATATCTTTCCTAGAAAAATCATCAACAATCGCAAAATATTTAAACCAAGAGAATACTAATAGAAGCCAACCCTGAGATCAGTAATGAATATATTCAAGATGATGATTTGTGAGTCCCTTTCTCAAAAGGCAACCCTGTTGTTACTGCTTCCAATCAAACAACCTTCACAAAACTCCAAATTTTCAATTTTATCTTTCGAAAACACCAAGTTTGTTTAAATGTATGCCTTGTTACTAATATACGACCAAGCTCTTACGCCATAACATATAGGGTATCACATGCAGAATGAACGGTTGAATAAAGATATAACCGCACACACATGAAAAATCCCATTTTTCTTGGATGATGTAATGATATCAAAACCATTTTTGGAAATTTTCATCACACCATTTTTCAAATATACATCATAACCATGCTCATCAAGTTCACCAATAGATATGAGATTTCTTTGCAGGCTGACAAATCTAGCATTTTCAAGATTAACCTTTAGAATTCTAAGCTCAAGATAAATGGTGCCAATGCCACATATTTTACAAGACTGATTGTTTTCCTATAATAACTTGACCACCAGAGACTTCTTTAAGATCAAGAACCAAGATTTAAATTTTATTACAGATTTAAACAGACACCCGTAATCAAGATTCAATCAGAATTTTTGTCACATAATGTAGTAGTAGCACCACCACAATTAGTTTCTCCATTAGCGACAAAGCAATTGTATTATTGGACTCAAAATTTTTAGCTTCTTTTAAAATCAAATCTTTTTTAAACAATTTTCAATAAGAGCATTGCCCTTTCTTGGCGAGTTAGAAACATTCTCTTTCTTTTAGACTTACCTTTGCCTTTTTGAAAATTTTGATTTTTGTGTTTTTCACTATCACATCACTTTTCTTGCTTTTTCTTGTAGCTAGAAATTTCTGAGACTTTGAGATGATTGACCTTAACAAACAGGCCCATGTCTTTAATCTCTTAAATCATTTTTCAATTCAAGTGCATTTCGTTACTTCGAATTAACAGTGCCAAGTTAGCACTTTCTCTGCCATATTCAAGAGCGTTTTTAACTTCTCTATATCTTTCACCAATAACAAAGATTTAATAAAGCAATAACTTGTTGATCAGCAATAGTTTCATCACAATTTCCTAAATCACTCACGATTTTGTTAAATCTATCAATATTTTCTTCAAGATTTGAGAAGAGTCAAATTTGAAATTTGCAACTAGCTTTAGGAGAAAACATTTATTTGGCATGGTAGTGGTGAGATATAACGTCAAGTTTTTAAACCACAATGCGTACAAGAAGCATCAAGCTTTCACCTACTTTTCTAAATTTACATTATCGTATGTTACAATAGAACTCCAAGTTTCATCAAGTTCTTTCTTTTTATGTCTCAGTAGTTCTCATTAGCACGCCTATTCACAAGAATAGCCATACATTGTTGAAGTAACAAAGTTCTCATTTTTGTTTCCATAAAAAGCCACCCACACCATTCCAAACCTCCACCTCAAACTTCTAAGGGAAGACATATAATGGGGCAAACACACAGAGAGCACAACAACAAAAATCACAGATTACCAATTTTGACAAATTCAAAAACAAACAACGTATATAAATATAAAAGGATAGAAGTTACCCAATATTGAAACCTATTTTTCAAATATGCCGAATACCATGCGAGGAAAAACCAAGAATTCCAACTGGTCCTTTTTGTCTTTGAGCAGTGGGACCACAATCCTTAAATTGGGAAGAAAAACCAAGTGATTCCAACGTGAGAAGGAAGAAATCAAGAATTCCAAATGGTCCTTCCTTTTGTCTTCAAGCAGTGGGACCACAATCCTCAAATTGGGGAAGAAAAACCAAGAATTCCAAGTTTCCAGCCGGTCCTTTGTCTACGAGCAGTGACCACAATTCTTAAATTTGGGGAATTTTCAATCGGTTTCTGGCAAACGTTTTTTTTCGGTCAATTTTTTTTTTTTTTCTTTTCTATCGATCACCTGATTTCATCCAGACTAGAGCTCCACCGAAAACCCCTAAATTTTCAGGCTCCAAAGGAATTTTCGAGGATACCCTAACTGAAAATTTTTATGATTGGAAAAATAACACTTGATCTTTTTATGCTTCGATACCACATTGTATATAAAGTGACTCTAATTCACCTCGCATTAAACAAAGCGAAAAATAAAATGAATCAACGAAAAACACAAAAACACAGAGAATTGTTTCGCCACAAATGGCCCTGTTCCCAAGAATGGAGACGCCTCCTGAGCATCCACTAAGGATTAGCTCTAAATTCACCTAGAAAGATCGAGAATCAAGCAATATTCGAAAATATCTCTTCCTTCTACAAAAATCTCAAAAATATGGGAATAATCCAACTACACACAAGAGATTTAGCTTCATTTATATAGAAGAGAATATGAGAGAAGAGTCTAGAGGATGATCTGATGGTCTGTAGAAGACGACTGCCCGGCCTTCCTTTATAATGGCTTCTGCAACGTCTCTGGCCAAGAAATCCGTAACAAAGTGATTCGATAGAGATGGAGCCAGCTTAGTTAATCTAATCAATCTTATCTGATAGAAAATAGGATAGGCCCAATATCAATGTAGGCCCAAAGAGAAAGCAAGTCCAACACTTTCAAATATTTCTTCATTTTTGGGCTCAGGGAAGATATATCACTGCATTTGAATCCTTAAATTATCCGACTCATAAAAGATTAACTATTTCTTCATTATTTAATGCTCAAGCCTTTCCACCCTCATGATTGCCAGACTTTCCATAAGCGTGATATATATAACTCGTGAGGGCATGTTTAATTAACTTCTCTTTATTTGGAGTAAATTAGGCTGCGCACTCCAATTTTTCATTTCTCATTTTTCTCTAAGCAGAAAAACATCAGTAGAATCTCTAAACCGAGTTAATAATTTCTTAGCACATGTTCATCAATTTATCTATCTCGATATATCGTAGTAAATGATTAATATTAATAGTGTGAAAATTCAATACAAAACGAGACTCACGTACAATGAGATAAATAGAAAAGCTATATGGATATAATGAATAGCATAAAGAAATTAAAGTTATTGTGAAAATAAACCAAACACCTCGGACCAAATGAGAGTCACAATGATCCATCTGTAGCAAATTTTAACTCTCCAGTTAAAAGATACTACTAAGGGTGTTAGGCAACAATTTAAACTTTTTTTTTACTATTTTTACCACTTTTTTATCCATTATTTCTTTACCATAAATCAATCATATATCCACATATCACATCACATCCACAAATCTCCACCATTCAATTCTACTCATTCTCTCTCCTCATTTACATTAAAAACCTTTAAAAATCAACCCCTATCACCCTAAGTACTATTTAATTCTCTCTTTCTTGAATACTAGGTCTTTTTGGGCCTTGATAGAATCTACCTCAAAATCGAAACCGTAAACCCTATTCAACCGACAGAGATTGTCTACTAATTATTTTTATACATATAAAAAATATAGTAATTATAATTTGAAGCATTAAATTTTACAATATATATTTTTCCATGTAAACCCTTATATATCATTAATTATTTGAAAATAGTTCCAATGCATAAATAGTTGAAGGTACATGAGCAAAAATGAAAAATTAAAGACATGCTAAATGTGGTAAGTAAACTATCTTTTTGGGATGGATAAAAATTATTACTCCCATCTTCACAAATATATAATCTACATTTCGTTTTTGGGGCGTGCCAAATATACAACGGATCTTAAAATTCTTTGGCTAGAAAGGACGCAATGATGCTATCATCTGTGCCACCGACGATGGTTAAACAAAGGATGCAAGCATTATCTGAAATGATTGGGGGTGAAGCGTCTATAGGTGGCTTTTTAAGTCCACCGTCAAATCCCAGGGTTTAACCCTGGACATGCGGTGGGAGCTACCAAGCTGGAGTGCAGTAGGGAGCAGAGAGAATTTCCGGTGGAGCAGTGAAATGTGCAGAGATCAAAAGAACACCAACGATGAAAGCACTTTGTTGGGCCGACATTCTCTTTCTATATTAAGAGGTTTAATTTACATTACTTTACTAATATACATATATTCAATACTTAATTGTATTGATTAATTTTCAATTGTGCTCAGTAATTGGGGGTAAATCAAGAACATGGATAACAAAATGTGTGTTTCCAATAAAATTTTTAATATTCGTGAAAAGGCGAAATGATTTATATCTTTGGGATGGATGGAGTAATATATTGGGCTATGTTTGTGACAGGCTTGTTGTGGTGCACCCTGGGTGTGCCGTCACTACGGCACACCCGGGTCGTTTTCTAGTCCCGTCCGACCTCCGATTTGAAATCCAGGACTGGATCTAAATTTATCATGAGCTTAAAATTTGGCCAAAAGTTTGACTGGCTCCACGGCATCCAACAGTGTCGCAAAAATTTTGAAAAAATTACCGGAGCTCCGTCTCGTTGTGCTGAACCTGGATCTGATCTCGGATTTCAAAATGGAGGTCGTATAGCCCCGCAAATCACCCGGGTGTTACGGCACACCCGGGTGCACCGGAACAATACCAATGTTTGTGAGACGATGGGAGTAATTCTTTATTTATTATTATTATTTTTTATTACACCAATTATTCATGGGAATGGAGTTTGAAATACTTGTCACAAAATTTGAACCCTCATATTCTCAAAACTCCGTCAAACGGCTTTGTCACAAAGTCAACCAGGCCTTCTCCCAAATTCCCACGCCCATGTCTCACCATCTTCAAACACATGGTGCACGTCTTCCGCAAATCCTCCCCAGATATTCTCACACAACGTTGACTTTTCATTTGTTCCCAAACTAAAAACTTGCTCCTCCCCTATCCCACCCAACCCCCTAACCCCCTCTCCTCGTGTTCTGTTTCATCATTTTCTTGATTTCACTTACTTCCCTTTTTCTTCATCATCATCATCATTCATCCCAAATTCACTAACTGTTCATCCCAATTCCCTACTTTCTTCCCCATCTTCTTCTCAATGGCCACACTGCAAAAATCCATTCACATTCAACAATCTCCATCTCCATCATCTTCAGCTTCTCCACTATCCAACAATGGTGGCTTCCCTATACTGGCCATAGCGGTCCTCTGCATCACGGCCACAGCTTTCTTGCTCATCAGCTACTATATTCTTGCAACAAAATGCTGCTTCAGATGGCAACAATTCGACCCTTTACGCCGTTTTTCCTTCCGACGACAGCCAACCGCCAACGACCACCCATTAACCACCACCACCTCCTCCCCGTCGTGGCAAAGCCGCGGCCTCGAAGAGCTTCTCATCCGAAACATCCCAACTCTGCATTACACTAAAGATCCCCAAAACAAAATTCTTTCCAAATGTGTAGTGTGTTTAAATGAGTTTCAAGAAAATGACATCCTCAAACTCCTCCCAAAATGTAACCATGTTTTTCATTTAGATTGTGTTGATATATGGCTTTTGAGGAATGCTAATTGCCCGATTTGCCGGTCAGCGATCTCCGGTCGAAATCGGTATAAACTGGACAAGATTACTGCTCCGAATTCTTCGCCGCAAGATCCTCGGCCGGTAAGTATCGCCGGAAGTGATGAAGATTTTGTGGTGATCGAGCTGAGTGGGCAGTTGAGAAGAAGTGAGAAATCAAAACAGAGAAAATGTCATCACGTTTCGATTATGGGAGATGAAGGGATTGATGTGAGGGAAGAAGATGATCAGTTTGTTGTAGAGCCGATAAGGAGATCGTTTTCGATGGATTCTGCGGTGGATCGAAATGTTTATTTGTCAGTTCAAGAAATTATGCGGCGAAATGGTGGAGACAGTGATGAAGGCAGTAGCAGAGGATGTAAATCGATTTTTTCTTTTGGACATGGAAGAGGATCAAGAAACTCTGTTCTTCCTATTTGATTTTCTTTTTTTTTTTTTTTTAAATTATTAAAATCAATAGAGACAGGCAGACAGTTACATGTTCTTCTAGTTTCAGATTTTTTATTTGGATTTGATATATTTTCGGTTTTTTTTCTGTTCGATTTTTGCATTTTGAGCACACAGTTCAAAGTGATTTTATAGAGAATCATAGGGCAGCCTCATCTTGGTCAAGCTCCAGATCCAGTCAAAAACAATACGAACACATTATAAGTACATAAAATGGTCACTACACATTTAAAAAAGAAAAAATGGTCACTACATAGTACAAATTTCTCCAAAAAAAATATTAAATAAATAAATAAAGAAATACGAATCATAAATAAATAAAAACTCACAAAATCTTTGATTGTGCACATTGTACATTTCGGGCATACCCCCTTAATTACACTTCACTATAAGACTATCATGAGACTTCTTGAATCTTCTTTAGTGTTTTATGTACGTTACTGATATTCTAAATCCTAATTGAATCAATTAATCCAAATTTTAGAAATTTTAACGATTCAACGATTTACTTTTTCAGAACTGTAGCTATAAATATTGTAGATGAATTAACAAATATGAAATATATATCGGTATTGATTGGTGTTTGGATCTTGTAACACTAAAATGAATGATACTAAAACGACCGATGGCGCTAGTATGTAGGATAAGATTTTTGATGTGGTAATGAAACTCTGGTCCGTGTATGAACATGATTGTGTTCCAACTTTTATGTATTATGATGCTCTAGAGGATGTAATTGCAAACAGTCAAAAGGACAAAATCATTTCGAAACTATGAGAAGCAATTCAAGACTTCAACTTCAAGTTTAGTGATACCAGTGTCCGAAGTTGTCGATCGATTATTATGCTTTAGTGTTTGCTTTACAAAGTCTTTTTCTTTGGTGAAATAAAAATCAAGAGATCATGTGTGGTTAAAATTTAAATACTAACAAGAAAACATATAGTAATTATATTTCTTCAATATGCTCAACTCTATCAATATTTGTATCTTTCATACACTCTCAATATAATTTATTGTGACGATATCTTGATAAAAAAATTCCAACATCCATATGTAGAGAATCATATTACTTAATTAATTGTATATTCTGTAAGTTGGTTGGTTGCGTGTATTTTGTGAAATAGCAACTACTAGAAAAATTGCTCGATACCTTAACCATCGATTTAACGAGAACGCAGTATCTTTAGCAAAAAAAAATTTTAAAAATAATTTTTTTTACACTATTTGACAATACATTCTGCTAAAATCTACAAATACATTCATTCTTTAATTGAATAATGAAGAAGCAATCGAGTAGTCAGCACCTCTTGGTTCGGAGCATCGAGGCACAATGCTCAGCGCAAACAATGGCACACTTGCTGGAAAGCCATTATTTATTTATTGGGTTGCTATTATTATTTTTATTTTTTATTTTTTATTTTTTATTGTAACTCTAACTCAAAGATGTTTTAAGATGTTTTCTGTTTTAACACTAGTCAATTCTCTCTCTCTCTCTCTCTCTTATGATTCATGAATAAAAATAATGAAAAACGAATAATACTTCATAAGACTCGCAATCTCCTCACGTAGGGAGATTTGGTTCTCCCCATTGTTAACATGACGAGATTTTATTGGTTTTGATAGAGTAATGCATTCTCATGCATGCGGACACTTGGTGGCTTTCATCCCATAATAATATTTCTTCATCCAGTCCCTTTTCAATTCTAAAAACTATAAATTACACCCAAATCACTCTAAATTCTCATCTTCCTCCTCTATTAATTTCTTCTTCCTTCACTCTTCTTATTTTTCTACAGTATAGACGTTTATTTTCTCGGCAAACTTCAAAAGCTTCCACCTTCTCCATTTTTATATCTTCCACTTCTCGGTCATCTCTACTTATTCATCAGGCTGAAACAGCCTCTACACCGGGCTTTCTCCGGGCTCTCGAAGAAATATGGCCCGATAATTCTTCTGCAGTTGGGCTCAAGACGGGCCCTCATCGTCTCATCTCCACTGATTGCAGAAGAATGCTTCACAAAACATGACATTGTCTTCGCCAATCGCCCAAATCTCCTCAATGGGAAAGTGTTTGGGTACAATTACACCAGCCTAGCTTGGTCACCATACAGTGATCACTGGCGAAATCTTCGTCGAATTTCATCTCTTCACGTTTTATCCCACACAAGTTACATATCAGCTCCAAGATTCGGGCCGATGAGGCCCGAATCCTCGTCGAAAAATTCGTTCAATTTTCTAACAATAATCCGAATGAAGCTGTAGAAATGAGATGGGTTTTCTTTGAATTCACGTTTAATGTGATTACAAGAATGATTACTGGAAAAAACTATGAAAACGGCGCCGAGATTTTTCGGGAGAAAGCAGGCGAGATGTCAAAGGTGACAATGGAGGCTAATGTAGTGGATTTTATGCCATTTATGAAATGGTTTGGATTTAAAAATACAGAGAAGAAGCTGGAGATGATACAGATGAAGAGAGATGAATTTATGCAGAAAATGATTGAAGAACATCGTAGAATAATGGAAAGGGAAGACGTAAGTGTAATGCAGAAAAGTATTTTACAGGTGCTTTTGGATTTGCAGAGAGAAGAAGCTGACGAAGCTATCAGAAACCTCCTCCTGGTAAGAACCTCAAGATCAGCTTGTAGAGAAACTAAGAATTCATATATTCGATTGATAATAAAACACAATACAAGACGACTATAAATAAAGACTCGAAACCTAAACAATAGAAAAGACAACCCGAAACTTTAATCGTAGCCCTAACAATGGAATAGACAAAACTACCCTTAACTAATAAACCAAATTACTAAAATATATTCTAACACCCCGTCAAACTCATGATACTATCGAGAGTTTGCCAAAAGGTTTACAAAATACGAAAAACGATAATACGAAAAACAATGCAAATTTCAGTCTTCTTGCGATCTTCCAAGCTTGACTAATATTGTAAGTGTAGCTTATGCTTGCACGAATTACACTCCCCCTTCCGTCAGGGCCGTCAGGGCTAGAGTCACTCGGCACTCCCCCTCCACGTAGGGCTCAGATACGTTGACAAGTCCATGAGCTCGACTAACAATACTCCTTCATTGTGGAAGCCAAATCAATAACCCAAGTATTGCTAAAGTCCCCAACAATGTCAATTCATGTACCAACTACCAAATGCCAATTCCAAATCCACCTGACCAAATTAGAAAACAGAAGAAAAGAACCAAATGTCCGCCAGACCAGTTGAAAAGAGAGGGAAAGAGAGTCAAATTCCAATTGCAAATCTCATTACACATCCAAATGCAAATTCCAGATTTCATTGGACCAATTGAGAAGGAGGAAGAGAACCAAATGCCAATTCATGATGGATTGGACCAATTTCAACTTTTGGGGACTGTTTCTGCAATATTTGGATTTCTAAACCATTATTTACTAGCTGAAATCCTAAGGACCAACTAAAACAATAAAACTTGAGGACCAACTTAAATAAACTTAAAACCATGATGGACCAATACAGCAAATAACATAAAATGCTTGAGGAAACTCTGACTTTAGGCGTTCTCCCGTTGCCCCGTTACCCAACCTAAAAGAACTCTGCCACCAACCGCCGCCACAACAGCATCCTCGACCACTAGTAACATCTTGGTCATCATTACCAACACACTCAAAATGCCATAATCAAGTGCCACAAATATTCAATTTGCAAGATATAAAACGAGAGATCTCAACAATAAATCTAAGCCTTTTTTGGGAGATTTGGATGCCTCTGGAGATTTATCCTGAGATTCATTAGTAGCAGAAGAACTAAAGGAATCCGTGAGGGAAAATTTCTAAACAAAAAATAAGACAAACAATCTTCTGACCGGACGAGCGGCACAAGGCCGCTCGCCGGAGAACGGATGTGGCTCGAGAGTTAACCCAAGATCGGAACCCGCTTTGATACCATGTAGAGAAACTAAGAATTCGTATATTCGATTGATAATAAAACACAATACAAGACGACTATAAATAAAGACTCGAAACCCTAACAATAGAAAAGACAGCCCGAAACTTTAATCGTAGCCCTAACAATGGAATAGACAAAACTACCCTTAACTAATAAACCAAATTACTAAAATATATTCTAACACGGCTTGATGACGTTTGGGTTTAGCTTAAAAGTAAATAATTATTACTTGAAGAAGTTATAACATTAACTTGAAGATAACGGTAGAAAATTAACTTTGCACAAGTTTTGGCGAACAAGATTAATATTAAGAGTTTATTCTACCAGATATTACTTCCCCTATCCTATAAAGATAATCACATTTTCATTTTCACAAAGATTAAGAAATTTCAATTAATAATTTTGAAAAAGTAATATTTTACAATATAATTCTTAATATACCCTTACATTTATTTATTATTCCATTTTAATAGTTCTTGTATGTTAATAATAATGCACATTAAATAGGGACATATAAGAAAACTAAGAAATTAAATATGAAAATGAGATTATATTTTGGGACGGATTAAAATAAAAAATCGAACTATCTTTATAGGACAGAGAGAGTATAATTTTGGAAATTATTTAATAAACTTTAAACATAAACAAAATTTACTTCTTCACTTAATTTCAATGTTTTTCAAAATGTAAAGCTTGACGAAGCCTTAAAGGCTAAACTTTGAACTTTTATGAGCTTAACCAAATTTAAGTGTCAGTTGACCAAAGTAAAAGCGTAAAGAGTACAAAGCCGTGAACTTAAACTCCATAGTTACTGTTTGAAATATATGGTTATTAATGAATTTTGACTCATAAATACAAATCTTAGCAGGTTTTAGTCCATGGAGCAACTCATTCTACATCAGTGACACTAGAGTGGGCATTTTCAAACTTGCTTAACAACCCCCACCTCTTAAGAAAAGTGCAAGCTGATATTGACTCCCTTGTGGGAAAAACACGTCTGATCAACAAATCCGACGTGGCAAAACTTCCCTATCTCCATTCAGTTGTGAACGAAAGGCTACGTCTCCACCCAGCCGCACCCCTCCTCACGCCTCACTCATCATCAGGTGAGTGCAAGATTGGTGGGTTCCACGTGCCACATGGAACCATATTATTCGTCAATGCATGGGATATTCAACACAATCACAATATGTGGGAGGATGCCGAAAAATTCAAGCCAGAGAGATTTGAAGGGTACGGAGGAGAGAATAATGAGTTGAAGTTCTTCCCATTTGGATGGGGGAGAAGAGGATGCCCGGGGCAAGTTTGGCAATGCGAATGGTTGAATTGGCATTGGGATCTATGATACAGACATACAGTGTTTTGAATGGGAAAAGATCGGGAAAATTGACTTGAGTGAAGGCATAGCGATTATTACACCGAAGCTTCAACCTTTGAGGGCTAAATGTAAACCTCGTACTTTTGTTTTCGACCATGTCAAATTCGAGCACAAATGAACTAAATAATTCGAGTTATACAATTTTCTTGGCAATTAATTGTACAATTAGATGATGTTTGTACAATGATGGTAAAATAGTAGCGATACGTGATTTACGAAATTATGAGACATCATAAGCTTCATCCCCAATTGTTTTCAGATATCAGCAATTGGGTTATTATTCCATACAAGATAAGTAATAAAAGTTTAAAGAATCAAAGCCTCTATTTCGTTTAATACTTTAATTTATTTCTACTTAAAAATTAACTTACACCGTTGAGTAAAAGTTAAACTTTAACATTAATAATACATCTCAAATCATTATCATTGTGATTTCATATATCTCGTAGTTTCAACCCCCTATTCAATCTAAAATTTTGGCAGGATGAATTATCACCAGCAAAATCAATGCTGGAAAAGGGCTTTTTGGTAAATTCATCTAACAATGCAGTATCTGCAGTATGGAAAATGTTTTTTACTAACCAAAATTCAACCTCATCAGTTTACCTAAATCCTAACTCAGTGACTCACCATCAAGCCACTTCAGCGATGGCATCAACTTAAACAGGCATGATTTCAACTGATCACTAACTGCATTTCCAGCAATATCTAATTGTACCAAATTCAAGTTCCGGAAAATAAAAAACGCGTCCCAGTTACCTGAATTTATAAATTCCTCGAAATTGCGATCAATCTCAACTGCATGCGTCATGGGAGATGAGCACAAATACCTTGTTATGTCGATGGAGTGAGCACCAATCTCATTGTGTGAAACATCTAACACCTTCAAGGACTTCAGCATTTTTAAAGGATCCAATGCACTAAAGCTGCAGAGTTTGTTGTTGCTCAGGTTCAAGCAAGACAGCAATTGCAGAGCCTCCAGACCTGTCCAAGCATCCAACAAAAATCAATGAAAAAAGATGAAGCTAGTTTTCTCCCCAGTACCAACCAGTAAAAAGTTCACGAGTCCGGAAGAATGATAGTGCCATGACAGACATAATGGACAACATAGACGACATAAAGATTGACATAATGTTAAGTGGCCCATGTAATGGCATTGATTGAAAGACAATGAGATGTACGGAAAATTAGGATTCTGCAAAGAGTTGTTTGAAGCATTATGTTATGTCTTTATAGCATAATTGTGACGAACAATAGTATTTATGAGATGCAACATGTGTGTGCTGTGTGCATTATGCAATTACCTTCAATTGATCGGATTTTGTTGTGCCTGAGATCTAATGTTGGAACCCACAACAATCGCTCGCCTCTGTTCGTGACAAGGACAGATTATTGAGTAGTAGACAGCAAAGAGAATCCATACTTGGGAGTTGAGTCTCCATATCGGTAGCAGTACTTCAGAATAGATCTCACACTCGAAGAACCCTGCAAAATAAATACTCGTTATACTGAAGCTTAAGGAGAAATTACTAGGTAGCAATGCCAACCACCAAGAAATGACAGTCACCTGTTTCAACAGGAGAAAGCTGTACTCATCCTCGTGGTAACAGATATGAGCAGCGTCTAACTTCATCAAATCGTGATATAATCCAAGAATTTCTTCATAATCAACCTCGGTTCCGTCTTTTGGGATACCATATGAGATCAATTTGTTTCGTTTCAACAGCAGTCTTGCCAGAGTTAGTTTCCCAGTTTTACTACACGAAAAAGAGAAGAAAAATGAGTAACCTTGCTAAGTATATCAGCTTCTGTAAGTGACATGGTTACTCATAACATTAATCAGGCTTACCAGTTTGTTGATGACAATAGCTCCCCGCAGTGAGCAATTTCATTGGTTATGATCTTCATACTCCAATCAGAAGCCTTCGGTTTACCCTCCCCAGTGACATTTAATTGTTGAAGTCGGTTAAGTAAGCTGTCAACCTGAGAGTCCATAGCAAGTGGGTACAATAGTTTATCTTTCCATAAAATTCTCGCTACTGTTTGACCCTCAGCATATTCTTGATCATGGGACGATACACACAATGAGAACTCGATATGTGCAGTCTGGACCACAGGAGATACCACTTGAGGATATGATGCCCAGGAACTTTGATATATCGACTTTTACATGGCAATCCTTGAGAGAATGCGCTCTATCAGGAAAATTTAAGTACGTTAACCAGGCTTAGGCACAACCGAATTTATTTGCAGAAAGTGGTTTCCATTTAACTTCATCATTAGCACAATATTCATATGCAACGGTGATGGTAGGAGAGTTTACACCTTGAACTTCTTCACTGAAATATAGTCCGGGTGGAAACATTATATCCTTAGATTGAAAATGCAAGCTCGGAAATGAATTACGTCCTTCGAAGTAATCACCAACTGATAAATATACGCCAGAGCCATGAGGAGGCCAACAAGAAAGTGGAAAGAGCTCCCGTTTAACAGTTTGATCCACAAGCCAAAGACGATAAAACCAACCACTCTGATCGTCCGGGTCTGTAAATAAAGCATTGCATACAACCACTCTGATCGTCCGGGTCTGTAAATAAAGCCCTGTGTACAAACTCAAATTCCTCGTCTAAAACACAATCTTTTTGTTATGTCCTCCTCATCCTTTCTTGAATAGACGAGAGAAAAGCACACTGCAAGTTTGGTGAAACAAATAGAGAATGAAAATACTGTATACCACAAAACAAAGTAGTTTATTGCAGGAAATAGTTGTAATAAGCATATTTTAAAGAGCAAAAAGATATTATTTGCATCGATGGGGGTGTCAATCCAGCCTAGGCATAATGCATTAGTCTTCTTATACTCTTCTTATGCTTGTAGAACGTGATAAGAAACTAATAAAGTGAAAGCGGCTACTTAGTAATGGCCAATAGACTTCGTCTTGTCTGGCTCAGCTTAAGTCCACCATCGATCATGGTATGCTTGAATGTAGATTCAAACTTGATCCATAAACCTCAACTTGGGTCGACTAATGCAAATAGAAAATTCTTACATACTAAGGTAGAAAAATGACTTTATACATTAGGTGCCCCATCAGTCTCCATAATCAAATAATAGAAACAAAAGTTTCATCACAACAGATGAAAATATATTTCCATTTATCTTAAACTAGAATTTAGCGATTGAAACTAAGCATGTGTTTTTAGCCGTTAACCATACATCTTAATTACTATTCATTATGTCCTACACATCTAACTAACTATCCAACCAAGAAAGTCAAAGTTTTTGGAAAAACAAAAGTTTACCCAGACATCACAATAAATGTATAATAAAATATCCATTACAGGGGTATTACCTCAAAAATTTAGGCGAAAACTGCTATGGAATGCAACATTCTAACAATGCGTGGAGGGTGGACGATCATATCATCTCTTCTGAGCTCATGTACAATATGGTCAGTGAATTTCTCATGCAAAACATCATTGCTCTCCATGCTAAGTTAGACTATTTCAGTGACAACTTGAATTATAACACACAAGTCTCTGCCAGAAATCATCCAAGCTTACCAGTATTCAAACCCTCACACATTAAATTTTTTAGTTGACATTAAATTGAATGATTATAAACTAGAAATAACAAGATTATATATGTCACGGAAGCATGCTCGGCAGACTTGATGATACTTTATCAATCTCCCATCTCAAATTTTGTTGGGTTCAAACACACTGTTTATGATCATTATTTGTAGCCACATACTCATATGGGTCCAGCAGGCATGCCTGCCAATTAAGGGTACGTTGATAGAGATTTCTGAAAACATGATTTTTGAATGTGTGGTTCGAAAGTGAGGGACTGTAGTATACAAAAATAAAAACTGTCAAATCAGCCAAATGTTTGGTTGAAAATGCTAATGAGTACCATCTCTGATCTTGAATGCATGTTTACCACTTTTAATCTCATCTCATAGGAGCTCATAGATGATTCAACTACATCTGCCGGAAGTCAATCTTTATCTTAAAATGAGTCATTGTAAGAAACTCAAGGCTAGAGATACAAGCTTGCCATGCAAGAAGCTTTGAATATTAGCACAACCATGAAAGGAGCACCATACCTTAAGTGCTTTTAGTAAGATCCCATCTTCTTTGAAGATACTTCGCCAAAGTTGATGTTTTAACATCTTCTTTCCTTAAAAAAGAAGATTCCCACAGTACCCTGGCAGCTGCTTTGGCTGCTCTGAACAACAGTGTATCATGTGAAATAGATTTCTTCCTATAATGTTCACTGTATAGTTCTGCAATGTACTGGCCATGAGGTAAACCAGTCAAAAGGAGCAAAATTTACTGATTCTGAACAATTAAAGCCACAATCAAATTCTGCATGGTATGCTCCAGGGAAGATGACGATAAATTCCAAGGGATTCCGCACTGCACACAGCGATATACAGGTGTGCCCTCAGACATCAGAGTAGAGGGAGAAATTTGAGTGACCTACACAGTTACACAAAAAACACATACTGAAGTGAGCATGACGGCCTGCTCCCCCAATTAAACTATAAATAATGATCTGAAAAGGAGGAACAAACTCGTAATATGGAATAGTAAATTGTAACTAGAATAGAGGAATCAGGAATGTCAAATGCAAACAATCAACATATGCACTCAACTGCTAAATGGAGAATATCTGAAGTTTACAATGAGTATTGAAACATTAAAATTAACAACCATGTTTGAACCTTTTAGCAGCAAAATGGAAATATACCCCCACCCCCAAAACTCCTCTCTCTCTCCTATCTTTTAGTAAGAAACAGAACTTGTATTGATAATAAAAAGCTTCACCAGAATACAACATGAGGAGTGGACAAGCCATCCACCTAAGAGATAACAAGAGAAATACGTAAAAATTTAAAAACCAGAACAAGGAAAACTAGGTGATGCTTGGAAAAATACTACACAGAGAGCTAATGTGGTCAAGGCGGAATAAATAGTTCTCAAGGACAGTGAAAATCCCGGCAGCTCTAGCCCATAATCCTGTGAAGAATATGATGCTATCCCGAGGTTGGAACCTTTACACCTAACAAAACAACTTGTCACGCAATCCAAGAAAGGGAAAATAGAGACCAGGAAAAGACGGAGCAATAACGGCAGAGTCAGCAACATAGAAAATTTCACAATTCAACTGCTGCGAGAAAATCATACTTCAAAGCCAGTTGTGCAACAGCTTAATATAAGTTTTGCGGAAATTGATGAGGGCTGGAAAGTAGACAGAAGCATGATAGGGTCAAACTGAAGTTTGATAAGCTGAAAGGTCTAAAGAAAATTATCTCAGTTTTTTGAAACAAGCGCCAATTAACCTTGAAATTCTCGAAAATGTAATACATGCGACTATTTTAGCATCAAACCTTGTCAACCCAGTCAAAATGGAAAGCCTGAGCAGAATAGACTGTATAAGCAAGCAAAAATAGTTATCCCCCTAGTTCACCAATTCCTAAGGGGCTAAATAATACATAAAAACTAAAAAAAGGATAAAAAAAAAAAAAAAGGAGGTTAAGACCTGCAGTGTAGCTCTTGTAGCCAATTATCTAGACAAAAAATTAGAAAGCATTAAAATCAAAGGGATGAAGGGAGGTATCACTCTATGGAGTTAACACCATACTTGCACTATTTGAATTCGTACTCCAGCTTAATACTTACATAAAAGCAAGTAGGAAAAAGGAGGTTCTCGCATGAGTTCCTATACTCCAGTTTAGTAAGAAATTCAATTGCGCATGTCCTTAACATCTGAGGTACCATAATTCCCCCCACACCTGTCTAGACTGTTTTTAATCAAAGCGGTAACAACACAATAATTGGGCACTTCTAGATTTAGATCTTTCAATCTCATAAATTACACTAATTGGAAATCCATACTGCTCGCGGAATTTGTGGTAGCCACTTTGATTAACGTCTGGTAAATGAGAATGTTAAACTGGTTTACATTAGAAGCATCATTGAAATGCATCAATTTTTATGTTCACTCAGCATCTGTAAGTTATGATCGACAAATCAAAGAACAATATTACTTACAAGCTCAGGATGGTCCGATAGGCAAAGCTGTGGAAACTGCTTTTTCACAACTTCAACAAATTTGAAGCAGTATTTCCAAGGGACACTATACCGCATTTTTGGGGAACCAAAGTGCATGTAACAAATTGAGTACAAGTGGTGCTCCTCAGTTCTCTGTTTCTCCAGCAAAACGAACAGAGAACTTTGTTAAGGAAATAACAATATCACCCTTTTCCGAGAGCATAGTGTAAACCAATTGTTGTAGCAATTATTATGCATCTTTAGGGTATAATGTAAATCGAGCAAGGAAAGAGATCCTGAAGCTTATCCAGCAATGTGATGCAAAGAACATTCCGACAGACAGCTGAGGGTCTAAAATAGCAGAACTGCTGCACCTTTCAAATGATAGAAGAGAGCCAGGAAGCTTGGGGATATTATTCAAGTTCCAATCAGATTCTGCATATTTGGAATGCTTTGGCATTTCTCATGCATTGGGTTTTACAGGAAACCCACTTTTCAAGACTTCATCATTCGAGGTAGTACCACAAAGCACCTAAGAATTGAATGCACGAGTAAACTAGTTGTCAGAACTATAAATAAAAGAGATGAATATAGTAATTGCACTTTCCATTGAGGAATCACCTCTATCTGTTCACTTGGATTCCCAACCATCCGCCAGTATTCACCCTCGACGTTCTGCACTGATGGTTTATGCTGATCTACAAGAGCAAGCAATCTCACATTTGGATCTGTGACTGCATCAGCCTTGCGGAAGTACTGCCTCTTGAATTCATTAGCATGCTTTTCAAAACTTTCCATTGTGAGCTCTGGTCCGAATTTAAAATCAGAGCTTACAAGTAAAACATTTAGCTTCATCAGTGTCTGCCGAACACTCGAGATCCCCACTCAAAATCTTGGGACTTTCAGCTTCAATCCTCTCATGAAAGCTAAATGGTTTTATCTTTGAATACAAATGTTGAAGTGCATCAATCTGTTGTATGTAAGTTTTAAATTTAGGTGTTTTCCATGTCATCTTCTCTTTAAGAAGGCAAGGTGGGTGCCATGATGGAGGAGGAGCAATGCGGCATATTCCATAATTCTCTGCTTTTGGGCGTATTTTTGCAACATATTCTAAGATGTTCTTGAACTCCTGCATATATATTTATGGTTCATGAAGATTGCAAAATTATTACCAGCCAAAGTATTATGCATATTGAGAGCATGAAACCAACAAGGTGGGGAAAGTGCAGAAAGGGATAAAATACTGGAGCATCTTCAAGTTCAGTAAAATGTGACTAGGACGCCACCTAGAGGTAACCTTCAATAAGTTTCTTAAACATCAAACCAGATTGCATGATGTGCAACAAGTTAACTATACTTCGTAATTAGAAGGTAATATCAAACTAAACCAGCCTTCTGGCAATCAGTGCAAGTTGGACATCCCTGAATCACGCCTTTTGGAAGATGAGCTCTCACTGGGAAATTCTGAAGATGATAACTAGGTCCACTAGTCATGACCAAGAACCCAATTAATAAAGCAGGAAACATATTTAAAAAAAACGTCATAACAGAGAGAATAGATGCAGGAGTGGTCAAAAGTTTTTCCATGACTTTATCACTGGAAAGCAGAAAGCAGTGTATTCTTAACAAGGATGGATTATTTACAAAACAAAAGTATTGACTAGGATGCAAGATGAATAATATTTACCAAAAAGTGCCCTATAGCCACATAACTTCAAAATTATGTCCTATTAATCAGAAGCAAGCCACAAATTAATATAAAAATAAGGCGTCTATCTGCAAGTTCTTTCTGGATGTACTTTTTTGTGTTTTCACAGCTTCTATTTTAATTTCCCTCGCACTTATGCGTTCCAATTTATATTTTTTCCTGTGTTGACAGTTTTGGGGGAAAAAAAAAGGTTGTGTATTTTTCCAAAGGCTTCTGTTCTCCGGTGTTTGTACATTTCTTTCTCAAACAGATGTTTGCCTTTATATAAAATAATCTCAGGGCACAAAAAAAAAGTGCTTTTACAAAAAATGGAAAGTGACTTTGTATGGATGCCTTCACATTTTCCGCTGTGCTTGCTGTCAGCTTTTACGTTCTCCTTCTATGATACTTTCATTTGATAATCTCTCCATGTTTGCTTACCTTCTATCAAAGAAGTCCTAAAACTATTTTCATATAAATCAAGAAGGCGGGTTACTTGTACATCTGCTATTTGTTTTCTTTCACCAGTTTATATTCAAGTTTTTGTTGCAATTATGAGTTTCTTCTCTGTTGTGTTCACATATTTCTCTCTGAAAACTTCAGATTCAGCTACATAGATGCTAGAATTTCGCAGATCCTACCTTCTCTATACTTGTGCACAAAAAACGACATTTTCGAGACCGTTTTGAGCTTTGAATTACCTGATTTGATATGTCTATTTACTGCAGAAGATCTTTACGGTTTTCTTGTTCCCTTTGAATTTCCTTGCTTCTGTTTCTAGTACATATTTCAGCCCCATTTTATTTTTTTTAACTTTCTTTGTTCTTGCACTTCTTTTCAGGCGCTTATTAGACTCTCCAGGGGATTTACTTGTGCAGAAGTTGTGTAAGAGCATGGACAGCAAAAATCGAAGGACCAAAAATTGAAGGGCCAAAGGTCCAAGGGCAAGGATTCCAAGTAATAATAAACTTCCCATTTCTACCATTATATACTTAAACCTAAGAGCAAGAGGTGTCAAGGGCAAGAGGTCCAAAGGTAAGATGAAACTAAAAACTTTTATTTTTCTCAAAGCGTAAAAAATAGTTGGGGTGAGTATAACCACCGTGGTTATACTCAATGGAGGCACAGTAAAAACTTTTATTTTTCTCTTTGTCCTATCATAGACCAGCACATGAATCATAAAGATAGATACAAAACTAAAAATAATTGTGGAGTGTTGGGAACTCTCGTCCAACGTGGGGGAAGTCATAATTTCATCATAATTTTATTCATCTTCGACCTCTATTATAAATTTTATTTATTTACTCAAAAATTAAACTATAGTGGAATCCCATGACATCACGTCAACTAACCTGTCAATCTAGGACGCATGTCACGGTGAGTCGTTACATTGAAGCTTTTTTTTTTTTTTTTGTTGAAAAAGAGCACTGTTGTTACCTGAAAATGGATTACAAGAGATGTTCAATCATCGTATGCTCATAAATTTAAAAATACTTCGGACAGGTTTGACTTTTTAAATCAATGCTTGTTAAATGTTTCAAACTCCAATCACGACCAATACTGCGACCACCTTCTTTTCATACCTAATTGTATAGTAGAAAATGATACGAAGTGCCATAGTTGCAGCGTACTTGTACAGCAGGCAAAATCCCTTAAACGGAAGAAAAATATGTTGCTTGATGTGCATATTAAAGTCGATGATAGAAAACTCAAGGATGGGGGTGGAAAAAGTGTGGGACTGATGTTTAGACGAGACAATCTATATTTGGTGGGTTACTAGTGGGAAACAATTGCATCAATTAAGAGAAAAATCTAATAGCAGATTCAACTACTTTTAGCTTCAAGGGAAGCTATGATGCATTGGAGGACAGGAAAAAAAGATGTCAATTGACAGTTGGAAAAGCTCCGCTAGAATTTGCTATTAATTGCCTATTCGGAGCATCGAAAAATGACACTGAGATAGTAATATCGATCATGACAATACTTGTTATATTTCCCGAAGCTATTAGGTTTAAATATATAATGTATTTTTTTTTTTTGATAAGAAACTGAAATTTTATTCACATGGTATCAAGGAAAAACGTGGACAAGATATCCACCAATACAGGACCACAAAACAAGAAAAAGCAAATAGCAACCTAAACAATCTTATGAGTTGCTGGCACTAACAGTACATAGTAAACTAAATGGGTTTAGTCTAAACAGAGAAATCTCTACATCACAAAATATATCTGCTGCACGAGCCCATAATCCCGAAAAAAATAAAATGTTGTCCCATACATCTTCTAAAGATCGTTCCATGTCGTCAAAAATTCTTTTATTCCTCTCATTCCAAATCACCCAAGCAGTTGCCATCACTACTAATTTCCAAAGCCCCATTTTTTGTTTTCTTCGCTTGCCTTCAAAAGACCACTTAAATGTAATTAACTCGCCCATCGTGAAGGTAAAACAGTCACCACTTCAAACATCCGTGTGATTCGGTTCCGCATTTCTTTAGCAAATTCACAATGTATGAGCACATGGTCGATGGTTTCCCCCTCTTTCCTGCACATAACACAATATGATGAAGATATGTATAAAAAGGTCTTCTCAATTGTAACACGTCACAAGTATTAACCTTCCCTGCAGTCACCAACCAAGCAAAGACTTTAACTTTTGATGGCACCACACTCTTCCAAATGAATTTGAATTGTGGGAAAGTTTGATCACAAAGAGGTTGGTAGAGGGCATTAAAGAATGATTTGCATGAAAAAGACCTGAGGAATGGCCATTCCAAAATCTTTGGTCCGATGTGTTAGGATCAATCTTTGCGGTGTCAAGCAAGGTCAAAAGAGAGGTAAACTCTTCCAAATCTCTATCAATCGAAATTCCGCTAAATTGGATGTTCCAAGATGGGTTAGAATTTGGCGAGAAATGAAGAAAATCACTAATCACCGAAGTTTTTATGAGTTGACAATCGAAAAAGGCGAGGAAATGATAATCGAATGGGTTGGTTGCCCACCCATTTATCCATCCAAAATCTGATCTTATCCCCTTCCGACCACTAATTTGGTGCATTCTACAAATTTATTCCATAACCCAACAATGGATTTCCATGGTGCTTTAAGATTGGAATTGACGTCGATATTGGAATCCCAACCATTTGAATGAAGGCCATACTTACTAAGAATAACAGAATGCCAAAGTGAATCCGATTCGATGGGGAACCGCCAGAGCCATTTTCCTAACAAAGCCAGATTCTTGAGGTGTAGATTCCCAATCCCTAAACCACCCAATTGCTTCGGTCTTGTAACCAAATCCCATTTGACAAGGTGATCACTATTACCCTCACCTATGCCTTCCCAAAAAATCCTCATAATCTTTTTCAATCATCTTAACAACCTTCATAGGCATCTTAAAAATCGACATGAAATATGTGGGAATGCTCCCAAGGACGGCTTGTAGGAGTACTAACCTTCCTCCTCTAGATAGGCACCCCTTGTGCCATCCTTGCAATCTTCGTGCAATTCTTTCCACCACTGGTTCCCAAAAAGGAAGGCACTTAGGATTCCCTCCCAGAGAGGTAGTCCAAGGTAGTTAAGAGGCCATGTTCCTTTCACACATCCTAGCCATCTAGTTATCTCCTCCATTCTCCCTTCTGTAATGTTTATGCCCACCACAATGCTTTTTGACATGTTGATCTTTAGACCTGCAGTCTTCGAGAAAATGTCCAATATCCCCATGAGATTTTTGATACTGTCATCCTTGTTGTCCAAAAAGAAAATGCTATCATCAGCAAATTGAAGGTGAGATACCCTAACCCCATTTCTTCCTATCTTGAAACCTTCCAATAGGTCTTTTTCACATGCTCTATTGATCAATCTACTTAACACATCCGCAACCAATATGAAAAGGAAGGGTGAAAGAGGGTCTCCTTGTCTCAAACCTCTTGAGGCTCCAAACTTACCTCTCGGTTTACCATTAATCATCACTGAGAAACTAACTGACGACAAGCATCCCCTTTAAAGGACAAATCTTGCACAAAATCTCTTCACAATAGGAAAAGTTCAGCCTATTCCAAGACAAGGGCTAGTAAAGGGAGAAGAGAACTCAAGAATCTTCAAAGTAATATCAACTATGAGGGACGGAAATCACAGGCATTGGAATGTGGGGGGAAAAAGAGTGTACAATGAAGGTAGTAAGCTGGAATGTGAGAGGACTGGGAGGGAGAGACAAGAGGAGATTAGTTAAGGAATTGATATGCAAGGAAAAACCTGATATTATGACTTTACAAGAAACCAAGAAAGACAATTGTGAAGGAACTGGTGGGGAGTGTGTGGGGCATAAGATTTAAAGAATGGGCTTATTTACCGTCTACTGGGAAATCAGGGGGGATAGTGGTGATATGGGATTCAAGGGTTTTCAGAGGCAAAGAGGTAATCTTGGGAAATTTCTCAGTTTCTATACGGCTAGAAGTAGTAGGGGGAGGAGGAGAATGGTGGTTCTCCGGAATCTATGGACCATGCAATCCGAAAGAGAGGAAAGATTTTTGGGAGGAGTTAGGGGGTCTGTATGGATTGTGTGGAGAAAGATGGTGCATGGGAGGAGATTTTAATGTGGTCAGATACCCATCTGAAAAACTAAGAGGGGGTAGATTCACTAGAAGCATGAGAAGCTTCAACCAGTTCATACGAGATAATGGATTTGAGGGATCCAAGACTTTTAAATGCCACAGTTTACATGGTCCAATATGAGAAAGAGACTGTGTGCTCGAGAATTGATGATTTTTATTTACTGAAGGGTGGGAATGTATGGTAGAGGAAGTTAGACAGAAGCTTTAGTTAGAATGACTTGATCATTGTCCTATTATTTTGGACACAAACAAAGTTTAAGGGGCCCAACCCCGCTTAGATTCGAAAATATGTGGTTGAGACATAAGGATTTCAAAAAGAATTGGAAACTATGGTGGGAGAAGTGTGGTGTGGATGGGTGGGCGGGGTTTACATTTATGGAAAAATTGAAAAGAATAAAGGAAGAATTGAAGAAGTGGAATAAGGAAGAATTTGGTGATGTAAGACAAGAAAAAATGGCTATTATGAGGAGAATTGAGGAGATAGATGAGAAGGAAGCGAGGGATAGTATTTGTGAAGAAGAGAGAGTGGAAAGAAGAAACATTACAAGGAAAATGGAAGAATTGATTGTTAGAGAAGAAATTTCGTGGAACCAAAAACCAAAATCGAGGAGTGAAGGAATGGGATAACAACACAAGGATGTTCCATGAATTGCTAGTGGAAGAAAGACAAACAACATGATCAACAAACTTGAAAGTAGAGATGGAATCATTTTGAATAAGGAAGAGGAAATAGAGAAAGAAATCATTGATTTTTATGAGAATCTATTCAAAAAGAAGGAAGAGGTCGGCTTATATTGAAGGTCCTGAGTGGGCAGCCATTAGCTCAGTTGCAAACGGAATTGGAGAAACCGTTTGAAGAAGAGGAAGTTAGAAGTGCTCTCTTTGAATGTGATGGAGATAAAGCACCAGGACCTGATGGTTTTTCAATGGAGGCTTTGAAAGTGGGGTGGGTAGTTATTAAAGAAGATGTGATGCAGGTGTTTAAGGAATTTTATGACAACGGCATTGTGAATGGAAGGGTTAATGAAACACTCATTTGTCTAATTCCAAAGAAACTTAGTTCAGTGTCCATTAGAGATTTTCGGCCAATCAGCTTGGTCACATCTTTATATAAAATTGTGGCAAAGGTTTTATCATTGAGATTAAAGAAAATTTTGAGATGTACCATTGATGTGGCTCAATGTGCATTTGTCAAAGAACGACAAATTTTGGACCTAGTTTTGATTGCTAATGAAACTGTAGAGGAATATAGAATGAAGAAGAAAGAAGGGGTGGTTTTTAAAATTGATTTTGAATATATAATGTATTTCATAGTAGAAATTTTTTATACATCTAAGGAAATCCCAATAGAGATTGGAGACATGGTTAATGAGCGGTCTCATGCATCAAAGGCTCGGTTGCAATACGATAATTTGACAGCAAAAGCTCAAATTCTTACTCATATGAGACAGGTAAAACATTTGGAGAAAACCGATCAATATCTTCAAGTAATTTTGAACGTACAAGAAAAAGAATAATCTATGCTACACTGATATATTAGTTTTATTTATCATTATTAGTGCTGTCCACGTGCAATGCATGTTAGGTATGATTGATTGTTGCTAGCGTCTGTCTGCTTTAGGTGACATTGGAGATGAAGATAAGGGCTTGTTCTATACACACTTGTGTTAATGTTAGTAAAAGTTACTCGAATTTCGCGTAGAATAAGTGGTTGAAATTTGGAGAAGATATATTAAAAAATGTAAATAAATTGTCAAATAAATATTTAGATTGTGAAAAGTGATGAGAGAGAAAAAGTAGATTTGAGTTTTTGAATTTATGGTGTATAGAACAAGGCCTAAGTCTCAACAAGTTGGTATGAAAACAACGCTTAAAATTTCTTGCAACAGATCAGTAAACATTTTCGAGTGATATAGATCAATAGTGCCATTCATTAACATGAATGGCACTTTGATCGAATATAGACAGACGCTAACAACAACCAACTATACCTAACATGCATCGCACGTTGACAGTCCTAGTAATAATAAAAAAAAACTAATATATCAATGGAACATACATTATTCTTCCTCTTGTACGTTCAAAATTACTTGAAGATATTAATCGGCTTTCTCCAAATTTTTTAGCTGCCTCATATGAGTAAGAGTTTAAGCTTCTGTCATCAAATCATCATATTGCAATAGAGCCTGTGATGCATGGGACCACTCATTGACCATATCTCCAATCCCTATTGGAATTTTCTTAGATGTATAAAAATTTTCTACTATGAAATCCATTATATACTTAAACTTAATAGCTTTGGGAAACTTCAAAAGTATTGTCATGATCGATCTTGCTATCTCAGTATCATTTTTCGATGCTCCACATAGGCAATTAATAGCAAATTCTAGTGGAGCTTTTCCAACTGCCAATTGACATCTCTTTTTCCCTGCTGCATCTTCCAATGCATCATAGCTTCCCTTGAAGCTCAAAGTGGTTGAATCTGCAATTAGGTTTTCGTCTCTCAATTAATACCATTGTTTCCCACCCTGATAACCCACCAAATATAAATTGTCTCGTCTAAACATCAGCCCCACACTTTTTCCACCCTCATCCTTAAGTTTTCTATCATCGACTTCAATATGCACATCAAGCAGCATATCTTTCTTCCTTTTAAGGGATTTTGCCTGCTTTACAAGTATGCTACAACTATGGCACTTTGTATCCTCTCATACTATACAATTAAGTATGAAAAGAAGATGGTTGTGGTATTGATCGTGATCGGAGTTTGAAACATTGAACAAGCATCCATTTAAAAAAGTCAAACATGTCCGAGGCATTTCGTATCCTCTTCTACTATACAATTAAGTATGAAAAGAAGATGGTTGCGGTATTGGTTGTGATCGGAGTTTGAAATATTGAACAAGCATCCATTTAAAAAGTCAAACATTTACGAGGCATTTTTAAATTTATGAGTATACAATAATTGAGCATCTCTTGCAATCCATTTGCAAGTAACAAAAGTGCTCTTTTTCAACCAAAAAAAAAGTTTCAATGTAACGACCTACCGTGACGTGCGTTCTAGATTGACAAGTTAGTTGACGTGGTGTCATGGGATTCCACTTTAGTTTAATTTTTGAGTAAATAAATAAAATTTATAATAGGGGTCCAAGATGAATAAAATTACGATGAAATTATGACTTTCCCCCACATTGGACGAGAGTTTCCAACACTCGACGGTTATTTCTAGTTGTATATCTATCTTTATGATTCATGTGTTGGTCTATGATATGACAAATAGAAAAATAAAAGTTTTTACTGTACCCCCACTGAGTATAACCACGTTATACTCACCCCGACTATTTTTGAAGCTTTGAGAAAAATAAAAGTCTTTAATTTCATCTTACCCTAGGACTCTTGCCCTTGACACCTTTTCCCCTTAGGTTTAAGTATGCAATGGTAGAAAAGGGAAGTTTATTGTTACTTCGAATCCTTGCGTTGGACCTCTCGCCTTTCAATTTTTGGTCCTTCGATTTTTACTATCCATGCCCTTACACAACTTCTACACAAGTGTTGAATAAGCGCTTGAAAAAAGTGCAAGAACAAAGAAAGTTTAAAAAAAAAATGGGGCTGAAAAATGTACTAGAAACACAAAATGAAGCAAGGAAATTCGACGGGAACAAGAAAACCGTAAAGATCTTTTGCAACAAACATACAGATTGAATAAGGCAATTCAAAGCTCAAAACGGTCTCGAAAATGTAGTTTTTTGTGCACAAGAAGTATAGAGAAGGTAGGATCAGTGAAATTCTAGCATCTATGTAACTGAATCTGAAGTTTTCATAGAGAAATAGGTGAACACAGCAGAGAAGAAACTCATAATTGCAGCAAAAACTTGAATACAAATTGGTGAAAGAAAACCAATAGCAGATGTACAAGTAACCCTCCTTCTTGATTTATATGAAAATAATTTTAGTACTCTTTGATAGAAGTTAAGCAAACATGGAGAGAATATCAATGAAAGTATAATAGAAAGAGAAAGTAAAAGATGAGAGCAAGCACCGCGGAAAATGTGGAGGCATCCATACAAAGTCACTTTTCATATTTTGTAAAAGCACCTTTTTTTTTGTGTCCTGAGCCTATTTTATATAAAAGCAAACATCGGTTTGAGAAACAAATGTACAAACACCGGAGAACAGAAGCCTTTGAAAAAAGACACACAGCCTTTTTTTACCCCCAAAATCGTCAACACAGTAGAAAAATAGAAATTCGAATGCCTAAGTGCAAGGGAAATTAAAAGGGAAGCAGTGAAAACACAAAAAAATGTACATCCTGGAAGTGCTGACCTTTCTGTTGGCTTCACAAACTCAACCAAGGAAGGAAAAGAGAAAACCTGTGAAACCCCCATAAGGAAAGACGCGTGAATAAAAGGCATAAAGGTAGATAGAACACTAATAATGGATGCAGCCAATGAATATGGATTGATCCGAACATAAGAAATGTATTGAAGAAACACAAACAGGAAAAAGAAAGTGGAAGGAAACCAACTCTTAACCTTTCCTTTGTAAACCAATGGAACAAATTGGAAAAGGAGAGCAAAACAGAAAATCTGTGAACCTATATGACATTTAAGGGGTCACATGTTTGTCCAACCTGAACCAACAAAAAAAATAGGGAAACACAAATACGAAAAGAGACACGCAGAGCCTGCAAATCCGTTAATTTCCAAAACAATGGTGAGCAAGAAGCTACGGTTCTCTAAACCACAATTCCAGGGAGAATATTAGTCATAAATTATGAAGAATAGAAAAGAACAGAAAATTATATACCTCAAAGTTATGTACTGATTACAAACTCTAGCCGACTGGCTCAACAGCTGCCAAAAGATATGATTAACTAAGAGAGCTGCTGTAAATGAGAAGTAGAAACCTAGTCAATGGAGCAAATGAAAAAATCAGAGAACTAGTTAAATAGAAAAATGAAAGAGAAGAAAATGTCATACCTCAAACCTATGTTGTAATTACACACTGCATTCGTTTGGGTGAAAAGCTGGCAGAAGAGAGGATTGAGTAAGAGAAACCAATGTAAATGAGATGTAGAAAGCTAACACATGTAATAGAAATCAATTCAATGGAACAAATAAAACAGTCAAAGATATGGCTTATTAAACAATTGATTCATTCTTCCTTCAGGTTTAAATAAAGAAAAAAAACAGAAGAAAATAGAGAAAAGGATGCAAACAAAGGGGAAATTCTAATTTGGTTTTAAAAAGTAAGCGGTAAAACACCCAAGCTAATCTAATTTTGTAAGTATTACACACATTTAAAGAAAATTCAAAGCTCACTCTCCTGAAACAAATCATTTTGCTAAGTAGGTTAACGTGAAAGAAAAGCTTCAAAAATTTCACATTCATGTTGACAACTATATATGGAAAAAGGCGTTTTCATTTTATATCAGATAAGCTCACATTTACTATGTGAACAAAACAATTGAGGATAATAACTGAGATGTGAATTCATTTCATTTCCCTTTTTGCAAATATCTTAGGTCTTCAATATACAACATCATTAACACTAACACATCCATCCCTTTTTTTAAGGAATAAGTTGGTTGTTGAAACAGAAAATTGATTTTAACAAGAAGTCTATAAGTTGGACATTGATTTCTATCTGCAGAAATAGTACTAAAAGTTCAATCACCAAAATAATTAACATTATTTAGATTCAACACAATTCACATTTTTCAATACAAAATGAAAAAGAGTTCCATCTCCATCCTAATTATTGTTTAATACTAAATTCAGTGACCTAACCAACATATACACACAATTAATCAAAAAAAGTAAAATAGGAAGATCTCAAAAGTAACAAACTGACAATGTTTAGTGATTTTTGTATGTTGACCATTTTCACTTTCAACTCGACCATAAGATTCGAAAATTTATGCAACACATGGAGATAATATTTTTAACATTTGAATAGTTTGCATTACCAAGGACCCTGCCAATAATGATAAAAATGCTTAAGGGCAACTAATTTTCTTAACTAGGGTTGGAAGAACGTGCGATGCACAAATAAAAGTACAAAAGTTTTACCATTCAAATGTAAAAAATTCACTATTCCAATCCATACACACTCAGAAAGGGCAGAAATTTGGAAAATTTAATGCAAATTAACAAAAGTGCAGTAATCAAATTAATAAACACACCTTTATAGAGATTCGCTCAAAAGAATGCTAGCCAGTATGGGAAACCAGTTGAATTTGTTGGTGCAAGAAGTAAAAAGGGAGAACAAAGAGTAGAAATCAAAGAGACGGTGGGGAACACTTAGCCGGCTCCATATACTTATAATAACGTCATAACCCTAATAACATATTACGTGCCGTCACAACAATAAACGAAAACCTAATATTAACGGCTCTGGGCTCGGCCCAATATTTAACACTCCCCCTCAAGCTGGAGCATACAAATCAAACATGCACAGCTTGGAACATAGGGATGAAAACCTATCACATGCTAATGATTTGGTAAATATATCACCTAACTGATCTTCAGACTTCACATATGGAGTATCAATTTGCTTAGACATCACCAAATTACGAATATAGTGACAATCAACCTCGATATGCTTGGTACGCTCGTGGAACACTGGATTCCTTGCGATGAATATGGCAGCTTGATTGTCACAAAACATAGACATAGGAGAGACCACTGTAACTCCCATCTCAGCTAAGAGCGAACGAACCCATATCATCTCAGCTGCCGCATGAGCCATAGCTCGATACTCGGCTTCAGCACTTGATCGAGCCACAACACTCTGTCTCTTGCTCCGCCAGGTAACTAGATTACCGCCAACAAAGGTACAATACCCAGAAGTGGATCGACGATCCGTAATATCACCTGCCCAATCAGCATCCGAAAATCCACATATATCTATATTTTGTGAAGGTCGATACAGAAGTCCATTCCCAGGAGAGCCCTTTAGATATCTCAAAATCCGAATCACCGCATTCCAATGAGGCATACGTGGGGCATGCATAAATTTACTAACACCACAAACTGCGTAGGTAATATCAGGGCGAGTCACAGTAAGATAGATGAGACGACCCACCAAACGTCGATACCTACCAGAATCAGGAAACGCCTCCCCCTGTTCGGCATCCAGCTTCAAGGTGGGATCCATAGGTGTGGCGATAGGCTTGGCCCCGAGAAGCCCAGTCTCAGTGAGGAGATCCAACACATACTTGCGCTGAGAAAGACTAAGACCAACACTCGAGCGAGCAACTTCAATCCCAAGGAAGTACCGAAGGAGGCCGAGATCTTTGGTATGAAAATGCCGACGCAAGTACATCTTCAAATCGGAAATGCCAGACGCATCACTACCAGAGAGGATGATGTCGTCAACATAAACAATGAGAATAAGGAGACCAGAACTGGAATGCCGAACAAACACTGAATGATCACAAACAGATCGGCGAAGACCAAACTGGAGCACCACCGCACTAAACCTGTCAAACCAAGCACGAGGTGATTGCTTCAACCCATAAAGAGCCTTTTTCAACCTACACACCATAATGCTCTGGCCTGGAACAACGAAGCCAGGAGGTTGGTCCATATAAACCTCCTCATGCAACACCCCATGCAAAAAGGCATTTTTAATATCCAGTTGGAACAAGGGCCATCCCTTACAAACAGCAACAGAAAGCAAGATGCGAACAGAATTAAGTCGGGCCACCGGAGAAAATGTCTCAGCATAGTCGATCCCATAAGTTTGAGTATACCCCTTCGCAACCAAACGGGCTTTCAGGCGCTCAACAGACCCATCGGGTAAGTATTTGACTGTGTAGACCCATCTACACCCGACCGTGGTTTTACCAGCGGGAAGTGGAATCAGATCCCAAGTCTGATTCTCATGAAGAGCAGCGATCTCCGCCTCCATGGCAGATTTCCAACCAGGAGAGACTAGTGCTTCAGTAATAGAAGACGGGACGGAGATAGAAGAGATAGACAATGCAAAGGCACGAAAAGTAGGGGCAAAACGACGAAATGAAACAAACTGAGAGATAGGATGAGCAGTTTTGGACCTGGTTCGTTTGGCAATAGGTTCAAGATCGCCGGCACCATTAGGTGCGACGATCGCGATCAACATGATCATGACGCATCGCAGAGCCTCGTAGAAGATGATGATTGATTCAAGGGTAATCCAATGGAGGATTTGTCCGCACGTTGCGACGATGATATTGGGCATAAAGAGGCATGTCACGCACAGTAGTTATCGGAACACGACCGGACACCTCCTTAACAACATCACAAGGAATAACTGGGACAGGGACAACCGGAGTAGGTTGGCGAAGAAGCTCCCCCTGGCGACTAGACACTAAGTCGAAATCCAACTGCTGCCCAGAAGAAGAAAAGTACGGAGTGGACTCAAAGAAGGTGACGTCGGCACTAACATAGTACCGTCGATTAACAGGGTGGTAACAACGATACCCTTTTTGGGTACGGGAATAACCAACAAACACACACGTAATAGAACGAGGAGCCAACTTGTCATTTCCCGGACCAAGAACATGGACAAAGGCAACGCAACCAAAGACCTTGGGTGGCATGGTATAGGTTGGCCGGGCAGGGTATAACAACGAAAAAGGGGACTTCTTATCAAGAACAGACGATGGCATGCGATTAATAAGGTAATTAGCAGTAAGAACGGCATCGGCCCAATATAGGTGAGGAACTTTCATAGCAAAAAGCATAGTACGAGTAACATCTAGCAAATGACGAAGTTTGCGCTCAGCAACCCCGTTCTGTTGTGATCTGTATGGGCAAGTGGTTTGATGAATGACACCGCGAGTTTCACAAAAGGATTTAACACATGATTGGGTATACTCTAAGGCATTGTCAGATCGAATAACTTTAATTTTTGTATTGAATTGGGTCTCAATTTCATTATAAAAGATAGAGAGAATACGGGGGAATTCGGTACGATCCTTTAACAAATAGAGCCACGTCATTCTAGAATAATCATCCACAAACACCACGAAATAAAGAAACCCAGATAAACTTTTATGTCTCGAAGGACCCCAAATGTCCGAATGGACTACATCGAATGGACTCAAAGACCTTTTGTCAATTCTGCTAGGGAACGTACTACGGTGATGTTTTCCCAATTGACACGCTTCACACTCTAAAACAGACACGGGACTCAATTTAGGAAGCAACTGATGTAACTTAACTAAAGATGGATGACCAAGACGATAATGCCACTGAAGTGGCGACACAGACGCACTAAGTGCAGAGACGGACTGATTCGCTTCAGCATTCAATACGTATAATCCATCGCGCTCAGATCCCGAACCAATCATCATCTGCGTCTGGAGGTCCTGGAAAACACAACCAGTAGGTGTGAAGGTTACAGAGCATTTGAGAGCTTTAGTAAGTGCACTTACTGAAACAAGATTAAACGACAAGTTGGGTACATAAAGACCTGACTCCAATTCTAACGACTTAGTTGGATGAAGGGTTCCAGTACCAAGAACCGGACGTGAAGAGCCGTCCGCCAAACTCATACTAGATTTAATGGACACAAAATCAGAAAGAAAGGAGGGATTACCAGTCATATGGGCACTAGCTCCTGAATCAATGATCCAAGATGAAGAAGGCATTGCCACGTTGGCAGACTTACCAGAATTAGCAACGGTTGCAGTAGGTGTGGCAGAAGCAGTGGACAAGGAGTTTAGACGACTCAAAATCTGATCCAAAACCAGAGAGGTAGGATTTTCAGAGGGCATGGGAGGTACGACATCAGATGGGCCGGAAGTCTGATCGATAGCATGATTAGCATACGCCGGCTTTCCATACTTATCCCAACAGAACGGCTCAGTATGTCCCTCCAGACCACAATATGTGCATTTTCGTTCCTCAGTGCCACCATTTCTCCCACCACGACCACGATTACCTCTACCACCACGCGAACTCCGACCACCATTATTTCCACGACCCCCACGTCCATAAGAGCCGCGACCACCACTAGATCCTCCGCGCCCACCAGTACCAGAACTCGATAGTAAGGCAGACGACTCCTTGGGTGCATAACCAGATTCACCACTTTCCTGGCGCCTTCGTTTAAGTCGAGAGAAAGCTTGTGCTGCGGTGGGAACTGTTTCACTAGCGAGGATCTGATCTTTGTACACGCTGTACTCGGAATTTAGCCCATGTAGAAGGAGTGCTACTTGGAACTGTTCTCGAGCTTGTCTTTGTTGCTCTAGATCCACCGTTAACGGTTGATAAAGCAAAAGTTCTTCCCACAATCCCTTCATGGTGCTGTAATACTCGTCAATAGGTTGATCACCTTGTTTGGCCTTAAACAGAGACTCATACAGATCATAGATACGTGAGATATTATTCTCTTGAGAATACATCTCCCTCAGAGATGACCAAACGCGCTTTGCTGTTGGCAAAAACTGCACATTGGTGAGAACCTTGGGTTCCATACTATTCCATAGCCACGTCAACACCATCGAATTAGAGGACTCCCACTCCTCATATTCTGGATCAGCAATACTTGGGGGATCATCAGTGAGAAATCGTATCTTCCTTTTAGCACGGATAAAGTGCTCAACGGCATAACTCCATGATAAATAATTACGCCCATTCAACTGAATATTAGTAATTGGCTTACCGAGGTCATCATTGACATAATACATCGGCGACTTGGTGCTAAAACCCGGAGCAGAGGTTGTCACTATTTTTGGACTCTCATCACCCATTTTCACGCAACAAAGAGGAGACTAACCAGAGAGGTAACACACCAAAAAGAAAAAGAAACCAGGCACAGGAGCAATCACAGAACCTGTTACTGGTTATGCTCTCAATCGCGCATCAACAAGGGCACACCGCAGGCCTTACTCGACGCTGAATCAACAGCGCACCAACCGAGAAACCAGCCCAGAGCCTGATTCGATCGATGCAGGCTGCAAGTCACAGGAGGAAATCTGGAAATCAGCGCCCGAGGAGATACCCACAGAAATCGATTCAATCGATGTGGAGGAAATCTGGAAACCCGGTTCAATTCGAACTGTGTAGTCGTCTCCCACGCACTTACACCACCACGGAACACAAACGCACTAACACCACCACGATTCCTCCACTGATCGAAGCCTCACAACTCACGACAGACCGCCATTGACCTCACTAGGTCAACTCACAAACACGTCACCTAAACACAAAGACGGGTAGAAGGGGAAAGACAAGAAGAACGAAAAAAAGGATTAGTTTGTTCTGATACCAAGTTGAATTTGTTGGTGCAAGAAGTAAAAAGGGAGAACAAAGAGTAGAAATCAAAGAGACGGTGGGGAACACTTAGCCGGCTCCATATACTTATAATAACGTCATAACCCTAATAACATATTACGTGCCGTCACAACAATAAACGAAAACCTAATACTAACGGCTCTGGGCTCGGCCCAATATTTAACAAAACCAATTCTGAAAAATAAAGAGGGAAAGGTAAGTTCAAATAACAGCAATAGCACAAATACAAGTGCATGTAAAAACATAAAAGAACACCTCTGAAATTGCAAAGGACTAGTGGGAAACAGGCTGCAAGGAAGTGGTAAGGAAACCTAAAACAATAAAGAGAAGCACATTTAACGGAGATGAGGAGGCACAGTGGAACAGTCACTTATTTCCAACCAAAAAATAATAATAATAATAATAATAATAATAATAATAATAATAAAAGGAGAAAGAAGGGGAAAAGCTTTTTCAAAAATTTTCAGAGAAAAAAAAAGATAACGAAAAAATGAGCTTTTTTCAAAGAAGGACTTACTTTTTTCTTTCTTTCTTTCTTTTTTTTTTTTTTTTGGTCAAGTCAAAGTATTCTCCATCGATCCAAGGGTACAAACTTTGCAAATTGATACATAAAAGCATTTTAAAGTTACTCTTTTAGTTGATCTTCCTTATCTCAATTCCCTTAATCTAAGCAGCAACTCATGAAACAGCATTTCTACTTAAAGCCTATCGTCATATAACATTTACATGCAAGTATTTATAAAAATGTCAATTGTAAATGCCCACATTTGAAAAGTACTTTTTAGAAAACGAGTGTACCTTAAACCTTTCCCCGAGATTTGAGCTGGATAAGCTGTGAGAAATCAGTCCTTTAACTGTTCGTACGCCTCATCTAGTCAATAAAGAGTTTAATTTATGTTAATACACTTAAATATTAAATATTTATAGACAATATTGAACTTATGGACCAAAATTGAAAGAACAAAAAAGTCTGGGGTGGGTTTGAAAGAATTGAATAGTTTGAGGACCTAATATGCAATAAAATTGAACTAAAAATACTTTAGACTAAATTATAAGACTTTTAAAACATGGAGGGCTTATGTGCAATTAATGTCTGTGGGATAATTCAAATAAGAATAAGAAATTGAAGGATTTAAATTGAAATAAAAGTTTAGGGTTCAAATTGTAACAATCAAAAGTTAGGGACTTAGAACTAAATAAACTTTAGGAGGCTCACTTAAATAAAATAAATATATTGTGGGACCTAATTTGAAAATATAGTTTAGGGGTTAAATTATAAAAATTAAAAGTTAAGGTTATATAATCTAAATAAACTATAGGGACCAACTTAAAAGAAGTTATAGAAATCAGGGACTAAGTTGCAAATTCCCTAATTAAAAATTAGAATTTGGGGATTTAATCCAACACAGGCTTCTTCTCCCTTCCTCGTCCATGGCCCGGCTCACCGAAAAAGGAAGAAGAAGACGGCGACAAATTGGCCGGTGGTTCTAGTGGCGACGCTGGCTCCAGCCTCCGGCGAAGGTAGTGGGCCAAGGTGGTGATTCCCACGGTGGTGTTAATAGCGAAAATAGGGGTGGTTTTGTGAAGGAATCGATTGAATCAAGTTTAAGACAAAATTGGAATTTCTCCTTTTAAATCTCTATTTCATCCTCTCTTCCACTTTCTCTTGAATCTAAAGGGTTTTTCGAAGGATTTGTGAAGTAGTGATGAAGGTTTTGGTGTGGGGTCCATGCGTGCGTGTGTGTTTTGGGCATGGACAGTGTCCGTGCTGCTGCTGTGGGGTGTGTGCGGGGTGGAAGTTGTGGTGGAGGCGATATGGTGGAGTGGGACGGTGTAGTTGGCTGTGGAAGCATGTGGTGATGTAGTTAAGTAGTTTTGCCAGCAGTGAATACTAAAAGAAGCTGCTGCTACTGTTTGCTCTGAAAATGGAATGGTGAAAGGGCATTGAAATAACATTGTTTACGAATTTCAAATGGTGAAAGGGCATTGAATTGTTTAAGAATTTTTGTGTGTGATTAAATCCTCAACCAAGAGATTAGAAATCGAGTTTTAAAATGAAGAAAGGTTAAGTATTTACCTTTCAATATACTTACTTGATGTTGAATGGGATGGAGGAATGAAATGAAAATGAGATGAAACCACAATCACTTGTCTTGATAGAGTTGATGGAGGATGGAATAGGAGATGAAGCTTGTATTATTTTCATTTAGGATTTAAGCATGGTAGGTATAGGCTCCACTAAAATATTTAAAGGGGAGTAATTAGGGTAAGAAATCTATGGTGAAACTTTCTTATCGGATAAGAAATGAAAAAAGACATTAAATGAGCTTCTAATTGGATTGGATTGTAAAGTGGGCTAAGGTTTGTAATTGGTAAAAAATAAATAAATAAATCGGGTGTTTGAACAATTTAATTGTAAGAAATTGGACCAATTGCAAAACTCTTTAAATTTAATAGTCGAGAAATTTAAAAATTCTTGAACTTAAATTAAATGGAAATAATTAGGATTTTGATACTAAAGATCGGAATCAAGTTGAGTGGGGTCCAAATTGCAAACTATTGAAAGTTAGGTATTTAGTGGAAAGATCAATTCTTGGAATTTAATGACACAATAACTAAAGTCCAAGGATTAAAATTAAACAGGAAGTAAGTTTTAGAATTGGATTGTTGGACTAAAATCAAACTTTAAATTGGATTTGAAGTTAAACTTGGGCTATAATGAATATAAACTAAGATTTTAGGAGCTAAATCAAACAAAATTAAAAGTTTTGGTCCTCAAATGTAAATTTGAAAATAATAATAATAATAATAATAATAATAATAATAATGAATAAATTTTATAAATTATTTTCTAATAATGATTAAATATAATAATAATTAATATAAAATTCGAATAGACGAACGCACATTATTAAATTCTTCTAGGTGAAGTCATAACAACACATTTTGGAAAATTTTACTTAATTAAATATTTTTATTTAAGAAAATCCGCAATCACTACATGAATTATAGTGACACGAAACAACTTCAGATCTGGGGTGGACGAGTTGATAATTCAAACAAGTATAATTAAGATGAGATTAACCCATTCACGTCACCATGTTGCTAATGTTATAAAGAAGGAGAATAAACAAACCATCTTACGATCACCAATCAAACTCATTCTCAAACACCCAAGCGCCTTCTATCACAGAAAACATTGTGATGAACTTTCAGAAGAATCCGTCCTTTTTCCACCCGAGTTCTCTTATTCGTTTGTTCCTCAAGAAAATGGGACAAATCTAACTGAAAACTAAGAAAAATTGACAAAAAAAAGAGTTAAATTCAAGGATTACTGAATATGGAATCTGATATAACAATCCTTTTTGGTTAATTCAAAAATGCTGCACTTACCAGTCGAATGAGATTTTCCAAACACAGTATAACTGAACTTTTAGTTGCAGCAGAGCAAACAGCTAGCTTTTTACCTCACAAAAGAAAGAAACAGGAAAACGACGGTAAAGTATAAACAAACTTGAACTTAGTTTGTTTTATAACAGAAGGTTTAGATATATTTTATCAGCAGATGGAATATAAGTTCCACCTACTGAACTAACACTCAAAAGGTGCATTCCATCAAGACTCAACTGCAACATAGAAAACCATTACCATAAAGAATACCCCAAAATAGCGATGACTCCTAAGAAAGCAACATGTCACTTGATAGAAGAAACAATAACGTTATTGAAAAATTTTAAAAACTGTAATTTGACAACATAATCAATCCTTACACTTTTTAAAAGAACATATTTCTCCAACTACATACATTCTCCAGGCAAGATGACACACCAATGGGGCCACGTGCTATGCACGTGCAACAAAGCACAAAATATTTGCATCACCATCGACAAAGCTTGTAAATGCTAATCTGATTGTTTTCTTTAATTTTAAATAATTGAAAGTTTTATTGTTGTTATTATTATTAAGTAAATGCTATGTTACAAAAAGGAAAAGGAGAAAAAGGAAAGAACAAACTAAAAAAAAGAAAAGGACTAAAGATTGTGAATTTCAAATCGAATTCTTGAATGGGTAGCAAGTAAAAAATGAATGAGATGAAGATCGTAGTTACCATGCTAACAATATTCCTGAAAGCATCAAGGGAACCTGATGGCATTAAAAGAAAATTATCAAAAGATCAACAACTAATCACGACGGGGAATGAGAAGAATATGAAACAGAATTGAAGAAAGAGAGACACAAATTCAACAATGAACAAATTTTGGTTTCTATAGTGATACGCTTGGTGTTTTTGGGTGGATTTCTTATCCACTTGTATTGTATATTCCGAGCTTTTGTGCAATACATCTTTTGTTTCTTATCACAAAAAAAACAATGAACAAATTTTGGAACCCACTGCAAAAGCTTAAGGTAAGATATAAATCATATTTGAAAATTTTTTAATATCATTCACAAAAAAATTAGGAGCTAACGAAACAGATTTCAATACCGCACTTGTGTCTCTATAGACATTGACACATTGTCTCCGATTTCATTCTCTAGCTACTTAACGTCCATCATTCAGTATAAGAATAAGAGTGCTTTGTGCTATACGAAGTCAGTGATTCGTTGTACTTTTGTTCAATTTCTGAAAATATAAAGTTGAAATTACTGTTGTTTAGAACTTACACGTCATTTGAAATGCTGAACATATTGAAGCAAGAATCCAAGAAACAGAGACCCCCAAATAGCCCACAAAGAGCAACAGGAAAAGATAAAGTTGAAATTATTGCTGTTTAGAACTTACACATCATTTGAAACACTGAACATATTGAAGCAAAAATCCAAGAAAGAGAAACCCCCAAATAACCCACAAAGAGCAACAGCAAAAGATATACATTAGATGAGCTATAGATAGCTCAAACGTTGGCTTCATTTCACAAGGTACACTATTATATTTGTGATTCTTGATTATCAGATCAAAAGCATTGCATGGCACGGCACAAAGGAAATTCTGTGTGAAAATTAAGCGAAAACAATTAAAACTCCACTACTTCAGAGATGTCGAAACTGTAAAGTCATCAATTACTGACAGTAGATTCAAAAACATCGACTATCACTAAAATACTAATGAAATCCCAGAAGTCAAAGCCGTAAAGTCATCAAATAGTTTCACCATGAAAATTAATCAAGCGTGGTCTGTATTGTTGGTGAAAATTAATCAAGTGTGGCCTGTAAATCAAAAATTTGAGCAAAAGATTTGAAAATCATGGACTATCACTCGAACATTAACGTGGCCTGTAAAGGACTGTCACTCTTAACATTAGCGTGGCCTGTAGAGGACTGTCACTAGAACATTAATCAAGCGCGGCCTAAAAATAAAAAATTTGAGCAAAAAGTTTCAAAATAATCGACAATCAATCAAGCGCGACCTAAATGGTTACCTGATGTTCTATGGTTGATCGAGAGAATAACGCGAAGTTGGAGTAGAGGCGTTTTCGGCTGAATCAAGGCAGGTGAGACGGGATTGCTGTTGCTGCTGGGTTTTGAAGAACTTTTGGGGGAGATTCTCGTTTGGGGTACACGTTCATTTTGTGCCTGCTTTAGAGTGAAACCAACTGGGCCTGTTTGAGGTGATACGAACTGTTGGACCACCGGCCGACAAAAATTGACCAACATTAAGCCTGAATGGGACCTCGTTTTTCAAAGTGTTTTAAACACTTTTTCAATTTTTTTCTCTACCCTAAATCAATCACATCCACATATTTCATCACATCCATAAATCTCAACCACTCACCTCCACTCATTCTCTCTCCTCTTTTACTCTAAGACAATTAGTTGGCTCTCACTTCACATCTTGTTATTTATTTCATTTCCATACTTATAGCTTCCTGCCCCGCTGTGTTAATATGCTCATACGTTAATATGGTAGTTTTTAAGGGGGTCAGACACGTGGTTAGAAAATCGAAAGGATTCATTTCCACATTTGTTATTTCATTTCCTACTTCATTAATTGTCTTCATGCAATTAAATTTATTAATTCAATAATGTTAATGTCTTAATTCTAGACAGCGAAAGAAACGAAAATAAAATAAAAGATTCTTATTCTATACAATACAAATTTTATCAATTTTTTCTTTTTCATCATTTTCAACCACTTATATAATTAGTTAATATATTTTTCCCAAATTTCAATCATACATTCAATATATAAATTAAAAAAATAAAATTTATATCCAAAAGAACATACACTTAAACTCACTAGTGACTACACGCTAAAATAAAGTATTTTTGCCTCTTTTTTTCTTCGGTTATTTACTCAAAAGGATCCCCGAATTGTTTGTTTTGTAACAAATCTAACCCCATTCTTTTTTTTTTATCCTATTGGGATCTGAAACTTTCAATTCGTTTCACTGGAGGCCCCCATTAGCTGATTCTATCCATTTTGACCATTAAGTTAGCTTGTTTTGTCCTTTTGTGCACTGAAAGTTTGGTATCATTTTCTGAGAATAACCCAATTGGAACAATTTTAACTTTAAATGTATACAAATTAGTCTTAAATCTTTTTTATGTTCACAATTTTTACTTTAATTTTTGAAAAATTGGCACAAATGGTCCAAAAAAGTGATTACTATAAATTTGGTCTGAAATAAAAAAAAAATGGTGCGCATTTAATTTAAATGGATGGAATCCTTCTAGTCATGCAGTTAATTCCTTCAATTTTTGCTATTTTATTTTACTTGGATGCAAAAGTGTGTGAAAACTTAAGTCTATGACATAGTCAATCAATACAACACACAAAGCCATCTAAAAATCGTTAAATTCAATTATTCATACCATATCTAGAAAGGCAATAAACAACTTCGTGTAGAAATGAATGACAGTGTTAAAATAAAAGTTCAATGAGATCATTCAATATATATAACCGAGATGTGTGTTAAATTTTAATAGATCTGTAAGTACTTCCTTCATCCCATTTTAATAGGCATAATTTGATTTGAACATGAATTAAGAATTTGAAATTAATGTTTGTTGGAAAGTTAAATTTTATTTGTGTATTCTCAATATATCCTTATATTAAAGATGACAATTTATATTTATTAATAATTATGCATAATAAATAGGAATAGATTAGCAAATGAAGAAGTTAAATTTATACTAATAAAGAAAGTAGCTTGTATTTTGAAACGGACGAAAAAGGAAATCAACCTTATTAAAATAGAATAAGGGAGTAATACACACGACAAAATGGTTAGATATCCAGATCGATTATAAAATGAAGAATAAAATAATAATTAGAACATGTTGTGAACGAGAGAGTTTTTCATTTCAATTCTCGTTTTTTGAATTCATTACAAATGACCCCTATTTATAGAAAAATATTGGGGCACATCGTATTACAAATATTGATCAAATATACAATAGTCATTCACACAACATAATCATTACATTACTATCATTACTATTCCTTTCCCCTTACTTTGGTGGGTTTTACAACACTTGAATATTTTATACAAATGCATTAATACTTGTTTGGAGAAAAACCCAATAGGAGAAAAACTTCCAAACTTATTGTAGGAAAACTTGAGAGATCATATACCGCTGCAAGAAAACCTCGTGGGGCAAAACCTAAGCCAAAAAGTAAGTTGCTCCCCCTGATGACGATCATTCTTATAGAAATATCCATGTGCTGCCTCGTTAAAACCTTGTCAAGAAAACCCAATGGGGAAAAACTTGATCGAAGGAAAAAGTCTGACTACTCCATTTGGTTCCGAATCTTGGTAGGTGATACATTCACTTTTCAGATTTCAATATCATCATCGATTGATTCCAAATAATCTCTCCGTTATCATTTGATCCAATAGACTCATTGAGTCAATTTCTCATTATTCGTGTGAATATGTCATAAACGTTGCCTCGTTAAAAACCTTACTAGGAAAACCCAATGGGATAAAATCTTAGTCAAGGGAAAAAGAGTGCAACGCGTATTTTGTGCTTATATCAAAATCTTTTAGATAAGTATCATATTTATCAACATGTCATATTCAAGACTTATTTGCAATCGACAATCTCGATCTTACATTCTCCGTATCGAGATATATATATCCAAATCTTCTCTCGAGATCTTCTATTAATTGTGATTAAATTTCATTAAAAACCTTATTTAGGAAAAACCCTTTGGGATAAAAATCTCAAACAAGGAAAAGAGTCTGACATACAACAATATCATTGCTTTAGCTATTACAAACAATGTTATCCTTAATAGTTCTATATTCAATTTTCTTATCAAGCCCATATTTCAATATTATTCTTCGATATATCTCAATATCCTCATTATCGTTGATCGTATGTAGCGCTACATTTTCATACCGATACACTTTCAAATTTCATTTCTTTCCCCATAATGATATAACTTATTGAGATATCTCATTATCAATCCTCTTTTAAAATTGCACAATATACTTGAGTCTATATTCTCTTCAAAGTGTATGCCTCCTTTATCAAAATCACCTTCTATCATTTGCTTTGATATACATATTTGAGAACTTTTATTTAAATAATATCAATACTTGAGCTCAAATCAATTTATCAAAACATGTATAGTTGGTATATGAGATCGTTCTGAGTCTTTCATGCATCTTTGTATTTCAAGTTCATATCGTGATGCATTTCATATATCATTCTCAACTAGTAATGCTCCCCCTCATGTTAATAACCAAACTCTTACAATTGGTATGATTTTAAACATATACTCTCAGTATTTAACTTTAATGGAGGGGTTTATTCGATCTGTATTTTGTTTTCGATATTGGAAAATCGATTGGAGGATTTTAAATATTTTTCCAATTATATCCCACTCGCATGCGCATATCCAATCATTACTGACTTTATTCAAATTATTGGGATATACATTCACTAGTTTTATCATTAGATCTGGAACTCGTGCTCATATCATGAGCAAATCATTTCAATATACACATGTGACTACATAGTGGATCCATATTATATTATATAGTAGTCCACATGAAAGGGTGAGTGGGCCCATATATCTCATCCCATATATATGTTCCAGATATATTTGGGATTTATTCCCAATCATTGGCTAGTAATAATCTCATCGAGAACAATCATTTGATAATTCTTCCGATTCTTGATTTCAATAAATTATTTACATCAATCGAACCGGAATAGTGCTCAACATGATTTATTACTTTCATCATATGCATATTCAGCCGACATATCCCATCATCTTTCGGCGATATTATTATGCATTACTGTTTAAACTTGGAATCTTAGCCCATACGTTTCCTGTTACGCCACTGTTAAAACACGGAGTCTTACCTCATACGCGTTTATAAATTACCCGAGCACTTACAATATTCACTCTAACAAGGGTCCGAGTATTATAATGGATCATACGCTCTCAAATCTTCGAAAATACTATCCCTCACTGCCGATCAAAATTCTAAAGAGAATTTATCTATGTAGACTCGAAAGATTAAGGATACTAATGAATAAGAGCATACCACAAGATATTCGGTGGTTGATTGAAGCAAAGGTCCGATTATCTGGTGAGATTTCGATTCCTTCTAAATACATGCCTGGAATGGGTAAAAGTAGTTTTTCAAGAAAGCGGAGAGCAAAAAGGTTAGGAGGATGCTATAAATGTGCTCGGTGGACTTGTGACACTCGATGTAAATCTGTGGGGACTTGTCCAAAAACCGAGAGGATAAAATAGCATTCATTAAGGATGGGTTGAGTAAGGAGTCTTTGGACGATATTCAACAGGCTCTTGAGACACATCCTAGTGGACACGTACAAGGTGAGCTTATAGCCTTATAGGCCAAATTTAGAGATGAACAAGAACGATATAGTCTCGAAAAACTTGCTTTAAAAGATCCTGTTTGTAAATTTAGTAGAAAAGCTTAGTATCATGATTTTCTCAAAGCAAATCGGCGTATATTGATGTATTTCGCATAATTGTAAATATCGTGTTTTATTTGTTGTTTTTTTGAAATATATATATGTATGTAAATATATATATATATATATATATATATAGATTTCAATCACCGAAAGTGTACGTTGTTTCACTGATATTTTTATACTGTTTTCTTTTTCAAATTGTCAAAAGGTAAATAGTAAAATCACTTATTAGTTTGACAATTTATCTTTAAATAGAGGGATTCATGTATCTCTCATTCATAAGTTGAGATATTAGTGTAAAGAGAGAGATGGAGATGGAAATGGCGATGGGAATTTTAGAATCATTTCATGCCAATCAATCTTCACCTCACCTGATTAAAACTGTATGTGTTCTCGGTGGATCTAGACTGGTAGGAGATATCCAATATGTAGATATGGCAGGTCAACTTGTAAGAGAGTTGGGGAAACAAAATATCAATATACTGTATGGCGGGACCAATACCAAGCTTTTAAATAGTCTTGCAATGGCCGCACAATTATGGGGAATAAGAGTGTCAAGTGTATTACCTTTTCATCGAGTTGGAGGTAGTAATCGTGTTGGATCCAGTACTATCATGGGTTCAAGTGGACTGATGCTACAGACGCGGTCTATTCACGATTGCATGATGTATATGATGAGCAATAGTGATGCTTTTATTGTTCTTCCAGGCGGCTATAACACGCTGGAGGAAATTTTCAATATAGCGTCATGGGCACAGTGGAACTTTCATACCAAACCCATAGGTTTGTTAAATATTAACTATTTCTTTGATGGCTTGCTAGCATTTCTAGATCGAGGTGTGGAACATAAATTTATTTCTCAATCACCTAGAAAAATACTTATTTACGCCAAGATGCTGTCTTGAGCTACTTATAAATATTCAATCATATGTTCAAGAGTATGTGGAAGTTGAAACCCGGTCATGAGACCATCGGCGTCAAGCGAAAAGAAGTTCGGATCCTTTGGATCTTTCATTATAAACCTGGATGCTAGGGGTGGTAGAGTTACGAAGTATTTATACTCTCAGACGCATCCCTCATTTACTGTTCAATATGTATTTTAATATCTTCAAGTGTTTATTGCCACCTTTTGGTATTCTCAATATGTTCCACTTTAATTTATTTTGTGCTTCTTCTAGAGCAATGATATCATGTTGGTTTTATTAGTCTATTGCACCTTGATACATTCGTGATATATGCTTTTTCATATTAATACGATCTCATATCATTATTTCATATGATCCCACCATACGGTATATTTTCTTTGATCATCAATTGGGATCTATTGAGCATTTTATTTTCACATATTTATTCAATGGTAACTTTGGCACCTATTGCTGTCTTCTCCATCAATATTCAATAGGCGTGGAGAACGAATATTTCTTTATTAAATGCTTCTTTGAGAGCATTTCTTGTCACTGTATCGATTCATCACAACATATTAATCTCATAATGAGATTTTTCGCCATGGTATATTTTCTTTCTCTTTCACTTCCATGTGATTCTTTGAGCAATTTTATTTATCAACACATATATCATCATTTGCTCAAATCTCTTGGTTAATATCAATATAACATTCTTGTCGAATATATATAAATCGGTTGCTATTATTTAGTACCAATCGTGGGGTTTAATCCAACCACATTGGTGATATACATTCTAATCGTGTGGTATAACCCACCACATCAAAAATACTTACTCCAATCGTGTGGTATAACCCACCACATTTGAAGTATAAACACATAAATTATAGAAATTAACTTTTCCCAATAGGTGGTAGAACCTCAGTATGGGAATTATCGCAATAAATATAAATATAAATTTCAATAGGTATAATAACCGGTATGGAAATTATAGTAATAAATGTAAATTTAGATTCCAATAGGTGGTAGAACCTACCTATATGAAAATTGTTCATTCCAAAGTCATACAGGTAAATTATCCACTCCAGGTCAAAAGGTAAAATTGTCGAAAATGTTCTAGCGATATTATACTATCGGGAAATTATCTCATTTCCACTTCAATTTGTGAATATCAATACGTTCCAGGACTATTTTATAACTTTTTCAAAGTTGGGGTATTACTTTCCAAATTATGAAAGTTTAATAATAACATATTTCAAAACCAAATATTACCTTATCAATATTGGTATCAAATCAAAGATCTCGTTAAATCGAGTATAATGGAGTCGAGAAAATTTGATTTTGATAATGTATGCTCCTTATATCTCGAGAAAACGAATGTTATAATTTAATATATTATTATATATATATATATATATATATTATATATACCTCCGTCCTTAATTAACTGCAATTCCATTTTTCAATTTGAATCCAAATAGGCAGTCCGGTTTTTCCTCCGCCATATCATCACCAAGCATCCGAATTTTATGAATTTATAGCTGTAGAAACCTTAGGATGTCATGGTTCCAAGGGCACTGATTTTACCTTAATCCGACGTCGGATGCTCCCACAATCGTCAGTCGAACATCGGGCTGTCAGTTGTTGCTCAGTCCGGAATATGCCTCATCCGTCGTCATCGGAAAGTGAAAGTGCTGCACCACCACCACCATTAGAAGCCCTTCTCTATGGGAAACTTAGATATGGTCTCCGATTTTGGTAACTCCTCCCAGTTTTCTTGCAATCGTTGGTCAAATATCAAAGTTTTAGTTTGACTTCGTCTTCTTCCTTGCGCATGTAATTTCCGGGTCCAATATCTTCTTCGTCTGACCACCTTTTCACCTCAAATCTGGTACCAAAATGTTCGTCTCGAAAAAAACTTCAAGATGGTTGTCTTATTTCATGCCGACGACAACTGGTTTAGTCGCAAATCAAAGCTAAAGTCTCGGATTTTGTATTGATTTCGTCATTTCATGAAGACCGGACTTTCAGCTCGTTTTTCTCCACCTTATGGTGACCTTTTCAGGTCAAATTTGATACTGATAGACTCGTCTCGTCGAGAGCTTCGACGATGTGGTCTCGTTTTATGTTTACGTCATCTTGTTTGGCCGGAAAATGAAGTCGAATCGGTAAGTTATGTGATTTATTTCCTTTTTCTTTTAATGGAGGTATAGATGGATATAGATTGGAGAGAGAGAGAGAGTCAGACGGTGAGAGGAAAAGAAACGTAGATTTGCATAAATCTTTGAAGGTGGAAGGATGAAGACAACGGATGGAAATTTAAGCCATTAAAATTTGATATTGGAGAAGCTCGATTGTAGAGCTTCGTGCTGATAACGTGTTGTGAACGAGAGAGTTTTTCATTTCAATTCTCGTTTTTTGAATTCATTACAAATGACCCCTATTTATAGAAAAATATTGGGGCACATCGTATTACAAATATTGATCAAATATACAATAGTCATTCACACAACATAATCATTACATTACTATCATTACTATTCCTTTCCCCCTTACTTTCGGTGGGTTTTACAACAGAACAAACCTTATAAAAATTTAAAAACGACGAGCCTTTTTCATTTTGCGTTGTATATGCAAAGATCTAGGCAAGTAAGTGTCTAAAAGTCGATGGTAAATAAAAGATGATTCGCTAAAGAAAAGCCACAATCGCAGAAATGGAAAATTAGTGGTGAAGACCTATAGTTGCATAATTTAACTACTGTCAAGTCGACCCCGAAATCGTGAAGGTGGAATGGAGGAGCGAAGGAATAGGAGAATTATATAGCGGAGTGTGATCCATTAATATATGGAAAGATCCTAAAAAATTGAATTGAAATTTAATTAATTGAGAGTCATTTTCGAAATGAACAAAAGTAATTTTTTTTGGGAACTATGCCGTTAGAAATAACTAGTATAAAGCGGAGCAGACAGGGAAGGGAGAAACAGAGAGAGCGGAGAGAGGACAATAGTGAAGACGGAATGATGGATCTTCAGATGGACGGTCTCCTTTTTTATGCCAGTGAGGGGCAAAATAGACCTTCGATCGGGACTAATATATCCCTTTATAATGGTGAATTCAATCGAAGGATTTGAGAAAAATAAGAAGATAAAAAAGATATGATCTAATATAACGCTTCATCACTGTGAATTCTATCGAAGGAGTCGGGGAGAAGAAAAAAATGAAGAAGATATGAACAATTTAATAGATTATAGCACGATTTTAAAGAAATTTTGTGTCTTTTAGTTTTGATGAAGGCGGATAGCCATTTAATATTTCTACGTCACAGAGGAATTCCATTCGATCATAATAATTTGATAAATTAGAGCCTTAGATATAGATTGTGAAGAAATTTTGCACGAATTTTGTGATTTTCAATTTTGGTAAAGATGGATAACCATATAATATTTCTATTTTATAGAGAAACTTCCTTCTTTGGTCGATAAATTTTCCCTTCAAAAAAGAAAAAGAGAAATTTCATTGCCGGAAGAGGGAAAAACTGGAACTTTCATAAAAATTTTCACGTACTTCCTTTCTTCTTGGTCAACACTCATCATCATTCGTCCCAAATTCATTAAGTGTTCATCCCAATTCCCCAATTTCTTTCCACCCCCAAATGGCCACACTGCAAAAATCATTCAACAACCTCCATCTCCATCTTGATCTCCATCATCATCTTCTTCATTTTCCAACAATGTCGGCTTCCCAATACTAGCCAAAGCAGTCATCTGCATCACAGCCACAGCTTTCTTGCTCATCAACTACTACATTCTTGCACCAAAATGCTGCTTGAGACAGCAACAATTCGACCCTTTATGCCGTTTTTCCTTTCCGACGACCGCCAACAGCCAACGACCACCCATTAACCACAACCACCTCCTATCCTCCTCCCCGTCGTGGCAAAGCCGTGGCCTCGAAGAGCTTCTCATCCGAAACATCCCAACTCTACATTGCACTAAAGATTCACAAAACAAAATTCTTTCCAAATTTGTAGTATGTTAAATGAGTTTCAAGAAAATGATATACTCAAACTCCTCCCAAAATGTAATCATGGGTTTCATCTAGATTGTGCTGATATATGGCTTTTGAAGAATGCTAATTGCCTCTTTGCCGATCGGCGATTTCGGGTCAAATTTGGTATAAGCTAGAGAAGATTACGGTGCCGAATTCTTCACTGCAAGATCATTGACCGGTGAGTATCATCGAAAGTGATGAGGATTTTGTGGTGATCGAGCTGAGTGGGCAGTCGAGAAGAAGTGAGAAATCAAAACAGAGAAAATGTCATCATGTTTCGATTATCGGAGATGAAGGGATTGATGTGAGGAAAGAAGATGATCAGTTTATTGTAGAGCCGATAAGGAGATCGTTTTCGATGGATTCTGCAGTGGATCGAAATGTTTATTTGTCGGTTCAAGAAATTATGCGGCGAAATGGTGGAGGCAGTGAAGAAGGCAGTATGTTACGGCCCGGGAGTTTGGCTAGCAATGGATCGAGTCATTTGCGCAAGGATGAGCGCAACGGAACACGAGGCTTGCACGAAAGGCATGTATGGAACCATGATCGGAACACAACACCTAAGTCACGGAGGGACGAAGGCAAGGGATCGTGCACGGAGGAACGAAGGTAAGGGATCGTGCACGAAGGGCCGATCATGGACGTGGGCGAAATTATCTGAGGAGGCGTTGAGGCTAATGGGAGATTCTGGAAGGTTACGAGACTTGGTCGAGCGAGTACGTTCCGGAAGGTTCCGAGGTCGGGCACTCGAGGAAGCTTCTAGGACGTTGCGGGAAGTGACGAGACGAGTCGGAATTCTAGAGCCTTCCAAGAGGTAGTCTTTAGTAGGCAAGTCTAGAATATTCTTGTACATACTTTATATAGTGGAGAAATGCATGGAAATGTATAGAAGGTCTAGGATGTTCTAGAGGCTCGATCATAGCCATTGATTAGGATTGATCTCCACCGTCCATTCTAAAGGAGGTGATAGAGGTGGCCTATAAATAGATGGTAAGTCTCATTTGTAACCATACAAGGATCCAAGAGTGAGAGCATTCTTATGAGTACTTGAGAGAACTTTGTGGTGAGGAACACTTGTATGAGGGCTCGAGGGGTCAAGTAATTATAAGGCGTTGTAATCTTGTTGGAGTTAATACAAAGAGGTTGTATTACTCTACTACTTGTGTTCTTGCCAAATTTTCCGTTAGTGTTAGCACTTTAGTAGTATATCGCGGGTCGAATGCTGCTTCACTAGTAATCACAAGGGTGGTTCAAGTGATGAAGGCCACACGGAATTAGTGAAAACTCTAAATCCGTGACAAGTAGCATGATATATTAAACTTGAGAACACAAGGTTGGGAAGGAAATAATTGCACTACATTTATTCAATGAACAATATCCTTTATATAGGCAATTAACTAATGGATAATATCCACAAAATCCACTTACTGGCTCGTGTATAACATACTAAGTTATTGATTAGGAAACAAATAAGATATGCCTTTGACTAAAGACACGTTCCCAACTAAACCATATAAATTAAGTCAAAAGAAACAAAAAATAAACAAATGAATAATTTCATCATTCCATCCCTTAAACTGATAACAATCAGTTTAAATTTCAACAAAGGAATAATTTCAACATTCCCTTCCTTAATCCACTTACTAGCTAGTGCATAATAGACTAAACTATTGACTAGGAAACAATAAGACATGCCTTTGACTAAAGACACGTTCCCAACTAAACCATATAGATTAAGTCAAAAGAAACAAAAAATAAACAAAGGAATAATTTCAACATAACAGATGATGTAAATTGATTTTTTCGCTTGGACGTGGGAGGATCAAGAAACTCTATTCTTCATATTTGATTTTTTATTAAAAAAACCAATAGAGACAGTTACATGTTCTTTCGTTTCAGATTTTATTTTTTGGATTTGATATATTTTCAGTTTTCTTCTGTTCGATTTTTGCAGTTTGAACACATAGTTCAAAGTGATTTTACAGAGAATCATAGGGTAGCCTCGTCTTGGTCAAACTCCAGATCCAATCAAAAACAATACGAACACATATTACATATACATAGTAACGTTCATATTGCAATGGTCAAACTCTAGATCCAGTCAAAAACAATATGAACACATATTACATATACCACTTTTGATCTGTTCCCCACGCGTGGGAAACTCTAATGATACCACGTCACCAGAGGAAAAAAAAATTTTATAATTTTTTTGGTGTCGACATTAAATTCGATAATAATACATACCTACCCCCTGATGGTGGGGGCTCACCCGATCCCCTACGAATTTTTTTTCCCGTACCCACAAGTCGGGAACAGATCATTACTGTTGCATATACATAGTAATGTCCATATTGCAACTTATTATTTATTTATTTATTTATTGAATGGATATTGCCAACACATGAATAAATGTGCGATGGGTATCTCATGATGGGAGTAGGTAGCATTCATCCACTTATATGTGGATATCGTAACGAGCTCATATGTGATAATGGAACAATATTCATTATAAGTATATAGAAAATGGTCATCACACAGTAGAAATTTCTCCACTATCACTCTTATCGGAGACGGGAGAGGAGTTAAAATTTTGAAAATTTATAAAAATAAAATAAATAAAATAAAATAAAAATTCACCCAATCTTAATTGTGCATGTGCAGATTTCAAGCATACCCCTACCTACTCTTTTCATTACACCTTAGTATAAGACTATCATGATACTTCTTGAGTCTTCTTCAATATTTTATGCACGTTGTTGATATCCGAAGTCCTCGATGAATCAATCCAAATTTTAGAAATCTTAACGAAGCAGCGATTTACTTTTTCAGAACTGTAGCTATAAGCATTGTAGATGAATGAGCAAATATGAAATATATCAATATTAATTGGTATTTGGATCCTATAACACTAATATGATCAATATTAACATGACCGATCACACTAGTATGTTGGATAAGATTTGATGTGGTAATGAAACTCTCGTTCGTGAATGAACATGATTGTGTTCCAACTTTTATGTATTATGATGCTCTAAAGGATGTAATTGCAAACAGTCAGAAGGACAAGATCATTTCGAAATTATAAGAAGCAATTCAAGACTTCAACTTCAAGTTTAGTGATACCAGTGTCTGAAGTTGTCGATTATTATGCTTCAGTGTTTGCTTTACAAATTCTTTTTCGTTTGTGAAATAAAAATCAAGAGGATGTGTGGTTAAAATTCAAATATACTAACAAGAAAACCTATAGTAATTATTTTTCTTTAATCTGCTCAACTCTATCAATGTTTGTATCTTTCATACACTCGATATAATTTATTGTGATATATCTTGGTAAAAAAATTTCCAATATCCATGTGTAGAGAATCATATTATTTAATTAATTGCATATTCTATAAATTGGTTGGTTGCCCGCATTTTGTGAAATAGCAACTAGCCAACTACCAGTAAACTTTCTCGATAGTTTAACCATCGATTTAACGAGAACACAACATCTTTAGCAAAAATATCTTAATCTTAAAAAAACAAAAAATTACACTGTTTAACCATATATTCTACTAAAATCTACGAAGACATTCATTCTTTAATTTAATAATGAAGAAGCAAACGAGTAGTCATCACTACTTGGTTCGGAGCATCGAGGCACTGTGCTCAGCGTAGACAATGGCACTATTATTTATGGCTTTGTTCGGATCTCCACGTGGGTACCGAAACCACGCCACGTGACGCCCTGTTTTAGTACCTTCGTTAAGTCAGATGAACAATACATAATTGTCTTCTCATGGTGAGGGGCCCACCTCCCTACATGAATTTTTTTCCCCAGACAGTGGGTACCATAAGGTACCCACAGTGGGTACCTGAACAACCCTCTATTATTTATTGGGTTGCTATTATTTTTTATTTTTTATTTTTATTGTAACTCCAAATCAAAGATGTTTTCTGTTTTAACTGTATTAGTCAATTCTCTTACTTTTTTGTCCCCATATCATCTCCATGATTCATGAATAAAAATAATGAAGAACCAATAATACTTCATACCACTTGAGCCGCCCTCCTCATGTAGGGGGATTTTAATCTCCCTACTGCTAACGTATAGAGACTTTATTGATTTTGAGAGAATAGGGCCTTCTCATGTAGAAAAATAGTATAGGTCCACTCGTCGAGAATTAATAAAATAACATTCCCACATGACGAGAAGAATATTGTGTGTCTACATACTTTTTTTTTTTTTTTTTGCTTTTGCAAGAAAGTACAAGTGTATGCAGTCAGGTCACAGTATCAATTAGCATCAACCAAAAGCTGCACTATATTTGTACATTTGCAGGTTGTTATCAACTAAAAGATGTTGTCATTGTCCAAATTCTTGTGCTCATCGTCCAAATTTTGTCTTTCATGGCTTTGCAGTCCGGCTCAGTATATTCTGATTGGTATCACCCATGGCCAACTTAGATTGACATTACTATAATGCCCATCTCAACTTCTGGCCAGCATTTAGCTGCTAAAACACCTTCTGGGATCCCTTATATATCACCCCAAATGTTGAAATGATGCATTTATGATTTCTCAGATGATTACATAACTGAGGCATGAGGCAGAGGGTGCCATTGGATTTCAGGACACCGCAACACCCATCTCTAGGTACTATCTTGATCTAACAATTTAATCGATAGATTGGTTCCCATTTATATTCTTTAGTATTATCTTCAACGTGGTCTCTCACTTGTAGGCAAAAGTATTTTTTCGCATTAAAGCCTAGCACATGCACAATTCAGTTTAATTTGTGGCAGTGAGGTTCTAACCTAGAATTCTTGTCTGCTCTACTACCATGTTGAACCAATTGTTTCAAAAGTTTATACTTGATAGATCAGTCCACTTTGTATTATTTAATATTATCTTTAATAGGTACAAATAATGGGGTGGTGCGTTCGCCGTTGTTAGCTAGGAACATTCCCAAGGAGTCACTTGAACAGAGATATAGAAAGCTCAATGCCATTCGTGATGACGATGAGAATTTTTGTCGTCCAACGATTGAAGATGAAATTTTTAGCTTCCGATCAACAACAACGACAATTGGAGAAGAAATTTTTCGCGATCGAAAGACTGATGGTGTCAAGTATGAATGTCCCCCAACTCCACGACGTGGAGGTTTGCTACTAAAGAAGCTAATGGGTAAGAGTTGGTTTAGGAAATGGAACCCACCTAAGAAACGATGGCCTAATGGTTGGTGTTGATTGGATTATTGTGAAAGATTGAGTGATTGATTAACAAGTATACATAGATGAATTGATGATCACATTTTCTCATGCTATTTTTGTGGTCACATCTTGTTATGTTTTTTGATTGTTGGTTATGATATGTTTGGCTTTGATGCCTTGATGGGCTGCATGCTTCGTCAACACAAGTTGATCTAAAAATTAAGAATCATAGTTACTTAATCTATGATCAAGAATAGATGCAAAGATATTTATTAATGTCAGAGTTGAAATATTCCTTTCATCACAATTTAAGAGAGTAGCAAAAATGCTTTGAAAAAAGGGGCCTTCTATCTTTAGTTTCAGGTCCAAACTCACTCCGTTGGTCCCAAACTTCGATCTTGGACAAGAATCACTCAACTCACCACCATCGAAGCTTTTTTGCTAACATTAGTGACCGCTAATATAAAGATGAAACTTCAGTAACTATTTCAAAACTTCTGCACAACTTCAGCCCCCTTTTGTTAAATTAACCCTTCCCAAATCCCAAACGCTAATCACCAGGTGTTGCTAGTGATTTTCATGCATGCAGACACTTGGTGGCTTTCATTCATGCCATAATAGTTCTTAATCCAGTCCCTTTTCAATTCTAAAAACTATAAATTACACCCAAACCACTCTGAATTCTCATCATCTTCCTCTAGTAATGGATAATCTATATCTCCGTCTACTTCTTCCTTCACTCCTTATTTTTCTACAGTTTATACGTTTATTTTCTCCGCAAACTTCAAAAGCTTCCACCACCTCCATTTTTGTATCTTCCACGTCTCGGTCATCTCTACTTATTCACCAGGCTGAAACAGCCTCTACACTGGGTTTTCTCCGGGCTGTCGAAGAAATACGGCCCGATAATTCTTCTGCAGTTGGGCTCAAGATGGGCCCTCATCGTCTCAACTCCATTGATTTCGGAAGAATGCTTCACCAAACACGACATTATCTTCGCCAATCGCCCAAATCTCCTCAACGGGAAAGTGGTTGGGTACAATTACACCAGCCTAGCTTGGTCACCTTACAGTGATCACTGGCAAAATCTTCGATGAATTTCATCTCTTCACGCTTTTTCCTCACGCAAGGTAGAGATGAGCTCCAAGACTCGGGCCGACGAGGCCCAAATTCTTGTTGAGAAATTCTTTAAATTTACTGAAGCTAATCCAAATAAAGCTGTGGAAATGAGATGGGTTTTGTTTGAATTCACGTTTAATGTCATAAAAAGAATGATTACAGGAAAAAAGTATGAAAACGAAGCCGAGATTTTCGGGAGATAGTAGGTGAGATGTCGACGGTGACAATTAGGCTAATGTAGTGGATTTTATGCCATTTATGAAATGGTTTGGATTTGAAAATACAGAGAAGAAGCTCGAGATGATACAGATGAAGAGAAGATGAATTTATACAGAAAATAATTGAAGAACATCGTAGAATAATGGAAACGGAAGATGGAAGTGTAATGCAGAAAAGTATTTTACATGTGCTGTTGGATTTGCACAGAGAAGATGCTGAATACTACTCTGATGAAGCTATCAGAAACCTCCTCCTGGTAAGAACCTCAAGATCAACTTGACAACGTTTAGGTTTAGCATAAAGGTGAATAACTACTAGAACTTAAAACATTAACTTCAAAATAACTATAGAAAATTAACTTTGCATAAGTCTTGTCGAACAAGATTAATACTAAGAGTTTATTCTACCAGATATTATAATTTTAGAAATTATATAATAAACTTTAAATATAAACAAAATTTACTTCACTTATTTTCAGTGTTTTTCAAAATGTAAAGCTTGACTAAGCCTTCAGGCTAAACTTTGAAGTTGTATGAGCTTAACCAAATTAAATTTAAGTGTAAGTTGTGCGAAGTAAAAGCATAAAGTGTGCAAAGTGATGAAATTAAACTTCGTACTTATTGTTTGAAATATATGGTTACTACTGAAATTTGACTCAAATAGAAATCATTGCAGGTTTTAGTCCACGGAGCAACTCATTCTACATCAGTGACACTAGGGTGGGCATTTTCAAACTTGCTTAACAACCCCCACCTCTTAAGAAAGGTGCAAGCTGATATTGACTCCCTTGTGGGGAAAAACACGTCTGATCAACAAATCCGACGTGAATTGTGAACGAAACACTACGACTCCACCCAGCTGCACCGCTCCTCGCGCCTCACTCATCATCTGATGAGTGCACGATCGGGGGGTTCCATGTGGCACGTGGAACGATATTATTCGTCAATGCATGGGATATTCAACAGAATCCCAATATGTGGGAGGACCCTGAAGAATTCAAGCCAGAGAGATTTGAAGGGTGTGAAGGAGAGAAGAATGAATTCAAATTCTTCCCATTTGGATGGGGTAGAAGAGGCTGCCCAGGGGAAATTTTGGCAATGCGTATGGTTGAATTGGCGTTGGGATCTGTGATACAACGTTTTGAATGGGAAATGATCGGGAAAAGTGACTTGAGTGAAGGTACAGGGGCTGTTACACCAAAGCTTCAACCTTTGAGGGCTAACTGTAAACCTCGTCCTTTTGTTTTCGACCATGTAAAATTCGAGCACAAATGAAACCAAGTAATTCTAGTTATACAATTTTGTTGACAATTAATTATACAATTTTGTTGACAATTAATTGTACAATTAGATGATGTCTATACAGTGATAGCAAAATGATAGTGACATGTGATTCACAAAATTATGAGATATCATAAGATTATGACACATTATTTAGTTATAAACTAGTTGTAAAAAATGTTGTATGACTAACATGGTTCAAGGAAATTCATCCCCAATTGTTTTTAGATATCAGCAATTGGGTTATTACTGCACATGAGATAAGTAATAAATGTTTAAAGAATCTAAGCCTCTATTCCATTTAATACTTTAATTTCTTTCTACTTAAAAATTAACTTGTAACGTTGAATCAAAGTTAAACTTTAACATTAACAATACATCTCAAATCATTATCATTGTTATTCCATATATCTCATAGTCTCAACTCCCTATTCAATGTAAAATTTTGGCAGGATGAATTATCACCAGCAAAATCAATGCCGGAAAAGGGCTTTTTGGTAAATTCATCTAACAATGCAGCATCTGCAGCATGGAAAATGTTTTTTACTAACCAAAATTCAACCCCATCACTTTAACTAAGTCCTAACTCAGTGACTCACCATCAAGCCACTTCAGCGATGGCATCAACTTAAACAGGTATGATTTCAACTGATCACTAACAACTGCATTTCCAACAATATCTAATTGTACCAAATCCAAGTCCCAGAAAATAAAAAACGCATCCCAGTTACCTGAATTTATAAATTCCTCAAAATTGCGATCAACTTCAACTGCATGCGTCATGGGAGATGAGCACAAATACCTCGTTGTGTCGATGGAGTGAGAACCAATCTCATTGTGTGAAACATCTAATACCTTCAAGGACTTCAGCATTCTTAGAGGATCCAATGCACTAAAGCTGCAAAGTTTGTTGTTGCTCAGGTTCAAGCAGGACAGCAATTGCAGAGCCTCCAGACCTGTCCAAGCATCCAACAAAAACCAATGAAAAAAGATGAAGGAAGTTTTCTCACCAGTACCAACCAGTAAAAAGGTCACGAGTCGGGAAGAATGACAGTGCCATGACAAACATAATGGACAACATAAACAACATAAAGATTGACTAATGTTAACTGGCCCATGTAATGGCATTGATTGAACGACAATGCGATGTATTGAAAATTAGGATTCTGAAAAGAGTAGTGTGAAGCATTATGTAATGCCTTTATAGCATAATTGTGACGAACAATAGTATTTATGTATGTGTGCATTATGCAATTACCTTCAATTGATCGGATTTTGTTGTGGCTGAGATCTAACATTTGAACCCACAACAATCGCTCGACACCCTCTATTCGTGACAAGGACAGATTATTGAGTCGTAGACAGAAAAGAGAATCCATACTTGGGGAAGTCGAGTCTCCGTGTTGGTAGCAGTACTTCTGAATAGATCTCATACTCGAAGTGACCTGCAAAATAAACACTCATTATACTGAAGCTTAAGGAGAAGTTACTAGGTAACGATACCAACTACCAAGAAATGACAGTCACCTGTTTCAACAGGACAAAGCTGTACTCATCCTCATAGTAACAGATATGAGCAGGGTCTAACTTCATCAAATCATGATATAATCCAAGAATTTCTTCATAATCAACCTCAGCTCCGTCTTTTGGGATACCATATGAGATCAATTTGTTTCGTTTCATCAGCAGTCTTGCAAGAGTTAGTTTCCCGATTTTACTGCACGAAAAACAGAAGAAAAATGAGTAACCTTGCTAAGTATATCAGCTTCTCTAAGTAACATGGTTACTCATAACATTAATCAGGTTTACCAGTTTGTTGATGACAATAGTTCCTGGCAGTGAGCAATTTCATTGGCAATGATCTTCATACTCCAATCAGAATCCTTCAGGTTACCCTCCCCAGTGACATTCAATTGTTGAAGTGGGTTAAGTAAGCTGTCGACATGAGATTCCATAGCAAGTGGGTAGAAAAGTTTATCTTTCCATAAAATTCTAGGTATCGTTTGAACCTCAGCATGTTCTTGATCATGGGAAGATTCACGCAATGAGAACTCGATATGTGCAGTCTGACTACAGGAGATACCACTTGAGGATACGATGCCCGGGAACTTTGATATATCAACTTTTACATGGCAATCATTCAGAGAATGCGCTCCATCAGGAAAATTTAAGTACGTTATCCAGGCTTGGGCATAACCGAATTTATTTGCAGAAAGTGGTTTCCATTTAATGTCATCATTTGCACAATATTCATATCCAACGGTGACGGTAGAAGAGTTTACACCTTGAACTTCTTCACTGAAATATAGTACGAATGGAAACATTCTATCCTTAGATTGAAAATGCAAGCTCGGAAATGAATTACGACCTTCGAAGTAATCACCAACTGATAAATATACACCAGAGCCATGAGGAGGCCAAGAAGAAAGTAGAAAGGGCTCCTGTTTAACAGTTTGATCCACAAGCCAAAGATGATAAAACCAACCACTCTGATCATCCGGGTCTGTAAATAAAGCATTACGTACAAACTCAAATTCCTCCTCTAAAACACACTCTTTTTTGTCTTGTCCTCCTCCTTTCTCAAATAGACGAGACAAAAGCACACTGCAAGTTTGGCAAAACAAACAGAGGATGAAAATACAGTATACCACAAAACAAAGTAGTTTATTGCAGGAAATAGTTGTGATAAGCATATATTTAAAAGAGCAAAAAGTAAAAGAGCAAAAAGAAATTTGCATCGATGGGGGTGTCAATCAGGCCTAGGCGTCAAGCATTAGTCTTCTTAAAATTAGCCTTGAAAAATATCTGAGACGAGGTCAATTAGCTCAACTCGTAATAATTTATACACGAGTATCATATTTTATACACGAGTATCATAATATGATTCTTGATCTTGTGTTTGAGTGAATGACTCAACACATTCATATCCCTGGATGCTTGTAGAAAGTGATAAGAAACTAAGAAAGTGAAAGCGGCTACTTGATAATGGCCAATAGACTTTGTCTCATCTAGCTCAACTCAAGTCCACCATCGACAATGGTATGCTTGAATGTAGATTCAAACTTGATCCATAAACCTCAACTTGGGTCAGCTCATACAAATAGAAAATTCTTACACACTGTTATTCACTTAGGTAGAAAAATGACTTCATACATTAGGTGTCCCATCAGTCTTTATAATCAAATATTAGAAACAATTTGATTACATTTGCAAACTTTTCAAAGACCATAGTTGAACGACTGTTAATACCTGGGCAGAAAATACACTGTAGTTTCAATCCACAACTAGAACTGAAAAAACAAATTGCTATATTTGACGATAAAGAGAAATAAATTCAAAGGAAGAGCAAAGAAAGAAAATGAACACAAATGAGAGACACCATACAAGAAACGAAGAAAGTGAAGCTACATGTCGGGGTCTCCTGCAGCCAGCAGTCTACTGCTGAAACCTAACAACTTCAGTTGGGAAGGGGGTTTATTACACTTAAGTTGTGGCTGCACTGTTCTCTTCTTGATTCTCATTTCATTGTTCTAGTTTTAATGTCCAACAGTATTTTATGAAGGCATAAGCTGCCTGACTCATATGCCTTGATGGATTATGGATATGCCTCTATGACTCATGGCTTTAGCCTCCTCAATTACACTCAAAATGTAAGCTTTGAGGCACTTAATGAAGGCTTTTTCATGAGGTGTACCACTAGGTGTAAGCTTAAACTGCCTTATAAGACAATAGGTAGTTTGTATTCTCTATTTTTTGTGTTTTTTCTCCCTATCCCCAAATATGTGAAGATCGTCAATAAATAGCAATCATTCTAGGATGCAAAAGCTGTAAGTAAAGGACTAAAAGGTAGCGTTAATCATGGTTCATAGAGCTCTTATATAAAGAACCAGAAATCTAACACAAATAGAAATTATTCATCAACACCTTCTCTGATGCCAGGCAGAATAATTGCTAAAGTTATCGTAGATCATATCCGTCGTGTATTGCAGTTCCTCCTCATCCGTTATCTTCTGTAACGTCGTTATAAACCTGGAAGAAGACGTTGAATAGATCGCATAAGCAAAAGCAGGTATCAATTAACTCCCAAGAAATCAAATTTTCAGTTATTAACCTTCGGTAGTTCCAGGCATGAAAATTCCGAGAATCCAACTTCTGAAACTTGGCCAAAATCCGCATTTCCCTGTCTGTCGAAGATTTTCCCTTACTCAGAACCCATTTGCGATGATACCACGCTCCATAAGACTTAAAATTCTTTCTCAACGCATTTTCTACCTAGTGAAATTTCAACTAACAGTTTAATAAAGAACAAATCAACGCACTCAATGAATTTTCCAGCAGTGAACATTTTACCCTAACTGATTACTGGACTGGATAATCAATTAACTTACAACTTTCAATTCCTCATTTAGAACCGACTGGATAGATTCGGAATCGGTTTGAGTTTCCGATTGCTGATTAAGAATGTGTTGTACAGCAAGTTTTCGGTAATTCCAACCAGTATAATGCTCTGGATTTGCTTCTAACAGTTTCGCACTTGTTTCTAAAGCTTCTTTTGTATATCTGAAATTGAGGATACAAAATCAATCAACTCCGTTTAATTAGTGATTACAGATAACGAATACCAGAAATTTTACTAACATTTTGTTGTGATGTAAGTGAAGGAGCTGAGATTGGAGATCACGAAGTTCGGCGGCTTTTCGGACTGAAGCTTCTTGCTCTTCTTGACTTGGGGCTTTACGCGATATCCCATGCATTTTTTCTATCTATTTCTTCCTTCGTTCTCAGATTTCTATAATTTCGATCGAGCAAATGCAAAAATTCGAACGACTTCGAATTTCTTCCTCCGACTGAGCTTCGGTTTGTTTACAGGCGACGACGAATCGGAGCCTCGTATGCGCGTCGACGGAGAAGTAAATCGGAGGCTCTTGTGAACGATGTGAATGTCCGACCAATTTTGGGTTTGGGATTTGGGAACGACGTCAATTGTGGACCAATTTGGGGTTTGGGGGATCATTTTCGGTTAACATATTTGCATACAGGTCCTTTAAATTTTGGGCCTAATGTCTTTTTGGCGCTGGGGCCCGCTCCTTTGACTGGAGCCACGGTGGAATGGACGAATCAAACTCCACCTCATATGCGGGTATATGCATTTCCACCCGCGCGCCCATTGGTAACCAGCGAAAATTGCAGCAGTCAGTCCTGGAAGTTTGCACTCATGGACGATTGGGCTCCCAATCTTAGAACCTTTTTCTTTTCTTTTCTCCATTTTTCTTTTTTTCTTTTTTCCTTTTTAAAGCATACTAGTATATCGTTTTTTGCGATGAAATCACATTGTAGAAAACCATTTTTGCAAGGAATCGATAATAGATTAAGGGTATCTTTGATATGGGTTGTAGATTAAAACAGTTTTAAGAGCATCTTCACTGTAAATATGATAAATATGAATTTGAAAATGATGTAATTGAGAGATATAGAAAGAGAATTATTATTTTAATTGAAGAGCCATGGAAATATTTGTAGAGAAAAAAAGAGGAACAAATGTCAAAAATTGGAGTGGATGGATAAAAATTTTAAAATAAAAATAGTACTTCTTCTTTCCCATAAAAATAGTCCAAAATACTATTTTTGGATGTTCCAAAAAGATAGTCAAATATCACATTTATCATGTCATTAATTTTTTATTTACACCAATGCTCCTAATTAATATACCTTCAACTATTTATGTAGTGAAATTATTTTTAAAAAATTAATGATATATAAGGGTGTATATGAAAAAATAATGTAAAATTTAATGTTTCAATTTAATTAATTACCATTTTCTTAATATGTGTGAAAATATCTAGAAAACTATATTTGTGGGACAGAGGGTGTAGTGAAAAACGTAAAGTTAGATGTATGAATGTAGACATAGCACAAGAAATGATGAAGAAAAAGTTGGGAAAATGAGGAAAGTAAGACAAAATTGAAAAAACGTAGGACCTACTCAAACTTTATGTGTGTCTTTCTTAAATAGACATTTAAAATATACTTGGAGATGCTCTAATTAGTGATTATTACTTAATTGACCAATTGATCTAGTGTCCAATTTAGTATAGTATTATTGCACCCACTGCTAATGAGGACACACATGTATCAACATCAGCACTAGACACACGTGCTTATATTGTATGCCTGTAATGACCCTGAGCACAATAATATTGTGTCCAATTGGATATTAGATCAAAATTATAATTAAATATTATTGTTGCCGACTTTGGCACATGCTTATTTTGAACAAACATGTTTGTATTTGTTGTTTAGTTGAATGTCAGAATGTGTTTTAGGATTGCTGAGAACATTATATTAACATAGCGGATAATGTTGAAATTCATATACTATACACTTGACATCATCCCCCTTTTTTATCAATCATATTATTTTAAAATTAATATCATTACATGAGTCAGCCATCATCATATCATGCACTATATCATTCAACATCAATCGGCTATTCCCAAAGGCCCAAAAACACTATATTATTCAATATGTTAACTTAGCATTTTCCGAATTATAATTCACATTTCATTAATCATGGGATCTTGCTTAGTCGGCATTAGTTAGCAATTAGGGGATCATGTGTAGTTTAAGAAACATGTTTAGAATCGCAAATTTTATAATGCTCCTATCATTAATTGGTGGAACTCACTTAGTTGACCGATTAGATGGTTTAACTTATTAAACACGAGTTCCACCAATTTATAATGTCTAAAGCTAATAAGACATCGTATAATTCTTCGTACCGACCTTTTAAAATAAATAATAATATATTATCACTTGAATAATACTACGCTGTCACATACTCAACAGAGAAGTTAAGTATTGAAAATAAACCATACTGCATTAATTAATTTACAGAATGTCCATGAACAATTTATTGACACCCGCTTTTAATCATCTTCTAGAATCTAGACATTAAATACACAACACCACCATGTATATATATATATATATATATATATGTGTGTGTGTGTGTGTGTGTATTTCAGGCTGTTTATTTCTGTCTCTAAATTTTGTAATGGAGAAGTGCCGAGCTACCTTCGCTAAGTTTTTTCTGTTGACAACTAATAAATTCAAGATAAGACACTTCATTGTAAACTGGACGACTATCTTCGGATAGAAGTCGCTTAATTGGTCCGAATGGCTTTAGGATTTGATCACTACTAGGATAGAAGAAACACGCGGATGAAACTCGAGTTCCGAAAGATGTAGCCAATACTCTGTGCTCCACACTCTTGAATTTGTCGTTGCTGATAAGCTATTAGTTGCAAAGAATTAATTTCAAAACCGAATGAGTTTTAACTTGTTGAATATATTAAAATTTATATACCTGCATAAAACTTCCAATGTTTGCTACTAAAGCTCCTTCGATGGGAGGCACATCGACCCAATAATTATCGTGATGAACTTGGAGGCCGCCCGTGTCATCCTGGACCAATACGGTCAACATTGTGGGATCCTCGTGCTTCTCTGTTCCAAATGTCTTGTCTGGCTCGGGACAAGCTGGGTAATATAAGCACGACAAACTCTCGTTTTTCATTAGTCGCATCTTTCCTAAGAAATCACGGCTCAGTCCTAAAGCCTCCGAGAGTAATTCTGACAATGTGTCTCTCAGCTCCATCATCAATTTAATGTACTCGGTGATTTCATTTCTACAAGAAATTAGGTTAATTAGTGATTTCGACTTCCGATCTCCTTAAAATAAAAAAAAATAAAAAAATTTCCAATAATAAGTTGTGTTTAAGTCACGTAAAAATAAAATCAATCGAACCAGCCTACCTGCACACCAGTGGTATAACTTCAGGGTCCACGAAGTCATCCTTGAAGTTACAAGAAAACACGTCCCTCCAGCTCGCGGCGTGTGATTTTCTTAACTTCCCCAATATGGTATAAAATTTCACGGGGCGCATGACGTCAGTTGAATAGTACTCCATCTTCAATTCCGTCGGCTGCTCATGGAAGCTTCTAGTGCCTCGTAATATATCATGCATTGCGCTCATTGGCACACCATGGTTAACCATTTGAAAAAATCCCCAAGTTTCGCATGCCTTGCGAATCTCATCAACAATCTCCATTCTTCTTGTTGCAAGTCCTCGAAAGTCGATTACTGGGATCTCTAGTCGAGCCCCAATTTCGCTAGGGTTGTTCGATTTGGCCGATGGATTGACAAAAAACCTAGGAATTTTTGCAATACCTGAATCCACAAGTCCCTTAACGCCAGCTTTTGTTTTCTCAAAGTCCTCAACTTCTCGCTCCCAATCATATTCATCATCACTGCCCATGTTGAATCAAGAAATGAAAGGAAATGGAGACAAATGATGTTTCAGTTAACATGCATGGTTAAATATTAAAACCTTGGACAAGCTAACAAACGTGTTATGATTGGTACTAATTTAGTATAAATTTTATAATGCTTGTATCATTAATTTGTGGATCTTGTTAGTTGACTAACTACAAATTTTACCAAAAATGTCAACGGAATATTACTGAAACCTCTACGGCATTCATTCTTTTTAACTCATCTTAGAAATTGTAGATAAGATTGAATTCAATGCCTGAGGAAAAATTATTAATGCTTGTTTGATTCCACGTTTCTTCAATCTTCATAATTTCAGTATGCTCTAGTCGAGTTAATTTCAACAACGGCCACTGAAGTTTGGTAAAAATTTTCAAAACGATCACTTAAGTTTTATCATCATACTAGTGGTCGCTTAAGCTGCAAAGTCTTACTGCAATGATCTCTTGGGTTAATTTTTTCCAAATTTGAAGATTGAGGACTTAAAGTGTAATTTTGAACCCACAACTAAAATTGCAGAGTATGTCTCCTTCTTCATTACCAGCCAAAACAGTCCAGAAAATTTTTCTTGGTGGTTTCTAGGATTTCAGAAGCACCGGCATTCAAACCATTTTTTTCTCATTTCCTCTTCACCGTTTCTTAGCATCTTCTCTTTTGGATTATTTGTTTTAGTTTTAAAAATTATTTCTATCTCCATGACTTGTCATCTTCCCAAACTTCATTCTTTATCTCATTTTTTCAATTTTGATCATTGAAATTGTACGGAGAAGATGATCTTAGTAGATAAAGCAGATGCAAGAACAAGGGACAAGATGATTTTAGTGTTTTTTTTCCCATGTTTGTATGTCTGGTGAATTTATAGCAACCTCGTTTGGAGTAGCGTTTCACAGAAATGGTATTTTTTCCAGCTATAAATTGTTGTAATTAAAATGATTAGAAATACATATTTTTTGTTGTTCTAAAGCCACGATTGTTATTCTAAACGGCGATTGTTATTCTAACTGAATGGATAAGAAAATGCCATTTTTGAACGATTGGGATCATTTTGCGATCCCTTCAATTCACTCTTTGCACGAAACTATTCTTACTCCCTATTTCACCCAAGAGAATCTCCTTCTAGCAAATTTTATCATTACAACAATTTCCCAAATTCAACCACTACAAGTTACGTTGTTATCGATTGCTTGTAAAAGTTGTTTGTCCAGTAAAAAAAAGAAGTAATAATATATACCAGTTCTAAAGCCGTGTTTTATTTTGCAAACTTCTAATAGATGATTTTCTTTTCTTTTTTCCTCTCTGTCTCTCTCTCTCTTTGTTTTTTTTTTTAAAGTATTGGGATAATAGGGATGGAATGATGACTTGAACCAAATCGAGCATACCCATGGTCTCTAAAAGATTAAGGGAAACATCATACCACTGGACCACTTATGTCTTTTTAGCCTCTAAAAGATGATCTTTTTTTCCTTTCTTCTGACTGGGATGTAAAAGATGATTTTTTTAATAGGGGAGGGGAATCAAACCCGACCTGAGGGATGGAAGGCGGATCCTGATGCCACTAAATTACATAGGTTTTGGGCTTATGCTTATGATTTAATTAAATCACTGCAGATCTAATATCTGCATACCACTTGGTTGTTATACTTGCATGTATATCACATCAACCTTAGACACTACTTTACCTTAGACACTACTTTTGTATGACTTGATCACTTCAATTCATCCAATCATATCTAGATGTTGTGTGTTCACATGGCCACAATAATAGGCATAATCCCAATAATGTCTAGATGTTGTGTGTCCACATGGGCACAGTAATAGGCATTACGGCATTCCGGCCTTGTTGGTAATCAAATCTGAGCTCCATGTGATGATACTTTACTTGATGATATATATTTTCTTTGTCAATTATTTTGTGTTACCACTTAATAGAAACACATTGACTATCGGACATCATATGTTGCACAAACAGTGAGCAACGTATCATTTCTAGTAACTAAAAAGAGACATGAGTTTTATGACGATTGTCAATATTTTCTTTTAATTTGAGGCCAATTACTAATTATTAATGCAATGATGTTGATTAGCAAGAATGATTTGGTTACTGTGCCATCGATGAGTTTTCTGACCCCGTATGATTTCCTTTTTGAAATCCGAGACCAAATTTAGAATCAGCATGACAAGGGAGAGCTCCAACAATTTGAAAAATTTTCTGATGATACTGTGGCGGCCAGTCAAAGTTTTGGCCGTAATTTAGCCCAAATTATGATAAAAACTTTGACCGGCCACCACAGTGTCGCCGAAAAATTTTCTAAATTGTTGTAACTCCCCTCGCTGTGCTAATTCTAGATCTGGTATCAGATTTCAAAACGAATATCATATGGGACCAGAAAATACATCGATAACACCGTAAATACGATACCATTGATGGCACTTGAACATTTTCGTATTGACTAGCCACTAATGCCCACCTTAACTAAAGATAATGTAGGCAATTATTGGCTATATCATGTAGTGATAATGTGGGCAATTATTGGATATATCATGTAGTAGTTCCTAGCACTGGGATTTAGAAGGCATCCTAAGGAGAGCAAGAAAGTCCATTTTGGCTCATTGCTCTTTTTACACCACTAGTCCACTACAATGACCAAATCATTTGAATTTCAATGTTCATCAGTTCAAGTTGTTCCTGTTGCACTATTTTTTCTAAAGCAACTTAGAATTAAGATCTAATATTCACGGGAAAATTATCTGGTGTAACTCACGGATATCACAAAATGTGTAGATAATAATTAAGAGTTATTTTAATTAAATGTGTGGTTATGTACAAAATATAATTTATCTGCAATTTGCATACTTTACTGCAATATTACAGATTGCATACATATTGAATTTTAGCAGCAATAACAAGAAATGTACTCTACTCAAAATATATTCAGTCATTCCCGCAAGATGTCTTATACTGTTTTCAACCATTCAAAATAAAATAATGCACGTCGATGATCTTATTATTAGTTATAATTCTCACCACCCTCTCTCGGGAATTACAAATGAATTGTATGGTAGGAGAATATCAAACCCATAATTACAAATGCGAGAAGCCCACTTAGATGCTATTATTAGACTATAGGAATCATGGCCGATAATCTTATTCCTTCATATAATATTAACATGAATACTATGCAAACCACACTTGCTAGTTGCTACATAGTCGAGACAAAGAAAAAGAAAAAGAGGAAAAAACAAAATTGGCGCATTAGATTAATTAATTAAGCTTCGACGCTCCGGCACATTAGATTCCAAGTCCAAATGACTCAAAAGAACTTGCAAACACAAACAAAACTATCCCTATCACTATTGTCTATTAATTACACCGAAATGACTTCTTCATTGCCCCTTTGTTTAAATTCATATCAATCCCTATATTGTGGTTTGGACTTTGAAAAATTGCACCATTTTCAGACTACATTTTAATTTAGTTTGAATACTTTGTTGAAATTTATAAAATCACCCCTATATATTCTAACGAACATGAAAGCCTCTATTTCTTTATCAATCGACAAATGGACTTCTTAATTTTTGGCTCCCTTTCCTTAGATTTAGATTAAATATGATTCTATCTATATGATTCATAACATTTTTCGTCTTTCAGATAATTTTCAATAGTTATTTTTTTCGTCACTTATGCTTCTATCTGAACTCTAAAAATAAGTTCTTAGCTAAGATACTTAAAATTACTATTTCTTTTTCTACATATAATATAAGCCAACCTATAAATATAAACAATGGAGCTGGTTTGAGACTTGACGTGAATTTTTATTTCCTTTTATTTTCTCTTTCTTTGTAGATTGAGAAGAACATAAATAAACGCATTTCTTGATGGATTAGATAATGAGCAATAATCTACGCACGTGTAATGGACCTACGTGCAAACTCTATGTCCGTTTGATCAGTCATATGTCTGCATCATTCAACAACACCTTGAGTTTAATGAAGGCAACTGATTCTATATATTAATATTGGGATTGTACTGCAAACTGATAAATTAATTGTTTGGTTGGAAGCATATAATTTCATCATTTTCCCTTATTTCTTTGGTTTTTATTTTATTTTTTTATCTTTAACGTTTTCATTGTGTAAAGAAAACGTAAACATAAAAGTCAAAATATGTCCATTTTCAAAACGAATTCTCAAAAGAGTGGGGCTAAATACACCACCAAATTTGCTCGATACATCTGTCAAATAAGTGCCATTTCAGATTTATCCTTTTTTTTTTAGGTGTTCGACCACAATTGGCCGAACATCCTACCCATTTTTTTAGGTGTTCGACCACATGCAACTAGCCAAACAAAAATAAAAATAAAAATTTGAATAGACTTTGCTGTATGGCAGCAAAGGCAAAGGCAGACAAAAGAGGGGGGAGAATCCCCCTTTTTTTGCTGCACATGCTGTCGAAAATGGCAGCATGTCCAGTAGCTAAGGTGTTTCTTCTTCGCCATTTTTTTTAATGGATGGAAAGTGTAAAATTGAAAATGATTTGTTTGGGTGAGTGTACCTTGAGCAAAATTTGGTGTGCATTTTGTTGTGAAAATAATCGCAAGTGTACGATATCGCCACAAAAGTAGGAAAGTGGACTTTGTGAGTCCGGATTATCGTTTCCACAAAGAATGATTTATTCTATATCGGTTTAAACTAATCACAGCAAAAATAAGTAATGAAACAAAAGCAATAAAAGTGTAAAGATTAGAGTTTTGGTAATTTAGCACGAATTGTAAATAACACAAAAATAAATTGCAAGATAATAAACAGTTGTTAAATTAATGGAGAGTAAAGTTGGGACTCCTGATTTATCTCTAGATATCCTATTTGATTTCTCCTTTCAATTTCTAATCTCAAATAGTGTTAGATCGAATTCACGACTTTGATTTAATTTACCTCTCTCGAGTTCAAATCAATCCTATTTAATTAAATCGACTACCATATCTCTATGTATAGTCTGAATAAGCCTTAATTGAATGCATTAACGAACATAGGAATTCACATATATCCACCTATCATATGGGATCACAACAATTATAAAAGTCTATCTCTAGCTCTTATGTAAATTGCCAAATTTTACTACGTGGTCTAAATACCTAACTCACCTTTCGGTTGATTAGAATTCACAAATCAATGATTTAGTGATCAAGTAAATCATGCATTGCGCGCAGTAGTAAAATCAACACGTGTAAGAAAAGCCCAAGAAATTGAAAGTCAAAATCAAATTATCAATGTAAATTACATTGTTCATCCTAACGAATAAAGTTAATTGTTCATACTAACTAATAAAGACATAAAATAAATAAGGGAGTTCATCACCGGATTTGGAAAACTCAAGAATGAAGCGTTGATCTTTAATCTTGTTCGGATACTTACTATCTTCCACAACGATTGTCTTCAAGACTCCCGAAAAACTCTCCTTTATTTCGTGGCCAAGACCCCCTTTTATATCTTTCACTGTATCCCAAAAAGCCAAGTATTCTTGTCTACCTAAGTAACCAAAAATAGACTTCTAAGCAAGATGGAAAAATTTCTGCACGTGGGTGATACGGCCGTATCTTCTAGGCCTTACGGCCGTGTCTAAGTCTCGAGTTCTTTTGCTCCTTCATAGGTTGGTCACTCTTACGGCCGTATCTATTTTTCCATACGGCCGTATGACATTTTCTGTCAGGCTTTCTAGCTTTTAGCTCGATGATGATGTGGCTGTATAAGCCCATGGATACGGCCGTATGGAATTTGCAGTTTAGGTCCTCCATCTTCCATTCTCTTCCACTTTGGTCTCCTCTCTCTCTTTTTTGGCACTTTTTAGTCCTTTTTGTCTCGTTCCCTGTCTTTTCACCGATGTCCGCCCACGTTAGTCTTTTACCTAAAAATAGACGAAATTAAACGTGATAAACACCCTAAAATACTTATAACAACTACAAAGTAAACGTGAATAAAACACTCATCACATTTCACCCACCTTTCTCAAAATGTAGCGACCATAAATTTTAAATCTTTATCGCACCAACTATCCTTTTCTTGCGTGTAGCCTTAAGTTCCTTGTTGGGCATTGATATGTGAAGCAGGTCCCTCCACGGGGACCTTAAGCTTGGCAAGGATTTTGTCTCAATCTTATTGTTTGGGAATGAGATTCGATTCCAAAAGATTAATCTGAGATTAATCGATAAGAAGAGTAACTTGATATCTTATAAACTCATCACTAATCTCATATTTAACCAATGTGAGACTTTTTCGGCACATCTCTAACAATCTCCCTCTGAGCGACCTCTGTTTCAATCAATAGCCCATCCGTCCATGTTCCTCAAATGCTCTGTTTAGGTCCGACTCTTTCGACTTTGACTTGATCATCGCGTTACATTCAACCACCTTAAGAGTGTTTCACTTTCCTTCAATGCTCCATCAAAGCTCAACTATTCCGGGGCGTTTTGATCATTGCTTACATGGACACAACTGCCTTAAAGTCAATCATGGATTTTTTTCTTGGACTCATGATCCACCTTGGTGCCTAGTAACTTTGTACTAGAAATATTTTGTGCGCTCACGTGATAAATATGGCTCCTAATTCTGATACGACAACTAGGAATTGATGTTTTATCTCCAAAAAAGTTAGCTTGTTCGGAGGAATAGCTCAATCATTTATGAACTCAAAACTCATTTCAAACTTGATGGATGTAAAACTTTGTTACCCGTCCCAACACTCATACACTTATATTAAGCAATAACATGACCCAACATGACAATATCACATACATACGGTCTTTCATTATTCTTGAATACAACACAAAATTTGTATCATTATTTTCCATTTCTTCAACCCATAACCCTCGAAGATTAGATTTATGCCTCAATTTTTTTTTTTTAATTTAAAGAACTCTTGAGTCAGCAAAATCAATGGTTGGCTGTCGCTAATGATAAGTGTTTAATTCGTATTTTAGTGTGTTTGTTGACGTTTAGGGTCGTATTTATGTTTGTTCCGTTTAATTTTGAGTTAAGTTTCAAAAAATGATGGAAACATACAAGTTAGGATTACTTTGGGCTTACTGTGAAGTTTTGAGGACCACAACAGAAGATGATACAAAGAGAAAAATAAAATAAAATATCTGAAAATTTTGGAAAACCCTTGCGGGCCCAACTAATTAACTAGTTAATTTAAAGAGTAATGCCATTCATATGCGATAGTGATCCATTCAGTGATTATAATTATCGATTATGTGATAGTGTTTGATTGTTTGATTTGTTTCTTAATCATATATTCAAAAAATAAAATAAAATAACTAATCAATTATTGTAATTAATTGATACATTATATAGAATGTATCACAATAGATAAGCAATTATGATAAATATTATTATATTAAATTAAATATGACAATAAAAAAAAATTAAAAATCACGAAGACGTTCGTGCGCATGGAATCTATCTTCTGGCAGCCATTAATGGGGTTAATTTGTGAATTAACGGATTTGTGTCATGTGTACTTGTTGGCCACTTAACCAAGAAAAAGAGAATGAATGATGATGAAGACAACAACGCATGTCATGTCGAATGTTGATTAACTAAATTAGGATACTTAAAATAATAAAACTTTACCCAATAATGTACGTAATAAGTAGTTTAATTTGTCTATTAAATCTCCTGTTCAAACTTTTTAATACAGCTTATAAATATAAATTTTAATAATCTCACCAGGTACAAACTCTTTCTTAACCCCCCACGCCACGACCACCCCCACCTCTTTGAATTAGGGTTTGTCTTCTTTTCTTTGAATACTTCCAAATGATAATTAATCGGACAATTTCTTTCTTATAACCAATCGTTACTTGCCGTGTAATCTAAACCAGACACACGTTTACAAAATTAGTGCAGTACAATTCACTACAAGAAATTGAATCTTTCGTGGCAGCCTATCGCCCCCTTTAACCTCGTATTTGTAAACCTTTAGAGTGATATACTGTTATCACTATTAGAATAAGGCACATTAACAATGGAAATCAGCAATTGAATTTGATCTGTTACTAATTATAATAGAAATAAATACGGATTAGCAATTGAATTTGGTCCGTTGTTAATAACAATAGAAACCGATACGGATTAGCAACGAAATTTGTTCCGTTGCTAATTAAAATAGAAACAGATACGAATTAGCAACCGAATTTGGTCCGTTGCTAATACCAATAGAAACAGAATACGGATTAACAACTAAATTTGATCTGTTTTATTTATTTATATTTCATATATAGTGGCAAACCTTAACATAATGAAACGCGAGTCATATAAAATATAAATATCATACATAATATAATTTTTAATTAAAAAACTAAATTAATTTTTAAATTAGACATCTACAAGAAAATATACAAATATATTATAAAGGCAATAAATAAATAAATAAAAAGATTGGCTTCGTAGTTGGGACTTCACTCTTCAACCAGAAAGTTAACGGTTTAATTTGAACCTTATCTTCCACAAATTAGGAGAGAATTTTTAAATTTATTTATGGTTATTAGCAACTGTTTATTTTGTTGTTATTTTGGTTGCTAACGGAATATACTTCCTTTACTGAGTATATCAGATAATTAGGTATTAGCTACTCACTGTAACGACGGATATGCACTGTATTTAATAATTATCTGCAACGGCAATGATATCTTTAGGAACGGATTTGTCCGTTTCTGAAGCGTCTTATTCTAGTAGTGTATGTCACCCCTTCAGATCTACAAGTACGAGACTATAGAGGCGACAAGCAGTTCGTCAAGATCTTATTTTTTGTAGTGAGTTTCCCCATCTTCAATAATATCCAATACAAAAAATTGATCTCAAATAATCGAAACGATATTTTTGTTGCCTCTATTGATGGTCAAGCTTATGATTTTAGAATTATTCAATTATCATTCTATAGGATTTTTTGCACATAATTAATTATAAAAAATTCATGCAAATATTATTTTATTTATTATTAACGGTAAAGATGTATTGATAATTAGTTTATCTCAAAAGGAATTCGAGTTGTAGTGTCATTATTAGAGTTTGTAATGGTTGAAGGGTCTACATGGTGGTGCCTATTTTGGGACACAACAAAGTAATTTATACTTGTTCCCAAAAATAAAATAAAATAAAATAAACAAACAAACGAACAAACAAAAAAATAACAAAAAATAACCAAAAAAAAAAAAAAAAAACAAAGTAATTTATTCAAATACTAGCTTACCTGCAGTACTACTTAATCATTTTCCTTGTTTTATTGCTCGACAACTGTGGCCTCCCAACACTAAAACAAAGCAACTAGGTGCAAAAGAGAAATCAAAATCTCCTCTCTCTGCATATAATATTGGTAGACATATAATATTGGTAGGTGGTTGCTCTCCTACACACTAGTGTGCAGGATAATTAAGTTGCACACTTGGTGATGTGACGCTCTCATATAGCGCCATGTTATTAATTTATTTATTTTAATTTTTTTTAATATTTACATTAGGTGGGATGAATAATACATAATTGCCTTCTGATGGTGGGGGGCTCATATGACCCCGATGAATTTTTTTATTAGAATATACATGACTGTGTGCATGTAAGAGTGTGTAGGAGAGAGTATACATGACTGTCATTATATTTATATATGTATGTCTAGTACACGCGTGTGTACGATTGTGCGTGTGCGCTTGCCCTAGTAAGGTTGGTCATGGTCCCTTGTTTTCATTCTATCTTGGAATATTTTCTACCTCCAGTGTTGTAATTATTTAATTCAACCAAATGGAGTATATGGCAAACCTAATCTATATTTGAAACAAATGGTACACCGGTTAAGATTCTTACATTCTAGGCAAAACGGTTGGGTTCGAATCGTACCCCCACCCCTATATATTATCCCCTAGATTTAAATAAATCAATAAATCTATACTCAAAAAAATTCCATTACATGGTTTCCTAGCCCAATCTTAGTAGATGAACAAAACTAAAGCTAGAAAATTTATTTAATTTAGCAATTTTCCAGAAATATATAAGAAGTGAGGATAAATTATATTTATTTTCCATGTGTTAAAAATTTCAATTTTTGCATATTAAATTAAATATATAGTTAAAAACTGAAGACAATTATATTGGGACTTGATATAAAACTATACATACGTAAGAATGTGTTCGATTGTTTTGCAACCAAAACGTGTCTAGAGGACGCACATCTCTATAGGATGATCGAGAAATGAACATGAAATGAATCATCCATTAGATACAAATAAAATAAAATAAAAACATTGAGACACTTTGTGAGAAAAATTAATCACCCGATCGATTTATGTGTGAAATGCAAAATGTTCACCTTTAACACTCCTTCTGTCCCAATTATATAGGCTGATTGATTTTTTCACAGAGATTAAGAAAATTTATTGGAAAAGTAAATTTTGCAACTAATTTCCTTATCTACCTTCATTTAATGAGCACTATTAAAAAATAATGATTTTTTCTAGGAAGATTAAATAAGGTAATTTTGATAAATAAACAATGAAATATTGTTTAATATAAAAATATGACTATATATTTGAAACACCCTGAAAAGGAAAATAAGCCTATATGTGTGGGACGGATGGAGTATTTTTGTAGAGAAATCACGAAATACAAGAATTCCCAGGAGACTCATGTCACGATTTCCACATTCCACGCGAGAAATGGGAGAGTGGATTCAATATAATGATACGGTGGCCAACGATTACATAACTAGATGTTGAAAAAAGTTTTTGAGACAAAGTTTTGTTGGTAAAAGTGACTTTCTACGTGATCGATTGTAGCTTAAATTTAAATTGTTATCAAGATGAATACTCGAATAGATTGCATAGTTCAAAAGTTTTTCTTCAATAGTTTCATCTATAGTTTATAAATATTGGCTTCGTGGCATTAAATTTATGATGTACACCCCAAATTCAATACATCGATTTTCTGTTTGTGCCCTCAACCACGTACGTGATGCTTCTCACATTGTATTGTAGAAACATTTAATAATTATGCACCAGCTAGTATGAAATACGTGCATTATAAATGGTACTCTTAAAAACAATGTTCGTGTCATTTTTACTCTAACATATCTATTTCTTTAATTTTTTTGAAGGAAAAATACTTTAAAAGACATTACCTACAAGATTCAAGTTTCTCACTACATATAAATATACTTGCATGTTATAATTCAAAGCATATTATAAGTTTTTGAATGTCGGGGAAAAAAATTCATGCCCCGGCCCCCCACCATTAGGGGTGTATTGGCCTCCCACAATTAGGGGGCAGTTATATAGTATTCATCTCACTTAACGTAGATACTAAAAATAATAATAATTATTAAAAAAAAATTCTCTAGTGACGCGACGTTACCAGAGTTCCCCACATAGGCGTGGGTACATGCCCACATGGGGAACAGAACAAAAGTATTAATAACATATATATGCATGAGAAGAAGACTTCTTACTCAATGAGTTAATGGATGATCGGAAATCGTAAATCATAGTCTCAATGTGGAATTGATTGAATCGGATTGCATATTGGAGGTCACTAATGGGATTTGTATATTCCTTGATTCTCATCCATTAGTGTCTATTTTTGTTGCTATTCGAGATGTAATGGGTCTTATGGGAAATGGTTCTTGTTGTCATATTGGTCGCGAAGCCAATATGATAGCCCAGTCCCTTACCACGAATGCGCTTAATTCCTATTTTGATTGTAATACGATGACTTGGTTGCAGAAACTTATGAGCGCTTTTGTGTATCGTGAAATGAAATAAGTTACATTACCCGGAAAAAAAAAATTATTTATTTGCTTACTAATCTTGACAAATTCCCCCAAAACCTTCTCTCCTCAATCATGCTCCCGGAAAATTCTAACTAAGTATTCTTCCTCAACAATTATTTCAGCATTATTAAAAATGAAAATGAAAATATTGATTCAAAAGGAAAAGAAAACATAATCTACAATCTAAGGGATAACGAAATTTTAATAGGACTATAGTCTATATGTAATAAAATCTACCGGTAACTCCCGTGTACTGCACGGACAAACGTGTCTATTAATGTGTGATTCCCATCAATATAAATAGTATTGAATTAATAGTAATTAAAAATGATTATAAAAACTCACCACAATCTAGAATATTAAATGATTTAGGTAACGCATATTCAAATGTCGTACGAATTTCGACAGGGTTTCACTTGTATTTCGGACAATTCCACTTGTAAATATCCTATAGTTTAGGTATTTATATACGGTTTCGCAATATAATTAATTTTGATTAATTTTAATCTAATTTTTTATAACACAAAAATTAAATTTCACCTGACATTGTTAGTTTTAATTAATTTTCATGTTTTTAATTAATTTTATTTTTAAAATAATTAATTATATCTAAAATTAATTAGAGGGTCAAATCTTTTTTTTTTTAATTTCAATGTTACACCTTTCTTTCAATTTTTATGCAAAAATTTAAATACTTTTAAATTTGTATCACACCAAAATTAAATACTACTGAAATTCATAATTTTAATTAATTTTTATTTCTTTGCTAATTATTTGTAAAAAGAATTAAGGGTTATTTTCATAAAACCCCAAATCTTTCGAGTTTGTAATAATGCTAGCTCTATTCTTTTTTTTTTCAATGTGGAACCCCAATATTTAAATTAACTGCCACTAAACTCCTCAACTGACAGATTTCATCCAATGCGGCCATTAAATTAGCTTTTTTGTCCTTTTATACATTAAAATATTGGGGTAAAACTTGAAACAATATTTTATTTCACAATTTTAAACTCTTTTAAACTTCACACAAATTTTAACAATGTCTAATTTAGTTCTAAATCTTTTTGAACTTTACAATTTTAACTTTAATTTTTTGTAATTTAGTCCTAAATTTTTTTATTCCAAAATTTCAATATTATTTTTGAAAAATTGAAGGAAACGATCCACAAATTTTGCGGTTGCTGTGAAATTGGTACAAAAAAAGGTAGGATGATACTAATTTTATTTGGGTTATATTTAATTTTATCAAATTTATTTGGCATATATTAAATAATTTTTATCGACAATTTTCAATAGCATAAAATTTTTTGCATTAATATTATAATTTCTCAAAGTTTTCCTTAGCATTAGAGACGCGTACATTTCGATTTTAACTAACAGTTAATAACAAATGTAATTATTTTATCTACATAAAAGTTTAGTAGAGATCGTAAAAACTATACCGAATGTGAAGAAATAATAAAATAAAACACAAAAAAATTAAAATTAAAAACCCTAAATATAACGGCGACTTCACTGCCCAACAACTAGGAAAAAGCCACTGGGCTTTAGATTGCTGATTGCATCAGCTGATGGTACAACCAACAGATCACTCGTGGGGTGGGTGTTGCTGGGTTGGGGTAGAGGTAGGGTTTGCTGTGGCCAAGGGGGCTTGGGTTTTTTCTTATTTGCTATTCTTTTTTAAATTTGTTTTAATTTAATTTTATTATTTTTCCACATTCAGGTTATTTTTTATAGTGAGATATTCATACTAAAATTTTATATATTACATTTATTATTAACTATTGGTTGAAATTAAAATGTGCGTGTGTTAAATTTTAAATTATTTTTTGAAAAATTATGATATTAATGCGATCAAATTCTACTATATTGAACATGCTAGTTAATAATTATTTAATCAGCGTCAAATAATAAAATTAATTACATACCCAATAAATTAGTGTTAAATTAAATAATTTGATGAAATTAATATCACGCTACCATTTTTTTATTTCATATCAATTTCTCAGCAACCACAAAATTTATGGACCATTTTTGCCGATTTTCCAAAAATAATGTTGAAATTGTGAAATTAAAAGATTTAAGACTAAATAGCGAAAAATTAAAGTTGAAATTGTGAAGTTTAAAGTGATTTAGGATTAAATTGTACATTGTTAAAATTTACCCTCAAAGTTTAGTGTACAAAAGACAGAAAAAAAGAAGCTAATTTAACAACTGAATTGGATGGAATCTGTTAATGGGGGATCTAGTGACACTTAATTGAAAGATTTGGGGGTTGCATGTTTAAAAAAATGAATGGGGTTGAAATTGTTATAAACTCAAAAGACTGGGGAGTTTTGTGAAAATAACCCAATAATTATATCTAAAATTACTTAATGGTCCAATTTAATTTTTGTATTTTAATTGTACAAATTTCTTTTAATTTTTGTATAAAAAATTAATCAATGGCAGTTTTGTATCATACTAAAATTAAATCGTAGTGAATTTGTTAATTTTAAATAATTTTCATTTCTTAGTTGATTATTTATAAAAGTAATTTGTTGTTTCCAAAATAATTAATTGGTCGAATCTAGTTTTTTAATTTTAAAAAGTAATATAACTAAAAGAATTAAAAAAAAACTCCATATATATGTGTGTATGTATAGATATACATATATACAGGGTCTATTATTATTATTATTATTATTATTATTATTATTATTATTATTATTATTATTATAGATAAATTTAATAAGATTCGTGGCCATTAATAATAATTTTTAAGGAATTTAATATGAATTAGAAAAGAAAAAAAATTATATTTTAATTTAAAAAATCAACCAATAGAGGGAAAGTGTCATAAGTACTAAACCAAATCTTAATTTAAAAATCAACCAATAAAGAGAAAGTCTCATAGGAGCGAAAAATCCGTCTAAAATCTATAATTAAAAAGGTTGAAAATGTGCGGGAAAATTCTCCAAAAGCGGTCACTTTTTATTAATATATAGATGATCTGGTGTCCAATGTTAGGCACTTTATGCATGTGGTGCCAACATGCAAGGGAACCAATACCTATACATGCGGTTTCCATGTGATTTTGCATATTTGAGTACGATAAAGTGCTCAAATTCATCATTACTACTATTATCATGTTGGGAATTTGAAGAGACACAATATTATTCAATTATTGAAATGAGGGCGAATAAGAGATTTTAGAAAATTCTCAAGGACAGGATTGTCAAAAATCCTTTTTACTACATCAAGAGACATTAAGGTAATTAAGATAAGATAAAATACATAATAGATCTATTTTCCTATTTTGCTGTCTATTTCTTTTTTGAGACATTGAATACATTGGAGATGTTTTAACAAAAATTAAATTGATATATTATTTTAGGTTCTACCCACGCGAAGTACATGTAATGCTTGATCAGAATGGGTAAATGTTAGTTCTGTAATAACGTTCTTAGTATCTTGTCATTGACAAAGGACGAAATCAAATCATACCCACCTCTAATTATTGGCCATTAATTACTAGAACCGAAACAGTTCAACGTTAATATATGTGAATATTTGTAATGAGCCTCCTCATGATGAAAATATACTGTCTTTTGGTATGAGAATTCGAGACTTAATTTTTCAATCCCCGAAAGTCATCAGCCCTAAGCTCAGAATCTAACAAATTAAATGTGGTAAAATTCTGAGAATAAAAAGATGAACAAAGTAATTAAGATTCATTGATGGAGAAAAACAGAAAAGGGTTTGGTTCTACTTAGATGATCATCTTTAATTTTTTCCTTTAATTAAGAACAATAATGGAATCTTAAATCAAACAATACAATTTAGGACAGACAGTTTTTCAGAAAAATAATGAAATATGTAGCCCAACAAGGGAACCTTAAAAAAATTAAATATACATTAAAATATGATCCACCAGCCTCCCCTTCTCTTTATATACATGTTGATCATTAATCTTAACAATCAAGATCATATAATTGATTTTTCTCTGAAAATTCAATAATTAAGATCAGCTTCAAAACTAATCCAGAATGAAGGGCTCGGGTTCCCCTTGTGGTGCCTGCAAATTCTTGAGAAGAAAATGTGTTAAGGGTTGTGTTTTTGCCCCTTATTTCAGCCATGAACAAGGTGCAGCTCATTTTTCAGCTATCCACAAGGTTTTTGGAGCTAGCAACGCCTCAAAATTGCTTACTCATCTTCCAGTGAGTGATCGGTGTGAGGCTGCTGTCACGATCTCATATGAAGCTCAGGCTAGGGTTCAAGATCCCGTTTATGGTTGTATTTCGCATATTTTCGCCCTTCAACAACAGGTTAATTAATTTTTTTTCTACTCATCATGGATTTGAATTCTTGACTCAATTGATTCTTGTTTGTTTTAAATCAAGGACCTTATTCTTGGATTGGAAAATAAAAATATTTATTAAAAAAAGGTGAAAAACTGGACATGATATGGAACTTGCTAGGAGAAGAAGAGATTTCTCAAACCCTAATTCTTGTTTAGAATTCTTGAATTTTTATTTTTTATTTTTTGAATTTGCAGGTTGTTGATCTTCAAGCCCAGCTAGCATACCTCAAAGAATCGATCCTAAATAGCTCAAGAAATGGAAACCCTAATGAAAGATTCTACTATGGAACCAATTCTTTCTCACAAGATGTTAAAAATTGGTTTCAATCCTCTCAAAATCAAGAACTTCTTTCCCAATTCTACGCTAACTCGAGTAGTACAACAAATATCAACAGAGAGATGGAGTCGTTTCACGGAAATGGTGGCATGAATGGTATGAACCCTACCAGGAATTATGAAAATTCAACTACCTCATTTGGTAGCATGGATTCACTTGAAATGCAATCAAATAACAAAGAATGGCCATTGCAAGATGATGGAGATGAGCTTCAATCAGTAACCTTGAGATACATACAGCAATATTGATCTGGAGGAATTAGGGCTTTTTGTGCTGCCATTGGTGAGATTAATGGAAACCCTAGAAATGTTTATTTGTGTTGGGGAAGTAGTATTTACCATTCTAGTTTGCCTCTCATGTAGGAAAACCTTATTCTTCACATTATTGATGTGGAGAGAATATTATCTCTCCACATAGAAAGACTTTATTGGTCTTCATCAGCAGTATTAGAGAGAACAAGGTTTCCCCATGGAGAAGAGAACGAGAGTGCAAAAGTTACGTCGTATGATTTCTTAGGTTATGTGTACTTGGATTGGAGATGATGAGTAATTATAAGTAGATCATATTGTAGCATACTTAATTTTGGTACTAGCTAGTTTGCTTTCTGGCAATTAAGACCTAATTAATTAAGAGTACGTACACTAAAAAACGTAGTTTGTTTTTAACCTTGGAAGTTGATTCCTATGATCATGTTATACTTTTCAGAGGTCTGGTGTTTTTGGACATTCTTAATTAACACCAGATTCTCATTTCTTTTGTAAAGGTAAAAATCTTTTAGATTACATTAATCTTTTACGCCAGAAATTTCTAATGAATGACACTGGATGGGACAAATAATCTTGGTGAGTTAACACATATAAGCAGAAAGCTTCCTCTGTGTTTGCCATGTGTAGTGTGTTTTGCTTGAGAAGGTTTACTTATGTAGTGTTGGTCACCTAGCTCCGGTTGGCAATACTTTTATTGATTATTTAGTGTTTGTTTTCTTAGTACAAAGTTCTTATAGATGAAGACGTAAAAATTAGTATTCGAAAAGTGGATGAGACGTGTGAGTATGGTTTTACGAAATCTGCAGATAAAAAGCAGTTTGATTTTTATATCTATCTCAAAATGAAAACATTTATATTTGGTACATACGCCAAAATGATACTAATCTCGAATTTGCTCTCATATATATGTTATGTTGTTCTAGTTTTACCATGTACATTTTTATTTGGTTGTTCATGTTAGGTAGTAGTGCCAAGATTCAAATATGTTCACAATATATCAAAATAGTTTGACCTCAATTGCCGCTATGGCAAACTTAAAACAGTTTCAAACCCAAAATAGTTAACCAGAACATGACAATACTCGGCTACTCGTTGTAACCACTATGGTGCACCAACCACCACCACATTGGTGTTGCCAAGGATCTGCTCATTTGTTACGTTCATCAAGTTTTACGATATATTTTCATTTTTGGTTGTTAATGTTGCCACAAAGTCTGCCAAGTACATTAAATTATGTTCACGAGATATATATATATATATATATATATATATAGTTTAACCCCGCTCACGATCCGGTATCCACATTTATGGCCCCTCCGCCGGGGGGGGGGGGTTGGACACAAGATTATCATCCGACCACATATGGGCGCTGTAAAGTCACTTGATTGTTTATGAGTTTGACTCCCAAACTTGAAAAGTTTCAAACCTCTAGTTAGTCCCAACAAACTACAATTGTGATTGCTATCGTGTACCAATTAATAACCACCATATCAGCATTTGATCTGAGGTTGTTCTGCTCTCGCCAACCAAGATTATTATTCCATTGAAACTTGACTTACACATTTTCAAGTTGATTTACTATCAGTCCTTTTCTCCCCAAAGAAACTAAAAATTAGTTAATAGTGAGTTGGGAGTATGAAATTATTCCCTATCTGGTGTAAACTATTTGAATCAAATAGATCTTCTACAAGCAACTGATGTGGTTTGACCTGGACTATGTTACAAGTTGGGAAGCAATTAATGTGGTGTGTGCATATCGCACTATATTAGTTGCTTATACAAGATTTGATACAAACAGTTTGCACCAAATGGAGCACAAAAAAATAATCTAATGTGAAAATTTCAAATAATTAACCCACAATTGTAACTTCTTAGGATGTTCTTTCACTGAAAATGTTCTAACTCTGGCGAAGGTATATACCCACAAATGTTTCTAACAAAAGAAACCAAGTGGTCCATCATAAATCACATGTGGTTTACTTCAGAAAACAAATTTACAAGTATAGTATAACCCGCGTGGGTACTGAAAAATGTCTATTCTTTCACTTTTACGTTTCACCTATGTATGTTTGCTTTGATATATATGGACAAACTTCGGTCTCAGTTTCTCATAGATGGTAGATCCCAAATCTGATCACAAGATAATTGGCCTTTGTTGGTTTAATTTTTTGTCTAATTAGAAATTAACTTCTATCGCTATTAATCAAAGTTAAATATTAATATCAACGACACATTTCATGCCATCGCTTATTATTATCTGCACATCTTATAATCCTCTCCACCATTTAATCTAAAAAGTTAACTTTTAATTGAAAAAATTTACCCAAACCTACTATTAATCATCAATTTATTACTATCAACTCTTTGTCCAAAAACTATTGCTCAAGTGAGACTGCAACATTGCTCAGCGAATCAAGGCAGGGGCGCCGGGTGGGACTTATTGTAAACCCAACTGATTCATACTTTGATAGGATATTTTGCCAATCGTTAATGGAAGAGTAAAACTCATAGCTAGCTTGATAGGATATTTTTTAAACCATTGATGGAGAGTAAAACTCTACCCAAATTAAATTAATTGATCTTGGAATTTCTCCTTTCGTATCATTATTAATTAATGGTCTTTTCAGTTTTCATGCTAAAGTTAACTTTCTTTATTTGTCTCCTCCTTTTTGACTAATTCTTTACCTTTTTGGATAGAACATTTCCTTGTCAATTGCATTCACACAAAATAGGGTCGTTTAAATATAAAATTAATTCAAACGAATGTTTAATTAACTTTCCATGTAGAATTAATGAACTTTCTATAAGGAACTGAGCAGAAGAAACCATTTTTAAAACCAACTTTTAAGCTTTCAATTGTTTGACGCCGAAATGAGATTTTAATTAAAGTCTATACTTTCTCCTTAAAGTTTTAAAACAATTATATTATATTACTTTACCCATTAGTATCTAATTAATTAATTCAAATAGTACCTCTTATGAAATATTAAAACTAATTAAATATATAAACATTGCACGATTGGACAAGAATGAAATTTGCTTAGTTAATGAAATCGATAAGGTTTAAAAATCAAGTGGTTGGATGAACCCAATCGAGGAAACATTTGGTCTGTCTCTTTGAGAACAAGCGCTTGTTAAATATTAGTAATTAATCCAATAATTAATTAGAGTTCTTATATTAGGTGAACCTACTAATTAATCATACATTTTTATTAATCATGGGCCCATTTGGATATTCTAATCTCGACCGAGCGTGTGTTTGATTTCATTACAAAGCAATGACTGAAAGTATGTTTAATTTCAGTTCAACGGTAGCAATCGCCTCAATTATAATACTGAAGAAAAATTAGTATAGAAAAAGAATGCATAAATGCGGATTTCTTGAATTCATTAATTTAAAATAATGATAATAAATATTCAAAGACTATCTATCTCTAATTCTCATGGCATTGCTCACGCTTGTTGAACTGTTTTTAATTTTTTGTTTTGAAAACAGTCGGTTGCCCAGCAAAAAGAGACAAATTTCTAATTCTTTTTCAAAACTTTTCAGTTATGGTGCATGAACGGGAATTTGTTTCTTGAATTCAAGTGTTTTAAGACTAATTTAGCAATCTTGCATAAACAGAATAAAAAGTTTGAGCTCAAATTTAGCAGCTAGGAAGGTTTAAGCTTCGACAAACTTAAAAAGAATTTGACACAATTGGTCACTAATTATAAGGGTGATAGGAGTTGATTTTTAATTATTTTTAAAGATTTTTAACGTAGAGGAGGAGAGAGAATGAGTGGAGTTGAATGGTGAAAATTTATAGATGTGATGTGATATGCGGATATAATTGAGTAATGGTAAATAAAGAATGGATAAAAAAGTGGTAAAAAATGGTAAAATTTTTTTATAAGTGTTGCCTAACACCCTTTATAAAGTAAGATTTGATTAATTCATCAATTTCAATAAGATTAAAGTTCTTCGTATCAAGAGTTTTATTTATATATTGTGGGAAAATGAGTAGAGATTATCCCATCTTATGATAAAGTTATTTGCAATTGTTTACTTTTATCCTAAAAAACGTAAAATTTGTCAGAAAATAAAAGTTTGTCAGAAAATCAGCGTCAAGTTTTAAGTATTTACGAGCTTAAGCCAACACATGCCATGCGAACTAGAAACTACGTGTAAAGAAGACTACAATTTTGAAGGTTTGTCCCGTAACCATTATAACATGAAAGAAAACTCCCCAAACTACAAAGCCTTCTCGACAAACCATAAAGCCATAAATAAATTAACATTTTCTTCATGAGAACGTGAAACAAAATACCCAAAAATCTGATGGCTGTAAACAACAACTATGATGGATAAATCAGGCCCAGATTTTCCCAACAACAACAGAGGCAAAATTGTTTTACAAGCACCTATTAGGCTATTATGCCGATTGCTCCAATTGAGGTACCTGCATAAAAAGGTACTGCAAAATCGCAGAGCTTCAGCTACCATTCTGAAAAACTTTGTTAGCAGTTTAAATTTTAGATTCTAACCACTTATAGACTTACCTCAAAGGATTTTCCTGATCGCTCGAAATCAAGCATACTGAGAGCAACTTCACAGCTCTGTGCAACAATAGGCTCGGGATCCTTGGCAAATTCCTCAAGCAGTGTGATACATTGATTGTCTGCAATATGCAGAAGATGAATGAAAATGAAAAATATGTATTGTACAAGTATAACATCTGCTTCAAACATATGCTTTAAACACTTCTTGTAGTTCCATTGAAATAATCTGACTATTTTAAACTATTAAGGGTAATAATAGCCCAAGAATTTGGCAAAAGTGTGAACAGAGGAAAAACCTGCAATTGAACCAAGAGCTTCAGCAGCTTCATGTCTAACCATAGGATGTTCTCCAGCATCCTGAAGAACCCGGGATAGAGCCTCTGAAGCTTTTTTGTTCTGCAACTGACCCAATACGTAGGCAACCTAGAGACCAAGTCAATAAAACATTAGATTAATATAATCGAGCCAGAGTATGATGGCTAAGAGGGAGAGGGGGAAAAAATAAAGGGTTGGAAGTGTTCATTGTCACCTCCAAAACTACTCAACCAATTCATATAAGCCCCATCTTATACACTATTCAAACAAATAAAAAGCATTCGTTTTTCAGCATCATTTAGTCAAAATAGACCTTTTCACGGTAAAACATGTTTATGCAAATTTCCGCTGGTACAATGAGTATCATCCCACATATGAGATCCTAAGCATAGACGGACTAGCACTATAGCAAGCCCGTGGTAATATAATTCTTGGGCATACTAGGATATTATACTAGATATCAAGAAAACCTGATGATCTTTCATTATGAATTGCAGAATTGGCATACATATAAGATGCCTCGTTTTCTATATTTCATTGAGACAAGGCCTATAATAAGACAACAAATAAAGAAATAAAACTATACATCCCCAACAATAAGCAGAAAAATGTCATGATGTCATCATACCTCATGCCGTAAAAGCGCACTTTTTGCACCTAAGGACTCAATAATAGCAGAGGTAGCTTCATCTCCTCCAAGGTTTCGAAGTGCAAAAAGTGCAGCATAACGTTCATACATGCTATTCCCTTCATTCAATAGGATGTTCCTGAAAAAGGATATAAGAGTCAAGCAATTTAGAAAATTCACTTTGAAGATTAACACGTTATCAATCTCTATTAAGAATTTTGAACCTTAATTCCTGCACAGAAGAACAAGAAGCGGGTGCAGCAGGGTCGACCGACAAGAAAGGTGATGATTTAGAGGGTGAGGTGTTCTTCAGCTCCTCAATCCGACTCAAAGCTAGTTCACATGTTTCCCTAACTTCTTGAGCTGGATCCAATGCCAAACTATTCTTCAAAAGGCCAATATTACTTTCTAAACCAATTGCACCAAGTGCTTCTGCAGCCTATTACAAAGCAGGCAACAAAAATAACCTAGGTCCTGTAAGAAAACAATATTTTGTGCGAGAGAAATATCCTTTATCCAAGTTCAAAAGCATTATACCTCATGGCGAACAATGGGATGCAATGAAAAATCATTTAGAACAGCTTCCAAATCAGGGATAGCATCAACATCTTGCATCTGACCTAATGCAAATGCAGCCTCATGTGCCAGCAGGTTTGAAGCATCCCTTGTTGCTGGAGTTAGAAAAGTATAATATAAACCAACCTCAGTATGATAAATATTTTTCAAAAGAAAAATTTACTGAAAGAAAAAATCGAGAAACAACTCCACAACAAGATAAAGACTATCCTACAGCCTGATTTCAGAAGTCGGAGTCTAATATGGAAATTTAACAAGCTGCCATGTTATATTTAGAAGCTCTGTTATGAAAAGCGAGCTTAAGCTCTAAGTTTGTACTCCACTCTTTGCCACGCCTCTCACGTTATTGTGCTTTGAGCGCACTTTTACTATGCATTGGCCGTTTAAGCACACTTCAGTTTGAAGCTTGTGCTTCACGCCACACCTTTTAGAACACTGTTCACTGTTCAGAATTTAATTCACCTTTTTCTCCTAGCAACAAAAAGGACAAAAGAACTGGGAGCGACAACTAAAGCTTATTGTGTACAAACTCATACCAGACTCCGAGTAGCAAACTAGCAACTCCATATGAAACATGATCAAACGTATCAAACGGTTTACTAGCTGGTGCCCAAAAAATAAAAAATTTAACTACAATGTAATGATTTCTGCAAATCAACGTGAATAAAACTTGCTGAATTCACCACCCCAGCAAAAAAAAAAACTGGCGTTGTTCATTGCATATATCTTCCTACAGTAAATCAAATTATCAAATTTCCCCACAGCAATTAAAATTAACTCAATTCAGAGTACACATGTAAAGTGCGGAAAAAACTAATAAATTAAGAGACGAGCATCAATATCTTACCTTGAACTAGGGCGTTGCGAGGGCCAGGTCCACGGAGATTGCGAAGAGAGAAGAGAGCTCTAAATCGCTCAGATATCGGTTCGTTTTGATCCAATAATCGATCACAGAGGAATTTCTCGGTTTCCATTGACACTTGGAATGGACATCCGCTATCTGAGGAATCCATTAAGAGTAAAATGGAGCCCGAACTGAATTCAATGATCAGAATCCTACCTCTCTCCAAGTTTTAGGGCTTAAGACTGGTATTTTGGACGATGATAATTGACGTAATTTTGACGCCAACTCTATTTTTGAATACTTAACAAAAAACAAAAACAAAAACAAAAAAAAGAAATAGCGAGTGAACGCTCAATTCTAAATGGTCGCTTCGGTGCTAGTTTAGGCGCACCGAAACTTGAAGTTTGGATTCAGGTTCTATCATGTTTTATATTGTATCGCATATTGATGATATTTTTATTATACATTGTCATTCTTAAACTTAAAACGTAATCTCAACGCTTTTTCCATACCTCACACTTTTTAGACCTTGAGTATAAGTCACCAAACACACGGTCAAAGTTCATTTTAGTCCAAGAACCTTCTCTTTTCTTAATCCGCTCTGGAATTTGTTGCTTTTGTTAGGGAATGATTTTCACAGATCTTCTAAAATTTTATTTCAGCTAGACAATTCATGGGAGACATTATCTAAAAATATAGTTGTTCTTCACTACAAATTTATGATGTACCAATTTTTCTCTATATATTCTCAATCCCTTTTTTTTTTTCCCTTTTCCCATGACATTTTAAGTTTTAACCCATATTAAAAAATCACTTTCTTAAAGACATCTCCCAAGTATACCTAGATAATGCAGGCTATTCTAAAATGCTGTATAGTCCTATTAACAATTATTATCGACGTTGAGGTGACACTAACCTATAGATGGGCTTGTGTTAGGTTCTAATTTCACCTTGATTAGCAATATTGAGATGTAGCATTACTACTGATTAGACGAGCATCAACACAATATAACATTACTATAACATTGTTATAAAAATTGAATATTTTACTTTACAGTTTATACGTGCATATTCGTAATTAAAATCGAACAATAAAATTAAAAGTACAATATAAAGGTGAAGTATGTATTGTATACGTCTATATATTTATAAGCAAAGAGTTTTACAAGTAGTAGTTAAAGAAGTTGTTTAGAAAAGTATATAAATATAATAAGTTTTTTTTGAGAAAATTTTGTAAATAAGAAGTGATTTCCGATAAAAAAAATATGTATATAAAATAAGTGGTTTCTGTTATGAATATATAATTCAAGAACGAGGCACCCGAGGGAAATTTTAATATTTATTTATTGATGTGAATGACTATTATACCCTTGATGAAATTATATAATTACGATTGTGTCATTCGAATTTTTCCTATAAATAGGACTTCAGTTATTAATGAAATTCATTCCTGTGAATTAAGCATAATTAAATTCTCTCAAATTCTACTATTGTTTACATCTTTTATACTTGATTTTGAAACATATTTTGAGTGTCTTATAAACGAAAAGCTCAATGGAAACTATTTACTAATATAAAATGTTAGGGGTGGGTTTGCAGTAGGGTTCGACTAAAGGTACTCCCTCCTCCACTTCTGCACCCCCTTTTACAAAACAAATTACTAATTCCCTTCTTACCCCTTCCTTCTTCCTTCCCGTACCCCCCTTCTTTCTCTCTTTCCTCTTTACACCCCCATTGAGCCTCCAAAAAAATAAAAATAAAATCGAAGAACAGCAAATTCCGATAGTCTTCTATTGTGATTTCCGATAGCAATTGCTACCAGAATGGTAGCCATTACTGAGTTAAATTTATTTTTTTTCAAAAAAGAGAGAACAAGAACTTGGGCTGCCATTAATGGCGGCCAAAGCTTCGACGGCCATTAATGGTAGCTCAAGTTTTTGTACACATACAGAAAAGTTCGACCCTACTGGGTTGAAAAACCATGTGGGTGTTTGACCACCATGGGTCGAACACCCAATTTATTTATTTTGGTGTTTGGATGTGAAGAGCATGAAAAAAAAAAGAAAAAAGAAAAGGTAGTTTTGCTCTCCTACACACTAGTGTGGGGCGCCATACACACTCGCGTTTAAAAATTCGTGCGGGGTATATAAGTTAAAGTCATTAGGGAGCAATTATGTATTATTCATCTCACTTATCGTAGATTTCAAAAAGAAAAATTTTTTTAAAATTTTTTTAAATAACATGGCGCCCTCATAGGACATTACGTCATGGAGTATACACACTCTCCTACACACTAATGTGAAGGAGAGCAGCAGCGAGAGGAACGGAGGGTAAATTGGTAAGTGCCGGAGTTGTTTTAAAAGAGGGGGTATAGAAGCATGTTGGGGGTGCCTTTAGTCGATCCCTGTGCAGTAACATTAAAGTAGAGGGAGCGCTTTCTTATCAGAGCTACAATAATTCGCTTATCCACGACTGCAATAATCACGGTCAAGATACTTTTTAGGTGGATTGTAAAGCCCTCGAATTCGAAAATTTTGATTCTAATTCGAGCAATTTTGTTACCATTTAAAGCAGATTTCAATTGTTTCTCGCTTGACTTGCGCAGAATTAATACTAGTGAATTGCCAAGAGAATTTCTATCATCTCAGATCATTCTTCAGATATTCCGATCGCCACAGCCATGAATTCCAGGAGGTCTTTTCCCGTTGCTTTCTTTCTGTTCTCGTTATGCGCTAATTTTAGATCCTAAATTTTGAGTTACTTTATTGTACAAAGCAATTCAGGACTGATAACTATTGTAATTTGATTAATTGTATTCATAGCAATTGATTGCTTTTATATAGTTGTTATAGTGTAATTAGTTGCCACTTAGCTGCCTTACGAATCCAACTATTCTGTTTCTTGTGATTTGTGTGGTGATCAACTCTAGAGAATTTAGCTAGTGGGTGAAATCAGGATGCTCGAAGTGCTCTCTTTACAAAAATCCCAATCTTCTTGTGCCAGGAAATGTTTGATGAAATCAACCAGGCCTAGATGTTTTTTCCCCTGAAGCGTGTAATTCGTAAAATTACAATGGAAGTATCCTTTTGGTTGAGTGGCATAGGATTAAGATTTCTACATTAATGGAGTTGGAAGAACTGAACTTTTGTATATTTTCATTAGTTGGCATGTTAAGGTTTTGAATTTATTGAAGGCTTACCCGGAGGTTGATTTTTCAGGGTTACTCTGTTTCCTTTTTCTGGAAAATGGGATTATTCTTATTCCCTTTTTTTTTTTTTTAAATATTGAAAATTAACTGGTAGTGTGTATAGAAGAATAGTCACTTAAATGCGGATGTTCCAGAGCACTGAACGCTGGTAACTGTCATATTCTCACTTAGAGCCTAGAGGGACTTTTTTTTTTTTGGTTATCTTTGGAAATTAATATTTTCTTCATCTATCAGCATTGTCTGCATCACTCCAAGCATGTTTGTACATTTACACCTGTTTATATTGCTCACAATGATTCTGTTCAGGGACCGTAATGCTAGAGTCGCTCTGTTTGACGGTATAGAGGAAGGTGGCATCAGGGCTTCATCTTCGTATTCCTCTCATGAAATTGATGAGCAAGAGAATGATAGTGCGGTTGATGGACTGAAAGATCGAGTTAAGCCTGCTAAAAAGGGTAAGCTTTAGTTTGCAGGTGTTTATAATCTATTGTTAAACTGTGGCTTTATTTGGCTGGTTGTTACACTGTTACCCTTTTCATACAATTTTTGATTAACAAGTGTATAATTTAAATGCCACTTATGCATAGAGTATGAATAGTGAAAGTTGAATGGGTTGCTATTTGTTCATGAGGAAAGTTTAAAGAACAGAAGGAGATTTGAGTTGTTACATGGGTTGATGGAAAATGCCTACTAAGACTTCTAAAGATTTGTAATTCCCTTAACTACATGCTAATTTGTTAAACTTGAATGAACATAAATGGCAGACTTTTCATGCATTTGCTTGATAGGTTTCATGTGTATACTCTTATAACATCTTGGACATGAATTTTTGGTCGAGACATATCTTATATTCTTCCTCTTTGGCGACTGAAATTGTTAGCTTGTCCCTCATTAAGACAAATTGAAATAAGTGGAAGCTGTTCCTAGTTAAAAAAGGAGCATCCTTAGTTTGCTCATTTCTTGTGTGGATTTTTGAGTCCTAACTATTCTTTGCATCAACAGCTGTCAGGCGATATACACGAGGAGGTCGATTCTCATAACCTAATATTGGACCGAATGGTTTGTATGTTATTGTAATATATATCCCATGTAACCAGCATCGTCATTAAAATCATCATATTCGTTAAGTACTCCTTCGTAACTTCCAACTTTTTACTCTTAGGGCAATGACATGGATACTTCAAGAGGAGTTTTATCTGGAACAATGGATAAATTTAAGATGGTATTTCTGATCTTTATTCTATAATGCTGCTACCCTTTGCATAGATATTTACTTGTTTACAAATTACCATTTACTTGCTTCAGGTGTTTGAAAAGAAATCAGGTCGCGGCATGTTGACGCTCGTGGCATCATTTGTGATTATTTTCCTTGTCATATACTATCTTATTAGGTAAGCGCACCTGTGTAGAATTTGTGTACAACTTGAAGGATGTGTACATAGCTCTTGTGCAGTTGTGCTTGTAAAGATGATGTATTTATGGTGGATGGAAATTGTGACATCTTAATGAAACTTTTGGAACTATGTTGTTATTGTTCAATAAATATTAATATCAACTACAAATCTTACAAATTATCCACAGATCTCGTTGTTTTCACCGTTGTTGAACTACAAATTTCGGTTATTAGAAATTTATGTGAATTTTTTATTATTTATTTTATTTTATTTTATATGCCTGCGTTGCTACGAAGTTTGATTTGGTGCTCGGAATGTTTGTTAGAGGTACAACAAATATGATACATCATTCAAAAATAAAATTAACTAGGACTCTACACTTCAATACCAAGTAATCCATAAAGAAGCCGTGACTTCTTCACTATGGCAGAAAAATGTGCAGTCCATACGGAACTATTTTATTATATTAATAAAAAAATTGAAGAGAACAAAAATGAAATCAGTGCACCAGCCGGGAATCGAACCCGGGTCTGTACCGTGGCAGGGTACTATTCTACCACTAGACCACTGGTGCTTGTGATGGCCGTTGGTTTCTACACATATATATTATAATAGATACCTTGGCATGCTCGGTTTTGAATTTATTGAACACGGGCACAAATAGGCTGATTTGTGAGGGTTAAACATATAGTTTGATGTCTCTTTTTTTTCTTTCTTTTTTTCTTCTTTTTTTTTTTTTTTGAAAATAGGATACCCAATTATATTGACACCACATATTAATGGAACTGAAAGTCCAAAACGTTTTAAAATTACAACATACATGTGCATAATATTTTCATCTTGTTTGTCATCCTCCTTTTTTTCTTTTTATAATAATTTATTAAAACATTTTATATATTTGACAACAATCTACTCACAAAAAAGTAAATAAATGAAATAGCAACTGTTAAAATGACCTAAAAAGTTTATTTGCTCATCTTATTTGATGTGAGAAACAAGAAAGAGAGGAATAAATAAATAAATAATGTGACTAATTATTTCATTATTTGAAAGTACACGTTTGAAAAGAAATCACTAATACCGAAACAATGAGGTAATTAATGGAAAGTTAATGACAAAAATATTGCAAAAAAATTATCGCAATGTCTATATTCTAAGGACCATTACTTCACTTAAAATGTGGTGTAGATACAAGAAAATGTAGCATGAATATAATCCTCCAAATAGGATTCTCTCTCTCTCTCTCTCTCTCTCTCTCTCTCCATTTCCCCCCTTGTATGGACTGAAAGATCGAGTTAATCTGCTTAAAAGAAAATTTTTTATTGATCGAAAAAGGAAAATTTTTGTTTGCCTACTTCTCGTGTGGATTTTTTAAGTCCTAACTATTGTTTGCATCAATAGCTGTCAAAGTGCCAAGTGACACACACGAGGCGGTTGCACCATTGCAGTCTCGTAACCGAATATTGGACCGAATGGTTTTTATGTTTTCAAGTGATCCTACACAGATATTAATTAAAAATTGATATTTTTAATTGATATGAAGGAAGCGTCATATTTTTATTGGATTATAAAAATATATGTATAAGTACTGATAAGCACATATATATTTTTTGGTAACTTAATAAACAAGTGACATATTTGAACATCATTTAAAAATTTCAATATTGAATAACTATTGAGAATTATCCTATTTTAATATGTCCCACTTACCGAGAATTGTCATTACAATTATCATATCCGTTAAGTACCGTATTCGTTAAGTACTTTGTAATTTCCAATTTTTGTTATTGTTCAATTCTTAATTTCTCATTCTATGCCACTTGATTCTATCTATGAGTAAGACTTAGCCCGTTAGCAAATAAATATAACTGCATTTTAAGGTATTCTTTTCAAATTTCAAATTTGGTCAAACAAATCAAATTTATATATCTCTTCACTCATTAAATCACCACCATCCAACTCTACTCATTCTCTCTCTTCCTACTCATAAAAATACATTAAAATGTATCCGCTAACACCCTCATATGTTGGCCCAAAATTTTTCTGCACCTAAAATTATCTTTAATTACTCAATCAAGGTAAATTAGTAATATCAATCACATATATTTCACATTACTCTTTAAATTATCTATGAATCTCATTTTTTTCATTATTATTAAATTAAAAAATTTACTTTTTAACAAAATAAAAATTCATTTAAGCTATTTTCCCCCATAACCGCGTTTCTTGATTTTAAGCTTGGAATGTCGGTTAGAGATGCCACAAATATCATATATATCATTTAAAAATAAGCTATTTACCCCCCATTACCGCATTTCTTGATTTTAAGCTTGAAATTAGTCTGATGGTCAGAACCTCTCCTGACTAGCAAGAGGTCCAAGATTCGAACTCTATAAATGTTATTAATAATATTATATTTACACCCTATGTGATATTTGTGGTTTGTACACCCTTATGTGATTATTTGTTTCGTTTGTGTCTGTTATTTAGTTATCATATGGTGGTTATGGAACTCCCCGATGAGCCCCCAAATTCGTTTTCCACGAGTTCTAAGTCAAGATTAGAATGGATTATGCTTCAAATAATTTAATAACATATTTTAATATAATATGTCGAATTTGCAATGTACCATTAACAAAAAAGCTCGGAATGTCTGCTAGAGATGGCACAAATATCATATATATCATTTAAAAATAAAATTGACGAGGACTATGAACTTGTTCAATTCCAGGTCTTGTGGGCCCACAAAGAAAACCGGGACTTCTTCTCCGAAGCAGAAAAAAATGTGCAGGCCATACAGAACTATTTTATTAATAAAAAAATTGAAGAGAACAAAAATGAAATCAGTGCACCAGCCGGGAATCGAACCCGGGTCTGTACCGTGGCAGGGTACTATTCTACCACTAGACCACTGGTGCTTACGTTAACCATGCAGGTTCATATTTATATATTTAATATAACAGTTTGAAAACATTCATTAGTATAACTTTTTCCATATTAAAGTTTTTCATTTCTTCAACACGTTCAAAAATCATATTTATCGAAATCTCTCCCATATATACTTTATTAGATTGGGTAGGACAAATAAAAGTTTATCATTTTGATCCTCCTTATGTCCGTACAATTTTTTCCTACTCAATCCGTAGATTTTGTGAACAAATAATTGAGGATTGGATTTTTTCTCCCAAATACTCTTCTCTGTATAAACGTGTTGGCTAATTCTTCTTATCTACTTGATTGTATCAAGTGGAGATATTGTTACAAACTAACTGCAAATTAAACTTTAATACTCCCTTCATCCCGCAAAGATGGTCTCAGTTTTTTATTTTAGTTCGTTCCAAAGTATAGTCTCATTTTCATATTTAATTTCTTAATTTTCTTATATGCCTCTATTTAATGTGCATCGTTATCAATATACAAAACTATTAAAGTGAAGTAATAAATAAATATAATGGTATATTAGGAATTATGTTCTACAATATTAATTTTCCCAAGATCATTAATTGAAATTTCTTAATCTTTGTGAAAATGAAAATGGAAATATCTTTGTGGGATGGAGGGAGTAGAATATTTTGCGACTGCTCAGTGAGATATTTCGCATGATAGAGAGCAGACATTGAATTTCGTATCATTTTCGCCTATTTAAGGCAAAAACTAGATTATATGCTCACAAGTCACACCTGAAGAGTTTTATTACACAAAAAAAATTATTTGCATTTCATCTCCATGTCCCCAAAACTTGCAAATGTTCAGAGCTTAATTCATATAAACATGAATGATCAGCTGTCCTAATCAAGGGGTCATTTTGAAGTTTTTGTTTCACTTCAATTTATAAAGTAGTTTCATGAATATCGAATGATGCTGGTTAAAAGTTAGAGTAAATGATGAATCCCTTGCCGGTCATCAACAATGTGAAAGTTACTTGGTACATAAGCGTAATTGATTTGATATCTTAAATTCTATTTGAAATTTAGAGTGTAAGATATGACAAATCAATTAATTCAACATCACTGCCATTATAGCTTATAAAAAATATTATTGAGAATCCTAATTTCTTCCTGACATACAGAACACATTCTATGATCATAGATACATGATAAATAATCAAGATTTTGGACAAATGCTTCTCAAATTAAAAGATCAACTTAATTCATCACAAGGAATCAATGTCTTATATGTTCATTTGGAGCATAAGTTTAACATGTCACTGAGGCAATGATTCGTTTGAATGCATCAATCTTGAAATATAGAATATTATCCATCAAGTTGCAATTATAATTAATACAATGCATAATACAACTCTCTAGCTTTTTATTTTTATTTTTATTCATCACTTGGCATTTTCCCAACACCAGATCAAGCAAAAGATAATATCTTGATCATCCTTGTTAATTTATTTCAACATATATAGTAGAAGAAGAACAGATTAATCTATAAGTTAGAAATTACCCCTTGGAATTTGATTGCCATAAAAAATGGAGATCTGCAGAAGTTGGCACAATTAGCATACAGAAATCAGAGAACCCTAATTCATGCTAATCAAATTATAGGGCTCTAGATTTGGATGAAATAAAAACATGGTCAAATCCAAAAAGCTTAATTATTAATTTTGAGAAAGAAACCTTAAAATTCGCACGTTACAGCATACTAATAACCAGAATGTTAAGAAATTCTTGAGAACAAGCTAAGTAACCATTTTGTACAAACAAAAATGGCACTTTTTTCACATAAATTTCTATATTTCCTCAAAAATTAAAACCATTAATACTACCTGAGAGTACTCATCAGTAATCTTATCCAAGTCGAAGCTCCAAATCCAATTCCTCCTCTGGACTAATCACTTCTTTCTTCTCCAATCTCTCCATAACTGTTGGCACAAATTCTAAGTTCAAATTCATACGCCACTCATCTCGTTCTTGATCACGATCATCATTAGAATTATGTCGATACAACGATCTAGTACTAGACGATGTGGACGGGGGAAAATATGTTCGATAATTTAATGATGTCTGATCATGAGATGCCAAAGACAACGCTGTCTGCTGATGAAATCTTGGCACTGTGTAATAATTCTCCTCTTGCCGGCCGCCATTCGAATTGGTCGAATTAGGTTTATTCTTTGCTCTATCTTTTCTATGGATGTTCATATGGCCTCCCAAAGCCTGTGCAGTGTTGAATCCTCTCTTGCAAAATACACACTCGTATAATCGGCCTATGCCGAGATCGATGTTCTTGTCTTGCTCGCCTTCGACTTCGCACGAGTTTATCGATTCTTCTTGATTTAACTCCATGATTAGAAGATACCCTTTTGCTAGAAATCTTGAAGATGGATACAAGATTTATGTGGTTTAATTTTCTTGGATTGGAATTGGGAGGATTATAAGGGAGATATATATGTCTATATATGTGTGTGTGTGGAAGAGACAATTTAAGGGCTAAGCAATTTGATTTGAGATGAGCTTGAAGGCGTGGGGAAATAAGACATTTGGGGCATCAGTTTTATTTTTTTGCTGATTGATTTATTCCCCTACAGCCGGCTGCTAGATCCTTACACTATTTTATTTTACCATTCTTGTCTCCCTTTTCTTGTAGATAAAGTCCAAGGTTGTCTGGGAGTCAAGATTATATTTGAGCCCTAGCTAGCCCTTGTTTTTGAAATAATTTCGTTGCATAAATATTTACACAACTCATTCAATATATATATATATATATATATATATATATATATGAGAATTGATCCCTTTTCCATATGGGAAGGCTCCCCACGCCACGTGTTCCCCCATGATTGGAGGGGGATCTCAAATTAGGATTCCACTTGAGGTCCCCCTCCAATCAAGGGGAGACACGTTGCGTGGGAAGCCTCCCCACATGAGGAGGGGATCACTTGTGATATATATATATATATATACACACACACACATCTACACAACTAATCTAATTAATGTTCAAGTGGATATAACTTATTGTACAAGAGACGTATTTCATATTGACATTGATTGTGACCATCTTGGCATCAAGGTGACATTTGTCCGTTGTGGGTTCGTCTATTCTTTGCCCGGAGACAACCTATATATTGTGATCCGCACGACATAGCTAGATTACATTGTTAATAACTGGTTGTGATCATAGCGAAAAATTTTATAGTGCCCAATTGGGCATGCATATACCCAATTAACAGCCTGCATGCAGTATGGGTGTGGGTCGACCACTTGGCCACCATAACAAAATTCCATCAAAAGCTAAGGTGACATCTTGTGTTCTATTCATGTCCCTGTAAACATAATATCACTTCTAATCACAATTACGTTCACTCAACCTTGCACAATTGATGTTTCTCTTCGTAATTCATAGACACAAAAGCTAATCAAAATCTCATATTTCATTTAGGGCTTTTATTTCAAGTATTTAACTATGTCTGGTGTAAAAAGTTCAATTTTTTTTCACGATTGATCACATTTCTTGACGTGTTATAAATTACATATATGACTTAAGTGCGTATCAACAATTAATCTGAATATCTCGAAAGATCAAAATAATAGAAAGAGGAAAATAAAATTATTAATTAATGAGCGGAAAATGACTAGAGAAAACTAAAATGTCCGGATGTTAATTATTTTATTTCTCAAGTAAAATCTGGGAAACTTCCTACAGAGAATGGAAAAATATCAAAAAATTTCTCATTTTGTAGTTAATATTTGTCGTTTTATGCCATGAAAGGGTTTCTTACGTCAGATTTATTTGTATTTAAACCTTCCTTGTGGGACACAATCACATCAGCTTTATTAATTTAATTTTATTAATTAATTAGTTAAATCTATGAATAAATTAATTTAATTTAGAAAGAAATATTTATAATTAAGATAATTATGATGAGCAAAGGTATGATCTCAGATGCATCAAAATCAATTCGTATAATCAATTTATATAGCCGTATTATTTTTTGGGTAACAGTTGTTGAAAATCCCTTTCACCTTCTCTTGTTAGTATGCTTCTTAATATCATCTTGTAAAGCAATAAAAATGTAGTAATGTCTTATTCCAGGTGACGTGAGAATAACAACTTTTGTGTCTTCATACATGCCATGTACGTACGTGAATACATCTACTAACTAGATAGTGACAATTAACAATATTATCGATTTCTTTTTGTAGGAGATAAGTTTGTTTCAATGACGAAATTGCTCAAATATGTCTTTATTAATTAGATCGGGAGATCAATTTTTTTTTTCTTTTAAATAAAGTTCCATGGAGAAAATTTGATCAAATGTCAACTAGAATTGCTCAAATGCTCAAATTAAGTGCCTCATAAACCCTAATCTTACAATTAGATCAAATCTTGCTGCTGTTCATTTTTCTGAAGAATCTTTAAAAAAAAAAAACATTTTTCGTGTTTTTAAGGAAAGTACTCAAATAAGTGAAATAACAAAATCTCGTCTACAATTTTATTTACAATTTTCTAAATTCGAAAATATGACTGTAAACGGGGGGTTTTTAGTGTCGTGGAAAGTGCAAAATTAAACATCTGAAACGCTGAGAAAACATAGAGAATGAAACTCTTGATCTAGCTACTTGTTGAGATGATAGCAAGCTTCAAATAACCCCTTCATGTACGAAAACGATTTTATTCTTAAAATTTTCTAACTAATTAAGTACAACAAATAATATTCAAATTTTTTTAATCAAATACAAAATTAACTATATCAAGATCGTTTTGTAGGAGATAAGTTTGTTCCGCTGATCAAATTGTTCAAATACATGTTTATTAATTATATAAGGAGATCATTTTTTTTTTTAAAGTTAAAGCACCATGGAGAAAATTGGATCAAATGTCGACTAGAATTGCTCAAATTAAGTGCTTCCAGCCCTAATCTTACAATTATATCAAGTTTTTTTTTTAAATAAAACATTTTTAAAAATTTTTTTACATGTTTTCAAGGAAAGTACTCAAATAACAAAGTCTCGTCAATAGTTTTGTTTATAATTTTTAAATTCAAAATTATGAAAGTAAATGGGGGTTAGTGCATGTCGTGCAAAGTTAAAAAACATCTGAAACAATTAATAAGAAAAAATAGAGAATACTTTCAAAAAACAAAAAAGGAAAGAAAAAAAAATACAGAATGAAACTCTTGATCGACTTGTTGAGATGATCGAGTGAAAGCTTCAAATAACCCCTTAACATACGAAAAAGAATTTATTCTTATAATTTTCTTACTAATTAAGTAAAACAAATAATATTTGAATTTTTTTAATCGAATATAAAATTTTAGTTAGTAGCTATATTTATTCTTTGGGTGTGTACTGTGGACATTATAAATTACAAGGTCAAATTGCCTGAGATTTGAATTAATTTAGTGATAACTATCTCTCTCTTGCAGGCCAAAATAGTTAGTATTAATTGTACGTCTGCTGCCCTTAATAAAGGGTAAACTAAATCATATACTAATGTGGAAAGTGTGAAACTTTACACACATCATTTGACTACATTCATATGTTTCCATTCATTCTAAAGTCTGTATTTAGTCATAATTACCGTGTCATTAACGGCATCTTATTAACTCATTTCCAACTAAATAACACAATAAATATAAAGAATTATTGAAATTAAAAAGAATCTATTAATTGGTACCAACTCTGCACTACCCTGACCGCTACGTGCTGAATGTGTGGTTGAAATTTGGGGAAAGTATATTAAATAATTAAATGAGTGGTGATAAATGATGAAAGAGAAAAAATTGATAAAATTTATGTTGAGTTATGTTGAATAGAACAAGGCCTTAGTGACATACTAATAATACTTACAAAATGGTGTCATATAGTTCATTCAATAAAAGCTAGTGGTTGAAATATATATTTTGTGACTAGAAACAGTATTAGCTAATTGAAGCTTTCCCATTCAATTGAAGCAATCTACATGCCGAATTAATTGACGCTGTTTATGACATCGACAACTTTAACTGGGGGAAACAAACTTCAATTTGAAGATAGAAACTTAACAGTCAATCCCAGCTCGATAATTTTCTCAGTGTCCTTGACTTGCGGGGAAGACAAAAAGGGTTTGAGGTAGTTAACAAAGAGCATAAGAAAACAAAAATAAATCATTAACTAATTAGTAATCTAATTAATTAAGGATGGGAAAATGCGAATTAATGGTTTGTGATGTAAGAAAAGGGATTTCAACATGTTGACATGTTCTACCATGGGAATATAATTTGTTTTGCTCTCAATAATTTCCTAAAAACAGACAATCGCTAGATTGCAATTGAATTCCAATTCTAATTAATAAAACAACATAACTACTACTCATTGTCAAATATCATCCAAATTAAAAAATATATATAGTAATTAAAAGAATTAAATTAAAAATCAAGATTTGGTTTAAATTTTTGTCTTGTTTTTCTTAGTTTTTTGCTTTTTCTTGGGCAAGTCAATATGCCTATTTTGCATATATATTGCAAAATCATGTGACATTTTCGTGTCGGAATGCATGGTCGAATTTTTGACAAGTTATTTAGCGAAAAAGAACATTGCTATTAATTAAGACTAGCTAGTCCTTCCCATATTTTTAATCAAGCTACGACCTGCATATAATTTAATTTATCATAAATTGAGCAACATCAATAGAAAAATGATTAAGGAGAATATGATTTTCTTGTTCCACTACCGATCTAGTCAAGTCCAAGTAAACCTACATTAGCAACATTGAACACTATTTTGTTGTATGATTATTATTATTATTATATTATATATATAGTACTGAAACATATATGCAATTTGAAAGTAGGCCACTATGTACATTTAAAAGAGCTCAAATTTGCAGTCAATTGTTAAGATGGGCTTCTTTTGGGCTAATTTGATGGCATATATGTCTCTTGGAAAATTTTTTACATCAAATGTTTCATGAGATTGTTGTATTTTTCATTTGAATGACTATAAATATTTTATAAGAATATCGATTGTTTTTAAATCACTATTTTGTAGTAAATTTTATTTTTATTGCTCCAAAAAATAGTGCTGCAGGGCGAAATATATTTGGAAGAGTAAAAATTAACATTAATGCTAGTTTATTCTTCAAAATTAATTTTTGGAGTAAATACTATATTAATTGAACCAAAAGTTTATAAGTTATTTAATTTATTGCAATGACTAGATGAGTAGAAATATTAAAAAAGAAAAATGTTGTCCAATGGTAAGTTATAAAATTGTTTATAATTGAAACAGCCATTATATAAGCTTGATGACGAAGTTATTTTTCTAGAAAATTGCATGATTTTATGGAAAAATATGATATGTACTGTAATTAATTAAGTTCATGAAGAAACCAAAAAAAAAATTAAAATTTTTGTTGTGTGTGGTTGAAAAAAGTATTTAAGAAAAAGTAATTGTTAAATTAATTTTATCAAACCAGATATTGAAGAATTTTTGACATGGTGAAGTAGAGCATCTCAAGTTATTAATTATTAAAATTGTTGAAAATTATACGAAGAACAAGAATTTCCTTCAGTTTAATGAATTAATTCTCATGCAATGCCGCTATCAAGCCAAACTAGCTAGTGAAAGTTTGAATAGAACTCACCATGAGAGCAAATCTCGTCCACGTAAAGCACTAGAAATGTGTTATTAATATATGAATCTACTACTGTTCAATATAGATATATACATATATATACACACACACACACACAAACCTACTAAATAAGGTCTTATAACGAGGCAACAACTTGACATTTTAATTAGTGGTACTCTTTTTTCTTCAATTAAGAATATTTTGTAGTAGTTTTTTTTTTCTTTTTATTGAACTAGTTATTGTACAAGTAGTCATCAAATTAGTTTTTGACTAAGCTATTTACTATTGTAAGAGCTTTCAAGCTTTTAAAATATAATGCCTGATTTTTGTCAAGAAATTTTTTCGACCCCAGAAGTTGTGAATAAGTAAATATGGAGAGATGAATATATATATAGATGACATTGATTGCATGGGCGTGTGCAGATGAAAACTAAAGTAGAAGAAATTATGAAAATGAGTGAATGGAAAGTGATTACCATTAATACATTGTTGTGACATCTTGCCTTTATCACATTCCCATGCTTCTTCTCTTTCACTAAAACATACCCTTTTGCACTCTCTCATCCTCCCCAAAAACACATCTATTTTCAGCTCCCATTTCTCACCTGTGGTGTGGACCTTTCACTCTATTTGTTTACACATGTTTTGTTTACTAGTTACCACTACAGCTTTATTTATAAAGTTAAACATACACAACTATGAGTCTATTTGACAAAATTGTTGTGCGTACAACTTTTAGCAGTAGAGCTTTTGGTAGTAGAATTTTTGTTTAAAACACTAGCTGTTGATTGTTTGAAACTTAAATTAAAAAAAAAAAAAAAGGTATTTTTGATGCATTAGTAGCAGATTTTATTAATCACTAAATTACAACTTATAAAAGCTAAATTTCAGGCTTTTGGAGAAACCCAAAAGCTTGGTTTCTCGAAAAAAATATTATAAAGTTGTTTTTAGTCTACAAATATTATTGAAATATAGTTAAAACAAACACATAAAAAGCATTTAACTAATTAAAAGAACTTTTACTATTTAAAAAATGTTTTTAGAGACTTTAAAAATACCATTTCAAATACACAATAAATGACATGATTGGATCTTATGGAGTTACATATCACTGTCATTATATTATCCCTCTACAAATTTTGTCACATTATCATCAACAAGTTACATTTTGAGTCAAAGCTCTACATTACTAGTGCTCATTCAAAATGTTCAAATGTGCTTTGAAAAAACAATTATTCACTATGATTCCAAATCTTGTTTGCTAAATATCAGTTTCTATAAAGGGAAAGCCCATCATAGCACTGACACCCAGAAGTTTATTGGGAACATGCAAACGAGCAGATATGTTGGAAATTGATGATGTACACAGACCAAAATACCATTGCAAGAATATTGACAATCCAAAAGGTGCTAAAACAACAGTATAATATACTGTATTTGTGTATATCTATATACCCTGAATTCTGAAATATATATATAAATATAGTCTTAATTGTCCCCTCCATGATATGGTATCAGCTGTCATGTATTGTTCTTTTTCTTGATAGGAATTTAATGATTTGTGAGCAGCCTGATTAAACTTGGGGTTTACATCTTGATTTCAAGTAGTGAAAAATCCTATGGGATTCATCATCTTTAATGCATTCATCATTGCTTCTTGTTGCTTGGGAAACGAGATTCATGTAATGTCAATCTAATGCCTAGTATCATAAATTTGAAAATCTTTGTAATTTACTATATAAAATTAAGGATATGTTTGATAGAAATTATAGAAAAAATACTTTTTAATGTGTAATTAAAAAGTAAAGAAAATATTTTAAAAAATATAACAAAAATTCAAATTAATCAATATAATTAGTGGTTGAAAAATAACTGTGGATAAAAAATGATTTCTTGAACAAATTGTATTGAACAAGCTCTAAGTTGGTGCTTATGTATGTTGGGACTATCGTAGAATTTTATTTCTTGTTAATTACTAATCATCGTTCCCGAAATTTTTAACTCTCTCAAGTACTAAGTTAGGTATATATTTATTTGGACAAGTGAATGTTTCGCATTCAATAACTAATTAAATATCGTACCTTTGTAATTCTAATTAGTGACAATAGGCTAACATTACATAGAATGACGTTATTAATATGGATGGTGAATATTCATTCAAATCAATATTTCAAACTATTGTATGCATAGAAGTACAATTTAAGTTATTTGCGTGCTTAAAAGAAAAAAAAAGTAATAAGTAAGTAAATAAAAGGAAGGAGGAAATAAATATATAACTTTCATTGTTAATAGTAAAATTTCTTATAGCTAGGAAATTTATGAAACAAAGCACAGAATTAAGAGATCATTATTTCTACTCCAAAAACACAGAGAGAACTTCTTTTGAAGAAAGAAAACACTGACAGAACTTAATTTGATAATTAATATTAATAATGCAGTTTCATGGTTACACCTTGGAAGATCCAACCTTAACTTTCAAAATCTATATTTCATCTTAAGATATATTCTAGAAATTCGTGAAGGCAATGCTGAGTACTAATCAACCTTAATAATCACAAAAATTAAAAAGGCTAATGATATCTAATTAATTAGAGTAACCAAGTCTAAGCTCCAAATCCAAATCCTCCTTAGCATGTTGGACTAAGCTGCTGCTGTTCAAATCCACCTTAACAAACTCTTTTGCTTTCCAAATCCTAGGATCATCATTTCTTCTAGCAAATCCCGCAACATCATCGACCCGAAAAAGGATTCCTTTCTTCAGATTCTTGCCCGCATCCCCTTCTTGATCAGTAGCTGCAGCTGGTGATGAAGAAATAGCAGTAACAGAAGAACCACATTTCAAATTATAAGGTAAACACCTAGTTGCAGATGATGAAGATGAAAAACTAGGGTTAGGATTAGGTTTAGGGTTTGGGAAATCTGATGAAGGAGACAGTCTCATTCTAGCCCTATCTCTTCTGTGGACATTCATATGACCACCAAGAGCTTGTGCAGATTTGAACTCTTTCTTGCAGAAGCTGCATTTGTAGTTCCTTTGAGGCCATTGAAATCCCCATGAAAGATCCTTCTCAAAGCTTAGATTTTCAGTATTTTCGAATCTTCCCTTAAATCTTTCGTAATCCCACTTCAACTTCTCCATCAAATTTCACTTGTAAACAGAAAGAAAATGTTAGGCAAAGAAAGCTACTGCCTTTTCAGAAAGAGAAGGGAAAAGAGAAAAAAATCAGCTTTTTTTCCTACAAAAATAAGTGATTCTGTGAAGAAGTGCTTTCTAGTACTGAACTTGAGGTTGGAGGATATATTTGTAGTGAGAGAGGGTTCTAAAATTGGAGATTGCTTAAAGAATAAGTGAGAACCAACTTTTGCTAAATTCAGGTGAAATATAGTGGATAGAATTACAGGGATTTTTGAAATAATTGTTGTGAAAGATGTATTAAATTCTTGAATTAGTAGTGGAGAATGGAGATTTGAGTAGGCTTGACTTTTCAAGGTACTAACTGACAATAATGATGACAACCAGTTTTTTGCTGGACTCTATAGTACAGTAAAAAAAAATGGCTAGCTAGTTAAGTAGTGTTAGCTTGTGTTTCTTTTCTTTTTTTTCCTTTTTTTTTTTAATGTGGATTTGATGTTTCTTTGGAAGAGATTTTATACAAATTATAGAAAATAAAACTGAATCCAAATTAGTAGTAGGAATATTTTACTTATTGCAGTAGTAAGGGTTCGCATGGGTTGGGTTGGATCAGTTTTGGATCAAATCCGAAACCAACCCAACCAATTTTAATTTTAAAAATAAAATCAAAAGCAACCCAATGACTTGCAAGCTCAATCCAACCCCAACCACTTAATTCGGTTTGGGTTGTTCGGTTTAGTCTTGACCGAAATAGATTTAATTAAGTTAAAATTTTGCCTAAATACAAAACCACAAGCTCACAAATATAAGATAGACAAACAAAATAGATCTCTTAAATCACATACCAACTTTGAAATTGAAATATATAATGTCATCCAAATTTAATATATTAGAGTCATCCATCTATATATGGTAGAGTAGTAGTCATTGAAAAATCAAAATCAAGTATATTTAGTACTAAACAAGAACTAAGCAGTATATATGGACGTAAATGAACATGCTTCTTGCTTCCAATTTGCAAATAATTTGACACTGGTGTCAAATTTTTCTTTAAATATGTGTGTGTGTGTATATATATATATATATATATATATATCTTTAATTATTTGGTTGGGTTGGGTTTAAGGCTTTAGGTGGGTTTTGAGTAAAACCCAACCCAATATTTTAATGGAAATTACAAATCAGATCCAAACTAATAGAAGCTAAAACCAACTCAACCCAATCGGTTTGGTTTGGATTGGTCTGCTAAGATGGGTTGGATTGGTTGTTGCCCACAGCTAGCAGTAGTATAGCCTATAGGCCTGTTTATGTAAAGTGTACATAGGACACTTATTACACTTGTATCATTTTTAGGTCACTTAAGGGATCATTAATATTCACCCATTTTCTCTCTAACTCTTACAAATGTCTTTCTTCATCTCCTCAAATCATAATTCTCTCTTTATATCTTTGTTTAGCTTAGTATAAGTGTCATTGTTCTATCATGGTAGTTGATAGTTGATCATATTAGCAGAGTTCAATCTTCTGTTAGCAATACAACTCTTGGAGCATGGTTAATTTACTAGTTGGTACTATTGCCCAGTTGTTCAATCCAACAACAGCATCTACACATCCTCTCATGATCTGAAATTAATCCGAGCCTACTGCACCTCCTAAAGTTCGCACGTACCACCTCATTACGTGCGTTCAGTTTGGATGAATATGGGATCGCAACTACATTTTTTATATCTATCAAAATTTTCTATATATGAACAAAATGCATATATATATGATGCAATCCTATACTTTCACAACACATCATTATTAAAATCAATACTCACCACACTTAATCCATTGTGTGTCAACCCCTATTTCATCATCTTATGCTAAGATAGCATTAGTCATTTCTCTAATTCAAGGTACAAACATACCAAAGGAAAAATCAGCACAACAAACTCAAATCTTTATTCCACAAATAAAAAAATAAAAACATAAAAAATAAGGTTACACTTATTTATTAAAAAATTCTACAAAATCGGTAACTGAAAACGCTTTAGTATATTCTCAGCATATCAAGTATATGGCTCGATTTGTAACTTGTTGAATCATTACAAATTTCTTATGATATGAAAAATCTTCAAAAACTAAAAACTATCTCACATTCAGAAAGGTAAACTGTCAACTACAAAACGTCTCCTGTTTGAAGACTAGTTTTCTGATGCCTTTGATGATGATAACCAACTGATAAGAAGTAACAACTTTAGCCATGAATGCCACGATGAATATGAATTTCATCAACCAAACTAAGCATGTGATTTCGTCGAGGACAAACAGGACTACATCCATCAGACAACATGGTATGAAGACATACTCTTTTGATTTGTGTCCTAGAAGTGATCATTCTACTTGTGGCAATAAGAAGCTAAAGCCCGAGTTCTCGCGGATAAGTGGCGGTGGTTCAATGTCTGAAATATCAAACCGATCCATTGATTTGGAAAGATCATCTACTGAGAACGGTATGCTGCAATTCCCAATGGAGATTAAGTTAAAAAAATAAAAGATTAAAAGATTAAAATAAAACAAATAAAAATAAAAGGGATTCTGGTATAGAAGTTTCATGTTCAACCTTGAGTCATCATCCAACAAGAACGAACTACTGACAGCATTGTTCGAGTCCTCAGTCATTAACACCCTCATGTTAGATATAACCTATGGACAAAATGGCGAAAAAGAAACACTCTTTGTCATCAATCTTTGTCTACTAGTTTTCTAACATAGCAGATTTCAACAACACTAATAAGCAACTTACATCTTGGGATAGGCTATGGGTCCCATATTTGTCATCCCAGTACATTGTGCTGATTCTATAGAGTTGCTGAATGCTGAGCACCTGTAGATTATAGAGAATCGTGAGCAAGAAATTGCTGGTTTTTCAGGTAGACTGTTATCTCAAGAAATTATGTAAAACAGCTTACAGGACATAAATCATGGCTTATTTCATCCAGTGTCTTCTTTGGCTTCTGATGTATGACCTGTTTCAGTAACCAAAAGGTTCAATCTTTGGACTAATTAATGATTGTTCAAAAACTTAGCATCTATTTGGTCTTGCTTATTTTCAGAAAAACTGATGTTTTGAGAAAATGTGTTGTCAATAAAAGGTGTGAAAAACTGGTGGGTCTATACCAGAAATCCAATAGCTTGTCTTATATGCTTGAGTTCATCCCAAGAGGTACCTGTATACTGAAAAATACTTTCAAAATTAAAACAGGCATATAAAAGCTAGCCATATAGTAAAACGGCTAAAATAAAATACCTCTTCAGTGGCCTTGTAACACCAATGTTCAAGCTCGGCTAATCCCGCCTTGACGTATTCACCATTGCTGAACGAGCAGCATTCTCGTCTTAGTAAAAGACTGTCATATGGAAAATAACATTAGTCTTGTAAAAATGATGGAAACGTGTCACTAGGATATGCATATGAGTGTAGGATTTGAATATAATGTAGTACCTGTTGAATAACTGCACGTTGACAAAAGAAAATATTTGTGTGAACACTTTACGAACCAAAAATGGAGGTACCTGAAGATAGATATACAATAAATAATCTATATTGCATGCAAACACTTGAAGATGAGTAAAGGTAAAAAGCCTCATCCATTTTCTCTTTCATTTTCAGAAACTTCAGGTTTTGTAATCTAATTTCACCATTTAACTCTATTCCTCCTAGTCATTCATTGAATTCTTCTTGTTATAGATTTTGTTGTTACAGATTCTACCATTATAGTAATTACACATCAGATTCACTGCAAACAAGGGACATACAAGTTGATATAACTCTAAAAAACTGATCAAGCATGAATACGATAAACTTTAGCATGCTAGGAGTTCAAAACCACAGATCTATATAAGCACAAAATTGTAACGGTGATGTCATTCATACATGATTTGCTTTTAATATGTTCAAGAAATTGGTCAGGCTCTTCACAATTCCTTGCCAGTGAGCGATTAAAATCTCCTGTGCTGCAGCATTTGCTAGCGTGCGAGCAGTTGATCCCTTAATCAAGTTTGCTCGAGATATTCTTGGAGCCTAAAGCATTAAATTTCCATAGAGCAAATGAGGTACTAAATAAGAAAATGACAACTGAATCCCATTGTCACAAAAAAAATTCCAATACTACTGGAATACACAACACTTAGTACTCCTGACCACTGACTACTGCTCACGTACAGATAAGGGGCTAAAATTAATTAATTAATTAATTAATTAACTCGACTCCTCAGTGTAGGTGAATAGTTTCAATTCGTACAAATGAGTGCGAATGGAGTACAAGAAATATTTTCATGTTTTTTTGAAATATATTGATATGATAAGAGTGATGAGAAGTACCTGAATGCATAACCCCAAGAGGGGAGAAATTTCTTTTTTCAAATTATCACGGATCATTCCGTATATTTTTTCCACATATGCAGTGAGTTGCTTGTTTAAAAAGTAAAGCCGGTATTTGGCTTCTACTTGGAGTACATTACCAGCAGGATCGTCACTTAGTACAGAGAGATTAACGCCTTGAGGAGTACTTCGGAAACTCTGGGACAAACAAAGTTAATGCTTCAAAAATGTTCATAAAATGATTGCTTCTAAATAAGTAACCTTTTTTTTGCCAAAAAGTTACGTATAAGTTATGAGCTTCTCATTTACCTGAGTCATTCTCCCGAAAAGAGTGGCTGACGGTGCTCGCCGGTGTTGTGGGGCAGTCCCAGGCTCCCCCGGCTTTAAGAGTGCGTTGTAGCATCAACAACAAAGTCGAAGCATTGGATAACCAATAAGCCAAGATGTCATTATTGTCTTGAGTCTTCATTACAAAATTTAAGTAATGTTATAAAAGCCCATTACGCTATACAAAACCAACAGCCCGGATGTGGTGCAAGCATCTGATGTGGCACAATCTGAACATGCCCTTGCTTATGAATTTGATATACGGTCTAGATCGAACCACATCAGCTTCTTACACATACTTTCACAAGATTTGATGCAAGCAGTTTACACCAAATAGAGAATAATAAAACTAGTAATATGCCAAAATTCATACCTCAATAGCTACACCGATAGTTTGTATTATCCTATCGAAAATGCTTGTCCGCTCGGCCTCAAATGAATGCCACTGACGAAGGCATTTATAGATAATACAAGCAGCAACGGGCCTGCCTTTTGAGAAGCCCAAATGCTGTGCAACACATCGTATGAGCAAATCTTGATACTCTTGTTGCTTCTCATTGAGGGATTTTTGAGGTCTATCGTCTATATCTGCTGGATCTCTAACGTTCATCGAAGCACTATGCAAGTCCTATTACAATATTAGCACGTTATCAGCACTCAAGAATTGCAATCATAATATACTGAGTAAGAAACTTATGAGAAAATGATTTTTAAATCTGTGGTTGAAAAGTAAAGAAAAGTTAGTTCTAAGTACATAAAACGTTGTTTTACTTACAGCAGCAGTCTTTGAACTTTCAGCCCTCTACATGTCATGAGAATAAAGCATAAAATGTAAGTAAACCAATTTTTTTAACATGCGTATTTATTGAAGTATTAGCACTAAATAAAATACCTGCATGATTGACCTCGAACTTCTAGATAACAATTTATTATTCTGAGCCATGGCTAGAGCCTGCTGGCGAAGAACTTTATTTTCTGATTCTAAGTTGGTGAGCTTCTCTTCAAGCCTATTAGAAGGACAATATTTCCATTAACTGTACCCTGTGAAATGTTCTATCCACAAATTTCCATTTTGTAGCACACAGATATCCAACTTTAATATAATAAACGAAATCATATTTTGTTTGCCGTAAAACACTTTTTTTCTTTTTCTCTTTTTTTTAGTTACTTTCGTTTCTCGTCGTTGGTGATTAACACAAACATATCATATTAATATTTTAGTCATAACTCTTAATTGCATATTATAGTTTTTTCTCATTGTGTATCCTTATGGATATGTAGAAATTCCATCGACTCACCTGCATATGAACATAAGTATGATGTTTTCTTACCAAGTGCCAATAACATCCACAACCTTTTACATGAGAAAATACAAGACCTAGTAGCTAGATATGCCATTGGACGAGTACTAATCTCTAAAATAAACTTGAGGGACTTAAATTTGTCAAAAAATAAGCTACTTTTCTAACTAAAACCCCAAACAAAAACCAAAAAGTTGGAGTTGATGAATTGGTGAGAAGTCTAAAAAGATAGTTAACCAATGTGCTCCAACTTATTTTCTTAGAATCAAAAGGTTTGAGATCGAAATTTATCTCACAGCACGGAAAGAGAAAGATGAGGAATCATAATCTTTGTTCAAAGCTCAGTTTCTCTAGGTTTTTACTGAGGTAACTAGTTGGTAAAATTCCATTCATAGTAACTATCTTTCATTCAATTGTCAATCAAGTGAATCTTCAGAATTCAAATTCTTTGACTGCCAGATGATTCACATCTGTCTGTTCTAACGGACAAAATAGGACAAGTTAACTAATTCAACTAAGATAATATTTTTACATGATTGACAATATAGTTAAACATAGTTACCTTTAAATGAAAAATTCACACACCAAACTATCTGAAAAACTATCTATGGAGTACGAACAAGAAGGAAAGGAAGACATGGTAAAAATATATGAGAAGATAATTTGATAGAATTTGAAAAATCTGATAGAATTTGAAAATCTTACCAAAGGTTGAAGAGATTGAAGATGGCATGGAGGAAATCGGGTGATGGTGATGCTTTATGCGGGCCATCCACTGGTACTGATGTGGGAGGGGGACTAACATCTTCATGAACGTCTACTAAGAAATCTGGCCCGTTATTACATGGGCCCGGAAGATTACAAAAACCAACCACTAGACTAAATAAGAAAGAAAGAACTACTAGACTCTACTGTCCCCACTGAGTTCAAACATCAATTTTAGCTGCCCTTAGAAGGAGATGTTTCCTTTAGTAGCCATGTGATAAAAATTAATAAGGCGTCACATTATGAATTCATCTCAAACTGAAGTTATAATTGCAAGAGGTATTGGACTTGAAAATTGAATGAAAAAAGTTTTATAAATGCTAATATTGACAACTTTTATATACACAAGATGATCTGTATTGTACAAGACAAAGGTGATCGATTCTATGTTAGACTAACGTACCTACTAGGATGTCATGTCAGAATGTTAATTGTCTAGAAAACTACGACAGAAATAGATACAACAAATGGAAAGAAAGCAACACTTGCGTCAGAAGAAGTCATCGAAAGCCCCCTCCCTGTCATTTTCCCAGTGTTCGGTTCCTGCACAAGCCAACCATCAAGAGAAAAAGAAAACTCGACTCAAAATGGAATAAAGGGTTATTATTTATGGAAAGAAGGATGAAGTGCTAATTGAGGGAGTTTTTTAGTTGTAGAGAGAAAGATGGGGGTTTCTAAGAAAACTCGACTGACCTGAGTTTTCAGCTGCAGAAAGATCCTGAACTATAAGCTGGAAAGCACCGGGATTGAAGGGACAAAGGGGTGCTGGAGTTGATGAAACAGGAGCTGGAAAGGTGAAATCTGAGTCACTAGACGTAGTATCAGAAGAAATGGACGTATCATCATCATGATCATCTCTAGCAACGAGTCTTGAAGTTGAATTGGAATTTGTTGGGGTACATAAAATCATTTTCAGCTCAGAGAATTGCCCTGACATGCTGTATATCATCCTGAGGCACACTAGATCATATCTTATATTAGTCAAATCACAACAATCTTTAAAAGGGATATCGTTTTCCTCTGAGAAGCAAGGCCTAAGCTTCAAAGCATTTTAAGACCAATGCTTCCACACAAACCAACAAGATAAGTTAAAAACTCCAAAGCTACAAAAATATTACCCTATAAAAACATAACTCTACATGTAATGTCCATTATAGTGATTTTCAGCTAGACAGTTTGCAATTGTAAGCATTGCATATGATCGTTATTAAAGGTATATTTTGATAAATATGTGGAATTGGACTTTTGCATTCTGTTCCACTTGTAGTATCGATAATTCAGAATTTGCATCCATGTGATTTAGAACTCGAAACTTAGTAATTGGCTCAACAAAGGTACTTCGAATTTCAATTTTGGTATTTTTCGATAATGTGTAAATCTTAACTACAGTTAGAGACCATTATATATATTCTATAGCTTATAGATGCAACCCCCGTATATATAAGCCAATCCAAGGAGAATCAAGGTAGGTGTTTTATAATGAAAATTATCTCAGTTCGAAAATTCAAACTTGAAATAAAATTTTATTAACATCGAAAAATCAATACAAATGAAGGGGACATGACGGAGAATCGAGGTAGGTACTTATAAGTATTATGCTACCTGTTCAATGATTCCTGAAGTTGATGAACTCTTCTTTCAGTTTCTTCTAACTTTTGACTCTTTTCATTGCTTGATTCGAGGGCTTCAGCTGCTTTTCTTTCAGCATTATCAGCTCGTTCTTTTTCAGATTGTAACATTTCCTATGGATTAGAAGATCAAATATAACCTTGAGTAAGTTACTTATTGTATGATGAATGGAAGTTAGGAGAGGGGATGGTATCACATTTAGAGTCCAAATTTCTGCCTCATTTGCTACCTCATCCAATTAGAAGACTCCACATCTACACCTAGATATGCATATTGAGTATTCTGATTGGATGAAACAGTTAAAGGGTCTATATTTGACTTGCATTACCTTCAATTCTTCAACTTCAGCAGTTAGAGCATCAATCTTCTCTGTATCTTCGACTGGAACAGGGGTTTCTTGGACAATCAAGGAAGCTTCTTCAATTGCTTTCTGAGCAGCCTCGCGTTCTTTTGCAAGTAATGCATTTGTTTCGTCCACTTTGGTTTGCAAAGCTTGCACCGACTGCTGCAATTTTGCAATTTCCTGACCCTTTGCCTCCTCCAAGTCAACCTGTTCATAGAGGATTCTCGGTTTTGGTAAGAAGCAAAAAGCATTAACTAATTTTTCTAAAACTAACTTTTTAGGTGATATGTAGGCATGGGTCATGAGATATGTGGATAATAATGTGTAAAAATTTTCAGATGTGTGGTTATGTGAGATTTTTTTGAGGGAGATATTTTGAGAAAATGGTATCTGAATATGTGGATAAAACATAAAGAAATGTTCTTGAAATATGAAAAACCAAAAAGTTGTCACATATCAATTAAATGAGTAGTTGAAAGTGATTTTTGAAGAAATGTGTGCCAAACAAGCTCTAAAATGGAAGTGCGTGACTTTGACTCAGGAACACAAGTTGAATTTTATGAACTTATATGTTGTATACTTACCCTTAGACGTTTCTCTAGCTGTAAACGCAATGTAAGGTCTTCCACTTGTTTTTCAAGCTTATCCTTCGCTTCTTTAAGTGCTCCTGTTTCTCTAGCAGCCTACACATATTTCAAATTTCATCACCAATTGAATAACTTTAGAGACTAAAAATTTTTTGACTTCATAAAAATTTTAAACCTACCATCTTTAGTTTCCGAAGCTCTTTCCTACCAAGTCTACCCCTCCATCTACATTGTGTCACAATTGATGCCCTTATGAGTCTCTTATAGTATGCAAATTCTCTATGACCTCGCCAATGAGCCTGAAATTATCAATTCCCATTAAGGATTGGACTTATGTTAGCTTTAAAATTTTGACTAAAAGAAAAGTTAGTCAAGTCACCTGTATAATGATTGCAGCTTTAGTTTGATTTTTGTATCTAAACTCTTTATGAGCAGCCATTGCCCTGATCCCCGTCTGAATTACAACAACCGAGTGCTTGAGAGTTGTGTAGTTCTTCCTTGCCAAATGTCCTCTCAGATGTGTCTGAATTTTAAGAGAAGCTGCCTCTTTTTTCATCGTATCAAATACTCCACGAGCAAGTATTCCTATGAGAGACACAAATCAGAGGTGAAGTATATATCTAAACATTCAGCAAGCCGAGAATTTTAAATATAACAACACTTGGAGCAAGAAGCTGGTGTGATATGATCCAATCTGGACATGACACATCAGCTGCTTGTACCATATCTGGTGCAAGCAACTTGCACTAAATTGCAAGTAAATGTAACAAACCTCGACACAAAGATTGTGTAGAAATTGCTGCCTTTTGCAAAGCAAGAAAATGGGTCCTAGCAATATGAGTTCTAATCTTCCTTTGTATTATCTTTGCTGCATTACTGAGTTTGAGTGCTCTGCGAGCATCTAGCTCAGCCATCTGACCAGCTCTGAGAAACACTTTTGTTTTTCCTGTCTGCAATCATTTAAGACAGTGTTTATAGTACATTTTGATAACAATAATGACAAACCAATACACCACGTACGAGGACATCAAACAAAAGATAACAAAGAATGTGGTTACCTGAGCCCCAACAAGACCCATTCTCTCGATAATCTTTTTGCATGCAGTTTTTTCGTCAGTACTGCATATAGTTATAGGATAAAAGATGGTGTTAGTTCAGCAGGTCGGTGAAACTAACTCCAAAATATATACATTTAGGGTATGATTTATAAAGATTATTGAAATTTTGACTTTTAGATATATAGTTGAAAATTAAAGAAAGTGTCTTGAAAAATATAAAAAAAAATTATCAAATCAGTGAATGGGTGGTTCATGGTTGAAAACGATAAGACATTAACTTTTAATTTGATCAAAGTTGTAACAAAAAAGGTTTTACTTACTTTCCTTCCAATACATCGGGAGCAAGAAGAGTGAATCGATTAAGGAATTCATAAAATGTCTTGCGAGTTGGGTAACCAGCACAACTGATCCTGATTGCCTCCAACACACCCTGCCAGTTGACCGAAAATAAATACAAAAATAATTAAATAAAATAAACGAAAATAATTTAATTGTACTCACACCACAACGTAATTGCTGCATGATATTGGTATTCTCAAAAATCGCCGGTTTAAGCTGGTTATTAGGCTTCACACATCTAATGTAGTGAGGTTCTGTGGAGTTCAGCGTTTCCATCAATTGTTGAAGTTGCAACTTAAAACGAGAACCTATTGAAGAAAACTTAGACGACTTGTTTGAAGATTTGGTCGACTCCTCAACTATTGGAGGAAAAAGGCCAGCTACAAATGAACATTTGGAAGAATTTACAAATCTTGATGTTCTGGAACAACATAATCTTTGTTTTTGTCCAAAAATTGTTCAGACTGGTATTGCACCTGAAAGGAGAAGAATAGATGAAAATCTTTAGCCAACAAAAAGCCCAAATTAGAAAAACATAACTCAACTAACGTTAAGTTTGTAAATCAAATTAGTACCTCCCCAGCGTAATGAGCAACTGTAAAATCAGTTCGGGACAATTTTGGTTTGATGAAACGTTTGTGAGATTTGAATGTCTGATAAAGCTTTTGTGAAAATGTTTCATGTGTTGACTTGGGAAACATGCTGGAAAACAGAACAGGAACACAAGCAAGATTCATTACAATGAAACATCAGTTTATTTGCATAGGTACTAAATGTCTCAAGCCTAAATTTTACCAGGCTTCGTCGAGAAGAGCTATGATCCCTCCAGGTTTCTGTAAACCCCAGCATAAACAATAGTATTAAAATAAATGCTTTCAAGGTAAGGATTTCATTGGATTACAATATATACTAAATTGAAGAACCTTTTCTATAAGATCTAGGACATCTTGGTTGTCAACAAATTCTATGTAGCTCCAGTCAATCTCTTCTTTTGTGTATTCCTCCTGCTCCATCTTGAAAACGTGCTGAAAATTTGCAGAGTATTTCAGTTTTATGTCGAAACAGTGATTTTAAATCTCCAGTTAAAAGGGTCAACTGCTTTACCTGGTTAAAATGTTGTTGTAGCTTTTCATTTGTAAAATTGATACAGAATTGCTCAAAACTACATGTGTAATTAAGATTAGTAAGCGCTTTACTAATAAAGATTGAAATGATACAATCATAATTGTATCATCAAAAAATTATCTTACCTATTGCTCTTAAAACTTTCAAAACCATAAATATCAAGAACACCAATAAGACATTTCGACTCTGGATCTTGCCCAATTGAATTATTGATTTTGTCAACCAACCTGTAGACATTTCAAACCTATATTATCAATTTGGCTAAAACAGTGAAATAAAACTATATTTATTCATCTTACCAGTCAAACAAGCGAGAATACATGGTTTTGCTAACCCATCCCTACTAACTGCTGCACCATCAGGATCAAGACTTCTCTTGATAACTTCTTCTGGAGTTACCATAACCCTCTTCAGTAATGCATCTTCAAGTGCAGTAAGATCACACCTTTCCAAAATAAAAAAGAAGGGTTAACATTATATGAAAGGAAAGAAAAAATGGAGTGTCTGTGTGTGTGTTGGAGGGTAACTCTAGTCATACATGAGAAGCTCAGCCACAGTCTTAAGACTGAATTTTGCTTTGTCATCTTTAAGGACTGAAGAATCAATTTCTTTCCCCTTGGAAAATTCAACATTACCAAGATGGAGAATAGCAGCCACGACTCTGAAAATAGCATCCTAAAAGAGTAATTGGGTTTTAGTATGTGTCAATTGAGGAAAAAATGTGGAGAAAGATACTGGTTATAGGACTTGACCTGCTCTTTTTGACTTATACCAACAATATCCATGGCCCTCCTTGTAGCTAGATATTCTTGTGCATCACTTATGCCAACTAACTCAAAACAATTTGATTGATTTAGATAACGAAAAGTTTTTGGATGTCCCAACTTGTACTTCTCGACTTCCTGATAAGATCATAACTCTAATGATAAATATGAAGTGAAAATATAAGTAAAATAAAGAACGCCATTGTGAAAGAAGACCACCTCCTGTGGTGCTGCGCAGAGAAGATAGAAGCAGTGATAGTTGCGCTCGGGATCTGAAACTTGGCAAACACGTGATCTCTCAAGAAGATACGTCCTAATAGCTGCTCCTGATATTCTTCCTTGCTTATCGAATTGAATCTCAACGAATTTACCAAATCGACTGCACATTTGAAAAGGCTTAGAACTAATTTTACAGACCATGTAAATGCTATCAAGTAATTATCGATTATCTTGTGTAAGAAGCTGATGTGGAGGGATCTCGACCATGCTGCGCATTGGGATTTGGGAAATACCTGGCAGATCCAGATCACGTTCAGCTTTCACCATATCTAATAATCTTAAGCAGTATCTCACCTTGAGTTGTTATTTCTAACAGTTTTTGCATTTCCAAATGCTTCAAGTACTGGATTTGACTGCAATAAACCACTCAGTAAACTTTGGATATATTATAGATCAAAGTGTGTTTATGAGGAAGAACAAAAGTAGAAGAAAACTGTTTGTATTACCTCAAGAACTTGTTGTTCTACAGTTCGACCTTCAGTACCTTTACGGCCTCCCAAATAGGCCAGATAACGCATAAGCATTTTCGTAGTTTCAGTCTTACCAGCGCCACTTTCTCCACTAACTAGTATAGAGTTACTTTTTCCCTCATTGATCATCGCCCTATTTTGTTTCAATCAACTTAGTATAATTAGCATAATCCTTTTAACACTAGAGTCTAGCAGAATGATCATACGACTTAGAATTACCTATAAGCAACATCTGCAATGACAAACACGTGAGGACTCAGTTCACCAAATGGAGCACCCTTGTATTGTTCCATCATGTGACCATCATACAAGTGAGGTAACCTTTGGAATGGATTGATGGCAATAAGAATGCCTCCCGTGTATGTCTGACATCATTAAGAGAATCATATTATTATAGTACGATCCTAGGTTGCACTAATGTATCTTGTCTCTTACTGGTGGACTGTAGAGTAAACACGAATTCAAATCGAAAAGTTAAAGTTTTAGTGTTTGTTTGGTATAGATTCTGACTTCTTAATGTATGGTTGAAAAGTTTTAAAAGAAAAGTTTTTAAAAAAAAGTTTCTAATCAGTGAACTTAGTGGTAGTGGTTAAAAATGATTTTTAAGTTGTACTAAACAAGGTCTTAAATTCTTACATATATTTCATTGAGCTGGTATCTTGATGCCAAGTTCTGCAGAACTCCTGGTTCATGCAAATAAGATAGTTTAGTCATATCATCAACTCCAGCAGCCGGAGCATCCTCGTCTTTGGGAAATACTTTTGATAAATTAGCAGTGACCTTGTTAAATTGAAAGAACAAGAGAAAAAAAAGGTAAGTGAATATCGAGAAATGATTAAGGTTAGAAATTTGCTACTACTAAGAAAACAACTTGCCACTACTCATTTATTAACGTCGAAACATCAGTATCATCATATATTCCACACCACCACTCATTATCATCTACACATCTCATAGTCGCTACCACTATTCAGTAAATTAATTTTCAGTCAAATAAAAGTTTTATCCAAACATATGCTTAGTTTTACTAACAAAATTATGTTAAAACTCCTATTTTACCTGCTTCCCATCTGATGTTTGGACCTCAACTTCTTGTCCATTGATTTTAGTTACTGTTCCATCGATCCAAGCAACGTCTGGGTCCTCAACCCAAATATGAGAACCGACGACGATATTAACCGGTGTGCTCTGCATTGGGAGTACACAAGGTTCATCAGAGAGTAATCATATTACACATCATTTCAGTAGGAGTCGATACTCTTTTAGTAATGTCATGAGTTTCATTACAAACACAGTTGTATCCTACTAGTGGTGCTTTTGCTTCAAGAGCTACCTCAGAGTTCAGAAAATACCTAGAGTACCTTATTATGATCTGAATTTGTATAACCTTATTGTAATAAACAGTAGTATTGATTTCTAAAATCCCCAAATGTTATAACCTCTAGAACATGACAAATTGATCAATAAATTAAATAATATGAGAATAGTTCCAAAAGGAATTTACATATCCATGCAAATTACAGCATCACACTCAACAAGAAACCAAAAATTAATACAGCGATTGATTTCTAGGGCTTCATACCATTTTAATTTACACAAACAGAAACTCGACTACATCCAAAATTTCATCAAATGATGCATCTTTAATCGCATCGAAGAACCCCTCAATGCTGGTAATTTCAGACCAGCTCTGGTACCTAAATCGTAATAATGGGTCCAATACTTAACACTGGGTTTCGCCGGAATATGTACAAAACGGCGCGGAAAATCGCCGATCGGCAATGAGTTGTGAGTTTTGGGTATCTGATTGGAGAGAGGGAGAGAGAAACAGAGAGGTGTGTGTAATGGTGAGAAAAGTGGCCGTTGGATCGAAAGATTGATGTTTGATGCATGGAATGAGAATGGGTTTGTGGATTGAGTGACATTCTTCTGAGAATCCTACGTTCTCGGAGGTTGAATTCTTGGCTGTGCATGTTTGTGGCTCTTTTATTTTTGTTTTGCATTTTTCACTTGGTTGAATTAAATCAATGTGCGATAGTTTCCTAGCTTTGCTTCAACATATCCTTTTGATTAGCTATTTGAAGTCTGAGCTCGAAATGTAATATTTTCACATTTAGAAAGTTTATATGACATATTTCAGTCTTATTAAAAAAAGCTAAGATGAAATAATGAATAACATATTGAGATACAAATATCCCACATTTAAAAATTACTAAAGATAAAATCAATTAACGAAGGGCAAACTCCAAGCCTTAACATACACTACAAGAAATTTGACTTTTAGGGGCGACTTGTCATCCCTATAGCTTCGTCCCTGTAGATAATTAGGGGCAACATAAAAATTATTAGGGGCAACATAATATTATATCGCCCCTAATGATCTACAGGGACGAAGTTATAGAGACGGTCTGTCGTCCCTAAAGGCCCAGTTTTTAATAGTGATAATATAAAAGTAAAAAATAGCGTGAAAAAAAAAAAAACTCAAACCAGTCCTCACGCTTCTGGAATTTTCCAACTACCCCCCATTTCTTCCCTCCCGATCATTGTGCTCCTATCTCTTCTTCCTTCCCAAGCATTGCGCTCCTTCTCTTCAAGATTGGTACTCTAACAAGCCACCATCTTGAGAGAGCATATTGAGATATAAATATCTCATATCTGGAAAATATTAAAGATAGAATTAATTAACAAAGAATTTGGGCTACTCCCCTTAATAGGTTAATCTTTTAAGTTGAAATCCCAAACCTTAACATAACATAAATATCTATATAATATTTTTGTTGATAACAAATGGCATGAAAATGTGAACTCATCAATAAGTATCAAGTGTTCACATTTTCAATGCCATATATATGATATGTAATGTGTTGTAATAGATATTTTAAAAAAAGACGCTATCAAATATGCATATATATGTACATATATATACACACACACCGTTTTGATTGGGTTAATGTGGTTTCGTCTAAAACTATGGGCACATTTAAGGTGTCCATGCATGGGCACTTGATCAAAAGCACACAAATATACAATATGCAACTTTTAATTTTTAGATAGAAAAAAATTTGAAGGCATAAATAATTGACGTTCGTCATTGGAGTTCATTTAAAACCTGAAATATACACTATTAAAAAAACTAAAATAAACATTTTTCTGATGCCATTCAAAAAGTTGAATTTTTAAATTTGTAGCGAATATTCTTGTTTATTTTCATTTTTTCATAAGAATATTTATACAGCATAAATTCTAGAGTAATGAGATGGTTTCCTTCCCTCAATGGAAGAGGCTAAAGCATACCCCAATTGATATGGTATTACTACAACAGTGATGATATAACACTATCATATCATTATATATTTGTTAAAAATAATAACGTCACAGTGCTAAATCATCATCCACTAACACGAAAACTTTCTCTACTTTTGCCGGTCATTTATGTGTTTAGTTATTATATCATCACCACAATAATACACACAATAGAGAATAGAGTAGCCCTTGAGGTGCCCTTTATTTGTAAATCTTTAATTGATAATGTTTTGCAAATCATTTTTCTCTACCTTCACTTTCAACTGCTCTAACTATATACTTGATAACTTTTTTGTTTTTTAATAATTTTTATATTTTTTTTCTTAACTTGTCAACTACGCATCGAACATAATAATTTTAACTATAATCTCTATCAAACATACCCTTAATTTGTAAGTTTAAAAAAAAAGGTCAAATTATTTGTACGCCAGTTCACTAATACAAAAAGGAGTTTAGGTGGCGATTATTTTAGATTTAGGATTGCGATTTTTATCGCCACCCAAAATGGAGACACCCAAAGTCGTCGAAAGGGTGGCGGTTGAGAAAATGCCACCCAAAAAAGATTTAGGGTGGTGGTTGTTAAAAACAACCGCCACCCTAAGTCTTTTTAAAGATTTAGGGTGACAGTTGTTTTTAACAACCGCCACCCTTTCTACCTTTTTTTTATAAAAAAACTACTTAGGGTGGTGGTTCTAGTGCAAAACCGCCACCCAAAATTCACTTTTTTTTTTAAGATATGAGCAATGAAAAATACAGAATTAAGAGTGCAAGTAAGAACGAAATAATTTTTATTCAAAATCAATCGCCTCTAATTACAACAAAATGAACAATTTAAGAACAAAAATATGAAATTATAAGATGAAAAACTAAAAATTACGTTTTGAGGCCTTAGATGACCTCAGATCGGCCTGAAACATGGGATCACGGCAATAGCCGTGGATGTCGTAGATCTCGTAGCGACAATTCCGGAATGGTATAGTGAGCTGAAAACGGACATCGTATGCAAAAGTTATGGCCATTTAAAGTTTACATACTCAAAAACTCGAAAAAAATTATATTAACTATTACACGAAAATACACGAAATTGGGACCAAAAGATAGAAGAAGCTTACCTTGCTTAAAATGTGCCATCAATTTGTGAAGAAATTGAACTTAAATCATATTTGAAGTCATGAATATTGCAAGAAATTGCGAAAAATTTTCGAAAGAAGAAGGAAAGAAGCGGGAATATAGCTATCTGGTGAGTTGGTGAAATATTTAAAGAGAAAGGGTAGCGGTTGTAACAAAAAATCGCCACCCAAAAGTATTTTTAATAATCAAAAATAAAAAAATGGGTGGCAGTTGTAGTACGGAACCGCCACACAAAGTTTAAAATAATTTTTTTTTTAATTCTTTGACTTAGGGTGGCGGTTGTGTGTACAACTGCCACCCTAAGTGTTTTATTTTTTTATTTTTTTAAAATTTGTTGGTTTAGGGTGGCAGTTGTGTGTACAACCGCCACCCTAAATGTTTTATTTATTTATTTTTTTTAAATTTGTTGATTTAGGGTGGCGGTTGTGTGTACAACCGCCCCCCTAAGTGTTTTATTTATTATTTTTTTTAAAATTTGTTGGTTTAGGGTGGTGGTTGTGTGTACAACTGCTACCCTATCCACACCATAGGGTGGCGGATTTCAATATAACCGCTACCATTTCTTCAGTACAAGCACCAATGGTGGTATTTTCATTAAAAACGCCACCTAATAGGCGTCGCCTAAAGCCAATTGTGTACTAGTGGTTGCAAATCACAAATTCAAACCGTTCCATTGCAATCTCTTCCGACGTGAAATCATCGTAGGAAAATTCAGTCGCATTTCGAAATTATGTCATTTCCGTGAAAACTTATATACAATATTCAATGGAAAACAAGAGCTAGCTATACTCACAAGAAACGCATTTTAACCGATGCAAACCAATGTTATGGGCTGGTTTATATTCAATTTTAATTTAATAGATACAGGTCCTTTCTTATCACCAGGCTATAATAATCTAAGATTTCATTAGTTTCAATAGATGGTTCTTGTTCTTGGGATGGATGCTTTTTTCTTTTTTACATTATATATCTCATTTATATTTTTAATTAATGTATTAGGTTAGGGTAAATGATATAAATTAAATGAAAATGTAAGGGTAAATTGGGAATCAAAAGTTTAATATTTTTTGTAATCAAACAAGTCCTAAATTTGTTGTGTGAGTAGGTTTGTTCTATTTTGTAGTCTTCTTTAACTTGAACCAGAAATGAAATTTGTCTCATGCATGATAAAAAATTTTGCTACATGGATTTTTTATCTCTCTCTCTCTCTGTTTTTTTTTTTTTTTTTTTTTGCTTGAATCAACTTCATTTGGTTTGTGGGATGACAAAGGCCAATATATTTATTAAAAATTTTTACTTCTTATAAGTTTAAGTTTGAGTCCTAATTAAAATTTGATGTTTGTTTCGATGGGATATTATTCAGAAATGAACGTTTAAATTCACATGGCAAATTTTTCAATTTTTTTTTTATTTGCTCAGGACATATAAAATAGTTCTTTTGATAGCATAATATTTAATTTTTTATATTCTTTTACTTTTTGACTATTTATAAAATATTTGTTTTAAGGTTAGTTAAATTATTTTGATTATAAGATAACCATTACAGATTATTATTGAGATCACTATATATCATAGCTAGCACATGTTTCGTGCATTGTATGGTGCGGTTATTACTTATATATAAAAGGATTATACCATAAAATTCCAATTATAATGTCAAACACACAAAGATGTAATTATTTTTCTTGACTGTAACATTTTTTTAATAGAAATTAATATGCTTACATTTGAATGTTAGAGAGAGAGAGAGAGAGAGAATTAACACTTGTAGCTGTTTATAATGATGTAACATCTTTTTTTTTTGTTTGAATTAATGTAACATCTAATTTTTGTTTTTCAATAAAATTTCACATGTATATTGATGTTAGTAGTGAGTTGATGTTTTCTTTTTTACGTAAGAATCTTGCTTAAATTAATTATTTATATTGCCTAAGTTGTTAATGACCTCCTTCTCGATCGAATCGCAGGATAAATGATACTCTCAATTAATATAACATTGTCATGATAGTCCGGTTTAATGACGTGGCATTATCATATCATAGTATATAGGTTGAAAATAATAACGTGTTGATCAATTTTAAATCATCACCCCAATTGACTTGAAAACTTACTCTACTTTCGCGAGTCATTTATGTTATCACATATCATTACCACAAAATAATACACAATACAGAATAGATTGACCCTTGACCTTTATTTGTTTGTTTTTGTTTTCCCCATGACCCTTTATTTGCAAGTCTTTAACTAATTGAGTGATTTACTTAATTCTCAAATTTCAACATTTTAATTACCATTAAATCAACTGTGTTAACTAGAATTACAAGAATGTCAATATTTTCAAATTAAGTAAATTATTATATCTCTAGAAAAATAAATAGTATAACCTAGGATATAGGATTTAGGATATCTTCTCATTCCCTGGCCATTTCATCTTCACGGGCAAAAGTTTCAGCCGCACTTTATGTTCTACCACTAGATCTCGATTTTCGAAACCAAATGCACCAGATCTGAGACGAAAATGCTTGCGAACCAACCTCCAAACCACATCAATGGAGGTTACCGACCAGATCTAGAGGTTGCTGGTCGGCAACCAACAATTAAGGGTGCTGATTTGTCGACCAGCAACCAGCTCTTGCTCGTTGACGGCGAAAACCATGTTTGGGTTGGGTTTTTGCGGCGGGGGGTTGGTTGAGGGAGGGTCGATTTTTTTTTTTTTTTTTTCCATTTTTCATTTAAACTAGAGGGTATTTTAGACCCACCATTTAAAAAACTTGACATGTTTGTAATTTAATAATTAATTATGATTTTTTAGTAAATCACATGTTAAAGTTACATGATCATGTAATTATTTCTGACTAATAAGACTTGTTTAAAGTCATTTTATCTATTTTCATTTTCAACTATTCCCTGTATATTTGACAATTATTTTTCTTAATGTTTAAAATTTCTTAATTTCTAAACTATATACATCCAACACAATAATTTTTACTATAATCTCTATAAAACACACCAACCAGTGGATGAGAGATCATCTCTTATCAACCGTACCCTTAAGTTTCTAAGTTTGGGCAAAAGGTGAAATTATTTGTACATCAGATGCAAATCGCGATTTAAACGGTTACATCGCAATCCCCTCCCACATGAAATCATCGTAGGAAAATTCATGTGCATTTCAGAATTATGTCGTTTGTATCAAAGCATATTTACAATATTCAATAGAAAACAAGAGATATACCCATCAAAAATCATTTCAACGGACACATAACAATGTTTTGGACTAGTTTATATTCAATTTTACACAAGACTAATTTTATATTTGTCATGATTTCCATGGAAAATATAAAATTAAGGAAATTATTCTCCAATATTGAATAATGCTAAATGCACAATAAAAATTGGTACAATCTCCAACAGAGGGATCTATTAGAAATACTAATTGTACCAATTTTATTGTATTTCTAGCATTAATCTCTTCCAAATTGTTTTTTTATTGGAAAATTTTCCATTGAAATAGTTTTTGAAAGTATGTTTTAGTCTATTTTCCTTGAAATATATAATTCTCACTTCCCCCTATAGGTAAAATGTTTTTCCATGAAAGCTCCATCTTTTGTATCAAACGTACTTTAGGCTATGATAACCTAAGGTTTCATTAATTTCAAAAAAAGGGCTTGTATTCTTGTGATAACGAGAACAATCCGTTACAAGAATCCACGACATGTAAAGAGCCCCATGGTATATCCACTGAATCAACAACAACTTGGTTATTATATTTATACAGTAAAGAAGAAATTTTGAGGCGCGAAGGGGACCATTGTAGATATCTTAGGCCTTGTTCTATCCAAGATAATTTTTATTTACACTCTTCTCTCTCCTGCTTTCAATCACATACACACTTTTCAATACAATATCAACCACACATTTTACACGGAATACCGCACGGATAACTTTTATTACCAATCAAACAATCCCTTAAGTTGACGAGACTCTGTGAGAGGATTTTTACGAAGATTTCCCGCGGAATGTGAGGGATTAATCTCGGACCATTCTGGACTGACCCGAATGCCACATCACAAATTTGATAGGAACAAGGGTCCACGTGATTGGTGGCGAAACCCATGCATGACAATATGGTATATGGGTCTTCTTTTGGAAGTAGAAGCTGGTGTAAGAATGAAGTTTCAGTAGCCATCTTGGAAATTTCACACAATTGAAGCATTGATTGATGATATTGACCCTTTTGGGAAATGCATGGGTACAAATGTATTGTAAACTTTCTTTTAATCCTTTATTATTATTTTATATATATATATATATATATATATATATATATATATATATATTCAATCACTATTATGCATACTTTTAAACCGCTTATCCACTCTATGAGATCCAAAGACCTCGTGTTTATAAATGAAACATTAAGTCAAATGTGCTTGATATGTGGATTGCATTAGCTAACAAATACTCCATCCGTCCCAAACATCAAAAGCATTTATTCCTTTTTAGATGTTCCAAACATATATGCAATTTCTATTTGTTTACAATTATGTTCTCATTTAATTTGCACATTTTAAAATTTTTTAATAGTTTCAGCATCTCTTTAAACTCATTAACAATGATAAAGTAGAAAAATCATTTATATTATTATATTTTCCAAAGCAAATCTTTAAAAAGGCTAAGAGACTTATATATTTGGGATAGAGAGAGTATATCAAATGAAAGTTCATCGGAGAGACTAATTCCCATTAATATATTTGTATATAGAGCATCCTTGATGTCGTGATGCAGATTGGTATACTCGTAACAAATAGAGCGGGTGTCAGGATACGTGTAAAAATAAGTTTTTATGATTTTTTATGTGATATATAAGAGATAATAAATGGAATTGAATGGTTGAGATATGTATAGTATAGGTAGGTCCCACGAGATACATGGATGTAAAATAGGAGAGAGAATAAGTGGAGTTAAAAAAAGTGTGTAAAAATATATAAAAATGTATAGAAGAACACCCGCAGAATGAAGGACAGTAAGAAAGTATTTTAAGTAGAGGATATGAATTGAAAAAAAGTATTGAATTACCTGTATATCAATTATTTGATTAGGAGGAATATAAAAGGTTAGAACATCTCCAATATACTTAATAGATTATTACTTAGGCCTTGTTTTTTTTTCATGAGTTTGCGTATTTTCGTGTAACTTACACACATTTTCAACCACACACATATTTTCTAATACAATACTAACCACTCATTTTATATGAAAATGTGTGAATCCTTCAAAAGAGCAAGGTCTTATATGATATGCACAATGCATTGTGTTACATTATATATGGGCTCAGCCCATGATAGGCAACCCATTTTTAATTTTTTTATCAATTTTTTATACATTCTTTCTTTATCCTAAATCAATTATATCCACATATTACATCACATCAATAAATCTCCACCATTCAACTCCGCTTATTCTCTCTCATCCTTTACATTAAAAACCTTTAAAAACCATTCCCTATCACTCATTCAAGAAAAAAAAAAAGTTGCTCCATTGTCTTTCTTCTACAAATTATTAAAATTAAAAGTACATAAATTTATTTATTGTGCATAGTTAAATTAATTAAGTAAAATAAAAAAATAAAAAATGTTGTACTGAAATCAGTTTTATTTAAGGGTGAGGCTAAATACACCCATGTCTTTACTCCATGCACCCATTAATTTTCTTTCTCAAAAATACCCCCAAGTAAAATTATTATTTTACCCTTTTATTTTACCCATTAATCTCTGTCTCTCTCGCAATTGGCAAATCATTTCTCTGGTAAGCTTTTCTTCTTTTCTTTCTTGGTAAGCTTATTTCTTTTTCTTTCTCTTTCACTTCCATTTCTTCTAACTTTTCTTCTTGCACAATTTAGAAATGCATGTTTAATTTGAGCCCAAAATTATAGATCTGCTTTTGCTCATTCTCAATTCGTCTTTCCTGTTCGTGCACAAGGGGACGAACATTTAATGGCCATGTTCGTCCCCTTGGGGACGAACTTGCAGTGCCTTGTTCGTCCCCTTGGGGACGAACATGGCCATTAAACGTTCGTCCCGAAGGGGACGAACAATGGCTTTAAATGTTCGTCCCCCTGGGGACGAACTTGCAGTGCCTTGTTCGTCCCCAAGGGGATGAACATGGCCATTAAACGTTTGGCTCCTGAGGTGAAGGCGAAGATGATGAAGGTGAAGGTGAAATTGAAGGCAGAAATGAAGAAGGCAGAGTTAGCCGTACCCTGAAACTTCGGAACAAATTGCCATTTTTTTTTGCTTCAGCACCTGAACTCCACCACCACTAAGTTTACAAGAGAAAAAGTTAGAAGAGAAGGAAAAGAAAGAAGGTTGCCGAGAAAGAGAGAGAGAAGAAAGAAAGCTTTAGCAGGAAATGCAAGAGATAGAGAAAAAACAAAGAAGCTTGACTAGAAAAATGGTAGAGAGAGGAGGAAGAAGAAACAAGCGTGAATTTTGGTGAGGGGTAAAATTGAGAGAGATGGGTGTATAGAGTAAGTGAAATGAATTTTTAGTTGGTGTATTTAATAAAATGGGTGTATGGAGTAAATGGATGGGTGTATTTAGCCTCACCCTTTATTTAATTATTTATTTCGTTTGGGGGTTCAAGGGAACTTTATCGAACACGCACGAGGGTGGATGACAGGAACTTCAGGATCGATTTAGCAAGAAAAATCACGTTTTTGCATATCAAATCTTTCTACGTATAACCCTTTTTCTGTTTGTCTGATAAAGTTTTTCAACACGCGTCGAGAATCTGTATCGTTTATAGAATCCACAAAGTTGGACTTTTTGTTTCGATATCCATTTTATCGCACACGGATTAGGATTAAATCGTTGCCAAGGAAGAAACCGCCGCTAATTTTCTCATTTTTCGTTCTGGATTGAATCAGCACTCTATTTTTATAATTATAAGCTCCTCTGCTTGTGTAATCATCGTCTACAGTAGGATCTGTAGCTGCAATTTTTTTGGATTAACAGGAAAAATCAGAGTTATCCAATAAATTGCTGAATTTTCGATCGATTGAGCAGGAAATGCCACCCCGTTCATCGATTGAAGAATCGGAGATTCAAACCCTAACCGTGTCTCTAATTCCGGGGCTGCCAAATGATTTAGCAGCGTTGATTTTAGCATTCATTCCGTATTCTCATCACTCCCGTCTCAAGTCCACCTGCAAATCATGGAAACGATTCTTCTCTTCAAAAACCCTAATTTTCCTTCGCCAGAATTACGTTCTTCCTCCTCGTCTGCTCTGTATTTTCCCCGAGGATCCTTCAATTTCCTCTCCGTATTTGTTTGACCTCAAAAATCTCTGCTGGTGCCCCCTTCCCCCTATGCCATGTAACCCCCATGTTTATGGCCTGTGTAATTTCATTGTCGTCTCTGTTGGACCTCACTTGTATGTGTTAGGCGGATCACTTTTTGATACACGCTCATTCCCCCTCGACCGTCCTTCGCCATCTTCATCTGCATTTCGGTTCGATTTCTTGTCTTTTTCATGGGAGCCTCTATCCCCCATGATCACACCTCGTGGCAGTTTTGCTTGTGCGGCATTGCCGGATTGTAATAAGATTGTGGTCGCAGGGGGTGGGTCAAGGCACACCATGTTTGGGGCTGCAGGGAGTAGAATGAGCTCAGTGGAGATGTATGATATTGGGAACGATGAGTGGGTGGCGTTAGATGGGCTGCCAAGATTTAGGGCTGGATGTGTCGGTTTCTTTCATGGAAGGGAGTTTTGGGTCATGGGTGGATATGGAGAGTCGAGAACTGTATCAGGGGTGTTTCCGGTGGATGAGTATTACAGAGATGCGGTGGTGATGGAGTTGAAGAATGGCGGGAAATGGAAGGAACTTGGGGATATGTGGGAGGAGGGGGAGAGGCGCAGACTTGGTAAAATTGTTGTAGTTGAGGATGAGGGGCACGATGCTCAGGAGATTTTCATGCTTGACAGGAGTGAAATATTCAGGTAAATTTGTGAAAGTTACTAGCTTATGCATCTGTAATTTTTGAATTTCGTATACTATGATCAGTGACTTAGTATAGTAAAATTATATGGGTAACCAGCTTCATTAGCTATATTAAAGCATATGCTTTGCACTATTTGTTTGAGGATTTGATATGAATTTTAAGTATATGTGATTTGTTATTTTTTTGTGGATTTGGTGTACGATTGTAAGCTTCAAAAGTAGCTTGAGATCTGTTTTCTCCATCAATTTTGACATGCTGCTGTTTTTTGTGAAATGCAGATGAATTTTAGTTTTGCATCCTTCTGTCATTGATTAGCTCTGATACTGGCTTCTGTATTTGTGCCTTTGATATTATGTATATGTGTTTACATGTTAGAGGTCACTTATTTGTTTATGTGAATCCCAGATCTGTTTATATTTAAAATACACTATTAGTGCTTGTTTGGGTTACAGAATAAGTTGCTGAAATTTATAATAAAAAAAAGTTTAGATGTGGTTCTTCCTGTGAAATCCATGTTTAATATATAATTTTACTATGACACTTTATCATAAGAGAACTATGACCAAGTGACACTGAGCTGTTGCACTGGGCATTTGGTATTGGTGTATATCTAGTTGTTTGACGACTGTACTTAGAAATACTAGTTTATAAGAATTGAGGATTTGGAAAAATTGACTGAATACTGGTATGGTAAGTTGCACACTGTTCATTAGAGTCTAAGTTATCTACTGACCGCTATGAGGATGCTCTTGGACTGTTATAAATTAATTTGATTGGAAAAGTTTTAGAGCTATGCACTTCGAAAATTATCGAATAGCATATTGAGTAGGGATACATCTTTTGCTTCCCTAGTTGTGTAATTTGCACTTGTTTTATGCGGTGTAGAGTTATGTCCATTTATTAAGGGTTGGAACATTTTTGATCAGACACTTGTGTCATATGTTGTTCAAGGAATCAACATGGGAATTAAGAAGTTGGAATAACATATATATCAAATAGTAGGCCATAAAATTAGCAATATGCAACCAGCTTCTCACCCTTTAGTTAGATGTTTGTGGCTATATATTCGAGGGGAGTCCCTTAGTTTTTCTATGCAGTCAATACCACGTTGCTTCTTTGTTCTTTACTTATGTGATGAAAATAAATTTGTGGTTGTGGACAGAAATGAATTGTTGTTTCCTAATGTTGCTAACCCAAGGTGTTGTGTGGACATCCATAATTGGTCATTGTTCCCAATGTGAAGGTTTGGGTTGGTGTTCTGCACATTAAATAATCTGCTTATAAAAACAAACTATTTTATATTGACTTCCAGACACATGTCCCGGACATTGTTTTTGGATGGTAAGCTGAGTAGGGAAAAATTAAATAGAATTCACATCTTCTTGTTATTGTTAATTGACATGTTTCCACCAATTTTCCAAAAGTGTGTTTGCCCAAACCTAAAAAGAAAAGAGACAAGTTTGTTGTTTAATGAAGCAAGTAACTTCTAACCCTATGTTTGGGAGATGTTCATAAGCATTTTTGGTGACACCACTTTAGAGTCCACAAGTACTTCCCCTTTTTCCATGACGCATTCAAGCCATGAAGCAAAACTTTTGTGAATGCTTCCCAAACAAGCTCTTATCTGAGAGGTGATAGAATAAGGTTGATAATATTTGTTATATGCCAAAAGAGGATGAAGCCAGCTATTTTGTGAGGTGAGACATGACATGCTAGCAGTGCAGTGTACATGAACAACAGAATGATTTTGAAGCCGTGGATATGGGATTGCTTTGGTCGAATGCGTCTTCCCTTCCCAAAACTGTCAATGAACAGCAAAACAAATTAATAACACACAGAAAAAATACAAAGAAATTAAGTTTCACTTTCTTTTTGCCTTGTCAAATACCTAAATTGTGGCTAGAACTTGGGTGTTCATGATCTTTACAATCTTATTGTCTTTAGCTATGGCCATTTGCATATTGATATACTTACTCTTGGTTTCGCGTCCCATTCAGGTACGATATGCCTTCTAATCGCTGGATAAAGGAGACGAGCATCCCAAAAAAGGCTTCACACGATTCTTCAGTTGGGTTTGTTGCATTAGATGGGGAGCTGCACTTACTCACCCTTTTTAACGGAAATGATTCATCAGATAGCCGACGACCACGCCAACACAAGAGGTCAGCATCGCTGTTAATACAAATATATGATCCTAGGAGGAGGACATGGAGATCCCTTGTAACAAAGCCGCCCTTTCATCATCCTATTGATTTCAAAACAGCTGTTATGTGCACCATTCGACTGTAGATTCATTTATTTGTATGTTCTTCAAGTAATTTATCTGTGAAATCGATCAACATAAGAGATCATTATTAACCAAACATATTTCTACGGTGGCTATCATTGATATTTCTACGGTGGTTATCATTTTTCGTTGATGTATGTAGCGTTGCATTCTGATGCTGGATGCCCCATTTGTATATAGCTCTGTGCAGTTTTCTCTGAGTCTTATCAGTTTCGTGAAAGATATTGCTGTGGTAGGCAGCGTGTAATCGAACGCAAGTAAAAATGGATGTATATGCATGTATATTTCTTGTCTCTCTTCCTATATAAAGGTGTTTGCTGGTTTAAAGGGTGATAGGGGTTGTTTTTTAATGGTTTTTAATGATTTTTAATGTAAAGGAGGAGAGAGAATGAGTGGAATTTAATGGTGGAGATTTGTGAATGTGACGAGATATGTGGATGTGATTGATTTAGAGTAAAGAAAGAATGTATAAAAAAGTAGTAAAAAGTTAAAAATTTTGGAAAAAATTATTCCCAATCAGCGGCTAAATATATATCCAAGATCTGGTACAAGTATGCAAGCAGTTGATGTGTCCAAAACAATGGATAAAGTTCAAGTTTTTAGATTGAAAATAGTAATAACTGGTGGCTACTCTGATATGTATGAATAATAATGTCAAACCACATCGACTGAACACTCATTGTCAATCATATATCGCATGTGCCTTCATGAAGTAATTTATGAATGGCGTTGAGAAGTTTTGCCTTCTCAAGGCACGGGAATGTTATGTTAAGAGCGCTGGGAAACGTTGGGAGAAAAAATGTGAGAGAGATGTGGGTGAGGGCCCCCCGACCCCACCGCATTCAGGGGGGGCCTGCAAGTGGGTTGTGAGTAGCTGGGAGAAATGCTGGGAGAATAACGCTGGGAATATAACATTTTCGTCTCAAGGCAACACTAGGTTGGAGAGGTGCGCAAAAAGGGAAGACAATCTATATAAATGAAAGGGAAGCAGCATTAGGCTTGCATCGATATCTTTTGTCATCAAATGAGCTTAATTTGGGACAAGAATCTCATTAGAAATTTTGTTAAGCCTTTTTCTTTACTATTTTCAAATTATTTTTTCTTTTCAGTTTTATACTAAAAATGAGTTCTCTTGCATATTTTCGAAAATACATTTTCGAAAACAACCAAAAAATAGTAAAGAAAACTCAAAAACAACTTTTTGACGTTTTCGGCATTTTCACTGTAAAAATTCGAAAACATAGAAAATGTGTTTTTTGAATTTAACTTGATTTTAATTACATTAAAGTCTATACTTTTAGTTCTATTTTCATTATGGTCTCAACTACCACCACTGCCACTACCATCTTTCTCCCACCCCGGTTGATGCGCGCTACCACTCTTCCCTCTTCGTCGAACGGGTTTGCCAGCCGACAGACCACCAAAGACCTAGTCTGTCGCTAGTGGTCACGATACCAAATTTGGTTCATGGTCTGGTCCCGACCAACCAGATCTCTGGTCATGACCAGACACCAAAGATTTGGTATGGTTCTCCGACGAACCGGTTATTGAGGTTGGGGGCCTGACAGGGGTAGTGGGGTCGGGGATTGGAGTGGGTGGTGCCTTGGTGGGTTGGAGAAGATGGACAACTTGTATAACCTCAAAAGTTGAGGATCTGTTAAGTAATTTTTATTCTCAATTTGCCTTTTTATTTGAAAAAAAAAATTCAAATCACGTACATTTTTTTTTCTCTTTTTAGAAATAATTTTTAAAAATAACAAATCAAATGTATTTTTAATTTTTTCAAGACAATATTCAAAATAACATTCTTCAAAAATCAAAACACCCCTCCGCCAAACCGGGAAAATAGCAAAACACACTGTTTTGGAAAAAACGGAAAACTCAAAACTAAAGACAACGTTCCCAAAAATTTGCAAAATCGTGTTAGACTACCAAACATTATGTTTCATGCGTATGCCATTTTGTCCTCAGCACTGAATAGTTGTCGTTCCGTTTGTCTTATCAAAACACAACATATATTTGACGCCAAAACATTCAAAGGCCGCATAAAGAACGTTCTAACTAATCAAATATTTTTTAATATAATCCAACAAAATGTAAACGCATATCTACCAAAGCCCCAGTCAATTCAAGATAATAGATTTTCTTTAAAGAAATTAACAAAATAATATACCATCCGAACTTGCAAATAGAGACCGCTACATAGCCTACACAAATTGTCTTTGTCACATGCATGAGTTTTTAGTCATCAAAAGAGACCCTTGGAAGCAATGAGATGCAGTTCTGAATCATTCCAATCAGAAATGCCAGTTCGAAATCTTTTATTTGATTCAGAGTCAGAAATGAGCACACCGCTCTTTTACTTTGGATTGGTAAGTAAAAAGATTTTTTTTAAGGTGCAAAAAGTTACTTGTACGAGCAAAATGAACGAACACTTTTACAAATAGTAATTTGGTCATTTCATGATAGTTGATTTTTAAAGTGATTTAGAATCCAAAAGTGAGATTCCAATGTGTGACCTTTTAATACCTCCCTTTTAAGTTAAAAGTAACACGTGGCATGTGATTTCCTAAAATATTTTATAGTTTGTCACCAAATAATAATAATAATAATAATAAAGGAAAAAAAAAGAAATAGTTATATTATTAATGTAATAATGTCACATAAATTTAATTTGTAATTATAATAAATAAATTAAAAGATCATCTTTCTTAGCCAACAAAAACCATAGCTAGGTAGGTAAAATATAAACCAACCCCCTGCTTTTTGTTTCCCCAATCTCATGACTCATTCAATTTCTAATTTTATGCAAAAAAAACCTAGTCAATAGTCAAACCCCATGCACTCGTGAACAAGAAATGTTCAAGTCATACATTTTCTTCTTTTTTAAAAGGATATGGCAAACTCTCATGCCCTATATATACACGTAAACCCATACACACTTTACACACACACAAAATATACCAAAAAAACAAAAAGAAAAAGGGAAAAATTATATATATCACCCAAATTTGCATGAATTGATATCTTTAAAAAATCATGAAGGTTGCAAATCTTACAATCTTAGCAATGATAGCAATCATTTTTGTCCTAAACATTAAACCCTACGAAGGTGCAAGGATTCTTGATGAAGAAGAACAACTATGGATGAAAATGGGACGCCTAGTGTTACCATCCTTGCAGAGGCGACCCATTCGACCTCCTTCGCCGAACGGCTGCACGTGGGTGGGCGGCAGTGGTGGCAGGCCTTGCCGGAGCTCTGTGGAGGAGAAGAATTTTGCAGGGCGTGTAGTGGCAGCTCGGCCACCTCCACCACCACCTGAAGCTGATATTAATGCCTATCCAGAGCACATGGTTCAGTTTGGAGTGGCTACTGATCATGGTATATAAATTCATATATAAATAGAGCATACCCTAACTTTGGACCTGCCGGTTAACAGTACAGTAGAAATTAATTACTGATTGTAATTTTTGTTTTTGATTCATTTGTGTTTGGGTTAATTAAGGAACTCAACTAGCTATTTGTTGTAACTATATTTACTTTGATTCTACTTTTGTCAAGTAAAGTTTAAATTCTTCTATCTTCCATTTATTTTTATATATTCTTATCTTATTTTGAAAAATGCCAAAATAGTCGTGTGATCAGTATTATATTAAGCTAATTCATATTATCGATCGATCCTTTAAATAAACTAAATTGATCAAGCAAATTTATTAAGAAATTATTTTTCAATTTAATTATTATTAATCAAATGGGTAATGAATTTGAAGGCTCAACGACAAATATTAATTAAGTTTAACTTCGACTCAATAAGGACGTCGATCATATACAATCCTCTAACACCAGTTTACAGACCAATGATCTATTTATTTTATTCAATCCTGTGTAATATATAGACTACCTAAGATATAAAACCGAAGAGGGACTATTTAATTTTTTAAATTCATTCAAATGTCCATAATATCAGAGACATATCACAATGCGACGCTCAATATGACAAATTTGTTTTACTAGTTCATGTCTCTCATTGGTCGTCACAGTAATTAAAATAATTTAAACAAAAAATTAAATTTATTTTTCCAATGATGTGTATTGTTTTTATTACATGAAACAATCAATAAGACAGTACGTTTTGACTCCACAAATATAGAATCACATTTTTAAAGGACATGCCATGAGTATACACAAATATATGCACACCAATAGGAGTGTGGGTCTTCCTAACATGGAGGTCGGTAAAATAGTTGTGAAGAAAAAACCCTAAGCAAATTAAAAATGTCCACGAGTTCGAAAATTCAATCATAATATTGTTGAGTTTAGTAGAAATCACTCCTAACTCTACGACGGCTCTAAACAACTTCAATCTCAAGTCCACGAAGAACCGAGCGCTATTACTCTCGGGGCGGATTTACAATATATGGGAGTAGTTGTCCCCACTATAAATTTTAAAAAGTCATTCGATATTTGGGTGGATTTAAATTATGAAACTTGCCCCCATAAGAAGATATATATAAAATGTTTCCACAATGTACAAGTGATGCATTTATAGCTTGGTGGTAAGAGTCTTAATATGTCTTCAGAAAAGAAGGTTCTGGGTTTAATTCTGAAACCAAGTCTTTATTATATTTACCAAATTAGTTGCAATATTATAGAAAATAATTATTTTTCAATCTCCAACTTTACTTAAATTGAAAAGAATTACATGTTTTCTTCACATAATGAAAAGAAAAAATTGAAATAACTAAAAAAGTGTGAACCCAGGAAGGAGGCTACCAACCCCTTTCAACTCCTCATGCTAGTACTTTTCTTAAGAATTTATTTGTCCCCACTAAGAATAGAACCTGGCTCCGCCCCTAGGAGTAGAAACCAACACTTACATGGTCCCACGAAAGATAAGAACAAGGCTACCCCTCGTTTTCTCCACCAAGAAGAAACAGCCTCTCTATGTTTGAGTTGCTCGAATGAATGATCAAGAATTAAACAAGGGTCTTTTAGAGAAATATACAATTTTATGTTTGAGATTTCAAAAATCCGGTAAAGGAAAATTAATTACTCATTAGGCACAAACTATGACCAAAAATTAGTAACATCCGGTATTTTTAAACCCGGTCCGATTATTCAATAATGCAGAAGAACGAAATGCATCATATGTGGCAGTTATTTGCAGCGGTAGGGCGTGTGGGTTCAAGGGTCAGTCCAAGGTTTGATTCTGCAGCTGTGCGCGTTTCTATTTCTTTTCCATTTTCCCAAATTCATTTCTTGTAATGCATTACATATAAATTGTAATGCACTACACATATCTTACGCATGTGTAGTGCATTACACATGTCTTACACATAAATTATAATGCACTAATGAATTAAATATTAATTATACTGAATGTGTGATTCATTTCTTTTTCCCTTTTCCCGAATTCATTTTATATTTTGTTGTTTTTCACTATAAATATCATTTTTTTCATTTCTTCTTACAATTTCATATCTTAACTTTTTAATTTAATTAATTAATATATTTTAAATATTATGATTTTTAATTTAATTTTTAGTTTTTTATATAAATCTTAATGGATTTTGTCATTTTCATTTTAAACAAAAAATTTTCCCATTTTCATTTTTTTGAGGGACATCCAGCTGCTCGACTTTGTTGACTATGGTCTTGCACTTTCACTTGGTAATAATGCCTTGTTCGAATCCTTGCATGTGCATCTGTGCTATTTTCATTTCAATTATTTACTTTTTGCCTTTTACCTATAATTTTTTGGTATAATTTGTTCTTTATCATTTTAAATAGTTTATTTTCCATTTCTTTTTCTTTTTTCATAGCTTAAACTATTATTTCTTGATTCAAACATAATGCATAAATTTAATATTTACTTTTTAAAAATTCTTATCTCCATTTCACACAAAATGTGTAGTGCAAAACACATGCCTTACACATAAAGTGTAATGCACACAAAGATAAAGTGAATTGCACATTAATTCTTACTACTACATTACACATGTCTTACATATAAAATGTAATGCATTAATAAACTAAAGATTAATTACACTAAATTTGTAATTCGTTACACATTCTTGGACACAATGTGTAATTATTCATATTACATCATTCTTTTTTTCAATTTATTTTTGTCCCTATACTTATCTATACATTTTATAATTTTCATTTTAAACATTCATTTTCCGTGTTTTCTTATAATTTCATAGTTTGATCGTTTAATTTAATTAATTAATATGTGGCATACATCAGCGTTGATCAAAATCAATGGTGCTAATTGGTTTCTATGCCCAAAACAATAAAAGCTCAATTCTGGTCATTACACAATCATAAACATCATCCATTACACAAATATTACACACACCATTACACACTTTGTGTAATACATTACACACACATTTCACAATCTCATTGCACACTTTGTGTAATGCACTACACACATTGCACACTTTATATAATACATTACACACTTTGTGTAATTTAACACACCCATTGCACACTTTGTGTAATAAAGTATATAGCCATTACATACTTCATCTAATATTAGAGACATATGACACAACCGTTACAATAAGATTAATCAGCCAATTAAATTGATCTTCCATCTTTTTTGAACATTGCACATCAATCAAATTTGGTCTCTTCTTTTTCCTTTCAAACTTTCTACACATTCTACAAAACCCCCCTTCCAGATTCCATTGAATTTGATTCTGTCATCTTCTTATAGATACATACAGATTACACGAGTAACCTGAACCAGATCTACGAGGCTGCAAATAACAACAGATTATTGGATATTTATGTGTATGCGTATATATATTTTGAGATTGGATGAGAATGAGACGATGTTGGTGAGAGGCATGGAGGGAGGTGCTGAATCCGGTGACATAATCATTGATGGAGAAGAAGGGGTGACCACCCTCAAAAAAATCCCAATCTTCTCCTCTCCTCATTCTACTCATCCAACACCCCCAAAAAAAAAAAAAAGAAAAAGGCCGTTGAACTCACCAGAAAACATGTGTCTGACGCTTAGATTTGTTTTCGGCCTTTGCTGTGGCTGTGAATTTGTAGGAAACAATAGTGGAAATAATCGTATTTAATAAGCCCTCTTTGACAATGGGCGAGAGTGAGAACACAAATTTGGACCGGCCACTAAATCGCCGGATAGTGTGGATTGGGATTACTGAATTTTAGCAAATAATTTCAAAACACCGGATTTTTAAAAAGTAAAACTTAAATGCACTATTCAACCTAAATTCCTCATTAAACAACGTAAGCCAATTTTGAGGGTTAGAACAAGTCCAAGTAATGGGCCTCTCTTTAGTCCACAAACAAGTTTGGGCCATTTTCATGATGTGGGCTACCAGCAACAAATTCCAAGTAGCCACTCAATATTGATTCGACTGATAATTTGACAACAATTTATCTAATTGGTAATTTCATTCCATCATCTATTAATGCATAAATAATTTTGTGAGCACATAAATGTGTACACATTATTTTCCATGTTGAACCACCAATTTTTAACATATAATATAGTATTACATTGGTAGAGTAATGATCTAATGCCCACAGTGGGCACCACACTTCGGGAAAAAAAATTCGTAGGGGCTTGTGGGATCCCTCCACCATCAGGGGACAATTATGTATTATTCATCAAATCTAACGTAGATACCAAAAAAATATTTTTTTTTAAAAAAAAATTTTTGATCGCTGACGTCGCCCTACGAAATGGCGTCACGTCAACGTGGATTTTCTCTTATGTTTCCCACAGTGGGCAATAGACCGGGAGCCTACATTGGTAATGGACATTGTAACACGTGTCAGCTATGAATATCTGATATTTGTAAATGCAATGAAAAGAAAGAGACAACGACTTCCATCAGTCTTTCTTCCCTACATAGAGGGGAATGACTTTCAGTTATGGTTTATTTTTCCATTCTCAAACCTTAGACAGATTAAGAGGGAAAAAAAATGGTATTGACAGATTCTGCCGTTTTCAGGTCAAACACAATTGACAATTTTTATAACGTAGGACAGGATTAAGGAAGTGAATTGTAATTTGTTTATGTGGAAGAAATTTCTTTACTAGACTAGCTGGACGGCGTGTGGAAGGAGAAAAAGTAGACTCAAAATTGTAAAATTATTAAATTTCTGTGACTTGGTTAACACTGTGGATTTGGTTATTATCGAGCCAAAGTTAATTTTTAATACTAACTATATACATATGAAATCATTATTTATTATTATTTAAAAATCCAGTAGCCACACTATTATTCGATATATGAAAAGTTAATTTGTTTAAAAAAAAGGTTTATTCAAATATTTAAACACTCGCTAATTATATATTTTTCACATTCTTTATATATAGATATACACACACACATATACATATATATACGTATTTTGTTGTAGCAGTACAGGGGTTGTCTCTTACATGTACAAACACATACGTGCAAACCATAGATCAAATTACGCATCGGACATTAGGACTTATGTAAAACTGCAATCTGCATACTCAAATGCTGGATCGAAATGGTATCTAAATCGAGTCGAATTTGTCAAAATAATCTCGAATTTGTTTTCAAGTTATCTTTCAGTTCAATTTCTTACGGCTTAAGTTTATTTTTAGTACAAATTGAGAATCGTAATGGCCTTGTAGTATTTCAAACTCGGATCAAATATTATAAGGATGTGCATCTCTAGCAGGATAAGCTCCTTTGGACAATTTCTTATGATTTAAATTAATATCTTATTTATTTCTTTTATTACCAAACATATATAGCTATTTCAAATAGGATTTCGTGTCTCTGTTTCCTTGGGTTCTAAGCAACCAAGTCTAGTGATGACACATGCCCATTTAGATTGCATTAATTTTCCATACTCCACGTCATTGTGTATGGTTATTAGGACGTCATGTGAATCCTTCATAAATTACAAACACAATATCTGACCCAAAACTTCAAATATTCAAAGCCGCGCGTATAGAACAAGTCCCGGTCAGTTCTTTTATCAACAAAACAAGTCCTTCTGTCATTCAAAAAAATAGTTTGACCTAATTAGAGAAATTTTTTTATGAAAATATTTAATTACGCTAAGAATATATTTGCCATTTACATACATCTACAATTGAAGTCGTCGCACACTCATGCAAACTCCAATAAAAAAATTTGTGGTCGCCACGTGAGCCCCCCACTATCAGGGGCAATTATGTATTATTTATCTCACCTAACGTAGATGCTAAAAAAAAATTTTAATTTTTTTTGTGAGGACGTCATGTCACGGAGTATGCAGCTTCAGCCAACACTAGTGGGCAGGAGAGCAGCCACCACATAATATGATGTGATATCAAGATATTATGTAACCATTGATAAATTACATTATTTTTACTTTTAAACCTTATTGTGATGTTGTTTTGTTATGCTGTTTCCCTCGCAATGACCTATTCAAATTCTAATTTTATGCAAATATTTCTAGTCAATAGTCAAATTCCTATGCCATAAAAATTGAAACACTAAAATATTCAAGTCATGCATACAATACTAGTTCTTAATTTCTCTCATCAATACTATATATATTCACAATTGCATCCTACAATCGCACATCTCCAATTTCCCTTTCATTAATTCCTCTTTGCTCATCAAACAATCACTTCAAAAAAAAAAGTGACTTTTGTTGACAAAACAATTCAAAACTAATATTTTACCGATAAATTTTTCGTTGTTAAAAGTGAAAATGAGGGCTTCAAATCTTTTCTTGATTATCATGACTGTTATTTTTCTCATTAACATTAAACCCTATGAAGGTGCAAGAATTCTTGAAGAAGAAGAACAACAATGGATGAAAATAAGACATCTAGTGTTGCCATCCTTGCCACGGGGGCCTATCCGACCGCCTTCGCCTAATGGCTGCACGTGGGTTGGTGGCAGTGGTGGAAGGCATTGCCGGGCCTCTGTCGGAGAGAAGAATTTTGCGGGCCGTGTTGTGGCGGCGCCACCTCCACCACCACCATCACTTGGAGCTGATAGCAACAATGCCTATCCAGAGCAAATGGTTCGGTTTGGCATGGCTAGTAAAAGCAAATAAAAAGTTGATTTATTTCCAGTATGCAAGCACACTATTTTTTTATTATTTATGATTTGTTTTTTTGTGTGTTATTATCTTATTAAAGGTTAAGGCAGAGACCAACCTTGTCTTTTTTCATTCTTTGAAATGTTTGTAAATGTATTCAATTTAACTTAATTACTATCAAGAAATAAAAGATTGACATATATTTTTATGTTTAGTCTATAACCCACGTCGCACATGAACTTGTCACGTAAAACTGTGAGAAAGATATTCATACTTCTTGCAAGTAGAAGATCTAGTTTGAATAGGAAACAGTATTAACATTTCTATTTTATCGATTTTTTTTATATAAAACTAAATAAATAAATACGTTTTATTACTTGGCATTAAAGAAAAATTGGATTCTCTATTATTAAGTAAATCTTCTGTTGGAAAATTAGTTCTAATAATAATTAGTGGACTATTATTAAATTTAATTATATAAGTTCTTTAAATAAAATGGGCTGAACTAAAGTGGTCTAATTTGGCAAGCCCATAGATGACAAGATTGATGTAAGTCGAATAAGTAGAGATCAGTAAGGCTCCGGTTGAGGTTTTACAGTTTCCTTCTCCCCATGTGGAAGTAAAACATTAGATCTCATATTCGAAATAAGGAGATTTGGTTGAAGAAGGTCATAGCACCACCGTCTAATCATCGTTCGATACTAGATTTCTGCTTGAAGATCAACGATTGCTACGACAGATCCAGGTCTTTCTTTATATATAAATCTCGATAATTTGACATGGCGATCAACTTGATTGATTTAATTACTTTATTTAATTAAATATTAAAGTAAATTTTAACATCTTTTACTAAATTAGAGCATTAAGAAAAAAATATTAAACAAAAAGTAAAACAGAAAGTCAGAAACATTAGACTGGCCTTCTTTTTGTTTTTTCATAAATTTGGAGTAAATTATGAACTCTACGGACTACAAACATTGTATATTGATCATGAGATAAACATTTTGTTTATCAAAAGTGTGCATTGCGAATAATTAATGAAAATTTGTAGAATAAAATTATTAATTTATCGGTTACAAGTACGCGTCTGAATAAATTTATTTGGTATACGTCGATGCATTTTGGTATAACCTAAACAACAAAACCCTTTCGTTCAACGGTCAAATATTGCCACCAATCGTATTCGGACAATGTATCCATACAAAGTGTTAGCAGTTAGCACACCCATAGAGCCATAGAGGACAAATATACTTACATCTTTTGTGCACTCAGAGCCAGCTCTCCCGCTTTGTGAACTGGACAGCCGCCCATGGCCCCCCCTTTATTTATCTGTTTGTTAGTATAAAAAAAAGGCTCCAAACATCGATTCATGGAAAGAAGGCGGCTCCAAATACCAAATTTTGTCTAAAATCCCTAACATCTCAGGATCGGTTCTGTTACTTGTATCATTTCCTTTGGGATAGCGGCTCAAGTAGGCTAAAAGAGGAACACGCCTAACACTCCATGACACACTTTACATGAGAGTATTGATGATCTGGTGCCTAGGGGTAATTGGATACACCTTATTGTATCGATGTTACTTCGCTATTAAACGTGAGCACCTCAATTTAATGTAATCGCCTCAATATTATCTGACATCAAACTAACATAGACATACTAAATTGTGTCAGTATAAATACCAAAACATTTACACATTATATGATGATAAAAACTAAAAGATGCTCCATAGTCTGAATATAATAATCAATACATAATCAAAGTGTAACTTTAATTTCGACTAAATATTCAAAAGTACAAGTGCATTAGCTAGTCTCGTCAATAGTTAAATGAAATATTAAGGGTATATTTGATTGGTGATAAAGTTGATATGCACGTAATTTCGTATAAAATATGTATTTAATATTATATTGAAAAATGTGTGTGTGATTGCAAATGTGTGTTTGATTACAAAATTACGCGTATATAATTTTGTGACCAAAAGAACAAAGCCTAACATTTAAGAGATTGAACTTGTTTATTTTCATATTTCAAAAAACCATTTTCAAGAAAAAGGAAAAATTTTACAAAGAATATGACAAAAGATTTCTTTGTAATTTTGAGTGTTGCCAATGAAAATACACTAAAATATTGAAAAGACGAAAATTACACTACTGATTTCTCCCTTCACCCAAAAACCTCAAAATTGAAAATTGAAACGCAATCAAAACGACCCTCATATTTTCGAAGGAATTAAATACAGTAATACACGACTTGCATTTAACTAACAAGTACATTATTTAACTGTATATGAAGAACTTTCCTTACATTATTTGGGTTCACAGTCATTATGCAGTACATACATTGAAATGCAGAATAAAATCATCCATCCTCCAGATCAACTCTAAGCATCAGTTCTTTCCAACTTGTTTCCTCTGAAAATTTACATCTACTACATAGTCAAAGTCCCTAATCTCAACTACACATTCACGACTCCCACTACTATCTAAACGACAAAGTAACTCTTTAGCTAAAAAGGAAACAAGTTTACCGGGCCATGTAAGATCATTTCCACATCAGTCACACAAAAATACCTACTAGTCATTATTATCCATACATTTCATGGTCCCACACTCCCACTATTATTCAAACTAAGAAGTAACCCTTTTACACAAATAAAATGTTACCTGAAGAATTCCGATGTGATAATGCCATATAACATGATAAGAGTCAGCACAAGAGACTCGATGAAACAGAATACACAGTGAAGAATTATCCAACGGCTAGCCAAATACCAACTGCATAACCAGATACAAGTGTATAACATAGCTAGGCATCAACTACTCATAATAATCATGTATCCTATGAAATACAAAAGGGCAATGAAGTACAGCTTACAAGTACAACTAACTACGGCTGGGATCTTTTCAAGAGAGCGCTAGTCAACTTCTCCTTCAATTGCTCAGCAGTATCACCTTGAGCTTCAAGAGAGAATGTGTGAACCACCTGACCATCGTCGGATATGGAAATATTAGATTCTTGAACAACGGCTTGATGCTCCCTTAGTGTCTTTACAACACCAGAAACCGGGTGAGAATCCAAGGGGAATTTCACTCGCACAACTGAATCATCATGCCTCTCATAGAAATCCATCTCAGGGATGGCAAAGGCATCATTCTTCTGCTTGTTATTATTGCTTACCATCTCTTTCTCTGCTTCCAAGATTCTTATCTTTGTCTGAAGATCTGTGATGTAAGCAATTGCATCACCAAGTAAAGACGCTTTGTCCATCTTTGAGATATTTGGAACCACGGCTCTTAAGGCATAAAAACGTTGATTAAGCTTCTCACGTCTCTGTCTTTCAGCTTCCACGTGATTCAGTGGTTCTTCCCTCCCATTGGCTGGCTTCCTACCTCGTTTTCTAGGCTTTCGATCATCAGCAAGCAGTAAAGAATCCTCAATACTTTGATCCATGCTAGAAACTATGTCTTGAGAATTTGATCCCCTAACTACAATCTGGTTCATCTGAGGAAACAGTTTAGCTTCACCTTCATCACTGCGGGTCCCATTTGACGAGTTCCCATAAACTCGGCTACTGCCTAAAGTTTGTACATCATACGATTCTGAAGAAAAAGCAGAATCATCTTCCACCTTTGGCGAAAAGCTTATACTGATAGGACCAGTTTTTGAACTTCCAAGACTGAGTTCTTGCCCAAATATTTTGGGGTAAGCTTTTGGCTGCCCAGAATTTGGTTTGCAGACTATTGATTTTGCCAACTTAATGACACTCTGATCCTCGGGAATTGATTTCCTTGAACCAATCTCCACAACTCCAGATTTCAATGGAATAAACGCCACAGTTTCCAGGTGAGCAGATTTCGCCAAAAATGATCTTGATTGGTAGTGTTCTAAACAGCTTTTAACATCAGAAACCCAAATCGATCTGCCAGAGTTAAACGACTGGGATGGAATAGAGGGCTTATCAAAGGGAAATGCAAAGTACATCGACGTGAGATAAAACATCTCAATATCAGAAACATGATCCAACTGAGCCACCATGATATCATCATTTGATCGCCCAAAACATGCCAGAATCTTCTGAAGAACAAGCTTTTTTCTATTTCCTCCATCTGTTTCTTGACTGTCAGATGAAGCTCCAACTTTATCCTCACCTTCGTTTGATTCTATAAGATGCCCATCTCCCCATACCAATGCTGATTTACCTGATTTCGACTTTGCTACCTGCCAATAGATGGCATAAGTCCAATCTGACTCTTCAACAATCTTGCACAAACCTTGTTGGACTCCTAGATCTGCACTTAAGCCTGTGAACTCTGAAAGCACATTATTTGAAGCCGACCAGACGAAGTATTCAGTGGCTTCACTGCCTAGGACACCTTCCACCATAGCCTTGCCCTCTTCATTTGACCAAAACTTATCCGCCATGGATATCCACAAGAACCCCCAATTTTACAACCTAACTAGAAACTACTTGGTTTTTACACCCAGAATGTAGAAATTGTTACAATTTAGAACACATCAGGACATTATTCAACCCCAAAAAGCGAAACCCTAATTCTTTTTCTCACGACAACCAGAAATCAAGAGATTCGACAGAGGAACAAGTTGTGGAATCAAAGAGAAACCTTCTCAGTTCTCAACAACACAGAATATAAAAGAAATCCAATAAAATTTTGAACTTTGATAACTCTAACTTCACTTCGACATCGAGCACTTGAGGAAATTCCAAAAAGAAAATAATAATAATACCTTGCGATTCTTGAGTATTGAACAAGCACGCGTCCTCGAACTTACATCCTAGGTGGAAAAACCCAAATTGTTCACGCTTGATTCGTACAATAAAAAGAGCAGCTTCGAGTTTCTATTTTGGGGGAAAATTGGGAACAAGAGGAATAGAAAGGTAAACGGGAGTAAGGATTCAAAGAATGTGTCATTGTCATTTATAGTTCAATTTACCTGGCACAAAAAGATGGATTCATGGATCTATTGCGTGTTATGTCTAAAGTTGCTCGGGGTTCATGTGAGTTCAACCAATTCGGATCTGAAACACGCCATTTTCGTTGCAGTCTTTTCGATATATGTAAAGAGTACGTCTGAATGCACCCAGCGTTTTGCTGGGAGCACCCATTAAAAAATAGAAAAAATAAAAAAATTTAATATTATCTCCGTTTCAAAATTATAGCATTTTTCTTATTTTCACAGATATTAAGAAAAATACAATTAATAGTATTGGAAAAGTCTGATTGATATTATTTTTTACAATATCTTATACTCATTTATTAGATGTTTCATTTCAACTATTCTATTTTGATGATATCAATGTATATTAAATGAAGGCATAAAAGATAAGTAATATTTTAACTACATCTTTAAAAGGAATGTGGCCTATATTTTGAGACGGACGAAAAAGAAATAGTGGACTATAATTTTGAGACGGAGGTAGTATATGCTTACTAATTGCACTGGCTCAAGATTTTTTTTTTGGTTATTTGTAACACACAATGGCGGCCAGGCTTTGCACATTCGCTGCGAACATACAATTGCCTGTTCGCAGCGAACAGGCTAACAAGCTTTAGAGCTTGTTCTTTTGGTTGGTAAGTTGTTAGGCACGATATTCCGTAGAAAATGTATGATTAATACTGTATTGGAGAATGTGTGTGTGGTTGAAAAAGGAGAGAAAAAAATTTTGTTGTAAAATGTTGGAAAGAACAAGCTCTTAGTTTGTTCACTGTGAATTCAGCGAACAAATTTTTTAAAAAAAATTTAAGAAAAATAAGTAATTTTTATTTGATTTTTTATAGATTTTTTATTCAAATTTTTTACTACCACTTTCATGAATAATTTGAAAATTTATTTTTAAATTTTTTACAATCACTTTGACGATCAATTTGGAAATTTTTTAATGATATAGTACTTGGCTTTATCCGGTTAGTTTTAAATATAATCATTAAAAAATTCAAAATTTTTAAACCATTCACGAGTAATTTTGAAATTTGTTTTACGTTTTTGACAACCACTTTGACAACAATGAATTTCGAAATTTTTTTGATAATTCAGTAATTGTATTTGGTAAATATTAAATATAATTATACAAAAAACTTTGAACTTAAAAAATAATATTTTTTTTTCAAAGTTTTTTCGCCTATTCGGCCACAGGGGGCCGAACAGGACAAAGAGTTGTTCCCCCTTAAAGGGGCGAACAGCCTTTATGGTTGTTCGTCCCCCAACCTTTAAAAAAAAAAAAAAGAAAGAAAGAAAAGGAAAGAACAACGTGCAAGGGTAAAATGGGGATATAGGGATAAATGGATGCATGAAGTAAATGTCGGATGTATTTAGCCCTGTCCATATGTAAAATGATAAAATCACGTCAATGAAATCTTTTTGTTTTATTTTATTTATTTATTATTTATTTTTCCCCCTTTTTCCTTATTTTGGAGTTTGTGTGCCTCACCAAAAAAACCATCTTTTGTTTCTCAAAAAAAAAAAAAAAAACATCTATCCACTTACAAAAAGAAAAACACATCTATTTGAAAAAAAAATTGAAATTTATTCTGCATGATTTCCAAAAACCTTTATACTGATTTTGCTATTATTTGAAACTTTAGCGTTCCATTTGAAATTTTACTAAAATTTTAGTGGTAATTTGTATGATTGGGTTTTAAAATTTGGTCTATGTGATGTCAAAGTGGCTGCCAAATCAACAATTTAATGGTCAAGTTATAAATTTCCGTTCAACAAATGAATGGAGGGGCAAGTAGTGAGGTGTAAGCATTTACAATTTCTATAGCATGCCGAGTAATTTTTGAACTTCAATAAAATGGTTGGAATTTTATTGAGACTTCCATGGCATGTCATGTAACAAACACGTCATTTAAAATTGTTTTTGTTTCTCATCTATATTGAACATACCTTCATGGTAATAAAATAGTACAATTCCAGCTTGTTTGACACATCAATATCTCCATTGCACAAAGTCCACTTGGGAATGTGAGAGATAGACTCAACATTTTTCGCATGCCCCCATATTTTAAAAATTTTCTATTTTTTAAAATTATTTTTTTTCTCATTTATCTTACTCTTTCTCTACTTTTTCTACGTAAATTCCTGTGTCATTTCTACATTCTCACATGTTGTGCCAATGTATATAAAAGAGTCCGAATATCGATCTCACTATAAGTTATGCTCATCCGTTGTTGAACTTAACGTATTATCCATCTTCGATGTGAGATCCTGGTTTCTTGATATAGGCAGCTCCACTCGCATTGTCAAGCTAACCCTAGTCAATTGGTTCAACCTACTACATCTCTGTGTCGACATATATTACCAATCAAGCGCATAAAGAATTTGTGAACATAACTCAATGAATCGCGTAGGGTAAGAAGTATATCTCTACCCTCTACAAGAACTTAGGATGAATATTATTTGGTATAATTAGTACACTCCCATCTCTAGGATCCTACACTCATCACAAATTAACACACTTGATGATCAAACAAACACATGTAGCTAGCTCAATAACAAACACAAAAAAGATAGATAATCCAACACAAATCTATTCCAACAATTCAAATGGATTAACTAAATATATATTAAGGTCAATCTAAAATCCCAACTTACAATATTTAGCCCATACTAAAGGAAATCATAGATACATATACAATCAAATGCTCAAATGAAATAGAAATATAGAACAAAATAAGATTATAGACAATCTCCCATTGAAGAGTAAAGTCTTGCTTTTCACTTCCAATCTATCTTCTCTTCATCTCCTTGCATATTGTACTCCAAACAATCAACCCCCAATCAAAGCCCTAAATTAGAAAAGGAAAAGAAAAGAGGAAGAAAAGAAAAGAGTGAAGAAGAAATTGATAAAAACCTAACCCTAAGCTAAACTAAAGGACATATATCATGATGATTGGGGGTGGAAAGTGTGAATAAATGGTCCGAAATTCGTGTACAAGCTCCCACAAAAAGCTCCTCAATTGAGTAAAAAGGGGGGAGAGAAAAGAGAGAAAAATAGAGAAAATTCGGGAATGCTGATTTTGATAGATTTATGGCTGTATCTCGATATTTTACGGCTGTACTAAGCTCTTTGTTTGAAAACTGACATTCTGCTCTTCTAAATTATAGCCGTTTATACTTAGTTACAGCCATAAACATTTACGGTCGTACAGTGGCTTCATACGACCGTACCAATATTGCACGCATAATCCCTCAACTTTTGAAATGTTACACTTGAGTCTCCAATCTTCATCTGGCCATATCTTTTGATCTGTAACTCGAAATCGAGACTCGTAAAAAGGGTCGGACTCTATATTTCTTGCTCTTCCCTGTGAGCTCAAGAAACGCGATCGAGAAGATCTTTACATATTTGCACCCATAATCCTCCAACTATCAACTTATTGCATTTTAGTCCCTAACTTCAAATTTATTAACACTTTGAGTCCATTTTCCTCATTTAGTATTGTTCTTATCCACAATGAGGAATGTACCTATAAACACAATAATTTACACAAATATAAATAGATGTCTACTTCAAATGAAATGTAAAGAGATATAAATAAGTGTGCAAAATACACACTTATCACCGGCACTCTTAATTGCTTATGGATTCTAATGGATTTTATTAAACGGTGGAATTCTATGTATTTCAATGAATTTTAAACTTAAAAATATACAAACAATTTTCTTCCCAAAATCCTACTTCCCACCCTCAAATTCTTATGGATTTCATGAATTTTCTTTTTTCTTTTTAAATCATGTAGTCCTTTTAATTTAAGTAACCAATTAAAATTTATAATCATAAACTTAGGAAATCAGTTTTTCATTAGCACTGTAATTTTGACACAATAATATTATAATCAACTTATACAAAATAAGTGGTCAATATACAAAATATATTATCATGATGATACATATTTTTTTATTAATTCTTAATTGCTCTAATTTTTGAAAAATCATATTATATCCAATCGATGCAAAATTAAATAATTAAATAATAATAATAATAATAATAATAATAATAATAATAATAGACTATTATTCAAAATAATTTCATAATTATTAATAAAATCCAAATTGATCGAAACTTGTGATTTTTCCCTTCATTGCTCAATTTTCGAAGATCACATCATATTCAACCGGTGGAGAATAAATGATCAAATATTTGAAATGAGGTATTAACACAAAATTAGCAAGTTATAATATAATTTCGTAACTTTATATTCATACAAAAACTGGAAACATATTTTATTATCTTTGTTCATTAGTTAAAAAATTTTGGATCTTTAAAAATAAAACCGACAAGGTTAAAGATTCATTTTTACTACCATAGTCTGAATATTTTTACTTTTTGTTATTTTTTGATGATCTAGTGAGAATCTTTGTCATCTAATAGCATCCAATAGAGCTTTCTACACCATTGATTATTCCTTTATAATAGCTAAAAAATGTAAGAAGCAACATTATTTTTTTATTTTTATGTCAAGTTCATATTCAATTTGCAACAATAGCGATGACATTAATAAAGAAAAAAAATTGCTCAATATTTGAATTCTAACATCAACATGCTATTAATAAACAAAAAGTAAAAGTAGATTATATATATATATATATATATATATATTCTTTTCAATAAATTCGTATTTGTGTTATTTTTTTATATGCTAAAATTTATTACTCCATCTGTCCCATTTTGATAGCTTGATTTTCTTTTTCGTTCATCCCAAAATATAGACTACTTTCCTTATTAGTATAAATTTAATTTCTTCATTTCCTAATCTATCCCTATTTATTATGCATAGTTATTAATAAAAATAAATTGTCATATTTAATATAGGGGTATATTGAGAAATATATAAGTAAAATTTACTTTTCCAATAAATATTAATTTTTAATTTTTAATCCGTGTGAAAATGAAACCATGTCTATCAAAATGAGATGGAGGAAGTATACGAATTGTATGGCTATAATAACAAACTTATATATATATATATATATATATACTACTTTCCATCCCAAAAATATAGTCCACTATTCCTTTTTTCGTCCGTCCCAAAATATAGGTCACATTCCTTTTAAAGATGTAATTAAAATATTATTTATCTTTTATACCCTCATTTAATATATATTGATATCGTCAAAATCAGTAGTTGAAATAAAACATCTAATAAATGAGAGGGTATATCAGGAAAATAATCTTGAATTGTACTTTTTCAATACCATTACTTGTATTTTTCTTAATTTATGTGAAGATAAGAAAATGACTATAATTTTGGGACGGAGGTAGTATAAATTTAGGAAAATCCATTAAAATCCATTGAAACTCACCAAATTCCGTAATATAGAATTCTATTAGAATTTAAAGAATTCTATGAAATTCTATTAAAATCTATAAAATTCATCACAATCCATAAAACTTAAAAATTCTATATAATTGGCATTACTTTTCATGGAAAATATCAATTTCTACCCAAATTTTTCATTGTTCAATTAAACATATTTTATTTTCATGGAATTAGAATTCTAACTTAGGTAAAAAAAAGTACATATTTTTCTTAAAATCAAAGAATTAGAATTCCTATAACGTGCAGAGGAAATTAGAATTACATGAAATTGAATTTCCAATCCCTTTTCCACCATCCAATCATACACACCCTAAGTTTAAATGATAGAATATAGATCATGAAATTGGCACAACTCTGTTTTTCGCGTTCATCAGGCCCATTGTCAAAATTTTAAAGTTAAACAAATAAACTGTTGTAAACTAACGAGAAAAGCCACCGAAAGTAAAGGAAAAGAAAAAGTAATGATAAAATGTAATGATTATATTTTTATTGTGTGAATGACTATCGTATATTGACCAATATTTGTAATATAATGTGCTCTAATATTTTTCTATAAATAGGGACTATTTGTAATGAATTTGATAACGAGAAATGAAGTGAAAAACTCTCTCGTTCATAACACGTTATCAGTATGAAGCTCTAATACTATGCTCAAATAACAATTCTTTTTAATTTCGTTATCACCTTCATTCCACATATCTCATATAAAAAATCTCATCTTTGCTTATCTCTCTCGCTCTCACAAAACAGAGAGGACAATTCAGTTTCATAATTACATAAACATCCATGCTTGTATATCAACATACAGAGCCTCATGATGAATGAATAATTACAGCAAAACAACAACCAAACGAACGCGAGCTTGCACATTTCCCTCAACTCTAACTTCTTCAACAATCAACATCGGCGGTACAAGCTTGAAAGCTAGACCAAAGGACTTAGATGGGGATGAAGTATTAAGGTGGCTGTACAGAATCCAAAGTTGTATTGAAAAAAAAAACTTGACGTGGAAATTGCTCAAAGCTGTAGTTAGAAAGATAAAAAATTTTTTTGCAGAGAAGTGGAAGAAAGGAAAAAGAAAACACGAAGCAGAAAAGAACAAAGGCAAGTATATATATATTACTTTATAATATAATAATATATTAAACTATAACATTCGTTTTCTCGAGATATAAGGAGCATATATTATCAAAATTAATTTTTCTCGACTCTATTCTACTCGATTTAACGAGAGTTTCAATTTGACATCAATATTGATAGGGTAATAACTCATTTGGAAATATGTTATTATCAAACTTTCATAATTTGCAAATCAGTACCCCAACTTTTGAAAAAATTATAAAATAATCCTTGAACATTTTAATATTTACAAATTGAAGAAATGAGAGATATGATAATTATATTTTGGGAAATTACTATAATGGATAACTTCACCCTTGCAGATTGGAATCGACAATTTTACCTTTATGGAATGAAATGGACAATTTTACCTCTACGAATTGGAATGGACAATTTCCATATGGTAGGTTCTACCACCTTTTGGAATCTAAATTTACATTTATTATTATAATTTCCATATGATCGGTCATACCGCCTATTGAAATTTAAATTTATATTTATTGCGATAATTCTCATACGGTAGGTTCTACCACATATTGGGGGGAATTTAATCTCTATAATTTAAGTTTGTATAATTTATACTTCATATGTGGTGGGTTATACCACACGATTGGAGTGAATATTTTCAATGCGGTGGGTTATACCACACAGTTGGAATGCATAGCACCAATGTGGTTGGATTAAACCCCGCGATTGGTACTAATAAAAATCTCCAATTTATATATATTCGATAAGAATGTTATATTGATGTTAATAAAGGGATTTGAACAAATGATGTCATATGTGTTGATAAAATTGCTCAAAGAATCCCATGGTGATAAAAGAGAAAATATCATGGTGAAAAATCTCATTATGAGATTAGTATATTATGACATATCAATAAGAAAATATACCATGGTGAAAAATTCGTTATGATATATCCATACGAAGAGAAATGCTTTTAAAGAAGCATTTGATAAAGAAATATTTATTCTCCATGTCTATCGAATATTTATGGAGAAAATTGAGTAAGATGTATCAGAAGTTACCATTAAATAAATAGATGTAAGTAAAATGCCTAATGGATCCCAATTGATAAATCGAAGGAAATATATTGTACGGTGGGATCATATAAAATAATCCAGTTATTGATATGAGATCGGATTGATATGAAAAGAAAATGATATTGAAGAAGTATATGCCACAAATGTTATACTAATGATGCAATAGACTTTTATATTCAAATAATGCCAATATGATATTATTATTATTGCTTTAGAAGAAGTACAAAACAAGTTAAAGTAGAACATATCGAGAATATCAAAAGGTGATAATAAACACTCAAAAATATAAAAATACAAAAAGAAAATATATATTGAACTCGTGAATGAGGAATGCATCTCGAGAGTATAAATACTCCGTAACTCTGCTACCCTAACATCAGGGTTCATAATAAGAGATCCAAATGATCCGAATCTCTTTTCCGCTTGACACCGATGCCCTGTGATCGACGAATCTGGGATTCCGTAGACTCTTGAACATATGATTACATCTTTATAAGTAGCTCAACAACCGTACTGGAAGAAATAAGTATTTTTCTCGCTGAATCAGAAATAAATTTATATTCTACACCTTGATCTAGAAATGCTAACAAGCCATAAAAGAAATAGTTAATATTCAACAAACCTATGGGTTTTGTATGAAAATTCCACTGTGCCCATGACGCTATATTGAATATTTCCTCCAACGTATTATAGCCGTCTGGAAGGACAATAAAAGCATCACTATTGTTCATCATGTACATCATCATGCAGTCGTGAATAGATTGCATTTATAACGTCAATCCAGTTGAGCCCATGGCAGTACTGGCTCCAATTCAATTACTAACTCCAATTCGATGAAAAGGTATTACACTTGACACTCTTATTCCCCATAATTGTGCGGCCATTGTAAGACTCCTTAAAAGTTTAGTATTTGTCCCTCCATACAGTATATTGATGTTTTGTCTCCCTAACTCTCTTACAAATTGGTTTGCCATATCCATATATTGGATATGACCTACCAATTTCGACCCACCAAGAACACATATAGTTTTAATGTGGCTAGGCGGAGATTGACTTATATGAGATAATTCTGAAATCTCTATTTCCATCTCCAACTCCATTTCTCTCTTCCTACTAAAGTTTCAATGTATGAATGAGAGATACTTGAATCTCTCTATTTAAAAACAAACTAATAAGTAATTTTACTATTTACTTTTTGACAATATAAAAAGAAGAACGACAGAAAATTTTTAAGTGAAATGACACACTTTGAGTGATTGAAATCTATATATATATATATATATATATATGTGTGTGTGTGTGTGTGTGTGTGTATATACATACATATATATATTTTGAAAAATAAAAAAATAAAAAAAACACGATATTTACAATTACGCAAAATACATCGATCTACGCCGATTTGCTTTGAGAAAATTATAATGCTAAGTTTTTCTACTAAATTTACAAACAGGATCTTTTAAAGTAAGTGTTTCTAAACTATAACGTTCTTGTTCATCTTTAAATTTGGCCCATAAGATCATAAGTTCACCTTGCATTTGTCCATTAGGATGTATCTCAAGAGCCTGTTGAATATCATCCAAAGACTCGTTACTCAATCCATTCTTAATGAATGCTATTTTATCTTCTTGATTTTTGGACAAGTATCCCACATATTTACATCGAGTGTCGCATGTCCATCTAGCATATTTATAGCACCCTCCTAACCTTTTTGTTTTCCGTTTATTTGAACAACTACTTTTACCCATACTAGGCATGTATTTAGAAGAAATTGAAACCTCACCAGATAATCGAACCTTTACTTCAATCAACCATCGGATATTTTGTGGGATATCTTTATTCATTAGCATCCTCAACATTTCGAACCTACCTCGATAAATCATTTGTAGGATTTTGATCGGTAGCGATAGATAGTATTTTCGAAGATTTGAGAGCACATTATCCATTATTATATATGAACCCTTATTAGGGTGAATACTGTAAGTGCTCGGGTGATTTATAAACGCGTATGAGGTAAGACTTCGCGTTGGAACAACATCGTAACATGAAACGTATAGATTAAGATTCAATGCTTGAATAGTAATGCGGGTAATAATGCCACCGAAAGATGGTGGAATATGTCGGTGAGCTGTGCATATGATAAAAGTTATAAATCATGTTGAGCACTATATAGATCCCGGTTCGATTGATGTAAATAATTTATTAAAATGAAGAGCCGGAAAAATTATTCAAATGATTGTTCTCGATAAATGATTGCCAGTCAATATTGGGAATAAATTTCAAATATATCTGGAACATATATAAGGGATGAGATATATGGGCCCACTCGTATTCAATGTTGACTACTAGAGATTATGATGTGGATCCACCAGGTAGTCACATATGTATATCATAAATGGGAATTTATGAGATTATTTGCTCATAATATGAGCATGAATTCCAAATATGATGATAAAGTTAGTAAATATATATCAAAACAATTTAAATAAGGCCGTAAATAATTGGATATGCACATACAAATGGGATATGGTTGGCAAATATTTAAAGTCTTTCAATCGATTTGCCAATATCGAGAACAAATCATAGAATGAACAAATTCCCCAAATTAAAGCTAAATACTGAATATATATATATATATATATATATATTGAAAATCAAACAAATTGTATTGAGTATAGTTATTGGCATGAGTTGGAGCATTAATAGTTGGAAATGATATATGAAATGAATCACGTTGAATATGAATTTGAAATACAAAGATGCCCGAAAGACTGTAACAATCTCATATACCAACTATACATGTTTTGATAAATTGATAAGTTCGAAATATTGACATTATTTAATTCCCCAAATATATATACATATATATATATACACATATACATATATATATATATATATATATATATTAAAGCAAATGATAAAAGATGGTCTTATTAAATGAGGCATATTCTCTTAAAGATTATATTATAAAGATAGATCGATAATGAGATATCTCGATAAATTATATCATTATGGGGAAAGAAATAAAATTGAAAAGTGTCGACACAATATGAAAATGTAGTGCTACATACGACCGATGATAATAAGGATATTGAGATATATCGAAAAATAACTTTGAAATATACACTCTTACAAGTATTAATATGCGGGTTTAATAAGAAAATTGAATATAAAACTATTAAAATGATAACATTGCTTGTAATAGTTTAAAGCAATTATATTGTTGTACGTTGTACTCTTTTCCTTATTTGAGATTTTTATTCCAAAGGGTTTTTTCTAAACAAAGTTTTTAATAAGGTAGCCTAATCACAATTAATAGAAAATCTCGAGAGAAGATTCGGATATATATATCTTGATACGGTGAGAATGTAAAATCAAGATTGTCGATTACAAATAAGCACTGAATATGACACAATGATAAGTATGATACTTAACTGAAGAATTTTGATATAAGCATACTTGTACAAAATACGCGTTGAACTATTTTTCCCTTAATTAAGGTTTTATCATATTGGATTTTCCTAATAAGGTTTTTTACGTGGCTACATTCATGGCATATTCACATGAATAATGAGAAATTGATTCAATGAATCTATTGAATCAGTTTATAATTAAGACATTACTTGAGTCAGATGATGGCTTATAAATCTTCCGTCAACAATGAATGTATTAGCCCCCAAGATACGGAATCAAATGAAGTAGCTGTACTCTTTTTTCTTCGATCAAATTTTTTCCCATTGAATTTTCTTGACAAGGTTTTTTAACGAGGCAGCACATGAGTATTCCTATAAGAATGATCGTCATCAGGAGAAGCAATTTACCATTTACTCTTTGCTCAGATTTTGTCCTACGAAATTTTCCTGAAGCAGTATATGATCACTCAATGTCTTTTACAAATAATTTAGAAGTTTTTTGCCCACTAAAATTTTTTCTAAATAAATTTAAAAATAATTGTATAAGTAATCATTCAAGGGAGAGTGTTGTAAAATAACGAGAAAAATCACTGAAAGTAAAGGAAAAAAATTAATAGTAAAATATAATAATTATATTTTTATTGTATTAATCACTATTGTATATTAGACTAATATTTATAATACGATACATTCCAATATTTTTTTATAAATAAGAACTATTTGTGATGAATTTGATGAGGAGAAAGGAAACCAAAACTCTCAACTTCCAAACATAAACGAGAATTCTTTGATTATTCTCCGCTAAAACTCTGGGTGGTTCCGTTGCGCCGTAGCACCGAAAAGCGAAAACTCTCCAGTGGAGCAGGTTTCAGTCAGATTGGCGGTCAGTGTTTGGTATTGTGGTTGTAGAAATGATTCGCACAACTTCAGCAGCTTCTGCGTTTCAAAAAAATGCTCAAAGGGGAAAGCTTTCATCATTATTCATACACCCGTCAAAATCCAGACAACTAACGGAAGATCCAATTGAATTCAACACCGATGATGCTTTCAGCTCCTTTAATCAGATGCTTCAGAGGGAGCCTTTGCCACCTATCTCTTCAATTAACAAGTTTATAGGTGCAGTTACCAAAACTAAGAATTATCACGATGCGATTTTTATGTGCCATAGGGTCGTTGAAGTTGATTTATTGCCTGATTATATTACATTGAATATTTTGCTCAATTGTTATTGTAGCACGAAAAATGTTGCTCTAGGTTTTGGTGTTTTGGGTGGCATTTTCAGGAGGGGATATAGTCCGAATGTTTTTACTTTTACTTCATTGATTAAAGGGTTGTTTATGGAAGATAAGGTTGATGATGCAGTCAAGTTGTTTAATAAAATGATAAGAATGGGATTTCGACCAAGTATCTGGACTTGGGGGACTTTGATTAAGGGGTTATGCAGGAGTGGAAAAGCAGAGATTGCTCTTCGTTTGCATAAAGAAGCGGGGAAAGGGAATTCAAGTTGTGATTTAAGATTCAACCCTAACTTAATTTGTTATGCCACACTTATTCATGGCATTTGCAAAGAGGGGTTGGTGGATGAGGGTAAACAGTTATTTTTGGAGATGAAGGGTAGAGGAATTAGGCCAGACTTGGTTGCATATAGTGGTTTGATTTATGGTTTGTGTGAGAGTGGTGACTGGGAGGAGGCAAAGCGTTTCTTCATTGAAATGGTGGATCAGGGCATTCGCCCTAATGTGATATTGTTTAATATCTTGATACACTCGCTTTGTACGGAGGGGAAGATCAATGAAGCTAGTGGATTGTTTAATTTGATGATTCAAAGGGGTGTAGAGCCAGATTCTTTTTCGTACAATGCATTGATAGATGGGTTCTGCGTACAGAATAGGGTTGACGAGGCTCGGGCGTTGTTTTTTATGGCAGATAAAGGCCACAAGAAAGATGTTGCCAGCTATAATGTTTTGATTAATGGGTATTGCAAAAGTGAGAAATTAGAAGAGGCAATGGGTCTTTTCAAGGACATGGTTTGTGGAGAATACAAGCCGAATGTAATTACATTTAACACTTTGTTGACTGGCCTGTTTCACGCCGGTAATGTCAATGATGCTCGAGCACTTTTTCAACAGATGAAAGTCCATAGAGTGGATCCGGATTCTGTTACCTATTCTATTTTAATTGATGGGTTTTGCAAAAATAAGCACCTAGAAGAGGCAAAGGAGCTGTTTCAGACTTTGGAAACTTCTGGCTTCGATCTTGGTATAGATGCTTATAACTGCATGCTTGATGGACTGTGTGGAGCAGAACAACTTGACATTGCCAGTATGCTATTTGAGAAGTTGCGTGAAAAGGGCTTGTTACCATCAGTTGTTACATATACCATAATGATTCGTGGACTTTGTAAAGATGAAAATATGGACATGGCAAATAATTTGTTCATGAAAATGGAAAAGGAAGGTTGTGCACCTAACGTGGTCACTTTTAACACGCTTATGCATGGATTTTACAATTGTAATGAGGTCCCGAAAGTGGTTGATCTTCTTCAGGAAATGGCTAAAAGAAAATTTTTGCCCGATGCATCCACAGCATCTTTAGTTATAAATTTACTGTCAAAAGATGAGAATTATTCGAAATATATGAGTCTCATACCAAACTTTTCTAACCAAGGCTGACAGAAAAGTAAGGGCTGCTGCTATCACCATGAACATGTCATCTAAGAACTGGTGCGAACGTTGTATCAACTTCAAGTTGTTAACCAGAATTCGGGAAACAAAATGGATACTGCCGAGCAGGATTCCAACTATTAAAAATAAAGGATCATTTGGCATTCATTGAATCTCAAAACTTGGCCCACTGCAATCTCAGTACTGGAAAGGCAACTTTGAAGGCTTCCCATTGTTGTGCTTCCCATTGTTGTAGCTGATCCATATTTATCAGCACGTGAGTCCCCCTTTTTGGCACTTTCTGAACTGTTGGACTACATTCCTCTCAAAACTTTTGAAATGAACTGTAGTTTCATTTCATATTAAATTCTATTTTGTTCAACGGAAGGGTAGGGAAATACAAACCCCCATTAACCAACCTATATGGAGGCGTAAAACCCGCATAGAGGTTGGTTGATGCTTTCTTAAAAATAAAAATAAATTTCTATTTTGTATTTCCTCTGACTTGTCCGTAATATTCTATGACATATAATAGACTAGCATCAGGTTCCCTTTGTTTTGATAACTGAAGTCACATGCTAACAATGTCATAAATAATTTTTGAGGAAGACCCTCTTTTTTTTTGGGTTAAATTCCTTTATTTGGTTGTCTTTGCAGGTGCTTGGTGGTCACATTGTAAGGTGTTAGAGAAACAGGAACTACTGTTGTCCCCATAACACAGGAACGACTGTTGTCCCCATAACACAAGAGACTCTCAAAGCCGAAGGGGTTAAGTGGAATGACTGGTCATTACCCCCTAACTAGCAGAGCTTGGCATTCCACCACATGCATAAAGATGTCGTGCTAGTGCTAGATGGCTCACATATTTCCATATGCGATATAACCCCAGTGATGCAAATCTGGTACGTAATACTTCATAAATTATGCTTCGGCAGGCGTAATTTTAGATTTTAGCTATCCGCATATTGTATAAAGTGCTTTTTTGCCATGTCATCGTGGAAACTTATGCCTATTTTGTTTTATTGGTTTTACTCTATGGGGAGGTTCAAGTATCATGAACATTGAGTCCTACAAGACCCTTGCAGAGAAAGATGCCTAGTAGAGTCAAATCGATCTGATCTTTGCTAATACGCAATGCAGTCTTTGTTTATAAATAATGCCGGTACAATCTAGTATTACAAGCTACAAGATGGTTAAGTGTTTTAACTTAAAAATTAGTCTCAAAGCTCCTAAATCAAACTGGATTCACTCCTAAAAAATCAATCCATTCTGTCGTATGTTTAACACCATGCATGACGTTTATATCAACCTAGTTTGAACTTTGAACATATGTCACTTGCTTTCCTTGTGGCTAACTAAAGGTACACAATGTTACTCCTAGTCCATGTGCCATATATTATTGGTTTGTAGCGGTGTTTGATTGTTAGCACAAATAGCGAAGTGAAAGGCAAGTAAGATAGGCAATCAACACCAAAATGCAGTAAGATAGGGCAATCAACGCCAAAACTTTGTCACAAAATCTGTCTATGGGATCATAAATTTTTATCCATCCTGTTTTGCTCTGTCCAAATTTTCCCACGCTGTGCATCCCGATATCAAAACGACCATACTTAGCTGTCAAGCAAGAAGACTCAGAAACAGCGAATTAATGTTATAGAGGAAAATATGAATCTGATTATCCTTGTTTAGTTACCATATCATAGCAGAGCATGAGAAAGTGCTTGTTTGTGTTGGACTTGGACTTGATGGATGAATAATCAAGAAGCATCAACAGTAAGGAGTGGAATCATGCAATGGAATCTGCAATAACCTTGAATCTGTATGCAAAGATCACCATAAATATATATAAATGAATTTGTTTGGTACAAAATATAAATAGAATTGGATTATGAGTATGTAGCTAGTTATAAATAAATTAAGGGAACCTGAAGGCTGTTGAGTAGGTATGACGAGCTTGCATTGCATAGCAATTCCAAAGATGGTAATCATCAGTTCACTGGTTACCATAGTAATAGCCCCGACTAATGTGCATGCAATCACCACCATTCTCAGAGACATTTCTACCATCATCAGCATTGCTACAACATGGTCCTTCTATCTCCACAGTGGCTGTGTTTGTTAATTGAGCATGTTCCTGTTGAAAAATGATACGTAGATGTATGCATGTTCAGATTAAAGGCTTTTTTTATAATGTCAATCACTTTTTCGTTGCTTTGCATGTCATCTTTTGGGTCTAATGATAAAGTTTCCGACAGTTTTAATACAATGGACGAGTCTTTATGTGTTTGAAGCTGAAAGGTACGATTTAAGAGAAAGCACGATGTGGATGCGCATATAGATCATGTGTGTGAAGTCCTAATAACGCACTTACAAGAATATGACATAAATTTTCAAATATATATAGAAGGTTATTTTGCCATCAGTAGATAAGCTACTACGTGAGATCACATGTTTAATGTTTCCTTAAATAATTAGACGATGTCTCTTGTTCACTTCAGGAGAGACATGTTTGGCTTCGTGTAAATTCTTTTTGTTCTTTGTTCATACCTTTCCCGCAGTGAGACAAGGTTAGTTCTTATGGTAAAGTGCAAAGTAAAAATAGTGCATTCAAATATGAGACATTGGTTGCATTTGCTAAATAGGTTTTATTTTAAAATATTCTCGTCCATAGTTTGAATAAGCCATCATTATGCTAAATGGGTGCTAAAACCCTTGTTTCAAGTTTTGAATCATGGATTATTTCTTACATAATTTTGAGATCCACAAGACAGTGAAGACACTGAAAATTTTCGGGTGATATATACTTGAGTCCTATCATCAACTGTTTGTTACAACTTTCTGTAATCTTGTAGAGTTTTTTTTTTTTAATTTTTTGGCAGGTTCTTTTGTGTCACTTCAAAGGGGGGACGTCAACAAAAGGCCATTCGGATGGAGTAATATATAAGAACTCGCTTATTAGGGACGCCATATCGAAGTGAAGCCAAGTTATTTTTTAGGCTAATGCAACGAGTCAAGTACTCCATGTTTTTACACGATTGATTTGGTCCGTAGAGGTTTAAATCTTCAATAATATACTCTTTTAAACGTGTCATTGGGCGAGCTTCTTGTTGCCTTTCAGTGATTTTTTTAACTGTAATTTTATCTCACTCTGCCCTCTTTGCTCGCTTACTACGGATGAAATGGCTTCACGATTGAAGGTGTTTTGGAAAAATAGTATTGAAAGCACGACATATAGAATAGCATCAAGAAAACGGTAATTATTGGCTTCACTTCGGATATTTTTGCAATAGCTATCAAAATTAGACACATTTGAAGTGGCAAAGATAGCGTTCAACTATATTTATAATTCTGGCATTTTCACCCGAACCGAGTGAGGTTTCCTCCACGGTATCTAAAAATCCAAATATACATCCATTTCCAACCACCATCGACTATGAAAATTCGCCAGGATCTCTCAAATTATCGTTCAAAATCATTCATTTGCACGTGTTTGTGCATATTTTTCATTTTAAAAATTATTTACTACTAAAAGTCAAAGTCAAATAATAATATTATTCATACTTCTCACATTATTACTACTTATTATTATCCATGTATTTAGTAGCAAGAATGTTCCAAAACCATCAATAGTTCATAACTGGAAAAAGTTCAATTTTGAGGTCAAAACATCCGCTTTGAAATCAAATGGATCTGGAATCGATGCGAAGCTCAAAGCCATTTTGAAAATTTTCCGGTGATCTTGTCCCTCCTTATGGTGGTCAGTTTTCTTGTCATCCAGGCCAAAATTATTACAAAAACTTTGATTCTATCACCAAAACGAGAATTATTTTGATTCTAGCCTCGAGTCTCGGCTAGTCTAATTGCCGCCAAAAGACCTAAAAATCTCCGGTGGAGTAGGAAACGGGGATAGTTAAAACCCTATCGAGTTCAGTTAGTTGTGTGAGTTCGTGTGTTGTTGTGTATAGCATACATAAGAAATGATTCGCACGACTTCACAAGCTTCTGCGCTTAGGAGGAATGCCCAAAGAGCTAAGCTTTCATCATTATCCAAAAACACTACAAAATCCACACAACTAACTGAAGACCCGACTGAGATCAACCCCAGTGATGCTCTCAGTTCCCTTAATCAGATGCTTCAAATGGAACCCTTGCCGCCTATCTCTTCAATTAACAAATTGATAACTGCAGTTGCCAAAACCAAGAATTACCAACAGGTGATTTTTATGTGCCATAGAGTGGTTGAAGTTGGTTTATCGCCTGATTATAATACATTGAATATTTTGCTCAATTGTTACTGTAGCACGAAAAATGTGGCCCTAGGTTTTTCGCTTTTGGGTGGGATCTTCAAGAGGGGATATAGTCCAGATATTCCTGCTTTAAATTCATTGATTAAAGGGTTGTTTTTGGAAAACAAGATTGATGATGCAGTCACGTTGTTCAATAAAATTATAGGAATGGGATTTCAACCATCTATCTGGACTTGGGGGACTTTGATTAAGGGGTTATGCAGGACTGGAAAAGCAGAGGTTGCTCTTCGTTTGCATAAAGAAGCGGGAAAAAGGAATGCAAGGTCTGGTTTAAGATTTGAGCCTAATTTAATTTGTTATGCCACACTTATTCATGGAGTTTGCAAAATGGGGTTGGTGGACGAGGGTAAACAGTTATTTTTGGAGATGAAGGGTAGAGGAATTAGGCCAGACTTGGTTGCATATAGTGGTTTGATTTATGGTTTGTGTGAGAGTGGTGACTGGAAGGAGGCAAAGCGGTTCTTCATTGAAATGGTGGATCAAGGCATTTGCCCTAATGTGATAGTATTTAATATCTTGCTAAACTCGCTTTGTAAGGAGGGGAAGATCAATGAAGCAAGTGGATTGTTTGACTTGATGATTCAAAGAGGTGTAGAGCCCAATTCCTTTTCATATAATGCATTGATAAACGGGTTCTGCATACAGAATAGGATTGATGAGGCACGATACTTGTTTCTGATGGCAGAGAGAGGCCACAAGATCGATGTTGCAAGCTATAATGTCTTGATTAATGGGTATTGCAAAAGTGAGAAATTAGAAGAGGCAATGAGTCTTTTCAAAGATATGGTTTGTGGAGAGTACAAGCCGGATGTAATTACATTCAACACTTTGTTGACTGGTTTGTTTCACATTGGTAATGTCAAGGATGCACGAGCACTTTTTCAACAGATGAAAGTCCATAGAGTGGCTCCGGGTTCTTCTACTTATGGTATTTTAATTGATGGATTTTGCAAAAACAACCTCCTAGAAGAGGCAAAGGAGCTCATTCAGACTTTGGAAACTTCTGGCTTCGATCTTGATATAGATCCCTATAATTGCATGCTTGATGGATTCTGTGGAGCAGGAAAGCTTGACATTGCGAGTATGCTATTTGAGAAGTTGTCCGAGAAGGGCTTGTTGCCAACGGTCGTTACATATACCATCATGATTAGTGGATTTTGTGAAGTTGGAAATATGGATATGGCAAATAATTTGTTCACGAAAATGGAAAAGGAAGGTTGTGCACCTGATGTCGTTACTTTTAACACACTTATGAATGGGTTTTACAATTGTAATGATGTCCCAAAAGTGGTTGAACTTCTTCAAGAAATGGCTAAGAGAAAAATTTTTCCGGACGAATACACAACATCTTTAGTTATGAATTTATTGTCAAAAGATTCGAATTACTCAAAATACATGACTCAGATACCAAACTTTTCTAACCAAGGCTGACAAAAAGTAAGAGGCTACAACTGTCACCGCGAAAGTTATATCTGAGGATTGGTGCGGAGATGTTCCAACTTCGAGTTTTTAACCAGCATTTTTGATACAGATAACAGAATCAATATCGTCTGGCAGGATTGAAACTATTAAAAATACTGGACTCACGGCATTCGTTGAATCTCAATATTTGGTCCACTGCAACCTCGTACTGGAAGGCAAAATTGATGGCTTCCCATTGTGAAGTTTCTTTTTATCCATCAGCATGTTAGTCTCTCTTATTATGCTTTTTGAATTTTTGAGCTACACTCACTCTAAAATTCTGAAATGAGCTATATGAAATTCTATTTTGTGTAGCCTTAAGACTTGCTTGACTTTGTCATACTTTATGTTTGTTTGTGTTAATAACTGCAGCTGCATGCTACGCATTATGAGCAATTCTTACCATGTATTTGATAATGTTCAATGGCACGTTTGTAATTTGGCTAATTTCTATTATCTTAATTGTCTTTGCAGCTGCATGCTATTCTCCACACTATCTATGTTAACAGGTTGAAAGGATGTCTTCCTTTTCACTGCCTTCAGTGTCAGATTCATTTTGCTCTGTTTCATCCATTCCTCAAATGTTGAGATTTTTCGTCCATTTTTCGACCACCACCAGTCTTGTCATGCTGAGCAATCGAAGCGTGAATGGATTTTCACTTGCATCGTAATCTAAGTGACTTTTTTTTCTCTCACTATATTGTCTACTAGAGCACTTAGAATTTATAAGGTAAAGAAAGATTTTTTTTTTTTTTTTTTAAAATTTATTGTTGTTTTTTTAATCATGAAGCTTGGTTTTTTTTATTTTTTCAGAATTTTGCATAGACAAGGTCATGTCAATGCAAGCCCCTGACTCACCCTAAATCCCATAATCTGTCATCTTCCCTGACTTTCTTTGAGCCAACGATTGAGAATACGTAACTGCAAAAGAATTTAGAGAACGTTAAGTGTCCGTTTGGAAAAAGTTTTATTTTGTTAAAATTAACTTTTTGAATAGGTTGAGACTACGAGATGTGCAGGTAATAATGAGTAGTGATTCGAAATGTATAATTAGGTACAAAAGTTTGACTTTTACTCAGTAATAGAAATTAATTTTTTGGTAGAAAAATGTTAAAATGAACCTAGAATAAGAAATACATGAAAATCTTGCCTTCTTCCGGTGCTTATACGAATGCATGCCTACATAACTGAATAGTTGCACTTCTGGTTGAGGGGAATGAAGCCTGGTCCGAAATCATCCAGCTTATGTTCTGCAGAGTGCTTGTGAAAGATTTCGCACCAGACAACATTCCCCTCAACAAAGAGAGAGAGAGAGAGAGAGAGACTGGGGTTGGGGAGGGGGTTGGGTGGGGTGGGAGTTAAGATGGTTTAGCCATCCATTGTTAGTTTCTTGGGGTCCTTTATATACAAGAGAATCTTTGTTTGGGTCATATGACATGGGAGTCCATCTTCAACACCTTGTTTGTACACTTTCCACATGTAGGGATGACACTGAGAAAATAATTCACATGATATATAATCTACAACTTCTTTGAGAATCGGATTATTAAATTATTAAGAATAGTATTTCTTTTTACCTGTATGGGCTCCAACTTTTTCTCTATGAATAAACAATAATTCTTAGGTCAACTCAAAGAATTCAAATAATGATGAAAGCACTTTAAAATAAATTAATAAAAAAAGAAGTAAATGGAAGATTTCAAATCCTTGTTTGGTCCTTATAAGAAGTCCTAGTAGCTTATGCATTCATCGTGTGTTCGGATAAGTTTTTATTTTACTCAAATTGACTTCTTGGCCTGAATAGTGGGATCACGAAATGTGTGGATAGTAATTAGTGATTTGAGATATCAGCTAATGTTGAAGTTTTACTTTGACTGAGGATTTAACGTTAAATTTAAACTTAAAAAAAATGGTGTTGAAATGAATATAGTTTATGCTTCCTAATCATGAAGTCATTTTGCCGATAATGAGGGTTTTGAAAATAACGTAGGTTTACAAGACGTCACGTGAATTGTTCAATGTGATTGTGGGCTTCTTATGTTCCTATGATTGCATCATAAAGTCTAATGTTTATGTGGGCAAATTTTTTTGTATGTACAGGATATGTGTCGCCGCAGCATTGGAAGATTACATCATATCGAGGTGATCACATTCAGTGCAAATGTGACATGTCTCATGGACACAATAAGAGTGAGATGTGGAAATTTTTAAGTACAGGTATATCTTTAAAGGTTGACTTTGATAAAAAGGTGTGTAGGGTGAGTTTATTCTCAAGCAAAGGATATGTCTTTTGCTTCCCACTAATGTAAAGGGGTGGGTGAGTGGGTGTTGCTCAACCTTAATATATGCACCCATCTTGATGCCAAACTTATTTTTGAAGCTCTCTGCAGCTTCCTCTATTAGCTCATACCATCAAATATATACGAGTAGGAGTGGGCATCGGGTCGGTTGGGTCGGGTTTTGACCCGACCCGAAACCAATTGGGTTGATTTGTTAAAATTCGGACCGAAACCAAACTGCAGTTTTGCGGTTTGGATTTCAAACTGACTCGAACCTGTTCAGTATGGGTCAGTTTATGCCATAAATTTTTTTTTTGGTTCAAACCGATGCGACCGGTTGCCCAAACTGACCTGAGTCGGGTTGGGTTGGAGGGTGGATGCCCAGCCCTTATCAAAGTGCGGTAAAAAAAGTGAAATCCAACTGCATTTGATATCTTCTTTGTCGTTATGAACAAGAAAGCAACCGTGAGTATTTGTCATTAAACATTTCTGAATGAAACTGAGAGAAAAATGGATAAATTTGTTCATAGGAAACATTGAGAAAACACTAATTTGCACGATAAAATATACAGCCACATACCATATTCAATATCAACATAGTCAATCACTCTAACCATCCAAGCAATAGTTCAGATAGCATAATATATGATCATTTAGGCGTATGATATCAATAGCTAGTTCTGTTCTGTGGATACAGATTTCTGTCAGTTTGTAACATCCAAATAAACAATGAATTTTTCGGAGGAACAGAAATTACAATGAATTTAGAAACAAACAATTGGAGGAACAGTAAAATGTCTCAAATATTTTTCACCGTGTATATTTAGGAGATTTTTGGATATATACAATGAAAACACTTGTTACATGGATGAAAAAGTGTGGTTGAAAAAGAATTTGATTAAATATGATTTTTAACGAAATCTCAGCACCCAGAGCTCACTTAGTAGAGATTCTTTCAAGTTTCAAGTGAAAACTGATTTTTTTTTTTTTTTTGATAAAGGGAGTGGACGGGAGGGGCAGTACATGGAATTCGAACCTTGGCCTATTACCAAGTAAAGGGTTCCCCTTACCACTGGAGAAGTGCCCTTGATCCCTACAGTGAAAATTGATGTTTTTGGGAGATTGATTAAACTACAGTTTGAAGAATTGAAAACGTGAAGAATACAATGAAGGAATTGAAAAATTATGATGAATTCGATGAAGAATTTACACGAGTTGTATTTGAATTGTTGCAAATGAATCACGTCAGAGTGATGTCAATAATTCACAAAAAGTCACCTTTTAAAAAAAATATAATAATCAAAAGATACAAAAAAGGAAAAAAGAAAAAAAAAACACAAACAGGAAAAAATTGAAAATTGCTAGTGATCACGTTCTTATTCAACTAAGAGATCGTCTGATTATAGAACGAACAATCAAATGGTTATACGCCTCAGAATCGCCTGGTGTAGTGAATTTCTTCATTGTATTACATTTTCAATGCTTTTGTAATCGCAAAGCTCTTTGATCAAACGATCGTATATACCATAAAATGTCTTTAGAATTATTTCTTTTGAATTTTGATCTCACTTCGTGATTATTTTTGTCCACTTTTCAATTTTCATATGCTCATCAATTCTTCGCAATATAATTATTGAGCAAATCCAAATGTATATTCTAGTCTAACCATTAGAGGAATAATATCATCAATAGGGATAAGAACTTGCATTTCGTTTTCCCTATTTGGAATATTGTTTTGACTTTGCATTACAAATACTATTTTCATATTTTGGATACCAAATAATGTCAATGGTCAAACATATTGGCTATTCTTGTTACTTGTTCAAACAAGCAAACTTACAATGCTCTTGCATTACATGCCAACCAACCTCTATATATTTATGTCAACTCTTTCTTGATCTCATTCTCACACAATAATAACTACGCTAAAGTAGAAGATATGGAAGAAGCTTGCCCTAGTAAGTATATTACGGTGATTTACATTACATTATTTCTTAAGCTTGTATAATATTCATTAAAAAAAAAAAAATCTTGTATAATATTGTAATTGAGTTAAATTCTTATTTTTCAGATGCTGGAAAAGCTTCGTGGCCAGAGCTTTTGGGCGTACCGGGAAAGCTTGCGGTGGCTGTAATTTCAAAGGAGAATCCGAAGGTCAATGTAATGACCGTGAAAGAAGGGATGATGGTGACTGCAGATTTTCGCTGTGACAGGGTTCGAGTGTGGCTAGACAAGTATGGGATTGTGAAACTCGTAACCCCAAATCGGTTAGGGAATATGTAGTTAAGTAATGCTATAAGTACATCATGATTTACAAATAGTTGACAGTTAAGTAGTGTGTCGATCCCATGGAGTTATATATCATTATTATTTTACAGGATTGTGACACATCATCTGATTGTCAACCAATTGAAAACTCAAATGTAGTTGTAGCATTAACGTAATTTTCTATGTTTATGTTATACAAAAAAATGTGTAATGAAATAAAGCCTCATATGGTCCTGGACTCGGGGCGTACGTACTAGTTGTGTTCAAACATTAAAATTATACTCGTGTTTGATTACTTTTAGTTTTTACTTGTTTGTAGTTGCGACTTTGTGATCAATGGCTCAATGATTATGATTTGTTATAAATAATAATTCGGAAAAATAATTTAACGGGTATTAGGATGTGTGTAAAAATAAATTTTTATATATTTTTATGTGATATAGAAGAGAAAATAAATGGAATTGAATGATGGAGATTTATGTATCACAGGTAAATCCCACGAGATCTGTGAATGTGAAATATGAGAGAGAATCAGTGGGATTGAAAAAAATGTGTAAAAATATTTAGAATAGCACTCACTTAAACTTTTTACTCACCAATGCTCATTCCATAACAAGCTGACAATACACAGAATTGAAACTGAGGGGTTGTTCTATCCAATATAAACTAACACAAATTTTCAACTTTTTCTCTCTCATCATTTACAGCAACACATTCAATTATTTAATATATTTTCCTCAAACTTCAACCACACATTCAACACGTATATCAAGAAAATTAACTTTATTACCAATCAAACATACCCTGAATCGATTGATTTGAAATTGGTCTTCTTTTTGTTAAAACTCTAGAAAAATAGAAATTGAGACCAATTTAAAGACAACTGAGAATGGACAACTGGAAAGGGAATTGAAGGATCAATTTGCGAAGCCCATTAAAGCATTAGTCATTAGAGGTCGATGTTGATCTTCTGGTCATTGGATCGAACCTCAGCTCGATTAAGCATACAAAACGAACTCATTGCAACCACTGAGCCCATTGCTAAAAAGGAAAGGAAAATCCGAATTATTACTAAAGATAGACACCTTTAAAATACTGCAACCTATATTAATTATGTGTTTGGGTAAATAATTTTTTTGTTAAAAATATATTTTTTGATTATTATGGAGATTGTTAAATATATGCGTAGCAATTAGCAATAGTGTTTTAACTTCAAATTTCAATTGAAGGCTGAAATTAGGCTAGTGTTACACAAAATTTTCTTTTAAATTGAGAATAATGTTACTTGTACATCACAGTTTACGATTTACCTTATGTTTGGTATCAGAGTGATGTGAATTAAAATTTGGATATGAGTTTTTTCACCTTTGTTAAACTTTCATCAAATAATGCATCGGAGAATAATTCTATATTTTGGTTTTTTCCTCTGGAGCCAAATAATGTGAAAAGGGAATAAACCCAAATAATGGCCTTCGGGGTGGGGGTGGGGACAAATTTGGCCCCTCTTTTATAGAATCCCCCTTGACTTTTTCTTTCGCTTTTAAAATATGTTTTTTACTCTTTTCTTTTCACTTTGGGTTTTTTCCCCTTAATTTTTACCCCAACATTAATCTTGCTCTAATAACATTAATTTTGCTCCAATAACAATGATGTAATATTTGATAGAACTGTGACAAATCATCTCGATGTGAACCGTGAAGTCTACTATAAAATGTGATGGCATACGACCACCGACATCACAAACACAGATTGGTTGCATCAAATGACCGAGTATCAACCAACTAGATCACATAATTTATCCAAAACAATGGCTCTAGTGAACCACCATGATCGCTCTCCTGGTTATGCTGAAGTCTGAACCGCATCCCACGAGCAATCACATCGACGACCGACGTGCATGGCCGGATAAGGCCGCCTAATCCATGCACCTCTATAAATGCACATCCCGTCCCAACTTTTGAAGAGATCATTTTCACACATTTTCCTTCTATCGGTAGAAATCTCTAAAGAGATAAACTTGTGATGGCTTGACCATCAAAGTGCATGTGACATTACTTTTTAAATTGATCCTCAAATTTGTCACGTTACAACAACTCTAGCATTAATTAATGATAACAAAATTGGACAGCATATCATATTGTGAAATAGAAAGATACTAAAATAAGTAAAACAATTCTATCTTTGAGTGTTTGTCACAAATATATAGGTAGTCGTCGCTCAATATTGTAATCGGCGGTGGAAGCGCTCTAAATGGCATTTGGTTTCTCCGGCTCGTTTAGTTTCCTCCTAGTCACTGTGCTGTGTTTTCAAGCATTTATCTCCGCTTCAATGGACGTTAATTCTGATGCAGCTCCGGCAGGTATTTGTGCAGCCGCAGTTTCCGTACATGGATACGAGTGCCACGAGTTCGAGGTAAGGTCTCAATTGCAGAAACTGAGATTATTAATTCCTTTTACTCAATTAAATGGGATAGTGTGAGCAGGTAATAACTGATGATGGGTATATATTAAGCGTGCAAAGAATTCCCCGAGGCCGTGGCGGTGGTGGCGGCGCCGGAGTGGGGCATAGGCCTCCGGTGGTGTTGCAGCATGGAGTCCTTGTGGTAATTGAATTGCGTTTCTGTTTCTGTTTCTGTTTGGCTTAGCTTATTTGTCAGTAATGCACCTTGACGTTGAGTGCTAAATCATAAATGTTTTGTTCTTAGTGCTAAACGAATTCGATCATTGGCGAGTGTAGCAAGAAATTGGATGCCAAATCCCCAATTTTCCATTTGCCCTTTTCAGTTATTTCCTATATTTTGTAGGATCCCTATAGTATATTTAAGCAAATTTTAATTTAATTTCTCCTGTCAATTCTTGTATCTACTATTCTTTCAAGAAGATCAGCTTGAGTCCTTTCTATGGAAGGTGGTTCTATTCAAATAATTGCTCTTATTAATTAACAATAAAGTAGTAGATTCATTCAAGTGTTGGCAAATCCCTCCCGTGTTGTTAATTTGTCTTGACGCTTCACATGTTGTACAATCCCCTGCACAGAATCTAGTCTAGTCATGAAAGAGTGAGAAATTTGACATTTTTGGTGAATTTTTTCTTCCTTAAAAGTTACCAAGGTAAAAAATTTGATGGCTGGTAAATAATTAATTAATTAATTGTGCGCTGAGTGTGGGTGCAGGATGGAATGACTTGGCTGGTAAATCCCCCAGAACAATCTCTGGCAATGATATTAGCTGATAATGGCTTTGATGTTTGGATTTCCAACATCAGAGGAACTAACTTCAGCAGACGCCATCTCACTCTCGATCCCTCCACCCAGGTAAACCAACCACCACCTTCCATAAGACACAGACGGTCTGATATCATTGTTAGAATATAACTAGTCACACGCTCGTGCTAAAAAGAAGAAGGGTATATTAGCCAGTAAAGTTTATCCTACTAAACTGGAAAAATGTTATTGGTACAATAAATATGTACAACAAACAGACGATCTGTGGCTTATTCTAGAAGCGATGTGATGTGTGGGAAAATAGGATTCTGTCAAGTGTATTCTATAACTGTGTTGTACTTGTAGCATAACTCACTAAACTGAAATCCAACAGGAATTCTGGGATTGGACGTGGGACGATCTAGTCTTTCATGACCTACCTGCAATCTGTGACTTCGTGTTGAATCAAACAGGGCAGAAAATCCATTATGTGGGCCATTCAATGGTAAGACCAGGGTGTATTTATTTAGCTAATTGAGAGATTACGGGATAAATACCGTCTAATTAATTTACAGGGAACATTGATGGCCTTGGCATCCTTTTCTGAAGGAAAGCTAACAGACAAGGTTAGATCAGCTGCATTGTTGAGTCCAGTTGCGTACCTGAGCCATATGACTACAGCACTCGGTGTTCTTGTAGCAAGAGCTTTCGTCGGTGAAGTAAAACATATTTTCATGCTTGATTATTTCATTCATTATAGGTTTATAGTTATACATGTGAACAAGGTAGGAGGAAGTTATATATCTATCTTCTTTTTTACTTAAAAGCAAAGGAAGTAACTTACTCAGTAGCAATAAGCGACTTATTTCTAATATCTGGCTTAATGTAATCATCAGATGACTACAATATTTGGACTTGCGGAATTCAATCCTAAAGGGTAAAGATCGTCCCATCATTAAACCCCTCGCCCAAATTTATCTCTAGTAATTGTATTAAAAAGTGGTTTTTGTCTCATTCTTTCAAATTAAGGGAGCCGGTAGCCAACTTTCTCAAGGCTATGTGTACTGATCCAGAGGTCGATTGTTATGATTTGCTATCTTCACTTACAGGTACTTCTTTAGGAGTGATGGTAGGTGTAGAAACCCCTCTAATTATACATGGCTGGACCCCACCAATACGAAAGGGTAAAAATGACATTTTCAATGACATTTTATTAGATGGTTGTACACCTAGCATTATTCCTTCAATATTCGGTCGGAAAGGTGGTGGTGTCTAGTTGAACATTAAACACACTAATTTAATTTTCTAAATGCAGGAAAGAATTGTTGTCTTAGTAACTCTACGGTCGAGCTTTTCTTGAAAAATGAACCTCAATCTACAGCAACCAAGAATCTAGTTCACTTGGCTCAAAGTAACTAATTACTTCACAATCTTTAACCTAGTTTCTTGATAATCCTCTCTTCTTGTCCCCTGTTTAATCAATTGTAAAAAGAAATTTAATGATACTTGCAGCTGTTCGGGATGGGATTTTGTCGAGATATGATTACGGAAATGACGAGTTCAACGAGAAACATTATGGGGAACCAAAACCGCCGGTTTATGATCTGACGAAAATACCCCATGATCTGCCTATTTATATGAGTTATGGAGGAGAAGATGCACTCTCTGATGTGAAAGATGTGGAGACTTTGCTCGATAGTCTTAAGTTACATGATGTCGACAAGCTTCATGTTCAGTTTATAAAGGATTTTGCACATGCAGATTTCATCATGGGGGAAACAGCCAAGGATATTGTTTATAATCAGATTATACAATTTTTCTCAGGTCAGCAGTAAATTTTGTTGGTTTGTGGTGCAACTATTTCACTAAACCTAGGAGGCTTGGCTGTGTTTGATATACACTTGTTTAATTTCTGGATTCAAGTATTCAACAGATCAAAAAGGAGGGGGAAAAAAGAACAAGGCAATAAAATATTTGCCTTGTAACTAATGTACTATAATTACATGATTATCATTGTTAATTAGTATCTCCATCTCAATCCTATATACACACACGCGCGCACACACACACACTTGTATTATTTTTTGGGTTGTTCCAATTATATAGAATTATTTCTATATTTATTAGCATGTAGCCATATTTAATTTGTTCATTTACAGAAATGCAAAGCAATGATCTCCCTTGAAGTGAAAATTCGACTATAGCTTCCAACACCAAGAGTGGAGTTTTCCTTTGTTGGGCTCAAATTTATGCCATAGTCGCTAGATCACGGCACTGTTGTAGTACCAAAGCAAATGACAACAAATTCTAAGTGCAAATATCTATTGTACCTAGAAAGACAAACACTCAGATTAATATCACCTCATTATTTTCGCCCTTGTAAGTCATGTCTATCGAACAGCACGAAGAACATATTTAAATAATAGTCAAAACTCGCATGTGAATAAAAAAAAAAAGGACAGGATAAGAGAAGATGAGATAAATCTCTTGTCGTTTTTTATTTTTTAATTCACTAGCTCACATCAAAACATATCATGTTCGAGTATTGTGTGTTAGAAAGCAAGACAACTCATGGAAATGATTGTACATCATTCATAATTTCAAAGCCAAGTCTATTCCTGCTATAAAGAATAGGTTTGGCATCTATTTTTTGTTTTTTATTTTCCATCTCTGCATTATTAACTGGTGAAAGATTCGATGTAAAATTGTAGGGGATGGAGAACTACGTAGATAGATACATATGATCAAATAGGTCTATGTAACTAGTTAAATAATTATATTTTCCTTAATTTTGTTTTAATTATCAAGCTTTTGAGCTTTCTAATATTACAGTAGTCTTCTCTTATGATCTTATACATGTAGAACTTTTTGCTATTTGTTGTACAATCCACATAATAGAGATACAAATGTGACTATGAATTCAAATAATTGATTTCGAACAAGTTATCATTTGTTCCACTTTAAATTATGGGTTTTTTTTTCCTTAACTTTGAAACACAGGTAAGAAAAGATAAATTGGGGGCCATAATTAAATCTCTTCGCCGATTAGCATCCACATTTGGAAACGTAAATCCACTTACGTACACTAATTGATAACAAGAACTGGAACATAATTATGAACAAACGTTAGAGCGCATTTACCTACAGAGTAGATATATATTCCTAATCTTCTTTATTGATATAGGTTTGCCAAGACACTTCTTGTCACGTGGATTGACGATTTTTTTTTCTCAAATACACCTAATTATACGACGAAACTTTGTTAATTTCTTATCTTCATCTGCTTACCTTACTCTATGCTCGCCTCCAGCAAAGCATTCTTTGTTTGAAGAATCCCATTGGATTGGATGATGTAGTAATCTTTTTTCTAATTGCAATATGTGCAAAGATTTGTATATTGCATTGGAAAATGAACCATAGTTATTACAATCTTTCTGCAAGGCGGTGATTGCTTTTTATATCAAAGCTGTTGGAGGTCGGCAGTGGTCTGGAGATTTGGGAAAGTTAGCTTACTCATTCCACCACAATCCACCAAAGAAATTCGAAATTGTGGTGATAGAAACACCAATTGCTTCGACCCAAACCTGTGCCACAACTGACATTGCTGCGTCTTCTCCACCAGAACGCCCATGGATTCCATATATCCAACCATTCTATCAAATATCTATTTGTGGGTATGAGACCCAAGTCCTTGCTAGCTGTCTGTATGTATAATATGTAAGAACAACATTTTAATCAACATGTTCACTCTTTATTTGTTCATTTAAGATTGACAAATGATATCAAAGTTTGTCTTTTATTAGAGGCTGATATGAGCTTTTGTCAACTGTATATTTTTGAAGGGAAATGCTAGACTACCATAATGAATGTCATAATGATTGACATAATGGTAGTTGGCACATTTAATAACCGTCCATCTAAAAGTGATGGAGTGGTTGAAATTGTAAGATCATGCCACATATCCATTATAATCATTATACATTATGGTATTGTAGCGTAGTTTTTTTAATTATGTCTTTGTTACTTTAGATGCTAAATACACTGTAAAAATAGCATTTAGTTGTTTTGTTCATACTATTATTGTCCATTCTACACGAATTTATACAAAATTAGCACAACATACAATGCACGTTGCTTCACCCCTAGTGTGTGTATATGATTAATAGGCTAGTATTACATAAACATTCATCCAGTGGCATAGCCAAGTTTTTAGGTTCCGGGGGGACTCAAAATCCAAGAATGATGGGTGGACTTGTGGGTTCAGGGGCAGTGCCCCCAAAATTTTTTATACAAATATAGGATGTTATAAGGGGCAATTTATTTATTAACCATTGTCAAAGTATAAAATTTATACCAAATTAATTTCAATTTAATACATACATATACAAAGCGTCATATAGAATATTATAAGTATATACCAAATAATTTAGTCATTTTATAAATTAATTTGATACATATTGCAATATCGAATATTGTAATATTTACTTTAGTATGATAAGTGATTATAACGTGCTTTTGCAAATTTGTAAATTAAACAAAGTTATTTGTTGCCTAAAGTCAACATGCAAGTGCACTATCACAAATAAGTAATAAAGTGATGAGAGAGTATCGTTCTCACGAGGATTGCATATTAGAAAAATATTGTAGAGATTAACGGAAATTAAAGTTTAAAAAGAGTGGATTTTGTGTTATTTTCTAAGTGCTAAAATAAATTAAAAACTAAAATAAGAAAGAGAAGTTCAAATGTGGTAAAATGAGGTTTAAAGAAGTGAAGAGAAATTGCTAAAATAAGACAAATATGACAAAATTAGTTAGGATTGCCTCCGGGATAATTATGACACTATACCTACATTGTTATTACTTTGCTATGATTTTACTATAGTAAAATGTTCTAGCAAATAGAATTCTCAAATGACATGATTTTTCCAAATCGGTCAAAATGAATCAGACTTGAAGGATGACTAAACATATTCCTATGTTAATCTAACCCAAAACTTCCAATAAAAGGTCCCAATTCTACTTTTGTTGTATGGGGCAACTATATATTCCTATATTAGTTGTAAGATTTGAACTTTAACCTAGAGTAAGTCAAACACATATCATTTAAGCACTATCCAACCTTAATTACTTTTTCCAAAGCTAATTTAGGTTTTAATTTTCTAAAATTGGTGATCAATCAATAATAGAAAGTATAAAATTTCACACAACTTGAATAACAAGACAATTACTAAGCAAAAGCAACAAAATAACAACTATAGATATAATTATGTCATAATCATCCCATCAACAATCCTAACTAAAAGAGTTTAGCCTAATAATATCTTAAAATTCATTACAAACTCTAGAAATAAATTTGTCATAATCTTAAAATGGAAATAAAAAGAAAGAGAGTAGAAAAAGGAAAGCAAAAACTCTATTTATAGATACTTTTCTTTTTCTCTTCCAATTTTGTACTCCAAGAATCATTTTCTTCTCTTGAATCTCGTACCCTCCTTTTCTTTCTTTAGCCTCCTTTTTCCCCTTTTGGTGAGTTGAGAATTCTAGATCTAAAAGTAAGCCTCCCTTTTTACCCTAATTAGGTATTGTCCTTTTTTACTATTTTGCCCTCCTAGAATTGTACAAATGACATGCCACATTTCTTTGGCTCTTTTCCAACTTTACCCCTCTTTTGAAGTGGTCTTGGAGTTGGCTGTTGACTCGATTCACGTTTAGAAAATCTGCACAGTTTTGCTACAGCATTTCCACAGCTTTCCTTCAAATTCCCGCAACAATCCCTACACGTTTAACCCTTGTTGAGCCATATTTCAAATGTCAATATACAACTAAATCACCATTTAAAACACATATTAACATCAAGAGGATATTCACACTATTTTCCAAAATTGAGAGCATTAAAGAGGCTTTTCGACTCATCGGATGAGAGTTTATTAAGATTATAAACTAACAAAATGCATAAATAACTCTAATAAAATTAGAGTTATCATTATCACCATACTAGAATGACTTGCCTTGCAATTGTGACTTAATTACTCATCAAATTTGATTACCTCATATTTATTTGATACTTAATTACTTCTTCAGACTTCCAGCCCAGTATCATCCCCATCTTTAGTCGGCTACTTCGTTGTTTCTTTATCAACAGTTATCACCATCTTCATTCAATCATTCGGTTGTTTCTTCATCATCTTAATTACTTCTTCAGACTTCCAGCCCAGTATCATCCCCATCTTCTTTAGTCGGCTACTTGGATGTTTCTTTACAGCAATCATCACCATTTCCATTCAATCATTCGGTTGTTTCTTCATCATCTTCATTCAACCAAATGTCTGCAACTTCCTCTAAAGTCAAAAAAAAAAAAAAATTGCACAAAAATTTCGTAGAGGCGACTATTGAAGCGGCGCGTGATGTCCCTGATTGTTTGGGTTGGGGGGGTGGGGAATAGCTCCGCCTCTGCATTCATCTTGTCAAACCTAAACACAAGAACCACATGCAAACCAAAGTTGTCTTTCAGTGAAATTTCAAAATTTGTGGCCCTGGACAAACGGAAAAGATCAAGTGTACGCGCAGGTAGTAACATATCCGTGCTCATCCATAATTAACAGAAATAGCATGTGCCTATAGGTATCGATGCCCATAATCAAGATAAGCACAACGTTGTACGACAGTCTCTCATCACATCTTCCTTCTCTGTATGACCATGCATAATCACGGGTTCAATGTATCAAACTTTTATTTGTCAATTGGCTAAGTGATAAAATTAAATTTCGAGTTTAAGTATGACCGTATGCAATACAAAGTAAAAATATAAAGTGGTAAAGTGATATGGTCAAATTTTAAACTTAAGCGTCATTTAAACGAATTTGAAGCTTGGGTTTTAGAACAAAGCTTTAAGCGAATGTTTTATAATAGATTTTTTTAATGCCATTTGACTGTCGTTCCATTTTTATTAATTCATTAGATATTTTAGATTACATATTTACGCACGTGAATTATGTTTAAGATGACCAGTGATCATTTAAAACAATTTAGTTTCTAAAAATGAAATACTTCATGTAAGAAATAATCAAAAGAATTTTAATAGGCATCCAAATCAAATAAACCATGATTGAGAATAAGGGCGTATATAGTGGGGGGTTGGACTCCAATGTAGCCCTGTCCAACTCCCAACCTAGTCCATTGTATCAATATAATTTTGGAGATATATTTTTATATTATAATTTGTGAAGTGCCACATAGGTAAAGATGCCAATGTGGCACATATTAAATATTATAAGAAAATTATAAAATTAATTTTGAAAATAAACCAACATTAATTGGTAGTAATTAAAAACAAACCAATATTTAAAATAAACATTTGATAAGAAACCAATATTTAAAACAAACATTTGATAAGAAAAAATTTTTTTGGAAAGAGTTTAAATATAACTTCATTTTTTAAAGTTCAATTTCAAAATATTAAATATTAAATATTTTTACTTTTTATTTAATTTTATCGTGATAAAATTATAGGTTTTGATAGTTTTGTTTGATTACGTGAATTAGTCTGTTAAAAAATAGTGGATATTTTTTTTTACTTTTTAAAATCAAATAGTGAGTGGTTAAAATTATAACTAGATTTGTGTTGAGTAATTTATTTATTTTTGATTAAAATAGCAATTTATTAATTTTTATAATATTATAATTAAAGTATTACGTTTGGCAAATGCCTTATTGGCAGTGCCAACATGACATATAGTTTCTAGTTAAAAAAATTAATTGAAGGTTTTCGTTTTTCATACGACTGATGTGATATGCTTACTAAATGGATTTTGTATTGCACACGTTTTGTCTTTTTTAAATATATAAAATTAAAAATTAAAAATTTTCCTTTCTATAATTAACATACAGTTTATGTAAATGAAAAGAAATCAAATGAATTTTATAGATGTGGAAAATTGTCGATATTACTACAAATTTAAGTTACATAAAAGTAAGCATAATACTTCTTATATAATACATCTAAAATTAAATAGCAATTACAGCTAATCAGTAATCACTAAAAAAAGCACATAAAATCATAAAATTTAGAGTACGTAATGTCCATTTCAAAAAGAAAAAAAGTGCTCAATATAAAGCATGATAGGGAACTGTTTTTAAAATTTTTTGCCATTTTTTACTACTTTTTTATCCACTAGCTGTTTCACCCGTGCGTTGCACGGGGGATAAAATTTTTAACTAATAACGTTATTGATAGATGTTAACAATATTAACATAAAATCTAAAAAAATAATTAAAATAAAGAATGAGTTACAACAATAAACTTAAAGAATTTAACTTGAAACAATTCTATAAAAATTTCTGTAGAATTTCCCCTATATTTCATACTAATCCATCGTACAAATATGCAAGGAGCAATTCACGAAAATTCACACAACTTAATTTGCTATTCTCCATAGAATCGTAACTTAATTAGTATTTACACCCTTGTTTTGCATGTGATGATAATTCATAGCAGCAATTGTCATAATAGATTACATTTTGCTCATTGTAAGATTAATCTACCTATGTAAACCCAAAATAAAATGACATTAAATGTTATAGTTATTAAAATAACCATACTAAAATAACTCTACTAACATTTGTATGATGTATGTTATTAATAATTAACATGTAAATAATGATTTTTAAATTTTAATTATGAAATATAATAAGTATAAAGATATATTATAAAAATAACAATGATGTAGTCGATGATATCGATATACCCTAAACTGCTTTCGCCACACGAAACACTTATCCTCGTTCACCCATCCTCATTTACTCAATTTGACGCATATGATATAAGAATTACAAACTTCCATGCCCCGTCCCCGTCCCCGTCCCCGTCCCCGTCCCCTTCCCGGTAGAAAATTCTCATATGTGTCAATGCGCCATCGTGATAGTTTAATCCAAAACTTTTGTTTCGATATTTTATTTCTTTAATAAATACATTCTAAATATATTAAACACGTATATTAACATATTAGGTATAAACTTACTAATTTAACATATTCGACATATTAAATATTGAATGATTTGATATAATATTTAAATTCATTTGGATAAGACAAATAAATTGAAATATATGTGATTAATACTTAAAATATACAATCTAACTGATTATATTTAAAAATAAAATAAACATCAACAGGAAAAATTCAGTATAAAATAAATAATTAAAGTAAGTAGGATTCTTAATATTTATTTAGGAGACAGAAATTTAGATAAATATTTAATATAGTTGAAAGCCAATTAAAATATTCTAATTGAGTCTTATAATTTCAATAATTGATTGAGGTGATAGCCAATTGTTTAATAGGAATTCTTAGATTTATTCCCCAGCAAAAGCGATATATTGAACCAAAAATTATTATATAATTGTTGGTTCGAGTAGTATCAAAATAAAAAACATTATTATTTGAATACCTATTTTTGGAGCTCGCTATTTAAAAAAGGAAAAAAAAATGGAGTAGATCCTTTGAAACACCCGTAATTATACAAAAAATATTAGTATTTTGTCGTCAACTGTAACTCAAAAGAAATATCATAGAAAATACAAAAACATATGAGAATAAAAAATACATATTTTCAAAAAAACTAATACTAAAAAAGTAAATAAATTTAATTAGGGACTAATGATCACTCGAATTACTTTACAATCTATACTAATATATAAAAGCTGATACACCAGTGTGTGTTTTTACACACACTTTCCCGCCCAAAAAAAAAAGATTTATTTCTTTTTTTTTTCAGCATTGCTGTATATTAGGAAAGAAAAATTGTGTATAATAAAAATGGAAATTTGTGAAAAAATAAAAAAATAAAATCGTGTAAAATAAAAAAGGAAAACCGTGTTGAATTACATGTACAAATCGCATAATAATAATAATAATAATAATAATAATAATAATAATAATAATAATCATCATCATCATCATCATCAACTTAAGGCTTATTATATTCTAGATACCAGCTTTAATTGCATGACAATTAATCAAACTTTATCAATAACTTACTTTTCAAGAAGGAATTGATATTAAGAGAATTCTGTTTGATAGTTAAAAAGATAGGAAAAAATCATTCTTTAGGATTTATTTTCCGCCAATTGCAATTTTAAAGTTATGTGCTTTTTCATTTCATTTCATTAACATTTGATAGAATTAGTGCATGCAATCAACTCTATACTTTTTCATTAAATAATGATGTCACACATATATTTGAAAATAATTTAGGGAAGGATTTAGAAATTGTAATGATGCGGTCCGTAATAAATAAAATAATTAACTAACTAAGATTATATTGTACAAAGTTTTTCTATGTAAAATTTCAAAAAATAAAAATAAAAATAAAAATTAGCCAACACGACTACGGTCATGTTTGCCCCAATCTCTAGATCGATCTTTGGAAGCTATCATCAAAATTTAGAGGAAAAATAACGAATGATACACCAAAAAAGAATGCAAGCAATGAGAAAATGGAAAATAGAGTGACAAAAAAATCATTTTATGTTAGTGTCAAAATGTTTTTTAAAAAATAAAAAGTTGTTCATAATTACAATTTAAAAGGGCAATTGAAAGGGTGTTTAATAATTTCAAGGTATGATGCAAATGTAATTTAATTTAAAATGAGAGGGTAAAAATGGAAAAAAATGTTTCCAATCTTTTCTAGACTTTTAATAGTAGTATAGATATAGATTATTTCTTTATCCTTAATCAATCATATCCACATATCATATCACATCTACAAATCTCCACCATTCAACTCCACTCATTCTCTCTCGTTTTTCACATTAAAAATCTTTAAAAACCATTAAAAATCAACCCCTATCACTCATATAAATTTGATACGTACCAACGAAAAAGACACATTTTGATAATCAAAGAATTTTTATATATTCATTCTCAATTGTTCGTTTGTAATTAATTAATCTCCACGAGCATTATTATGCAATGCTATGCAAGACAATTAGAATTAAAGTTACACATTTTAATAAACTTCTTAATTATGCGATGCACGTAAATTTTTATAATTTACAATTGTGAATTTACTTCACATTTTTTGCATTAACTATAATATACAGTATTATAAATTTCAATAATTATTTATAATTATGCAATCTCCCGACTGCCATGCATAAATTACATCAATTATATAATTCAATATTTATTATATTTATAATTTTGTATCAATTATTTATCGGATATAAATTTAATTGTTCCCGTGCATCGTACGGGTGTGATACTAGTATTAGATAGGAGCCAGAGCATGAAATGTTGTGGTAGCTATCTTGTGGCCCAATGATAAAAGGGAAGGTTTTTTCCTTAAGGGATACATTTAATTTTTTTTTCACATATCCTCATCTCTCCATTCCCCAACTTCTTCTCTGCATATAAGCCTATTTCTTCTTACATTTTTTTTCCTTTTATTCTATATAATATAATTTATTTTTGTAATTGTATGAGTTTAGCCAAAAATTAAACATGTCGGTTATCTTTTATTCTCACTCAATTACATGTGAAGAAAATTTAGTTTTTGCAAAAATCAAAAACGTCTTTCCATGAATTTATAATTAGTTTAATTTTTGTAATTTCATATAAGCCTATATGAATATGAAATTACAATGTTTTTAGGTACTATCTGAAATTACAATTTTTTACCTCACTCAATTGCCAATTAAATTAAATGCGTGGGTTATCTTTTCTCTCTCTTCAAATAAAAAACTCATTTTCTCCTGTTTCATAACTTGAATTTTGCAAGAGTATATGGTAAGTTAATTTTATGCCTCATAATTATTCCTATTGTTTTGGGCTAGCAAATTTATGTATCACATTTTGTATTTTAAACACACATTTTATATTACTGATTTGATTTTAAATGACTTTATCTATTAAGCCATCCACATCTTGCGAGATAAGTAACATCAAAAAAAAAAAAAAAAAAAACTGCTATATGGAGAACTTATGGAGAATTTTTAATTTTCAAGTGTTTTCGTTAGCTACTATTTGCGAACGAGAATCTTGATTTTTGATAGTAATGTTGGTTTGGTGACACATGGAAAAAAATCATTATATTTTTACTATTTTTCTATATATTATCAATATTCTTTCTTTTTACATTAATAATTTTTTATGTTTGTTCTCGACAAACTTCAAGGCAGATTTGTTAAACGTGAATATACAATGAAACTACATATAAATTCTATTAGAGATTAATTTTATGCCGCGAAAAATCGATGGGACCCATTTTAGCAAATACATTTATTACTATAAAAATAAATTAAATTTATCGCATTTTACCCCAAGCGTTAATTGGTAGTTATGCCCCTTGAAGCCCCGGAAGAACAATCATACAAAGATGAAAAACGAATACGTGCATCGATATGGATGGGCACGTGTCACTTCTGTCAATTATCAAGGACCACAAAATTGGAAATTTCCCTGAGATGAGACAGCTTTGGTTTGCATGTCGTTCTTGTGTTTAGATTTTGACAAGATGAATGTTATGTAACACTAGTCCAGTTCTTATTCTTTAATAATTTTGTCCTCCTTCATCGATCTCAATTTATAGTCTATTTTCTTTATTATGGATATGTTGGAATTTAATTTTCTAATATACCCCTATTTAATATGTGTTCTTACCACTTAGAATAAACAACTATAATTGTTCCTTCTGTTAATTACCAAAAACAGAATTGGAAATTTCACTTGAGACAACTTTATGGTTTGCTGTGATCCTGGTGTTTAGATCTTGACAAGACGAATGTTCTGTAATGCTAGTCTAGTTCTTATTAATCATAATATATATTCCTAAATTAAAGATAGTCATTTTTTCCTTCTACATGGTCCCAAAGTATTATCTATTTTTTTTTATTGAGGATGTGCTAGAATTTAATTTTCTAATATCTCCTTATATTTAACACTTAAAATAAATTATCATCATTTTATGCGGGGATATATTTTAAAATGCACAACTAAATATTGATTTTCCAATAAAATGAATTATCGTGTGAATATAGAAAGTAAACTATTTTGTGGGACAAAACGAGTATATATAGCAATGCTGCATTCTTTCATAAAATTTCTCACTTATTAATTTTTAGTTAAATATTTTATTTGGAAAAAAAAACTCATATATCTTCTTCCAATGAAAAGAAAAATAGTACAAGATGGAAAAATTGTGACTTTATGTTTTTTTTTTTAAGAGAATTTTCTTACCTCGAAAATACGAAGTTAATATAAAATTAATTATGATACTGACTACTATGTCGGCATTTGTAAATTATTGTGGTGATCCTGTCCAATATTTTCTGTGAATGGGACCGACGTTAGTTGCAGACATTTCACATGCATATAGATTGGTTTTCACTCGAATTAATAATATTAAATAAACCTGTTAATATTGATGCAAAAGTAAAATCACCGCTACTTTTTTTTTGAAATTAAACTGCTACTTTCGAACTGTTACAAAATAATAAAAACTCAAAAATGATTATCCCAATCCTACATGCATGCATGCCACGAGGCTACTATAATAATATAATGGGATTTTTAGCGCGAAATAGTCACAAAAGCTAGTCGTATTCTTGATTTAGTCAAGAATAATAAAAGGTAGCATAGATGGTCACCAAAAAAAACTTTGGTCTTGTAAATGGTCAAATAGATGATTTCTGTATTCCCTAAATCAATTTCTTTCTTTTGTCGCTTTTGTCTTGAGGATATTTTGGTCAACATTAGAAAAAAATTACACAAATGGTCCTCATCTTTGTGGGTTATTAAAATCAGTCACTAAAGTTTTTAATTTTGTTGCATTAGTCAAATTTTAATTAAATTATATAATTTTATATTTTACCTTTTTAAGTAAATGCAATTTGGTCATAAATAATTTTATCGAATCGATTTGACACTAATTAGATAATTTTATCGAAAATCTTCAACGTAATAACATTTATTTATGTTTTCTTTTGTGTTAGATATCGTATATTTTGATTTTAATCAATCGTTAACGATAAATATAATTATCGTATCTTCTTAAAATTTTAGTATCGTATACTCTTGTAAAAATAAAAATATAACGAATATAAAAATAAAATAAAATACATCGTGCACATTTGATTTCAAAACAGATATAAATGAATTGTTGTATCTAAATAAAATTTTATTAGAAATATATCTATGTAAGAAAAATATCTTTGAATACAAACAATTAATTAAATCAAATAAAAAATAAAAATAAAAATCCCAAAACCACCACTCCACCCACCCCACCCACCCCCATCCCCAATCCCCACCACCATCGGTTGGTGGTGGCCACCACCAACAGATTCAGATGACACCACCAGATCTGGTGGTGACCACCGATCGGTACGGTGGCGCCACCAGCCGCCGGGTGGCATTTCGCCGCCACCGCTGGTGGTCACCACCAGATCTGGTGGTGACCATCAGACCTGCTGGTGGTGGCTTCGCCTGTGGCCACCACCAACCTGGTGGTGGCATTACCACCACCACCGATGGTGGTGGTGGTTTTGGGATGGGGGTGGGGGTCAGTGGGTGGGGTGGGTGGTGGTTTTGGGATTTTTTATTTTATTTTTTATTCGATTTAATTAATCGTTTGTATCAAAGATATTTTTCTTACATGTATATATTTCTAATAAAATTTTATTTGCAGACAACAATTCATTTATATCTGCTTTTCAAATCAAAATGTGCACGATGTATTTTATTTTATTTTTTATATTCGTTATATTTTTATTTTTACAAAGAGATAATGATACTAAAATTTTAAGAAGATACAATAATTATATTTATCATTAGCGATTGATTAAAATCAAAATATACGCATATCTAACACAAAAGAAACATAAATAAATGTTATTACGTTGAAGATTTTCGATAAAATTATCTAATTAGTGTCAAATTGATTCGATAAAATTATTTCATGACCAAATTCAGATCTACTTAAAAAGGTAAAATATAAAATTATATAATTTAATTAAAATTTGGACTAATGCAACAAAATTAAAAACTTTAGGACTGATTTAATAACCCACAAAGATGAGTCCATTTGTGTAATTTTTTCTAATGTTTTTGACCAAATATCCCTCAAGACAAAATGACAAAAGAAAGAAAATTGACGGAAGGCTACAAGAAATTCATTCTTGACCATTCATACACCAAAGTTTTTTTTACGACCATTCATCTACCTTTATTATTTTACTAAATCAAGAATACGACCTGGGCTTTTGTGACTATTTGCGCCAAAATCCCTAATATAATAATTGAAAAAGTTTATCAGTCACACCGTGAAAATAAACAAATTTATAAAATCCCATTCTTCTGCTACTATAAATACAGAGGTATTTTCCTACTCATAGATACAGCAACTTATTACACAGTAGTTTGAGAGAGAGAGAGAGAGAGAAGACATGAGCATTTGTCCTCCAGGCAAGTCGGAAGTGTTTAATTTTATAAATTATAATTATTTTATATGTGACACGTACGGCATGCAGTTTATTAATTATAGTTTTTGAAGAAATATATATAATATAAATATATTCATGTTTGGACAGGGAAGGATAGGTGGCCGGAGCTGGTGGGCGTAAAGGGGGAGGTAGCGGTTGCTGTGATCGAGTCAGAAAATGAGCTTGTCTATGCAATTATTGTCCCGGATGGAAGTCCGGTCACTGCAGACTTTCGCTGCAACCGTGTCCGGGTCTTCGTTGACGATTGTGGATACGTTGTCCGCCCTCCTTATATTACTTAAATTATATATATATATATATATATATATATATAAATGATGTTTCCATCTTTTATACATCGCATAAATAAGTTGTACGAGCACAAGGGGACGTGTATTAGTCATAAATAATGAAATAACCAGCTTCTATTTACTTTCCTTCAAGATTATATGAGTCTCATCGTGGCAAAGATGACTTGGGGGTGTGTGATTGCAAATATTTTGCATGAAAAATATGGAATCTAAGAATTTGATTTTCAAGTTTTGTGTTTGATTCAAGATATTTTCCTAGAAAATGTTTTGAATGATACAAGCATCCATTGCACAATTTAGTTCAAATTTTAGGAAAAGTGAATCCATCAAGAAGGTATGAAAGTGTGTGCCTAGAAAATGAAAATATTTGTCCGGAAAATCTTATATGCTATCAAACATAGTGATTTGAGATATATGTGAATATGGAAATCTGATTTTAACTGATAAAAAGTCAAGTATAGATAATTGTAAGCTTGTTTTCTTATTCTACAGGAAATATTTTTTAGATTACCTTTTTTTTAAAAAAAAATTAAAATGATATAATAACAGTTTTATCATTTCTTTAAATTATCATGATGTAACCTTACTTGATATTTTCGACACGTTGCTGGATGATTTTTTTATTTGCTGGATGATATTTGACTATAACTTTCAATGAAAAGGAAAATAGATAAGATGCAAATTATTATTACGAATTTTGACTTGATTTATTCTCTCTATTTTTGTCTTTAATATCATAATATTTTTTGTTTGTTATTTTAGAGATTGATTTTAGTACGGGCAGAGTCGATTCTGCAATATTATAAGTACTAGACAAAACTTGATATTGAAGGTCCCCAGTAAATTGAGACTTTTTAATATTAATTTTGAGTTTGAAGTCTTTTTGTACTATAAAAAAGATTGAAATTGAATATTTTAAACGATCACTTAAATTGCCTAATCTGATCACTGTCACAGCGGACGACTAATTACATTAAGCCTGTAAGTGGTACTCAAAATTAAACTTTTTAGAATGAACCATGCTATAACACCATAATAAATACCATAATGGTTGACATAATGGATATGTGACATGATCCTACAATTTCAACCACTCCATCACTTTTAGATGGACGGTTAATAAATATGCCAACAACCATTATATCAACCATTATGATATTCATTATGGTAGTCTAACATTTCCCTTTTAGAATACCTCTTGTATTTATCTTACAAGTTTCAGTTTCAATATCTTCCTTTTTTAACAAATGGTTCATATGTTCTTTGCCTAGTATTTCCATTCCACAACCTCCATAAGATTGACGATATTTTCTCATGATCTTCCACCCATTTATTAAATCTGAGACAATTACTTCGCGTGAAGATGTTCCTATAATTGGTGCCACGTGGTTCACTTCTTTATATTATAAAAACAGGAGTGCCACATTGGCAGTAGTGTCAACGTGGCACTCATTAATATTAAAAAAATAAAAATCAATTTTGTAGTTAAAAAAAAAGAAAATTCTATTTTTGGAAATAAACCAATATTAATTGGTAGATTTAAATAGAAAAAATTCTTTAAATATAATTATTTTTTAATGAAACATAAATTTATCATTAAATGTGATAAATAAAATTTAATAAGAAAAAAATGGTTTTCAAAAAATGTTAAATGTGATTTCATTTTTCAAATTTCTAATTAAAAACATTAAATAATAAGTATTTTATTTTCACCGTATTAAAAAATGTTATAGTTTTATATAGTTTTGATTTATAATGTGCATTGGATTGTTCAAATAGTGGATTATTCTTAAATAAAATTGGGTGTGCGAAAATTATAATTGAATTTGCACTGAATAATTTATTTATTTTTAAATAAATTTATTTATTTTTAAATAAAGAGTAATTTATTAATCTTTATCTTTATATTTTGAATTGTTATATTACCATACCATTAATCTTTATTATATTATAATTTGTGAAATGCCACTAGGAAAAGATGCAAATGTGGCATACATTAAATATTTTAAGAAAATTATAAAATTAGTTTTGGAAATAAACCAACATTAATTAGTAGTAATTAAAAATATAATTGAAAATAACCAATATCTAAAACAAACATCTAATGAGAAAAAATTTATTTTTGGAAAGACTTTATATATAATTTCATTTTTTAAAGTTTTAATTTAAAATATTAAATAATAATTTTTATTTTTAATTTTATCGTGATAAAATTATAGGTTTTGATAGTTTTGCTTGGTTACATGAATTGGTCTATTAAAAAATAGTGAGAATTTTTTACTTTTTTCTTTTTGAAAATCAAATAGTGAGTGGTTAAAATTATAACTGGATTTATGTAGAATAATTTATTTATTTTTAAGTAAAATAGTAATTTATTAATCCTTATATAATTATAGTTGAAGCGTCACATTTGGTGAACACCCTATTGGCAGTGCCAACATGACATACTATTTCTAATTAAAAAAATTAAATGATACTTTTTATTTTTAATGCTTCTGATGTGATATGCTCACTGACCTGAATTTTGCATTGCATATTTTTTGCCTTTTCTAAGTATATAAAATTACAAATAAAATTTTTTTCATTCTACAATTAACATACAGTTTATGTAAATGAAAAGAAATCAAATAAATTATGTAGATGGGGAAAATTGACGGTGTTACTACAAATTTAAGTTACATAAAATTAAGCATAATACTTCTTATGCAATATAGCTAAAATTAAGTAGCAATTACAGCTAATCAATAAAAGAACGTATAAAATCATAAAATTTAGAGTGCGTAATGTCCATTTCAGAAAGAAAAAAGGTGTTCAATATAAATTTGATATGTACCAACGAGAAAGACATATTTTGATAATCAAAGAATTTTTATATATTCATTTCCAATGGTTCATTTACAATTAATTAATCTTCTCGAGCATTATTGTGCAATGCTAGGCACGGTAATTAGAATTAAAATTACACATTTTGATAACCTTCTTAATTATGCGATGCACGTGAATTTTTATAATTTACAATTGTGAATTTACTCCGCAATTTTTGCATTGACTATAATATACAATATTATAAATTTTAATAATTTTTTACAATTATATAATCTCCTATACATAAATTACATCGATTATGTAATTCAACATTCATATTTATAATTTTATATCAATTATTTATCGTACATAAATTTAATTATTTCCGTGCATCGCACGGGTGTGATACTAGTTTTAATATTCATTCTAGTGAAAAACAATATGTATGTAAATGTAAGACCCCGTTCTCCTACTGATTTTTACATATTTTTACACATTTTTACACACAAATCTCGTGGGACCTACCTGTACTACACAAATCTCCACCATTCAATTCCACTTTTTCTCTCTCCTATATCACATCAAAACACATAAAAACGCATAAAAACACATACCCTAACACCTGCTAAAACATGTGCAACTGACATCGTTCTCATTGACAGAAAATGTGGGACCAATTAAAGGATCACCACAATAATTGATGACATAGTAGTCGATATTTTAATTAATTTCACCTCTAGTTTTGATTTTTGAATTGAGATGGTTTTCTTGAAAAAATTAATAAAGTAAAAACTTTTCCGATCTTATATCAATTTTCCTTTTGTTAGAAGAAGATATGAGGTTTTCTTTATTTTTTTTTTCCAAAAAATATTTGACTAAAAATTAATAAGTGAGAAACTTTACGAAAGAATGCGGCATAAGTATATATACGTTGATATGATTCGTGGTAGCTCAATGCCAATTGATTTACCCCAAGTGCCAATTGGATCAATCACGAGATCCCAAGCAAAAAGTTGAAAATTGCAATAATGGGATTGATTGAAGAAGTATGACAAAATTCATCAAAAGTATGACAAAATTCATCAAAAGAGATGACTTATAGCTTGGAGCGAGGAATGGAAGCAAGTGGGTCGAAGGAATCAACTTATTAAGCATTTGGACCCATTTTGCACAAAAAGATGATGATCGGGGGATAAAGGGCAAGGAAAGAGCTCGAGGACCAAAATAGTAATTTTGGAGGAATTTGTCAAGGCGTGCGATCGCATGCATCTATCAAGCTTTCCCCTCAAATTTTAAACTACATGCCGCAAATAGGCAGCAAGTTAGCAACTTTTGGGGTTGCAGCTGCCAATTTTAAAAACATGCGGTCACCCACTAGACCACCTAGTGACATGGTTCAAAAATAATAAACGCATGCATGGTCCAAAATTGGGCCATCGAAATATTTTAGATATTTTAGGATATTTTGTTATTTCATTCTAAAGACATCTTTGAAGTAAACGAGAGCAAGAAGCATTGAGTCAAGCTTTTATCCTCCATCTCTTTCTTCATTGAACACTCCAAACTTATCAAGAATTTGATTAACTCTTGTGGCGTTCAAACCCCGTTGGTTGTCTACTCCGCATCGTTGGAGGTGATGGTTCGATACACTTATTGCTGCCACGTCGTGAGTTGAAGGTTGGCGGGATCACACAAATCACTTAAGTGTTTCTTAGATTGATCAAATCTTGTATGGGTTGCGTTAGCTAAGTTTTAATGTGGTTTGGATCATACTCTTTCAGTCCCACAAAAATAATTTCTTTTTTATATTTGCACGGATTAAGAAATCACAATTAATTTTATTAGAAAACTAATGTTTGACTATGCATTTTCAAATATATTGCTGTAGAAATTATGATAGTTTATTCTAAGTGGTAACAATACATATTAAATAGGGATATATTAGGAAATTAAATTCCAACACACCCTCAATAGAGAAAATATATTATAATTTGAGACCGGTGAAAAAGGGAAAAAATGACTTTTTTTAGCAAACATAACGGATATATATATATATATATGATTAATAGGCTAGTATTACATAAACATTCATCTAGTAGCGTAGCCACGTTTTTAGGTTCGCGGGAAGGAGGAAAAATCCAAGAATGATGGGTAGACTTGTGAGTTCGGGGGCAGCGGCCCCAATTTTTTCTTATACAAATATAGGATGTTATAAGGTGCAATTTATTTATTAACCATTGTCAAAGTATAAAATTCACACCAAATTAATTTCAATTTAATACGTACATATACAAAGTGTCATATAGGATATTGTAAGGATATTCCAAATAATTTAGTTATTTTGTAAATTGATTTGATACATATTTCCACATCGAATATTGTAATATTTAATTTAGTCCGACAAGTGATTATGACGTGCTTTTTCCATTTCGTAAATTAAACAAAGTCATCACCATGCTGGAATGACTTATAAAATTTGACTACTTTATATTTATTTGATACTTAATTACTTCTTCAGACTTCCAACCCAGTATCATCCTCACCTTCTTTAGTCGGCTACTTGGCTGTTTCTTTATTAGCAGTCATCACCATCTTCATTCAATCATTCCGTTGTTTCTTCAATCTTTATCATCAATCTTCATTTGGTTGTTTCTTCATCATCTTCATTCAGCCAAGCGTCTGCAACTTCCTCTAAATTCCAAAAAAAAAAAAAAATTGCACAAAAATTTCGCGGAGGCAACTATTGAAGCGGCGTGATGATGCGGTAGGGGGAGAATAGCTCCGCCTCTGCATTCATCTTGTCAAAACCTAAACACAAGAACCACACGCAAACCAAAGTTGTCTTTAAGTGAAATTTCAAAATTTGTGGCACTGGACAAGCGGAAAAGATCAAGTGCATGCGCGGGGGAGTAACATATCCGTGCCCATCCATAATTAATAGAAGTAACATGTGCCTATAGGTATCGGTGCCCATAGTCAAGATAAGCACAATGGTGTACGACATTCTCTCATCACATCTTCCATCTTTGTATGACCATGCATAATCACGGGTTCAATGTATCAAACTTTTATTTGTCAATTGGCTAAGTGATAAAATTAAATTTCAAGTTTAAGTATGATGGTATGCAATACAAAGTAAAAATATAAAGTGGTAAAGTGATATGGTCAAATTTTAAACTTAAGCGTCAGTTAAACGAATTTGAAGCTTTTTTTTTAACATGATGTTATTCATTCATTCATATTGGTACAATACATCGATAACAGTACAAATTCAATACCATTGAAAACCAAAAAGGATAAATCTGCAAACAAACTCACAACTCTCAGGTTAATAGCATAAAATGGCAAAATGCCTATAAATATGATAAAATCAAAGTGATCGGAATACCTATGCCTTCGGATCTGTAACGTTGACGGCCAAATTGTGATTGAATCAATGATGGATCGAAACTGATAGATCAATCTGAATCACATGAACAAATAACACCGCAATAAGGCGATGAAAAACAAGGCGCCGCAACAAGACAACGAAATCACAAAGAACGCAAAGAAAAACCCAGATCTATGTTGAAAAACAACTCATGTTAATATAATATACAAAGAAAAGAGGTGATTTCAGGCAAAAAATGCCAAAATCACCTCCTCCAATGTGCAATTTTTTGGTAGGGGGAGGAAGTTGAGAGAGAGTTTGGATAAGAGGAAAGGAGTGGTTGGGTTTTGAAAAAATTTTCTTTTTGTTTTTTTGTTGGTTGTATAAATGAAAGCTTGTCGAGATTGTTAAGTGCCTGTTGGATTTGAAGCTTGTTTTTTTAGAACAAAGCTTTAAGCGAATTTTTTATAATAGAATTTTTTAATGCCATTTGAATGTCGTTCCATTTTTATTAATTCGTTAGATATTTAGATTACATATTTATGCAGGTGAATTATGTTTAAGATGACCAATGATCATTTAAAACAATTCGTATCTCAAAATGAAAAACTCCATGTAAGATATAATCAAAAGAATTTTAACATGCATCCAAATCAGATAAACCATGATTAAGAATGGGGGGCATGATAATGGGGGTTGGACTCTGCTGTAGCCCACTCCAACCCCCAACCTAGTCCATTGTATCAATATAATTTCAGAGATATTAGATAGGAGCTGGAGCATAAAATGTTGTGGTAGCTATCTTGTGGCCTAGTGATAAAAAGGAAGGGTTTTTTCCTTAAGGGGTTAAGGTGTGGGGGTTCAATTCCCATATCCATCATTTCCCCACTTAAGTTTACCATATCTCTTAAATTGCCTTTCCACACTTCTTTCTCTTTTTTTTTTAACACCTATCCTCATCTCTGCATTTCCTCCACTTCTTTTCTACATATAAGCCTATTTCTTCTTTTATTTTTTCTCCTTTTATTTTATATAATATAAAGGGTGATTGGGAATAAATTATAATTATTTTTAAAGGTTTTTAATGTAAAAGAGGTGAGAGAATTAGTGGAGTTGAGTGGTTGAGATTTGTGGATGTGTGATGGCTGTCGTAACCAACAAATAATAAATATAATTTTCCTCACTCGATTTTAAAATAAATGTAGTAGCGGCAAGTGAGGGTCGAACCCGAGAGAACGGTGTAAAACTAGTTAAAGTGTGCTAACTAATGATTGGGGGGGAGTGGTTGGCAATTGAAATAAAGACTAGATTTAAAAATAAATAACAATGCAAAGAATAATTAATAGAGAGAATCAATAAAGAGAAAACCACATAGCTCATTGGTTCAATCGAGTCTCCACTTGCACATCCAATTAATCATAACGCATTCCTACTCTCTAGTCAAATTAATAACCCTAGGCAATCAACAAGCTCTGATTACCCGAATTTTCCCTAACTCAATTAATTGAGATAAGCTCTTCAATTAATCCTAACCAATTGAATAACCTAGATTAAACTCTCTAAGTTTAAGACAATTATTGCATTTATCACTAGGAAAATAGGCTAAACTAAGCAACAATCGCACAAGCTCGAATTGTTTAACTTAGGGTTTGTTAATCCTAACGATGCGTGACCGTTAGCTGCTATGCATGAATTAGAGAATCAACAATTACATATTGAAAACTAATCCTAGCAATAGATCTAATGAAATTCACATAAACTGGGTAGATCTAAATAAACTTTAATAAATCTTTAAAATTCAGATCCGAATAACAAACCAATTTAATAATAGAGAGTAGAAAACAACGTACTGAACGATTAATTGAATAACAAGCTTCAACTACGACATCCCTTTTGAGCTAGATGAATGAATTTAGCCTCTCATGCTGGTGTGAAGATCCATGGTGATTGGTCTTGAATACGGCATCTAGATCTTCAACTTTTTTGGATTAGTTCTTCAGATCTCCTCTTCAATCTCCCCTTAGCTCTCTCTATGATGGAATTATCTGTTTGCTGCCATCTTCCCTCTTTTTAAGGATCAATTTTCGTGCATAGGACCCAAGCCCAGGTAGGTTTCACAACCCTAGTCAAAGTAGAAGTCCGCGCGCATAAAATTGGACAGCCTAGCAGTGTTTGGTATTTTGTGCATAACTTCTTCGTTCGATGGCCGATTTAGGTCATTCAAAATTCTGTGAAAACTAGAAAAAAATATCTACAACTTTGCCTCAAACAGTCACATCCAAATTCCACTTTTATCTGGGTCAAAACTCGTCCTCAAGTTTTATCATATATGCACCTTTTAGTCATTTTTCACTTTTTTCGCTTTTTTTATCCTAAACACCACAAATAACAAAAGGAAATAACACAACACTTTTATATAAATAAAAGGCGATAAAGACACGATACTTGGGAGATCTTTTAAGTGCATTTGAGCACTTATCAATGTGATGAGATATGTGGATGTGATTGATTTAGGAGAAAAAAAAGTTAAAAAAAGTGGAAAATTTTGGAAAAATTTGTTCCCAATCAGGCTTATAATTTATTTTTGTAATTGTATGAGTTTAACCAAAAATTAAACATGCCAGTTATCTTTTATTCTCACTCAATTACATGTGAAGAAAATTTAGTTTTTGCAAAAATTAAACATGTCTTTCCATGAGTTTATAATTAGTTTAATTTTTGTAATTTCATATAAGCCTATATGAATATGAAATTACAACGTTTTTAGGTACTATATGAAATTACAATTTTTGGCCTCACTCAATTGCTAATTAACTAAATGCATGGGCTATCTTTTCTCTCTCTCTTCAAGTCAAAAACTCATGTACTCCTGTTTCACAACTTGAATTTTACAAGAGTATATGGTAAGTTAATTTTATGCCTCATAATTATTCCTATTGTTTAGGGCTCAGCAAATTTGTGTATCACATTTTGTATTTCAAACACACGTTTTATAGTTACTTATTTGATTTCAAATGACTTTATCTATTATGCCATCCACATCTTGCGAGTTGCGAGATAAATAACATCAAACAAAAAAAATTGCTATATGAGGAACTTATGGAGAATTTTTAACTTTCAAGTGTTTTCGTTTGCTACTATTTGCAAATGGGAATCTTGATTTTTGATAGTAATGTTGGTTTGGTGACGCATGGAAAAAAATCATCATATTTTTACTATTTTCCTATATATTATCAATATTCTTTCTTTGTACATTAATAGTTGTTGATATTTGTTCTCGACAAATTTTAAGGCGGATTTATCAAACATGAATATACAATGAAATTACATATAAATTCTATTATATAATGTTATGCCGTGAGAAATCAATGGGGGTCCATTTTAGCAATTACATATATCTTTACTATATTAAAAAGTGGGGATGTGTGGAAATATTTTGATTTCCAATAATGTCCCCAACTATATTTTATTTAGTCCAAAATGCTCTTATTAAAGAAATACATTTATATAAATAAATAATTAATGACTTTTCATATTACATTGTAAAAATTAAACTACAAATATTTTAATATATTTTTATTTTATTCAATATATATGACTTAAAATAATTATTAATAAATTTATTTTTTTCAAAAAAATAAGAATCTTTTACAAAGTCATATAGTTGAATGATAATCTTTTGATTTAAAATTATATCACAAATATTTTTGTAATCCAATAATTAAAAAATATAATTACCTAACTAATTTTTGAGCGATGTTTAAAATTACTTTAATTTGATTAAACTACAAATATTTCAATATATAATGTATTTTTACTCAATGTGTATAAGTTAAAAATATATATTGATAATTTTTTTCTATAACATCGTTCACAATTTTCTAATTGAGATATCATGTTTTTATAGTTTTAAAATTGGATTGGTATCATATATTCATATTAAATCAACTCAGATATATGTGACTAATTTTATTGGATTTTTTAAGATTAGATGTTTGGACTAACTTGTCAGACAATTGAGATATTAATATTTTTACTTAGAGTATAAAATGGTTAAAGTGTTATTCAGCTTGCACGTATAAGTTACTAATACTATGTTAGTTTAATTTTATATTTTTTAGAAAAAATTTAAAATCGAAACTTAAAAATTTATAACTAAAAAAATCATCCCTTTATACCACGTGCGAAGCACGTATTCAAAACTAGTTACTGTGAAAGTAACCTGAAGCATAGTCATACAAAGTTGAAAAATGAATACATGCATCGATATGGATGGGCACATGTCACTTCTGTCAATTATCAAGGACCACAAAATAGGAAATTTCCCCTGAGACAACTTTGGTTTGCATGCGGTTCTTGTGTTTAAATTTTGACAAGATGAATGTTATGTAATACTAGTCCAGTTCTTATTTTTTAATCATTTTGTCCTCCTTCATCGATCTCAAATTATAGTCTATTTTCTTTATTGAGGATGTGTTGGAATTTAATTTTCTAATATACCCCTATTTAATATGCGTTTTTACCACTTAAAATAAACAACTATAATTGTTTCTTCCGTAAATTACCAAAAACAAAATTGGAAATTTCACTTGAGACAACTTTATGGTTTGTTGTGATTCTTGTGTTTAGATTTTGACAAGATGAATGTTATGTAATACTAGTCTAGTTCTTATTAATCATAGTATGTACTCCTAAAGATAGTCATTTTCTCCTTCTACGTGGTCCCAAAGTATTATCTATTTTCTTTATTGAGGATGTGCTAGAATTTAATTTTCTAATATCTCCTTATATTTAACACTTTAAAATAAATTATCATCATTTTGTGCGGGGATATATTTTAAAATGCATAACTAAATATTGCTTTTCCAATAAAATGAATTATCGTGTGAATATAGAAAGTAAACTATTTTGTGGGACAAAACAAGTATATATAGCAATGCCAAATTCTTTCATAAAATTTCTCACTTATTAATTTTTAGTTAAATATTTTATTTGTAAAAAAAACTCATATATCTTCTTCCAATGAAAAGAAAAATAATACAAGATGGAAAAATTGTGACTTTATGTATTTTTTTAAGAGAATTTTCTCACCTCGAAAATAAGAAGTTAATATAAAATTAATTATGATACTGACTACTATGTCGGCATTTGTAAATTATTGTGGTTATCCTGTCCAATATTTTCTGTGAATGGGACCGACGTTAGTTGCAGACATTTCACATGCATATAGATTGGTTTTCGGTCGAATTAATAATATTAAATAAACCTGTTAATATTGATGCAAAAGTAAAATCACTGCTACTTTTTTTTTTTTTGAAATTAAAAGCCGGTTCTCCAACTACTTTTTTCACTTTTTACCATTTTTCATCACATACACAAATCTCAATCACTCAACTCCACTCATTCTCTCCCATCTTCTACATTAAAAATATTTAAAAACTATTATAATCTATTCCCTAACACCCTATAAATTACTGCTACTTTCGAACTGTCACAAAATAATAAAAACTCAAAAACGATTATCCCAATCCTACATGCATGCATGCCACGAGGCTGCTATAATAATATAATAATTGAAAAAGTTTATCAGTCACATCGTGAAAATAAACAAATTTATAAAATCCCATTCTTCCGCTACTATAAATAGAGAGGTATTTTCCTACTCATAGATACAGCAACTTATTACACATTAGTTTGAGAGAGAGAGAGAGAGAGAAGACATGAGCATTTGTCCTCCAGGCAAGTCGGAAGTGTTCAATTTTATACATTTTAATTATTTTATATGTGACACATACGGCATGCAGTTTATTATAGTTTTCGAAGAAATATATATAATATAAATATATTCATGTTTGGACAGGGAAGGATAGCTGGCCGGAGCTGGTGGGTGTACCGGGGGAGGTGGCGGTGGTCGTGATCGAGGCAGAAAATAAGCATGTCCAGGCAATTATTCTCCCGGAAGTCAGTCCGGTCACTCCAGACTTTCGCTGCGACCGTGTCCGGGTCTTTGTTGACGATTGTGGACACGTTGTGCGCCCTCCTTATGTTGGTTAAATTATATATATATATATATATATATATATATATAAAATAAATGAGCACAAGGGGACATGTATCGTTTTCTAATGTACATATCGCACAAATAAGTTGTACGAGCACGAGGGGACGTGTATTAGACCAAAATAATGAAATAACCAGCTTCTGTTTACTTTCCTTCAAGATTATATGAGTCTTGCCGTGGCAAAGATGACTTAGGGCGTGTCTAATTGTAAATATTTTGCATGGAAAATATGAAATTTAGAAATTTGTTCTCCAAGTTTTGTGATTGATTCAAAATATTTTCCTAGAAAATATTTTCTAGGTACAAGCACCCATTGCACAATTTAATTCAAATTTTAGTAAAAGTGAATCCATCGAGGAGGTATGAAAGTGTTTGCCTGGAAAATGAAAATATTTGCTTGGAAAATCTTATATGCTATCAAACACACCCTTAGTGATTTGAGATATATGTTAATACCGAAATCTGATTTTAACTGATAAAAAGTTAAGCACAGATAATTGTAAGCTTGTTTTCTTATTCTATAGGAAGTACATTTTAGATTACCTTTTAGTAAAAAAAAATTAAATTGATATAATAACAGTCTTATCATTTCTTTAAATTATCATCATGTAACCTTGATATTTTCGACACGTTGCTGGATGATATTTGACCATATCTTTCAATGAAAAGGAAAATGGATAAGATGCAAATTATTATTACGAATTTTGACTTGATTTATTCCATCTATTTTTATCTTTATTATCATTATATTTTTGGTTTGTTATTTTAGAGATTGATTTTAGTACGGGTAGAGTCGATTTTGAAATATTATAAGTATTAGACAAAACTTGATATTGAAGGTACCCAGCAAATTGAGACTTTTTTATATTAATTAATTTTGAGTTTGAAGTCTTTTTGTACTATAAAAAAGATTGAAATTGAGGCCTTGTTCTATTTGGCATTAACCAAATCTGCACGCAATTCCGTATACTTCATACTCATTTTCAACCACACACACATTTCCCAAACTAATATTAACCACACATTTTTACACGGAATACCGCGCGGAACAACTAAACCCCCAATCAAACAAGGCCTGAATATTCTAAACGGTCGCTTAAATTGCCTAATCTGATCACTATCACTGTGGACGACTAATTACATTAAGCCAAGTGGTACTCAAAATTAAACTTTTTAGCATACCTCTTGTGTTTATGTTACAAGTTTCAGTTTCAATATCTTCTTTTTTTACCAAATGGTTCATATGTTCTTTGCCTACTATTTCCATTCCACAACCTCCATAAGATTGACGATATTTTCTCACGATCTTCCACCCATTTATTAAATCTAGGACAATTACTTCGCATGAAGATGTTCCTATAATTGGTGCCACGTGGTTCACTTTTTAATATTCACTCTAGTGAAAAACAATATGTATGTAAATGTAAAACATGTGCAACTAACATCATTCTCATTGACAAAAAATGTGGGACCAATTAAAGGATCACCACAATAATTGATGACATAGTAGTCGACATTTCAATTAATTTCATCTATAGTTCTGATTTTTGAATTGAGATGGTTTTCTTAAAAAAATTAATAAAGTAAAAGCTTTTCCGATCTTATATCAATTTTCTTTTAATTTTGTTAGAAGAAGATATGAGGTTTTCTTTATTTTTTTTTCCAAAAAAATATTTGACTAAAAATTAATAAGTGAGAAACTTTACGAAAGAATATGGCATAAGTGTGTATGCCTTGATATGATTCGTGGTAACTCAATGCCAATTGATTTACCCCAAGTGCCAATTGGATCAATCACGAGATCCCAAGCAAGAAGTTGAAAATTGCAATAATGGGATTGATTGAAGAAGTATGACAAAATTCGTCAAAAGAGATGACTTATAGCTTGGAGCGAGGAATGGAAGCAAGTGGTAGAAGGAATCAACTTATTAAGCATTGGGACTCATTCTGCACAAAAAAAAAAATGATAATCGGGGGATAAACGGCAAGGAAAGAGCTCGAGGACCAAAATAGCAATTTTGGAGGAATTTGTCAAGGCGTGCGATCGCATGCATCTATCAAGCTATCCCCTCAGATTTTAAACTACATGCCGCAAATCAGCAGCAAGTCAGCAACTTTTGGCATTGCAGCTGCAAATTTTAAAAACATGCGGTCACCCACTCGACTGCATGGTGACATGGTTCAAAAACAATAAACGCATGCACGGTCCAAAATTGGCCCATCGAGATATTTTAGATATTTTGGGATATTTTGTTATTTCATTCTAAAGACATCTTTGAAGTAAACGAGAGCAAGAAGCTCTGAGTCGAGCTTTTCTCCTCCATCTGGTTCTTCATTGAACACTCCAAACTTATCAAGAATTTGATCAACTCTTGTGGCATTCAAACCCCATTGGTTGTTTACTCTGCATCGTTGGAGGTGATGGGTTCGATACACTTATTGCTGCCACGTCGTGAGTTGAAGGTTGGCGGGATCCCACAAATCACTTAAGCGTTTCTTAGATTGATCAAATCTTGTATGGGTTGCATTAGCTAAGTTTTACTGTGGTTTGCATCATACTCTTTCAGTCCCACAAAAACAATTTATTTTTTATATTTGCACGGATTAAGAAATCAGAATTAATTTTATTGGAAAAGTAATGTTTGACTATGCATTTTCAAATATATTGCTGTAGAAATTATGATAGTTTATTCTAAGTGGTAACAATACATATTAAATAAGGATATATTAGGAAATTAAATTCCAACACACCCTCAATAAAGAAAATATATTATAATTTGAGGCTGAGAAAAAAGGGAAAAAATGACTATTTCTAGCGGACATAATGGATAATATATATATATATATATATATATGATTAATAGGCTAGTATTACATAAATATTCATCCAGTAGCGTAGCCAGGTTTTTAGGTTCGCGAGGAGGAGGAAAAATTAGGGATGGCAAAACAACTGAAAAATCGAAAACCATGGTACGAGACGAGCAGTTGAAAAACCCGAACCGACGGATCGGTGGGTCGGATATGGTTTTTGATAGTAAAACCCGAGACGGATATGGTTCGGATATGGATTTTAGCATCATACCCGAACCCGAACCGAATACCCGAATATATATATTTTTCCTAAAAAAAAATAAAATTAATAAAATGAAAAATTAATTTTCAAGTGTTGTGTTAGTGTGCATTCTAAATTTTACCAATGAGACTTAAGTATTAACTATATTTGTGAATTGTGAACATGTTGGTTAAAGTTCTATTTACAAAAAAAAAAATAAAATAAAATAAATTCGGGTAAACGGGTACCCGTTCGGGTATAAAAGCCGACCCGAACGGATACCCGAACCGAACCGACCCGAATTACCCACGGTTCGGTTCGGGTATGGATTCGGGTTCGGCATCGCGGTTCGGGTTCGGGTATGGCCGACCCGACCCGAACCCGACCCGTTGCCATCACTAGGAAAAATCCAAGAATGATGGGTAGACTTGTGAGTTCGGGGGCAGTGCCCCTAAATTTTTTTTTATACAAATATAGGATGTTATAAGGTGCAATTTATTTATTAACCATTGTCAAAGTATAAAATTTACACCAAATTAATTTCAATTTAATACGTACATATACAAAGTGTCACATAGGATATTGTAAGGATATTCCAAATAATTTAGTTATTTTATAAATTGATTTGATACATATTTCCACATCGAATATTGTAATATTTAATTTAGTCCGACAAGTGATTATGACGTGCTTTTTCCATTTCGTAAATTAAACAAAGTCATCACCATGCTGGAATGACTTATCAAATTTGACTACTTTATATTTATTTGATACTTAATTACTTCTTCAGACTTCCAACCCAGTATCATCCTCACCTTCTTTAGTCGGCTACTTGGCTGTTTCTTTATTAGCAGTCATCACCATCTTCATTCAACCATACCATTGTTTCTTTAATCTTTATCATCAATGTAACGGCCCGTCTTTTCTTACCCGAACGAAACACATTTTATTTACACTTTCAAAAGCGGAAGCATTTATATACATATATATATACATATCAAAACCACCTTTGTTCGTTCACTTATACTAGTACAATATAAACACACAAAACGCGGCCGCAGGATGTTTAGGTTTCCCCCTCTTCCCCACATCCCACATCACGCTCGGGAGGATCCTCCACCACCGCCTGCACATAAAACATCAATATACAACATAATGAGCCACGGGGACTCAGTAGGCAATAGATGCAAATGCTAATGCATGTCATGTTTATGCTTTGGGCCCGGTTATAGATCCTGTGCTTACAAGGCGCCGTAACATCATTGGCCGTCCCGCAAAGGTTCTTTTACGCTTTGCGGCGCCGTCGTAATGGCCGTCCCCCAAAGGTTCTTTTACGCTTTGGGGCGCCGTGGGCCGTCGTCTAAAGGTTCTTTTACGCTTTAAACCGCCCGTAACATCATACATATTGTAAGCACACAATCTACAACTCACATATGCATTGATCATGCTTTCATGTCATTCATACTTCGTTTTCTTACCATTTAACCTCATGTGCCCTTCCCCATGTCATAGTTCATCTTGCATCTACCATTATAAGGTAACATAACATACATAACATCATCTAACATGTTCTAACATAACCTAGCATAGCAAACCCTACCATAACACAGCCTATCTCCTCACACAACATAGCATAACATAACTTCTTCTACCAATCCATGTCATCACATATTTCATCATATATTCATAAACACATATCACACCCATGAAATATAGTTATTACCTACCTCAAAAGACAAGAAAGCAAGCAAATGAATTGGTTGGCTACTTCCTCTCCTCCCTTTCCTTTCCTCTTCCCTTCTTCTTGTTGATCCCAAGATGACAACTAGAAATACTCAAATGATCTACAAGCCAAAACTCATGTAAAATCCTTGGAATCACCCTTGAGAGTGTTCTCTAGAGTTTTGGGGAGGTTAGGGTCAAAAATGAGGGTAAATGGCCGAGCAAACGTGTATAAACCCTATCCAACAATTTCTGCCGACTTAAAATTACGGCCGTAAATCTCCATGTTACGGCCGTAAATTCCAAAATTACGGCCGTAACCCTTAAAATTACGGCCGTAACTGGGCACACGCGACCGCGCTTCCGGTCACGCGACCCAGAGAATCAGCCCTTAACCATCACTCGACTTACGGTAGTAACCATAAGACTTACGGTCAGTAAATATCACATTCTGGCGTAAATACGTAAATTACTGAGTAAATCCCAATTTTCTGCATTTCTCTTCCGGCTCATTCTTGGAGACCATACCTAGTTCCAACATACGTGGGGCAACCCAAAACACATCCTAAACATGTCATACCAATCAACCCCATCTCCCGACACATTCACATCATCACGACCCATTCCCAAAAGCACAAACGATAAACATGCGAAATCATTTAAACTCGTGACGAGATTTTGGCGGGGCGTTACAATCAATCTTCATTTGGTTGTTTCTTCATCATCTTCATTCAGCCAAGCGTCTGCAACTTCCTCTAAATTCCAAAAAAAATTGCACAAAAATTTCCCGGAGGCAACTATTGAAACGACGCGTGATGATGCTGTAGGGGGGACTAGCTCCGCCTCTGCATTCATCTTGTCAAAACCTAAACACAAGAACCACACGCAAACCAAAGTTGTCTTTAAGTGAAATTTCAAAATTTGTGGCACTGGACAAGTGGAAAAGATCAAGTGCACGCGCGGGGAGTAACATATCCGTGCCCATCAATAATTAACATAAGTAACATGTGCCTATAGGTATCGGTGCCCATAGTCAAGATAAGCACAATGGTGTACGACATTCTCTCATCACGTCTTCCATCTTTGTATGACCATGCATAATGATGGGTTCAATGTATCAAACTTTTATTTGTCAATTGGCTAAGTGATAAAATTAAATTTCAAGTTTAAGTATCACGATATGCAATACAAAGTAAAAATATAAAGTGGCAAAGTGATATGGTCAAATTTAGAACTTAAGTGTCAGTTAAATGAATTTGAAGCTTTTTTTAACATGATGTTATTCATTCATTCATATTGGTACAATACATCGATAAAAGTAAAAATTCAATACCATTGAAAACCAAAAAGGATAAATCTGCGAACAAACTCACAACACTCAGGTTAAAATCAAAATGACCAGAATACCTATGCCTCCGGATCTGTAACGTTGACGGCCAAATTGTGATTGAATCAATGGTGGATCGAAATTGATAAATCAATCTGAATCACACGAACAAATAACACCGCAATAAGACAATGAAAAACCAAATGCCGCAACAAGACGACGAAATCAGAAAGACCGCCAAGAAAAACCCAGATCTATATTGAAAAACCACTCATGTTAATATAATATACAAAGAAAAGAGGTGATTTCAGGCTAAAAACGCCAAAATCACCCCCTCCAATGTGCAATTTTTTGGTGGGGGGACGAAGCTGAAAGAGAGTTTGGATAAGAGGAAAGAAGCAGTTGGGTTTTGAAAAAAAAAATTCTTTGTTTCTTTTATTGGTTGTATAACTAAAAGCTTGCCGAGATTGTTTAGTGCCTGTTGGATTTGAAGCTTGTTTTTGAGAACGAAGCTTTAAGCGAATTTTTTATAATAGAATTTTTTAATGCCATTTGAATGGCGTTCCATTTTTATTAATTCATTCGATATTTAGATTACATATTTATGCAGGTGAATTATTTTTAAGATGACCAGTGATCATTTAAAACTATTCGTCTCTCAAAATGAAATACTCCATGTAAGAAATAAGCAAAAGAATTTTAATAGCCATCCAAATCAAATAAACCATGATTAAGAATCGGGGGCATGATAATGGGGGTTGGACTCGGCTGTAGCCAACTCCAACCCCCAACCTAGTCCATTGTATCAATATAATTTCGGAGATATTAAATAGGAGCCGGAGCATGAAATGTTATTGTGGCTATCTTGTGGCCTAGTGATAAAAAGGAAGGTTTTTTTTGCTAAGGGGTTAAGGTGTGGGGGTTCAATTCCCATATCCATCATTCCCCACTTAAGTTTACGATATCCCTTAAATTGCATTTCCACACTTCTTTTTCCCTTTTTTTTTAAACACCTATCGTCATCTCTGCATTTCCCCCAATTCTTCTCTACATATAAGCCTATTTCTTCTTTTATTTTTTCTCCTTTTATTTTATATAATATAATTTATTTTTGTAATTGTATGAGTTTAGCCAAAAATTAAACATGTCGGTTATCTTTTATTCTCACTCAACTACATGTGAAGAAAATTTAGTTTTTGCAAAAATTAAACATGTCTTTCCATGAGTTTATAATTAGTTTAATTTTTGTAATTTCATATAAGCCTATATGAATATGAAATTACAATGTTTTTAGGTACTATATGAAATTACAATTTTTGGCCTCACTCAATTGCTAATTAACTAAATGCATGGGTTATCTTTTCTCTCTCTCTTCAAGTCAAAACTCATGTACTCCTGTTTCACAACTTGAATTTTACAAGAGTATATGGTAAGTTAATTTTATGCCTCATAATTATTCCTATTGTTTAGGGCTCAGCAAATTTGTGTATCACACTTTGTATTTCAAACACACGTTTTATAGTTACTGATTTGATTTCAAATGACTTTATCTATTAAGCCATCCACATCTTGCGAGATAAATAACATCAAACAAAAAAAAAAAAGAAAAAACTGCGATATGAGGAACTTAAGGAGAATTTTTAATTTTCAAGTGTTTTCGTTCGATACTATTTGCAAATGAGAATCTTGATTTTTGATAGTAATGTTGGTTTGGTGACGCATGTAAAAAATCATCATATTTTTACTATTTTCCTATATATTATCAATATTCTTTCTTTGTACATTAATAGTTGTTGATATTTGTTCTCGGCAAATTTAAAGGAGGATTTATCAAACATGAATATACAATGAAATTACATATAAATTCTATTATATAATGTTATGCCGCGAGAAATCAGTGGGGGTCCATTTTAGCAATTACATATATTACTATAAAAGTAACCTGAAGCATAGTCATACAAAGATGAAAAATGAATTCATGCATCGATATGGATGGGCACATGTCACTTCTATCAATTATCAAGGATCACAAAATAGGAAATTTCCCCTGAGACAACTTTGGTTTGCATGTGGTTCTTGTGTTTAGATTTTGACAAGATGAATGTTATGTAACACTAGTCCCGTTCTTATTCTTTAATCATTTTGTCCTCCTTCATCGATCTCAAATTATAGTTTATTTCTCTATTGAGGATGTGTTGGAATTTTATTTTCTAATATACCCTTATTTAATATGTGTTCTTACCCCTTAAAATAAACAACTATAATTGTTCTTTCTTTTAATTACCAAAAAACAAAATTGGAAATTTCACTTGAGACAACTTTATGGTTTGATGTGATTCTGTTGTTTAGATTTTGACGAGACGAATGTTATGTAATGCTAGTCTAGTTCTTATTAATCATAATTTATACTCCTAAAGATAGTCATTTTTTCCCTTTACATGGTCCCAAAGAATTATCTATTTTCTTTATTGAGGATGTGCTAGAATTTAATTTGCTAATATCTCCTTATATTTAACACTCAAAATAAATTATCATTATTTTATGCAGGGATATGTTTTAAAATGCATAACTAAATATTGCTTTTCCAATAAAATGAATTATCGTGTGAATATAGAAAGTAAACTATTTTGTGGGACAAAACAAGTATATATAGCAATGCCAAATTCTTTCATAAAATTTCTCACTTATTAATTTTTAGTTAAATATTTTATTTGTAAAAAAAACTCATATATCTTCTTCCAATGAAAAGAAAAATAATACAAGATGGAAAAATTGTGACTTTATGTTTTTTTTAAGAGAATTTTCTCACCTCGAAAATAAGAAGTTAATATAAAATTGATTATGATACTGACTACTATGTCGGCATTTGTAAATTATTGTGGTTATCCTGTCCAATATTTTCTGTGAATGGGACCGACGTTAGTTGCAGACATTTCACATGCATATAGATTGGTTTTCGATCGACTTAATAATATTAAATAAACCTGTTAATATTGATGCAAAAGTAAAATCACTGCTACTTTTTTTTTTTTTTGAAATTAAAAGCCCGTTCTCCAACTGCTTTTTTCATATTTTATTATTTTTTATAATTTTTTTATCTATTTTCTTTATCCTAAATCAATCATATCCACATATCTCATCACATACACAAATCTCAATCACTCAACTCCACTCATTCTCTCCCATCTTCTACATTAAAAATATTTAAAAATCATTATAATCTATTCCCTAACACCCTATAAATCACTGCTACTTTCGAACTGTTACAAAATAATAAAAACTCAAAAATGATTATCCCAATCCTACTTGCATGAATGCCACGAGGCTGCTATAGTAATATAATAATTGAAAAAGTTTATCAATCACACCGTGAAAATAAACAAATTTATAAAATCCCATTCTTCTGCTACTATAAATATGGAGGTATTTTCCTACTCATAGAAACAGCAACTTATTACACAGGAGTTTGAGAGAGAGAGAGAAGACATGAGCATTTGTCCTCCAGGCAAGTCGGAAGTGCTTCATTTTATAAATTTTAATTATTTTATATGTAACACAAACGGCATGCAGTTTATTATAGTTGTTGAATAAATATATATATTCATGTTTGGACAGGGAAGGATAGGTGGCCGGAGCTGGTGGGCTTACCCGGGAAGATAGCGGCAGCCGTGATCGAGTCAGAAAATAAGCATGTCCATGCAATTATTCTCCCGGAAGGAACTCCGGTCACTAGAGACTTGCGCTGCGACCGTGTCTGGGTCTTTGTTGACGCTTGTGGACGCGTTGTCCAGACTCCTTATATTACTTAATTAAATTATATATATATATATATATATATATATATAATAAATGATGTTTCCATCATTTTCTAATGTATATATATATCTCGGATAAATAAGTTGTACGAGCACAACGGGAGGTGTATTAGTCCAAAATAATGAAATAACCAGCTTCTATTTACTTTCCTTCAAGATTATTATTCAGTCCAAATCACATATATGGTACGCATCTCAACTTACCATTATTCAACTTAAAACTCGATTCATCAAAGTCCACCTAATTAATTCTAGCTAGTTTATTTATTAGCCGCCTAATACTAGCTCGTACCCAAGATTACGAGCAAATCTTTGTTATACAACACTCCAACCACTCCTCCTATGGTCAATTGATCTTCAATTCCGAGATCTCACCATGAGATGCGAACGATTACACGTGAAAGCACCGACAAATGGGATTTAGTGATAGAAAAGAATGCCCAAATCTTTGCAAATTAGCTTCTGATTATATTCTAAAAGCCGATGGTTGCGAAGAAGAGATATATGCCTTTTTTTTTTCCCGTGAACAAGATGCTGATTCTCTGTTTATTAAGCTGGTGGAAGAGTGAGAGAGATGTATTCTCTGTTACTTTGCGTTCCATTGGAAACATGCTTGTCAGGTATTTAATGTTAAACCTATCACCTCACCTTCCACCTTTCTACACTAGGTGGTGGCGGTGGTCCGATAGCTTAGGTAGCAGTGGTAGGGGTTGGGTGAATAAGGGTGACGGTGGTGGTAGTGGCGGAGGAGGCGACATGGCGGCAGTGGTGGTGGTGGGGATGTGGGAGGTGGTGGGCGACTAAGGTGGCGGTAGCAATGGTGGTTGTAGGATGGCAGTGCTGTGGAGGTGGCGATAGCAGCAGCAGTGTTGGTGAGGTAGGGGTGGTGCGGGGGGGGGGGGTGGAGGTAGGGGTGGAGGGGACTATTGAAGCGGCGCGATGTCCCGGGGTTGGGGGAGGGGTGGGGGTTAGCTCCACCTCTACATTCATCTTGTCAAAACCTAAACAAAAGAACCACACGCAAACCAAAGTTATCTCTTTAAGTGAAATTTCAAAATTTGTGGCCCTGGACAAACGGAAAAGATCAAGTGCACGCGCAGGTAGTAACATATCCGTGCTCGTCGATAATTAACAGACGTAACATGTGCCTATAGGTATCGGTGCCAATAATCAAGATAAGCACAACGTTGTACCACATTCTCACATCACATCTTCCATCTAGCACAACGTTGTACGATATTCTCGCATCACATCTTCCATCTTTGTATGGCCATGCATACTCACGGGTTCATAATCAAACTTTTATTTGTCAATTCGCTAAGTGATAAAATTAAATGTCCAGTTTAAGTATGATCCTATGCAATACAAAGTAAAAATATAAAGTGGCAAAGTGATATGGTAAAATTTTAAACTTAAGCGTCGTTTAAACGAATTTGAAGCTTGTTTTTTAGAACAAAGCTTTAAGCGAATTTTTTATAATAGAATTTTTTAATGCCATTTGAGCATCGTTCCATTTTTATTAATACATTAGATATTTTAGATTACATATTTATGCACGTGAATTATGTTTAAGATGACCAATGATCATTTAAAACAATTCGGTTTCTCAAAATGAAATACTTCATATAAGAAATAATAAAAAGAATTTTAATAGGCATCCAAATAAAATAAACCATGATTGAGAATCAGGGGAGTAGATAGTGGGGGGTTGGACTCTGCTGTAGCCCAATCCAACCCCCAACCTAGTCCATTGTATCAATATAATTTTGGAGATATTAGATAGGAGCCAGAGCATGAAATGTTGTGGTAGCTATCTTGTGGCCCAATGATGAAAGGGAAGGTTTTTTTCCTTAAGGGATACATTTAATTTTTTCTTACATATCCTCATCTCTCCATTTCCCCCACTTCTTTTCTACATATAAGCCTATTTCTTCTTGCATTTTTCCTTTTATTTTATATAATATAATTTATTTTGTAAGTGCAAGAGTTTAGCCAAAAATTAAACATGTCGGTTATCTTTTATTCTCACTCAATTACATGTGAAGAAAATTTAGTTTTTGAAAAAATCAAAAACGTCTTTCCATGAGTTTATAATTAGTTTAATTTTTGTAATGTCATATAAGCCTATATAAATATGAAATTACAATGTTTTTAGGTACTATCGGAAATTATAATTTTTTGCCTCACTCAATTGCCAATTAAATTAAATGCATTGATTATCTTTTCTCTCTCTTCAAGTAAAAAACTCATGTACTCCTGTTTCACAACTTGAATTTTGTAAGAGTATATGGTAAGTTAATTTTATACCTCATAATTGTTCCTATTGTTTTGGGCTCATCAAATTTGTGTATCACATTTTGTATTTCAAACACACATTTTATATTACTGATTTGATTATAAATGACTTTATCTATTAAGACATCCACATCTTGCGAGATAAGTAGCATCAAACAAAAGAAAAGGAAAAACTGCTATATGGGGAACTTATGGAGAATTTTTAATTTTCAAGTGTTTTCGTTAGTTACTATTTGCAAAGGAGAATCTTGATTTTTGATAGTAATGTTGGTTTGGTGACACATGGAAAAAAATCGTTATATTTTTACTATTTTCTTATATATTATCAATATTCTTTCTTTTTACATTAATAATTGTTGATATTTGTTCTCGACAATCAAATGTGAATATACAATGAAATTACATATAAATTCTATTATACAATAATTTTATGCCGTGAAAAATCAAAAGGGCCGGGGCCCATTTTAACAATTACATTTATTACTATAAAAATAAAATTTGTCGTATTTTACCTCCCAAACGTTAATCCCTGGCCATGCCCGGCCGTGAAGCCCCGGGAAACACAGTCATACAAAGATGGAAAATGAATACATGCATCGATATGGATGGGCACGTGTCACTTCTGTCAAATATGAAGGACCACAAAATTGGAAATTTCCCTTAAGACAACTTTGCTTTGCATGTGGTTCCTGTGTTTAGATTTTGACAAGATGAACGTGATGTAACACTAGTCCAGTTCTTATTCTTTAATCATTTTGTCCTCCTTCATCGATCTCAAATTATAGTCTATTTTTTTTATGGAGGATGTGTTGGAATTTAATTTTCTAATACACCCCTATTTAATATGTGTTTTTACCACTTAAAATAAACAACTATAATTGTTGCTTCCGTTAATTACCAAAAACAAAAATTGGAAATTTCAGTTGAGACAACTTTATGGTTTGTTGTGATTCTTGTGTTTAGATTTTGACAAGATGAATGTTATGTAATACTAGTCTAGTTCTTATTAATCATAGTATGTACTCCTAAAGATAGTCATTTTCTCCTTCTACATGGTCCCAAAGTATTATCTATTTTCTTTATTGAGGATGTGCTAGAATTTAATTTTCTAATATCTCCTTATATTTAACACTTAAAATAAATTATCATCATTTTATGCGGAGATATATTTTAAAATGCATAACTAAATATTGGTTTCCAATAAAATGAATTATCGTGTGAATATAGCAAGTAAACTATTTTGTGTGACAAAAGGAGTATATATACCAATGCCGCATTCTTTCATAAAACTTCTCACTTATTAATTTTTAGTTAAATATTTTTTTTGGAAAAAAAACTCATATATCTTCTTCCAATGAAAAGAAAAATAATACAAGATGGAAGTCCGGTCACTCAAGACTTTCGCTGCAACCGTGTCAGGGTCTTTGTTGACGATTGTGGAACCGTTGTCCGCACTCCTCGTATTACTTAAATTATATAAATATAAATATAAATAAATAAATAAATAAATAAATAAATAAATAAATATATAAATATATATATATATATAATAAATGATGTTTCCATCATTTTCTAATGTATATATCGCATAAATAAGTTGTACGAGCACAAGGCGAAGTGTATTAGTCCAAAATAATGAAATAACCAGCTTCTATTTACTTTCCTTCAAGATTATATGAGTCTTGCCATGGCAATGATGACTTAGGGTGTGTCTGATTGTAAATATTTTGCGTGGAAAATATAAAATTTAGAAATTTGGTTTCCAAGTTTTGTGTTTGATTCAAAATATTTTCTAGGTACAAGCATCCATTGCACAATTTAATTCAAATTTTAGTAAAAGTGAATCCATCGAGGAGGTGTGCATGAAAGTGTTTGCCTGGAAAATGAAAATATTTTCTTGGAAAATCTTATATGCTATCAAATACACCATTAGTGATTTGAGATATATATGTTAATATCGAAATCTGATTTTAACTGATAAAAAGTTAAGTACGGATAATTGTAAGCTTGTTTTCTTATTCTATAGGAAGTACATTTTAGATTACCTTTTTTAAAAAAAAAATTAAATTGATATAATAACAATTTTATCATTTCTTTAAATTATCATGATGTAACCTTAATTACTTGATATTTTCGACACGTTGCCGGATGATATTTTTTTTGCCGGATGATATTTGATTATATCTTTCAATGAAAAGGAAAAATAGACAAGATGCAAGTTATTATTACGAATTTTGAATTGATTTATTCTCTCTATTTTTATCTTTATTATCATTATATTTTTGGTTTGTTATTTTAGAGATTGATTTTAGTACAGGCAGTATCGATTCTGAAATATTAGAAGTACTAAATAAAACTTGATATTGAAGGTCCCCAGCAAATTGAGACTTTTTTATACTAATTTTGAGTTTGAAGGCTTCTTGTATTATAAAAAAGATTGAAATTGAATATTCTAAACGGTCGCTTAAATTGCCCAATTTGATGACTGTCACTGTGGATGACTAATTACATTATGCAGGTAAGTCGTACTCAAAAAAAACTTTTTAGCATACCTCTTGTATTTATCTTACAAGTTTCAGTTTCAATATCTTCTTTTTTAACAAATGGTTCATATGTTCTTTGCCTTGTATCTCCATTCCACAACCTCCATGATATTGACGATATTTTCTCAGGACCTTCCTCCCATTTATTAAATCTACGACAATTACTTCGCATGAAGATGTTCCTATAATTGGTGCCACGTGGTTCACTTTATTTAATATTCATTCTAGTGAAAAACAATATGTATGTAAATGTAAAACGTGTGCAACTAACATCGTTCTCATTGACAGAAAATGTGGGACCAATTAAAGGATCACCACAATAATTGATGACATAGTGGTCGATATTTCAATTAATTTCATTAATTTGCAGTTCTGATTTTCGAATTGAGATGGTTTTCTTGAAAAAATTAATAAAGTAAAAACTTTTCCGATCTTATATTAATTTTCTTTTTGTTAGAAGAAGATATGAGGCTTTCTTTATTTTGTTTTTCCAAAAAAATATGTGACTAAAAATTGATAAGTGAGAAACTTTACGAAAGAATGCGGCATAAGTATATATACCTTGATATGATTCGTGGTAGCTCAATGCCAATTGATTTACCCCAAGTGTCAATTGGATCAATCACGAGATCCCAAGCAACAAGTTGAAAATTGCAATGATGGGATTGACTGAAGAAGTATGACAAAATTCGTCAAAAGAGATGACTTATAGTTTGGAGCGAGGAATGGAAGCAAGTGGGTCGAAGAAATCAACTTATTAAGCATTGGGACCCATTCTGCACAAAAAATAATGATCGGGGATTAAAGGGCAAGGAAAGAGCTCGAGGATCAAAATAGCAATTTTGGAGGAATTTGTCACGGCATGCGATCGCATGCATCTACCAAGCTTTCCCCTCAAATTTGAACTACACACCGCGAATAGGCAGCAAATCAGCAACTTTTGGGGTTGTAGCTACAAATTTTAAAAACATGCGGTCACACACTCAACCACGTCTTCAAAAACAATGAACGCATTTACGGTTCAAAACTGGGCCATTGAGATATTTGAGATATTTTGGGATATTTTGTTATTTCATTGTAAAGACATCTTTGAAGTAAACGCGAGCAAGAAGCTTTGAGTCGAGCTTTTCTCCTCCATCTCATCCTTCATTGAACACTTCGAACTTATCAAGAATTTGATCAACTCTTGTGGCATTCAAACCCCGTTGGTTGTCTACTCTGCATAGTTGGAGGTATGGGTTCGATACACTTATTGCTGCCATGTCGTAAGTCTAAGGTTGGCGGGATCACACAGGTCACCGACAAGAGTTTAGCCTTTCTGAGATTGATCGAAACTTGTATGGGTTAATTTTAATGTGGTTTGCATCATATTCTTTCAGTCCCACAAAAATAATTTATTTTTTATGCATTTTCAAATATATTGCTATAGAAATTATGATAGTTTATTCTAAATGGTAACATGATACATATTAAATAGGGATATATTAGGAAATTAAATTCCAACACACCCTCAATAAAGAAAATATATTATAATTTGAGACTGGTGAAAAAGGAAAAAATGACTATTTTTAGCAGACATAATGAATATAATATGTATAATATATATATATATATATATATATATATGATTAATAGGGTAGTATTACATAAACAATCATCCAGTGGCATATCCAGGTTTTTAGGTTTGCGGGGAAGAAGAAAGATCCAAGAATGATGGGTGAACTTGTGAGTTCACGGGCAGCGCCCCCAAAATTTTTTATACAAATATCGGATGTTACAAGATGCAATTTTTTTATTAACCATTGTCAAAGTATAAAATTTACACCAAATTAATTTTAATTTAATACGTACATATACAACGTGCCATATAGGATATTGTAAGGATATTCCAAATAATTTAGTTATTTTATAAATTAATTTGATACATATTGCCACATCGAATATTGTAATATTTAATTTAGTCTGACAAGTAATTATGATGTGCTTTTGCCATTTCGTAAATTAAACAAAGTTACCACCACATTGGAACGACTTGCCTTGCAGTTGTGACTTAATTACTTATCAAATTTGATTACTCCATATTTATTTGATACTTAATTACTTCTTCAAACTTCCAACCTAGTATCATCCTCATCTTCTTTAGTCGGCTACTTGGCTGTTTCTTTATCAGCAATCATCACCATCTTCATTCAATCATTCGGTTGTTTATTCAATCTTTATCATCAATCTTCATTTGGTTGTTTCTTTATCATCTTCATTCAGCCAAGCGTTTGCAACTTCCTCTAAATTCCAAAAAAAAAAAAAAAAAAAATTGCACAAAAATTTCATAGAGGCAACTATTGAAGCGGCACGTGATGATGGGGTAGGGGGAATAGCTTTGCCTCTGCATTCATCTTGTCAAAACCTAAACACAAAAACCACACGCAAACCAAAGTTGTCTTTAAGTGAAATTTCAAAATTTATGGCACTGCACAAACGGAAAAGATCGGGTGCACGCGGGGGAAGTAACATATCCGTGCCCATCCATAATTAACAAAGGTAACATGTGCCTAGATGTATCGGTGCCCATAATCAAGATAAGCACAATGTTGTACGACATTCTCTCATCACATCTTCCATGTTTGTATGACCACGCATAATCACGGGTTCAATGTATCAAAATTTTAAGTGATAAAATTAAATTTCAAGTTTAAGCATGATCGTATGTAATACAAACTTAAAATATAAAGTGGCAAAGTGATATGGTCAAATTTTAAACTTAAGCATCGTTTAAATGAATTTGTAGCTTGTTTTTTAGAAGAAAGCTTTAAGCGAATTTTTTATAATAGAATTTTTTAATGTCATTTGAGTGTCGTTCCATTTTTATTAATTCATTAGATATTTAGATTACATATTTATGCACATGAATTATGTTTAAGATGACCACTGATCATTTAAAACAATTCGGTTTCTCAAAATGAAATACTCCATGTAAGAAATAATCAAAAGAATTTTAATAGGCATCCAAATCAAATAAACCATGATTGAGAATTGGGGGCATAAATAGTGGGGGATTGGACTCCGCTGTAGCCTAGTCCAATGCCCAACCTAGTCCATTGTATCAATATAATTTGGGAGATATTAGATAGGAGTCGGAGCATGAAATGTTGTGCTAGCTATCTTGTGGCCAAGTGATAAAAGGGAAGGGTTTTTTCCTTAAGGGATACATTTAATTTTTTTTTTTTTACATATCATCATCTCTCCATTTCCGCCACTTCTTCTCTACATATAAGCCTATTTCTTCTTGCATTTTTTCCCTTTTATTTTATATCATATAATTTATTTTTGTAATTGTATGAGTTTAGCCAAAAATTAAACATGCAAGTTATCTTTTATTCTCACTCAATTACATGTGAAGAAAATTTAGTTTTTGCAAAAATCAAACACATTTTTCCATGAGTTTGTAATTAGTTTAATTTTTGTAATTTCATATAAGCCTATATGAATATGAAATTACAATATTTTTAAGTACTATCTGAAATTACAATTTTTTGCCTCACTCAATTGCCAATTAAATTAAATCGGTGGGTTATCTTTTCTCTCTCTTCAAGTCAAAAACTCATATACTCCTATTTCACAACTTGAATTTTTCAAGGGCATATAGTAAGTTAATTTTATGCCTCATAGTTATTCCTATTGTTTTGGGCTCAGCAAATTTGTGTATCACATTTTGTATCTCAAACACACATTTTATATTACTGATTTGATTTTAAATGATGTTATCTATTATGCCATCCACATCTTGCGAGCTAAGTAACATCAAACAAAAAAAAAAACTACTATATGGGGAACTTCTAGAGAATTTCTAATTTTCAAGTGTTTTTCGTTTGCTATTATTTGCGAACGAGAATCTTGGGGGGCGTTCTGTTTGTTTTGTATTTTCTATTTTCATTTTCGAAAATATTTTGGTGTTTTTCTGTTTTCAATTGGTGTTTTGAGAAAATTGAAAATGTGTTTGGTTTATTGTTTTGAAAAATTATTTTTGAAAAGAGAAAAAAGAAAATGTGTTTGGTTTATACATTTAGAACCACCATAAGTTAGTATAATATAAATTACAAAAAGATCCTTAAACTTTGAAATTTAACAAAAAGATCCCTATCTTCGTCACCCATCCCAACCCTCCCACCCACGCCATATCTCTCTCTCTCTTACAGTCGCTGGCGAAGTTGTCAGCAACTGAGGGTGGTGCGAACCACCATGAAAATGGTAGTTCGTACCACCAGCAGGTGGTCGCGACCATCTCGGAGGTGGTCGCGATCACCTCCGAGGTGGTTCGAACCACATGCAAAGTGGTTCGACCACCTGTTAGTGGTCAGACCACCTTCATATAGTGGTCCGACCACCTTTATATGGTGGTCCAACCACTATAATGGTGGTTGGACCATCACTATTCGTGGTCAAACCACCAGATATGGTTGTTTGATCGTCAGATCTGGTAGTTTGACTTTTTTCGGTGGTGGTAGGTGGTTGTCAGTGGTGGTCGTTGGTGGTTAAGACTAGAATGTACAAAAACGAAAAGTTGGGACTCATGTGGTTCTTGTGTTTAGATTTTGATAAGATTTATGTTATGTAACACTAGTCCAGTTCTTATTCTTTAATCATTTCGTCCTCCTTCATCGATCTCAGATTAAAGTCTATTTTCTTTATTTAGCATGTGTTGGAATTTAATTTTCTAATACACTCCTATTCAATATGTGTTCTTACCACTTAAAATAAACAACTATAATTGTTCCTTCTGTTAATTACCAAAAACAAAATTGGAAATTTCAGTTGAGACAACTTTATGGTTTGCTGTGATCCTTGTGTTTAGATTTTAACAAGATGAATGTTATGTAATACTAGTCTAGTTCTTATAAATCATAATATATACTCCTAAAGATAGTCATTTTCTCCTTCTACATGATCCCTATATCTATTTTCTTTATTGAGGATGTGCTAGAATTTAAATTTCTAATATCTCCTTAGTTAACACTTAAAATAAATTATCATCATTTTATGCAAGGATATATTTTAAAATGCATAACTAAATATTTCTTTTCCAATAAATATTTTTATATTTAACTTCTCACTTATTAATTTTTAGTTAAATATTTTTTTTGGAAAAAAAAACTCATATACCTTCTTCCAATGAAAAGAAAAATAATACAAGGTGGAAAAATTTTGACTTTATTTTTTTTAAGAGAATTTTTCAGAAAATAAAATGTTAATATAAAATTAATTATGATACTGACTACCATGTCATCATTTGTAAATTATTGTGGTGGTCATTTAATTGGTTCAATGTTTTCTACGGATGGGAACGACGTTAATTAGTTGCAGATATTTCACATGCATATTGGTTTTCACTAGAATTAATAATATTAAATAAACCTGTTAATATTGACAGAAAAGTAAAATCACTGCTACTTTTGAACTGTTACAAAATAACAAAAACTGAAAAATGATTATCCCGGTCCTACATGCATGCCACGAGGCTGCTATAATACTAATATAATAATAATATAATAATTGAAAATGTTCAACAATCTCACCGTGAAAATAAACAAATTTATAAAATCCCATTCTTCTGCTACTATAAATAGAGAGGTATTTTCCTACTCAAAGATACAGCAACTTATTACACAGTAGTTTGAGAGAGAGAGAGAGAGAGAAGACATGAGCATTTGTCCTCCAGGCAAGTCGGAAGTGCTTAATTTTATAAATTCTAATTATTTTATATGTAACACGCACGGCATGCAGTTTATTATAGTTTTTGAAGAAATATATATAATATATATATTCATGTTTGGACAGGGAAGGATAGGTGGCCGGAGCTGGTGGGCTTACCAGGGGAGGTAGCGGCGGCCGTGATCGAGTCAGAAAATAAGCATGTCCATGCAATTATTCTCCCAGATGGAACTCCGGTCACTGATGACTTTCGCTGCGACCGTGTCTGGGTCTTTGTTGACGATTCTGGACGCGTTGCCCAAACTCCTTATATTACTTAATTAAATTAATTAATTAATTATATATATATACATATAAAATAAATGATGTTTCCATCATTTTCTAATGTACTAGTTGTTGCACCCGTGCGTTGCATATATAAAATAAATGCATGATGTTTCCATCATTTTCTAATGTCTGTCACATAACTAAGTTGAACGAGCACAAGGGGACGTGTATTAGTCCAAAATAATGAAATAACCAGGTTCAATTTACTTTCCCTTCAAGATTATTATTCAGTCCAAATCACATATAAGATACGCATCTCAACTTACCATTATTCAACTTCAAACTCGATTCATCAAAGTCCACCTAATTAATTCTAGTTAGTTTATTTATTAGCTGACTAATACTAGCTCGTACCGAAGATTACGAGCAAATCTTTATTATACAACACTCCAAGTACCACTCCTCCTATGGCCAATTGATCTTCAATTCCGAGATCTCACCATGAGATGCGAACGATTACACGTGAATGCACCTAGACAAATGGGATTTAGTGATAGAAGAGAATGGCCAAATCTTTGCAAATTAGCTTCTGATTATATTCTAAAAGCCGATGGTTGCGAAGAAGAAGTATATGCCTTTTTTTTCCCGTGAACAAGATGCTGATTCTCTGTTTATTAAGCTGGTGGAAGAGTGAGAGAGATGTATTCTCTGTTACTTTGCGTTCCATTGGAAACATGCTTGTCAGGTTTTTAATGTTAAACCTATCACCTCATCTCACCTTCCACCTTTCGACACTAGGTGGTGGTGGTGGTCCGATAGCTAGGTAGCAGTGGTAGGGGTTGGGAGAATAAGGGTGATGGTGGTGGTAGTGGCGGAGGCGACATGGTGGCGGTGGTGTTGGTGGGGACGGGGGAGGTGGTGGGCGACAAAAGTGGCGGTAGCAATGGTGGTTGGTGGTTGTAGGATGGCGGTGCCGATAGCGGTGCGGTGGAGGTGGCGATAGTGACAGCAGTGTTGGTGAGGTAGGGGTGGTTTTTTTTTTGGGGGCGGGGTTGGAGGCGACTATTGAAGCTGCAAGATGTCCCCGGGGGGTTGGGGGGAAGGGGTGCGGGGTTAGCTCCGCGTCTACATTCATCTTGTCAAAGCCTAAACAAAAGAACCATATGCAAACCAAAGTTATCTCTTTAAGTGAAATTTCAAAATTTGTGTCCCAGGACAAACGGAAAAGATCAAGTGCACGCGCGGGTAGTAACATATCCGTGCCCATCGATAATTAACAAAAGTAACATGTGCCTATAGGTATCGATGCCCATAATCAAGATAAGCACAACGTTGTACGGCATTCTCACATCACATCTTCCATCTAGCACAACGTTGTACGGCATTCTCCCATCACATCTTCCATCTGTGTATGGCCATGCATACTCACGGGTTCATAATCAAACTTTTATTTGTCAATTCGCTAAGTGATAAAATTAAATGTCCAGTTTAAGTATGATCCTATGCAATACAAAGTAAAAATATAAAGTGGCAAAGTGATATGATCAAACTTTAAACTTAAGTGTCGTTTAAACGAATTTGAAGCTTGTTTTTTAGAACAAAGCTTTAAGCGAATTTTTTATAATAGAATTTTTTAATGCCATTTGAGTGTCGTTCCATTTTTATTAATACATTAGATATTTTAGATTACATATTTACGCACGTGAATTATGTTTAAGATGACCAATGATCATTTAAAACAATTCGGTTTCTCAAAATGAAATACTTCATGTAAGAAATAATCAGAGGAATTTTAATAGGCATCCAAATCAAATAAACCATGATTGAGAATCAGGGGAGTAGATAGTGGGGGGTTGGACTCAGCTGTAGCCCACTCCAACCCCCAACCTAGTCCATTGTATCAATATAATTTCGGAGACATTAGATAGGAGCCGAAGCATGAAATGTTGTGGTAGCTATCTTGTGGCCCAATGATAAAAGGGAAGGTTTTTTTCCTTAAGGGATACATTTAATTTTTTATTACATATCCTCATCTCTCCATTTCCCCCATTTCTTCTCTACATATAAGCCTATTTCTTCTTGCATTTTTTTCCTTTTTTTATATATAAATATAATTTATTTTGTAATTGTATGATTTTAGCCAAAAATTAAACATGTCGGTTATCTTTTATTCTCACTCAATTACATGTAAAGAAAATTTAGTTTTTGAACAAATCAAAAACGTCTTTCCATGAGTTTATAATTAGTTTAATTTTTATAATGTCATATAAGCCTATATGAATATGAAATTACAATGTTTTTAGGTACTATCGGAAATTACAATTTTTTGCCTCACTCAATTGCCAATTAAAGTTAATGCGCGGGTTATCTTTTCTCTCTCTTCAAGTCAAAAACTCATGTACTCCTGTTTCACAACTTAAATTTTGTAAGAGTATATTGTAAGTTAATTTTATACCTCATAATTGTTCCTATTGTTTTGGGCTCATCAAATTTGTGTATCACATTTTGCATTTCAAACACACATTTTATATTACTATTTGATTTTAAATGACTTTATCTATTAAGACATTCACATCTTGCAAGATAAGTAACATCAAACAAAAAAAAAAGGAAAAACTGCTATATGAGGAACTTATGGAGAATTTTTAATTTTCAAGTGTTTTCGTTAGTTACTATTTGCGAAGGCGAATCTTGATTTTTGATAGTAATGTTGGTTTGGTGACTCCTTGAAAAAAATCATTATATTTTTACTATTTTCCTATGTATTATCAATATTCTTTCTTTTTACATTAATAATTGTTGATATTTGTTCTCGACAAATTTAAAAGCGAATTTATCAAACGTGAATATACAATGAAATTACATATAAATTCTATTATACATTAATTTTATGCCGTGAAAAATCGAAAGGGGGCCCATTTTTACAATTACATTTATTACTATAAAAATAAAATTTATCGTATTTTACCTCCAAAACGTTAATTCCTGGCTATGCCCGTGAAGCCCCGGAAAGCACAGTCATGCAAAGATGGAAAATGAATACATGCATCGATATGGGTGGGCACGTGTCACTTCTGTCAATTATCAAGGACCACAAAATTGGAAATTTCCCTTAAGACAACTTTGGTTTGCATGTGGTTCTCGTATTTAGATTTTGACAAGATGAATGTTATGTAACACTAGTTCAGTTCTTATTCTTTAATCATTTGTACTCCTTCATCGATCTTAAATTATAGTCTATTTTCTTTATTGAGGATGTATTGGAATTTAATTTTCTAATATACCCCTATTTAATATGTATTCTTACCACTTAAAATAAACAACTATAATTGTTGCTTCTGTTAATTACCAAAAACAAAATTGGAAATTTCAGTTGAGACAACTTTATGGTTTGCTGTGATTCTGGTGTTTAGATTTTGACAAGACGAATGTTATGTAATGCCAATCTTGTTCTTATTAATCATAATATATACTCCTAAAGATGGTTATTTTTTCCTCCTACATGGTTCCAAAGTATTATCTATTTTCTTTATTGAGGATGTGCTAGAATTTAATTTTCTAATATCTCCTTATTTTACACTTACAATAAATTATCATCATTTTATGCAGGGATGTATTTTAAAATGCATAACAAAATATTGGTTTCCAATAAAATGAATTATCGTGTGAATATAGAAAGTAAACTCTTTTGTGGGACAAAAGGAGTATATATACCAATGCCGCATTCTTTCATAAAACTTCTCACCTATTAATTTTTAGTTAAATATTTTATTTGTAAAAAAAAAACTCATATATCTTCTTCCAATGAAAAGAAAAATAATACAATACAGAGGTATATATTTGCCTACTCTCATAGATACAGCAACTCATTACACAGTAGTTTGAGAGAGAGAGAGAAGACATGATCATTTGTCCTCCAGGCAAGTCGGAAGCGTTTATCTTTATAAATTTTAATTATTTTATATGTAACACGTATGGCATGCAGTTTATTAATTGGGAAATGCTAGACTACTATAATGAATGTCATAATGGTTGATATAATGGTAGTTGACATATTTAATAACCGTCCATCTAAAAGTGATGGAATGGTTAAAATTGTAGGATCATGCCACATATTTATTATGTCAATCATTATGGCATCTATTATAGTATTGTAGCATGGTCCTTATTAATTATAGTTTTTGAAGAAATATATATAATATAAATATATTCATGTTTGGACAGGGAAGGATAGGTGGCCGGAGCTGGTGGGCGTACCGGGGGAGGTAGCGGTGGCCGTGATCGAAGCAGAAAATAAGCATGTCCATGCAATTATTCTCCCGGAAGGAATTCTGGCCGGTCACTTATGACCTTCGCTGCGACCGTGTCTGGGTCTTTGTTGACGCTTGTGGAGACTCCTTATATTACTTAATTAAATTATATATATATATATATATAATAAATGATGTTTCCATCATTTTCTAATATATATATATCGGATAAATAAGTTGTACGAGCACAACGGGATGTGTATTAGTCCAAAATAATGAAATAACCAGCTTCTATTTACTTTCCTTCAAGATTATTATTCAGTCCAAATCACATATATGGTACGCATCTCAACTTAAAACTCGATTCGTCAAAGTCCACCTAGCTAATTAATTCTAGCTAGTTTATTTATTAGCCGCCTAATACTAGCTCGTACCCAAGATTACGAGCAAATCTTTATTATACAACACTCCAACCACTCCTATGGCCAATTGATCTTCAATTCCGAGATCTCACCATGGCCATGAGATTTTAGGCTCTATTAATTAATTAAAGGAAATAAAATACAATTATCAAAACACAAAATATATAAATATATATTGAGGCTCAACAAATTTTAGTTTGGCCTAGAATTATCTTCTACGCCCTATCTCAATTCATAAATTTTTAACTATCTCGATCATCTAATTCAAATAGCGCACATATACAATTAAGAATATTAATTAATAATTAATGACATGGACTATCATGATCTCTGGATATAACAATTGAAGGGATAGAAATTGGGACAATGGATCTAAAAGCGTTTGGTGCTCAACAGTATAATAAATGGGGTTAATGTTCCTCTTTGAATAATGGTCGATCATTTTTTAATGTAATCGAAAATAATGAAATAACCTTGTATTTACTTTCCCTTTTCTCGTTTTACCCTTTTCTCAAAAATAAGATTAACTTTTATTATTCAGTCCAAATCAATCCAAATCAAACTTCAATTTTAATGATATGCATCCCACATCATCACTGATATTTTCCATTATTCAACTTAAAACTTGATTCATCAAAGCCGTTCTATCTATTTTTTATAGATGGTACAAACGACATATCAATAATATTTTAGGACAAAATCGATAAAGACTCGTGTTAGAAGGCAATTGAGATAAACTTCCGTTCCCGAAAGAAAATGCAGTAGGGGTGGGGCATTGTGTCTTTTGACAAAAGTGTCTTCAGATAAACTTTTTATTTTTACTGAAAGTTAACATTTTTTTTTTTTTATCTGACACGGAAATATCAATTTAATAATAAGTAAAGATTGAAAACATTATATATTGTTACAATGTTCTACATTTATATATTGCACAAATCAATAATGCAAGATATATAATGTCTAATTTCTCTGTTTTCACATCACCTAAAGGAAATAAATGAGGGTTCAACAAGTAATACGATCATCAAACACAATATTGAGGCTCAACAAATTTTAAGCGGGTGTTAGTTTATGTGTATTTATGAGTATTTATGAGCTTAATTTTGATGTGAAATAGGGGAGAGAATGAGTGGAGTTAAATTGTGAAGATTTGTAGGTCTCAAGAGATATGTGGATGTGATTAATTTGAAATGTAAAAAGAATATGTAAAAATATGTAAAGATATGTGAAAAGTTGGAGACTAACACGTGCTAATTGGCCTAGAATTTAGATATATTATCCATCTATAAGTGATCGAATTCATCTCCTATCTCAAAATTCATATCTTTTTAACTATCCTATCTAATTCAAACAGTGCACATGTACAATTAGGTATATTAATTTAATGACATGGGCTATTATGATTGAATATAATAACTGATGAGATAATGAATCTTGACTCGTAACCGACCACACTTCAAACAACAAATATTAGCGATTTTATTATTACAATTACTTAACTTCAAATATTCCAAATGGAAATGAAAATTTATATCATGTTTTATTAATAATCTTCTCTATCTAATTTGCCACATAATTCCTAGACCTAATAAATGGCTCTTGGAAGTTAATTGAGTGGAAGGGACGGAGGGAGGAGGGGTCTTGAGGGGTCACGTGACCCCTCAACCTTCTGATTTTTTTTTTTCTTTTTGTTTTTTTGAATTTTTGAATTATTAGTTTCAAATAAATTCTTATTGTTTGGTAATGATAAATGTGATTTAAGAAAGTTTGTCTAATTTATTTAGTGGTGATTGATATTTTGTTAATTTAGTCTATTTACTTACTCCTACTCTAAATATCGCTATAAATTTTTGACTTTACTTTGAATTTTGAATCTTAAATGTTCAATTTCCTTTAATCTAGAACTAGAATAAGTTAGGTAAAAAATTTTAAGAAAATGAGTGTCAAATAAGCTATTCACGTATATAATATTTAATCAAAGTCATTAATATTAACTTTGTATCACACGTCACTACTCATCAAAAAGTCTAGTAGTTCATTATTTAAATTAAAGATTACTCAATACACGTTAAATTTATTACTACTTAGTAATATTTTTTATCGGCCCGCCCCTCCAAAAAAAAATTTCTTGGGGGAGCCGATATTTATGCCCCCTCAATTCTTAACCTCTGGCTCCATCCCTGCTTGTGCCTAAAAGAAAACATGTCTAATCCAAAATCTAGAAATTAAAATGACCCCGAGCTATCATCTTTTGAGTAATGTAGCCTTAAAAGAAAGTATTTCTGTACTGACATTTTCAAAATTCCTAAAATTCCTCTCCAGTTTCAATCTGAACGCTCCAAAATCCTCCTCCTTCCCTCAGCAGTTTTAGGGTAAGCATATACAGATTATTCAAAATTGCAGGAAAAATATTCTCTTTTCACCCAAGAAATAGCCAAGAAATGCAGAAAGGTGATGGTGCATTATGTATCATATATTACATCATTTCATATATCTGCATTGCATGATCAATGATTAAAGGTTTTCTTTCCAAGTCAGATTATACATACACGGAGATTTTTTTAGCCTCTTCACTCGGATCAGTAATCGCTGCAGCCATGCATTTTCATCTTAAAAAAATAAGGGATCAAAGAATTGTACCTCGGATTAAGGTTTCAGATACTGGCCAGGTTATGAAACTCGAACGATTCTCCCATTATGTCGGTAAATTACAGCAAATCCCTTCTCACTTTTATACTGGATCTGATAATTAATTAATCACGCGCGTTTGATACACGTACACATTACACGTGCATGCACCTAGACAAATGGTATTTAGTGATAGAAAAGAATGCCCAAATCTTTGCAAATTAGCTTCTGATTATATATTTATATTATATTCTAAAGGCCGATGGTTGCGAAGAAGAGATATATGCCTTTTTTTCCCGTGAACAAGATGCTGATTCTCTGTTTATAAAGCTGGTGGAAGAGTGAGAGAGATCTATGCTCAGTTACTTTGCGTTCCATTGGAAACAAGCTTCTTATATGATTAGTCAGGTATTTAATGTTAAACCTATCACCTCACCGATCACCTTCCACCTTTCTACAGTAGTTGGTGGCGGTGGTCCGATTGGTAGCAGTGGTAGGGGTTGGGTGAATAAGGGTGATGGTGGTGGTAGTGACGGAGGAGGCGACATGGCGGCAGTAGTGGTGGTGGGGATGGGGGAGGTGGTGGGCGACAAAGGTGACGGTAGCAATGGTGGTTGTAGGATGGCGGTGGCGATGGCAGTGCGGTGGAGGTGGCGATAGCGACAGCAATGTTGGTGGGGTAGGGGTGGTAGCATGGCGGCTACGGGGGTTGTGGTGGGGAAGGTGGTTGGGGGCAGGGGCGGCGCTGGCGGGGGGTTGAGCTGTCTTGTAACCCAGTCCAACCCCCGGCCTAGTTCAAAGTAGAGATGAATAAATAAATGATTATTTTTCACCTTGTATAGTTAACAGGTAAAAGTGGATATGCACGAAGTCTGGTGTTAGATTCCTAACTCCCATTTCATTGAGTTCTTTTGTTTTTCAACATTATACCAATTTTCAATTTTTTTACTTCCCTTCTCTTTTGTCCACTTCCTTCCTCTTTTACATTATGCCTATTTACGTACTTTTTTTAATATGCATATTTTCATTATTTTTCCTTCTTTTCTTTTTTTTCCCATCATTTATTGGTAATTGTGTAACTTTACAGTTCATCTTTCAGACTCATGCTAGTTAAATTAGAAATGCCAATTAATTTTTTTCTCCTTTCACATAAAAAAATTTAGTTCCATATTTCAAACGGTGAATTTATGGAATTTTTTTATGTTCAAGTGGTTCTTTGTGCTACTGCAAGTAGTTTTCTTTGCTATTGTTCATGAACTGGAATCTTAATTTTAAATATAATATATTGATTTCGATGAAAAATAGAAAAAGTCATTGTATTTTTATCATTTTCATATATATATATATATATATATATATATATATATATATACACGTATATATGTATGTATGTATGTGTATATATATTATCAATTTTTTATGTTATAAATTTGTCAAACGAGAATATACAATGAGTTTAGATATCATAGGAGAAGGACGAGGCCTAGTAAAATTTTTGGTGCATTATATCCCCCAAAAATATAATAATGATAATAATAAAGATCGAAATAGAAAGAATAAATCAAGTCAAAATTCGTAATAATAACTTGCATCTTATCCATTTTTCCTTTTCATTGAAAGATATACTCAAATATCATCCACAGCAACGTTTCGAAAATATCAAGTAAGGTTACATCATATATATATATATATATATATATATATATATATATATATATACATATATATATATATATATTAATGTGATCATGATAATTTAAAAAAATGATAAAACTGTTATTATATTAACTAGTATTGCACCCGTGATTGCACGGAATTGTTTGGATGACATTGATAAACAGTGTAATAAAAATCTTAATAGAACTATAGAAGATAAATGAGTAATCTATATATTAATAAAATGAGATCATTTTCCCACCAAAAGTTTCATTTTTATGAATTAAAAAATAAAATTTAATTATAAAAGGATAATTACAAATTTGCAACTCAATCTTTCCTTCCTCTTCTAGAATTCGAACTCTTATATATTTCCCATATAATATGAGGTAATTTTTCAGCGAAAAAGTTTCATTTTCTGAATTAAAAAAATAAAATTTAATTGTAAAATCACGCTTCGGATGATCACAAATCTACAACTCAATCTTTCATTCCTCTTCTAGAATTCGAACTCTTATATATCTCCATGTGCAACGCACGGGAGAAAATACTAGTTATATATATATTATACGAATATGGTATTTGGAAAAATGTTATAAATTTTAAAATACTTCCTTGAAAATTCATAGTAGAGTTAGTAAGATTTCTACTATCATCACATGCGAATATCTTCAAGCCAACACAATTTATAACTTTCGTATTGCGACATACAACTAACTGTGACTGGACATAGGTTTGTTACTCCCTTTAGGATAAGTGATGCACCATTTCCTTACAACCCACACGGTGACAACCCACGTTGATTTGGAGTCATCACCGTCGGCACAAGCACTTTCGAAGGAGCCATGATTGATAGTAATTAGCTTATATCAAATCAGAAAATGAGATAGTTATTGAAAAGTTAAAGTGTTCTCCTAAATTTACAAATCAAAATGATAAATGATAAAGTATAAATGAGATAATTTACCTTTTGAAGGATTGTGTGTTGTTGTATCTTGAGATAATAACTAATAACTATTGCTTTGCATGGCTTATCGTAACTATTTTTGATATATTTTTTATTTGCATAGTTTTCTATTGATTTATCTTATCACAAAAACCCCCGCCTATTTAAAATGTATATATCTCAAGATAATTATATATTTTTATTTAACAAAAAAAAGAACATACAGAACAGATGAGCTCTTGACCAGTCAACAACCTCCACTATTAAATATATATATATATATATATAAAAATGGCAGTTACAATAATATATTTAATGATAAATAAAAAATAAAAAGAAACAGAAAATTCTTTATTATTATCACAGACACGAATCATTTGCTTCAATCAAGAATTTTTATCACAGTCGATTTGGAATAGCATGACTATATATTATTAAATCTTATTCGATATATAGTCAATCCAGAAAGAAATATCAACATGACTAATTTCTTTAGTTTAATTATTTGATAACAAAGCAAAACAACAAAAACTAGAAAATTATTATTTATTATAGTCAATAATTATTTGCTTCAATCAGAAATCATTATCATATCAAATTGGATTAACATGACCATATATTATTATAAATTTATTCTAATTCATTATTTTCTATCAATTGTCTTTAATTGTCTCCAATCTTTGAGTTGACTTCACTTTTGTACCTCCAATGGCTTTTTAGCCCAAACCCAAGTCCAAGGTGCGTTCGTTCAAATCCTGTTGTTGACACAATTAGGAGCATTGAAACAATGATTATAACAATTTTCGTTCTTTCGTCCAGGGTATTAAAATAAAGATTATAACAAATAAACTCTTAGGAAAATAATTCATTATTAAAAAACTTTGCATTTTTTCTTTCTCTTTTTATAAACTGTCAATAATATAAGAAAAGTCATATATCTTCGTAATAATTTTGCATGTACTTTACATATATTCACTGCATTTCTTGATAAGTGAACATTTATAATTTTTCATATTGCCTATATAGTAGAAGCTTACATCTAAAGTTAACAATATAAGACTAGCCAACATTTCAAAAATCAAAAGAGTCACTTTTAGTTATAAATAAAGCTAAACAAATAGTGATTGTTTCTTCAACTTCTATCAAGGTCGATCTCATTATGTTTATCTTCATCCACAAGATTTTTTACACTTGAATAATATCGTACAACAGAAGTTTCGGTTTTATCACCAAATAACCTTTTCTTTGATTTGTTTTCCATCAGCAATGGACTCTCCTATAGAATCTTCACTCGACGGTAGGTGATCCACGCACCTTCCACCTGTATAAGAAAATCCATTTCTTCTTTGAAAGTTGTCCTTTATATCTTCTTTGAGGTTGTCTTTCACCGGAATCAACCTTGACCACTCATCTCGTCTCTTTAATATCCAACCCTTTAGAAATAAGATTGGATGCAAATCAAGGGAAATCATTTCAATAAAAAAATGATGATTAAGAAAATAATAAATTTTAAAATAGAAAATCGGATGCAAAATAGATTAGAAGCAGTAATCTAACTCGTGGATAATACAGTAAGGAAGTTTATATAAACTGGACTTCGACGATAGTCAAACCTTGCAATTCATATGCGTGCTCGCACTTTTACCTGAAAATGGAAACATCATAACTATAAATGCCAAAAGGTAAAATTTTTAGGTGTAAAACCTTAATTATATTTACCATCAAGAACAACAATAATAGTTGAAATAATTTTATGATCTGTCAAAAATACACAAAAAAAAAAAAAGAAAATAGGTGTCAATGACCAATACCTTACCTCTGAACACACGGCAATGCACATTAGAAATCCTTAGATTAGTGTATATATAATGTCAATCTTGATAAATTTGACCACCAATTGATACAAATCTAGAAATATGAGATAAATAAAAAGGAAAACTTGTATGATTTATGTGCAAAGAGTACTCAAGTTATAAAAATAGGATATTTGCATAATAAATATGACATAAAGATAAATATGATATATCGAAAACCAATTACCATGCATAGTTAGCTTCTCTTTAGATGGATATAGTATTAAAAAATAACAACTAAATAATTTTGAAAGAAAACAACTTCTTCTTCTAATAACACGTAATTACATGAAAATATAAAAAATATGTTCAGTAGGACCTTTGTCTAAATCGAATTCCAAACTGGTTTCAATTTATAAGCTAACATTATAATTGAATTTGAACTTTTTAATCTTATCATCAACTGATGATCAATTTATTTAATTTGGATAATTGTTTACCAAGTAAGTAATTTAAAGAGATAACAACTTCTCCTCAATAATAATAACATAATAACGTTAAAATAGGGGGAAAATGCGAGAATGAGTTTTGAGTTTTTTTTTATTTATCTGATCATCAAATGATCATCAATTATTTAATATTGAATCATTGTTCATCATGTAAGCAATTTTGAAAGATAAAAAACTTATGCTTAGGGGTTGTTTGATTGGGGATAAAAGTTATCCGTGCGGTATTCCATGTAAAATGTATAATTAATATTGTATTGAAAAGTGTATATATGGTTGAAAAGAGGAGAGAGAAGAGTATGGAATAAAAATTATCCCGGATAGAACAAGGCATTAATCTCAATATATACACGATATTGTGAAAATATAAATAAAAATAAAAATAAAAAAATGCTAGAATGCGTTTGAGTATTTTGATCTTATCACCATCTCGTAATACATTAATTAATATTGAGACAATTTGTCTAAAACTAAATGGAGAATTTTATAAGCATTTAAATTCATTAATTATCATTTAACTTCATTAACTCAGTATCAGAAGGGCAACATGAAAATAGGGAAAAATAAAATTAAAAAAACAGGCAGGAAAAAGGGTGGAAAAAGATGCCTCTTAAATCAAAATACCAGTTTTACTATTATATATATTAAAATTTAATTTTTTTTAAAAAAAAATTAAGTAATCTAACGTATTTCATACAGAATAAGAAAACGAGCTTACAATTATTCATATTTAACTTTTTATCTAAAAATTAATATTTACTATTCAATTAAAATCAAATTTCGATACTAACATATAACTCAAATCACTATTTTCTAAATCAGTACTCTGTCATCCTTGCAAATAACAATAAACTTCCACTTAATTCCTTAATACACCGTTCCCGCAATCACATCAAAACATCCATTTAGCCTTATCAATGATATATTCCTATCACAATAATTATAGTCACCAATAAAAGAATTTCACTCGTAATTTAATGCCAGAAGCAACCCTCACTAGATTTCGTTAATGAAAAATTCAATCCATATTTTTCCAACAAAATAGACTTTACCGTGTGTTGAAACGATAATCATAATCATCATCTATCATATCCGTTATATGCATAATACCCTCCTAATTGGTATCCCTAAGAACATAGCGCACACCTTCCCCAAATACCGTATCTAATATCTTCATTCTAATTCACCTCATTACACGTGAAAATCCACATATACATCCTTTCCCCACATCGAGATTACGCCGTCATATGATCACCGATAATCAATATTTAATGAAATAAATAAGCCTTGAATCAAACAGTTCTTAATAAACCCGATATGACTCCTATGATAATCAACATAATTAGTAGCTTCAATACTTCAAGTCATGAAACCAAAGTATAACTAAATCATCATATTCATTCTAAAAAGCTTTATCAACCATCAATACCTCATTCAAGTTGAGTAACCCTTATCAACTTTTGGCAATGGAAAAGAAATGCTCAAGAAAGTCGCTTGGTCAACTAGTCACCTGGGAGCCACAACTCTTTATTCTATCAATCACAGTACTAAAGAAATTACTCATCGATCATACTAACCTCTTCTCATCTAAGAAGATGTGAAGCTTGAAGCAATGGATTTTGTTGCCCATGGGTTCTGCCACCGTAAATCATTATTATTATTATTTTTTTTTTAAGACACGAGTAATACGTTGAAAATTTAAATGCATGTGAAGAGATTTTAAAGGTTTCAAAGAAAATGTTTTATGCATTTTCTTTTTAACTTCGGGAAAATACATGGTGCAACTCTTCTGAAAACAGGATCATGCTCTGATACCACTTGACACGCCCCGTCCCAAATTATCTCTAATAACTTGACACGTGGCGTGCGCCGACAATGGAGGCCAGCCTAATACTGGACCCACTGCCAAGGCAAACTGAACTTGACATGAAATTATAATTTCTCTGTACTAAAATGAGCTTATAATAATTATAAAAGGGCTTCCTAAACAAATTCGAATAACCCATCCGAAAATATTTAATATCATATGTAGAAATTGTGATAAAAGAATTATAATTGAGGAGATGATGAATAATTCTAAAACCAATGTTTTAAAAAAAATAGTTATAATAAATAAATTAAAACTTCAATCATATTTGACAGCATATCAAAATATGACGATTTGCCAAGTAAAAACATGTATCATCTGAGTACTATGGTGGTCGGTTACGAACTCCACAGGCAATCCACTAATGCTCAAGCTCGGTCCTTCCTATAAGAAAACGTTAGGGGAAAATATGTGAGTTTTGTAACTCAGTGAGTGGATAAGTTCAGAAATATACGTAGCTTTCCATCTGAAATACCTTCATAAAATCTCTTTATAATCAAATGCATAAATATCATAAATAATTGAAAACCATCGATGTAATACTAATAACTGAAATTGTTCTAGCTGAACCACACTAATTATACTGTTTCAAACGGATTTTGCTTTCTGAAACTGAATTTCTGAACTAAAAATGATTTACTTAAAAATAACATCAAAAGTACCAACGAGCAACAACACACTTGTGTAGAGTACTCTCAATACACGTGGTGTGTCGCCCAAAAGTCTGTTCTGTCTGAATATCTGGTCATACGCGCGCAGAGCAAGCCCCAAAGGCTAAGCACCCCCGTACACGGCCCAAAGCCTATATGTGTACGAAAGTGGGTCCCAAAGACCTCAGTCTGGTCATACACGTGGAACACATCACAACAAAGGCGGAGCGTAAATCTAACGAGGTACTCTGTGATGGTTTTGAAAGGATTTTCATATGATCTCTTTTGAAAAGGAAACGCTACTAATAAAATCCATGACTTGCTGAAACATTCATTTACAATAACATGTCGTGAAAATCTTTAAAAGCATATTGGGATTTAAAACATGCTATTTTATGAAAATTATAATTTTTCCACTCACAGAACTGCGAACTGCTTCTAATTCGGTTGGTAGGCTTGCCCCAATCGTCTCGTCACCACCTGAAATAAGAATAGTATTCTAATCAAAACCTATACACATGAATTTCCAACCAATCGCCTACCCACATTCAATACCAAACTTTAACTTTTCTAACATTCCCTAATTTCCCAATTCTATTGCTTTATCCCACTTCTTTCATTGATTTTACCATATTTCATTCCGTTGGAACCATCCAATTGAATCACAAAATAAATTCCCAAATTTTCAGCATCTAGGTAATGTAAGTTTCAATCCACTTCATCACCCACTACTCAATTACCATCAATTCCACTTCAAAATAATTAATTATGGCCAAATAACATCTTAATAACACCAAATCAATCCAAAATAATGATAAATTTCGAATCCCCAATATCTATTGGTAAAACCATAAAATCAATTTCGCAATTTACCTCAAATTCCATAAAATAAAATTGAAGAAATACACTTACCACGCGAAACCACAACAGATCCAAGCTTTCTCCTTCCTTCTTTTTTTTTTTTTTCCTTTTTCCTTCCTTTTTCCCTTCTTTTTCTCTTTTTCTTTTTCACGATTGGCCTTCTGGTTTGCCATCCACGACTCCAATTCGGGGCTTGTTTGTTATCTAATATATATATGCATATATTCTTATATATAATTGCAATAAGGCCCCCTTTCTCTTATTTGTCTGATTTAAGTTGGTCCTTGAGAACTTATGTTGCATCTGTAATCCATGAACTTTTAATTAAATCAATCAAATCCTTAAACTTTCGATAGACCAAATTAAATTCCTTTAAAACTTTGACTTTGACCCATAATTATCGGCTTTGACCAAGTAGTAGCCAAAATTTAATTAGCGAAAATTCGGGTCGTAACAACCTTACCTCCTTAAAAGAATTTCGTCCTCGAAATTCAATGAACTTGGATATAGAGGAATCTAGTTACTTAGAACCTAAATTATTGATTTCTCCATTAAATCCTGTAATACCTCAACCTTGACCCAAAAATAATGTGATTTTGACCATAAAATGGCTTAATATAAAATAGAATAACTGAGTTGTAACAATCTTACATTCTTTAAAGAATTTAGTCCTCGAAATTGATTAACTATACTCCATAAGGATGAGAATACTTGACCTTTACATGATCTTCATTCTCCAACCGGAATCCTAAGTCTGAATAATTTCTGGCATAGCATATCTGTAGGACCAATAGTTTACCTTGCTAAATTTACGCTTGCCAACTAGGTGGTCCATCACTTTCTCTTCTAAACCTTCCCCAAGCAACAAGGTTTCACTCAACAATATCTACACGATTACACCAATTTTCCTACGTAGTCAAATTGTCCTCCGCGGTCAAATCGCTAAGCATTTGAAAATAACTTGGTCTAGAATATATAATTGACATACCTTTGAAAATTACCCATGTGACCAGACTTGATCCACAATAGTGATACAACTTCCATAAACACCATTTAAATAGTTTACCTTGAGTGCGGAGGTCATTCTCTATCCATTTCCCAAAAATATAAATAAATTCACCAATCAAACAATTACTAGTCGCAATATCCAATACATCATGAGAATCAAAAAAAATATTACTTAAACCTACTACTCTCTATAACTTTTTTTTTTTACCATCTCCTTGTGTTTCTCACAATAATCAATCTGTCTCATCGTCTATCTTTGTTCCTCACAACCATCATGATTACCGGGTCATTGTAAGAATCAAAATTTAAGGTCACAAATAGTTTATCTCATGTCTCAAGAGATCTCAAAATGCTCATTTTTCTAAAATGCTCACGTGCATTACCAAAATCCAATTAAACTCCATCAATATTTCCATAATTGTGGCTAAGAATCATGTGTTTCCAGACAATCGCTAACCAAATTCAATTCCAAGGAAATCAGTACTCTGTCATCCTTGCAAATAACAATAAACTTCCACTTAATTCCTTAATACACCGTTCCCGCAATCACATCAAAACATCCATTTAGCCTTATCAATGATATATTCCTATCACAATAATTATAGTCACCAATAAAAGAATTTCACTCGTAATTTAATGCCAGAAGCAACCCTCACTAGATTTCGTTAATGAAAAATTCAATCCATATTTTTCCAACAAAATAGACTTTACCGTGTGTTGAAACGATAATCATAATCATCATCTATCATATCCGTTATATGCATAATACCCTCCTAATTGGTATCCCTAAGAACATAGCAGACACCTTCCCCCAAATACCGTATCTAATATCTTCATTCTAATTCACCTCATTACACGTGAAAATCCACATATACATCCTTTCCCCACATCGAGATTACGCCGTCATATGATCACCGATAATCAATATTTAATGAAATAAATAAGCCTTGAATCAAACAGTTCTTAATAAACCCGATATGACTCCTATGATAATCAACATAATTAGTAGCTTCAATACTTCAAGTCATGAAACCAAAGTATAACTAAATCATCATATTCATTCTAAAAAGCTTTATCAACCATCAATACCTCATTCAAGTTGAGTAACCCTTATCAACTTTTGGCAATGGAAAAGAAATGCTCAAGAAAGTCGCTTGGTCAACTAGTCACCTGGAGCCACAACTCTTTATTCTATCAATCACAGTACTAAAGAAATTACTCATCGATCATACTAACCTCTTCTCATCTAAGAAGATGTGAAGCTTGAAGCAATGGATTTTGTTGCCCATGGGTTCGCCTTGCAGTAAATCATTATTATTATTATTTTTTTTTAAGACACGAGTAATACGTTGAAAATTTAAATGCATGTGAAGAGATTTTAAAGGTTTCAAAGAAAATGTTTTATGCATTTTCTTTTAACTTCGGAAAATACATGGTGCAACTCTTCAAAACAGGATCATGCTCGATACCACTTGACACGCCCGTCCCAAATTATCTCTAATAACTTGACACGTGGCGTCTTGGACAATGGAGGCCACTATCTTTGGACCCATCGCCAAGGCAAGTGAACTTGACATGAAATTATAATTTCTCACTAAAAATGAGCTTATAATAATTATAAAGGGCTTCCTAAACAAATTGAATAACCCATCCGAAAATATTTAATATCATATGTAGAAATTGTGATAAAAGAATTATAATTGAGGAGATGATGAATAATTCTAAAACCAATGTTTTAAAAAAATAGTTATAATAAATAAATTAAAACTTCAATCATATTTGACAAAGATATCAAAATATGACGATTTGCCAAGTAAAAACATGTATCATCTCGAGTACTATGGTGGCCTGCTACTTAACTCCACAGGCAATCCACTAATGCTCAAGCTCGGTCCTTCCTATAAGAAAACGTTAGGGAAAATATGTGAGTTTTGTAACTCGGTGAGTGGATAAGTTCGTAAATATACGTAGCTTTCCATCCAAATACCTTCATAAAATCTCTTTATAATCAAATGCATAAATATCATAAATAATTGAAAACCATCGATGTAATACTAATAATCGAAATTGTTCTAGTGAACCACACTAATTATCGCTTTCAAACGGATTTTGCTTTCTCAAACCGACTCAGAACTAAAAATGATTTACTTAAAAATAACATCAAAAGTACCAACGAGCAACAACACACTTGTGTAGAGTACTCTCAATACACGTGGTGTGTCCCAAAAGTCCTGCTCGCTCAATATCTCGTCATACGCTACAAGCAGAGCAAGCCCCAAAGGCTAAGCACCGCACACTCCCCAAAGCCTATATGTGTACGAAAGTGGGTCCCAAAGACCTCAGTAATTTCGGGTCATACACCGTGGAACACATCACAACAGCGAGCGGGTAAATCTAACGAGGTACTCGTGATGGTTTTGAAAGGATTTTCATATGATCTCTTTTGAAAAGGAAACGCTACTAATAAAATCCATGACTTGCTGAAACATTCATTTACAATAACATGTCGTGAAAATCTTTAAAAGCATATTGGGATTTAAAACATGCTATTTTATGAAAATTATAATTTTTCCACTCACGTAATCATGAATCGCTTCTAATTCGGTTGGTAGGCTTGATCGTCTCGTCACCACCTGAAATAAGAATAGTATTCTAATCAAAACCTATACACATGAATTTCCAACCAATCGCCTACCCACATTCAATACCAAACTTTAACTTTTCTAACATTCCCTAATTTCCCAATTCTATTGCTTTATCCCACTTCTTTCATTGATTTTACCATATTTCATTCCGTTGGAACCATCCAATTGAATCACAAAATAAATTCCCAAATTTTCAGCATCTAGGTAATGTAAGTTTCAATCCACTTCATCACCCACTACTCAATTACCATCAATTCCACTTCAAAATAATTAATTATGGCCAAATAACATCTTAATAACACCAAATCAATCCAAAATAATGATAAATTTCGAATCCCCAATATCTATTGGTAAAACCATAAAATCAATTTCGCAATTTACCTCAAATTCCATAAAATAAAATTGAAGAAATACACTTACCACGCGAAACCACAACAGATCCAAGCTTTCTCCTTCCTTCTTTTTTTTTTCCTTTTTCCTTCCTTTTTCCCTTCTTTTTCTCTTTTTCTTTTTCACGATTGGCCTTCTGGTTTGCCATCCACGACTCCAATTCGGGGCTTGTTTGTTATCTAATATATATATGCATATATTCTTATATATAATTGCAATAAGGCCCCCTTTCTCTTATTTGTCTGATTTAAGTTGGTCCTTGAGAACTTATGTTGCATCTGTAATCCATGAACTTTTAATTAAATCAATCAAATCCTTAAACTTTCGATAGACCAAATTAAATTCCTTTAAAACTTTGACTTTGACCCATAATTATCGGCTTTGACCAAGTAGTAGCCAAAATTTAATTAGCGAAAATTCGGGTCGTAACAACCTTACCTCCTTAAAAGAATTTCGTCCTCGAAATTCAATGAACTTGGATATAGAGGAATCTAGTTACTTAGAACCTAAATTATTGATTTCTCCATTAAATCCTGTAATACCTCAACCTTGACCCAAAAATAATGTGATTTTGACCATAAAATGGCTTAATATAAAATAGAATAACTGAGTTGTAACAATCTTACATTCTTTAAAGAATTTCGTCCTCGAAATTCAGTTAACTGTACCCATAAGGATGAGAATACTTGACCTTTACATGATCTTCATTCTCCAACCGGAATCCTAAGTCTGAATAATTTCTGGCATAGCATATCTGTAGGACCAATAGTTTACCTTGCTAAATTTACGCTTGCCAACTAGGTGGTCCATCACTTTCTCTTCTAAACCTTCCCCAAGCAACAAGGTTTCACTCAACAATATCTACACGATTACACCAATTTTCCTACGTAGTCAAATTGTCCTCCGCGGTCAAATCGCTAAGCATTTGAAAATAACTTGGTCTAGAATATATAATTGACATACCTTTGAAAATTACCCATGTGACCAGACTTGATCCACAATAGTGATACAACTTCCATAAACACCATTTAAATAGTTTACCTTGAGTGCAGTAGGTCATTCTCTATCTGAATTTCCCAAAAATATAAATAAATTCACCAATCAAACAATTACTAGTCGCAATATCCAATACATCATGAGAATCAAAAAAAATATTACTTAAACCTACTACTCTCTATAACTTTTTTTTTACCATCTCCTTGTGTTTCTCACAATAATCTGAACTGTCTCATCGTCTATCTTTGTTCCTCACAACCATCATGATTACCGGGTCATTGTACCGAATCAAAATTTAAGGTCACAAATAGTTTATCTCATGTCTCAAGAGATCTCAAAATGCTCATTTTTCTAAAATGCTCACGTGCATTACCAAAATCCAATTAAACTCCATCAATATTTCCATAATTGTGGCTAAGAATCATGTGTTTCCAGACAATCGCTAACCAAATTCAATTCCAAGGAAATCAGTACTCTGTCATCCTTGCAAATAACAATAAACTTCCACTTAATTCCTTAATACACCGTTCCCGCAATCACATCAAAACATCCATTTAGCCTTATCAATGATATATTCCTATCACAATAATTATAGTCACCAATAAAAGAATTTCACTCGTAATTTAATGCCAGAAGCAACCCTCACTAGATTTCGTTAATGAAAAATTCAATCCATATTTTTCCAACAAAATAGACTTTACCGTGTGTTGAAACGATAATCATAATCATCATCTATCATATCCGTTATATGCATAATACCCTCCTAATTGGTATCCCTAAGAACATAGCAGACACCTTCCCCCAAATACCGTATCTAATATCTTCATTCTAATTCACCTCATTACACGTGAAAATCCACATATACATCCTTTCCCCACATCGAGATTACGCCGTCATATGATCACCGATAATCAATATTTAATGAAATAAATAAGCCTTGAATCAAACAGTTCTTAATAAACCCGATATGACTCCTATGATAATCAACATAATTAGTAGCTTCAATACTTCAAGTCATGAAACCAAAGTATAACTAAATCATCATATTCATTCTAAAAAGCTTTATCAACCATCAATACCTCATTCAAGTTGAGTAACCCTTATCAACTTTTGGCAATGGAAAAGAAATGCTCAAGAAAGTCGCTTGGTCAACTAGTCACCTGGAGCCACAACTCTTTATTCTATCAATCACAGTACTAAAGAAATTACTCATCGATCATACTAACCTCTTCTCATCTAAGAAGATGTGAAGCTTGAAGCAATGGATTTTGTTGCCCATGGGTTCTGCCACCGTAAATCATTATTATTATTATTTTTTTAAGACACGAGTAATACGTTGAAAATTTAAATGCATGTGAAGAGATTTTAAAGGTTTCAAAGAAAATGTTTTATGCATTTTCTTTTTAACTTCGGGAAAATACATGGTGCAACTCTTCTGAAAACAGGATCATGCTCTGATACCACTTGACACGCCCCGTCCCAAATTATCTCTAATAACTTGACACGTGGCGTCACAATGGAGGCCAGCCTAATACTGGACCCACTGCCAAGGCAAACTGAACTTGACATGAAATTATAATTTCTCTGTACTAAAATGAGCTTATAATAATTATAAAAGGGCTTCCTAAACAAATTCGAATAACCCATCCGAAAATATTTAATATCATATGTAGAAATTGTGATAAAAGAATTATAATTGAGGAGATGATGAATAATTCTAAAACCAATGTTTTAAAAAAATAGTTATAATAAATAAATTAAAACTTCAATCATATTTGACAAAGATATCAAAATATGACGATTTGCCAAGTAAAAACATGTATCATCGAGTACTATGGTGGTCGATTCACGAACTCCACAGGCAATCCACTAATGCTCAAGCTCGGTCCTTCCTATAAGAAAACGTTAGGGAAAATATGTGAGTTTGTAACTCGGTGAGTGGATAAGTTCGTAAATATACGTAGCTTTCCATCCGAAATACCTTCATAAAATCTCTTTATAATCAAATGCATAAATATCATAAATAATTGAAAACCATCGATGTAATACTAATAATCAAAATTGTTCTAGTGAACCACACTAATTATCTTTGTTTCAAAGCAGTTTTGCTTTCAAACTGAATTACAGAACTAAAATGATTTACTTAAAAATAACATCAAAAGTACCAACGAGCAACAACACACTTGTGTAGAGTACTCTCAATACACGTGGTGTCGCCCAAAAGTCCGTGCTCAATATCTGGTCATCTGCAGAGCAAGCCCCAAAGGCTAAGCACCCGCACACGGCCCAAAGCCTATATGTGTACGAAAGTGGGTCCCAAAGACCTCTGTAATTTCGGTCATACACCGTGGAACACATCACAACAAAGTCAGAGCGGGTAAATCTAACGAGGTACTGTGATGGTTTTGAAAGGATTTTCATATGATCTCTTTTGAAAAGGAAACGCTACTAATAAAATCCATGACTTGTGAAACATTCATTTACAATAACATGTCGTGAAAATCTTTAAAAGCATATTGGGATTTAAAACATGCTATTTTATGAAAATTATAATTTTTCCACTCAAATGACTAACTTTAATTCGGTTGGTGAGAGCTTTCGTCTCGTCACCACCCGAAATAAGAATAGTATTCTAATCAAAACCTATACACATGAATTTCCAACCAATCGCCTACCCACATTCAATACCAAACTTTAACTTTTCTAACATTCCCTAATTTCCCAATTCTATTGCTTTATCCCACTTCTTTCATTGATTTTACCATATTTCATTCCGTTGGAACCATCCAATGAATCACAAAATAAATTCCCAAATTTTATTGATCTAGGTAATGTAAGTTTCAATCCACTTCATCACCCACTACTCAATTACCATCAATTCCACTTCAAAATAATTAATTATGGCCAAATAACATCTTAATAACACCAAATCAATCCAAAATAATGATAAATTTGAATCCACAATATCTATTGGTAAAACCATAAAATCAATTTCGCAATTTACCTCAAATTCCATAAAATAAAATTGAAGAAATACACCTACGCGAAACCACAACAGATCCAAGCTTTCTCCTTCCTTCTTTTTTTTTTCCTTTTTCCTTCCTTTTTCCTTCTTTTTCTCTTTTTCTTTTCACGATTGGCCTTCTGGTTTGCCATCCACGACTCCAATTCGGGGCTTGTTTGTTATCTAATATATATATGCATATATTCTTATATATAATTGCAATAAGGCTCCCTTTCTCTTATTTGTCTGATTTAAGTTGGTCCTTGAGAACTTATGTTGCATCTGTAATCCATGAACTTTTAATTAAATCAATCAAATCCTTAAACTTTCGATAGACCAAATTAAATTCCTTTAAAACTTTGACTTTGACCCATAATTATCGGCTTTGACCAAGTAGTAGCCAAAATTTAATTAGCGAAAATTCGGGTCGTAACACTGGGTTTGGCCGTTTGGGTTAACAATCATCAAATCGTTATTCACACTCCTCGTATTGGTTAAATTCTAAAGGCCTTTGGTGCTCAACAGTATAATAAATGGGGTTAATGTTTCTGTTTGAATAATGGTCGATCATTTTCTAATGTATCGCATCCAATATATGTCCTGAATAAATTGTACAAGCATAAGAGAACGTGTATCAATCGAAAGTAATGAAATAACCTTGTATTTACTTTCCCTTTTTCATTTTACACTTCCTTAAAGATTAACCCCCTTTTAGAGATAGATATTAGCAAGAAAATCAACAAATAATTACATAAATAAATACTATAATAATATGTCAAATTTATATTTACAAAAATAGCAAATTTTTAAAAGTCATATATCAAATTTACCAAAAACCACCCCACCACCCCCACTCCACCTTCATCATCGTTGGACCCCAACCCCACCCCCTCTCTCACACCAACCCCTTGCCATCCCTTCTGGTTCTCCAGAACCCTAGACATTCTCCAAATTTCTCCATTAATGGAGAACTTTAGAGGAGCGAAATTTTAAAAAATAATAAAAAAGAAAAAAAAGATCTGATCATCTTCTCCAATAGCTTCCACATCTAAATTTGGCCGCTTCCATTTAAACCATCTTCTTCAACATTTGAAAAATCAGATTTGAAACAACCCAAACCAGATCTAAAACCAAAAACTAATTATTTGAAACCTTTTTTTTTCAATTATTTCCATCTTATTCAACAACCCAAACTAGATCCGAAACCAAGAACTTGAAATTGCAAATGTTGATTTTTTATTTGTGAACCAACAAACAAAACTGGTGGTGCCCATTGTCACCACATGCTCGCCAGCAAAGCAAACCACCAATTAGAACTAATGGAAAAATTACTTGCAAATTATAGTAATTATTTCTTGATGGTGAAATTAATTACAAATCGTGAGAGAGATGATTGGTGATGAGGAGTTTACAGATTCGGGAGAGAAAATAGTCAGACAGAATATGTTTGGGTAGTGGCGAGTTGGATTGGGTTGGGGGTTGGAATTTTGGCCGACCAGAAATGGTATGACCGGAGAAGATGATCAGAGATTTACCAAAGAAGATGACCGAAAAAATGGAACAAGAAAATGGATTGAAGAGGAAAAATGAAAAAGTTCAAGGGTGTTTTGGTCGTATTTTATTTTTTCTTGCTAGTCTTACAACATGAAATTTTCTTTGACTTTTTTGCAATTATAAGTCTAATCTTGCATATATATGCTAATGCCCCTAACTTTTATTATTCAATCCAAATTAATCCAAATCAAACTCCAATTTTAATGATATGCATCCCACATTGTCACTGATATTTTCCATTATTCAACTTAAAACTCGATTCATCAAAGCCATTCTATCTATTTTTTATAAATGGTACAAAGGACCTATCAACAATATTTTAGGACAAAATCGATAAAGACTCATGTTAGAAGGCAATTCAGATAAACTTACATCCCCGAAAGAAAGTGCAATGGGGGTGGGGAGGGGGCGGCATTGTGTCTTGTGACGGAAGTGTCTAAAGATAAACTTTTTATTTTCACTAAAAGTTACCATTGAAACATCGAAGTTTATCTAACACGGAAACATCAATTTGACAATAAGTACAGATCGAAAACATTATATATTGTTACAATGTTTTACATTTATACATTGCACAAATCAATTATGTAAGAAATATAATGTTTAATTCCTCTCTTTTCACATCACTTAAAGGAAATAAAAGGAGGTTCAACGAGTAATACAATTATCAAAACACAAAATATTGAGGCTCAACAAATTTTAATTGGCCTAGAATTTAGATATATTATCCATAAGTGATCAAGTTCATCTCTTGTCTCAATTCATATCTTTTTAACTGTCTCATCTAATTTAACCAGTGCACATATACAATTATGTATATTAATTTAATGACATGGGCTATTATAATAACTTAGGAGACAATGAATCTTGACTCGTAACTGACTACACTTCAAACAACAAATATTAGCGATTTTATTATTAGAATTACTTAACTTCAGATATTCTAAATGGAAATGAAAAATTATATTATGTTTTATTAATAATCTTCTCCATCTAATTTGCCACATAATTCCTAGACCTAATAAATAGCTCTTGGAAGTTAAATTTGAGTGGACACGAACTTATGCCTAAAAGATAAAGAAAACATGTCTAATCCAAAATCTATTTTATTACCTTAAAAAATAGTTTGTTTTTTTTTCACCAAACCTAGAAATTAAAATGACCTAGAGCTATCATCTTTTGAGAAATGTAACCTTAAAAGAAAGTGTTTCTGTAATGACATTTTCAAAATTCCTAAAATTCCTCTCCAGTTTCAATCTGAACATTCCACAATCCTCCTTCCCTCAGCAGTTTTAGGGTAAAACATATTCAGATCTTCAAAATTACAGGAAAAATATTCTCTTTTCACCACAGAAATAGCCAAGAAATGCAGAAAGGTAATGTTGCACTATGTATCATATATTCCATCATTTCAGATATCTGCATTGCATGATCAATGATTAAAGGTTTTCTTTCCAAGTCAGATTATACATACACAGAGATTTTTTTAGCCTCTTCACTCGGATTAGTAATCGCTGCCGCCATGCATTTTCATCTTAAGAAAATAAGGGATCAAAGAATTGTACCTCGGATTAAGGTTTCAGATACTGGCCAGGTTGTGAAACTCGAACGGTTCTCCCATTATGTCGGTAAATTACAACAAATCCCTTCTCACTTTTACACTGGATCTGATAAATTACACGCGTTTGATACACGTACACCTTACACGTGCATGCAGCTAGACAAATGGGATTTAGTGAGAGAAGAGAGTGCCCAAATCTTTGCAAATTAGCTTCTGATTATATTCTAAAAGCTGATGGTTGCGAAGAAGAGATATATGCATTTTTTTCCCGTGAACAAGATGCTGATTCTCTGTTTATAAAGCTGGTGGAAGAGTTTGAGAGATGTATTCTCAGTTACTTTGCGTTCCATTGGAAACATGCTTCTTATATGATCAGTCAGGTATTTATACACACACACACACATTCAACTCAATTGATATAAATTTGTTTTGATCTGGGAAATCTTGACATGATTTGATCTATTATTTCAGGTTTTGAGTGCTGAATCTGAGCCAAAAAAGAAGCTTAAGCACATTGTAATGGCAGCTACTAGGTAGATCTATTTATTTCTATACTAAAATTGAATAACTCAGGAGTCATTTCTTTCAAGTTTCATGTTTTGATTTTCAGTTTTAAGTTTTAAATTCATTTTCCGTTTTCTACTTTCGGGGTGGAGAGATAAAACAATGACATTACATTTTTATTTTTAAATATCTTGATATATTTTCAATGAAAACACTTAAATGGAAACAAAAAAAAAAGTCGTTTTCCGTCTTGTTAAAAAAATTTCCTTGTTTTCAGAAATATATTTCAAAAAATCAAAAATCAAAGAAATATATTTCAAAAAATATTAAAGTTGAAAGCATAAAATTGAAATTGCCTGAAAACAACAGAGGACAAAGATTTGCTTATATGATCAGAGCTAATTATTGCATGCATTAAATTATTATTGTGTTTTTCGCTTATGATAAAGAGAGCAGAGGTTTGAAAGAGTGACAAAGAATCTAAAGGTGGCAAGAGTATTCAATACCTTGGTAGAGGAAATGAAAGCCATTGGACTCGTCTCTCTCGACGACTCACAGTGCACTGATGTCATGGTTCCCATGGCTCACAAAGACAGAAGCCCTGTTCTTCTCTTCATGGGTGGTGGGATGGGGGCTGGCAAGAGTACCGTGCTTAAAGACATCCTCAAAGAGTAAGGCCATTATTGAATTATACGATATTCATTATTATCCAAAAGAAAAATACAATTAAAGATTGTTTTTTGAGGACTAAACTTAGATTTTTTTTTTAGTACTAAACTTAATCAATCTGTGATTGAAACAGACCATTCTGGGCTGGGGCTTCAGGAAATGCAGTGGTGATAGAAGCAGATGCTTTCAAAGAGACGGACGTAATTTATAAGGCCCTTAGCTCGAGAGGGCATCATGACATGCTTCAAACTGCTGAATTGGTATAGCAATTTCATTTCCCAAATTCATTTGCAACCATACATTTTGAGGTTCAATCATTTAGTAGTATTTGAAGAAGTGTGCAATTGTGATTGCATTTTGCAGGTGCATCAATCATCTGCAGATGCAGCATCGTCCCTCCTAGTGACAGCACTGAACGAAGGGCGAGATGTGATCATGGATGGCACACTCTCGTGGGTCCCATTTGTTGTTCAGACAATAACAATGGCCAGGAATGTTCACCGCCGTAGGTATAGGATGGGAGATGGTTACAAGGTGGACCACAACGGAACTGTTACTGAAAAGTACTGGGAACAAATAGATGAAGAACAAGAACAGGATGGGACTAAGAAGAGAAGGCCATACAGAATAGAGCTCGTTGGGGTCGTTTGTGATGCTTATTTAGCAGTTATTAGAGGAATAAGGTAAATGAAGCATAAGATCTTGCTATCATTCTCATTACAAAACGTCTCTAAAATCACGACAATCATGACATAAGTGTAATTTTTCCCATTACAGGAGAGCTATCATGTGTAGAAGAGCAGTGAGGGTGAACTCACAGCTAAAATCACACAAGAGATTTGCAGATGCATTTACAACCTATTGCCATTTGGTAGACAATGCAAGACTCTATTCGACCAATGCGTTAGAAGGCCCACCTAAGGTATTTTCTATCAATCCGTTGTTGATTTTTCTGAGAATATGATATACTAACATGACTCTGATTGTGAAGTTAATAGGATGGAAAGACAAAGATAAGACCTTATTGGTCGACCCAGACGAGATAAGCTGTTTAAATAAGGTAGGCAGGTTAAATGATGCAGCAGATTCCATATTCGAACTCTATAGACGACCAAATCCAGCTTTCGAAGCAGGCTCGGTTTGGAAGGACATAGTTTTATCGCCTTCAAGACTCAACATCCAGAAAGAGCTCAAGTATTCAATCCAGAAAATCGAGAGTTTCAGAGAATGATTTGGCCTTGTGAGAATTAAGAAGATTTATGTATGTCAAAGGGAAGAACAAAACTGACCTTGAGCTTCGTCTAGAGCCTGCTATAATTTCTATAATTTCTTCACTTATATTGCTTGTTTCATTCATCTTCCTCAGTTGTAAGGACATGGCACTGTTACATCAGATGTTATATAGGAGTACAAAATGGACTGAAGGTTAGATTAACTCTGATCAATGATTAGAAGCACAAACCTTTGATCAAAACATTTGTTGTCAATGCATAAATGTTGCTCAAAACAAACAATTTAACTCCAATTCAGAAGAACCCCTCCATGACATTGCACTTCATTCCGTTTTATGTATTTATGTTACGAAGCACCAGCACAGTCACTGAGCGCCAGACAAGACAAAATCGTACATCTCGACACGCAATTTTTCTAGGGTCCCCACACGACTCATCAAGACACACGGATTGAAAAAATATTTACTTTATTCATTGTCCGACTGCAGCCCAAGATCAATTTCCTCATCCTCCTCTTCTAACACGTCATCCTTTTGATAAAACCCCAAACGAATTAAAGTATAAATTGCTATAGGTTTAAACTGCTATACATTGAGTGAAAACATGAAATAAAATGACAATAGATTGATAGGCGATTAGGGAGGCCTATCTCCCTCCCAAGTTCTCCCAAAAGAGAACCTCTAACTTCCTTCCATAATGCTAACTAAACCCTCTCATCCGCTATTTATAGTGTGATACACATTTATTTACTAATTACCCAAAATACCCATAGGTTCCTATCACCTTTCTTCTCGTCACAACCCAAAGTTGACACTGATACCAATTCAATAAAGCTCATATTTGTATTTTTGTAAATTAAGAGGCCATAGAAATGTAAACTCAACTTACGCAAGAGATTAAAGAGAACTATTTTTGATATGGATTGTTAATACAGTTAACTGCCGACTGAACAAAAACAAACAAAAGAAACAGAGGAATAACAATGCAACTGCCAAGCAGTTGTTCATCTCCAAGACTCAGCCAGTGTTCATTTTACATTTTTATACTTAAGAATTAACTTCTACAACTTGGTGAAAATCAAACTCTAATATTAACCACAAATCTCAAATTATTACTTGTTATTATCCATATATCCCATGGCCACCAATAGTTACTGAAAAATTAGTGTTTAGCAAAAATTAAAACTTTACCTGAACATATCCTCACTTTCTTCTATCGTCTTCCACATCGTTATAATTTCTTATGGACTTGCTATAGAACCCACACACCAAATTTCGATGCTACGTTTTTCGCTGCTACATTGGGACCCTTTTGTGATTAGTTGCTCCCCTGTTGCTGTTTTAGGCCCTTCTTCCTCCTCCTGATATATGTAATGATTACTTGGGGCCTATCATATGGTCGCAGCAACCACTTATCAACTTTTAGAAAGCCCTCATTTATCAAACAAGTACACAAGAAAAGGATCAAGTGTCTAGCTGACACATAGATCGCTTATATTCAAGAACTTGCCTCACTTATCATGGTGCATCAAGCATCACAAAGACACCACTTGCCCTGAGGAAAAAATAAAAATAAACCCAATAAAGAACTTATACGAAAGAGAACAAGCAAGACTAACAGTACAACAGATCGAATAGTTCATGCATACTGTTGCCAATATTCCAGTCTAATTCGCTAAAATTCCACTTGCTTTCCATTTGTTGGCTGCTTCCTTCACATTCTCTAAATTAGTTAATTTATTTCAGAAACTGAATATATGTTAAAACATAAAAATCTAAACCACCTCAGCTGAGTATTTTTAACAGCTAATGATACCACCACAAACACACAAGAATGACCATTAGTATTCCTCCACATCAGTAGACATCACTAGTCATTACAACTTGGCAATCCAAGAATCTCATCCTCATGCTCCTCTTAAATTTAGTAAATGCTTCTGGGTAAAATCGACATCATGGCTTGAGCCTATGTCAAAATACAAATTGGTTATGTTTAGGTGGATCATTTCATTTTATGGGGGGGAAAAAGAACCTTGTAGTGTAAAGAGGAAGCAAATGAACGCCTGAATTAAATATCAATAACAACCATATGGCTAATTATATATATTGCTCTCAATGGCAATTCCTCAAATAAAAATTGAAAGCCATGTACCCTTCTCATCAACTAGTGCTAAGGGGAAATATGGTCACCGCAATATTTCAAACTTCAATTATCACATTTCAAAAATTCAGAAATTTCACATTTGAACATAGAGACAGAATAGGATAAGGGGGTTATCAAATACCTCGAAAATTATCAAATACCTCGAAAATTACTTTTTTGAGACCAAGCTTGCCCCGTGCCTTAATAACATCCATTGCACCACGATAGAAATGAGCAGAACACGTGGTTATGTTCAAGCCGTACAAGTGCAGCGATGATTCCAACATTATATAAGCATCAGCGTGGAAAAAATGAAGTCCTTCAATATTTAGTAATTAGTATCCCCAGCTCCATGAAAAGATCGGCACGTCAACCAGCTCTGCACGTGTGTAACCGCCATTCATTGGAAAACATACATGAAAACAGATATGGAAAAAGCAAGCATCAAGGAAAAGGGAAACCACCTTAATGTTGAGCATGCACTTCCTGATAGCATATACAACTCGGGTACAGAAAAACCGCGAATCCAATCACATTCCAAGTGTTATAGTGTATATATGGATTAGGGTTTCTAGATTATTCACTTTCCTTGTATAGAGTTTCCTAGTTTAGGTTTGTTATACATTATATATACGTATTGTACACACAAGATTAATTAATCAGTAGAAGAATTCTTTTGGTTCTTACACCAAGTAACTTTCCATTAAAGAAAGACAAGTTTGAACATCATGAGACATCCACAAATTGATTCACCGGTGATTAGTTGACTTACCGGACATAACTAACATTTGACAATGTAAGGCAAGAACACATTTAAAAGTCGTTGACAGGATATGTTATAACAAATGCCTCCAAAACAAGACTGAACATCTGATATATCTCTCCTGCATGCAAATCCAAGCACATATACACAACTAGCCCAAGCTGTATAAAATACCATCACAACTAGCCTCAACTGTGTAAAATCCAGTCACCGAAAGACCTAATTATAAGGAATCCAATAAGAAGAAAAGGAAAGTAGGGCCAGGGACGGAGCTAGGATTATACATTAGGGAGGACTATCATTCATTCATTACAATAAAATTTTTAGCGTAAAAAAAATATATAAATACAAAATATAAGATTAATTTTTTTCATAACAACATAGTAAGATGATAGAATTTATCATATAAAACGTCTCAAAATCTTACAAATCTGCACAGTAGTATATCTCTATTCTCTATTCTCTATCTACTATATTTTCAAGTTAACAAATTACAATATAAGCAGACAAGGGAACAACCGAATAAAGTAGTTGCTTATGCCTTATTGTCTGCATATCATATACCAAATTGGAACAAGAACACAAAAACAAAGAACCCATCCACTATCCAGGCATCTATTGAATCATTTCAATTTGTTTCTCAATCCAAAGTCATTGAATCTACATTCTACAAATTCGTATAAAATTAGGGCAACAATAAAAAATACCTCAATCACCAATTGTAACCTTCACTCTTGAAGAAATCACACAATACAGAGTTCGAGAGTAGAGACAAACTTTTGTTCGAAATTTAAAATCGCCATTGGAGCAGTTCGTTCGTCCATGGTTCTGCCATTGTCTTAATTCTACAATTGAAATCTCCATCAGACTCCAATACTCCATCGCTTTATTGTTACGTCAGAGTTTTCAAACTAGTTGGTGAAGTGGGCTTCAGGTTTCTTCAAAGTTTGGCCATGACTACTAGGCTGGACTGTTAAAGAAAACTTTGAAAATTTTTTGTTTGGGGTGCAGTAGGCTGTAGCCTACTGCAGCCATACAGTGAATCCATCCCTGAGTTGGGCTATGGCACCATCTTTGTGAACTAATAAATATTAAATGTCGGTAATTCCTATACCATGGTTAGTGTACCTTTGTTCCAAGAATGGATGTGCCATTTGAGCTCGAATACTTTTCTTGCCAGAGCTGCTCTATCTTCATTCTTAGTAACATATGTTTCTTAGAAGCAATACTTTACCAAACATAATGCCAAATATTTCACTCATAAGCATGTTTATAAACAAACATCTCAAGGTGTAAGCCTCAAGGCACACGCCTCCTAATCCCCCTGACTAAAGGTTGCCACTCATTAATTAATGTGGTACACACCTCATTAATTAAGAGTCATGCGCCTCGTGAAAATCTAGGGTCACCGAATTTTTGGAACCAAAAGACACTCATGAATGACAAACTTCGAAAATTAATTCTCTCTCTCTAAGTTGCATGGACAATCTAAGTAAATGTTTAAGATTACTAGAACCAAAACTAATTATTTTATGTATTATAAATATATAAGGAAACATATCAGACTAATCCTAAAACAAAAGAGAGAAGGAAAATTTATAGATACAAATTTTCTGCTCAATTGCTACTTGTCTTTGTTAATTTATTTTGTGCTTGTTTCATTTGATACCTTAGTCGATTTGATGTTTTGGGAAGTTCATGTTATTGCATGAGCAAATTTTTATGTTTTTACTAAATTGTAGGTGCACGGTGCGTTCTTATGCCTCAAGATTTACGCCCTTCCTCGCCTCAAAAGGGCAATCGTTTCTGCCTTGTCAAACCATGTCTGAAAATCAACTTCCACTATTCAATCAAAGACAAAACATCATTATCAACCAAACATCTCACATAATTGTTTATTATTATCCAAGCATTTCATTGTCCTACCAAGTTGCCACTAATCAACCTAAAAGTTTAGCTTTTAGCAAAACAAAAGCTTACCCAAACACACCCTTATTACATTAGGTTTAGGCGTAAATATAGCCTAACTTAAGTAGTTTATTTATAGATTTTCTAGTTTGAGTGCAATCACGGTTATTTCATTACTTTCCTATTAGACTAGTTTTTTTTTATTATTTGCCTTGAATAATTAGAATGGTTAACCCTTATAAAAGGTCAATTCTATGGTGTTGCAAGTAGCTTGCTTGGGCAGTTTTATACAATTTGAAACAAATATACATATATATATATATATATATATATATATATATATATATATATATATTTCCCTCTAATCATTTTCAAGCATTCATTACATTGATTTGACATTTTAATACATTCACTTTACATATCCACATACCCCTAAAAATCCTTTTTCCAATAACCTCTATCAAACATACCCTTAGTATTCAATAAAACACAAATTCATCTCGGTCTCATTAATTCTCTCTTTCCTCTGCAATTCAATTTGATTTTTCTTCTTGTCAAAGTTCATTCAATCGTTTGATTTCTCTATCACGCAAGTTTTATGAAATCACCTTTAGATCTGCTTATAACTTGATAATAATATAAATGTTGGATAAACTTTTCTTTCGCCAATAACTAGCATTCTAGTTGCATAATGACAGGAAGCATGAGATGTGTGGCTAACAATGTGGTTAAAATATAAGTTTATTTTAAGTGAGCGGTAAAAGTTAATTTTTACATTCAAAAAGTTGAAAATGAAGACCACCTAAGTTTTCGCTTGGTAAAATTTTTTTACAAAATGATTTATGAATGTGTGTTGAAATGTCACAGAGGATGGAGAATGTGTGTTTAAAAAACAAAGAAAATTTGTTGAATTAATAAAATTGTGGATGAAATTAATTTTGCAGAAAAATATGGCTTTTACTAAAAAATGTATACCTAACAAGCTCTGAAAGACGAAGAGAATATATATAAAGGCTCTTTATGCATTAATGTGTCTTACCTAAAAATTAAGTTAGTCAAGACCAAACTTCAATATAACCACATATTTTAGACAAACTCATACCTCATTGTCATAACGTCATCCACATATATCATGGTCCTCATTGATATATGACCTAATAATAAACATTTTCCACATTGTACGATGCACAAAGCTAAATGCGCAATCATCGGAATCAAATGAAAGGCGCAAACAACAGCAAAAATTGGACAGAAACATGTAAAGCATCAAAGTAAACAAGCACAATATAAATCAACAAAGACAAGTATAGTTTTAAACCAAACAAAAATTTGCCTACCATAAAATTTTGTATCGATAAAGTTTCCTTTATCTCTGTTCTTTTAGGACTAGTCTTTTGTTTCCCTAAATCTATCGTCAATAAAATAACTAGTATAACGCTTTTGGGCGATGGAATCCGACCCTAGAATTCCATTTCAAATCATTTCACAACAGCAAGCAACAATGACAGCAAGCAGGTGTTCTATTTCGGCAATTAAATGTAAATTCCTAGGGAACTTGAAGCTTACATAGTGGTTGATCGTGATGGAGCCAAGAAGGAAGATGTATTGGAGAGAATTTGAGACTGAATTGAAGATTTGGGTGGGAAATTAAAGAGATTTTGGAAAATTTTGAGAGTGATTATAGTTTTGGGAGCGGACGTTTGTTTCACTTTTTGATTCTGGCAAAGGAAACCTCCCTACGATTGATGTAATTAATTTTGGCTTTAGTATCTTGAGGATCTGCTTAGATTACCCGTATCTTCTTAGATTAGTGACAGAGAGTAGCAGAATTAATTTTGAATGCATGTCATTAAATAAGAATTTTTTTTTCCAAAAACTCAGGAACCCTAGACTTTAACAAGGCGTGCACCTTGCGATTCACCCCTTCGAAAAAATGAGCCTTGATGCTTTTTTTTTTCTCTAGCGCCTCAAGGAATGCTTTTTCAAACCATGGTGCCGCTCTTATTAAGTGTAGAATTTTGGCACGACTCTTAATTACCGAGGCATAAGCAAAGCCTCATTCATCCCTTAGCACGAATGGCCTCGGTGCATTTTTCCTAGCACTGAGACGCAGGAAAGTTCTTTATACCATTGTCCCACTATTGAATGTAAAAGTTTAGTTGTTAGTAAAATTAAAGTTTATCTGAACTCTATCAAAAATTGGGGAAAAATGAAGTTTATCCAAATACACCCAATATCTAACATACCAGTTACGGTGGCATGAATCTTCCAATACAACTAGCAATAAAACAAATAGAATGGAGAAAAAGATACAGATGCAAATGCAATTGAAAAATTGGAATAGTTCAGTAGTAGAATTACAATTTAGTTGTGCCTTGGTGAGATGTTTATAAACGAGTTCATATACATGGTGTTTATAACCAGGTAAGTGGTAGAGAACTGATGTTGTGAGATGTTTTTTTCCGTAGAAATGGTTTGGAAAAATGTGCAAGTATTTATAAAAAATGTGCAAGTATTTATAAACATGACGAAACACTCTGGGAAACATATTCAAATGCTTTCCTAATTTTGGAGATATCATGTGAAAATCAAACGGGTCCTGTCATTCTTTGCATAAAGAAGAATATAAAACCTAATAGTACAAATTTTTCACGTAGTACAATGCAACTATGCAAATGCCAAATACAGGAATCAAACAGAAGTCATAAACAACAGAGCAAAAAAGGATGGAGACATACCATACAGATGAAGTAAGAAGCATACAGAATGTAATAATCTCGCATATGAATTAGAATGTCTTCAATGCCAGCAAAATACCATGTGTCAAGGTAAAATGGAAGATCAAGGTAAAATGGAAGAACTTACAAGTTACAAGTTCTCATTTGATGCCCCAACTTTGAGTATCACCTGATATTTAAGAAAGCAAAAGTAAACGCTTAAATGTGGGGACAGCTGACGGCCCAACGTCAAGTTACCCTAAATACGTCGGGTTTGTTATGCATCTTAGCAACCCTGTAAAGTTACAAGCATTCGACATGATAAAAATGGATGGAATTAAAACCATAACAGAAATATATGGATACAATCTCGAAAATTTATCCATATATTGCAGTGTGGAGCTTTAAAAATAAATGGGAGTTCAAGTGATCAGCAACGACACTGTAATAATTGCAATAGCAATTATGAAATTTCCTATGAAAACTTCAAAATCTTAGTAGTAGCACCGACATTTTGCATCAAATAACATGCCACAACTTACTATTTATTCGTTGGACGTAACTGCATCTATCACCAACTTTGTTTAATGTCCCACCCACATCATAAATGTTTTAAAACAGGGACGTCCACGCTACCTGCAGCATGCACGACCAAATAACAGGTGCTATTAGATCAGTGACAAAGTTTCTCCTCTCTCAGACACACAAGAAAAACATTTTAACACACTCTGGACAAAGTAACTGAAAATGACAAACAAGAGGAAACAAATCAATCATCTTAATGCAGCAAGCTCAGGACAGCCACCATTGCAAGTGCTTCATGCAGGGCCTTACTGATGATTGGCGCTGACAAGTGAAACCTAACCCTGCATGGGGCCTTTTCTTCCCCTTGAGTTAAAGAGATTCTCCTTTGGGCCTTCAAGGTAGGGAGCAATATATCCTTTGATTGTACAAGAATGCTCTTCAATTTCAATATAAATTGTCAAAATCGAAGAAAACCAGAAGCTCAAATAGATTTCCCTAGTTCACTTTATTCTAATTCTTTTCAGTTCTTTATAACCTCTTTTCATACTCTCTGAACCATTCTCATATAAAGGAGTTATTCTAGATCTTAACCGACTGGATCTGACTAATTAACTTTATGGTCATAAGACAGACACTTGGGATTTGCTTCAAAGAAACAAGCTATCTGCTATCATTACGTCTATAAGTTTAAAACAAACTATGACAAGTCAGTTAAGCATTACAAGACTCAAGTGGTAGCTAAAAGATTTACTCAGTAATGTGATCTTTATTATGAGTATAAGCATTTGCTCGTGTTGCAAACACTTTACTGCTACTATTGTTATTGTCTCTATTTGACAGCAGGGCATTTCTCAATTCACTCGATGTCAAAAATGAATTTTCTTTTCCCCCTAGATGGGTACCTTCAAGAGAACGTTTTATGACCCCACCTCCGAGTGTATCCCATGATCCTGGAATATTTGATGATCAGATAGATAAACTCAAGAAAACTCAAGAAGGCACCTTACAGTCAAACATGCCTAGATTGAGGGCTTCTCCACAATTGTTGCCTCTCTCGGAATTACACCCAGTCATCATTGTTCCACACTATCTTTTCGACATACCTCAACAGACCACATTCTACATTTGCTAACAGTTATCACACATTCAATTTCTAGAGCTGACAGAAACAAGAACCAGATAAAGATACTATATGCAAGCAGAAATCCACGCAACACATACATATAAACATAGAGAGATAAATTAATCCCTTGGGAGCTTGTTGAAGCAAGAATCAAAAAACATATAATACGAATGTACAGAATGTGGAACTAAAATCAGTCCAGAGTTTACCAATAGAAAATGGCTCTTCCTCACTCCAATGTTAGCGCTGCAGCAAATCAAGCCACATGCTAACTGCATCACTTCATCGACTTCCCACATTAACATTCACCGCTCACCGTGTGCAAACCCTAACACCTTGCGTGTGAAAAACAAAAGCATAAAACATAGAACAAAAAAATAGAAATAAAAAGAAGAAGATCATGAATTGGAGAAGAAGCCTACTCATTCATTTCGAAACAGATTTGAACATATGAGTACAACTGAGCACTGTGATCCCTAAAACTAATTATCAAATAAAAGAACTCTAAAAGTTTATAGAAGGAGAAAAAAGATAATTCTGTGATATTCTGTGGGCTATGCAGTCCCAAATACACCCACTACAAACGATCCATGACAAATTTACAACCTAACCCTGCAAACAAAAGCCTATATCAAAAAGGCACTTTATCACTCACACTCACTCACTTCTTCGCCTTCCTCGCCGGGGTAGCTTTCTTCGCCGGAGACTTTGCAGTTCGCTTAGCGCTCTTTGCCGGAGCCTTCTTTGAGGCCAGAGGCTTCCTCACTGTCGGGGGCTTCCTTCCTGCCGGAGCTGCCTTCTTGGGTGTTGCAGCCTTCTTTGGGGCCGCCGGTACAGCCTTCTTCCCTGGAGTTGACCTTGTTGATGTCTTTGCCACTTTGGCAACCGGCTTCTTTTCAGCTTTGGGCTTCTCCGGAGCTTTTCTTTTGGGAGCTGGCTTCGACTTAGCCGGCGCAGCAGCCTTGGGCTTTGCAGCCGGTTTGGATTTGGCAGCCGGCTTAGCCTTGGCAGCAGGTTTAGGCTTCGCAGCAGCCTTCGATTTGGTTCCAGCCGCCGCCTTCGGCTTGGCCTTGGCCTTGGAAGGCGGTGCCTTCTTTTCCTTAGCGGTCTTGCTAGCGGCAGCCTTCGGCTTGGCAGCAGGAGCTGGCTTCTTCTTAGCCGGAGAGGAAGCAGCAGATTTGGAACGCACAGCTGGAAGCTTGTATGAGGCTTTGACCTTAACAAGCTTTCCAGAAGCCACGAGCTTCTTCAAGTGAACCAGCAAAAGCTTCCTAAAGTTAGCAGGCAGATTCTTCTGCCTATCCTCAACAAACTTCTGAATCGCATATTGACTTGATCCGGTTTTCTCCTTCAACGTCACGATCGCTTCTTGAATCATCTGTGCACGAACACAAAACCGTCCATATTTTCAGATCTCATTTCATAAAATCACAAACCTATTGAAATCAAACAAAATCGAATTCTAATTCATTTCATTACCTCAAAGTAAGGAGGATGAGATGAAGGACTGCGTTTTCTGGGTGTAGCAGGTTTCTTCGGCTTGGCTTCCTTCTTCGGCTTGGTAGCCTTAGCCTCCGGTGGATCCTCTTCCACCGCTGGCTCAGCTGGAGCCGGCTCCGCAACAGGCTCGACAGCGAGAACTGGTTCTTCAACGGCAGCCATTGAACTATTTCCAATATCAGGAAAACTCAGACTAGGGTTTCCAACACAACAATTACGAAAAATGCTATAAAATGTAATCTAATTCTGCAGAAATGCCAGAGAATTCTAAGGGCTGGGGATGAGAGATGAGTATGAAATGGGGTGGACTTATATAGTAGGCGTTAGAGAGCAAATATCCAAATGTTGTAACCTGATTGGTAAATATGCCATTGACGCGGATCGAGGCTTTTGAGAAATTTAAATTTAGGCCGTCGGATTGACATTCAATCTACAGTTGTGAACAAAGGATGAGTATGATATGGATTGGAATGCCACATAGTTGGCTGTTTTAGGCTTCTAAAGGTGTGTTTTTATGCTTGATTAAACCAGAAATAATTTGAGCTACACTTAATGAAATTAAATGAAACTTTTTTTAATGTTTAGGAAATTTCATAAGCTTTCCGACGAGTATTTATTCAAGTTGTACAGAATAACGGTTTAGGAGATATTGTGTTCTGAAGTGAAAGTGGTCAGGTTAACGCTTTTCTTGGACCATATTGTGCTCGAGGTGGATTTGAAGGAGATTCGCTGAACCAAAGCTCGTTTTTAATATTGGATGAGATACTAGGTTAACATATGAGTTTGACCAATCAAAAATCACATGAATCGGACCACGTTTGGTTGGATAAATATGCATTGCAACAACGTTGTAGATGAACACGTTAGAAATAGTTGCGCATCAAGTCATATTAGGTTGTGTACATCTTTTTATTTTAAGGAATTGGTTTCAATTAAGACAAATACAATGCTTCTTATCACACGAGACATCATCAACTTTCTAAATTGACGAGTAATGGAATGTTTTTGACACAGGGTACTTAAATTTTACGGCGAACTATTACGTGAAATAAATGTAGCGTTTATTCATCCTAACAAGGTTATTGGTTCTTGATTAAAGTAGTAGTTAATGATGGATAAAACCTACATGTCTTGTAACGTGTCGAAGACACGAGGAATGATTTTAACTCTGTGTGCTTTAATTACTTATGTGGTATAGCATCGAATAAAATAAATATACTATTAGTGAATCTTGCAATGCGATATCATTTATTAATCTCTCAAATTAGTCTATCACAAGCAAATTTTCAATATTTTTCCACGAAAGTTGGTTTATATATTGTGATGGCTTTATTTTTCTTATTACATAGAAAGTAATTTACATCTTTGCAATTTTCACTAATTACCAAAAAATGAAAACTAACACTGCTTTAACAAAGACCGCTTTAATAAAACTTACAACAAAATCTTGACATGTTAAAAACATTTAGAATTCAATACTAAGCGTCTAGTTAGAACTAGAATTCAATCTGCTACGTAGTACATACACTAATTTACTCTTACAAACATACACCAAATTACAATTACAAACACAATTCTTCATAAATTTTCCATATCTTATATGTTTTAATTGCACGATGCAAAATAAAAGCATAGTCAACCTTCAAATTCCTTGATCAAATTAAACCAAATCTTATCTTCAATTTTCATGAAAGCTCGAGTGTATCACATCCGCTTTCTTATAATTTTCCTCGTGGTTCTGTTTCTTGTGTAAGAGTTGCGCAAGAAAGCTACCTTTGTTAGTCTCCCCTAAGAATTCTGCTAATCACACAAAGCACCTCTTAAAAATCACCAACAAAGCACAACTATTATTGTCTCTCATGATCAAACATCAACTTTTGAAGCCAAATAGCTCATTGTGTTGAGCATTGACATTATTCTATACTAGATTTTATCACACCATAGTTGTTACTACTACAAACAAGCCTTGATTGTGAAATAAAGCCATCGCTCATTTAATTTTTCTCATGTATTATTCTAATATTCTCTATCAGTTTGATTTAATCTTCAAAATCATATTCAACAATACATTTCTTTTAATTGACAAAATTTTTCCAGTGTCTTAACATAGATAATATATATATTTGGAACAAATCAACTATATATGTCATGATAAGGGAAATATATAAATAGTAGTTATTTTATTATTGATAATCCCCTTTTAATAAAACGTTGATGCTACACTTACTTCGGAGTTAATATTGAGATTGATATCTCTTCAGATGAAGTGTGGAACCTCTCATTGATGAGGACGGCTCCACCAATACTCCCATGCGAGCAGAATGTTAACCTCAATGTCAAACAGAAAACGACTTTTAATATTATTCTCAATAATTCTAAATAGACATTTCAAATTAACATTGTTAAGTGACATTCTAATGTGTCAATTTTTCATTAAATAATAAATATGTATTGATGTGATTATTATTTAATGCAGTTTAATTTACATCATCCAATGAAAGCATGTCATATCAATAATGTCAATGAAAAATGTCAATTTTAAATATTTATGTAGAATCACTCTTCTTAGCAAAATTATATTGATAAGTAAAAAGGAAAAATATATAATTAAGAAACAAAACCTAATTACACATGGAATGGCATAATTATAAAGGGATACAATCTTTTAATTATGGAATTATTAACCATAATTATAGATATAGTTAAATTCGCTCTCGAACTCCAAATAGTAAAGTAGAAACTAGCTCAAGTTTGAAAGTCGAATATGGGGAATGTCCACGAGGATGAGCCCTAGTGAAAATATCTACGAGCTGCTCAACTAAAAAAATGAGATGCAAGTTGTACAATGTCGTTACGAAGAGTTTGTTGATCAAGTGACAATCGACTTAAATATACATTAGCGTGCACAATCTTAAGGCCAGTGCTTGTTTTATGATACAAAATCAACATACCTTGTTCAATAAGAAACTAATATTGGTTTTTAGAAACTAACGTTGCTAGTTTTGTATCACAAAACCAGCATTAGTTTTCGAACATTGCAGTATTGCACCAGATATGTGGAGATGTGCCAGTCTCTGTGCAATACATATATGTTTAAACTATTATCAAAATTCTACAAATTTTAAAATTACTTATTGTCCTTTGGACAACATAATTTTGAAAGGCGGCAAAGAAATAAAAACTTTAATTCATGTGCTATAGAAAAAATATGATCCAAGTTATTCTAACTTGCCAAAAAAAAAAAAAAAAAAAAAAAAGTTATTCTAACTTGCAGGAAAAAATGTTTTACGATTCGAAATATTCTGATTAACTTAAAATTATGTATTGAGCAAACATTTTATGTTCCAAAATACTGCAATTACCTCAAAAGGAATGTCAAATAAAAAAGATTTTCTCGTGGCTCATTTAAATGAATGTTTATAAGAGTACTTGTGTTATAAAATTGGACCTTAAAATGTACCTATCTTACTTATATAGGAAAAAAATACATTTCAATGATCAATTGATGTTATAAATAAAACTACTCCATCAATCCCACAAAGATAAACTTAGTTTCACTTTCATAAAGATTAAGAAATTGTAATTAATATTTGTTAAAAAAGTATATTTTAGCTATATTTTTTCAATTATACCCCTAATTATATCCCTTCATTAAATAATGATAATGTATTTTCATTAATAACGACGCATATTAATAAGGACATAATATACAAAATAAAAAAATTAAATGGACATAAATGGAAAAGAGAAATTGGCACAAAAAATTCCAAAAAATGTATCTAGCATACTTTTAGTCCAAAATAAAAATAAAAAAAAAAAGTAGTCGAATAGTCTAAAAACATTGGTTTGCATTTTGGTTCATTTGGACGGAATATATCTATTCAATTTTTCCGTTAGTCAAGTCAAAATTTACTATTTTGTCACTTTCCCAATGGTAATTTTGGTCATTTAACTTAGGATAAATTGCACGAAAATGCCATAACCTTTAGGGATTATTACAATCCAATCTCAAAGTTTGAAAATATATACTTTAATTCCAAATTTTAGTTAAATTGCAAGATTTTACCTTTTAATTTTCTATGGATGCTTGTTTGGTCCGTAATTAATTTTATTGAATTAATTTGACATTAATTAAATAGTTTTTTTTCAAAAATTTTCAATACATTAGTATTTATTCGCATTAATATCATAACTTTTGAAAATGTTATTTACTTTCAAAGATGTGCATGTTTTGACTTTAACCAACTGTTAATAATAAATGTAATTATTGTACTAAAATAAAATTTTATTAGAGATATATCACTTGTAAAAAATATAATGAATACAAATAATTAACCAAATCAAAAAATTATTAAAGAAACAAAATTAAAAACCTTTTCCCACCCCACCCAACCCCGGTACCCCAAAACAACCACCACCAGGCTACCGATGGTGGTTGTTTTGAGATATGGGGTGGGGAAGGGTTTTTTATTTTTGATTTTTTTGATTTTTTAGTTTGATTAATTTTTGTATTCGTTATATTTTTTATAGTGATATATTCTTCATAAAATTTTATTTAGGTACAACAATTATATTTACGCATTGTTCTATACACATTACAATTAGTTTACTCGAATTTCGTAGAATTGGAGGTAGAAATTTGAAAAAGATGTATTAATTAAAAATATAAATAAATTATCAAATCAATATTTAGATGGTAGAAAAGGATGAGAGAAAAAATAGATTTGAATTTTTGAAATTTAATATGTATAGAACAAGACCATATTATTAGAAAAATAGTGAGAAAAAGTAGATTTGAGTTTTTTTATTTTTTTGATCTAAGACAATGGGTAGGGGTGGGATTCAAAATCGAGACCTTCTCAGTAACTCAGTAAGGGATTGAACTCTTAACCATTGTGCCAACCCTTGATCCACATCAAATTTCAGTAACTTAGATAGATATTATTATTATTATTATTATTATTATTATTATTATTATTATTATTATTATGTGATATATATTACATACATTTAAGTATTTGTTATCTATTATCAATTTTAAATTTCTATCGCATAAATCGTGCACATAAAACAATTAATTAAGGTTGTGTTTGGTGAGGATGGAAAATATTTTCTACTTAAAATTTTCTTTTGTGGTGTTTGATTGCAACATTTTCCATGGAAATCATTTTCCTTGCAAGGCAAAAAATATGATTTTTTCCTTCAAAACATGGAAAATATTTTCTCATGGTATAGGTGAGAAAATATTTTCCTTGACAAAATATTTTCCATGGAATTTTTTTTCTTCTAATTAAACATACCCTAATAGCAATAAGTATCTTGAACACATTTAAAGGGTGATAAGATTAAATTTTTTATGGTCTTTTTTATGAATTTTTATATAAAAGATATGAGAGAATGAGTGGAATTGAATGGTGGAAATTTATATAGTATATGTAGGTCTCACGAGATATATGGATGTGATTAGTTTGACAAAAATATAATTGATAAAAATAGATTAAAAAAATTAGAAAAAAATTGTAAAACTCATTGGCAACCACCCTTTTAATGTTGATCATGTGAATAACCAACCATATAGAAATAGATAAAAAGTAATAATTGTTATTGAAAGCGAAAAATATCAACTGAATGACATTGAATATCAAAGTCAAAGATACAATCCCAAAATCTACATCAATGTAAAAGAAAAAAATTACTCATTCTATCCCACAAATATAGACTTATTACTATTTTCACAAAGATTAAGCAAATATCATTTATGTTATTGAAAAAGTAAAATTTAAAACTATTTTTCTAATACGCCTTTTAATATACTAATTATTTTACTTTAATAATTGTAATTTGTGCCAAGACCCATTTGGTCTAGTGACATTTGAGTCCGTTTCTCACTCCTAAGTTCAAGGTTCGATTCCCCTCCCCTACACCCCCCTTTCGCCTTATAATTCAAAAATAATTGTAATCTATTGATAACAATTCATATTAAATATTAAATATAGGTGTAGAATGAACTATATTTCACCTACTCTTTTTTTAAATGACCTATTTTTGTGAGATGGGCTGGGCGAAAATGGAAAACAAATCTATATTTATTTATGGAATAAATGGAGTAATAAATAGCGTGCTGTTTGACTTTATTGATTTAAAGTCGATGCTATTTAATTTTCATGCAAAATTAATTAATGATGTATGTGCTTAATTATTTACTACTCTCTCATTCCCAAATATATAGGCTCATATCCACTTTTAGGTCACAATTATAAAGTCATTTTTCATTTATTTACTACTATACTCCTATTTAATGTACACATTTTAAAATCATTTTATAGTTCCAATATTTTTTTAACTCATTAATAAGGACATTGTAGAAAAATTATTTGTATTATTAATGTTTCTAATACAAGTTTTAATCCGTGTGAAAGTTTTAAAAGGTCTATATATTTGGGACGGAGAAAGTATATGTGAGTGAAGAGTAATTTTTATTACTATAAATAAGTGAGTTACTTGAAATTATTCACTATCGATATATTAAATGACACGCATATTTTCAAGAATAAATTAGTAATTTAAAAATTTTGTGCTTAATTAATGTGTGCATATACATATATAATATATAATTTGTGCATTTAAAAAAACTCATTTTGGAAATTTTGATTTGATTTACTACCATTTTAGAAATAGGTGTTTATTAAATTTTTTTGGCATTAGGTTTTACATCTTTATAATAGAAAATAAAAACTTATTCTATTGGTAAAGATTTTGCTGATCGAAATTAAATTTCTCATTGAACCAGAATTCCTTTTTAGCATAGTTATCAAAATTTTGCTAATGAAACCCCCCGCCGATAAAGAACTATTTTTGGTATTAATGTTTATATTTATGACTAGTACTACGCTCATGCGTTGTACGGAATTATTTAGACAACATTGATAAACAATGTGATAAAAATCTGAATAGAAGAGAAATGAATAATTATATATTATACGAACACGGCATTTGGAAAAATGTCGTAAAATTTGAAATATTTTCTTGAAAACAACATTCATAGTGGAGTTAGTAAAATTTTTACGATCATCACATACAAATGTCTTCAAACCAACACGACTTGTAACTTTCATATTGCGGCATACAACTTACTGAACACAAGTTTGTTGCTTCATTTGGGAAAAGTAATGCACTATTTCCTTACAACACGTGCTATGATAAACCATGCTAATTTGCAATCATCGTCGTCGGCACAAACACTTTCAAAAGAGCCATGATTAATAGTAATTAACTTATATCAAATCACAAAGTGAGATAGTTATTGAAAAGTTGAAGTGTTCTGCTAAATTTACAAATCAATATGACAAATAATAAAACATAAATAAGATAGTTTACAGTTTAAGGGATTGTGTGTTGTTGTATCTCAGGATAATAATTTTTCCTTTGGATGGCTTATCGTAACTATTTTTGATATATTTTTTATTTGCACACTTTTCTATTGATTTATCTTAGCACAGAAACCCTATCTATTTAAAATGTGTATATCAAGAGATAAGACTATATATTTTTATTTAAAAAGAAAAAAGAACATGCAGGAAAGATAAGCTATTGACCAATCAATCACCTTTCGCTATTATATATATATATATATATATATAGTTTAAGATTATGTATACAATCAATTGAAAAATAAATGGCGATCACAATAATTTATTTAGATATTTAGTGATAAATAAAAATAAAAATAAATAGAAAATTCTTTGTTATTATCACAATCGGGAATCATTTGTCTCAATCGAGAATCATTATCACATCGATTTGGAATAGCACGACCATATATTATTAAATTTATTTGGTATGCAATAAATCCAAAAAGAAATATCAACCTAAATAATTTCTTTAGTTTAATTATTTAATAACAAAGCAAAAACAACAAAAAATATAGAAGATTATTATTTCTCATATTTGGTAATCATTTGCGTTAATCTGGAATCATTATCACAATCGAATTGGATTAAGATGACCATATATTATTAGAAATTTATTCTAATTCATTATTTTCAAGTAATTGTCTTTAATTTTCTTCAATCTTTGAGTTAGCTTCACTTTGTACCACCAATGGTTTTCTACCCCAAACCCAAGTCCAAGGTGCTTTTATTCAGATCTTGTCGGTGACACAATTAGGAGCACTGAATTGATGATTATAACAATTTCCGTTCTTCTATCCAGGGTACTAAAATAAAGATTATACCAAATAAACTCTCAGGAAAATAATTAATTATTAAAAAATTTTATATATATATTTTTGTAAACAGTCAATAATAGAAGAAAAGTCATATATCTTCGTATTCGTTGTGAACGAGAGAGTTTTTCATTCAATTCTCGTTATTGAATTCATTACAAGTGACCCCTATTTATAGAAAAATATTGGGGCACATCGTATTACAAATATTGATCTAGTATACAATAGTCATTCACACAATAAAAACATAATCATTACATTTTATCATTACTTTTTCTTTTTCTTTGCTTTTCCCTTTCGTGGCTTTTACCTTATGTTTTACAATACTCCTCAATGGCTATTGGTGCATCTGCCTTTAAACTTGTTTAGAGAAACCCAATGGGAGAAAAACTTCCAAACCTCAATGATCATATACTGCTTCAAGAAAGCTTCAGAGAATAAAACTTGAAGAGAGAAAAAATAAGTTGCTCCCCTGATAACGATCATTCTTATAGGAGTTCATATCAGCTCGTTAAAACCTTATCAAGAAACCCAATTGGGGAAAAACTTGATCAAAGGAAAAGAGTACTACTCCATTTGGTTCCGTATCTTGGAGTCGATATATTCACTTTGGTGAAGGATTTCAATATCATCATTTGATCCAAGCACTCTTCAAGTATCACCGATCCAATAGGTACATTTACATTTTCATAGTAGTTCATGAATATGTTCGTTAAAACCTTATTAGAAAACCCAAAGGGGAAAATCCTAATGAAGGAAAAAGAGTACATTATTCATGTAAATACGCCATGAATGTTACCTCGTTAAAAACTTTGCTAGAAAACCCAGTGGGGACAAAAAACCTTAGCTAATGAAAAGAGTGTAACACATATTTTACACAAGTATACTTCAAGCGCATCAAAATCCTTTAGGTAAGTATCATATTTATCATCAGATCATATTCAAGTGTTTATTTGCACTGATAATCTCGATCTTACATTCTTACATCAGACGAGATATATATATCCGATCTTCTCTTGAAATTTTCTATTAATTGTGATTAGGTCGCTTCATTAAAAACCTTATTTAGAAAATCCTTTGGGATAAAACTCAAACAAGGAAAAGAGTACAATGTATAACAATATTAATGCTTTAACTATTACAAGCAATGTCATTCATTTAATGGTTCTATATTTATTTTCCCAATCAAGCCCTGTGATATATTTGAAGAGTATATATTTAATATTCTTCGATATATCTCAATATCCTCATTATCGCTAATCGTATGTAGCGCTACATTTTCATACCGTGTTTACACATTCCACTCTCATTTCTTTCCCCATAATGATATAACTTATTGAGATATCTCATTATCAATCCTCTTTAGGATTACACAATATATTTAAGTCTATGTTCTCTTCAAATGTATGCCTCCTTTATCAAAATTATCTTCTATCATTTGTTTTGATATACATATTTGGGGAATTTTTATAATATCAATACTGGGTTTGCTAATTTGTCAAAACATGTATAATTGATATATGAGATCAAGTATTCATATTTGAATTTCAAATTCATGATGCATTTTATATATATTATTTCCAACTATTAATACTCCCCTCATGTTAGCAACCAAACTTTCAAGATAATTAATATGATTTTTCCTATATATATTCTCAATTTTTAGCTTTAATAGGGAATTTATTCATCAGGTTTTGTTCTCGATATTGGCAAATCGATTGGAGGACTTTAAATATTTTGCCAATTATATCCCACTCAGATGATATTCAATCATTTACGGCATTATTCAAATTATTGGGATATACATTCACTAGTTTTATCATTAGATTCTGAACTCGTGGCTCATATCACGAGCAAATCATTTCAATATACACATGTGATTACATAAAGTGAATCCATATTATATTATATAGTAGTCAACATAAAAGGGTGAGGGCCCATATATCTCATCCCCATATATGTTCCAGATATTTGGGATTTATTCCCAATCATTGGCTAGTAATTATTTATCGAGAACAATCATTGAATTTCTTCCTGCTTTGATTTCAATAAATTATTTACATCAATCACTAACCTAATCTATATAGTGCTCAACATGATTTATTACCGCTATCACGCATAGCCAACCGACATATCACGCCATTCTTTCTAGTGGCATTATTACGATTACTATTGGAACGCGGGAATCTTATCTCACACGCTTCCGTTACGCCACCGTTAAAACGCCAAGTCTTACCTCACACGCTGCTTATAAATCATCCGAGCACTTACAATATTCACCCTAACAAGGGTCCAGATATTATAATGGATCACGTGCTCTAATCTTCGAATACTATCCTCATCGCCGATCAAAATTTAAAGAGAATTTATCTATGTAGACTTGAAAGATTAAGGACACTAATGAATAAGGGCATTCCACAATATATTCGATGGTTGATTGAAGCAAAGGTCCTAAGATCCTGGTGAGGTTTCGATTCCTTCTAAATACATGCATGGAATGGGTAAAAGTAGTTTTTCAAGAAACGCAGAGCAAAAGGTTAGGAGGATGCTATAAATGTGCCTTGGGTGGGACTTGTGACACTCGATGTAATCATGGGTACTTGTCCAAAAAAACCGAGAGGATAAAATAGCATTCATTAAGGATGGATTGAGTAAGGAGTCTTTGGATGATATTCAACAAAGCTCTTGAGACACATCCTAGTGGACACGCATAAGGTGAGCTTATGGCCTTATGGGCTAAATTTAAAGATGAACAAGAATGGGTATAGTCTTGAAAATCTTACTTTAAAAGATCCTGCTTGTAAATTTAGTAGAAAATTTAGTATTATGATTTTCTCAAAGCAAATTACGAGATCGATGTATTTCAAGTGAATTGTAAATATCGATTTTTTTTTCTAAATATATATATGTATGTAAATAAATAAATAAATATATTTATATATAGATTTCAACACCGAAAGTGTATGTCATTTCATTGATATTTTTCATGCTTTTTCATATTGTCAAAAGGTAAATAGTAAAATCACTCTATTGGTTTGAAAATTTATCTTTAAATAGAGGGTTCATGTATTCTTATTTATGCTGAAACTTTAGTGTAAAGAGGGAGATGGAGATGGAGATCGCGATGGGAATTTTAGAATCATCTCATGCAAATCAATCTTCACCTTACCCGATTAAGACTGTATGTGTTCTGGTGATCTAGACTTATAGGTGATATCCAATATATGATATGGCAAACCAACTTATAAAGGAGCAGTGAAACAAAACATCAATATACTGTGATGGAGGACCAATACCAAGCTTTAAAGAGTCTTACAATGGCCGCACAATTATGGGGATAAGAGTGTCAAGTGTATTACCTTTTCATCAAGTTGAGCTAGTAATCGTATTGATCCAAAGATAATCATGGGTTCACCAATTGGCCGATGCTAAAAACGCAGCTTCATTCATGACCGCATGATGTACATGATGAATAATGATGCTTTTATCATCCTTCCAGCGCTATTATAACACACCTCGGAGGAAATATTCAATATAAAGATCATGGGCACAAAGGGAATTTTTCATACCAAACCCATAGGTTTGTTGAATATTAATTATTTCTTTGATGGTTTGCTAGCATTTCTAGATCAGTGTAGATTATAAATTTATTTCGCTCAATGAGAAATATACTTGTTTCGCTAATACGGTTGTTGATCTACTCATCAAGATTCAATCATATGTTCAAGAATCAGGGAAGTCAAACCCGCCGACATGCAGATCTATTGGTGTCAAGCGGAAAAGAGATCCTTTGATCTTTCATTATGAACTCCTAATGTTAGGATGGCAGAGTTACTTAGTATTTATACTCTAGACGCATCCCTCATTTACAGTTCAATACGATTTCCTTTTGTATTTCTATATATTTTTGAGTGTTTATTTCACCCTTTGATATTCTCAATATGTTCCGCTTTGTGCATCTTCTAGAGCAATAATAATATCATATTTTGTTCGAATATAAATGTCTATTGTACCATTAGCATATTATATGCTTCTTCGATCGCTTTTTCTCATATCAATACAATCTCATATCATCAATAGGATTATTTCAAATGATCCCACCATATGATCTATTTCATTTGATTTGTCAATTGGGATCTATTGACCATTTCTCTTTATATATTTATTCAACGATAACTTTTGAGACCTCTTTACTCAAATGTTCTCCATCAATATTTAATAAACGCGGAGAATGAATATTCCTTCATTAAATGTTTCTTTGAGAGTATTTCTCGTCATTGTATCAATGTATCACAATATATTAATCTCATAATGAGATTTTCACCATGGTATATTTTCTTTCTTTATCGCCATGGAATTCTTTGAGCAATTTATCAACACATATATCATCATTTGCTCAAATCTCTTTGTTAATATCAATATAACATTCTTGTCAACTATATGTAAATCTACATTATTATTTAGTACCAATCGTGGTTTAATCCAACCACATTTAATATATATTCTAACTGTGTATAACCCACCACATTTGAAGTATAAAAACATCAATTATAGAGATTAAATTCTCCCCAATAGGTGGTAGAACTCTACCGTATGGGAATTATCGCAATAAATATAAATTTACCAATAGGCTGTGATAACCGACTCATATGGAAATTATAGTAATAAATGTAAATTTAGATTCCAATAGGTAGAACTCACATCATATGGAAATTGTCCATTCCACAAGGTAAAATTATCTACTCCTAATCCGCAAAGGTAAAATTTTTCATTCCAATATGCAAGGATAAAATCGTCTGTAACATTTATTTCCTAATCATAATTATCATGTTTCTCCCTATCTATATCAATTGCACAATTTATCAACAATTATTAACCTTAATTTATTATTAATTATTAATTGGTTTTTTTTAATTATACAAACTATTGGGGATTATATTATGCATGTATTATTGTTCCAAAGATTTAGTAATTAAAGTAATAAAACAATTAATTCAACTTAGAGAAGAGATTTACCCGACATGTGATCCGGGTGGCTACTTATCCAATTATCCTCATCCGCGCTCCACCTCAAAGCTGACCCATGTATTTCAATAATATTATTTGCTTTAATAATCCTTTTTATTTGCTTCACACTGCTGACTTTATGGAAAAGAATGCTAATGCTTTTACCTTATGGACATAATATTATAAGCAAAAATATCTTCACACGCTTTGGCCTTATGGAAAGAATGCTAATGCTTTTCAAGAAGCAAAAAATATCCAATCTATATCCGCCTCCCCATTTCTTTATAAACATTCAAATCTTTGCTTGAACTTTTGTCTTTCAAATATGCCCGTTAGCTTGAAGTGGCGCCATACATGCCGTATTCATTGGTTCTCTCCAAATTTCTCGTGGTCCTAAGTATAGTTAGCTATATCTCAAGAAGGTTGGTGATGATGGTGGATATAGAGTATGCAAATGTTCTGACTTAATTAGGTAATGCAACTATTAAAATTAATAATATATATATATTAATTATATTTGTATACGATGATTGATAGTGATGATATGTATATATGTGTGTATATAGTGGAGAGAGTTGTGTGAGTATGTGTGTGTGTGTAAGCTCATACATCACCTCTTCCAAGAGATCGAACAATTGTGTGAGAGTTGGGGATGCCGAAAAAATGGAAGAAGTGTAACAAAGTAGTAGCAACGGATTTTTATAGGCGCAGTAAGAGGAGTTGAATATGTTATGCGTAAGATGAAAGCTTGTCATATAAAATGAGGATTTGGCCATTGAAGTCGGATGGAGTTTGATTTTAATTGAATCATGAAGAATAATTGAATCTACTATAGTAAAAATTGTTGTAGAATTCTGTATATCGATAACGCTACATAACGCAGTAGCTTTTCATTCAATTCTCGTTATTCAATTCATTACAAGTGACTCCCTATTTATAGAAAATATTGTGTACATCAGATACAAATATCGACCCAAGATACAATAGTATTCACACAATAAAACATAATCATTACATTTTATCATTACTTTTTCTTTTTCTTTTGCTTTTCCCCTTTCGGTGGCTTTTACCTTATGTTTTACAACAGTATTAAATTTATATTTATTTTACATATATTCAATGTATTTCTTGATAAATGAACATTTATAATTTTTCCTAGCACCTTCAGTAAAAGGGTACATATAAAGTTATCCACATAAGACTAACAAGCATTCCACAAATCAAAAGAGTCACTTTCAGTTATAAATAAAGCTAAAGAAATAGTGATTGTTCCTTCAACTTCTATCAAGGTCAATCTCACAATGTTCATCTTCATGCACAAGATTCATTACCCTTGAATAATATCCTACAATAGATGCCTGGGTTTTATCACCAAATATGACATTTTCTTTGATTTGTTTTCCATTAACATTGGACTCTTCTATAGAATATTCACTTGATGGAGTTGTAGAAGAAAATCTATTTCTTCTTTCAAAGTTATCCTTTATATTTTCCTTGTGGTTATCTTTCACTGAAATCAACCTTGACCACTCATCACGTCTCTTCAATATCCAACCATTTGGAAATAAGATTTAATACAAATCAAAGGAAGTCATTTCAATAAACAAAATGATGATTAACAAAATAATAAAATTTTAAATAGCAAATCTAATGCAAAATAGATTAGAAGTAGTGATCTAACTCTTGGATAATACAACAAGAAAATTTATATAAATTGGACTTCGACGATAGTTGAAGCTTCCAACTCATCTGTATGCTCATACTTTTGCCTGAAAATGGAAACATCATAGCATAACTGCAAATGCCAAAAAGTATAATTTTTAGGTACGTGGAAAACCTTAAATATATTTACCATCGAGGACAACAATAATAGTTGAAACAATTTTATGATCTATAAAAAATACAAAAAAGAAAGAAAAAAGAAAAGAGGTGCCAATGACCAATACCCTACCTTTGAACACAATGTGAAGAACATTAGAAATCCTTAGATTGGTGTATATATAATGTCAATCTTGATAAATTTTATTGTCAATTGATACAAATTTGGAAACATGAGATAAATAAAGAGGAAAACTCGTGGGATTTATGTGCAAAGGGTAGTCGGGTTATAAAAATATGATATTTGCATAATAAATATGACATAAAGATAAATATGACATATCGAAAATCAAATATCATGTGTAGTTAGCTTCTCTTTAGATAAATATAATATTAAAAGATAACAACTAAACAATTTTGAAAGAAAATAACTTCTTATATTGACAACATAATTACATGAAAATAGAAAAACTATTTTCATTAGGTCTTTTGTCTAAATCGAATTCCAAACCGGTTTCAATTATTTAATGTTGGATCATTGTTGATCACGTTAGCAATTTTGAAAGATAAACAACTTCTGCTTAGTGTAAATATATACATGATATTGTGAAAATATTAAAAAAAATCTTAAAAATGCTAGAATGCGTTTGAATATTTTGATCTGATAATCATCTCGTAATCATCTAGTAATTCATTAATTAACATCAAGACGATTTGTCTAAAACAAAATGGAGAATTTTATGAGCATTTAAATTCAGTAATTATCACTATTATTTAAATTCATTAATTCAGTAAGAGACCGATAACATGAAAATAGGTAAAAATAAAATTTTAAAAAATAGGCTGAAAAAAGGGTAGGGAAAAAGACCTCTTGAATTAAAAAGCCACTTTACTATTATATATATTAAGATAGAAAATCAAAATTAATATTTTCTATATTACAATTCTCTTCCTTTTTTTTAGTAGAAAATCGAAATTCAAATTCTATGGTACAACCATTTAAAAGTATATTTTATCCAATTCCATAGAAAATTCTCATGTGAGAGGTAAATTTTATTTTTCACTGTAAATGGAATTCAAACTCTTGTCAAACTTTGATAATCAAGCACACCTTTATAGTTAGATGACATGTAAATTTAATGTGTACTCACTAAATTTTAAAAATCTAACTGTCTACTCACTCAATTTTGAAGTGTAAAAAATCACTAAACTTTGCTTAATGTCAATAAGCAATCATTCGATAACTTGATATTCAAATATTTTAATGAATTACTATACATGGCTCACAGTGTTTAATGAGGACTCGATAGACTAAATGCTAATGCAAGCAATTCACTTAAGGGCTTGTTCTATACACAATGTATTTGATTTACTCGAACAATGTGTTAGATGTGTGGTTGAAATTTTGAAAAAATATATTAAAAATATAAAATAATTGTATAAGTGATTGAAAATAATGAAAGAAAAAAATTTAATGAAAGTTAATGAAAATTTATTGTGTATAGAAGAAGCCCTAAATCAAACAAACAACTCTGTAAGCTATTAAAAAAAACACACACACACATTTACGTTCGAAAATGAATTGTGAAAAAATCATTTTTCTGGTGGATTATTTAGTTTTTTGTTTGTTGTTAATGAATTTTTTATGATAACAACTTGTTTAATTGATTTTTCATAAGATATCATCAATCACGTGGGTTTAATAGTTAATATATTTAAGGTTTGGGTTAATAAATACTTAATAATTGAGATTAACCAAAGTTCAATGAGCATGTGCTTTAAATTGAGTGAGAAATTAGTTACAACTTTAATGTTAGTTTGATGAGTGTTTATTAAATTTAGGATAAATTACTCCAATGGTCCCTAGCATTCACTATTTTTGTTATTTGCTCCAACCTTTTTCGTGACAATTTAGCCCTGAACTTTTCAAAAATTAGCTCAGTTGGTCCAAATTATCTTGGTTAACCTATAATACCAAGTTATTAGTTTATTTTCATTTTTTATGTAATAAATAAGGATAATTTAGTAATTTAACATCCACTTTTGTCTTTTTATTAATAAATAAAGTTTAAATCCTTATTTTCAATTTAAATTTTATTGTAAATATTCTATTTAAATCCCTATATTAATCAAATTCGCAACACAAACCTTAACAGCTACCCTTACCTTTCCCACCCCAAAACCCACCTCCATTCCAATCCTCTTCCCACCCCAATTGTAAAAACAGGATGAAACTCCATGGTTGCCACTTGAAAAATAAGGAATTTCCTTTGGTTTTAACACTGGAAAACCAGTGTGAGATATAGTTTTCCAGTATGCTTACTAGAGGAGAAACCATTTAGTAACGTAAAATACATGTGTATTTTTGCCATTACCACTAAGGTTTCCCTAACGTGTTTATGAACATGAAACCCCCAACCTACATGTATTTACTATTTACCATGGGATTTCTCTCTTGTTTTAATGCAAAAAAAGAAACGTGAAACCACATTAATTTTCTGGCATAAATGGGGATCTCAATTGTTCGCCTAGCATACTGGACAATCTCCCTTGGTTTTTACGGTTTGTATTGGGTTGTGAGAGGGTTGGAGTGGGGACAAGTTTTGGGAATAAGGTAATTGGCGAGAAGGTGCTATGAATTGTGTTAAAAAATTGAATAATTTAAGAATTTGATTGTAATCTTTACAATATATTGTAGATTGTAATCTTTACAATATATTTTAAATTGTAATTGTGGATTTAATCTTTATTTATTGACAAAATAGTAAAAATGGATGTTGGATTATTAAAGTATCCTTATTTTATTGTTAAATAAAAAATGAAAATCACCAAAAACCTGTAATAGCATGTTAATCAGGTTAATTTGGACCAACAGAATTAATTTGTGAAAGCTTGCGGCTGTGCTGTCATAAAACAAAGGTAGAGGAACAAACTGCAAAATTTGTGAAACGTTGGACACCATTGGAGTAATTTACTCTTAAATTTACCGGTTAGACGACAAAAGCTTTTCCCGGTTGCCCAAACTTGTCTTCTTCCCAGGCCATACCTGGAGTCCTGGAGTAGCACGCCCTCACAATTGTGGCCCTACAACACCAGAAGAATCCTGCCTCAACGAAAGATATCATCCACAGACGTCAGAATATGATCCAATTAGGAATTCCCACGTCACAGCAAAAAATCAGTCCAATTAGGGCAAAATCTGGGAAATTGGGGAAATTCCCATATACAGATGACACTCTGTGCCTCAAATTCATGGAAGCTTCGTCCAACGAGCTTATTTAATTGGAATTTCGGCAACAGCAAATCCAGCAAGTCAGAGCCCATTTACCATGATGACGTGCATCTTCCATTCCCTTCTTCTCTCCTCAGCAAAACATTCTTAAAGGGTAACCTTTGATTTTTTACCCTATGTTAAACAAGCAATCACTATTTTTTTCCCTTTATTGGGCTTGTTCTATACACAATTTTGTTAATGTTAATAGAAATTACTCGAATTTTGTGTAGAATGGATTGTAAAAATTTAGAGAAGATATATTAAAAAATGTAAATAAATAGTCACATCAATAGTTGGGTGGTGAAAAGTGCTGAGAGAGAAAAAATATATTTGAGTTTTTGAATTTTATGGTGTATAGAACAAGACAATATTGTTTAATCTAACTGATAATGTTGAGCAGGTAGAGAATTGAAATGCTGCTACAAGGCCAGTGTTGATGGATTCAGTGCTACTGATTTTCACAACTACTGTGACTTCAAAGGACCATGTGTTCTAATTGGGTACACAAACAAGTCCTTTAAATTTGGGGCTTTCAATCCTGAAGGGTATAGAAGTACAGATGACTATTATGATACTTTTGATGCCTTTCTCTTTTACTGGGCACAAGAAACTGATCAAGATGATCCGTTTGTACTGCCCAAAATTGGGGGCAGTGGTGCTGCCCTTTTCGATTATGCTAGAGGAGGGCCTCAATTTGGAGCTGATGGATTGCTTATTGGACCTCCTTTGGCACCAGTTATGGGTGGATTTGCAGGGCCTGATACGAATTCTGGTACGTCTCTGTTGTTAGTCACTCGACTTGCTATGAAGTTTCATGTGCTTGATTGATCGCATAATTAGATTTTGATAATTATCCAATATCAGTTTTCCTTTCCCCACCATCGAATTTGAACCCTTATTTTAACAGAGGAGAGCCATTCCTTTATCTGAGAGTGTTTAATCTATCTGAATGTTTGGATAAACTTTTGTTTTGCTAAAGAACACTTGATTTTGACCTAACAGTGATGCTAAGCAGGCGGAATTCATAGACTAATTGAAAAGGGGGGCCATATAGTATACAATAACCGACCAATTGGAATGATGATTGATGTCTTCAGCTTCCAAGAATGTGTAGATATGTGAATTTTATGAATATGTGATCAGCTTTGAATGACATTACTTGAACCAAGCAAAACAACAGACACAAGAACGATTCTTAGTTGAATGAGGAAATTGAACAAATAAAGTGACAGCATTGAAACTTTATCAATTATCATTACATGCCCCCAAAATTCACCTTATCCTCAAGGCGGAAGTTGAGTTCAGTTCAGTTGCAAGATTTAAAATATCATAATATTCAATAATTTCTTTCGGGATGACACTCTCCACAATCCATGAGTGAGGATGATAATGTACATGAAATGAGTGGGCTACAACCATGAGTGTAGCATTCAGTCACTGAGAAATGTTATACGGACAAGTGCAATAAAATAGTAGGCAAGCCCATATTCAGTTACAGAATTTGTGCCTCCACCCACCAAATTGGTATAAAACTTACCATCCTCATAGTGGGACTAGTCACCTTACTGCGGTAGTAGAAAACTCTGCAAGACATGAAGCAAGTTGACCAAAGCTTATGCATTGTACACAGCTCATCCCTTTTATGTAATTATGCTCCGGGATAATTTGTAGGTTTCATGGACATATACAAAGTATGTTGAATGTGCTTTGCAGAAACGTGTAGTTTTTTTCTCATTCGCTTGCTCTTTTGGATCTATAAAAGATCTCATGTCACCATTGCCATCCAACAATCGCTTTAGTCACATATTCGTATTTCTGTAATATTGCTGTAAATGTATTTTCAGTTGTGGCAAGAACCTAAGAAGTGGTTATCACCGTTAGTTATGAGCATTCATAAAAGTGTTATGATCTAATATCTTGTTTTCCTTGGATATAATTATCATGATTTATTTAAAAATCCCTGATGTTGTCACCGAAAGTTAAAAATCTTTTGAAGACTAAAAAACTGGATTTGAAGTATCGATACCATCAAATAGAGCGAGGCTGGAAGACAATCAAAAGATTCTATTAAGAACAAATGAGGGGTATTATGGATTTCTTCGTAACAAAATACTATTGTAGATAGGTTTCCAATCTGATTTTGAGTTGATGGACTGGTTACAGATCACAAGTATTCTCAATGTTAGATTTGAAGTTTGGGAACCTCAAATACGAGTAAGGTCAAAAAGACGTTCAAAAGCTAGCATAAAGACCACACTGGGGGTATTATGAATTTCTCGTCATATTTTTTGCCCTAATTACAAAAGGCTAAAAATGCACATAAGTCAATGCAACAAACTCGCCACACACTTAAATTCCCAATTTTACCCATCATTTTCATGTTAAATTACCAAATGAGGGATAAAAAATAAAAAATTTAAGTGAATGTGGCATTGACTTGTGTGTGGTTATAGCATTACTCAGCCTAACTAATGCCCTTGCTACATTCTAGGCAATAATGCATGGTGTGCTCGAGGAGTGTGTCGGGCGGTTTATTGTGGTGCGTTTCAATGACATTTTGTTTGTCATTATTTGCGGAGGATGTATGGCACATTTTTTTTATATAAATTTATTTTTATATATATATTTGAGGTTACATGAAGTGCATTACCTTTATGCCAACAAAAAGAAATGTGTTCTTGGAAGTGCACAATTGGAATAGCTAAGATTAGTTGCGGATCAAGGATTTCATGTTGGGTTGCGTTGAATTTTAAAATTTATAATGCAATAATAATAATAATAATAATAATAATAATAATAATATTCTTTATCAAAACCCTTCAAATACGGAACCTACCTAAAATTTATTTTGACATAATCCTTTAGATATCCATAATGCAAAGGAATAACGAAGCATAAATATTCAACACCAAAAATCCAACATACGTTAACAATTACTCAATTCACTTTAATTTTATTCTACTTAAAATTTACTTGTACTGCTCAATCAAAGGGAAACTTCAACATTAATTAATCATTTAAACCATCAACTCATTATTATCATACATTTGAAGGAACCCCCACTATTTAAGCTAAAAAGTTTGTTTTAGAAAAATACAAGTTTATCCACATATACCGATCATTGGAGTAAAATATTCACAAAATTTTATGTTATGAGAAATTATTTGAATAATATATCAATACTAATTGATGCACATACAAAGATCAAAATGATCTGGACAGGAAAAATTTTCAACAAAGAAGAATTGGTTAATGTAGTCAATGACCGAGAAATATGAAAATAATCATCAAAATCTATATACTTATTTTTGAGATGCATATTGCGAATCCAAATCCACAACTGAATTAAACTTTTGTTGAATTAAAACTAAATATATGTGGTTGAATTTGAACAATTCTTCTGCTTTCGAAAAGGGAAACGACCGGTGGGGGGGTGGTTCCCCTGGGGTGCCAGATACTACCGCAGTTTCGTGTAAGGATACAAGAACATTGTACAACCTCTTACTGATAAGCTCTAGAAAGATTGTTTCTCTTTGGGACAAGGGGGCCGAGGTAGCAGCAAACAGCTGATTTAATGCAAACATTAGGTGATTGATGATTTCAGATTTGGAATTGGAGAAGTGATGGTGGAAAAGCAGCAACCACTGCTTACTATAGTTACAGTCGAAGAATTGACCTATAAACAAGTGGGAGTCGATTGCCATACAGAGATGACAACACCATTTCTTGGACACAGATTTGTGGTCCGTATCCATCAACGGAGCCTCAAGTTTCTGTGGAGTAATAATTGGTCAATCTTTAGTGTTACAAGTGGTTGACAAAAATTGTGAAATTTGATTTTGAAGCATGATACAAGCCAAGTCTGAAAAACAAGGCCGTTTGTGTTGAAAATAATCACAAGTGGATAATATTGTCAAACACGTAGTAAAGTGGACTTTTTGAGTCCATACTATCATTCCACAAAGATCCATTTACTCGATTACTATCCCAAATTAATCTATCAACAACTTAATAAAATCATTAAAACTTTGGTTGAGATTAATTTATAGTTTTGCTAAAAATTGATTAAGAAAACTAGCTAAAATCACAAACTAAACAAATATAAAATTTTTATTGAATTCATTTGTTAAAAGTTATTGCTATGTATAATTTCACCATAATATTTTGTTTTCAATACGGTGTGTCAAGTAAAAATTTCAATGTACTATTTGATTGAATTCACAAATATATCCCAATTTACCTCTCTTGAGTTCAAATTAGATCTATTTAATTACGTCTCTATGCTGGGTTGGAGTAAATCTTAACTATATTCATTAAATCGCCAAGTGATTCATATTATGATGATAACAGTAATAAAAATTAACGTCTACCTATATTCAATTGCCAGATTTAAGTACAAGGTCTAAACTAATAACTCACATCTCAGTTTGTTACAATTCACGAAATCAATGAACTGGTGATCAAAGATAATAGTAAAAGTTAATGGAGAACTGTTTAAGAACAATAACATGAGAATTGAAAAAAATTGACACACTAATTCCGAATTTGTCACTTGAGATATTTAAAAAATTGTATTTGTCAGCAACCAAATGCACTATCCCAAATAGACAGCCCACCAACGTCATCCCATTGGTGGTCTCATCTGCCTATTTCTCTTAATTTCTTGAATTACAATATCAGAGTGATCTTCTGAGTTTTTGGGAATGTGTAGATATGTCAACTTTAACGGGGTTCTTATTGAGCAAGGAATTTGAAAAAATAAAATTTTGTCATTATCTTGAGTGATTAACAAATTTTGTTTTCACTGTAAAATTTTCAGGGATTGGTGATTTGACTCAAGCCAAGTCTAGGTTGGGACTTTCTTATGCTAAGCGCCCCGATGGGAAAGCATCCTTATTTGGCGACGAGTCCAAGGCTATTCTTGATGAAGTGCTTGTATTCTGTAGTCCACAAATTGCAAGCCTCTATTAAAAGAGTTTTCAGGTATCCAATGCTAGTCCAATATCCACGGACTAGACTTTCGGGCGTTCAAACTTCACTTCTTCCATGCACATAGGTTTGAAATTTATGCTTCTCTTCTTGTTTGCACCTTATAGATATGCCGTATATTGTAAGCTCTCTTTTTTCTAGTTTTCTACATGTGTCTTTGTAGCTGTGTCTCATTATTATATGTGCAAATGGCATTCATCTCTCAGAGCATCTCCATTGCATAACTTCCCCACATCCTCTATTTTTGTCTACGTGGCGGAGAGATAGAGACACACAAAAAAATTACGGGTCCCACATTTTTTTCTCATTTTCTCACTTTCCCCAGTTTTCCCTACTTTTTCACCATAAATTCTCGTGACACCTCTACATCTAGAAGTCCAACTTCATATCCTCCACTATTATTTTATTATTATTTTTGAATTTATTTCTACATCTCTCATACTTTTTCACTTTTCCGTCTCTTTTACACTACGCATCCTCTATTCTCTTTTCAATCCACCTAATCATCTTCTCTCTATCTCTCTCCTCCACATTATCCCTTAACATCACTACCCATTCAAGATGCTCTCATAGTAAAAGCCATTCAATGGAAGGCAAACGATAGTGTGTGTGTGTGTGTGTGTTTTTCTTTTTTTTGGGGGGTGGGGGACTTAATTTTCGGGGTGTAACTCTGCCTCCTGTACAGGAACACATTAGAAGACTGAACTCCAAATTGCGGTCAATTTTGTCCAACATGTTTCTGTGGAAATTTTGAGGATTTGACGTAGTCAACACACTCAATTTTCCCATGCTCAAAGACAATGTTGTTAGTCGTTTGAAAAGAATGTCTCCGCAAATGTTTATTTTCAATTATAATTTGTCGTGTTGGAATGGGTTTCCAAGCACAATCTAAACCTTTCAATTTTATTACCTATCAAACATACTTTTGAATACTTTCAAGCTAATGCTTAGTGGTTAATTTTTATTTACTTTTACAATTTTTTACGAAGTCTTCGTGAATGATTTACTTTTGAATCTGCATCCTTCTTTTTTTCAGGTAAAGTGATATTATTATTGGCATGAATTCATATATATATATATATATATATTATTATTACAATCGTAAAAATGCAAATGCTCGTCAAATTGTTTACTATTTTGTCGCTTTGAACACATTTCTTATTTATATCCATTTACTTTGTATAATTTAATTCAATAATTTTTTTCTTTTCTTTGTTATTTATTTATTTATTTATTTTGAATAGGTGTTTAATTCAATAACTTAAATATTAAAATTTCATGATTTGAGCCATGAGCAAGTTGTACGGCCGCAAGTAGCATGAAGTTAACAAACATAATGACTCATTTTTGCACTCTACAGTTCGAGTAGATTGAATTGAATTGAATTTGCAAAAATTTAGCCATGAAGTTAACAAACATAATACTTGATCTCGTATCGAATTGAATGAGAACACACCAAAACTCACAGATTCGTATTTTATTCAATCGAGTGAACAAATTGGCTACGAACTCTCTGGAGACATGCACACGAACAGGTTTACAATTGAACTCATTAATTATATGGTACCTATAAATCCGTTACTAAGCATTAAAATGTGTGTGTACATATTTTAAAAATTGCGAGGAATAAAATCATCTAAAACCATTTGTTAAAGTGATGTGACATATTCTAACATTGCCATGCAACAATACGAGGGCTAGTAAGTGGACCCTACTGTCGTATTACAGCAAGGAACAGTCGCCACGTCAACTGTTGGAACCTTAATAAAATTTCCGCGCTAAGAATGTATCACTTTCTAACAAAAGTTAGCATCAGTGTCTTAAAAAATGTGAATAAATGGAAAAAAATGCCATTGCTTTTCAAATTGAATAAGAATATCAACCTCTAAACTCTGAGAACTTTTTGTTCTAACAATTTGATAGATTTTCGACTTCCCCATACCATTATATCACCAAACTGCCCAAGAATCCATCTTATGGAACACAATGGAGAAATGGACATCCCACTATTATTAGTTAGTAAAAGATACTGAAGAGAAATTTACCCCTAAAAATGAATATAAGTCGACGTGTGAGACCCTATTTATATAGGAAAATGTTGTGAGTACCTACCAGTGTACACACCCTCTATGTCAACCTAGTGATGTGGCATTTGCATTTGCATTTGCAATGACCATTGATTTTAAAGCGGCGTGATGTGTGAAAGAAAATGATGTGCCAGACCCAATACTCGTAATCTAGGATATAAACCAAGATGTACCTATAACATGAGTGTGATCATATCAAGATCTAATCAATCGAATATCTGACTAGGAACACCAATGGCTTTCGAGAATTTCTAAGGCGATTTGCAATACTCTAGCTTAAGACAGAAGCGCACAATAATGAACCTAATAGATCAAAACATGAACATTTATAACTAAACACAATCACAAAAAGCTCTAACCATTTTCAACAATTACGAAAGGTCACTTAAGATAACGGATTTTTCTTTTCTCTTTTCATTTTTACAAACCCCCAAATCCGAATAACTTTTCTATCTGAACCAGATTTCATCTTACCAATGTCTAGTCGGCTTGAAAGAGTCATGTGTTTGCACACTGCGATGGCAACCTTGGATGGTTGTGTTCACCTTCATAAGTGACTATTAGCATCGACGGTTCTTCCAAGCATCTCTCCACATGTTTTCTTGCAGGACAGCCTCTTATGCTACTGCATTTATAGTATCCTCTGCACAAATGAATAATCAACTCAGTGAAAACAATGAAATTTAAGTAGTTCAAGCTTTCTTGAACAAGAACTTGACTCAGGCTAAACCTAGCACATAGCCACCCCAAGAGAATCAGAAAACAGAAAAACAAAGATTTGAGTAGCCCCTGTTAGTAAACCAATTCTGTTTTCAAATAGTATTGGATTATTTGAAAATGAGTGGTCGAGATTTCAATAGTACACGTGGGTCCCATGAGATATGTGGACGTGATTCGTTTGACTAAATTCTATTTTGAAATAGAATCAGTTTGCTAACAGGACTACATGTCACTATCACACACAAAAACTTTCAACAATGCAACTCCCTATAGCATGGACATACTAACAAATGCAGAAAATTAAGACCACGGAACAGCACATTAGGATGTCTAGAACTAGAATGTGATAGTAACATGGATGATTATATAAGTAATTTTTGGCACTTTTGAGCTCAAAATCGGTTACTCATACCTCGGATGAGGAGAGCCCTTAATAGGCTTTTGGCCATACTTTCTCCAGGAATACTCGTCCGGGGGTATATCAGCTAGCTTGTTGCTTATGGCAGGTACTTTGATTGACCTTTTTATCCTGTGCTTCCTGTTAGAGAAGTAAAACCCACAATGAAAACCAAAGCAATTGTACATTGTAGATCAAGAAAGAAGTAAAATCTCTAAAGAAAAGCACCTCTTCTTCGAGCAATGGCATCTACCACTGCTCCCACATTTCACACTTCCATCTTCGCCCTTGCCTGAGCACCTCCTCTTGTGCTGGTACGAGGCCTGGTCAGCTGACCGAGCTGCCCCAATTAAATGAAAGGCATTTCCATCCAAATTAGCCACACTTCCATCCATACTCAACGAAGAGATAAACGACCTAGTCGATGACATTGTCGGAGTGCAAGTCGAGCTATCGAAATTCAGACTAATCCCATTATTACTACGCCGATACATCATTTCGGCTTGCTGTTTCAACTGTTGCTGTTGTTGTTGTTGAAGTTGGATAAAACGGTAATTTGGTAGCGGCGTCTGCTGAGGAAGTTGAAGGGCAGGTTTTCCAATACTGGTTTCTTGAATTGGGTTTCCATAAACGGAATTTGTTTGAAGGATCGAAAGGCGTTTTGCTTGATCGTCGGGTCTATGAATTGGGGTTTCTAGGAATATGTTTTGGGGGAAAAGGGGTTGAAATTTTTTTACCTTTCTTACTCTAGCATGACCACAAGTAGAATTGAGAAGAGACAGAACTTTCTTGAACTTATTTACAGCTTCCCCTGTTTGCTCAACTAAACTCTGAAACTGTTTTTTATCATTGGGTTGAGATATAAGACTAAGCACTCTATGGCAACTCTCCACAGCTGCACTATTTTGCTTTTCAACCTCCTCCATTTCACACAATCAATCCACCAGAAAAAGCTTAAAATGTCAACTAAAAAATGCTATAAAACGCATAATTTTCAACACCAAACAACATCACATTCTAGTTAATGAAAAAATATACATATAAAAAAAAAAAAAAATCCTCCAACTTTACTAGTTCAGTAGATCTTCTCCAAACTGTGAACTGTCCATAAGAGGCAAAATCCAAACAAAAAGAGGAACTAAGTTAGAAACCCCCATTTTAACGAGATGTTCAAGCAAATCAATAGGGATGCGAAAATGGATCAAAAACAGGGGAACCAAATGCAAAATCAAATGCCAAACTTAGAATTTGGAAAGGTAGAAAAATTCAACAGAAAAAGAACAAAAGTGAGGAAAAGAAAGAAAAAAAAGTCTCAAACAACGGACCTTTAATCGGACTTCTCGCTTGCTGTCAAACCCTAGATTCTTTCAATCAACATTAGAAAGAGAAATGGAGAGAGAATGATAATAAAAATTGAAAAAGTGTGAAAGATAAGACTTCGCCTCTGCCTTAGCGGAAAATTCACACATCTAAACAATACAGAGATGCAAATCTAATAATAATTTATAAATTACAAATTTTAAAACTAACTGCTTCAAATTATTTAGATTATTTTAGAGAGAGAAAGCAAAGAAGATTAGAGAGAGGAGGAGTAGTTTGGGTGGGAAGCGCATTAAAAATTTTAACCAGAGAGAAACCGAGCAGCGAAACTGCCGTCTACGTCACATATTTCAAAGTGGGACCCACTTTAGGACTTTGTTGTTTAATGTTATTCCTTCTGCTTTATTTATTTACAAGTATTTCGTTTTGTCTAATAATAATTGTTTATATATTTCCTAAGATTTGCTTATTTTAATAGTGCGATTTGCTTATTTTTGCATTAGCTTTTGCTAATTCCAATATGGGACCTGTGTCCTGTACTTTTGCTTTCAAAGAGCATCTATTTATGGAATATAATATTTGCTTTGTTGATATGTAATATGTGTTTGATATTATGAGCTATAGATAATAATCGGATACAAGTTCGTATATTAGGTTCGGTTGTATTCGACCTAATTCATATTTGGGCTCGTGAAATACTGCCACGAGTTTGGACTCGATCTCAAAAGTTGACATACGAACAATTCAAATTTGGTTTGGATCATCAAGGACTGCCCTGTGGACATGTCCAATGAGCTAGTCCCCAAGTTTGGCTAGTTAGCTCATCCACTTTTATCCCATAATATAACACTGACTTTGAAATTTTTTGAAATTTTATATTTCAAATTCACAATATTTATTATTTTCAACTCACGAATTTGTAAATAAAATAAAATAAAGTGTCCATGGGCTAAATTGCCTATCAACTTGTTTGGTTCCGCCCGCGAATCGCTGGCCAAACCGAGTACCACTTTTCTCGAGGATGTGGAGTTTCTCAACCTCCGTGTGGCCTTCACAGGCCCTTGATTCTCACTTGTGTCTACTAGTCGTCACTAGTACTCGCACAAGAACACTTAGAGAGAATACTAATAGACGGGATTTAAAAAAAAATTGTATTCCATTCTTCTCAATCATATAGATCCATTTCATTTTTCACATGGATTAAGACTCTTGTTGGAAAAGTAAATTTAAAAATAATTTTTCTACTTTACATTTTATTTATTTAATAAGTCTAAAAATTGTGGAAACTTTCAAATGATTTTAGAGTGTGGAAATTATATTAGGATATAATCTCTCCCTCTTTTAAAAAGGGATATACTATGTCAAACATTTCATTCCCAAATTACCTTTCCAAATCCCACCAATTTACACCTGCAACCTGATAAGCCTAACTATTTGAAATGCAAACCTTCTTATCCTATTGTATCATTTCATCTCCTCCAAACATTATCGTCTTCGTACATTATCTCCCTACCCGCCACAAGACGCACCCTCTATGCAAGCTCCAGTTTAGAAGATTAACATATTTGAACCATTAATGTGTCACCCTGCTTCATCCAGTGGTTATTCTAGATTCAAACACCATCAATGATGTTCGGCATGAACACACCCACCCCGGACCCAAAAAAAAAAAAAAGAAACAGTAAAATTAAAATAATTTTATGGGTGGGTGTACTCAGTAAAATTTGTGGGTGCATTTAGCTATACCCCAATAACAAACATGGGTTCCTATTAACATAGATGGTCCAATATCCAATAAAATTGTTCTGAGAAACCCATGAACACCTAAACTACATCGCAGCAACAATCCATTCACATATTCACTTTTCCCTCAATCATAACAACTAACAATTCAAACCTAATAGGAGAACATATATTTCCATAATCACCTACAACATTTACTTTTCCAAGTTGATAAGGTCACATTGTATCTCAAACAACGTACTTTACTCAAGTAAAAATATCATTGTACCTTTTACGGTAATGTTCTTATTATTTCCCCATACATTATGTTAAAAAATTAAAGTGATATCACATCATGTCAAGCACTCCTTGCCCCTACAATAATTTTAATATAGTATACTTAACATAATGATACATATTAAACAATGTTGCCCTCTACACTATAAAACAAATAAGAAGTACCAATTAACATTACAAATTCACGTATAACACACGTATTTCAAACTAGTAGTAAATAAATAGGAAGAGACCTATATAATTGAGACAACAAATAAAGAAAAAGAGATATATATAATAAGGACAGAGGCAACATCATTTTACTGTATTTATGTCTTTATTCGCTTTAATTTTTCAATAAAATTTAATTTTCACTATTAGTCAAAGTTAAACATTAATAACAACCACATATTTGACTTCAATGCTCATTATTATCCATGCACACTCTTACCTCCACCACGAGTCTACTATCTGACCTAGTAAGTTAGCTTTTAGCTAAATATACTACCTCTGTCTCTAATATATAAACTCATTTCATTTTTCAAACAGATTAAAATTTTTGTTGACAAAGTAAACAATATAAATGGTTTTCTTATTTTACTCTTATTAATGATTAATGAGTCTAAAAAATTATTAATTATCAAATAGATACAAGATGTGTAAGTTTTCTTTTTTTTGGAAATTGGCTCAAATGGTCTAAAAAAATGTCATTGACGAGTTTAATATGAAATAAAAAAAATGTAGCTTGATTAGTCCAAAAAAAGAGTTTGAGGTGCGAATTTAGTCCAAATTGATGGAATCGGTATAATATTGCAGTTAATTCTTTCAATTTTCGCTATCTTATCTTTTTTATCATAGGGTATTATGGTCATTTCACTTAAGGTAAATTGCACAAAAGATCCTAACTTTTAGAGGTTATTACAATCAGGTTTCAAAGTTTGAAACACGTATATTTTAGTCCAAAATTTTAGTTAAATTGTATAATTTGATCATTTTTTTTATATATTTATTTGGATGGTAATTGACTTTATCAAATTAATTTGATGCTAATTCAATAGTTTTTATCGAAAATATTCAACACCGTAGCATTTGTTCGCATTAATATCTTAATTTTCTATACTTTTCTTTAATATTAGAGACGTTCACATATTGATTTTAACCAATAATTAATGATAAATATAATTATTGTACATACATAAAATTTTATTGCGAATATATATCATTGTAAAAAATATACTGAATGTAGATAAATAATAGAAAAAATATTTAAAAAAAAAAAAAAGAATTCCTAACCCATTTATTGCCCCCTGAGAAGCCACCAAATGTTGGTAGCACTTGTGATCTTTTGGGGGATTTTAGAGTTTTTGATTTTTGATTTTATTATTTCTTTACATTATGTACATATTTTACGGTGATATATTTCTACCAATAATTTATATATGTACAATAATTATATTTATTATTAACTGTATGTTAAAATCAAAATATGTGCTTCTTTAATGTTAAAGAATTTTTTTTAAGTTACGATATGCGAATAAATGCTATGTTGTTGAATATTTTCGATAGAAATTATTGAATTAGCATCAAATTAGTTCGATAAAATTAATTATGGACCAAATAAATAAATATAATATATATATATAATAAAAGGAAAAATGATTTAATTTAACTAAAATTTTGGACTAACTTATACATATTTCAAACCTTGGGATTTAATTGTAATAACCCGCATAAGTTAGGACATTTGGTGCAAAGCGCATGTTAGTGTATATGTTTTAATAAATTTTTATATATTTTTATACATTCTTTTAAACTCCACTCATTCTCTCTCATATTTTATATTCACATATCTCGTAAGATCTATCTGTACTATACAAATTTTCACAATTCAACTCCATTCATTCTTTCTCCTATATTATATAAAAATTCATAAAAATCCATTTTTACGCATACACTAACACGCACTTAAGTGAAATGACCATGAGGTCCTTTTAGAAAAAGACGAAATAGCAAAACTTGGAGGAAGTAGCGGTAAGATTGGACGAATTCCATCAATTTGGACTAAATTCGCATTTCAAACTTTTTTGGACCAATCGACCTACATTTTTTTATTTAGTACTAAACTTGTCAATGGCGCATTTTTTTTACCATTTACGCCAATTTCCTTTTTTTTTTTCCTTGAATGTATAAGATGTGTAAGTTAGGATTCGAATAAGCAATATAGTGGTTAAGACACTGGCATTCAAAATGGAAGGCCTGGGTTTGAATTCAATAGCCCACCCTCTACATCCACAGGGTCAAAAAAAGAAAAAAAGACGGGAATCGCAAGTAAAATGAATTTTTTTTAGAAAAATCTTATATTACAGGAATAACTTAAAAATGAAAAGGGATCTCCCTTCACCCAAATAAAAAACCAAAAAAAAAAAACCTAACCTTTGGGAATAAAATTTATCCGACCACGCCAAATTATTATTTTTTTTCCCTCTAAAATATAGCCGTTATGTGAAATGAGATCGGTGGGTCCTTGCAACGTGGAAACTCCACTGGGCAAAAGTAAACACGTAGACCAAAGTCATATTCATTTGCCGATGCCCGCTCTGCCCACGTTAACGTGCGCCGATGGTGTGATAGGGTTTGGCTAAGTGCTGGGGCCCACCTGTTTGAAAATCCGTTGACTTAACAAAGCACGCCTCTTTCTCTTTCTCATTCATTGATACAAGTGATAATCAAGCACCATTGGTAATGCTATAAGCGGATGTTTTCTGATCATATATAAAATTTATTAGGAAAATCGAGATTAAATTCAAGACTAATAAGATGAGATGAAACTCTAACAGTTTAAAAAATTTTCCGACGCCATTTGCTCAAAATTAATATTTTTGGACAAAAATTTTAACTTTTAACAAACAACGTGGGTGAAAAATTTTTCGAATTATTAGAGCTTTATCTCATCGTGCTAGTTTTGAATCTAGTATTGATTTTCCTAAAGGAGATCATACGTAACTAGAAAATACCCGATAGTATAGCACAATCGATGGTGCTTCATTATTACTATAATTAGTCCATCTCCAATAGCAATGCCTATTGTCATTCTTTCATGTAGAGAGAAATAGGAAGAAAAATGATGCTAAGGAACCAATTTTTAAAATTTTTATTTTTTAAATCACGTTTATCTCAATTATCCTTTTTTTCTCCAATTTTTTTTTCATAGATTCCCTTACTATGTCTAGAAATAGATGACCGTCTAGAATTTTTTCACTATTATTTTTTTATTATTTTTTAATTTATTTTTACCTCTATTTTATTTTTCACTTTTCCCTTTCTTTTTTTCCTACACTTCTTTTGATTTTCTTTTAAATAAAATAACGATTTTCTCTCAATCTCTCTCCTCCACATTATTCACAATTCACAATATCCATTGGAGGTGGCCTTAATATATCATGTTTGGGAAGGCTTATATTTGTAGTCCTCACAATTGTTAATTATAAAATTAATTTTATAACCAAATAAAATTTACCCGCACGCACATTTTCTTTCTATTAACATTGCGATGATTCGTCAAATTAGGTGCCACCGATCAAATGCCAATATATTGATAATTTAAGTTGTCAATATATTGGCAAATGATTGACACATGACATGGGGATGGATAGGGAACACGTGTCAATCATTAGTCAACATATTAGGAGTTTAAGATGCCAACATGTTAGGCATTTTATCGTTAGTGCTAACCAAGTTACAATCTCAACTCTCAACTAGACAACTAGGGTTGTATGGTTAAGATTTTTTAAGAACAATAAATTTTTTTATTCAAAAAACAACAATAAATTTTTATTGTTGTAATAACTTTCTAGTACATAAAAGAAAAAAAGAAAAAAAAACTACATTTTGACCATACATAACAAAAATTGTATTTTCCAAATTCAAAAAATTTCTCAAAAGCAATCACAGTTACTACTATAATTTCATTGTAGCATACGCTGCCTTTATTTGACCTAACTACTCTTATATTCGTTTCTTTATTATATATATATATATATATATATATATATATATATATTTATTTATTATTTTTTTAGTGGTTATAGTAAAAGATAAAGGGGTGGACAACACTGGGTTCCATTTCATTTAAATTGTTCGCAAGGTCCAAACGATTTGAGACTTTTAGTTATGTTTGGTTTCAATTGTAATTTATTTATTTATTTATTTATTTTTAGTTTTGACCATTTCATAATTTTTAAAATATAGTGAAAAAGATAATGAGTCATAAACATTTATTTTTCATAAACCAAACATCATAGCAGCTTCTTGCGAAAATCCAGATGAAGTTAAATTTGTACATATGAACGTATTTAAATGGCAGCCAGTTATTTAATAGAAAAGATATTTGGAGTTAATTTTAAAATCAAGATTAACTTGATTTTTGATTATCAAAAAGGAACTAGTTGGTCCCTAAAAATAGGTTACAATAATAGTGAAGGCATAACATTTGACTCTCCCGTGAATTTATTGCTATTTGTTACTATTTGTTTTGATTCTTAACTTATTTCAAAGTTGTGCCATCTTTTTCAAAAAGCTATAAATCTCTAGAAGTCTAAAATTCTACCTAACTTAAGCACAGGCACTACCTACCAATTACCACAAGCTACAAATATCACTGAAGTCAAATGTAATCGGAAATACAGGTTTTTTTTTTTTTTTTTTTGTGTGTGATTTTAAGAAAAAGGAAGTTTGATTTTTTAAAGTTTTGTTAGAAAGTAGATAAAAAATAATATTAAGAAAACACTAAAATAATTTTTTTTAAGGGGTTGTTTGATTGAGGATAAAAGTTATCAGCGCAGTATTCCGTGTAAAATATGTGGTTAATATTATATTGAAAAGTATGTATGTTGTTGAAAAGAGGAGAGAGAAGAGTGTGAGATAAAATTTATCCTGAATAGAACAAGGCCTAAATCTCGAAATCTATGTCAAGCTCAAATATCATGCATGCAAATAAAAAAGGATTGCTTATAGCTTAATCAATTATCCTGGACGGATGGCTAAAATTATTGCCCTTCAATAAAAGATTGGTATATTCGAATAAATTTTTATTTTTACTAAAGAGTAATAATTTAGATTGAATAGTAATGCGGTTCTTTTATGGTAACAATGATTGGTTATATTTTAATTAAGAGCTTGTTTGATACAACTTAAAACAAAATTATTTTTCTACACTTTCACTTGCAAACACTCATTATATTGATTTAACAAATTTTTTGATTTTCTAGTACATTTTCTCTATTTCTCAATTACACATTTCCCAAAGATCATTCGTTTCAGTAATCTCTATCTAAACTCAAATATACATCTAAATATGTTGTTGATGTTACTTAATAATGAAATTAGTCAATTTTTACGTCGAAAGAAATAAAGTCGACGCCTGCTAAATTTCACAAAATGAAATGAGTGATTGCAAGATGTAAAACCAATAATCAAGAAAAAAGAAATGCCAAAGATAGAAATGTGAAAACAACATGATTTAAATTACACTAGTGACATATTATACAATGTATTTGTATTGAATAGTGATTGGCACAAGCACATTGGAAGATTAATTAAGCCACAATTGCTTTTGGAGAAGGACTAAATTATTATTCTTATTAGATTAAGACATTATCAATTGACTAGGTGTTAACCTCATCTTGACTTTGTGCAATAATGTTTTTAGTCCACATTCGTGCTAGTGACAATCTTTTCTCGAGCTAATCATTCTAATCATGTTTGGCTAAGATAAATTTTGTTATGTCATACGTGTCATATTTAATAATAATAATAATTTACTTATTTTGATAATAAGTTAAGAATTATTTAAGAAGTAGTTATTTTTATTCAATACTTAAAAGTGATCGATCTTAATATTTATTTTCAGCAAATTAACATTCAGTCTGTATATTTATTGAAGTTTCTTACTTTATAATGTCACATTTTCTTGAAATTTTACTCCTATTCCTAGAAATGCCTTCTCACATGAGTTAAACCTGGCCAAATATGTGGAATATAACTCTATAAGTAATAATAATAGCCTTGATTTTGAAGACAAAATTGCCCATAGACTTTCAAGCTAGTCAAATTTTGAGTTAAAAACTCATACTTCTTTTAAGGGACTATTATGCCCCTTTATCTAAACTTGATGCAAGAACTGTCTTCAACAAAAGAAATATGGAGTCTAACTTATGCCCTTCTTTTCCTTCTCTTTTTCCCAAATATTTTACTATCAACGTATTTCGGAACTTACTAATACTATTATATATATTACTATACTATACTAATTTACTATCCACCATTTCGTTATTATCCTTCTAGTATCTAATCTAATTTATAAATTGTAAAAGATATGTGTAGACGAATAAATGTGTTCTTATTTATTCACGCCATACTTATTTATAAATTAGATGTCTTTTTTTATTTTAATTTCTAATTTTGATCTTAAATATGTTTTTAGTTTTTGGTGTCTGGGTAGAGTCTTCACTTAGTACAAAAGTGTTATTTCTCCTTTTATATATATATATTGACATGTGTTTATTAAACCTCTAGAGTTTTCTTTACAAAAAATTTCACTATATCTTCAAAAATACTTTTGGAAGATATGAAACTGATTTATTCACTATCTTCAATATTTATAAAATTGGAAAATTGTAAATAGTTGGAAAACTGTAGAGAGAACAAACTCTGAAGTGTCAAGGTGTTGTATTTCGCTTTTCAAATAACAGTATTCTAACATTTCATTTCTCAGTTAATCGAGTACTACATATTTAACATTCAGTTAAGAGATGTTACATCGAATGTATTATTTATTTATTTATTTACTTACTTTGTTTTTTTTTTTGAATATGATCGAATTGAAGGTATTATTTATTTTAAAGCATAGATTTCAAACATTTCTTAGAATTACTTGTTTGGAAAATATACTATTGATGAATGTCATCCTGAAAGGAAAGGAATTTATGATACTTTTGAGGCACATGCATATGAACCCTTTACCTTTTGTATCCTAAAAGGCACATATAAAGCAGAATTGAACTTCGGGATCCGAGAAAGAGATGATGTGAGATTGGGACATTATGAACCTTACAAAATAAATATATTAACCATAACCAATTAAAAAAAAAAAACCTTAGTCATCCTTGTATACTGTCGTTGAGAGGGATTTCACACCGTAAAACCAGTAGAATATCCAACAAAGAAGCTGGTAAAGATGAAGTATGTCACTATGTCTCATGCTCAACAACTTTTAAGTGGGTAGCTAGAATAATTAACTCCTTTGAAGAAATCCTTTTTCGTATATTTCTTGGATGGCAAGCTTCCACCACCCCCGCCTCCCTTTCATTTTGGTAAAATTTGAAATACTGGTCGAATTACACTATTAGCAGTAAACGACGGATAAAACTCTTTTATGAACAAGGGTTGTTATTAATTTTTCATTTTTCATTTTTTTTTGGGACTTCAAAATCAACCAAATCTATCTATGCTTGTGGAAGTAAATTTTTCTTATTCACATCGTCGATATCAATTTCAATAGTAGGTATATATCGAGCAGGAAGATAGTATTAGATGAGTGGAGATGTCTGAATTCCACATGCTAATGTGGTTACTCTCTAAAGAGAATAATAAATTTCATTTCTAAAATACTAAAGTTATATTTGTCAGACCAAACTGATAAGTTAGTTAAAAAGCTAGTTAGGAGTTAATAATTGATAACTGACAGCTAAAAATCTAATTGATTGAAATAGAAATATTTGGCAAAATTAGTTAAAAAGTTCGCTAAAAAAATACATAATGACATAAAAAGAGAAATCTCTTTTAAATGCCCTAGTGGCGTAGAAATGGAATTTAAGAAGAAGAAATAGGTTTAAAAAAAAAAAGCGAAACTCATGGAACTTATCGAAAATGCTTATTAAAAAAGCGTTTGAGATAAAGCCTAACTTCTCAAATAAACCTTTCAGCAAAATGAAACTTATTTGAATTTAAAAAAACTTATAAATTCTCCAAATAAATTATAAATTTACTTATTTGACTTATCAAATATCTTACAAGTCCACCAAGGTATTATTAGAACGATGAATAGGCTATTTTACCGAAAGTTCTATCCTTGGAAGATTCAACTGGATAGGACTACATCAATCACTCAGCTAAAGTTGTTAGAACCCAAAAGCCCAATCCACTGGTGGAAGCCAGAGCCCATTAAAGAACTCAAAGTTTCAAATGCAACAACTCACTGGCCTTGTCCATTTGCTTTCAAGGAATAATTCAATGCCCTTTCTTTTTTAATAGAGTACCTGTTTTGGGGAGGATTTTGTACATAACTTTTAATTTGATGCACTAATGAAATGGATGGCCGAAAATAATACAAAAAATAATTTCATAGAAAAAATTGTACTAAATTTGTAATTTTATTGGGTTTCTTGTAATACATCTACAATTTTTTGCCCCAGAATATTGAAAATAAGTGTTCAATTCTTCCAAATTTAGTATGTCAATTTATGAAAACAAAATTTATGTCTCACCAATTAAAAGAAGTTCGGAAGATAGAAACAAATTTGTTAGAAATTGATGTTTCATCTCCATAGTTAAAACATTACGAAGAGTGGTCTAATTTCTAGTAAATTCATCACCGATATCAAATTTAAATCGAGATGAGACTTTGTTCGTAGTTCTTACATTCCCAACAAAAAACGAAAATGACAACTATGAGGAGGAGGAGGAGGAGGAGATGAATTGAGACAAGTATTGGTACATCTAGAAGTGAACTGAAATAGAAATTTGTCCTTTAAAACATTACAGAGATTGTTCCTTTTAATATTTTGCGGACCTAAATGCTTCTTCTACAAATCATCGAGGACCTCTGGTACTATATTCCCTCTGAAAATATCTCAAAGACTCGAACTTTCTTTCTCCTTTTCTATTTCCAAATTTTGGTTCGAGGAAACAGAAGTCTCTTGCTTCGCGCTGCACGCTGTTGCCACGCACAAATTTTCCGGAAACGACGCCGTAACTTCCGGTCCTGATATACCAGCATTCAGACCATAACGAAAATCAGCCCTCCGTTTCGTCTCTCTTTTAGGGTTTGTGTGTTTCAATTTCGAGATTTAGTAAAATATAAATGTCGACAGGGTATAGTACGCTTACGTCGATCTCCGGCGGTGCAATCGGCGGAGGAGGACCCTTCCTTCGCGTCAAATCACGGATGCAATCGATCTACGCCACACGGCGGCCATGGCGCGAGCTCTTCCCCCACCCGGCCTCCTACTCAGTCCCTCACAGCTTCAGCGAATTCACCTCCAGGCTCAAGCGCAATTTCAATCATTTCCGCGTAAACTACGCGATGATTATGCTCTTCACACTTTTCCTCAGCCTGTTGTGGCATCCGATTTCCATGATTGTGTTCATTATAGTGTTCGTCTTCTGGTTTCTCCTCTACTTCTTTCGTGATGAGCCGATTGTGCTGTTCAATCGGATGGTGGATGATCGGGTGGTGTTGGTGGTGCTCGTAATTGTGACAATTGTGAGTTTGATTTTCACAGGCGTATGGGTCAATGTTTTGGTGGCGATTTTGATTGGATTGGTGATTCTGATTCTGCACGCAGCGTTTAGGATTACAGAGGATTTGTTCTTGGATGAAGATGAAGTTGCTGATGGTGGATTGCTCTCTGTGGTTGGATCCACTTATACACGAGTTTGAAAGGCATTTAGCACCAGAGATTTATAGGCTATAGTAATAGAAAACATGTATTGAAAAATGGCTAAAATTGCAAATTTTTGTTGCAAGGGAAATGAAGATTAGGATATCATCATTGTGATTTTAGTTCTGAAAGTAAAATTGTACCTTTTGAGCATTGTCACCACATATATGGTTAAAGATGTGAAAGTATTATTGGCAATTGTATTAAGAGTGTTTCGTTTTCCTTCTCCATGGCCCTGCTTGTAAACATAGCCATCTTTCATTTTTATCCACACTATGAACAATGTAAAAATCTTCACATAGCAATGTAATGAACGTGTCAAGTAATGAACGTGTCAAGCATCGTCTTTATTTATACATTGCATTGGAATAAAAATGATCCCTTCCTCATGATGGATAAGATTATGCTATCCAACACCAGCACGGAGTGGAACCCACATGCATGCTTATGACGGGCATGATTGTCTTGCCTGCCCAACACATACAGGAGGTGGGGTCCCACCCCCCTCCTGTGACTAAGTGAAGATCTTTGGTGCTCATTGGAAATGACCTGATGTGATTACAGGACAAAGCTTTCATTTTGCTAGCACTAATAAAACAAGAAGCTCATTCGGTATACGGTACACACGACAACTTAGAACACGCTGTAAAAGTCAATACATGTAACAGCAAAATACATTATAACAGTCGAAGATTATATGGAAGAGAGAGATAGTCGAAAACTCCACCTACAACAGAAAAGATTCAAGCACTCAAGTATGTAAAGCCTCTCTTCTTAGGAACAAATTCACCAGCTCATCTGCTCCTGTGCAACTTATGGGAATGTGATATGTCAGTGATAACATCTCCAAGAAATCGAAAATCCAGGATGGAAATTGCAAATGGGACTTATAAGGGACTATGAAAAAAGGGTATTCAAGAATTGGGAGCTTTGCGTGTGTAGCCTAATACCATCACAAATTCCTTAGCTGATGAACCAATGGTGGCTGATACTCTTTCAGAACTAGCCGTTTGAAGCCATATGTCGACTAGATTATTCAGAGTCAATGTGGGGACAACTGATTGTCCCATACATTTGATTTCGACCTATGAAAGAAGGAAAAGAAAAACATCATCCATGCTGAAAGAAAAGAAAAACATCATCCATGCTCATCACAGCAAATGTTACTTTTTTGCACATGCAAGTGTTGATAATGATCAATTAGTTACTGAGAAACTAGACTACATGCTATTGCTGATTGATTGGAATGGAATGGAATTGCTTTACCTCTTCTTCACTAGTGAGATCCAATTTCATCTTCAGGTACTTCTGCAGGAAAGAAACGGGCATGCTCCCATCCCTGTAGAGAATGAAGCAGATATGAACACAAAGTATTTCAGTCATGATTTGTATGATAAAAACTTTTCTCCTTTCGACTTTATGAATTTTTATACTGCAGCATATAGAAGCATCTGCAATTCATTTTGACTCATAGAACTCCATAAATGACATATTCTTGCTTTCATATGATTGTACTCTCCAGCAACGTGATGAAAAGATTAGGAGAAATGAGTCATTTCATAGAACTCTGGAGAACAGCTATCAGAACAGTTATCAGTATAATGGGAGAAGGAAAAACAATAGCAGAATAGTGTGCAGAAACGCAGAAACATTTTGCCTATTAAATTCTAATACCCTAATAGTAATGAGAACATTTCTTTCTTTGCTAATGGATCATCTCGCTACCCAGCAAGCATAATAAATTTATGAAGACATAAGTCACTAAATCAAGACACTTTTGGAGGACACTAACATCACAAGAAGTAAATATTCGAGTTATGAATTATAATCATTCATTTAAGCGGACTATAACTTACTTTATTCTCAAGTAACTAGCAGAAATTTGTGGCAAGTGAGCATCTCGTTCCCTGAAAATTATACCACAGTAAATCAAAGAAATACAGAAGAAGAGACCAATAAACAACAGCATCAAATCTATTCAGAAGATATGATCCTTCTAGAAGTAAATGCTTACTGATCATCAGATGCTGCTACCAGTGAAAACCAAATTGGATTATTTCTTTTCTCCCAAGTAGCAGTGGATGCATTGAGCACGTCCTGCGGTAATATTCTAGGTTCCCCAAAATTACGTGCCTTCTTATGCTGGATTTTGCGTATTTTTTTAGGTCTCTCTGATTCTCCATTGCTGCGGTCTTTGCCATTCTTTTCATGCTGAACTCTTGACTTTGTCCCAACTTCCTTGTTTTTAGTTTTACGGACAGGTCCTTCATTATCATGGGAGTGTATAGATTCTGACTTAGCAACAGATCCTTGTTGGGTCAGTTGAGAAGATTTACTCCTATTCGCTGCTTCGACCAGACAATTCAAGGGCTTCCAAAGATCAACTGGCCCTCGGGATGATTCAGGAAAAAGCTCCTCAAGTTCATCTTCACTAAGTACAGCATACATTTTAGCAAGAACAGGGTCCTAGAACAGCAAGATCAGTAAGCATGAAGAAAGCTACTCGAGAAATGAACATAAGATGTAGTGAAAAGTTGGTTAAGCCCTAAAATCAAGGCTATACACATACACACACACATGACTGTAAGATATATAATATATTTCCTTACCATCCTGGTATTCTGCGAAAAATTGTTTAGAGTCTCGGGTGACTTAGAGCTCTCAGGGAGGTCTTCTACTGACTCTTCCTCTTTTTCAACAGCTTTTTCAATTGTAAAACTTGAACTTCTTGATGCTTTTCTTGCAGTAGATTTCGATCTTCTTCCAGTCATCCCACTGTGTGCAGATACTCTAGGGGCACTGATTGCCAACGATGAGAGTGACCTCTCCTTTCTCTTTGCAGGTAATGACACTGGAGTCACCACTTCAGGTGCATTTACCTTTCGCTTTGAAGGAAATATCTTCACCCTTACATCTTGCAGTTTATGGTCAGCCCTGATATGCAAATCTAAAGTTTTATACATTAACAGAGAAAAGAAACTCATGCCTTAACAAACTCATCACCCATTGATGTACTTCAACTCATAAAGACATGCATGTATAAACCATTTCAATTGAGATTCTATTAAATTTTCAATGCTAATTAAATGAAAGTGAATCTAGATGTCCACCATATCACGTTTTGTTCTCGATGTGCCGAATCATAATTCTCTTAATGATCATCAGACATTTGAAATTTCAACAGTTGAGCACAGCTAAATTTCTGATTACAATTCTTGAAGAATGTTGTATGTACCATGAAGATAAATTAACATGAGTTCAATTATATATACTGGGCAAGCCCAAAAATGGTTTCATCTTTGAAACATTAACAGCACATTTTAACCAGAACAATTACATATCAGAAAAATAAACAAAGGAAAATAATACTCAGTTACAAGCTCAAAAATCCAGAAAGCTTTTCCAGTACAAGACAAATGTGAGTTTCAAATAAGTCCAAAATAATTTAGGACACAGCAATGTGAATACAAGAATCATCATTATTCTTCAGTTACACTAACTTTGTAGTAACATTCAAGAGACGCAGTAGCAAACAGACTAGCGCATGAAAGAGATAGAAGCATTTGACCTCAACTTCTCCAGCGGAACACATCCTAAATCAATATTGCATACTGGACAGTTTTCCATTTCCTCATCTGAAAGTTTCTTATATATGCATTTCCTGCAGACTGGATATCAACCAAAGGAAAGAGTATCAGATCTTCATCCAAAAATTATAATATTTACATGACGAAAACATGAAAATCATATTCCTCAACGCATTGAAGCGTAAAGAAAGAAATAGCATACACTTGTTTATTTATTCTTCCTTAAGGATACTTCACAATATGTCAAGTGAGGACAGGGAGGGATAAGTCCTGGTATTAATGCTTGTTGCTCACTAGCTCAAAATTTCGACAAACATGTTTTCCAGACAGAATTAGTTGAAGTGCACACCACCTCCAATAGAGGTCAAGAAAAATATGATTTTATCCCCCATATCGATAGGGTCCAGCCCTCTATTAGAGAGGTGTACACCTAGCGCTGCTGAGAAAGAAAAATTAGAAAATAAACCGTTTCAGCTAATTCATCAATTGCTCACACCACTTACACACTGCGGTAATTAGATCGATAAAACAGGAAAGTTGTCACATGGCAATGGAAATTCACCTCAGAAAAACATCTTTAAGTATCCCACAAATCATACAAAATTCTATTAACGCGGAAAAAATTAAAAGCAAATTCAGAAACCAAGGAATTGAAGAAGACCCATAAATATATATGCGATGCATAGATCATCAAAGTGAAATTTACGCAACAATTGAAGCCCCAAATTTAGAAACTACAACACGAAACGGAAAGGAAAATCCAGATCACGGAAGAATGCCGAGCAAAATCGGGTACAGAATTATTCACGAGACTCAAAATGAATTACAGAATTTCAAACTATTACACGATTGGAGAGAAGGGCGAGGATTATACTCACATGTGTGAAGACATTCGATAATAGTAGTGGCGTCGCGGAAGAGCTTGTGACAGAGTGGGCATGTCATGCATGGCGAGACCACCTCTCTCTTGACCTTCACAACTTGATTCGACATCACACTAATTCTTCAAAACCACTAAAATCAACAAATCAGAAACGGCAAATCAATCGACGAAACCACCGCGAACCACGTAATTTACGAGGTGCATGCTAGCGCCACTACACGAAAATGGGTTTTACGACTATCTCCGTCCTCATTAATCGTATCTGCATTAAAACCATAATCCCAATCCACAAGTATTACCACGAAAGCTAAACCGAAAAGGGATAAAAAATAGTAATTCATACCAGTGTGAATACACTAGATGTGAAAGAAATTATCGTGATGGGAACCTGTAAATCTGAGAAGACGGTAATTGAGAAATGGATGATTTGGGGAAAGCAGATGTGTGATTCGCGGCGTAGCGTCTCGTTGATGATTTCTCTGCGAGTTGAGTTGGGGTGGGGTGGGGGCTGGGTTTAGAGTCGAATTCGAGAAGGGGAGAGATGGTGGGGGGTGGAAGAGGGTTCGGTCTTACAACAAAGGTCTCAATTCCTTTATTTCCTTTTCTTTTCAATTTTTCTGAATCATCTATCATTGCTCATTTTATTTATTTATTATTATTATTATTATTATTAATTAATAAATAAATATTGTTCTTTTAGCCTAAAATGTCCAAATCTCATAATAAAATATTAGGTTAAGGATGAAAATATCAAAAAAAAAAAAAAAAAAGGTCCTTAGTTCTGAACGGATAAAAATGTTGAGTTTTGATTGTGCTAATAAACCTAATTAAAAATATAGTTTCTCAATATTTTGAAACACTTGATTTCAAGCATGCAAACATGATATTATGTTAGTATGATCACATAACAAAAATTTTCCCTGAGCTAAGAACACAAATTTTAAATATTTAATAGTTGCAACAATTAGACAAGAGTATTGTGTGAATTCTCGATGATGTGGTAAATAGAATAAAAATTGAAAGAAAACATCTTTATCTTTAATGATAAATGTGGATTGAATGAATAGTTGGTAATATGCATGTTAATCATTGGCTGAAGCAGATAGATAAATTAAATAATTAATACAAAATATTAAATAGACAATATCTAATATATCGTCTGGATATAGATAAAGAAATAAAATATTGATGCAAAATATTAAATAGACAATATCTAATACATCAATATCTAATACATCGTCGAGATATACACGGTATGTTAGATATTGTTTATTTTTTAATATACCATCTAAATTAAGCATGATTGGCATCAATTTTTTCAAAATTTTTCCATTTTTTCCACTTTTTTATACATTCTTTCTTTACTTTAAATCAATCACATTTACAAATCTCCACCATTAAATTCAACTCATTCTCTCTCATCTTTTACATTAAAAACCATTAAAAACTATTAAAAAACACTCCCAATCACCCTTAATATTTGGTTGACATATGACATCAAATTTTTAGAATTCACAAACCATTAGAGCATCTCCATTGCATGGGGGTGTTAGGTGAATGTTAAAGGATAATGTGGAAAAGAGTGATAGAGAGAAGATGATTATTTTAATTGAAAAAAAAAATAGATCATGTGTAGAAAAAAAGAGAAGGAAAAGTGAAAATATAAGAGAGATATAGAAACAAATTCAAAAATAATAAAAAAATAATAATGGATGATGTGAAACTGAATTTCTAAATATAGAAGGGGCATAGGAATTTATGGTGAAAAAGTGGGAAAAATCAAAAAAAGAAGGGAAAGTGAGAAGAAGAGAAGAAAATGTGGGACCTATAATTTTTTTTATCTTTATCACTCCGCCACACAGGATCAAATAGAGGATGTCTAGCTATTGTGCAATGAAAATGCTTTTAGGCCATCTCCAATGCGGATGTTAATTGCCAAATGAGCGCAGTTGAGAGAGATAGGAAGCAGGAAAAATAGTAGGGCCCACGTTTTCTTAGTTTTAAATTTTTTTAATCATTTTTTTCTTAATTATCTCACTTTTTCTTCATAGATACCCGTACCACGTTTATTTCCAAACGTCCGTTTAGAATTTTTATACCATTATTTTATTATTATTTTTGAATTTATTTTCACATCTCTCCCCTTTTTCATTTTTTCGTCTCTTTTTTTCCTGTACCTTCACCTACAATTAAAATAATCATTTTCTCTCTATCTCTCTCTACTCCACATCATTTCCAATTCACATCTCCATTAGAGATGGCCTTAGAACGGAAATGATCATGTGTATTGTACCAGCGACAGACGTGACGCTGACATGGCAGTTGATAAGTGTTCAATTTGTACACTTATTTATATTTTTATACTGTTAATTGGAGCGAACATCTACTTATATTTATATGTAATTATTGTGTTTATAGGTACTATTTCTCGATGTTGAGGAAAACAAGGCTAAAGGTGGTAAATGACTCAAAGTGTCAAGAAATCCGAAGTGATGACTAAAATGCAACAAGTCAAAAGTTGGAGGACTTTCGGTCTAATATTGGTGAAGATCTTCTCGGCCGCGTTTCTTGTGCTAATATGGAAGAGCTTGGAAAGTGGAATCCGACCCTTTTTACTTGTCACAATTCTGAGTTTCGAATAAAAAAATATGGCCAAACGAAAATTAGGGACAACATCTCAGAAGCTGAGGGATTCTACGAGCTAATATGATATGCCGTCATAAGTCCTTGTACGACCCTAAATACAATTTTATGGCCGTAACCCAGATATATACGACCGGTAATTTCAAAGATGCAAAAGGGCCATTTTCATGCAGAGACATTATTACGACTGTAAGTTGTCTTTATACGGCGTAAATACATATTTACGGTCGTAAAATCAGAAGATCGGAATTGACCAATTTCATGCAGAGAGCAAAATACGACCGTATGGCGTCAAGATACGGCAGTAACTGGGGAATTACGGCCGTAACCATCAAGGCTGGTCCTTTTTATTGAGGCAAGTGAGTCATTGGCCTCAGGCCCCTATTCCATGGGGGGCACCTTTTAAGATTATTTCTTTCTTTTCCTTTTCTTTCTTTCTATTTTCTTTTCTTTTTTAAAAAATTTCTTTTTTTTTTCTTTTTTCTAAATCACGATTCCCAACTTTTTCTTTTTAAATTTCAATCACTTTAACCTTTTTAGTGAACCCTTATCAAATGTACACCTTGTCTTCATCGTACTTGTCACTACAGCATACGCCGACATTCTGACTTTGTTCTCAGACCTCGATTGTTGCTTTGTTTAATAGGTTTGATATGTAGTTCAATTTCCTTCTTTTTTTTTCTTTCAATTCTAGGCTCTTATCTTATATACAATTAACAAAGAAATCATAAAAGGGTTATAAACTATGATGCACAAATGCAAAATTGAGTCACTTGATTCCTGTAAATGAGTGGAGGTCGTGAATATTATGAAAATTAATTCTTGAATGTTGCAAAATATGCGGAAAAGCCAAACAAATTATAATGTACAATTCTTGAATCTCGTATAAATCAATACAAATCTTGTTTTGTAGAATGTTAAAAAATTCTATTTTGAAATTAAGAAATTATTATGCTTGTCTAGTACGTACTAATTTTCCCTTTACTCATTTATTAAATCATAAAAATCAAAGTAACATTGTCAGTTTATATCACTGCACCTTTATTGGCTTTATATGAATATAGCATTCTTGAAATTGGGCATATTATTGAAGTCAATTTTTTTAGTAAATTGGTGAGAAGTCATTTTTTTAGTGAACTGGTGATGAAATTAATGCAAATACTAATAAAACAATCAACTTTAAAAATAAATTTGCATGTTATTTAATAATTATAGCTCCATTATAAACTTTCTTACAAAAATAAAATTAGCTCCATTATTAAAAAAAAATCCTTTATATAGAATCATCAATGACCGGGGCGCTTAATTTATATGTCACCTTAGGCGGTAAAAATCACAGGACCGGCGCTCGTAACCATATGGGTTACGACCATAAGTATATTAGAACCAGCAGAATACCCGAATTTTCCTTGTTTCTCTCTGTTTTTTTTGCCCCCAACTTTTACAACCTTTTGGGGATCTTTTGGGGAATCTTGTGCACGATTTGGGGACCTTAATACACCATATTCCATCCCCAATTCATATCTTTCATTCATTTCTTTAGTTTAGATTGAGCTTAGGGTTTATCTCTTCTATTCTCATCTTCTTTCTTTTCTTTCTTTCTTCTCTTTTCTTTTTTATTTCTTTTCTTTTCTTTTCTTTTCCTTTTGAGTATTGATTGGGGTTGATTGCTTGAAGAAGAAAGCTAGGAGATCAAGAGAAGTTGGAGATCATTGGAGAAACAAGACTTTACTCTTCAAAAGGGAGATTGTCTATAATCTTGTTTTGTTTTTTCATTTTCTTTCCATTTGAGTTTTGATTATTGATATATCTATGATTTTCTATACTATGGGCTAATATTGCAAGTTGGGATTTTTTATTAATCTTAATATATGTTTAGTTAATCCATTTGAGTTGTTGGAAATTCGTATTGGATTATTTATCTCATGTGTATTTGTTATTGAGCTTATTATATATGCTTGTTTAATCACCAAGTGTGTGCAATTGTGATGAGTGTAAGATCCTAAAGATGGGAGTGCACTTATTAAACCAAATAGCATTCACTCTAAGTTCTTGTAGGGGATAAAGATATACCCCTAACCTTAGATGATCCATTGAGTTGTTTTCACAAATCTTTATGCAATTAATTGGTAACACATCGACACAGAGATGTAGTAGGTTGAACCAATTGATTAGGGATAGCTTGACATGCAATAGCGAAGCTAGCTATATAAAGAAAACCCGATCTAACATCGAAGATGGATACTATGTTTAGTTCAACAACGGATTAACATAACTTATATTGAGTGAAATCACGAATCCCGACTACCTATTTATCCAAAGTCATTCACATTCATACCCATTTTATGTCTTTATTTTCCTTTGTGTTTGTAGATTAGTTTAGCCTTCTTTTCCTTTTATATTGTGTGTTCTTTTGTATCATTTTCCTTTCCGCTAGAATTAATGACTCAATTACAAATACATTTTCATGTGGGATCGATATCCGGACTCTTTGAGTCCAATTTATTACTTATACGGTGTGTACATTTGCGGTATATCTGTGCGTGTGTATACACCCAACAGCATTGCCACGTGAGTGCCCCATCGTATTAAATCACTCGATGCCTTTTTAAAAAATAAAATAAAATTGAGGACCTTTCTACACATTCCCAAAGTTTCTTTCAATTCATCCTTCATCCTTTTACTTCACCTATTCTACCTTCACTTTCATCCACCACCACCACCAGCCGAAAAGCCTCCGTCGGCAACTCACTGCCGGGTACAAGTACAACACCCGCCAGCAACTCACCTTCCCTATTCAAATGCAATTCACATTTTCTTCATTCATCCCTTTGCTATTCGACCTCCGACTTCGTCCACCGCCACCATTAGTCGGAAAGTCATCGCTGACAACTCACTACCAGGTTTGATGCCTGGCGACGACTCACCCGATGCTTTCTTCTATTTTTTCTTGCCTTAAAAATGCTCGGAGCCCACGTTAGTTGAAGGAAGGTAGAGGTCCTTGCGTCAACCTAATTGAGTCGAAGAGATTGTTGTCATCGAAGTAGGGGCACTTTCCATCGAGGGGGTGATCTATTGTGGAATGGATGAAGGATGAACGAATGGTGAAGAAGGCTAAGTTTGATGGGTTATGGTAAGTTAAAATTGGGGGAATAATAGGGGAATTTGAAAAACAGCCCCTCGAACTTTTTTTAAAAAAATTTAAATTGCACCAGGTTATGGCACCAGCAGGGATGGCAAATGAGCTGGACAGTTCGTGAACTCGTGTATTCGGCTCGTCAAAAGTTCGAGTTCGACTCGTCAAAAAACAGACTTGGACAGAGCCAAAAATTTCGAAAATGGACAATTCGGGTTCGGCTCGTAAAGTTCGTGGAGTAGCTCGTGAGCTTGTCAAATTTTAATGCATTGCAATTTTAAAATTTTTAATTGAAAAACTATTTTCATTTTGACTCTTTTCTAATTTTGTCGTCTTCACTTTTAATTAATCAATGTCTACTTTTAACCAATATGAACCATCATGCTAATTAATTTAAGTTACTAAGTTATTTAAGTAATTATTCAAAAAAGAAAGTTACTTAAGTAATTGAACACTTGAAATTGAACAAAAAAAAATTCGAGCCGAGCCATGCCATTCGTGAACCGGACGAACCGAGCCAAACTCGAGTAGGGTATTTGGACCACAAGTTGAGCCCGCTGGGCTTGTTTCACAAATGAGCCAAGCCGAGCTCAACCACGAGCCGAACCCGACCACGAGCCGAACCTGAGCTTGCTGTTAACAAGTCAAGATAGCTCAGCTCGGCTCATTTGCCATCCCTAGACACTAGCAGATGCACTTGAACAAGACTGGCCAGTAGAGATGCTTTCATATAGAGCTTCATTACGATTAAAATCGGTACACACCCAAAGAAAAATCGAGAAACAAGCTAAATGGGTAAATATATTGAATAATCACTACTACTAATATATCAAAAGGTGAATGAGTTAGAAATTTTTTATGTTTCTAGCCCTTCATATGTTTGTAATTCCTAATTTGTCCTTAATACATTAATTGAAAAAATAAGCCCTTCATTTTCCTTTATCTTTTCTTTTAATTTTCAATTGTCGCTCTCACATTTTTCTTTATAAAAGGATGAATGATTTTGAAACTTTTGATGTTCCTATTTTGCCCTTCACATGTTTGTAATTTCTAATTTGTCCTTAATTCATTAATTGAAAAAATAAACTCTTCATTTTTCTTTATCTTTTTTTTTTATTATTATTTTCAATTGTCACTCTCACATTTTTCTTTGGAAAAAAATGTTATAATTAATTAAAAAAGTATGCAATATAGATATATATTTTTTCATTAAAGAATTATTATTATACTGGCTCAAAAATCCAAAATCGGGGTAGAGTTTATTAACCAAAGGGCAATTTGTGAACTAGCAGCTGGGTTATATCTTGTGATGCCACTAAAAGGGAAGGATGGACTGGGCTAGGAGGTGTGGTGAGAGAATCCGATGGTCGATTAAAGATTGCTTATGCTACTGTGGTTCACGGAAACTTAGCGGTTGATATAGCTGAGGCATTAGCCATTTAGTTTGGATTTTCAATGCTTCATGAAAATAACATGCAAGCGAAGGAAGTGAGAACAGATGCCATGAAGGTCATTTATGGGTTATGTGAGTAGATTCTCAAGGCACGCCAAACGTAAAAAAAAAAAAAAGGAAATAGTTGGACCAAGTTTGAGCAGAAAACCAATTTAAAATTAAAATGTATTAAAAAATAGTAAAAGTAATTAAAAATGAATTAAAAATAGGGTGAAATATCCTAGTATTATATATATATATATATATATATTAATAAAAATTATTATTTATTAAGGAAAATTAAAATTAAACAAAAGTGGTGGGAGTACTTTTGTCCAAGAAAGTTTCTCACCAAAAATCCAAACTCGAAATTGAGTTTTATTAACCAAAGAACAATTTACACATAGTTGGAGGGGAACATAAACCAAAAGTATGCAATGTGGAATGGATGTTAAATCAAATATCTCAATTTCAAGTTTTAATTCGAATTTAGTTTTAATAGCTAATTGTAACTGTACAGTCGTCATAGACATCAAAGACTATTTGTAAATGTTTTAATTTTTTAAGTTTTATATTTTTTTATCGAAAACTCAACCTATCACACTTTTTTCAATTAAATCCAAATTATATTCGTAACTTATCAATTTAATCCCTCAAGTTTATTATAATATTTATCTCAAACTAATATTCCTATGTTATAAAAAAAATCAACTAAGTCCTATTTATTTTTACGTTCTAATCTTGATCAATTCTATCTATACAAGTGGCATTTTCATTTTGATTATCATTTGTTAGTTATTTTTGTCAATTATATACTAGTTCAAGTTATTATAAATCTAATAAACAATCGTATTGTGTAAATTAACAATGGAAAACTTTGGTTATCGCTAGTTCATTTTGATTATCATTTGCGAGTTGTTTTTCTTATTTATATATTTTTTCAAATTGTAGATCTAACAAACAATCACATTGTGTGATTCAATGATGATAAATTTTAATTAGCGTGCTTTTGAAGTACTAGTTTGTCTAATCTATAATAGTTACTATTAACATTATTATTTTTTAGATGTTTGTATTTGTTTAATCATATTGCAGAAAGAAGAATAATATATGTGGAGTTTTTTTTTAAAAGTCTTATGGTTAAATTCGTAAATGAATTGTGGTTTATAATTGAAATTATATCACAATTGTGGTGTGTATCAATAGAAATTGTAATGGTAATATAAATATAATTTCTCAAATTCTTACATGTTGGTTTATTTTTAGTGAAAATTCACAAAATTACACATGGATTTATCCAAAATACATTAGAAACTCAGTTGAAATTTATATAAGTTTTTTCATTACTTAAATTAATTAGATTTATTGCTTTGATCAATACCTTTTTTTGGTTACTATCATTGTTATTTTTATACCAATAATATTTATTAAAATCACCTCGTACAACACACGGGTGAAATAGTTGGTAAATATATAAAAGTTGTTCCACCAGTAGGTGGAAACACATAGGGTATATTCTCTTTGCTGTTTTCACCCCGTTTTCTATTTTCAGTTTTCGAAAATATTGAAAACGCGTTCTGTTCATTGTTTTTGAAAATCCATTTTCGAAAATATTTTCAAGATTTGTATAGGAAACACGAAAACGTTTTTTTAACGTTTTCGGCGTTTTTAATGTTAAATGTCGAAAACAAGGAAAACGCGTTTTCGGATTTTAAACTTTACATTTATTATATTTCAGTCCCAAATTTTATTTTTCGTATGTTTCAATCCCCGATCACCTCCGACCACCGCCAACCGCCGTCACCAATCGCCGCCGCCAACGTCCGGCCACCAGATCTGGTGGCTAACCACCATTAATGGTGGTCGACCACCATTAATGGTGGTTGGACCACCATAAATAGGTGGTTTCGACCACCTGTTGGTGGTCGAAACCACCCGTGCAGGTGGTCGCGAACCACCGGCTCGCGACCATCTGCTGGTAGTTCGCGACCACCAGCAGGTGGTTCCCGACCACCTGTTGGTGGTGCGAACCACCAAGAGTTGGTGGTTCGCACCACCACAGTTGCCGGCGACTGGTTGAAGAGAGAGAGGGAGGGTGGCGTGGGTGGGGTGGGGTGGGATGGGGATAGGGTGGGGTGAAGATGAGGGCTTGTTTGAATATTTTGAATAGTTTGAGGACCTTTTTATAATTTTTATTATACCAATTTATATTATTTTAAAAGTATAAACCAAACATGTTTTCTATTTTCTCTTCTCAAAAATAATTTTTCAAAACAACAAACCAAACGCATTTTCAATTTTCTCAAAACAAAAATTGAAAATAGAAAACACCAAAATATTTTCGAAAATGAAAACAGAAAATACAAAACAAACAGAACGGCCCCATATAGTTTCCCTCAAAAAGTTAGAATTTTATTTTTATTTTTATTTTTGGATTGATGTATAAGGAAAGAAAAAAAAATACCATATATATAATATATGAGAATCTCAATTAAGAAAATTTGGTATATAATACGTTATTTATAATAATAAATATATTATAGTCGATATATAACAGTAGTAATATATTATATTAGAAAAATATCACAATAATATATTATTGTATGTACATATATACATTATAATAATCGAAGGGAACAATGATAATAGTTTGTACAATAATAATTTAATTTTGTTATAGTTGAAAATTATATTATTTAGAGTAATAACAATAATATTATGTTTATCAAATTTTACAAAGTGTAATTTAAATGTTGTTGGTTAAAATGTCACATGTGATTTATATAAATTTATGTGAAATAATAATAACAATGTTTAAAGTAAAAAATATTTTAATATTAGATCAAACAAATTATTTTTCAAGTCATATTCATATTTTATATTTATTTTTCAAAGTAATATATATATATATATATATATAGAAATTTCATTTTACTGAAATTGGTTGGAATTTATGATTGACAAAAGCAACATGTTGCATTAATGGAGAGAAAAACAAAAATATTCAATTTAATAAAAATATATTAAAATAAAAACATTTTTGGGGAGATTTTGAATTATGAAAATAGTTATTTAATGTTTAATTTAGTATAAGTCATTTTTCTAAAATATTTGGGATTTAATTTATTATTTTTTTATATTTAATTTAGTATAAGTCTTTTTGTTAAAACATTTGGATTTTTATATGGCACGTGTGGGCCTTTTGGATTTTGATATTAGTGTATCAATGAAAACATATTGGATATATATAAGTTGGGTTTAATAGTTATTTATTTGCAAATAAATTTATATATAAGCTTCTGGGACAATTAGAAGAGAGTTTTTATTAAATATTTTTAGGAATATGAAATAAATATAATTGATTGAAATGCCGCTTAATTCTAATTTAAGGGAAATCTATATGACATTTTCTTATTTAGTTTTGAATTTGGTAAATTATTTTCATATAGAGAACATAAAATCTAATTTAATTTCAAACAAAAATTTCGTGAAAACTTATTTACCTTTTTAGTAACATATTTATTAGTGAATTTTTTGGTAGTAAAAGTTATAGATTAAAAATTAAAAAGTTGCATATGTAAAAAGCCACAATTGATTAAAAAGTTAAAAATAAAAATAATAATCTGCAACTAATAAGTACACATACAAATGACTATAACACATGTCATATTTAGCTTAAAAAGTGACATTAAAAAAAAGATATTAAATTATGTACAATTTGAAAAAACTTCAAAAATTTTTACTTTCTTCATTTTAAATTAAATAATTAATTTTTCAATGACAATTTTTTAAAATAAAAATTGCATATTAAATAAAATAAAACAATTGCATATAGAAAAAGTGAGATTTGATTAAAAATTTTATAATAAAAAGAGTCAAAAAAATTGAAAATGCATTTCCACAATGTAAACCTATCCTCGTAAATCAAAATCCTTTTTCACAAGTCCATTAAGTACAATTAATACTTGGAGTTTAGTATTTCCTTAAATTAGAAATGATTTTATTCAATATTTTCATTTTTGCGGATTGAAATTTTGATTTGCAACAAAGAAAGTAAACCAGGAAACTCAACAACGAATGTGGTGTTCAAAAAATACTTCAAAATTTAGAATGATTTTTGTGATTTATAATATTTATTTGGTTTAGATACATCCCTCTACAATATTACCCTATCCATTCAGATTTATTTCCAGTTAATGTGGGTTACGTTATAACTATTTTAGTTCAATTCAATTATCATATAATATTATTCAATTATATTTTTATATCTAATGTGAGACGCGTAATAAATGTTTTATCTTAATTATCTAGCAATATTTGTTTATCATTTCAATTATATTTGCATCCAATGTTTATTACTCAAAAATATTTTGATATTTCTACCTATAAAATATGTTCTTCAGACTGTTTTCACCCCGTGCAATACACAGATACGAATACTAGTTTTTCCACAAAAAGAAATGTCAGTCATGGGGATTTAATGCCTTGAAACATGCTGGTATTTTTATGGCCTATTAGATATGATATTTATCACCAGAATCTATGAAAATCAATTCTATTTGAATGTTACGTGTTGAAAACATACATGGACAACATTTAGAAAAAATCCTAAAAAACTTATTATAATAAAACTATTTGAAAATAATCAATTTACACATTACATGTTTACACTAAATAATTAAATATACCTATAGAGTATTAGACTAATAACTTCTCTTAAGGATGTATAGACTAATTACACATTGATGAAAAAATTGCGAACAACAATATTGTTAAATCAGTACAAATAGGCATATCAAGATTTTTTTTGAGATGACACATTCATTCAAATATTTAATTCTTTATTGGGTATTCATTCTTAACTCAATTTATTATAATCAATTATTATTTTTGATGGAAAATTGTTGGCATAATACCACGTTCGAAGCATGTGTTTATAACTAGTAATTTAAAAGGGGGAGGATAGAGCATGACTGTATTGGTATGTTGACCAAGTACCTATTATTTTTTTTAATTTGTATTCTTTGATATATATTAACAAGTTACACATAAAAATTATATTTTTTTACTTAATTTGTGATGATTTATTAGGTGATTAATATTTATTAGTCTTGACATTCTAATACTATATTTGTTAAAATAATTCATGCAAATATGAATTTAGTATTTCACTTGTGTGATGATGGAAACTTGCCACCCTTACATTAACTCAATAAGAATTTGTAAATGATTTTATGTCTGATATCCAAAATTATTTTAATCAATTTAAAAAGAATGTTTATTGTTAAAAAATTTTCACTAAGGGTGTGTTTGATATGAAAAGATGGAAAAGAAAATATTTTCCATCTTACATGAAAAATATTTTCTTTAAGGAGATGTGAGAATTATTTTCTATGGAAAATAAGTTAAAACATGTTTTAAGTAGTTGTACATGGAAAATAATTTCCATAGAAAATTTTACAATCAAACACCCAATATAAAAAACAATTTCCAAAATTTCATATTTTCCATGGAAAATCATGGTAATCAAACACACCCTAAGTTAAAATTATATAATTGAAGCAAACGTTTTATGACCTAAAATAGTTTAATTAACTTAAAATGAATGTTCACTAGAATATTCTAGTGAGATATTTAATTAAACGGATGTTTTATATCAACTTCTACATATCGTAAAACTGGAAATTTAAAACATTTCCATTTCAGCGATATGGAAAAACGATGCATTTTCATTAGTTAATTATTATTATTTTGAAATCTATAAAATTGATGCGTTGGTTTGACTTTCAATGCATGCAATAAACAACAGGAATGATAAGGACGCATCGATTGTGCCGTAGTTACGGCACAATCGATTGTATTTTCGGGGTCGATTCGATCTCCATTTTGAAATCCGGGATTAGCACGGCGATGGGGAATTCCAAGAACTTTCCGAATTTTTTCCGGTGATACCGTGGCCGCCTTGGCCACTGGTCAAAGTTTTAACACTATTTTTTACCCAAAAATAGTGTTAAAACTTTAACCGGTGGCCACGGCGGCTATGGTGTTACCGGAAAAAATTCGAAAAATTCCTAGAACTCTCCATCACCGTGCTGATTCCAGATCTGGTCCCAAATTTCAAAATAGAGATCGAATCGACCCCGAAAATGCCATCGATGGTGCCGTGCCGTAACTACAGCACTATCGATGGTGCTTGAACATTTCCGCAATAAACAATTAGGGTGTGTTTGATTGCAAAGTCGGAAAATAATTGGAAGGAAAATATTTTCAGGGTAAATAAATTTTGGGAAAAGGTTTTCCAGGAAAAATGGTAATTATAGGTGTTTGATTGGATTAATTTGACAGTTGAAAAATAGTATTGTTTTCCTTGTTTTCTTTTTCTTTTTTAATGAAATTTAATCATTTTCCTTATCTTTATAGTCAAAGTAAATTGTTCATTAAAAAAAACAAAAAAAGCGGCAAACATTTCCCCCAAAAAAAAATCACTTCTTCACCAGGGAAAACATTTTCTTCCAAAATAAGGAAAAATGTGGATTTCGAGAAAAATTGGAAAACGTTTTCAGAAAAAAAGGCAATCAAAGAGCAAATTAAAGAAAAAAAAGTTGGAAAATGACTTTTTCCAGGAAAAAAATGAATCGAACACACCCTTGCCATAATTTCCATGGAAAATATAGAATTTTGGAAATTATTTTTCAAACTGGTTGTTTGATTGTAACGTTTTTTTATGAAAATAATTTTCTATGTACAATCACTTAAAGCATGTTTTAACCTATTTTTCATGGAAAACAATTCTCACATTTCTCTAGAAAAAATATTTTTTCATGTAAGATGAAAAATATTTTATTTTCTATCTTTTCCTATCAAAAACACTTTTACTTATGACTTATGAATGAATATAAAGGGCCAAAGGGGTGGAAAATAAAATTTTACTTGAAAAGTAAATTCCATTATTACCATGATTCAATTTTCGAGGAAAATTATTGAGATTATACTTTATATACTTGTACATGGAAAATAATTTTTAAGCAAAATTTTCCGATCAAATAATAAAGTTGGAAAAACTTTTCCATAATATAATATTTTCCAAGAAAAATGAAGTCAGTCAAACACACCCTAGTAATTGACTTGAATTGAACAAAGAAGTTGGAGAAACTTTATTAGTTAAAGTTAAACATCATTATTAAATACTACCTCCGTCCCATAAATATAATCCATTATTCCTTTTTAATCCGTTCTAAAATATAGGCCACATTCCTTTTAAATACATTATTAAAATATTAGTTGTCTTATATACCCTCATTTAGTGTACCTTGTTATCACCAAAATATACTAGTTGGAATAAAACATCTAATAAATGAAATGACATATTAGGAAAATAAGCTTAAATTTTACTTTTCTAATACTATTAATTGTATTTTTCTTAATCTTTATGAAAATAAAAATTGGCCATATTTATGGGACAGGGATAGTATATATTTCACATCGTCATTTATTATTATCCATATATCTTAAATGTTTTACTATTATTATTCAACTTAAAAAATTAGTTTTTAATTAAAAAAGATTTACTTGAACACGCTATAAATACTCTCACTGAATCACAATTAAGTATCAATCAAGAAAGTGTACAGGATAAAAGTGAATTTCAAAGCCAATGTATTCAAATAGTGCTTCTCGCAGAGACAATTGGAGGCAAATTTCTTAGCCTCATTCCAGTCTGATCCCGATAAAATTTGTGGATTCCATGTTTAGTTCAAGCGAGTCTCCAACACATTAGAAAATCTCCATTGTTATTCGTAAGCTTACATCAACATGCAGGTGATTCAAATTATGTCAAATCGATCATCTCGGATAATCATATAATCATCATCTATTATAATCATATATGCACTCAAATATTAGATCAATACCTTCTTTTAGTATTCTTTAAGAAAAAAATATAATTTTTTAGTATATGTAATGTCAGTTAAGATCTGGTACACTGTGGAAATACAAAATTTGTGGGTCCCACCGGCTCCCACCACCAAGGAAAAATATGTATTATTCATCCGACTCAACGTAGATATTATAAATAAAAAGTATTTTTTTGGTGACATAGCACCACCGCAGGTCCCACATGGGCGTGGATACATATCCACGTGAGGACCTGATCAAAACTGTATGTAATGTCTTTATAATGTTGGTTAATTTTTATGAAATTTTATCAACTTTCAACATGGTTGGTGAGTGGTGACATTTGACATTAGTTGTAACTTGTAATGAACATTAAAACTCGAGCATTCCCATCACAGGCAGCCAATGAAATTGGTGAAATAGTCAGATTCTAATTGTCCGAAAACGCGCCAAGGCACAAGGCGACACAAAGGGCTTCACATTCTCACGATTTTAACTTTGACAATATTGTTTTGATAATAATAAAATATTTCGCAGGTTTAATTTAACTAATCCAACACTGTCACGTGGACTTGCGTGCCAACGAATGCAGGCGGAATCCTGTGCTTATATAATTCAAACAAGACATCTTTTCTCGGGCGAGCTAGTTCGTTTGGCACACATTCAACGGCTCATTAGATTATTATTTTTTTTTATTTTTTACTCTCTAACCACAAATCGAAAAAATTATTTTTCCAATAATTTGTCCTAAAACAAATTCTAAATTACCAGGAGTAAATGTTACGTATTACGTTGAAACAATTATCGTAAAATTTTAGTTTACTATCTAATTTCATATTATTTGATTATCTTATTCAATTAGAATAGTTAATATTATTGGATTAATATACCTAATTAAGCGTAAACTATTTCAATTGAATATAATATATCAGGACCAAGGAGAGGAAAAAAATGAAATAGTATATCCACAGTCGTTATTGTGACCATATTGCCACGTACTATTAAACAAAAAAAAAGTATGCACAACGTTTAACTATTAATTGGCATTTTAGTTGATGGCAGGGACTTTTATTTAGTTCAATTCAATTAACACGAAGCCATGTCACGAAAATATAGTATTACTATTACTATACAAATATAAGTAATTTAAGATCAATTAATATATATGTTGTTAGAAAAAGATTGATTTTGCACCAAAATAGGAAAATAATTAAATCCTACCAACCTTGTTTGTGGATTGGATCACGACTTATCACGGGATTGATTTGTCTTATGCTCCGCTATCAATTTGTTTGGTTATCTTTAGTCACATAGTGAAAATATTGAAATTGAACAATTCGAGGCATATATCTTTTTAAAACATATCAATAATTCAAGTATAAATTACATAAAAAACATTGAGGACCACATCGTCATCAAAGGTGTGTTCTATTTATGGAAGCTAATTTCTAACACAGTTTTTATCCAATTTTGATTTTATCTGAATAATAAAAATTAACTTTTTTATCCAGATAATATATTTCTTTCCACGAACCCACCAAACATGTTATAGCTATTCGAAGCACATAGTGAAGAATTTCGATTTATTGTTTAATTTTCTGTTTGGTTGATTGCTCAATCCAATCGAAAGTGAACTGCTTTGATTATAATATATAGTCAAAGGGTTATAAAATGAGACCATGTCTAAGTCTAAATGGGGTTGTAAAATATGAGCGTAATATTCAAGTATCTCTTATCTTATATCCATACTTATATACTCATGTCATATGTCAAAATCTTATGAAATATAATATCAACAATACTATTATCTCTATTTACATGATTTTGACACTTCACATGAGCACGTGACTGTAAGTATGAATGTAAGACCGATGATACTTGTAACGTGTCTCACTTCTAGAAAAAAATTTTACTATTACTCCTCATGTCCCGATTACAAAGGCTCATTTTCAATTTTCAGATGGATTAAGATTCTTATCAAATACATATAATTTACCTATTTTGTCCTTATTGATGAGTATAAAAATTATTTAAACTATTGTACAATTTTAAAATGTGTAAATTAAAAGAGGGTATTAGCACCCACTTTTTAATGTATTTTTTTCAAATTTTAAATTTGGTCAAATAAATCACATTTATATATCTCTCAACTCATTAAATCTCCACCATCCAACTCCACTCATTATCTCTCATCCTACTCATAAAAATATATTAAAACTCATCCACTAACGCACACTAAATGGGAATGTAATACTGAATGAATAAAAAGAAATTTATAATTGGGACAAGTGGAAAGAAAGAGGCCTAGAGTATTTTCTCGTAGGTTCGAATAAATGTGACACGAATGATGGTGGAATCATTTGTTGTTTAGAAAGTCCAAACTCCTCATCACATGACACACTGCCAAAATGCCATGCCATTATTGCCTCGTCCTTGCCGCTACTCAAATCTCCAAGCAAAATAAATTAATTATTAATTAATTATAGAATTAGAGTTACTGATCACATTCTGCTCCGCCTTGATCGCTTATTCCAATCTAATTCCTTCCTAATTACAATTCATATTACCGGAGTGCTATATTCAACAAAAACAATTAATTTCAAATGATTATTTTCTCTAGATCTTGATTGAAAAACCCTAGTCCCCGCGTTCACTTTGTCACGTCAATTCATTTTCAAAATTTTGCTATTTTCCGGAAATTTTCGATGAAAATGACCGAATTGATTGATTGGCTGGTTGATTGATTCATTTCATTGATTGATCGAGCCGATTGGGTTGATACATTAATGAGGGGATTCCGTAGAAGTACGAGGATTTTTATCCTCTGTTTGCTCGGTGTTTCTGTGTTTGTTCCGATTTTTTTACTGTCTCATAGGCTGAAGCATATTAGTTCTGATTGTAAGTTTTCGTTCGAAGATTTGAGGATTGAGTTTTAGTTTATGATAATTTTGAATCTGATCGTGTTTTTTTTTTTCTTTTGGTGCAGCCTCGCCAGAATATGTTGAAGATTTATCCATCATTGTATCAATCTCTTCCTTTCTGTAGAACTAATCTCTTTGAATTGCTGTCGAATGAGCTTTTCTGTTGTTATAATTTGGTTCTCTGATTTACTCATTTCTCTGTTTTCTATTTGTAATCAGAGCTTGTTTAATTAAGAACTTACTGGTATTTTTGGTGCTACGTGATCTATGCCTATATATATATATATTAGTAGACGATATACAACTTGCTGAAACTTTGATCTCTCTTTTGTACAGAAACACAGAAAAGAGGCTCAAACACTTAGTGCAATAGAGCAGGTAGTTAAATAGCTACATAGCATTTCTGAAACAAAACCATATAACAATTCCATTTTGATTCGAATTGTGCAATATCTTGTTTAGGATGAAGGTGAAGGTTTAAAAGAGCCAATCCGGATGGTGTACAAAGATGAAGGATTCAGATCTCCAGTTAGATTTAGTAATAGGGAGGGCAATATATTTGGTGAATTGGGGAATACAATAAGTGATGTTAAATTGCAGGTGAAAGATGGTGGGTATTGTTAGCATAAATATTGCTTCAAGATAGATTTTCCTTCTTCGCTTATTTAGTTTGAGTTTAATTTCTTATTTTCTTTCTGTCTCTATCTGTAATGGTTTTGCTCTGGCTTCAAGTTCAGCAACCAATCGCGAAGCAAGCGAAGACGATCGTAGAAGTCTGCAGCAGCATAAGTTATCGGTGTCTGTCGAAAGGGTATAGTGCTTCAAATTTCAATGGATCTAAGTTGCTACTATTTTTAATGTCAGTATGTCTAGCTTGGTGTTTGTTTAGATGTTTTCCAGAAATGGTTTCTAAATAGTCAAAAAAAAGTTTGGGTTCGAAAATGTGTGTGGGTAAAAAGTGATATAAAATACTATGGTGAAATGGTATAGCCATATAGAAACAGTTTTAAAAAAATGTTGTAATACTAAGTTTTATTCTTCTCCATTTTTTTTCACATTCTTTTAACTAACACGATAGTGTTCTTCCAACTCATGAAAAACTGGCTGTCTCACCAAAGCTTCTCTGAGACTCTTAAAAGTTCCACTTTAAGTTTAGAGGACAGCCATATATGAACTACTCAAAATCCTTTCCAAACATGCTTTTATTTTCCTTCGTCTTTAAGAGTTAAAAGTGAGAGAAAGTTGATCCACACTTCTTTAGCTTTGGTCGTTTGTCAAACTTTATTACCTTTTGTTACAGAAAGACTCGCACTCAAAAGTGGCACGAAGCGACCGTCCTGTGAAGTCCGCAGCACGGAAGGCATTAGATGAAAAGGTGAAAGAAATGAGAGACCAAGTTGTAAGGGCCAAAGCTTACTTAAGTTTCTCACCAGCGAATAGCAGCTCTCGCGTGGTAAAAGAGTTGAAGCTAAGAATAAAAGAGATTGAAAGAGCTATGACACAAGCCACCAGAGACTCTCGTGTCTCTAGGAGGTATGACTTTCATCTTTTAAATCCAAATTTAAATTGGAATATGGCTTCATTAGTTATGCTTTTCGTGTGATGTCAAATAATTAATCAAAGTTGTTTATGAAATATAAACCAGTGAAATTTTCAGTTCTCTGCAGAAAATGAAAGCCATGGAATCCACTTTGTCAAAAGCCAGTCGTATTTATCCTGACTGTTCAGCCATGGTGAAAAAACTTCGTGCAATGACTTATAATGCTGAAGAGCAGGCTCGAGCACAGAAGAAACAAACAACTTTTCTTAGAGAACTTGGTGGAAGAACTATACCAAAAGGCTTTCATTGCCTCTCTATGAAATTAACTGCTGAATATTTTTCCCTTGAAACAAACAAAAGAGAATTCCCTAACAAACACAAACTACATGAACCTCATCTTCTGCACTTTGTCGTCTTCTCTGACAACATTTTAACTTCTTCTGTTGTTGTGAACTCAACCATCTCAACTGCTAGGGTAAGTTGTTAATAGCATTTTGGATTTCTTTATGTATTTCAGCAAAGGCAAAGATAAATGGCAATTTTTATTTATTTATTTATCTTTTACGCTGATAGGATCCAGAGAGGATAGTGTTTCATATAGTAACAGATTCCCTCAATCTCCCAGCAATGTCGATGTGGTTCTTGCTAAATCCTCCCAAAGAAGCTACAATCCATATCGAAAGCATAGAGAAATTTCAATGGTTATCCATAAGATACAACACAACTCTGCAGAAAGAAGGCTCTGTTGATCCGAGATATACTTCTCCACTCAACCATCTTCGATTTTATTTGCCAGATATTTTTCCCCTTTTGGATAAGATTGTACTTCTTGACCATGACGTCGTGGTGCAAAGGGATCTGGCTGGACTTTGGAGCATGGACATGAGCGGCAAAGTCAATGCTGCTGTTGAGACTTGCAATGAGGACAAGCCTTCATTTCGGCGCATGGACTTGTTTGTTAATTTCACAGACCCCATCTTAGCAGATAACTTTGATGCCACAACATGCACATGGGCTTTTGGAATGAATGTGTTTGATCTTCAAGAATGGAGGAGACATGATCTAACTGGAGTCTACCACCAATACCTGCATTTGGTACAGAACAGTATCTTCTAGCTCACTTTTATTCCATTCTTTCTTGTTCTTTGGGAGCTTTTGGAAATCTTAGGTACTATTCTCTCTCTGTTTCAATTTTCAATTACCTGTTTTCTAGGTGAAGAAAGAAAACAAGGGTATATTTTCCTCATTTTCAACATTTGTGCTAATGGGTTTTAGGAAATATGAAAATAAATGAGTTTTTAGTATTTTGAAAAAACTGAAAACAGCATAAAAACAACAATGACAAGAGGCACTTCCTGTGTTTATGCTTATTTTTCTCTGGATTATGCAGGGTAACACAAGGCCATTGTTTAAAGCCGGTAGTCTGCCTATTGGTTGGATCACGTTCTACAATCACACTCTCCTTTTAGATAAGAGATGGCAGGCCCTTGGGTTGGGCTTTGACTCGGGCCAAAGTCCAGACAACGTAGAGCAAGCAGCCGTGCTACATTATGATGGAATCTTGAAACCATGGTTAGACATTGGACTTGAGAAGTACAAGAACTACTGGAAGAAACATGTCAAATACGACCACCCATTTTTGCAGCAGTGCAATATCCAAGAATAGTTAGATCATCCTCAAACAAGAAGTCAAATCAGACATAGGTTCATCACACGTTAAATTTATTCTTTCTCATTCTTCAACAATTTTGTAAATTTCGACTGATATTTTACCTTCGCCATTCTTTAATATTGGCCCAAGTGTTTAGATGGTTCATCTTTAGTAATAATAGAGGCCAAGAATTGGCGATTCTTGTTCGACAGGTTAATGCTGAGACAATTTTGTACATACATTCTCATTCTTATACATGCCAATATGAAATGCAGCACTTTCTGAATTTCTCATCATGTTATCCAAATTTGTGAACCAGCATTAAAGTGGGCTGGACTTTGAAAGAGTGAAAGGCCACTGGGCCAAACAACGGCCTGGTCCGGTCCATAGATGTGAAACTTTTCTTCTTATGTTTTGATGATTGTTGATTCTATAAAAATAAAAAAAAAAAAAAAAAGAAGGAAAAAATGAAAAAAGGTTTAGATGATTGTTTCTATTTCTACCCGTCAGCAAGTCTTAAGGGACCCATTGAGAACAAGCGGTGGTTGTTAAGAGATGAAATTACAAGTGGCGAAATCTTGTTGGATTCTTACAGATGAGGAGGATATCTATTTTATCCGAGGCATGTGGTTACCTTATACTCGCTTTGATTTGATAATATTAATTTGTCTCTTGCTTTAGTCAAAGCAAACTGATTCTCTTCCTACTTGGTGGTGCTGAGAACTGAGCTGATCATCTCATTCAATTCTCCCAGTTGAGTAAAATGGCCACAATTTCTGCCTGCACTTCAGCTTCGTCTCTTGCTCGCACCGCCCTCGTCCAGAAGGCAGGCGTCTCAAGGCACTCAGCAGTTCTTGGTAAGAATCCCTTTCACAACATACAAAATTTAAATGATTTCTCCTTATTTTCATTACACATTTAAAGAGTTCCAATGCTTCATAGAAAAGCTTTATCAAACAAGCTCTAAGACGTGGTTAATTCACATAAATGGGTGATAGTGAGATTTGACTAGAGTATTTGTCTACTCTAATACCATAATCTGTACCTTAAAACTGTTAAATCGAATCAAAATGTAGATCATTAAATATCCTTTTTCGTTGTATACTAAATTTTGAAGATAGCTAAAGTTTTGAGACATGATGTGCTTAATCATTAAACCATTTCACTCACTAGCTTTGTACAAAACATAATGCTTTCTTGTATCATTGTCTTCAAACTTGCCACAGGGTTGCCATCAATGGCAAAGGGGATGAAAATCAGATGTTCAATGGAGGAAAAGCCTCAACAGAGTGACATTAAGCTCAACATGGGTGCGTCTTTACTGGCGGCCGCCACCTCTGCCGCCACCATGACTGCCCCGGCCATGGCTCTGGTGGATGATAGAATGACCACAGAAGGAACTGGTCTCCCATTTGGGTTGAGCAATAATCTTCTTGGTTGGATCCTTTTTGGTGTGTTTGGTTTGACCTGGGCTTTCTACACTGTCTACACTTCCACTCTCGAGGAGGATGAGGAATCTGGGCTGTCCCTTTGAGCACCATGTTTATTAGTAATTTGTGTAATACAATGTTTATTCTCGTCTCCCAAACTTTGCACTGCTGTTTTATTTTCTCTTCTTCTGGTTTTCCAGGCTATAACTATAATTAAAGATGTTATGCATATCTTCACATAAACTTTTGTTTTGCAAAATTGGCTTTTTAGATCGAAAAAGAATAATAGTGAATTACTTGATGTGCGGATGAGAATGAATAGTGATTTGAGACGTACGATTAATATTGAAGTTTCACATTAACTGAGTAGTAGAAGTTAATTTGTAAGTAGAAAAATTTTAAAACGAATGCATATTAAATGCGTGTATATATCTGCTAGACAATTGTGCATTGAATGTTTGTTAATTTCATTTTCTTATTTATTAAGAACTCCTATCTTCATGGGACTCAGGGGCTTACCTAATAGTTAAGGATTCAACCTCTTATCGGGAAGGTCTCTGATTCGAATCACATCCCAACCCTTATATGTCCCGATCAAGAGAGAGAGAGAACTCCCATCTTTATTTCTGAGGGTTTGGAGCCCCCATTTAAAAGTCAGAACTTTGACCGAAACCCTTCAAGAAAGAGGGAGCTATTCAGAGGTGCAAATGCCGATATAAATAGCGAAACAAAAGCACAATATTTGGGTGGACCATGCAAAAATCTCAAATGTAGGCGCTGTAACGCTCCAACTCTAAAAATCTAGGCTTAGAAGTATTAATCTTTATTTTATATTAAAATGTCGAAAAGGTAAACTAATCTCACAAATAATTTTTTAAAAATAAAATCCTACATAAATTTTGTTAGAGTCGTTCCCATAAATTGGACATAACCGACATGTTAGGAAAATCAACATCCTCACACAAGATTCAAAGAACACTATAAATTTAATCTTCGAAAATCCTCTCACTTAGAAAATGTAAACAAGCCACAAATTAAACACAAATCCTTTGTCAAAGTGAAACAACTTCCACCATGTCTATTAATCAAAAATAATAAACAATCTATTTAAAAACTGTAAAGCATTAAACGAATGAAATGAATTACTAGTACATAACGATCCTAAGCAACGATAAATGTATATCTTTAAATTTTACAAAAATTAAAAGTATTACTAATTACTTCCTTCTTATTTCTCAAACAACTCATCAATATTCTTTTTAACGTAGCAAAAATTTCAGTTTTGTAACCTCATTGTATTGTTCAACTCTCATTTCTCTACATTCAAAAAAAAAAAAACACTCTCATCTCTCAATTTATATATGTTGAATTCATAAAAAAAACACTCTCACCAAAATGATTGCCAAAATTTTGATCGGCCGGCCACGGCCGGCCACGGTATCATCGGAAAATTTTCAAAATTGTTGGAGCTCCCTCTCGCTGTGCTAATTCCAGATCTGATCTCGGATTTCAAAACGGAGATCGAATGGGCCCACAAATGACCTTGATGGTTCCTTAATTATGGCACTTTTGTTGGTGTTTGAACATTCCTCGTTGAATTCATGTTGTGATATATTCTACCTCTACAATGGATGCACGATTCCAACAATTAAATCTCTTCCTGGATAAAATTGTGCCAAATTTTTTACAAAAATTGTACAGTGTAGTTGAATTCTACCCCAAAAAAAAAAGAGAGAAAAAGATACACCTGTTTGTTAGACAAAATTGTTAACAATTCATTGCAAAATTGTCTCTCTATGTCAAATTCTACGGCATAACTATTTTTGGAAATTGCTAAGTTAATATAAATAATACAGTAGATTACATAATAATGATAGAAAATGCGTGCAATAACTATTGATTTAAAAATAATGTGGTAAATACAACAAATAGGACGGTGCCAGTCGCATAATCATTACCTCGTGGAGTTTCTTTATAAGATTAAAATATAAAATGTCCGTCTATTTTCAACGAAATACTCACAATCATAAAAATCTTCCAAAATTTACAAAATTCATTTAAATTCTTCCTTATAATCTACCAAAATCAATTCCTTACGATCGAATTCACTGCGGAAATGAGTATACCTGGATCTGCATCTCCATCTATCTACCATCTTGATATAAGATTATAAGTATAAAACATTGTACAATCACTCTTATCAGTTTTGCATCTTGATATAAGATTATAATAAGTATAACATTGTACAATCACTCTTATCAGTTTATGCAAAAAGAGGGTTTATGTGAGACCAAAAAGATGTATGCTCGGTAAAAAAATGTAAAAAGTGAAGACGCATGCGGGTTTGCCACTTCGGTAAAAAATGTAAAAACTGAAGACGTATGCGTGATTGCGTGGTTGGCACTACGGTAAAAAATGTAAAAAGTGGATAGAACAAACAGTAAGAAAGGAAGTAAGGAACAAAGGAACAAGCCACATTGGGCTGCGCTTAGGCAAACGGAAAGATTGCCATAGCAAACAAAAGCTCGAATAGAATTCGATGGCGACATGTGTGAGCACTCCGAAGCTATCTTCTCCGGCTCTGCAGACCTTGTACAACTATAAATTTCCGATTTCTTCATCTTCTCTGTATCACAGCAATAAATCATCGATCTTCAGAAACCTAAATTCCTTCTTTCCAAACTCGAGACGCGTTTGCAGCCGCCGCTTTAGTACCTCAGTTCGAGGCGAGTCGACAAACGGCTACGGCTCCGAGCCGGCTCGTCAATATGACTTCGACCTATTTACGATCGGCGCCGGTAGTGGAGGCGTCAGAGCCTCACGTTTCGCCGCCAATTACGGTGCTTCTGTTGCTATTTGCGAGCTTCCTTTCGCTACCATTTCCTCGGACTCTACTGGCGGCGTCGGTGGCACGTATGCTTGCTTTCCCCTTTTATCAACGATCGGTTTCCTTGCTGTTTTTGATTGATTTTTCTTCGCCTAATTGACTTACTCATCGTTAAATTTTGAGATGAGATGGAGATTTGAGAGCGTTAGAACTGCCGTTAAATTTGTGATAGTGAATTTAGTGCTGAATCATCTTCTTTTGGACGCGAAGCATAATGATTAATGGACCATTCATCATTAGCAGCTGAATATTGGTTAGGATATTTATAGCTTTCTACTATTTATTAGAGTGTAAAGTGTTCCAGTTTGACGAGATTGAATTTCTTTCTCAGTGTTTATGGAGAAATGGCTTTTAAATTATTCCTTTTTCATGATTCGGAATTTATTCTGACATGATTTATTGAGCAATCTATTGAGTGTCAATGAGCTTTTCTTCTTGTTACTGCTGTTAGAATTAACTCATGCAATTTTAATGAACGAATCTTCCAAAACCAAATATAAGTCTCACCCAGTAAGTGTTACAATGCATCTGTGAATAGAATCAGAGGACCTTATAAAGTAACTATGACAGTCTAATAATGTCTGATGCATTATGTGAAGGTGTGTACTTCGTGGGTGTGTGCCCAAGAAGCTCCTTGTATATGGATCCAAATTTTCTCATGAATTCGAGGAGAGTCGTGGGTTTGGATGGAATCTTGAAGCAAAACCGAAGCACGATTGGAGCACTTTGATTGCTAACAAGAATGCTGAATTGCAGCGCCTCACTGGTATTTACAAGAACGTTTTGAAGAATGCTGATGTCAAACTAATTGAAGGGCGCGGAAAGGTTGAATAATATTCTCTATAAGAAGGATTCAAATTCACTTTTTCGATCTTGTTCTCTTTTTCGCTTGCAGAAGCCATTGACTTATATTGCAGTAAATTAGTGATGTTTGTTTTCATGTTCATTACTCAATATGCAGATTGTGGACCCTCACACAGTTGATGTGGATGGAAAACGCTACTCAGCAAAGAACATTCTTATTTCTGTTGGTGGACGGCCATTTATTCCTGATATTCCTGGGAGGGAATATGCAATAGATTCTGATGCAGCCCTTGATTTGCCTTCCAAACCTGAGAAAATTGCTATAATTGGAGGTGGATACATTGCTGTTGAGTTTGCTGGCATATTTAAAGGCTTGGCAAGTCAGGTCCATGTATTCATAAGGCAAAAGAAGGTGTTGAGGGGCTTCGATGAAGAGGTAGCAACTGAGAAAAAACTTCGTCCAACTCAAAAGTAATGCCCTTATCAAAAGTTTACAATATGGATTAAGAAATTTAACTCTTTTTGTTCAGATCAGGGACTTTGTAGGAGAACAGATGTCATTAAGGGGAATTGAGTTTCACCCAGAGGAGTTACCTCAGGCGATTCTCAAATCATCAGATGGTTCACTATCCCTGAAAACTAACAGAGGAACAGTTGATGGTTTTTCTCATGTCATGTTTGCAACAGGACGTAGACCAAATACAAAGGTGAAGATATTCTTTCATTGTTAGAGTTCGCCACTAATATATGTTGGCTTTAAAATGGTGAATTTCGCATTTATGGCACTACAATGAGTCCAAATCTGTTGACCTGGTTTCACGTCTCATTCACTGTCTCAATTAAAATGGCCCATGTCACCAACTGGATGTGCAAAATTGAATTAATTTGACAATGTGGACTATCATAATTGGGGGACAGAGATATAAAATTGTGATGACAGATCTGCATTCTGCTACCATAGTGCGTTAATATCTTCATTTTACGTTGAACACCCCGTAAGTTGTCTGCTCTTGTTCTAATTCCTAAAAATTCTCAGAACTGATGCATTTTGTTATCTATGACAGAATTTAGGCTTGGAGGCCGTTGGAGTTAAATTATCGAAAACCGGAGCCATAGAGGTTTTTGTCCTTTTTCTTTTTACAACCTCACCCCCCCGACCACTCCCCCCCCCCCCCCCCCCCAAAAGGATGGGCTAACCTGCACGTATCTAAACATATTCATGGTAGTTATATGTTCACTTGTAATTGTTTATCAGGTTGATGAATACTCTCGAACTTGTGTTCCATCAATTTGGGCCGTCGGAGATGTTACTGATAGAATAAATTTGACCCCAGTTGCCTTGATGGAAGGAGGAGCATTGGCAAAAACTCTTTTTGCAAATGAACCAACAAAACCTGATTATAGGTGCTTTTTCTACCGCACTGTAGCCCGAAATGTCGTATAAATTATTAAACTTCATCTACTGAGCACACAGAACTTCATTTTCAACTACACGTTTGATATCACCCACAATTTTTATTCACTTTTAACAGCACATTTTATTGGAGGTATCAACTTTATTTGCTGAAAAGCTATGTTAGACAAGCAGTAATCAAAATTTTTACGTGCAGTGAAAGATGGCCAGCAAATGTCGTATTTAGATTTCTGATGAATTTTGTGACGATACTTATCTTGTTTTGTGAACATGTAATTCCTTGCCTTTTGCAGAGACGTACCTTCTGCAGTTTTTTCTCAGCCACCTATCGGTCAAGTTGGTCTTATGGAAGAGCAGGTGAGCTTGTTATATGTGTACCTGCAAAAGGCTTCATCAACTTTGATGCTCATGATGACAAAATTTTGCAGGCAATAAAGGAATATGGTGATGTTGACGTTTATACAGTGAATTTCAGACCTTTAAAAGCTACTCTTTCAGGGCTTCCAGATCGGGTTTTCATGAAACTTATAGTATGTGCCAAGACGAACAAAGTTGTGGGTTTGCATATGTGTGGAGAAGATGCACCAGAAATCGTCCAGGTTGCCTACTGTTAGCCTGCCTTCAATTTAAGCTTTTTTACCTAAAAATTAACTCCTACTAAGTCAAATTTCAATATTAATCACAGATGTCAAATCAATCACACATCTTGCTGTGCACCTGAAAAATTAATTTTTGGCAAAATAAAAGTTTATCTTAACATTTGCCTAATTTCCATTCAAGTTACAGTTTCAATTAGATGATCTGCATGTCACATGGTTTTATTTTCCTCTTGGGATTCCAGGGATTTGCAGTTGCGGTTAAAGCTGGCCTTACCAAAGCAGACTTTGATTCCACTGTGGGCATCCATCCGACAGCAGCAGAAGAGTTTGTCACCATGAGGACACCTGTACGCAGAGTCCGAAGTGCTGAATCTGAGGTCCGTCATTTATTTAGAGCCTTGTCAAGTTTAGCATTATTAGATGGATGTATGATAGCCTTTGTTGTTGACCTGAAATTTAACCTGTGGAATATGTGAAGTCCCACAATTGGGACTAATTATGAAAATCCACTTTTTTCCTCTCTTTCATTGCCCTTTTCAATCTGAATTTCAAGAATTATGGTTACAAGTTGCCGTGTCGTTTGTCATTTCAGGGAAAAACAGATTCTGACATCAAAGCTGCTGCTGGAGTTTGATGTTGGTCGTGAAGTATTCAAGTTTGTGAATAATACTCGGCTTCTTTTTGAGTGAGATATATCCCTTTTTGTTGTTTTGGTATATTATTATTATTATTATTATTATTATTATTATTTAAAGGAAAATCATTTCATTTTCCCCGTCAATACTATTTAATCCACCTTATCAAACATGGCAGAAGGCTAAACCAATCTTGCTGGTTTCAGGAGACTGGAAGTTCATGCAATCAGCTAGAAGCAGCTGAAAGTTGCTTTCAGGCTCATTGATGACGATGGAGGTTCATGAGAGAGCCAACTCTGTATTCCTACCGTAGCTGCTGAAGAGCAATGTAAATTGAGAGCTATTAATTGTGAGCTGTTCTTAAGCCTTATATAATTATGCCCTTCAATGAGTATATATATTCTACCTTGCCTCTTGAACGCGTGATTCATATGTCTGTTTTCTACTTCATCGATAGGATTTGGACAGCAAGTCAGTTTCATTGTATGTCGAATGGGCAAAATTACTATGATCTGGATTTGTCACTTTTATGTGCAGTGATATTCAACACACTCACCTAATTTGTTTCGTATCTAATTTGTACGTCAAGAGATATGGTGTGCACGTTCAATGTACAAGCCCCCGTAGGATGGAACATCTTAGTTATTTCTTTCCACATTGGATGTAGACAGTAGAGAGGACATCGTTCCTTGTACATAAATGTGCACATACACACATCAATCTACTCAAATCATATATTATGTAAGAGTTCTGCTGTCCTGCCAATCTGATGCAAGGGTGGATTTGGGGTCGATAGTGGACCCTACCCACTAAGGCCGGAGAAGAAAATTATTTCATCCATTTATGTCCCATCATACATTCTATACATTAGAGGGATCATTGACTGGTATTATAGTTAAAGGATTTTTGGACGAAAGCTCAAGCCGTTTGAGGTAGTGTTGTAGATCACTCGAGAGATCATCGTCTAGACGGCGTTCCTCTTGCGTCCAACGTCCTTCTTTGTTTCTAACCAAGCCTTTGTTGTGAAATTGCCTCCAATGTGGTGGGATTTCATATTCATCCTTCAAAAAGTCACAATCTTTGTTTACCAATGCATGGTCTCTTCCATTTGCAAGATCAAATCCCTCTCCCCTTCCCTGGTATCTGTATTTTTCGTAAGTATATGACAAAACCAAGAGTCAATCCAATTGGTCTCTCATTAATTAATTACTAGTTGGCTCTCATGAGATTGCTTAAGATGATGAAATCTTAGGGTGTGTTTGATTGAAAGATGTAAAATATTTGCGTGTAAAACATTTACATGTAAAACATTTACGTGCCTACCCCCAAGAAAACATTTACATGCAATTGGCCAAAAACCCGCTTCAAATAATTGTACCTTGCAAAATCAATTACATTTACAACGTGCAATCAAACGGCGAAAATGTAAAACGAATTGCACGATTTGACATTTACATGTTTTTGAATTGCCAATCAAACACACCCTTATTTCTAAATCCATGATCTCATCCTATCATATGGCCCCACTTGTGTACATATTTAAAAATTTAGTTTGATACTTACATTTAAAATTGAAATTAAAAATACAGACGAAACATCCATGATCCATGTGACCCAATATAAAATTTGAGATTGAGTGTGGATTAAACTGACTATAAGGATTACCAGTCAAAGTTTCAGCATAAAGTAGTAGTTGTCTACATCTTTTCTCGGTGGTGAAAAACTGAATTAACTTGTTATTAATTTAATGCTGAAAATGTTTATTTTACAAGTGTTTTTTTTCTTTTTTTTTGACAGAAAAATAAAAACATTGTAAAATAGACATTTTCAGAATTAAATTAAATGAATAATAAGCAGGGTTGTGCTATTGCACCCGGGTGCACTATAGTTATGGTGCTCCCGATCGTATGATATTCGTTTTGAAAATTTTGGCCAAAACTTTGATCGATCGCTATGGTATCGCAAAATTTTTTTTCCAAATTATTGGAGTTCCGCCTTGTCGTATTGAATCTGGATCCGGTTGCGGATTTCAAAATGGACATCGTACAGACCTATAAAAATACTCGGAAGCACTATAACTATGATATACTCGAGTGCAATAGATTACTATAGAAATACCATGATAGGATAATATGTTAAAAAGTGAATGAATAATAAGGATCACATGGCCGAAAGAAAAGCAATCATAGATTCATAGTTGTACACCTTTACTTTGACGGAAGTCAATCATGCGAGGGGATAAATTGAAATGATGAACCTTACTTATTAGAGATTAGGCAGCATAAATTATTGAAACAATATCTTCCTCTTTCAAAAATTAAACAAAAAATAGGTATATGTTATAAAATATTATGTTCAATCTTAATTTTCTTTGTGAACGAGTTCATCATGTCAACTACTTTTTGTGTACACACGTATTCGCATTAGTTATTCCTTGTGCATATAATAAAGTGGGCAGGTAGAAGGTAATTGAAGACTCTAAAATATGATGGGTTATATCAAAGACAGAAGAATGGACTAACCCATCAAGTAAATGCAAGTGAGCTTCCATGTTATGAGCGCAAGATAGATCACCATCCTCTTTCAAGAATGGAGAATTCTTGTGATCCAATTCAAGTTCCACTCCCACATGTGTGTAGCTCCAGGGAAGTCGCTCAGCCAGTTTCAAAAGCATAGGATGAACTTTTTCATTAAAGAAAAATCCAGGTGACTTGGGTACTATGTCATGACCATTAACCACTCTCAACACCTTTAACCCTAGCAAATCAAGCCTTTGTTTGAATCTCAAATTCCCCACTCTCGGACCTCCGAATGAGAATACGCACACCGGGATAGCCCTCGTATCGTTTCTTACATTTATACCAGTTTCGAGGATGTCGTATCCGCTTAGTATTGCCAGTGCAGCACCTAGACTGTGGCCCGTGATCGTTATGCTCAACTCATCCTCCGAGTACATTTCGATCAATTTATTGACGGTTGTCAACACTTGCTCTCGAGCTGAATCTTTCCCGTACTTGCAGTTGTTGTCTTTGTCTGTGTACAGGTCAAGAAACCCTGATTCGACTCGAACAGTCGGATCAGGGCTCGGTATTTTGTCGGATGAAATAGGCCTTAGAAAGTCCATCATGTCGGCCACCCACTCGAGTTTTGTCACCGTGCCTCTCCACGCGATCGTTATGTCACGCCGTCCTAGTTTTTTGACATCTCGTCGTTAGACACGGCGATGTATCCAATCCAATTCGCGTTCTTACTCCACACCTTAGGCCATCTTGACTTCTTGAAAAAGTTAGGCAGGTTGATATTAGAAGTGGCGTACAGGTATTTAACAACATCATAACCCATACTAGCCATGCCCAGCATATCGAAGAACTCGCGCCTTCCATATCTACAACTTCCACAATACTTTGAATATGGATCAAAATCAAATGCATCATAACAGGCTTGAGCCATTTCTCCATACCTAATTAGCTCATTTCTCAACAGAGGATCCATTGGATCAAGCAAGCCCGTCCAATCGCTCTCCCCATGTATTTCGGGCCAACGTCGGGCTAATTCCCTTTCTATCCTCGTTTTCTCCATCTTCTCCACCTCCTCATCCTTCTCGACCTCGGTAACCATAGATTGCAAAGATCCATTATTAGTGTTCGACATGACTCGGACCGTGACATCCCTTGTTGTTGCCAGTCGATACCATCTTTTTGGGCCTTCGTAGTGTAAGCTTTGGCCAAAAAGCGATGGAGAAAAATGGTTTTCGGGCTGGAAGCCATAAGTGTGTGGTTTTGAGCTTGTAAGAGAACTTTTGGAAAGAAAGATTGCCATTGATGAGATCAAAGCTCGTGGTAACAAATGGGAGTATGGGACCAATATATATTCCCATTACTCGAGACTTTATGCAAATATAAAAGTAACGAATAATTTTTACACGTTTCACACAAATAGAAGCAACCCGAAACTTGGGAAATTTTGCAATATTGGTCCCTATATTTATTTTACATGTCACAACATCTCAAATACACTCAATGGATCATGGCGTATGTATGATTCTATCTTGTATTGATTGAGTAGATGGTTTGATGTAAATGTTGCCCTCATATGAGTTTTAGCCGCAACTTATTAATATTGATTACGTAACATTTAGAGCTCGTTTGATAGCTATTGGAGCTTCTTCTTTTTTTTTTTTCCCCCACGCAGGGATTACTAAAAAAACCATTTTTTTCTCTACTATTATTTCCATAACTCATTATATTAATTTGATAATTTTTCTTATGTTTTTGAAATTATTCTCTTTACTTCTCAACTACACATTCTAAGAATTATTTTTTAACAATCCCTATTAACTATACCCTTAATTTATGATGCTGATCCAGACCAAATTAACTAAATTATAAAAAAATTATCGAGTTATAAAATCATCATAATATCTGACAAATTTTTTTGGACGTATTAGCCTCAAATCCAATCATGTTTTATGCCTTTACCTATTTTTCTCTCTTTTTATCGTTTTCAATTTCTAAATTTCTAGCCTTTTATTTATTTATATGTTTATTTAATGAAATAGGTCCCTTTGAAAAATGAATTTTGACGGATTTAGGATGAGAATTATTGGCTTGGATTTTTATTTCACGATACGTGAGGGCACAAAATTGCAGTCCTATATTAAAGTATTGGACTAAGCTGCTACTCTGAGTTTAAAATTGGGGGCCGACAGTTAAATTTCCCCAGGGTTTGATTGAACGGTTTAAAAATGATATTTATATCACTCTGATATTTGCTATTTGCAAGCCACCAGTCTGTCATGAGATATTGTTTGATATTTGGGCTGATAAAGAAAGATCTAACAACTCTTCAGCCCTTTATTAATTATTTGGGAAATTTGATGACTTAGAATCTAATAATTTTTATCAATAAGTCTTCGGGTAGAGAGAGTCTCAGGGAATGGTGTAGGTAAAGCATGCATTATGACCATTTTGCCCTCAATTCAAATGTTTTGGGAAATAAGTGGCGGACCATTCCCTTTCACTCGGATCCCCCTTTCTTCGACATCACAGATCTAACCTCCAAATCCCTAAAATTCACCAACACCCGCCACCTCCTCTCCGTCGTGCCCGTCATAGCGACCCACATCGGCGCCTCCACCCCGATCGTGCTAGACCTACTGTCGCAATTCTTTTCCGGCTTCTTTGTCGCGAATTCACCGACATCCGCCACCACGCGTACTCCTCTCGTCGTGCCGTCAGCGACCCCACATCGGCGCCTCCACCCCGCAGCTAGACCCTACACCTTGCGACTGCCTTTTTCGACTTCTTTGTCGACACCAAGGCTTCGTTGTAATTTACGGTGCGTGTAATTTTTCTAGTTTTTGAAATACTTTTAAAAATTTTTCTGTGCAGAGGATAAGGATCACAACAAACAATATATCACCAAGTAAATAACTGAATCACAATACAATTCTTGGGCTCTTGTATTTAAGTAGTTTGTAATGAAAAGTAATTGGAATTGTTTTCTTTGTTCTTCTTATCTCGGATTGTTCAATGAACATTGAAATTATTGATGATAGTTGTCAAATGAAGCTTTTCTGTGCTGGTTTTGTGAATTTGTGGTAGTTTAAACCAATTTCCATTACAATACCTCTCTTTGGGTTGAAGGCAGCTTGATTTCCGGTATGTATGGTTATTTGTTCATCTTAATTTGGGGTCAATAACCAGAATGACCAATAGTTTATCCTATGACATCAACACCAGAATGGCCATTATTTTGCTGGTTTTCGAATTATGCTTTGTTGTGCTGGTTTTGTTCTGCTGTGTTAGCTTAAACTAGAATGTCCAGTATGGTTATTTGTGCTTTGGTTATTTGTTCCGGTGAATTTTAGGTCAATAACAAGATTCACCATTAGTTTAAATTTGTAGCCATCTTTGTGTTTTTTGCCGTTGTTTTTGAGCCCCTTTTGATTCACATATCACTTGCTTCTTCTAGGACACAATCCTTTGTTAATAGCTTTAATTTAACACCCTCCCATGTAGGTTCTCAATTGATGGCGTCATCTAGTTCTAATAACATGCATCCGTCTGTAATATGTGAATGCGGTGCACCGATGGTTTTGAGGATTTCACATACCGACCGTAATCCCAATCGTGAATTTTGGAGATGTGTCAACCGAAAGGTAATTATTCATTTGATGATGATGTGTTTAAATATTGAGTTTAGTCATGTTATATGCCCGTTTTTGGATAGTGTATTTCGTTGAAATAATCCTTAATGTCATGCGATTTTAATACTTGTTTTTGGCTAGAATGGGATGGCTTTGTAGGGGATTCGCTTGGGTTGATGAAGCAAATAAGTTTTTAGCAAACACTCATAATCCGAACACGGCAATGGGTACTACTTGCAATGAAGATCCAAATTTGTCTTGTACGCATCGATTGAGAAGTTGGATAAACTAGATAAGCTAGACAAGCTCGAGCAATCTGGGACCAGGTTGGATAGGTCGAAAGCTACCATTGTGTTGCTCAATATTGTAATTGACCATTTCAATTTGATAATGTCGTTTGTATATCTCTATGTTGGTGTTTAGGTGTTGGTGTTTAGGTGTTGATGTTTAGGTGTGTGTATCATGATCGAACTTTCATATGTCTATTTTAGCATTAGTATGTATTTCTTTTGCAACATACAATAGGCCACTAAATTAGTTTTCACCTTCGGCTATGCCTTTAACTTTGCAATTAGATTCAAATATATAACATAGTCTCTTGAGGCAAAGTTAATCTTCCTCACTTGCCATCCACTCGAATAGTGCAAAAGGGCTATAATCAAGGATATTTTTCAAACAAATGAAGGAAGGAGCTCAATGAGTTGACTCTCGATTAGCACTCACTCGAGCCCACTCAGGAAAAATTATTGACCTCCATTTATGCACTTATTATTGGAGCAAAATATATAATAAGAAGCATGCGTGAGTGCATGAAACTTCATGTAAATGTGGTAAAAGTATCGCTCACCCCATGTTATAATCCTAACTAATCTTTTTATGAAACAATCAAATGGATGCCAAGATAAACAAAAAAAAACCTCCACCAGGATGAATTCATTACCATTTCACTACTCATCAATGCAACCATTTCACCACTCGATCATCAATCTCAAAACAAGAAGAAATGGAAAAAGAAAACACATCAATCAAGATGTTGAAACAATTTGACAAAAATACATGAAAACTATATCATTACATGGCAAAAGTAAGTCATTAGATGTTTTTAATTCATGCCAAACCATATCATTACATGCCAAGGTAAGTCATTAAATGCTTTTAAATCATTCTAAACCATATCATTACATGCCAAAACTAAGTTATTTGATTTGGGCCATCTTGTGTAGCTTCGATGAAGGGAAGTGGAAAGCCAAATCATACGAATGCATTTCAAAGATGGATGGAGCCAAGACCGATGCTTGAACTTTGTTGAAAGAAGAAAAATAACTAAAGTATTTTTGCATTAAATTCTTAATTTCCACTAAAGAAAGTATACTAAATCGGTAATGCAATCTTTCTAGTGCTAAAAAATACACTTACATTGGGGACTGCGTGTAGGTGGACATGGGTGGATAGTCATAGGAAGTACGTTGGAAGGTCATTTATCTAGTTGAGTTGTTTGAATTACTAGTGACATTTTCTTAGGCGACACCTACGAATAAGCATTTATTCAAACATATTATGATTATAATGAAATGGGAAAACATATTATTAGCATACCTTTCTCTTCTTTGACATCTTCTCGAGTGCTCCTTTCAATCTATTCTTCTTGGGCCCCTTTACTACGAGCTACCAGCGATTGGATCACGAATGCCACAACTAGTACACCATAGCTAGCGGTACAGGATGGTGTCCTACCATAGAGGCGCAATGTAGATCCACCAACAACAGTGGGTGAGCCATTAGAATTCCCGCATTTTGTTCCATTAACACCATCACACTTTAAGCTAAATTCTTTATCTCACGTAAATCAACTCGGACATTTTGGCTGCGATGCTCAACAACTTGTCTTGCCTTTCTTTTTCACGAGTCTGGCGTCCACCCACTATCCCCAACTATAATCTTTGAATCACTGATACATCCTTCCTCCAACGCCTTAGAATAACGCTCATGAACTTGATGGACATCTAAGTCAACCATAACCTTTAGGCGTGTCTGCAACGATACCCCTAAATTCAAATAGGTTACAACTACATGACACGAGGAGATCTTCCTTAACAAAGGATACCACAAACTCTTCTTTACGCCCAAAGATCATCCCCCAATGCAACACCTTTCGAAATGAAGTATCTGGCTGGATGATCATACTCCTCCTATCAATCCTCTGATGAAATAGCCGAGAGCTCCTTTCGAAATTCTTGAAATTTCTTGTTAGTATAGGCTTCTTTGAAGCTATGTCTTTCTATCCCAAAATAGTAGCACACGGATTACTTTACTAGATGACTTATGATCGGCTGAACCTCTTTCTCTATCTCTTACTCCTTACAGCTCGGTCATATTGCTCAACAAACTGTTTTAGAGGCGTTTTTGAATTTACATAACCATCAAAAAAAGGCATTTATACTTTCACTTGTTGTGTAGTAGACATTCCGGCCCAAACTAGTTTTAAAATAACATGGTACTTACCCAGCTCTCTCCGGTACATATCGCACACCACAGTATCTCCAAGGCGATACTTCTCAAGCAAGTCTTCCCAAGCTTCCTCGAACTCATCTTCAAATTGGTTTATAAAGCTCGCCTTAATAGCACCAATAACATCATCTTTGTTTGCCACGACCTCCGAATTTCTGGAGCAATTTTTCATTACATGCCATGCACACCATCTATGTTTAGTGTTGGAAACACTTGGGGTATCGACCTTCATTGCCAAATCTTGATCGAGTAATTATTCCACTAGGTGCTTTTCCTCCCATGCAATCCAAATTACGTAGAAAATACCCAAACAAATGACATAGCATCCTCATTTGCTAAGAGACCACATCCCAATAATGTAGAATGCGGTGGTGGTTTACACCAACAAATGGAAGCAAAGGCATTTGGTACTTGTTTACCAAATAGGTTGTGTCAAATGAAACTACATCTCCAAAATCCTTGTATGCTTCTCGAGACACTTATCAGCCGAAGACATTCTCGAGCCGCCTAAAGTATCTAATTCAATGTCAAAATAGAACCCGGGACATTGTTTACGCATCCGCCTAAAATAGGCCAAAAGAGCATTAGCATCGCCTTCCCTAGTCCGAGTTGCTTGAGACTTTACCAAGCGTGGTTGATCTGCAATCTTTCGCAAGATATGTGACATTCTCATAACCTCCAAGATCAATTGCGGTGCCTCAAAGGTCTTGCTCACTCAATCCCGCACTATCATTCATATCGGTTGCTTCTTGGTAAGTGGGTCTAATCGCCGATTGCATGCATATAATCGAGACTTTGTAGGCGTGTGATGTGATTGTGCTCAATCTTCACCTTACTTATCGCCATACCCTAATACATCACGAGAGGCGCACGAATCATTGCTTTACAATCTGTTTGCCCGGTAGGACCAGGGTTAAGAGGTTTTTCGATTTACTTTTACGTGCTCCTCTACTCACTCAAGATAGTAATAGTGAAGTTTTCCATCAGTGCACCCTTCTTTGTGCTCCCCACTCTTATAGGAAAACCTTCCATCATGCATCTTTGCCTATAAAACTCATAAAGTGCTTGTGTTGACGCGAACTTCATTCCAACTTGTGGAACAAGCGCCCCATCATTCCCATGTACACTAGCAACAGTATCACACAATGCTTCCTTGGGAGAGCTAGTTTTACGGCACATCATCCCCATTTATTAGTTTCTTCAATTTACATTGCAAAAGCAAAATATTCTTAAGTACCACTGTGAATAACTAGCTATAAGTATAAGAATTAATCCAATAAAAAAGGAAATAGCTCAAAATCCCCATCTTTTGAATAAATGCATCAGAATTTTTTTGGTAATGTATTGTAAACATAAAAATCATAGATAAAAGGGATTAAGGACCATACATCACATTCGCAGATAAACAAGTATCAAACTCACTTCTTTCAAACCCATGTTAGTCATAGAAAATTATCAAAACCTCTATTACCTTGTCTTGTTGTTTGTTTAAGGCCTTAAAGAGATGTTTGTAGCAAACACATAAGATAAGTCTTATTTTATTTCTTTCTTAGATCCATGCTACTTTGTGTAGATCTTCCCATCCAACTCAACATATAGATTTAACTAGTAATACCAAGTTAGTCAAGTTCTCAATCAGGTTAGCGACATTTTATGAAAGCGTGTAAATATCTCATGTAATCGACCCGTTCTTTTCAGGTAAGTGTTTAACTATTTATTTATTGTATATCTCAATCAACAAGTTTCACTTACATATAGATTTAGCTATATCTCCATATAGTTGTATATCAGAGATTACTCAATCAACAAGTTTCACTTACATATTTTTCAAATGTTTGCAAGTTCAAAAAAAAAAAAAAAAAAAGATAATATATCGATGGATATGTGATAATACCTTAGTCAGGCGACATCCAACTTCAGCAACATGCTCCTACCCGACCACTTGAAAACACTCACCTCCCAGCGGTTGCTTAGTCATCGACGGATAGGTGACGATAAGCTTGGTCGACTGACATCCAACTTCTTCAACATGCTCCTCGACCGCTTCAAAACACTCACCCTCCAGGTTGTTTAGTCATCATTTTTCCGACAACACACAACAATTACACGAAGCCTTGGTGTCAGCGACAAGAAGAAGCGGAAAAACGCAGCCAGTAGGTCTAACCGATTCGGGGTGGAGCGCCCGATGTGGGGTCGCCGGCGGGCACGACGGAGAGGAGTACGCTGCGTGGTGGCGGATGTCGGTGAATTTCGCGACAAAGAAGCTGGAAAAGACGGCTGCAGTGTAGGTCTAGCTTCGTCGGGGGGTGGAGGCGCCGATGTGGGTCGCGTGAAGCGGGCCAGACGGAGAGGAGGTGGCGGGTGTTGGTGAATTTTAGGGATTTGGAGGTTAGATCTGTGATGTCGAAGAAAGGGGGATCCGAGTGAAAGGGAATGGTCCGCCACTTATTTCCCAAAACATTTGAATTGAGGGCAAAATGGTCATAATGCATGCTTTACCTACACCATTCCCTGAGACTCTCTCTACCCGAAGACTTATTGAATTTTTATTATTTAGTCACAAGTGCACAAAAGTCAAGACTTTCATCGCGGGTTAACCCCAAGTCGAGATCCATCATTGACCTGCACCACCACGTTACATCTTGTAGTTGGCATTACGCCACCATATCATAGTTATAACTCAGGGCATCTCCCATGTAAGATTTGAATTGGGGATAATGCGGAGGAAAGAAATACCGATAAAATGATTATTTTAATTGTTTTTCCAATAACTATCTATTTTGTATCAAAAAAGTTGATTTGGAATCTCACTGCTCTCTGCTCTCTGTGTTGATGAGATTGAATCGACGTTCCATTGTCTTGTCGTCTCATGTGAATTTGCTTCTAGAGTATGGAATGCCACTAACTGTGGTTTCACCTGGAGTTCTTCGAATAATTTTAAAAAGTGGCTAGAGATGATGATTAATAAGGCATATAATACAGCTAAGGACAGGGGTGTAGCTAGAGGTGGGCCAAATTAGGTCATGTCCCACCCTCATTTTTTAAAAAAATACAAAGAAAGTTAAGAAAAATAATTTTTTTATAATGTGAACTAATAAAATTAATAGTGACCACTGACAACACAGTGAACTTTAAGCTCGTGACTTCACCCCTTTTTCTAAGGCGCAAATTGTCATGGTTTGCTGGGCTATTTGGACCAACATAAATGAAGTAGTTTGGCATGCCAAATCATTGATGGTTAGTAAGGTGTTGAGGCTTGCAAAGAATTTCCTTCACCAATGGAACGAAACACGTCGAGGCTCAGTCAAGCCGGGGTTAAAGGCAACAGCACAACAACATCAGGTCACTCACCGGTGGAGCAGACTAGGTACTGGTTTTCTAAAAGTTAATGTGGATGCGGCGCTGTTCCAAAATCAAAGGCGTGTGGGCTTAGGCATTGTTAGTAGGGATCGAAATGCATCTTTTTGTAGGGTAGCTAAGGCTGTACGTGGTAATTAAGGTGTATCTGAACCAAAGGTTGCAGAAGCTCTAGCAGTGCGTGAGGCTCTAATTTGGCTTAAGGAGAAGCAGCTGCAAGGCGTTGTTGTTGTAATGGATGCTCAAGTCGTATACACGGCACTCCAAGCTCATGCAAAGGATGATTCTTTTATTGGTATTGTTATTGTCGACGATTGCAAGTCTTTGTTGGTTGATTCAAGAAATGTTTCTTTTTCGTGTGTTTGGAGATTTGTGAACCAAGTCACTCATAGAGCTGCTAGTGTTGTTGGCTCTTTGTCAGGTTCGTTTCAGTGGGTTGAGTTGCCTCCCACATTTCTCTATGATGTATTCCAATTTGATGCTGTGAATTAATAAACTTACTTTCTTCTTCAGAAAAAGAAGGAAAAAGGAAAAAGAAAGATATGTAGGGAGAAAAAGAGAGTAAAAACTAAAATAGAGAACAGATGTAGAAATAAATTTTAAAATAATAATAAATTAATAGCGCGGGATATAAAGTTGGATGTTGGAATGTAATATGGCATGGCCGCAAGGGAAATGATGTTGGAATGTAATATGGCATGGCCCCATCAGAGACAATCCAGAGCGTTTCCCCCAGGGTTTTTTGCCTACCGACGAAGTTGCCGACAGACGACAATCTGCGATTGTACCATTAGCTGGTAAAACCAGGCAATTGGCTAATTGCTGATCATCAAATAAGGAGGAAAGCCCCCTATTTGCTGGTATAACCATCAATTTCAGGCTCATGGGCTTTTCCCTAGTTGCCAAGTGTCGAAGTGACAGTCTTGTTTAGAGGTTTTCTTTTTCCCAATTATTTGGTATTTTATTTTATTATTTCTTTACATTTAATATAATTTTTATAATGATATATTTCTAGTGAGATTTTATGGAGATGAAATAATTACGTTTATTATTAACATTTAGTTAAAATCAAAATATGCACATCTCTAATGCTAAGAAATTATTTGGGAAATTGTGATATTAATGCGATCAAATTCTATTATGCTGAAAATTGTCGATAAAAATGATTTAATTGATGTCAAATAAATTCGATAAAATTATTATAGACCAAATAAAATTAATATCAAATTAATTAATTCGTTGAAATTAATATGATGTTACCTTTTGTTATTTCATACCAATTTCATAGCAGCTGTAAAATTTATGGATTATCTTCGCCAATTTTCCAAAATAATGTTGAAATTGTGAAATTTAAAAATTTGGGACTAAATTGTCAAAAATTAAAGTTAAAATTATAAAGTTTACAAAGATTTGGGACTAAATTGCACATTATTAAAAGTTCAAATTGTAAAATAAAATGGCATTTCAAATCAGGACCCCAAAGTTTTAGTGCATAAAAGAGTGTTTCAAGTTAGGATCCCAAACTTTAGTGCATAAAAGGACAAATTTAACGGCTGGATTTGATGGAATCCGTTAGTGTGGGGTCTAGTGAAATAAAATTAAAGATTGGAGATTTATAGTGGCACAAAAAAAGAATGGGGTTGTAATTGTTACAAAATCAATACTTTGGGGTCCTTTTACGAAAATAACCTAGTTAGAATCATTCTCATCAGAAACACACCACTATCAATATAGTAACTGCAATATTGTGACCACCAACCATTACCAAAAAATTCTACATCTAGAAGACACGCTAATATCACCAATGCAATCAATAATCTTGATCTCTAGACACGCTAATATCACCAATGCAATAATAATCTTGATCTCCTCCTCGGGCGGGAGTTGGAATGAACCGATCCTCCTTTGCATATGTGGACTAATATGTAAGTAGTTAGGTATAATCTTTGACACGTAAGATATGCCCCAACTGTTGGTGTGTTAATCCACATCAACAAATAAAGATAATAACCCTTCCTCATATTTTGAGAAGATAAAATCAAAATTGGTAGGAAAATGGGAATACCTCACTCAAAATTAAAATATGTTTTGCTTTCTTCGATAATTCCGACTCTTCTATAGTGTGTACAATAATAATGGAAAATGAATGTCATGAAAAGTGATTGCTAAAGAGTAAAGACATTTTATCAAAGAAATACTTACAAAGAAGTGAGGTGTACATGAACAATAGAGAACGAGAGCTATATAAAGCCCCCTAAACCCAAAATTTTCTAAAACCTGTTGAACAAAGTTATTTATTTATTTATTTTTTCTGGCTCAAAACTACACAAACACAAAGTAGAGGTATTATGTATACGTCAAAGGAGGCCTTGGGACAAAGTAGGACACCAAACAAAGAGCTTTTCGATCGTTAAAAATTGTGCCATAATATATTCTTTACCTAGCTACCAAAACACGGGTACAATTAATTAAACGGCAACACTACAGTGATATACTAAATATCATAAAGAATACCAATTACAAAAATCCTAACATATCATATTGCTCCATATTTTCTATTGGAGACAAAATTTGGAGACTGTGGAAAAATGAATTGAATTAGTAAAAGAGATTAAAATGTTATCCCTCCCAAGTGAATGAGTCTATCGAAGTTCAAGTAAATTTTATTATATATCACACATTATAATTTGATTTCTTTATTTTGCTATTTATTTTATATTTTTTTCGTTAAATTTCTCAATCAAATAACATGTATCTAATGTCATAATTTCTGTTATGTAACAACGATGTTGAAAGAAACTTGAATTTTTTAATCTTTGAAGTTTATGCAATTTTTTAAATATATTTTTCCATTCATATATAATTTTTTTTCTCAATGTACATGGCGTCAAGCAATTAAAACTCAATTTAATGAAATTCTTAACTATATTTTGTTGTACGTAAAAAATTCCCTTGTATATCTCAAACTGTTCTGTAGCGCCTTCAAGTTTCCTTATCATTCAACAATTTTCTTGTTTTAACTCTTTTATCTAACTAGTTTTAAGTACGTGCTTCGCACGTGATGTAAAATGATAAATTTTTGAATCACAAAATTTTAAGTTCTAACCTTAATTTTTTTTCCAAAAAATATTAAATTAAACCAATATAGTTTTAGTAATTCATACATGTAAGCTAAATAACACTTTTGATCAATTTTATACTTAAAAATATTAGTACCTCAATGGTTTTCTACCAAGTTAAACCAAATATCTAATCTATAAAAACTTTTTTCAATAAGATTAGTCATATATATTTGAGTTGATTAAATATGATACCAATACAATTTTAAAACTATAAGGGTGTATTTGATTCCACATTTTTTTTTCCAGAAAAACTCATTTTTCAACTTTTTTTTCCACCTTAGGTCGTTTGATTGCATTTTTTTCCTGGAAAAGGTTTTCCAACTTTTTCTCGATTTCCGTTCTTTTCCTTGTTTTGAAGGAAAACGTTTTTCTTGGGGAGGATGTGGTTTTTATTTTTCGGGAAAAGTTTGACATTTTTTATTTTTTTTTAATGGATAATTTACTTTAACCATAAAAATAAGGAAAATGATTAAATTTCATGAAAAAAACACAAAAATAAAGAAAATAACATCATTTTCCAACTTTCAAATTAATCCAATCAAACACCTACAACTACTATTTTCCCGGAAAACTTTTTCCAGGAATTCATTTAACCAGAAAACGTTTTCCTTCAAACCATTTTCCGGGTTTGCAATCAAACACACCCTAAAAGTATGATATCTCAATTAGAAAGTTGTTAAAGATATTACAGGAAAAAAACTTATCAATATACATTTTGGAGTTATACGCATTGAATGAAAGTATATTATATATCGAAATATTTGTAATTTAATCAAATTAAAGTACTTTTAAAAATCGTCCAAATTTGGTTATGTAATTATATTTTATTAATTATTGGACTATAAAAATATTTGTGACATAAATCATAAGATCGTCATATAACTACATGATTTTGTAAAAGATTCTTTTTTTTTCAAAAAAAAAAAAAAAAGAAGAAGAAGAAAGCTATTAGTAATCATTTTAAGTCATATACGTTGAATACAATCAAAATATATTAGAATATTTGTAATTTAATTTTTTCAATGTAATATGAAGAGTCGCTCATTAATTATATTTATATAAATATATGTTTTTAATAAGGGCATTTTGGACTAAATAAAATATAAGCAATGACATTATTGGAAATGAAAAGATTTTCACACATCCGCACTTTTTAATATAGTATAGATTAGATGTATTATTAGTGAAACTAGCATTACCCTTATGCGTTGCACGTGACGACTAAGAGGGTATATTTACATAAAATAATATTATAAAATAAGACAATAAATTTTTATGAATATATAATAAAAGTAATGAAATATATGTGATATTATAGATTTAGATTTCAACAATAATTTGCAAATTTTGATGTGAAATATTATTTTATAAGAAAAATATTATATCAATGGTTGCAATTGAGATTTTAGGTGAGAACATAATATTTGGGAATAATATTTAGATAATAAACTTTTTTAAACAAAAAAAAACCAAAATAACATGTTTTATGAGTCATATATATTCAAACATATTTCAAATACGATTAACAATGATCTTATGGTCAGCCTATATATACATATATAAATTTTATGAATATTGAATTGATTTTGTATCACATTTAGCTCTAATTGAATTTTGAATATCAATTTGATTTTTACAGTAAATAAAAAAAGGTTTTTTAATTTAATTTTTTAAAATAAATAAAAACAATTTTTAAAAATAGAAAATCACTATAAGCTAGCACTATACCAAGTTGACACTGTAACTCAAAAACTAAAATGTATCTAAAAAATTAAAAATATATATAAAAAATTTAATTCTCATTTCTAAAAATAATTCAATTGCCATTGTAGTTTATAACTTTGATATCATATCACATTTTGATTAATGCTTGCATTTGGTTCATTTTCAATTATATATATAATTCTTTTTCAAAAAAATTTATATACGTAATTCAAAAATTAAAATTTATATAAAAAATTAAAACAAGGAAAAATACTAAATAAAGAAAATAAATTAAATTAAATGAGAAAAACAACGACATAATGAAGTGTGTATATAATATTTATTTCCAAAATAAGATTTTCCTTTTTTCATTTTAAATAAAGTTGTGACAACTTGGCATTGCCAATATGGTATAATTCTTAATTGACACTTCTCTTATTATTATTATATTAAGAAGTGAAGGATAAACAATTCTAATATCATTTGATGTGTAGATTTTGATTGAAAACATACTTTAATAAGTTGCAATATTATCTACTAAAGACCCGTATAGTCCAATGGTATGTATGGGTTTCTACTTTCACTGTAATTTTTTTTTAAGTTATATTACTATCTAATTTTTATCATAATATAAAACTTTGGTTCAAAATATTAATATGCAATTTTTATTTTTTCAAACATTTTGGAAGAAATGACAATTTTTTCTTGTTAGAATATTTAATTTATTGGGATCAAAAGGTTGGTCCATTAAAGGTTCAATCTCTTACCAAGAAGGTCTCATGTTCGAATGCCACCCCACCCCCACCCCTGTGTGCTCCGATAAAAAAAAATTATTAATTTATATATTCCAAAACCTTAAAAATTGTACAAAAAATGTCGAATAATTAATTAATGCCCTGAAAAAAATAGTTGAAAACAAACGGCAATTTTTTCTCCCATTCCTTTCCAATGTTTCGATCATCCCTCCCGCCCTCAACTTTTTGACCCCGCTGCCACCCCTTATCCCTCTCCTATATGCAGTTATACAAGTATACATATACACAAATAGTATATATTTAAGATACTGATGCAGCGTACTAAGTACAAGAATTGATTTAGTAATACAAATTCGTTGATTTCAGCGGAAGTACCGAAGATGTATCAGAAGAACTCAAAAGTTCAAAGAAAAAGTTTATTTTGATACTAAAAAAACCCCCTCGCATGAAGACAAGCTTGGGTTGAAATAGTACACAGACTCCAACATACTACCATACACATAAAAGGAATGAAAGCATAATTTCAGAATAGTCAAGAACTATAATAAAGGAACAATAATAAATTAATGCCATAAAAGATGCAATCACTGATTCAATTCTTGGCCTTGTCCAATGCTTCTAAATATGCCAAAGCTTGATCTTGGGTGTAATCAACGCCATCATCCCCCCCGGGGTCGGAAGAATTAAGCCCTCGAATCGAAAGCCTCATAGACATCACCATGGTACGGGACAAGATGACGAATATTAAAAACGTCGGAGGTTCGGATATGACTAGGCAAACGGAGGCGATAGGCATTTGGATTTATTTTCTCCACTATCTCAAGCGGGCCGATCTTGCGGGAAGACAATTTATTAAACTCATGAGCCGGATAACGATCCTTGGTAAGAATAGCCCACACGAAATCACCAACATCAAACTCAAGGGGGCCGCGATGTGCATCAGCTGCGATCTTATAGCGATGAGTATTGCTTTCCAAATCTTTGAGCGATAGATGCATGAATAGCTGAACATTTGAAATGAAATCAATAGCATGTCCATGAAAGGCGAATCGAACTTCGGCAAAGTGAGAAGATCAAGCCCCGGACTTCGGCACAATCCCATAAACAACATAGAAAGGAGAAACCCGGTATGATCGATTAAGTGCCAAGTTGTGAGCAAATTCTGCTTGAGCCAACTTTTGATCCCACGTCTTAACATTAGCACCAACTAAGCAACGTAACAGATTACCGAGGGAACGGTTGACCACTTCAGTTTGCCCATCGGTCTGTGGATGATAAGCACTACTAAAGCTGAGGGAAGTGTTAGTAAGGCGCCACAAACTCCTCCAAAACTAACTAAGGAACTTGCTATCTCGATCAGAAACAATCGAAGAAGGCAGGCCATGCAAACGAAATATTTCTTGAAAGAACAAAGTGGCAACATGAAGGGCATCCGATGTCTTTTTACAAGGAAGGAAATGTACCATTTTTGAGAAACGGTCCACAATAACGAAGATTGAGTCATTACCCCGTTGAGTTCGCGGGAGGCCGAGCACAAAGTCCATGGAAATATCAGACCATGGTTGAGATGGAATAGGCAAAGGGCGATATAATCCAGCGTTGGTCGTCGTTTCCTTTGACATTTGACATACACGACAACGCTCCACGAAGCGAGAAACATCACGTCGAAGTGTAGGCCAAAAGTAAGAGCGAGAAACAAGTTCAATAGATCGGTCACGGCCGACATGCCTAAACGATGTAATTCTTCAACAAGCTTTTGACGCAAACTGCATGAAGGAATACATAATTGGACCCCGCGAAACAGAAACCCATTGGAGAGAATGAAATCCGAGCGAAAGCCAGTCTGCACGGCTAACCAAATTGGGCCAAAATACGGGTCAGATTCATACAAGTCACGGAAGGAATCAAATCCGGGTACGGTGATTTTATTAATGGCTCGGCTATCCACGCACATACGCCAGTCACCATTTTTCTTTGGAATGAGAAGGGCAGGTACTGCGCATAGGCTTAAACTCTCCCTTATGTAACATTTGGCCAATAAATCCTCGACTTGCTTGCGTAGCTCTTCATGCTCAGACGGGCTCATACGGTAGTGGGGGCGATTAGGTAAAGAAGTGCCAGGAATAAGGTCTATATGATGTTGGATATCACGTAATGGTGGCAAACCGGGCGGTAAATCTGTGGGAAATACATCAGCAAATTCTTCCAATAGAGGCTGGATTGAATCTGGTATATCTAAAGGAGAAGAAGCATCACAAGCCATCAAGAAATAAACCTGTGGGACATCCATAACAGCACGGGAAAGCTGACCGCGCGTGACTAATAGAGAAGAATCACGGCCAACGGAATTAGGTAGCTTTGGTGGTGGAGGTTGCAAGACAATACGGACGCTTTCATGAACAAAACTATAAGTGTTGAGGCGACCATTATGCGTAACATGACGATCGTACTGCCAGGGGCGACCTAATAGAATATGACAAGCGTCCATGGGAGCGACGTCACACCAAACATTATCGCTGTATTTGTTGCCAATGGAAAAATGAAGCAATACTCGTTGATTAACAGTAATTTCAGAACCACGTTGGAGCCAAGCAAGCTTATATGGTCGAGGATGTTGTTGGGATGGCAGATTCAACTTTTGGACAGCCTCTTGAGAAATTACATTCTCACAAGAGCCCGAATCAATGATGAACTTACATATTTTCCCATTCACGGTGCAAGTAGAAAGGAAGATATGGTTGCGTTGCGACTCAAGCTCATCGTCACGAGGAGATAAGCATAGTCGACGAATAACTAAAGATGGTCCAACATCACCAGTAAGAATTTCTTCAGGTAACTCTTTATCAATGGAAGTATCGAATAGGGGATTGCTCTCATATAAAACATCCTCATCACCAGTGACAAGTCCTCGTTTGGGTTTGTTCGGCAAGTGGCCTGACGATGTCCGTATTCCCCACAAGAAAAACATTGAATATTACCGTACCACGCGAGGTTACCGTCGAATTGCTACTGCCGCATATTTATTTGCCTCTGGAGGATTGGGCAGTGATTGGGCAGACTGCCCAAAACCACTAAGAGGTTGTGAAGCCATGGGTGAACTCTTTGGCAGCAGGAGAAATATTGGCTCGACTACCCACAGGTGAAGTAAGAGAAGGTGGGATTCCAGAACCACGCCTAACAAGCTGTCTTTCAATCAGCAAAGCACGTTGATGCGCTTCAGAAACTGTAGCAGGGGAAAATAGATTCAACACATCTTGATAGTTGATACGGAGACCACCAATATACCGAGATACAAGTTGATCATTATTTTCCATGACATCAGTGCGGGCTAAGAGTTGATAGAATTCTCCAGTATACTCATCAATGGATCGAGAGCCTTGTTTCAAATTCTGGAATCTTTGATATAAAATACGAGAATAGTTGAAAGGAAGAAAAGCCTCTCGCAAGTGTTTCTTGAAGGTATTCCATGAAATAATTTTAGAACGGCCTTGGCGAGCACGATTAGCCTTGAATTGCTGCCACCATGCCGCCGCGCGACCTCGGAGACGAGTGGCTACCAAGGGTACTCGTTTATTTTCCGGTACTTCTTTAAAGTCTAAAAGTTCTTCAACGGCTGCTAACCAATCTAAGAAGTCTTCAGGATCCAGGCCACCATGAAATTCTGGCAAATCAAGTTTAAAGCCATTCTCCCAGCGCTTTTCGTCAACGACACCCCGACGTGCGTCACGCCGATCAGTGTTCAAAGGTGCAAAAGGATTGTCGATAGTAGCTTCATCATCATCAGTGCTCGATCCATCTGAAGGTGCTATCCTGCCATTAATGCCCTCCATATGGTTGTCGTGGTTAGCTTGACGACGACCCAAAACAGCCTCAATAAATTCATCTTGCCGAATGCGAACTGCTTCTAATCCCGTTGTTAAAACCTCAATCTGTTGACGGAATTGAGCAGCCTCTGTTGCCCGCAGATTGTCCTCTGCGTGTTGGTCATTCAAAGCCGCGTGACGTCTCGGAGGCATCCTCTCGAAGCGTGAACTGGCTCTGATACCAATATGATGCAGCGTACTAAGTACAAGAATTGATTTAGTAATACAAATTCGTTGATTTCAGCGGAAATACCGAAGATGTATCAGAAGAACTCAAAAGTTCAAAGAAAAAGTTTATTTTGATACTAAAAAAACCCAACCCCCCTCGCATGAAGACAAGCTTGAGTTGAAATAGTACACAGACTCCAACATACTACCATACACATAAAAGGAATGAAAGCATAATTTCAGAATAGTCAAGAACTATAATAAAGGAACAATAATAAATTAATGCCATAAAAGATGCAATCATTGATTCAATTCTTGGCCTTGTCCAATGCTTCTAAATATGCCAAAGCTTGATCTTGGGTGTAATCAACGCCATCAGATACTAAACTATATCTAAGATATTGAAATATATCTTGTAAGTGATTCAATTGAATGTGGAATACTACTTCCATATTACTTTTATGTCTATCTCATTTACTTGATTGTGAAACCTTGATGTAATACAACCATATATATAAGTGTCGTTGTTAATTAACTCCATACACTATCAAAATACAGTATAATCTCCACTCTCTCATGGACACAAGTTCGCCAGAACGACGCCAAACCACATAAATTCTTGTGTTGTTTATCAGTTTAGTTATTAAATTCTACATCATATTAACATAATTTTAAAGAATTTGATGTTCTATCCCCCTACAAATGAATACACTATCTATTATATAATGAATGTCGAATACAATGGATGGTTACGATTGATTTAATTTAATGGTAAGCGAGTGTTCTTCTATACATTTTTACATATAACTCCATTTATTCTCTCTTCTATTTCACATTCACATATCTTATGGGATCTACCTGTACTATACAAATCTACACAATTTAATTCTATTCATTCTCTCTCCTATATTATATAACAACTTATTTTTATACGTATCCTAATATCCGCTATTTTTAGAAGGCTAATTAGCGTAACAAGGACCTCACTTTTAAGGTTGATGTGCTTTGGGGACATATTATTTTATTTTTGGTATTTTGATCCTCAACCTAATGTTTTCTTACTAAATAATGATTTTTTAAGCAAAAAAGATGATAGTACCAGTTTATTTACATTAAATTAAATAAATAATATTTATAATTGAGTACACAATATTTCAATAAGCACAAATTAATCCCTCAAGTATATTTATTATTAGAATTCAAATTAAAAATGATAAATTAGTAAAACAACCTTTAAAAATTTAAAATTTAAACCCCATATTCACAATGCATCCCACCGCCACCACCCCATCCCCACCATTGGTATTCTCAATCATATAAATTGGCAAATGCTGGAACCACTGACAGATTTGGTGGTGTTCGTGGGAACACCACCAGGGACTACCAAATCTGGTGGTGTTCGGAACACCGTATCTATCTCTTTGTTTCAACACCTCACAATAATAATGGCAAAAGATAATGATGCAACTGCAATAAGGAGACGAAGAATTGGAATGAGTCCAAGTTGCGATGAAATAAAATATTCCCTCAAACGTCTGTGTTATTTGGACGTACTAGTATCACGCCCGTGCGATGCACGGGAAGAATTAAATTTATGTACGATAAATAATTAATATAAAATTATAAATATAAATATTGAATTACATAATTGATGTAATTTATGTATATGAGATTGCATAATTATAAAAAAATTTTAAAATCTATAATATTCTATATTATAGTTAATGCAAAAATTACAGAGTAAATTCTCAATTGTAAATTATAAAAATTCATGTGTATTGCATAATTAAGAAGTTTATCAAAATATGTAACTTTAATTCTAATTGTTGTACCAAGCATTGCACAACAATGCTCGTGAAGATTAATTAATTGTAAACAAACAATATAATTGGGAATGAATATATAAAAATTCTTTAATTATCAAAACGTATCTTTCTCGTTGGTACATATCAAATTTATATTAAACACCTTTTTTCTTTTTGAAATGAACATTACACACTCTAAATTTTATGATTTTATGCGTTCTTTTAGTGATGAACTGTAATTGCTGTTTAATTTTAGCTATATTGTATAAGAAGTATTATACTTAATTTTATGTAACTTAAATTTGTAGTAACACTGACAATGTTCCTCATCTACATAATTCATTTGATTTTTTTTATTTACGTAAATTGTATGTTAATTGTAAAATGAAAAACTTTTTATTTGTAATTTTATATACTTTTAAAAGGCAAAAAATATGCAATGCAAAATTCAGTTAGTGAGCATATTACATCAGCCGTATTAAAAACAAAAAACATCATTTAATTTTTTTAATAAGAAATAGTGTATCATATTGGCACTGCCAATAGGCCATTCGCCAAACGTGACACTTCAATTATAATAATATAAGGCTTAATAAATTACTATTTTACTTAAACATAAATAAATTATTCAATATAAATCTAGTTATAATTTTAACTACTTACTATTTGATTTTAAAAAAGAAAAAAGTAAAAAATTTTCACTATTTTTGAATAGACCAATTCACGTAACCAAGCAAAACTATCAAAATTTACAATTTTATCACAATAAAATTAAATAAAAAAATAAAAATATTTATTATTTAATATTTTGAATTAGAACTTTAAAAAATGAAGTTATATATAAAGTCTTTCCAAAATAGTTTTTTTTCTCATTAGATGTTTGTTTTAGATATTGGTTTATTTTCAATTATATTTTTAATTACTACTAATTAATGTTGGTTTATTTCTAAAATTAATTTTATAATTTTCTTAAAATATTTAATGTATACCACATGTTCGCTTAAAAATATGAGTGCAAATGCGAACCGCAAGTGTACGGTGCCAAACAGGTAGTAAAGTGGATTTTAGTCCACGTATCGATCCCACAGGGACTTGTTTTGAGTACCAAAATTTGTTAATTTATCACTTTATTTGATGGATCAAATTAATGGGTGTAATAATACTAAATTTAAATAGAATGCTAGGAGAATTAAAAGAATTTGTAGATTAAATCAAGGTATTTAAAGACTTGGGACTCATTACTTCACCCAATTGATCCCCTTAATCCCACATTCATGAATCCAAAATAATTAACTCGTGTTAACGGTCGAATTTCCTAAATTATATAACTATCTCTCTCGATGATAATTAAATCTATTCAATCGGGCCAATTTACCTATCTCTAAGTAAATTCGTTATCAACCTTCATGAACGCATTCAAACAAGAAATTCTAATCGGTTTCCTCGAAATTCCACCTACGTGACCGCACTAACCACAAGTTTATCTCTAAATCTTGTCTAAATTAGTGTTCTATGTTGTCTAAATCTAATTTATGTTCTCCTCTCTCAAATCAAACATAAACCAATAGATAAATTCACCAATTGATCAGAAAGGCAAATAAAATAACCCAACAATATAGAATTAACACAAATCAATTACTAGAAATTGGATCCATTCACATAGAATTAAAGTTCACAATGGTGGGATCCATAAATCGTCCCAAGTAATAAGAATTTAGCTACTCATGGAATTGAAATAAAAACTAAAGATAAGAAATAAAAGCGAAATACATAACTTAGGGTTTGAGAAAATAAAGTTGAAGCCTTCAATCTCTTGAATTCCTCAATTTCTTCTCCAAACTTGTGTTGTAGCTTCCATCCATCTCTAATCTCTCTTAACCTCCTTTTATAGCCCTAAAAAGGTCCCAAGAATCCTCCAATTTCGTGTGTAAGGAGGAGCCCAAAAGTATACCATAATTGGAGTCCTAGTCCAATTAGGAATCACGCAAGAAACCTGACAGCTTTGGCGTATTTACTATTTCGGTCATAACTTCTTCATCTGATGTCCGATTGAGGCAATTCAAATTCCTGTGGAAACTAGACGAAAATATCTACAGTTTATTCAGAAATAGCCACGTCCCAATTCCACTTTTATCTAGGTCAAAATTCGTTCCCAATCTTTAGCATAATTTCATTATCGTCCTCAAACTTGGAAACTTTCATTATCTTCATATCTCTTCCCTTCTTTTGGCCATCTCCACTCCAATATTGCTCCGCTTTCCTCCATATCTAATTCTTCTCCTAAAATAATAATAAATTACAAAATTTAGGCACGAAATAGATAGGAGATAAAATTAATTGGAGTTTAACGACCCTAAATAAGTGCGTAAAATGCACTTATCACCACATTTTCATCTTTGCCTACGCGATACTTCACAAATTATAATATAAAGATTAATGGTATGAAAATATAACAATTCAAAATATAAAGATAAAGATTAATAAATTACTCTTTATTTAAAAATAAATAAATTATTCACTACAAATTCAATTATAATTTTAGCACTCACTATTTTATTTAAGAATAATCCACTATTTGAATAATTCAATGCACATTACAAATCAAAACTGTCTAAAACTATAAGATTTTTTAACTCGGTGAAAATAAAATACTTATTATTTAATGTTTTTAATTATAAATTTGAAAAATGAAATTACATTTAAAGTTTTTCCAAAACTATTTTTTTCTTATTAAATTTTATTTATCATGTTTAATGATAAATTTATGTTTCATTAAAAAATAATTCTATTTAAATAATTTTCCCTTTTTAAAACTACCAATTAATAGTGCTTCATTTCCAAAAATAAAATTTTATTTTTTTTAACTAAAAAAATTGATTTTTATGTATTTTTAAAAATATTAATGAGTGCCACGTTGGCACTACTGCCAATGTGACACTCCTCTTTTTATAATATAAAGATTGTGTCCATTCTAGCAATCTAGACTAGCCAAATGCCGCAACACTTAGGTCAGGTTTTCTTTTTCTTGTTGTTGAATAAATTTTCCAATTTTTGAAAAATCCTCATTCTTTGTAGTTTTTATGGATAATCGTAGGGTGGGGATAAATGCACCCCCATTTTTTCTAATTAGACCTAATTCACTAAATACACCCATCCCAAAAATTTTCATCAAACCCATTTTACTTAAGACACATCCCTTAAGACACATCCCCCCCCCCCCCCCGGGTTGAAAATTTCTATTTTACTCTTAGTCCCAAAAAGAGAAAAAATGAAAGCTTAGGATCGAAAATCGTCCTCATCCCCACCCTCATTTCCCTCTTTCTTTGGTTGAATATTCCTCGAAAATTGTGCAAAGGTTGAATGCTTTTCTTCACTAACAAACACTACGGAATCGAAGAGGAAGCAATGGAGAGACTTTGCTAATTTTTTTATTTGATTTTGGTTGTGTGTTTGCTAGTTTTTGTGCATTTTTTAGAATTTTTCTTCGAAATTAGAAATTATATATGTATGGGTTGATGATACATTACAAAATTAGTATATATTTTGTTGCGAAAATCAAGTTTTGGGTAAAATTTTCGAACAACATCTTGGATCTATTCAACTAGCGTGGGTCAACAGATCTAAGACTGTTCGACCAGCCATGGTCGAATAGATTTTTGATGGTCAAACAACCACACAGTTGTTCGACCACTGATGGTTGAACAATTTTTTTATTTTAAAAAATAAAATAAATAAAATGGTAGATTGGTAACTGCACCTGAGGGTATTTTTATCCAAAAAATTTTGGGGTATATCTAAAAAAGGGGGTGCATTTAGTCCCTCCCATAATCTTATCGAGAAATTAGTATTATGTTTACTAATTCTGTAACTGGATTGTATCTCTATCAATGAATATCTATGTAGGGATGGCAAAATAACCCGAAAAACCCGAAAACTTATTTACCCGAACCGAATGGGTTGAAAAAACCTGAACTGATGGATCGACGGGTCGGATATGGTTTTTGATAGTAAAACCCGAGACGGATATGGTTCGGATATAGATAGATGCGTCGTACCCGAACCCGAACTGAATACCCGATATATTTTTTTTTCTACAAAAATTTAAAATTGATTTTCAATTTAAAAATCAAAAGTTGAAAATTAAAATTTTCACCAATGATCTAGTCTGCCTGTTACTGTTAGTGAGTAGCATGTGTTAAAAATCACTCCAAAAAGCCTAGCAAGCCCGACTCCATCTGTCATCTCATTCTCACGTTAAGCCCAAGACACTCAATTCTCATTTCTCAATTACTATTAGAGTATTAGCAGCCCTAATTCCACAATCCACAGAGAGCCGAAAGGCAATGGGAAAAAAAAGAAAGAAAAAATGGGTAAACGAGTACCCGAACGGGTTTGAAAACTAACCCGAAAAAATACCCGAACCGAATACCGCGGTTCGGATATGGATATGGATATGGGATCGGGACCTCAGTTCGGATATAGGTATGGTCGACCCAAACCGAACCCGACCCGTTGCCATCCCTATATCTATGAATGGTAATTTGAGAAATCAGGAAATAAAAGCAATCAAGAATCAACTTATCTTTGGTTTTGATTTTGGTTTTTGGGGATATTTTGTGTTAAGAATCTTAGTGATATTTGATCACATTGTAAATAATTAAAGAATAAATTTAATTCACAATCAAACTGCTATATACAAATAATCGCAACAGATCTGGTAGTACCAGATTTATTGGTGGTTCTAGCATTTGCCGATTCACCGATGGTGGGGATGGGCCGGTAGGGGGGTGGTGGTGGTGGTGGTGGTGGGGTGTGTGTTGAAGATGAGAGCTAAATTTTCAAATTTTAAAAAGTTATTGTACCAATTTATCATTTTTTAATTCATCTGGTCTTCAAAATTTGAATTATAATAATAAATATACTTTATGGACTAATTTATATTTATTGAAATATTATGTGCTCAATTATAAATGTTGTTTACTTAATCTATATATATATATATATATATATATATATATTGTTATAAAAGTATGAAAACAATAGAGAGAATTTAGAGAGAATGAATTCGAATGAATTCTCGGGAATAATTTCATTAATAATGAAGCCCTATTTATAGGAAAACTTGAATGGTACAAACTGTAATTACATAATTTCATCAAGGGTATAATAGTCATTCACATATAATAATTACATCTTTTACCAAATTATTCCTCCACCAAATTATTCCTCCACCAATTCATAACCACCAAATTATTCTCAATTATTCATAACACTCCCCTTGAATGACTATTAATACAAATGTCTTCCTGACTTGTTTGGAGAAAAACCCGATGGGAAAAAAACTTCCAAACCGATTGCGGGATAGCTTGGAGTGGTTATATCTTGCTTCATCAAAACATTGCTCCCACGATGTCTTCCGGCGGTATAGGAGTATTCATGTCTTTGCCTCGTTAAAACCTTGTCAAGAAAACCCAGTGGGAAAAACTTGATCGAAGGAAAAAGTGCAATTTGCTCCGTTTGATTTTATATCTTGAGAAGCTGATATCTTTACTTACGGTAAATGATTTCAATATCATCATCGTTTGGATCTAAAGCATTAGCTCCATTATAACTTGATCCAATAGATACCTGTATCAATTTCTCCTATCGTTCTCAATATACCATGAATATGCCTCGTTAAAACCTTATTAGGAAAAACCCGATTGGGAAAAACCTAATGAAGGAAAAAGAGTACATTATTCATGTGAATACGCCTTTAAAGTTGCCTCATTAAAAACCTTGTTAGGAAAACCCAATGGGATAAAACCTCAGTCAAGGGAAAAAGAGTGCAACGCGTATTTTATACAAGTATGCTGCAAGCATTTCAAAATCTTTCATACATTTGTATGAGTATCATATACATTGATTTTATACTCTTCGTTCATTTAGAGTGCATCAATTTTCTTACACAACTACAAAACATTCACCATGAACACATGTCTCCAAATACACAATTTAAAGCATATAAATTCATTGTAAAAATATGTAAACATATAAGTAAACCTTCATAACTAACTAACATTTAAAATATATCATTTAACATTTAATACTCACTTAATAGGTTATTTCATTCCCAGGGGCTTAGTTCACCCTTTAGGGTACTCATAAACACGGGTTTAGCTCATCCGATCCTTTAATTTTCTTTTCGGTACTACATACACGATCGGTAATTTAACTTTCATGAGCATGCAACATATAATGACCACCATGTTTATCTTTAAACTTGAGCACCAGTCATCATCATCTCATCATCTCATAAATCAAGGATTTCACATTCACCACTTATCATCTTCAATATATCTCAATATTTTCATTATCATTGATCATATGTAGCGCTACATTTTCATATCGTGTCGACACTTTTCAATTTCATTTCTTTCCCCATATCGACATAACTTATCGAGATATCTCATTATTAATCCTCTTGTAGGATTACACAATATAGTTATGTCTATATACTCTTCAAGAGCATATGCCTCCGTTATTAAGACCATCTTTTATAATTTGCTTTGATATATATGTTTGGGGAAATCTCATAATATCAACGCTTCTGGCGTGCTAACTTATCAAAGCATCTTAAGCTGATATATGTGATTGTTCATAGCATCTTTTATGCATATTTGAACTTCAAGTTCATATTTTAATTGTGAGGATATAACATGATGCATTTCACATATCATTTTCAACCTTTAATACTCCCCTCATCTTTGAGAAAATTTAGAACACCAAAACTCATACTGATTGGTATGATTTTAATCATATATGTTCTCATCATTCAGCCTTAATATAAATTTAGACCGTTTGCATTCTATTCTCGATATCGGCAATTTATTTGAGGACTTTAAATAATTTGCCATATAATATCCCACTTGTATGCGCATACTCAAATCCTTCAGGGATTTATTCAAATCATTGGGATATATATATATTTACTAGCTTTATCATTAAATCTGAAATCATGCTCATACTGTGAGCAAATATTTAAATAAATTTCAAATTTGAATCATAGACACATGTGACTATCTAGTGGATCCATATCATAATATCTAGTAGTCCACATGGAGGATGAGTGGGCCCATATTTCTCATCCTTTATTCCAGATATATTTGGGATTTATTTCAATATTGGCTAGTAATGATTTCATCATTTATCGAGAACAATCATTGAAGAATTCCTTTAATTCTTCACTTGAAATATTGATTTCAATAATTATTTAAACCGGGATGGTCAATCGGTTTTGCAAACGCAGTATTATTGAACTTCTAGTTGATAAATTCTTATATCGATTTCACTAGTATCGTATAGTGCTCAACATGATTTATCATAGAAACAATTCACCGACATATTCCATCATCTTTTGGTGACATTATTGTCTACTCTTGTTCAAACAGAGTTACTGACTCATACGCATCACATCCGGCTATTATTTAATTAGAAATCGTAGCTCTTACGCTTCATATTATTTATTTAAAATCGAGTCTTATTTCATACGCGTCGTATTATTCTATAAATAAATCATCAAAATTATTGCAAAATTCATCCTAACAAGGGTTTATACATTATAATGGATCATATGCTCTCAAATCTTCGAAAATACTATCCATCACTACCGATCAAAATCCTAAAAAGGATTTATCGATGTAGGCTGGAAAGATTAAGGATGCTAATGAATAAGGGTATCCCACAAGATATCCGATGCTTGATTGAAGCAAAGGTTCGATTATCTGGTGAGGTTTCAATTCCTTCTAAATACATGCCTGGTATGGGTAAAAGTAGTTTTTCAAAGAAACGGAGAGCAAAAAGATTAGGAGGATGCTACAAGTGTGCTCGATGGACATGTGACACTCGATGTAAATCTGTGGGGTACTTGTCCAGAAATCGAGAAGATAAAATAGCGTTCATTAAGGATGGATTGAGTAAGGAGCCTTTGGATGATATTCAACAGGCTCTTGAGACACATCCTAGTGGACACGTATAAGGTGAGCTAATGGCCTTATGGGCCAAATTCAAAGATCAACAAGCGCGTTCTGATCTTGAAAAACTTACTTTAGAAGATCCTGTTTGTAAATTTAGTAGAAAAATTTAGCATAATGATTTTCCCATATTTATGTAAGAAAGCTCGGTGTAATAACAAAAATCAATATATTTCTTTTATTTGTAAATATCGTTTTCAATTTTAAGATATATATTATTTTTCAATCACTGACAGCTATATGTCATATCACTAAAGAAAAATTTCTGCCTTTTTCTCTTTCATATTTGTCAAAAAGTAAATAGTGCACTCAATTATTGGTTTGAAAATTTTTCTTTAAATAGAGGGATTCATATATCTCTCATGTTCATACATTAAAAGTATAGTGCAAAAGAGAGATAGGAGTAGAGATGGATATGGAGATTTTAGAATCATCTCATACAAGTCAGCCTTTACCTCGCTAGATTAAAACCGTATGTATTCTTGGTGGATCTAAACTGGTAGGCCATATCCAATATGTGGATATGGCAAACCGACTTGTAAAAGAGTTAGGGAGACAAGAAATCAATATACTATACGGAGGAACCAACAACAAACTTTTAGCTAGACTTATAATGGCCGCACAATCATGGGGAATAAGAGTTTCGAGCGTAATACCTTTCCATCTAGTTGGATCTAATACTCGAATTGGAGCCAGTTCTACCATGGGTCCAGCAGGTTGGGGCTACAAGCGCAATCCATCCACAAATCGCATGATGTATATGATGAATAATAGTGATGCTTTCATTGTCCTTCCAGCGCTACAACACACTTTGGAGGAAATATTCAATATAGCCTCGTTGTACGATGGAATTTTCATGTCAAACCAATAGGTTTGTTGAATATTAATAATTTCTTTGATGGCTTACTAGCGTTTCTAGATCGAGTGTAAATAATAAGTTTATCTCTCATTCAATGAGAAAAATACTTATTTACGCTAGTACCTTGTTGATGAACTACTCATCAAATTTCATGCATATGTTCAAGAATCTGTGGAAGCCCAGTCCGTCGGTCCACGGACCACTTGGTGTCAAGCGAAAAAGAAATTCGGATCCTTTAAATATCTCATTATGAATCCTAATGTTGATGGTGGCGAGTTACGAGTATTTATACTCTCGAGACGCATCCCTCATTTATGGATTGATATGTATATTCTTTTGCATTTCTATATTTTCGAGTGTTTAATACCGTCTTTTGATATTCTCAATATGTTCCACTTCTACTGTTTTGTACTTCTTACGGAGTAATAATAATATCATATTGGCTTTATTCAAATACGTAAATCTAGTGATTATGCTTCTTCAAGAGCATTTTATTCTCATATTAATACAATCTCATATCATCGATAAGATTACTTCATGTAAGCTTTTCATGCGATATATTTTCTTTGATTTATCAACATGGGATCTATTCAGCACTTTACTTTCGTCTATTTATCCAATGGTAACTTCAAGTACCACTTGCTCAATTTTCTCCATTAATATTCGGTATATATGGAGAAGTAATTTTATTCTTATCGTCTACTTCTTAGAGTATGATTAGAATATTTGATCAACTACTTCTTCTAGAGTAGGATTAGATTATAACCAATCGTGTAGTATAACCCACCACATTGGAAATATGCACACCAATCGTGTGGTATTACCCACCACATTGGAAATATACTCAAACTATAAAGTGCATAAATTTAAATTGTAGAAATTAAATTTCCTCCAATAGGTGGTCGAACCTACCTTATGGGAATTATTGCAATAAATATAAATTTACGGAATTTAAATAGCAAGAATTAAATTGCATAATATTTAACTACTTCTTCAGGAGTAGGATCTGCTTAGTAGAAGGTATTACCCATCACTTAGCATATAAAGTGCAGAAATATATAAAACCTTCCGTTTAGTGATGGTTGAACCCATCATCAAGTAGGAGGTATTGCGGTAATTAAAGTGCAGTAAATAAAGTGCGAGAATTAAATATTGAACTGCTTCTACGGGAGCAGATTTGTTCTTCTAGAACAAATACTCATTACTTCTACAAAAGCACACTTATCTTTCTAAAATAAGTACATTATGTAATTGAACTCTTCGTGCATTAAAATAATATTCCGATCTTTTAACTCAAATGGACTTCAAGCCATTTTATATAATCAATGGATTTAGAATTTCTTCATGAATATTCTATCCATTTTTCACTGTCGTCAAAATTAGGTCGGTTTTACCTAAGGGTAAAATTGTCCATTCCAATTCAAAGGTAAAATTGTCAAAAATATTTTATCAATATTTTACGATTGGAAAATTATCTCCTTTCTACTTCAATTTATCAATATCAAAATATTCAAGGACTATTTTGTAACTTTTTCAAAAGTTGGTGTACTAATTTGTAAATTTTGAAAGTTTGATAATAACATATTTCAAACAACGAGTTATTACCCTATCAATGTTGGTGTCAAATCGAAGCTCTCGTTAAATCGAAGTATAATGGAGTCGAGAAAATTTGATTTTGATAATGTATGCTCCTTATATCTCGAGAAAGCGAATATTATAGTTTAATATATTATTATAGTATAAAGTAATATAATATATATACCTTTTCATTTTTCTTAGGGAGAAGCAATTGAACATGCACGTATTTCCTCCATTTGCCAATTCTTGAATTGCCCACAACTCTTTGTCTCTGCATAAATGTTTTACGTGAGTGATTGAGAAGATAGAGAGAGTGAGGCGTGAGAAAGTGGGGAAAAGATAAGAGAGAAAAGAAAGATAAGTATTGATTGGAGATGGATTAGGTTATTTATAATAATTAGGTTTACGATCTGAGAAGATCATCTATAAGATGCAAAGCTGTAGAAGCATACTCCTTCATATTACTCAAATGGCTAGAGACTCGTCTTGATAACGTGTTATAAAAGTATGAAAACAATAGAGAGAATTTAGAGAGAATGAATTGAATGAATTCTCGTGAATGAATTTCATTAATAATCAAGCCCTATTTATAGGAAAACTTGAATGGTACAACCGTAATTACATAATTTCATCAAGGGTATAATAGTCATTCACATATAATAATTACATCTTTTACCAAATTATTCCTCCACCAAATTATTCCTCCACCAATTCATAACCACCAAATTATTCTCAATTATTCATAACATATATATATATATATAAGAGCATTTTTTCCCGCCTAAATGCATCATCAATTTTTCCCGCATATTAAATTTGTCTAATATAATCTTCTATTTATATATAGAATAATATATATATATATATATAGAAAATGATGATTTTTTCTTATTATATATTTTTTTGTCTTAAATCCGCCTTCCCATTTTAAAAAACTCTCTTTTTATTTTTTAATTTTTATTTGCTAATACATATCCAACTTTCTTTATTTTTCCCCTCCATAATATATTAATATTAATGTATACAGATTTTATTTCATTATTTCTACAATACTTTATCAAATCTCATAACATCTAAATGCCCTATCTATCATTTTCTCTTTTTTTTTTTCATTTTCTACATATAAAAGAAATTGTGATTCTATTTTACTCGACTTGATGAGAGCTTTAACATAAACATACTATTAATATATAAATTTTTATTTTTTGAAAAATTAAAATTTAACACAAATATATAAATTAGTGTCCAACCTAAATATAAATTGATAATTTTGAAGACACGTAATTGATGTTTGTGCGTAAAATTCAAATATAATGAGATGTATAAATTGTTTTAACTTTTAATTCTATTCCACGTTTGATTTACTTTGAAAATAAATTAAATAAAGAATAATGTTTCAATTTTTTTATCTCAAGAATATACGGTAAAACTAGCTTTATTTTATATTTAAAACTAAACAATTTTTTCCTAATAAATATTTAATTTGCCAAAATAATAATTTATATATTGATATAGTACTTAAGTACAATTTCTTGTGTAATTACACAAAATCGACAAATATTATATATTTCTTATAAATTTTAAATTTGTTTTGAATCAGTAATCTTCAATTTATAAGTTTATGTGTTGACCAATATAAGGGTCTTCTAGGAATTAGAATGAATTTTTGACTGATCATTTTTTCATAATTCTCATATTTAAAAAAATAAAATCATTTAAAATCAACAATTTCCACTAAGATTTATACAAAATTACCATTGATTAAATTTTTACACAAAAATTCAAATGAAGGTTTAACATTGAAATAAAAAAAATAAGACCATACCCGTTATTTAATTTTGGAAATAATTAATTAATGTATAAATAACTAGCTAAGAAACAAAAATTAATTAAAACAAAGATTCAATTTTTTTTGCGATACAAAATTACGATTCATTAAAGTTTTACACAAAAATAAAAAGAAACTTATGGGTAGTTGGCCCGAGTTTGAGATAAAATCCCATCACTACGATTCCGAATTTATACTAAAAAATTTAAAAATTAGGTTGGATCCAATAATTAATTTCAGAAACAATCAATCATTTTTATAAATAGTTAGCTAAGGAACGAAAATTAATTAAAATTACCAATTTCTGTAAGATTTAATTGTTGTGTGATGAAAAATTACAATTCATTAAATTTTTACATAAAATTAAAATAAATGTGTAACATGAAAATTTAAAATTTAGTTTTGACCCTTTAATAAATTTTAGAAAGAATTTATTATTTTTAAAAATAATAATTAGCTAATAAATTAAAATTAATTAAAATTAGCGATTTCGCTAAGATTTAATTTTGGTGGGATAAAAAATTACAATTCATTTAATGCTTAAATAAAAATTAAAAGAAGCGAGCAACATCAATTTTGTTTAATTAATCATTCAATTGTAACATTAATCGATTTTTTAATTAATTGAATCTATATCTAAATCTTTTAAATTTTAGGATATCTTTTTAATTATAAGATATTTTTAAAGTTAGATTCATATAATTCTTAGAATTATGGCTATGAAGCAAATTATTTTGGAAATAATTAAATTTTTAGAAATAATTAAATTAAATAAAAAATTAACTATAATTATTTAAGCAATAATTAATTAAAACAATAAATTCCATGGCTAATATTTTATTGTACACGTGTTCAGTGGACAAAGATTGATCCACAAAAATAATTTATTACATTCTTTAAGGGGGGAATATAATTAATTTTAAAAAATCATTAAATTGATGTTGGTTTTCCTTAAAAAAATGAAAAAAAATCTTTTAAATTGTAATATATCTTTTAAATTATAAGATTTCAAAATTATATTCATACAATTTTTAAAAACGTAAATATTAAAATGGTTATTTTCATAAATAATTAATTATTTTCATAAATAATTAGTTAAAATTAAAATCAATTAAAACAAATTCAATTACGATTAATTAAAATTAATAATACTGTTATTATTTAATTGGACTTGGTTTCAATGTGAGAAAATTGATATGGTTTCGTTGGACGAAAATTAATCAATTGTATTGTTAAAAAAAGAAAAATAGCATTAATTAAAAAATAAATAATAATTAAAATTAATTATATTACCATGGTTAACTAGATTTTTCCTAAAAAATGAAAGACATCTTTTGACATGGAAGATATCTTTTTAGTTATAAAATATCTTTAAAATTAGACTCATACAATTCTTAAAAATGTGATTAAAAACAAATTATTTAGAAATAATAAATTATTTTTATAAATAATTAGCTAAAAATAAGAATTAATTAGAATTAAGTATGTTACAATTAATTATATTTCTTAGATTTAATTGGATATATTTTCATTTGATGAAAATTGAGAGAGTTTTATTAGATGAAAATTAATCAAAATTAATTAAATTACTCAAAGTGGGAAACATAATTATTTCAAAAAATGAAAAATTATTAAAATTAATTAGATTGCTATGGGGAAGAAAAATACGCTTACAAAATTAATTTATCTTTTTACGTATTTTAAAATAAAATTAATTTAAGGTCTATAAGATTTTGGATTCTTATAATTGGGTTGTTACATCTTATTACAAAGTAAGTCGACTGATCATTAGTCCTTAATTAACTTTATTTACCTTGTTAGTATCATTTTTTTTCGAAACATGTTTTTCTTTTAATTCTCATATATTTTTGTATTTTCTATGATATTTCTTTTGAGTTATAGTTGATGGCAAAACATTAATATTTCTTTTTGTATAGTTACGGTGTTTGAAAGGATCTGCTCATTTTTTTAAAGTAACAAGCTCCAAAAATAAGTTTTCAAATAGTATTATTTTTTATTTTGGCACTACTCGAACCAATAATTATATAATAATTCTTTGGTTCAATATGTCGCTTTCGCTAGGGAATAAGTTGAAGAATTCTTGCTTGGTTATGGACTCATTCAATTATTGGAATTATGCCCCCGTTCTTCTACAACTTTTAACAAATTTTTACACATTTTAACACATTCACATCAAAAGTCAAACCAATTACATCCACATATTTTCTGGGACCCACTGTACTACATAAATCTCCACCACTCAATCCCACTCATTCTCTCTCCTATTTCACATCAAAACTCATAAATACTCATAAATATACATACACTAACAAGGTGTATATGACTCAATTAGAATATTTTAACTGGCTTTCGACTATGTTAAATATTTATCTAAGTTTTTGTCTCATAAATAAATATTAAAAATCCTACCTACTTTAAATTATTTATTTTATATTGAATTTTGCCAATTGAGATTTTTTTAAAATTTTAAATATCATCAAATAGATTGTATGTTTTAAGTATTAATCATATATATTTCAATTTATTTGTCTTATCCAAATTAATTTAAATGTTATATCAAATCATTTAATATTTAATATGCCGAATATATTAAATTAGTAATTTTATACCTAATATGTTAATACACGTATTTAGTATATTTAGAATGTATTTATTAAAGAAATAAAATGTTGAAATAAAAATTTTCAATTAAACTATCACGATGGAGCGTGGACGGGGATGACAATTTTTTAGCGGGGCATGGACAGGGAATGGAAGTTTGTAATTCTCATATCATCCTCACTCGCCCTAGAGTAAATACGGGTGGGTTGGAATGAGGATAAGTGTTTTCCAACATGGTAGGAACGGGGTGTTGAGGTATGTCAGACATTACTTACTACATTATTATTTTTATAATATATATATACTGATTATATTTCATAATTAAAACTTAAAAATCATTATTTACATATTAATTGTTAATAACGTATATCATATTGATGTATAATTAATATCTCCCAAAATTTATAATTGTATATAATAAAATGTAAAACAATTTTAAAGAAAAAACAATGAGCTCTACTAATGTTGGTAGAGTTATTTTGACAACTATAATATTTAATGTTATTTTATTTTGGATTTATATTAGTGAATTACTATTGCAATGAGTAAAAAATTATATATTATCACAATCACTGCTATAAATCATCATCCCGTGCAAAGCACGTGTGTAAATACTAATGAAGTTACTATTCTATGGAAAATAGTAAATTAAGTTGTGTGAATTTTCGTGAGTTGTTCCTTACATAGTTGCAGCATGGATTAGTATAAACTATAGAAGAAACTCTTTCGAAATTTTTATAGAATTGTTTGAAGTTAAATTATTTAATGTAACTCGTTCTTTATTTTAATTATTTTTTTAGATTTTATGTTAATATTATTAACATCTATCAATATCGTTATCAATTGAAAATTTTGTCTCTCGTGCAACGCACGGGTGAAACAGCTAGTTTAATGAAATAGAAAGATATTATCCTTTTTTGTTTAAGAGGTTCTTATTTTGTAAGAAAGTGTTTGGCCGAGGATCAAAATGCCAAGAATAAAACGATAGATCTTGAAAGCGAAGCGACATTTATGATTTTGTAGTCCACAAAATTGTTTTGTAGCCTTCAAATTTTGTTATGATTCAACCAGTTTCCTATTTTTAATTCTTTGATTTGATATGTTATTAGTTGGAAGGGGAGGATTTACAGTTATTTGATGTGTAGATTTTGATGGAAAGCATACTTTAGTAAGTTGTAATATTATTTGTCAAGAGTCATGTGGTCCGACGCCATGTATGTGAGTTTCTCACACCTTCGATTAAAGGTTGAATTCCATTTTCTTATAATCTCATTGTAATATCAAAATAGTTGCAATATTATCTAATTTTTTTAAGACTCCATGCGTCATACAAAGATAGGTTTCTATTCAATTTTGTCGTCTATAAAGATACACTTTCCGTAAAAGGAATGGTTAAAATATTAGATCCTTGATGTACCTGTATTGTTATGGACAAAATGCAACTATTAAAGTGAAATAATTAATAAATTAATGTGTAATAACAAAAAATACTTTCAATATTAAATGATATTTTTTTAATTCTTGTAAAAATAAAAATAAACATATTCTTTATGAAATGGAGGGAGTAATATGAAATTTTAGTTGAAGATATAACATTGTAATTTTTGTCTTCGCAAACCTTCGTAAACCTTGAAAATTTACAAAAAAAGTCACTGGTTAATGTTCTGCCCAAAAAAAAAAAAAAAAGTTAAAAAGGCAGAGCTAATTTTCTCCCGCCCGTTTCCCATATTTCGATCACCGCTCCCGCCTTTAATTTCCCAGCCCAGCCGCCACCCCCCATCCCCCTTCTAGGCTTCTACATGCTATACATACAACACACAGATGATATATATCTATAGAAAATGAGAGTCTAATCAGCTAATGGTGAGTGGTTTATTATCATTATCATCTGTATAAACCACCAACCAGATATGTACCGCCACCAGCCCCACCCCGCCACCCCCATCTCCGACGCCGCCGTTCTGGTGAAGAGCGGCAAAAAGCGAGGAAACTATAATTGCGGCCGTTGTGGTGCGCCGAAAAAAGGCCATGTCTGTAATTTACCCAAAGATATCAGAGGCAGCTTCACTCCGGTTTCCACCCCTGCCGCTTCCGCGGTGGCCGCCGAGAATAACTCGGTTATCAGAGTGAGTTCTGGATCTGTGACGGAGACGACGGTGCGACCTCTACCTCCTCCAGGTAGCCGGAGAGCGCTGTCGTTTGACGATTTCAGTGAGGTTGAGTCCCGGGAGGAGCTGGAGTTAGAGTGTTACGAGGAGGAGTTTGATATGGAGATGGATATGGTGGGGCAGTTTCCGGCGAATTGTTTGTGGGATGTGTTGAGGAGGCTGCCGCCGGTTGGGTTGCTGACGGCGGCGATGGTGTGTAAGGGGTGGAGAGAGACCACGAAGAAGCTTTGGAAAGTGGTGGAGGAGGTGCGGCTTAGGGTTCCGGCGAAGGCACAGATTGGATATTTTGGATCGATGTTGCAGAAATGCCCTGGACTCATAAAACTCTGTCTTACTATGGAAAGGTCAGGGATACGGAGCTGATGACCAGATCTAGGGTTTTATCAAATGGATCTGCTGATAATTCATTTATAAGATAAGAATCAATATTTACTGATGAAAATGATAATATGATAAAACTTGAAAATTGATTACAGAGGTAAGCGCATTCACATATAACGAGATCCATGAATGAGTGCTGTGTAGAAAATACACTAATTAAAGAATCTGACTTTGTGGAATTAATTGAAACTCAAATCTATTCCACTGATCTGAAATTGTCTATCCTAAAGGCCATCTTGTTGAGAATTTTTAATCGATACTAAAATACATTGATGATATTGGTCAAACATGTATTTGAAAGGAATTGATCTGACTGTATTTTTTTGCTTATGGGGCTGCAGTGATGTGGATGCAACTCTGCTGGCTTGCATTGCTTTCTCTTGTCCTAATTTGCAGTCATTGGAGATCTCTACTTCTGGTGCCTCTGTGAACAGGATCACTGGGTAATAATTTAACGCTGCACTGTAGTGTAATACTTGTGTGTGTGTTTTTGTGGTTTTGCTTACAATGTCTTATCTTGTATAATGTACCTCTCATTAGTGTTGGAGTGGAGAAATTCTTTTACTTGTATAATGTAATACTTGTATAATGTTTTTGTTGGGCATTGATGCTACAAGTTTATCTTGCTCTCTTTTGCATTTGTAGTTCTAGCTTGTGTATAATATAATGTTTTAAAGCCAATGTGTTGTTGAAAATGGAGATTATTTGGTGATGTTGATGGCTGTTTGGTATTTCCAACAGCAGGAAATGATATAGACTTTCGTTGTTGTGCAGAGATGAATTAAGCCGTTTTATATCAGAGAAACGATGCCTCACAATTCTTAAGATGGAAGGGTGCTGTAGCCTTGGGAGTTTAACTTTTTCTTCATCCAGTCTGTTTACTCTCTGGCTCTCCGATCTTCATTCTGTTTCTAGGATGGTAGTTCCTCTAATGATTCAACAGTTACTTTTATCATATGATCAAATCTCACAGTGTTCTATACCGCCATCCGCATTTTTTGTCCAGGTTTTTAACTGTCCCAACTTGAAGGAAGTATCTTTGGATTTCTCTCGGCAAGAAAATGACAGCACTGATCTAACTACTATTGTGAATGGTCTGGGAGTAAGCTGCCCAAAGCTACAGAACATCCATATTGCTTCAATGCGTCTTTCACATTCTGTAGTCCTTGCTCTTGCAGCCTCAAATTTAAGGTTGATACTGTTTTTTGCACCTCATCTGCACATAGATTACTTCAAAATTTATCCGAATAAAATAAACTCAATGATGCGGAGTTCAACAATAATGTAACAATGCTTTTGTCTTTAGGGGATTGCGGATGCTTTCACTTGTCCTTGGATCTGAGCTCACTGATGCGTCAGTTGCAGCTATTGCTTCAACCTACTCAAAGCTTGAATTGCTCGATCTGAGTGGGTATGTGTTTTAGGCCATTGTTCTGGCCTGATTTGATCTCATGTCTAAGAGTTTGTGGACTTTTAAGGGTTATTATAACCAAGCTGTTATTTGCTTCTTGCTGTTACTTGACGGTGGAAAATGGAATGATATTTCTCTAATCAATGCTATCTGTTATGTTCTTCAGCTGAAAAGTAAACATCTCCCAAATGCTCTGTTGGTTTATGTAGGTCTAATATCAGTGATAGTGGCATTGGGATGATTTGCAATGTCTTTCCAGAAACATTATCGAAGCTACTTCTTGCTCTTTGCCCTAACATAACTTCAAGTAGTCTTCAAACCACTATCACGCTCACTGAATTCTATTTATTCTTCAAAAACTCGGTGTATTCATTTCCTCTGTGGATCTGTAGGTGGCATTCAATTTGCTGCAGCTCAACTGCCTCGTCTGGAACTTATGGATTGTGGAATGACCATATGTGATCCCAATTCAGAGACATCTAATGAAGAGGAGAATGAAATGCAGCGAACTCCCAAAAGTAACTTGCACCTTGCATACCAGAAGCTAATTATCAAACATGGCAGGTTGAAGAAGCTCAGCTTATGGGGTTGTTCTGGATTGGATGTAAGGTTCTCTTGGTTTTTCTTGTCTCTTGCTTAAATGTTATCTTGCTTACCGCATATGAAACCTTTTTGCTCAGGCATTATATCTAAACTGCCCACAACTTATTGATTTGAATCTCAACTCCTGTAGAAATTTACATCCGGGTATGTCTTTATATTCCTTGCAAGAGGTAACATTTTTCAAAAATATTGTAGCATTTTCTTTGAAATTGAGGTTAATGTTACTTGCTTGACACCAGAGAGATCGCTAATCCAGTGCCCCAATTTAGAAAGCGTGCATGCATCAGGCTGCCAAGATTTGTTGGTCAAGGTCATAAAGAATCAGGTAAACAACCTAATCAATCCCTCCTTACTCATGGTACGTGCAACAGTGGCTCCAGATTTGTTGGTCAAGGCCATTAAGCACTTCCCTGTGTTTCTGAAGGGTTGTATATCCATCTGTTGCATAGGAGCAGATTTAAGTGTTACGTTTTTCCCCTGTAATTTAACAAGTTTGAATGTTCACGACTTGCTAGAAAGGGTGATTCCACTAATGAACTCAAAAATCCGTTGCAAATGAAAAACATTGCAGAAGATAATTAATTCTAAGGCAAATCTATCATCCACTTCCATGCTTGTTGAATGATTTGCAGCACCCATAAATGACCCATCTGCAGCTTGATTTAATGCATTTTGCTGAGTTTTGGGGTGCAGTAGAAATGTAATGGCATTCTGCCTAGCATTTGGTGTTTCTCTTCTTGTCCATTATACTAACATGGAACTTTGATATGTTTTTCTGCAGGTCTGCTACGAATTTTCAGCTATAGAGAATCACTTTCCTATCAAACGTCTGCCTGATGGTTCCAAAAGGGTCCGTGTTCCATATTTATTCAGCCCTCAGGTAAAGCTTCAACTCCCTATAGAAGTGTGACATACAGTAACTACCCAGCATTTCTTCTGCACCTATTCTGCTTCAAAAATTAGCATATTGATCTCAGTCTCTGCAACATATGCTTCTACTCGTTTTGTTGATCTCAAACAACTGGCATTTGTTGGTTGATTAATGAAAATTATTTTTGTCAGTTCGTGGTTTAGAAGTAGGAACTGTTTTGGTCTTTTGGGAAATGGGTAATGTATCAAAAAGTGGGAGAAACATTGTCACATCAGACGATTATGTGATTGAGAAAATGATTTTCTGAAAGCATACAGCAAACAGCTTTAAATATTTATGCACACGCCTAATGGACTCAGTAATGTCAATGGTTTATGTGAACTCTTGTTATGTTCAGTCAATTTCACCTGCAATACTCACTCTTCCATTTGCAGCCATGTGAGGGGGAGAAGAAATGGTCGAGTGCCAGGAAACGTCATTGTTCTGTGATTTCAACTTCGTAAATTACATGCATGGACACTGTTGTTACTTGTCTCGAGTCTAGCTTTGGATCATTGTACTTGTTTGTTGTTCCATCACAGATGCTTGTATGTTGCCTCAACAGACTGATTCCTTAATTTGGTTTCTCTATCATCAAATAAATAAGAAACCAAAATATTACAAATAATGAAGTTTACAGACTATGATTATGCGGTCATCTTGAATTGGTCATTTGGGTTGAATAGATTCATTTACAATTACTGGAATTATATGTGCATTCACCGTATAGAGTCCATATCACATTATTTAATTAGTGGTGATTATCGATTAGTAGATACTCTTAGAAAATATAGACTTATTACAATTGGAGTTTGATAGAGTTTCAATTAATTAGAGTTATGTGTTGTTATAGTATGATATATAGCTAAATTGAATCCTATAATAGTTCGTTAATACAACAGGCATACAAAGATTTTTCTACATGTGCCATCTATTTCAATAATGTGCAACATATATAGAACTAAGAACATGAATAACATATAAAGTGATTAAATCACAAAATTGTCCCAAGTCCCAACCCCTGAACTGTTGGAATAAAGGGTAATTTTGCCCGCACCCATGACCCATTTTTAGGGTTGAGCAACTTGGGTATTATGTGTTGCGCATTGGAGCTCGGCCCTCTCATCATTGGGCAACCAACTGTCTTAGCTCCGACCCCACCCACTTCGGTATTTAGGGGCTGAGCATGTGCTTGATCCACTTGGGTATTATGGGTCCAGCACTAGAGTCCGGTCCTCTCTCTATCGGGGTTGGGTTTGTAGCCCAACCCTTCCCCCCTTAAAATAGCCTTATCTCGGACTCGAGTTGTATTCCTGGATCAGACTTGATTACCTACGAAGATGATGGAAATAGGGGTTGGGGCCCACTCACTAACTCCTGCACTAGAAGTCACAATTCAACGATTTAATATAGACAACAACTCTAATTAAAAATGACTCTTATTAGTTACTTCTGCTTGAATTCATATCGAGAGGCAAGCTCTTACTCTATAAATAAAGCACCCACTGTTCGTTCGAAGGTCCATTTTTACACACAACTCTTTTTTTATTTTCCCCTCCAATATTTACTCCTCCAGCATTCCCTTTTTCTCAAGCTTACTCTTCCACCACTCTCTTTTTCTCTCACATATTTACTCCAGCATTCCGTTTTTCCCAACCTTAACTCTTGCACCGGAGGGGTGACAAGGGACCACTCACAGCCTTTTTTGCAGGTTCAAGACCCCTGGGAGTAAAACTCATCAGAGATATCACCAGCACGAGCCTGTTTCTTCGGGAATCTGGATTTTTGGTAAGAAGAGTAATAGTGGTTCACGTATCTTAGACATTAATGCTAGAAAAATAGCGTTTTACATGAGATACTTGAATCTATCCAGTTTAAGCACGATATGTATTACGGAGAACCCAACCATACGTTACATATTAGAGTTTTTTGTAAGTAAATGATGAGTATTTAATAACAAATAGCATAAAATACTAAACAGACCATGTTGGAACACAAAAACACACTTTAAATATAATATAACATTATTTAACAATTAACATATATCATCAACGGTAAACAAGCTAGACGAATTGAACCCAAGTCTTACATGCAGAGTTATAGTCTATATATGTCCACACTACACATTTAATAAGACTTATAATTAATTCATTCTCACAATATGTTCTTCATTAACTAATATTACATAAGTAGTTCACTGAAAATATAGTACAGACAGAATCCAGCATTTGCTCGATACATCTTGTACGTCTCTTTGCTTCGCTTTCTCCTGGTCAATATCCACGAAGATACAACGAGCATGCCGTGTTTAAGTTTACCGATTTAGGTTCGGTTCTTGCATTTTTCCATGGCTCTAGGTGCTGAAACACAAAATACAATACTTTAACCAATGGTTCTATCAACACGATCAACATAGTAATTAATTATATTCGTGCTAATAAAGTAGTAAGGATTAAACTTGTGGTATAGACAAATAATGAGGGTGTGGCATGAAATGACTATAATGCCCATCTAAAAGTGTGTGTTTGGAGGTTGGGGGCACGCCTATTAGGGTGTAGCAATTGTGTGGTACACATTTGTGCGTACCACAAGCATTACTCAAGTAGTAATGCTATTGTGAGTCATCAATTACACCATTAATAATATCGAGTCATCCACACATTATACGTATGTCTGTCATAGGAATGTGCGAACAAAATTTCATATCAGTTAAAGATGGGACAAATGATGAGTTTATAAGAAATTATGCTATTCTCATTAATTAATCTTTCAGGATGTAATTAGCTTTAATCCTTTACGTACAGGGTTTCGGAGCTAGATCCCAAACTTATATATGTAGGCACTGTGGAAGAGTTAGGCCTTATTAATAGATCGTCTAATAAGGATGAAAGACTTTTAAGGTGGTTGTACACATGTAATTAAAGTAATGATTTGGATGCAATAAATGAGTTGAAAGATTGATGGATGAGCTATTGATTCAAGGAAACTAAAAATTAATGAGTTTACAAGTGATTGAACTACTCATATTAATGGATTAACGTTTTAAGGTTGAACTTCAATCAATAATGTTACGTATTTATGTATAATTCAAATTGAGGTTGAGGATAGATGTATACTAACCGAGTCCTTTCGCATCGGTTCCTTTCATAATGCGTAAGCGCTTGCATGATTCAACAAACATCCTGCACGATAAATGAATCTTAAGTCTAACTAATAATTAAGTATAGTTAATTTTTTTTTTTTAAACGTGAAAATTAATCTAACTTACTTCCACGGGACATCACCAACGAGCATCCAATCACCATCTTTATCTTCATAAGTAGGAACATAATCAGAATCGTTCAAAAGATCAATTAATTTGTTCTCATTCATGAAATCCATCATCCCTAATAAAAAAGTCACAAACCATAGTTTATAATTCCATGATGAAACAAAATTTCTTGTCCATGAAATATAATATAATTAAATTGAATTAAAGATAAATAATTAACACTACCAATTGTAAAGGAGCTAAACATCTTGCCCAAGGCATCAAAGAGCTCTTGATAACTTGCATACATCTTCAAATCCACTTTGCGAAGATACGGCGCCCCGTCCATGCTAACCTTCACGAAGGTGGGCCCCGCTTTGTCAGTCGCCTGATTAGATTTGTTGTTCTTTTGAACCGTCATAACATTTTTCCGGTAGGAACGGACCGGCGGCCACCCCACAATTTGTGACCTAAACTTCCATTTTAATTAATTTGTATAATTTAAATATAACTCTAGCAAAAAAAAAAAAAAAAAAAAGGAGAGAGAAGAAGAAGAAAAGAGAGTTTAATTACTTGGCAGGAGTCTTCTCCTTCTTCTCTTTGGTATCAGTTTGATCCAAAGGAGAGAGATTGAGCTTCAAATCCACAGTTTCAGTGTAACCTCTTTTTCCATTAGGATTCATGATGACGTCATCAGTTCCAGGTAACGCTAGCCTCAGTTCAGTTTCTTTCAAATCCAGTTTTTCCTGATTCATAGCCATTTTCATAACTCCAACTTCCATTGTCTTCAGCTTCAGCTGATTCTTCTAGGGTTTCTGTTTCTTCTTCTTGGTGATCAGTTTCTTGGATGGAGGAGAAGAGAAGAGAGAGATTAATGGTGTTTAGAGAGAGATTTGATGATGATGATGATGATAATAATAGAGAAGTGAAGAAGAGGAGAATTTGAAAGAGGTGAAAGGGGTTTATGTAATGTGGAAAGGTGACACGTGGCCCAATGAGTGAGCTGTATATTCAATCCTGCTGGAATGGGTATATATTGACATAGTGACGGTAGCCTACTGTCAATGATTCATGCTTGGAATTTTGGTGTAACCTTTTTCACTTTAAAGTTTAACCAACACACCCCCCCACCCCCAACCACGAACACACCCACCTCTCTCTCTCTCTCTCCCTCCCTCTCTCTCTCATTCTTCAAGCAAGTCTCTTCTGGAGACTAGATAAGTACAATTGAGAGGCGTAACTAACTCAATTCAAGTGTCTTATTTCAATTTTTGTATTCTTGGTTGTCGAGTGAAATGTTTTAATAGAATAAACATTCGAACAGATAAGAATGAGAACAACAGATTCGGACTTTAATCACTAAAGGTAATGTAACATTTGAGAGGGGAATTGTGGAGAACAGTCAAAGTCATACTTGATATGAGGTTCACGAGTTAGTTGATTCAAACATATAACAGCAAGGAACAAGAAAGTCTAAGTTGTCATTTTGAACATGTTTGGTTTTATTGTTTAACTGTAATATGTATATTTTGAATAGTACATTTTGTTTACTATTGTATCGTTGCATTATAGGTTTAGTTCTGGAAATCAGTTCCGTATCATTTAAAAAAAAAAAAATCCATGATATGTTTTAAGGCACATTTTTAATTAAAGTTTGATTGCGGTACAAAATTTTAAGATCGAGTCCAACGTTGAAAAGAGTCTACTAACAAAATTTTAGACATTGTTAGCATTTTTTGGTATTTACTTAATGTAGCATTCTTACTTGTACTAAACTAAATACACTTGCAAGCGTGTTTGATGATTTTCTAAAAGCAAAAATGGTTGTATTGATGACTAAATACTCATGATCATTAGATGCTAGTCGTCCAGTTATACGGGTCACAACGAATTGAATGATGACCTCTTATATGTAAGTGGTTAACTTTGTATTATATTAAATGCAATACTAAAAGTATATAACCTGTGGAGTTAATTGGATCCCAACTAAAATTGATCAACCAATATTTTTCTCCTTGGTGAAAATACATATATGTTGTGTATTTTTCTTGTTAAAAAGTTAAATTTTTAGTTTGGATAATAGACAACCATAAAATAAAATATCAATAATTAAGAGTAGTGATTTAAAATAATTTACTAAAATTAAAATTTGATTTTGGAAATAATTTTTTAAAGAAAAACATGTATGGGGACATACTATATATTTTTTCTAGTTTGTAATGATCAATTGCTGGAAATTAAATTCAGCATAAAAAATTTGACTTTTTGAGAAAGGAAAAAGAAAAAGTTATGTCGAGTAATGTTGATTCCAAAGCTTCCCTTTTTTACTTGAACCCCAATTGGATGATCACTTAGTGGCCATTGCCTTCTTTCCATTAAAAGACAACATTTTGTCCCCCTCGATTCAAATTGATGAAAATAAATAGTAATTCTAATTTAACACAATAAATTTAATACGATGGTTTTTTTTTTGACGGGTTTAATACGATGGTTGACATAATAGTGATTTATCAACTCTTAAAGAGTGAGATGTCTTTATAATATTATCTCATTTCACTAAATTTTAACACATGGTATTGTATTAACCGCCGCATCAATCATCATGTTAAAATAGCATTCCTCATCTGAAGTTGACATTTTTAAATGATGTTCAACATATATAACTCCTTGATACAGTTTTGATCGGGTACCCACAGTCGGGGAAAAAAAAATATGGGGGTCGGGTGAGACCCCCCGCTATCAGGGGGCAGTTATGTATTATTCATCTAACTTAATATATATTCCAAAAAAAATAAAAATAATTTAAAAAAAAAAAAAAAATTTTGCCACGTGGCGTCACCAGGCGCGCCCACGTGGGCGTGGGTACATGCCCACGTGGGCATCTGATCAAAACCACTCCTTGATATTTGGTGTGATCGTTTCGATGAAGTATAATACTAAAACGCATTTATCTCGTAAGCATAACAAACTACATCAACACATACATTTATATTTATAGTGTGTTCGGATAAGGGTTTTTTTTAAAAACTAAAAATTATTAATTTTGTAAATTGAATAGTAGTGAAAAATCATAAGATATGTGATTAATAATGAGTGAAGATGACAAATTTAATTTGATATAAATATTTGACTTTCATAATAAATTAATAATAATTAATTTGTAGGCATAACAACAAAGTTAAAATCAACAGAGACTTTAATTAGTTGTTAAAAAAAAAAAAAGACTTTAATTAGGTATGCCCTAAAAGTATCTAAATTTTGAGGTAGGGAGCGGGTGGGACCCAAGGGTAATTGGCATGTCATGTGATAAGATTCAATGGGGCCCTCTCCAAAGTGGGCATGTGAATCTGTTGGAGGATGTCAAACCCCATTCCATGTGCGCCGCTGCAGGGTATCCCAAATACCCCACCACCCACCCATCCCCACGCCTTTCTTTATTGCCATGCAGTTCATGCATACATGACTTAAAATTTTGAAATGTGTGTCACAACATTAACAATTTAACATTCAATGGAAATTCAGTAAGAAATTCAATTTTGATTCGGGTCATTGAACATTGACGTCGATTGTCCAATTAGTTTACTTGTATTTGTTGAATATTCAAGTTAGTTGAACCTCGACCAAATTATTTGAACTATTGCGTTACCAATGAGGGTTTAAGATTTTGCACCATTACTGATAAATAATTATATTACATTAATTGTTTATGTGACATATCAGTATTGATACTCGTACTAGTGCGCAAGCACTAAAACACCAATTAATGTTGATATACTACATAAATATTTATTCAGTCAGTGCTATTCCTAAGAGCATCTCCAATGGGAATGTTGGTGTGTAGATGATGTGGATGAGAGAGATAGAGAAAAGATGATTATTAATTGAAGTGAAAGGCGAAGAAACGTAGTTGAAAAAAAGAGGAAATGTGAAAGAGAGGAGAGAGATAAAAAAAAATTCAAAAATAATAATAAAATAATAGTAAAAGATGTGTACATGAATGTGTGGTTTTAGACATAACACGGGATGCGAGGAAGAAAAAGTGAGGAAATAAAGATTAATAAATAGAAAGTGGCGAGACCCATTTTTTTATTGTGTGTATCTCTCCTCCAATAATATGCCACGTTGGATCCAGTGGAAGGTGTGGCATTGATGAATGATGCTCTAAAGATTACTTGAGCTCTATATCGTCCCTTCACTAATGGACGGATCTAGTGGGGGGCTCGCAAGGGTCGTAGTCCCTGGCTTAAATTTTTTTTTTCAAGTTTTACAAAGTAGAATTTTTCTTCATTATAGCCCATGTAGTTAAAAAATTTAAATCCATCCATGCTCGCACTTCAAGTTCGAAAGAGTGTTGAGTTTGACCTCAAATATAAAAATAATTGTAAGGAGAAATTAGGCCATAAACCTTCTAGTCCTTGAACTTTCGTAAATATCATTTTTATTAAAATTATAATTATACATTAGTGTAAAATACTAATACTTGTGAGCAATATTGCGTTTGGGCAATTTTTATTTTTGGAAAGAAATTTTATTTAGTTAAAATTAGCTTTTTAAGTTGAATCACTCTTTATTATCTATACATCTTGTAATCTCCACCACTATTTAACTTTTTTTTTGAAAGAACACATAATACATACACACAAAGTACATAAACCCAATATGTCAATACTCAAAATCATAGCAATTTTAAATACCGCAAAATCATATATATGCCACACACACTCATTGAGTGAGCGACGTGGGACACAAGTATGTATTCTCTCAAAAAAAAAAAAAATTGATGTGTCTTACATCGCTCACCTAATGGGTGTGTGTATGTGGTATATATCTAATTTCGCGATACTCAAAATTATCATGATTTAATTTTGAATACTGACGTGTTGGATCTCTGTACCTTTTGTGTGTGTTCTTTATAAAACAAAAGGTTAAATAATAGTAAAGATTACAAGATGTATAGATAATAAAGAGTGATTGATATGATATGTGTGATTGATATTAATGTTTAGTTTTGACTAATTAATAATAGAAGTTAATTTTTAGTTAGAAAATAATTAAAATAAATAAAGACTTATAAACTGTTTTGCAGGTGTCTAAATAATTCTCCAAATGACTTTTATCCATATCTATTTTCAATTTTTTTTTCACCTTTAGACACCGCTTTATGAAAACACTTAGGGAGACACTTTCTCAAATATATATACACAGGTGCTACCATGTGATTAATGTTTTTTTTTAATCGTAGGGGTGGGGTGGTGTCTCGAATCAAGGTAAATAATCCGATAAGAGGGTGCCTTTTTCCTAAACAATTTATGCTATAACAACATAATGGGTGAGATAGAAATTTCATAGACACTATACTTAAGAGCCTCCCATGTTGCTATACGTTATGGCACCTTCAAATCAATTATAGAAACATGAACCACTTACGTCTTTGCATTGTCCACAATTATGTTTCTTTTTTTTTTTTTTCTTGCATTTTCTTTCTTGATATTGTTGAAATTGCAAATAAACTAATGGGCTGCTGTATAAAATTTTCAAATCGACAAAGAAAAATGACTTGGGCTATAGTGTTAATAGTTGGCCCAATAAGGCACACTGCAATTGCAATTGATTGCGCGCGTCTATCTCCAACCGTAAATTGTAGGTTGGTAGAGAGGGAGAAAGAGTTACAAAAGAGAAATTAAGTGATTGTAGAAATATGTGACTAAAAGTCGATAAATGAAAGTGGTCAATAATTGATAAGAATTATATAGAAATGTGTCATTATAAGTGAGTTTGACAATTTTTTCTAGATATTTTATGAAGAAATTGTTAAGTTAAAAAGTCAAAAAATTTACAAAAGGCATAAAAAATAATTTTTTTTTATAATGTACGTGATTAAAAAATATAAATTAAATAACTGTCGAAAAAATGTCGTCAAACGGCAAGTGAACTTCGTCATAAAACAACAATGCTTATTATCAATGACATCATTATTCTTATGTACAGTTGCCCACGGACAACTTTTGTAAGTTGTTAAAGTGTAACTATCATAAATAAGTGGCTAAAACGTGAAGTTAAATATTTTTTTGTCCTCTAAAACAAATAATATTATACAAGTTTTCGTTCGAATAACTATCACAAGTGACAATAAAACAAGAAGGGAAGTAAGTAGGGCCACATTTGCTGTAATGGGCCAAAACTAAACCCGAAAGTCCAAGTCTAAAACTAATCCCACGTGTGGAAGGCCCACGTTTCACAATCAGCATTCAATTCCTCACACGTGTGTACCACAACTAATTTAATGCCATGCTCCTATTCCTTGAACTTAGGTTAGGTCCCTTCCTCTTCGGAAAATAAACGAATAAATAAACAAATTTAAATGAAAAACAAAAAACACACGCATAGGATACGTAGACAATGCATCTTTTGTCTTCTTGCCCATACAGAGTGGCAACCTTATCCTTTTTTACTTTCATTATCACTTAACAAATCCTACTCCAAAAAATAAAAAATAAAAAATAATAATAATAAAAAAACCCTTTTTAGTGTTTGATTGGCTCCACAAATTGAGTTGTAAAGATGATAATAATAATAAAATAAATTGAGATATAGCTACGTAGTTCTTGTGATGATCATTGAGTTAAATATAAAAAACACCATTAAAAACACTATATTGGACCTAACCCTAGTCACATACAATTCCATAAATTGGAATGTACGTAACATACCATAGAGATCGTTTACAAGATTAGGAGTCTAGATGTATTGTCTCAATTTCCATCCTTTAAATGACACATTTAATTAAAATAATTTGCATACACAATTAACTATTAAGTGTATTACCTGAATTATATGTGACACTTTAATTAAATGAGACGATCTAGGTGATATAAAAAATGAAACACCAAATCTAAATTCTACGTAAAAATAAGTATTTGATACTTGGTTACAAGTACTCAATAAGTTTTAGTTTTACTTTTCATCTTCAATATTATTGGTTTGCATACCATAACTTTCCCAAAGAAATCAATAATACAGTGTATATCTTCTATCACGCATAGTAGAAGTGATTTAATGTTCATGTGAGCACGATTTACTGTGCTCGCATTGAAATGTATGTGATCACTTCAATATTAGGTGATGTTGAACATATATATATATATATATATATATATAATATGTCATATTTATACGGATCCACTTGCTCATTAAATCAACAGTAGTATCAGTCACAGATCATATAATGTAATATACCTAACGTCTGATGAACAACTACATTTGGATGAGCCGGCATGGACAAACGCAAAAAGTTTGAAATGGTTTGATCTAATCGATTTAAGAAGTGGACCATTTTTGTTTGTGGTCCTCAAAAGTCTAGCAAAGATGAGTTGGGAGATTAAAGGAGAGAAAATGGCAGCATATATACTTGTTTAGACGAAAATACATATAATCTCATGCATATGCATGGTGTTTTGTCCAACATGTTACTTTGGTTGTACTTTCCACTCTCCTTGAGTTGTTCTTTTTGGTGTTGTACATGAATATGTTTCTTGGTACACCAAATTTATTATACATATATTGTTGTCTATATATTGGCACTAACAAATGGCAAAAAAAAAAAAAGTTGCCCATACTTCCTAATGTGTTGTTTAAATTGGAAAGGTAGTGATTGGTCACGCATATAATTTATTTGCGAAGGAAGACGAAGTCTGGAAAATTTTTTTTGAACTTTAAAAAGTGTGAAAATTTTTTTTGGAGTTCATTAATGTCTATTGTAAAGGGTTAATTGTTTTTTTTTTTTTAATTGTTATGATATTTAATTTTCTAATTTTTTAACCATTCCATTCAATCAAAATTATACACATTATTGAGTTAATACATTTAGTCATGTATGTGAACTATTTCGATTGAACGAAAAAACTATAAAGATAAGAAACAGAACGAAATTAAACGGAAAAATAAAAATATAGAAAATAGTTCAGAATTTGGGACAATTAGTATCAATGAAGGGAAATACTATACTAGCTAGTACCTGTATATCTATATTCAAAAATGTGTATTACATAATATGGAGTACACATATATACGCCCACTGACCCACACATACACACGTATGCAAATGTTACGTTAATGAGTAAATATATCATTTCAATGTTATGTGTAGGTCTCATTAAATTCTATGTACGATCTAATTTGATGACTCACATTACAATTTTAAAGCTTATCGATATGTATTGAGTAATTTCCACATTTAATGCATGACATTTCATGTCACGAAATGAAGGTTTGTGGTCAATATATAGTTTACGTTCGCCATTTTTGTTGGTGTTTGTGTAATCATAGACATTCATCAATAATGTGCATGTTGCTAAGGAAATAGATTGATTTTCTATATTTTGAAAGAGATTTGTGAGAAATTAAAGTAGCTAGGCAACATATAGTTTTTCTTTCATTCATCGTTTGTCGTTGAGTATTAATTCTATCGACCTAAAAAAATTGTGACACATTGGTTGCGTGGTACTAGACTAACATAGTTATGAAACACTATAAATTTATAAATAAATTTGTGTCTAATAAAATGGCATACTTATAATATAATATAACATCATTCATTTAACTAAATTTTGTTATTTATCATTCAATAGATATATCATGAGAGGCCCTTGTGAGATTGTTTTCAATTTTCCCAAAACAATGGAAATATTTTTATTTTCATATCTTAAAAAAAATGAAGTAAGGAGAAAAAAAATTGTAAAGAAAAATCAAAACAATTTTTTGAGAGTTTTTTTCTTTGAGTGAAAAAAAATTCTAAAACAAAAGGAAAATATACATTTGTCTTTTCTCTCCATCTGATAAGAATTTGAATGTGAATTATTCAAATCTCAAAACTTAAAATTGGAACACGAAGGTATTGAACCGTAAACTATAACGTACTATAAGGATCGATAACTATAAATAACATCATGCGACACATAAATATAAATAATAATATAATAAAATATTGATGATTGATCTTACAAACGCTATAGTTGAAATTCCGATAGTTTGACTTCTTTGAATCATTTTTATATTTTAAGTGAAAAAATAATTAGCTCCATTAAGTGCACTTAGAACTAATTAGTGAAGATAAAGATCATCAATTTCATGCATGCATCATGCATGTTCTATTAGTATTTAATTAATCTTATCTTGATTAATGGCTGATTATGTCAAATAAAATATCCTTCCAAATGAATCAACTATTGCTGAATTAACCACCATACCAATAAACGGTTAGTGTCTCACAAGACATATTTGTACTATTAATTAAATTAAATGTGATTATCTAAGTGTAAATATAGTTACAATAAACTAAAAATTTCAATTGAATAATTCCTTATTAGTTATTTATTATTTTTTTATGGGGAGGAGAAGACGCAAAGGAATAATATCCGTGAAGATAGGGGGGAATGGAGGATCACGATTCATTTAGAGATGGGCATACCCACATGTCCATGCACCCCCATTCACATACATCCCAATCAATTTTCAAAAAATACGTGGGTCCCACTGGTTCTCCCCACATGGGCCCAATGCCCAAATCATCAACCGACATGGCCCGGACCCGCACCCACATGGGCTGCTTTGCCTTTCTCCATTATTCAACTTTCACTATTCCCTTCCCACCCCTTTTGGGTAAACAAACTTTTTCACGTTAGGTTTTAAGGGTTTGTTAGTATATAAATTTTAATTTATTTTTATTAAAATTTAAATTTGATCAAATAAATTAGATTCATATATTAATCGTATTTTTAAATTTATACCATTCAATTCCATTAATTCTATCTCTTTTCATTGATAAAAATATATTTTAATTTATATGCTAACACACTCAATGATTAAAATTCACTGTCATATACATACATACATATATATATATATATTAAAATTAAGTATATATTTGATAGAGATTATTGAAAAAAATGATATATGATAAGTTGTTGAAAATGCTAAAAGAGAAAAATAAAAATTTTAAATAAGTTATATCAAGCAAACCGAAGGCCACCTTCTTGAAACTAGGGTCGGCTTGTGGATGTTGTAAGATATGAGAATATTGGTTTCAAGATTTATATGTTGAGACGCACGTTGAGAGCTAAATTTCATGTTAAATTTTTATTAAAAAAATAAACAATTCAAGATATTAGGTTACTCATCTTAAAAATATTGCAATTTTTACATGAAACTCCACAATTTTATATACTCCATTTCTTTATAGATTAAATACTAAATGTCATTCATTCAAAAAGAAATACTAAATGTCATTTTCACTAAAAAAACAACCAAAATTCATTAAGGCTACGTAAAAATAATTATTAAACATATGATTGAAAAGTAAAAAACTATTATAAAAAATAAAAAATTTGTCAAAATCATCAAATACATGATTAAAAATAACAAATTGATAAAATAATTTTTATTTTATTTTAGTATGTAACAAACAAGCCCCTAGATAAAGATGACCAACGGTATTAGAATTTTTTCCTTTTTTCTTAGACATGAAATCTCAGGCCTACGATCAACACAATTTCTCAGATGCCAGAATCAAGTACAAAATCAGCACTCATAAAACTGACACGTAATGCCACACACCCCAACCCAGGACCAAATCTGGACCGTCGATATCCGGACCACAGCATTCAATATCCGGCGGTTGTAATTGTCCCCCGTCAAACAAACATTAGCCTTAAATATGTTACACATTTAACCAACATATGTATCTGTATTTGAAATTTCCTGTCCCACCCATCGCTCCCTATTCACACGCGCCTAAAGTCACATTTTCCTCACACCACTCATTTGTGCACAACTATACACGCATAAAGCACGGGCGAGCAGCGATATTAAAGTCTCCACTGTAGATGTACGCTGCACTAAATAAAAACACGAAAAAAGAAAAGGGTAAACATACAAGGCAGTAATGTCCATTTTGAATTTGAGATTATATTTGTTATGGATTATTAAAAAATAAAATTTTAGATTTGTAGTTGACAAATAAAGAAAATATATCAAAAAAGTATAAACAAATTGTATTTCTTTCTTTTTATTTTTTTAAAGGGAGAATTTAAGAGTTGGGGTGTCATTCAAATTTTGATTATGCGCTAGGAGTGTGGAGATCCTAACAATGGAGTCACAATCAAACTATAATAAATTGTAAAATAAATATTTTAATGATTGAAAATAATGAGAAATAAAACATCAATTTAGTATAATTTGAATCAAACAAGGCTAAAAAATACTCTCCCGTCCCATATATAAAGACCTATTTTTCTTTTTGGAATGTCCCAAATATATAGTTTTATTTTTATATTAAAGAGTATTTTTTTGTATACTCCATTCGTCCCAAAATAATAGAATACTCAATTTGTTGCAAAATAATAGACTCATTTCTTTTTTCATATAGTTTAAGAAATATCAGTCAATGCAATTTGAGAAACAAAATATTCATATAACATTTCTAATATGTCCCTACATAATTGTAAATTTCTATTAGCTAATTTATGAGAAAATGAATATGTGTTATATTCTCAATGTGAATAGTTGAGAATTTTAAAAGTTATTTATTAAATTGGTCAAATTAATTAAGGGTGTAATAGGAATATAGAAAATTAAAAATACTTTTGATTTAATAAGTGCGATAATGATCTCCTCCCCACAGTGAGGAGGAGATCATGCCCACAAATACACATGACCCCCCTTGATTGGTGGGAGGCCATGTGTGTAGGTCCCACCACCGGTTCCCCCACCAATCACGGGAGGCCATATGTATTTGTGGGCATGATATCCTCCCCACTGTGAGGAGGTGATCATTACCCTTAATAAGTGAGTTATATTTTGGAACAAATGAAATTGGAAAGTGGGCATATTATTTTCGGACGAAAGGAATATTTATTAAAATAATTTTATTTAATTTATATAATTATAATTATTATTTTTAAATAGTGCTTATTAAATGAAGGTAGATTAGAAAATTAGTTATAAAATTTACATTTTTAATAATTTTTTTAATATTTCTGGGAAAATCAATAAACCTATATGTGAGGTCATATGTATTTGTGGGCATGATATCCTCCCCACTGTGAGGAGGTGATCATTACCCTTAATAAGTGAGTTATATTTTGGGACAAATGAAATTGGAAAGTGGGCATATTATTTTCGGACGAAAGGAATATTTATTAAAATAATTTTATTTAATTTATATAATTATAATTATTATTTTTAAATAGTGCTTATTAAATGAAGGTAGATTAGAAAATTAGTTATAAAATTTACATTTTTAATAATTTTTTTAATATTTCTGGGAAAATCAATAAACCTATATAATTGAGACTAAGTGTTTATTAAAATGAAGGTAAATTAAAAAATTATTTATAAAATTGACTTTTTTAATAATTTTTTTTAATTTTTGTAGGAAAATCAATAAATCTATATAATTGAGACGGAGAGACCCACTTAAATGAGATCCGGACGGGATTTTCAGAATAGGGCATTTATGGTGAATGATCACTCTGAATAACTTGTTTAACATATTCTTATGAGGGTGGACGTGCTTTCACGTGAGTCGCGTCACCGTACAAAATTTTTGAAACCTTTTTTTTTGTTTTGGAATCTACGTCAAGTGAGATGAATAATATATAACTGATCCCCTAATGGTTGGGGATCTCACCCGACCTTTATCTTCTTTTTTCCCCCGAAAAAGGGGTGTTGGCATCGGAACGGGACTAGGGCATTTATTCCTCTGTGATGAGCGCGTGCATACAGTAGCGCGTGGGCCCAACCATCTTTAATGTTGTGAAATTCATGCACACGGCGAATAAATCACCCAAACACTGTCTGCCTTTAATCTTCCTATAAAACTTCTCTCAATCAATCTCATTTTCCACAACTCACAAATTCCTCATCTGCAAATACAAACAGAAACCTTACCGGAAAAAGAAAAAACGCCGGAAAAACAACTCACTGATCGGAATTCATCAAATATGGCTTACGATAATGATATGAATCTCAAGGCGACTGAGTTGAGACTAGGATTACCAGGAACAACAGACGAATCTCCGAACGAGTGTTCTTCATTTCTCAAGTCTAATAACAAGAGATCCTCGGATGAAATGGACAATTCCTGTACTGAAGATGAATGTTCCCCCGCTCCAAAGTAAGTGTGTGAATTGTAATATTATATATATTAATTAATAGTATACAGTTGTGTTGTGTATGTATTATTGTATATGTATAGTCGTTCTAATTCGGGGATTTTAATGATTTTAGAGCACAAGTTGTCGGGTGGCCCCCGGTGAGATCTTACCGGAAAAATATCCTCCAAAAGCAGCTGAGCAAACCGGATTCCGATTTGCCGGGGATGTACGTTAAAGTGAGTATGGACGGAGCTCCATATTTGAGAAAAATCGATATCAAAACATACAAGAACTATCCAGATCTACTGACAGCCTTGGAGAACATGTTCAAATGCTCCATGGGTAAGAACATATACCTTTTTGGTACAGAGTACAAGGTTATTGCATCCAATTTTAACGTTGTTTAATTAATTAACGAATGATTTTGAAAATTTATTTTCAGGCGTGTACACAGAGAGAGAAGGGTACAACGGATCTGAATATGCACCAACGTACGAAGACAAAGATGGTGATTGGATGTTAGTGGGAGATGTTCCATGGGATATGTTTGTTACTTCTTGCAAAAGGTTGAGAATAATGAAAGGATCTGAAGCTAAAGGGCTTGGATGCTTATAATTAATGTTTCTTAATTACGTTACACGCAAGAAATTACAAATTACAAATTACAAATTACACCGTGTCTGTAGAACTTACAAGACGGAACAGATGGAGATTTGTAATTTGGATCAGGCATTTGTGACGGGCCATGCAAGCAAATATTGCATGGATTGGAGCTAGACTTATATACCTATACCTGTACAAATGAGAGATTCATGGGTTTTTTTTTTTTAAAACCTTTTTGGGATATTTGTAATGTATTTATACGAGTATACGTGATACAATACAATACCAGAATCTGTGAATAGTTTGTGAAACAAAAATTCCAGATTAATTTGGTTTTCATCCTTATTTTCTGTGAATTAAAGATGGAGTAATTTCTCTAATCTCGATGACTGTAAATTTAAATATAATATTGAATTTGTTGAAGGAAAATAAGTTGAATCTGATATAGCGTGGTAAATCTTAGATGCGTCAAGTTGCAAATACGAGTTTGGATCTCTACTTGTATGTTAATTTTGTCATTTAATTGTTTTATCCAATCAACAGATGCGCATACCCAACCTAACGTATTAATTAATTCAATAATAATATTAATTGCTATGATTCGATGAGATAGGAAAAAAGAAGAAGAAGAAGAAGAAATAAGACAATGGATCTGACTTAAATATGAGTACAAAGCAACATATGAAATTAATTAAGTCAATCCTCTTAATCGATTTTTTTAATCATGTTAATCAAATAAGGTTTAATTTGTTCGAAGGAGATTGGCCTAGTGAAAAAATACTCCCTTACCACATGATTGGCCCTGGTTAGAGACATCAGCCCACCCCTACGATCCCCATATTGTATTAAAAAAATAATAATAATTTGTTAACCTTTCTATTTGTCACTGTAAATTCATTTTTTTTTTTTTTTTAATTATAAGCGTATGTTGATATTAACTCTTTGAGTAAGATTATTCATAAGTGGTTCTAACTCATCGCTGATCATGTGATATGAAGATATAGAATGTCAAAATCATCTACTTAAGATATACACTCCCTGAATCCAACAATAGGTATTTTTTCTTTTTTTAGTTGTCCCAATTTTATATATACCTTTGTCCAAATTGAGTAATTCTAATTTGTTCATTTACTAATATTATACTTTGATTTAATTTGCACACCTTGAAGTTAATTATTAGAGAGTTGCAATGATTTTTACACTCAATAAATAAGGATAAAATTGGTAAATTAAATAATTTATATTATTTACGTTTCTATTGTTTTTAATCAAAGTTAAAAAGAGCAGATATCAATATAATTGAGACGTATGAAATAATGTTTAACGTTACAAATTGATTACTTCCAATTTGAGTGCTAACCACATTTTGGATAAGTGTTGATTATGTCCACAAGTTTTTAACTTTTCGATAAAATAAAATTTACCTAAGGCACCCGAATGGTGGTTATTATTGGGCTATGTGTCCAGTTTTCCCGTTGTTAAATGAAGTTAGAACTATTCTACTCCATAAAAAACTGTTTATAACAAGCCAATAATAATACAATTTCTAATCCAGCTCAAAGAGTTAAGAGGAATAGAGGATCCAGGTGAAGGTAAGAGAGGTCAATACCAACAAAAGCACAAACATTTAATGGGCCAGGGCCAGTTGTCATTTACATAGTGTTTTTCGGCCGGACCGAGTTTTGATTGAACATGGTCATATTCAGGCCAGGTCCTGTTGTGATGTGCACGAGCTGAGCTGTTCCACCTCGTGACTAGGCAAGGCCGAGTTTAAGGGAAATAAGACAGAAGAAGTGCTAGTTAGGAACCTTATATATGGTAAGGAACACGAGATTGAGCATATTAAACATTATGAGATCGAACAAATTAAAGGTGAGAGGGACAATGTGAGAATCCTTTTGGTGAGGAGAAGTGAATGCAATGGAGAGCTAAATACTGTCGAATTGATTGGTTATACGTGATGATCTATAAAGGTTTAGCTGAAATGAAGATTATTGGAAACAATTTGGATCTTGTTTGGCATGAAACATTTGAGTTATTTACGGATGATAAGTAGACGCAGTCTTTTATTCTTGAGGTCCTTGTTCAAGACATTGGGCAAGGCAAGCTATTGGCCATTGCAAAGATGCTGGGTGACATCCTCTCAGCGCTGGGAGGATTTTATCCTTCCAACAAGACACAACCCCCCTAAATGTAGTGGGGCCTGGGGGGTTGTGTTTGGATGGTGATTGGATGTTACTGGGAGATGTTCCATGGGATATGTTTGTTACTTCTTGCAAAAGGTTGAGAATAATGAAAGGATCTGAAGAAGCTAAAGGACTTGGATGCTTGTAATGTTGCTTACTTACATTACACACAACAAATTACAAATTACAAAATTAGAGATTTGCAATTGGATCAGGCATTTGTGACAGGCCATGCAAGCAAATATTGCATGGAAAGGAGCTAGAGACTTGTACCTATACCCGAACAAATGAGAGATTTATGTTTTTCCTTTCCCCCTTTTTAATCTTTTTGGAATATTTATAGTGTACTTATATACACATGATACAAATACAATACCAGAGTTTGTGAAACAAAATTTCCAAGATTAATTTGGTTTCCATCCTTATTTTTTGATGACTCGCATAAGCAGAACCCGATCCATCACTTCGCAAGTTCACTTTTTGTTTGTGCATTTTCGTTACTAGTATTTTCACTCGTACGTTGTACGGGAAGATACGTCCATCAAACAATTATGTTGTTCTTACAAAAAAGAAGAAGAAGAACGAAATCTATACAATTTAAAAAAAAAAATTGAGAGAGTTCCCCCTATATTTCGAAAAAGTTTGCTCTATTCATACACATAACATAAGTCACCAAAATTTCAATATATCATAATTATATATTATTGGCAACCTTATCAATGCCAACAACACTTCCAATACAATAATATACACTGCTCTCCACAACACAAACAATATATAAAATACATCGACAAAATCATTTTTTGAAAGAATAATTGAATCATTCAAAGAAGCAATCCAACTCATCTATGCCTCACATTTTTTGTTCATCACTTATTCCATCCTTCCAAAACCTTTATTAGTTCCATACCAGCGATTTCTTCTCCCACATGACCAATCTACATAGAAGGAAAAATATTATTAGAAAATGAAATGCATAAAATTCTTGTGAGAGCAAACATGAGGCAATTACTATAATAAAAAAAGAGAGACTATAATTTTTTATTTAGCAAATGTACGGCTTCCTAGAGATAGGAGTATACCATATGGAATTGAAAAGGAGTATACTATAAGTTAATAAAAATTTCTTTGTAAATAATATTTATAGTTATTCATTTAAAAGATACCTTTCATTTCTAAGATAAATCTTACCCCGTAGCAATCTACTCAATTTTAATTATTTTTCATTCTTTTAAATTAATTTTATTTTTTCCCTTTTAGCTATATAATTAATTTGATTAATTTCAGTCCAATGAAATCGTGTCTAATTAAATCTTAAAAATATAATTAATTTTAACTAATTTCAATATAATTAATTTTCATTAATTTTATTTTTAGCTAATTATTGTAAAAATTAATTACTTGTAAAATAATTAATTTAATAACTGCAATTATAAGAATTACATTAATCAAATCTTTTCACCCGTGCGTCGCGTGGGAAAATAGAACAATAAAATGGAGAAGATAGTGGTCATCAATTTGAGTAGCGAATAAATGTTTTGAAAAATTTTAATAGAGTATTCCTTGTAATCTTATTCTTTATAGAAAGTTTAAAGTTCACATTTGTTTTGTTAGTTTTCTTTTTCATGGTTTGATTTCAATTCCATTGCACGTATTCTGATGCAGATACAACTGCCATGCACAAGAGCGGACTTGTCCCACTGCTAACTGAAGTTGACGTAATTGCCAAATCTTCTAGGACTCTACCTTTGCTATACTGCTAAACTCTGATGAAAAATAAATAAATGCCATTGTGACTTTGTGCTATGCTGTTTTTTTTTCTTTTCTCTTAATTGAATTCTTTGTGCTGCTAACACTTCGGGCTCCTTTTTATTTCTATAGTCAAACCCTTTTATTAGAGAGAATAGGACACAAGGTCTTAGCAATTAGTTTTGAATTGTGTGAAGAAGGTAGTTCCTAAAAATCTTATCAATTGTGTAATATGCAATCAAATTTTGTGAAATGCCTTGTGTACTTGTTAAAATGTTACATATGAGTATGTTGATAATTTGATATAATAGATGTTTAGAGATTTCGCAACAATATTAGTAAAATTGCCATTGTAGACTTTTTCTCTCGTGTGTTGTTGGCAGTGCCTGACAAAATGCAACAACGATGTTAAACATTGTACTGTTTTTATTTTATATCTAATCTCTTTGTTTGATTTATATGCATATAAATTAAAAGTCAAGACACAGAAATCACTTTATGCATCTTCTAAGGAGAAGGTTGGAACATAGTTAACTATGATGATATATTCATCCCAAATTTCTATCACAATCACATAATACCAAACTCAAATCTCAAATAAATGAGAACCAATTCGCATAAAACCAAACTCAAATCTCAAGATTCAATCCAAATCTCTATCACATTCATCTGACAAAAATTCAAAACCCCTAGATTGTTCTTCATTTCCAGACCTCAAAAGAGGCATAAAGTAACACATGGTGAAATTTCTAGCCGTCTACGACTTTTCAATCTTAACACTCTTAAACTTCTTGTTACTTGAATTTTGAATAGATGGAGCACTATTAGTAGGATCTTCATCTTTACCAAGATGACTCTTTAAGTAGGGTGTAATGGGAGTTTCTCCACCGTCGTCGTCCATGGGCTATAAAATGCAAGAAAAATAAGGGATAGAATAAACATAGACATCAAATGATGCTTTATAACAAAATACAACGGTGGTGGTGGTGTTCATATTTCATGAAGGGTCACAAATAAGAGAACTCTTGAAAAAGTAGCCGACTTAGCAACCACAAAATGCTCAAAAAGAAAAAATGCAATGATTTAACACCTCATTCCATCTTACTAAGTTGGTTAGATTTTTTTGTTCTACAAATCCAAAAACTTATAGGTGTTGTCTTCAGTTTATTTTAAAATACAAAATAAGATAAATTAATTTCCGAAACACATATTTCTTCCCCGTAGCAATTTAATTAATTTTAACCATTTTTCATTTTCTTTATTAATTATATTTTTTGCCATTTATTAATTCAATTAATTTTGATTAATTTTCTTCCAATGAAATCATATCAATTGTTGTGTAATGAAAATGTGTCCAATTAAATCTTAGAAATATAATTAATTTTAATTAATTGTAATATAATTAATTATAATTAGTTTGTACTTTTAGCTAATTATTTATAAAAATAATTTTTTATTTCTAAAAAGATTATCTTAATAGCCGCAGTTTTAAGAATTGTATGAATTTAATTGTCAAGATACTTTATAAATTAAATGATATCTTTTAATTTAAGTGGTATATTTCATTTTTAGAGGAAATCTAACAAAGCCATAACAATCTAATTAATTCTATTTTTAATATGACTATTTTCAAAACCAGTGTCTAATGAAATCAAACTTTCCAAAATTTTCTCTTATATGAATCTAATTTTAAAGATATATTAAAATTTAAAAGACATCTTTCAATCTTGAAGATATACTTTTTCTAAGGGAAATCATATCAACTTGTAGCAATCGAATTAATTTTATTTATTTCTTTATTTTTTAAAATTAACTACATATTACCCCTCTTAGCAATATAATAACTAATTTTGATAATTTTCTTCCGTTGAAACGATGTCCATGTTCATCAAAATGAAACTGTCTCCAATTAAATCTTAGCAATATAATTAATTTTAATTAATTTAAAAATAATGACATTTTATTTTTTAACCAATTATATCTAAAAAGAATTAATTATTTTTTAAATAATAAGCTTAATAAGCACAATTTGAAGAATTGTTTATTAAAGATATTTTGTAATTTAAAAGATATATTGCAACTAAAAAGTTATCTGCAATTTTCTAGGAGAAATTCTACTAATGCATAGAAATATATTTAATTTTAATTATTATTTTTTAATTAATCATATTTTTCGCTTTTAGCAATATAATTAATTTTAATTAATTTTTATTTTTAGCAAATTATTGCAAAAAATAATTAATTAATTGTAAAATAATTAGTTTAATAGCCATAGTTATAAGAATTGTATGAATCTAATTTTGAAGATATTTTATAATTTAAAAGATATCTTATAATTTTAAAGATATATTGCAAGTTAAAAGATAGCTTTCATTTTTCAGGGTAAATCTTGCCAACCCATTGTAATATAGCTAATTTTTATTATTATTTTTTTAATTAATTCTATTTTTCCTGTTTTAACAATATATATAATAATTAATTTTGATCAATTTTCATCCAATAAAACCATGTAAATTTTCATCTAGCGAAACCGAATCCAATTAAATCTTAGCAGTGTAAATAAATTCAATACTTCCAACATAATTAGTTTTAATTAATTTTTATTTTTTTATAATTATTTAAAAAATAATTAGCTTAATATTTGACTTTTCAGGAATTATTAATAATAAGCATAAAATCTACACTTATTTTATAGTTTTAAACTCATTTAGTTAGTTTTATTTTACATATATTTGTTTCATTTAATTTATTTTTAGATAAAAATGAACAAGGATGATGTTAGAATCAATATTGAAAGAAAAGAAATCGAATTGATGCAAATTTAAAGAACTTTGGGGCAAGAATGAAGAAGAATTGAATATTGAGGACAGATTTTGCCAAGGAGAAAGTTGGATTTCGGATTTTTCTATTTTGCACAAAGTTGTAGATCTCTTTATCTAGTTTCCATCCCAATTTTAATCACCTAAATATGACATCGGGATCAAAAGTTATAACTAAAATATTGAAGACTGGGCCTGCTGAAAATTTTCCACGGAAAGGGGGTTACGGCCATAACCCCCCGAGGCCAAATTTCCTAGTTTAATCACAACTCTATTTTTGGTATCTTTTGGTCTACTTCTCCTACACGAAATTCGGGCATCTTTGGGACCTTCATACAGCTATATAAGGAGATTAAGACCACAAAGAGTTATCTAGAATTCTACATAAAAGAAGAACAAAAGATTGAAGCTTTTTGCAAGATTTCTTGGGCAACATTGAAGAGAGAAATCAAGATCATCATTGTTTATCATTCGGTTATGGCTCATTCTTCTAATTCTTGTTCTTCTATTTATAATATGTTATGCTAGACTTTTCTTAGTGTTAGGGTTGAAGATGAAACTTAGAGATTAGTTAAGTTCGGATTATTACTTTGATTTGTCCTTAATTCTATGCAAAGACGAGATCTTGGTTTTAAGTTTTCGATATATTTGGACGTTATTTTACAATTTATGGTCAAAGTTAATTTGTGATCTATTTATTGAATTGAGAAATCGTGAATAGATTAGACTAATATTGAAAACCACCAAGTTCGATAGGGGACGAAAATACATCTACACTTTCTGTGATACTTTTGTTAAATTCTTGTCATTGAATGCGTTTCTAAGTTGTTGTTTCCTTGTTGGCATATAGATATAACGAACACCTTATAGAAATAGGTTGAAATTTACTCGAAAAAGATTTTCCAATAATATTGTGAATTTATTCATTAAAATCAATTTCCGTTATCAAATTGATAATCCGAGTGAAACTAATTGATAAGTGGATTTGAAAATCCTAACGCTAGTTTTTCCACATTTGATTTAAACTACAAAAAACATTCTTTTAATTTGTTCTAGTTTAATCCATAATTTTTAATTGAGTATTTTGCAATTTAATTTAATAATTTAATTTCTGCAATTTTAGAAAGTAATTGATTCCAATTGATTTGTTTCAGTTCATGCTAGTTAAATTGACCGTGAAAATAATACGGTCCTCTTGGTGGATACGATACTCGGACTTTAAAAAGTCTACTTTATTACTTGCACGACCCGTATACGGTGTTGGGATTTTATAGTAACAATTGATAAATAGATTTTAGCTGCATAAATGTTTACATCTATGACTATGTTGTTACGGTACGGACAGAGAAGCAAGGAGGCTTTGGGGAAGAAGGAAGCACAGAGGTGGTAGGAAGAAAAGGATGGCGGCAAATTTAACTGATAAAGGAAGAGACGACGTCGTTTCGAAGGTCAATTGATTTAGTAAGTCAACGGTTCTAGAATCCAATTAAGTCAAGAGTTGTAAACGTGTTTCATTGTAAATAAGCGTATTAACGCTTATACTAGTCTGAGTTTGTTAAATAGCTCGGTAGTGGGATTGAGTATCGGTTTGGCATTTCATTTGGATCGTGCGGATCGTCTTCTTCACCTCTCCAGTGCGTAACTCTCCTTTACCTTATCTTTCTCTCTCGATTCTTTGTGTAAGTGGTTTATTGAAAGTAATACAAAATTTATTCATTAGGTTGTTTTATTTTCTTGTGCGATTGGAATTGGGAGTTAATTCTTTGTTAGTCCAATCTGTGATCATAACATTGGTATCGAGCCACCGATCCTCGGCATGGCCCCGTAAACGAGATCGAAGACATCCGTGTGGAGGGAATCATGAAATCGAGACCAATTAGCCGAGATCCGAGTCGACGCCATTGCCAGTGCCACCATCAAAATGCTAGTCTGGACACGAAAATCTTAAGCATGAGCCAACACAAAACACGAATCCTTGGTGAAGATGATGGCTAAAATATATGGGAAGAGGAAAATTGGAACGGATGAGTATGGAGGATGGGATGATGAGGAACCCAGTGGTGTAGAAATGGAGAATAGTGATGGATCCGCAAAAATCAATGACTAATGGGTGAAAAGGGTGATGATACTGAGTGCTAGAGCTCAGAACCCAAAATAGGTTACCAAAAATTGATTTCCCTACATTTGAAGGAGATGAACCTAGAAATTGGATTGTGCAAAGTGAGACATATTTGAAATTTACGAGGTTGAGGAGAGGTTCAAAGTAGGGGTTGCACACTATATATGAAGGAGTAGGGCTCTGTCTTTGGTTTAGGGGTTATAAAGCCACCACCCCAAAGGCTACTTGGAGGATGATGACGAGGCCTTATGCGAGATTTCTTTGAGAATTTGGGGCTAGGACTGTTTGCCTTTATTAAGTAAACTTAAGCAAAGAATAGGGTGGCTGAGTTTCTAGAACAATTTGAGGAGTTAAGGGCTCAAGAGATGCAAGTCTATCCACATCATCAAGCATACTACATCGAGATATTCACTAGTGGCCTCAAGCCGATATACAAGCCTATCTTATTGTCTCGGACCAAAAACTCTTGAGGCGGCCTATGAAATGGCCCTCCTCCAAGAGACTGCAATAAACACCACCAAAAGCAACCAAAAACTCCCCAAGCCTACCCCTCACAAATGGCCTCCAAACACTTACAAATCCCCTGATAAAACACCTCATATCACCCCACCTGTTGACATTGGAATTCAACCCAAATACATTTCCCCTGCTGAGATACAAGCCAAGAGAAGCCAGGGATTATGCTTCAAATGCGATGAAAAATACACCAGAGGACATATTTGCAAGAATAAATATCTTAATTACATATTGCTTGATGAAGAGGGAGAGGGAATGCTTGTGGAGATGGATGAGAGTGAAGAATACAATAGAAAGGAGGATGAATCTATCATGGAAATTTCAATTAGTGCCTTAGCTGGTAATACTAGAGTGGAGACTATAAGGATTCCTGGATTGCTCAAAAGGAGAAGGATATCAATATTGGTAGATAGTGGAAGCACTCATAGCTTTGTGGATGAAAACCTGGTGAGAGAACTAAGGTGCCCAACTGAACTCACTACTCCAGTGAGAGTGACCGTAGCCAATGGGGAGGAATTGACAAGCATGGCTAAGTGCAACCCCCTCATATGGAAAATGAATGACTTGGAGTTTGGTTTATTAAGGGTCCCTGAGGTTAGGAGGAAGTGACATGGTCTTAGGGGTTGATTGGTTACACCAATTCAAACCCCATAATTTTTGACTTCAAGAAGAATAGCATAACATTTCAGTGGGGAAAGGACACTGTGGAACTCAGAGGAGGCTGAGCAGGGAAGATTAGTGAATGCCACATGATAAGTGTTAATGAGATTAGTAGGTGGGCACACAAACAGGATATGGTATCTTGGCACCTTATGTGCGATGGAAGTGGAAAAGGAGAGGAGATCCCACCGAAATTAGCAAGGTATTGGAGCAATACCCTATGGTTTTTGAGGAGCCAAAAGGGATGCCACCCCTCGATTTAATGACCATAGGATTGAATCAAGGAGGGATCACGACCTTTCAAATCTAGAGGCGTCAGATGCCCATACAATCGAAATGTGAGATTGAAAGATTGGTGCAAGAAATGTTAGACCATGGAATCATTCAACCAAGTTCCAGTCCTTTTTGCTTCACCTGGCTACTCGTTAAAAAGAAGGATGGCACATGGAGGTTTTGTGTGGATTATAGGCGACTTAATCAGATTACCATTAAGGATAAATATCCCATGCCGTTAGTGGATGAATTCTTTGGATGAACTGAGCGGATCAAAGATGTTTTCAAATGTGGATCTAAAGATCCGGATATCATCAGATTAGAGTAAAAGAATCGATGTATATAAGACAACATTCAGACACACCACGGCCTTTATGAATTCAAGGTCATGCCATTTGGTTTGACCAATGCCCCGACTACCTTTCAATGCCTTATGAATGAGATTTTTAAGAATTATTTGAGGAAGTTCGTCTTTGGTGTTTTTGATGATATCGATATATAGCCACGACTTAAAAACCCATCAATACCTAACCACCTGTCGAAATACTTAAAGGCCATCAATTTGTATGCCAAATGGAGTAAATGCTCATTTGGGCAACCACAATGAGTACTTGGGCCACATCATAAGTGCTTGAGGGTCTCTGCAGATGCTAAAAGATAGAAGCCATGAGGAATTGGCCAACTCCTAATACGATTAAATAGCTCGAGGATTCTTGGGTCTTCTTGGCTACTATAGAAGGTTCGTGAGAGGCTATGGAATGTTGGCTAAACCACTCACCAACCTGTTTAAGAAGGATCAATTCGGTGGAACCCGAGAAGCTAACAGGGCATTCAGCGAACTCAAGGAAGCTATGTGCCAAACTCCTGTTCTAGCTTTACCCAACTTCAATCAACCTTTCATTGTGGAGACTGATGCTTGCTACGGGGGCTTGGGTGCAGTATTGGTTCAGGGTGGCAAGCCCATAGCCTATTTGAGCTTAGCCATACCAGTTTCCAAACTGGGATTATCTATCTATGAAAAGGAATTATTGGCATTGGTGACTGCTATTGGGAAATGGAGGCATTATTTGGAGGGGCAACACTTTATTATCAAGACTGATCACCAGTCTCTAAAATATCTGTTGGAGCAAAAGATAACCACTCCATTGCAGCAGAAATGGTTAACCAAATTGCTGGGGCTGGATTATGAGATTCAATATAGGAGCGGGGTGGAGAACAAAATAGCAGATGCACTATCTAGAAGAGATGAAGGTAGGTTGGAATGTAAGGCCATGACCACTGTAGTGCCTCGATGGATACAGGAGGTTATTGACAGTTATGAAGGAGACGATGAAGCTTGTAATATTATTCAGCAGCTCACAGTTGACCCAAGTCAACCTTCTGAATTCTCCTATGCTAATGGAGTGCTCAGATATAAAGGGATGCTGTACCTAGGCTCTGGAAATGAAATCATGAGGCAAGTTGTTAGGGCTATACATGATTCACAAGAAGGTGGGCATTCGGGAGTCCATGCGAGCCTCTTCAGGGCCCAACGGATTTTCTATTGGCCACATATGGCCAAGGAGATTAAGAAGATTGTCTTAGAGTGTGAGGTGTGCCAAAGGTGTAAATCAGAAAGAGTGCCATATCCTGGATTGATGCAGCCTTTACCAAAGCCAAGAACCTGCTGGACACACATCTCCATGGATTTTGTAGAAGGACTACCCAAATCAGGCTCATATGACAGTGTGTTAGTGGTGGTGGATCGGCTGACCAAGTATGGACATTTCATCCCTTTGAGTCATCCTTATTCAGCTAAAACAGTGGCTAAGGCTTTCTTAGACAATGTATATAAACTCCATGGGCTTCCAGAAAGCATAATTAGTGACAGAGATAAAATATTCATAAGTGGATTTTGGCAAGAATTGTTTAGGCTAATGGGAGTGCAACTCCATCTTAGCTCGGCTTATCACCCACAAATAGATGGTCAGACTGAAAAGCTTAATCAGTGTCTGGAGCAGTACCTCAGGTGCATCAGTCATAACACACCCAAACATTGGACTAAGTGGCTTAGCTTGGCTGAGTGGTGGTACAACACCACACTACATTCTACCATACAAATGACACCCTTTGAAGCTCTATACGGCACTAAACCACCGCAGTTGGCTTTAGGTCCCTACCAGCAATCTCAAGTAGCAGCTGTAAATGAGCTCCTAAAGGAGAGGCATCAAATGGATAATTACTTAAAGGATCAACTAGCTCAAGCTAGAACAAGAATGAAAGCACTGGCTGACAAGAAGAAAACTGAAAGAGAGTTTGAAATCGGGGATTGGGTGTATCTTAAGCTTCATCCATATGCACAACACACTGTTGCTAGGAGGAATAATCAGAAGCTCTCAGCAAAATATTATGGTCCCTACCAAATTCTTGCAAAGAACAGAGTGCCGTTTCTTATAGATTGGCTCTTCCTCCAGGGTCCAAGGTTCACCCTGTGTTCCATGTCTCTTTACTTAAGAAGAAGGTGGGAGAAGCAGTTGGTACAATTGAGGATTTACCTGAAGAATTGATTCAGTCCACTGAGGAGAAACAGCCCTGGAGACTGCTGTCCACACGAGAAATTCAACTCTATGATACAATAGGCACTCAATGGTTGATTTGGTGGAAGAATTGCCCTGTGGAGGAATCAACGTGGGAGATGGCCACTGAAATTCGTACTAAATTTCCTCACTTTGACCCTTGGGGACAAGTGTCAGCTGAGATGGAGGGTTGTTACGGTACGGACAGAGAAGCAAGGAGGCTTTGGGGAAGAAGGAAGCACAGAGGTGGTAGGAAGAAAAGGATGGCGGCAAATTTAACTGATAAAGGAAGAGACGACGTCGTTTCGAAGGTCAATTGATTTAGTAAGTCAACGGTTCTAGAATCCAATTAAGTCAAGAGTTGTAAACGTGTTTCATTGTAAATAAGCGTATTAACGCTTATACTAGTCTGAGTTTGTTAAATAGTCGGTAGTGGGATTGAGTATCAGTTTTGGCATTTCATTTGGATCGTACAGATCGTCTTCTTCACCTCTCCAATTCTGTAACTCTCCTTTACCTTATCTTTCTCTCAGTTGCTGTGTAAGTGGTTTATTGAAAGTAATACAAAATTTATTCATTAGGTTGTTTTATTTTGCTGTGCGATTGGAATTGGGAGTTAATTGCTGTTAGTCCAATCTGTGATCATAACATATGTAAACAAAATACTTAAGATAACTCTAAAAGACTAATATACACCATTGAATTAAGTCAATCATAATCGTCTATTCTATTCTTCATTCGCTATATAATAGATAATGCATTCATTTCTAGGGGCATAGAACATCAAATTATTTAAAAGTATATGACAATATGATGTAGAATTTAATAACGAATAAACTGATAAAGAATGTGAGAATTTATGCGGTTTGGCATCATTGTGGCAAACCTACGTCCACACGAGAAGAGAGATTATATTATATTATGATAGTGTATGAGGTTAACAACGACGCTTATATGTATAATTGTATTACATCAAGGTTTCTAGAGAAACTATCTCCTACGAGACTGGTCTTCCACCACGGCCCACCAATCTTCCCCACTCCCCAACCCCCTGACCCCAATCAGTTACGTACATTTAACTAACCAGCTCCTCACTGTCACTAAAGAAGAGGATCGGAAAACTAGACTATCACGTTGCTTCGGGAAGATTATAGAGTCCAAACTCAACGAAATATGGATTATGTACCCCGCTCTTTTTATAATGGCATTTGTGATTTCTCAAGTATTGGACAAAGAAAAAGACATCAAATGTGTTCATGCTATTATTGCAGAGATTGTTGTTTGGGCGGCCGTGTTTGTTGCCGGAGGTAGACTTTTCGGAAGCTTTTCTAAAATGATTGTTGCACGTGCTAAAATCCAAATGTACAATTCGAATGACCAACTTGAATACACGCCCTATTGGGCAAAGACTTGGAAAAGAATACTGATTCGTATAGTTCTCGCCCGTGGAACACTTTGCTCAGTGGTTGCTTTCTCTGCAGCTTGGCCTTCACACCATTGTGGGATGTAATAGCCCAAGATTCTTTGTTTAATTTGTTGGAAGTCGTTGCTTGAGTTTAGGTCCGTTTAGTTTCTTGTTAGGATAATGCCCTATTTTCTAGGGTTGTTTTGACTCTTTCCAGTAGTTGTTACCACTAAGCATTATACTTGCATTTATGGACTCTTTTTCTTAATTCTAGTTAGGATTGAGGTATGGCTATATAAGGCTCAGTTTCCTGTCAATAATATGTAGGTCATTCATCCAATTTGCTTAAAAGTTAACTTTCTATTTAATTGAGTCTTCACATAATTTACTGAAAAATTAGAATGGTTAGTCTTCCAGTACTTGTGGATTTCAGAATTTATTGCTCATTAATTCGATTAACCACATAGTGTAATCTATTGTTCATTAATTTGTAGGAATGCGGATGTTACAAAATAGTTTGTGAGGATACATATTCAACTGGATGGCATTGGGTTTGGAATTGTGGGATGTCAAAGATTCTATTGAGCATAAAAGAGCCTTTCAGTATTATTTGTCTATTCAACTGATTACATGCTTTTGAATTGGGAAGGATTGACAGTTTGTATAAAAAAATTTTGCACTTTGATTCTCTTTTCTTTGGGTTTTATCTGGCTTGATCAGTTTGGGCTTTGAAAGTGTGATTGTATACATATGTTCTCATCTGTCTAGATAGTCTAGTGTGGAGATAAACTCTAAAAGCTGATAGATACAAGCAACAATTGTGATTTGTGATTGTATACGTATGTTCTTTTGTTGGCTTATATCATACTTCCCTCTTAATCCTTTTAACTGCTAAAATTCCCCCAACCTGTCAATAGCTTACATGTTTTGTCCTTCCAAATGATGATAATATTTCACTTCACAAAAATTATGCTTTTTGAGCCACTAAAATAATTAAATTCCTATTCTAGATTATTATGCCTAAATGGTGACAACCACTGAACTACCCATTTTTGAGTCAGTGAATTAACTCGTAGACTTGTAATCAGTTGTGGCCTCTGGCATTAATGTAATAAGCAAAATTAGGTCTAGAGTTCCCTAATGGTTAGACCCAGTCACGGTTTCGATTCCAAACTGAAACCGGACGGTTTGGAACCAGTCAAACTTGAACCGAAACCGATTTTCGTACGGTTTCGGTTAGGTTTCAAATTTTTTGGAACCAGAACCGAAGAAAAAAAGGAAAAAAATAATAATAATATAAGAAACGGTGAAAGGTCACAATTTCCCTTTTTTATTTTTTAATATATTATTTATTAATACATCTCATCCTTTTAATTTTTATTTCACACTCACACCACAACTCTCAAGTTTTAATTCTCATGATCTCAACTCTCAAAAACAATTCGGTAAAAAATTATGTTTAAACCTTATGTTATTTAAAAATTATTTTTTGTTTGGGTTAAGGGTGTAAAAAAATTTTAAATAAAAATCGTGAATCAGTGGTTTCGGAACCGAAACCGCCGGTTAAAGAACTGGGCCGTGGCCGGTCTACTAATGGCAAAAGTACAAGATAGTATCTTTTGTTGTACACTATTGCCACATAGGTATTAAGACTTTTTTCGACGACACTTAAGTCCCTTTTTAAATTTATTTGACCACTTAGGTTCTTTCCGGCTGCGGGAGATGAGGAAATGAATAAAATATTAATTTTACTGTTTGACTTTGATTAAAATATTAATTTCCCATTTTTTAATCATTTTCCTCCTTTTTTTTCCTTTTCTAATAATCATCACCACCACCACCACCACTACCACTATCCAAAAAAAGTGTATCAATTGCGCTTTTAGTGCAAAATAGAAAAAAAATGCCTCAAATGGTCCAAAAATTTTTTATATGCATTCGGTCCATTTGGATGGAATCCATTGAACGTCCTAGCATTTGTTCACATTAATATCACATTAATAGAAATATATTACTGTAAAAAATATATGTATTTGGTCCATAATTAATTTTATAAAAAATTTTTAACATAGTAGCATTTGCTCGTATTAATATCATAACTTTCGGAAAAAAAATTAACATTGAGAGCGCGCATATTTTGATTTGAACCATGAACATAATTAATGTATTTCAATAAAATATATTAGTAGAAATATATCATTGTAAAAAAATATACCGAATACAAAAAAAGAAAAAAGAAATTAATTAATATTTAAAAAATAATTTTACTGTATCTCCATAAAATTTTGAGAATTTCTTTTTGTTAAGTACGATCCAATGACTTCCTCTTCTAAAAAAAAAAAAAAAAAAGACAAACTGTTAACTAATAATTAATATTTTTTTAAAAAAATTATAAATATATACTGTAGATATATTAATGAAAACACACTGAATGTAATAAAAAATATAGAAACTAAATAACATATATTTTCAAAAAATATTAACAAAAGAAAAAATTAAAAATTAAACCCCCCACCTCCCCCAACCCGCCCAATATAAAAATTGTAACATGTACTTGTGCACGAGAACCACAAAGACATATTTCCACCAACTAAATAGATTTTCTCTCGTAATCACATTCAAGGTGAAAATAATAATTTGTGGCTACTAAAACTTCAGTAAATTAAAGTTACCTGATGTGATTTCTCATCTCAAACTCGATTTAATAACTATCACACATTCGTAGGAGATTAACTCTTCATAACAAAAAACACTGTCGGACTACAAGCACAACCTATTGTTTGGTCAACATTTTTTAAAATCAATTCTCGATTACTTGAGAAAATAGTACATTAATTCGAAAAAAATTCAAGACGGTGTTCACATTGCATTAGCAACTAAAGATTGTGACCCCTCTCTCTCTATCTATCTACATCCGTAGGGATCGGAATTGAACACATATATATGAGCAGTGACAAAGCATATTGATAAAAATGAAGATTGATATGAGGATGAATATGATACTAGGGCTGGCAACGGGGCAGATCAGTAGCAGATCAGTGAAAATTGTTATTGTCCCACGAAGAAATCTCGTTAGAAATATTGCCCCACGATCCACAAACTGAAAAACGGATAAGATCGGGGCAGATCGCATAGCAAAGCAGATCGGTTTTTGATCCACGAAATGATTTGTGAACTTTTTTTAGGCAAATAATTTCTCCGATCCCGTTACATATTAATCACCAACGAGAACCTTGGACAAACTCATTAAATAAAGTAATCATACTCACCTTGTAGATAGTTTCACGGGACGATTAGCGAGAGAGATTGAGAGACGATCAAATGAAGCGTTAGAGACTATAAGACTAGGGTTTTTGTTTAATATCCTTTATTCTTCAATCTTTTCTAATCCAATAATTTAGAATTGGATTAGGATGATTGGGCATTTGGGTTGGGCCAAATCTATTGCACATGTCATGAGGGTTGTGGGCTTGTGGCTTGTTAGATTAGTTGTTCTAATAATCCAATATCTAAACTCTTTTTTCCAACCTTTTTATTTTATTTTATTATATCACTTTGCAGGGCAGTTCGGGGCGGATCGACCTCGATTTGTTATTGCGCCACGAACTTCACAGATCGGAAAATCTAATTATTATTGCTCCGCCAATCCACGGATCAGAGAAAATCTTTATCATTCGGGGCAGATATCCATCGGGTTCTATGCAGATCGGGTTTTTTTGCCATCCCTATATGATACCAACACCAAACATGATTAAGGGATAATTCCCAATTTTCTAATTACACAATTTGCAAGGTTACAAGCCAAGTATTAATAGGAGAGTTACAATCAACTCAAATCTAACAAGCTAAACAAACTAATTTATTACTGAAGTCCCTAAATTCTTATCAAAGTGAAAGTAAATACTAAGCTAAAAATGTCAAATATCTCAACACGTATATAGTGATAACAACAAATTCAACGTTCAATGAGTCTCACCATCGGGAATAACTTGCCATCTTCAGAAATATAATTCTCGCCTACGCTTCCTGTGATTCAATAAATTAATCCTCATTCGTAATGGCATGCATAGCTACAAATCTTCGGTCACCTGCAATGACATAACCCTGAAATATTGTTCGATAAAGGCAGAACAGTAAACTGGCGTAGGCTCTTTTGTAATGGCATATATATACGGAAATTTTATGTCTTAAATAAATAGTTGATACCAACCAATTATCTGGGGGCAAAAAAAAAATCCTTCAGATGTCCTCTCCCTAAAGAGTTTTGGGATAATTCTAATAGTATCTATATATTAATAAAACGAGCACATTTTCCCGCCACTTTTATCTATTTTTCTAAATTAAAAAATTAATTTTTAATTATAGCAGCGAGTTTTACCGCTTCTACATGTCTTTTCCAACTCGACTTCTTTTTCAGCGTGTATACATATATACACGCATCGGGTCCACCTATTTTTCTGAATTAAAAAAATCACACCATTAAAATAAGGCAATCCATGTGCAAGTTGGATCAACTCTAATATAATACATGCACATGGTATTTATATTAGAAAAAATGATCAGTAACAACCTATATATGTCTCCCTGTGCAACGCACGGGTAGAGAAACACTAGTTATCAATTATCTGTGGTGTTACACTCATTAACTTTTCTCTATTACTACTCCCTATCGGATCAACATACTTACAACTCTGTCCAACATAATCAGAGTCATAGACAAGACGCAAACTATCCCCACAATCAATAGCAATATTATGAAGAATACTAGGAATTTTCCGCTAACCAAAAAAATAAATAAATAAATAAAAGGGGTTAAAAAATGCATAAACAAAGTAAAAGAAAACATAAAATGACAATAATATAATACATTTCGTGCCACTTGAAAAAATCCTTTCCGCTATGCCCCACACAAACAACTTCTCAAGAATTTAGACGTGGCGGACTGCGCGCGCCTCTGGCCTACCTTGGCATCTGCACACTCTCGATGCTGGCCTGCGGGCTCCCCATTTGACTCGTCTTGAAACACTTCCAAAGGAGTTTGAGATGTGGGTGAGTCAACGGGCGAGTAAACTTGTAAGGCGCAAGTAATTCAGCAAGCCTCGAAACACGAATGAAGTAGTTTGGTATGTGTGCGACTAAACCGGTAAGGCGCAAGGAAGTTGATTGGCATTTTTTTGAGTTCGACGGTTCACCTTGAAAGTTAAAGTCACCAGGCTCGGTTTATATGCGTATTTAAGCTTTGTAGACAATGCTGTTAGGTACTTGACCTCTGTAGATTGAGTATTGAATGAGAAGACCCATCAAAATCATACAAAATCTGAACTAGATTGCCTTTCCTTGAAATAGGATAGAACTTTTCGACCGACATATTGGTGTTCGGATAATCTCTCAAGAATTTCAAAAGTATAACAATCTTGTTTTCACTCCATTTATGACTCTTGTAGTTCTCCAAGACATAAGCATTGCGTTACTTTTGTTCTATATAATCAAGAGATAGGTAGTCTTCCCAATCTAGGAACCAAATCTGTTCCCCATTGGAGAGAGAATTTAGTGGGGTCTCAATATTTTTAATACTGTAATTTTCCAAATCAAAGCAATATATAGAAAGATCAAGGCTGTAGAACAAGAGTGAAGGGAACAATCCAGTTTCAACACGTCTTTATCTTCAGGGATTTGGATTGCTACTGCTACTAGAAATAGGATGCACAATCTTTATCTTCCTCAACTCCCCCTGTCTGCTTTTCCCCGTGTCCGATCTCACTTAGGTTTAAGTTATATTATTATCAGATCTTGTAAGTTAAATTAATAGAATTTTGTGTTTGAGGGATAATAAATAATTGCGCCAAAGCTCCTCAATTTCTGAATATTGTTTATGAATTTTAATCATATCTTTTTTTCTTCAGAATCTTCAATTTAATGTTTTATGAATTAACGCATGTGAACTTGATTATTGTTTCTTCTCAAATATCTCATTACCTTGCTTTGAATAGAGAACAAATATTCGTTCCAACTTTTGCATCTATTATTTTCCTTAACTTATTATTACCCAATGTGAAGGCTAGAAAAATGAAAGTTTGACAGATTTTCGAGATTAATTATATTACAAACAAGAAGCTTGATGAAAAAATGGATTGTCAATTATACGCGGACTATGAGTAAATTTTAAAAGTTTTACAAATATAAAACAAGTGATTTTACAAATACAAAACATGTGATGTTAATATAGTCACTTAGATGATGTGAAATCTTTTTTTTATTTTATATAAGTTACTTTTTGAGTAAAAAAATGTTAAAACGAACACCAGCTTATGGTATATCTACAATGTGTCTAGTCTATGCAGAAGCTAACTTTTTCCCCAGAAATAATCAAAATTAGGAACTTGCGAAACATTTGTATGTGCTGAATTTATTACGTTTTAGGGCGTTTCTTGATATTGTACATGAATTTGTCTCGTGTTTTGGGTGTTTTCTATCATTCCACTTTCTTTCATTTTTCTCTGTTCCTGGAATTTTGCTACACGAATTTTAGTAGATCATGCAAATAATGCTTATTAAAGCCCAGTTGAAGATTTCGATAAGTAGAATAATATAAAGCAAAAAAAAAAAAAAAAAAAATCAATTTTTTAGCCCCTAAATTCACCCTCCAAAGGAAAACCAATTGTATGATAAGACCATGTTATCAATAATGTCACTTTAAATACTTTCCAAACAAGCCGTAACAGATTTTTAACCTAGCTAGAAGCTAAAGTAAATTCCAATGATCATTTTGGGTGCAAATGTTCAAATGGTCACATGCAGGCGGATGGCGACACATGTCTCTCCCCTGATGATGGGATGCAAGTGACACCAATCTGCTCATATATAAGTACCCTAGGTCAACAAACATAAGCCTCAATTTGGAACATGGACGAAAATATTCTTGTCATATTCAAGTAAAGAGTATTATGTAAGAAAGTGCTGATTGGTCCATATGCACATATCAAAGGGTTACTTGTCAAAAGCGTCAGACACCTTTCAATTTGGTTTAATACAAATTAGAATTTAAATAATAAGCTTTTATCTATTTCTTTCGTTTCTAAAAATTTTTTTAAATCAATTTATTTTCAAAAAGTGTACAACAATCGAGTCTAACTATTTTTGAAAGCTTATTGTGCATCTTTGAGAAATCAGGAATATTGCAGTATTTGGGTAATCTGACTTGAGAAGTCATCATGTAACCAAAAGTTCCCCAGCTGTCATTCACATAGCTTTTTTGGGCCACACCCAATTTTGGTAGCTAGACAAGAAGAAAACTTCAATATCTATGGGCTTAGCTTGCCTTATTAAAATTGGGCCTGACTGTAGAGCCTATTAGATTCCAAGTCGCTCGCTCTTTACTTCTTTTACCGCGGCGCCGCGGCCCGGAAGGGGGTGAAGGCAGGGGAGGGGGACGCTTTTTTTTTTTTTTCCCTTAAATTTGAAATTGGCCATATTAAATTTAGGCAAAGTTAAAATTACACGTGAATACCAACTCTGTTTTCTTTTCAAAAGGAAATACAAATTATGGTGAACGTACCAAAACCAAAAGAGACAAATGACTAAAATAATTTTTTTAGACTATATAAATTAGTACTGAACAGAAGTATATATCATGACATTGAACTTTACGTTCACTACTCTGTCTGCAATCCCCCATTTTCTATTTGTGCCAGTGGTGGTACTTGTAATTGGCTTTATTTGGGCGGGATCCATATAGGCTCAAAAAATTAAAGATACATGAATGAAAAATAAAATGCATTATATCTTAAAATTCTTAAAATTTTACTAAAAAAATATTATTATAATAATAATAATAATGGTAGAGAACCAAAAAATTTAAAGATGCACAAATCAAACTAAAATGCTTTGTATTTGAAAGTTTTGTTAAATGCATGCATATTATTATAATATTAATATTAATATATTAATTATTAGAGAAGACGAAAAGTAAAATAAATTTAAATCAATTTATTATTATTATTATTATTATTATTATTATTATGAATTATGAGGCCATTATTGAAATAACATTAAAATAGTTTGGATAGAATGGTCCCAAAAATAATTCCTACTCTATGTCACTTTTAATATATTAATTAAAGATATATATATATATATATATCATAGGCTGGTGATATAATCACTCTACAAAATCATAAAGCAACACATAATTACCAGACTGTACAGGTAAAATTACTAATCATCGTTACCCAAATTAAATAGTTAATTTTGATTGTGTATAATTCACTCTTAACAAGCAACCAATCATTAAAGGTGACACACTCTCTTGATAAGCAAACGTTTGATTTCTGCATGGACCATCAGCACTTTCTCTATCTCTCACAATAATAGTCTGATTACAATGATGATTCCGGAGAATTCAGAAATAAGTCAAATTACTTTTGGCAACCAACCCACTACCCTGTGCTATTACAACTTGATTTCTGTTAGAATATAATCCAACTTTCTGTCACAAAATTAAACTAAAAAACCATTATCCTTTCTGACTATCCATTTCCACTCCCACTGAAAATACATTTAAAAAAATTACAATACGTACGCATTCATCTCCTTTTGAAGGGCCCCTAACTCCACTGCCAAAAATGAAAGCTCCATCCCCACTGCAAAAAGTGCTCTCATCATTCACCACTACCCAAATCTCCCACTATTTTGAATATATAAATAAAGAAAACGCTATATGTACAACCACATTTACCACAAAGATTATACCACACTAGACACAAGGACAAGTAGAAATAGAATTACTATCTTACCCTCTCTGTTGTGAGAGGACGCTACGCACTACAGTAGATAGGAGTGTACGTATAGGAGTACCCAACAGAAGAATAAAGCAGAGCACATCAAACACCAGTTTCAATTTTTCTAGCCTACTTGAATCTACGAGGACAAGATGGTACGTGTCCATTATTTCTAACATTGAGTATCAAACTCTGCCATGAATAATTAAAAGCTGGGAAAAGGGGAATAAAAAGGGGGGATCGTGGAATCTGACTTAGATTTCAACTGAAAAGGGGAGTGGGGAAAACAAATCTAGTGAGGGTTGAATTGGCACCAATTGACTAGGGAAAGTTAGGACAGGATGATGCTGATGGTTTTGAATTTTGATGGATGTGTTATTTTGGAGGGTTTGTTTGACTTTGGCAGGGGTTTAGGAGTGGGAGGAGTCGGGAGGTTGTGTGTGGTAGATGACTGAGGCAAGAGAGATGGGCATAATGCACAGTGCCTTGGACTGAAGAAACTGCATGGCTGCCCCGACGTTTTCTTCCATGAGCTTAGCGACCTGTCTTTCTGTACCATCGTTTGACCACTTCTCCCAGGCTGGCTGCGTTAATTCGTTGTCACCACCTTCCTCCTGTGAAAGAGTTGAGGCAAAAGATAAGACTGGTGAATTGGGATAACTTTTTGGAAGGAAGATTAATGTTTTTTGATTACCTTTACCGAAGTTAATGGGATTTCACTCACCAATGGTGCCACTGCGCCAGTTCCTCCTAATCTACTCATGCTCAACACCTGGAAGGTTGATCATTTCAATGACTTTAATTAATTATGCTTATGATTACTAACAAAATTTTAGATATGGTTTTAGATAGTAATCTTTAAGTATTAGGGTTTTAATGCAAGAGAATGAATCTGGCAATAATGTTGAATCCTCAAAGCAATAATAAATTGGGAGATTCCAGGATCAAAGCAAAGGGATAATATTGGGATTTTATCATCATTACTGGAATAGTCTAGGTCATGATCAAGGGTGGATCCTCAACAGCCAAAAAGCAAATTATTTAAGATCTCTCTCCCCGCACCCAATCATTGAACCGACAGTATGCTTAGTGAAATTAAGTCAAATAAATAAAGGCTATTAACTTTGTTAAACTTCATCATTTAAATGCATGGTACCCTCCTTGAATCTTCAGATATGAATATTAAGAGTGCGACCAACCGAGCCAACAGAAAAGAAAATAGAAGAGGAATAAGATTTTTAAATGAGTTTACCTTCACTTGGAGTCTCAGGAACTTCACATAATCTACAATTTCATCAAGCATTGCCGCCCTATCAGTCTGCATAAAAGGTTTCAGATTTGATTATTTATAGGAAACCTCATAGAGAATAGAGTAAACAACAACATACTCAAGATCAAACTGTAATCTGTACGAGAGAAAACGTACATACTAGTTACAGACAATTAGACAGGCCAACTCAAATAGAGATGCCCATTGTGTTTGGCAAAATCAAATTGAACACACCGAATCAAATCATTAATGTGATTTTGCGAAAGGTAACAATGCCTTTTTATTTCCACAAAACGACAATTGACACATATGTAGCAATCATTGAAATTAATATTGCATAATTAGAATATGACTTTTATGTGATTGGATTTGAGGAAATGCAACGCTGAAAATTCGCATGGCTCCTTTAGTCCAGACTGATTCGGTTTTTTCTTAATAAAAACCTCTAATGTGGGATTATTATGAGACATTCATTAGGTCTGAAGCTCCAATTGTGTGCCTCAGGACTGTACTCCTCTCAAATAAAGAGTACTTTAGGGTACAAATGGCATGTCAGGGACAAAAGAAAGGAATTTACATATTGACAAATAAGTCCTATTCTCTATTAAGTATATGTCATTAGTTTTCTACATATATTCAAAAGCAGGCTTCTAATCCAGAATGACGAATTGGACGAAGGGAGCAAGATGAACTAACTTCAATGTCAAGGGGGAAAAGTTGGAAAAGGGAGAGAAAATTTAGGTGAATAACTGACCTTGTTGACACTAGGAACCAACTCTTGCAATGCTCTTATTCGTTCCGCAATTTTTTCTCTGCGCAACTGTAACAAGAGAACCAAACAAGAATAAAGTAATTCGGATTTGAGATTTTGACTTAGGTGGTGAGAAGAGCCTCTGAAATAAAATTACAATTATCTATTCGGAACAGCATCATCTAAAACACTGTCACTTCTGATGGCAAATGGGCATTACAGTTCAAACCCTTTTACTCAATTATATGATTTTTTGGAAAATTTTTCTCTGCCGGCTATATGAATTTTTCTTCTTGTCATCATTATCGTTTTTCAATTTCTTCCCTTTTCTTTGCCGAGAGGGCTCCACTGAAAGCTCTCCTATTCATTGACAAAAACTTTACTGACTAAACTTTTCACATTAAAAACCTCCCATCACTAATGGTTGTCCATCTGTTTATCATAAATCAGGCACTGTTCTAAGTGTCCGAGGTTTCAAGGTTGCTAAATCATTAAGCCAACATACGATAATAATTAAGCAAACTCAAGATATTTCACATAAATCATGAAAAAAGAGAAATTTCCAGGTGCTTATCGAGAAACTGTTATGCATACCCTCTCCGCTATGCTGTGTGGATCTGTAGCTTGTCCTCGTCTAGCTCTCACCCTTGGGCGAATTGCAGGTGAATGTGGCATTGAAGGAGCCATGTTAGGCATTTGCTGCCCGCGAAAACCCTGTTAAGAGAAGAATAGTAAATTTTTTTGATAAGGCCACTTAACCCCCATAAGAGGAACGCAATGAAAAGATTTCATTCCATCTCACATCTCACATCTCACATCTCTAAACACTTACACCTAATGATAACTCCGGCTGATCAAGAGTTCAACTCCAGCGTATTAATTAAGAAGGCAAATGATGTTCTATGCTAATTTATTTTCTAGAGGTAATATATTAAGAATTTTATCCAACAAATTTTAGTAATGTTTGATGGACTCATTTGTTACGATTTTATAATCGAAAACGAAATAATTAGGCCACAAATTTGACTGCTAAACTGAAATATTATCATAGTAGTGCTTAATTCAGTTTAATTTTCAGATGACGAAAATAAAATTACACAATTTACCGGTTTGACAGAAGTAGTAGTTCGGGAATCAACGACGTCGTCACGGAACCTCTTTCCACTTCCCGAGGCATCGTCCATTTTCATAAACCCTCCCTTCCCTTGCTCCAAGCTCAACCCTAGCGGAAACCCGACGCCGCCACCGCCAGCACCTCCACCGTACGCGCTGCCGATTCCAACACCTAGTCCAACGCCCATGCCCCCAAGGTGAGCCGAGCAGTCCCCTGAGCTCAGCTGAAGCATCATCGGAGCCGGTACTCCTCCTAAGCTAGCAGCCGCGTCGTTTCCCGCCAAGTTAGTCTCTGCTCCACCCGTATACGCCGGGAACCCCAGGATTTGCTCCAGAAAGTCGTCGGATGAGGCCTCCCCTGGGTTGTTCGCCATGACAGTGACTCAACTCGTCGACTCGGCAAGACTTCTGAATCACCAACTGAGTTACCTTGAAAATTTTCCGACTCAAACAATCGAGAGGCAAAATTTCCCAAAACCAAGAAAATTTCCTCTAATTATTATCAAAATACAGCACCTTTTACGATTGTTTGTGCTGCTAATGCTCAAACCCACTCTCAAAACTATACGCTAACACTCACGTATATATATACTTATATATTTTAGAGAGAGAGAGAGATGATTCGTGCAAATAGCAGTTTCTACTTTCTACAGAGTGGTGAGAGAAGAGAAGAAAAAATTGCAAAAACCAGTAAGCGGAAAAGCGGGGGTCCCTCTTCTGTGCTTATGTTTTCAAATAGGTCCCTGCTTTTCCATATATTTACGTTTGTACCCTTTCTGTTTCATTCGTGCAAATTAACTTTAGGGTGTGTTTGATTTATGTATTTTTTTCTAGGAAAAGTCATTTTCCAACTTTTTTTCCTTAATTGGTTGTTTGATTGCTTTTTTTTCTCGAAAAATATTTTTCAACTTTTCTCGAAATCTACACTTTTTCTTGTTTTGAAGGAAAATATTTTTATTGGGGAGAGGTGATTTTTATTTTTCGGGAAAATTTTATCTCTTTTTTTATATTTTTTTTGGATAATTTATTTTAACTATAAAAATAAGGAAAACGATTAAATTTCATAAAAAAAGACACGAAAATAAAGAAAACAACATTATTTTACAACTTTTAAATTAATCCAATCAAACACCTGCAACTATCATTTCCCTAGAAAATATTTTCTCAAAATTCATTTATCTGGAAAACGTTTTCATTCCAACTATTTTCTAGCTTTGCAATCAAACACGCCCTTAGTGTGTGTTTGATTCACTAAAATTTTCTAGGAAAATGTTAAATCAAATGAAAAGTTTTCCTACTTTAGTGTTTGATAGGAAATTTTTTCATGGAAAACCTTTTTCATGTATAACTCTTTTATACACAAAATGAGTCATTTTCTTAGAAAACTCAATCCAAGATGGAGGTAGGAAAATATTTTCTAGGAAAACTAAGTGAAGAAAAATGCTTTCCAAGAAAACAATCAAACACACCCTTAGTTTAAAACTTTAAATGTTTAATGTACACTTGACACATCTTCAATGCTATGTCTCTTCCAAAAATCTAATTTTTAGAGAGATACACTCATATAAATTTTGAGTGGTCCCGCAATTTTTTAATTTAAACTTTTTTTAATCACTTTTCTCTCATTTGACTCACATTTTCTCCTCTTTTTCTTTTCGTTTCCTGTGTGATGTCCAAATTCAAACATCTAACTTCACATCTTTCACTATTATTTTATTATTATTTTTAAATACCTTTCAACCTCTCTCATCTTTTACATTTTTCCATCTCTTTTTTATCTACACATCTTTCAATTCCTCTATAATTAAAATAATATTTTTCTCTCTATCTCCCTCTTAAACATATATCCCCATTAGACATCTCCCATTTGAGATGCCCTTAAGTAATTACAACATTCCATATCGTTCAGACGTTCACTGCATACTTGACACAAAATTATACTCAAACTCGATTAGTTAACTTTGTAAACTTGAAGAGTTCTTAATAAGAAGTTTAGAATCCATTTCAGAAAAACATATTAGAATTTTTAAACTCGAGAAAATCTCGATGATAAATACTAATATAGATTCGTATTGTTTTATTATCACGACGAGTTCCAATTTACAAAGAAATTATAAAGAACTCATATAATTTATATTTAAAAATACACACCTCCCAATTTCGATTGTGAACTCATGATTATGACCTCGTCTACCCTAGAAAAACTCATAAGAGTTGCTTTTTAAGACATGTTAGCGTTTGTTTTTTATAAATTAAATCTATTTTTTCTCTCTCATATTTTTTAACCATTCATTCAATGATTTCACAATTATTTTATATTTTTTAATATTCCATCTCCAATTTTTAACCACACATTCTACACCAAATTTTATTCCACTAAATTTAATTTTTATTCCACTAAATTTAATTTTTATGGAATATACTCTTAAATTTGTATCTATTACATTTAAGGTCATAAAAATTCCTAGTTAATAAGATAATAGAAATATTAAAAGACGTACATTCTTTATCTCAACTTGTGCCAACATGTGTTATAATGTTGATTGAATTGAATTGAATTGAATTTACAATAACACTATAAATCTAAAGGTGTGTTTGATTAACAAAATTTTTTAGGAAAATATTAAATCAAGAAAAATATTTTTCTACTTTATTATTTGATATGAAATTTTTTTGTGAAAAACGTTTTTCATGTACAATCATTTTATACACAAAATGAGCTACTTTTCGTGGAAAATTTAATGCAATGAAGAGTTGGGAAAATATTTTCTAGGAAATCTAAATGAAAGAAAATATTTTCTAAAAATACAATCAACACACCATAAGTTTTGAACATTTGAGAAGAAAAATATTATTTATTAGCAATATCGATCGGATCAACATTCATGTGATTGTTATTGGTTAATGTTTTGAATTTTGATGTTTATGTGGGGGTGTTTGTCATTACAAAAGTACTATTTAGGGCTTATTCTTTACACAATTTTTTAATTTATTCGAACAACGTATTAAATGTGTAATTGAAAATTAGAGAAAATATATAAAAAAAATATAAAATAATTGTATAAGTGGTTAAAAATAATGAGAAATAAAAAAATAATAAAAATTAGTAGAAATTTATTGCGTATAAAACATGCCCTTAATGTCAAATACTACTAACCATTCATAATTCATCTATGAGCACGAGAAAAATGCTAGGTTACAGAGAGGGTGATAGGATAGGTTTTTTCACAGTATTTTATGGATTTTAATGTTAAAAAAAAAAAGAAATAATGAGTGAAATTGAATAATAGAGATGCGTGGAATACATATAGGTCCCACGGGATATGTGGATATAATTAATTTAACAAAAAAATAAATAATAAATGAATTTGATAAAAGTGATATGCTATCACCCTATAGTTGTTATTGTCGATCTATGAACAGTTGAACACTATTGATCTTGTCCGCTGAGTTACAAATAAGCAAGCCCAAAAAAATGCTTGATTCAAGGGATTAGATGGGCCAAGAAAAGACTAGTTTTCCACAAAATTAAAGACGAAGCAATTTGAAAACAGAGAAAAATTCAAACTAGTGGACAATATAAAGTCAAAATCAAATCAATTGCGGACAGCATTGATACTTTTTGGACAATAATTTCAAAATCTAACAAACACATGGGGCGAAAAATTGCACACAGGAGACTTATTCTGACTTGAAGACTGAACTTCATAGTGGGTCATGATTCAATTTCAACAAATTTCAACGCAATTTTCTTTTTCTTTGCTTTTCTTTTTCCTATTTTCCCAAAATATCTCAATACAACGTTGATTCAGGTTACGTTTCTCCAGGAAGACCTGATATAACATGTTACCTTAATCTAGAATACAGTTCCATTTTTCTTCTCTCAGATTTGATTCTTCATAGAATCACAGAACCGCATTTCAAATTTTCCTGACTCGACCCGACTCCTTTTATCATAATTACTGTCATGTTTGTATACTACCCAAAAAAGTAAAACGATAATTGTATTTAAACGCAATGATCGACATATAACACGATGATTCACAAGTGTAAAAATCTTGTAAAAACAAGATGCAACCACTATTACTCACTTCAAAGAACTTTTGACACATAATATACCGGCAACCACCATAGCAACCATTATGTTCACGTAGCATCACTTAGAATAAAAAGATATCGACACATTTCCCAAATAAAAATTGTGTTACCATTTGGGCCATACTGAAACAAACAATGAGATATTATGAACCTGAAAATAACTTCTGAAGCTGAGAGTAATTCCCCAGTAAGATTCAGATAATAATTTATATTTCATCTAAAAGGAACCCAATACATTTCAACCTGAAATGGCAAAATTCCCCAAAATTGCAAAAATCTACTGCCTGAGATGGAAACAAAATACAGTTGGAAACTTGGAATTCACAACTGCAGTTATATGTCTGTAACCATTAGAAAAATTATGAATCATTAGTTTTACAGAAATACTTGTCCTAACAGGAGGCTAAAATTTGGAAGTAACCAAGCTTGCTGCCTATCAATTTCACATCTCCAAGCTAATATTCTAAGATGACTATAGTGCAATACTTTACAATCTAGCCCATTACACAACTAGTCTATCAAGTCTTGTTGCCAAAAAACGGTGCTCAAAAGATGTTATTGCCAAATACTCAACCCTACCGCACAGGAAGAATATATCACCTGGTCATCAAATTTTCTGGTTTTGAGGCTGTGAGAAAAAATCTTTTGCATTGCGTGCCACATCTGCCTCCAGCACAGCCTCCAACAGCATGTCAGATCCATTTATGTCATCTAAAACAAAATTCACTGGTAAGTTCATAGATCCATAATTTCACCAATGTAAACGGTAAACCCCCTCCAATGCACTTTTGAGGTAATAAAAGGTTAAAGGAAATCACTGGAGAATGATTAGCGCATAATGGTGAATAAAACACATACTGAAATTGATTCTAAAATCAATCACCTTTTCGTTTTGGCAACAATCCTGCAGTTTCAGCAGATACAGGGAGGACAATGAATTTTCCAGACTCATCTGTTAGTTCACGAAGAACCTCGTCTGTAGAGTTCGCGTGTAAGGATGTAGATTCAGCCAGTTTTGTATATGCAGTAGCTTGACTATGTAGTTCCGACAAAGCTATGGTTGGTGAACTATGGTCCTTAGGGTGATACAATTAGCAAATATCAGCACAGTAAAAGACGAAAATGAAGTTTAGAGCTTGTTTGGCAGAGCTTTCAATTCAATACTTCTACACGCTCTTTAAAACAAATAATAATAATATCTCGATTGTCAGTAACTTCTCTTACTCTTTAATCACACATTCTCCCAAAAATCACTTTTATTCTCATTTGAACTTTTACGGTGCAGGCTCTTAGTATTGTAATTGTGATTTAACAGAACTATATACCTGCAATGTTGAAACTGTTTCAGCATTATTGACTTTCACAATGCTCTCTTTAGGAGGTTCTGGAGGATCCTTTTTCACTATAATTCAAAAAGTGCGACAACACAATTAACTTATGAACAAGGAAAGAAAAGTCACCTTGGTAATTCGGTGCAAGAATGAAAGCTTAAGCAAAATATGATACCATTGCTATCAGATGTAGGGTTAGTAATATTATCCACAAGCCTTGTCGTCAATGGACCAGGATTCATGAAAGATATCGTCCGAATTTCATGACGTATGGCATCTAATTGAGCCATTGTATCTTGCAGTTCTTTATGTACCTATCAGATTTATCATACAATTTTACACTCAAAAGAAACCAAGTCAAATTATCTTTATGTTACTAGGGAAAGGAAATGGGAAAAAAAATCCATAAACACAAGGTTTAAAATAAAACAAATGGTATAGAATTAGGACTTGTTCAATACAAGTTAAAAAAATAATAATAATGATAATAATAATAAAAATAAAAAATAAAAAATAAAAAAATCACTTTTCTTTTTCATCATTTTCAACTACTCATTACGTTGATTTGACAACTTCTTATGCTTTTAAAAGCATTTTCTTTAATTATCAACCACACATATAAAAAGTCATTCTTTCAATAATCTATAACAAACAAACCCTTAGTGTTGCACACAAAATTATTGACCGGGTACCCTGCTTCCAAATAAGACATCTTGGATAAGAAAAACTTCCAAAAGAACACAACATGAGTGACATCACCAATATCGTGTTGTTGAACAGAGAAACTCAAAAGGATTCAGGAAAAGTTCAGTAGTTCGCAGCACTAATATTTTAAACAAGAAGTTCTAAACAGCCTTCACAATTTTTGCCATCTCAATAGTGGTTACTACCCCTTCTCCAAAATGATATTGCGCAACACAAAAGTAGGCAATTCAACACTGAATTAGCACCCTTTATTCTACAACATTATTATTCGAAGCAATGGCCTCAAATAACACCAATTTGTCATTGCGAGTGCATAGTCTGTATTAGGTAGGATTAGCAAGATTACTGAACAGCTACATGAAATCAAGAGCCATACCTGACGAGCTTGGGATTGCTGCATGACGCTTTCAAATTGGCCACGAGCTACTTGAACATATCCTATGGCACGGCCAGCTAATCTCCCAACTGTTCTAGATATAATAGGCAGATCTTTTGGACCTAATTTTCACCAAAAATTTCTCCAATTAATACACAATAGGTTCTAATTTAGCATTATCATCAAGAAAACATAACCCATCATCCTAGTTCATTGTACAAACTCAAAATTCACACATAACCATAAACAAGAAAGAAAGGATTGACACTGAAACAAAAAACATATGTTTGAAGTGAAAGGGACAACTCAAACAATTCAAACATCAGACATGCACATTCACGAATTATATGAATGTATGTATAGAGTTGAAACGAGGAATACCAATAAGAGCAGCGGTAGCTCCGAGCAGAAGAAAAACCTCTCCGTAGGAAAATCCAAACATATCTCGACTTTTTTCTTTTCTCAGGAACTTCTGCACTAATTACGTTGCACTCACAATCGGGGCTTCTAATCAAGAGAGAGCAAAACAAAACCTCCGCTGAAATGAAAATCAAATCACAATTTACTGAATTAACTTCCGAAATCCCCAAATCAAAAGTTTAAAATCCAGTGCTTCCCCTTTTTCTCACACAATGATTTCAATGTTAAATAGGATTCAATCAATCATAGTAGAGAAAAACGGAAGAGATGGAAGAACACTCACCGGAGTTTCAGTGTTGGATTGATGAATTTGGGACGAGAAATGCTTTGCACCTTTGCCCGTGATTTGAACAGAAAACGCAGAAGCTCCTCTAGTGGGAAAACTAGTATACCGCTCCTCCGCAGTGGAATCCGACCGGAGCATCTGATTTTGAACACTTATTGGCAGCAAAATTAATCACCTGTATCTACTTCCTTTGCCGTATTGCGTGAAGAAATCTACATCCACAGACCCCTACACCAGAACATAGTGAGAAACCATTATATAAACATTTTGAGACATACAATGGCTCTTTAAGAAAGACATTTTGAGAACATTGTATTAATGTTAAAGAGTACATCTTTAACAAGAGAAGTGAAAAACGAAAATCTTCAACATTTTCCACCTTTTCACTCAATCTTCCAACAGAAACTGTAGAATTTTATCTCTCAACTTAAGGACAGTCGTGGAGATAATAGATTAACCTATTTTCAACTTTCTTTTGTATACTTCATCAACAACAAAATCAGATTTCTCGCTATAGTCAATACACTGATAACATTGCTATAACCTCTAATTAGAATGTCCTGAAGGACCAAAAAAAAAACAAAGAAAGAAAAAAACCCTGTGAATAATGAAAGTATCCAACAAATTCACAGCGAATGCATACAAACACCCTGATATCTGTAATTGTCAATATACTGATTCATTGATTCTTTTCGGGAGGGATCTAAGCTTGCTTTGCCCTTCTTCTTCTTCTTCTTCTTCTTCTTCTTCTTCTTCTTCTTCTTCTTCTTCTTCTTCTTCTTCTGTACTTTTTTTTCCCATTAGAAAAAAATTGCATACATCCGAAACTCGAGCTATGAATTCTAACTTTCACTAAGAAACTATTGCCATAACCGTAAGTAACGCATACATCTACCTCGATTAGAAACTATGCGAATAATTAAGCCATTAGTACCTTTTTTGGTGGGTGTTCCTTTGCAAATGTCTTGAATTTCTCAGATTTTCAGTATTTATTGTACAATTTCTCAGCCACTACAAATTTGTGGAAAGAGATAGAGGATTTTCAACCGGGAGTTTGGGTTGCTCGCCTTTATTTGTCCGCCGACGATGATGTCCTTCCACTACGGTGAAGAAACGAATCTATGGTGAACTGTTGATGATGGAATGAAGATTTGGGAATTGAAGAGGGGAATTCCTGCTGATTTTGGTCTGAGTTGTGAATCTTGTGATGATTTTGAGCGAGAACATGTTGGAATAGCGTGGGATTTTGTTCAGCGAGGACAGACGCTTGGGGCACTGGCGGAGGAATTGCCCGAAATTCCCCGTTTGCCCTCGTAATTATTTCTAAATTACCGATTCCCCCCAATATTTCCTAAATGGCCAAAGCAGAAACCCTTCTAAAGTCCAACTGGAAATAAGTGAGGTACAATCATCAATGGCTGCCACACTCAAGACAACATTTTTCCTCCGGAGTAAACCCGGCGGCGGCGGAGTCGGAGGCGGCCATTCCCTTCCGAAAGTCGACTATATCAGATTCAAGCCTCCCATGGCAACTCTCGCCACTGTTCCCACTGTTGGCCTCTCCGAGACTTTCTCCAAATTGAAGCAACAAGGCAAAGTAAGCAGCATTCCTTCATATTTTATTCTTTTGTTTAGTTCATAATGTCTCAGTGTGGATTTAAGTTCAACATTCTCATCATCTTGCTACAGCTCTGCTTTTTTTTAGTTTATTGAATGTATAGTGGGTGAAATGGATTCAAAGGGTTATCTACATATTTATATTTTTAGGATCAGTGTGAGCTAATCTGTAGGATTTTTACAGATCGTGTTGAACATAGATGGATGCATGCTTTATCTTCCATTATCCTATTACAATAGTTTTTGTTAATATAAACAAAATAGAAAGGATTTAAATTTTGATTAGTTCTTGTATAATAATAGGTTGAGCCAGAGCATACAAGATAGTGGATAATTTATTCATACCTTAAGGCAAAGTCAAATTTACATTAATTCGCGTGCTTTTTGTGAGGTTGATCGATAACATTTTCAATTAAACTTTTTACGTTTCCAGTTTATCTAAATTCTCTTGTTTTTTATTTTGAAAGGTGGCACTCATCACGTATATCACGGCTGGCGATCCTGACCTTTTGACCACAGCTCAAGCGCTCAAGGTCCTTGATTCGTGTGGCTCAAATATTATAGAGTTAGGGATGCCTTATTCAGATCCATTGGCTGATGGTCCTGTCATTCAGGTTCAAATATATGGTTATATGCTCATTGATTTGTAGTTTCAATTTCCAAATTTCCGTTTATCATTTTCTTGAACTTGTTTTGTTTTACACAGGCAGCTGCTACTCGTTCGCTAGCTAGAGGAACTAATTTTGATAAAATAATTGCTATGTTGAAGGATGTAAGTTTATTTTATCTTATAATTCACTAATATGAAGGTTGTGACTCAACTTCCCTTCTTTTGTTACAGGTTGTACCTCAATTATCTTGTCCGATTGCACTGTTCTCGTATTATAACCCAATACTTAAGCGTGGCGTCGAAAAATTCATGATCACTTTGAAAGATACAGGGATACACGGTATTATTTTATCATATTCTGATAAAAGGTTATGTTTTTTCACTAAAACAAATTCCTCAGTCACTTGGCTGACTATGTTGACATTTTTTAGAAGCTTACCTCAAACATTCAACTTTTCAGGTCTTGTTGTACCAGATGTCCCTCTGGAGGAGACAGAGATGTTGAGAAAGGAAGCTTCTAATAACAATATCGAATTGGTTAGTTGAACTTGACAATTTTGCTTTTCTGTTTGAGCTTTGTAAAGTTTCATATTTAGACATTAACCTGAATTTTAATAAAGTGGTCGGTGGCTTCCTTAAGGCGATTTAATACTCGTGATATTTGGACTTTCTTTTCACAAACTATTTTATACAATTTTGTTTATCAGACGTGCAATCCAAAATATTGTAATTGGTGCCCTTGCAGTTCTCAGTCTGTCCTTTGTTTTATTTTATTTTTTATTGCTTTTCATTAGTCCCTTTGGACAAGACAAAAAGGTTGGCCACTGGCTGTATTAATGAGTGTACAAATGATTGTGGATTCAAGTTTTGGAAAATTGGTTTAGGGAATGGTATTTTTGCCCCCATCTTGTAGCCTACTGGAAAATCAAACCGTGAGTGAAAAGATATCTAATCAGTTTGGACGAGGCTGCATATTTTAACGGTCTATGCAGTAGCTTATTTGTGATATGTTATTGAAGAGTTGAATGCTGATGAGTTATTTGCAAATTGGCATTGCAGGGAAGTATGAACATTCTTGGGACCTCTTCTATAGGCACAATAATTTATTCCGTATTCAAATTTTTTACAAAGAAATGATTGTGACTTTAGTTAAAACATGTTTGTATAATTTCTCAATTGTTCAGTTCTTGCCTGTTACTTCAGGTGCTGCTCACAACACCCACCACTCCTATACCTCGAATGAAAGCCATTGTTGAAGCTTCAGAAGGATTTGTCTACCTTGTGAGTTGCCTATTATCCTTCTAGCAATAGAGGGTTCTATTTATTATTTTCATGAGAAAGCTTGAGAGTTTCTGTGTCTCCTGAATGTTATTTGCAATTCTGCAGATGACTCTTTTAATTTTTACAAAGTTATCATCCTCTTCAATCATTTTATCTCATATATCCATATCTACTTGAATTTATGTTGATTTTGTTAATGGTTGCTTTTCAACCATATAGCCACTAAAAGTTGAAATATTATTCATGTAGTATCAGTGGAAAATTCACTTGCAATTTTTTTTATGAGTTCTAAATTTACTTTAGTAAGCCAGTTGAAGTTTTCTGTTTGTTTATCTTGTAGGTGAGCTCAGTTGGAGTTACCGGAGCTCGTGCATCTGTCAGCAATAAGGTCCAATCTCTGCTAAGTGATATTAAAGAGGTAAATCATGCAACTTCTTAACCCTTTTCACTTAAAAAAGGAGAAGAATTTTTTTTTTAAATGATTCTCCCTTCCCCTGCGTGCTTGATTGTTGTTTTGACAGGCGACAAACAAGCCAGTTGCAGTTGGATTTGGTATATCAAAACCCGAGCACGTGAAACAGGTGAGTCCATCCTGGACAATATATTCCGTACCTTCCATTATTATAGTTCAAACATATCGTAAAGTCTGAATAATTATATAATCAGGTATAGTGTTTGATAAAGTTTTAGGTAAAATGATAAAGTGGACCAAATTCCACCCCTCCCCACCAAAAAATTAAGGGGGGGGGGAGGGAGTGGAATTTGGTCTACTTTTTCGCTTTACCTACAACTTTATCTAATCCTATACTGACCCCTATAAAAGTCTGTAAAGTCTAGTAATGATTCAACTCTCGGTGTATTACAGATGGCTGAATGGGGAGCAGATGGAGTGATTGTTGGCAGTGCCATGGTAAAAATACTTGGTGAGGCAAAATCTCCCATAGAGGGCTTGCAAGAATTGGAAAACTTCACCAAATCCTTGAAGGCCGCTCTATTGTCATGAAACAATTCTGTTGTGCTTGTACCTTGTTTTCAATTTGCATTCAAGCAAATGACTGTTTTCAACTTGGCAATGCTTAAATTATCATATACGAAGATCTGAAAGACCTTTTGTTCGGAATATACGTAGGTCACAACAAACACTACATAATATCCATAACAGTTTCAAATAGCTTTTTAAAAAGTATAATGCATGATTAAGCAATAAGACTAAAATTTACAAAATCAACTCACAACATGGAAAATTAAATAAAGCGAATAATCATAATCATATACACAAATTTCAATACATTGCAAATTTGTCTTCCTTATAGGACAATAACAAGAGCTGCACCATTATTATGACTTTGTTACAACAGTTGACAGCTCTAGAATTGCAAATTTTTTATACTTCAACTCAAATATGCTCTAACTACCTTGAACTATATATTGGACATATATTTGATACAACAAAAATATAATTAAAGAAGACTTTTAAGAAGTCCTATACAGGTAACTGCATTGTAGAATTAAAATTGTGCTATATATGCAGCAACGACTTTATGGCTGAATTTTGATACCTGATTGGAGACCAGCTTGAACTTTGTTTGAAAAATGTGATTCCAACCTGCAAACCAGCAATGGGGAAGAAGCCACTATTAAAAAAATAGATAAACTGAAAAGGAAAATAAACTCAAGGTTCCTAGTTCTCTTGCCTGGTCGAACATTTATAATAAATTGTATCGGGGGAGTTGTATGTCCGTGCATTAGCGAACATTCTCCGGACATCTGCTACAAACATATCAAGAGTCACATAATATTGCTCCGACTCTACCCTCTTCGACAGCGTTTTCAGATCTGCAGACCAGATAATGCATGACTAAAAGCATCAGAATATAGCATGAACATGTTTGGTAAATTTCCACAGTAAATATGGAGCTCATGCGTAACGGCTTGTTTTGGGAAGTGTTTAATAACCTAAAGATATGAATGGTGAAAAAGTTGGGCCAGTCTATGTCTACACCCTTTAATATGCACTCGACCCCACCAATATAGGGGGTTAAAAATGGGGTATTTTACCTTGTCTTCTATTTGAGGGCGTACACGCGATTATACAAATTTCAGTGTACCTTTAGTATAATGCAAAAAAGTCGGTACGCATGGGTCGTACGAAAATGTAGATAATAGGAAGTGTTTAAACAAGGCCAAATAGTGAGAAGATATGAGATATCCATTGTTTCGATGTCAAGACAGAGAGGTGAGAAACATACCCATCGGATCTTTAATGATGTCATAGTAATCAGGGACGTCACGTGCATCAACTGGTTCTCTGAAAGGCCAGGCATCAGGATGATCATGCATTGCCTTGAGGAGCGACCGCATGAATGCAACCAATGATTTCTGATGAGAAGCACCATCAGATGATAAAAGTATGGTCTTAAACCGAGAATAACCATACTGATCGGGCGTCCATCCAGCGTCCCCTAATAGCAGGACACAGCAGTTCATATTATCCACTTATGCGTAAAAGGAATGAAGTTTTAACCAAGAACATGCAAGGCCATAACAAAGAGTGTAGAAACTGAATGGTGAAAGACCGGTTAAATATGAGAGAGAACTTACTCAAACCAGGAATATCCTCGACTTTGATGGGTTTTTTGGGAATGCCACCTTCTTTCTGTATGAAAAAGTTCACATCAGTACTTCGGTCATAGAACATTTTTCAACAATATCACAAGATATGTTTAATGGTAGAGTCGACTTTATAAGATAAAATAGTAAATAAATTCTCCTGTAGAAGATATGACCGCACATTCAAGACATTACCTGCTCAGTGACCCTAATGAGTGGATTAATTTTGCAGTAAGAGTAATGCGTTATCTGCAAACAGTGTCCAACATCTAATGTAATTTGTTTATTCTTCTCTTTACCTTTTCTTTTCCTTTTGCTGGGGTTAGTAAGGAAGGAAAAAAAATGTGGGAAGAAGTCGGAAGAGGAATACTCATCAATAGTTATGAGCATTCTGTTATATACAATAAACACCTACTAATTCCACAGATATTAACAGATTGTTGGTACCGAAACACATGTCTCTGTGAAGTTTCCATGTTCGTCGTCAGCCGTAAGATAAGTTTTGAGGTTCTTGCAGGAAAACTATGTTCTGACATAGCGGAACTATCTCTCAATGGTGTCCTTGCAATGATGTGATGATCAAACATAAGATGTTGCAAGGAATTAACAGCAGATTTTTTTTTTCTTTTTCTTTTTCTAATGTATTCACTGTTCTTGAAAAAGAAAATCATTGAACTATGATTGCAAATCATCCTAAACAACAAATTTGAATTATGAACATCCTTTCTAGCCTTAACTCAAAGCCTATTAATAAAAATTTTGCACCATTTTGAAAACTCTTCAAATCAGTGTAAAACAGTATATCATGGTTGGACTAAAAACGGCATGATACAAAACAAGCTCATTAGAAAACAGAATGTGTCATTAAACAGCATTCAGGGGTCAGCTATATTGTCAAAAACCTTTTTCCTGTTGTCAACAAAGTAATAACGACAGATAATGGAATTCACCAGGAGCAGATGCGCATGAGCGACCTCTGAGATGCTATAAGAACTTGGAATTAGTGAATAACAAGGCAAGTGCATGCATATATACCTTCTGAAAATCAATTCCGGGATAGACAATGTGACAATTCGAAAGCTCTCTGATCTTTTCATCAATTGCCTATCAATTGAAAAGAAGACAGCAGTAACTAGTCAACCATATTGTGAGCTCTGACAATTTTCTTGATGGATCTACTGATCTTTGTTTCCTAGAATTCACTGCATACTCTAGTTTTCATTAAATTGATCAAGCAAATGATCATCTTACCTGCCTTTGACGCCGTATCATAGTTGATAAATCAGTATATGGAAGCTTTGGATCAATTTTACATTCCATGAGGATCCCTCCATCATAATCTTTGATATAACTGAAAAGAAGAAAACATGACTCATGGTTAAATCCTACAAAACTAGAATTCACGTGAAGCATCCTAGGAAACCTGTGAGCTTGTTTGCAAATTGTTTACAAACGGAGAGAAATATATTGGTGGAAATGGATAGCACATGTGGGTCTTATGAAATGTTTGCATAAAAAGTATTTAAACAAAAGTGTTTATAAACAAGGCCACAATTTCTCAATTCTGAACTTGAATAAAAGAAAACACGAACACACTTTGAATAAACATACCATTTACAAGAACACCACAATACACTGAAAGCATATTACAGCAAAAACGAACTCCTATAGCGAACTTGTAAAAAGGTAATTTTTGTATGTTCGGAATCTATATGGAATTAACATACCCATGCCATCTCTCTCTTTCCATGTAAATCTCTTTTGTGAAACCCTAAAAATTGACACATGAAAGTTAGAGACATCTGACTGATGACATGCAGCAAAAGATTAAGCCAGCAAGTCAGCAACGCAAGAGGAGTGTATTGAAGGTTTGAAGACAGACCAAAAAAAAAAATCCATTTCTCATGAATTAATTGTTCACCGTTCGTCAAGATTAAGCAAAAGATATCAACAAATAGAACAGATAAAAATAAAATAAAATATCAACACTGCAGAGAAGAAAATGCTCAGTGCCGCTGCCAATGATGATAGTCATATTATTATTATTGCAATTAATTCCAACTTTCAGATTCTTAGCAACAGGCTAACATATATAAAACAGGCATGCTGTTAAATGGCTGGAGAGGGACAAAATTTTAATACAGAAATCAAGTTTTCCAGTTTATGAAAATCAAGGAGAGGGAATAAGGGGGAATCATGTTCTGAGGTTCTTCTACACCTTCTTTGCCTGAAGGATAAAAAACTATATTGCATTAAGCTGTCCCCAAGATTCTAAAAAGATCAGAAAAATAAAAGGACAAAAAAGTAAAACAGAGCAAAAAGCACCAAATCCTTCTCTAACTATAGCGAGATACCCTTCTTTTAAAGTAACTTCGCAAGCAAAACATCCTATAGCAAAAAGTTGACAACTAAAATATGGAACTCAGAGTAACAAGTTAAATTTAGAAATGTTCATCCAAGTTGAAAGATTTTAGTCCTCATAACTCCCAACAATTCTGGGTCATGAACACGTCAAGTAACAGAGGTTCTGAAGTCCTAAAAATGATAGCACAGAAATGTATGATTTCCAGGTCTACCATTGATAACCCACTCACCGACTCACCTGCCCAAGAAGAAGAGCATTAGTCACGGAACAACAAATAAAGGCAACCATAACATCCGTCTCATTGTAGCAGCTTTATGTATCACATTTCTCTTTCTATTCACATGCAATATCTCTTTCAACACAATTTGCAGATCAATTTAATAATAATAATAATTATTATTATTATTATTATTATTATTATTATTATTAAAAAAAAAGGGAAATGGCAATTCAAGAAAGATATTATCACGCACTAGCTGATCATTTTGCATTTTTCCTATAAATGAAAAAGGCAAGTGCATTGAATAAAATGTCAGACCTGCTTGACGAAGTAACCAACAGCATTATTGTCAGCATATGTAAGAAAATGCGTCAGGCCATCCACATCACGTGCATGCTGCTTTAAGTGATTCATCAACCGAGTGCCATAGCCCTTCACTTGTTCATCCGCTGTGATTGCACAAAAAGCAATCTCCCCAAATTTTTGGCTACAATAATCAAAGTTCAGAGAGAGAGACAGAGAACAAATAGCGGACCAACTTAGCCTTTCTTTGTACTAGATAAAATTTGTTTTCTTTAATAAAATTCTTATCGTCTTAGGCAGTGCGTACGGACAAGTGAATAAGGTATAGTGCAGTCTAAAAACTCAGTTACCAGATTCAAAACAAATCCTTTCTTAGGAATGGCCACACAGTGACTTACAGCATAAGAAATAATTGCCTTGAAAGCTCAAAGAGTACTGTAACCTTAAAGAGAAAACACTCTCAATTTCATATTTCTCATATGGGTACAATGTACATATATATAGAGATAGGAAACCAATCTAAGGAAACTCTATAACCTATCTAAGGAAACTTTATACAAGGAAACTAAATAACCTAAATCTATATACACCAATATACATTACACTCCCCCTCAAGCTGGAGCATAAATATCAATCATGCCCAGCTTGTTACAGATATAATCAATTCGAACCCCATTGAGTGCCTTTGTAAAGATATCTCCTAGCTGTTCTCCAGTCCTTACATGTCCTGTAGTAACCAAATTCTGTTGTATCTTTTCACGAACAAAATGACAATCAACCTCAACGTGCTTCGTCCGTTCATGGAACACAGGATTACTTGCAATATGTAGAGCTGCTTGGTTATCACACCACAACTTTGCTGGAACTGATGCTTCGAGACCAACCTCAGTTAAAAGCTGATATATCCACATTATTTCACACACAGATTGTGCCATAGCTCTATATTCTGATTCCGCACTAGATCGAGACACAACATCTTGCTTCTTACTCTTCCATGAAAGCAAATTCCCTCCAACAAAAACACGATTATCCGATACAGATTTTCGATCAATCTTGAGCGACCCAATCCATCGATAAAGCATTCAACACGAGTGTGGCCATGATTCTTGTATAGTATCCCACGTCCTGGAGCACCCTTCAAATAGCACAAAATTTGTTCCAGGGCAGCCCAATGGTGAACTGTTGGGGATGACATAAACTGACTCATAGTACTCACAGAATATGCAATATCAGGACGAGTTACTGTAAGGTAGTTCAATTTCCCAACTAATCTCCTATATCTCTCTGGATCCTCAAATGGGTCCCCATCTTTCATAAGTTGCAGATTTGGAGGCATCGGAGCATTACATGGCTTAGCTCCCAATTTCCCAGTTTCAGTTAATAAATCGAGTACATACTTCCTTTGACACAAGAAAATACCCTTCTTGCTTCTTGTTACTTCAACTCCCAGGAAGTACTTCAGGAAGCCTAAGTCCTTTGTTTGGAATTGACTGTGAAGAAAGGACTTCAACGATGAGATTCCCATAGTATCATTCCCTGTGATAACAATATCATCTACATACACAACAAGGAGAATAATGCCAGATGATGTTTTTTTGTAAAATACCGAGTGATCAGAGTTGCTCTTATTCATCCCAAAGTCTTCAAGAGCTTGGCTAAATTTACCAAACCAAGCACGGGGACTCTGCTTAAGGCCATAGAGAGACTTCCGAAGGCGACAAACCTTCCCAGACTCCCCCTGAGCAACAAACCCAGGTGGTTGCTCCATATACACTTCCTCTCATAAGTCATCATGTAAAAAGGCATTTTTGATATCCAGTTGATACAAAGGCCAGTCATGAGTGGCGGCGATGGAAAGGAAAAGGCGAACAAATGTCAATTTAGCAACGGGGGAAAAGGTGTCAAAGTAATCCACACCATACGTTTGAGCATACCCTTTTGCCACAAGACGGGCTTTAAGGCGAGCAACAGACCCATCAGAATTACATTTAACTACAAAGACCCACTTACAGCCAACTACCTTCCTGTCAACGGGCAAATCCACTAACTCCCAAGTACCATTAGTATCAAGAGCATTCAGTTCATCAACCATAGCACTACGCCAACCAGGATGAGAAAGGGCTTCCCGTACAGTTTTGGGAATGGTGATCGAATCAATGGAAGCAACAAAAGAACAAGACGATGGAGACAAACGGTTATAGGAGACAAAGGAAGAAATAGGATAAGTGCACTGACGCTTACCTTTATGAAGAGCAATGGGAAGATCCTGATCATCAGCAATGGGATCTAACGGCGCAATAGAAACTGGTACTGGACAAGGGTCCGATGGAACTCGTCGACGGGAATACACATGGTGAATGGGAGGACGTGGCTTGGCCACAGGTGAATGTGACACAGGGTTGTCACGAGCAGAGGTAGTGGTAGTGATATGATAAATCAATAGGTCACCGTCCTCCCCCTGACTAAAAGATGTGGACGTGTGGTCGAAAAAAGGGATATGCTCGAAAATGGTGACATCCGCTGAAACGAGGTACCTATTAAGACTAGGGCAGTAGCAGCGATACCCTTTTTGTAACCGAGAATACCCCAGAAAGACACATTTTAATGATTTAGGATCTAACTTAGTTACGTGGGGACGGGTATCTCGAACAAAGCATGTACTACCAAAGATACGAGGTTCAATAGGGAACAAGGGTTTAGTTGGAAAAAGTAGACTATACGGAGTCCTACCCTGAAGAAGAGATGAAGGCATGCGATTAATCAGGAAGCACGCCGTGGCTACTGCATCAGCCCAAAAGGGTTTCGGAACATGCATTTGAAAAAGAAGTGCCCGAGCAGTTTCGAGGAGATGTCTATTTTTCCTCTCCGCCACACCGTTTTGTGAAGGTGTGTCAACACACGAGGTCTCATGAAGAATACCATTTTGAGTCATGTAATTTTGAAACACAGTAGATACATACTCCTGAGCATTATCACTTCGTAGAGTACGAACATTGGTGTGAAATTGTGTTTTAATCTCGACAAAGCGAAGAAATGAGAAAACAATTCAGAACGATTCTTCATTAAATAGAGCCACGTCATACGTGAAAAATCATCAATAAATGTGACAAAATATCGAAACCCAGTTTTAGACAAGACTGGACATGGACCCCAAACATCAGAATGAACTAACTCAAAGGGGGAACTAACCCTTTTATTGACTCTAGGAACTGAAGATAAATGATGATGCTTAGCAAATTGACACGACTCACAATCTAACGACGACAAATTCTGAAACTGTGGACATAATTTCTTTAGTAGAGGTAGCGAGGGATGCCCTAACCGACAATATACTTCAAACGGAGTTAAGACACTCGAACATGCAATAGGTTTGGGAACTTGTGTATCCAATATATAGGGCCCTCCGGATTCATGCCCTTTACCAATAATCTGCTTCGTCGTAAGATCCTGAAAAATACAATGATCAGGGAAAAATGAGACACAACAATTAAGAGAGCGAGTAAGTTTGCTAACTGATACCAAATTAAAAGAGAATCTTGGTAGACTTAGCACAGAGGAAAGGGAAATTATTGGAGTAGGATGGACAGTGCCAGAACCAAGGACCGAGGAAATAGAACCATCGGCTAAAGTAACAGAAGATCGAGACGTATGTGACTGGAAATTAGAAAGGAGATTAGGGTTACCTGTCATATGATCTGTGGCTCCAGAATCAATGACCCACTGGGAGGAGGAAGAGAGAAGACATGAATTTGAGTTACCTGACTCGGCAATAGCACCCATAGAGCGAGAGGAATTCTTTAAAGCTTCTTGATACTGTTTAAACTTAGCAAAATCATCGGGAGAGACAGTAATAGTATGATCAGATGAGTTTTGAGCTTCTGTAGTAGCAACATGTGCTGCACGAGTTTCACGTGCTTTCTTGTTTTGCAACTTCTGACATGTACGCTTAGTATGACCCGGCTCACGACAATAGTAACAAATAATGTCTCCAGCGTCTTTGCCACTCGAACTTCCTCCTTTGTTGTTTTTATGACTAACAAAAGCACCAGAAGTCTGCATAGATGGAGTAGTGACCGTACCAGTGTCTGTACGTAGAACTCTAGAGAAAATATCATGGAGTGAGGAAATAGTGGCACTGGATAAAATTTGGGACTTCACAACTTCGAATTGTGAACTAAGAGCAGCCAAAAAACTCATTATTGCCATCTGTTCACGTTGTTCTTTTTGCACTTTAATGTCAGCATTAAATGGCAACAATTCATTCAATTCCTCATAAACTTTCTTAAAGTTCATAAAATAAGTTTGAAGTGACTGATCTTGTTGTTCAACTCGATAAAAACTCTTGCAAACATCATAAATACGAGAAATATTTCCCTTCCCTGAGTACAGAAATTCCAAATATTCCATTAACTCCTTGACATATTCACAATGATTAATTAAGCTTACCACCTCAGTCTCAACAGAATTTCTGATTTGCAGAAATAAACGAGCGTCATCTCTTAACCACTCTTGACGAGTCTTATCAGTGAGAGGAGGGGGATCTCCGGTAAGATGATCATCCTTTGATAAACTACGTAAATAGATTCTCACAGTCTTGCGCCAATCAAGATAATTAGACCCATTCAATTTATGCTCGGTAATCTTAGACATCATCGGAATAACATCAGTCACAATAGTGCTTTTCGAATCTTCAGCCATTACAAACGAGATAAGAAACCAAGTAGTCAAACAACCAACAGATTTAAAGCAACCGGATTACACGCGGAACACCAAACTCGAGCTGAAGCCTCGGGTGAACACTACCCGAACAGTACCCGACTCAATCGAGCAAAGCGAAGGTAGCAATCACAAAGACAACGATGCACTCACCTAGAACACGAAGAGACGATCTCAGGCGAGCAAGTTGCGACGGAAAACGCCGGCTCACGCGCACCCACGCGCAGGCAAGGCAGACTGGCGAAAAACCTCCAAACTGCGTGTGTGACTCACACGCGCCGATTCAGGCCACCGGAAGACGGACGAAGCTCGATCGGCGGGCGGCGCTTCCTCCTATGGTGGCGGTGACGTCTAGTAGAGGCTGGAAGATGGCGAGCCCCAAATCTTGTAAGGAACCCTAATTTGTTAAGGTAAGAACCCTAATTCTTGAAGTCAAATCTGCGATAATGATCCTCAAATGCCTAACCCTAGGCTCTGATACCATGTAACCTTAAAGAGAAAACACTCTCAATTTCATATTTCTCATATGGGTACAATGTACATATATATAGAGATAGGAAACCAATCTAAGGAAACTCTATAACCTATCTAAGGAAACTTTATACAAGGAAACTAAATAACCTAAATCTATATACACCAATATACATTACAAGTACCAAGCACAAGCATCACATGATAATGATACAACAGGTATTACCTGTAATAAGGCCTGTACGTAATGCCACCCACAACCAGCTTACGTCTGATGACCATCACAGATTTATGATTTCTGCAGCAGATCATTCATTAAAAAAACAGAAAAAGATCATATGCAAGTGTTTTAAGCAACTTCAAATGCTATCAGGTTAAAAGAAAGCATTAAACTGATTGACCCTGTTAACTTAAAATTTCTGTAACATAAACTATCACAATAAAGAAGTGAAAACTATTTGCGCGCGTGCACGCGCACACACATATCATAAACTGCACACCAGTGATATTTCAGGTTTATCCCCATTAAATGTTTATTTGAGAGACTGTTGGGAAAAAAAAAAGATTTTTGAATATATGGTTGAAAAGTAAAAAGAAGGTTTCCAAATATGAAAAAGTTGGCAAACCAATGTAATGAATGGTTGAAAATGATGGTAGATAAAAATGATTTTCTGAATAAGTTGTCTTAAACAACCGCATAATATTTAAAAGCAATAACAATTCTTCTTGTACTGAGGCACTGAAGCAAGAAAACTGGATGCTGCAGTCATTGGCATTCACTTGGTCTAAAAAGGCAAAAATACTGAGGTTTTAGCATTCGCAAGGCAGGGCACAAGCCCCAAGGCCTATGCCCCATCATGAACACAAAAAGTTCAGTCAAAATATAAAACTAAGCATGCAATATCATGTGCAAAATGTAACAAGTCTCGAGACAACAATTAATTTGAAGTATCAATGCCAAATAGGACAACAAATCGACAACAAATAATAACTCAAAAAACTAAATAACAAAAAAAGAAAAATTTTCAAATGGTGAGTCACTAGTACACACATCATGTATAGCACAACTAATTTCTATAACACCTTCCCCATCGCTATCAACATTCTTCAACTCATCTCGTCTTGCAATTGCATCACTAGCTAGTTCCTTTGGTTGTTTGTAGTAAACTGTTTTGTTTTCATTTGTAATAAATCAAATAATTAATTTAGGGTTAAGTATATTAATGATCTAATCAAATTTCTCATGCAAATTAGGTCTATAAAGAGTTCCAAAGCATGTTAATTATGGGATTTTTGGAATTTAAAAGTTTGCTTGGCTTTTTAAGCAATTAATGAGATGCTTCTTCATTACTGAGGCATGTGCTTTGAGGCTTACGCCTCATTCTGGCAAGTGACATGCCTCCATACTTTTTATTCTCAAAAATGACCTTTTGAACTGGCCATTCAAACTAGGTAAATGAGCCAGAAAGGCTTCTTATAATTACAAGGTTAAGTTTTAATATCCATGTCTAGACTAACATTATCCTCAGTGTCTCTGTCGGATGGAACTGCAGGGTGTCGATACACATGATCCTTTTACTTGCTGTTCTAATTTCTTTAATTTATTATTAGTCCATGAAGTCACATAGTATCCAAAATTTTCCAGGTAGCAACACAGGCAAACACAGAATCAAATTTCTGAAATACAAAAATCAAGCTAGCATATGCCATTAAATGCAAAGCAATAAACATAATAGCACCGTAAAGAATTCATAATTTATTGGCATACCTGTCCATCACTAGGCGAACAATGTACTCTCTCGGCATATTAGGTAGTTGCCTAGCAAAAATATTCTTTAATCCTATCAACCTGCAATACATAAAGAAAATAAATATATTATTTTAAACTTCATGTTTGAGCCCTATTTCTTGTATAACAAGCTTAATTCCTTCTAGCAGCAACATAAATATATTAAGCCGAAGTGAAGAATATCATGGATGTCAAGAAAAAAAGAGGCTACCAAACCATATGCTCATCGACATCATCGTTTGAGACACATACGAATTTGAGTTTCCCAGTTTGTTCCTGTAAATTATGGAACAAGTAAATTTGAGCTAGCCACCTCTAGAAGATCCAAGGAAAAAGCACGAAAACTCTATTGATCAAATCACCAATGATTCCAACAGTTTTATGATAATTAAATAAGTTACCAACAGGATCCAACATAATGGACACAGTAATTTTTTTTTCAGTCTTCACGCGTGAAACGCCTTGAGGTACTTAAATAACACTGTGTTCGGCACTTAAATAATGCAATGAACACATGATGGAGCAAAAGGAACATGACAAGATCCCCAGGGAGATATGATTGGCATGACCTTGTCAGGATTCTCAAATGCCTCCAGACATATGCCATCGTTGCGATCATGATACCTCATTGAGGAATTTATTTTGCTCAAGAAGATATTCCAAGGCACTAGAAACATAACAGCAAGTGCTATTCCAGTACTGCTACGACAACCACACCAGTGTCCACAGGCAGAAAGACAATAGAAATAGATGGTAGATGTTGAATTTATTTCTTGTAATTATCATTAGTTAAAGTAGTGAAATTTTTCTATCAAAATTTTTGGTAAGCTATCATTCTTGCTAGGAACATTACATATTTGTGATAATCAAGACAACTGAATACTTTCCCTACATTTATATTCCAAATACAGATAAGAATGAATACAATGACTTGCATTTGAACAGGAATTAATACAACATCTGTCCTACTCACTCTCTTTCAATGGCAGTTGCCGAAATGTTTACATATTAAGAGGGATACTACCTTCAAATCTATCCAGTTGCAATAGTGGCATCTGTAGAATATTACATCAATATAAAGTTCACATGTAACCGAATGGATCATGAAACAACCTTTGAATGGTGATTTGGAAGAGGAGGTAAATGGAAACAATCTAAAGAACTCATGAACTTTCTTTAAATAAATAGAGTTCACAAATTGGTACCAACATGACTAATAACAAGCACCTAAGTAACGGGAAATGTTTGATTCAACAGTTGGGTCAGCTGATTAAAGGATAATAGAGTAGATGACAGCATATACAAATTTACTAAGACTGTCAGTCATTGTTAATGTATCTGTAGATTAAATAAAATTCTTTTTAATAAAATAGCTAGGCATGTTGGTCTTTGATATGAATATGTGACAACTAATATCCGGTGCACATACTTGAATACTTCTCTCACCAACTATTGAAAGTTGAAGCATGCTGACCTTGAATCCAGTTGGCAAGTCTCAATAAAGAAAGGAAAAAACTAGAAAGTCATACTCCGGAGGAATATACAAATTGGGTAGAAAAAGTGTTATAAGAATACAGGAAAAAAGTATGTGTAGAAGACAGGAATTCACACAGATGACAGCAACACAGCTCGAAGATTGTTTGTTTTGGATTACAAAAACTCATTGTTTGATAACATGTAATGGCTACCCACCTCCTTGATTTCTACCCATTCTTCAATTTTCAAGGTTAAAAGAACTGTAACAAGGAAAATGCAATTGCAGAAGATCAAATCATCAAATATTTTCTCCTTTAAGAGGTCAAAACGGACTTAATTGTATTGCAGGAGTTCTTTCCATCCTTAGAACAATAGCACTCTCTACTGTTTCATTCTTAAAAATAAACAACCCAAAGTGAAAAAATAAAAAAAGAAGAAGCTTATTCGTTACACTGAATGATATTTTTTAGCATATAATTTGATCGAATTCACGTGGCAATTACAAATCTGCAAAATTAAGAATCATCAATAAAAGATGACCCAAAAAGAACAAAAATTTTAAAATAAATAGCCCTCACCTCTCTCTTCAAACTCTCCTCCCGGGAAGTGTAAGCTCCACTGGTCTGTATATTTTCAGTAAAAATAGTCTTCGCAGTATCCTCCTTCACTTGGATCCCAGCTCCCGATCCTGTAGCCCCAGGAACCGCAGAATTTCCTGCAATACTATTATTACTAGTCCAACCATCTTTCGTTACATCAACAGGCTCAACTTTCTCCAAGTTCTCAGTCTTGAGCTTCGAGTTCTTAGCTCCCAAAGCAGTGGGTCCACTGTTCTCCAACCGTGATGTGGTGAAATTGCGCATTGAAGAGTCATCATACTCCTCCTCCTCGTCAACGACCTCCTCCGACTGTTCATCAGTGTCAGAGTCGGCTCCGCGGGCGCTGATGCTCTCCAGGTCATCGTTCGAGGTTAAAGCGCCATCGCGCGTGTCGGAGAACGACGAGGGGAATGGAGGCCCGTGTTCTTCAGACACCATCTTTCGCTTGCGGATTGACGACGTGGCGGAAGCCGACGCTGAGTGCGACGGTGACGGAGACTGGGAGCTGCGGGAGCGTAGCGGCGCCGTCAACTGTGATGAGTGGGTGTCCATTATTTTGATCCTAATGATCGTCGACAATTAGGATGCAACTGATTTTCGCATGAACTTCTAACGAAAACGGTTAGTGATCATCGATCAATTATAGGAAAGGGGGATTACAACAATTAGGGCTGAATTTGGGTTAATTGAGCTTCAAACAAAAATCAAATTTAGAACTACGTTTGTTTAATTTTTTTTAGCCTAAAAATTAAATTTTACGTAACACAAAATCAAACTTCAGTATTAGTCACGTATTTACATCCCACTTTATTATTAATTACACATTTTATAATTCATATTATAAACCAATATATTGCGTGGGCCGGTACTACTAAAATACTAAATACTCGATACTCTAATTTAATAAGAACTGTTCATCTATTCATAGAATAATATATTATTTATTAAATTTTTCCTCGTGAGCAGTTTTCATTGATTTGTAGTACTGAATTAAATAGCCCAAAAATAGCAAAAAAATTTCTGTGTGACAGAGTAGAAATGGACGTCAATTGTGTTTCATGGTTTATACCTTGGTTTAAAGGTGGTTTCTTGAATAAATAGTAGTCCAATTTTGAATTGTAGCAAACTAACCTTTAATATAGAGTCAGTAATAATCTGTTCCCTATTTGTGGGTACGTTATAGTACCCACAAGTGGGAAAAAATTCATAGGGGATTAGGTGATGTCCCACCATTAAAAGGCAGTTATGTATTATTCATTTAATTTAATGTAGATACTAAAAAAATAAAAAAAATTATTGATCTGGTTACGTGGCATCACCAGTCTTCCCCACGTGGGCGTCGATACATGCCCACGTGGGGAATAAAACAAAAGTGAATATGGAGTATTAGAAATATTTTCACAATCTAGATAACAAAAATCAATTACAATCATTCCAATTCCATGTCAAAGATTTTGATATGCTTGATAATACTTTTTTCATAATTTATTGTTCAATGTTGTTATTGTGAATTTCAAAGATTACGTAAAATTTATTTTTTCTAGTTTAATGTCTTTTTTATAATTGTCATTTGTTTATGAGCAATGATGTGATATTTAGCGTTTTCTTTAATAATGAAGATTATTAGAAAAATAATTTTTGAAAGTGTACCTGTGAGATAAAGAAAATATTATAAAAGATATAGAAATACAATAAATCAGCAATTAGTATAATGAGTAGTTAAATATAATTTTAAATAAACTATCTCATACAAGCTCTTAGATATTTTTGATTGATTTATCATCTTAATGATCATCCTCACCATGAAAATTTAAAATGAAAATCATTTAATGTCATATTTACTATATATTATACTCTTATTTAGTATAATTTGTACACTTTAAACTCATTTAGTGGTTCTGACAATTTTTTAAATTTATTAAATAAGGGTAAAATAACAAAATATTTATGTTATTTATTTTTTCAATATTACTTTTCAATATGTGCGAAAAAATAACATATAACCTATATAATTAGGATAGCAAATATTGTATTTTCCCATCAATAGTTATTAGTGTGACAATTTAAATTGATGAACATTAAAGACATATATGAATAATAAGTTTTATTTATTTACTATGCAATATAATTATGAGAAGTTTAAATGCATTAAATGAAGGATATATAGAGGTAGTGTGAATAATAATAGTAGTAACATATATGCATCAACACAGTTGATAGAGTTTTGACATATAATTTTTATTACTTAGAAAGTAACTTATTTTATAAGTTATCCATAGCAGGGCCTTAACATAGCAGGGTCATATAATTATCATTTTAAATGCGAGATTTTAATGGAAAATCAATTAACACCATATCAACACTACTCATAAACATCATTGTTCACGAAAGTACCATTTTTGTTTTACCAACACTTACCTTCAACAAGACTACAAGAGTGAGGGTAAATCATTAATGACACAATAATACTCTATTCATTCCAAGTACTCTCTCCGTCCTGTTTTGATAGGTTTGATTTCCTTTTTTATTCGTGTCAAAATATATGTTATTTTCCTTATTAATATAAATTTAATTTCTTCATTTCCTAATCTATCTCTATTTATTATGCATGATTATTGATAAAAGTAAATTATCCTATTTAATATATGGGTATATTGAGAAATACACAAGTAAAATTTACATTTTCAATAAATATTAATTTAAAATTTTTAATCCTTGTGAAAATCAAGCCATGTCTATCAAAATGGGATAAATATAGTATATAAATTCGTTGATTTCTTCACAAAGATTAAGAAAAATTATTAAAAATATATAATTTACCAATGATTTGCTAATCTACCTTAATTTAATGAGTTCAATTAAAAAATAATGGCTATAACTAGACATATCAAATAATGTTGTTTTGATAAATGATCAAAAGAATATTTTTTAATGTAGAAAAAAGACTATAGTTGGAACATGTGGAACAGGAAAACAAACTTCGTATATTTGGGACGGAGGAAGTAATTTACTAAACGCAATTGATAAATTGCAAGCCTTTAGAGTTTTTCTGAAAAACAAACCCTCAAATCATAATCGTTCCAAAATAAGCCGTGGTTTTAAAATCCGAAAAGATACAACTTGATGCCGCAAAACGACCGAATTGGTGACATATATGTACAAGGTTGAAACAATACAACCCAAGACCAACAAATCTAACATCTCCACTGTTATGAAATACAATACGTTGGATTTCTCTATTAAGTGCATGGCGGTTCAGCGTATTTAAAAGACTCCGCAAAATCTAACCCTCAAATCAATAGCCCACATTTGACCATGTGTCAACATCTCAGCTTCTTCTCGGTTTAGTTATAGTCATATATAATAAAACACGCTTTTTGAACAATAAGCCGTTTCAATCAAAGTGCAAAAGGAGCAACACATACACAAGTTGACCAATCCAACAGCATCGACAACATTCACAAAATTAGTCCATGTTTTGGACCCATTCGAATTTGAAATATAATTTGGTCAAACCAATCGCATCCGTATATACTACACAAATCTTTATTACTCATTTCCAAAATTCAAATACTATTTCAAATTTGAATTTGTCGGCTAACACCCATTGTTGAAGCACTCCAATGTAAGATAACTAGATACTTGCATTATGTCATAACAATTTACAGTCGGGGATAGTATTAAAGTCCTATCCTAGCACTAATGATTAGGAGAGATGGCCACGTGTTAATCATCGACCAATATGTTGGCAACTTAAATTGTTAACATATTGGCATTGGATCTTTGACGTCCATCTTAACGCATGTCTAATAAGTGTTTTATAAATGGGATTACGTGATCTATCAACTAGGTAGTGGCGAAGTAGTTTTTAAAAATTAGCGTCGATAAAACAGAGTTTGAAAAATATGCAAAATATTTTATAACTACTGAAGTGTCAAACATACCCTTAGTCCACGTTGGGATTGAAATTTTTATAAAGTTTTATGGATTTTTATGTGAAGTAGGAGAAAGAATGTGTGAAGTTGAATAATAGAGATTTATGTATTACCTGTAGGTCCCACGAGATATGTGAATATGCAGTGTTGATCTAGTATCCACTGTCGGGAAAAAATTTTGTGGGGGTCGGTGAAGCCTCCATCATCAGGTGACAATTATGTATTATTTATCTTACCTAATATAGATACAAAAGAAGGTTGATGACGTAATGCCACCAGAAGGTGCCACATGGTGTGGGTTTTGTACCCACGTGGGTATCCGATCAAATCATTGTGATTATGTTTAATTTGACCAAATTCAAATTTAAAAAGAATTGATAATATATATATATATATATATATATATATATATATATAAAGATTTGTGTAAAGAAAGGTTTGATGTAGAAGTAAAGAACGGTTTTTTTTTTTAAGAACACAAAAAATTCGAATCATGTTTGGTTAAAAATAATGATGAAAAAGTAGTTTTGAAAATTTTGTACACAATAATTTGAAAAAGTATGCAAAATATTTATAACTGAACTATCAAATTGTCGCCAACCCAATCCTTCAGCGTGTTACAAATTTTGTAACGTCTTATTACGTTATTTCCAACCTATACTAGTGTTTATTTGATAGAGATTTTTGAAAAAAATAATTTTTGAATACTTATTAATAAACAAAGTATTTAAAAAAAAGTTTTAAAATGTTTGGAGAAAATCTAAACTGATGACGTGGAGAAAATGGCTGACGTGGCTTGGGTCGGCTGAATACAAACACGAATAAAGCGCGCGTACTGCATGAGCTAGAACGTGTTGATAGGCGGGGGGAAATATGGTTGCCACGTCAGATTCCTTTATATTACTGTCAAAGCAAACAACCAATAGAATCGTAAGTATAACAAGCAACCACATATATCTCTCTCGCACGCTATTCATCACCTTCTTCTCTTCTCATTGTAAGCCTCAATATATCATCCATGGCGTCGTCGTTGCGTGGAAATGGCACGTTGTGTCGACTGCAATATGCGGAAGAACAAAGCAGCAGCTTATTGCCTCGTAACAGATTACGGAAAAATCGCAAGTCGTTTTTGAATCTCAATCAGAGTCGCCGAGAAAAACGAATCGCCATTGTCGCGAATTGCGCCGATGGAAATATAATGAATCTGCCGTCTAAGGCGCCTCTGTTTCCTGATGACGTCGATACCGATCGGAATTCCGATCGGTTTAAGAGTAGTACGGACGTTAAGCCTAATAAGAAGATCCAGGACAAACAGGCTGAGATTGTTGCCGAAGAACTTGATCGCTGGGTTAAAGATTCTGCAGTTGAGGTTAGTTTTTTTTTTTTTTAAATCATTTTCCTTTTCAATTAGAAAAATTTGAATTCATGTTGCCGATATCCACTAGCAGAGCTTAAAATTGAAGGATATTATGAGGTTTTTGTAAATTTCGACTTGAATGAACTGAATTTCGTGCATCAACAAAACAGAGTATGGGGATTGAATTCTTAATACACAATACAATTTAGCTTTTCTATGATCTATGATCTATGATTTCATTCAAAAAAAAAATGATCTATGATTAGATTCTTAGGCTGTGTGTAATTACAAAGCCGGAAAATGGTTGGAAGAAAACGTTTTTAGGGTAAATGAATCCCGAGAAAAGGTTCGGAGAAAATGGTGGGGTAGGTGTTTGATTGGATTAATTTGAAAATTGGAAAATAGTGTTATTTTTTTATTTTTTTTTTCGTTCTTTTTTCATAAAATTTGATTATTTTCCGTAAATGCAAATTGTCCATAAAAAGATAAATTTTTCTGAAAAAACAAAAATCACCTTAACAAGGAAAAATAAAAATGTGGATTTCGAGAAAAATTGAAAAACGTTTTATTAGAAAAACAAATACAATCAAGCATTCCTAAACTTAATTTTTTCCGGAAAAACTCTCTTTTCAAAGAAAAGAGAGTTCAATGAAACAACCTGTTAGAGATTTTCTATGGAAACTAAAGTTTAACAATTATGCTTATTTTTGTTTGTAGATAGTGAGTAACTTAGATGAGGCGCCATTTCTTGTGCACGTATACAGTAACAACAGCGATACATCAACATCAAAGAAGGGAATTAAATTGGTTAGAGAAAAAGCCACATCGGATGATTGGCCTTTTATCAAGAAGAGATGGGAAGGAGAAAACTCCACCCCAAATGGTGTTATCTTGGTTGAAGAACTTTGCAATCAAGAACTTGGGCTTGAATCAGAAGGTGACAAAGAGACGTTTGGAATTAGCAATCAATTAACTTCTTCATCGACTAAGTCGTGGGGAGTGCTTATTCAAGGGAAAGGAAGAAATTGTACAGCTTGCTATCTTCTCAAGACTTGTCAAGTTCAGTCTGGGGGAGGATTTTGCACACATTTTGGTTTAGTTAGAGTTGATTGTTTTGTAGAACATGCTGATGTTCTACTTAAAAAAATGTGGTTGCAAGGTTGAATTATTTTTGCCTTGATTGATGCTGTATATTATTGTACTCTTGTACATTTGATTGGGTCGATTGGAATATATTTTCAATTGTTTACTAGAATAATATAGTTTTTCTGGTGTGAGGTTCAAAATAAATATCAAAAGAAGTGATTACAATTACAAGTACGAAAAAATGATGAAGAAACGAAAGTTAACATGTAAAATAGTTCCAGGCCGTGTTTCTTTGAGGTTGTGGTTGATTGGGTGGAATTGGGAAAAAGGGCAAATGTTTCCCACAGAAATATTGCTGTTTCGTGTTTGAGGCAAAGTTGAAAATAACATTTAGGGTGTGTTTGATAGAACATTTTTTTCTCGGGAAAAAAAGGTTTTTCATCTTTTTTTTCCTTACTTGGTTGTTTGATTGACATTTCTTTTTTCGGAAAACGTTTTTCAACTTTTCTCGAAATCCGTATTTTTCCTTGATTTTTTTCCCCGGGGTTTTGTTTTCCGGAAAAAGTTTAGTACTTTTTTTTTAATGGACAATTTAATTTAACCATAAAGATAAGGAAAATGATCAAATTTCATTAAAAAAAACTCAAAAATAAGGAAAATAATATTATTTTTCAATTTTCAAATTAACATAATCAAACACCTACAACTATCATTTCCCTGGAAAACTTTTTCCCAGAATTCATTTACCCGAAAAATATTTTCCTTCTAACCATTTTCCGGATTTATAATCAAACACACCCTTACATTCCATAGACCATAGCACCTTGCACAACACCGTTTACGCATAAATTATTAATCTACAAAAATCTTTAAAAGCATGCTTCAAAAATTATAAAAAAATAAAAATAAAAAATAAAAAAAGGAAGAGGGAAAATGTCATTGGTAGAACGAAAATGCATAACAAAGGTATAAAACATGCCCATGTAGCCTATATAATAATCATTAATTTAAATGTGATGTGATATATAAAAAAGAAAAATTCCCATATAAGTGTAAATGAAGCATAACTCAAATCAATTAGCAAAATAATCAATTAATTGATAAGAACCAGTTACAAATGGTATCTCTGAAAATTTTAAACAAATCACTGGCAGAACTCAAGCCAAAAAATCAAACAAACATGTACCACTCTGTTTCTGCAAAAATTTCATCGTGTGTTTCTGCCTTGATATCCAAACAACACACAGAGCGCTGTAATGCTTAAGTTTTCATGACTAGATATTGAAAAGAGGCCTACACAATATTCCACATATATAATACAAGTTCATAACAATTGACAGACAATAATGTTATACAAATCATGGAAATTGTCACAACTAGCAACACCATGCAGCAGTGGAGCTGCATATCTTTCTCAGAACTTTGAATTTTTCCCCTTTTTTTGGAACAAAAGTTGTATGAAAGTAAGAGCCCCGATGATCCACATTCATCCAGCATGCTTTGGGTATAAAAATAGAAGCCCAAAGAGAGTGAACGGAAGGAGGGGTATCCAGAGTTTGATCATTCTGATCTTCGTCGTTCTTTCTGATTACTATTGTACAGAGGTAACAGCCAATGAGGGCCATGTTTCCTCCTCCCATAGCATCGCCAGTAAAGCAGCAATATAGTTGCTACAATTCCAAGAGGAATCACCCACCTGTCACAAGAAAAATAAGAACTGTTTTTTCTTTGTACTACCTACAAATTACCTTCTACTTCTTAATCAAAATCAAACTTCAATATCGCCTACACATTACTACTAAGTATTATTATCTAAAAATAAGTCAAATTACTACTAACTATTTTTGACACACCTCTTGATGTTCATCACTATTCAACCTAAAACCTTGCCTCCGCGTTTCAATTTTCACTTTTGAGTCGCTTTCAGCTTTCTGGTTGAAGAGAGAACAAGGTGTATTTTCCTTTCTTTTTTTTTTATAATTTCCTCCAAGATTTTGGCATATTTTTACTAAAAACACTATGTGTGTGTTTGATCGAGATTGTTGAAAATGTGATTTAAAGAAAAAAAAAGAAAAAAAAGAAATCTGTGGTTCAGAAGTAAAGATAAGATATAAAAAAAAATGTAAAAATGTTGTTAAATCGATGTAATGGGTTGGTGAAACTGACTGTAGATAAAAAAAAAATATGATTTTTTCAATAAATTGTATCAAACAAATCATAAATAACAACTCATTTGAGTTTTCTTTGCGAAAGTTTTTCGAGCCAACAGGAATGCGTTTTAGAACAAACACTTAAAGTGAAAATATGCCTAAATCACATTTTCAACAATCTCATTGTATGAACACAAGCTCTAATTTGTAGCAAGATAAAAGGTGCATTCTCGTTTGATGTGGGGACAAAATGGGCCGTTTTCAGTTTTTCTTGTTTGATAGAGAACAAACCTCTAATTTGTAGCAAAATAAAAGGTTGTCTGAAGACAATGTCAGAGTATCTTTTGTACACAATAATGAATATTCAATTTGGACAACACATCCAAGAATAGAGTAATTATGTGCATCTAAGAAATTAAAGATTATAGTATGTTACCTGTCCAAATCAAGGATAGGGCTGTATACAAGGGTTTCCCAAGTAGTGACGATAATGTGCCATGCTGGGTTGTAATAGAGAGATTCCGCAGACCAAAACATGCGGGTATACGTCTCTAAGAATATAAATAGTATCCATGCTCCAATCTCTATCAAAATAAACTTTATAACAAACCGACCAAGTACCACCATGACTAGCGAAAACGCAACCAACCAATTAAAAAGCCTGTGATTGTATTCCTTGATGAATAGAGACTTCGACTTTCCCAACATCTGCATTACCAAGGTACAAGCTTTAAAGAAAACAAAATAAAATAAAATAGGAAAAAAAAACATGCATGAATGGAGAAATATTTCTAACCTTCATAATTCTGACCTCATAGTTTAGTTTAGAAGGTCCAACACATTCCCTTTGAAAGCTTTGGTTGCATTGCAAAAAACCAGCATTAAATTTAGCCATAGATGGAAGTCTAAGGACTTGAAGCTGGTCCATTTTGTCCTCACATTTTGTGTATAGAGCCTCGCAAAGTTTCGAAGACTGATATTCATTTGCCAATACGTAATTCTTGTATACCTGCAGAGACATATAGCTAAGCATGAAAATCCAAGCCTTTGCTAGTTTTGGCCTATTCTTTTACTAAAAATGAACTTCTACTACTTAGTTAAAGTCAAACTTCAATATTAACCTCACATGTTATATCACTGCTCATTATAATCCACATATCTCGTGGTCCACACCACTATAGTTAGAGTAGACAAGGTTCTCTGTTGCTTCGAGCTGCTTAGTTTTTAAGTTTTCCAAGATAGTGAAAACTTGTTTGTTTTCATATTTTGGCAAAAGCATTTTTGAAAACAATGAAATTTTTTGTTAGGAAACTCTATACGGCATACAACTTTTGTCGTTTTAGGCGTTTAAACGAAAATATGCCAAAATGTTGAAAATTCTGAAAACACAGCCATTCCTTTCTCTACGCTGAAAACCAAAATCTGATGATGAATTTGAAACTCCAAGCTGAACATTGAAATACAAAGAAAACCGTATAGTTTTTAGCAAAATAAAAGTCTCGCCAAGCATACACTAAGAATTACAGCTGTTAGATTCTTATGTTCAATCTCGATACCTTTTCTATTTCTTCAACCAATGTATCGGCCGATCTCTTTGCATGGTGACGACCAAAATGTTGCTCATCAAAAACATTCATGGCAGCTTCTTTGGAAGCTTCATGAGCTTTCTGTAGAGACTCCTTGGGTGTTGGTAAACCAAGAATACCCATACGATCACTGTAAAGCTTAAGACATCGATCGAGAATACCCTTATTAAAGACCTCCACAAGGGAGCCCGTCGATGGAATATCCCCCTTGTTTAGGGCTTCAAGAATCTGGAATATAAGTTCATAAAGTTAAATAAGAAATCACGCTTAAAAACGAAATGACCCGTGAAAGTTGATAGATTCGGAGCTTTTTGGTACAGCGCTTTTGGAAATCATTTTCTCCAACATCACTTTCAACCTTTTAGTGACGTGACAATTATTTCACACTTACAAAAATTTTCTTCAATTTTCAACCACATTTAGATTGATTTTCTATAAAATTTCTCCAAACTAACCAATACCAAAATGGGTTAGGAAAAGAACCTGCTCCAAAAAAGCGACAAACTCCTTCCCAGTGAGAGCTTTACCCTGGACAATTTTTGGGTGGATGATGGAAGCAACAACTTCTTTCAACCTCTCCCTCTTCTGTACGTAAACTGGATCAAGCTCATCATCCTTCATGTCACAAAGCTTTGTACGCTGGAGATGAGGCTGCACAACAGTTCAGATTTGCTCTGTCAGAACACAGAGGATACGCACACATGCACTTTAATAACATCGACAAAGCCTTTGTTTGATAGCTTATTACGGGTTTATAAATGTGTTAAATAAACATCTGCCAAAGGTCCAATCACTTTATTTCCACAAGCACAACTCATTTAAAAGGTCCTAACGCAAAGGCAGTATAGAAGGGCATTTAGCGATCACATACTTGTGGAAGGCTAAAGGCAGTGCTGTTGGTTCCCATGATCACTAAAGAATCGCGGATTTGGTTCACCTAAAAACAAGACCAACATATATGTATCATATTGTATGATGTATCACAATATTACCAGAAAGACACTGAAACTTCAAACAGAACATACCTGATCAATATTCTTGTCCCCTGCTCACAATAGGAATAAAATAAATTTTATTACACCCGCTCTAAAAGGATAAGTTCCTAATTTAACACATGCAGGCAGAGGAAAACCAACCATAATCATTTGGGACGCGTCGGAGAGCCTCGTCTATCATTTCTTGCACAGATTTTCCTTCTACACGAGCCAAGGTTGACTAAAATGAGCAAGAAGATCAAGAAACTGGAAAATGGAGCATTTGACTTACAAAAAAAAAAAAAGAGAAAGTGGTAATTTTGCAAAAATATTTCCATCTCAACAAATTGACTTACGTAAGAAATCACGCTGGATTAGCCAAAGGAGCTTGGCAGGTTCAAAGGCAACATCTTGCCCCTGCAGGAAACATCCGAGAGTAGCAAAGATGAGGACCGTTGAATCTTGTTTCTCTTTATTAGTCACGATAATATCAAAATTAAAATATTAACAAGAAGGTGGAGTGGTTACCTTAACTCTGTTATGAACATACATGCAAGGAAAACAAATTAACATCAGTGAAAGAGATTGGAGAATAAGGATTACTTCAAATTAAAGAACATAATGCGTAGTGGTTGTGACACTGTTGAGCAAACATATTACTACATACCTTCCGTAAAATTCTTCAGCAAGCTCAACCGCAAATGATAATCGAGATATGTCTGCTTCGCGGATCTAAGCATAACACATTATCATAAAGTGAATTCCACTATCATATGTTATTCTAGTATGGACAGAAAAATGAATTGCAGGCTTTCAGGCAAACTATGATGACTGTGTTTAGATAAAATTATTAATGGAATGATGGAGCTTCGCAGTTCTTTTAAATTACTGAAGAGACGTGCGAGCTATAGGCAAACTAACGAACCGTCTCCGGCAGGTTATATATAAGCACAGAACTCATCACAGTAGCAAGGGCAAAAATCCTGAAAGATCAGTAACAGAACATCATAAGTATCAGCCAACAGACATTTTTTCACCCATTTATTATGTATATGTATTTAGAAAAAGCGGTAAATAGTGTACTCTGGATATTACCTGTCATCATAAACATTTGACTTCCCAACACTTTCAAACCCCTCGGTATCAAGATAGAAGACAGAAGTTTTTACTCCATCTATTTCCAATTCCATTGGAGCTCCCCATACCCATATTCCTGAGAAAGATAAGTAATATTTTGAGCTATGTTTGCAAACAGATTCTTATCCACGTCCTACGAACAGAGGCCACATCCCAGGTTATACCTTTTGTCTGAGTATCACGCATGTGTCCCACACCAAAACCTGTAAAAAAATTTGAGCGGAAGGAAATAACATTACAAGATGAGATCAGTAGCAGCAAAATGTTACAAGCCTAAATATATTGACTGCACCTTCATAACATGAAAGGGAGAGAAGTTGATTGAGTAGAAAAGATTTTCCCGACCGATATGGACCGATAACCTGGTAAAACAGACATATAATATGAAGTCAAATAAAGAAAGCAAATGCATGGATAGAGCAACTTAGCCTGTATTCATTTAACTTTTTTCTACAAACAAGATTAACTCCTACCACCCACTCAAAGTCAAGCTTCAATATCAACCCCACAGCTCAAATCATTAATCACTATTATCCACATATCTTGTCTCTTCCGGATCATTATTCAACCTAAAAAGTTAGTTTTAACAAAATAAAAATTTACCCTTACACATGCTTAGGGAGACAAGATTTGATATGTGAGCAAGACAAGTTCCATGACAAACAGTCAGATATAGGACAGGCCAGAAGAAACCAGCAAATGACTCATCATAAGAATACAGTAAAACATCTGTAAAATATGTTGATTCTGCTTAGTGTCCTATCTCCAAGCCATGTCTGGCTTACATCAGTAGCCAATTTAAACGAGATATTGGAAGTTGATATGGTGATAGAGATTAATCTACAACTTACAGCAACAGCTGCAATAGGATTTGTGATTCTCTCAATTGCCTCCAAACCTTCTCTTGAAAGCCGGAGTTTTGTGTGACCAGGATCAGGCTCTACAATAGGAAACCTGCAATAATAATAGGAAGCATCAGAAGGACTGAAAAGATAAGTTGCCTTCTCATCTCACATTGAGATTTGGGTATCACCATAAAAATAGCTCTCGAGAACGTGCACGTGTATCGAGGGGCGAAGGTACCATAGAGTAAATTATCCTAATATGTACCTCGTAAAATGATTCAGGCAAGGAAGGACCGAGGAGAATGGATTTAATTTAATTTCTTTAACATAATAGGAAGATGATTAAACTAAGATGTACCTAAAGTAGTCCTAGTAACATGATGAAATGACAACAGAATGGGATACATGTTGATCAAATTGAAGTCTGAAGATACCTGTTTAAACAGATCTTACTCGATAATTCCAATTTAACTATAGACCTATGAAACTTCAGCAAATTTTTGTAAACTATTCTCAAAACTTCACTTGTGGAAAGGAAATTTGACATTCAATCCATAAGTACCAAGAACGTTCATAAATATGTATTTAAACAAGCGATGTGGCGTATCTCTTATGAACAAACTATGCGGCGTATCTCTTGTGAACCACTACAGGTGAGCAGCTAGCTCAAGTATCAAATGTTGGAACGAGTTTAACGTGTAACATATGTGTACTCATCCAGGTTGCACCGATACAGACACACCAACGTCTGATTTTTGCTTCCCACCCCAAAAAAAAAAGAGAAAAGAAAAGAAGGGTAAAAATGGACCTGACACAATAGGTTGCCAAGAACTTGATTGAATTCTTTTAAATTCATCATTTATTTTAGTTCTGTGCTTATTATTCTATTTAAAATTTCTTAACCAAAAGTATGTCTTTTGTTACGTTATAACACCTTTGACTTAAAATAAATATAACATTACAACAAAGAATGAAAATGACTATGGCGAGTCCAATGAGTGTGAATATCAGATGTGTGAACACATGTATAGCACCAGGCCACCCAATTGAAGTGTCCGTGCAAATATCTCTAGCTAGATAAAAAACCAAATTCCATTGAGTTTTTGCTCCCCCTGATCTCAGGCTGTAGGCTCAGGGCTCGACAACAAATATCTCTTTTTGTTTTCTTTATTTAGCTTATCTTTTCAAATATCTGTCGATCTTGATCTTCCAGACATTTCTAACAACTGGTGCAGCTAAAAAACTACCAGAATCCAGTTGACGACCACCTGAATTGGATGTTAGTGGCCAGGCTTGAGTATTCTAAACAACAAAGATCCTGATAAGTGATAACATCACAAAATTTCCAATTTAATCCATTCTAGGTTGGGAAACTGACTTCAGCTTAACAACAAACATTTGTCTCCAGAAGAAAGTTACAAAATTTTCTATTTAGCTTTATTTCTTTTAGCCACTTCAAAACAGAAAACTCCCCTTACTCAGACTCTTGTCACTACGATCATATGAATGCAAAAACACAATATGAATTCCACATACCCCCCAAGAAGATTGTAAAGACCACTAAGTAAACGGTAAAATTGAAATAGATAGGGCTACTAACTTTCAAACAGAAATCAGCCAAAGCATAACAATAATTAGTTTTTTTTCCTCTCTATTTAACGTTTCTATATTAGATTTTCGTTTTCACGCAACGAACAAAAACACGATGCATCGCCGAGATTAAAGCAACCATAATGAACATCACGAAATCAGAAGCAAATGCAATAATTCACAAACAAAACGTTCAAAATAAACAAAAAACAAAACTTACGCCTGATGAAGATTCTCGATAGAGGAGGATCCAGAGGAGAAAAGACAGATAAAAATGGTAAAAACAGCTACACAACTGAAAATCCGCATTTTTGATCTTCAAACAAGTCGTTATCTCGAAAATGTTGAAAATGTGATAGTCGTATTGTTACAGGCAAAGGTACAGGAGAGTACGGAAAACGGAAACACCATGACCAGAGAAAACATAGAACGGAAAAAGCTGTAACTAATTTTGAAATGCTGAGGATGGTAAATAGGAATTAGATTTTTGAGATTGAAGAATAGGCGATCTCAAGACGAAATGAAACGAGGGCACAGATTAAGAGTCGTGGACCCTAGTTTAACGGCTGGATTAGTGCGTAAAAATCAACTTTATTTCCTTTCTGTTTGCCTTTCCTCTTCAATAGGATTTCGGATCTCGAACTGGGTCGTGGCTGTATGGGTAACCAGCTTCCTAACGTGTGCGTCAAACCAGACGATTCTTTCCCGTGCCCAGGGTCCCCTTAAATACGAGTCCAAAATCAAATTTTACTTTTTTTTTTTAAATTTATATTTTCACCGCAATTTTATTAATGTGATAAATAAAGTGTGAATTTTATTAATGTGATAAATAAAATAAAAGATGAATTAAAGAATATATCTCCGGTGTGATTTGAGGATGTAATGAAATAGCTGTAATTTAAATAGTTATTTAGAAATAGATATAATTAGAAATAGAAAATATCTAGCATAATGTTTAAATATAGACATTGTGTTATATATTTTCTATATTTTGAAGTGTCATGTATGTTATAAAAGTATAGAAACAATAGAGAGAATTTAGAGAGAATGAATTCGAAGGAATTCTCAGGAATGAATTTCATTAATAACTGAAACCCTATTTATAGGAAAACTTCGAATGGCACAATCTTAATTACATAATTTCATCAAGGGTATAATAGTCATTCACATATAATAATTACATCTTTTACCAAATTATTCTTCCACCAAATTATTCCTCCACCAAATTATTCCTCATAATTCATAACCACCACATTATTCTCAATTATTCATAACACCTAATAATTATTCTTCAATTATTATTCATAACACTCCCTCGAATGACTATTAATACAAATGTCTTCCTGACCTGCTTTGGAGAAAACCCAAATGGGAAAAAACTTCCAAACCGATTGCGTGATAGCTTGGAGTGGTTATATATCGCTTCATCAAAACATTGCTCCCCCCGATGTCTATCAAGATATGAGTATTCACGTCGCTCGTTAAAACCTTGTCAAGAAAACCCAGTGGGAAAAAACTTGATCGAAGGAAAAATAGTACAGCTGCTCCGTTTGATTTCATATCTTGAGAACTGATATCTTTACTTCTGGTAAATGATTTCAATATCATCATCGTTTGGATCTAAAGCATTAGCTCCATTATAACTTGATCCAATAGATACACTGTATCAATTTCTCATATCGTTCTCAATATACCATGAATATGCCTCGTTAAAACCTTATTAGGAAAAACCCAGTGGGAAAAACCCTAATGAAGGAAAAAGAGTACATTATTCATGTGAATACGCCTTTAAAGTTGCCTCATTAAAAACCTTACTAGGAAAACCCAATGGGATAAAACCTCAGTTAAGGGAAAAAGAGTGCAACGCGTATTTTATACAAGTATGCTGCAAGCATTTCAAAATCTTTCATACATTTGTATGAGTATCATATACATTGGTTTTATACTCTTCGTTCATTTAGAGTGCATCAATTTTCTTACACAACTACAAAACATTCACCATGAACACATGTCTCCAAACACACAATTTAAAGCATATAAATTCATAGTAAAAACATGTAAACATATAAGTAAACCTTCATAACTAACTAACACTTAAAATATATCATTTAACATTTAATACTCACTTAATAGGTTATTTCATTCCCAGGAGCTTAGCTCACCCTTTAGGGTACTCATAAACACGGGTTTAGCTCATCCGATCCTTTAATTTCCTTTTGCATTACTACACACGATCGGTAATTTAACTTTCATGAGCATGCAACATATAATGACCACCATGCTTATCTTTAAACTTGAGCAATAGTCATCATCATCTCATCATCTCATAAGTTAAGCATTTCACATTCACCATTTATCATCTTCAATATATCTCAATATTTTCATTATCATTGATCATATGTAGCGCTACATTTTCATATCGTGTCGACACTTTTCAATTTCATTTCTTTCCCCATATCGACATAACTTATCGAGATATCTCATTATCAATCCTCTTGTAGGATTACACAATATAGTTATGTCTATATACTCTTCAAGAGCATATGCCTCCGTTATTAAGACCATCTTTTATAATTTGCTTTGATATATATGTTTGGGGAAATCTCATAATATCAACGCTTACAGCGTGCTAACTTATCAAAGCATCGTAGGCGATATATGTGATTGTTCATAGCCTTTCATGCATCTTTGAACTTCAAGTTCAGATTTCAATTTCGAGGATATAACATGATGCATTTCACATATTATTTTCAACCTTTAATACTCCCCTCATGCTTTGAAAATTTAGAACACCAAAACTCATACAGCTTGGTATGATTTTAATCATATATGTTCTCATCATTCAAATTTTTAATATGGGAATTTAGACCGCTTGCATTCTATTCTCGATATCGGCAATTTATTTGAGGACTTTAAATAATTTGCCATATAATATCCCACTTGTATGCATACTCAAATCCTTCAGTGATTTATTCAAGTATTGGGATATACATTTACTAGTTTTATCATTAAATCAAAATCATGCTCATACTGTGAGCAAATATTTCAGAAATTTCAAATTACGAATCATATACACATGTGACTATCTAGTGGATCCATATCATAATATCTAGTAGTCCACATGTAGGATGAAGTGAGCTCATACTTCTCATCCTTTATTCCAGATATATTTGGGATTTATTCCCAATATTGGCTAGTAATGATTTCATCATTTATCGAGAACAATCATTGAAGAATTCTTTTAATTCTTCACTTGAAATATTGATTTCAATAATTATTTAAACCGGGATGGTCATCAGGTTTTGCAAGCGAGTATTATTGAACTTCTAGTTCAAGAAATTCTTATATCGATTTCACTAGTATCTGTATAGTGCTCAATATGATTTATCATAGAAATAATTCACCGACATATTCCATCATCTTTTGGTGACATTATTGTCTACCACTATTCAAACACGGAGTTACAGCTCATACGCATCACATCCGGCTATTATTTAATTCCGAAATCGTAGCTCTTACGCTTCATATTATTTATTTAAAATCGGGTCTTATTTCATACTGGCGTCGTATTATTCTATAAATAAATCATCAAAATTATTGCAAAATTCATCCTAACAAGGGTCTATACATTATAATGGATCATATGCTCTCAAATCTTCGAAAATACTATCCATCACTACCGATTAAAATCTTAAAAAGGATTTATCGAGGTAAATTTGGAAAGATTAAGGATGCTAATGAATAAGGGTATCCCACAAGATATCCGATGCTTGATTGAAGCAAAGGTTCGATTATCTGGTGAGGTTTCAATTCCTTCTAAATACATGCCTGGTATGGGTAAAAGTAGTTTTTCAAAGAAATGGAGAGCAAAAAGATTAGGAGGATGCTACAAGTGTGCTCGGTGGACATGTGACACTCGATGTAAATCATGGGGTACTTGTCCGTAAATCAAGAAGATAAAATAACATTCATTAAGGATGGATTGAGTAAGGAGCCTTTGGATGATATTCAACGTGCTCTTGAGACACATCCTAGTGGACACGCATAAGGTGAGCTAATGGCCTTATGGGCCAAATTCAAAGATCAACAAGCAGCGTTACATGTCTTGAAAAACTTACTTTAGAAGATCCTGTTTGTAAATTTAGTAGAAAAATTTAGCATAATGATTTTCCCATATTTATGTAAGAAAGCTCTGTAATAACAAAGATCAATATATTTCTTTTATTTGTAAATATCGTTTTTCAATTTTAAGATATATATTATTTTTCAATCACCGACTATATGTCATATCACTAAAGAAAAATTTCGCTTTTCTCTTTCATATTTGTCAAAAAGTAAATAGTGCACTCAATTATTGGTTTTAAAATTTTTCTTTAAATAGAGGGATTCATATATCTCTCATGTTGAAAATATAGTGCAAAAGAGAGATAGGAGTAGAGATGGATGTGGAGATTTTAGAATCATCTCATACAAGTCGACTTTTACCTCGCCATATTAAAAACCGTATGTATTCTTGGTGGATCTAAAGCGTAGGCCATATCCAATATGTGGATATGGCAAACCAACTCGTAAAGAGTTAGGGAGACAAGAAATCAATATACTATACGGAGGAACCAACAACAAACTTTTAGCTAGACTTATAATGGCCGCACAATCATGGGGAATAAGAGTTTGAGTGTAATACCTTTCCATCTAGTTGGATCTAATACTCGATTGGAGCCGCTTCTACCATGGGTCCAGCGGGGTTGGTGCTACAAGCGCAATCCATCCACAACCGCATGATGTATATGATGAATAATAGTGATGCTTTCATTGTCCTTCCAGCGGCAACACACCGGAGGAAATATTCAATATAGCCTCGTTGGCACAATGGAATTTTCATGTCAAACCAATAGGTTTGTTGAATATTAATAATTTCTTTGATGGCTTACTAGCGTTTCTAGATCGAGTGTAAATAATAAGTTTATCTCTCATTCAATGAGAAAAATACTTATTTCTCGCTAGTAATCGTTGATGAACTACTCATCAAATTTCATGCATATGTTCAAGAATGTGGAAGCCCGGTCCGTCGATCACGCACCACCGTGTCAAGCGAAAAGAAATTCGGATCCTTTAAATATTTCATTATGAATCCTAATGTTGATGGTGGCAGAGTTACGAGTATTTATACTCTCGAGACGCATCCCTCATTTATGGATTCAAGATGTATATTCTTTTGCATTTCTATATTTTCGAGTGTTTAATGCCATCTTTTGATATTCTCAATATGTTCAACTTCACTGCTTTGTACTTCTTCCTGAGTAATAATAATATCATATTGGCTTTATTCAAATACGTAAATCTAGTGATTATGCTTCTTCAAGAGCATTTTATTCTCATATTAATACAATCTCATATCATCGATGAGATTACTTCATATAATTTCTCCATGCGATATATTATCTTTGATTTATCAACATGGGATCTATTGAGCATTTGATTTTCATCTATTTATCCAATGGTGACTTCAAGTACCACTTACTCAATTTTCTCCATTAATATTCTGTATATATGAGGAAGTAATTTTATTCTCATCGTCTACTACTTGAGAGTATGATTAGAATATTTGCTCAACTACTTCTTCCGGAGTAGGATTCGTTATAACCAATCGTGTAGTATAACCCACCACATTGGAAATATGCACACCAATCGTGGTATTACCCACCACATTGGAAATATACTCAAACTATAAAGTGCATAAATTTAAATTGCAGAAATTAAATTTCCTCCAATAGGTGGTCGAACCTACCTTATGGGAATTATTGCAATAAATATAAATCTACGTAATTTAAATAGCAAGAATTAAATTGCATAATATTTAACTACTTCTTCAGGAGTAGGATGTAACTAGTAGAAGGTATTACCCATCACTTAGCATATAAAGTGCAGAAATATATAAAACCTTCCGTTTAGTGACGGTTTGAACCCATCATCAAGTAGGAGGTATTGCAGTAATTAAATTGCAGTAAATAAAGTGCGAGAATTAAATATTGAACTGCTTCTACGGGAGCAAATTTGTTCTTCTAGAACAAATACTCATTACTTCTATGAAGAGACTTATCCTTCTAGAATAAGTACATTATGTAATTGAACTCTTCGGGAGTTAAAATAATATTCCGATCTTTTAACTCAAATGGACTTCAAGCCATTTTATATAATCAATGGATTTAGAATTTCTTCATGAATATTCTATCCATTTTTCACTGTCGTCAAAATTAGGTCGGTTTTACCCTAAGGGTAAAATTGTCCATTCCAATTCGTAAAGGTAAAATTGTCAAAAATATTTTATCAATGTTTTACGATTGGAAAATTATCTCCTTTCTACTTCAATTTATCAATATCAAAATATTCAAGGACTATTTTGTAACTTTTTCAAAAGTTAGTGTACTGATTTGTAAATTTTGAAAGTTTGATAATAACATATTTCAAAACGAAGTTATTACCCTCAATATTGGTGTCAAATCGAAGCTCTCGTTAAATCGAGTATAATGGAGTCGAGAAAATTTGATTTTGATAATGTATGCTCCTTATATCTCGATAAAACAGATGTTATAGTTTAATATATTATTATATTATAAAATCATATGATTTACCTTTTTTCCTTTCTCTAATTATTCCATTGGATGAGATTTACTTGCAATCCATTTACGTGATCGGAAAATTCTTTGGACTCCATTCTTCCAATTTTGGGATTTCAGACATCTCCAAGCAGGTTGTGTAAAATGAGGAATTGTGGGAGAGGAATATGAACAAAAGGGAAGTTTCAATGATGTATTTGCAAAGAGAGAGTTATTTAGGATTGATGAGGATGAATTAATTCATTCGTAATAATCCGCTTTACGATACTGAGAAGATCATCTATAAGATCTGCAGTAGAGCATACTTCTTTCATATTACTCAAAGGGTTAGAGACTCGTCGATAACGTGTTATAAAAGTATAAACAATAGAGAGAATTTAGAGAGAATGAATTCGAAGGAATTCTTAGGAATGAATTTCATTAATAACTGAAACCCTATTTATAGGAAAACTTCGAATGGCACAATCGTAATTACATAATTTCATCAAGGGTATAATAGTCATTCACATATAATAATTACATCTTTTACCAAATTATTCCTCCACCAAATTATTCCTCCACCAAATTATTCCTCATAATTCATAACCACCACATTATTCTCAATTATTCATAACACCTAATAATTATTCTTCAATTATTATTCATAACAATGTAGATATTTTTATACCACATGAAATCAAATTTAGAAATCCACAATTATTAGAGCTGCTTTGAATGGTTTTATCCAATCAAAATAGCCTCCATACACGAATAATAAATGTATTAATTTATTGAGATATATTATCTTCACGGTGGGACACGGAAAATGCAATAACAGATATTTGTTTCTAGACATGCAACATTTTGGACATAAAAAAGAAATTGAAAAAAAAAAAGGGCCAGGGAACTTTACGCAACATAAGACACAAAAAGCTGAGGCCCAAATCTTATAACCATTGGAGCCCAATAGCATGGCCCAAACAGAACACTCTAAAAACTTGACAACAAAGTGAAGAGGCACTAGCTAATCAACCCAGTAGCATGGCCTTACCCGTAGTCGCTATGACTCTATGTGAAAAGTTGACAAATTCACACCGACTCACAAAGAGTTTCAAAATCCGCCGGTGGTTTTTTAATTAAGGAATGTTCGGGCCATTTTAAGGGCCCATTTGATCCTTATTTTGAAATTCGGGATTAGATCTAAAATTAGCACTATTAGGAGAACCTCCAGTAATTTTGAAAATTTTCCCGCGACACCGTGGAGGGCCGTGGTGACCGGTCAAAAATTTGATAATATTTTTATGCTAAAATCGTTGCCAAAATTTTGACCGTCCGCCATGATGTCGTCAGATGGACACTCAAAATAGCCTGATGGTTCCTTAAGGAAGGAACCACTGATGGTTGCTTAATATTTTCTATACTGATTGATATTAACCGAATTTTAAATTTTAGAAATGTGTGTATTAGTTAAGGTTTCCTTTCTTTTTTTTGGGGGTGGAAAAGACATCATTTACTGCTATTTGCCAGTTTTGAGACATCATCTTAGGTCTACGTTCCTATATTTAAAAAATTTTAAACATGTGATTAATTAGGGCTTGTTCGGTTGGAGGGTAAGGGAAAAAAAAAAAAATCTCTCTCCTCTTTTCAATCACACACACATAAACACATTCTCCAATACAATATCAACCACACATTTTATACGGAATATCGTGCACAGCAAATAACTCACCAATCAAACAAGCTCTTAATAAAAAGTGAAGAAGAAGCATTAAAAATATAAAAATTTATAAAATCAATGCATGACTATATGAGGTCGGTCGAAACTGATGAGATGGAACAATTGAATTAAATTTAATGTGCATCAAATAAACTCATAAGTGAACATCATCTCGGTTACTTAAAAATGTCATATTTAGACGCCCCTTAGAATTGCTCATTCTTGGACATGCTTGTGATGGGTAGCCGGATGAGTGATGGATACAAGATTTGGCGATGGTGATTGATGACACTGTTCTCTCCATCCAATGTAGATTCCGGTACTATGTGTGTATGTATACATAGTACCAAAATATATGCACAATTAATCTCTGTCAAAATATATACCTGCCTATCTCTGTATGCACAATTAATCTTTATTTGCATACCAAAATATATGCTCCAACCTGGCTGTGAAATCAAGTGCAGTGATTTTGTTTATTTATTTATTTATTTATTATTATTACTAGTGTTTTCACCCGCGCGTTGCACGGGGAGACATATGCCTAAGTTACGATTTAGAACCCGTGTTAGAAAAAAAAATACAAAAGATTATTTAAAATTTTTGATTGAGTTTCCTTTTATATTTCATATAAATCCATTAGATTAACACTCGTAGTAGAAGTAAAAAAAATTAAGCAACTAATATTGCAGAATTAATAATTTCATTAGATATATATTCACTCCAAATCACCATGCAATGCGTTGGTTTTTATTTTTCAATTTGCAATCTTAAAATTTAAATGCGGTCATTTTTTTCGATGAAGTAGATAATATTTTTACATTTAAATAAGTAATGAAAGGTAAAAACCATCCATCATTCACTTGAAAAAAATTACAGAGAAAAACCAATTTAAAATAGGGTAGGAGATGAAAATTAAGCCGAACCAATTAAAGAAGATGCAAAATACCTGAGCTGATTAGGAGATAACGATAAATTAAATGTGAATTAAGAGATTTGAAGAAAATTAGGATAGGAGATTTGAAATCAATTAAAAAATTGAGCAGATTGAGGATTGGTGATTATCAGTAATAATTGATTTTCAACAAATAAATTAAAAAGTATAGCAATAATATCCGTGGAGATCAAGGGGTTATTTGTATAGATCTATTTTATTTATATTTACAGTGATGATAATACGAAAAATACTAAAAAAATGAAACAAACAAAATGATAAAAAAGGAAATGACAAAGGGAAAATGAAAATAAAAAATGAATTATTTAATTCTGAAAAGTGAAATTTTTGAGCGGGAAAATGATGTTATTATATATATATATATATATATATATATATATGAGGGACATCTATAAAAAATGAAAAATTAATAACATCTCAATGAGGAAAGTGGATTATCTTTTTAGGGCGGACAAAAATAATATAATGGATCGTCTATGTGGAACGGAGGGAATAACAATAATTAAAATTTTAATTAAAAATCAAATGAGCACAAATATTAAGAAAATAAATTTTAAAAAGGGAAAAACCTCTAGTATTATCTATAGATAGATAGATTGGTGCAAAAAAATGATAATTAAAAATTTTTTTTAAAAATAGTCAAAGGCGATTTTGTGTGTGAGGCGCCTGAAAAGAGAGGTAGTGAGGAGATAATGAATGAATTGGAAATCTAGAATTATATATGGAAGAAATAAAAGTGATAATGAGTTAGGATAATAATAATAAGGAATTTTGAATGATACATATGGGAGATTTGAGAATAATCAGATATATATGGGAGATTTGTAGAGATTTGGATAGATTATGATCACATTTGATTTCTTTTATTGCTAATTAACAACTAAGAATAACAATTAACAATTAATAATGAAATAATAATAAAATAATATTTTTTTAATTCTAAAAAATGCAAAATTGAGCGGGAAAACTTTCTTGGTTTATTAATATATAGATTATTTGAATGAGTCAAGTGCAGTACGTAGGCATTTATGGCGTTCGTTGCATAAATTAATGAAACTTGTAGAACTTCTTTGACAGAGATAGGCAAGTATATAGCGCGCCAAGGTGGTATGCAAATCTTGTTATTATTATTATTATTATTATTATTATTATTATTATTATTATTATTATTATTATTATTATTTTATAAAGAAAAGAAGGAAATTTTTGTCTAATTTTTTAATTCCAAAAATAGTATTTTCCCGCCTGACTTAATTCCAATCTAATCAGTCATCCATATATAGACTTGAGCCTTTTTTTTAATTAATTAATAATTTGTTGACTAATAATAATTAACAAATCTTGACAGACCGCCTAACTTAATTCCAATCTAATCAGTCATCCATATATATTCTTGAGCCTTTTTTCAATTAATTAATAATAATAATTTGTTAACTAATAATAATTAACAAATCTTGACGGAGATCAATCTTTCCTAAAATATTTGAAACTCCAAATAATTATATTTGGAGTTTCAATTAGGCTATTTTACGGTATTTATTTTTGAGGATTAAATTATATTTTTCATAATATTGTACTCATTAATGTTTTCAGTTAGGGCGTAGTATTTTATTTACGATGAGTATTACAAATTTTGTGTACCATCATGCATTTAAACAATCATCTCATATTATATCCAATTATCATATAATTCAAAACCAATACAATATAGTCATGTTTAATCACATAATTTTTAAAATGATAATTTATAATTTATTTGATTACTCTACATATGTTTCTGAATGATGATTAAACATTAGTATTAAAATTTGCATCGAGCAATATTTTTATTTGAATGTATCAATCTTTATTTTCGAGAAAAAAATTTAATTGTTGTTAAACTTGATTTAACGTATTTTCATCCTTACTTTTCATGTTAAAGAATTGGTATACAGCTCTTTTAAACAGTTAAGTAAAAGATAATTGAAATGTATCTTTATTTTGGGGAAAAAATTTGAATTGTTGTTAAACTTGATTTAATGTATTTTCATGTCAAAAAGTTGGTACTCGGTTTTTTAAACAGATAACTAAATTAACTATGAGTGTAAAAATTATATTAAAAGATAACTTTTAGGTATTATTTCTCTTTTTTCGAGACAACTTTTTAATACATTGTTGAAATTGATTTAATGCATTTTCAACAATACTTTTCATATCCAAGAGTTGACATATACGAAAAGGATCCGTTGTCATACGTGGGTGCCCATATGTGGGCCGATGATTAATATGTGGCCACCCCCTTATGTGCTTTCTTTTTCACTAGCATTTTTTAAGGACATGATTTTCCTTTGATTCTTATATGTTTTTGTATTTGCTATAATCTTTTTTTGAGTCGCTGTTGGTGGCAATTTATTAATGTATAATTAGTGATATCATAGTTGGACAATCATTTTCACATGTTTGCATTTTTTTTTTTTGAAAAATCAATTTTCGATTACATATAGCTACATGCTACAATTTCAAACGGTTTCAAATCCCAGCATATTGAAAATCATGATTTGTAATAAAGATAGGAAATCGAATAGACTAAAAATATGGTGTCTATATTATATTGGTGAGTTTATCGCTTAAGCAGTTAAGCATGCCATAGCTTGGAGTTTGGAGTCCACGCTTCATCGCGCCTAGCGCTTTATTGCGTGTTGTCCGCACTTTTATGATACATAATCGTGCTTAGGCTCAAGGCGTGACCTTAACGCTTTTCTACTCCTCTCACTTTTTAGAGCAATACCGAGTATGTTCATATTAGTGTTTAGTATATTTAGAAGGTGTTTATTGAAAAAAAAAATTAGATGTCCTTAATACATATAAAAAAAAGTACAAATAAAAGTTCCCGATTACACAATCACCATAGGGCGTGGACATGGATGAAAATTTTCTAGCTGGGGAAGGGACAAGGAATGAGGAGTCTCCATCCTGATGCAATTCTTATATCACATTCGCTCGACTTGGATTAAATGAGAACGTAGTGGGAATGAGGAAAAGTATTTCCTAGCAGGATGGGAACGGAGTATTGGGGCCATCAAACTCTACCCACTATATTATCGTTTCTATGATATATCTATATGTTGATCATATTTTACAATAATATTTTTAAAATCATTATTCGCATATTCATTGTCAATATCATGCATCGCATAGGTGTATATGTAGTTAATATCTCAGGAATTTGTAATTGAATATAATAGAATGTAGAATAATTTTAAACAAAAAATTATAAGCTCTACGAAAGTCAGTACAGTTATTTAGTGTAGTTATTTCGATCCCTGTAGCATTTAATTTAATGTTATTTTATTTTAGATTTATATTATGATGATTTCTATCACCAATTATCATCCCTTGCAATATAGGGGAAAAACTCTTTTGAAATTTTTATAAAATTCCTTCATTATTTATATTAATTAATTTTAGTAATCCGGCCAATATTCATTTTTTCGCCGTGCTATTGTCATACTATTAATATTTATCAAAATCTTTATTTATTGAAAGTTAGCATCCCGTGCAACGCACGGGTGAAATAGCTAGTAAAGATTAATTGTGCATGGATATGTGTTTTGACCCGACACAGTCCAACATTTTTTTGGGTTCTAAGGGAAATGTTATTTCGGGATTCTATTAATATTTATAATTAAATTTATATATAGTGAAATTTTAAAATTATGGGTTTTTTATGTTAAGAAAAAACGGGTTTACTGATTTTTTTGGATCTTACATGTGTGGTCACCCAAGTTGCTTATACTTCGGGCTGCCTCTGATTTTGAGTTAAAATCAAAATTTCTGTTAAATTCTACAAATTTCTTACACGTACCATTGTGGTTGGACTTTTCGTTTGTTACTATCATTGTCGATCTAGATTAATCAAGTTGCACAACTTAGTTCACAACTGGTTAATTTGTATTTCACAATCCTGTAAAAGTGTAAACTAGCTTATACAATGGTTAACGTAACTCTTATAAGTCATTATCTCTATATCGCATTTTTAAGAGAGAAATATCATATAAATAGGGAAAAAATCTAGTTTCATTGTTTTGATTTAAAGCACACTCATTCTATTAAAAAGGGTAATGATCTCCTACCCACATAACCACGTCCGAAAAAATTAGTGTGGGTCCCACCGGCTCCCCATCACTTGAGAGCAATTGTGTATTATTCATCTGACTTAACGTAGATATTAAAAAATGTTTTAAAAAAATAAAATTTGGTGACATTGGAGTGCCACATCGGCGTAGGCATCGATCAAATCAGTGCCCACATGTGGGCAACAGATTACTAGCGCTATTAAAAGTCAATTATCTTCCATCAAAATATTTTATCAAACAATTAGCCATTTAATAGTAAATAAACTGATCATAATAGAGAATTAGTTGGGGAATCAATGGTTGGCATTTATAACACTCATATCATATTCTCTAACTGGATAACATTTCTGACTCATTTTTCCTTTCATTCTTTATATAATATTAATAATAATAAGCCACTTGATCTACGTATATTATATATATTACAAGCTAAACTCTTCTCCTTTCTAAGCCTCGTTAATTACGAGAATCAAGTCATTTGCTCCTCAGTATGATTTCGATCAATTTCCCATGGACTATCAATAATCCCATTCGTTTGTTACCTCTTTTTTGCTTAGCCATATTGACACTCGTTATACATGTTTTTTTCAAAAAGAAACAACGTACACAAGTTTTCTTACTTGACTTCGCGTGTTACAAGCCTCCAAGCAATCTAAAATGCTCGACCGAACAATTTATGAGTCTAATGAAGCGTCATGGGGGTTCTCGTTACAACAACGAGACATTCAAATTCGCGGAAAAAATCTTGGCAAGATCGGGCCTAGGCGAATCGACTTATGGGCCACCGGCCTTATTGAGGGACCCACCGGACCCTTCCTTGGAAGCAGCGAGAACCGAGGCAGAAATGGTGATGTTTGGAGCCATAGATGAGCTATTGGCCAAAACAAACATAGGGTGTCATCAAATAGGCATATTGGTGGTGAATTGTTGCGTTTTTAATGTGTCACCATCTTTGTCTAGCATGATTGTGAACCATTACAAATTTGGAGATCATATTATGAGCTATAACCTGACTGGCATGGGATGTAGTGGTGGCCTCAGAGCTATAGGATTCGCCAGTCAACTCCTTCACGTAAGTTAACTTTAATTTAGCAGTCAAAGTAAAAATTAGGGCGCATGGAGACTCAAGTTGAAGGGAATACAGATTTTAACTCATTGAAAACCTAAATTCAACAAACGCCCCACAAACTGTTTTGAATACCCCTTTCTTTTTTTTTTTTCTTTTTCCTTTTTTTGCAAGGACAAACTTTTAGGGTGTGTTTGATTGCAAAGCCGGAAAATGGTTAGAAGGAAAACGTTTTCCGGGTAAATAAATTCCGGGAAAAGGTTTTCCAGGGAAATGGTAATTGTAGGTGTTTGATTGGGTTAATTTGAAAGTTGGAAAATGATGTTATTTTCCTTATTTTTGAGGTTTTTTTTAATAAAATTTGATCATTTTCCTTATCTTTATGGTTAAAATAAATTGTCTATTAAAAAAAAAGAAAAAAAATGCCAAACTTTTCCCGGAAAACAAAAACCACCTCCACCCCAAGGAAAATGTTTTCCTCCAAAACAAGGAAAAGAACGGAAATCGAGAAAAAGCTGGAAAACGTTTTCCAGGAAAAAAAATGCAATCAAACGGCCAAGGATGGAAAAAAAAGCCGGAAAATGAGTTTTCCTGGAAAAAATTGGTTGAATCAAACACACCCTTAGATATGTTTCGAATACCTTAGAAATTATAACTACGTACAACCTGAGACGTCAATCATGCATAAGATCGTGCAACTTTGATTTCAATCATTCATACATGCTAATCCTGTGTTCTAGGTGTTTAGATAATTCTAGATAACTAATTAAATGATGTCAATTTCTTTGATATGAAAGAGATACACATATATAGCAGACGTACGCCCAGGCTCGAGGCATATTTCTTTAGGTTAAATAGTAACTCTTTAGTTTAAACACTAGTACAATAACATTTTAGTTTCAACAGCAATTCTAGTAGACATTTTATATAAATGTGTGAATAATAATAAATATTTATTTTGAACCATAATTGAACAGGTGCATCAACACATGTATGCCTTGGTACTGAGCACGGAGAACATGACCCAAAATTTCTACATAGGCAACGATCGCTCTAAAACCCTGCTTCCTTCCTCTATCCGTGTCGGAGGGGCCGCTATCCTTCTCTCCAACGTGGCGTCTGACGGTTGTTTGTCCAAGTACAAACTCCTCCACAATGTCCACACACACATGGCAAGTTGTGACTCATCATACAACTGCATTTTCCAAGAAGAGGATGACAAAGGAGGCCTAGGGATATCAGTAACAAAAGATCTTGTAATATCAGCAAGCAAAGCAATTAAGTCCAACATAAGAACACTTGCCCCATTAATCCTTCCCTTATCACAAAAAATCAATTTTCTTACAAACCCTAATAAGAATCCTAATTTCAATAAAGCTGTTGATCATTTCTTCCCACATCTCGGGGCGAAATTTTTGCTCGACGAGCTTCAGAAGAAGATGGGATTCGATGATGAGCAAATGGAGGCTGCTAGGATGACACTTTACAGATATGGAAATACTTCTAGTAGCAGTGTTTGGTATGAAATGGCATATGCTGAGGCTAAAGGGAGGATCAAAGCAGGTCATATTTGTTGGCAAATATCCTTCGGGTCGGGTTTTAAATCCAGTAGTGTTGTTTGGAAAGCAATAAAAAATATCGATAGAGAGAAAATGAATCCATGGAGTGATGAAATTGATGAGTTTCCAGTTGACTTGAGCAATATTAGTTCGTCATATCCCTATAGATTTGAAACATCTGGTTAGACCGTGTTTGGGTGTGCTTAAAAGTTGCTTAATAAGCCTTTTTTTTTTGGGGGGTGTTGTTGAGAGTGTTTTGTTGAGCTTCAAGTATTTATTTGAGTCCATCGCAAGGTAGTTATATTCTTATCCAAATATGTAATGATACCAACTAGGACTTGGTCCATTGTGTGAACTATATATATTAAGGAAATGTTTTTTAATAATTGGTTAACCATGACCCATTCATTTAAATTTATTATTACTAGAGGACAAGACAATATATATCATGATTTAAATAGAACACAAAATTTATTGTTAATATTATACAGAATATAAAATAGAACATATAACAAAACACACTACATTATATTTGACTTCCACACGTCACAACGCCCAACTAGTCTAATTACATGAAATAGTTATTTAGCAAAGTATCCACAAAATTTCAAGAATGACACTCGATTGTCACACCCTTGGTTTATATCTCAAGTTTCACAAAATGTCATTCAATATCCAACAAATCAATCAGCACTAATTGTTATTTGCATATCAAAAATCACGTTATTTAGTTAATTGTAATATCTTCTGAATAAAAAGATCACAATTTACTATTTAGTGATCAGTACTATAATTTTTTCCCTGTAGAAGTCGGCCACCTTGCCCGACTAAGCATTACTATACATACTTTCTTGACCTTTCTAGCACTAGTACAAAAATAACATTGGGTGTCGCATATTGGGTGGCGGTTTTATAATAAAACGCCACCCAAAAACAACGTGTGGCGGTTGTTACAAAAATCCGCCACCCAAAGTGAACATAAATTTTTTTAAAAAATAAAACAAAATAAAGGGTGGCGGTTGTAGAAAGGAACCGCCACCCTATGGTAAAAAACGGGTGGCGGTTATATATTACAACCGCCACCTAAAATTTAAAAAAAATAAAATTTTTTTAAAAAATAAAAACAAAACAAAGGGTGGCGGTTGTAAAACAAACCGCCACCCTATATTAAAAACCGGTGGCGGTTATATACTACAACCGCCACCTAAAGTTCAAAAAAATTCAAATTTTAAATTTGAAAATTGACTTTGGGTGGCGGTTGTTAGATGACAACTGCCACCCTTTACTTTGACAATACATAACTCTCTCTCCTTTTTTTCTCTCTAACAATTAATACGTAACTCTCTCTGTCTCTCCTTTCTTTCTCTCTAAACCTCCCTATCACCTTTCTCTCTCTCTCTCTCTAAGATATTCTGGTCCATCTCCATCTCTCTCCTTTCTCTCTCGCTCTCTATCTCCAACGTACACCCCTCTATCTCCTTTCTCTATCTCTAAAATATTTCAGATCTGGTGGAGGAGAATTCAGTCCGTGACGATCCATGAAGGAGAATTCGGTCTATGTGAGGCAGCTCAATACTTATGTAAGTATTAATTCTCTGTTCATTTTTCTTCCAAGAAGAATAAAGTCCTTAAACAGCTTGTTTGTTTAGAATAAAAAAGTGATGAAATTTCATGAGATTGTGATATTTTTATTCCTTATAAATCAACTGCTTTATTTTTCTTGAAGGTTGACTGATTTTGATTGTGGACCGATCTCAAGTGAAGATTTACTGAATGTCTGAATGAATGGATGAATAAAGTGCAAAGATGTCTCCAGTTACTACCTTGTTTTGTCCTTGTTATGCATTTGTTTAGAAATTAGTAATTTTGGCAGTATCAATTTTGAGTATGTAGAATATTGCAGATCCCCAATTAATTGTTTATTGGAATTGTAAATTTGAGTTTCAATTGCAGATCCCCAATTCGTTAATTGTATTTTTAATTTTAAAAGTGGTTTTAGGTGGCGGTTCTAAACTTGAGAACCGCCACCCATTGCCTTTAAAAAAAAATATTTGAGAACGGGTGGCGGTTGTTTAAAAACAACCGACACCCATTGTGTTTTGGGTGATGTTTTTTGGAACCGCCACCTTTTCTTCGATTTTGGGTATCGCCACCCGAAGTGCAAAACAACCGCCACCCAATATCGTTTCTGTACTAGCGTAGTTTCACAATCCTAGCTCTATAAAAAAAATTGTTCCCTGGCAAAGATTCTAACTTGTTTAATGTAATCTTGAAAACTAATCACCTCATTTTCAACTGCTTTATCCAGTGCATAAAGCAAATCCTCTAATGCAAAATCACCTGCCTTTAATTAACTCAAGAACAATTTCTGACCTCTTATCTGCAGCTTCAAATGCATTCTCTATATCATCCCAATTCTTCTTGTCATAAACTTTTAATCAACTCAACAGCTTATCAGATTCATCACACATTCTCTCTATCCATTTTTTCAGCTCATCTTTTTCGTACTGCAATCTATCTTGACTTTGTCAACAATTTCCGCTTGAAGGGCAGAAAAATGCTCGATTTTTTGATCAGTTTTCAACCTATAAGTGGGGACAGATTGTACAAATTTAATTAATGACACGGATTGTAATAAATAAAAAAATTTAATTCAACTAAGATTATGTTAGGAATACGAACGATAACTGGCAACAAGATTATAGAACAAAAGAAAAAACACGCAGATTTGTTTCACGTGGGAAACCCAAGATCTGGGTGAAAAACCCACTGGCAGAGACCAGAGAAAATTTCACTATATCAGAGATGGTTACAAGAGGAGATAATTTTCTAACTCTTACTATCAAATGCCATGAGCTCTATGGCATGATATATATAGGAGAAAAACAAACCTATTATTTCTAGGATAAGAATACTAATCCTCGTAGAATGAGGAATATAAATCCTAATGGAATAGATAAACACCAATATCAGGATAATAGGGATAAAATCCTAATCCCAATAGAATTCTTCAACTTCTCCAAATTTGATTCGAAATAGAATTCGGGTCACAATCCCAACAGATTATATATGTAGATTATATAAATGTTTGAAATTTTCTTGCATCAACACAGGCTATAGCCCGTGTATGCCCCGGCCCCCGCTAGATCCTGTTAAAGTTGTGGAACTATCTGATCTAAAAATTTAAGCTGATAGATCGATACCAATTTAGATTATTTAATTACTATCTTCGACATGCCCCCTCACGTGAAGGCGGGATTTATTTTTCTCAAATAAAACTTAACACGTGCACAATTCATTTTAAATGGGTGGTGGTGAAATTCGAACTCAGGATCTTTGCCTGCTCTGATACCATGTTAAAGTTGTGGAATCATCTGATCTAAAAGTTTAAATTGATAGATCAGTTCCAATTTAAATTATTTGATGAGTTGTCTGAGGTTAATTTTGTTTTGAATCTGAATAATAATATTATGTTGATTGCTATGCAAGAAATTAGTAAGAAATGAGTAAGTGACTAAATAGTGATTATTTAATGTCAAGATTTGAAAAGTCAAGGTCAACCATTTAAGAGTTAAAAAAGTGATTTAAAATGGTCACTTGTATTCATGAAATTGGTGTAACAATTTTATAGGTAGTTATTGACATTAAAAACCATGTGATGCATTAATAAACATAGTTGGTTGGAAAGAAGAGCTGAGACAATTTGAATTGAAATTTGTTGGCCACTTTCAAAGAACCATATATAATTGATGAGAATGAAATTATGGCCCCAAATGTTGGTAAGGCAGGTAAAAATTGGAGTTTTGGAAAAATATAATTAATTAAAGATGATTGATTTTCAAGAGTGTGTAATATTATGGTTAAAAAGTGAGAAAATTCATAGATAGACTTGACGATTTATAGTTTTCCGGGAGTAATTTTCACGTTTGGGGGTCTGTGAAAGCTACTATTCAATGAAAAAAATTAATTTGTCGTTTTTACTTTTTAATGGCTTAAAAACGAAATCCTTCAAATCTATTATCCATAACTTACACCGTGTGTTGATGACATTGAAATTTGACTTGAAAATCTAATAAATTTAAAGGGCTTGCGCTCACATTCCAACTACACATTAGTATTGTAAAAAAATGTTATAATCAAGAGTATAGTAGTCAACTCAAGCGTATTGTCTCATAATTAATGTGTACATTTGAGAATTATGACTCCTTATTCACAGTTTAGCTAGGGTTGGAATAGACTAGCTACTAGACTTTCCCAAACTAGCATGTCTAGGAATATAAGATATACTTCGTTGATATTTAATAAGATGAGATAGACAAATGTAACAGTTAAAATCTTTCGTTCTTTTTTCAAAGAAACTAAAAACCAATTATGTTTGGAAGGACAGTTCCAATTTTAAGGGTAATTAAGTGAATACATTTCCAACAAACCGATTAAATTAAACGATATAGGCAAAGAATTAATTGACCAACTAGTTAAAAATTGAAATTTCGCAATCCGAGTATGTTCGATGGAGATTTCGAACACATTTTTCAACTATTCATTTAATTGATTTCACAATCATTTAAATTTTTTTATACTATTTTCTTCCACATTCCACCCTGCATAAAATCATTTAATTTAAAACCATTTTGAAATTTAATCTTTATAGAACATACCAAAATTTTTTGAATTGCATGTTAAAGTTTTGTCTTACCGTGTGCGTGACCAGAAAACACCTGGTGGTTCTACAACAATGGCAGTACCGATTGTGTTTGATTATTGCTGATAAAATAAAAGGCATAGTCTAATTCTTTAAATATTTTTCGAACATTTCCAATTTCAAGACGTCATGATTTGATAATTCTTGTCCATGGGTAATGACCTAATAATGGGCCGAGCCCTATCAAAGGCAGCATTGGGTTGAACAACAGAAATGTGATCTTCTATTTTGGCACCAGGTCCATTGGCTCGGATAGTTTAATTTTCACAAATAGCTTTGCGAAACTTGAGTGTTTCTCCATTGCTAATTATGCAAAAATGACTCAACGTTCACTCGTTCAGGGTTATTGCAGATTGAAGAACAAAATTATCTTAATCATAGTTGACGATTTTGGCCTTAGCTTTGTCTTTCTTGATAAACCTAGGATTCTCCGCGACAAATATCGTCCGACTATGATTAAGTAAATCAATAGAATGTGAATATAGTCGTTAATTTTACCAATGCTCCATTCAATCATGTGATGGACATATAAATCCAACATGATTGTGGTTAACAAAATTGAATTGAAAATAGCATAAAAAATACAAAATAATTGCTAATAATTCAGAAATTAAAACATATTATTGAATTACAAAAAATATAAATAAAGAAAGAAACATGTATAACCACCGGTATACATGCCACATTCTTAGTCATACAACACAATTGTAACTAAATTATTGTTCAAATAATTTCTTTTTTCCACCTCTTCTTATATTGTTTGGTTTCTATGTTTTTAATTCATTTTTCCCTTTTCCAACAATTCTTTATATATATTATTTTATTTTTTTTAAATATTTCTTTTTTCCACTTCTTCTTATATAGTTTTGTACCTTAACTTTTTAATTTAATTATGTATTCTTCCTTTAATTTATTAGAAATTACAAAAAATATTAAATTCATTAGTTTGTATTCTATTACACATTACAAATGAAGTACTTAGAATGTGTAAATTATTGATATCATATCATTTTTCTTGAATCAACATATAATGAAGAAATTTAATATTTATTTATTTATTTATTGAAATTTCTCTCTTTCACACAAAATATGTGATGCGTTACACATGCCTTACACATAAAATGTAATGCACATCTATATATTAATAAAATGAGCACATTTTCCCGCTCAAACTATCAATTTTTAGAATTAAAAAATTAATTACAAAATTTCATTTCCCACCCAATCCCTATATATTTATTTTTTAAGATTTATATTTATTTTTTAAGATTAAATGGTATATTTTGAGATAAGCATAAATCTTTTATCAAAGAAATCTCCATATATATTCATTTTTTAAGATTAAATGATATATTTTGAGATAAGCCCAAATCTTTTATCAAAAAAATCTTACACCAGTTTTTTCTTCTCATCTTTATCACTAACAGTTCACACACGCCTTTCCTTATCAACACAAATGAATGCGTCTCAAATCTTACCGTTGGAATTTGTATCTTCACAACTCCTTTCCTAATTCCTCAATAAATCCAAAAAATTCAAAAATTAACACGTCTCAGATCCATTCGCATCACTAATCCAAAAATTGAGCTGCTCAAATCTTCATAAATCAGCGCCAATTGAGATAATTGGGTATAAGTTTTCCCGTGCAACGCGCAGGTGAAAACACTAGTATGAATAAAACATTAATACATTAATTACATAGAAGGAGTACTTTATTACACATCCGTTACAAAGGATGTGTAATTCATTAGTTTGTATTCTATAATTTTTTAATTTGGTCCTTTAATTCAGTTAATGTACGTACATTGCACACAATGTGTAATGCTTTACATACTTTGTATAATATATTACAACATAATTACACACTTTGTGTAATGCATTGATTTTAAATTTTTTAATATTTTTTGGCTGTGATTTTTTCATAAATTTTATTATTTTCATTTTAAACATATATTTTTCGTTTTTTTCATATAAATTCTTGTATTTCTTTCACACAAAATGTGTAATACATTTAGAGATGTTGTACACATAAAATGTAATGCACCAATGAATTAAACATTAATTTCATAAAATATGTAATCTATTACATATATTAGTTACACAAAATCTATAATTCGTTAGTTTGTATAGTATTACAAATTACTAATGAATTACACAGAATGTGTAATTATTCATATCGCATTATTCTTTCTTGATTCAATATACTAAAGAAATTTAATCAACACCACACCACCACCTGCTGCCACCAAAATACATAGCTTTACACATACACACAACACAGCCTTACATGCAGCAAATAAGAGCAATACATCCCACACACACTGTAAAGGTAGTCAAGTGCACATTCTACACAGGCCACAACCATCATCTCCTTCCTCACAACACCCTCAAAAAGCCTTGTTAATCAATTTGAAAGAAGAATAGGACAAGAAAGTGGGAAATATGTAAAAATCCCATTTTTTCACCCACTTCAACCACTGGCCTGAACCTACATCTACACCGCCTCTTTATTCATTTATCTGGTAGTACTGTAGAGTTGTCCTCCTCCACGAACACATTCATTGACGTGACCTCCAAGTCCTTATTTCCCGTCGCTGTGTCCAAACAAAATCAATGAAGAAATTATTAGCTTCATTTTGAAATTCACAAACCAGGTTTCCTCTTGTAACATTATCATGGCACGTCAACAACACTACTATAGATTCATAAATCAGAATCAAGAAGCCCTTTTCCATCCGACTATATGCAATCACATTTCTCGATAAGAATATAATTGAATAAACCCCAAAAACTGTCACTACTTTTTATGAACTCGGCCTTAATTGAATTTCTAAACCGAAGGTAGAAAACACAATCCATGCATGCATACTCACACACCAAAAATTATCACCACAATCACAAACTACCACTCCAGAATCATTCAATAGAAGACCAAAAAATTAAAAAGCAAGTTTAATAAAAAGGGAATAGGATGAATTTCGACTTCTCTTGAATTCGAACCATCCGTTTTTCCCCATTTGAAACGCCCCTTTGTCCTTTGTTTTCTGGCTCGATAGACTCGCCCACTACCTCCACTGCCCACCGACAATATCGACAGATCAGAACCGGCGTTTCTGCCACGCGGCAGCCATGGCAGCCACTTCTTTGCTTCTTCCCTTCACAGACCGATGTGGCATAAAAATATGGCTTTATTTTACCTTTGAACCGGGATAGTAGGATTATAGTAATTAATTTCATGTGCCAAGGTTTTTGAATTATTAAATGTAAATGCCCGATTGAACCTAATTTCCTCTTAAAAGGTTGACAAAAAAGTGAAGAGGCACTAGCCAATCAGCCCAATAACATGGCCTTACTCAAAGTCTCGAACTGAAAAGTTGACAAATCCACACCGACTGATATTAACTGAATTTTATTATAAATTTTAGATGTGTGTATTATTTAACGCCTTTTTTTAAAAAAAACGACATCATTTACTGGGATTTACCAGCTTTGAGACATCATCTTAGGTCTACGTTCCTATATTTAAAAAATTTTCAACATGTGATTAAGAAATAAAAATTGAAGAAGAAGCATCAAAAAATATTTTAAAAAATTACAAGACCAATGTATGAGTGTGGTTAAAAATAATGAGAAAGAACAAGTGAATTAAATTTAACGTGCATCAAACAAGCTCATAAGTAAACATCGCATCTGTCACTTCAAAATGTCATATGCAGACGTCCCTTACAATTGCCCATTCTTGTGTATGCTTGTGATGCGTGATAGATTCAAGATTTGCCGATGGTGATTGATAACACTGTTCTCTCCGTCTAATGTAGATGTCGGTATACCCACAAATATGTATACATACACACACAAATTTATGAATGGAAAAACCAAAACATAGTATATGGTTGATATTCTCTGCATCTCGAGTAATTGCTGCCTCCAACTTGGCTGTGAGATCAAGTGCAGTGATTTATTATTATTATTATTATTATTTTTTTTTATTTTATTATTATTATTTTTTTTTCTTTGAATGAGTCAAGTGCGGTAGGCATTTATGGAGTTCGTTGCATAAATTAATGAAACATGTTGAAATTCTTTGACAGAGATGAGCAGATATACAATAGGGTTAGGGGCGGCATGCAAGTAAAGATTAATTGTGCATGAAATGGGTTTTGACCAGAAGCGGTCCAACATTTTTTTGGGCTTTAAGGAAAATATTATTTCGGGGCTATATTAATTTTTTTAATAATTAAATTTATACATAGTGGTGTAATTTTAAATTTGCGGGTCTTTTATATTAAGAAAAAAATATGTTTGCTGGATCTTTTTGGATCCCATGTGGTCGTCCAAGTTGCTTATATTTCGGACTGCCTCTGGTTTTGACTTAAAATCAAATTTTAAGTTACATTCTACAAATTTCTTACACGAACCATTGTGGTTTGGACTCAATTTTCGTTTGTTACTATCATCGTCAGTCAAGATTAATCAAGTTGTACAACATAGTTCATAACTAGTTAATTTGTATGTCACAGTTATGTAAACATGTAAAGCTAGCTTATACAATGGTTAACGAAACTCTTATTAGTTTATTATCTCTAGATCGCGTTTTTAAAAGAGGAATATCATATAAACACAGAAAAACTGCATGTAGTTTCATTGTTTTGGTTTAAAGCACTCTCATTTTTTGAAAAAATCAATTCTCTCCCATCAAAAAATTTTATCAAACAAACCATTTATATAAAGAAACTTATCATGCTAGAGAATTAGTTGGGGAATTAATGTTGGCATTTATAGCACTCATATTATCTATTTTCTACCACGACAACATTTCAGATTGATTTTTCCTTTCGTTATTTTATTATAATAAGCTACTTGATCTTCCTATATTACAAGCCAATCTCTTCTCCTTTTCTAAGCCTCGTTAATTACGAGCCAGAATCAAGTCTTTTGCTCCTCAATATGATTTCGATCAATTTCCGATGGATTGGCAATAATCTCATTCGATTGTTACCTCTTTTTTGCTTAGCCATATTGGCACTCGTTATACATTTTTTTTTCAAAAAGAAAAAATGTACACAAGTTTTCTTACTCGACTTCGCGTGTTACAAGCCTCCAAGCAATCTAAAATGCTCGACCGAACGATTTATGTGTCTAATGAAGCGTTATGGGAGTTCTCTTTATAACGAAGACACATTCGAATTCATGGAAAAACTCTTGGCGAGATCGGGCCTAGGAGATTCGACTTACGGGCCACCGGCCTTATTGAGAGAGCCGCCCGAGCCGTCCTTGGAAGGCGCGAGAATCGAGGCGGAAATGGTGGTGTTTGGAGCCATAGATGAGCTATTGGCCAAAACAAACATAGGGTGTCATCAAATAGGCATATTGGTGGTGAATTGTTGCATTTTTAATGTGTCACCATCTTTGTCTAGCATTATTGTGAATCATTACAAGTTTGGAGATCATATTATGAGCTATAACCTGACTGGCATGGGATGCAGTGGTGGCCTCAGAGCTATAGCACTCGCCAGTCAACTCCTTCAGGTAAGTTAGTAGTAATTAGTAAAAGCAAAAATTACTGTTCATGCGGACTCAAATTGACGTGATATTGATTTTAACTCATCGAAAACCTAAATTCAATAGACACTCCACAAAATGTTTTGAACACCTCCTTTTTTTTTGAAAGACAAACTTTTAGATATGTTTCAGATACTTTAAAAATCATGAGATGTCAATTATGCGTAAGATGGTGCAACTTTGATTTCAATCAGTCATATGTACCAATCATGTGTTCTGGGTATTTAGTTGCTTATGTAATTAAATGCTGTCAATTTCTTTGATTTGATGAAAGAGAAACATTCATATAGCTACGTAGGCACATGTTAGGTATATTTATTTAGGTGAAAACAATAACTTTTTAGTTTAAACAGTAGTATTAGTAGATATTATATTATAAAATATGTGAATAATAATAAATAATTATTTTGAACCATGATTGAATAGGTGCATCAACACACTTATGCCTTGGTAGTGAGCACGGAGAACATGACCCAAAATTTCTACATAGGCAACGATCGCCCTAAAAACCTCGTCTCTTCCTCTTTCCGTGTTGGTGGGGCCGCTATCCTTCTCTCCAACGTGGCATCCGACCGCTGTTCGTCCAAGTACAAACTTCTCCACAATGTCCACACACAAATGGCAAGTTGTGACTCATCGTACAACTGCATTTTCCAAGAAGAGGATGACAAAGGAAACCTAGGAATATCAGTAACAAAAGATCTTGTAATATCAGCAAACAAAGCAATTACGTCCAACATAAGAAGACTTGCCCCATTAATCCTTCCCTTATCACAAAAAATCAATTTTCTTACAAACCCTAATAGGAACCCTAATTTCAATAAAGCTATTGATCATTTCTTCCCACATCTTGGAGCGAAATTTTTGCTCGACGAGCTTCAGAAGAAGATGGGATTCGATGATGAGCAAATGGAGGCTGCTAGGATGACACTTTACAGATATGGAAATACTTCCAGTAGCAGTGTTTGGTATGAAATGGCATATGCAGAGGCTAAAGGGAGGATCAAAACAGGTCATATTTGCTGGCAAATATCGTTCGGGTCGGGTTTTAAATGCAGTAGTGTTGTTTGGAAAGCAATCAAAAATGTCGATAGAGAGAAAATGAATCCATGGAGTGATGAAATTGATGAGTTTCCAGTTGACTTGAGCAACATTAGTTCGTCATATCCCTATAGATTTGAAACATCTGGTTAGACAGTGTTTGGTTGTGCTTAAAAGTTGCTTATAAGCTGCTGCTTCTTCTTCTTCTTCTTTTTTTTTTTTTTTTTTTTTTTTTTTTGGTTGAGCTTCAAAGTATTTATTTGAGTCCATGCCAAGGTAGTTGTATTTTTATCCAAAAATGTAATGAAGCCAACTAGGACTTGGTCCATTGTGTGAACTATTAACAAACATTTTCTTAATAATTGGTTGACTATGACCCGTTCATTTACTAGACACCATAACATATACTACCTCCATCCCACAAAAATAGGTCTGATTTGACTTTCACATAGTTTAAGAAATTACAATTAATATTATTGAAAAAGTAAATTTTAGGTATATTTTTTCAAATATACCCTTGCATTAAATAATGCTAACTAATAACAATGTATATTAAATAAGGGTACAATTGGAAAATGGAAGAAATTAAATACAAACAAAATAAAAAGTGGCTATATTTTGGGACGGACAAAAATTGAATGCAAGCCTGTCTTTGTGGGACGGATGTAGTATGATTTAAATAGAATATAAAGTCTATTGTTAATACTATACAGAATACAGAACAGAACTTATAACAAAACACACTACATCGACTTCCACACGTCACAACGTCCAACTAGTCTAATTATATGAAATAGCTAGCAAAGTTTCCACAAAATTTTAAAAATGATGCTCGATAGTCACACCCTTGGTTTATATCTCAAATTTCACAAAGTGTCTTTCAATATCCATCAAATCAATCAGCACTCGTTGTCATTTGCACATGAAAAATCTCATTATTTAGTTAATTGTAATATCTTTTGAATAAAACGATCACAATTTACCATTTAGTAATAGTACTATATTTTTTTCCCTGTACAAGTCGGCCGCCCTGCCCGACTAAGCATTACTATACATACATTCTTGACCTGACCTTTCTAGTTTCACAATCCTAGCTCTATAAAAAAATTGTTCCCTCGCAAAGATTCTAACTTGTTTAATGTAATCTTTAAAATTAATCACCCCATTTTCAACTGCTTTATCCAGTGCATAAAGCAAATCCTCTAATGCAAAATCACCTGCCTTTAAATCAAGAACAATTTCTGACTTCTTATCTGCAGCTTCAAATGCATTCTCAATATCATCCCAATTCTTCTTGTCATAGACTTTTAACCAACTCAACAGCTTATCAGATTCATCACACATTCTGTCTATCCCTTTTTTCAGTTCATCTCTTTCGTACTCCAATGCAAAAATCATGCTATCAACAATCTCGACTCTGTCAACCATTTCTGCCTGAAGGGCAGAAAAATGCTCGATTTCTTGATCAGTTTTCGACCTGCAAGTAGGGACAGATGTACAAATTTAATGACACAGATTGTAATAAAGAAAAAAAAAATTGATTCAACTAAGATTATATAAATGTTCGAAACTTTCTTGGGTCAACATGGGCTGCAGCCCGTGTATGCCCCCGCTAGATGATCAGTCCTTGCCTGTAAGTCGACATGTCAGAGTAGAGCATGCAGACGAGTCGATCAATCACCTCGGTTTTCGAATCTAACGAAGGATGTGAGACACTATGTGAAAAAAGTTTGATCAGTTTACGTACGAGGTCGGATAAGCTACAACGAGGAAACCGCCAGTTTTCGAGGTACGAAGACCACACGGCACCCGAAGAATCCATTAATGGATGACTTAGGGAAATAAAATTTACAGAAGATGGAGAAATATAAACAAGAGGAGGCATTTGAGGGTAAAATTCATGCAACCATATGGTTAAAATAAGAGGCGAACTATCAGAAACCCTAATTTCACCACTGGCATTTAAAAGTTTAACCTCAGTGCCATTGTTGTGGGTGAAGATTCCAATAGAAGGTTTGAGAGATGGAAAATCTTGAAGCAGTGAAATGAGATGGTCTCGGATGATCCATTTCTGATCCGGGTCGAGATAAGACAACCCGAATTGATTGTTACAAAAGAGTGCATCTTCTATGAACCTGATTGGTGAAGTTGTTGCCATGGATTTGATCTGAGGATATGAATGAGTTGTCTGAGTTTAATTTTGTTGGAGTCTGAATAATAATAATATTATGTTGGATTGCTATGCAAGAAATTAGTAAGAAATGATCCCATGACTAAATATTGATTATTTAAAGACTTTTGAGGGTTTGTTTTTGAGTCGTTTTCTATTCATGAATTAAAAGTCTTTTATTGGACGGATTTAAAAAAAAATTCTTTTATTGGTATTAATTATTTGCTTGGAAGTTGCAAGAAATTTTTAATTAACAAAAAAGATGGTTAACCAGTCAAAACATGAAGCTGCAAAGCCACCTTTGAAGAGTCATGCAAAAACCACTATATTGAAAAGGTCAACCATTTAAGAGTTTAAAAAGTGATTTAAAATCATTTGTCCAGATGATGCATGAAATTGTTTAGAAATTGATATATGGCAATTTTATAGGCAGTTACGTTGTTGACATTAAAAATCATTTGATGCAATAATAAACATTATATTAAGTATCTATCTGTAAAATTTTCTGTATAAATTGTTTATATGCATAACATTGTTGGTTTGGAAAGAGGAGTTAAGACATTTTGAATTGAAATTTGTTGACCACTTTCAGAGTACATCAGTCTCACCTTGTTAGTGTATGTGTATTTATAAGTATTTATGAGTTTTGATGTGAAATAGGAGAAAGAATGAGTGAGATTGAGTGGTGGAGATTTATGTAGTCAGTGGGTCCCAAGAAAATATGTGAATGTAATTGATTTGGCTTTTGATGTGAATGTGTTAAAATGTGTAAAAAATTGTTAAAAGTTGTAGAAGAACGGGTCTTGGTAAGGCAGGTAAAAATTGGATCTTTGGAGGGGAAAAAAATTTAATTAAAGATGCTTTTCAAGAGTGAGTAATATTATGGTTAAAAAGTGAGAAAATTCATATATAGATAAATTTGATGATTTATATCTTTCCGAGAGTAATTTTTGCATTCAGGTGTTTGTGAAAGTAATTTGACTAAAAAGTTAACTTATTTTTACTTTTGAATTGCTTAAAAATGAAATGTTTCTATATCTAGCACTATTTGTTGGCGTTGAAATTTGATGTGAAAATCTGGTCAACCTAAAGGTTGAGCTCACATTCGAACTAACATTAGTACTATTTACCAAAAAAAAAAAAAAAGGTTATAATCAAGTGTACAATCGTATAGAACTTATTGTCTAATGTGTGTACATTTGAGAATTAATTATGATACTCCTTATTCACATTTAGGGTTGGAATAGATTACTAGCCCTTTCCAAACTAGCATGTGACAGGAATGTATAAGACAAACTTCTTCGATATTTAACGAGATGATATAGATAATTGATCCAATAGTTAAAATCTTAATTTCATTCTTTCTCCAAAGCCTAAAAATCAATTATGTCATTTAGAATGATAGTGCCTAATCATCAGCGAAGGCCGAGGAGTAGATACAAAATCACAGTTCTATGGGAATTATATACATTTTTTAAGGGCCAGTAAATACTTTTCCATTAAACTGATTAAATTATGGGTGTGTTTGATTGGAATAAAAAAATGGAAGTGGAAAATATATATTTTCCGTGGAAAATATTTTTCCATCTTTACCATGAGAAAACATTTTCCTTGAGAACAAGGAAAATTGGCTACGTACTTTTTGTCTTACACGGAAAATATTTTCAATCTTCCATGGTGCAATAAAACACCAAAAAAGGAAAATTTGTATAGAAAATATTTTCCACCTTCATTTTCCACCCCCAATCAAGCACACCCTACATTATTAGTAAAAGGATTAATTGGTCTACTAATATAAAAATGAAAATTTGCAATCCTAGTATGTTCTACTGAGATTTAATATTTCAACTATTCATTTGATTTGACAATCATTTTAACTTTTTACACTATTTTCTTCCACTTTCCACCAATCATAAAACTACGTTAATAATCTCTTCCTCATGTGAGGAGAAATTATTCTCCCCACATACCATGTTTCAGCAGATGAATATATTTGAAAAATTAAGAATTAGGTCTCACTGCTGATGTGTTAAACTCATCTGCTGACATGTGGTATGTGGGCCGGGAGAATAACTTCTCCCCACATGGGGAGGAGATCACTAGTGCACAAAACCATTTTCAAAAACACTTTGAAATTTAATCTTCATAGAACATACAAAATATTCCCTATGATAAAGATTAATTTGCTAGCTATTAGGTCGAAGGTGGGAAGGCCCTTTTGTTAAAATAAGTATTCACTCCGTCCCACAAAGATACTTTCACATATATAGTTTGAGAAAATGTAATTAATATTATTGGAAAAGTAAATTTTAGTATCATTTTTTCAAATATACCCATATATTCAATGATGATATATAATATATTTTTATTAATAACAAATCATATTAAATGAAGGTACAATAGGAAAATAACAAGATTAAATGTACACAAATATGAAAAGTGACATATATTTTGGGATGGAAGAAAATACAAGCCTATTTTTATGGGACGGAGTGAGTAGATCAATAACATGCTTAGTTACTATGGTAATCCCCAAAAAAAATTTTTAAAGAACGAAAAAATATGTATATAATAATGACTAGTATGTTAGAGTATGTTTGGTAAACCAAATAAACAAATTTATAACTTATTTAGAAAGTTTATAAGCTTCTCTGCTCAAATAAATTCTATTTGATTAGAGGATCTTATTTGATAAACTCGAATTTATCTCAAAAGCTTCTTAGACTAGCTTTTTAAATAAACCTTATGACCTTTTCTTTTTTAATTCTATTTTTAACCTCATTCTTTTTTAAAAAAAAATTATTTTAAAAATATCCTTTTTTGTAATTTCATTTTTCAAAGTTAGCTTTTTAGCTAATTTTACCAAATACTTCAAGTTATATCAATTAGCTTTTCAGCCATTAACTATCAATTCCCAATTAATTTTTCAACTATTAACTAATTTTTTAATTATCAACTAATTTATCAACTTTGTCTACCAAACGTAATGTGTTGTTGATTTTGACTATAACAATATAGGCAAAATTCCTCGAATTTTTTTAAATGTACTATTTTCCAAACATTTAATAATTCTTGACCAATACTAGATTCTACCAAATTCGGTCAAAGTCAAACATAACTACTACTACCACCTTCCATCTGTCCATGAGTAATAGCGTAATAATGGACCGGGCCCTATCAAAAGCAGCATTGGGTTGGACTTCAACGAAAATGTGGTCTTCTACTTTGGCATGCACCAAGTACTCCATTGGCTGTGATACTTCAATTTTCACAAATAGCTTTGAGAAACTCGAGTGTTTCTCCATTGCTAATTAATTATGCAAAAATGGGTTAACGTTAAGGCCGGTTATTGCCGATTGAAGAACAAAATTATCTTGGTCATTGTTGACAATTACTTTGGCTTTATCTTTGTCTTTCTTGATAAAACAATCACTTTTTGAATTAGAAAGATAAATATCATCCGATTGTAATTTAGTGAATTGACTGGGAGAAATATTGGAAAATTATAAATGATTTTTAAATATTTTATTAGAAATTAATTATTATTGATATTAAAATAGTATAAAACATTTATCCCGCATCTATATCTATATATATATATTAATAAAACCAGCACATTTTTCCACCACTTTCACCTATTTTTCTGAATTAAAAAATTAATTTTTAATTATGGTAACGAGTTTTACCGCTACTACATGTTTTTTCCAACTCGACTTATCACCTCTCATCTTTTGATAGAATCACTCCTTATCCCTTAAATCCGGGTTATTATTATGTGTGATTCTTTTAAATCTCTCATCCATATCTTTTTACCATGAAAAAAATGAAAATATATTATTATAATTTTTATTTTACACATATTTTAAATTATAACTTAGCCATAAATCTCCCCGTGCAATGCACGGGAGAAAATACTAGTATATGAATAAAAACTAACTTGGAAAAATATAATTTGATGTAAAATCTAACCGAACAAGCTCTAAATAAAATAATAAAAAGTTGCAGTTGAATGTAACTTTTAAATATGCATAAAATGACTAGGATAATTTTCTGCTGAATATTGTAATGTTCCACGTAACTTTTTATTTATCTCTTGTTTTTAATTTGTCACATCACTAAATAAATCAACATATTTAATCTCATTTGATATTTTCCATAACATGTTTTATAAAAATGAATAAATGTTGATGGATTACCCTGATTTAAATAAATCAAAAATGTTATAGTACAATATAATAAGGACCCAAAAAGATGAAGAGTTAAAATATTTGCACGTCTTTATTAACGTTTTTATTGCTTGAAATCTCTTCATTTACCAAACAAAGTCATGATTTAATGTTTACAAAATATAAAAAGTCATCATCACCTATAAATTTCTTGATTCGCAGATCGGTATCATTATTAAAAAATAAATAAATTTTCTATACACATCCACCTCTGGAAACTCTTGCATTCAAAAAAAAAAAAAACTCTGGAAATTCTTTTTTTTTTTTTTTCAAGAAACGAAAACTCTGGGAAAATGTTAGTGTAAGAAACAAATATAGATAGATAGGTAAAAGAAAAGGCCATAGGGGGAAAAAGAAAAGCAAAAGAATTCTCTATTCTTGCTTGCAAATGATTATAATGTGCCTTTTGTGACCTTCTTCCTTAACCTTGCCTTGCCGTGTCATAGAGAGTATGCCTCCTCTTTTTGGGGCAAAAATATATTAAATTTATTTTTTCCCATCAGCCATCTTTTATTAATCATAATAATCACTTTTCTACATATATATTCGATATAATTTATGCTCAAGCACTTGAGCATGACAACCACAACTATTTTCGTTTTAAACAAAATATGCTTTTGTTTAAGTAAAAAATAGAATACCTCACACATTTAACGTGGGGGTAACATCTTAATTAAAAAAAATTAAATAATAAGATGCAAGATAGTGATTTATTAAATAAATTATTGTAACTTTATACGACACTAACTCATACATAACTTAGACCAGTTCTAATATATTTAGTGGATTATAATTAGTGAATAAAAAATATTTTAAATATAATTCAAAAATTGGTTTAGAAAAATTTCTTTTGTAACTTATTATGTTGATTATATAGTATTTAATTTTATACATACTCAAATCAAATTAATTAAAATTAAGAAAATTATCGAGTTGTACAGTCTCACGAGACCTTTCTAACGTATAAGAAATGCAGATGATGCCATCATCAAAAGCATGATACGGGTGGTGAGACATTTGGCTTCATCTACATTTAGCGATCAACAATTGACAATTTTTTTTAACAATTTTTTTTTTTTGTAGTTGACACATTATTGTATTTATACTTTAACTTGCTACACGCTACATCCTGTTCTTATCCTGTATTACATTACTAAACAATTTAGTATGACTTAATTACAATTTGTCAGCTCTAAAAATAATAATAAAAATAATTTGAAACAAATGGGATTGGATTAGATTTACATTTATTTTGAGGCATGTGAACAGGTTCCTATCCTATGTCAAAATCACACATATCACAAGCAACCTACGATTCTGAAAACGTGTTAAAGTGAAATAGTATTGAATTAAAGGAAGAAAAAGAAATGGGCTAAAGTCGCTAAAGTAAACATCACGTCGCTTTTTTATTACCTTATTTTATTCTTTGTACTTTACTTTTTTGGTCCTAATAATAAATTAAGGGGTCCCTTTTTCAAATAATTGAAGAAGGACCTTAACTTCACACCTTTGGATAAGAAGGTCCCCTCAAATGTGGGGATTGCCCTACCTTTACCATTTTACGTTTTTTACCCCTTCCTAATTTGGCTTCCATTCAATACTTTTTTTTTTTTAATGAGAAACAAATATATAATTTTTAAGTTAATGCGTATTAAATAGTATGAAAATGCAATAAAGACGATACATAGCTTTCTCTGAAGAATATATATAATTGATGATAAATGTAAAAAAAAAAAAAAATCTACTTTTTCAAATAAGTACGATAACCTAATTTTAATCGAGCAGTAGAATATTCTTTTTATCTCAAATTTAATTGATTATAAACTCATATACTGAAATTAGTTTGTATTTTTCTTTCCCCCAAACAAACTAATGATTTCATTGAATTAGGCATTCTCCACCACAATACGGAAGGAGATAAATTAGTTTGTATATTGGGGGTGAGACTTCTATTCTGAAAATATCTATTTATTTGAATATTGATGGAGGACAAAGAAGTAATTATAAGTGTGCGGTTCGAATTAAAATTTAATTTTTACTAAATAACAAGGTATAACTAAACATATTTTTTTATTAAAATGTGTTAATTTTTTTTCAAAAATTGAGAAGTGAAAATTGTTAGATATTTGCTATTGACGAAGCAAATCATTTTGTTCTCTCACTCGAGTCAAGTTGACAAAACAACACTAAAAGAAAACTGATTAGAATTTTTTTACTACGACCATTTCAATAACTAAATATGATAAGGAATGTAATGCTATATTTTCCGAATTTTATTAAAAATAATGGACATGATTTCGAACTCAAAAGCGATGCAAAAACCTTTCTGAAGGTCGAATGATGATTTGTATGAATTAAAGAACATCATGTACGATCATTATTATTGTTTATATCATAAAGAATTTAAGTTTTTTAATCGAAACATGCTTTGATTACATTTGGTACCGGTGGGGAAACTACACTCAAGTATTCGGAGTAATATATATTTTCACTTATTATTTTTTTGTTGGTTCCAAAGTATAGACTATATTTTTTTTAAAGATATAGTTAAAGGGCTTACTATATACACAATAAATTTTCTCCAATTTTTTCTCTCCTATTATTTTCAATCACTCATACAATTACTTTATATTTTTTAATATATTTTCTCCAATTTTCAACTCACATATAACATATCGTTCGAGTTAGTGTGTGTTAGCCTACTTATTTTTATAAATTTTTATACATTCTTTTTAACTCCACTCATTCTCTTTTCTATTTCACATCCACATATCTCGTGGGACCTACCTGTACTATACAAATCTCTATCATTTAACTCCATTCATTCGCTTTCCTATATCATATTAAAATTTATGAAAATTCATTTTTACACATACACTAACACTCGCTAAATCAAACACATAGTGTATAGAATAAGCCCAAAATATTAGTTGTTTTGTATGTCTTTATTTAATTTGTATTATTATCATAAAAATAGATTAGTTGAAATAAAATATCTAATAAATGAAAGAGTATATTAGAAAAATAATATTAAAATTTTTAAATATTTTTAATTATATTTTCTTAATCTTTGTGAAAATAAAAATACACTATATTTATGAGACTGGTTAATATTACCCTTGTTCCAAAATTATAACCATTTTCTTATCTTCACACAAATTAAAAAAATATAATTAATGGTATTGAAAAATATAATTCAAGATTATTTTCCTAATATTCCATCTCATTTATTAAATATTTTATTTCAATTATTATATTTTGATGATAATAATACATATTAAATGAGGGCATAAAAGATAAATAATATTTTAATTATATCTTTAAAAAGAATGTGATATATATTTTAAGATATACAAAAAAAAATAGTATATTATATTTTTGGGACGAAGGTTGTATAATAGTAGTAGTATAAAATGTAATGATTATAATGTGACAAAAAGTCACGGAAAGCCAAGTGCTTTGGATATCCCAATGTTCCCTGGTTTCAATTTTCAAAAGATACTTTTTTCACATTTTTCAAATTAAAAAAAGGCTGAAATAGAGCGTCTTTTGGCGCAACTTAGCATCAATTTTGTCTACTTGTTTATTCGTTGCGCCGAAGGCTGACTTAACTGCGTTTAATTTCATTGATTAATCCAATTTCCCTTTTAGTTAATGCAATTAAAATATCTATATATTCCCTCAATCCCATAAAAATAATCTATTAATTATTTTCACACGTATTAAAAATATAATTAATTAATTAAGTTAAAACAATAAGGGCTTGTTAGCATATACATCTTAATTCATTTTAATTCATTCTTTTCAAAATTTAAATTTGGTCAAACAAATCACACCCACATATCAACTGTACTTTTAAATCTTCATCATCCAACTCCACTAATTCTCTCTCTTCCTACTCATAAAAATACATTTTAATTTATACGCTAACACACTCTAAATCTTACTCTACTACATTATTTTTCTTTGTGATTCCTCATCCCACAAAGATAAACTCATTTTCCTTTTTATCCGTCACAAAATATAATCCGCTTTCTATTTATATCTATTTGATTTATTTATTTTTCCAATTATTCTCTTGCTTAATATGTATTGATATTAATGAAAATACATTATCACAATTTAATATAAAGGTATATTTTTAAAAATCTAACTAAATTTTATTTTTTTAAACAAAATATTAATTACACTTGTCTTAATCTATGTGAAAGTCAAATTGAGTCTACCTTTATGGGATGGCGGGATTATATCTTTATACTATCATTAATCATTTGAAAATACTTTCAATACATAAGAAGTTGAAGGTAGGAGTATAGGTGAAAATGAACAGTTAAAGACATGTTAAATGTAATAAGTTAACTAATTTTTTATGACAAACAAAAATAATATGTTAAACTATCTTTGCGGAACAAATATATATGTATATATATGTATATATACATATATATATATGTATATTACTTTCAATACGTAAGAAGTTGAAGGTAGGAGTATAGGTGAAAATGAACAGTTAAAGACATGTTAAATGTAATAAGTTAACTAATTTTTTATGACAAACAAAAATAATATGTTAAACTATCTTTGCGGAACAAATATATATGTATATATATGTATATATACATATATAAACATATATATATATATATATATGTATATTACTCATGCTAATATATTTTCGACATCCACCTTATTGAGATAGACTCGTTTTCTACATTACATACTAATCCATGCAAATAGCATGAGCTTCCTATTTTTGTAGGAGCGCAATTCTTGTATGATAAACTTATATATATTACTCATGCTAATCTATTTTCCACTTCCACCTCATTGAGATAGACCCATTTTCTACGTTACATTCTAATCCGTGCAAATAGCATGAGCTTCCTACTTTTGTAGGAGCGCAATTCTTGTATGATAAAGTTGATGGCAATTCAATAATAATATAAGTTTATTTCCTTAAAAAAAAAGTCTCATTTTCGTTATTGATTTATCGTAAGGTATATGCTACTCCTCTTGTGAGCTTGTGTCTACTTTCTTCATTTTCTATAAGGGAAATTGACGCAAATGGTCCAGAAAAAGTTGGCTAGCTGCGCGTTTGGTCCAAAATAAAAAAAGTAGCGCAAATGGTCCAAAAAAAGTTGGGTAGTTGCACGTTTGGTCCAATTGGATGATTTCCGTCCATTTTGTCCGTTAATTTCATCAAATTTTTGCTATTTTGTCCTTTTGTGAAGGGTATTTTGGTCATTATATTATGAAAAATTGCATAAAAGGTCCTTATCTTTGAGAATTATTAAAATTAAGCCCTCAAGTTTTAAATTTGTTTACATTTAGTCCAAAATTTTAATTAAATTAAATTATTTAATATTTTATCTTTTTATAGGTGTGAATTTGGTCCATAATTAAGTTTATCTAATTAATTTCATACTAATTAGATAATTTTATCGAAAATTTTCAACTTAATAGTATGTCTATACGCTATTATCACATTTCAAAATATATCGAATACAAGAATTAATCAAATCAAATAAAAAAAATACAAGAAAAAAGGAAAAATAATTCAAAATATTTCTTTAGCATTATAGACGCGCACATTTTGATTTTAAACAACAATTATTATATTACATAATTTTATTAATAATATATTACAAGAAAAATATTTCGAACACGAAGAATTAACCAAATCGAATAAATTTTATAAAAAAAAAGAAAACTCAAAACCCACCCACCCACGCACCTTCACCCACACCCCCACCCAACCCTTCCCCAACACCACCATCGATGGTGGTGGTGGTGGCGATTCAAACCACCACCGTGGTAGAGAAATACTATTAAGTTGAAAATTTTTGGTAAAATTATCTAATTAGTATGAAATTAATTAGATAAACTTAATTATGGACCAAATTCACACATATAAAAAGATAAAATATTAAATAATTTAATTTAATTAAAATTTTGGACTAATGTAAACAAATTTAAAACTTGAGAACTTAATTTTAATAACTCTCAAAGATAATGACCTTTTATGCAATTTTTCATAATATAATGACCAAAACACCCTTCACAAAAGGACAAAATAGCAAAAATTTGATGAAATTAATGACAAAATTGACTAAATCATCCAATTGACCAAACACGCAACTACCCAACTTTTTTAATTCATTTACTACTTTTTTTATTTTGGACCAAACGCAATGTAACTACTTTTTCCTAATTCATTTGCGCCAATTTCCCTTTTCTATAATGACTTTATTTGGTGTATATTGTTATCAATAAAGAAAAAATATTTTTCAAATAAAAATATGTTTGAAACTTACAAATAAATTTGGTTTTTTTTTCCTAGAAATATTAATAAAATACTTAATGTATGTTTGACAAGCACAATAATCTAATTTATAACTTATTTGGAGGGCTTATAAACTCTTCCTACTCAAATAAGTTCTATTTAATTGGAAGAGTTTATTTGAAAAGTTAAAACTGATTTGAAAAGTTAGAGCTTATTTGAATAACTTCTTTTGTTAGCTTTTCAAATAAACTCATGAGCTTTTTATTTTTTATTTTATTTTTGCATTTTTCTTTTTGTAAAAAAATGTTATTATTTTAAATATGTTCTTTTCAGTCATATTGTATTTCTGACCTAATTTTTATACTAATTTTGTCAAATATTAATATTTAAATTAATTAACTTTTCAGCTATCAACTATAAGCTCTTAGTTGGTTTATCAGCTATAAGCTAACTTATCAATTATCAGCTAGCTTATTAGTTTGTTCTACCGAACATATCATAAGGAGTCGATATATATATATATATAAAAACCGAACATATCATAAGGAGTTGATATAAAAAAAAAACAAAAAAAGACTTAGGATTTGTTTGGTATAAAAAAAATCAAATCAAAATTAATTTACTTTTTAAATGCATGATTGAAAAGTAAAAAATAAATTATAAATACAAACAAATGATCAAATTGTAGACATAAAGTAAATTTAATTTGATCTGCACCAAACGGGGCTTGTTCCTTATATTACAAATCACAAGCCTATGTCAAAGACACTCCCGTTCTCCTACCAACATGGGTGCGGGCTCCCTCATCCATTTAGAAAGAGCGTGACACGTGAAAAAATTTGCATCATAAGATGCAAATTTATTGGTAGGAGATCGCTAGGGATGTTAAAAAAATGGGAGGAAATAATAGTCCTTTGTCCCACAAAATAGCCCAGCAGTTATTTTCACACAGATTAAAAAAATAGTGGCTAATAAAATTGAAACATTAAATTTTATTTTATTTTTCTACACATATCCTTATCTCTCATTAATTATTTGAAAATACTGTCAATCCATAAATACTTAATATATACAGTAATAATAAGATACACCAATTAAAGACATGAAAATAAAAAATTAATAACATGCTCTATATGGTAATTGAACTATATCCTATTAGGATATATGAAAATAATATATCCACTCCGTGCCACAAAGACAAAGATAAGCTTATATATATATATATATATATATATATATATATATATATATATATATATTTATTTATATACCATCCCAAATCACAATTTATTTGCCTTATTATTCAAGGTGTGATATCATGTAGTACTCTCGAGTCTCAAGACCCTCAACCAACACACAGAAAGTGCTCCCAACAATCTCAACCAAACAACAAACAGAACTTTTCCCATACTCCTTAAAAGTCTCATCAACCCAACTGCATAATACTTCGATCAACCATCAAATCATAAAAAGGATTAATTTCAATTTCAAACGTAAATCCCACGAAACGAATTTGGATCTCAAATCTTTCCATTATCTTCTCGCCCCATTCTCAGTCCTTAATTAGCCAAAGCAATAAATGAACTCCAACAGCAGGAACATGCCAAGTTGCCAACAATGAACTTCTATTCATGTCACTAATATATATCACCCAAATCCAAAAACATGATGATTGAAGATCGGAGAAAATCATCAAAAAGCAAAACTTGATACATAAAATTCTATAAAACTTTTCTCTTTACTTGATTACGATTATTGATATTTGATCACATATTTAGTAGTGATGATAACAGTTCAACACCCTTACAATAAAATGAGAAGGGAATGATTAGCCTACCAGAACATTGTAAACATTCTGATGCACAAAAGTAAAAAAAAAGTCAAAATTTTCTTCACAGTTTATCATCTTCAATTACAGAAGCTAAACCGGTCACCAGCTTCACTCCTTTCTGTAAACTCCTTGGCCTAATCTCCAATGGCGTCATCAGTGGAGGATTCAACACCTTTTCATCCTTTACATCTTCAATCGGACTGTTAGAGATAGCCGTAAGCTTCCTCACGTCACTATCGTTGTTAGTCTCGGTAGGTGAACAGTTAGGTGAAAATTGCAGAGTAGTTCGAGTGTGAGGAGAGAGCCATTTGGCCTTGACGTAATCAGCCTTTCGCCATGGGGGACATGGCATGCCTTTCTTCTTCAAGCTCTGTTTGGCTGCATCTGATACTATGCAGATTATCTTCTCGAGGCGATCGGATTTACCTACGAAGATGTTTGGTAGTGTTTGGAGAACTGATTTGTACGCTTTTGTTGATCTCGCAATTTCGAATTCTGATCGGAAATCAATGTCGATTATGAACCTCTCGGCTTCGTTCATCACATCGATGTATTCATATTCCCCTGTTTGATTGTAAGGGATTAAATTCATCACAATTTTAGTTAACTACAATTAAGAAAACAGCAGAGTAGAGTGATTGTTCTCAGGAATAATTGAATTAATTACCTGATGGGAAAGAAGGGGATTTTTCCCACCGAGATTTACAGATTGAAGCATTGTATCCAAGAGTAATCAGATTATCAGTGACAATTTGTTTACAGAGATCGTCTTTTTCTTTACTGATCTTGCTTTTCTCGACGATTTGTGCAGTATCTGCCAACAAATTTCTCTCAAAAACACAGACACAAGGAACCAAACTCTGCAAAATATTTATTCATCAGAAACAATTCATTATTTGCGAGCAAAACCGAACAATTATGAAGATCTCGAACCTTGAGAAGATCCAGTGCATCAGACGAAGGAGAATTGGTTGATTCACCAAAGCAATTGAACGACTCCAGTTCCTCATCGGAGCTGTCCATGCAGTTTCGGTTAAAGCAATTGCATCTGTTACGGCTACATCTATGGTGTTTCTCGTTGTTGTTGTTGTTATCTTCGATGAAATTTTGAACCATTTTCGCAAGGCAAACAGAGCTCGGGTCGAACTCTTCAGGACCGTCCTTGTTACAGTGATGAGGCTCATCGGCGGTGGTGGCGACTCCATTGCCGACAGGTTTTTCTGGTGTCGATATTTTCAGAACGCTGGAAAATTGCCTCTCAAAAAGCCTCTTGAACCGGTTCTTCGTCACTGGCTTCACCGGCTCGAACACAGGTAACGGTTCAGCTTGTGAATTGAAATCAACTGGTTGAATTTTCATCGGAAAAGGCATTTCTGGTAATCGAAATTGAATAATTGCTATTCTTTTGGAATTATCTCGAGCTTTCAGTTTTCAAAATCCATTTCTCACAGCACACAGTTTTTTGGGGGAATCGGTGCTCAGTCAACGACGAAGACTCCAAATTCCAAAATGCAAAATCAAGCCTCATAAATCTCCCTAAATCATCTCTCATCAATTTCAGCAAAATTGTTCACAGATTACATCAAAAAACAAAACACTCAAAGATTGGGGATTCCTACAGACATGCCGATCAAACAAAATTACGAAAATTTTGAATTTTCGCCTCAACACGGAAATCGGGAATTTTGTAAACTCTAACCGATCTCCAAAATTTGAGATGTTGAAAAGCCGAAAATGATACCTTTATCTCGCGGATTATCTGACGATTATACTAATCACTTGCTTGAAAGTATTTGCGAGACAAAGTAGGGAATAACTTCTACACTATGCAATCTAAATACTAAAACCTACGCTTTTGCTTAGGGTTTACAAGTACGCCTAAAACACAGAATAAACGCCTCGCTACTGCAGTAATCACGTCACCACACCGGAGATCAGAAAATCAACGACGACGGAAGCTATCGCCATTTCCGGCAACAAAATCCGGCGACTCGAGATAAAAAGGTACACGCACTACCACGTTAACTCTGTGTTTCTGTTTGAAAAAAGAGAGTCATGGAAGAGGAAGAGGAGCTCTTGGTATGAAGGCATTTACGAAGACCAGGCGGTGGATTTTATATAAAGGACTTTGGTATGGATTGCTGACTAGGACTGAAAATCCAAGCTGGCAAATGACGTGGCAGGTCTATCTAATCCCGTTGAGGGGTACGTGTCGCGTAATTAGGAGGTTAAGGTCGAAAATGCAGCCACAAGGCGCCACGTCTCCCTTGGTAGACGCAATTTAGAGGAGTTTGAAGTTCCTAAAATAACCTCAAGTTTTGTTACTAATAACGTGGTTGTTGCACTTGTTTGTCCCCGTGAGACTCAGCACTTTTGCAACCGCATCACGTTTGTTTCATGGGCCATGTACTGCACCGGATTTACCAACCCACTAGGTGAAATTAGGTTAAATTTTTGCCCTCACCTTTTTCTTTTTCTTTTTTCTTTTTTCTTTTTAGATATCAATGTTGACTTACAGTATATATTTTCTTGACTTTTCCTATAGTATATTTCTTTTATTTTCAAAAATTTTCAAGAAATTAATTTTCTGTTCAAAATAAGTTTTTTAAACAAATTGATCATTAGACAGTGAAAAATATTCTAGTACATATGTAGGTATGACCTATTTGTGTCCATAGTGTATATGGTCACATTGATATAGTTAATGTTCGGATGTATATAAAAATAAATTTTTATGTGTTTCTATGTGATATAGGAGAGAGAATGAGTGGAATTGAATGGTTGAGATTTATGTAATACAGGTAGGTCTCACGAGATATGTGGATGTGAATTAGGAGAGAGAATTAGTGAGGTTGAAAAGAATGTGTAAAAATATGTAAAAACATGTAGAAGAACACGAGTACAATGTAATTACACAAACGTTATTCAAATGCGCTTTCAATTTTTGACATTTTTCAAGAAATTATATTTTTGCCAAAAATAAGTTTTGTAAAAAAATTAATCGTTAGACTATAGAAAATGATCTACTGTTCTAGAACCTATGACATACTAGACGTATAGAAAATATGTGATCTTGATATTAAATTTAATCACTTCAATATAATATAATTATCTCGACATTATTTAGGCCTTGTTCTACACACGTTAAATTTCAATTATTTTTTTCTTATTATTTTTAACTATTCATATAATTATTTTATATTTTTTAATATATTTTTTTTAATTTTCAATCAAATATGTAATACATAATCGAGTAAATCAAATTTAATGTGTGGACGACATGGCCTAATCCTCAAAAGGTACATTATTATTATTTAGTAAAATTTTAAAAAGAAAAAAGAGACTTTTTCGTAATGTCGTTTGAATGGGTGACTGGTACAATTTTGCAATTCATTGGGTTTGACGAGGGTATTTTGGTCACACTAGATATTTTGAGTGTGTCATACTGTCATGACTTGGAATACATAGTATTATCGTACATTGTACTGCACTTGCATAAGGCTTGAACGCGGTGTAAATGAATTGAATTATTTTGGTCTGAAATTCAGAACCCCCCTTTTTGGGGAATGGGAAGAACTTTTTTACTAGAACACCGGTAAAGTAAATATTAATCGTGTTCATTAAGCTAATTAACTCGATTTGAGTGTGTCGTTTCTAGGACCATCGACTCAATTCAAACCATTCTTCTTCCTTTTTGTGTACTACTTTTCAAGTATACTATGAATGTAACATATATTAGGGTGTTAGGATGTGTGTTTTTATATGTTTTTATGTGATTTGATGTGATATAGGAGAGAGAATGAGTGGAATTGAATAGTGGATATTTATGTAGTATAAGTAGGTCTCACGAGATTTGTGTGTAAAAATATATAAAAATATATTAAAACTTATAGGAAACCACGGGCATAAACTTCTGTTCATTTTAAATTGTTTACTTAAAAAAATTTTAAAATCCAATATTAATATGAATTAGGTTGAATCGTTGTATGCATCACAAAATATTTGAATATTAATGAATATATTGCGAGGTATATGATTAGTGTTGGCATTTAACGTTAATTAAATAGTTACATTTAATCTTTAAATAAAAAATATCAAAACTAATATAAATGCGTTCAATTTAGAGCTTCTTGGGGAGAAATTATTCGCTGGAGATACCACTTTCTATACTATCATTTTTTCGATATAATATTATTACTATGAAATTTTTTCTCTATTTAATAAACCCATTTTTTTGGTTATTTCATTTTAACTATGCATTGAAAATTTTATTCTCCTCCGATAAAATTTTTTATTTTCTTCAAAATCTGTCACAAGACATGCACTTTACGACTAAGGAATGTTCAAGTGCAACCGGTAGTGCCATAATTAGCGCTAGGGTTATTTGATACCGTCTGACGCCAGTTTTGAAATTGAGGCAGAGATCTGGATTCAAGAAGAGGACGGATTAATAATTTTTTCAAAATTTTTGGCAAAACATTGACATCAGTGGTGTCATCAAACTTTGCAAAAATTTAGGCTTAAATTTAAAAAGTTTGGCCACACGTCCAACGATATCACAAAATTTTCGAAAAAATTACCGGAGCTCCGTCTTGTCATGCTAAATCCAGATCTAGTCCCGGATTTCAAATCGGAAGTCGGACGAATTTGAAACGTAGTAATGTAATTCTGTATCGCTATCGCAAGACTTGAACATTTCTGCTTTACGACTAGAGAGAAATTCCAAGCATAGGGCCTATTTGTGGAATGTAACAGTTCTACGCGGTTTTAAAATTTTAGTTGTCGTTTAGCGAGGATTGCATTGCTACTTTTGCAAGAAAGATACGATCAAGCCACGTGTCCAAGCTGCTACTGTTTTAGCGGTTAGATTTTTCAATCCCTTTCTGCTCACCAATTTCCCCTAATGGGCTGGGCCATTGAAGAAGCTCCATCCGGGCTGCTTGCTTTACAGTGTTAGACCCAATGGATAGGACTATAGGCCTATTGTATTCTACGAACTGTAGGCCCAAAAGGTAATGCACCGACCAGTAACAAACCAAGAGCCTACTTGAAGGGAAACAAGAAAAGCAAAAAGAAAACAATGATTAATGAAACACTAGAATTTCTTATTATGAGCGCTACGAAGTAATTATTATTTACTAGTTAAATTTGATATTATAAATTTCTTTATGATATATATTGTGAAAAGAGAAAAAGAAGGGAGGAAAACAATAAAAGGAAAAAATCAAGAGCAAGCTACATTATAAATTGAAAGTAGAAATTGACTGATGACGAGATGCCATAAATTTCAAATTATAAACATGCCTTGATGTGTGTGTGACATCGGTGACATCTAGAATATAATTTGAAAGGACATTGCAAAAAATATGGTATACTTTTACTTTGTCATTTACAAATATTTAAAAATAATAATTGATTTTACCACAAAAAAAAGAAAAGGATTTTGCACAATTAACCTTTTTGACATGTTTAAGACCAAAATATCATTAATAAATATTTAAAATTATAACCTAAAATTTTATTGCATTTTTCTATCACCACCAACTCTAATAACTAGCCACGTATAATTCAAGTCATTCAACCAACTCTACCATAACACTCAAAATCTTTATCTATCATCGACCTTTTACATATAGTCATCCTGAGATTCCTCAAAGTCTACGAAGATTGATAAGTTTTATACTATTGTGCAAAAATATTAAATACTGGTTAATTTGCATTGCAATTTTGTGATTAGGAGCTTTTGATAGACCCAAAAAATAATTAAATCCACAACAAATGATAAAAAAAAAAAAAAAAAGATGAAGAAGCAGAAATAAAGATCGAAATTTTTGATAATTCTCTTACAATAAGAGCAAAATTAATGTGGCCCCGTTGTATCCCAAATTGTGTATAAAATATGAGGGGCTTAAATCCAAATTTAGAGAATACACTCTCAAAGTATGGTTTACATTGTTTCATATCACTCAATAATTTTATATCATGTAGACAAGAAAAATGCTACTATTTGAAATTTGATGGTGGATGTTTTTTTTCAATTAATTTAATTCTAAAAACCTATACCCATTATTCAACCCCCAATTTTCCCCATACATTATTTGAAAATGATTTTTTTCCTCTTAATTTTTTTCCTTGGCATTTTTACCGCATATTAGTTTTTCTCTTATAGCATAATAAAATATAATTATAACGTTAGAATTGTTTGAATGTTATAAAGCAGACAACGTTGCTATCAATAACTAGTACGATGAGATAAAAATTTGTAACTTTTACTATAGACATGGCACAATTTTCTTTGCTCCCCCACCCCAACCCGAAAAGGAAAAAAGAAAAAAAGAAAAAAAGAAAAAAAGAAAAATGAAAAGTTAAAGGTGTTGTGACTCAAAAGATTGAGACATGGAAATCATTCCCATATTTTCATGGATTTATTGTTTGTAGCGCATTTTCATGAGACGAATCGTCTAGACTTTGGGTTATATGCCAAACTTAAACATTTTTCTCATTGCATTTTTGTTAAAAAACAGTGACGTTTTTGTTTTTACTAATTGGTACAAAATAGTCAAATGTCCTGTTTTAACTTATGCCAAATTTCATTACTCATCGATTTGATTGGGATATTTTATTTAAAGTTTGATTTGACTAGTTTAATAACTCGTACCACAACATAGGTACTCATAGCATATTTTTCCCACAAAATAAACCTATGATGTCACATGTGGTTCTAGTAAAATTGTTCTTGTACTCTTGTAGGTTGTCAACTAGGGTAGATATAAAACGTGACAGAGGAGTTACCTAGAAGATTTATTTTAAAGGGGAGAACGAATCAATAATTTCCCAATGGGGTTAGATAAAATTTGTGCGAAGTATGATTGGACTATGCATAATGACGTATAGAAAAATTGCGATAAATTCAAAAAAGACTACTCATTTTTGTCACAATTCAATCATAATCAGCCACCTTATTAAAAACATTTATATCGATGAAATTTTATGTATAATAAAGTGCATGCGTTTACAATATATTTATACAAAATCAATTATAGAAATTTTAAAATGACACAATGACTGCATATGATAATTCAATCCTTCACGGTTTTTTGAAAATTCTATTCCTCTTATGTAATGAAAATGTCGAGGAACAATTACATAATAAGTACAAATTTTATATATATTTGATAGAAGATACAATGGATGATAAGAATCACATAAATTAACACAATAATATGTATCAACCGTCACTTTTACATTGTAGATTTGTAGTATAATTGGAAAAATTATATATTCATGAATTATAATAAAGCAACAAATTAATTACAAAATGTATATATTTTTACTGTCTCGTTAATGCGTGTCGAAGATGAATATATAAACTCAAACCCAGGACCTCTCGGTCAAAGGTGTTTTTATTACTTAAACTGTCGTCTTTGGTTTATATTTCATATTTTGTCAAGATTAATAATAATAAAATTATATAAAAAGATGTAATTACTAATCTTTTTGTCGGATTTTTTCATTACAAAAAGTTCATCGAATTACGTATTTTTCTCACAAATAAAAGGGCTCTACAAAAACTCTGGCATCATTACGAAGGCCTGTTCTAGATATACAAAAGCCCAATAAGGATTACCCGTTTAAGAAACCCGGTTAGAGTCCATGTCGATGTCAACGGCCCACTATGTCAGAAGTAGACAAGTAGTCCTTTTACGCCAAGGCAAGGGCAATTCTGTAATAAACTGCTGAAATTTTCGAAATCCCTAAAATTCTTTCCCTTATCCCACCCAAAAAGCAACCGCCAAAATCACTTATCCGATTCGAAAATTTCAACGAGAGAAATAAATTACTCAACCTTCTCACAGAAACCCACATCGTCCATCCTGCTCCTCTGTTCCATTGCTTTTGGAGTTCGAAGGTACATTAAATGTTTGATTTTTATTTTGTTGATTTTTCTATTTTTCCCCGTAATCCGTAGTTATTTGTTCTAGATTTTTTTTTTAGTTTTCTTTTTTTTTTTTTTTCTAATCGATGAAAAAAAGACCTCAAATGTATGGATAATTGGTAAAACTATTCAAATATAATATGGTGTTGAGAATTTCTGGGCTGGGTATGGGATCGTTGACCTGTTCTTTATTTTTTTGGTAAGGGAAATGGCCGGAAAAGGTGGGAAAGGGCTTTTGGCCGGAAAGACGACGGCAGCTGCGGCGAGCAAGGACAAGGACAAGAAGAAGGCACCGATTTCTCGCTCAGCTCGTGCTGGTCTTCAGGTGGGTGATTTTATTTTATTTTATGTTATTTTTTTAAATTATCTGCCTCCAGATCTGTTAGATTAACTTGATATTAATAGTTGTGTAGTGTGGGGTTCTGTTTTCTTGTTCTTAAGATGAGAGTGTTAAGCTATAATGAGCAAGAAATGTTGCAAATTGTGGGATGGTTAACAAGGCTGACCTGAGGACTTCATGAAATCTTATAATATAGAGGGCTTTTTCTTTTATAAGTTGTGTTTCATGTGGTACACTGCATTGTAGACTACTTACCAGGTGATTGTAAGGAGGGAAAATAAGTAAAAATCACAAATCCATATGATCTGCCTTTGCGCCTATCCACTCTGATATGCAAAACTTGTCATAAATATTACTTATTTCACTTTAGCCATGAATACAATTACAACCCCTAATCTGATAACTGAAAGTAGGAATCATTCATGTTCTTAGTTGTGGGTTGCAGCACAAATGTGGGTGACTTTGGATGTCTAGCCATAGTAACATTGTTCATACTTGGGCAAGATTGATGCATTAAGTTATGGGTGTAATTATTTTTGTCTTTTCCTATGCAATGGTTAACATTTGGCTTATTTAGTTAGCTCACTTGATCATGTGGATGTTACATACATGAAGCACCGGTCTTTTTTTTTTTTCCTTCCTTTTAAGATTGTGTTTCTGCTGCATGAAGTATACTCTCTTGCGAGCCGTTTGGATGCTATCTTGTCAGCACAAGATATGAGTTAGTGGAGTCCACTGTGGACTCCATAGCCATCCCATGCCTTGCATTGGCAGATATCATGCAAATGGCTGGCAAGATAGCATATCTAACTTCTTTTGCATTGTCTAGTTGCTCCATTGCTTCAATAGCTGATTTTTCTTTTTTGTGCGAAATTCTAAGTTCTTTAAACCGATGCTTTGTGTTTTGACTGTATGGGAATCTAGTTTCCGGTTGGTCGAATTCATCGTCAGCTGAAATCAAGAACCAATGCCCACGGCAGAGTTGGAGCCACAGCAGCTGTTTACTCAGCTGCAATTCTTGAATATTTGACAGCAGAAGTACTTGAGTTAGCTGGAAATGCAAGCAAAGATTTGAAGGTCAAGAGAATTACGCCTCGCCATTTGCAGCTTGCCATTCGTGGAGACGAGGAGCTAGACACTCTCATCAAAGGAACCATAGCTGGTGGTGGTGTGATTCCTCACATCCACAAATCCCTCATCAACAAAACCACCAAGGAGTAACATAGTCATGCTGAGTTTATCTACTGTTGTTGAACACTTGAACTGATGAATGTGTTTATTTAGTGGATTGTGTTTGTGTTTGTGTTTGTTTCTTATTGGTTATTAGGCTAGTGTAACACGTACTCAGTACTCATGCTGCTTGAATTTACCATTTAGGTTAGATGATTGAACTAGTAGCTTTGTTTTATGACTGATGTAGTTAATTTCGTTTAACGTTAATATTAGTGTTACAATGTCGTGTATTTGTTAAGGAGTATGCTTCAGGCATTTTATTTATCATGATATTCCTTCGTGTGTCCACTTATTTTTTACTTTTATAAAGATATATTTTTGTGATGTTTAGGCAGAAATAGGACCCTGAGGATGAGGATTTGGGGAAATAATAGAGAACTACATAACCACTCATCACCGTCCAATAGATTATTTTGTCAAATGGAACGAGTAGTGATTATTGATTATCAAATAAAATACTGGGTTAAATTATCACAAATAAAACTAATCCAAACCCAACACAATCCCGTTCAAAAAAAAAAAAAAAAAAAAGAAAAAGAAAAAAGCCAACCAACACAGTCATTGAGAATTTACATTGCAGCATTGGAGATGTTCTAAATTAGGAGAGTTAGTGGAACATATAGCAAGTTATTATATGTTTATTTTTTAAATTAAGGAGAGATAAAATAAAAAATAGAGTAGTGAGATGAATAGAAGGTGTCTAGCACACCATCCAGGTCTAAACGATGTGCTAGATATCTTTTATTTTTCACTTGATATCAAAGTATTTTTGGATGACATGGCGAGAAAATTTTTGGGATTGACATTCTATTGAAGATGCTCAAATGTGTTAAAGTAGAATATCAAATCTCGAGAATATGTTTGATGAAGCTAAGTTTTGTATAAAAATCTTGTTAGAAGAAAGTATTACAACACAAAAGTAAGTAAAATTATTAATTTAATAAAACATGGACTTTGGTTCAATAACAAATATCTCATTCAATTAACCTATAAATTCCAAGTAAAACTTAAGTAGGGCTACTGTACAAACTAACATGGTGCGACCACCAAGTAAAGATGTGGTATACTTCATTCGAAAACTCACTATGAAATGTTGTCACCTCGAGAATAATGTGATTGTCCTCAACTACCTTATTTATGAAGTGGGAACATTACATTAAACAATGTTAAAATACTCTATAAAAAAGGATCGTTGAATAGATTGTAGTGCCTGTTCTTTGATTTTTATTGTTTGAGGCAACATATAAATAAAGCGCTTTGGGCAATAACTCGGCGTAAATAAACTTTTTTTTAATAATGGAGATATAATTATTAATATGCAATTTTTTTTTGTTTTATTAAGAGTTAATTGTTTCATTAGTATTTTTCCATTAATTCCATCACCAGAACACTAAAAAACAAATTCAATTATCTTCCAATTTCAACAAGGTCACATTTATACAAAAGTACATTCATATAAGAGACAACGTCACATTCATTTTTAATAATAATCTAATAAATAGATAAATAAATGTAAAGTAGATAACGATAGGTACAATCGAGGACGAGGCATACAAAGATGAGGAATTTATTAATTAACAAGGCTAAAGTGATTGACGAAAATAAGAGAAACGAAGATGACGAGTATGACTGATTGGTCAGGTTTTGTTTTGGTTTTTTTTTTTTTCCTTGGGCGTGGGGGGGTGGGGTGGGGTTTGTCTTAGAGTGTAGATAGGTCATTGGTTGGGACAATCTTAATTTTTTGACATGTGTTAATAGGTATATTGGGGGAAAAAAAAAATGAAATAGAGAGAGACACCATAAAAAAGTGCGTCCCGTGCATGAGGGACCTGAAGCAAGTGCCGACTGCCAACAGTTATCTCTTAAATTCCCCATTGTTGCAAAACCATATGATCAATTTTCTTGTGTCTTGGTGGATAAAGTAATAACAAGAGGCTTTGGAGCTGGAAAATATCATATAATATTTATATTTTGGGTGGACTTTTAAACATTATTATTGTAAAATTACTTCTCTAATTCAAACAATAATGTGTGTCACACCTACTTATATTATTATTTACGGTTGTGAGTGTGACTACTTATGCCAAAGACGCTATCAAACAAGGAGCATCTTTGGTCCGAACATATGCTATCAATGCATATGTAAACAAGTTAGCATTGATTTTGTCGAAAGACTAATAAAAAATTACTAAAAAAAGACAATGCTATATGGACACTCTTGTATATACCGCCATCATAATAAAATAGAAGGCAAAATAGTCATTCCATCTTCCCTGAGCAGGGTTTGAGTGCAGTACACTCAACAATCCAAACATATCTATATAATTCTATTTCAAAAGATTCATATTGATCTCAATTAAATGGCGCCTAGACGCAAAGTTTGACTTTGTTAGCTACTTACACGTTTTACACTTTTATTTTATGCGATCAGCGCTAAAATTACACTTTGCGCTTTTAAGAACATTGTAATGTACATTATATACTGTTATTAATTAAAAAAATGTGCTAAAAATTTCAACTCGATTCAAGCATCAAAAGGACGAAGTCTTCTTAATATGCTCTTAAACACCCTTTTGTTCTCTTCTTCTAATCCAAAATTTCCCTTAATTATTCCATCTTCTTCTCTATCCCATCTTCTCTCACTCAAAAATTTGTATAGTGTGCAAAATATCTCTACATACTTGTACACGAGCATACATCTCTCTCTCTCTCTCTTCCTTGCTCAACTGGAGTTTCGACATGGCTGTGATGCTTGTTCACCGGTGCATAAGCCCTTCGCCAGCGCGAGTCGATTGGAGGAACATGCACAAGTCAAGACATTCTCTCTTTATCTCCTATGTTCTTACAAAGCCAACAATCGGTATAGAGACAACATATGATGAATCCAAGAATGTTTATAAAGATAATTGGTTTGATCATCTTGCCATTAATCATATCTCCAAAAACCTTCAAGCTTCAATAGGTTCTCTCTCTCTCTCTCATATATGTATGTATGTGTATATATACGTATCTCACTCATAAACATACACACTGGAACAGGGTTTAGAAGCAGCAAGGCGGGGTATGATGGCTTTGTTGAAGCTGCAACAATGGCGTCAAAGTTGTTTAGTCCAACCGAGCAGCAGAAACTGGTTATTCAAACTCTTGATATGGCGTTCCCTAGGCCTTTGCTAAACATGGTAATATGTTTAATATTTCTGAAGACCGAGTGGCTGAAGAAAGTATAAATAAAGCTAAGGAAAAAAAAAGTACAAGAATTTAAAACATTCTTCCTTGTTGATAATTTTCGTCTGCCATTATGCTGTCATTTATGCTAATACATTGGTTCTCTGAATTTAATATTAGGATAACCATATTTATAGATCGCGTCACAAAGAAAAATCTTATTATAAACATCTTATAAGAAGTGATCTAATGCCCATTGACACAAAGTTATTGTGTCTGATATTGAATGATATCAAAGCTAATAAATCATTCTAAAGTAATTGCGTCCAATTTACAAGTGACATGTTTGCTGTAAGCACAATAAATCACGCCTACATTTGCACTAGATCAACTCTGGTAGCAATAAGCAGATGTTGAACTCTTTAAAAATACCGTTATTGTCATGTCACATGAATAAAGAAGGTATTTCAAGCCTAATTTAACTTCGTCTGCTTCATTCTTGCTAGAAAAGTTTCCATTACATTTCAGCTAAACAAAAACTCAAGTTACGAGATTAATTTTATTAATCTTTTAGATGAGTTTAACAAGACTTTTGGTCTTGCTTTTTCGTGTAATGTAGCTACAGTACGAACATTTGCATTTTCCTTGTGGAAAACATACTGATATGACATACATGGTTAAAATCATGTTGTAGATGATATATCCATAGCAAATATTCCTTTAGTAAAATTTATTATCATAGGTGACATCATGATGATGCCCAAATGAATAAGTTAAAATAATAGACTAATAGTGCAAATTGCATTTTCATATTCTTCTTTTCCCCCCGACTTGACACTTGAATATTTGTTTTGAGAGAACAAAATTTCTCTACACAGAGAGACCTTACCACCACATCAATAATACAGAGAATAAAGTTTCCCTAAGAAGATGAGAGTGCTTTCTAATATTTTCTCAGTTATGACATCGATTGGTATATTGGTAGTTCTAGTTTTGCATAAATATCTTTTAAATCTTGAAGCATGGTTACGGTCCATCCTACCAAACAAGTAATCACTGATTGTTTAGTGAGAAACAAATAATAAATAAATAAAAATTATGCTGATATTAAATTGTTCCCATTCCGAAAATCCAAGTATTCAGATTATGCAATCATATACAGGCTTTACTTAGGGTGTGTTATTTAATCACAGATGAGGACCCTGCTGCCACAATCTAGACTCACAAGGGAGTTTTTCGCAGTCTTCACTACAATTTTCTTCGCCTGGCTAATGGGCCCTTGTGAGGTACGTACAAAATCACAAAGTCTACCATTAGTAACAAAAGAATGCAGTTTCAATACCCATGGGTCTAACGATATCCGGGTTGGTTTCCCAACTCTTAGGTCAAGGGTTCAGTTCCCATTCCTTACACTCCCCCTTGTAATTCAAAACAAAAGAATGCAATAAAAAATACAGAAATTACCCGACATGTTTGGCATGTTGGATTATACATCGAAATATGCATTGATTCTGATCATGTTTGATATGGATATTATTACAAACAAAAGATCGTCACTAATATTGCATACCAAACATGTGCTTAAATTAAACTTCAAATGATTACGCACACATTTTGATCAAGCAATGGGAGTAATATATGTCCTCTTTCTCTTACACAAGGTCAAAGATTCAGCGAATGAGGGAATAAAAGAGAAGAATGTCGTCCATATAAAGAAATGCAGGTACCTTTTGTAGTTTATTTTCAATATAAATAACCATAATTTCCTAATACCTAATAGAAACAACTTTTCAGCAGCAAAAGTAATATTTTTGGAACTTATGGTTGTCTCCCATTCTCTCTTTCTCAACTGCAATCATGTCAAAATCCCAATTAAATGATTAATAATTGCCGCCTTTCTCTTTTGTTTGCCTTAACAACAATCTTCAATATGGTCCTCTCATTTTGTTCCCTATTGGTTTTATTCAGGTTTTTGGAGGAAACCAATTGTGTAGGAATGTGCACTAACCTATGCAAGATACCATCTCAAGCTTTCATTCAGGAGTCCCTTGGTATGCCTACAACTATGGTGCCCAGTAAGCAACTTGTAGCCTACCCTATTTCACATTAACCAACCCCCCACCCCCACCCAACAAAAAAAATAGATAAATAAATAAAATAAAAAATAATATATATAAATGCTCCAGCGCCACATTATGAGAAGAAAGGAGCCCTACCTACAATAACAAGTTCAGTATAGTATTTCACATTCATGTTTCATACAAATGGCTAAGTATGTCATCCAAACATTAGCAATACCAAAATAGCAAACAAAAGAGAGGATTCATACCTGGAAGATTAACAGTGTGGGCACTAAAATTTACAGACATTGTGAATCATTTCAATGGAGGGTCCCATCCATAAGCCTATAAATACAGATTACAGCAAATATTCCATCATAGCTTCTTTGAAACTTCCACCATGTAATGCATTATGGCGATATATAACTCAATTCTTTATATTTAATTATATAATAGCTTGTAACCGAAAAAGAAAAGGAGAAAATCTTGAGACAAACCAGCAAAGGCATCTCCTTTTAATTAAAAAATTGCCATGTCTCAGTTAATCATCCTTCCATGACCTATTCCATGCATGTCGTGTCAAAGAAATGGTAAAAGAATGCTAGGTTCTAGTATCTGCCAGAAATAAAATAATACTACTAAGTTCCCATTATGAAAAGATACAGTGATGCAACCTTCAGATGGCACTTGACTTTTATTATACAAACAGAAATTACACAAACAGAAATTACACTCTTGTTTGCAGATTTTGAAGATATGAGCTGTGAGATTATATTTGGTCAGCAGCCTCCACCACCAAGTAGTGATCCAGCCTTCACGCAACCATGTTACAAACAATGTAATGACTAATGATCTAGAGCTTGTTGATACAACTTAAAACAAAAATCATTTTTTCCACTATCATTTTCAACGGCTTGTTACATTTGACAACTTTTTGATACATTTTATTTTCTCAACCACACAACCAAAACTCATTTCAAATATCTCTATCAAACATACTCTTAGTCTATCATCGCACTCGATTAATTGCTTGTTTGACAAAACTATTTCCACGGTTACTTTTTTAACACCCGTCTCACCCAAATAAGCTTCTGTTGGAATCATTTTCCCCCAAAAATAGCTTTGTCATACTAGCTATAGATCTAGAATGCATAGCAGGATTTTAAAATATATCTCCAGCTTAGCTGGTCTATTATATATTTCTATTTCATAAATAAAAATAAAAATGAATATGGTGGAAATATTATGCTCATGCCTCTCTATTTCATTCATGCAGGCAAGGCAACTAAAAGGCATCAGAGAAACTGCACTAGCTCATAAAGTATAGCTGTTAGAGAGAGATCCTGTAAGTTATTTCGAGATGATTTACCATACAACACTTCCATGACAGCAAATTGAAAATTACAATTACACAGCAAACAATGAATTGATAAATGATATATGAAGGGCTTCCTAACGTCGGGATATTCCATTAGTCATCAGTCTCTATTAGTCATCGGTCACTAGATAGAAAATCATGATGCCAAAATTGAACAAGATCGAGTGATTCAGCATAAGAACAGGGGAGGAAAAAGCAGTAATTTAATGTATTGATTAGAAATTAATGAACCCCACATAAGAGAGCACATTGAAGAAAATATATAAATGAGATATATGCGGTAAAACTGTTTAAGCTTTTCAGATCAAGTGGCTTAGTAAAATATTATATGCTTTTTTTGATGGTATGAGACTACTTAAGAATCCTGGTCACAAGAAAAGCCGCTAAATCTAGCAAGATAGCTAGAAAATAGCTAGAGAATTTCAATAATATCTAAAGAGATGTTATAATGACTTGGTTGTGAGAAAGTGAAACTACAATTCAATGGTCTTCACTATCTCTATGAGCCGACCGGCTTTGCTCGATCTAGACAGGGATGTGTTTGGAGATGAGATCATGAAAGAAATGTTCGCATTCTTTGCTTTATTAAGATATTTAAGTTGGCATCTTTTCTTTAATGTTTCCTTGAGGCAATAATAATTAAGGCATTTCCAGAAGCCCACAAACTTTCTTCTCAGTAAACAAGACGATCACATAGCATTTTGATCATGAATTTACAACTTATACAGGTTACTGTAGCTAGTCAGTCAACCATAACTTAGTATGTCATATGAGAAGGAAAAAAAATAAAAAAATTTCTAGCCACTACTTAAATGATATGATAGGAGGATCTTGGTGGCACTATTTTAGTGAATTTTCAATAGAATGATGGAGAAGTACGATGAAATATACAGTTAGTGTCATCCCGAGAACAGGATTTGGATACTCATAAATCAAAATTGAATAAATATGCTAGTGGTTTGTAATATCGTTGATGGATCCCAGACTAAGACGACACCTACAAGAGATACTAATTTACCCTAATGAGCAAGCCAATAAGGTTTTCTGGTTTGGAAAAGTGCTTTGACCCAAGATTTATTGTAGGGTTTAAGGACAGCAAGAGTGGACCTACCGAGTGTCTCCCACTTCACATAAGTTCACAAGTGACCAAATTAATATTAATATGCTGTCTTTTCTATCTTATTAAGGGATTGAAGCACTCAATCAACAAAATTAAGGCCCATTAGTGCAGCATTTGGTGGCTCTTAAACAAATAGCACAAACACACTAATTTTTGTTCCAAATAAATTTGGGGGCGGATTACAGGTGTTGTCATCCAAATTGAGGGATATATACACACATAAATTACAGACATACAAATAGAGCTACCTTCAATGCATTGATTATTGCAAAGTGCTGGTATCTGCTAATTAAGCAGTATATCTGCAATGAGAAATTTTAAGTACAAAGAAGACAATTTATGCCTCCATTTCGATCATCCATCATAATGAAAACAATCAGAAGGAAACAAAAAGATCAAAAGGAAATGACTAGAGAATTCATCTGAAATGGAAAGTTCACTCTAAAAAAACAATCAGCGAAAATAATGGGACCTAAATGAAAAAATTGCAAGTATCTAGGTCGAATTCCTAAATTGAAAATGAAATCTGAACCAAAAAAAAAAAAAGGAAAAAGAAAAAGATAGCATCTATGCATAATTCCTAAATCACATTATCACATTGTATAAATTTCTGAAGCAACGTGATGAAAAACATAAAAACATTTTTAAAAACTTCATGTAGATTACGGTTGTAGAACAAACAAAAGAGCAAATAATTTTACCTAAATCATTTTACGGCGACCGGAAATTACCAGCGAAAAGTCCGACGATGTCTCCAGTCTTCCCAGCTCGTACTGTAGAGGGTAGTGTCAAGCCCGCATGGCCATGTTCGGAAATTGGAATCGGACTAGTTTAGCTTGTACATTGCAGCAAGTCCAAACGTAGGGCCTAGTAAGTCCAAACTCTTACCCAGACTTAAGCAGTCAGAGTTATTGGGCTACCACTTTGTGGTATTCGATCCACTAAAAGGACCTGTAACTATTAATGCACTCTAGGATGCTTATGAACGGCTCCCTTTTCAATTTGCTTGTCAAAATTGATTTTTACTTTGTGGTAATAAAAGAATAACCCCGATCAAATAAATAAATACAAATGCTAGTTGCATCTAATCGATATGCCTTCTCGTAAAGACGTAAACAAAGAGAAAAACAATTGATTTTTTTTCAATATTAAAAATCAAAGTTTCTGCATTGTTTATATATTGCAAATTACTTGCATCTCTATATATTTTATATGTTACAGTTCAAAAATCAAGAATCGAAAAATAAGTAAAAAAATAACTTATCTCAAATTAAATTATGATTGATGAATTATTATGGGTCGAATGGAGAGTCATAGTCAGAAGCTTATTATCTACTGGTGCCACAATTAATTCTTCTCGACCATATTATAATCCCCCCCAAAAAAAGTTCTTTGCATTTTGACCAAAGAGACGGTGGACCAGTGTCTAATTTGGCTCCCCCCTAATTCTTTGATCTCCGTCCTCCTTGCTCGAATGAAAGTAACACAATAGTTCATTGTCAAACTATGTCCAGTTACTATCCCACCTCACCCCACCCCACCCTTACATAAAGCTTCCAAGGGTCAATAATGAAGTCTCATTCATTACACAATGCTCATAAATACCATATGGCAAAGGTCCCAATAGAGGGGAAGATAATGAAATGACTCAATTAAAAAGTTTGGACATGTTAAAAGAATTTCTGAACCTATAATTGCACTAGCAAGGTACTCATAGTTGAACACTTTATGCAGAGAAAAAATGTAGGCATCAATTAGACAAAGTGCATATCAGTGGCATGTGCCAAACTGCCAATGCAGAACCCATCCAAAGATCCAAATCCAATGCATACAGAGGACACAAGGATAAGCTTGTGCACCTTTTGGGATAACATAGGACCCCATGACCTCGCATTCTTAGAAAAATTTGTTGCACTTTGGTAGGGAGATTGCATTGGTGTGTTCCAGTAAATTTTTATTTAATCAATAATTACATTTTTTGGTCAAACAATAATAACAAGTATTGATGTGAGACATATAATTCATATTTGACTTTGATTGTGATACATTACAATAAGAGAAGGATTCAGCAAATACTTATACAATTGTAAAATTGTACCACCAGAGAAAGTAAAACGCTAACGTCTTAATTAAAATTTGAAAAACTGTGTAGTGTATAGCATGAAGGGAAAATGTATTTAAGTAGATCAGGAACCCTGAAAAGCGTATGAAACTATTAAAAAGACAAAAACTAACAAAAAATATGAATTGACAAAAGTAGCACCAAAGTTTAAATAAAAAATATTTTGGATTGCTAAATAAATTTGAATGCCTGAAATCCATCATACCTCACAGCACAACTATGTATTTGGCTAGGATGGTAGTCTTTCTTTCCAAAAACATATATGCCAAGTATGTGATTTACTGTAGCATCCTTTTCGTTCCAATTCTTTATCGACTAATTCCGTCATCCGTTCGATATATATATATATATATATATATATATATATATATATATATAAGTTACACACTTACACTGAATAGTAAATGTGAACTTTTATGCATAAAAAATTTTAAATACTCATAAAAAGAGCCTCTTCTTAACAAGCGAAATGTGAGTTGGAGATATGCAAGATTAGGTTAGAACAATCATTCAACCTTAACATGTCCTTAAATTCCGTCAAAAGTCTAGTGTACTAAATATGTTATAATGAAATTATTCTATCATTCATTGGGTGATCTAAATGTGAAATTGTTGACTAGAGAATGAAATACAACGTTATATCTATTTTCTATTGTAAACGGTCAATTGGGACGCTCTAAATGTAGAATTAGATGGTGAATTCCTATATCAATCAGAGTAGATGGATGGTAAATTGTAGGGTATTAGGATGAAAAATACATGTAACTGTAGAAGAAAGTAGGGTTTCTGCTTCCAAAAAAGGTAGGGTTTTTTTTTTTTTTTTTAAGCAAAGCACCAACTAGACTCGTACGTCGGTTTTACGTGTCCGCCGAGCCTAACTAGTGGGGGTTTGGAATCCCCCTACCTTTTTATTAATAAATAAAATAATAACAATAGGAGGGGGCATAAACCTGACCTCCAAACAATGAAAAGGAATGTGCGAAAAGCAGAAAATGAGGAGATACTATCTCCCTAACATAAGGAATAAAAGAATAACAGAATGATAAATAAGGAGGTACTACCTCCCTGTACAAAAGAATGAACAAGTAAAAAATGAAAAATAAAATAAACCAGTACGCTCGCTAAAGACCGCGGACCGACGGAAAGCCCTGACGATCCATCTGGAGGAGAGCCCGAGCCCGAGCAGCATCCGGCGAGTCGTACTCAGATAGTGTCAGCCGAGTAGTCCCACGGAAGCAAGTCGTCGGCAACTGGTTGCCCTCACGGTAGATATCTGAGACCAAATCCCGACCAGGCGAGGAGTCTGCCGAATACGCCGTGATAATCACTGTAAGTACCACGGACCGCCTCCACGAACAATACAATGTACAGCGACGAACGAATCAGCCTCCACCCAAACGGTGTCTACTCCAAGAGAGCGCGCAAGCAGCAGGCCATCAAAGATGGCACGGAGCTCTGCCTCCAAAATAGTGCAGTCGCCGTAGGAGGAGGAAAATGCCCGAACGCAGCGCCCAAGATGGTCCTGGATCACCCCACCCCCGCCAGCTCTACCATCAACCACACAGCCGTCCGTGTTGACCTTAACAGATCCCACAGACGGCCGACGCTAGAAAACCAACACTGGAAGGGGAGGTGGTGAGGGGGCAATAGTGACTCCGAAAAGAGGCGCCAAGTCATGATCGCCGCGCCAATGGGAAGGACGGAAAACCCCAGCGATGTGCATGAGGACGAGTCGATAGACACGCCAAATGATCTGCCGAGAATCGACCGGAATGCCAGACATTTCGCCGGGCCAGGCCGCCCACAAATGCCAAGAGACGAAAATGGGCACGATGATGCGAATGTGGCCCCGCCGACAAATCGACTGAATGGCGCCATATAACACGGCAAGATCTCGCCGAGGTGGGAGATGGGATATGGAAGATCGCCGCAAAATGCTGCCAAACTCGAGACGCCGCCCCACTGCTAATGAAAACATGCTGAAGCGTCTCCTCAGCCGAGCAACACTCGCAACGGGAAGGCATTTGCACATGAAGACGCCGCCAACCACATAGTCAACCGGGCACAAGGCCCTGCAATAAGCGCCGTGGAAAACGAGGCGGTCACGGGGATAGCCGGGCACCGAGAGGGCTCAAACACCGGCCGCACCTCAGCGGGCTGCCGAACCAGCTCCCAGGCCGACCGAGCCGTGAACCGTCCATCAGAGGTATCACGCCACAACAACCGATCAGGGGACCCAGTGTCCAAAGGGATGGACGAGATCTGAAGGGCCAGGTCAGAGGGAACTACCTGTAATAAACGCTCAAGCGCCCAACCAGTGTCGTCAAAGAAGTCCTGCACCGGCCGATGAGTGATCGTGGCGAAATAAAGCAGCAAAAGGACGATCACCCATCCAACAATCATGCCAGAAGAAAACTCGGCCACATCCAAGCTGCCAGAAAATGCGGGGCTCAGCAATCGCTCTGCTCGCTAATAACCGACGCCAACCGCCAGAATCAAGATAGGCAGGCTGAACCTGCATAGGTGGCTGTCCCCAACAATATCGGTCCCGCATATAGAGGGCCCACAAAGACTCCTGAGAACGAAAGCGCCACCAAAGCTTCAGGGAAAAAAAGTCGACCATATCACCCAGCCTCCTGAAGCCAAGACCACCCTCCTCCGGGGGGCGACACAACTCCCCCCAACGCCGCCAATGCATACGATGGGCCCCATCCTAAGAGTCCCACAAGAAGCGAGCGAATAAACTGGATAACCGCTTCAGCACAGCCTTAGGAGGCTGCAAGATCTGAAACAAGTGAAGCGGCATAGAGTGAAGAACCGAACGGAGGAGCGTAATGCGGGCCCCAGGAGATAGCAGTCGACTAGCCCAACCAGAAATCCGTCCACGGATCTTCTGCACCAAGTCATCAAACAAGAAGATCCGACGTGCGCCCTTAGACAAGGGAACACCGAGATAAGTGACGGGAAGCTGGCCGTGCGAAAAGCCCGTAAAGGTCCGCCATCGATGAAGCTGCGCAGCAGAAGCCCGACGAGGCGCAATAAAAGAACTCTTGCCTCGATTCACCAACTGGCCAGAAGCCCCCTCATAATGCTCAAGACAAGCCAATAACCGCTCAAGACTCCGCTTCTGGCCATTGGCGAATATGATGATATCATCGGCAAAAGAGAGGTGCGAGACAAGAAGAGCGCCCCCATGAAGGAACTGCATATAGGAGTGCTGCTGAAAGCTAGCAGTGAGCAATCGGGAGAAGTAATCAGCAGCAATAACAAACAACGCGGGGGAGATAGGGTCGCCCTGCCGCAGTCCCCGAGACGAAGGAAAGAAACCAGCTGACTGACCGTTGACCAGGACCGAAAAATGACACCCAGAGATACAATGGCGGATCCTATCAACCCACAACTGGTCAAACCCAAACTCCCCCATCACCGAGAGCAAGAAAGCCCAATCCATCCGATCGTAGGCCTTAGCCATGTCGAGCTTTAGGATAACGTTGCCCCCTCTAACCGGCCTGTCAAGGCTGTGAACCATCTCCTGGGCAAGCAAAACGTTATCCCCAAGCAAACGTCCCGGCACAAAACCACTCTGCTGGGGCGAGATGATACGCGGCAAGAGCTCACTAAGGCGGGTGTTCAGCGACCGTGATGAGCTTGTTGAACACCGTCAGGCCGAGCAGGCGAAAATCCGTCCAAGCACAAGCCCCCGCCTTCTTGGGCAGAAGGACAATAGAAGTAGAAGAGAAGCCCCGAGGGAGCTGACCCCAAAAAGTCAAGCACAGCCCGATATAGGTCCTCCGAGATAATATCCCAACACTGATGATAGAACAAAGACGTAAACCCGTCCGGCCCGGCCACACTATCCCCATCAATACCGAACACGGCCTCCCGAACCTCGTCAATAGTAGGGAGCTGGTTCAACCGAGCATTATCCTCCGGGGTGACCAGTGAGGGAATAATACCCGGCTGAAGCGGCTACCGCGGGGTCTCCGGAGAGGATAACAAGCCCCGGAAAAAGTCAACGGCTGAACTCTGGATGGACTGCTGATCAGATAAACCGACACTCTCAGAAGTCCGGATATAATGAATACCAAATCGAATGCGGCGCCCCTGTACCACATAATGAAAATATCTGGTATTACGGTCCCCCTCAGCCAACCAACGCGCGCCGGACTTCTAACGCCAGAAACCTTCCTCAAGAGACAGGACGCGGTTCAGGTCAGCCTGAACCCGATGTAACTGCGCACGATGCCCGGGCGAAGGCTCACTATCATAAACCCGCCGGCCTCATCAGCCCAACTCGGCCTCCGAACCCGATCAAAGATGTTCCAACACATGCCTATTCCACCAACCAAGTCCCTGCCGCAACCGGAAGAACTTCTCCCACAGAGCAGCCATTCCCGTGTGACGAGAGGGATACGACCACTTGCGAGAGACAAATGCCTGGAAATCATGATGACGAGCCCAAACATTAAGGAAATGAAACGGTCGGGGCCCCGTCTGCGGAAACAACTCCCACTGTTCCAGTAACGGCGAATGGTCCGAACAATGTCTGTTCAAATGTCGAACAGACAGCTGCTGAAAGAAACTGGCGGCACGGGAATATCTTATTTGAGTAGTTATGGCAACTCAGCCAAAAAACTGCCAAACACAGCAAAGGTAGGGTTTTGGGTAGTTATGGCAAAAAAATCTAATCTATTCCAAACCCCATGGATATCTTATTTGAATGGAGCAAATTGTTCTTGATCCGCCGATCTATGGATCACAAAAAACTGACTCAATCCCAAGGCAATTTGGATTAGGGTCGATCTGATCCATATTAAAAAAAAATTAAATTAAATTAAATTGCTTTTAATTTAATTTCAATAAATAAGAGACATAAACTTAAAATCTCAACAAAATCTTACTTTTCAGTTATTAAGCTAGTCAACTCAGTCATAACTCATTTGTAAATTGTAACATTAATATCGAAATAAAAATTTAGAAAAATATTTTAAAAAATACCTACTAATATGGATTTTATATGGATCTTTTTCTTGATCCAATACCGATCCGATCCCGGGAATATAGATTTGGAATTAAAGTTGGATTGACATAATGGATAATTGATTTGGATTAAACCGATCTAATCTGAATTCGATTCATTGCCATCACTAAATTTGGGGGAGGGCCCCAGTGAACTGGGCCATTCATGAAAGAAGAGGGGCCACCAAGCCCATAATGGAAAATGATAAATGACAAATAAGAGTAGCCCGCTTGAAAAAGGAGAAAGCAATGCAATGTACACTCTTATTCCAGAGGCTTCAGCAAATAACCCTACCTTATTTTAGCCTTTTCTGGTATCAATTATCGAAGCAGAAAATATTTAAAAGATTCACAAATGAAAAGGGGAACAATCGAAAAATGTAACACACAGCAAATAAATTAACTATGCCAACAAAACATTTTTTTAAAAAAAATTAATTAATTCTCAGAAGCAATAATAATTAAAAGAAAGCAGAAACGAAAAAAAAGAAAACAGAAAACTAATGGGAATCGAAGTCCAGCGGAGCACATAACGATGGTTAGAATGTGACGTTTGTTATAATTCACAAAAAAAAAAAGGAGAAAATGTGACGTTTGTGAATATAAGTAGAATACTATAATCACAAGAGGGTTGGATTTATTTATTTATTATTTATTTTTTTTTTTAGCGAAAAGAGCCAATATGATTGCAGTCAAAGGCACGTTTGACCGTTCGACTTTCAGAGCCACATCGATTTACAAAATCTGCCAAACACATCCCAGCTGTGAATCTGTGATCCGTGTGTGTGTGACAAAAGTGACAACCATGCTTACCTTTGCCTTGATATCTGAACTTAGCCAGTGTAGGTTTTAATCCTTTTAATAAAACATTAAACTTTTAGTATTTCTGCTGTCCTATAAAAATAGCATACTAATTATTTTTTTATATATATAGCAAAATTTCGATAAATTAATACTGTTGGAATTAAACAAAATTATTATTTTTGCGAAGTTATTATTTTATTGAGTATTTTTCCGTTTTCATTGTACCTTATGCATAATTTACTATTAGAATATAGCGTGCATAATAAAAATATGTTGGTTCCAACATTTAACAATATGTTGAAAATTTTAAATAATTATACGTCAATGTCAAATATTATTTGTAGGGAATATGAAAAGTCAATTATAATTTTACTAATATATAATCTTTATCTGTTTCATCACAATGGCGTAGAAAGAGGTATTTCAAGCAATTGTAACTTTAAATAATTTCTTTATTCAGAATGATGAAAATATGCCAAATGTAGTATGTACATTGCAAGAAATAGGGATGAAGTTGAGATTGGATTGATAGCAAAGAAAAAGTAAAAAACTTTGGATGCATATTTTGTAAAAGAGGTGAATTGAGGAAAAAAGAATATTTGTTAATTTGAGTTATGACTATGAAATATAATGAATTTCAGCAGTTATTAAATTATATGTTCGTTGGGCCTTAAGAATTTCCAAAAAAATTATTATCTTATAAATTTAGAGAGGTTATTAAATTAGCACATATGCCCGAGTTGGGATCGAAGATTTTTATTATTTAATCGAGATTATTAATTTATCGAATATTAATTTATCGAGGTTTTACTGTACATATTAAGAAAATAATGATTAATTAAGTTGAAACATTATATTTTATATTATTTTTTATTATATACCCTCATACATCATTAATTGTTTGAAAATAGTTTCAATGCATAGATAGTTAAAGGTATATTAATTAAAGATATCGGTGGAAATGAAAAATTAAAAATATGCTAAATATGGTAAGTAGACTATCTCTTTGGAACGGATAAAAATAGTATATTGAATTATCTTTGTGGGACGGATGCAGTAGTCTTTAGTTAATAAAAATTAAACTTCAGTACTAGTCACATATCTCAATCTATAATTTATTACTCCCTCCGTCTTACTAAGATAGGCTTGTATTCTATTTTTGTTTATCCCAAATTATAGTTCACTTTCCTTATTGATAATATAATTTATTTTCTAATTGACTAAAGTATTCTTATTTAATATTATTAGAATAATAAAAATCAATTAGTTATTCCATCTTCCAAAAATATTAACAATGTTTACATTATTTTTTTGTCAATTAATGAAAGGGTAAAATAGGAACTATACAGAAATATTTTGTAATTCCAACAATATTTAAGATGTTTCCTTAATATATATGAAAAATAATGGGTACCTATCTTAGTGGGGCAGAAGGAGTATTATTTATATATTTTGTGATTCCTATCACTATTCAATTCAACTTTAGATTTAGATTGAAGTAAATAGAGATTTCCTGTTGTCCTGTACAACTCTAAAGATCTTTTCTCTCTCTACCCTTCAGTTCTCTCCCTTCTCTCTACGCCCTTTTCTCTTTCCGTTTCGTTTCCCTGCGTGACCTCAATTTGGGGGTGATTTTTTGGCTTTTTAGCCTTAAATCACCCCCTTTCTCTCTTTTGGTGTATATATTTTCTTCTAAGAAGTAGTCCATCCACATAGATTTGGATTTTTCTTCGCCCTTTTGCGATTTTGTTATCTTGGTGTGGCGCGTGGCTTTTCATCGTTTCGGTACGGTATTCTTGGTTTGCTTGCTACAAATTGGTCGTCAACTTCGAGTCACCATGGCTCCAATCCATCTTTGGGCGTCAACGTTGCAGATCCGGAAGCTTGGGTATTCCGGTCATTATGTTTTTGACGTTTGTAGGCGTTTTGCGGTTCTTAACTACTTTTACCAGTTCTTTGTGAGTGCATTCGCGATTTTCCTTTTTGGTTTTTAGCGGTATTGGATCTGTGGTTCTTCGTTGTATTTTACCAATTTATCTGAATGAAGAAGCCTCTTTATTATTCAAAAAAAAAAAAAAAAAAAGAAATTTCCTCTTAACATATACCGCTCACGATCCTATGGTGTTCACATGTGGCCGGATAACGGGCAAGTATCACCCCCACCATTAGGGGAGACATATGTCAATTATCTTACCACATATGGGTACCATAAGTGAGCACCAGATCATTTGCGTAACATATACTCCCCGTTCCATATATATAGATTTGTTTCACTTTTCACAAGAATTTAAAATAGTATTGAAAATATGTATTTTGTAAATCGTATTCTTAATATACTCTTAATTAATATGTAGAATTTAAAACTGATAGTTATATGGGTGTTAGGCAATCACTTTTAAAATTTTTTACCGCTTTTTATCTATTTTTTTTACCTTAAATCAATTACATCCACATATCTTATCACATCCACAGATCTCTACCACTCAACTCAACTCATTCTCTCTCATCTTTTATATTAAAAATCTTTATAAACTATTCTCTATTACCCTAATAATATCATGTGACAGTAAGATCCACTTGCTAACCCTCTGATATTGTGTGGTAGCCCCAAAATTAAAGTTCTAGGGTTGAGAATATATCATTCTTGTATTTGAGACATTAAAAAAAAAAAACCTATATATATATATGGGATGAATAGAGTACTTGATTTGAAAGTATTGCAACAGTAGTAATGTTTACCCACAATAGGCAAGTCCACAAGTGTTACAATGAGCAGCATCAATACTGAGTCAGAAATATTAGGACTCCAAACGAAATTTGATGTAAGGAGTCTTTTTTTTTTTCTCTCTCTCTCTCTCTCTGAATAAGCTCTCTCTCTCTTTTCTCTCTCCTATGAATTGATATTTAAGACCCCCCTTTTGGTGGCCACATAAATTCAAGGCCACTATTGAATATCATATTACAAGAGTAAATTCAAATAGCTGTTTGTTAAATAAGAGTCTTATTACAAATTTAAAATAAAGCAATGTTACAAAAATAGTCAAATAAGAATCTCATTACAATTCGACGAAAACACTGCTACATCAATTATGGGCATGTGATGATCTTGCTCAATCTTAATCAATATGTAAGTCTTTGCCTCAAATATACCAAGCCCCCTTTAGGTATTGTTTGAATCAATCAATTCATGTACAACTCTATTGTCCCCACAGATTACTCAGGAGCCAAGGCCTCAGAGGCGTGCTCAAGAGTTGAAAGCTGGGACACCCTCCCTCGTGCCCATCATTTGCATTTTCAGAGGTTAATAATCCTTAATTAAGTCACATAGATTTGACACTATGAACCTAGAATAACACCATCCAATCCAACAAACATTTCCTTTTTTATCCCACATATCAAACAAAAATGTACTCGAAATTTCATCACATGATAACACATGATTTCTTTTCGCGACATCACACATGCTCTCTATAAAAAGTGCTTCTGCATTCTTGATTTTCGTGTTTTTACAGCTCACAAAAGTGAAATAAAATACAAAAAAAAAAATGAAATTAAAAAAGACAAGTTACCGTTGTAGATGTCATCCAAATATCAGCATTAAAGAAATCAAGAACAAGTAAGATCTAACACCCAATAATTAGCATACTTGTTTCATAATCCATTTAAAAAACCAACTTCCTCCTAGACGTACCAGAAAATTTGCTTTTACTCGATAACGATGCGAGTTCCCTTATCGTTTCACTGATCATATCCTTGAACACTAGCCGTTCAACATCAAGAACAGCCTCTGACATCTCGACCGGACAATCTCCCCACCCGTTTAATGCGTCTCTAGCTAGATCTTTTCTCAGAATCCCACATATGGTGTCAAACAAGTCTTCGGCTGTATCCAATGCTCGAATATGTTTAAATTCTGACCAAACATCTTCGTGGGTCCATGTTATGGATTTCCATGGTGGCAACTGTCTTGTTTGGTCGAGGATTTCCTTAATCGTGTCGAAAATTAATTTCCTCCCGAGTGTAGAGACTTTGGAGGTGTCGTTTCCGTTGAGATATTGTTGCTTCTCAAGTAACATAAAGATGTCTGTGTCTGAGTTGTCTGGAAGGTAATGGGATGCTCTTAGGATGTCACACATGTAAAGATAATCAGAGTCTTGTAATGTTTCCTCACATTTTGATTGCATTGGTGAAATAACTGGTGTCCATATCTCGTCTTCTAGTTCGCCCGATTGATCTGCTACATTGTTTAACATCCAAATTGAGCAGAGTTACACAACAATTTTCATCACTCAATCAGTTAGTTAATGCTCAAGAAACAAAGTAAAATTTTACGTTCAGACAGTAAATGGAGAATCTAGTACATCCTTGTTCAGACTTGGATTATACGGTCACACAATTTAATTCTTCCTCCGATCATATGGCTGTTCACAAAACTTAAATAAGTGCACCAAAAAGTAAGTACACTCTTCAGAGAGGACCACTGAAAAGTTATTGTGGCCACAAGTGTCCATTCTCAGAAACAATTGGACATTTATTGAGATCAGGTTTGGTTCTACAACCAAGACACAATATCCAGATTTCCCATTAATCAGACAAATACTTCCAACTTCCAAGTTCGATAAAAAGAATTCGGAGCTTGATCGACAAAAGTTTTCTTGGAAGAGAAATTACTAATTGGTAGAGTCGTATTGGGTTAACAAGTGACAAAATTTATAAAACACGAAAAAATATACTCGCTACGTCCCACAAAGATAGGCTTACTGACTTTTTCACATAGTTTAAGAAAATATCAATTAATATTGCCGGAAAAGTAAAATAAGGACATTTTTCTAAAATACCCTTCAATTTACTAATTATTGCACTTTAATGATTTTATATTGTTAATAACAATGAATATTAAATAAGAGCATATAAAAAACTAATAATTTAAAAGGAAAGATGACATTTTTGTGGGACAAACGAAAATAGTAACCAAGTTTATCTTTGTGGAACGGAGGGAGTACTTTTCGCAAAGTATGTGGTTAAAAATGAGCTGGAAAATTTGTTATAAACAAGTATCCCAAGTCTCTTTTATGGGCAAATTCAACCCACCGATAATAGTTCATGTATGCATGTTTGAAACCCTTTTTCGAGGAAAAAAAATGTAATTTTTTATAAGAATGTAGTAGTTAAAAGATAAAAAAGTAACAGAAAAATGTGAAAATTAATTTCTATTGAACAAACAATGAGTGGCTTAAAATAAAAGGTTAACACAAAGTAACCAAAAGAAATTTCAATAAGCATGCTCTTAACTTTAAAGCTATCGTAATATTACTCTCAAGTTTCATTAAACATGCTCACCAATTCATTTAGATTTTTTTCCACCTCAAACTTAAGTTTTACCATTAGTCAAAGTTAAATATTAATATCAACCACATATTTCATACAATTGCTCATTATTATCCACTTGTCTAAATAAATCTCACAGCTATTTTTTTAACTTAAAAAGTTTAATTTTTAACAAAATACACACTGTTAAATTACACAAAAAATATTTTCTTAGGGTGGTGAAGTACTGTTATTCATCGATTGGAGTTACAGCAAACTCCATAACTGATGTTGACTTTTCGAGCAAAACGCCGTCGTCATCATATGTTTCCCCATACCACGTGACTTACGTATGCCCCCGTCGTAGGCTACATTTTCCAACCTATACTGCTAACCCTATTCCATCTCTCCAATAGCCCAGTTCTCCCCCAATGGATATTCAGCAGACATTAATTTCATACCAGAAAATGCATTAGCCGTCAAACCAAAATTAATTCAAATTAATGAGTCGAAATCTAAATTATTTGATTCATCAATTTTTGTAGTTTTACGAATGAAATGAGTACCTTTGAAATCAATGCGACGTTTCATTATGATCGGCGAAGGTGATGGTGACTCAAACGAGTCGAGAACAGAGACCGGACTCGGTTGCGAATCGGTTGCATTCATTTCAGCTATGCTGTTCAGCAGTTTATCGCACCTCTCCAGTAGACTCTTTCCTTCTTTGTGTTCCCCATTTTTTGATCTCTGTGATTGACATTATCCACAATAATGGTTAACAATGGAGTTCACTAGATGTATAAAATTTGTGAAAAAAATTCAGATTAATTAACTTCAATTGAAATGAGCATTACCTCTGTATCAGTGTGTGAAGATGTACTGGCGCTTTCGGAAATGGTGGAGGATTCATCCTCTGCAACAATAGTTGTGATTTTCTCTTTCCGATGAATCCCAGCCGGAGATTTCTTAATCCTCGGCGATCGATTCGTCACAGTTTCATGTGATACGGTTTTTGATCTATTCAGCTTGGGCGAATGATTGTGAGAAACTCTGTGATTCTGAGTTGACTCGTTAACTCTGTTCCGAGTTTCAACACTTAATAGCTTAGGTTTGATGAGTGAGTTTGAACGCTTCTCATTACTCGGATCACCTCGAACTGGTGAGCTTGAGCTTCTACCTTGGCTCGTCGGACTCCTCAAATTACGTCCACCGGCGAGCTCATGATTGCGGCGAATTCCTGGCACTTGATTTCCTGGCCCTTGATTTCTGTCATTGGAAGGCGAATAACCGTTTCCTGGTCTAGTTTTCACTGGAGACGCCATTTGTGATGTCGAAGGTTTCATCAGCACTACGGGAGACTGTTCGTAAACGAAGTTTCGGCAACTGATTTGAGATTGCTCTGCAGGCTTCTTCGAATGGAGGAGTCCTTTGAGTTGGAGTGCCTCAAGGATTTGTTTCAGTTGTTCCAAATCTTTTGAAGGTTCATTGATTCCTCTCATTTTCAATCTCTTCTCAATCTCACCGTAGATTGAAACAGTCTGCTTTGGCCCCGGGAAAACGTCGCCGGAATCAAAGAAACTTTTCCGGTGAAGCGTAGTCTTCAACGTCATCGGATTTACACCGGCTCTGTTCAATCCTTTTGGCTCCTCTGCCTTGATAACGTTCTTTGATGAATAATTCAGTGTATCTGAATAATTAGTGAGCAGAAATTTTTACCTTCAGTGATGAATCGAGGATGGAATAAATCTCTAGACACTCTAGATTCAGATGCAGATCTACGAAGCTCAGGCTTCTTTTCCTCTGCATTTGATGAAGACGGCAATGGCGGCTCGAGTCCCATGAGCCTAGCAATGACGCTAGGAGATCGATTCAGTAACCCATCCGCCGCCGTTCCGTTTTCTTCTCCGCCACCATGAACGGCGGCGCTCGTACGGATCTCTCTGGGGTGAAGGCTTCCCTTGGCGTCAGTGGTGGCTCTGCTATCCAATGACAGCCTGGGGGCTTCCTTGCTGAACTTCCATGTGGACTTGCTGCCTTCTTTCAGCTGTAATATCGGCAATGGAAGGAGTGATTTAGGCGGCAACGCCGGCGGCAGCGATGGTGGTGATCTCATCTCCTCCGCCGGAGACGCTCGAGGTTTTTCCTGGATTGACTTCCCCAATTCCTTCGATATCGCCGGCGACGTGGTTGTGGATGTTCCCGATAACGGCGGAGTCAAAACACCCTTAATTAACCCAAAAAAATCTACCTATTAATTTCGTTATAAATCAAAAACTGGATAGATAGATATATAGAAAGAGAAGGGAAATAGATTTCTTACAGAGGGAGGAGGGAGGCGTTTGGTTGAGTGGTTGTGTTTCCCAGATAAAATCAGATGTCGATCGAATATTTGAAGAAAGCCAGCCATACAACCCATCTGCTTTTCTATATGTTTCTCCAGATTCTTCTCTTCAACCATACCTGTCGTAATTTTCCGGCCACTCCCGTCACTTTCAGGTAATTAACTCCTCAAAACTCAAGTCTCTCTCTCTATCACACACACAGAGTTTATGACAGAACTAAATAATCTAGTATCACATTTGGGGTTAAGTCTCCATCTCCATCTGTAAATCTGGTTATCTCACACACACACACACACTGTTTTTGCTTTTCATCTGCATAACTCCCGCTTTTGCTCCTTTTAAAGGGGAGGGGGAGTAATAGTGGGAGAGAGGTGGGCTAAACAGTTGTTGTTTACCATTTCCTCGGAAGTTGTGAAACCGAACGGTTTCGTTGGTGAAATGACATTTTGGACCACAATTTGAGCTCAAGTGCTTACTTGGTAAACCTTTTCAATTATAGGTACATTTTTTTTTTTCGAGCTTGTTCTTTTCATTATTTTACAATAAAAAAATTTTATTTCTTCTTTTCAATCATATATACGTTCTTTAATATAATATTAACCACACATTTTATACGGAATATCATGCACAACATATAACTCACCAATTAAAAGGGTAATTGGGAGTGTTTTTAATAGTTTTTAATGATTTTTAATGTAAAGGAGGAGAAAGAATGAGTGGAGTTGAGTGGTTGAGATTTGTGGATGTGATGAGATATGTGGAAGTGATTGATTTAAGAGAGAAAAAAGTTGAAAAAAATGAAAAATTTTGGAAAAATTTATTCCCAATCAGACTTTAAACAAGCTCTTAAATTTTAATTTTCAAATCATACAAGCTAGTGAATGATTTTTCACGTATTTTATAATTTCTTTTATTTTTCAAGACATATTGTTTCAAAAATTATTTTTCCCTAGACATATAATAACATGTGAAATATTGTTATGCTAATTATTGACATAATATCTTATTAATGCAAGGTATAGAATGAATTTGTGTTACAATGCCGGCTCATTATCATTTTCGAGTCATATATTGCGCGACAACAAAATATATTACATGCCAATTATCAACATGAGATTATATCACAATATATCTTTGTCGAATAAACAATCGCGATTGAGGTGTGCGTTACATAAAGATTAAACTAGACGATGATATAATTATAAAATATACTATTATCTATGAATAGTTATTAGTGAAATATATGGTTAATATTGATTTTGATTAGTTAATATACTACCTCTGTCCCAAAAATATAGTCCACTATTCATTTTTCATATTCTTTTTAAAAATGTAGTTAAAATATTACTTATCTTTTATACCCTCATTTAATATGCATTGTTATCATCAAAATAAAGTAGTTGAAATAAAATATCTAATAAATGAGATGACATAGGAGGAAAATAATCTTGAATTATACTCTTCCAATACCATTAATTATATTTTTCTTAATTTGTGTAAAGATAAGAAAATGGTATAATTTTGAGATGGAAGTAGTAATAAGTAATACACGCTATATTTTGAGACTTTCTTTTTCATTTTTAAATAAAATAAATTGCCTCGCAATGCGCCATGGACATGGTTGCACCTGCAGGTTGCCTTCCATGGGTTAAGTCTTGGCACGTATTAGTAGCAAGTGCTCGCAGTCGTGAAACAGCGAAAACCGATCACATGACCCAGTGGATAAGAACGCTACAATGGATGGAGTATTAAGTATTAAGTTACACATTAATATCATATGTTAAGTGAGAATTAATTTTGAATAATTTTAAACAGATGTGTTTAGTGTGTGTGTGTGTGTGTTTTTTTTTTCTCGTTTTTTGAATTGATAAGTGATTTTTTTTTTTAAACAAAATTTATTGATATAAAAAATCTATTACAAGGAGGGGGACGTTTAATTTTGGCCAGGACCTCCAACAAGGTGTACATTGAGCGATCTAATCTGTCCTATCTATACAAAGCATCATTGTTACTCTAATTCAAATATACCAAAATACTAAGAGAGGGATTAAAACTCTATAATCACCTGGTTTGAGATGGAATTTGATGATATCCAATGAATGAGCAGCTGTCTCAAGAAAGAGCAAGAGGGAAGCTGGAGGTTGTGTTCATCAAAGAAATGCCTCCATACCTTCTGGCCAATGAGGCTTTGGAAAGTTTCCCAAAAAAAAAAAAAAAAATTGCAACTTTGGTTGGAATTTTGCTATTCCATATGTAGTTGTACGTATAAGTGATGCCTTCTTGTCACGAATAGATTTATACAAGAGTTTAATGAGAACTTGCCATTGGTCATAAGTTTCCAAGTTGGTTGATTAGAGTCCGATCTAGGCTGCTTCAAAGTGATGTATGGCTCCACAAAGTTTCTCATATTCATATTCAGCATATGGTTCCAAATGCTAGCGCTAGTAGGTCTGATAGTGGTGTCTTGTATAGGTTTTCCCCGACTGTATGTTTTAGTCACAATTTGACTCCAGAGAGAGTTGTAGGGATTTCAAACCCGATTTCGAATATTCAACCAGAGAAAATCGCAGAGAATAACAATAATTAAAGAACACAATGATTTGTTTTTGTCCCTTAAAAGGAACCCGAAAGTTCACCAAAATGGCTACATCTCCTGTTGAGCCTCCAACTAGTAGAATATGGCCCAAAACACTTAGGGTGATAGGAAATAAATTATGTTGACATCGGATTTTTGCGGATCCTAGTCAATCAATAACTTGACCTGAAAATCAGAGGTGACCTCCAGCTCAAGCAATAGTAAACGATTAAGGTAAGAACTGAGTGCCAGATATGACTAAAATAATTGAGAGAATAAGTAATTTCCTTGTTCTTCTTGCGAAAAGGACCCCTTAAATGGAACTAACCCCTCTTATTTATAGGCTGCGAGGGGTGACATGGCTTATTACACGGTTGACTTCGGACATGACCAGTACTTTGGGGCTTGCAGTGCACTTGGTAGTTCTAACTCAACTAGTTACAAGAGATTCGCAGTAAGTACATCCAAAGTACCAAGGTCAACTGAAGTACATAAGTAGTTGGATGTCGGAATAACCATTTTAACCGCTACGTTTGACTTGTCCCCAATGAGTTGGATGTGCCCGACCCGACCTGTCTCGTCGGACGGATCCGCATGGTTTGTCCTCTCGGTCGGGTCGCCCTACTTCGTACGTGGTCCGGGTCACGCCCGACCGTTTCTTGCGGCTCTTATTCGGCCCGATTAGGCGCGCACGCAACAAATTATAATGGTTTTTAATGTAAAAGATGAGAGAGAATTAATGGAGTTGAGTGGTGGAGATTTGTAGATGTGATAAAATATGTGGATGTGATTGATTTAGGGTAAAAAAAGAATGGATAAAAAAAAGTGGTAAAAAGGGTTAGCTAATTATTTTCTTAAGGATCCATTTCGGAGGGCAAGCACTTGTATGAGGTGCATTGGCATGGAATTAAGCACTTGTTTAATGAGAATGGGTTTTTCCCCTTGGGATAAACATTTATTTTCCCATCCCCTTATCTTGCTTCTAATCTTCTCCATGAGATTGTCATATAAAATCAGTTTCTTTTTTCCCTTATGCATAGGAATGCCAAGGTAAGTGAAGGGGAGATTCTGATACCTAAAAGGAGTACAAAATTGTATGGTTTTTTGATGGAGCCCTCTTATCTATGGGGAAGTTGCTTTTATCGAAGTTAATCAGTTGCTCAATGTTAGTAGGCATACTCAATGACGAATTGATGTAATCTTTTGATGTTGTTCTTCTAACCATTGGTAAATATGATTATGTCGTCAGCGAAGCCTAGATGGGACATGTACAATGGTTTTTACCTCCATAAATGTTAGACATACTGGGATATAGCTGGGAGAGATTGTTTAAACCTCTTGATAGAGATTCAGTGAGGATGATGAATAGAGAATGGGAGATGGGGTCTCCCTATCGCAGACCACGATATGAACTATAGAGTCCAATGAGTTTCCCATTGATAAGAATCACAAAGTTGCATTGATTGATACATCTATGCATTCTATTGGTTCAGATTTCATTAAATCCAAAATGTTGCACAATGTGAATAACCATGGCCCATTCGACACGATCATATGCTTTTGCCATATCGATCTTAAACAAAATATTTCCTCCTCTCACCTTCCTATTGATTTGATATACCAATTCCTAGTCTGAAAGTGCATCGTCACGTATCAATTTGCCTGGAGTGAAACCTGATTTATTGGCGGAGATGATTTTGTGCAAAATGGAATTGAGTCTCTTGGAGTGCATCTCGCTAATAATTTGATTTATGACATTGCACGAACGTAAAGGTCTATAATCATTCTAGCTAGAAGGATGATCATTCTTAGGTATGAGGACTAAGGTCTTTAACAATTTTAAACAGACGTTTAAAATTGATATTTTAAGTGATATTTTGATGTGTTATTTATTTATTGACACGTACCTTTTTATTACTTAATGTACAACTTATTATGCAGTAGTCATCATTGAATTCATGAGTATCAGTGTATGCTAAGATGTGTTAACATAGTAAGGCATCTCCAAAGGTTCTTAAGTTCTTGAGAGTATATTATGTGAAATAGAGATGATCTTTAGATACAAAGAGAAAAAATTTCCAAGAAACTCCAACAAATTCTTTACACACTCTTTATTCCTGAACAGATTTTACTATTGTTTTGTAATTTTAATGTCTTTAATATCAATGGCAAATAGAATCTAAAAGTCTCCTGGAACTTGTTATTAGACTTTGGCTCGCGGTAATGGATGGCGGTTTACATATAAAGAACATATTGAGACGCTCTTAGCTAAGAGAATCTTTTACATAATTGATTTATAAATCTACTTAGAATAATAATATAATAATACAAGCATTATCAAGAATTCCAGATGATATACAAAATATGTATATTTTTCAGTCATGTATAATAAAATCAAATGTGTCCAAAATAGTTCCACAAAATTTTGTGTATTCCCCAATTTTTGTATCACCTCCCTTGAGGATCAGTCGACTCATGAAGTCCATATCAACTACGATTTTGATCATATGAATTTGATAAACTTTTATACTTATTAAATTTTTTGTTTCCCTAGCTAAACTATACGAGGGATCTTAACAAGCGACACCCAAGATTAGTGTTGGCAATGGATTGTGTTCGGATCGCATCGGCCTAATCCAAATCCAAATCCAAATCCAAATTCCTCGGATCGGATCGGATCAAGAAAAAAATCCAAATACGATCCATATTGGTATATGTTTTTATAAAAAAATAAAACATAATAAAATTAAAATTAAAAAATAAAAAATAAAAAATAAAAAATCAATTCGGATCGGATCGGATCAGGCCTGATCTGATCCAAATCCAAATCCATTTTGGATTGACCAATCCATTGATCAACGATCCACGGATCAATGATCCACGGATCGTCGGATCGGTAAAAAATTGTTCCATTCGGATTGGATATCCATTGGATTTGGATCGGATTTTTCTGCCATCACTACCCAAGATCATCTCTATTGCAAGCTTTTTTAGACAATGTCTATATTTATGTAAGAGAAATACACATAAATTTTTGCAGATTCCACTTTTTTCCTCTTTCTAGTTCGGTTTCTTTCTTTTCCCTCAATTTTTTCTTAGGTTTTTCCCACACTCCTTCCAAAAACATAGATTCTACTTCACATCCTCTACTATTCTTTTGTTCTAATATTTTAAATAAATCATTTAGGGTGTGTTAGATTGCAAAACCGGAAAATAATTGGAAAGAAAATGATTTAGGATAAATGAATTTCGGGAAAAGGTTTTTTTTTTAGAGAAAATGATAATTGTGGGTGTTTGATTGTATTAATTTGCAAGTTGGAAAATGGTGTTGTTTTCCTTGTTTTTGTGTTTTTTCATGAAATTTGATCATTTTTCTTATCTTTATGGTTAAAACAAATTGTTCATTCAAACAAAAAGGCAAATTTTCTCCTGGAAAATAGGTCACGTGAGGAAAAATGGTGGTTTTTTTCCTAGAAAACTTTTGGCTATCAAACAGCCACTTTCCAGGCAACTCGGTCACTTTTTGCCTTTTCGATCCAGGTAAATGAGCAACAATCAAACACACCCTTATATCTATCACTTCCACTTTTCCATTTTTTTCCTTCTTATATTTCTCTCCATTTATCCTCAATTAAAATATTATCACTCTCTATATATCCCATGTCATCTCACAATCCACAATATGCATTTGGAGTGCCCTCATGCAGTATGGTTCCATGATGTTACTCCCGTTCTGTTGCCAACACGTTGGCAACATAAGTTGCCAACACCCTCATTCGCTGGAAGGAAAAAAAAAAAAAAAAAAGATAAAGTAGGGTGAGACCCTCCACCATTAGAGAGACGATTATGTATTATACATCTCACTTGACGTAGATTCCAAAAAAAATAAAAAAAAATATTTCAAAAAAAAAAAATTTTGGCCGGTGACGTGGTGCCCTGTGAGGGCTCCACGTCACACATGTTGGCAACATAAGTTGCCAACATGTTGGCATTAGATCATTCACCTCCACGATGTTATGCCGTTCTGGCATTACTTTTTGGTTTTACCACATTAGCCCCTCACTTTTCTCGTGGTTCGCTTTATAACCTATTCCATTCAATATGCGGAACCTTCTACATTTTGGGAAGAAACTATGGTCCTTTCAATGACGAGAGTACAAAAGGAACCGTGAATAGGCTGATAATAATTTTAATTACCAAGCGTATCGCTAAATTTAAATTGCTCTTGCTTCTCACCACAATAAATAATAATAATAATAATAATAATAATAATAATAATAATAATAATAATAATAATAATAATAATAGCAAAATCCTCTTACATCTTATAAGAATAATACTAATATTTACATTGTTTTGTTTTCGATACTTAGAATATGTAAAATTATTTTGCAACGTAACTAGAATAAACCAAGTTGAAAAGAATTTAATTTGTATCATAAAGAACTTTTAATTAATTTAAAATTATGTGGCTGAAAAAAAACCTTTTTGGCTTAAATGTACCAAACATGTAAAAGAAAGAAAAAGTAATTCATGAAGAGCTTAATTTTTCAATTCAAAATCTAAATGAGAAAGGGGAAAGACCAACCTATAAACCGAATCTTAATTATGATCCAAATTTATAAAAATAAAAATTTAAACCTAAATTTTAATTAAGGATGTGACATTTTGAAGCTGTCTAACAAGCGGATTACTAAAATGTATCTAGATAGTATGTATTAGTATTGCATTAACAAAGACGTTAAAAAACAAGAATTAAGATGGCACATTTCAACCTTTTGTTAATTAACTAAGATGTATATCTAGATAGTATATAGACTATGGGAGTAACTTTTAATGATTTTTAATGGATTTTAATGTGAAAGAAGAGAGCGAATGAGTGGAGGTAAGTGGTTGAGATTTATGGATGTGATGAGATATGTGGATGTGATTGATTTAGGAGAGAGAAAAAAGTGATAAAAAGTGGTAAAAAATGGTAAAAAGTGAGAAAAAGAGGATCCATTCATGCCTTATAGCATTGCAGTGACAATTAAATAAGTCAGTAAAAAACAAGATTTAAGATTTTTTATTTTATTTTATTTTTTGTTTTAACGTGGGGGAAAGTACTCTAACAGGGTTTGCCTAGTACAAAAGGTACCCATTTACCAGATGATTAGCTCAGGTTCGAGACACCACCCTACCCCTATGATCCCAACTTTGTATTCAAAAAAAAAAAAAAAACATGGGGGAAAGTAGGGGTGGGGGAGAGGGTGGGGTTCGAACCCAAGCCTTCCACTTAGGACGCGAATATTTTAATTAATGTGCCACTTGTTTGAACCTTAAAACATAAAAAGAAAAAAAAAAGAATTAAGATACCACATTTCAATTTTTTATAATTAATTATTTTGTGAATGGTACAAAAATTACTGTCAGAAGAAGCTTGCACGGATTGGAAGAGAATGACTGTGATAATGTTAAACACTGTTGATTGGAACTCTAAGACCGTTGCCAATAAAATCACACAGTTTTTCGTTCATCTATGAAAGAAAAATAACTGAAATAAATGCTCTCACTTGATATCTGACACTAAGCACAGGCCTTGACATGTTATGTCAATTGAAAAAGTTGAAAAAACTTGACATAAGTATGAAGACTGGTTTGATAGCGAATTTACTTGGGATTCATGCATGCTTCAACAGGGATGTTGCTATTACAAGAGATCAGACCCAATGAGTGCTCTATTAATTAAAATTTTAATAAAAATTCGATATTTTTAAGATTTTTGTTGGATAGTAGGTGTGTGATCTAAATTCTACTAATTCATATAAATTGCAACGTTAAATAATAATTAAACTTATGCATAACATAAATATATGTTTCCACCACATTCAAGTCATTTAATTTTAACGTTATTCTAACTTAATTTAAATAATACAAACATGAATAGTTAATACATCTTTACCACTTTACTTACAAGATCATCAAATGTGATGTGTCTTACCACGTTATCTTGTTCTTACAACTTTTTAGTTATCAAGAAATTATATATATATATATATATATATATATATATATATATATATATTTTATGATACTATATTATATTATTTACAATTGGGCAGGCCATAGCCCATATGATGATATAATAGCTGACTTATCCATACCCAATCCACATGACCCAAAAAAGCAAAATAAATAAATATATTATGCATTGTCACTTGTGATAATTTATGAGAAATTGTGTGAAGGACCTTTTTTTTTTTGCGTAGATTTTATAGAATTGGGAGCTAATTCCAAATTCCAAATTCCTACACATAAAGATTGATATAGTAATGATCTGATGCCCAATTTGGATACTTTATCGTTCCCAAATGCAGGAAACCATATGTGATATGTAGAAAACTATATGTTTCTGTATTTGGACACCATAACACGTGTCCAATATTGAGCATCACGTCATTTCTAAAGAGTGACAACAATTGATGCATGCAGTGGTTCTAATAGTCAATTAAACATGTTGCTTTGGAATTGGAGGTCGATCTTGATATGTCGTGGATTTTGAATGAAATTCGATATTAAAGTTTTTTTTTTAATTTTATGGTTCGGATTTTTTTTTTCACGGACATGTGGATATAGAATTTCGAGTGCTTAGCTTCCAAAAAACAAACCTGAGTAATATATATATATATTTTTATTTCAACAGACATGAAAATATTTAGGCCTAAATTATTTGATACACATTCAATTAGTTAGTGACATAGTGACTTTCTTGAGACTAGGCTACCATCCAGGGTTTCAATTCCTTTAACATTAATAATTAAACCTGTAAAAAAGCCCCAACTATCAAGTTTCGTTTACAATCTCTAACATATATCTCATGATTGATCTTGGTGAGATAGTACTCTTTATTACTCAAAGATTGTTAAAACTATTTATTAAAATATACTCGTCTAATTTTAACAAAGAATTATAAAGTGGTGGTTGGTATCTCGATATATATCAAGGTCTGTTTTTAACGATGTAGATGTTTTTAATTAATATTCTATGAACTCTCAAAATTGGGCCATCTTGCATCCCAATAGTACTCTCTTCAATATAAAAATACCACTGCTATATTTGTATTGACTAGTCTTGAAGGGAAATGTGTGCCCTAATGTTGATACAATGCATGATGCCACATGCTTATGATGCCACATGCTTTGTATTTTATTGCAAAAAATTATTGATTGGGCTAGATTGGATTTTGGTAACACTGAATCAATCAAAGAGAGTGGATTCTGATTCCTCTAGCCAACTCTTCCTCCTAGGGTTTAGCAGCTGGACCACTTCGAAGACTGGTAAATCGACCATATTTTGTGTCTTAATATACTTCACATGCACAAATTAACACGCCTGCACATAGACGCTCTATACTCAGTACCCACACACAGAGCGAGACAATATCACACACACAACTCACAGAATTCGATTGAATTTTAATTTTATGAACATCATCTTTTTGTTGTTATGACTTCGTCCTAACAACCACGTGAGAGGGTTGAGCCCCGGTGTGATCTCGTCATAGGAGGGAAAAAAAGTCTAATTTGATTTTTTGTTATTAAAATCGATTATAGAAATATTGCTTGTAGTAGCCTTTGTGGATTTGAAATTGATGATTCATTTCTCTTTGAACCTATTTCAAATTCAAGTCCAAGATTCAATTATGTTGTTAGGCTTAAAGAAAAATTGTGATTATTCAAGCGACAACTTTAAGAAGTAATCGAATAAATTTGTAAGATTTGCAGTGTTGTTATTTGTAGATCAAGTATGGTAGAAGGAATAGTTTGCATATTTCCTCCATTGAACTATCAAACAAACTTATTCCCAACTCATCTTAATACAATAATAAGAGAAGTGTCACATACGCAAAGTGTCCAGGTGGCAGTACCATGTTTGGTATTAGTTTTTAGGAATTAATTATTTTTCTCATTTAATTTATGCCGCTTTTCTCATTTGGTGTTGTTTTTCTTTTTTTATTTTTTGACGTGTATTTTATCTTTTTTATATGTATTCTATTTTTTGAATTAATTTATAAATTCTTTTAATTCTTTTATATTTAGTGTTGTATTTTAATTTTTGGATATTACATTTTAACTATTTTATATACATCTTAATTTTCAAGTTAATTATATAGTTGAAGTGTCAACTTGGTATAGTATCACGCTGGTAGCGATAATCTATTAAAAAAAACTTTCACATATTTAAAAAAAAAATAATCATCTTTTTCATATAGTTACCATGTTAAGGAGAATGAAATTAGTTAATTGGATTTTTAATTCAATTGGAGCTAAATGTGGTACAAAATCAATTCAATGTTCATAAAGTTTATATATATCAGTGTAGGCCGACCATAAGGTCATTGTTAATCATATTAGAAATACATTTGAACAATTATATATGACTCATAATTAAACATGTTATTTAGGATGATATTTTTTTGTTCAAATAAGTATATTATCTAAATTTTTGTTTCCATAAAGTATGTTCTAACCTTAAATCATCAATTATGACAATTGATATAACATTTGTTGTACAAGATAATATTTCGCTCAAAATTTTGTAAATTATTATTGAATTCTATAATATTACATATGTTTTGTCATTTTTATTATATATTCATAATAATTTATTGTCTTATTTTATAATATTGTTTTATATATACCATCTTAGTCATCATATATAACGCACGGGGGTAGTACTAGTTATATTAATTTGTGGAACATTTATATTGTGTAATGTGATTCGACCCATCTAAACATTTGACAAATTGAAAAATATGAGTCATAACATGCTACATATTATTATCTACTTATGTAGACCAATAACTGAGCAATAGAATTCATCTCGAATTATTAATTAATTAATTCTAAATTCGAACAACCTAGTCGAATAATCTCATGCTCTGCGAGTCAAGTTATTAGCTGTCGTCTATGTCTACTAGTAGTGGAGCTTTAGTCTAGTGCTTATTAACCCATTGTGTAATGTGGAATATGTAATGATAATCATGAATTATCTTATCTTTGATGTCGGTTAAAATTAATTTTTAATGGTACAAAAATTTAATTAAATTCTGACAACAGTCAGTTAATTAGTTAAGGAAACAAATTAAAGCAGAAGAACAATACACCTAACATGAACGTTACATATAATAATTCTCTAAATTTATCACACAGCACATGACCCCCAATCTTTTAACCAATATTATATCATATGAATATAGGATAGTTACTAGAGAGCCAAAAATAACTTGTTTTTACAGTTCATAAACAGGTTGGACTTACCAATAATTTAAAAATATATAATAATTAATCTATGATACTAATTTAATATATCCAAGATAGGCCCAATTCCCATCTCTTTAAGGGCTTGTTCGGTTCAAAGTTAGGAAAGCCATGCACGAATTTCCGTAAAAATGTGTGGTTAATATTGTACTGGAGAATGTGTGTGTGGTTGAAAAAATGAGAGAGAAAATATTTTTTTTTCCTATCATTTCCTTAACAATGAACCGAACAAGCCCTAATTGTTGTATTCAATGAAAATAATTCACATAATTTAATTAATACATTTTATTGTATATATGTGTATTGTTTTGATTCGATGAGACGACAGGGAGAACGGGAGTTGGCGAAATAGACCCGAACTAAATTAATTTAGCACTGTTTATTTAAAATCACTCGATCGGGTGAACAAATAGAGTTCTAAATTCAAATACACAATCGAAATTGTTATGTCCTTGATTGTTTCGTCCCATCAAAATATCTCATATTATTAAATTAGTATAGTGAATTGTTTATGTAAATCATTTTGATTAAATTAAACAATTAAGAAGACGTAAATTAGAACATCATATATCTCCTCTAACCAATAAAGATATAAGACAAATAGAATAGTAATAATTAGATTAATGAGTAATTACAGTTGGGTGATGATAATTATGGAATCCGGAAAAGTGAAAAAGTGCACGAGCAGGCATGGCACTAAATACTGAAATAATTCACCCTATGCCTATGGCTAGTACGGAATGTCTAGATTTGCCTAAGACAAAAATTAAGAGCGGCCGAAAGTGAAAAATCACATTTAAAATATTCCCAACTTCTACCTATTCTAAGGTTGTGAGAATGTTAATAGCTAATCTCGAGGAGTATAAATTGTTATTATTATTATTTTTTTCCCCACTCTAACAGTCTGGGAGGATTGACGTGGTTCCTCACCTACCCCATATGACTCGAACCCACGACCTAAAGATTGTAGGTGAAGCGTTTTACTGCCTGACCTGCGCTTCGTTATCAAATTATTATTATTATTATTATTATTATTATTATTATTATTAAAACAACAAAAATTTCTTCGTGAGTGTTACAAATTGATTATTGATTATACACATTAAATCATTAATGTAATGTCATCATTTTTTGTTTTTTTGTAGTGGGGGGACAAGGGGGTAGGAATCAAACTCCGGCCACACGACCGGAATGTGAGCCTCTTACCACTACGCCACGCGTTCGTTCCTTAATGTCATCAATTTTAATACTGAATCTAAGAATGTAAGAAATGCTACAGTTGTTTTCTTGAGATTACTTGCTTAGAGCGATGGGATTTTGATATATAGGTTTTGATGTAGGACAAAAATTGGAGTCCGTTATAATTATGGTGGAATGAATTTTTAGACATTAATTAATTATTAATTTCTAGTATATTAGTAGGATTTTAATTCTTTTTATTTTACACTCGGTATACCTTGTGTGATTTAGTTTGAGTAGGATTGCGTTTCTTTAGTTGTTTAGGATTTTAATTGATTTTAGGTTTCTTTTCATAGTATGATTGGGACTAATTGGTGTCTACGTAAAGGGCCCAAGTGATATCAGAGCATGGTTTCTCTTAGGGGTATTACCCGAAATTCCCTATGATTTCGGTGTGCATCAAGTGGTATCAGAGCATGGTTTCTCCATCTCGTTATTTTGATTGCATTCCAATGGTGGAGATATCCTATTTTAATGGGTATTTGCACGTTCATTCCTTTCTAGAATGGTCATTGTAGAGGAATTCTTTGAGATTATGAACATTCCCAAAAGATATGAAGGTCAAGTATGTCGTGCATAGATTGCAAGGTGATGCCGCAGATTGGTGGTATCAAGTTCATCATAACCTCCAATGTCTAAGGTAAAAGTCTTGTCCATGCTTGGAAGAAGATGAAGCAGATCTTACAAGATAACTTCCTTCCCATTAACTATCTATGGAAGTACAACAAATCAAACAACATAGAGAGCAGAACCAAAAATTGATAATTCCACCGCAATGTTGAAGAAACTAGAAGAATTTCATGAGGAATTTTTAAAATTAACAAACTGCTTAGAAATTTCAAAGGAGGACATTAAAGATGAATGGGATGAGAAATCAGAAATTGAAAGAAGTAAGAATGCGAAGAATGTAGAGGAAGAGTCAAAAGAGATGGCGGAGATTCTCAATATGCCTAAATCAACACTACGTGAAGGGAAGGTGGAACAAGTAGAAGAATTGTTAGCCATACAACGAGATTTTCTTTGTGAGCGTTACAAATTGATTATTATTATTATGATTATGATTATGATTATTATTATTATTATTATTATTATTATTATTTCTTAAAACAAGTTATTATTATTATTTGTAACAATTATTATTATTATTATTTGTTAAAACAACGAGATTTTCTTTGTGAGCGTTACAAATTGATTATACACATTAATGAAATGTCATCAATTTTAATACTTTGATGTGAACAAATTTTCGTTTCTCTCTTTTTGTGTGTGTGTGTGCGTAAATTGTTTGTGCCATGGGAATAAAGAACCGCGTAGACAATTTAAGTTCTAACAAGTTTGTGTATCAATAGAGATAAGTGCAATAGAAATGAGTTGAAGAAGTTTATTATACTCATAGATTTAAAATGTATAGAGCATAGATATTCTATATTAGAGTATTACACACAACAAAATATGGATTTGGGGCGTGACTTATGTATCGAAAAGGATTAGAAATCACCTCAAATTTATGAAACCCAAGATTTCTCATATTTGGAGCGAAGGGAAATGAGTAGCACATTTTCTTGCTAACTCGGGAGATAAAGAAGGACAAAGGAAAATTTTGACACAAGATGAGCTTATTGGTCCTATTCTTATTATAGGAATTATAGAGTTAGATACAACTAGATTACCGAATATGAGAATGTAAGAAATGTTATAGTTGTTTTCTTGAGATCTTGTTTAGAATGATAGGATTGTGTGTTGAAAAATTTATGAAGGTGTAGTATATGTAGATGCTTAAATTAATAAATTGGATTGATTATGAAGATGAGAATTTACAGGTAATAAATGAAACCTTACCCATTTATTTATCTTAAAAGAAGAGATAGAGAGAGACACAAAAAAGATAAATTTAAAATAAATTAAAAAAAAAAGAAAAAAAAAAAAAAAGGAAGAGCCTTCTAATGCTCATACATAATTTGTCAAAAATTGTCACTCATCTGTCTTTGAATCCAAGAGATGAAGAAACAAGCAGTGATCTCAATGGAAGCACCATAGCTGCCAAGTTATCCGTACTTCCTTTCTCAAATGCAGTATTTACCATGCAATCCTCTAAAGAGTGTTGTGAGCATTCTGACGATGTCACATTGTCATCAAAATATGGTTTCCACAACACGTCACAAACATCTTGTGGTGTTAGCTTCTCAAAAACACCGTCGGAGGCAGCAATCAAATAGCTATCAATGGTTGCCAATCTGTCACCTCAGGTAGTGATATTACACCATAAGGCCATCTTCAATGCTCCCCATCAATTGCAGCATGGGACAGTGCAGAGAGAGAGAGAAAGGAGAGAGATAGGAAGGGAAGAAAAATAGGGATCCACTTTTTCTAATTTTTTATTTTTTAATTACTTTTATATAAATTATTTCATTTTTTCTTTACTTTTTCTTCATAGATACCTGTGCCACATCTATTTCTAAATGCCCGTCTAGAATTCTTTCACTATTATTTTTGAATTTATCTCTATCTCTCTCCTCTTTGTTCCATATACTTCCTTCTATTCATTTTTAAATAAATAATAATCTTCTTTCTATTTTTCTCTCATCCGCTCTCCCTTCCACGTCATCTGCAATTAACATCTCTATTGGAGATGGCCTAATTGACAACAACATGTTCACAACAAAGTGAGACTTTCAAATGAATCTTCTCAAGCTAGCTAATACTTGTTCCGTCCCAAAAAATAAATCCACTTCTTTTTTCATATAGTTTAAAAAATATCAATTAATGAAATTGGAGAAATAAAATATTCAAAAAATATTTCTAATATGCCCTTATATAATTGCAAACTGATATGGGTTAATTCATGGGAAAATTGATATATATTACATTCTCAATGTAAATAGTGAGAATTCCTAAAAGTTATTTATTATAAGTTGGTCAAATTAATTAAGGGCGTGATAGGAATATAGAAAATTTAAAAAACTTTTGATTTAATAAGTGTGATATATTTTGGCATAAATGAAAAAGAAAATTGGGTCTATTGTTTTGGGACGGAAGGAGTAGCTATTAATTTAATTTGAAAACGTGCCACGTGGCATAACTATCTGGAATGACAAAAATTTTTTTAGTACTCTTGTGCCTACTGAGCTCAATATTCTTTATTTACCAATAAAAACTGTCCACTTATATATAGAACACTGCAATTCAATAAATAATATGATTTTTTCAATATAAGTGGACAGTATGTATTGGGCCATCTTAGAATTTTTTTCTGCAAAGACAAGTAGGAAAGATCTGAATCTCACCTTTTAAAAGGTCCATCGTTAATATTTGCAACTAAAATTTGATTATCAGCCATTAGTACAACTGCAGCTGTAGAGCCTGAACTGACCTTGTTGTCTCTAAATGCACCCTTTTCATGTACAAATTAAAATGGTAACAAAAAGTAAAAAAGAATTACTATGTCATAAATTTTTTGGAAAAGTACAACTGACCTCAGTAAATATTGCAACAATATCTTGGATTGTCCTTTGCAGTGCAACTCTCAACAGTTCATAGGGATGTAATTTATCCAATACCGAACCTCATAGATGCATGCTTCAATATTTTCAAAATATAAATAAATATATGCAAATTTATAAAATCAGCTAAAAGCTAATGAAGGTCCTTAATTTTTACCTTTTTAACCCCACCTGTTAGTAAGTCTACATAAAACACAACACATTAGCATTTAGCATCATAATAATCACAATTGTTAGATCGATCACTGAAATTCTAACTTTAAAAAAATAATAATAATAATTTCAACCTACTCTTAATACCCTAAAATTTCAAGTGTCATGCCAGGCATGCAACCCTCAGGTATAGTTCTGGATGCTACCAATATAAGAGGTAAAAATTGTATATTTTTCATGATTGTACACCGAAAATGTTCAAAAACCAGCACTGATTTTGGAAAAAACTTGGGTTGTACACCTTGCATTATTCAGAGTCTTAAGGACAAAATTGGAATTTTAAGCATGGTTATTTTACCAGGAAAATGAGCGGTTTGGATGTCGAGATCGCATAGGACGCGATCCTCCTGATACTTGTGGCGGCCGCCTTGGAGCACTGCCAATTGACAAGCGGTGGTTGTCGACCGGGAATCTGGTTTGAAGCCGGTGACCCAGCTAGCACAATCCCATGACCGGAACACCGCCGGTGCCCCGCCTCTTTTGTACACTGAGCGGGTGTTAGGATGTGTGTAAAAATGGATTTTTATGTGTTTTTATGTGATATAGGAGAGATAATGACTGGAGTTGAATGGTGGAGATTTGTGTAGTACAGGTAGGTCCCGCAAGATATGTGGATGTAAAATAGGAGAGAATATGAGTAGAGTTGAAAAAAATGTATAAAAATATGTAGAAGAACTGGTAGGTCTCCTAGCTAGGAATATAATAATAAAATAGTTATCATGCAAGTTAATTCAAAAACTGTATTTCATTGTAATTTTCCCTTTTCTCTCCATCTCCATACAATGCATAGGCTACTACTCCATCCACAGAATCATCCCCCATATTCATAGCCTCTTCATTCAACCTAAGTGGAACCACAACCTTAATCAACAAGCAAATTAAGGTTGTCATAACAACATTCAACCAAATGACAAACACAAGTCCCAAGATCTGGATCCCCAATTGCGAGACTCCAGCCCCAAATCTGCCACTCTGAATCCCATATGCAAAGCCTATGTAGTGTTGCCAAATTGTCCACTAGGTAAAATAGACGAACGGTTGAGTTTTGGCACCGACAACGATTCCGGCAAAGATTCCGGTGAGACGAACGGTTGAGTTTAGGCCAAACGTGCTTAATTGTTTATTATTTGCAACCAAATCAAGAAAAAATCCATCTCATTAAGCCACAATTAAGACATTACTATTTTGATGAGAAAGAAGATCAATATTATTTATGTTGAAGATTGAATACAAATCATCAGCGAAAATGTCAATCATATATATATAGAAAGAAGGAAACAGCACAAGTTGTATATGTTTGCAGTTTCAATTATGCTGAGAGGGCATAATAGATGATATAAAATTAAACACATTAGATACTTGACAGAATCTTATTTCTCTGCAGATGATACCATCTTCAAATCAATGGTCCTCACGAAGGCCACTTAGCATTTTTCTAATCTTAAGCATCCTCGTCCATCTTATTCTTGCGATCATCAACATACATAGCATTAAGAACCGATTTCTCAAACTTTTCACCATCGGCCCACAATGCGTACGCTTCCTCGCCGTGCACGGCATCATCGCCACCCATGAGTTCCTCCTCGGACATCCTTAGTGGAACCACAAGTCTAATCAAGAGACAAATCAAACTTGTCATAACAACATTAACTCCAATAACAAACACAATGCCCAAAAGTTGAATTCCCATTTGCTTAAACCCTTCTTTGGCCTTGCCATTGTGAAGGCCATAAGCAAGACCAATGTAGTGTTGCCAATCAGGAACTAAATAGAATAGCTTGCAGAGTTTTGGGTTGGCGAAAAATCCTGTGAGAATGCCGCCAAGGCTTCCGGCGACTGCGTGGGTGTGGAAGACCGCCATGGTGTCATCGACTTGTTTTAGTAGCCAAATTTTCTTGTGGAGAATCATCATGGTGAACCATGGGATTGAACCAGACATGAGTCCCATTATTATGGCTGCCCAACCTTGAACTACCCCTGTTTTAAGTGCATTGAAATTGTTATTGCAAGGCATTACAAAAAGTTTATTCTTTTGTAAATTTAAAAGTTTAAACACTAACCATTGAAATATTTAAATGATTCACTGTTAATTACACATGTGAATATGAATATATGTCATGTAGACCTAAAAAATTAACTTAAATAAAATTGGAACTTATTTTTATAATGAAATTCTTGAGTTATAAAATCAAGGCTCAATTTTATTAAAAATAAGTTTTGTTAGGTAGATTGTCTTACCAGCGGCAGGGGTGATGCAAACCAAGCCAGTGATCATCCCTTGAGTGGCACCAATGACAGATGGTTTTTCAAAGAAAAGAATGTCCAATAGGAGCCAAGTGAGCAAGCTTGTAGCAGCACATATATGGGTGTTAAGAACGGCTAGTGATGCATCAATACTTGCAACATATGGATCTCCACCGTTGAATCCTGTCCATCCCATCCATAATAGCCCTGCCCCTGCAAGCATCAATAGAATGTTGTTCGGAGGAAACCTTTCCCTGTCCCTTGTCGCCCTTGGTCCAACCTACAACAGTTATTTATAATAGTATTGGCCATTAGGATGAGGACAACATATTTGGACTCGCGAGTATAAACCTTGAATCTATGACATACGATAAAAAGTCGTCTAGATCTCATGTCCCCCTTTTATGTATCCTAGGTTGTCCTCCAATTAAAGTAGCATGTCACCAGATTGATATCATTTATCGAATCAATCTGTTGTCACTTTAGTTGTCTCATCTAGTCAAACTATCCCACATTCACAATGAAATGTATGACTTCTCTGATGTGAACTGTTTTGATTGGATGAGACAACCCATAGGTATGGGGATAGGAATTGAGACCATAAATGTAGGCTCCACTTCAGTACCCTAGTTGTCAACTTGGGAAATAGCATGTGTAGCTCGTGTGTTTATTTTAGTTGAGAAAAATCATTGAGACATGAAAAATAAAGTTTATCAAGTTCAAAAGACGCTTATAAAAATAAATGAAAGTGTGAGTCCTGCAATAAAAATGGTGTTTGGTCATCTTGTAAGCCAAGAAAGCATTGTGAGAGTCTAAACACGAGGTGTATTACCCAGTAAGCTGCGGTGAAACCAGCAACACCGGACGAGAGGTGAATGACGAACCCACCGGAGTAGTCAATAAGTCCCTTCTTCCACAACCATCCAGTAGGGCACCATATGCTATAGGCACCAATAGTGTAAGAAAATGTAAGCCACAGAGGCACAAACAACATCCATGCAGTAAAACTCATTCTCCCAAGCAAAGCCCCAGCTATCAAGATCAAAGTAATGGCTGCAAAGACAAACTGAAAATACACCATTGTTGCAGATGGAAACTTCCCCGAGAATGCTGGTTTCAAGAGATCATGTTGATCCAATGCATCATCTATTTTACCAAGAAAAGGCAAGAATGTGTGACCAAAGGACAAATGGTACCCCCACCCTACCCAACAAACTAGGACTGCCGCAAAGGCATATAGGGCCATGAAGGCCGAGTTTACAGCCCATTTCTTCTTGACGATGCTGCCGTATAAGATCACTAGGCCCGGGATGCTCTGGATGCCCACGAGGGTCGCTGCTGTCAGCTGCCATGCATTGTCACCTAATCGAAAAATTTGATTGAAAAAAAGAAAAGGAAAATAAATGAATCTTGTGCGAAATTGATTGAATGTGTACAAAGATCTATCATTAAAACGTATATCATTTAACTGTTATTTTCAGCAGTACAGACTGTACCTTTGTTCATCCATGGGGGATTTGCATCATCCGGTATAAGGTTGGATGGCAGAAAGGCATATTGAGCATATTTTGGGTCAGTCATATTACAAGAGTTGGATTGGTTGGGTGATTCAAGTGTATGCAAAGGGATTAGAGGCTTTTATTTAGGCATTATGGTTTGAGGACAGTGCTGTTGCATGTCTGGAAATTGGATTGATCAATTTAGACAACATTATACTAATCTTCAACATATCTATGATATTCATAAGTTTACCTAAATGCCCTTCAATTCTAGTGATTAATGTTAAATAGTATTGTTAAACTAAGGTTAAATTAGTAAGTTCAGGATGAAACATCAAGAAAATGAAATGTTTGTATTCGAGTAGGCGGAAAATCCAACCACCTTACAATGTTGGATGAGTGAAATTCTTGTATATAATTAAAGAAAAATGACAGGTGGTTTTTTCTTGTTCATGATATGATTATTCCAATGGAATTTGTTGATTAGACATTAATTTTGCTATTATAATATGCAACTAGTCTAATGTCCATATAGCATGGCTAATTGTACTCACGAAGTACATTGTCACCTTGATATTAAATGATATGATGATCTAGATATGATTTAATGAAGTATCATATTCTTGTTGTATAATTAATTATACAATTAGTTGTATTATACCGATGTGAGATGTCACAATCTATAGGAGAAATGATAGAAGATGTCTCGATTCACAAGATTGTGACGTCTCACTTAATTGTACAACTAATTATACAACTATAGCGTGGTCTATAATATATATCCTAATGAAGAATTATGTTACATATACAACAATTTCACACAAGCAGCTGTACAATAAATTCACTCGGCAATATCATATTTTTTTCACACATCTCATTGCTTTTTAATTAATTAAAGGTTATCAAATGCGCAACGTGTATGGATTGTACTGGTACAACTTGTTTACTTGTAATATTTTTCCTTGATCAGAAACTTGGTAAAAATAACTTAGAAATTATTTTGTGAGATTCCAAAATCCAAATAATCAAGGTTCAGTGGACAGCGGACTTTAATTTTCTGAAATTCCTAGGCAACAAATTACAAGTGTCAAAGCACAAAAATTAGCTGACCCAACGACGTGAATATATCAAAGAACCACTTATATTTTCACAAGCTAGGTGCATTTGTAAAAATAAGATAAAATTAGACAATTAGAAAAATCAAGTGTGCAGTCTACTCAAATTAGGTATTCGGGTAAGGCGGTTGGATGACTTAGATCAATCGGCCAAATGCCATTACCATTTTAAATTTTAATGGAGTTCATTACAATTTAGAAGAATCAAACAGGAATGGATTACAATAATTACAAGTGTAATATACATTTGTAATGGAATCCATTACATTTGTAATGTGGATTATAAAACCCATTAATCTATTATTCTGTCGCTAAATAGTCTTTACAAGATATGTAACCCTTGATGAATGATTCACTTGATGGTCACTCATGCGGGACTTAGGTCCATCATAATCCAAGGATCCATTTCTAATTCGACTTCTCCACCTCTCCATTCATCTGCGCAACCTTCAAATCCAAATATATAGTGGAAGAAATCTCCACTCAAGGATGCCTTCATCGCTGCCAGCCTCTATGGTGCATGGCCAGCCCTGTCTTTAGACAAGAGATGCGTCCGTCGCGGACATTCATTTGAAAGGGACAATTTTTTACCAATTAAATATCTAATCAAACAAAAAATTTTATCATCAGAGCTACGTGGATTTAACATGGAGACAACAAAATTAACTAAAAGGTAAAATTATTTTGCATGTTAGCTCTTTTTTTCCGAAAATTTTTCGCTCTGTGTGTCGGGTAGGGGGAAGGGGGGTTTCACCACCTAGGAACATTTAAGAACATTTAGTTTAGATATTGTCTCGAGCTCTGAAAATCACATAATCGACACTATGTATGTGGTGGCTGATTCCATAAACAAGAAGTCTTTGGACGAGATGGAGGAGTTGGGATGTAGTGATAGTGATAGGCAAGAAAGGGAGCAACACGGTAAAAGTGTAAAACAAAAAGCCATAAATAAAGGGGTTGTATGAGCTTTATTGTTTTTCCTATCTAGATTTAAAAATGTTCTCTATAACATAAAATATTCTAAAATAAAAAGACCGTTGGAGATGCTCTTGTTAAAAATATTATTTTGAATCAAAACATTGGAAAAATTTATTCCATTTAGGGATCAAAAGTAACAAATGACACACATACTAAAATGGTAATTGAAAATTTCACATATCAGTCGACGTGAAAAAGGGGGGAAAAAAGGGAACAATGAAAACCAAAAATAGAGAAAGAAAAAGAAAATAAAAGAATGAAAAAACGAAACAAAAATGATTTTCAATTTTTAGTAGGGCACGGGATTCTAATAATAATACTTTAAAATAAAATAAAATAAAAAACTTTTGTGAAGCAAACCAGTACAAATAATTTTCCAATCATACAATTCTTTGTCAATTGCCGGCCCAGCAAAATGGGAGTCGTGATTTACTGTACTACATACTGACAGTAAGGGAAGCTTATGTAGGGGCAAAAAACTTGGGATTTTTCTCCCCTCTTTCACTGCGCCTAAGTAATGTTAGGAGTTCCATTCAAAAAAGAAAAAAAAGTAATATTAGGAGTTAATTGGGGTGGAAAATTTTATATTTGGATTGAAAAATGTAAAAAGGGGGGGCTAACCCCATTTAGAGACTCCCCCCATGCTTTTACCCCCTATATTTTTTTTCGTCGCTAACAATATTCTAAATAGTTGACATAATAGTTTAATAATTATAACAAAGTGACACAAATCTATCACATCAGCAAATATAAATAATTATCGGTATATTTGGTAAGCACAATAATGTAGCTTATAACTTATTTGGAGAGCTTATAAGTTCCTCATTTTCAAATAAGCTTATTTGGAAAGTTTTTTTTACTAACTTTTCAAATAAGCTCATGAGTTTTTCATTTTTTTAATTCTATTTTTACCTTTTTTTCCAGCTAATTTTACCAAACAGTAATATTTAAATCGACTAACTTTTCAACTATAAGTTATAAGCTCTCAGTTGACTTATCAATTTATTCTACCAAATATACCCTATGCCAAGTATTATACACCATGTCAAGTATTATCTACAAGTAGGTAATTTTATCCTAGACGTTTGTCAACTTCACACAACCCCTTGACTGCTCGTTTGGAGAAACTATATTCAATTTTTAGTTATCACTTTTTATTACATTCAATATTCTCGCAAAAATTGTTTACATTTTAACCACAAATTCTCCAAAAATATCTTTTTATGCAACAAGCTATGAGATTGAAGTTGCAGCTTAAAATATGTTTCTCTCAGGTTGAGCATATCGGGCAAAAATGCTTTTATGACAAATTTGTTAGGGAGATGTTTGCTTGTGGGATACCATATGTAAACAAGTGTATAAATAGATGAATTACTTATCAAAACAATGCATAATCCCACAAGAAATCCTTCCCAACAAACTAATGGCACTCATATTTACTCAACACTTCTTGTCCTAGTTCCTTCTTTTCCTCGTCCTTCCGACTCTATGTCTGTCAGAGAAAAACAATATAAAATCATCTCGGTTTAAATTTCTCAAAAACTTAGTGGGAAGCAAAAAAGGTGACTCTGTGAAAGAGCTTCATCTAGTGAAAGAATACCTCAACCAATTTGGCTATCTCAAAAATCTCGACAAAAATAATGTATTCGATAATCAACTACAGTCTGCAATCATGACATTTCAACTCAATCACAACCTAAACATCACCGGAGACTTAGATCCTCATACGGTGGCAAAAATGTTGACTCCACGATGTGGTGTACCGGACATTATAAATGGCACTAACAAAATGTACCACCATGGCCTTAGCCCCATCGAAATGGTGTCCCATTACAATTTCTTCGAAAACAACCCCAAATGGACCAAAACCCTACTCACCATCGGTTTCCGACCTGGTTTCCCTACCGAATTCATCCCAGCCATACAACGAGCCTTCAGCATATGGGCCCAGGTAACAACTTTTACATTTGAACCAATTTCGAATCAACAAGATGCAGATATACACATTGCTTTTGTCAGTGGTGAACATGGTGATTATCAACCGTTTGATGGGCCGGGCGGTGTCATTGCTCATGCGACTCCACCAACGACAGGTGAGTTCCACCTTGATGCGAGTGAGCCATGGTCGATCGGAGCCAAACCTCAAAGGGTAGATATGGCAAGTGTTGCAGTGCATGAAATTGGGCATCTCCTAGGACTTGCTCACAGCAATGTTGAGGCTGCGGTTATGTACCCCTATCTTGCTCGTGGAGTGGACAAGACAACTTTGAATGAGGATGATATCTTAGGAATAAGAGCTTTGTATGGACTTTGATCATTTGCTATATATTTACATATAATAGTTATCTACCGGCCACTTCCATGGTCAAGGATACATAATACATTAATTAATAAAGCTCATTACATGTTGCCAATTCAATTGAATCCATTTTGGAGATGCCAAAAGTATATGAAAATTAGATCATCATAAACTCGTTCAATTTCCTTTCTTATCCTAATTTTTGAGATGACTAATTGTATTTTCAAAATCATCGTGTAAATGTCAAGGAAATATCGGAGTCATTACCAACCAACGACACCACACTGCCAAGAGGAGTCTTCAAGTCGCTCTCAGTTACAATCCACCTGAGACACCTCTACGTGATAGTTGTTCAGTTGTTGTTATTTGATTCTCCGATTTAGTCTATCTTGTATATCTTCAGTTTGTTCATATCATATATACAATATAGATTAGTTACAAATGTATATAGTTTATGATTATTCATGCCCTATATGTATAAATGGAGGCATGCTATACTACACATGTACTTATTATTTCATTCCGATAAAATTTAGTTTCTTCATAGTATTAGAGCCAGTCCAAACTCCTCCCCCCCACCCAATTCAGATAGATGCCTCCACCCACCTACCCCTTCGTTTCACTTCCACGAACTACTTGTCGTGGAAGGTCTAGTTTGCATCCCTCTTCTAATGCCTTAATCTCCTGGTCTGCTTTGATAGCACTGCCATCCTTCCCTGTGAGTTATTTAGTGTCAATACTGTCCAATTAAGGGCTTGTTCTTTCTACCATAAAATTTAAAAATTTTTTCTCTCTCCTCCTTTTAACCACATATATAATTAGTTTACATTTTTAATACAATATCTCTTATTTTCAACCACAATCTCCACGCAATTCTAAAATTTTCTACTAATGGTGGAAAGAACAAGGTGTAAGTTCCAAACCATGCATATACTTCTTGGAAACACCAAGATCAACTGATCATTCATTGTCTCTTAGCCTCCCTCACCGAGCTCATCACCCCATCATCTCCAATGTTTTCTCCTAGCTCTAGCAAAGTTTGGACCATTGATCGCATATACACCAAGTGTTCCCAATCCTATATTATCCACCTCAAAGACAAACTCTCCCAATTCACCAGTGAAACCTAATCCATCTCTCACATCCTCCTCAAAATAAAAACCATCTCTGATCAATACGAAGAGACATGATTGTTAGGATCGGTTGTGGAACTGGGCACACAATTACAACTAAAATAGAAATGAGAAAAATAAGAAACACCAGATTTTACGTGGAAAACCCCCAAATTAATTCGGGGTAAAAACCACGGGCAAACGATAGAAGGATTTCACTATCGACAAAAGGATTACAACAACTTCTCTCTAATATAAGGAGAGTACAATTGACGATAACTCTCTCTTATAATAGGAGAAAACACTCTCTCTTCGATAAAGGAAAGAACACGAATTACTAGGAGAAATCTCACACCTTGTTTTCTCTCTAGTCTTCTAAACCTCTCTCTCTTTATCTCTAATTGTTGAGATTACAAAGGATTTGTAACTCACTACAAGGGATTACATGAGGCTTGTAATTCAAGAATGGGATGTCATGAAATGAGAATGTGTGGCCAATTTATAGAAATAGAGAGGCGGTGGAGATGGGGTTGGTGGCTCACAATTTTTGACCATTCCTCTTTTTTTTTTTTTTTTTTTCTTGGTCAAAAGTGGTGGCTTTCACCTACCTTCATTCTCCCACTTGAAAGTCACCTTTTGTACCAATCCTTTTTACCCTTTCTACGCTTGCCATATTCATGCTGCTCACGTCTCTGCTAGACCAATAGAAGATCGACACAATACAAACTTGTCATTATTGACTGGTTTTGTTAACATATCCGCTAGGTTGTCTTTCGTATGGATTTTCTGAATATCCACACTTCCTTCTTCCACCTTCTCACGAACAAAGTGATCACGGGAACCCGAATGTGTTTAGTCCTTGAGTGAAATCTTTGGATTCTTTGCTAAATGCAAAGCGCCTGATCATCACAAAATAGAGTAATCTTCTCATGTTTTGTGCCCAAGCTCTTCCAATAACATTTGCAACCATATTGCCTCTTTGTCGCTTGTGTAGTCGCCACGTATTCGCCTCCGTCGTTGGCGTAGCCACGATAGCTGCCGGTTTGAAACCCAACTCAATGCTTCCTCCGGAAGAGTAAACACATAACTTTGTGGTGGATTTGCTTTTATCAAGATCACTGCGTAATCCCAATCAACATAGCCTCGACAATAAAGTCTGATCCTCCATAACATAATGCAGCATCTGAGGTACCCTTGATATATCTCAGGATCCTCTTCACAGTATTCCAATGCTTTCTACCAGGATTCGCCATGTACGGACTAACTGCTCCCACTGCTTGTGCAATGTCGGCCTTGTACAAACCATAGCGAACATTAAACTACCCATCGCCGATGCATACGGCAGACTCGAGACATCTCCATCCTCTCCGCTTCACTGCTAGGACTCATACTTGAGGATAACTTGAAATTAATAGGAAGAGGGGTAGAGATTGGCTTACAATCTTGCATATTGAAGCGTCGCAAGATTTTCTTCAAGTAATTCTTTTGAGAAAGCCAAATCTTCCTATTATTTCTGTCTCGGTAAATTTGCATCCCTAGAATCTTGTTTGCTGGTCCCAAGTCCTTCATTTCAAACTCCCTAGCCAATTGAGCCTTCAATTCTATAATATGATCTTTGTTGGGGCCTGCTACCAACATGTCGTCAACATACAACAGTAGAATAATGAAATCACCATCACCAAATCTCTTGTTATAGACACAAGGATCTGCACTCAATCTGTTGTATCCAAGGCTCGTGATGAAGGAATCAAATCTCTTATACCAACATCTCGGCGCCTGTTTGAGACCGTATAGAGATTTGTTCAACCTACAAACCAAGTTCTCTTTTCCTTTTTCTTCGAAACCATCTGGTTGGAGCATAAAAATTTCTTCTTCAAGTTCTTCATGAAGAAATGCGCTTTCACATCCAATCGCTCCAAATACAAATCAAATGTAGCACACATCGCCAGAACCACTCGAATGTTGTCGGTCGAACAACAGGAGAAAATATATTTCGCTGAAATCAATACCTTCTTCTCGAAAGCAAATCCTTTCACCACCAATCTAGCACGATACCGCTCCCCTTGGTCATTGCCATCTCGTTTGATCTTGTAGACCCATTTATTTCCGATGGCTTTCCTTCAATGTGGCAATGGAACAAGATCCCAAGTTTTATTTTTATGAAGAGCTTCCATTTCTTCTTGCATTGTTGTCATCCACAGAGAAACATCTTGACTCTTTATAGCCTCCATGAAAGTTGATGGCTCCCCATCCTCTGTTAGTAGACAATATGCAATGTTACCCTCCATAATATAATCTGAGTGCCAAGCTGGTCCTCTTCTCTCCCGAGTTGACCGTCTAACTTGTGGAGTCACAAACTCAACTTGCTCTTGTTCTTCGTGCTCTGGTACTGCTTCAGAAGAATCTAGAACTTCTTGTTCTAGTTGATCTTCAACTTGAACTACTGAAGATCTCTGGTTTCTCCTTTGAAATGCTATCATCACTTTGCACCTTATCTTCGCAAATACAACGCGTCCTGGCTGATTATAACCTTATGGACAAGTGGGATCCCACAGGCGATACCCTTAACACCATCAAGATACCCCAAGAAAATGCATTTCGGATTTGGATCCAACTTTGATGTTTCTTGGGCGTTGTACATAGCATACGCAGAACTTCCAAACGTATGCAAACGAGAATAATCAGCTGGCTTCCCCGTCCACATCTCCATAGGAGTCTTTAGATCAATTGCGGTTGATGGTGACCGATTGATCACATAACAGGCGGTTTTGACTGCTTCAGCCCAAAATGATTTGGCCAACCCTGCAGTTCTCAACATTGCTCTTGTCCTTTCTAACAAGGTTCTGTTCATCCGCTCTGCTACTCCATTTTGTTGTGGAGTGTGTGCCACCGTAAATTGCCTTTTGATACCTTCTTGTTTACAGAAGTTATCAAATTCATCGCCAGTATATTCTCCTCCATTGTCTGTCCTCAAACACTTGATCTTTTTCTCAGATTCAAGGTCAACCCGCGCTTTGAAGATTTTGAAAACTTCAAACACATCTGACTTCTTTCTAATTGGATACACCCAACATCTCCTGGAGTAGTCATCAATAAATGATACAAAGTATCGCACCTCCTAGGGACACAACCGTGCTTGCCAAACGCCGAGTGAACCAACTCAAGTATAGCTTTACTTCTAGCGAATCAATAACTTCAATCTGTGCTGCTTACTAATAACACAATGCTCACAAAATGGTAAAGATACCTTTTTGAACCCCGTAAGAAGCTTTCTTTCTAAGAGAATCTTCAAACCTCGTTCAGACATGTGGCCAAGTTTACGGTGCCACATCGTAAATCACGTCTTCTCCCCAATTCACCGTCGCAGCTTGACGCTTCTCCTTCTTGTTGTGTTTAGCCTTTAAGCATGTATAGATTTGCTGCTATCTTTTCTCGCTTTCATCACCACAAAGCGCTTTAACAATCTTCATGATCCCATCTCGAACATGGGTACTACACCTGATACTATCTAATTGTCCCGGTGACAATAGATTTTTCTTCGAGCCTTTCACATGTCGTACCTCCCGGATGGTGCGCAGCTTGATCATCATACATCATCAATTTGATAGTACCAATACCAAGCAATCTCAAGGCATGATCATCACCCATAAACACAGATCCTCCCGAGATAGGTTCATATTGCCGAACCATTCTCTCCTAGGGTCATATGCCATGTAGCTCTGAATCCAAAAGCCACACATCGGTGAACCTTCTTACGCCTTCAACAAGCTGCCGTTGCTTGACTGTGATAATATCTCGCCCTCATCCAATGTATTCGCTACACAACCACGAGCATTTAATGTCTCGGTCGTTTTTCCTTTGCTTCCTCAATCTTCTTGAGCTGCCAACACTCCCTTTGTAGTGCCCTTTCTTGCCACAAAGGTGATGACACTTGACATTTTTCTTACTTCGTGACTTTGATCTACTCAGATTTTGACTCCCACTGGGACCACGCTCCGTTGATCTACCTCTCGTCACCATTAGAGCTTCAGCTTGCTGTGAGCTCCCAATTCTGTCTTCTTTATTTTTGCGCCGACTTTCTTCTTCAAGAACCGCGGCTGCAATATTGTCAAAGACTAATTCAACCACGTTGTTGGTCAAGTTGATAACGAGTTGATCATACGAATCTGGTAGACTTTGAAGTAGAATTTCAGCACGTTCACCCTCCTCTATCGTATGCCCCATTGTTGTGAGCTGTGAAAATAGAGTGTTCAGGGTGTTGATGTGGTCTGTCATCGAAGTTGACTCCATCATCCGAAGGGTGTATAACTTCCTTTTCAAGAAGATTTTGTTGTGTAGTGATTTGGCCTCGTACAACTTTGTGAGAGTATCCCAAATCTCTTTTGCCGTCTTTTTCTCCGATACACTTGACAATACTCCGTCGGCTAGTGCTAGATGTAGATTAGCAATAGCATTGCCATCCATCTCGCTCCATTTATCATCAGTGATATCGTCGGACCTTTCTCCAATTGACGCCAAGCAGTTATCTTTTCTCAATACTGCTTTTATTCTCATTTTCCACAATGAGAAATTATTCCCATTGAATTTCTCTATTTCATATTTCGTCGCCATTTTTATAGGTGCCTCTTTTCCACTAACTGGATCTAATCTTAGCATGAACTCTGCTATAGATCTAGTGATTTTCTCAAAAAATCGTTTCTGATGTGGAAGATCAGTCTATACTGCAACCACAGAGCATACTAAGAATTTAATGAAAAATCACAACCAAGGCTTTGATACCACTTGTTAGGATCGGTTGTGGAACTGGGCACACAATTACAACTGAAATAGAAATGAGAAAAATAAGAAACACCAGATTTTACGTGGAAAACCCCCAAATTAATTTGGGGTAAAAACCACGGGCAAACGATAGAAGGATTTCACTATCGACAAAAGGATTACAACAACTTCTCTCTAATATAAGGAGAGTACAATTGACGATAACTCTCTCTTATAATAGGAGAAAACACTCTCTCTTCGATAAAGGAAAGAACACGAATTACTATGAGAAATCTCACACCTTGTTTTCTCTCTAGTCTTCTAAACCTCTCTCTCTTTATCTCTAATTGTTGAGATTACAAAGGATTTGTAACTCACTACAAGGGATTACATGAGGCTTGTAATTCAAGAATGGGATGTCATGAAATGAGAATGTGTGGCCAATTTATAGAAATAGAGAGGCGGTGGAGATGGGGTTGGTGGCTCACAATTTTTGACCATTCCTCTTTTTTTTTTTTTTTTTCCTTGGTCAAAAGTGGTGGCTTTCACCTACCTTCAATGATCTCAGCAGCCTCTGGACTAAGGTACCCTCGAAAATGGATAACAAATTCTGCAAGTAAAATTCTCTCTTTGTCTCAAACCACCCAACCAAAGCTAACCCAGCCATTGAATGTCTAATTGCAACATCAGTGTTGAGTCCAAGCCCCAAACCAACAGTAAAGTTGTAGTAAAATTTTGTGTTGAAGTTGAATTATTTTGGATCGAGATATTTTTTCCTGCTTTTAATGCGGTAACTGTTCTATGCAATCAAAATATGCTACATATGAAAGTAAATGCATTAACTCAATAATGAGGCCATTTTGACTCGATGGGATATCAAGAAATGGGATAGCTGCAAATTCAAACTCCCTCCTTTGCCTGTTTTGGTTATGACACGTCAGTTACTAACAATTTCCATTTCAGCACCATTAAGAGAAAAATGAAAATGGTTATTTAAAGAATAATTATGCGATAAGGACATAACCAATGACATGTTATAAAAGTATGAAAACAATAGAGAGAATTTAGAGAGAATGAATTCGAATGAATTTTCAGGAATGAATTTCATTAATAACTGAAGCCCTATTTATAGGAAAACTTCGAATGGTACAACCGTAATTACATAATTTCATCAAGGGTATAATAGTCATTCACATATAATAATTACATCTTTTACCAAATTATTCCTCCACCAAATTATTCCTCATAATTCATAACCACCAAATTATTCTCAATTATTCATAACACTCCCCCTTGAATGACTATTAATACAAATGTCTTCTGGACTTGTTTGGAGAAAAACCCAGTGGGAAAAAAAAAACTTCCAAACCGATTGCAGGATAGCTTGGAGTGGTTATATACTGCTTCATCAAAACATTGCTCCCCCTTATGTCTTCCAGCGGTATAGGAGTATTCATGTGCTGCCTCGTTAAAACCTTGTCAAGAAAACCCGGTGGGAAAAAACTTGATCGAAAGGAAAAAGAGTACAATTTGCTCCGTTTGATTTCATATCTTGAGAATCGATATCTTTACTTACGGTAAATGATTTCAATATCATCATCGTTTGGATCTAAAGCATTAGCTCCATTATAACTTGATCCAATAGATACACTCAGTATCAATTTCTCCTATCGTTCTCAATATACCATGAATATGCCTCGTTAAAACCTTATTAGGAAAAACCCGGTGGGAAAACCCTAATGAAGGAAAAAGAGTACATTATTCATGTGAATACGCCTAAAGTTGCCTCATTAAAAACCTTGCTAGGAAAAACCCAATGGGATAAAACCTCACTAAGGGAAAAAGAGTGCAACGCTGTATTTTATACAAGTATGTCTGCAAGCATTTCAAAATCTTTCATACATTTGTATGAGTATCATATACATTGATTTTATACTCTTCGTTCATTTAGAGTGCATCAATTTTCTTGCACAACTACAAAACATTCACCATGAACACATGTCTCCAAACACACAATTTAAAGCATATAAATTCATAGTAAAAACATGTAAACATATAAGTAAACCTTCATAACTAACTAACACTTAAAATATATCATTTAACATTTAATACTCACTTAATAGGTTATTTCATTCCTGTGGGCTTAGCTCACCCTTTAGGGTACTCATAAACACGGGTTTAGCTCATCCGATCCTTTAATTTCCTTTTCGTACTACACACACGATCGGTAATTTAACTTTCATGAGCATGCAACATATAATGACCACCATGCTTATCTTTAAACTTGAGCACTAGTCATCATCATCTCATCATCTCATAAGTTAAGGATTTCACATTCACCATTTATCATCTTCAATATATCTCAATATTTTCATTATCATTGATCATATGTAGCGCTATATTTTCATATCGTGTATAACACTTTTCAATTTCATTTCTTTCCCCATATCGACATAACTTATCGAGATATCTCATTATCAATCCTCTTGTAGGATTATACAATATAGTTATGTCTATATACTCTTCAAGAGTATATGCCTCCGTTATTAAGACCATCTTTTATAATTTGCTTTGATATATATGATTGGGGAAATATCAACGCTTCTAGCGTGCTAACTTATCAAAGCATCGTAGCTGATATATGTGATTGTTCATAGCCTTTCATGCATCTTTGAACTTCAAGTTCGTATTTCAATTTCGAGGATATAACATGATGCATTTCACATATTATTTTCAACCTTTAATACTCCCCCTCATGCTGAGAAAAATTTAGAACACCAAAACTCATACAGTTGGTATGATTTTAATCATATATGCTCTCATCATTCAGCCTTAATATGGGAATTTAGACCGTTTGCATTCTATTCTCGATATCGGCAATTTATTTTAGGACTTTAAATAATTTGCCATATAATATCCCACTTGTATCATACTCAAATCCTTCAGGATTTATTCAAGTATTGGGATATACATTTACTAGCTTTATCATTAAATCTGAAAATCATGCTCATACAGTGAGCAAATATTTCAGAATTTCAAATTACGAATCATATACACATGTGACTATCTAGTGGATCCATATCATAATATCTAGTAGTCCACATGGAGGATGAGTGGGCCCATACTTCTCATCCTTTATTCCCGGATATATTTGGGATTTATTCCCAATATTGGCTAGTAATGATTTCATCATTTATCGAGAACAATCATTGAAGAATTCTTTTAATTCTTCACTTGAAATATTGATTTCAATAATTATTTAAACAGGGATGGTCAGTCCGGTTTTGCAAACGAGTATTATTGAACTTCTAGTTCAGTAAATTCTTATATCGATTTCACTAGTATCCATATAGTGCTCAATATGATTTATCATAGAAACAATTCACCGACATATTCCATCATCTTTTGGTGACATTATTGTCTACTATTGTTCAAACACGGAGTTACTGACTCATACGCATCACATCCGGCTATTATTTAATTCCAAATCGTAGCTCTTACGCTTCATATTATTTATTTAAAATCGAGTCTTATTTCATACGCTGTCGTATTATTCTATAAATAAATCATCAAAATTATTGCAAAATTCATCCTAACAAGGGTTTATACATTATAATGGATCATATGCTCTCAAATCTTGAAAATACTATCCATCACTACTGATCAAAATCCTAAAAAGGATTTATCGATGTAATTTGAAAGATTAAGGATGCTAATGAATAAGGGTATCCCACAAGATATCCGATGCTTGATTGAAGCAAAGGTTCGATTATCCTGGTGAGGTTTCAATTCCTTCTAAATACATGTCTGGTATGGGTAAAAGTAGTTTTTCAAAGAAACGGAGAGCAAAAGATTAGGAGGATGCTACAAGTGTGCTCGATGGACATGTGACACTCGATGTAAATTGTGGGTACTTGTCCGTAAATCGAGAAGATAAAATAAGCGTTCATTAAGGATGGATTGAGTAAGGAGCCTTTGGATGATATTCAACAGCTCTTGAGACACATCCTAGTGGACACGTACAAAGGTGAGCTAATGGCCTTATGGGCCAAATTCAAAGATCAACAAGCAGCGTTACAGTCTTGAAAAACTTACTTTAGAAGATCCTGTTTGTAAATTTAGTAGAAAAATTTAGCATAATGATTTTCCCATATTTATGTAAGAAAGCTCAGTGTAATAACAAAGATCAATATATTTCTTTTATTTGTAAATATCGTTTTTCAATTTTAAGATATATATTATTTTTCAATCACTGACAGCTATATGTCATATCACTAAAGAAAAATTTCTGCCTTTTTCTCTTTCATATTTGTCAAAAAGTAAATAGTGCACTCAATTATTGGTTTTAAAATTTTTCTTTAAATAGAGGGATTCATATATCTCTCATGTTGAAAATATAGTGCAAAAAGAGAGATAGGAGTAGAGATGGATGTGGAGATTTTAGAATCATCTCATACAAGTCAGCTTTTACCTCGCCATATTAAAACCGTATGTATTCTTGGTGGATCTAAACTGGTAGGCCATATCCAATATGTGGATATGGCAAACCGACTTGTAAAAGAGTTAGGGAGACAAGAAATCAATATACTATACGGAGGAACCAACAACAAACTTTTAGCTAGACTTATAATGGCCGCACAATCATGGGGAATAAGAGTTTCGAGCGTAATACCTTTCCATCTAGTTGGATCTAATACTCAATTGGAGCCGGTTCTACCATGGGTCCAGCAGGTTGGGGCTACAAGCGCAATCCATCCACAAGCGCATGATGTATATGATGAATAATAGTGATGCTTTCATTGTCCTTCCAGGCTACAACACACCGGAGGAAATATTCAATATAGCCTCGTTGCGCAGTGGAATTTTCATGTCAAACCAATAGGTTTGTTGAATATTAATAATTTCTTTGATGGCTTACTAGCGTTTCTAGATCAGTGTAAATAATAAGTTTATCTCTCATTCAATGAGAAAAATACTTATTTCTGCTAATCTTGTTGATGAACTACTCATCAAATTTCATGCATATGTTCAAGAATCTGTGGAAGCCAGTCCGTTTGGTCACGGACCACCGTGTCAAGCGAAAAGAAATTGATCCTTTAAATATTTCATTATGAATCCTAATGTTGATGGTGGCGAGTTCACGGAGTATTTATACTCTCGAGCGCATCCCTCATTTATGGATTCAAGATGTATATTCTTTTGCATTTCTATATTTTCGAGTGTTTAATGCCGTCTTTGATATTCTCAATATGTTCCACTTCGCTTTTTGTACTTCTTCTCGAGTAATAATAATATCATATTGGCTTTATTCAAATACGTAAATCTAGTGATTATGCTTCTTCAAGAGCATTTTATTCTCATATTAATACAATCTCATATCATCGATAAGAATACTTCATGTAAGCTTTTCATGCGATATATTTTCTTTGATTTATCAACATGGGATCTATTCAAGACTTTACTTTCGTCTATTTATCAATGGTAACTTCAAGTACCACTTGCTCAATTTTCTCCATTCATATTCGATATATAAAGAAGTAATTTTATTCTCATCGTCTACTTCTTCGAGAGTATGATTAGAATATTTGATCAACTACTTCTTACGGGAGTAGGATTCGATTATAACCAATCGTGTAGTATAATCCACCACATTGGAAATATGCACGCCAATCATGTGGTATTACCCACCACATTGGAAATATACTCAAACTATAAAGTGCATAAATTTAAATTGCAGAAATTAAATTTCCTCCAATAGGTGGTCGAACCTACCTTATGGGAATTATTGCAATAAATATAAATTTCACGAATTTAAATAGCAAGAATTAAATTGCATAATATTTAACTACTTCTTGGGAGTAGGATCTGCTTAGTAGAAGGTATTACCCATCACTTAGCATATAAAGTGCGAAATATATAAAACCTTCCGTTTAGTGACGGTTGAACCCATCATCAAGTAGGAGGTATTGCAGTAATTAAATTGCGAGTAAGAAATAAAGTGCGAGAATTAAATATTGAATCGCTTATTTGGGAGCATTTGTTCTTCTAGAACAAATACTCATTACTTCTACAAGAGCACACTTATCCTTCTAGAATAAGTACATTATGTAATTGAACTCTTCGGGAGTTACATTAATATTTCGATCTTTTAACTCAAATGGACTTCAAGCCATTTTATATAATCAATGGATTTAGAATTTCTTCATGAATATTCTATCCATTTTTCACTTTGTCGTCAAAATTAGGTCGGTTTTACCTAAGGGTAAAATTGTCCATTCCAATTCATAAAGGTAAAATAGTCAAAAATATTTTATCAATGTTTTACGATTGGAAAATTATCTCCTTTCTACTTCAATTTATCAATATCAAAATATTCAAGGACTATTTTGTAACTTTTTCAAAAGTTGGTGTACTAATTTGTAAATTTTGAAAGTTTGATAATAACATATTTCAAACAACGAGTTATTACCCTATCAATGTTGGTGTCAAATTGAAGCTCTCGTTAAATCGAGTATAATGGAGTCGAGAAAATTTGATTTTGATAATGTATGCTCCTTATATCTCGAGAAAACGAATATTATAGTTTAATATATTATTATAGTATAAAGTAATATAATATATATACCTTTTCATTTTCTTAGGAGAAGAAGCAATTGAACATGCACGTATTTCCTCCATTTGCCAATTCTTGAATTGCCCACAACTCTTTGTCTCTGCATAAATGTTTTCTGTGAGTGATTGAGAAGATAGAGAGAGTGAGACGTGAGAAAGTGGGGAAAAGATAAGAGAGAAAAGAAAGATAAGTATTGATTGGAGATGGATTAGGTTATTTATAATAATTCGGTTTACGTCTGAGGAAGATAAATCTATAAGATGCAATCAGTAGAGCATACTCCCTTCATATTACTCAAATGGCTAGAGACTCGTCCGATAACGTGTTATAAAAGTATGAAAACAATAGAGAGAATTTAGAGAGAATGAATTGAATGAATTCTCAGGGAATGAATTTCATTAATAATCAAGCCCTATTTATAGGAAAACTTCGAATGGTACAACCGTAATTACATAATTTCATCAAGGGTATAATAGTCATTCACATATAATAATTACATCTTTTACCAAATTATTCCTCCACCAAATTATTCCTCCACCAAATTATTCCTCATAATTCATAACCACCAAATTATTCTCAATTATTCATAACATGACATAATATATAAGACTTGTTACATTATATATTTGACAATATTAGATTTTTATATATGTCACATCACTTTTTAAATTAAAAAAAAAATTAATAGTGATAAAATGAGCACTTAAAATATAACAAACTCTACCAATTGTATAATCTCAATTAAAAGGGTGATTGAGAATAGATTATAATGATTTTTAATGTAAAAAAGAAGAGAGAAAGAGTGGAGTTGAGTGGTTGAGATTTGTAAATGTGATTGATTTAGGAGAGAGAAAAAAGTTGAAAAAAAAAAAATTGGAAAAATTTATTCCCAATCAGGCTTTAATATTAATATGAGTAGGCCTTATTTGAGAATAAATGATTTTTAGTTTAATTGATTACTAGTGAAACAAACCAATACAAATAGTTTTCTTGTCAGACAATACTAGGTCAATTCCCAACAAAAAAAGGCTCTTGATTGGCTTACTCACAATTTGGGTACATTGCAATCTACAACACCTAAATTTTTGCCAAAAAGTTTGACCGGTCGCAAAAATTTTGAAAAAATTACTGAGCTCCGTCTCGCCTTGCTTAATCTAGATCCGATTCCGAATTTCAAATTGGAGGTCGGACGGGGCTAAAAAAGACCCCGGGAGCGCCGTAATTGTGGCACACCCGGGAGCAACGGATCATTTTCGCTACACCGTATTGGCAAAGCTAAAAGCAAAATGCATTTTAGCATGTCATCACTTATCACCTGTTTGTTAGGAATTCAGATCTAAACAAATCCATAAATAGATGAATTAATTATAACAAAAAATGCATAATCCCATAAGCAATTCTTCTGGAAAAACTCATGGCACCCATATTTACTCAACACTTCTTGTGCTTATTCCTCCTTTTCCTAGTCCCTCAGACTCTGTGTGTATTGGAGAACAACGTAAAATCATTGCCGTTTGAGTTCCTAAAAAACTTAGAGGGTAGTAAAAAGGATGATTGTGTGTAAGGGCTTCATCAACTCAAAGCATATCTCAATCGGTTTGGCTATCTCGAGAATCTCGACAAAAACGATGTATTCGACGATCAGTTGGAGTCTGCGATCATGACATTCCAACTCAATCACAACCTAAACGTCACCGGAGTGTTAGATTCTCAGACTCTGAGAAAAATGCTGATTCCTCGATGTGGTATAGCGGACATTATAAATGGGACTAACTACATGTACCATCATGGCCTTAACCCATCTCAAAAAGTGAACAAACCCAAATGGACTAAAACTCGAGTCACCGTCGGCTTTTGTCCTGATTTTCCTAGCAAATTCATCCGGCCCATACGACTGGCCTTTGACATGTGGGCCCGAGTAACAAATTTTACGTTCTACCCAATTTCAAACGAACGAGATGCAGATATACATATTGTTTTCGTCAATGATCATGGCGATAATCAACCATTTGATGGGCCTGGCGATGTCTTCGCTCATGCATCTTGACCAACGATAGGCCAATTCCACCTCGACACAAGGGAGGCATGGTCGGTTGGAGCCGCACCTGAAAAGGTAGATATTGCGAGTGTTGTTGTGCACCAAATTGGGCATATCCTAGGACTAGATCATAGCAACGTTGAGGCTTCAGTCATGTATCCCTATCTTAAATGTGGAGAGGGCAAGACAACCTTGCATAAGGATGATATACTAGGAATAAGAGCTTTATATAGTCACTGATTATCGATATATGATCTGCTATATGTTTAGCCCATGTATTTGCCACAACACTGGGACTCCAAGAAATGATAATAATTATCCACCATTTCCATGGTAAGACATTATGAATGAAGCTCATTACATAATGTTGCAAATTGAATCTACTTTGGAGATGCTAAATATATGAAAATTATAAACTTGTTCAGCTCCTCTGCTATCCTAAATTTTGAGTTGATTAATTATGTATTCATAATCATCATATGAACTTGTATGTTGAAACTTGAAATTGAATAACTTGGATAACTTATTATGAAGTCAAGATAGCCTGTCTAATTCAATTACATGAACATTCTAATTGGATGAGATAATCTGAAAAACAAGAAATGAGATAATAGATTTGAACTTTCTATTGTGACAAGTCATCTACTAACAAATTCAATTTTGACACCTTCAAAAGATAACGAAAAGTGGTGATTAAAACAACAGTTATGCAATGAGGAATTAATAGATGACATAATACATACTTGTCACATTATATATCTAATTGTATCATGTTCTTATAAGCATCATGTCACTTGTAAATTAATTATATGAACCACTTTAAACAAAACAAACGGCCAATTGTATTCGCTTATTTATTAATATAATACAACATTACAACTTATAAAAAATATTTTCCTCAAATATTGTTTTCTGTTATAAAAGTATAGAAACAATAGAGAGAATTTAGAGAGAATGAATTATAAGGAATTCTCAGGAATGAATTTCATTAATAACTGAAGCCCTATTTATAGGAAAACTTCGAATGGCACAATCGTAATTACATAATTTCATCAAGGGTATAATAGTCATTCACATATAATAATTACATCTTTTACCAAATTATTCCTCCATCAAATTATTCCTCCACCAAATTATTCCTCATAATTCATAACCGCCACATTATTCTCAATTATTCATAACACCTAATAATTATTCTTCAATTATTATTCATAACACTCCCAGAATGACTATTAATACAAATGTCTTACGGACTGTTTGGAGAAAAACCCAAAGTGGGAAAAAACTTCCAAACCGATTGCGGGATAGCTTAGAGTGGTTATATCTTTGCTTCATCAAAACATTGCTCCCCACGATGTCTATCGTGACATATGAGTATTCACGTCTTTTCGTTAAAACCTTGTCAAGAAAACCCAGTGGGAAAAAACTTGATCGAAGGAAAAAGAGTACAGCTGCTCCGTTTGATTTCATATCTTGAGAACTGATATATTTACTTCTGGTAAATGATTTCAATATCATCATTGTTTGGATCTAAAGCATTAGCTCCATTATAACTTGATCCAATAGATACACTGTATCAATTTATCCTATCGTTCTCAATATACCATGAATATGCCTCGTTAAAACCTTATTAGGAAAAACCCAAAGGGAAAAACCCTAATGAAGGAAAAAGAGTACATTATTCATGTGAATACGCTTTAAAGTTGCCTCATTAAAAACCTTGCTAGGAAAACCCAATGGGATAAAACCTCAGTCAAGGGAAAAGAGTGCAACGTATTTTATACAAGTATGCTGCAAGCATTTCAAAATCTTTCATACATTTGTATGAGTATCATATACATTGATTTTATACTCTTCGTTCATTTAGAGTGCATCAATTTTCTTACACAACTACAAAACATTCACCATGAACACATGTCTCCAAATACACAATTTAAAGCATATAAATTCATCGTAAAAACATGTAAACATATAAGTAAACCTTCATAACTAACTAACACTTAAAATATATCATTTAACATTTAATACTCACTTAATAGGTTATTTCATTCCCAGGGGCTTAGCTCACCCTTTAGGGTGCTCATAAACACGGGTTTAGCTCACCCGATCCTTTAATTTCCTTTTCGGTACTACACACATGATCGGTAATTTAACTTTCATGAGCATGCAACATATAATGACCACCATGCTTATCTTTAAACTTGAGCAATAGTCATCATCATTTCATCATCTCATAAGTTAAGGTTTTCACATTCACCATTTATCATCTTCAATATATCTCAATATTTTCATTATCATTGATCATATGTAGCGCTACATTTTCATATCGTGTCGACACTTTTCAATTTCATTTCTTTCCCCATATCGACATAACTTATCGAGATATCTTATTATCAATCCTCTTGTAGGATTACACAATATAGTTATGTCTATATACTCTTCAAGAGCATATGCCTCCGTTATTAAGACCATCTTTTATAATTTGCTTTGATATATATGATTGAGGAAATATCAACGCTTCTGGCGTGCTAACTTATCAAAGCATCGTAGCTGTTATATGTGATTGTTCATAGCCTTTCATGCATCTTTGAACTTCTAGTTCGTATTTCAATTTCGAGGATATAACATGATGCATTTCACATATTATTTTCAACCTTTAATACTCCCCCTCATCTTTGAGAAAATTTAGAACACCAAAACTCATACAGTTGGTATGATTTTAATCATATATGTTCTCATCATTCACCTTTAATATGGGAATTTAGACTGCTTGCATTCTATTCTCGATATCGACAATTTATTTGAGGACTTTAAATAATTTGCAATATAATATCCCACTTGTATCATACTCAAATCCTTCAGTGATTTATTCAAGTATTGGGATATACATTTACTAGCTTTATCATTAAATCAAAATCATGCTCATCCAGCAAATATTTAAGTAAATTTCAAATTACGAATCATATACACATGTGACTATCTAGTGGATCCATATCATAATATCTAGTAGTCCACATGTAGGATGAGTGGGCCCATACTTCTAATCCTTTATTCCAAATATATTTGGGATTTATTCCCAATATTGGCTAGTAATGATTTCATCATTTATCGAGAACAATCATTGAAGAATTCCTTTAATTCTTCACTTGAAATATTGATTTCAATAATTATTTAAACCGGGATGGTCAATCCGGTTTTGCAAACGAGTATTATTGAACTTCTAGTTCAGTAAATTCTTATATCGATTTCACTAGTATCTGTATAGTGCTCAATATGATTTATCATAGAAATAATTCACCGACATATTCCATCATCTTTTGGTGACATTATTGTCTACTATTGTTCAAACACGGAGTTACAGCTCATACGCATCACATCCGGCTATTATTTAATTCCGAAATCGTAGCTCTTACGCTTCATATTATTTATTTAAAATCGGAGTCTTATTTCATACGCGTCGTATTATTTTATAAATAAATCATCAAAATTATTGCAAAATTCATCCTAACAAGGGTCTATACATTATAATGGATCATATGCTCTCAAATCTTCGAAAATACTATCCATCACTACCGATCAAAATCCTAAAAAGGATTTATCGATGTAGGGTGGAAAGATTAAGGATGCTAATGAATAAGGGTATCCCACAAGATATCCGATGCTTGATTGAAGCAAAGGTTCGATTATCTGGTGAGGTTTCAATTCCTTCTAAATACATGCCTGGTATGGGTAAAAGTAGTTTTTCAAAGAAACGGAGAGCAAAAAGATTAGGAGGATGCTACAAGTGTGCTCGGTGGACATGTGACACTCGATGTAAATCTGTGGGGTACTTGTCCAGAAATCAAGAAGATAAAATAGCATTCATTAAGGATGGATTGAGTAAGGAGCCTTTGGATGATATTCAATGTGCTCTTGAGATACATCCTAGTGGACACGCATAAGGTGAGCTAATGGCCTTATGGGCCAAATTTAAAGATCAACAAACGCAGCATAGTCTTGAAAAACTTACTTTAGAAGATCCTGCTTGTAAATTTAGTAGAAAATTTTAGTATAATAATTTTCTCATATTAATATAAGGAAGCTCGATGTAATAACGAAGATCAATGTTTTTCTTGTAATTGTAAATATTGTTTTTCGATTTTAAGATATATATATATGTGTATATATATATTATTTTTCAATCACCGACAGATATATGTCATTTTCACTTAAAAAAATTTTTCTGCATTTTTTTTCTCTTTCATATTTGTCAAAAAGTAAATAGTGCACTCAATTATTGGTTTGAAAATTTTTCTTTAAATAGAGGGATTCATATATCTCTCATGTTCATACATTAAAAGTATAGTGCAAAAAGAGAGATAGGAGTAGAGATGGATATGGAGATTTTAGAATCATCTCATACAAGTCAGCTTTTACCTCGCCATATTAAAACCGTATGTATTCTTTGTGGATCTAAACTGGTAGGCCATATCCAATATGTGGATATGGCAAACCGACTCGTAAAAGAGTTAGGGAGACAAGAAATCAATATACTACACGGAAGAACCAACAACAAACTTTTAGCTAGACTTATAATGGCCGCACAATCATGGGGAATAAGAGTTTCGAATGTATTACCTTTCCATCTAGTTGGATCTAATACTCGAATTAGAGCCAGTTCTACCATGGGTCCGGCGGGTTGGTGCTACAAGCGCAATCCATCCACAATCGCATGATGTATATGATGAATAATAGTGATGCTTTCATTGTCCTTCCAGCGGCTACAACACACCTGGAGGAAATATTCAATATAGCATCGTTGGCACGATGGAATTTTCATGTCAAACCAATAGGTTTGTTGAATATTAATAATTTCTTTGATGGCTTACTAAGCGTTTCTAGATCGGGTGTAAATAATAAGTTTATCTCTCATTCAATGAGAAAAATACTTATTTACGCTGAAATCTTGTTGATGAACTACTCATCAAATTTCATGCATATGTTCAAGAATTTGTGGAAGCCCAGTCCGTCCGCTTCACAACGTCATCAATCGGTGCCAGCGAAAAAAGAAATTCGGATCCTTTAAATATTTCATTATGAATCCTAATGTTGATGGTGGCAGAGTTCACGGAGTATTTATACTCTCGAGACGCATCCCTCATTTATGGATTCAAAGATGTATATTCTTTTGCATTTCTATATTTTCAGTGTTTAATGCCATCTTTTGATATTCTCAATATGTTCCACTTAATTTGCTTTGTACTTCTTACGGAATAATAATAATAATATCATATTGGCTTTATTCAAATACAGATGTCTAGTGATTTTGCTTCTTCAAGAGCATTTTATTCTCATATTAATACAATCTCATATCATCGATGAGATTACTTCATATAAGCTTTCCATGCGATATATTTTCTTTGATTTATCAACATGGGATCTATTCAGCATTTTACTTTCGTCTATTTATCCAATGGTAACTTCAAGTACCACTTACTCAATTTTCTCCATTAATATTCGGTATATATGGGGAAGTAATTTTATTCTCATCGTCTACTACTTCGAGAGTATGATTAGAATATTTGATCAACTACTTCTTCTGGAGTAGGATTCGTTATAACCAATCGTGTAGTATTACCCACCACATTGGAAATATACTCAAACTATAAAGTGCATAAATTTAAATTACAGAAATTAAATTTCCTCCAATAGGTGGTCGAACCTACCTTATGGGAATTATTGCAATAAATATAAATCTTCGGAATTTAAATAGCAAGAATTAAATTGCATAATATTTAACTACTTCTTCAGAGTAGGATGCCTAGTAGAAGGTATTACCCATCACTTAGCATATAAAGTGCAGAAATATATAAAACCTTCCGTTTAGTGACGGTTTGAACCCATCATCAAGTAGGAGGTATTGCAGAATTAAATTTGCAGGAAATAAAGTCACGAGAATTAAATATTGAGCTGCTTCTCTGGAGCAAATTTGTTCTTCTAGAACAAATACTCATTACTTCTACAAGAGCACACTTATCCTTCTAGAATAAGTACATTATGTAATTGAACTCTTGAGAGTTACATTAATATTTCGATCTATTAACTCAAATGGACTTCAAGTCATAATTAATGGATTTAGAATTTCTTCGGAATATTCTATCCATTTTTGTTTATTAATAAATCAAAATTAGGTCGGTCCTTCCTTTTACAGTTCGCAAGGGTAAAATTGTCTATTCCAATCCATAATGATTAAATTATCAAACATATTCTATCAATATTATACGATTGGAAAATCGTCTCCTTTTCACTTCCATTTATAAATATCAAAATATTTAATGACTATTTTGTAACATTTCAAAAGTTGGTGTACTAATTTGTAAATTTTGAAAGTTTGATAATAACATATTTCAAAACGAGTTATTACCCTATCAATGTTGGTGTCAAATCGAAACTCTCGTTAAATCGAGTATAATGGAGTCTAGAAAATTTGATTTTGATAATGTATGCTCCTTATATATCGATAAAACGAATGTTATAGTTTAATATATTATTATATTATAAAATCATATGATTTACCTTTTTCCCTTTCTCTAATTATTCCAATGGATGAGATTTACTTGCAATCCATTTACGTGATCGGAAAATTCTTTGGACTCCATTCTTCCAATTTTGGGATTTGACATCTCGGCGAGGTTGTGTAGAATGAGGAATTGTGGGAGAAGAATATGAACAAAGGGAATTTTCGATGATGTATTTGCAAAGAGAGAGTTATTTAGGATTGATGAGGATGAATTAATTCATTGGTAATAATCCAGGTTTACGATCTGAGAAGATCATCTATAAGATTTAACTGCAGAAAGATACTTCTTTCATATTACTCAAATGGTAGAGGCTCGTCTTGATAACGTGTTATAAAAGTATAGAAACAATAGAGAGAATTTAGAGAATGAATTATAAGAATTCTCAGGAATGAATTTCATTAATAATCGCTCTATTTATAGGAAAACTTGAATGGCACAATCGTAATTACATAATTTCATCAAGGGTATAATAGTCATTCACATATAATAATTACATCTTTTACCAAATTATTCCTCCACCAAATTATTCCTCCACCAAATTATTCCTCATAATTCATAACCGCCACATTATTCTCAATTATTCATAACACCTAATAATTATTCTTCAATTATTATTCATAACATTTTCGACTATTTATTATATTTGATAAATATTTATTATTTATTTATTTTAAAATATTTTCCGTACTTCTCAACTGCACATCTGAAATTATTTTTTCAGTAATTCCTATCAAACATATTCTTGATGGGTGGGGCTAAATACACTCTCATTTTTGCTTAATGCACTAAATACACCATTGGAATCCATGGTTGTGGTGTATTGCTGCATTGGATCTCGATCCAAATCTTGATTCCCCCAAATTTTTGTTTTTGTATTTTTATTATACCTAATCTACTTAAGACACATCACAAATTTCCATTTCACCCTTTCATCCTACCAAAAAAAAAAAAAAGAAAAGAAAAAGAAACAATTAAAGCAAAGAATGAACATCATCATCCTCATTTGTCCGTCCTCATCTTTAGTTGCTCTCTTCCTGATTCTGTCTTTCTCAGTTGGTCGAACATCCTCATTTGCAAAGAAGTTGAACGGTTTGGATGTGGGTGAGATGATGTTACATTACAAAATTGAACCACGCTATATACTCATAATCTGACTATCCATAATTGTTATAATGAAAAATCTGATATTTATATCCCTACTTACACAGTTACGTATTTTGATTTCAGTAATGATAAAATAGTCTTTTGCCCTTCTTATAGTCAATATATCATATATCACTTTAATTATGACACCCTAACTTTTTCCTTATTGTAGTTTTTTCCTCAAAAAATCAAGTTATGGGAAAAAATTTTGAACAATCCGGCGGATCGTTTTGCAGCCTCAGCAAGTTGATTTTTTATTTAAAAAAAGGGTACATCGATAATTTCACATGATGTTAATTTTGTCCCCAAAAAAAATTGGGGGTGCAAATAGGACGACACCCAAACACCCCCCTCCTCTGCCCGGGGAGCCCGGGCGGCGGGGATTTGCCCTGAAAAGTTTTATCAAACAAGCCCTTAATTTAGAGGAGGAACGTCCCGCGTCTCAAATCTTCGATCCGCAATACTTCCACCCGATGGGCGCGAAACCGCCGTCACCACCAGAATCGGATGACTACTCCGCCGCAGCAACCCTCATCCCCTTCCCCCGCCCAGTTCCCCTCGTCCGCCGACCTATCAAAGCCGGTCCGTTAGACGACCCATCGTCCGGCCCATATCTCCTCGCATTCACCGATCCCCAATCCTGGGCCACCGCTTACAAGTCCTCCAAATCTCAACTCATCCAACAATGCGAATCAGGTGCACGCATCGGGTGCTCCATTGCCGCTTCCAGCAAATGCAAACCCCCCTGGTGGAAAGAGATTTTAGGCCTAGCGAAACAGAACTTCAGCGAAAGAGCAAGGTGCGAGGAGCTCGAAATGAATGATTGTTTTGAAGCTGCGAAAACACAGTGCGGTGAATTTGCGAAGCGGAAGTGTTTACCGGCGTTTAAAGATGCTAGGATTAAAGTGAATGGCTGGGATTCTAAGGAGGTGGATTGGAAAGAGGTATCGAAATTGATTTCTGGGGTCTGTTTTGTGAATAATGAAAGTTTTATGGTTGGGTTTCTAGGATTTGACAAGTCTTGGGGTGAATTTAGAAGTAAATTTGAGGTGAGTAATATTAGAGGGAGTGATTTACTGGGCTCAGATGACATTGATGATTATTTAAGAAATTGTAGTGGAAAAAGGTAATTCTTGCACTAAGAAGCTTTAACGTTTCACTGTCAACGAAAGTTGTAATTACTGGCTTTGAAGGAAGGGGTGAAGATGGAATTTGAAGTGACTCCCTCTCAGAGGCGCTGCAATTTTGGATGACAATGCAAAGGTAAAATTTACGTTCCCAAAATTACAAGTCTGTTCTTGAATTCGTAGTATCACTATTTCTTGTACAATCTCTGATGATTTACATGTCGATAGCTGATTACTATGTTATGTTGCATGTTTGGTGTGGAGTTAGTATAGTTAGTCTGTTTAGTTAGTTACAGCTTAGTTGTAATTAGTTAGTGTTTGGTGAGCAAGTTAGCCCAGACTTAAAGCAAGTTGACTATGCCAGCTGTACTCATTACTCATGTTTGGTAAATCTTAAAATGCAGTAAACTTTGAACTTCTTGTTTTTCTGATAACATCTCACTGGAAGAAAAAGTGAGAATTTGTACTAAAACTGTAACTATAGAGGACCTTAAAGATATTACTTAAAATCAAGGTTTCGGTTCAGCAGACATCAATGTGCGTTGTCTTGATGGCGCCCTGAGTTGCCTTTTCATAAATATGGAATCATGTCCAACGAGTAGATTATAGGGACGGATATTTTGAATGGTTAAGATGTTCCCTTCTAGCTGTCTTTACCTATGATTATAACCAAATGTAGCCAGATCCAGACCTGACCTTCGACAGAGCCAAAACATTGTATAAATTGTGCCCGTGTAGCTATAAACTACAAAATGTGGCCTAAATTTGCATTTAAAAAAGAATACCATAATTTTAGAACGGGTCCTCCAGCCAGTCAAAGGCCGAAACAAGCTCTTTTTGGGCCTATATCCAGGGTCAGCTGCGAGTGTAGCATCCAGGCTATGCACCAGATTTGAGGTGTAAAACCACTTGACTATAAAAAAATCTATATTGAATTAGATTTAATTAGATTTAAGATAGAGACTGTAAATTTTAAGAAACTTCAATACCATGTAGTGTCCAGTGACAAGGCCCCATCTAAGATGCAGAAACAAATGCATTGCAGGCCCTTTGTTGTTGAATGAAACCAGAATGTGACTCTCTGTTTTTAAATGTTTCCTTGCTGAGGTTTTAAAGATTTTCTTTAAGGATTCCAGCTGGAGAATTATTACCTGAGTTTATCAAGTTTTACCGTGTCAAGAAGGATCACACGTATGGTGTTGCTGTCAAATTTTAATTTACTGATCCAACTGTCATTCGGGCTTAAAATTTTACAGATTTATGTCTTGCATGCTCAGGTCAATTGTAATATTATCTGCATAATCTGAGCATTAGGATTACTGTATTGCATTGTATGATGGATGGTGTTATGTAATTATGCACTCTGGTTAGGTGAAACTTGAAAAACTTTTCTCTTGATTTTAATGAAATTCATGATCTGACGGGACACTTTTCTTGATATAGTCAGTAGTGTGGTTTCCTGTATTCCTATTCGATCTCTCTAATCTGTGTGAAGATCTTTGTAACACACTTCCTACATCTGCCACCGGTGAAAATATTAATGCAATTTGTGATGACAGCTCTTGGGCTTTTAGTATGCAATTAGCAGACATTTTAGGGGAAAGAAAATATCATGCTTCATGCGGGAGTATAATATAAATTCTCCTTGAGGATTACATTGGTTTCCCCTGAGGCATAGCGTTTTGATGTTTGAACCCAAAATGAGCGTCATACAGTGCCAAATGAGTATCTTTTTGAGAAATTTGATGGTTCAAGTGGAATCGCAACCATCTTTGCTTGTCAAGTTAAAATTCTCGATTTCCTTCTACAAAACAATGAGATTAAACCTGATGGTTCAATGAGACTACCTTTAATATAAAATATTCATTTGTAATACCAATTTTATACTTAAATGAATAGTTGTTAATTGACTAGCGGCATTTACATTTATTGTGAGAGGATTAGGTAAGAAGAGATCTTAAGGATATTACTTTGTAATTAACCAACCTTGTTAAAATACTAGAAGAGATGGAGTCATGAAGAGAGAGAGAGAGAGATGTAAGGATATACTTTTTATTAAGGCGTGTTAGTTGAAGACTTCTAGATGTATTGGTTAGGAAATATAGTATGATTAACTATGGATTTAGTGAATTGGTCATCCTAAAATCACGTGGACTACGTGATTTAATTTTCGAGATGGTGATGAAATAGAGTGTAATGGAAAAAGGGAATCCATTAAATTCTTCAGTAATAGAACCTGAGAAGGTTTATCTTGTTGAGTTAAAGATTATACAAATACAGAAGACAAGACGTAAAGGAACCGGTGGAAAAGTGTCAATAAAATCTATACCCGAAGATAGTAAAAGTGGGATGAGGCAATGAATCGGAAGTTGGTTATAAAGGTATGGCAAATATATGGTAATGGCACAATCGTGAGTCGAATAAGAACACGAAATTACAAGGTTTAAATAAATAAAAATAGTAAGATGACATCATTTGGGATATTATAAGCTATAATGGAAGAAGCTGCTAATAAAAGAATCCATTGACAGTTGAGGCTTCTTGAATTGCAATTTAGTTTTGTTGGTTACACACACATATTACACCACACCACATTTTCAACGAATTGTTATGAAAGTTAGTTGGATCCGGTGGTTGCCAACTACTCCTCTCAGAAAAATCACGCTAGAAGTTCACCAATCAAGATCATGCATGTTGGGTTGTTACATGCTTGCATGCGGTACACCTTCCGTCCCACTAATATAGACATGGTTCGACTTTCACATGGATTAAGAAATTATAATTAAAATTGTTATAAAGGTAAGTTTTACTTGTATTTTTCCAACTATATCTCCATATTAAAAGATGACCTTTCATTTTCAATTGTAATTATTCACATTAAATAAGGGCCTCTCAGGGAGCGAAGAAATTAAGTGTATACTAATAAAGAAATTGACATATATTTTGGGATTGACGAAAAAGAAAAACAATCCTATCTTAGTGGGATGGAGAGAGTATTATTTATTGACTAGTAACTAAGATGTTAGTCGATGAATATTCACATAATGCTTCTTGTTTTTCTCATTTGAACCCACCCGTTAATGGTTTCTTCATTTCATTTATTTCCTTACATGTGTTTTAACAACCATACGTTTACTGCTGAGAAACATCCATTCACACCTGATGTGCATAATCTTCTTCCTCCGAGGGAAGACTTGGAAGAACGACTTAGATGTGTTTTAGACTGTGTGTTGGATAACCTCTTGGCATTTACCTAATTGTTGTGGAATATAAGCAGTAAGTCATTTCCCTGTATCTTATTTTCCCAATACGTGGGAGAAACTCGTGCAGCATATGGAGTTTGACTTCTAGCTGGTATTCTAGAGTCAAATTTATTGCTAATCTCTGTCTTATGGTTCCCACTATCCACGTGGCAGTGTTCCTTACATGGGGTTCTTGAACCAATCATTTGTTTCCACGTAGGCAATGGGCACACTAAAAGAGCACCTTTAATTGGGAGTGGATTGTGGAAGTGGATTGGAGGAGAGAAATAGAAAGAGGATGATTATTTTAATTGAAAAACAATGAAAAAAACTATAAGGAAAAAAGTGAGAGAAAAGTGAAAAAGATGAGAGAAATAAAAATAAATTTAAAACTAATGATAAAATAGTAGTTGAAAATGTCTACATGAGTGTTTATTTGTGGACATGGCACGAGAGTCGAGGAAGAAAAAGTAACGTAAAAGCAATGTTCTAAAAGGTGACAAAATGCACCGCCTAAGCGTGAGGGAGCGAGAAAACGCCTCTCATAGTAGGTAGGCAATGAAAAAGGTGATCAGCTTAAAAGTTGACTGCCTAATTCGCACCGAGGTGGGCCTAGGCACGAGCCTTTTAGTTAGATCAGTTGTAATTTTTTTTTTTTTTAACCAATTGTACTTGTTTTTTAAGTTGGGTCAAATTATTTGCCACTTGTGTTCATTTTGTAATCTAACTATATGAATTAATAGTATTATGAATTAATAGTATTTTGCTAAAGATTTGTAGTTTTTAATACTTTAAAAACTATATTTTTATTTAAAAATTGAAAAATATATTGAAGTTTATATAAAATTTGTCAAATGTGATATTTTTAAAATTTATTTATCACTCTAGAACAATTAAAATAAAAAAAAAAAAAAATTAAAAAGGTCTTTTTATACTTAGGCTTTGCCTAAGCTTCCAAGGCTTGAGGCCTAGCTTCCCGCGTTGGCCACGTTTTGCGTCTTTCAAAACTTTTGGTAAAAGTGATTTTAAAAAAATAAAGATCGAAAAAAATAGGGAAATATGTGGGACCCATCTATAAATTTGTGTCTTCTCTCTGTCTTCTAGTAGACACTCAAATAGACTAGACTTTGGCCTTGAAGAATGACTTTGCTCTTAAGCATGACACCGTCGCTCACGCATGCATAGTTGCCTGTGTGGTCCTTCATAAACATGGGAATACAATGATAACCTAGTATATGTATCGTGGTTGCTCTCCTGCACACTAGTGTGCAGGAGGAGTATGCGGGCGCCACGTCATCCAATCCTTTTTTTAAAATTTTTTTAGTACCTATATTAGACAGATGAATAATACATAACTACTCCATGATGATGGGGGACCGATATGGTCCCCACGAATTTTTTCATGGGCGTGTGCGTATAACACCTGCACACAGTGTGCAGGGAGCATATCTGGTATATGTGTAGCCAGATCTACACTTGAACTAGAAGTACAAGTAGTGGGGCCTACTAATTTCTATTCTTGTGTGATCTCTACTTGGTCTGCGCTATGAAGGTAACGTGCGTTCGGGTGGATAAGTATGCAGTATAATTAAACTCTATACAATCAAGTATAGAACGTATTCTGTACCCCAGCCGTCGGTTATGAAAAACCCTGAAGAAGGGTTTGGGATGACAAAGGAGACTACTAATTAAGTGCAAATAGGGCTAGACTTTGGACATCGTCTTTCCACTTGTCATACTTATTGCATCTGTCACCATTGTTTTTGCGTATCATGCAATTAAGTGAACTGCAATTTGTTGAATGGGTACACCGGGAAAATTAGAAAGTTGCAATTTCTGACTTAGGCTAGTTTAATAATATTCTCATTGGTCCAGTTTACTCATTGGTCCAGTTTATTAATATTCTCATGTATTTCTTTTCAAAATGTAATGTTGCTGATTTTGTAGTCTGTAGGAAATTGTTGGGAACTTTCCTCTAATTGTTTAATGTCTCTGTCATATTTCTTAGGTCGTGTAACGTGCCCCCGCATTACAATTAATATTAATAAACTAGGAAAAATGTCACGATTGGCGTTTGAAGAAATTTCATGGCGTCGTTATATTATTTTTATTTGGATTGGATTATTGGACTTCCATGGTTATTAAATTTGATCACTATGTCATAGTTGACAAATGTACTTGTGAACGAAATTTGCTTCTACCAATATGATATTAATATCAAAATTGTTACTTCGAACTTTGAAATATGGACAAGTGTTTAGGTTGAATAATTGTGAGGGGGTTACAAAATGTGTATATCATAATGAGTATTAATTTTTAATGTGTGGTTAATATAAACGTTTGACTTGGATTCAATATTAGGATTTCAGTTTTAAGAATGTAAAGGTTAAAATGAACACAAGCTCACTTGTTAAAGCCTTCTTAACATATAGCAATGCCGAAATGAGATAATAATAATGATGGACATTTCACTTTAGCCTTTAGGAGACCTTGACACATCACACACGTAGCGTTACTCGTTGCTTGTAAATCTATTGATTATAGTGTTAGTACAAGAAGCATTCTTATGTTTGAGAAATTGAAGTTATCTTGGCAATATTTTCTTGCGTGCTAAAATGAGGTGAAATGATAGCAAAATTGTTACACTTGCCAAGATGAGATTGTGGACTACGTCAAGTTTGGAAATTTTTGCAACTGAACATGACGGGTCAAGTCCACTAACTTTGTCAATGGAATTATGCAATCGTGCTTTGATGTTCAACCGCTCAACGACTTGATAAGTTTAAATCTGTTATCTCATTTTATAATTTTTCAGTAGTCTCATCCAATCAAGACAAGATACATCATTGAATTAATATAGCCACATGAGTGTGTGAATTATGTATTTGATTGTATAGGATAATCAAAGTAACATAAAAGCATGCAATGAGTTAATGGAATACATGTCGTATTATTAGTTTTTTCAATGGAACTAAGAGCATGCAATGAGTTCATGGAATACAAGCTTATGATGTCTTCTAGGTGAGGTGGAAAGGGTTCTTTTTGTGTGTGTGGTTACGTGTACATTCACTTTCTAATGTCAAAACTCGAAATAGTGTTTTATTTGCGTGTGACTTTTCTAAAACCATTGGAGCCATGTTTAAACTACTTTTTAACTGTATTTTCTCACAAGGATAAACTTTTTTTTCCTTTGTCCCTCCAAAAGTTGTAAAGGACATGTAACACACCAAAACAGTGACAAGCGGAAATTGTTGAAATTTGTCTATTTGGTGTACCAATCTTCACATTAAAAGTGTGACAAGCGGAAATTGTTGAAATTTGTCCATTTGGTGTATCAATCTTGATATCGTGCCGAAGAATATATGGTTGAAAATAATTAAAGTAGAATGGATTTCATCGAAATGTGTGTTCTAAATTAAGCATACGCCTGCATTTACCTTCTTTTTTATGTGTTTTTATGTCAAATAAAAAAGAGAATGAATAGAGTTAAATGATAGAGATTTTTATAGTACTTGTAGATATATGGATATGATTGTTTGATCAAATTCCAATTTAAAAGAGAATGAATTAAAATGAGAAGAATAGTACCCTCTGAGTTTGAAAGGGAAAAAGTTTGAGAAACAGCTTATAAATCAAGCAAGTTTTGATCTGTGTCACTTCTATCTAAAATAATTTACACTGCTTCTTGTTATTATATGTTAAAATGTATTGATGATTATTTTAATTAGAGATAGATGTTTACATTTTATGTTCTAAGTGATCACTCTTAATTAAAATAATCTATACTCCATATTTTAGATATGAATATATCAATAAATTATTTTAATTAGCGAATAGCGACAGCCTAGAAGACATAGAATCTATATATCAAATTTGGCCTCAGACCAAACGTCAGAGTAAAATTTAGGAACTTGAGCCAGCCACGCGCTAAAAATATGAGCCAAATACAGAGCACATAAAAATATGCGAGAAACCTAAAATGCCATATTTGACTATTCATATTGCTTGTCCTCTTTTCTAATAAATGGTTCTCCGGAGCAAAAAATATGGTCCATTTGGAAAATTCTTACTTTGGCCGGCGTAGCCTGCAGTAAGCTTTGTTTCCATACAAGCTTGCTCCATTTCCACCGATGGTTTCATAAATACGGAATCATTAGGTCATTTTGAGGGTTGATTTGATTTCCATTTTGAAATTTGGAATTAGATTTAGAATTGGCACGGTGAGGGAGAGCTCTAGTAATTTTAAAAATTTTTCGACGATACCGTGTCTGCCAATGGCGGTTGGTCAAAGTTTTGTAATAATTTTGGCATTGGCTGATTGCTACAACTTTGATCAGCCGTTATGGTATCGTCGAAAAAGTTTCAAAATTGTAAGAACTCTCGCTCACCGTGCTGATTTTAAATGTGGTTTCAAATTTTAAAACGGATGTTGAATCGACCCTTAATATGGCCCGAGTATTCCGTAAGTAAGGAATGCTTGGTTGGAATAGAACAAGCCTGGGTTTTCATAATAGATTACGAAGAGCTATCTTAAATTGTTGGCTGTTTTAATTTTTTTTAATTATCTTATCAAATTAAAATAGTTAATACTAGTATATTATTAAAATAATGCATTTGTTTATGTATATGGATTATTTTGATCGTGTAGAATAATTAAAGTAAATAAGAAATTGTGAAAGGAGGTGTGGACCCAGCACGCATTATTAGATATTCTCACCAATGATTTGAAAACAGGTAGCACGCTCTGGGAATTCCTCCCATAAAAAAGAGCATTTAGCGCATTTCCAACATATGGGGGCCATTCATCTAAATTTTTCTTCACAATAGAATAATTGCTATAGTATTTTATCATTTTTAATCCAATCATTAATTCTAAATTTTATTTCAAATTCACATTATATTATTCAATATTTATATTTTCTTTTTCATTTATTAAAATATATTTTTATATAAATTATTATTAAACAAGTATAAAAACATATTTTACACATAATAATAAATAATATTTTGCGCCATTCAATTTAATATAATTAGAATGACACAGCTATTCTTTATTTTAAATAAAATATAATAATTAACTAAATAAATAATTAATTTATTAGGCATAATGGTTTATTTGACGATAAATATTTTTTTAATTGAAATTCAAAATTAAATTATCACTGTAGGATAAATTGGGAGTATTGAGTAGTGAAAAATTTAACAAAAAAATGCATAAAATGTGATGAAAAGAAAAGATCAAAGATAAAATAGTTAAAAAAATAAAATAAAAAATAATAATAGAAAGAAGAGAGTTGGGCCCCAAAAGTAGGTCTAATTTTTAACTCCAAAGGAATGGTGCACAGCTGCATTTAGTGGTGCACTGTTCATTGGCACCGAACTAGAACGTTGGAGAGGAATTGCTCCAAAATAGCTCCACGTCAGAGCTGTTCTTAGAAACTAAGAGCATCTCCATCGGTAGTGAATGTGGAGTGAATATTAAAGGATGATGTGAAGGAGAGAGGTAAAGAGAAAATGATTATTTTATTTGAAAAGAAAATAAAGGATGTGCAGGGAAAAAGAGAGGGAAAAATGAAAAAGTATGAGAGATGTAGAAATAAATTTAAAAATAATAATAAAATAATAGTGGAGAATATGAAGTTGGATTTCTAGATGTAGAAGGAGTACGGAAATTTATGGTGAAAAATAGAAAAAGTAGGAAAAGTGAGAAAATAAGAAAAAAAAATATAAGACACACCATTCACATTGCAATGGAGATGCTTTAAATACGCGTGTGCACACATTGCCAACTCATAAAGAGATGTATGCGCGTTTCTTTCCCATTTTCCAGGAATTTAAAAAATTCTAAAGTCTTCTCTACATGAATTTGTAACTGATCTGTGACATATACCGACATGACACTTGGTTGATTAATCAACAAACTTCCATAACAAGCAAGCACGTCATGAAATTACATAGATTTTTCAAAAATTATTTATAATTCTTGTAATATACTCCAAATTCAGCCCTCTGCAGACATTTGTTTTTTTTTATTACAGTAGAGTTCACATATATAGGTCATCGACTTGTGTGTGTATATATATATATATGTATGTAAACATGGAAGCTGCCATGAAATTTCCTTTTGCCGCCCATTTTGAATATAAAACCATGAGGGGCTAACGTTGTAGAATGAAAATCTTTCCTGATTGCTCCAAGTACTTCTTCTTCTGTCTCCATTTCTGTGAGCTTGAAGAATCAGTAACAATGGCAAGCAAATTCCATTCAAGAAGCAGTGAGTATGGAAGTGGCTTGTATAAAGTACTACTTGATTTCAGCAGTGCCACCCTCACGAAACCCCAAAAACGGTGGCGTATTGCTTGCATAGCTATCCATTTCTCTCTCTCTATTGCCAAATCCATAATCAAAACCACAACATATCGTATGTATTCTGAAATTTCAGAGTATCCTTCTCACACTGTTATTGATATTGGCTTGGATGAGGAATCGTCCACCACGGATTTAATCCGTCGGTCTAGTTTCCCAACCGTTGATCAAACGAAACTCGTAGAAATGATGAAAAATAAAAGCTTGGACGATGTGCGGGAATTGGAAGGCGTTGATGGCATTGCTAGGCTCCTGAAAAGTGATTTGGAGAATGGCATACTTGGAGATGAAGATGATGTGAAAAGACGAAAGAGGACATTTGGTTCAAATACATACCAAAAGCCTCCACCGAAAGGGTTAATGTATTTCGTCGTCGACGCTTTTAAGGATACGACGATTATCATCCTTCTTGCTTGTGCTGCTCTTTCTCTTGCATTTGGGATTAGAGAACATGGCATTCAAGAAGGTTGGTATGAGGGTGGAAGCATATTTTTGGCTGTCTTTCTTGTTGTTGTTGTGTCAGCCTCTAGCAACTTCCGACAAGAGAGACAATTCGACAAGTTGTCGAAAATAAGTAGCAATATCAAAACCGACATTGTTAGAGACGGACGGAGGCAAAAGATTTCTATCTTTGACGTCACCGTAGGTGATGTCATTTTCTTGACGATCGGCGATCAAATTCCGGCCGATGGGATATTCATCGACGGCCAATCATTTCATGTTGACGAGTCGAGCTTGACCGGAGAGAGTGATCATGTAGAAATCGACTCTAACCACAACCCTTTCCTCTTGTCGGGGTCCAAAGTTGCAAATGGGTATGCCCAAATGCTAGTCATATCCGTGGGGATGAACACGGCTTGGGGGAAGATGATGAGTTCAATTACACAAGATTCCAATGAACTTACACCATTACAAGAGCGGCTCAACAAATTGGCTACATCAATCGGGAAAGTAGGCCTTTCGGTCGCTTTCCTTGTTCTTGTTGTCGTGTTGATCCGTTACTTCACGGGAAACACCGAGGACGAAAATGGAAATCAAGAATATAACGGGAGAAGAACGAATTTGAACGATGTTTTCAATTCCGTTATTCGGATCATCTCTATTGCTGTCACTATCGTTGTCGTTGCAATTCCGGAGGGGCTCCCGTTGGCAGTCACGTTGACATTGGCATACTCGATGAAGCGTATGATGGCCGATCATGCAATGGTAAGGAACTTGTCGGGATGTGAGACAATGGGGTCCGCTACTGTTATTTGCACTGACAAAACAGGGACATTGACGATGAATCAGATGACAGTTACGAGGTTTTTCCTGGGCCTTGAAAATATCGAGAAAGATCGATATTTTCCGGCTATTCAATGGGACCTCCTCGAATTATTCCACCAAGGTATTGGTTTCAACACGACTGGTAGCATTTATAAACAAAAATTATCATCCGTAGTCGAGTACTCGGGCAGCCCAACTGAGAAGGCGATTCTCTCGTGGGCGGTCGAGGATTTAGGTATGGATATCGAGAAACTCAAGAAAAATTACACTATTATTCATGTTGAAACATTCAACTCCGAGAAAAAACGAAGTGGGGTTTTGATCAAGAAACAATTTGATAACACCAACCATGTACATTGGAAAGGAGCTGCAGAGATGGTGTTATCAATGTGTACAAAATATTATCATACCAATGGAGAAGTTAAATGTATAAGTGAAAATGAAAGATCAAATCTTGAGAAGATAATCCAGGGAATGGCAGCAAGTAGCCTGAGGTGCATTGCATTTGCTTATAAGCAAACCAAGCCCGAAAAAGTTGAATGTGATGAAGATGACTTAACCTTACTCGGGATAGTCGGGTTGAAGGATCCTTGTCGTCCGGGTGCAAAAAAGGCCATCGAATCTTGCCGAATAGCCGGAGTGCAAATCAAGATGATCACCGGAGATAACTTGTTTACGGCAAAGGCCATTGCTCAAGAATGTGGGATACTCTCATCCGATCAAGAACATGTTGTCGGCGAAGTCATAGAAGGCGCCGAGTTTAGAAACTACACGTTGGAGGAGAGACTCATTAGGGTCAACGAAATTCGCGTAATGGCAAGATCATCCCCGATGGACAAGCTTTTGATGGTCCAATGTTTGAAACAAAAAGGCCACGTCGTGGCTGTGACTGGGGACGGGACAAACGATGCACCCGCTTTAAAAGAAGCCGATGTGGGACTCTCGATGGGAATCCAAGGGACGGAAGTAGCAAAAGAAAGTTCGGATATTGTTATCTTGGATGACGATTTCTCGTCTGTGGCAACCGTCCTGAAATGGGGTCGTTGCGTTTATAACAATATCCAAAAATTTATTCAATTTCAACTGACTGTTAACGTCGCAGCCCTAGTCATCAATTTCATAGCAGCAGTTTCTGCAGGTGAAGTTCCGCTAACCACGGTTCAACTCCTATGGGTGAACCTCATAATGGACTCATTAGGGGCTCTTGCGCTTGCTACTGAGAGACCAACGGACGAACTCATGCACAAGCCTCCGGTCGGTCGAACCGAGCCTCTCATCACGAAGATCATGTGGAGAAACCTCTTAGCACAAGCCCTATACCAAATAGCAATACTCTTAACCCTACAATTTAGGGGAGAAACTATTTTTAATGTGGGGAAGGAAGTAAATGACACCTTGATTTTCAACACATTTGTGCTTTGCCAAGTGTTCAATGAGTTTAACGCAAGAAAGCTGGAGAAGAAGAATGTGTTCAAAGGGATACATAAGAATGGATTGTTTCTCGGAATCATTGCCATAACCCTTATTCTACAGGTTGTAATGGTGGAGTTTTTAAGGAAATTTGCTGATACGGTTAGGTTGAGCTGGGCTCAATGGGGGTATTGTATTTTGCTTGCAGCTTTCACATGGCCACTTGGATGGATTGTGAAATGCATTCCAATTCCTAATAAGCCATTTTTAGGCTGGTTTAAATATTCACATTGAATTTTATGAGAATGACATAAATGATTTTATTAGGTACTCCCTCCGTCCTACATATATAGTTCACTTTTCGTTTTTGGATTGTCCCATATATAGAGTAATGATCTCCTACCCACTGTGGGTAGGATATCCTACCCACAATGGATAGGTGTCATCCATTGATTAATGGGAGGAGTGGGCCCATCAGCCCCCCCCCCAACCAATCAGGGGAGAACATGTATCCATTGTGGGTAGAATATCTTACCCACAGTGGGTAGGAGATCATTTTCCCCCATATATATAGTCTCTTTTTTATATTTAGTAGTATTTTTTATATTCATTTAAAATAAATTATATCATACCTATATCATTGAAAATACAAACATATTTATGATTTCTATTCATTTAAATAAGAGCATTAAATGAAATTTGTTTGTAAATTTATTTTTCCAATACTATTCTTAATATATCCTTGAGTAAAAACTAAAGTGGACTGATATGTGGGACGAGGGAGTATTTATTATTTTTATGTCTCAAGAGATCGAATGCGTAAGACTGACTGTAAGGAAATAGTGTTTTGTAAACCTTGCAGGAGTAATAATCCGTCGCAATAAGCGTACCATTGTGATATGGGTTGATTTTGAAACGTTGACGACGAGGCAGCCATTTAGAAGTTAGAACCCGCTGAGTAAGCATTTTCAAAAATCAAAGGTGAGAAATAGCTTAATGATTTTGAGAAGCATCATAAATTTTTATTTTTATTTTTATTTTTATTTTTTTGAAGTGTTGAGTACTGCTTCATTTTGAAAAGCATATTACCTATAAATGTTGCAAATTTTAGTTAATCAATCGTTATGGGAAATATTGAAGTGTGACATTTTTAGGACATACGACTTTAACTAAAAATCATTTTTCTCTCTTACTCTTTTCAACACTTCATTAAATTGATGTGGGAACTTCTTTTATATATATATATTTTTATGTATTTCATCCGTGCGATGCACGGGGATAATATAATTTATTTATAATAGCATTAAAATTTATTAGACAATGGAATTTTTTTTAAGAATTATTTCAACCTAAAAATCTAAATTTGAGATAGAGATTTGTTGATAGAATTTGAAAATACAGGGAAGAAAGGGGGGGGTACCAAACCCCCGTGGATAATTACAAAACCAAGCCTAGAAATATCAATCATTCTAGCAAGCAATAAAAGGAAAATGAAGCAAAGCTATGCCATCACAATTCTAACATTCGCCAAACCAATCCTGTCTAGATATATCAAACCTTTAAGTTTACCTATTAGCTCATATGGCAGATAAAATTTGAAGTTCTTCTCTTGATAGCCTTGATTAGCAAGAAAGTCAGCAGCCCAATTGGCTTCTCGTCGTACATGAGAAAACTCAATGTTCATTCTAGCCTAGTAGTATCTAACCTTATGATCAAGAGCAAAGTGCAGATTCCATGGTGCAAGTTTACTGTCATTACAAATAGTGATAACAGATTCAGAGTCAGCTTCTATCCAAAGATTAGTGATATGACGTTCAAAATGTAGCCTTGTGCCGATAGCAATAGTAGTAATTTCAACTGCGACAATGGACATTTTGCCATAATATTCTTGAAAAGCAAATAGCGGGGCAACAGTGTGGTCTCTAACAATACCCCATCCCCCAGCAAAGCATCACCTTTCAAGGAGCCATCAGTATTAATTTTATAACAGTCCAACTTTGGTTTTCTCCGAATAACAGCAGTGAGAAATTTTAAAGACTTTTTTCCATGTAAGGCCTACTTGCAAAAAGGCATTAACAAGAGTTTCAGTCGTAGCTTTTATGATGGTATTACTAGTCAGAGTCTTCCCTTCATGTTTGGCTAAATTCCTTTGCCTCCACGACAACTAGAAAATAGTTAGTGGAATGAAAGTCAATACATCTCCAGGTTTTCCATCAAATACAGAAATCCAAATAGAATAGAGTTGGCAGGGGCGTTGAGCATAGGAGGTTTTGATCCCATCAGGCTGAAAAAATGGTCCCAAACTTGTTTCGCAACTAGACCATCTATAAAGATATGCTAAATAACTTCGCAAGAGGAGCAACATTGACATCTGGAAGGTAGCTCAATATGGAGTTTAGCCTTTAAAATATCATCAGTTGGTAGCCAAGAGTGCTATAATTTCCAGCAAAAAAGAGAGATTTTGGGAGGCACATATGAGTTCCAAAGAAAGGGGAAAGTTACCTGTTTGTCTTTAGCACATCTTATGAGTTGAATGCAGCTTTTCAAGGAAATTTTTCCATAATTATTCATAGCCCAATGCAGTTTGTCATCTTTATTGAGTATAGGGATATCAATGATTTCATCAACATCATTAGCAGCGAGGTATCTTCGAAGTTCTCTCTCATTCCAACCCTATGGCGTAGTAAAATCCGCCACTTTATGTAGTATCAAAGAGTCCATGATAATATCTCCTGTTTCTTTGCAGACAATAGCCATTGATCTAAGGCAAAACTGCAATCTCCTCTTCCAAGTTTCCAACGTAGATGCCACACTTTGAGTAAACGCATCCAAATAGAATTTTCTGGTCAATAAGTGTGGGATGAGTATCCTTGCACTATTAAGCTTTTAAAATGGCACTCCAGAGAGATTGTTGAGTTCTATATTGCTGCCAAAGTTTGCAATCATAAGCTTTATTCAACGTTTCCAGGTTATGTAACCCTATGCCTCCTTCATTAGTTGGGTAGCAAATGTTCCTCCACGAGGACCAATGAATGTGTTTGGCTCCACCCTTATCTCCCCAAAGATAAGCATTGAACATTCTTTCAATTTTGATTTGCACGGTTTTCGAAAACTTCATAATCTTATGAAGATGCATAGGCATAGACGCAATGATGGATTTGAGCAAGGTTAATCTTCCTCCCATAGAAAGAAACTTATGTTCCCATCCAAGAATCCTAGCTCTAATTTTTGAAATTAAGTCATCATAAAGAAGAACCTTTTTTCTGCCTTTGTGTAGTGGAACTCTGAGATAAGTTATTGGCAAAGGCTGATATTAGACAATGAAAATAGATAAATATAAATATAATAAAATTTGAATTGAAAAAAATTAAAATACTACCTTGAAAATAACGTTCGCTGTCGAATTAGTTGACTTTCCCATAGAATTGCCTTAATCCAATTTTTCGATAGAGTTCTCATAGAGTATTCACCGGTGCGATGCATGGGGGCAATATAATGTATTTATAATAGCCTTAAAATTACTTATTAGACAATGGAAATAAATAAACATAAATAAATATAATAAAACTTGAACTGAAAAAATTACAAATTTTGAACAGAACCACTAGTGAGCTGGATTGAGCTTCCATGGGCGTGCTTTCATTCATTTTTGGGAATTTTTATTGCATTTTAGCTTATAAATAATTCTAGTTTCATATAATCACGTATTTTCATTGCATTTTTACTTTTAAACAATTCTAGTTTCATATAATTGCATATTCTCAAACACTTGAGGTATCTTTCATTTAAATTTTTTTAATATTAATTCTATATTTTCAAAATTTTTAGATGATGTTATCTCATGTATAAATTAGTTTTAAATAATTTTTATTTATGATTTAAAACTCAATCAATTTATGATTTTGATGAATAATATGACACAATAACTTTCTCTATTTGATATATATAAATTTTATTACTTTATTTTCATTTTTAAAATTGAGCTCAATAATTGGTCCAATTTATCTATATATTAATAAAATGAGATCAGTTTCCCGCTCAATCTTATAATTTTCAGACTTAAAAAATACTATTTTATTTATATTTCTCATTCAAGCACAAATACTTAATTTTCAACCCATGAATAATCTCCCGTTATTATCACCCCTGATCTTTTGATAAAATCACTCATTATCCTTCCAATCCGGGTTATTATCATGTGTAATCTTTTTAAATCTCCCATCCATATCTTTTTAACATGAAAAAAAGGAAAATATGTTATTATAATTTTTATTTTACACATATTTTAAATTATAACTTGGCCATAAATTCCAGCGTGCAATGCACGGGAGAAAATGCTAAGAATTTTTATTGCATTTTTGCTTATAAATAATTCTAGTTTCATATAATCACGTACTTTCATTGCATTTCTACTTTTAAACAATTCTAGTTTCATATAATCGTATATTCTCAAACACTTGAGTTATCTTTCATTTAATTTTTTTAGTATTAATTCTACATTTTCAAAATTTTTAGATGATGTTATCTCATGTATAAATTAGTTTTAAATAATTTTTATTTATGATTTAAAACTCAATCAATTTATGATTTTGATGAATAATATGACACAATATCTTTCTCTGTTTGATATGTATAAATTTTATTACTTTATTTTCATTTTTAAAATTGAGCTCAATAAACTGGTCCAATTTTTTCTTAATGTCAACAATACACCAGTCTAATTTTTCTTAATGTCAAAAATTGAGCTCAATAACTAGTCCAATTTTTCAATCAATTTATGATTTTGATAAATAATATGACACAATAACTTTTTCTATTAGATATATAGCATGAATGGATCCTTTTTTTTTCTCACTTTTTACCACTTTTTATCACTTTTTTCAACTTTTTTCTCTCTCCTAAATCAATCACATCCACATATCTCATCACATCCACAAATCTCAACCACTCACCTCCACTCATTCTCTCTCTTCTTTCACATTAAAATCCATTAAAAATCATTAAAAGTTACTCACATTCACCCTTATATATAAATTTTACTACTTTATTTTCATTTTTAAAATTGAGCTCAATAATTGTCCCAATTTTTCTTAATGTCAACAATACACTGTACAAAACAAACTGATTTCATAAATGAAATCAATTAAAATCATCATCTACAAAGCAACTAAATCAAGTTGTTATTTCATGTAAATTTTCTTTTATTTTATAAAATAATTTAGCATATCGTGATTTTTAATAAGGTTTTGTGAATATACTTAATAAAAAAACTGAAGAGCACCCCCGACAATTTAGCCCCATTTCTCTCATTTTTAAATTCAGCTCGATCCATTACAAAATCTTGGCTTCGGCCCTGCTTCCTTGAAAACAACATTAGTTATTGAATTTGTTGACTTTCCCATAGAGTTGCCTCAATGCAATTTTTTCCTCAAACAAAAATGGAAATAAAAAATAAAGTTCTATGAAGTTTGGATCCGAATCTAAAATATTAAAACAATTAAAGAATAAAATAAAAAATAAAGTGCTATCAAGTTTGGATCCAAATCTAAAATATTAAAACAATTAAAGAATTATAAAATATTAATTTACTCTAGATCTTGTATGACGATATCAAGCGAGTTTGGTCTCCTAATCCTTGTCAATGATTTTGTCAATAACATATGAACAATTGAGACAAATAATCGTTATAAACCCATTACAACTAAAAAAACTTCTTCGAAGTAGAATTTACCAACGAATTCTCTGCTATTAGCATTCGAATCTTTCAAGACAACTTCGACAGGTTTGAAATTAAATATGCTAAGAAGAAACTTTAACCTTGGTTCCACATACACTAAAGTCGATTTCAATGGTTTTAATGTCCAGCCATGTTTTGCAGCAGGGAAAGAAATGTTATTCGACAAAACATTGAAGTGCATCACACAGTAAAAGCCATACTCTTCAATAACATTTTCAAAATTCTTGACAAGATTGAAAAACACCTAAGCTTGAATCCCTGTGCCCTGAATTGAAAAGTAGCAAGATTGTAAAAACAATGACACAGAAAAAACAACAAAAAAATTGAGTTTGCTTTCTCATCAACAAACACAAACTCCGTTTTGCAGCCTTTTTCCCTCCAGGTTGTGTGTAGTTTGATAAGTGTATTTTTGCTCACTTATTTAGTACTCTAAATATGTCAAAAGTTGAGCAAATAGATGGATTTCTGCTCACAAATGTCTAATATTCATCTTTGTATGGCGACAATCTCAAATTGAAAGAAGGAAGCAAAAGAATAGAAAAAAAGGCCAAAAGTGTCAAAAAAAAAGGAAAAAGAGGAAGAAGTTGAAGACCAAAACGTAACCTTCCAAAAGATGAAGGACTTCAAATGCAGTTACTTCAGGTATTTTTGAAAGGAAGTTCAAAAGTTGAGGATCAAAATACAAGAATTCAAAAATTGGAGGACCTCGCGTGCAATTTCATCAAAACATGGCCTTTTGCCTAGGGCTGAGTAATGGCCATAACTATTAAAGTTATGGCCATAACCCATGTTTAATTTCACGCAAAATTGCGTGTTTTTACCTAGGGTAAGGTTATGGTCGTAACCTCAAGGAGTTACAGGTGCAACCTCGGGGGGTTACGACTGTAACACCCCAAAATCATCAAACGTTGATTTTGGCGCCAAACCTCAATTTTATCCATTTTACCCTATTTTTTAGGGTGTTGTGGCCAATTGCTTCCCTACAACTTTAAGTCGATGTTAAGGCATGATTCTATACACTTTTAGCTTGGGAAAATCAGAGAAGAAATGGAGAAGGAGGTAGGGTTCAAGAAGAGGAAATTTGGGAAAAAAGAAGAAGAAGAAGCATTCAAGCTCTTATATTTCAATCTAATGGGGTTTTTATTGTTATTCTTGTATTTTCTACATTAATACTCTTCATACTTCCTTTAATTATTTTGCTTTAATGGGCTAAATACTCTCTTGTTGGGATTATTGATGTAGTTTAATCAAGTTTCTTAATGTTAATCTAGTTTTCATTAGTTAAGTTCCTTATTTGTTTGTGGATGTTTCGGTATTGAATGCTCTCCATTTATTTGGCCATTTAGTATTGATGTTTTGTGATTTATATCGGTTTCGAGAGAAAGATATACATTTTAGACCTGGTATCATCTACTCTAGGTTCTTATAAGGGACAGAGATATAAATCTAAACCCTAAATGACCATTTGAGTTATTTTCACAAGGTTTTAATGTTATAAATTGATTTTTAATCAACATAGAGATATAGTAGCTTGAGTCGATTTAGAAGGGTTAGTTTGACATTCGAGAGAGGTAACGAAATAATTTTGGAAAATCGAGCCTAACATATTTCAATAGGTTGGTGGAGACCAAGCACTCTCGGGTGAGCCGTAATTATGGCACTCACAAGGCATTTTCTAGCTCCGTCCAACCTCTATTTTGAAATCTGAGACTAGATTTAGATTCAGCACGACGAGATGGAGCTTCAGTAATTTTTTCAAAATTTTTACGACACCGTTGGATGCAGTGATGACAAACTTTTTGGCCAAATTTTAGCCAAAAAGTTTGACCAGCCACCACGATCCAACGGTGTCGCAAAAATTTTGAAAAAATTACTGGAGCTCCGTCTCATCATACTGAATTTGGATCCCGTTTCGGATTTAAAAACGAATGTCTGACGGGTTAGAAAATGCCCCAGGAGCGCAGTAATTACAGAGCACCCTGGAGTGCTAGATCTTTGCTGTTCAATAGGTAACTTAACTACTTGGGGCTTGACAGATAGTGAGTAAGCAATGGTTAAATGAAATCGTTAATCCCAACTATTCTCATCCAAATTTCTACCCATCTTGTGACTAGTTCTTTACTCATTTTCCTTTCAAACTTCTCTTGTTGCAACCAAAGATTTAAATGTACATGTTATTTAAATTGCTTTCCATGTTAGTTTGTGTCATATCAAATGATCACTCCTTGAGGGATCGATAAATCGGACTACTCGTCTACTTTACTATTTGCCATGACCCATGCACTTGCGGTATTTTTACGTGCATTTGAAATGTAACATAGTTCAAAACCGCTCTCTCAATGTAAACTCTTATTCCCACTCTAATTTTTTGTCGTCAACTTTATCCAAAAAGCTACGCGGGCCATGCAAACATTATTTTGATATTTAGTGTTGATGCCGAAAATAGTAATGACTACTTAAGTATCAACTTTAGTGTGTTAGGGGCTGATTGCTAGTAATTAGAAGAGTGAGATTTGTATTTATAGCCAATCTCGATCTCGGTACTGATTATAGAGGATTTTTTCCCATTCTCAATGACAACTAAGTGTTCTATTTATAGTGCAAGTCTCAAAGGCGGTAGTAGGTCATCATGAGACGGCACGACTAGTTCCAAACTAGGTGTGATGATTACTCCTGCAACCTGCAAGCAGCCACTTGAATTTATGATGATGGCCTCGCAACTCGCGCGCAACAGTCTTTGTATTAATGATGATGGTGTGCTGTCAATCACAGGTGTCGTCAACGTGTCAGATGATACGTGGATTATCCTTACTGTCGGTTACTGTAACGATCGGGGCTCGTCGGACATCTCTGCCGACCTGGACCCTTCGCCGACCTGGACATAAGTGACAGTATAGCTCATGCCGTGGTCGTAGGCCTAGCTTGGCCCGACTTTGCCGAGTTGTAACCAAATCCGAACTGGCCTGAGTCTCCCTACACCGAAAGCGATTATTAATATCTATCTGACCTGGAGCTTAGACACGTCAGCAGGAAGGGCCCCAGACCGAAGGGGACCAGAGCTGGACTCTTGCCACGTCAACCGGGTGGCAACAATTGTATTAATATAGGTATGACATTCTTTTGTAGGTATGGAAGAAGCTCCAAAAGGTTGGCACTAATAAATTTTAGAAGCATGAAAAGAATTTGTGGTAGAAGTATTCAACATTTGATAATGAATAATCAAAAGGTATTGTATTTACTGCTACATGGTTCAGTTATTTATAGAGCTTGTTTGGCAAAGCTTTTTTTCATCAAGATAAATGATTAGATAAGTGATTATTGTACTCAATCATGACATTTTTGTTTTAAATTTTGTACTAGGTAGAGAAGCTATTTCTTTTTTGACCGAACTATGCTTAGTTGAGTACGAAATGCTTAGGTTCCCACCATCTTTGCTAGTAGCAATTGTAGTCTATACAGCTGAATGTACTCTTAAGAGACTCAACCGAGTGACTTACTTCCGTGCGATCGAGCAACTTAACTTGCCTTGTTTTGAGATAGATGTTTTTGATGAATCTGTTTTGTAATTCAAATGTTAAACAATTTATCATCTTACGTTGTGTTTTTGTGGATTTGTTCTTGACATAGCAAATTATTTCCAGTTTCTATGATATCCTAGTTTTCCTTTTCTTGTATGTATGAGTCCATGAGTACGTGCTTCGCACGCGGTATAAAGTGATGATTTTTTTAGTCATAAATTTTTAAGTTTCGACTTTAAATTTTTTATTTAAAAAAATAAAATTAAACTAACGTAGTATTAATAACTTATACGTGTAAGCTAAATAACACTTTGATCATTTTATACTCTAAGAAAAAATATTAATATCTTAACTGTTTGCCAAGTTAGTCCAAACATATAGTTTACAAAAAAGTCCAATAAAATTAGTCACATATATCTGAGTTGATTTAATATGAATATATGGTACTAATCCAATTTTAAAACTATAAAAATATAATATCTCAATTAGAAAATTGTGAACGATATTATAGAAAAAAATTATCAATGTACATTTTTAAGTTATACACATTAGAGTAAAAATACTTTATATATTGAAATATTTGTAGTTTAATCAAATTAAAGTAATTTTAAACATCGCTCAAAAATTAGTTTTGTAATTATATTTTTTAATTTTTGGACTACAAAAATATTTGTGACATAATTTTAAATCAAAAGATTATCATACAACTATATGACTTTGTAAAAGATTCTTTTTTAAAAAAATAAATTTATTAATAACTATTTTAGGTCATATACATTGAATAAAATAAAAATATATTAAAATATTTGTAGTTTAATTTCTTCAATTAATATGAAAAGTCATTAATTAATTATTTATATAAATATATTTCTTGAATAATGACATTTTGGATTAAATAAAATATAGGTGGGGATATTATTGGAAATCAAAAGATTTCCATACATCTCCACTTTTTAATATAGTAAAGATGAGTCCATGTATAAAGACTTCTATCTATGTAATATACAATTTTTTTAAAGTTGTTGCACTGCAAATTTTTTTTTGTATAGGGCCATTGGTCATAGTTTAAAATCGTGACCAATTTGTCACGGTATTTTTTGTTACGGTTTAAAACCGTGACCAATTTATCACGGTGTTTTTTTGTTATGGTTTAAAACCGTGACCAATTTGTCACGGTGTTTTTAAACGTAATTTTTTCTTGCAGTCGCCAATATAATTCCCAATGTTGCTATAAGTTCTAAAATCTTTCTTAAAAAAAAAAAAACAAAGAAAATCTTATTCTATATATGTTACCCTTTTGTTTGAAGTTACTAATTTAATAATTGAAAAGTGTGTTTTACATTATATCCATAGTTTCATAAAATTATTTATTCGTAAATGCGACTAACAATTTGATATTATCTTATTTAACTATTTTTTAAATACTACTAGTGTTACCTATGCGATGCACGAATAATGGCATAAAAATTATAATAGTAAATGGTATTAGTTTTTTTTTAAAGAATAGATGAAGTATGCAGGTTATGGTAACTACAAATTTGGAACACATCTTTAAACACAACTAGTTTCCACCCCGTGCGTTGCACCGGAGTAAAGCTGTATAGATTTATCTAAAAAAAATTTATTTAGATTGATTTTTGTGGTAAAGAATAATGCAAAATAATTTTTTTAACAAATGACAGTTGTATTTAATCGATAACACCATCACGTAATATAAAATATAAATAATGTTAATAATAACGAAATATTATTGAAAAGAAAATTTAAGTTTTTCATTTTATACTGTACTCATAATTCAATACATTTATCTATGATCGGCTATTATCCTAGATTAAATTATAAAAAGATTTTACAATAAAAATCCATAAAATATAAAATATATAATCAATTAAATACTATTGAAATAATAATTACTTAACTCGAAATGTATACAATTCAATGATATTAGCATTAACAAAAGTCTTGTCTCACGATCACCGTCTATTAGCTGTGCTTTTTTGTAAATCGATAATATACAATGTATTAAACTTACTTTTTTTGTGCGAATAGAAAAATAATAATTGAAAATGATGTATATAAAAAATTTCAATTCAATATCATTCAAACTTTGAACTCGACAAATGAATAATATAACCACAATAAACTAATTTCAAACCGATTCATAAAAATTATTCATCTAAGTAGCACGACGCTATGTAAGAGTGCAGTGCAGTTCTTCACTGTTGAAACAAATTGTAATTGCACAAATGAGAATAATAAAAAAAATAACCAACGTAGAAACAAATAAAAGTAACATAACATAATCGGACTATATATTACACAATAAAATAAATTTAGTGAATAACTAATGATATACTCTTCATCTAGAGGACTCATTTGTAGCATTCCATAATTAATAATAGAATCCATCTATCATATCGTTGACGTAAATAAAAATATCATGTTATAGACTCGAACGGTTTGCACAAAGTGACTACTTTTTTCATTTATACTATATAATAAATCACTTTAGACAGCTGAGACATCCCTCATTCGTGGAAGCTCGGTCACTTACCCTTACATACAATACAATGGAAATTTTCTCTCTCAACGTGTTTCATAACGCTTATGTATTTTTTTTTATCATACCAATATATCATGTTACGAAATTGACACATATAGGTGAGATCTCCTAAATATGTATATCATTCACCTAGAAAAAAGTCTAATCCTACCAAAAAGAAACATAAAAATCAAAATTATTATGTAATAGTTTTATTTAATAAGTAAGTCCTCTTTACATATTTGTCAAATCATTGCGATTCTTTGTAATTTTTAATTTATAGGTAGAATACAATGTATGCTAATTGCTAAGAAATTTCTCTACTACTTTTAGAAACTAATTAAAAAATATTGATATCCCTTTTGAGCTGTAGAAAATTAGCAAATGAAGAAAATCTTGTTGAGCTAGGAAATTTTTCTACTCTGCACACTAAAAATTTAAAGATATAATTAAAAATACTTAAAGTATAAATTAAAGATATAATAAAAATATTTAAAGTAAAAAAATTTAAGATATAATCTTGTTATGTTAGGAAATTTTTCTACTCCTAAATAAAAATTAAAGATATAATAAAAAAATATTTCCTTTCTTTAATAAGTACAAATTCAAGATATGTTGAGAATATTTCAATTAAAACTTAAAGGTATAATTTTGCTGTACTAAAAATATTAGTGGAAAAAATATTAAATTTTTTTCATTTCAGATTATACAAATATTCTAAAAGCATAAACATAAGTTGACAATAAGAGATAAATTGTTAACAAATAAAAAATTACTTTAAACATTTATTAGTGAAAAAAATTTGAAACTTATACTTAAAGATTAAACAAATATTCTTAATTTATTTGAACATAATTTAACAATGGGGATTTAAATAGTACTTTAAAAAAATTAAAAAAAAATACACACATTGGGGGATTAAATAAATACATTTTTTTAAAAATACTTTATTATTAGTTAGCAATTTTATTCACCATGCTAAAAAGAAGGATGAATATTATCCTCAATTTGGAGGATCGATATAAGTGGGAAAAAAATTTAAAATTAATTTTTTTGTTTCATATTATTCTATTCATCGAGAGATTAAAAAAAATAGTTTCTATATATAATTTTTGTTATTTCAAAAGTTACTTATTTTACAGGTAAATAAATAATTTATCGCCAAAAATTAAAAATGAGTAACTTTTAAAATAGTAAAATTTATACACCAAAACTATACTCATATTAAACTTTCGATAAATAGAATAATATGGAACAAAAAAATTCAAAATTTTCAGTTATTTACCCCTCAAATTGATCCTCCAAAATGAGGTTAATGTTCACCCTCCTTTTTAGAGAACAAATTTGTTCACCTTATTGAAAGAGAGTGAACATCAACCTCTTTTTTTGTGGGTCGATTTGAGGGTTAAAAAATTAAAAATTTTATTTTTTTTGGTTCCATATTATTTTATTTGTCGAGAGCTTTAATATGAGTATAATATTGATATATAATTTTTATTATTTTAAAAGTTACTTATTTTACTGGTAAATAAGTAACTTATCACTAAAAATAAGTAATTTTTAAATCAATAAAATTTATATATCAAAATTGTATTCATATTGAAGCTCTCGACGAATAGAACAATACGAAACAAAAAAATTAAAAATTTTTAATTTTTTATCCCTCAAATCGACCCACAAAAAAGAGGGTGATGTTCACCCTTTTTTAGGATGAACAAAATTGTTGTCCATGATTTATGACACTTGGTAGAAAATAATTGGTCCAGCAAATTTCTAACTAAAATCTTGTCCTAATAACTGTTTTTCAATTGAACAACTGTCAATCAAACCTTATTTTATATATTATATAGATATTCATTGTTCAGTTACTTGGCTTGCCTAATTCATCACAAATAGGAATTTTCAAACGACTTCGACTTCCAACTCCATAAATGATAACATACAATTGACCATGATATATTACAAGACACTTTTTTTGTAGGGGTACGTGACACTTGTTATGTTACATAAAGACGTTTGTCTTAATAACATAATTTTATTCTATTATCAAAAGTAAAATAAAAAAGTAAGATTAGTATTTTCTCAATTACTTTTTCTCTAACTTTTTTATTTAGAATGTCAAATTTCAATTCACACACATTATGACATGTTTTCGATTATAAGGTTATGAATTTCTATTTAATTTTTAAATTAATAATATAATAATAATTATAATTATTTAAAAAACATTGATAAAAAATGAATTCACATAGAACATTTAATTTATCATCAATATATACACAACATTTAAATTAAGCAATTGATTAACACAGTAAATTAAAAATATGCAAAAAGAACCATCACTACACAAAGAAAAGAAGAATTAAAATTACTCACAAAAATCATCTCTATTATTAGTAGTAACTTTTTTTTTTCTCTGCATTATCGATTAGTAGTAACTTTTATTAAAAAGTTGAAAATAGCTTTTAAAAAAACAAATGAAGTGCTTTTTTAAACAAGTAGATGACATTGTCGATAATGCCAATTTTTTTTTTTAGAATTTTCAAAATGCATTTTTGATTTAGTCAAAATTAATGACATAGATGATTAAGAAATAGATTTAATTAAAAAAATCTCATTTTTTGCATTTTTAATTTTTTAATTAAAAAATCGAAATTGACATTGCAAATGAACCTAATTAATATTGATGTTTTACGATTTTTCTCAAATGCCCACAAGTAGGCAAATTTTCATACCGGGGGACACGTGTTGGAAATTTGCTCACTTATGGATATTTTAGCATGCCCACAAGTAAGTATTAGAGGGGGACTATAACGTTTTGATATATTAGGTACATAAAATATTCTATATTGAATGGTTGCATAATTAGTTGATAAACATTACCTTGTAGAGATATATTGCATTATATTAATTACATTAAACAAAATTTAACTACATTAAACGAAAAATAAAAAGAGAGGCCCACAATATTTTTGGGCCGGAAAACGCTTTGCAGGGGATCCTTCTTATTCATTATTCCATGTGAATGAAAGTTTTCACCCATACTGGCTCAAAAAACAACATGTTTTCACCTTTGTCACTTCTTCTCCGTTTTCTTGCAATTGCTCTTTAAAATCGCTACCAATTTTTTGGTCGGAATCATCACTATAACGGTATACTAATTTATCTTAGACATACAATGCACTTACTCGCAGATTAATTTTTTAAAATAAAAAAGTTAATAGGGTCTGTAGTATTATGATTTTCCATAATTTAGGTATTGAAATGGGACAAAGGCCCCATCAGGAAAATGGAGTAGAATCCCAATAGGAGTCTGCACGCCCACCCAACTATAACCCAGGCCTGGTTTCGGTATTGCTAGACATCAGGAGGGGTAAAATTGGGAAACAACCTATTCCAGTCTGAAGAAGGAGAGGGGCTTCCATAGATTCGATCGTGATCGTGTCGTCTACATTATAGCTCCCGTACCTGTCTGAAAAAGGGTAGCGTTTTCGTCTCACCGTGGCACCAATCTACATCTAGCAAGTGTTCAGTGATTTCTGCTCGATTTTTTGAAGGTACGAAGTGTCAGATTTGCTATCGAATTTGTTGATGGTAATCAGTTTTCCAATGGCAACAGCGATTTGATGTGCACAAAAATTTTAGTCGCTGTTGGTTATGGCTTTATCATTGTCTCAAGAGTAATCGGTGAAATATTCTGACCAAAATCCAGCACGGGTCTAGTTCCGTAAGTTCTGATTGTAAAAAGTTTTTTATTTCTTTTTCAGGAATCGAAATTTTCCTTTGTGCTCTTATTTTTGTTATAATTGGATAAAAATACTTGATATAGAGTTTCCCTTCGTGATATAGCCTGCAGGCTTAGGAAATGAATTGTTTGGGTGCTTTAGTATATTGTGCAAAATGCCCTATTTTTAGATTTGAAATTGTAATTATTGACGATAGTGTGTATCATATTATTGAGGTAAATAGTGTTCTTAGCATGTCACTGGAACTGAGAAATTAGCATTAGCTTGAGATTAGTAACTTGTAGGATGTGTATTATCGAAATTGTTGTGTCTTTGTTTGTAAATCAAGTCTTCTATGAACTGTCAACCACACCGAAGGTGTGCTGTCCGGTCTTGCTCAATTTCAGGCAAAAAACAATAGGAGATTATGAAGAAGTGTTTCATACTCGGTTTTAACAATGAAAATTCGTTTATTTGCGACAATTTGACGTAAAGCATTCGACTCTCAATGCTTCAAACTATAATGTGCACTTTATGCTGATTTTTTTGGGCTGAACTATTGATTTGTTGTACATTGAATGTAGAACTTGTCATTGTCTACATGTTTTGATCTCTTGTTTTGTATAGGTGCATCCGGCTTGCAGAAGCTTAGCCTTTTGAGGAGATCCAGTGCAAGATTTAATCTTTATGGGGACCGAAAATCCTAAACAACCGAGTTACCCATTAAGGCCAGCTTCCACACCGTTTGCTGCTCCACAAAGTGCAACACCTTTTGTTTCTTCTGGTCCTGTGGTTGGGTCTGAAGCATCTGCTTTCAGGCCAGGCCCTCCTGCTTCATCTCAGTTTCCAGCACCTTCATTCTCGTCTGGGCCTGCAGTTGGATCAGTATTCCCTAGTCCAGGATATAGACCCCCACCGCCAGGCAGGTCTAATGAAATAGTTGGGCAACCTCCACCACCACCATCATCTTTGTCAAATGGTCCACCAACGGGAGGACCTTTTCAGCGTTTCCCAGCCCCACAATTTACCTCAACAGGTCAAGTGCTGCCGCCCCACACACTTGGACAACCATCTGTCCCTCCACCAACTAGACCTCTTGCAGGTTCCGTTTCATCTCATCAAACATATCCACAACCTGCTCCTGTATCCATGGGATCTCCTCCTCAGAACATAAAAGTTGGGCAATCAAGCACCAGTTTTCCTCCGTCTGCTGATCAACCCTTCTCTCCTCCCAAACCAAATGTTCACCCATCGTCACCACCAATGGGGCCATCTTATCCCGCTCCTAGAGGCAATTTCCAACCTTCCTTCCCTGGGTATGCTAGTGTGCAACCTAATACTGCCGCTCGAGCTTCTCGGCAGCCCGATTCATTTTCCCAACAGCAAGGCAGCTATGGTCCACCTGCACCATCATCACCTTTTCTGGCTCAACAAAGAGGTTATGTACCTGGTCCACCTGGTCTAGCTCCAACAGGTCACTATTCAAGGGACCAAATGCAACACCATGGCAATGCACCTCCCATGGCTACATCACAGGGATTGCCTGAGGACTTCAATTCACTCTCTCTTGGGTCTGCACCTGGATCTTTTAGTCCAGGGCTTGATCCAGCAGCCTTGCCAAGGCCCTTGGATGGTGACGTGGAACCAAAGTCTTTTGCTGAGATGTACCCAATGAATTGTAGTTCTAGATATCTGCGACTAACGACGAGTGGTGTACCAAATTCACAGTCATTGGCATCAAGGTGGCATTTGCCTCTTGGAGCAGTGGTTTGCCCTCTGGCAGAAGCTCCTGACGGGGTTAGTCTTCACGAGTTTTGGAAAGTTGTATTTGTGAACATGTTGCTTATCCTTTGCTTTAAATCTTATTTTCTCTGTTATGACAAAATATATTTGTCCAGGAAGAAGTTCCAATTGTTAATTTTGCCACAACTGGCATTATTCGTTGTAGAAGGTGCCGCACTTATGTCAATCCATATGTCACTTTTACAGACCATGGAAGAAAGTGGAGGTGCAATATATGTTCACTGCTCAATGACGGTAATTTTTTCTTTTGTCTTTAATTCGAGATGCAATTCTGTCTCTTGGAACTTGTGAGTTACTAGTTAACAGGGAAGTGTTTTGTGAATCTTATGATTATGTCAAGTGGAAGTTCTTATGCTTGAGAAACCTCTGTACTTTTTGGCCTTATTATTTGGTTAAGTAGGATGATAAATTCCTTTCCTTTAATCTTACCTCAAGCTAGCTTGATTCTTGCTTTGTGCTTGTGTTGTGTGAAAAGTATTTTTATGCAAACTGATTTTTAACCATACATTCTACTGGACAGCAACCTCTCCCATCCTTTAACCCAACATTTTCGTGCAAAAGCCATTTTACTACAAAATGGAAAATGGACTGATACATTGTCGTTTCTTGCTACTTTTATTGATTGGTATTTTGTTTCAGTCTTTGTGGTCCAATTGTCAATGCGCTCCACCAATACTCTTGTAACCCTTTGTGTTCCCTTTTCTTATTCAATTATTGAAAGCAAGTGATTCTCAAAATGGTGGTTTGAACATCTATTGAGGGATCATCTCTGTAAACTATTGTAAGGTCTCGAGTTTGATCGTACCTATCTATCTATACACCTGCAGACACTTTGATGCTAGTTTGTCCTTCAACTTGACCAAGTGAAAGCTGATAAAAATTTAAAGGAATGGTGGTGATCTAGATCCAAAGCATTCCATTCAATTCATAGACATTATTAACGGGGACATCTAATCCAGGGTCTCCTTGTTAGGCACTGTATACTTCATTAACTTATATAGATGGAGTATCCTGTAAGAAGATATCACCGTCCTGTCAGCTCCTCTATTTTGTATCTTCTGTAGGTTTTCTGAAATAATTAAGGTAGTTTATCCTTTCGGTAAATATATCTTTTACTATAATTCAGATGAAGCATGGACTGATTCACTGATCTCGCGTAATTCTCTATTTCCAGTTCCTGTTGAATATTTTGCACAGCTGGACGCCGGTGGCAAGAGAGTTGATTTGGAGCAACGTCCTGAGCTTACAAAGGGCGGTGTTGAGTTTATTGCTCCAGCTGAATACATGGTCCGCCCTCCAATGCCACCATTGTACTTCTTCCTCATCGATACATCAACATCTGCAGTTAAAAATGGAATGCTTGAGGTAATTATAAGGGATCTTACATTGTATAGTTATGAGAAATGCACTAGAGACGATGTTCTTCTCGAACGCCTAATGTTTTTAATGAATCTAGAGTAAAATAACTTCCAAGTATCCTCTCAGACTTTTTCCTTATTACCATTTTCTAATATTTTTCTTCATGGTTCTTTTTAATATAATCCTTGTATTCTTCTCTGAAGAGCAATATCCATATTCCTTTATATGCTTTATATTATATTTTATGTTATAGCCTGACGAGTATTGGACCTTGACACCTTGTCAACAATTTGGTGAATAGTGCAGTGTTTTCGTACTTCTGTTATATGGAATTCTCAAATGCTTCTTTCTTTTGTTCTTGAGTTTTTACTATCTTTGATCCTGACACGAGCCAGTTTAGCTTGATGTGTTTTGTAATTCATGCTCCAGAACTTTGACTAGAAATCCGTGTGCGTAATCATTAATTTTCACGTGTTTAGTGATTCCACAGAAAATTCAACCTTCCAATGCCGAATGCCACGTGACTAACATTGATTTGCATGTGGTTTTCTGAATACCAAGTCAACTCAATTCCATACATATTTTGCAGGTAGTAGCACAAACTATTAAATCTTGTTTAGACAGTTTACCTGGTTATCCTCGAACACAGATCGGCTTCATAACTTTTGACAGCACAATACATTTCTATAATATGAAGGTAAGCGATCCTGTTGAGCAGTTACCTAACAAGATTGTGGTTGACTTTGTTTTGGCGAATAAGCTGTTTCTTTCCATTGTACCAGTCATCTTTAGTGCAGCCTCAGATGATGGTCGTATCGGATTTAGATGATGTGTTTATTCCATTACCAGACGATCTTCTTGTCAACTTGTCAGAATCTAGAAATGTGGTGGATGCATTCCTTGATAGTCTACCATCCATGTTTGAGGGCAACATGAATGTGGAATCGGCATTTGGTCCTGCTCTTAAAGCTGCATTCTTGGTTATGGTGCGTCCAGTTTTTCTTATCGACCAATTTTACTTTTGAACATTAACCCTTTGTCTTTGTCTTTGTCTTTGTCTTTGTCTTGTTGGCAGTCTGCTTTATTGGTTTTGTTGTATTTGTCTTTCATAATGTATTTGGCTAATTTTAGAAAACATATAGTTATTTTTAACCAACCTTTTGTTTTCACACATCCTCCAGTGACTCTTTTTTTTTTTTTTTCCTTCAGATTAAAAGGAGTACATTTTGTTAAATTAATTTCGAACAATAAAAAAAATGTTAAAAACTATGTATAGATAATTTTTGTAGAGATTATGCAAACATGCTTTAACTTTCAATCTCTATTTAGTTGGTTGTCCATTTGTCATTGGAAAATCATTTTCCATAGCTTAGCACTAATTCACATATTCTTTCCACCTCCAGAGACAACTTGGTGGTAAACTGTTGATTTTCCAAAATACAATGCCATCACTTGGTGCTGGTCGTCTGAAGCTGCGTGGAGAGGACATTCGTGTTTATGGAACAGACAAGGAGCATGCGTTAAGAGTAGCAGAAGATCCGTTTTATAAACAAATGGCTGCTGATTTTACGAAGTTTCAGATAGCTGTGAATGTATATGCATTCAGTGACAAGTACATAGACGTAGCATCTCTAGGTATGTTCCAATCTCTCTCTCTCTCTCTCTCTCTCTCTCAAATTTAAGAAAAACTAAAGAAACATATGGCAATGTTGTCAAAAATATCTCATAATGCGTTTGTTTATTTTTTATTATCGAATATTACTTTTCTGTGAATCTAGTTGATTTTGCTAGGGTTTAAACGAAAATCATTACTCCAATTATCATTTTCAACCACTCATTTGATCAATTTGGCTTTTTTTTTTTAATTTGTATTACACTTTTCTTTATTTTTCAACCGCACATGTAGAAATCATATATATGTGTGTGTATATATATATATATATTTAATTTCTATTAAACATACCATAAGTTGCATGTCTCTAATTTGTGTAAATTGATAGTTTCCATGATGGTTTAAAAAAGAAGGAAAAGTAAAGTTTGGGTTTAAAATATATTAAACGATAAAATGTTGTTCATATCTCAACATAAATGCACGTCCTGATATGATTTAATTAAGCTAATTAAAAATCTTTAAGACTGCGTTATATCACGTGACTTAATTCAGTAGTATTTCTCTAATTTTTTCTTAACATACATATTTTTTTATACTTGTAACATCTGGACAATAGTATGTTTAGAAAATTAAAAGTAGTATCGCCAATATTTCTGTGCCTGTTTCTCATTCGTAAAATGATTGATAAATTTCACAAAAGGATGTGATCAAGATGAAATCACTCTGTGAAAAAATATACAGAAAATTAACTTTATTTATTTATTTATGTATTGCCTAATTAGAACTAAGGATTGGATTTCGTGTGATAGACAAGAGAAAATTGGAAAATTTTATTTATGAGAGGGCTTTTTTTCCCTTCTGGGTAATTTTTAAATAAGATGGGGTATCTATGTATTTGTAAAAAAAAAAAAAAAACTAGTATACTCACTTATATATTTAATTTAGTTTATATCCTTTTCTTTTCTTTATTGCATTAAAACATCGTAATTTCCTTTTTATCATGTGGGATTCTAATTGTACTCATAAGTAACCATTTATCTAACAAAGTCGTGAGAAAGGGTTCATACAGCCATCCGCACACTTTCTGGAAACAAGTCTTAGTTGTTACTTGTTAAGTTACTATTTTTAGCTTATCTTGACCGGACTAACACATTGAAAGGGATTGAGGAAAGGGAGGAACAGAGTAGAACTAATATTAGGTAATGCATGTTGAACCCTTGTAATGACTCACATTGTTCTCATTTTTCTTGTTTTGTGACTTCAGACTGAAAAATAAATAATGTTATCATTGCAACAGAAATCGTATTGTGCTCATGATTCAGAGCAAATCATGGTTTAAGGAAGATAGATAGATAGATTTATAAGTTTTGCATACTGAAAATATATGGTGGCTCCTTAACCAGCCTCCCTTTCTTTTACGCCAAACAAGAAGGCAGTAAAACCTGTACACACATCTTTTGCATAGTGTTTCTAGAACAAATGGTAATGTAAAGACGATCGTGGATAGGAATTTAGGAAGTTAATTAATTTAAACTTCTGATTTTTAATCTTAGAATCTCCTATTTGGAGTTACCATATATAGTTGAAGAAATAGAGTTACCATATTTAGTTGAAGAAATAGAGGAGCCCTTCAAAACATAATGACAATGGTGTCGAGCCCTCGAGGTTTAGCCAGATTATTCTCATAGCCGAAGTACCTATATTGCACTGTTGATCTGAGCCTCAGTGACTTGTTTATAGTGTCCTCACATGGTTGCATCTTTTTCAACATCTGCTATTGAATTTCTATATTTCTTGGTCACTGAACAGGAAAAGGGAAAAAATGAGCTGATTGATGTTGGGTATTTGCTTTCTGTTTCTTGATGATTGTCATCTTAAAATTACCATCATGTAATTTCTACTCTAGGAACGCTGGCAAAATATACTGGTGGTCAGGTTTACTATTATCAAGGTTTCCATTCTTCCATTCACGGAGATAAGTTGAGACATGAGTTGACCAGAGATCTTACAAGAGAGACTGCGTGGGAAGCTGTCATGCGCATAAGATGTGGAAAAGGTGAAATTTTATGCTGGTTCTGTATGTTTCAGTGGGAAAAAGTCAAGAGTTCTGCTTCAATTGTAAATGCATCGTTAATACTGCAGTGGTAATATGCTGATGTTGATGTCAAATATATGTTTGTCCATCTCTAGGTGTTCGTTTTACATCTTATCATGGAAATTTTATGCTAAGATCCACGGACTTAATAGCGCTTCCTGCTGTTGACTGTGATAAAGCCTATGTAGCACAGCTATCTCTTGAAGAGACAATACTGACAACCCAGTCGGTGTATTTTCAAGTTGCCTTACTGTATCCTTCTATTGAAGATTTTAGAGCAGACACCATTGTGCATAAGTGTTCATCCTGTAGCTAGTTTGGTTTGATGGTAAATTTCAAACGGCGCAATGCTTATCTTTGCATGTGCTGCTGTGGGTCCCCCCCCAAAAAAAAAAACCACACACAACACCCACCCACCCACCCACCTCGGCACCAAAAAAAAAAGAGAGAGAGAGAGAGTAATAAAATCAAATTAAAAAAATGAAAACACACACACATCATCTAACAGGCAAGTTGATTGGATTACATAAAAGAGTTTGACTCTCTTGACTGATGGAAGATATACGTCATCTTCTGGAGAAAGAAGAATTAGGGTGCATACTGCAGAAGCTCCAGTTGTTGCAGATCTGGGGGAAATGTATCGTCTGGCTGATACCGGGGCTATTGTTTCTTTATTATCCAGGCTAGGTATTCTCCCTTCAGCAATCACTCCCACTGGGGGGGGGGGTGTTGAAGGATACTGTTTTATGCAACTTCAAATTGTAATTTTTGCTTAGCGTATGTTGTCTTAAATGCGTATTATACAAATTGGTTTGCAGCAATTGAAAAAACTTTGTCCTACAAACTGGAAGAAGCTCGGAATGCCGTCCAACTTAGGATTGTCAAAGCCTTCAGAGAGTACCGAAATCTTTATGCTGTTCAGCATCGTTTGGGTGGAAGGATGATATACCCCGAATCGCTGAAATTCTTAGCACTCTATGGATTAGCATTATGTAAATCAACACCTCTCCGAGGTGGTTTTGCTGATGCTCAACCAGACGAACGCAGTGCAGCTGGCTATACCATGATGGCTTTGCCTGTGAAAAGTTTGTTGAAACTTCTCTATCCCTCCCTGATTCGTGTAGATGACTATCTCTTAAAAGTAAGTTGCTATATTGCCTTCACAAATTTCCTTCGTCAATACTTCTTATGTTGTGGATGCTGAAGTATATCTTTCTCACCAATTTGCAGGCATCTCCTCAGGCTGATGACTTTGATGACATTTCAAAGAAGATGCTACCACTTACTCAGCAGAGCTTAGATGGCCACGGCCTTTATGTATATGATGATGGGTTCAGGTTTGTGATATGGTTTGGCATGTCACTTTCACCTGGTATAGCCAGGAATTTGCTGGGGGAAGATTTTGCTACAGACTACTCAACGGTATCTTCTTTTACAATCCTCTTATATTATGCCCATGTTAGGATTGAAATTTGTATGAATTTTAATGTATTTTTATGTGAAAGATGAGAGAGAATGAGTGGAGTTGAATGGTGGAGATTTGTGTAGTACATGTAGGTTCCACGAGATATATATTTGTGATTGGTTTTGACCAAATTCAAATTTAGAAAGAATATATATAAAAAAAAAATCATAGAATTTAGAAACCTTTTATGATGTGTCATCAAAACTCTTTATCTCTCGCTGGGTTTCTTATTCTAGATCCAAGCATTAGCTGAGGGCTTAATTTTCTTTTATTCTTCCCAGTATTGTCAACTCTAGCAGAAATAATGGTTTTTGTTGTCTGTTACGGATTCTAGAAAGCCCCCTTGATCATGCATCATTTCAGTGCTTGTTATATCCCTTTGTTCTGGCCTTATATTTTGAGTAAAATTCCTTCTAAGTGCAACTATTGTGATAATATTTTATTTGAAATGTGTTACATTTGCAACACAGTTACTTTCTATGTTTATTTGACAACACCTTGTTTTGAAGATCTAGGAACAAAAAGTAAAAGGAAAAATTAAAAAGGACTCCACCTCGATGTGCACCTGCTCCATCTTTTCCCTCTCAAAAGAGAATAAAAATATAATAAAATCAATACTGTAAACATAGCTAAGATGATACGTTGCTCGTTTTATTTTTTCAATTTTCATTTTTTGTGAGTCTTCTGATATGGCTTTCTATGTTGCTCCTGCAAACCAGGTTACCCTTTCAGAGCGTGACAATGAAATGTCAAGAAAGCTAATGAGGATACTCAAAAAGATAAGAGAGAGTGACCCGGCATATTATCAACTATGTCATCTCGTGAGGCACGGCGAGCAGCCTAGAGAAAATTTCTTAATACATGCAAATTTAGTGGAGGACCAGGTCAGCGGTACTGTTAGCTATGCCGACTGGGTTCTACAACTTCACCGACAAGTCCAGCAAAATGCATAATGTACTGGTAATGGTCTTCCTGCTCGTTATTAATTTGTATCATATTCTCAACATATTTCTTTAAAAAAAAAAAAAAAACTCTGTACTAGCTTGTTTGGTACAAGTTATTGTGGAAAATCATTTTTTTCGCTAGTATCATTGTCAAACATGAAACAACCAATATCATTGATATGACAAAATTTTCATACTTTCTAGAACTTTCCTCGTTTCAACCACATGTTCAAAAATAATTTTGTCAAAAATCTCTCCAAGCACACTCTGGGCATTGATGGTTCCTTATCTTTTGAGGTTAGGTTAGGTTGGGTTGAACAGTGATTATGTGTGATGACATGTTATTTCATGGAGTTGTGTCAGCCTTTGTTTATGTAAGGTTTCTTCACATAAAAATCACCTACTAGTCTACTACTAGAAGTCACGGTCAAACATTAATATCAATCACTCTTTATTATCCGTACATCTCGTGATTCCCACTATTATTCAACCTAAAAATTTAGCTTTTAGCTAAAAAAAACTTACCTGAACACTATCAATGATGCTTCATCATAACCAATAATTCTATTCCTTGCAAATTAGTCCTATAATGTTTTCATCATAGCGACGTTTCTTCTTGTAACTCATTTAAAGTCAAATCTACGGCACACTATTATCACCTACTAGGGAAATTATAATTTTAAGAAGCAAGAATCTCTAAACATTGAAGTTTCTTATCTGTACAAAATCCAGACTTTTTCATCATTTGGGGTTGCTGATCATATGAAAATTTCAATCTCCACAGCTCTCTCTTACCCTTTTCCAGTTGCATGGTCCTGATGATTCTATCAGGACCTGTCAGTTTCAGTCTATCAAGAAGCTTGAAGTGAACTTACGCTGCCCATCAACTTCAGGAGCAAATAAGTTATGATGAGGCTGCATTATTCATGTACAATTTATAGGCGTATCGACAAACTCTGGTGTATTCTTTGAATGTCCATGCTTACGAAGGTTCTCGTGGATCCCGACTGGAAGTGATTCAAGGATTCAGTTGCTCCAAGGTGTTGGGCATAAAGAAACTTCTGTGGTTGAAAGAATAAACCTAAAATTTCAACTTTATATCAAGTTTTTTTATGTTGTTTCATTTTTCCTAGGTCTGAGCTTCTGTTTCGGTTTTGACAATAGTCGTTGGTGTGTGCTTTAAAATTCATTGTTTTGAACTTTATACAAGAGATGGATTCTAGCACTTTGAACTTCCCAAGTATATAGAAACTGAGTGTTTTGCCATCTTCACTGCGTTTGGATGAACTTCCACTTGTTAGAAGTGTTAAGACCTTATCTGAGTGATCACTGTATAGCCTTGCGGACTTTAATGACTCCGCGTTCTTTTTCTTTCTAGTTGGGTAATCGTTTATTTTGAAAATTGCAAACGTATTTGTTAGGTCTTGGACTTAAACATGGATTGTGTCTATGACAAGATATTAGACGAGTATTGTTACATGAGCTTCTCATACCGCAATTAAATCACACTTATATGAAATGTCAAAATTTTGCAAATTGTGATGTCTATCATCATATTGTTATTTTAGAGTACCACAAGATTTTGATACATCATGTGTGAGAGTAAATGAAAGTGTAAAACTAGTAGTTTTCTTAAGTACCTTATAATTTTCATAATTCCATGATATAATTTAGGGGTACGTTTGATAGAAATTGTATGGCAAATGATTTTTTGATGTATGATTGAAAATTTTTTTAAAAAAAGAGTGTAAAAAATATAAAAAGATTGTCAAATTGTATAATGAGCGGTTGAAATGCTACTAGAAACACATGATCTTTTTATGATTTATTTTTGAAAAAAAATTTGTCACACTTTTCAAAAGGTAACTTGGTTGAATTTATAAATTCGGTTCTGCATGTCAAGTGTATGTATTCAAATTTAGATGATTTCTTTCAAATTTCTCATCATTGACTACTCGAATGCTTATTTTTTATTTTTTTAATGCGCTCGAATCTAGTACTTCCTTATAAGTATGTTTTTACCACCTGAACTATCACTCTTGATCAAGGTGTGCATAAATATTAATTTCTATTAATCTTAATAATTTAATTATTTGTATTATTGACATAACAAGATGTGCGTGATTTTTTCCTCCCTTTTTTGGTGTAGTGATTTTTTCCTCCCTTTTTGGTATTTATGAACCTTGTCATGCTAGTCAATAAGATGTGCGTTGCATGTGGTAATATACGTATTCTTGAATTTATTTTTTGTTGGAACTTTTAGTTCTAAGGGAGCAAAATTTGAAAATCAATCATATATATATGTATATATATAGGATCGGTTTTGGGTATTGAACTATTGGAAACCGAACCATAAATTTCGATTTTACGAAAAATGAAACTGCTCAATTCTTTACAAGCAAGGTATCCCTTTGGGTTCGGTTCTATTTGGTTTCCGAGTATTTTATGTTTATTATTTTATTTTCAAATTCTCATAAAAATATAAGGCATCACTATAAGACAATAATGTAACTTTCAAATACTATATGTTATTTGTTTTAATTTTTAGATATATGTATTCTACATGCATTATTTTATTATCTATAAATTTGAATTGACGATGAAAGTATTTACATAATAATTAATTTATTATAAAAAATATGTGAACTTAATTTCAAATCATATAACTCGATTTTCGATTTTTAGAAAGGAACCGTTTTGGTTTTCGATTCCCTATTTTTTATTCTAGTTTAGTTCCGATTCTTAATTCTTTTTAAATGGACCATTTGGTTTCGATTTTTTGTCCACAGTCCACCCCTACACACACACACACACACATAAATATATATATATATATATATATATAAATATATAATAGCATGTTAGAAAATGGATAAAAAATGTCGGATTAATTAATTTCAAGTTCTTTTTTTGTTTTAAAACTATGATAGGTCTAACAGTAACATTACGGAATGAAAAGAAATCAAAATCACAATTTATTGAAGTCAAATAAATTGAATAGTGGAGTTATGAAATCACTTTCATTACAAATTTTCCATGCTGCCCGTGTCTATTAATGTGCAACAATCCATCCAATACAAACGTATAATTTAGGTTATATATTAAATTAAATTCCAGAATTCATCAGAATTATATAAACATATAATTCTTATGAATTCTGGAGTTTAATTTAATATATAAACATACATTCAAAAAAAAAAAAAAGGAATTATATAAACATCTGAATTTCATATTGCAAAAAATTGATGGGTATCGTTTAAATATGCAACATGCATGTTATATCCCAAGATTATGAAGTTAAACAATTCACATGGAAAATTAACAAAATTCTTCTACTCACAAGTTAGTTACTGACTTCTACGTTTATTCTTTAATGAAAGTTTTCACATTATAAATTAACAAAAAATATATATCCAACGCTTTAATTAAATTTCATTGTTAGAAATTCAGTAAAACTTGAAAAATAAAGGCAATGAAATATCGTGAATTTATTGACAATAATCTAAATAAAAAAAATTGGTGCAATTAATTCTTTTAGAATTTCAAATTGAGATATAAAAATAACTATTTGTATTTAATCTAGATTCCAACATTTTCATCTTCATATGTCTAGTGAATATTAAAATAATAGTTATCGTAAAAATTAATTAAAGTATGTAGGATTATATTCTCGCAAATCAATTTTTTTTCATATATAATAATCAATTTTCAATTAGTAGTGATTATATTCAATTCGATCCCATACGAAATTCTGGATCTACAATCACGTCAAACGAACTAGAAGACAAGACCTAAGGCCAATTAAGGCCTTCCGACATTGGATCAATCATGGAAAATATATATATTAATATATACAAAATAAAAAGGGTATTAAAGAATCCCATATTTGAAGGACAGATAAGTATCTCAAAAGCACCAACACAAATCTTGTCACCAACATTTCTAACAATAACATCTTCAAGATTCCCACGCACAAATTTAGAAAGATTCTCCATTCAATCCTTATTTTCATTAAATAAAAATCAAAATCAAAACCAAAAATCAAAAAGATTAAAAATAAAATAGAATAATGACAAAAGTAATACATTTTTCCTCGGACAAATAAAAAGTCATATGCAAATATTTGTCAAAGGTTCTTACACTGCCCTAGAGCCACAATTAACAATTAAAACCCCTTTTTTCTTGGAGAATTGTAGATAAGACTGAAATATACATAACAAATTAACTAACCCTAATCCCAATAAACCAGGATAATTTACTTATGGCATTGAGAATCAAAAAAAGTTTTTTTTTTTTAACCATAGTAACTCAAATTTCACTTTAATTTACAATGACAACAAAAAATTACAACAAAAATTCATAATTATTTGAACACAACGAGATGCATGAAAATATATCCGTGATCCCTATAACAGGTGAAGCTACCACATGATCTGATCTTCCTAGAACGAGCTCGAAAGTTAAGATCACGCTGGCAGCTTCAACTATTAACGGTGCACGATTTCTCTCTACAAGTTAATCTTTTCTTTCCAATGGTATGGATGATTGATGAAGATAGATAGATATATATATATATATAGAGAGAGAGAGAGATAAGGGAGGAAAGTAGAGAGAAAGAGAGATATATATAGAGAGAGATGTATATTTTTACATATACAATATTTTCTTTGCTGTCTAGGTTAGCGAAAATATGAGGGGAATGAAGGGATATATATAGAGGCAGCTAACGAAGATCCAATAATTTCTTAGTTTCTTTAATTGCATAGAGACTTATTCTGGAGAGCTTTTTTCTACTTTTTTTTTTTTTTTTTTTGTGTGAAAAGCAATTATTATGAATTAAATTATTTTATATAAAATGTTAATTAGTAACAGAACAGAGATGACAGTGGTCCAAAGTGAGACAAGTTGAATATATTCACTCTCACGCCACCAACATGCGGACAAAGCCATTGTGATTTCCCATATTAAACCTACACCCTTTATTAACTTTAGGGTGTCTCTCTTTCTCTCTCTCTCTCTCACACATGTTCGAGATAATTTTAAAGCCGACTCCATGGATCTTTATTTATTTATTTTTTTTTTGATTCATGACTATATATGCACTTAATTATATTATGCACATATCAGTCGCAACTCGATTCACCATTTCACGGTGAAGGGGGAAAAAGAGACTATAGATGATGTCCTTAGCCTCAGGAAAATATAGCTCACAGAAAATGTAGACTTGCCATTTCAATTCTTGTTTCTTAACTATTTCAGACGAACTATTAATTGAATGTGATGATAAAAAAGTCAAGAATTTGAATAGTAGTTCTGAACTCGCACTCGGGGATCTAAAAACTCATGATGTTTATTACCTCAAGGGTTGAGGGTAGGGGCGTAAGCAAGAGTTGTCATCTGGTGGAGCCGAACCAAAGCTTACAAAATCGGGTTGAAATAATATATAATTTTCAAAAAGTCCAAATATTCGAGATCTAAGTTTAAATCAAAGAAAATTGTGTTGGATGGTCAAACAAAATTAAAAAATGGTCTTATCATTACATCATAACAAATGAACAATCCAAAATAATTAAAATATCTGATTATAGTTAACAAATGAAGTAAGATAAATAAAAAAAATTAAATTCCCAAATCGCAAATTCAATTTTAAAAGTACAAATTAGGGTCTAATATTTTATCTCATAGGCACATATAGAGAGTAAATATTAGTCAAATAGATCTTGAAGGCGAGTAGCAAATTCCCAAATTTGGTGTCTACCACTCTACAATAGTCAATAAATTATGAATATGAAATTCTCAATATTTATCCATTTCTACTTTATAGTTTAGAGTATTAAAATATGAAAATTTAAAATTTGGGAGATGGGGGCAATGAGATATTGAGGTAATTTTTGAAGATAATTAGAGAAATAAAGAGATTTATAACTCACCACAAAGATTAAAAGATGAAAAATTGCAGACAAAAGATCCCGACATTACGATATGCTCGTACGCACATAAAAAAAGTGGGAAGCTAGGCGATTTTGTGTTCATTTAAGTAATAATTTGGGAATTGGGTTAGCTTTTGTCTAATATCTATTGTGCGTATTATGAAGTTGTTTTTTTAATTATTTTCTGAATCTTTTTTGAATCTGGACCAGATTTTGGGGGTTGGCCCACCCCGTCTCCGCCTCTAGTTAATTTTAACTTTTTCCGTTTTGCATTCATTTTGGTGTCAATTTTGCCCAATTGGGGATTTGTTAAGATAGCTCGACGTTAGGATGATTAAAAAAAAAAATTAATTATCTCTCGTTATTATTTTTTCCATTGAAATATAAAATTTCCATGTGGTTCATATATATCTATATCTATATAATTGTGTTAATCTCTTGATAATAGGATGAATTGCGTTGTAGACATGAAAAGACAAATAACAACTCAAAAAATCGACTAATCGGTTGTTAGACATTAGAGGAAAATATTAATGCATGTTGGGTTCTTAAGAATAATTAGTCGTATAATTTTCATCTAAATGATGAATTTAATTATCAAAATAACCGTAGTACTCTTCAAACAAAATAAAATATTATATAGACATAATTGATTTTTCTATCATTATTATCTAATTGCACATGTAGCACTTGAAATATATATATACCACGCAGATATAACTATGTCGGCACAACTAACAAGTAATATCTTTCTTTCACTAAATTCACGAACACATGCATGAATGATGAAACTATAACATGAGAGTCTAACGGCTAGTTGGGCTCCAAGGGGACCAATCACCAATTGCATGGTTCATTTGTTGTAGTGAGAAAGGAAAGCCATCTCACCTAACAATTCATGTGATCACTCTACACCCCACCCCACCCCACCCAACCCCACACTACTACTCATATTCTCACACATACAAAGTGTGTACCTAGCTATATATTTAGATACACATGATATACGTACACACATATATATATGTATATCCTAGAGGGCTATGGCTTTCTCTTCTTTCCTAATGAGTATCTTTCCTTTGTTCAATAAGGATAACTTTTTCTTTACAAACATGGAATTAGATTTGTCGTGTATTTGCCTCTCTTTGTTGTCAGCTTCATATATTATAAGCAATTTGTCAAGGACTTGACTGTGGATTTAGTAATATATACGAGTCTATTCTGTAAAGCTGATCGAACTCATCTCATACTACATAACAAATAAATAAAATCATTTCAAAACGATTCTTGGAAAAGTTGTCATGATATTGACATTCAATTGTTGTTTTTGATTCCTCTCCTTAGGTCCAGGCATATATAGCGAGCGAATAGATTATACATCGATCCATGCACTATCACTACCGACTTCACATCTGCCATTTCATTTTTTGTCGCTTTAGCTATCCCCATAAATATGACATTCTTTAATTGGCCGAGAAAATTAGGTGTCATGCCCACTGAGCCAACATCCATTGTCTCATTTCCTATCTCTTTAACAATCAATTATATATGTGAGATGTTACATACACAACATATGAACAAACACAAGTATCCAAACAATGGTAGAGGGTAAAATGGTAATTACATTTTATTTCAGCGAAAAATTTAACCTTGAAATCTTAATTTACAATTTTTCTATGATGAAACAATTCAAAAATGACTTTTCACAACGGAAATTTTAGTTGTTAATTAAAAGGTAAATTTTCTCCTAGTGATTGCCACCTAATCCAAGGGTTTTTTTTTTTTTTAATTGAAAAAAGTGGATAAGAGGTTCTCAATCCATTTTGACAACTCTCTCTACATAGATTTTTATTTTATCCTAGAATTTCTTGTATTTTGGTCTTCTTTTTTATGTTTCTAATCCATTCGATTTTTGGTTCTAATCCATTAGAAAATCTTTTTTTTTTTAAAGATTTCTTATTGATAACCTTGTCTAATTTTTTTGCTTTATTTAATAGATAATGGATTTGGATTGTATCAACACATCCTTTAATTTGAAAATAGGAATATTCATATCTTTCAAATTTGAATATTTTGCTTCTATATATTTAATAATTATGCTTCAATTTTGTAGATTTTCGAGTTGCTAACTCAACAGTAAGTGTGGCTAGAATCTTTTGCACATTTGGATGAAGCGAGGAATATTCTTCCACACCATCAGTAAAGTTTGAAAGACCACAATTGATCATGAAAGGGAAAAGACCGCAACTAATCATGAAAGGGAATGAGTGGAAAAAATAGTGAAAATTATATATTCAGGATTAGCGCGCTTAAGGCTTGTTCTTGGAAAAAAAGAACAAAAAAAGAATTAATTTGTTGAGATTTAATATGAATCAAACAAGCCCTATTCCATTTGACTAACTTCAACACCGCCCCCGCGCTCTTTCTTTCAATAAGTCAAAGGTTGCATTTTAAACTCACTGTGCGGCAAAATTATGATAGCAATTATGGAACAATTACTTAGTAATAACTTAAAATTTGTAAGAACTGATCCATTAAATTTATAAAGGAATCTCAATGTAAACGACGCAATGATTGTAACAGTCGTCAAATCTAATAAGTTGATTTTTGAAGTTTGAATCTAAATCGCTACTTTCTTGAGTTTCATTTATAAGAAGCCTCAATAATGACTGAAGTCGAGTAATTAACACACTTGTACTCTTGAGTGGGTGCCCAAATTTAGATACTTTAATGTATCCAAAGTTGATGTGGTGTTAACAAAATTAACGACATGTGGGTTTGGATACATTAAGATATTTAAATTTAGACACCAGATCAAGAGTGAACTTGATGTCCATCAATCTTTCAAGAAATTATTCAAAAACTTGATTAACAACTTTAAAAATTACTTCTCCAACCTACATATATGCATATTATTTTCAAGAAATTTTCATTGAGGATTGATTTGAATGGCTGTCGGATCAAAGGAGGAAAAAAAAAAAAGGATTTCAATGGCGGTCGTTAAAATTCAATAAATTTAAATTACAAAACGATCACTAAGTGTCAATTTTTAATAGTGGTCACTAAAGTTTATTACAATGGCCACTCTTTAAATTTTTAATAGATATGATCAGAATGTGTTGCCATTAGTTAATAATTATTAATGTTTATAACAATATTTGAGATAAATTTATGTCGCGTGAACTTAAATAATAAAATTCAACCTTAATTTCTGAACTAAAATTTTCCATAACATTTTTCTTTGTAGTTAAAAGTTAAAATAAATTTTAAATTCACGTCACATGAATTCACAACTGCGGTTGAAATGTTGTCAACATCTATGCAATTAAAATCATCATTAACTCTTTTAGAAAACATTGACCCTTTTATTTGGCTTAAATTTCGGTAACCATTATTGAAATCAACTCATTTATTTACCATTTCAATCACAAAATAAAAGGGTCACCGAAATATTTTGAAAATTTTCTCCAAAATTGTTGGGTGTTCACACTATATATTGGCTTAATTATAACTTGACTGAATGCAGAGGTGCTAATTTTTGTTTACAAAGATCGCATGTGTATATGTTCTATCTACTCTTTGTAGTTAATTTGTATATATAGTACAAAATGACCAAAAAAATCAAAATGGTGAAATGTGTACCATTTTTTCTCACAAGTTACCAAGAGTCATTTATGAAATGATAAAACAGAATTTAACAATGTTTGACTGTTCTGATTAGGTTAAAAAGCAAGTCCCAGAAAATGAAACATAATCAAGATTTTGTTTCATCATTACTTAAAATAAATCTTCCAAATTAGGGTTTTCTGAGCATTTTTGTGCCACTTCCACCACCATTTCCCTTTCTGGAAAGATCTAAAATCAATAACAACTCAGTCAAAACATTTTTTTTTTAATCAGAATTTAGAAAAAATACTGTCATATATATACATATATACTTACATTTGCTTTCTCTCATATCTGTGATAGAGAAAACTTGAATTTGCTTAATGGAATCCCCAAAGCGGAAGGAGTGAGGCTGTCAGAGCATGACCTAACTAGGGTTAGTTTCCTTGGAACTCTTACATTCATGGTCTAACTAACCATGGTTAGATCATGCTGGCAGCTTCACTTATTCCTTCTCTAGAGAGAAAATTTAAGAGAGCAAGCGAGAAATTGAATAAGGTGGTTTGATTTGAATATAGAGTATAGAGAAGGGTAAAAGAAATGCAGGTTATTTATAGGAGGAGCTTAGGGTTAGATAGAATTGAAAAAAGGGAAAAGTGAAATGGAAATAAGCAAAAGAAGACAAAAATAAGAAAAGGAAAAACAGTAGATTAAAGCCGAGTAATGTGGGCAGGCCAAGAAAGATGGAACATAACGAAGATAGGGAGACAGAGACTAGCTTAGGTAGTCCTGCCTTCTAGTATAACAGATACAGGTGTTACAATGGTAGGGTTTTTATGAGACTTGGTCCACTTAAATACCCATCAGTCAAAGACCTTGTTCATGCATCTATGACACAATTTTTCCCCCCTTGTCTCCATGTGGGAGACTTTATTTACATACTATAGATTAGTAAATATAGAGATATCATTCTCTCAAAATAAATATTTAAGTGTCACTTTAATTAGTATTGATTTGATTGTATTATTCGGTATTAGTACTCTTCCTTCGTCTCCTAGCACGCTACTTGTTCTTATTCTCCGGCGCCCTTGGCCTATTTGTTGGTTCCCGCAAGATGAACAGACTAATTAATTAATGGATGTAATCGAGAAGAGAGGGCAAGTGGTGATGGAGTTATCGGATATCTTAGATGATGGCGCATTCAAGTTTTCGCGTGTAGTATGGCGATTGAACAATCTTGGAGGTTGAGCTGCGGGTGATCCTTGATGGGATTTTATTGGCTGGTTCATTGAGGTTGGCTGACTTGTGGGCGGAGGTAGCTAGATTTTGCATTGGCTATTCACTGCATCATTTACGGTGGGATAAAAGTAATTTTAAAAAATCGAAAATTTAAAAAGTGGGACCCACAAAAAAATTGAATATGGTGCATTGGAGATGCTCTAAAGATGCATTCAATAAGGGATTAGACTTTGCGAGGGACAACATCTCCTACATTTTTCGCGAGGGCAATCAAGTTGCTGTTGTTGTGCGCTTGCTTCCGAGGGTTGGACACGACAGCACGACACCGAGCATGGGGACTCACAAGCTGCATCAGATGTCTAGAGCTGTCATATGGATGGACCTCTATAACATGCCGTCCATTAGAAGTCTTTAGCTTTTATTCATCTTTTGTATTCCATTTCTTCTGTTCTTTTTGTTCTTTTATTTTTTATTTTCTACTATCTATTTTCTATTTTTTATTTCATTTAATATTTTATGTTAGGGGAGTAGCTCCTGAACTTTTATTATTAATAAAATGTTGGAGAAATTCTGCACTCATTATGATCGTGCCTTGACGGAAGACTGAAATCAATGTGAGAGCTATGATAGTGCTTTATTTGGGAAAATAAAAAATAAAAAAATGTCACAGCAGTACGTAGAGATTAGGTGTCCTCGTATATATGGAGAGAACAATAAGAGTGTTGTCTTTAAATATTAAATTGCTGCAATGGATAGAAATCGCCTAAACGCCGTATGGCCGAGCATAGAACAAACCCAAACAAATTTGCGGTGTAATTGTGTTTTCTATCTATTTTTCTTCTTTTATTTATTGCTCTTTACTTCATAAGATAGAGATTAGCATATGATCAGTGAATGTGAACTTTTTCACCCTCATAAAATGAGGATTATAGTGAACAAATTCACACTCATGGGTCACTATACATTTTCATTGACAAACGACCATTTAGGCATTTACAGAACTACTCTTTCAATTATTTAATTACTAGTGTTTAGTTACTCTCGTGAACACCTTGCAAAACAAATGAAATTTTCTTGTTGGGGTTGGTGGCTTTTTTTTTTTTTTTTTCATGATAAGCCAAACATGATGAGGAAAATAGGTATAGAATAAAACTCTGTTTGGTTTCAGACATTGAAAGGATTAGAATCGAACCAAAAATTTCCATTCGATCTCATCCGTTCACAAGAACCGAAGGTTTCGATTATATTTTGGTTTCCATTATAATTCGATTCTTGTTTTGGTTTTGAAGCCTCAATAATTGTACACTGGAAAAGTAGCGAACCATAAAAGTTCATTATTTCCATAAATAAAACATTTTTTCCATGTGTTGCAAATTATATATAGATGCATTTAATTTGTTGTGTATCAAAGTGTTTTACGTGACAACGCTTCGTTTCAATCTTATAAGTTCTTGGTGTAAAGTCTTAACTTTCTGTGGGCATGGGTATTATCGAACATAGTGCTTGCCTCCATTTAGAGGAGAGTGACACATAAAAAAGTTGGCACCGTCAGATGCCAACTTTTTGGTAGGAGATCGCTAGCTTCTGTGACAATTAATAATTTAATATGAAAAATGTATGAAGCTAATTTTTAAATCAAAATTACTGGGTTTTTGGTCATAAAAAAAGAACTAGTTGATTTTTAGTTCCCCATCGTTCGATTTTGGTTTTCAAACCTTTTAAAAGAACCGATCGATTTTGGTTTTGCTCCGATCAGCTTGGTTCGGATTTTTCTACCCTTAAGGCAAACATTAGAAAATGTGAAAAACAATATTAAAAAAAGGGGGAAATTTATCAGCTTTGATATATTAAAAAAAAAAAATGGAGCACGGGCCAGAGAGAATCAGAGGATCGTTGACATCTCATGGCATCTTTTCCGTTCATTCGCTGTAATTGCAATCCTGAAGCATCACAGTCTATAAACCTACATGCAAATTATACAGAGCTCCTTTCGGCTTTTTCTCAATTACGATCCTTTACAGCTGGGATTTAATTATGGAGCAATGTTAATTTCACACGATCGTTGATACGTTAGTTGATAGAATGTAATGTATTAAAATCTTGTAAAATTAATTAGATAATATTAATGAAGATATCTTATTCTGCAAGATTTTTATATATCACTATTGTGTTAACGACCATATCAAATAAATGTGTGAAAGTAGAATTATTTTTAGTTCTGTGAAAATATTCAAAAGAAAATTCAGAAAATCCTAATGTTTTATTTTTAATTCATTTATTATTATTATTTTTTAGTTGGAATAGTACCATTACCACATGTTTATTGAGGCACAGTGGATGAAAAGCAGAGTCAACTGCAAAATCCATAGCAGTAATTGCATGCCTCTTGAATGAGATTCTGCTGCAGTGTTGTCTATCATTTCAAAATTCAAGCTCATTTAATTTGTATTGCCAGCCAGCTTACCATTACAGTGGGGAGTGAACAAAAGTATAAAAGAATTGATGGATACAAAGTTGTCTATGGGCATCTCCATTGGATAACTTCCCCACATCTTCTATTTTTATCTATGTGACGGAGAGATAGAAACACACAAAAATATTACGGATCTCATATTTTTTTCTCTTTTTCTTACTTTTCCTACTTTTTACCCACTTTTTCTCACTTTTTCACCATAAATTCCCGTGCCACCTCTACATCTAGAAGCTCAACTTCACATCCTCCACTATTATTTTATTATTATTTTTAAATTTGTTTCTAAATCTCTCTTACTTTTTCACTTTTCCCTCTCTTTTATATTATACATCATCTATTCTTTTTTCAATCCACCTAATCATTTTCTCTCTATCTCTCTCCTCCACATCATCCCTTAACATCACTACCCATTGAAGATGCTCTTAATGCTGATGCAGCTATGCCTTACTGTTCTCACACGTCACACACCGCGAATTAGTGACAACCCTAAAATTACACTTTATTGTACTTACAAGACATGCACAATGCGTAATAAGTGACAATTCTGAAATTTCGCCTTGTTGTGCTCATAAGACATATACAATGTCTAATCAATCACAGTCCTGAAGTTAAGCAACTGTTTAGAACCCGCAATTTAAATTTTTTGTCAATACAAATTGAGCCCTAAAACATCAAACTCATAGGGGGAAAAATATCCTACGATATCAAGTTCACCTAAAGGTCCCAACATCTTAGAATCGACCCGACATGTTATTTCTATATTTAATGATATTGAAATAATCACATCATATCAAATTGATCGGCCGGTGGAAAACACATGCTCAAATGATTTAAGAGAGAAAACCTAGCTAGAATTCCGTCTGGTCAACCCATGTTGTCAACTAATAATAGTAGAATTTTGCTATATGCAAAACAGCAAATGTATGATTGTGATAGTTTGAACTTTGGAGGTCTCATTTAACATTTTCACAAAGAGCTACTAATTTAAAAACTCTATCATGATTCCATTGAAAGAAATGTAAAATTATGCTGCAGACAAGGAAAAACACTTTCCATACCATCAAATCATCCCCACCTACCTCACTTTTTCTGGAGCAAAATTTTCCTCCAATTCCCAAAACCGAAATAATTCGCAATTTTTGCTAACACAGATACATTAAAGAGATATACGAAGTATGTCGTTACAAATATATAAATTACAATGTGACAGTACCATGTTGGATGTGAACAACATACTCCTGAATGTTTCATTTTGATCATTCAACTTGGAATCCTCATCATGTGAACAAATATACAACAATGCTCGAAAAAGGACCAAAAAACTGCTATTTTTACCCTCGAACATCTGCTCAAGGTCAAACATCTGCTTAAGGGATTGAAGACATTTACCATATATCTCCACAAGAACAGACCCCATTCTTGAAATGATGAAATCTGTTGGCATCTCTTACTACAATTTCCCGTCCAAAAACCTCTGAAACAAGCTTAGTGAAAGTATGGCAATCCCCACACACTCGGAGGTTCTTCATTACACGAATAATTCTTCTTTCGCCAGTCTTAAGTAGGCCATAAGCAATAGCAAGCCTTTCACTATGCCCATAAAGCATCTCCACCTTTTTCTTATCATCTACGTTATGCAAAACGTACTTCGTTTGAGCCACATAACCTCCATCAACCCTTAACCTCTCCGTAATCTGAGCTAATTTTGTGTAAATTTGATCAGAGTTTGGATGAGACCTGTCGTGAGCAATAAATGTGTGAACTTTATTGCCTATCTCAATCCAACTACACGCGGGATCTTTCTTAAGTCCTGTGTTTCTCATTCTTGTTCGCACTTCTTCCACATCTTCCCACCTATCTTCCATAGCATACACGTTAGAAACAAGCACATAATTTCCGGGATTTGTGGGTTCTATCTCAAGAAGCTTTCTTGAAGCTATTTTTCCTATTTCAGAGTTCGAATGAATTCTGCAAGCTCCAAGAAGAGCACACCAAACAGCAGCCGTTGGTTCTATTTTCATACTTTCAATCACTTGAAATGCCTCTTCTACATAATTTGCTCGACCAAGAAGATCAACCAGACACACATAATGTTCTATCCATGGCTCTAACTTATATTCATGTTGCATTTTTTCAAAAAATATTTTCCCTTCATCGACCAATGATGAATGACTACACGCATAGAGAAGAGCCAAAAATGCAACATGATCAGGAAAAAGTTTTTCAACCTCCGTGCGTCGAAATAAATTAACTGCTTGTTTACCATAACCGTGCATTCCGTACGCACTAATCATGCTTGTGTATAAAATCAAGTCTTTGTCTTTAATCTGATGGAAAACATTAAACGAGTTCTCAATAGTCCCACAACTGGCGTACATATCTACGAGCAAGCTTGAAATGGAACCTTCTAGCACAGAACAATTCCTAAGCAAATAGCCATGAATCTCTTTTCCTTTTTGCAGTATTGATAGATCAGCAGTAGCAGAGAGCACACTTAGCAGTGATATAGAATCCATTTCTATGCCTGATTTTGCCATGTGGGATGAAAGCTCAAGAGCCTCATATGCTAGTCCGTTATGGACATAGCTAGATATCATGCTCGTCCATGGTACGATATTCTTCACTTCGATCGAATTAAAGATATTACGTGCATAATCTACATTTCCCGACTCTCCATAAGCATCCAAAAGAGTGTTCTCTAGGATAAGATCAGATAATTCTCGTCTCATTATATAACAATGAATCTCTTTTATGTGTAAAACGCACCTTAATCCGTGAGAAGCCAGAAGAATGGTTTCGATCATAAGCCTATCAGCTTCCATTCCCTTCAACTGAACTTTTCTGAACAATTCCAAGGCCCTCATGTGAAAATTATTCTGAACATAGCCAGTAATGATTGTCGTCCACGAAATGTAGTCTTTACATGGCATTCTGTGAAAGACAGAGTCCATATAACTTATCTGAGAACACTTTGCATACATGTCCATTAGGGTGTTACCAAGTTGCATTTCAAAATCTAATCCATTTTTCAAAGCAAAAGCATGAACTTCCATTCCGTTCAACAACTTTCCCGACCTGGCACAGGCGGAAAGGATGGTTATAACTGAAACTTGGTCAGGTTTCTGGCCAGTTCTCAATATCTCAGTAAACAAGTTGAGGGCTCTATCGTAATTGCAACTTTGAACATAACTGGATAACATTGAATTCCAAGAAACATTATCTTCCACCTCCATATGCATAAAAACTTTCTCAGCTTCGTCCAATTTCCCACACCGAGTGTACATAATCAACAAAGCATTCGAAACATACATGTTGAGATGAAAACCAGATTTCACGGCAATGGCATGGATTTCCGTGCCAGAACTTCCAAAAATAGGCTCCTCACATGCCTGAAGAGCAGCCACGAGAGTGTACGTACTCTGGGGTAACTCCATCATTCCACATTTCCATAAAAAGCCCTAGAGCTTCTTTCCTCATCCCGTTAACCGTATGGGTAGATATCATTAAATTCCAAAGCACCACATCTCCTTTACAAGTCATTCTATGAAACAACAATTGGGCAGCATTGAGATCATTACACTTGGAATACATGCTTACTAAAGAGTTAACCAAAATATTATTACAAACAAACCCTAATTTTATCCCCAATGCATGAATTTCCCTCCCAAGAAACAAATCTTTAACACCACCACATGCCTTTAACACACAACTAAAAGAATGGGCATCCACAGGGACTTCCAAGAATCGCATTTCAGCATAAAGTTCAATTGCTTCCCAAAGCTCCCCATTGGACACGTAGGCACCAAGCATAGCATTGTAAGTAAATGTATTTCTTTCAGACATTTCATCGAACACCTTCTCAGCATACCATAAACATCCACATTTTCCGTACATAAGCACGAGCTTTGTATTCAAGAAAAGTAAATCATACACGTTGTTGGATTTCACTACATGGGCATGGATTTGTCTGCCTTGTGATAGGGAGTTCTGGTGTCCGCAAAATTCAAGCGCCACTGAAAAGGCATCATCGAGACACCGGTTTTGATTATGATTGGAGCTTATTTTAGTGCTGAGCGATAAAATTGCTTCTTTCAGGCTAATGGGTTTTCGAGGCTTTCTAGAGATTCTGATAAGATTTTTTTTTTGGGTGTTGTTGAAGGATAGGTGTCGGGTTGAAATTGGAGGAGAACTGAAGGCCCTGTGTGAATTTAACGTGGCCATTTCATCACTTCCTGCATGGGTGATGGAGCGCTATCAGATATTCAGATCATCAGATGCAGATGAATATTGTAGGTGTGCTTGAAGAAAATTACGGTTAACTGCCTTGCTATGAAGACAACATTCATTCATTTTGACGACTGATGTATAATTTTGGTTGAATACTTTATTGATGATAATATCATATGACAAAACCGCAGCCTCCAAATCATAGAAGTATTACCCTACAAAATCTATATATTACTAGGGCGGGTCACGTGCGTTGCACGTTATGTTTGATTGTTTATATATTAGCGTAGATTTGATGGTAATACCTGTAAAGAGAATCCATAAACTTAGCATGGCAATGCTTTGACACATAAAAGTTCACTTCTTCAATAAGATCCAACGAATAAAAATCAGAGAAAAAGCAGATATCCTAGGAAGCTGATTTAAGTATTTCACAATCATACGAAACATAGATGATAAGATCATACAAATCAAGTGGTGTCCATAGAACACAGTCATATTTTACATATACAGTTGGCAACTGGGCTATTATACCCTTGAATACTTGGCTGATGGAATGGAAGTATGGAACATAGACATTTTGCAGCGTTTCCTTAAAACTAAAGTTGTTTAGGAAACGGTGTCCATTCCATCACAAAAGGCTGTCCCAAAAGTCTAATTTTTTGACAAAATACTAAGGGCTGAGTTGTTAATCCATCTTGGAAAGAAGCTTCTTCTTGCTTCCTACTGGAGCATTGTCTTGAAAGATGGCCTTCTTTGGTGGTGGAGATGAGGCAGCAATGTCTATGGTGCCATATGTCTTGCTTGAAGCAGCTAGTGTATCCATTTGATCAGGAATAAACTCAATAGGGATTTTTGTATGCTTCTCTGGGTCATATTGATCAAATGCAACAACTTCAAACTTTTTGGGTGGGCGTGCATAAGCAGCCTTTCCACGGTCTCCCGACCACTGTCTACCTGCCACAGCTTTTATGTAAAACAGATGATCCTCAGCAATGTCGAGACGGATGTTGTCTTCAAGGTTCATTGCCTGTAATGTAGTAGTTAGAAGTGGTTATAGTAATTTGTAAAGGCTGCATCCTTTAAGTTATATTGATGTAAATGCTAAAGTTCATATTAAAGTGCAAAGAAGTTAAAAATATGAAATAACTATGGAATTGAACGAGTAAACGTGTGGAATGGTTGAAGGTAATCATGACAATGATAATAAACTTGGTAACAAAAGGCAGAAATGTGAGGTAAGCTAAGTTTATAAGTCAGTGATTGATTTTACCCAGTAGTAACAATGAACTGATAAATTGAGAAAGGAAAGGGTCAAATAAATGTAAATGCTCACAGTCCTTGTGAATCCTAGAAGTTTTGAAGCTGTTGCCTGGAAAAAATCTTCTGCTATTTCACCCATAACTGATGCAAAGATTGTGTATGTCTTATCTGATATTTCAATTTCAGCACGTGCCCTTCACAGATTGAGAAATAATGTTATTAGCAGGCCACTGTTGATTGAAGAGTAGGTAATGAAATTAACCTAGAAGTACCTTGGAACAGCTGTGGAGTTGGCTTTAGTGCAGTAGTGGCAGTAGTAATTCTGGCCTGGAACAGTGGTGCTAGCTGCTGTGAAGCAGTTGCTACAAGCCATGTACCAATACGGTGCACTCGTGCGTTGAAATTTTGCCTTCCCTTTGATCCAACAGTGTTTTTTAACAGGCTGCATTTGTATCAATACTAAGGCCTTAGTATGCGGTCAAGTTTTTAGGGGTTAGGGAGAATAGAATTGAAGTTTACATTTTCAGTATTCAGGGGGTGTATATTTCACCATACTTTGAGTATCAATATTAAGCTGTTAGCATTATGTCAATACTAACCTGTTAGTATATAGTTTAGGGTTTAGGGAAAATGGAATTACAGTTCACATTTTGAGTATTTAGGGGGTGTATATTTTACCAGATTTTGAGTATCCTTTATTGGACTTGTGACTGTATCCTCCAAAGCTTCCAGTTTTTTCGGTTGTAGGTATTCCTTGAGAGACTTAATCTCAGCAATTTCGTCTCTGTTTTCTTCAATCCTACAAAGAGTGTTTCAAGAACATCATATATCATTATTGGCAAAATAAGGTGAATGCCAAGAAGCATAAATTGAAGATGAATCGGATTATAAATATACTCACCATTTTTTATAAGCAACAACCTCTTCAAAAGGAAAATCAATGTACAAGCAAGTATCATGAATTGTTGACAATGCTACCCCTGAAATTTAGTTATAGTATATTGTAAATGGTAATAAAAAATCATTCTACAGGTAGGTAACTTGATATTTATATGCAATCGAGATGACGTCTAAGAAAGAAAGTAAAATTTCTAAGTTGTTTCAAGTTAAATGGTATAACCTCGAAACGTGATGACATGGACACTTTTCACGATGATGATTGGGTTGTTGGGCAGAAAATTTGCAATTTCCTCCCCTTCAAACTCATCATAAGACAAGGTTGATTGTTTCAAAGTGAATATTTGATAAACGTATAAGTTAGATTATAGTACACAGGTAATTGTTGTTACTGAGACATTGTAAATTAGACGTAATGTAGAGTCTACCTTTTATTCATCAATACGATATCACGAGTCAGATATTGTCGCCCAGTCTTTGATGTCCACTGATCTAGTCGTGTAGCATCGATCACCATTCCCATACTGGCTGCAAATAACAAAGAAAGTTTCAATGTGGAGAACCAAATAGAAGACTTCAGTTTATGTGACCATGTATATCTATGTATACATGAACTTTGAAGGAACTCACTCATTGGAATTTCATCATTGATTACTGGTCTTAATTCTTCAAAGCTGCTCAAGTTGATTCTCGAAAAAATGAGATCATAGTAAACCTCATCAACTTCTACAACATTGCAGCCACCAAAAATGGACCACTGCAATTCGCCCTCGAATCTGCGATATTTTGGAGATGCCTCACTGACATTAGCATTTGAAATTAGGTAAGTTTTACCGAATATCAGTGTATCGCTGAAACGTGCGATGTGTTGTGCGTAGATAGTTGCCTTAATCGTATTCTCCTGTAAGAATGAGCGACAGTCACATGTTTAGTCTACGTTAGGGCATCAAGAGTACTGAGGCCAACCAACGAAGAGTTAATTGTGGATAATCAACCTAAGAGTTTAAATACATAGAAAATCTGATAATTCTGTTAAATTGCAGTAAATATTTATCATGTAGGTTTTATAATAAATAATAAATAGGTATCTATAGTAGTGATATATGATAATGAACAACTTATTTTATTTACAACATGCTAGTTTTTTGTATTAAAATTTAAGGGCTCACATTTTTTACATCATAGAGTAACTAAGTTAGTCTTTCTGTACAACATATACAGATGTTTATTGAAAAAAGATTTAAGTGTGTTTATTGACAAAAATACTAAGTTACTACTAACTTAGTTACTCTGTACGTCATAGAGTAACTTAGTCTCTCTATACAACACACATATATGTTTATTGAAAAAATATTTAATTATATGACATATATGATTTAGGGTATACCAATGATGATAGGCTAGCTTAGTTTTCCCCCTGTTTGCACAGCAGTGAATGCCTTTTTTGTTTAGCTTTTTTCTGTTTATTTTGAATAACCAGAGGCATCATTAAATGCATGCTCTTATAAGTTAGTGGTATTTTGCAGCTAGATTATTGTCTCAAAGAGCAATATTTATGGTATTGAATGCACATAATAAAGTTACAACATTTTCCTTGTTTGTGTCATAAGGTACATGTTTGAAGACAAAAATAAATTACCTCCAAGTCCATTAGTGTCATTGCTTGATATCTAACTGGATTCAGTAGGCCAGCCTTGGGAGAAAACTTGTCTGCCACTATCACTTTGCAAGTCCAACCATGTGAACCCTTAGGGATTTCAGTTATGAGCTTGAGTTGCATTGCCATTGTAACCTGCTTATTATGGATTGGAAAAGTTAAGCTTAATTGAACAAGCATGTTTACACAAAAACAAAAACGAAAAAGAAAGATTGAGAAATGAATAACTATCGTATACTTTGTTAATCTCTGGTAAATGTGCAAGAAGTCTTTGTTTCTTTAGAGATCACAAACCTAAAAGAAAAAGGCTGTTGAAGGGATCCTTGATGTTATGGAAAAGTAGACTTGAGATTATGTTCTTTTATACACAATTCTAAAGGTGGTTTTAATATATTATATTATATCAATGTATCTATAGCATTTTATATGTGTGTCTCATCTCTGATAAAGGTTTGCCAAAAAGTCGTGTTTCCCTTTTTTGTTTTTTTTTTTAAATGTATAATGAGCTTAGTGTATATTTAAATTCTGATCTTTAATTGAATTTTTTTTTTTTTGGTAATGGATTCAAAGAGTTAGTAAATATATGTGGTTGTTGGAGTACTTTTTAGAGTAACAATTCTCTATGCGTGAGCATATCTTGTTAGATGTGTAGAAGAATGGCCTTCTGCAGTTAAGAGTTGGGAAAACCTGTTCAAACAGTAAATTGCAGAAACCAAATCTGCTTTTTCCAGAAAATCTGCAGCTGATTTTGAAAAGAAAATATCTTTCCTTTTTTTTTTTTTGGCAATGAGACTGGGACCATGGCGTTGAATAATGGGTGGTAAATATCTTATTATATATATACACACGAGTAATGGGTAGGTAACAGTACGATGACTACTCCACTAAACAGTAACTTCCAGCAGCAAATGTACTATTGACTGCAAGAGATGTCTTTCTTGCTATCCTATCATATTTTAATAAATAAAATAATAAATTGTAAATAATTCTTGATTGAGCTATTAACGTAACTCATGGAACATGGAATATTTTATTATTTTTCCACATTTAAAATATAAAGATGTCTTGTAGAGAAAAGGTAACATAAAGTTCATTTAATTTAATGGACAATTGGGCTATTGAAAAAAAAAGCTAAATTTGGCATTTTTGTAAAGGGGATTGTATTACTTTTGCAATGGCTGGTTATTTTTACATTTAGAGTAGCTATATTATATATGTAATATTGATTTAAATTGTTGAGTCGGAGAGAAAATCAATGATTGTGGTATTTATAGATTGCTAAAATACCAAATTGGTATTTAAAAAAATAAACTTTTGAAGATTCGGTATTTTAAAAAATTCCGGCGACATATTAGTATTTAAAGATCAAATTTTGGACAATTAGGTACTTTTTCTTAGCCAACGGCGGAATCTTGATTAAAATAATAATAATTTTAAAAGTTCGTATTTTTTAATCATTTTCCCATTTTTGCTAAAATACTAAATTGGTATTTAAATTTTTTTTTTTTTGACAATTTGGTATTATAGGACAATTAAATGCTTTTCCTTGGCCGGTAGTGGAATCTTCATTAAAATAATAATATTTTCAAATTTTCGTATTTTTTATTCATTTTCGGATTTTTCTTAGGAGGGTGTTCTCAACATGAAATTATATGGATTTTTTTGGCTTTATAGAATTTCATGGATTTCATGGATTTTAATAGAATTCTATAGAATCCTTTACATTCTTATGGAATTCTATGTCACTGAATTTAGATTTTCATGGATTTTAGTGGAATTTGTTATATATTTTTTTCGCCATTAGAGTAGAATAATCAAGGGGCTGGAAAGTTCATTTGGATGGTTGTTACTAGATCATAAAAATAAAAAACAAAAAAAAACAAAAGAAAAAAGTTTTAAAAAAGGCCATTAAAAGTTGATCGACGTATGAAAAATCACAGGTTTCAGTTTATTTAGACTTACTAATAATTTTATTTACTAACAATTATTAAATTATCAATATTAATTATATTGCATCTCATCCATTAAATTTCATTTTTATGGATTGGATATTATATAATTTTTCAAAAATTAGAGCGATGAACAATAAATAAATGTGTTATTGTTATTATATATATATATATATATATTTATTTATTTGTATATTTGCAGAAGATAATTATGGTGCAACTGTTTTGAAATTATAATGGTAATGAAAAACATATTTTTTCAATTTATGATTATAATTTAGTTGATTATGTAGGTCTAAAAGACTTTTTAGAGAAAAAATGAAAATTTATGAATTCCATGAGAATCCGAGGGTGGGAGGTGGGATTTTGGGAAGAATTTGATTAGTGAATTTTTAACTTAAAAATCCATAGAATTCCACAATTTAATGAAATCCATAAGATTCCATGAGCAATTGAGAACCCCTGATTTTTATGGAATTCACAGAATTCCAAATTCAGAACACTGGATTTGTATAGAATCCACAGAATTCTAAATTGAGAACTCCTGGAATTATATGGATTTCTGAATTCCATGAAATTCTATGTTGAGAACACCCTCCTTAGTATATTTTGCATTTCTTCCAACTTTTTTATTTCCCAATTTTTCTATTTTTCTGTGGAATTTCAGCCAAAAATTAAACCTTAAACACATGGAATGGAAGAAACTTAGATCTACATTATAGTAAGTAAAAGATAATTATTATAAAATAAAATATTCAGATAAAACAATATAGAACAAACAAAGCACTAAAAGGAGTTGCTGAGATGTACCTTCACGAACGAAATAGGTGACTTCGCTAACAGACGGTGCATCGGAAACAGAAATATAGCTTTGACTTCGCTAGTATGACCTGAACAATACACAAAAGCGAAAACCACCACTAAACACCAGCACAAAAATTTTCAGAAAAAGTGGTAGGTAAACAACGCAATCGAAGAAGAATTGATCAGAAATAGAAGAATAGGTAAAAATCTCACCTCGATAGAGAGTTTTGAAAGCATTGGTATAGTAGGACGAAGAAGGAATCGAATGGAAAAGGAAGATTTGCCTTGCTGAAACCTCTAATAGCCAGTTGCCAGAGAGAAAATGAAGATCTAGCTCATCGGCGGGTGATTTTACCAGAGAAAGCACAACAGAAAGAGGAAGCGGAGAAGGAAAGTAGAGAGAGAAATGGCTAAACTCGATCGAAGCAAAAGGGAAATGTAGGTCAATAGAACGGGTCGGGTACTCATCAGCTATTAAATGGTCTAACAATTCAAAGTGAAAAAAGCAAATGAATAAATAATTATATAAGAAGCAAAAAAGGGTGAAAATAACCAATTTTCTGCTCTTTTTGGAGTATCTAATTTAAAATAATCTACTCTAAATGAAGTTAAGTTTTTAAGTACTCTAATGGGAGTATTTTCAAAATTTAAGAAAAAAGCAAGATCCATACGTTATTCATGTTAAAAATGAAGTATTAGAGATTAGAGATAATAGCCAGCTTCTTTTAAGCATTTGAGTGTATCTGAAAATGAGGGGAAAAGGTTTTGCAGGACAGAGAAATTCAAAGAAATTCAAAGAAAATTACCACGGGACTTTAGAAACAATCCTCAGGTCCCTAAAAATTTGAGCAGCTCTGTACCGTTTGTTGTTGGAATGGACCTGTTAACTGTCTTTTCCAAGTGCCTGTCGTGAACTCAATCCATCCTGGTTCTATTTGAGAAGCTCAGAAGGGTGTTTATCTGGCTTCGAAATGGTCTAGTAATCAGAATAAGGCGATATACATGAACAGATGCGTTGGAATTACTGATACATTGCAGATAACAAAGATAAAACATCAGTGAGTACCCTTGATTTACTACGCATGTCAATTCCAGATCTCCGAATCCTGTCAAGAGTACAGCTAGTTGATTAGGGTGCACGAGCAAGAAAATAATTTCAGCCGGCTATTTATAGTAATTGTATTTAACTTTTCAGTAAATTATTTATTTTTACCTTAAATATATAAATGAGCAAATAAAAAAGTTGTAATACAAAGGATTGAACAAGCAATATGGAACCTTCGAAAAGAACACAGAACAAATATACTCAGCAATTATCTTGTTTATCACTGTATAGAGCCACATTCAAATTTAGCAGTTATTGTAGATGGTTGATAGTGCTATTTCCACCTAGGGTTTAGCGACCTCTTTCTTGTAAGGCACATCCTTCGGGGCAAACCTTTTTGCATGACCCCGTTAACAACTTCAGCTAGTGGTTTTTGGTAGATAACAATAGAAATCAATTTTGTACTAATAACCATATACAATAAATGATGTAAAATCAACTTAAATATAATAAACATTCAAAAATTTAACGTATTGTTCTTGTCAGCTGCTGCCTGTGCATTTTCAAGTACTTGAGCACAGAAAGCTCTGGTAAGAAAGATTTTATCAAAAGAGATAAATCTAATATACACACATCTAATGCTAAAGAATCATTGTTTACTTGTATATGAGAGACAGGAGAGAAAATACCTTGTTATGGTACAAGTTATTTGAGTTTCAGGTTTCCCATCAACAGTAGAATTAAGGACCTGAAGATTTCCTATATCGCTGAGAGCTCAACGATTTCTTTCTTCTGCCTGTATATTCCTCTGTTTCCCTCCAACTGCTCAAGAACGCAGGAAAAAGCATATAAAATTATCAGATAGAAACCAAAGTCTATTGAATTCAGTTGTCTAAAAAGTTCTCAAAAAGGAACAAGAAAATGAAGAAATTTGAAGAACCATCAAATAGAACAGACAGAAAGAGGATTGAGCTCATAAACATAACTAATGAAAGCCCAGAGACTACTAATGCGCAGAAATAAAGAAAATGACATTTCGAAAGAGAAGAAAAAGAATTTGAAAATTTGTCAAATTCACAAATGGAATGCTGGCAGATCAATGAACCCCATTAAACTCGGAAGTAGATACAAGCATGAGAGAGAGAGAGGGGGAGAGAGAGAGAGAGAGAGAGAGAGAAATGCTACCTCTTTCTAGGTTGAGAGAGCTTTGGGGTAAGAGAAGGTTCAAAAGTGTTCTGCTTCCGAAAAAGAAAGGCACATTATTGTCATAGTTTTTTCTACTTGTAAGTCATCCAGCTGATTCTGAAACAAACATCCAGTGTATACAAACTCCTCCCAGATTTCGTTTCGCAACCACGACAGGGTTGAGAGCATTTGCTTCCTCTTTATGCCAGTTCAATTCCTGATTTATCTTGATGTTCTCATTCAAATTAAGACACCCCGTGACACTTATTTTGTGCTCTGCAATAGGAAATAACACCCATTTTCCTAGGTCAAAAATAGAGTAAATTACTTATTTATTTCATAACTCAGAGTCATTGATAACTATACATACATGTTTACAAAAGAACAAAATGCTAAGAAAAAAATAATACATGGAAAGAATCCTTAATACTAACTTGTTGAAAGAACGCTACAGATATGGAAGAAGGATTTTTCTCACCTGACAACAAAAAATCACATGACCATTTTGCCCTTGTTTCAGGTTGCATTACTTTGTACAATTTAAGAAAATGAATAAATTTAAAATTGATCCATTGTTTCACCCTTACTAATTTATTATGCATGAGATAATGCATATAGAAAGGCAAAGATAGATGCTAAACTTAGGTAACTACACAATCATCACAATCTCGTTAGACAAATCTCTTTCTGTATACTATCTTTCTCTAACTTACTGAGCTATTCCATGGGTGGAATTCTAACCATGTCATTACCATTAACACAATACGATTAGTAAGAATCTTAAAAATTAAATAATAGGACATGAAATTACCTCGCATTAAAGTTACCATAAAGTTGCTATGTTATGGAAAAACCTTTTAATATGTGTAGGACCTCATGGTAAACAACATTTTCTGTACAGATCGCATGTGTTAAATTGTTCGTACCACATGCTGGTTTGTTCATACCACATGTGTTAAAAGAGAGATGACTCTTAGTTTAAAGAAAAATTATACATTCCTTTATTTTAGTAATCACTCAATAACATATTTGATCAACTGATTGGAGTATAATTCAAAAAATTTTTCTCATGAATTGGAAGACAACAAAAATAAAAGCACTTTGGTTTATTCCAATTTGTCCACATAATATCACATGCGCATTAAATTCATTGTCTTTCATAACATTGTCATGATTACTGTTGGCGGTGTACTCCAGAAGGCAGAGATAGGCTCGTAGTTAGTCATGGAATCAAAGAAACCCAACATACAGAAAATTAAATAAAATAGATTAAACGAAAAAAACTTAAAATTTAACGATATTAAAACCATAATTAGGCGCTTACTCAGAGAAGGGAAAGGAGAATGTGCGCAATTTTCGGCTGCCACAAAGATGAAGATCTAGGTCAGTAACTGCGAAAAAGTGACTGGAATCTTAGCAGCTTGTGAGAGTTTCATACAGAGAGGAAAGCAACAACCCATGCCGAAATGTTTCAGATCTGCAACAACGATTTGATGGAGAGGAAAGGTAGCGACCGAGAGGAAATACAGAGGTTTTTCTATCAATAACTGCGAAAAAGTGACCGGAATCAGCATTCTAAGAAACTTTCCCAAAGATAACCAAAATAAAAAATCAGGGCAAACAGAAAAGGGACTTACACGCAGCAAAATAGGGAGCATAGCTATAGAAGAAGCTGGTCGGATCTAAATGAAGAGAAGTGCATAGGTCTCGAATCGGATCTAAACGGAGAGAGCCGCCGTGAGAGCCAAACCAGTGCAATTATGCAGTGTGTGCGTGTTTCATACAGAGAAAGAAAGGAAGACGCGTGAAAGAGGCAAAATGCATCTACTCTACCAAAGGGAAAAAGATGACGGGCCGGGTGATGACCCGCGGGGACTACACGGGCTGGACGAACGAAAGACAAACTTATAAGATTGTAACTGATTATATAAAGAATACGTGATTTGGGAGTTGTTAATTTAAAAACGGTTATTAGGACAAAGTTTTAGTTAAATATGTATTGTACTATTTATTTTCTGGCAAGTGTCACCTTTATTGTTAATTGTTTTAAGATAATAATTATTATTTGTAACTTCCCCATTATCTTCTTTTATATAACCTCCATAGATCATGGTGAATAATTTTGTTTACCACCCTCCTTTTGGAGGGGCAATTTGAGGGATAAAGAATTGACATTTTTGAATTTTTTTGTTTCATATTATTCTATTGGCCGGGAGCTTTAATATGAGTATAGTTTCGATACATAATTTTTACTATTTTAAAAGTTATTTATTTTTTGTGATAACTCACTTATCACTAAAAAAAACTTTTAAAATAGTAAAAATTATATGTCAAAACTATACTCATATTGAAGCTCTCGATGAATAAAATAATATAAAACAAAAAAATTAAAATTTTCAATTTTTTACCCCTTAAATTGATCCTCCAAAAGGAATGCAATATTGACCATATTTTTAAGAGGGTGAACAAAATTGCTTCTAAAGCATAGGTTCATGTAATTTCAATGATAAATGATACAAAATTAAAAATCTATAATTATTTATTTAGTATAAATTCTTTATTCTATTTAAGATGAGTTCAAAAAATACTTCATATAGATGATAGAAAATAAAACCTTTAATAATTCTGTTAATGAGACCATTTATTTTTTATCCAACCAAACTTTCTTTATTTCTACCCGAGCAAGTCGACTCAAATTCAACCATTACTTAGAATCTAGATGGACAATTATAAAAGGAGAAAGTAGTCGATCAAGCAAGCGGAAACGATTGCCACGAACAGCACAATCAGGTTAGTTTATGGTTTTATATTGTATGTATTTTGATTGCAAAAAAATTATACATATATTTCATATGAAACTAAATTAATTTAAAATTTTATAATTATTTTTGTAAGTAGTGAGTTCTAATTGACTATTAAATCAATTTCAATTTGAAATGATTACGTTCCTTTTTAGTATCAAAGGTATTGAACTATATTTTTTCGATTATTATTATTATTATTATTTTAATGTATATACTTTGTATATATTTCATTACTTTTTTATTATTATCATTGTTTTTCTTTTCTTTTTTTCTATCAGGGGATAATGGGTAGAGATAAATTTGAAGCCAGGATCTTCATGGTAAGTGATTGAGCCTCTAACCACTCGGTTAATCCCTTGATGCCTAATATCATTGTTTGTGATTAATAAAATCAATTTATGTAAAGTATATAATGATTTTACAACTACTACGGTAATAGTTTAATTTACTTCAATTTTATATTAGTTCAACGTTAGCTAATTCTAATAGGTATTTTAATTCTAATTTGGAATAAATTATTATAACGAATTCTAATTAATTTAATATATTCTACAATAATAATTTTACAATACTAATATCTTATAATCTCTAATTTTGTTCTGTTTTATATAATTTTTTTATTTGTTTACAAAGTTTCTGAATGTATTAATTCTAAAGATACAATATGAGTTGAAAATAATTCATTCATTTACTATTTTCAAATGATAAATATATAATTTATCATTACTGATTAATAATAATTTTTTTTTTAAAAAAATCTACTTATTTAATCCCCCAATATGTGTGTGCGTTTTTTAAAGTATAGGTAAATCCCCATTATTAAATTACCTTAAATGAATTAAGAATATTTGTTTAATCTTTAAGTATAAGTTTCAAAATTTTTGATTAATAAATGTTTATATTAATTTTTTATTTGTTTAATCTCTTATTGTCAACTTATGTTTATGCTTTCAAAATATTTGTGTAATATTAAATGACAAATTTAATGTTTCTTCCACTAATATTTTTAGGAGTAGAAAAATACCCTAACACATCAAAATTATATCTTTAATTTTTAATTTAAATATTTTCAATTATATCATGAATTTGTACTTTAAACATTTTTAATTATATCTTCAATTTTTACTAAGGAGTAGAAAAATTTCCTAAGGCATATCTTAAATTTTTTAATTAAATCTTTAATTTTTACTTCAAATATTTTTAATTATATCTTTAATTTTTATTTAGGAGTAAAAAAATTTCCTAACACAACAAGATTTTCTTCATTTTCTAATTTTCTACAACCCAAAAGCAACATCAACATTTCGTAATTATTTTCTAAAACCAATAGAGAAATTTCCTAGCATTCATTGTATTCTACATATACATTAAAAATTACAAAGAATCACAATTCTTTGACAAATATGTAAAGAGGACTTATTGAAATAAAACTATTAACATAATAATTTTGATTTCTGTGTTCTTTTAGGTGGGATCAGAAAATATGTAGACTTTTTTTAGGTGAATCATATACAAATTTATGGGATTCCTTCTATATGTATCAACTTCGTAACACGATATATTGGTTTGATGAAAGAACGCATAAGCATTATGAAAGATGTCAGGTTCCGAAATTTCCATTGTGTTGTATATAAGGGCAAGTGATTAAGCTTCCATGAATGAGAGATCCCCCACTATAATTAGGTGATTTACTATATAGTATGCAATGAAACAAAATAGTCACTTTGTACAAGCCATTCGAGCGTATAACATTATGTTTTTATTAACAATGAGCGGGCGGATGGATTCTACTATTAATCATGGAAAGTCACAAATGGGTCTTCTAGATGAAAAGCATCTCATTAGTCATTCACTAAATTTATTTTGTTGTTTAATATATAGTAGAGTATTTCATTAGTCCTTCACTAATTTTATCTTATTGTGTAATATATAGTTTGAAAATGTTATGTTATTTTCCTTTGTTTCTACGTTGATTGAGTTCTTTCTTTTTTAAAATTAGCATTTGCTAAGTTACAATTTGTTTCAGCAATGAAGAAATGCACTACACTCTTACACAGAATCATGTTGATATACTTGAAGTTCATACATTTCAAGCAAAGTAATTCAACTTATTCTCTCTCCTATATCATATAAAAATCTATAAAAATCCATTTTTACACATACACTAACGCGCACTAATTCTCACTCTTGAGTCTAGGATAAAGAAATCTCAAGATATTTTTCACACCACAACCATCATATCAAAATTTGTGATGAGTTGGGAAAAAGAGCAGTGTTTAACTATACCTCCACCATTGAGAAGACTCTTCCAACATGAAAAAGTGGTAAAGCAAATTCGAAAGCATAATGGGGAGAAAGAGAGGACAATGATAAGGAAGAAGCAGAAAGAATGGGTTACTGACCTGGTGAACATCATCAATTATCAAACATGATAACACCCGAAGGACACCTGAACAGTGAGTATCAGATGTCAAAAAAGGAAGAATGATAGTTACACCATTGGCAAAACGAAAATATGCCTGATTAGCTTCATCTTTCTTCAATAAGAAGACCAGACAATCCCAAGCAACAGCAATGGTGCTTTCCACTTTAAAAATTGGAAATTTCATTGGTCCAGATTCTAAGAGCTTTGGAGAAGAAAGAATTGTGTCTTTAATGTCGAAGTGTTTCTTAAAGCTTATTGAATTGGCTTTCTGCTCTCGATGATTAAGCTTTTCGTTAAGTCGCTCAGGACCAAGAAATATGTGCTGCTGCAGATCATCAATCAACAACTCCAGTACACCAACTTCTCTAAGGACTTTCTTGTACTGTTGGTGAAATGATCAAATTTTGCAAAAATGACAGAATGGTTTGCTTTAAATAAGAGGTTATTGGTTGCTGCAATAAACAACAAAGTGAAAGCAACTCTTGTTCAGGGATGACATTTACAACAGTCACAGCATACTCCAAAATTTTAAATATTATCTCCTGCAATGATGGAGGTAAGCTAGCCATATTGAGAATCAAAGAGGTACAGTCCTCAGCTGCTGACATAGCTTGTAGTTTTCAAGATGGCCAGAGAATATTTTAAACAATATATTTAATACTTCTGCCTGCAATTCTCTATTTTCTGCCTTGATTAAAATACCTTGCAGCATTTGAATAGCTTTTAAATCTTTGACTTTTCCAATATCTTTGTCTTGAGTTTCATCAGCTATTTGATCAGAAGATGATGTAAGATTTCTTTGCTCTCCACCCGACCCTGTGTGAGAACACTTTGAAGCTTTTAACTCAGACCATCTTGAAACGTCGGAGGGGCCTATTTGAGCAAAATCAATAATGACATCAAGAAGCCTAGAAAGGATAGGGGAGAGATCTTCCTAGCGAGTTATTTCCACTTTTTGTCGAATTCCTTGTCTCTGCCTCACAAGCAACATGTGGATTATGTGAAGTAGAATCCTTTACAGAAAAAGAATTCGAGTATAAAATCTGTCCAGCTTGATACTTTGATAGAATTAAAGCGAATTGGACCAGAAATTGATAGCCATGAGCATTGTGAATATCCTCCGTGAGTCTCGTAGCACCGGCCCCTGCAGGCAAAAATTGTAAAAATTTAGTAAATTTGTACCAGCCAAAAATTGATTCTTTAATATGCAGAATGTGTCCAACAGAACTTAAAAACTCTTCGGAGTTATATTTTATTTTAAGGCACATAAAAATATACTTATTACTTCAAAGTCATAAAGATACATAAATAAAGTAATGACAACTCGCACATCTCAATTTGTTGACAGGTAGACCTCTAGACAAGAAAAATATTCATGTGAGGAGATATCATTATCTTTGTTTAACTAAGCTATTAATTAGCCAAGATCAGTGGGACACAAAAATAATATGCAACTGAGAAAATAATGGACGCTAAAATAAGCACAAAAATGGAACACCGAGATTTAACGTGGTTCGGCCAAACTGCCTACGTCCACGGACCCACACCAATATATTTCACTTTCACAAAAATGAGGAGTACAAAAAATACCACACTGTATTTTTCTCTGCCTACGCAAAGGCTTTAACACTCCACTCACTTTTATCTCTCGTGTATAGCTTCTACACTAAAGCTCTCTCTTTCTCTCTACACAAGAAGTTTTGTGTTTTTTTTGTGGTAATTTCCAATGCAGAAGGTGAGCTATTTATAGGCGTTCTTGCATGCAAATGGCTTTAAATGCCATATCCTTTCTTTGACCATTTGAGGTAACCAGGCTAAATTTCTACACGAATATTAGGCGCCTTTGTTGAAACTTGTGTGCATATTTTGTCTCAATTCATTTTCCTTCAAAAATGGCTGCTGGCACCAACTTCCTTGCACACCCTTTTTGACAATTGAAGCAGCCAATTGTTTCCATTATCTAACAATCTCCCACTTGGAAACAAATGGATCTTTACTCTGAGACGTCTCATGTCCTTGTGGCTCCTGTGAAATGTGGTGTGGGTCATCACAGCTGTCTTCATTGTAGAAGACCAAGCGGAAGTGAAACCTGACTCAGGTTTTCTTTAGTTCTTGTCTTACGTCATCATGTCGGCCGGGTTCTTGGTACCTTGAATCTTTTCAAGCTTTAATACTCCATCTTCCAAAAGTGATCGATGAAGTGATAACTTGAGTCCAATATGTTTGGTTACGGAATGAAATGCCGAATTCTTTGCGGATGTATCGCCGTGACTATCCTTTGCGCAAGACATTCTTCTCTGTTAAACCCACCTACGCCAACAAACCTTGTAACCATATCATCTCTTTGCTAGCCTCGATTCTTGCCCGCGTACGCATACGTAGTTGATAACGCAACAATCTTACGTATCTGCGAAATCCAACTAAGCTGCAGAGCACCAACCGTAAAGACATAACCGGTGAGTGCTTCTTCCGCGATCTACCTCACCGGCCAAAATGCATCTACGAAACCTCGTAGTTTCACTTCGCCTCGTCTAAAGCATAAGAATTTCTCAGTAGTTCCCCGTAGATATCTCAATATCCACTTTACTGCATCCCAATGCTGCTTTCCAGGATTTGCCATATATCTGCTCACAACTCCCACTGCATGAGCAATATCTGGTCTGGTACAAACCATGGCATACATCAAACTTCCAATGGCTGAGGCATATGGAATTTTAGCCATGAAGTTTCTCTCCTCTTCTGTCTTAGGAGGCGGTCGTTGGATAGACGGAAATGATTCGCTAATGGCGTCTTGGCGGCTTTGCATCGCTCATGTTGAACCTTTGCGAGGATTTGATCAACATACTTGGCTGTGACAACCGCAAAACACCCTTTTGCTTGTCTCTACAAATTCTCATCCCTAGAATTTGCTTTGCTTCACCCAAGTCCTTCATGTCGAATTAGCCGATAGTTGCTTCTTCAACTTCTTGATCTGCGTCCATGTCGAGCGGCTACTAACATGTCATCGACATAAAGTAGCAAAATGATATAAATTTGGACTCGAGCGCTTTGAAGTAGCAACAATGGTCGACGTACACTTCATGTAGCCATTTTTCCGCATAAATCCGTCAAACTTCTTTGTACCATCGTTGTCTGGCGCGCTTGCTTTAAGCCGTATAGGCTCTTCTTCAATTTGCATACCGCTTTCTCTTTTCCTTTCACTGAGAAGCCTTCCTGGTTCTTTGCATATAGATTTCCTCCTCTAAATCACCATGGAGAAGCAGTTTTCACGTCTAAGCTTGCTCCAAGTGCAAGCACTCATTTGCAACAATGCTCAACAACGTCGAATTGTTGTGAAACTTCTGGCTGGCGAAAATATCTCTGTATAGTCAATTCCTTCTTTCTGCTGGAAACCTTTGACTACCAATCTCGCCTTATACCTTTTCGAACCATCATGTTCTTCTTTGATTCTGTACACCCATTTATTGTTGAGAGCTTTCTTCCCTCTGGGCAACTCAGCTAGTTCCCACGTCTGATTGGAGATGAGAGACTTTATCTCATCTTTCATTGCAAGCTCCCACTTAACAGAATCTCCCACCTGACATGCCTCGTCATAACATTCAGGTTCACCGGCGTCAGTGAGCAACATGTAGTTCATGTACTTCCGATTCGGAACATGAGGTCGACTTGACCTCCTCACAATGGGGGTCGGAGCTGGAGACTGTGGTGAATCAGCCTCCGAGATGGGCTCCTCTGTCTGCAGACCCTCATCTGTCTGCTTTGACGTACTTCCTTCTGGAGTGTCGTCCGGAACAACATATGTTGGATCATCGTTTGTTGTGTCATTGGACTGAACTGCATTTCTGTCCTTGTACATCACCTTTTCATTGAATATGACATCCCGGCTTCTGATGAGTTTTTTGTTTTGGTCATCCCAAAAGCGGTACCCGAACTCGTCTCCACCATATCCAACGAAAGTACACTTTAGTGATTTGGAGTCTAACTTACTCCTGGCATTATCACTAATGTGCACATATGTGACACAACCGAATACTTTCAAATGAGAAAGTTTCACTTCTTTCCCGCTCCAAACTTCTTCCGGTATCCTATACTCCAATGGTACCGACGGTCCACGATTAATTAGGTATGCCTTGGCCGTGTTGATAAACTTCTCGCCAAAAGCTGTTTGGCGATCCTGCATGTATCCTCATGCTTCTAGCTCTTTCTGTCAACGTTCGATTCATGCGTTCTGCAACTCCATTCTGTTGCGGTGTTCCTGGCAACGTTCTCTCCAACTTGATACCATTTTGGTAACAAAATTTCTTGAACGCCAAATTTTCGTACTCTCCACCATTGTCAGATCTCAACTTCTTTACTCTCAAACCAGTTTCATTCTCCACCATGGCTTTCCACTTCTTGAACGCCTCGAACACATCGGATTTGTGTCTCAAGAAGTAAACCCACACGTTTCTCAGTGGTCATCAATGAAAGTCACAGTATGACTTTCCGCCAATCGATGAAAGCTGTTGGACCCACACATCCGTGTGGACAAGTTCAAGCTTCTCTTTCTTTAGAGTTACGCCACTTGTATTGAAACTCACCCGTTCTGCTTCCCGAAAATACAACTTTCGCAAAGTCTAAATCAATAGATCAAGCCCTGGTAGTTTCCTTTTGCATGCATGTACTTGAGCCCTTTACGCTCATATGCCCAAGTCTTTGGTGCCACAAGTTAGCATCCTTACTATCAACCGCTGCGATTGTCATACACGCATTCGCGTCGTGTATAGGGTGCCACTATCCTTGCCACGTCACGATTATCATGGCCCCCTTGGTGATTTTCCAATTATCACCAGAGAAGCTTGTGTCACATCCTTCTCTCGACAATTGTTTGTGGAGATCAAATTTTTCCTCAGTGCGGAATATGTCTCACGTCCTTTAATTTCCATACAGATCCATTGATATTGATCTGTACTTCTCCTATATACCCACCACGCAAGGATGATCGTCTCGAGATATACTTCTCAGTTTCCCGACACATAATTTGCAAAAAAGTGTCGATTTGCGGTGGCATGGAACGATGCTCCAGAGTCTATTACCCAATAGTCGGCCTTCTTCTCCATGGAACATATCAACGCATCACGCGTTTCTTCGGTCACGACATTGACCTCGGTCTTGTTCTCCGTTTCCTTTGGAGCTGCCCTACACTGATTTTTGTAGTGCCCAATCTGACCGCAATTCCAACATTCAACTGATTTTGACTTGTTGGAATTTATGTGATTTTTGGATCTCGGTCTGCCATTCCTCGACTTGCTCCGTCCACGCCCATGCCCTCTGTTTGAACTTCTGCCTCTGCTATCTACATTGAAAGCGGCCCCGGAAGTTGAAGCTGCATCTGACTGTCTCCGGATCTCCTCAGTCAAGATCATGCTCACAACGTCATCGAACTTTAATTTCGACTTACCGGCCGAGCTACTGATGGCTGTGACTGTGCCATTCCAGCTCTCAGGCAACTGCCCAAGAATTAATAGAGCTCGAACTTCATCACTAAAAGTGATTTCCACCGTTGTCAATTGGTCTACTACCTCATTGAATTCGTTGAGGTGTTCTCCAAATCTCCCGCTTTCCATCATCTTCATATTGAACAATTTCTTGATCAAATGAACTTTATTTGCTGCAGACGGCTGTTCATACATGCTGGATAGAGCTGCCATGAGAGACGCCGTTGTCTTCTCATTTTTAATGTTGAAAGCGACCGACTTTGATAGGGTCAATCTAATTGCGCCGAGTGCTTTTCGATCAAGCACCTCCCACTCGTCGTCTTTCTCGCCTTCTGGCTTTTCTTTCAACGGCTTATATAGGTCCTTCTGATACAAATAGTCCTCCATTTGCATTTTCCAATATCCAAAATTTTTGCCATCAAATTTATCAATTTTGGAAATTCTCTCGTCTGTCGCCATTACTCCCACTCGAACAAAATGTGATTTTTAGAAATCGTTTCGATGTGGAAGATCGGTCTGTTTGCAACCACAGAGCATACTAAGAATTTCAAGAGATATCACAAGCGTGGCTCACGATACCGGTTGTTGAGGAACTAGGCGCTAATTCCGCCCAAGATCAGTGGGATACAAAAATAATATCTGTGAGAAAATAATGGACGCTAAAATAAGCACAAAAATGGAACACCGAGATTTAACGTGGTTCGGCCAAACTGCCTACGTCCACGGACCCACACCAATATATTTCACTTTCACAAAAATGAGGAGTACAAAAATACCACACTGTATTTTTCTCTGCCTACGCAAAGGCTTTAACACTCCACTCACTTTTATCTCTCGTGTATAGCTTCTACACTAAAGCTCTCTCTTTCTCTCTACACAAGAAGTTTTGTGTTTTTTTTTGTGGTAATTTCCAATGCAGAAGGTGAGCTATTTATAGGCGTTCTTGCATGCAAATGGCTTTAAATGCCATATCCTTTCTTTGACCATTTGAGGTAACCAGGCTAAATTTCTACACGAATATTAGGCGCCTTTGTTGAAACTTGTGTGCATATTTTGTCTCAATTCATTTTCCTTCAAAAATGGCTGCTGGCACCAACTTCCTTGCACACCCTTTTTGACAATTGAAGCAGCCAATTGTTTCCATTATCTAACATATGCTAAAGAAGGTATCAACTTCTGATGCAACTGCAAGTTTCAGTTTCAACGATTGAAAAATATGGTATCACAACTACAAAAAGAGCCATGAATTTAATTGCCACTTTGCGTTCAAGTAGAAAGGCAATAATATACTAGTTTACCCGGTCTATGGGATAATAAGACGCATTCAAAAAGCAGGTCCACAATACTCATTGCATAGGCAGGATCACCACGATCAGGACTAAAATCCTTGATTGCCATTAGAAGCACTTTTATCTGGCATAGTGAACAGAAAAGAACATAGAGCCCATAGTCAAAGTCAAAATATCTGGCGATGTCAAATAAAAAATTAATGACTAAAAGGAGGGAGAAGAGCACAAAATATTTAAGAAACGATTGTGTTCTTGTATATTATTTTATGGAATAGGTAATCTATCCCCACTGAAATTTTACATCATTGTCAAGTTTGGTTGAATTATATGTGCACTGAAGAAGAGCATTGTATTATCATAGAAGTTTATAAAGTTTGTTCATTCTAAAGTATTCTATCATTATATCTTGGCATTCAAGCCAAATTAAGTTAACATTGTTTTCTCTCTATTTCCATTGCAGCAAAGAGCTTGTTTGGTATAGCTTTTGGGGGAAAGTATCATTTTTCACCAATATCATTTTTAACCACCCATTTGCAAAACTCATTTTTAAAAAAGTCCCTAGCAAACACACACTAAAATAAGATGGTGTTCCTTCAGGACAATAAATTTACAATCTCAAAATGTGAGAGCTATTTGCTGGTGAATTTATAAGTAAAAATGCATGCCAATAGTTGAAAAAGGTAAAAGTACCTTTCTATTGTTGGTAAGTGATTAAAACATAAATCATTGATTAATAGACTAATAAAAGGTATACCATATGGTGTTTGCGTATGTATTTAGCTGTGCTTCCATTATCATTAACCAAAAGAAGACCGAGCATCTGGAACAACACTCATATAATAGAAACGTCAGTTAACCAATCAAGGGAAAATAACTGAAGTTCTATAAGTGATTTGAACAGAATAGACAATTGTTTGTGTTGAATGGCTTGGTAGCAGAAGGTTAGAATCACAATTACCTGCATAGCATGTATGTGAAGTTGATTGGCTTGTAGAGGGACATAACCTTTCTTATCTGGTAAAAAGCCCACTGATGAACCATTGGCAACTATTTGAAATAGTAGTTCAAATGAATTATCCTCTATCAAACTTTGAGCAGCTGAAGGATGTGTGGCCAGTGCCTTCATAATATTTACAATTAACACTACACTCAACCTGAAAATGGGAAATAATTGCTTGGATATAACTCTTCCCAAATCACCAACCAGTATCAGCATAATATATAAAACATGTCCCTCCATGAACAAGATTAAAGAGAACTATAAGAATATCCAAGGTTGATACTATAAGACTGGTCCCTAAAAGCAAAAAAAACTGTTGAACATTTAGCCCTAGAGCTATCTTTATAGTTTACTAACCACGAAGTGACAAGGAGATATGGATAATATTAACATATTAAGACAATGTACTTGACATAATAATATTATTATACGTTCTTGATTGCTACTTCAGTACAGAATGCATTCAATGTCAGAAGCATTGATTTTAAATCATATTGATAAGAACCTACGTACTGTTTCGCGGAAGCATGGAGCTTAACAAAGGGTATTCTAGGGAGCAATTTATTTAGATCACAAACAAAATTAATAATTTTAATTTAATCAAATCATCTAAAATACACTGAAAGAAGTAAATCAACATAACATCCAGGATAACATATAATTAGATCAGCCAAGTAGCAACTGAGAGACTGAGAAAGAGAAAGCTACTAATGACCTAGCCGAAATGATATAATTAAATTAAAAGCACTAGGGATAAGATATACACTCAGATATGTGGAGAAGCTACCTCATGCCGGTGATTAGATCTGGTCTCACTATCATGCTCTTGATCTGGATGTGGCAGCTTCTCATCATTCTCTGATGTTTTTCTCTGACTATCGCCATTAGGAGTAAGTAGAGTGTTTAGGACATAAACGAGACAGCATAAAATCCCAGAATCAAGGAAAGATTGTTTATCAATTGGCTGTACGTAGGCACATGCATGTCACATGAGCAAAAGGAAGAATATATAGCATGAAAATAGGAAAAGTAAAATCAAATAATGAAACAAATTCATGCTCATGACAGACCCACAACTCAAATCAATCATAAGAGAAAAATTTTTTGTCACTTAAAATAACGAACTGTATCATCATTTATAACCGAATCCTCTCTATATTCTTGGAGACAAGGACATACGCATGCAAGTTCAGTGGGTTCAAATGTTTATGGTACATATTTCTTCTTCAATTAAAATTATAATATTCTGTTTGAAATCAAATGTCCTAATTTCCAGTTTCAAGAACCCTGATATTCATTTCCCATTTTTTAGTAGAAGTCGACACTCTTAGTCCTAAGTCATAGACGTTCTTTGCGCTTTTTGATCTTGCCACCATTTCCATCAAGAATTGCAAGGAAAGAGAGATTGTTGCATATCGTACAATGTGGATTAAAGGGATTTTGAAATAATTCAAGCTTCCATAGTTCTCTATCATTGAGAACAATTTTTGTCAAGTCGCAAGGACATAAATACACATGGATAGCATGTCTCAAAGGAAATGAAGAAATTTAAGTATCATAAATAGACATGAAATTAATATATGCCCATCCAAAACACCAAATGCCTAAATGACATGCATGTCTTTTGATGGTAAGCTTGATAAGCATACCACAGATACAAGGACCTCCACAGCATGTAATAGATTTGCACCAGGTTTGATACCATCCTGCAGAGAATTGTGTTTGTATGTGATCATGCAAAAACAATAATCACGATCATAAACAGCAAAGGGACAAATTTCCGAAGTTAATACATCTGAGGAAAACCTGTGCAGTTTCTGAGAAAAAGTTCAAAACTCTCTCCACTTCCAGAGCTCTTGTTTTACTGCCGATTTTCAACTTTTCTATATCCGTTACAAATGCTCTTCCCAAAACAAAACAAAATATGTGTGTCTCTACCAACCTGCATTAGGCCATCGCGTTGATATTTACCAATATATTCTGAGACCAAGTAAAAAAAATAGAATGTTTAAAGGAAGTCAGCAGCTTCATGCAGAATATAGAGTGCAGTTCCATTGCCATGTCATGATGCATCTTCAAAATATATAACAATGAAAACGATGGGACAATAGCCATAAAGAAGCAAAAGTGCCACCTATTTTCTATTTGTTTTTCTTGAAAATAAAAATAGCAGGGGGAAGGCGGGTCGGCCCGGGCGGTTCACTACTCATGTGAAAAGCAACAAAACCATACTTTACTAGGTTATCTGAGAATTCTTAAAATTGGCTGCAAAATATATATATATATATATATATATATATCCCAGTAGATGCAGTTATGATAGGAATTCAGAAGGATACAAGGTGAACAAAAGAACAATGCCATCTTACCTAGAAACTAACTGAGCAACATCATTGTGCTGATTCACTAATCTATGAAATATTTCTACGGTCCAATTTAAGGCCTTTTTCTTCTCCTGCAATATAGAAAAAGTGAAGATAAACACAGTGGCAGTAGTAGCAGCAGCAGTAGCAGAAATAATACCAATATCAAAAACAGTGATGATCCCGCTACTCTTTAAGCCAACTGCAGGTACCTTTTCTGAATTAGAGGAACTAAACTCTTGCCAGTGTCTCCTGAAATCCAACTCCAGTTCGCTATCTTCTCTACTTTAGAGAGGAAAAAACCAAGATGAGGCAGAGAGAAAAAAACATATCAAGTTGTATTAACACAGCCAAGCGGAATCAAACTGAAAAAAATAAAAATGAAAATAAATAAAAATTAGAGTAATTTAGAAAATTATGCAACGAATTACAGTCTTTAGTTTTTATATACTTCTGCCATAGAGTTAAATCCAGTTTGGATGTCCAACAAGCCCAAAGGCTTCTAGATCGATATTCACAACTTGTCGATTTTCTAAGACTTATGTGGTAAGGTCACAACATGCAGTGCAAGATAATTATAGACTAAATCTCATTGTCAGAGGATACACAAACTAGGGAATGGTTGACAATTTGCATATTATGTATATATACTTTTTTGTTTGTGTGGAGAGGATTTACAATCCATCAAAAAGAGGACTTATGATTAAAGATGGCAAAATGACTCACGAACCAGCTCAAGCTCGCCGAGCCAGGCTTTGCTCGAGCTCGCCTAAAGGCTGGATGGGCTGTAGCTCGCCTGAAGGTGAGCTCAACCTCAAGCTCGAACAAATTTATTCGTGAGTCGCTCGGCTCACTGTTGGGGAACTAGGCGCTGCTAATTCCGCCCAAGATCAGTGGGACGAATAAATGCGACTGAGAAAAATAATAGACGCTAAAATAAGCACAAAATAAAACACCGAGATTTAACGTGGTTCGGCCAAACTGCCTACGTCCACGGACCCACACCAATATATTTCACTATCACAAAAATGAGGAGTACAAAAATACCACACTGTATTTTTCTCTACCTACACAAAGGTTTTATCACTCTACTCACTTTTATCTCTCGTGTATAGCTTCTACGCTGAAGCTCTTTCTCTACACAAGATCTCTCTCTTTTCTCTCTACACAAGATGTTTTGTGTTTTTGGTGGTAATTTCCAATGCAGAAGGTGAGCTATTTATAGGCGTTCTTGCATGCAAATGGCTTTAAATGCCATATCCTTTCTTTGACCATTTGAGGTAACCAGGCTAAATTTCTACACGAATATTAGGCGCCTTTGTTGAAACTTGTGTGCATATTTTGTCTCAATTCATTTTCCTTCAAAATGGTCTTTGGCACCAACTTCCTTGCACACCCTTTTTGACAATTGAAGCGACCCAATTGTTTCCATTATCTAACAATCTCCCACTTGGAAACAAATGGATCTTTACCCGAGACGTCTCATGTCCTTGTGGCTCTGTGGAAATGTGGTGTGGGTCATCACAGTGTCTTCATTGTAGAGACCAGCGAAATGAGCCGGCTCGATTTTCTTTAGTTCTTGTCTTCGTCATCATGTAATTTGGGTTCTTGGTACCTTGAATCTTTTCAAGCTTTAATACTCCATCTTCCAAAAGTGATCTGATGAAGTGATAACGAGTCCAATATGTTTGGTTACGGAATGAAATGCACGAATTCTTTGCCAGATGTATCGCACTCTGACTATCACTGTGCAAGACATTCTTCTCCTGTTCAAAACCCAATTCTGCCAACAAACCTTGTAACCATATCATCTCTTTGCTAGCCTCGGTTACTGCCACGTACTCTGCTTCTGTAGTCGATAACGCAACAATCTTCTGTATCTGCGAAATCCAACTAACTGCAGTAGCACCAACTGTGAAGACATAACCTGTAGTACTTCTCCTGCGATCTACCTGCGCCAAAATCTGCATCTCTGAAACCTCGTAGTTTCACTTCGCCACGTCTAAAGCATAAGCATTTATCGGTAGTTCCCGTAGATATCTCAATATCCACTTTCTTGCATCCCAATCTTTGCTTTCGAGGATTTGCCATATATCGCTCACAACTCCCCTTTGCATGAGCAATATAAGTGCAGTACAAACCATGGCATACATCAAACTTCCAATGGTGAGGCATATGGAATTTTAGCCATGAAGTTTCTCTCCTCTTACGTCTTAGGAGGCGGTGGTTGGATGAGGCGGAAATGATTCGCTAATGGCGTCTTGGTGGCTTTGCTTGCTCATGTTGAACCTTTGCGAGGATTTGATCCAACATACTTGATGCTGTGACAAGCACAGCAAAACACCCTTTTGCTTGTCTCTACAAATTCTCATCCCTAGAATTTGCTTTGCTTCTCCCAAGTCCTTCATTTCAAATTCCACCGATAGTTGCTTCTTCAACTTCTTGATCTCGTCCATGTCAGAAGCCGGCTACTAACATGTCATCGACATAAAGTAGCAAAATGATATATTTGGACTCGAACCGTTTGAAGTAGCAACAATGGTCGGCATTACACTTCATGTAGCCATTTTTACGCATAAATCCGTCAAACTTCTTGTACCCTTTGTCTAGGCGCTTGCTTTAAGCCGTATAGGCTCTTCTTCAATTTGCATACCCGACTTCTCCTTTCCTTTCACCGAGAAGCCTTACGGTTCTTGCATATAGATTTCCTCCTCTAAGTCACCATGGAGGAAGCGGTTTTCACGTCTAAGCGCTCCAAGTGCAAGCCCTCATTTGCAACAATGCTCAACAACGGATCGAATTGTCGTCGACTTCACAAGCTGGCGAAAATATCTACGTAGTCAATTCCTTCTTCTGCTGAAACCTTTGACTACCAATCTCGCCTTATACCTTTTCGAACCATCATGTTCTTCTTTGATTACGTACACCCATTTATTGTTGAGAGCTTTCTTCCCTGCAGGCAACTCGGCTAGTTCCCACGTCTGGTTGGAGATGAGAGACTTTATCTCATCTTTCATTGCAAGCTCCCACTTAACGTAATCTCCCACCGACATGCCTCGTCATAGCATTGAGTTCACCGTCGATGAGCAATATGTAGTTCATGTACTTCCGATTGAACATGAGGTCGACTTGACCTCCTCACAATCGGGAGTCGGATCTGGAGGCGTGGTGAATCGACCTCCAGAGATGGGCTCCTCTGTCTGCAGACCCTCATGCATGCGCTTTGGCGTACTTTCATACGGAGTGTCGTCAGGAACAACATATGTTGGATCATCGTGGATTGTGTCATTGTATTTGCATCGCATTTACGTCCTTGTACATCACCTTTTCATTGAATATGACATCCCGGCTTCGATGAGCTTTTTGTTACGGTCATCCCAAAAGCGGTACCAGTGCGTCTCCACCATATCCAGCGAAAGTACACTTTAGTGATTTGGAGTCTAACTTACTCTGGCATTATCACTAATGTGCACATACGCGACACAATCAATACTTTCAAATGAGAAAGTTTCACTTCTTTCCCGCTCCAAACTTCTTCCGGTATCACTGTACTCCAATGGTGCAAGCGGTCCACGATTAACAAGGTATGCCCGTATTGGCGACTTACGCCCAAAACTGTTTTGGCAGGCCTGCATGTATCCTCATGCTTCTGGCTCTTTCTGTCAACGTTCGATTCATGCGTTCTGCAACTCCATTTTGTTGCGGTGTTCCTGGCAAGGTTCTCTCCAACTTGATACCATTTTGGTAACAAAATTTCTTGAGCATCAAATTTTCGTACTCTCCACCATTGTCGGATCTCAACTTCTTTACTACGCAAACCGGTTTCATTCTCCACCATGGCCTTCCACTTCTTGAACGCCTCGAACACATCGGATTTGTGTCTCAAGAAGTAAACCCACACCTTTCTCGAGTGGTCATCAATGAAAGTCACAAAGTATGACTTTCCGCCAATCGATAAGCTATGTTGGACCCACACATCTGTGTGGACAAGTTCAAGCTTCTCTTTCTTTAGAGATTACGCCACTTGTATTGAAACTCACCCGTTTACGCTTCCGAAAATACAACTTTTAAAAGTCTAAATCAATAGTGAAGCCACTGGTAGTTTCCCTTTTGCATGCATGTACTTGAGCCCTTTAAGCTCATATGCCCCAAGTCTTTGATGCCACAAGTTCGCATCCTTGCTATCGACAAGCTGCGATTGTCATACACGCGTCGCCGTCGTGTATAGGGTGCCACTATCCTTGCCACGTCACGATTATCATGGCCCCCTTGGTGATTTTCCAATTATCACCAGAGAAATTTGTGTCACATCCTTCTCTTGACAATTGTTTGGTGGAGATCAAATTTTTCCTCAATTACGGAATATGTCTCACATCCTTTAATTTCCATACAGATCCATTGATATTGATACGTATGCTTCTCCCTATGCCCACCACTTGTGCAAGGATGATCGTCTCCGAGATATACTTCTCCGAAGTTTCCCGACACATAATTTGCAAAAAAGTGTCGATTTGCGGTGGCATGGAACGATGCTCCAGAGTCTATTACCCAATAGTCAGACTTCTTCTCCATGGAGCATATCAACGCATCCGCAGCGTTTCTTGATCCACGACATTGACCTCGGTCTTGTTCTCCGTTTCCTTTGGAGCTGCCCTACACTGATTTTTGTAGTGCCCAACCTGACCGCAATTCCAACATTCAACAGACTTGTTGGAATTTCTGTGATTTTTGGATCTCGGTCTGCCATTCCTCGACTTGCTCCGTCCACGCCCGTGCCCTCTGTTTGAACTTCTGCCTCTGCTATCTACATTGAAAGCGGCCCCGGAAGTTGAAGCTGCATCTGACTGTCTCCGGATCTCCTCAGTCAAGATCATGCTCACAACGTCATCGAACTTCAATTTCGACTTACCGGCCGAGCTACTGATGGCTGTGACTGTGCCATTCCAGCTCTCAGGCAACTGCCCAAGAATTAATAGAGCTCGAACCTCATCACTAAAAGTGATTTCCACCGTGGTCAATTGGTCTACTACCTCATTGAATTTGTTGAGGTGTTCTCCAAATCTCCCGCTTTCCATCATCTTCATATTGAACAATTTCTTGATCAAATGAACTTTATTTGCTGCAGACGGCTGTTCATACATGCTGGATAGAGCTGCCATGAGAGACGCCGTTGTCTTCTCATTTTTAATGTTGAAAGCGACCGACTTTGATAGGGTCAATCTAATTGCGCCGAGTGCTTTTCGATCAAGCACCTCCCACTCGTCGTCTTTCTCGCCTTCTGGCTTTTCTTTCAACGGCTTATATAGGTCCTTCTGATACAAATAGTCCTCCATTTGCATTTTCCAATATCCAAAATTTTTGCCATCAAATTTATCAATTTTGGAAATTCTCTCGTCTGTCGCCATTACTCCCACTCTCGAACAAAATGTGATTTTTAGAAATCGTTTACGATGTGGAAGATCAGTCTATCTTTTAACCACGAGCATACTAAGAATTTCAAGAGATATCACAAACAAAGCTCGATACCGTTGTTGGGGAAGTAGCGCCGCTAATTCGCCCAAGATCAGTGGGGACGAATAAATCTGTTGAGAAAAATAATAGACGCTAAAATAAGCACAAAATAAAACAAGATTTAACGTGGTTCGGCCAACCGCCTCGTCCACGGACCCACACCAATATATTTCACTATCACAAAATAGAGGAGTACAAAAATACCACCTTTGTATTTTCTCTACCTACACAAAGCGTTTTATCACTCTGCTCACTTTTATCTCGTGTATAACCTTCTGTTGAAGCTCTTTCTCTACACAAGATCTCTCTCTTTTCTCTCTACACAAGATGTTTTGTGTTTTGGTGGTAATTTCCAATCACGAGAAGGTGAGCTATTTATAGGCGTTCTTGCATGCAAATGGCTTTAAATGCCATATCCTTTCTTTGACCATTTGAGGTAACCAGGCTAAATTTCTACACGAATATTAGGCGCCTTTGTTGAAACTTGTGTGCATATTTTGTCTCAATTCATTTTCCTTCAAAAATGGCTGCTGGCACCAACTTCCTTGCACACCCTTTTTGACAATTGAAGCAGCCAATTGTTTCCATTATCTAACACTCACAAGCTCGAGCGAGTGACTCTTTAATAGGATGAGCCGAGCTCGAACAAGCCTTAGGCGAGCCGAGTCGGCTCACCGAGCTTGTTTGACAAGCCTAGCTATGATATTGTAATACAAGTGAGAAGAACATATTCTATCCAAATTTGACAGCCAAATTTCAAGTGGAACACATTGGTAATGTGATAAGAGCATTGTTACGAACTTCCCTCTATTTAGAGTTTGCCATTTCATCAAGTGGTTTACTACAAAAATTTCGCCCAGCCATGGGAATGTATGGTTACACCAAAATTTCTGTCATATATAGATCGATCAACTGTTACAAAATAATATCATGAAATTGTTCGTAAACTCGATCGTACCCTGAAGGCAACAAGGCATAGTCTCGGCTGGAAGGCGAGGTATCGTTGACATTGTTGGTTCTGTCTGTTGGAGCTGAAGAAGTTGACTGAGCGTGTGAGTAACCAATTTTCTCCTTGAATTCCTTAAGCAGTATTGTCCATTTCATCGTTTTTGCAACTCGATGTCTCAAACATCTACATGTTGAAATCTCAACTAAATATGATAAATACAGTATGCAAATTAAATTTCTAAAGGTGTTCCCATCCAAAACCAAAACACGCACCAGAAATTAGGCAAATCAAAATCTTCAAAATTCCTATGAAACCCTCGGATCATGTCCTGCTTTCATTTCTAAATTTTCAGAAACAATGAAAATTGAAAAATGCACACAATTGCATAAATATACTATTATAAATTGCCAATTTAAGAAAATGATCTGATCTGATCTGGCTATGGCGCATTTAAACAAAATTCCCTTGTTAGAATTATCGAACCATTCTGTTATTGGATTTTTCCCTGGAGACAATTGGATTGAAGAACAGAATTATTGAAACGATCGTTTTCTCTCTCATGTTTTCTGATTGCATCTCCGCGCCATTTTCGCGCTCTGTATTGTACATATACTATTCTAACGTTGTTATTAATTTTTTTTAAAAAAATTATAAATACAGATGAAAAAGAAATATTATATCAAATCTTATAAATTGATATCAGCTCCATTCGTCCCAATATGTAAGGTTAATCGGTGTAATAATAAGACTTGACTTTAGCATCGCTATAAAACTGATTAATAATTTTTTTAAAATATATTAGTATATCACCTTTTGCGGTGGAATCTGATTGTGAGATTTGAGAAAAATTAATATAAAAAGATGAAATGTCTAGGAAAAAAAATCAATTGGAGATGATGGAAACAGAATGATAGAAAGACATCCAGCGCAATATATATATATATATATATTAACGACTGTAGGGGAGAAATTCTCTTACAATTGGTGATTGTGGCTTATTTTTTAAATTTTCTTGCAAAATAAGAACCTATGTGGGTTGATTATCCATTTTCACCACTATATAAATATCTGTCATGCATATGCTTGATTTGAAAATTATAATTTGACTTTTAAATATCCTCACATTAATCCTAATTGTTCTTTCTAAATTATACAATTTCAACATAAGTTTTTTAAATGATTTATTTATGTTTATTAATTTTATATAAGTAAATATTAATAAATACGAAAGTCCAAAGTTTAATATTAACTTCAAAACACACTAACATAGTATTTATATATAAATGATTTTATAGACTAAAGATGTTTATTATTAAATAATTAATTAGTATTTTCACCCGTGCGTTGCACGGGAAGATACCTCAATCAAATAATTATGTTGCTTTTACAAAAAAGGTAGAACAAAATCCATAAGATTATTTAACGAATTGGATAGAGTTTCTCTTGTATTTTGAAAAAATCCGCCACATCAATACTTATAGCATAAGTCCCAAAAATTTCAATATAACATAACTATATATCGGTTTGGCTTTGGTACCCACTATCGGTATATAAGATACCTACAATTGGGGGGAAAAAAATTGTAGGGGTTGGGTGAGCCCCCCACCATCAGGAAGCAATTATGTATTATTTATCTAATTTAACGTCAATACCAAAAAAATATTTAAAATTTTTTTTCGCTTGATGACATGGTGCCACCAGAAAACGTCACGTCGGCGTGGGGACGGCCTTATGTTCCCCACTATGGGAAATAGAGCCCATCTGAACTATATATTATACACAATCTTAACAATGGCACCAAACATTCGCAATACAATCATATGCATTGCTGTCTACGATACTAACAATATATAAAAAATGAAATCATTTTTCGAAAGAATAATTGAATCGTTTAAAGAAGCAATCCAACTCATCTATGTCTCACATATCTCGTTCATCACTTATTTCATCCTTCCAAAACTTTCATTTGTTGGCACATCATCGATTTCATTTCCCAAACACGATCGATCTACATAGAAGGAAAAATATAATTAGAAACTAAAAGGCATAAAATCCTAGTAAGGGCAAAAATGAGATAATCACAATCATAAAGTGGAGAAATAATATAATTTTTCAATTATAAAATATATGGCTTCCTATTGATAGGAGCATACCAAATGGAATTGAGATGGAGTATATTATAAATTACTCAAAAATTTTTGTAAACAATATTTGCAGTTGTTCATTTAAAAAAATCTTTCATTTTTTTGAGAAATCTTATCAATTGGTAGCAATTTAATTAATTTTAATTATTTTTCATTCTTTTAAATTAATTTTACTTTTTACTTTGTAGCAATGTAATTAATTTTGATTAATTTTAGTCCAATTAAATCTTAGCAATATAATTAATTTTAATTAATTTCAATATAATTCTAAAGTAATTAATTTAATAACCACAATTTTAAGAATTTGATTAATCTAACATTTTCACTCATGCATTGTACGAAAGAACTAAAACTTTGAGAAATAAAAATCAAGTAACATTAACTCAAAATGCTTGTCGGTATTACCACTTGACTGTTTCTGTTTATCACCAATCGAGAAGGAAAATTCTCTTATTGAGATTTGTTCGTTGTGAAATGTGTCAAATAAATACCGCAAGTGTACGGGTCGAACAAGTAGTAAATGGATTTTTCAGTCCAAGTGTCGATCCCACGGAAACTTGTTTTAATTACCAAAATTATCAACTTTGTACTTTATTTGAAAAGACGATTCTAAAAAATGTTTTGTTTTTCATTTCAAATACAATTTTACAAATTAAATCTACAAACTAAATAACATCTAAATAACAAGGATTTAGTAATTGCAATATAAAAAATAAATAACGATAGTAATTACAAAACTTGGGACTTACAATTTCACCAACTTTGATTCCTCTAGCATATGTAATTGGATTCAAGTAGTGATCTAATTTTCGTCAACGATCGAATTTACAAAAATAACTATTTACCTCCCTCGAGGATAAATAATTCTATTCTATTAGGCCAATTTATTTATCTCTAAATAAATTCGTTATCAACCCTCTAGAACGCATTTACACAATAAATTCAAATAGGTTCCATCGAAACTTCACCTAAAGATCGCACTAACCACAAGTTTATCTCTAAATCTTATCTAAATTAGTGTTCTATGTTGTTTATTCTAATTTATATTTTCATTTCTCAAATCCGACACAAACCAATTCATAATTTATCAATTGATCAAAAAGATAAATTAATATGCTCAACAACATAAAATTAATAACAAACCAATCACATACTATTAAATCCAATAACAAAATACTAGAGTTCACAAAGAGGATTCATTGTTCGTCCCAAGTATAAAATTTAGCTACACATGAATTTTAGTACGAGAATTTCAATAGAGAAAGTACAGAGATACATAACCGGATTACGATGAATGGAAATGAATGTATAGCTTCCGGTGTTGTCTCCCTTCCTTCGCTCCTCGAATGTGTTTAGTTCTTTCTTCACTCGTATTTTTCTCGACTAAATTCCTCTCTATCAAGCTCTCTTGTATGCTAAAACTAAAAGTTTCGAGCTAAAACTAAGAACAAATGAAAAAGAGAATTTTATTGAAGAGAAAGTTGGAGAGAACTACTAGCTAATTCTCTTCCACTAAGTTGTGCATTTCCTTCCTTACAAATGCCTCTATTTATAGGCAAAATTTCACAAGAAAACATGATAAAAAATTGTACAACTACTCCATTATGATTCCACTAATTGGTAACCACCAAATCATGATCTTAAATTGCTCCATTAGTTCAAATATTGCATCATGGTATAAGTAAGCATCTTGGCTGAATTGTGCAATTGGAATTTCCTTTTTTTGATATTTTAATAGAAAGTTATGAATTTTCTACTAAAACATGGCCCAAGAAATCCTCCATTCACATCACTCTCGGTTTTACCCATTTTTGACCATGATATGATCCGAATCATTTGAAGTAGTCAACATCAAAGTTGTAGCCCTCTGAGTTTCCTTTCCAACAATATAAAGGGCAGGTCAATCCGATTTTTGTAGCAAAAGTTATGGTCAAATTACTGAACTGCGGCAGTAAATTCAATGATTGATTTTTATGCTTTGTCATTTCTCTTCAAATGGCCATAACTTTCACTAGGAAATTCCGATTTGGGATCCGACAAAAATGTGGAAATCCTCTTTCAATATTCTTTGATATTGGCACAAGAAAAATTGTAAAAACAACTTTTCATAAAATTGCATCGGATGCCCTTCATCTTTGAATTTGCTTGCATTTCGGTCCCAAGTTTCGTTTTCGCTCCGTTTTCATCCATTTTGGCTCCTTTTGATTTCTTGTGACTCTAAACACACAATAAAAGGAAAAACACATAAAAAGAAACATATAATACTAATAAAATACACAAATACGTAAAATAGAAGAGTTATTTAAGTGTTTTTCTAGCACTTATCAAGATTCAATTCCTAGATCTTTGGAATTTAACAAAGCAAGAAAGCAAAGTTGTGAAACAAAACTAACTTCAAACAATATATGGGGGACACAAGAAAACTAATGCAAGAGAGGGAAAAAAATCCTAGCTTCACCAGCATTGAGATTTGATTCTAGACTTGGATTTCTACAAGAATATTTTCTAGAAGAGGAATTACGGACTAATCTTTGCAGAAGAGAGCTATTGGCTACGATGATAGGAAAATTGAGAAGTAAGGTATTTTATTGCAAGGTGTTAAGCATCAGTAACCCAAGTATCATCATCAACTGAGCATGTGTTCAGAAACTTTTCCTTAAAAACCATTGCAATAGTACTAACAAACTGATATAAAGCTAATGTAATTTTTTTTAAGTAGCTGATTTTGAGAAGCTTAAAAGATTAAATAGGGCAGTATAAAGGATCGTGAAAACAATGGCTCGCCATAGCAATTAGGATCTTTAACAAAGAAAATGGCTACATTTGAAATATTTGGCCCCAAGACCACTATTCCCTATGAATTTTCAAATCAAAACAAAAAACTTAATATGAATTTTTACACTCACAAATAAATCGACATTAACAAAATTATCGAAAGTGCATAATGAACAATTGAGTTAGGAGTATCATTTCATACAATACAAAAAAAAAAAAAAAGAAAAAAAGAAAGAAAGGAAAATGGAGCCAAAAGGAAAAATAATTGAGAAAAAATGACCAAATTAAAGACAGCAGCGACTTTGGGCCAGCGAATCAATAAACGAATTGCACAAATAAGCTTTGTGAATAAATTGGAAAATCAAAATAAAATTCACCCCGTTCAACCCATTGGCGAGAATTATCCATCTACTCATTAGTTGGATTATTCAATAGCTCGAACTTCAATAAAGAGTAGACCCTCCAAGAATTTAGTCCTCAAATTGCATTCACCCCATTCTGATTTACCATCATTGTAAAACACTAAAGAAATTCACCAAAGAAGAGAAATGCATAACAGACAATGAAAATCCTACTGAATTGAAAGTAATTCAATTAAATGTCTCTTATTAATTTGCGCAAATCATTGAATTTAAAGAAGATTGACGTTTGACTTAGATTTGCACAAATCAAGCAAGAAATTGTAAGCGACGAAGATAATTGAACACAAAAATCATTAATTAATCGAAACAATTTGGAGGAAAAGAGGTTGAATGATGTAGGAATTGGGGTGACGGATTTGAAGGGTTTCCAGCCTTAATTAGAATTCTTGTATAATTGAAGGATTTCCCTTGAATTGGGAATTGCGAATTAGGCATGTTGCAGGAATTAGAAATTAGAAATCATATATAATATGGATAATCACGGTTATTGAAGGATAATGATTATTATTATTGTGGTAGGATTATTGTTATGGTAGGATAATCACTGTTATTTATTTAAGGATAATAACAAAATAAGGTAATTAAATAATTTAAATAATGAATTAAATGATTAATTAAGTGCATTGAAGGAAAATTTTGATGAGTTGGAATAAAAAATGAATTAAAAAATTTTAAAAATTTGTGTGTAAAGTTGGGAAAAACCTTCTTATATATATATATATATATATATATATAGATGATAAAATAAGATAATTAAATAATTAATTAATTGAAAAATCAATTAAGTGCATTGTAGGGAAACTTGATGAGTTGGAATAAAAAGCGAACTAAAAAACTAAAAAAAAATTGTGCAAGATTGATTGACAAATTCTTGGGGGATATTAATTAATTATTAATATTGAATTTAATTCAATTGGAAGATGTGTGTGTGTGTGTGTATATATATATAGATGATAAAATAAGGTAATTAGATAATTAATTAATTGATTAATTAAAAAATTAATTAAGTGCACTGTGGGGAAACTTGATGAGTTGGAATAAAAAATAAATTAAAAGACAAAAAAAATTGTGTGCAAAATTGATTGACAAATTCTTGGGATATATCAATTTAGGAACAAAATTATATTTAAAAAATAATTAAATAAAAAGTCCTCATGAAAGTGGGAAAAAAAAAGTCCTCAGTAAAAAAGTTAGCATGGTTGTTCTAAATATAATTAATTAATTTATTCTAAAAATACAATTAATTAATTAATTAATTATTAATACTGAATTTAATTCAATTGGAAGATGTTGATGAACAAATTCTTGGGATATAAGAAAAATAGTTTATTAATCCGGTCCCATTAGGCACATGAATGATGCTAAATAAATAATAATGAATTATTCTTAACATGAAGATAATTATTATTATGGTAGGATAATAATTGTTAATGATAATGATAAAATAAGATCATGGTTATTTAAAGATAATGATAAAATAAGGCAATTAATTAAATAATAAATTAAAAATCAATTAAGTGCATTGGAGGGAAAATTTGATGAGTTGGAATAAAAAATGAATTAAAAAATTAAAAAAATTGTGTGCAAATGGGGAAAAAGCTTACTATTATATATATATATATTATAAAAATAGGATAAAAAAGTTGAGGACTTAATCGTAATAATCGACAAATATTAAAACCATTTAATAAAATTAAAATGTGGTGCACCAAATAAAAGTGGTAATGCCAATATAATTGGCCTAAAAGTTTCATTTTAAGATAATACAAAGGGTAATTAATATTCACACGCACAAAATTATTTTCTCCACCACATAAATACACCACAGTCAATTCATGATTTTTATAAATACACCACAAATATGACCTAAATCCATTTAATTATTTTAACTTACAATAAACATTATTATAACTCTTAATATGGAAGGATCCCCAGAACCCATTTATACTATTGGGAATGTAAATTATTACTCCCCCATCCCATTTTAATAGATTTGATTTCCTTTTTATCCGTCCCAAAATGTAGGTTACTTTTTTTAATCCAGTGTGAAAGTCAAACCATGCCTATCAAAATATGACGGAGAGTATAATAGTCAAATTCAATACCGACTTTCAGCGTATGGTAATTTTCATTGAAATTTCATTCCAGGATATAGAAATCACCTCATACCCAATTCTTTTGCAAAAGAAATTGTCCGTGGAGTCAGTTCGTGACGAAAATTTGTCCAAATAATGAAGAAAAATAATATAAATAATTTGGAAATGAAGAAATATGATGGATTATTCAAGCCAATTACAAAGAACAATGTTGCTGTTGATGGGTGGGGCTTTTGGTGGTTAGTGGCGGATTGCCGGATTTAGTGGATATTAAAATCAAAATGGATTTAAGGCAAGGTTATTTATGTAACTTTATTTATGGATATTTAAGCAAATAAGAAAATATATGGTGTAAAAATAAATTATTATGGTGTGAAATATATTCCCCTAACTAATACAAAATGCATGTTTCAAAAAAATAGGGAGGGACTAATAGCACCCCATAAAATTCTAAGCACACCCCAATTTTTATAGGTCCAAAATATCCTCAAGCAAAATACCCAAAATATCCTTGATATATTTTGAATAAAAAAACTCCCACCCACCCTACCCCACCCCACCCCACCCCACCCCACCCACCCACCACCTAAACCTAACCATTTTCATCCTAATTCTCAAATACTTACATTTCAACTTATCCAATTTTGGAGCTATACATTTAACAATGAATAATGGAAATGACTTCTTTTTCACCAATGTAAGTGGTCACTAACATTTATTGTTCCGAAATGCCAACAGTTGCGTTCGTTTTTTCGACCACATTGAAATTGTTCCGCATGCTTCATTCGCACCTGGTTGAATGAACAAGCAATTGCTTGTTCATCCAATATTTGATGAACGATAAGCCAGTAGTTCATCTAAACTTGGATGAACAAGCAATTGCTTGTTCATCCAATGTTGGATGAAAGACAAGCGAGTGGTTCATCTAAACTTGGATGAACACTCCGTTTCTTGATCATCTAGTGTTGGTTGAACGACGAGTTTCCCGTTTATCCAACATTGGATGAACAGTAAGGATTGAGTCAACTTGGAGCCATGAATTTACACTTCATATGCGTTACAGGATTCAAACACTCATTCTACGGAGGCAAGCGTCGTTGGCCCCGCTCATGATGAGTTGGTGATTGATTACACTATGGAGTTCACTATATATAAGTTGTTTAAATCCCGCCAATTTTTACTCAATTGGGCACGTAGTACAGGAAAACGTCTTCGTATTGTGGTTGTGGTTAAGAAATCTGATAGCGGAGATGCAGATAGGAAGCCTCGACTGCTCTTGTGTTGCGAACGGTCGGGCGAGTACCGTGACAACAAAGGAAAATCATATCTGGGAGTAGACCACAACGGTGAAGTAAAATGAGAAAATGAGAAGGATAAGGGGAGACGTATATTTGACATTGTATATTTGTTAACATTATCCTCTCTTGACATTAGACCATATCATGTATTCGACATTGTATTGTACGTTTGTTTCAATTTCATATTTTAGCACTCTTTAGTCCTTGCATCCAATACAATGTGCCACTATTCATCCGATAATGGATGAACGGCCAATAAATTGTTCATCCAACATCGGATGAACGACTAAAAGTGTGTTCATCCGATGTTGGATGAATGACCAACAGGCCGTTCATCCAATATCGGATGAATGACATAAGGCCGTGTGCCCAACCAGGGGCGCACAGCGTTGGGGCAGTGGGCCCAACCAGGGGCGCACTGCCCTAACGACAATCTCCGAATATTTTTGTTTTTCGATCTATTTTTTTGCATCAAACTAACAAAAAAAGGCAATATTCGATATACATAAACTTAATCTAACACTATATTTTAAAATTTCATCAACGAAAATACCCATAACAGATTTTTCGCTTGAATGGTTGCTAGTTCGCAACCCGTAAGAAATTAGGGGAGGGTGGGGGTGGGGGTGGGTGGGTATACATATTTTTTCTTTTTAAAATCAAGGGCAAATTTGGTATATAATTGGGGTGTGCTTAGCAATGTCCAATTTTTTATTTTTTGGGGTAGGGTGTGCTTAGCATTGGAGTGTGCTAAGTATATTATGGGGTGCATTTAGTCCCTCCCAAAAGATAATACAAAATGCATCGATAAAAAGGTTTTTTTTTTTTTTTTTTTTTTGACCTATGAAAAGGTATTTAAAATAGATAGATTATTTTTTCATAAACGGGTTTCACTGATTAACAACTCGATAACCCAAGCCCTTTCCGTTCCCACCGGTGATTTTTAAAAATAAAAACCATCGGGCCATTTTGGGGGTCGATTCGACCCCCGTTTTGAAATCCGGACTAGATCTGGAATCAACACGAGGAGGCAAAACATCACCAAAACTTTGGCCACCGGTGGTCACTCTGATGTCGCCGGAAAAATTCGGAAAAATTTTGACTCACCTCGCCAAGTGTTGATTCCAAATCCTGGTCGAATTTAAAGCGGGGTCGAATCGGACCAAAATCGATGGTTTTATTTTTAAAAACCACCCATGGGAACGGAAAGGGCTTGCTCGATAACCCCAGATAATGACTATTTTTAGGACTATTCTTCTCGTGCTTTGATTCTTCTCTTGCGGGAGGGCCAGGAGAGAAGGAGAATCGGAGAATCTGCAATCAGTAGTCGCAACCGGTTTTTGTCAATCCGCCGTAAATCCATACGGAGCTTCACTATGTGAGCCAATGCGAATGAACATTTGAAAGCAGGAACGAAATGCAGAATGAACACTTCAACCAGTTAGCTCTTCCAGCTCGGATATGCAAATTCGCCTCTCCGTTGAGATTCTATCCGCTCAATTATTTACTCGGTATCAATTCTATTTGGACGACCCTTTCACTCTCACTTGTTCAGTGCGAATGCCACGAAACTTGTATCGGTTGCCATTCTACTCAGCAATGTGATTTTTTGAGTGCTTTATTGAATTTAGAGCCTTTAGTGACGGTGTCGACTAATAGCAGGTACAATCTCTTCAAATCTCTGCTAGCTGCAACCCGCTGTATTCACGCAAAGCGAAAAGTCAGAAATTGTTAATTTTGAATATAATCCATACATGTATGTTTGTATCCGTATTATATTTGAAGTGTCTAACCATGCGTATTTAGATGCCAGTATGGCAGTATGTTTGGAAATCGGAATAATATTCAATATCAATCATATTTGATTTTGCTTTCTCAATACAACAACATAGCCAAATATCCAAAGATATGTATTGAGCTTGAACAATTTATTGGAAATGATTTGTAACTCAAAAGACTTTGAGTAAAGATGATGTAATTTGAGTTTGAAACTAGATTTTGAAGGCTGAATAGATGAATCATTAAAATATGTTCCTCGGCAATTCATAGATGTTTTAGCCACACCAAAGAACTTTCATAGACTCCAGGACTATAAATTTAGATTTGTAAACTGTCATGTCCATGTTCAGAAAATGAAAATTATCAAATATATTATATTTTTGCTTCTTTCTGGATTAAAGATGTTTGTACATGTTACAATTGGTGCTATAACCTATAAATGTACCATGTTTTGATTATTAGCGCAGAATATACTGTCTCACATGCTGTAGTTCTGTTAGTTGCTCTGTGGAAGTGTGAAGATTGGTGAAGACTCTGTGGGGACCTGTGCCAGCCAAGTCTTAGCAACTATTTTAAGGTTATTATTAGCTAATTATATTCTTCGGCTCAGTGTTGAAAATGAAGTCTCCTTCGTCTTATGGTAGTTTTGGCTCTCAATGAATTTGTACTTGCACGTTGTTTTTAAGCTTAAAGCACTGGCTACGTACCACCATCAATGCTCTTCATGCATTATGGCAGGATAAAAAATTTGTTGACATTTCGTGCACTAATTTAGTACATTACCTTGCACTAATAGCTCATTGTTTTCCCCTGTCTGCGGGTCTATATGTGTTTAGTCTGGGGGTGAGGGTGGGGGCGGGTCTGAAGATTCTGTCCTGCAGCTTCACCTTGATTATGAAGGGACGGACACATGCTCACTTGTTCAGTATGGAGTCTTGGTGTTGTGTGGCATGTGAATGTGCAAATTCCATAGACTAATATGGCACTATCATCAGGATTCATCAACAGTATATGGTTTTCGGTGTCTGTGTATGACTGCCTGTAGGGACATATTAGTCTGAGGATTCTGATTGTTGAAGGATGGATTGCTGCATGCAAATGAAGGTTGTGTTTCCAATGGGATGACAACTTAAGGAGTTTATAGTTGACTGTACATTATTTGAGCTAACCTTTATGAAAGGTTTATATAATGTTTTACAGTTTAAAGGAACTTAACAAACTGCTGGTTCGTTACATGAAAAGAAGTGGATTTTCCTTCGAGGCATTTTGTCTAGAAAATATGACATTAATTGGATCATTTGTCTCTGCCGAAGCCCCACAAAACATTACAAACCTTCAAGAAGTAGCAATTTGACTACCTTCACGAACAGATCACCATCTCATTTTTATCCATGAGCTTCTTTTCTTATTCCTCCAGTTGTAGCCATCGTTTCCGATCTCTTCTTTTCATGGTTATCTGTCATTTTACTCAAGCTTATTGCAAAGGATTTTGGGTGTGTACTTGTCTTCTGTTGCACAGAACCTCTCTGAAAGCTCTCACCGTTTAATTGATACCTACTCCTTTGGAACTCATATTTGTTGCTCCTGCCTATTCTTATAATTTGTTCTTATGACTCCTTGGTGGACCAAAAAGTAATATAAGGCTGCACTACATTCAAGGGAGGAAATTAGTTAAGCAGATTTTAGGTGGTACATCATAATATCAAGTTATTAATCCATTGTCCATGATACCTCAATAGAATGTTCTATGTGTGCAATCAAGCACTGGCAACTTGAGATTTGTGCATGCAGTGGTTTCAATATGCAAGCAAACATTTGGTGTTAGAACTTTCAAGCCAAAATTTGGCCTTGAACTCTGTTTTAATGTAAGAGCAGCTTCATTGGGTTTTCCCAAAATTGTGCTCTTTGCAGTGTTCAATTTCCATTCTATGGTCTTTCTTGAATGAAATGGTTTGTCATGCTTTGTCTGGAGGTGTCAGTAGTAAAGGTTGTGCATTTTCATCTGATAACCAAGATGAAATATACTTTATAACCTTCCAAATAATGATCCATTTAATGGAACAAAACTTCAAGTGAGCAAATTTTTTGTATACTTATAATCTTTTACTGTTTTACCATCATTATCAGCTTTGTTTTGTACATGGTGTATAGAGGCAAATGTATGTCAACTTATTCCACCTGCCTTGGAAGTTAATTGTTTTCTGCAGAAAATCCTTTGCCATTTTCGTATCATTGTTGCCTTCGCATGTTAGTCCAGAACTGCAATGGATTTCTTGCTTCCACTTATTTTTCTTTATTGGTTAATGTGCCTAATATGATTAGTTATCCTGTCGGAGTGTGTCTCTTGACGCTGCAATCTGCAGATGATACTGTTGTATTTACGTAGTGTTAAGTTTCAGAGCTAGGAAAAGACTTGAAGAGAGAATGTGCTCTAGCATTGCCCAAATGATATTGTTACACTTAACAATGATTCTTTTCCTTTCCATCGGAACATAAGCCCCATAAATCATGTGTGATTGAATTCAAGGGATCCAGAAATCGATAGTATAACTTGGAGTGCTTGGAAACAAATACTAAGTATAAATAATAATGAAGTCATCCCATGTTAGGGTTGAAATTTTTATGCATTTTTATGTGAAATAGGAGAGAGAATGAGTAGAGTCGAATGGTAGAAATTTGTGCAGTACATATAAGTCCTACGAGATATATGGATGTGATTGGTTTGATGAAATTCAAATTTAAAAGAAAATGCATTAAAATGCATAAAAAATTCAATCATAACATGCACTATAATGTTGCAAAATAGCTGAGTTGATTTATTCAATGGTTTCCAACAGAGTCTTCCTTTTCATAATATTTTGTTGTCACCACTTGATAGCAAATCTGACACCAGCTTGCAGAAAGAATGTTGTTGACTTATTGACTTATTACATGATAAGGTGTGTCTTGGAAGTTGAAGATCCAATTATTTTTAGACAAGCCAGGCAAATCTTTGAAAGGGACAAGATGGATGCCTGATGATATATGGAAAAAGTTGGTGGGGGGAAAAAAACTTCCCTGGCTGTTTAAGGATATTTATGGGAGATCATACCCTGGGATATAAGCATGCACAATGCATAGAATCAGGTCACTATGATGCTAAGTGCTTAAGGTTGAAAGACAAATAGAAGCTAGGAGCTGGTCATGTACTTGTTCTTTGTAATATACTAATACTGGATGTTGTTCAGAATTAATATGAATAAAGACTTGAAAGATAGATGTTATTAATTTGTATTTGTAAATTAATGAAATAGAGTATCCATTTATCAAATATTAGTTAGTTAGGACTGGATTGTGTATATTTTACTTTGCAAGAAAATTTTATTGGAAGAATATTGTGTAAAAGAGATTTTGGCAGTGACAAAATGAAAAGAAATGATGGTTGAACCAGCTTGGCTTCGCTAAAGGAGAAAACATTCTGGCATGCCATTTCTTTTCATAAATGTCTCTACATAACTTTAACAAACTTGTTTATTCCGTTTACTGGTGCATGAGTCTGTTAGTTTAATGTGGAGAATGCATACATGGTATATGTGGCAGAAGAAGTACCACAGGAAAAGTTAGCTAGCATTTCAGTGTCAGTTTGGGATGGTAACAATCAATAATGTCTAATTTCAAAAAACTTTTAAGTTTTATGTGATAAGAATGTCCTCTCTTATACCTGGCGAAAGACCTTGATGCATGATATATATTTTTTCCTGGGTTATGTAATAACTCTGCAATCAATTTCTTGCAGTGCCGGAGTCTTGACAACTAAGTAATTTCTTCTGAGCATGCGTAATGAGATTACCAGTTAAAAACAATAATGAAAATTTCTTTTTTCTTATTGGTAGGACTTGGCAATTAGTAATATGCAAATAATTGACTTTTCTTCTCAAGTCAGATAAACACTTGATCTTCTGGAATATCAGACAAATTTGAAGAAGTTCGCTCTTTTGTTTTCTTCTGTTCTGTTTTTATCATTCCCACTTTTGGCCCAGAATCGTTTTGTTTGTTTGTTCAACTCACCTGCTGTATTAATGAGACATTTCTCTATATTATGCTCTGCTTGGCAGCCAGGGTTTAGCGTGGTCTCTTCCTTCAGCGGTGGTTACGTATGCTCTCCTGATTTTGATGAATTTCTTGCAGGGTAAAACTGCAGTTTACTTTTCCTTGTCTTCCCTTCCCGTCCTCCAAAAATTAACCAAGATTCTTACCCAAAATCTGGGTAAATTTGATCAAACTAAGATCTATGCATGTCAATTTTCCTTTTTATTGGCTTTTCTGTTCCCTTTGATGAGTAGGATATCCATTTGGTTTCTAAATATGTTGTTTTAGTGTGAACTTTTCAGCAACAAATTCTACCTGAAATGTAATAGCATGCCCTATGGCCATTGTTATGACATGTATGCTCCTGAATGGGAAAGAAAGAGTCTCGTGGATGCCAGGTATCTCATTATTTTTATGTCTTCTTGTCCAGCCATTTCTTTCTGTTATATTCAATCATCATGGTGACCGGGTGGTTTATAAATGTTGTAAGTCTTGTATTCCTCCAAATGTTTTGCCAATGGGTAGGGATGAACTTGGGGATATGTTCCAGTCATTTCTTGTGCACCATTTTGTCCAGAGATCATACACTGCTGTCTTCTATATTGGACTGCATATCCAATACTATTTGCAACAAACCTTGGCCCATCATGCAGAGCACAATTATTACCTTGTCATTGTGGGTAATGACTTTAGAGTCAGTCCATGGCTTTATATTATATCCTTTTCTATGCTTAAATGAAAAAATGAGATAGTTAATTGGATGCCAAGATTACTTTTTCATGTCTGTGCTAAAAGAATTAGAACTCGATAACTCTAGTGCCTAAATGATGTGGTCCCTCTTCCATTTGATGGTATTGAGATCTGAAAATGCTACCATGGGAACAATATTGGACGTCTCTGTGGTTTGAGGTTGACTGTTGTCATTTTGTTACTTCAATCAATGCTGTAATACTTTTTAATTTACCTGCTTAAAATTTAAATTTTGAATATGTGGGCCTTGATTTTATGACTAATATAAGCACATTTTGTTCACATTAATATTTCTCATTCTGATGTGACATCTTGAGTTCTTACTCTTTTGGTTTCCTTTCCTATTTGTATTTTGGTGATGGCTGACACTTTGTACTATTTGGCTTGATATGCATCTTTATTCCGTTTTCATCGTTGTATCCTGATATTTCTGCTTTGAATATAGGCAGCAAAAAAAACTTGTTCTCATCTTTAAGTGACGATTAGGTGGACTAAAGCACTTCTCTTTATGAGAGTAAAGCAAAATTCTTTTATAGGCATGTATTGCATAAGATTCTGCATCAGTTTCTGTGGATTAAATTTGGTCTGGAAAATAGTACACATAAATTTTCCTCCACACAGCCTCTAGCCTCAGAACTGAAAGTCGAACTAAAGTTGACACTAGAAGATATGAGCGCAATATAAAATTGGCCATTGGATTCCTTGCTGTTTGGAATTTCAGTCATTTGTGCCACTTGAAATTCAGGGCATAGAAACGTCTCCAAAGATAACTATTCTGAAAACTGATAGCCTAAATTTATAATTGAATCAGCTAGTTGACCTTGATTGTTAATGGAAAAGGACATCATGCAAGATACTAGCTTTGTAATTCTTTTAGCACTAAACTGTTGTGCCTCAAGAAACTTTGGAACCTTCCAATGGTTAGAAAATGAAGTTGTCAACGTAGTAATATGTTAGTGGAGTTCAAAAAAGCTGTTATGATGAGATTAAAGAACAGCGCTGACAAACAACAGCCCTTAATATTTGATGTTGATGTAAAGATAAAGAGAATTTAAAGTTTATCAATAATTTGGTCAGTAATGTCTTCATGTTGACAATCAAGCATGAGAGAGAGTAGAATTTATTGAAAAAGTTGTGATGTTTAACACATGGACCAATAGTAATTTGAGGTCTTGTGTCATGAGAAATACATTAGTTTCATTTTTCTCAAATTTACTCCAATATTTGCAATTCAGAACGACAAGTTTGATCTTATTGAATATTGATTAGCACTGCTCGTGTATCTCTCGTAACCACTGCCCATCAATTGTGGTAATGGTCTTTTAATGAGCGTCTGTCTTTCGTTTTTTCAATAGAAATCCATGCATTATTTAGGCTGGTTTTAAAATTCACTTTAGTATTTCTACCTCATACCCATGCTCTTTATGATCTTATATTATGATGTATCTCCTTAGTGGATTTTCTAAACTTTTGCCTAGTTAATTTTTGTTCAGACAAGTAGACGCTGTTTACACTGCAGAACCCTTTTAGGTCAATTGTTGATGGGGTTCTTCTTGTGAGGTGATCATTCTATATTCTTGAACCATTATTTTCAGCTAATTAGTTTTCCGAATTTCCTTTATTTGAAGATAACTTTTAAGAATCTGAAAAAGCCACGAGAATATGCATATCTTTAACTGGTTCTTTTCTTTTCTTTTGTTTATGGGATGGTTGGGTTAACCAGTATTATTATGTTGAAATTGGGCTTGGATATTTGGCTTTCCCTTTATCCATTGCTGTAGTGATACTCAAGGTTTTTCTGGAAAAGAAAGAGTATCAACTTACGTTGGGATTTGCAGCAGAAGGGAAAAGAGATAAAAGCATAGGAAAGAAGGTTTGGTTATTGTTTGCTTTGGAAGAAAGAAGAAAAGGAACAAAAGATAGGTCCTTAAAAATCAGATTCCCTGATGAAATATGACATATATGCAAGTCTTTGGAGAGGGAGGGGTTGGGTAGGGTGGTTTGTGTGGGGTGAGGGTGGGTTGGGGTTGGGGGTGGGGGTGGCTGGTGGGTTGAGGAATAGAATAGAAGCTTTTTTATTTGTCTTGTTGTGCTGGCTGAGCAAGATAGAAAGAAGCAGTCTTTTCTGCTAGGCAATTGGTATATATTTGTACCTTAGGTCCTGCAACTTATACTACTTTCTAAAAGCTTGGATATACTTAAGCAATCCCATTATTTTATTCTTTGGTCCAATCTTAATTCTCACTTTTTCTTAATTTTGAGGTGCTGAATATACATCTTAAGACTAATGTGCTCATTCTTTGCTTTGGAATTTGATTCCTTTCCTTTCTACAAAATCTTGAATATACACTCCTACCTTTTGCTTTGCACATGTTTAACCAATTCTTAGATATTGATATTGATAATATACTATTGTTGGGTCGCTTGAATGTCTTCTTGTTAGAGTGAAATGACTTCTATTCTCGTTCTGTATATTAAACTTGGTCTTTCTGTCTTTTGCGCGTGTTGTGTCTAACCATGTTATGTGAACTTTGAAGTTGAGATTTGAGAAATTTCTCTCTTTCTTTTCTTTTCTTTTCTTTAATTATGGAAATTGAATTCTGTTTCATTTCCATATGAATTCAATCAAACGTAGTCTAAGGTTCCTGTTTGATATAGCTTTATTAATATCCTTAAAAAAAAAAAAAAAAAGGCCTCCTTCAGCTTTATTACTATTGTTTATTTTATACTCATTTTCAACTACACATTTTATTATGTCCAACTTTTTAATCACGTATTTTTTAGAAATCATCTAATCTCACGCCAATAATATATGCCAAACAAGGTCTTATACTGGTAATCCTGAACTTTAAAATGTTAAATTGAGCATCTTTATTCCATAACCGTTGACATTTTTCAATCATCTTTTATCTTTAATTTTTTCTCTTTTCCTTTTTGGGGTCTTTGTACCACACTAATCCCCGGACCACCACTAACCGTTGCACAAATACACATACAGTATCAACATAGTTACTTTTATACTCACGCTTATTGCAGGATTTTTTACAGCCTCTTCATCCCTTTAGAAAAGGCTATGTGGCATTGGGTTTATCAAATCTTTTTAATTTCCTTAGTACTTGGCAAAAATATAGTAACGAAGCGAAAAAGAATTTCTAGTTTTTCAAAAAAGAGAACAAAGCTGAGTGTGTACCATTTTAAATATCTCAGACGAAAAAGGATATGTTACATGATTAGTGTAGAAAATGCTCCCATGTTCGAATATTTTAAGCTTTAATAAAATAGTTATCTAACATCATTTTTACAGCTATATGTGTGAAAAATATCAGTTCAAGTTTCTGTATAAAATCAGCATGATTGAATATATAAATACACACTTGGATTCTACTCAATGCATATTCGATGATCATGAATGATACATTCCCAATGTTGGAACATTATTAAAGTTCAAGAGCTGATGTGGCGTGTTTTGGCGGGCCACATTGTGGTAGGGGGCTGGTAAATGAACCATGATGTCATGTGCGAGCAAGGAACAGTTGCCACGTTAAGAGCTGGAACGTTAAGAAAGTTATAGCACTGTCAATATATATTTTTGATTTGTAGACGTACATACATGTGCATACATATTAAAATGGGGTAAGGATGATAATTAATATTATAATTATTTAGAAATATGAAAAAAATCATTTAGATGTTCATAATAGATGCATCTTACAGTGTTCACCATCAAGCGCCTGATTGAGATGATATTGTAAGATCTGCCTCTTGAGGGTGTTTGACCAAATTTGTTTCACACTTTTTAATTGTGGGCATGTGATCATTTGTAAAAGAAATAATTCTTTTGAACAATTTTTGCTACATGCTTAAATCTAACACAATCTAATTCTTCTATCGTTTCTTACCTTTCGCAAGTTTCCAAATGTAATCAACACTTTATCTTCTACTGTTTGCTGCTACTTTGTATAATAAAGCTTAGCTTTTAAAGTTATTTTTTAATCCGTTATTTATTTTTATTTTCCATAATTTGAATTCTTACTGTTTTACTCTTTTTTTTTTGGGGGCGGCGGCATGATGACAAAGTTAAGTTGAACAAAGATTTAAAATCAACAGTGTGTGTAGATAATGATTTGATGAGTACTCATTCAATTGTAAATGTGTCATGAATCCCGAGTCATTTTTTCACTAGCACATTTAATTGATTGGTATAAAAAATGTAGAAAAATTCTTTAGTTGATTGTTTTGCATCCATTCAAAGCAGCTACGTTGATTGTTTTGCATGCACTCAAAACAATCACATACAGTATAGTTTATCAATTCAATTGCATGAATTGTTTGAATTGGACAACAAATGGGATATCAGACTTTCTCCTATACGAGTTAATCATTCAAGGGCAACATGTCCCAAAAATAAGCAATTTATAGACTTTTGTTTATAATGTTTTTTTAAGTAAAGTAAAACAGCACGAAAGATGCCTAAAGTTAGCAAGTGGAAGACAAAATTCTGATACTTATTAGCCTTTTAAGGCAAACACTATATAATGATAACATCTCAAAGTTGAAAGTCTTGCATCATTATAATCCAAAAAGGAACTTTAATAATCTTAAAAACAAGCAATTATGAGAACGAAATACAGTCTAACATTCAAACCAGAAAACTGGTAATTAATTAATGGAAATTGAAATATTTCATGTTTCTTTGCATTCTTGAGCAATACTCAGAGTACGTAGAATGTCTGAATTAGCCCTCTGTAATGCAATGCAGCTTCAACAGTTCACCTTCTGATGTCGTCTCAGCAAATCCAAAGCTTCCTTGATGCTTCAAGACTGAGTTTCCGTGGCCATATGTCTGGTATTCTACACCCCGAGTGTAAGATAGCAGATCACCGGAGCTCCCATTACAGTTGTTTCCTTCCAGCCCAAGAAAGTCCCTGGTGAAGCCATCGGTACTCTTCTGCCAGGTGGCAAGACTCCCGGCAAATTCTCCGTCGGCAGTGGTCACTTGATCCATATCCAGGTGGGCCATGGAGGAGCTCACGTGACCTACAGAATGTACTGCTGCAACAGTGGCTGCCTTCTGGAGGAGCGCAGTGGCCGAGAGGGATGCTCCACCTCCGCTGGAGGTGCTGACGGGAAGGCCATGGAAGGGTGACGTCATGATCAGCCCTTTGTGGGGTGGTTCTTGGTGAAATGGTGAAGAGAGGGGAATGTGGATGGTTTCAGGTTTGATTTGGACGCTGTCATGATTAGGGTTCGGGTTTTGGTGTGGGTCCCAGGGGGGGTTAAGTGTGATGTGGGGTGGTGGGTTTGGGAAGTGGCGCTGTTGGGCGGAGAAGGGGAAGATAGGAGGTGAGCTTTGGTGGTCGAAAAACATTGCTGCTGCTGCGGGTGGTTGTTCGTTATTAGGGTTTTGTCCACCGGCGGCTGCCAAGATTGAGTTAGCTGCAGAAAGTCTTGCACTCTCTTCTGCTAACGCATCACAAAATGCTCTGTGGGTGATGAAGCTATCCTTCCTGCAGATTCACACACGCAATAGATTTTCCATTTTCATCAACAAACAAAAATGCATTGATCATGGAAGAAAACAAACAAAATGACATATTTCTTGAGTGATGTACAAGCATGTAACTACAATATTATTTGATTCCATATCACCCGTGATTTTATTTTTTATTTTATTTTTTTTATTTTATTGTTTTTTTTTACATGTGTTCAATTGTTATTTGGTCTCAATCTTATTCATCTAAGTTTAGCTAATCAGAACTCTATATCAAATATATCATCGTATAACTTTTGAAAGTGACTACAATTTACGTACATTCTTGATCTAATTCAACTTAGTCTAATCGATTATTGTATACCAAACATGTTGTCGTATAGTCCTTGAAAGTGACAATATCAAGTACCTCTCCTAAAGTTATTGCAAAAATAAAGGTTCATCGAAAGACGAGGATATAACTATATGGTTACTAGCTAGCTCCTTAGGTAACAATGTAATGTCCAAAATGATTGTAATGTAGATCGACAATATTCTTGTTAGAGGAATGTAATTAATTAATATTGATAGAAAAAACTTCACATTGTTTGGATACCCACAAAAAGATTACACTTTGGACAGATTAAAAGGTCTTAATAAAGCTTAGCTTTGTAGCTCATAATTGGATTCATATATAGTTGACTAAGGCTAATGCATGCAAAATAGACATTACACTGATCATGTCTAAAAGTTTCTAGGAATTGGTGTCTTATGTACAATGACCAAATCTTTTAGAAAATAGAGCTCTCGCACACGCACACGCACACACACACAAACACGTGTGGGTCTCTGTGTGTGTACAACTCATAATAATATCTTAAATTGCGTACTTTTGGTGAAAATCAGGAGGAAAACAAATCAAGAAAACAACCCAACAATGTATACCACAGTTATGATGACAAAAATATACGTTTCAGAATATATTTCACAGCCTTTGCCCAGTATTCAAGATTCTTTATAATTTCTCAAATGGACTTAAAGAGCAGAAATTTCATCATTTTTTCTTCTGGGACCTGTCTTTATGCCCTGACCAAATGTACTAGCAACTAGAAAACTTCAAAAAGGATGAACAGAAAACTTGCATGGAAATCATAGCTTTCAAACTCAAATTATGATCACATAAAAACCCTGCAATTTAAGAATATTACCTATTTGATCATACAACATTGTACATTGGCAATTGGCATGTATACAACACATTTGTTTTATTTTCTTGTTCTCTTCTTGAAAATTTCGGTTCTTTTCATCATTGAATTGTAAGGTTTGTTCTTGGATTCCACAATATCCCTTTCAAATTGTTTTCGATTTCGACTATCTTTGTCCTAAACAAAATTTTAGGATTCTTTGCATACTATTCAGTATTCTAAGTCAATTAATACTAATTGCATACACTTAATTTCACAACTTTTACTGAATTATGTTTCTTACATATAGGTGACTAATATTTAATGGTCAGAAAGATCAAATCTGGTGCAACAAAAAGCGTGGCAAAGTCGTAGTGAAATATTAGGGTTAGGTGGAAAAGAAAATTCATCTAATCGACTCCAAATTTAACAAGGACTGAGTCACTGAAGATAAAACACGAATTCACTGACATTCTTATCAAAGTTTTTTATAATCATTGAACATAGGAAAATTGAGAACCCCTAGATTTAAAAAGGACAAATCATGCAAAGATTGAATAAAAGAAACAAACTTAGATTTAAAAAGGACAAATCATGCAAAGATTGAATAAAAGAAACAAACTGTTTAAAAAAAAAATAAAAAGATTCTTCTTACCTGGAGAAAAGGGTTCCACAATCACATCTGTACTCTCTTGTTCCACAGGTTTTAGAGTGAGCTTTCCAATCAGATTGAACAGCATAAATCTTTGAACATTTTTCACATTTCCATTTCTTTTCCCCATGTTTTCTACAGTAATGTTTTTTAATTCCAGTCAAGTCCCCAAGAGCCCTAGAAGGATGGCTATGAACACATGTAGGCTCTGGACAGACATACACTCTCTTCTTGCTCTCTTTGCTGTCTCTTTGCTTAAGCTTCCATGGAAGATTGTGTCCTCTTCTATGAAGTTGCAGATTTTGATCCCTCTGAAAACCCTTGTTGCAAATCTCACACACAAATCTGTTTGTTGCCAATAGGGTTTTTGGAGATAGTGCAATTACTTCAGCCTCAGGATCTGCAAAATCAAGAAAATTCATTAATTTAGAGTCGACTACATAAATAATTCTTTTTCATTGATTATCAGATCTTTAGCAAATCAGTCGACGGACAACATAATACTCCGCTAAATTCTTGTGAATTAATGAATCTTGAACGGGGTCGACCCTGAGATGCTGGGAGTTAAATTAGATAGAACTTAGTGTTCAATTGATGAAAAAATTTAAATTGGGGGCTCTAAGCAGTCGTCAAGCCTGAGGGTCATCTCTCATGTTTACAGAAGTGGTTAATCGTACCGGGATTTCCCGGGAGATTTCTCTTCTTCTTGATTTTATGTCCAGGCTGCTGAGTGGAGGTGGATTGTGTTTGCACGATTGGATTTAAACTGCAACCAAAATCATAAACCCTAGGGCCAGAAGAGACACTAGCTTCTTCAGAAAGAGAGTTTGAATTGGACATAACTGCATTAAACATGGCTACAAAAAATTGCAGAAATCTTGATGAAGAATAGAGAGAAAAAACAACAGGGAAGAAAAACAGCCCCAGAAATGGTTAAGTGGCACTGTAATTTGTTTATAAGAAGAATCTGATGAGCAAGATTTTCAAGTGAAGAATAAGGTTGTGATTATCATGGTGGTCGATGTAATTGAGAGAATCTCAACCGTGGATTGCTTGTATCAGAAATTGATGGGAGAATATAATAGAATTCAGAAACTCTCTTTACAAGGTTGCCATGCAATGAGAAGGATGAGAGAGGAAACAGACAGTATGATGGTTTGTTTGCCTATGAACCTGTCCTTTGTGTGTATATATATAAGTCTTTGTATCTGTGCATGTGAATAAAGTGAAGGAATATTATTAGGGCAATTATTAACATGTCAAGTTGTACTCACATTTTAACATGTTTTTGGATAATTTTTGTTTTTTGTTTCGCTAAAAGATTAATTAAAAAAAAGATTAGTTTATTTTAATTTGTTTTTATACTTGCGATCGAAAAAATAAAAATTAGAAAAGAAAATGTTTCTCTTAAAATTAAGTTTTAAATATTTGCGAGAGATTATTGAAAAGTTAAAAAAAAAGGGTTTTAAAACTATTAAAAGGTTATAACATCATCAATGAAATGAGTATGATTGAAAATGATTTTAAAAATAAAGTGTGACAAACAAACTATAATTTGTATAAAACAAAATGAACATTGGATAATAATGAGTCTTCGTCTTTAATTTATTGAAGCAAGAATTAAAAATAATTTTTCTAGAAAAATTGAAATCAATGCAACCTTAGGGTATGTTCTTTGTAGCTTAAATTTGGTGTAGCTTAAAGTTTGACTAAATGTGTGATTGAGAATTGGAAATGGAGTATTAAAAAATATAAAGTAATTGTCAAATCAATGAATGAATTGTTGAAAATAATGAGAGAGAAAAAGTAAATTTAAGTTTGTAAGATTTAAGCTAGAAAGAACATACTCTTAGGAATTTAAATGTATGTATAAAATCACATTACTTCATTTGACGGTCCATCACTACTATTCAATAAAGTCTAAGCACTCACTCTCTTTCTCTACTGTTGTCAAAACTTATTAATGGTAATAGCACGCGCGTATGTAGGATAGTGCGACTATAGTGTCGAAACTTTGTAACTATCTTGTCTAAGTCTATCCCCTATACTAGCTCATCGAAACTCAAGGGTACAAATTACGATGGACTTGATCTAAATTTTATAAATAAGTTTTCTATTTTAAAGTCTAAATTTCTCATTAAGATGACAATATTTAACTAATTTTCATAGTATTGTACGGTACTAAAACTAGAGGATGTGAAATTACCACTTTTAGTGTATTGTACTGAAAATTAGAGGAGGTGAAATTATAGGTGGGCAAATAACCCGCAAACCGACGACCTAACCCAACTGATCAAACCGATCCGAGTCGGTTCGGGTCAGGTTGGAACAGTGCTCAGGTCGGTTTCGGGTTGACAAATGTCAACCTGAAAACCAATCGGGTCGCCAAAAAAAAAAAAAAAAGAGGGCAGTAACCGACTCGACCCGAGTCGGGTCGGGTAGGTTTTGGGCCCGCGAACCGAGGTTCAATTTTAGTTTTCCTTTTTTCAAATAGATTGAAATCGGTTGATTTCGGGTCAGGCCACAACCCGACCCGACCGACCGACCCGATGCCCACTTCCTAGGTGAAATACCATTTTGCTCTAGATCTCTTGTTAGCATGAAAACTGGTACGCCCAAAAGTACATGGGGTGTAAACATTAGGAAATAGTAGAAATAGATCTCATGCATAATATATTTCTTTCAACTGGTATTTCTTGAAAAATAAATAAATATGTGATTACTTATTGATTCTAAAATTATTATCACTTTTCTGTCTTTTCTCTCATCCTGCTATAAAACACCCAAATCTTGAAAAGGCCCTTGTTCACTCGAATACAATGATGTATTAAAAGGAGGACTTATGTATCAATAAATTGAGAAGCTTAAAAAAGCGTTAAGAATATGGTGGTAAAATTCCTCCCCAGCCCACCCCACCCCACTAAAAAAGGCCCCAATGGCTAAAAGCAAAGTGAGAGATGATCATCAGGCGCTTATACCCACTTTTCTATCATGATTGAATTATCTATTTTGACTATGATATTTTTGTGTTTAATTTGAGGGTTTAAAGTTGTAATAATTCTAAGAAGGAAAGTTTCAATTATTCTGTTTTTTTGTATCTTGTTGGAGAAGATGATGATCATGATATATCATGGATGAGAAATTTAGAGTTTGTTTGTCACAGTTTATTCAAAAAAATATCATTTTTCAATTACTACTCACTTGTGGACATAACCACTTTTTTATATATTCTTTTCAAAATGCCTCTTTAATTTAACCCCAACTACAATATCAAAATCATTTTTTCCAATCTCTCCCAAACCCACACTTTAAATTTGTGATTGACTAATTTGGATTATGGTAATTTGACTTTACTAACTGTGTTGGGTAAAACTTCTAGTTATCTAAAAGTTATATTAAGTTCTTATACTGAAGGTCATGAAATCCGTAGATAATAATGATTAGTAATTAAACTTTTACATTAAAAAAAAAAAATTACACGATGGCAAGCTAATATAATATTCATGCTCAAGTTGGAGGGTAGTTAGTGATATGAACTTGGATATTTTGGATTTTAATTAAGAAGAAAAAAATAGATAGTGCTTTTTCTACCTTAATTGTGAATAGACATGTTAATTTGGCTCGGTGAACCGGCTTGGGTCGCCCGAGCCGCTCGAGCACTGTTCGAGCTCGGCTCGGGCTCGTTTACTGCACGAGCCCGAGCCGAGCTCGGCTCGAGGTTTACACGAGCCGCTCGCCTCAAGCTCGTGAACCGGGGGACCTCAAGCCTAGCGGCTCGTGCCTTTTGTGTTCGTGCTCGGGCTCGGGCTCGGGCTTGGGCTCGTCTTTAGGTAAGCACGAACCGAGCTCGTGAGCTGAAATGGCTCGCAAGGCATTTTTGTCAAGTCTAATTGTGAAATAATCATTTTACATAACAATATTAGAAAATATAGTTAATCCCAGCTAGTAATTAGTTGGTTTCTCTAGTCTCCATAGATCAAGCCATATTTATGTCCCATAACGTTCACATGACCTATTCTGTGAAACCAGACATGCCTTAGCCACGTTTTCTAGAGGATTAGCATGAACCTTAAGAAATTTATACAGTTTTCAAAAGAACGTTAACCATTGGGCCGAAAATTTTTCCTAAAATCACATTTTTTTGTCACATTCATTTTAAATTTCGTAAAGCAAATTTAATTGTCTACACTTCTTAATTCTTCGAAACCTTTCTAAATTTTATGAAACTCACTCTTCTCCTCACATTTCTCGGACGGCGTCTCATTTTATTGTGCAATTTAACTTGAAATGTATGCGTTGATTATGGAGTCAATCCTACGTAATGATTTTCTCCTCCATTGAGGGAGGATAAGGCATACTCTCAATTGATGTGATATTGTCATATCAGTCAAACCTATCACGTTACTATATAATTATTGAAAATGATAATGTAATATTATTCCGATTGATACTACAATATGACATCAGATGGAAATAATTATATGGTAATTTTTCTCTACCAATTCCTTTATATATGATCTTTGAATCCACGTGGTACAATGAGCAATTGATCATATACCAACAACATTACAAACAATGAATGCACGAGAATGCAACAATGAAATTAGGACCCAGCCACACCCATACATACTTTAATATGCCAATTGATACATATCTTATAGATTCAAATGGGCTCATATGAATATTTTGGAATCCTATGTTCTTCTTTTATCGTGAGATTAATTTATGCAGAATATATAGCTTTATTTCAGATTCATCGTCTTCTTTTCTCTTTCCTTTTTAAGATAAGCCCATGAGGTTTTATTACTTGTAAATCCACCTTTATAATTAATCTAATTTATTTAAGCATTTTATTTTATTTTATTTTTGACATTTCAATGTATAAACTTATTAATTCGATGATAAATACTATGTACTTTTCGTTCAAAAATAACATAACAATATTATATATCCTATTTAAATAATAACCACAAGAAGAATAATTAAGAAGACCTCGAAGAAGAAGAAAAAGAGTCGGTTGAAATATAATAATAATAATATTAATTGAAGTTGATGAGACTTTCCATTTTTTTCCCTAATTCTTACTTTTTTTCTCCCTTCTATCTTAAAGTAAACAAGCTGATAAGCTAGCTGATAGCTGATAAATTGATAAGTCAACTGAAAGTTTATAGCTTATAGTGTATAGCTAAGAAGCTAGTTGATTTAAATATTATTATTTGGCAAAATTAACTGAAAAGTTAGGTAAAAAATATAAGATAATCGAAAAGGATATACTTAAAAAATTACATTTCCTTTTCTACAAATAAGTTCTTTCAGCCAAACAAAATTTATTTGAATATGAGGAGCTTATAAGCTCATTAAATAAGTTAATTATAAGCTAGTTTATTGTGCGGACCAAACATACCCTTAATGTATGTCTGAGAGATATTTGAAAAAAAATAATTTTTGAAAGTGTAATTAAAAGTAATGAAAAGGTTTTTTAAAAAAATTAAAAATTTGTTATGTTAAAGAAATGAATTGTTGAAATTAATGCTGGGCAAATATAATTTTTTTTAAAAAAAATCTTGACAAATAAATTAACTCTCATGTTCAAGAATCTTATATATTTTTTATTCATTTCTCGATATAAAAAGTAAAAAGAATATAAAATAAAATATTAATTATTTAATTTTGAAAAACTAAAGAATGAGCGGAAAGCTGACCTCATTTTATTAATATATAGATTTTACAATAATTAATATATTGGCCTCCTTTGCATCAAAGTAGAACTAGCACCAAAGAGTACAAATGTGTTGACAACTATATTTTTTTAATTTAACAAGATTATATATGACATGTTAAGAAGTCAAAAATTGAGTGAGAATGTAAACGCACTACATGGAAGAACATATATGTCTAGCTCTGCGACAACTTGCGTGATTGGATTTTTCTCAGCTATAGGTTTGTCAAGGAATGATGAATACAAGATTTATTTCGATTAAAACTAACTTTTTGGCCAAAAATTCAAAAAAAAAAAAAAAAAAAAAAAGAGAGAGAGAGAGATCCAGGTAATTATAAGAAATAAACTATAAGAAATAATCACTTTCTCAAATGATACTTGTGATGTGTTTTTTATGATTTATAAAAAAAAATCAATTTGAGTGAATTGTTCACGTCAACAATTGTTTTAGTTGGTTTCATAGAGGATATATAGCATCAGTAATATGAGTACAATATATTAATAAAATTAAATATTAAATTAAAGAATGATCAATAGTTGATATTAAATAAAGTTGAGTAAGTATTTAGAATTTAGATATATTTAAAAATATAGGAAGTGATTAATTATATTTTCGAACTTCTGTGACTATTCGTTAAAACTTACCCATAATTAATTATTGCAAATAATTCCTTGTTTTACGTGTAGTCTGGAACCTTGCCTTACATGTGGGCTTGGGGCCTAGTCAAATGTTCTGTGGATGTTGGACCATTTGCGGCTTGGGTCTTGGTCCTTAGATATGGGCTTGGGGCATCGTTAACTAGGATCCAATTGCGGCAAACAAGCTCCTCCTTGAAAACCTTGACTTGATTCGGGTCAACCCGATCTTCGACCTATAAAACAATTGCCTTCTCAAAAATTCACCGCGAGAATCAATATCTTCCCCCAATCTCTTTCTGCAACAGTTCTAATTGAAATTCAATGAGAATCAGAAAATGCCCATTATCAAGTGCATATTCTTGTTACTGTTCGAGATTATTCTTTGCATGCACACTGGTGTTTCCGGTGAATCGCCGACGTGCTTAACGGTGTACAGAGAAGGCGGCGCACCGGCAGTTTTCCAATCCCCAAAATGCCCTCGTTGGAAGCTCTCAAATTACAATTCCCATTCCAAACTACATCCTCAATCCACCACCGCCACTTGTCAATCTGCAGTGCTCCAAGGTCGCCGCAAGTATCAAGAGGATCGCGTCCTCTGCGCTCTCGACATCCGCATTCCTTTTCCTGGTAAAAGATTGAACCCTGTAAAATAAATCAATTAACTGTAGAGAGTATAAATATTTGTTGATAAAGGTATAGTGTTAATTTTTTGTGGTTTGTGTTGAATTAGGAGCTGATGGGGTTAAGGAAGTAAATGTTGGAATTATGGCAGTTTTTGATGGGCATAATGGGGCAGAAGCTAGTGAAATGGCGTCAAAGTTATTGCTAGAGTATTTCGTTGTACACACTTACTTCTTGCTTGACACAACATACTCTATTTTGTCGAGGAAATGGATGGAAACACTGCCAAATGATGGGAATAAAGGCCTTGTTTGTCACAAGGCGAACTGGGATGAGGAGATAGATATTGGAAGGTCTTTTTCTTTTAACTCATTATCTTTCGCATATTTACATAAGTTCTAGTCGTTTGTTTAGTATTTTACTTGAAATTATTACTCAAGGAACAGAGCTGAAATATCTTATAAGCTTAAGAATCTGGAGATGCTCAGCTTATTTTAATAAATGAAAAGTCATATTTCGTGTCAGATACTTGACCGAGTAGTGTATCTGAAGTACCCCTAAAGTGTCATAAATATATAGAAAAGTGGAACGCAGTATGTGGCTTGATGAATTCATGTCGTTTAGTATCGAAGGAGTGTATATGTCTGATGATATGTGACGCATGTAGTCACCGAAATGCTGTATTATTAAGAGTGTCTGTGTCACCTTGACACTAACTCTTGAATTTTGATAATTATTGAGACGTGTTTCTTTAAATGAAAACGGGAAATAAATTACAGACCTCTAATCCTCTATTCAGGTTCAAGGTGAAGGTGTCTGAAATTTTAGACGAACCTTTTCCCTTTGAACTATTGAGAGAAGCATTGCTAAGGGCAATCCAAGATATTGATGCAACATTCTCTAAGGTCAGTTTTGTGGGGTTTTGCCCATTTGTTTTTCACACTGAAAATTTATGAGTCAGCAATCTTCTCTTTGCTTTATATTACCATTTTGTCTATGAAGGATGCATCTCGAAACAATGTCAATTCAGGCTCTACAGCTGCAGTTATACTTATGGCAGATAATCAAATTCTAGTTGCAAATATTGGGGATTCAAAAGCATTTTTGTGCTCTGAAGTTTACCAGACTCCTTCTGAGGCTAAAGGTCCAACCTAATTTTCCTCTTGAGTAATCCTACTTAATGATTGGCACTGTAGTTGACACAATCCGGTGTGTCAAAATCCTATAAAGTGAGATGATAATGATAGAAACATCCTACTTTACACGATTTTGACGCATCATAATTGTGTTAACTACCATGTCAATTATTGTGTTAAAAGAGAATTATTCCGTTCCTCTTTCCAAGTTCAAGAGACATACAGCCCTTTCTACTAGCTTTTCCTATTAGGGTGCTCATTTGCATGCCATACTGAAGAGCATGAATAGGTTTGCATACAGTAGATAAGGAGAACTTATTCATGTAAATTGATTGAAGTATGACAGCTTGGGTTTTACTTTGTCTTAAAAATTGCAGAAACTTTATTAAGGATTTTCAGGCAGGGAAGAAGGGATGGTTCTCTTTCTCCCTTCAAAGTGAGAAGAAGTGAATTGAAATCAGCGGCGTCCAGTGGTTGGACGTATTTGATGGCTAAGGAACTGACAAGAGATCACCATCCAGACAGGGATGATGAAAAATCTCGAGTCGAATCTTTTGGAGGACACGTCTCTAACTGGGCCGGTGTTCCTCGTGTTAATGGGCAATTGGCTGTTTCCAGATCTATTGGCGATGTACATTTTAAAAGGTGAGATTCAGTGCATTAGTACTTGTCCTTTCGGATAGATTATGCTTACAAAACCAAGGGATAGGTTTTCAACTAAATTAATAGCTCAAGAAGATTCAACTCAAACGTCTCACTTTGTTGTCAATATGTTGTCAGTTATGGTGTAATATCAGTACCTGAGGTGACAGATTGGCAACCTTTGACAGTCAATGACAGCTATTTGATTGCTGCGTCCGACGGTGTTTTTGAAAAGCAAACCCTGCAAGATGTTTGTGATATGTTGTGGGAACCACATTTTGATAACACTATGAAATCAGAATCCTCTTTGTCGTGCTCATACTCTTTAGCTGATTGCATCGTATATACTGCATTTGAGAAAGGAAGTATGGACAACTTGGCGGCTAACATCCTCCCATTGAGAACATTGGTTCCTTTACGAACTTTGCCGAAGGATGAGAGTTGTGGCAAGGAGAAATTTGTTTCCTCATCTCTTGGATATCAAAGACACTCAGATGACAGTTTGGGTAATTCTCTATGTTTTTGCTTATGATAATCTTTCTCCCCTCTCGGTGATCTATTTTCTCCCTTGGAAGTATCTGTCAGATGTTATGATAATCTTTCTTCGCAATTTGTTAGGTAAGGACGACACTTCAGCACTCGTGGAATTGGAGCACTCTCATCCAGTAGCTGCCAAGTTTGATAGATTACTGGTAATTTTAATACAAGAAAGCTAACCGTTGTTGCATTTCTAATGTTGGGTTATATTCGTTCTGGCTTGTAACTTTTAGCCAGTTGCAAGCTTTTGGACTTGCAGAATAAACTAGTCAGATTGACTATTCTCTGATTTGTTGTTTGATGACACTTCATGTGTGACTGCAGATTATTTCAGGTTATTGTTACCCTGGTTAGCTGCACTCATTCTGTATCATTTAAAATTGTTACATGGTCAAACTTTCTGAGGAATGATGGATTTGCTGAAACTAAGTGCTTCATTTATTTATTTTTTTTTTGGTGTAGGTTGAAGGAAAACACAGCAACGTTGGATGTTTTTATCTATCTGAGAACCTTGATGTAAATGACGATTACACATTTTGGGTTCAGGAAGATGACCAAGAATCTATATATGATCTACATCACGCTTTACCGAGTGGTGAGTTCTTTTGTTGCAGTAACTAAGATGTCATACTCGAAAGTTAAATAGCTTCTATACCAAAAAGCTTCTGTATATTACATGCATTGCTGAGCTCAGCCCTTCCCGTAGGGAAAAGTTAAAAAGTACAAACTGTGCACATAGGAAAAGGAAAAGGTAGCTAATATGTTTTTGCTGGTGATCTAATTCATAATTATTTAGCTGGTTTGCCAAATTTATGCCTTACATATGTTGCTAGTTTATGAGAGAGAGAGAGAGAGAGAGAGAGACTCTATATCTGTGTGGAGAGAGTCTATATTCTATATCTATACAATGGCATCTACACGCATAAAGTAGATATGATTGAACTCCTACCAATATGCAGATGGACCCCTGAATTTGTATAACGATCAGCAAATGCTTGAGCATTATGGAATATCTGTTGATGGGGACAAGGAGCAATGCATTAAATCTGACAATTTTGCTAGATTTCTTGGTGTTCTGGAATCAATTCCTTTTTATCATACGAGTCTAAATGATCACGGGTCACCACAGTCAAGGTACTGCCAATCTTCAATGATTTTCCCCCTTTATGTCTAGTTGTTTTTGCTGTGATACAGGGTTCTTTGAAGCACCATAACTAGGTTTGAGCTTCGTCGAATAATTGATATGAGATTTATCATGTCCAAATTACGACATTGGTAAAATAAGTGTCATTAAACATAATTTTAGCTTTTAATTGTCTCATTTGTTATGTGATATTTTGATCTTTGTAGGTACATACTAAAGAAGCGATTTGACCGTGGCTCATATGGAGAAGTTTGGCTTGCTTTTCAATGGAACTGTTCTCAAGTTGGTGGCGCTTCAGAAAGGAAGGGCAAGGTTTTGCCCAGAAATGTACATTTGGAAGCATATGATCAGAATCTCTACCAAAGTTCATTTTCTGACGATTGCAATGCTAGTTCATCTGATTACATGTTCATTTTGAAACGTATAATGGTAAATTGTCAGATTGCCTTGTTATTGGCTCTATTTTAAATTTTTTAGGTGACAAGAGAAGAAGAAAAGTGTGATTTCTGCATTTTCAAAATTTTGACATACTTCTATCGAGAAAATTTGAAAAAGTCATTCTGAGTTTGTTTCCTTTTTTTTCCCTCCTTTTTTCTATGGTTTTTTTCCTCAAAAATTTCCCTCTGTTCAATAATTCATCTCCAAAAACATAACATAAACAAGTTATAAGTGATTTTGAAAATTGAAAACTAAAACAACTGGAAAAGGACAAAAGAGAACATGTCGTGAGATTTGTAAATGGTAGTTATCCTTAAAATCACTTATACCTATCCAATTCTCTACATCATCCTCTCCTTTTCAATTCTCCGTTTAGCATTGTCCCATATAATCATCTTTATGACGTGCAATAATTACATCTTTATGAAGTGCAATAATTACTGTTATCTTATGTCATATATTATTATTGATGTCATACATGTAAATTAATTAGATATGGAGGAATTTTTTCAAGTTAATTTAATAATCAAAGGCTGAATTAATTCATACAATTTGAATTTTGATGCAAGCAGGTGGAGAGGGGTGTTGCTGTTTACTTCAGTGGGCTAAGAGAAAAGTATTTTGGAGAAATTTTCTTAAATGCTTCTACTTCTTTAAGCGGCCCACTCTCAGTAGAAGTGTTGGATTTTTCCTCACAAAAAATACAACCAGGACATGATTTCATGCAAACAAATAAATCAGTCAAGGAGGAAAATGACGACCCTTTGAGTTTCGAGGCTATGCTTTTCAAGACAAGAAAAAAGATTGGAGTTGCTTTTGAAGAAGGACTAAATCATATTGCAAGATATATTGAATCGTTTGAGTCGCGATCTAATGAAATATGGCTTGTCTTTTGTCATGAAGGCATTTCATTGTCAAAGGTTCTTTATACAGCTGAGGAATTGGTTCATGATAGTAAGGAGGAAAGGGATGAACACAATAAGCGTTTTCAGATACTGCATCCTTCAAAATGGTGGCATTGGTTGAAGACAACAGAAGCTGGGCAAGAGGAAATGCGTAACATTATACGTCAATTGGTATGGTAATATCATTATCTACTTCACCAAAAAGCGTTATGTGATACTTTTTATTTATTCTCAGTTGATGGCTCTCAAGTCTTGCCATGATCGGAATATCACTCACAGAGATATCAAGCCCGGTAAATACATATCCATCACAATGGGATGAGTTCTTGCTTTTTGTCAACTGAAATGCTAATTGAGAAAATTGTATATTTTTATCTTGTAAGAAAATATGATCATCTGCTTTGAAGATGAAGAGTCGGGGAGATGCTTGAGAGAAAGCCCGAATGGAGATAAGAACTACATCACAAAAATGTATTTCAAGTTATATGTAGCTCTTATAGTGTGTGATATTCCATCTTTTTTAGAGTTACCATCTCTCTTTGTTTCGGCAGGCGCATTATAGATTTTGGCAGCGGAATAGATGAGTTCACAGTGAAACACTTATACAGCTCTGTTGGACCTTCTGGGTATTAAATTATTACTCTCGCAATTAACTCCTCATACTAGATAAATTACACTTGGTTGAATATTATGAAGTTAATTTTTTTGTGTCACTATAAACTAATTAAAGTTTCTTCAAAAATAAAAAATAAAAAATAAAAAATAAATAAACATATTAAAGTGCCTCTTGAAATGCAGAGCTGAACAAACATTAGAGTATGCTCCTCCAGAAGCTTTTCTAAATGCTAGTTGGTATCGGGCACCTTCAAGCGTAACCATCAAGTATGCCAATCTTCCGTGTAGTAAATATTTTTTTGTGAACTGCATTTATGTACAATTTGCTAATTTTTACAACTTATTTGTCACATAGGTATGATATGTGGAGCGTTGGTGTCGTAATCTTGGAGTTGATTCTAGGATCCCCTAATGTATTTCAAATCAATGCTAAAACAAGAGCTCTTCTAGATCTTCACCTTGAGGGCTGGAGCGAAAGCTTGAAGGAGCTTGCCTACAAGTAAGTCTAGAAGATAATTTTGGGTCCAAGGACTTATTGCTAAACCTTATGTGACTACATAAATAGTTTCAGTTTTATTTCCTCCTAACTGGTTCTATTGGGAGCATTTGATTTTGTGAAGCGGCCTAAGGTTCACCCCCTTGGGAATGGACCGTGGAGACCATGTTGATGTAATGACCTATATTTATACCCTAGGATCCTATATACAAATTTACTGGAGTATCTAAGAGAGATTCTAGAATTTCTTACTAGAATGACTTGTAAAATCCTTTAGAGCTCCAAATCTTCTAGTTAGTCTTTTTCAACATTTTAGGGTTCCTTTCAGTACCCTACCATGGAACTTTCTGTCCCTCGACTCAGTCTCACAAGTTTCCAGAATCTTCCATGTGCCTCAGTCTCGTCCCAGTAGTGCCACCAGCCTTTGGCATCGCGTCCCATCTGTGCCACATCATGCACAAAATCAAATAATCCCAAAAGATGTTAGAAATAGCTCACAAATGTTAAATTTAATCCCCAATACTAACTTCCACAACATTCTTCGTTATAGACTCAGGGCTTTTATGGAAATATGCATCTTGATTCCTGGGAGTTCCTCAAAGCTTCACCAAAACTGGGGCCCAAATGGCCATGTGAGTTTAGTCTTTTGTCACTGAATTCGTTTTTTACATGCATGCTTTATCGAGAAGTTCACCATGAACATTGTTAACACGACTCTGTCGTAATGCATATTCTTTAAATCATGTCATACAATGTTATTTCAGGATTCCATTTCACCAGTTCCCTGGAAGTGTTCTGAAGAATTCTTTGCTTATCACATAAAGAGTAGAGATCCTCTTAAAATAGGGTCAGTCTTTAGTTTATATTCTGGATCACTACATTATTAGATGTTTACTGCTACTTAATGACTTCATTTCCTTAAATTTCCTCAGGTTTCCAAGTGTACATGCTTTGCGGCTAGTGCGTGATTTGTTATGTTGGAAACCGGTAAGTTTTACAATCTTAAACATTTCTACTAATTTTAAACTCACTGATGAATTTTATATAATGGATTTGAACTACAGGAGGATCGTCTTACAGTTGATGAGGCATTGCAACATCCTTACTTTTCATCGCCTCTTGGAAAATGATATCATGTAAAATCTTCGCGTCTTTGCATTTTGTATTAATTTTATAGTTGCATACTTTAATTCTAAGACCAGGATATTATACGAAAGAGTTTAATCTCACCATATTGTATAGAAGAGTTTATAATTGTATAGAGAATGTGGTTTCAGGACCTTACAGCAAGTAGAACACATAACAAATTTTTTCTGCAAGGAAATTAACTTGACCATTTACTCGCTAGCCACAGACTATGACTCAAGCTCGGGTTGGCTTGGGCTTGCGAGCTAGGGTTTGACTGTTTGAGGCTCAAGGTCGGCCTACCGAAAATCAGGCTCAACTTGGACCAAATTTGAGCTAAAGCGGAAGTCTAGTAATGCAACATAGGCAAAGTTAAAATTGAACAAGAATGAAAAAATGTTTATATAATTTTCTTTAAAAAAAAAAAAGAATTCACAAGCTTAAAAATTTTACAAACTGAATAACTAATGATAATTATCTTTCGTCTATTTCAAAAATAAAATATGATAATTATCTTTCGCAGGCTGTTAGAGGCCAACCATATGGGCCAATTCTTATTTCGCTTGTTGGGCCAATCTGACTATGGCATTCCAAGGCTCATCCCTAGTCACGAGGCCGAGTTGCAAACTGGCCCGATTTGTTGCAATTACTAATTTGTGCTCATCAATCAGTTATACTAGTGAAGGAAAAAATAATTTTTTTAATATATATACATATATATATATATAGCTAATTGGCGCAATAAAGACCCAACTTTTGAACTCGCTACACATTAAGGATTTATTTATTTTTTATTTTTTACATTTTAGTATCTAAACTCAAATTTCGTTGCACCATAAAGACTTTCGTTAGCGTGGGATTAAATTTAGTGATTAAGTCAGTCATGTGCACATCACATACGGTCTCTCAAGAGCAAAAATGGTCCGAAACTTTAGGCATCATTACAATCAAATCCCAAAGTTTGAAAAATATATACTTTAGCCCCAAATTTAACTTTTTTGGTACAATTTTATATTTTAGTTTTTCCATTGGTGCTTATTAAATCCGTAATTAATTTTATTGCATTAATTTGTTACTGATTAAATAATTTTTATCAAAAAATTTCAACACAATAGGATTTATTCATATATTAGCATAATATCACAACTTTCGAAAATTTTCTTTAAAATTAGATACGTGAGCATGTAAATAATGTAATAATAAATATAATTATTATACCTACATAAAATTTTATTACGAATATATTACTGCAAAAATATATCGAATATAAAGAATTAATCAAATCTAATCGAAAAACGAAGAAAATTTAAAATTTTCTTTAGCATAAAAAATACTCGCATTTTGATTTTAAACAATAATTAATAATAAATGTAATAATTGTACCTAAATAAAATTTTATTAATAATATATTACTGCGAAAAAATATATCGAATACAAAGAATTACTCAAATCAAATCAAACGTTTTATCAAAAAATAAAAAATAAAAAATCAATCAAATAAAACAAGGAAAAAAATTTTTAAAAAGGGCAAAAAAACCCAACCCACCCACCCCGAGCCCCCCCTCCCCACCCAAAAACACCACCACCACCACACGATGGTGGTGATGGTGGAGGTGGTGGCCTCAAATTTCAAAGCCACCATTGCTGGTGGTGGTGCGAAACCCACCCACCCCTTGTTTTATTTGGTTTTTTTATTTTTTTGATTTAATTTGATTAATTCTTTATATTTCATATTTTTTTTCATAGTAATATATCACTAATAAAATTTTATTTAAGTATAATAATTATATTTATTATTAATTATTATTTAAAATCAAAATGTGCGCGTTTCTAATACTAAAGAAAATTTTTAAATTTTTAAATTTTTTCTTTTTTGTATTTTTTATTTGATTAATTCTTTATATTCAATATATTTTTGCAATAATATATTCCTAATAAAATTTTATATAGGTACAATAATTATATTTATTATTAAATATACCCGTCTCTAATATTAACGAAAATTTTCCAAAATTGTGATATATTATATTAATACGAACATATACTAATGTGTTGAAAATTTTTTATAAAAACTATTTAATCAATATCAAATTAATTCAATAAAATTAGTTACGGACCAAATAAGTACTAGTGGAAAACATAAAATGTAAAATTGTACAAAAAAAAACTAAATTTGGGACTAAAGTATACATTTTTCGAACTTTGGGATTTGATTGTAATAATACCCAAAGTTTCGGATCATTTTGCCTTTAATAGATCACACATGCGGCGCACGTGACTAACTTAACGATGCAAGGGTAACGGAAGTCCTGAATGCGCACAAAATTTTGAGTTTGGGAACTAAAATGCCAAAAATTAAACGATAGGTCCTTAATTCGCAGCGACTTGAAAGGCTAGGTCCTGAATGCGCCAATTAGCCATATATATAAATATATATATATATATATATATATATATATATATATATATTTATATATATATTTATTTATAGACAGACACACGCACACACACCATCCAATAAAGGTATAGCAAACGGACATGTAGGCAAAATTTGACCTTGTTGATATTCTCATGTTCAAGGTGCGGACTAAGTCCAAAACTGTCAGGGCCTAAACTCATAACTCATGGTGTGCAGCAGCTTCCCTTGTTAATGGCGGTTTCAATGGGATTTAAATAGCTGATAAGTTACCCATGCTGCCTCTTTTGAACGATATAGTCAGCTAACGAAGATGAAAACGAACACTCAAACGACTCCTCCAATGCCTCGCCGTGTATAAGATCACACACATTCTGTGGGGTCGACGTCTCTAATATGCCATCAGATGCTACAATCATGTACACGTCTTCATCGGTTAAACATCTCCACCCAGTGACTTCAGGTTCAACAGTAAGACCAAACATGCAAATACCGGCAAAGAAAATGGAAAGCAATACAAAATATGGCAGAAAGGACTTCAACAATTTGAGAATAATATCATATTAATAATGGAGAGGAGAATAATGAAATTCAGTTAAAAATGGAAACTTTATTGTGTTGTAATAAGGTTGTTTGTTCATACCAACTATGAATTCCCAAAGCAAAAACTTGTTCAGTCATACAAACTATGCAGTCTCCTCTCTTCAATACCAACAAACTGGAGTAAAACTTCCTAAAAAAGGATTTTGGCCACCCCTCTGATTACATTTTTTCAAGAAAAAGTATTTTAAGTGTCAACAGGGTCCTAATTCCCGAAAAAAGTTCTATATCACCCTCATTACATTTCTACCAGTGTCAATAGGTTCTAATTCCTAAGATGATATTCTGTACCAGCCCTCCAATCAGTCTCATTACATTTTCATGAAAAGTACGGATGACTCAACGCATCATCCGCTGTTAGACGATCATCCTGCATTAAATAAAAATCATTAATTGAGTTTCATATTAAGTAAATCTTTAAGATTAACAGAAAGCGAGTTTTAAACAATACTTACAGGATCCCAGCGCAGTAGGTCACAGACTAGCCTCAAAATTTCCATATTATGAAATCTAAAAATGTAGTCAGATCCACATTAAGCAACAAAATGAAACCATCTCATCAAATCCAAGGCACAAACTAAATGCTTATTCCCTTCTTAGAGCATCTGCTTTCTTTACTTGATGAAAGAGAAACTCTTCTGAGCACTTGTTCCGGGGAGGTGAAATCAAAACCTGAAATGAGACTTGATACAATTTAAATATCCAGCATGGAACATTTTATAAGCATGAATACAGAAACTAAACTTATCAGGGCATTTGATCTCTCACCATTCGTGGTGCACAACTCAAAGAAAGTTCTAAGCTTGATAATCAAGTCAGTCTTGAAACAAATAAGAAATAAAATTGCGAAGAAAAATGGTACTATTGGCCACCAAACACAACTTCAAAGTATGCCAATTTTCTTTCCCGGGTCTAGTTGATTGATGTATACAAGATAAGTCATGGTTTTTATTTTATTTTTTAATTTATAGGTATGATATATGGACTGTTGGTGTGGTAATATTAGAGATGACCATCGCGTCCAATCTTCCATTTGATACAACTGCCACTCAAGATCCTCGGCTTGAGAGGTTGAAGTTGAACCCGCATTTACGGATGTAAGTTTGTATCAAATGGAAGATTGGACGCGATGGTCATCTCTAATATTACCACACCAACAGTCCATATATCATACCTATAAATTAAAAAATAAAATAAAAACCATGACTTATCTTGTATACATCAATCAACTAGACCCGGGAAAGAAAATTGGCATACTTTGAAATTGTGTTTGGTGGCCAATAGTACCATTTTTCTTCGCCATTTTATTTCTTATTTGTTTCAAGACTAACTTGATTATCAAGCTTAGAACTTTCTTTGAGCTGTGCACCACGAATGGTGAGAGATCAAATGCCCTGATAAGTTTAGTTTCTGTATTCATGCTTATAAAATGTTCCATGCTGGATATTTAAATTGTATCAAGTCTCATTTCAGGTTTTGATTTCACCTCCCTGGAACAAGTGCTCAGAAGAGTCTCTTTCATCATGTAAAGAAAGCAGATGCTCTAAGAAGGGAATAAGCATTTAGTTTGTGCCTTGGATTTGATGAGATGGTTTCATTTTGTTGCTTAATCTGGATCTGACTACATTTTTAGATTTCATAATATGGAAATTTTGAGGCTAGTCTGTGACCATCAAGGCCGATCCCTGTAAGTATTGTTTAAAACTCGCTTTCTGTTAATCTTAAAGATTTACTTAATATGAAACTCAATTAATGATTTTTATTTAATGCAGGATGATCGTCTAACAGCGGATGATGCGTTGAGTCATCCGTACTTTTCATGAAAATGTAATGAGACTGATTGGAGGGCTGGTACAGAATATCATCTTAGGAATTAGAACCTATTGACATTGGTAGAAATGTAATGAGGGTGATATAGAACTTTTTTCGGGAATTAGGACCCTGTTGACACTTAGAATACTTTTTCTTGAAAAAATGTAATCAGAGGGGTGGCCAAAATCCTTTTTTAGGAAGTTTTACTCCAGTTTATTGGTATTGAAGAGAGGAGACTGCATAGTTTGTATGACTGAACAAGTTTTTGCTTTGGGAATTCATAGTTGGTATGAATGAACAACCTTATTACAACACAATAAAGTTCCCATTTTTAACTGAATTTCATTATTCTCCTCTCCATTATTAATATGATATTATTCTCAAATTGTTGAAGTTCTTTCTGCTATATTTTGTATTGCTTTCCATTTTCTTGGACATTCTGAAGTTCCCTCCCTCCCTCCCTCCCTCCCTCTCTATCTCATTCATAATGTGATTCTCAAATTGTTGAAGTTCTTTCTGTCATATTATATATTGCTTTCCATTTTCTTGTTCCTTCTGAACCTCTGCCCTGGGGTATAAACTAACACAGAATCACACATACTTAGAAGGAAAGTATAAGAAATAAAATGCGAAGAAAAAATATTACCTCGAAGGTCCCGAAGAACCATAAAATTTCTTCGTGGCATAATGATCTATGGCGCTCCCAAAGTCTCCCAAGTGCCTGCCAAAACAAAGACGTGTGTCAGAATGTTACATGAATTATGAAAAATGCTAATAATGAAAGAAAAAACTTACATTTTGGTTGGGTACTGGTGATCTTTTCCAGGCATTGACATCAAGCATTTCCCAGGCTCATACTCGAAACATATAAGCATGTTCCCTGTGTCATTTACAAGACATTATCATTTGTACAACTTCTGTTTCCCAAACAACATCAACATCTAATTTCTAAGGAATTATGACGGGGAAGCTTCTTCTCCCGATTGACGAACAATAAGAAAACGAAAGCTTATTTACCTGGCTTTATGTCTCTGTGCGTGACATTCCTGTGATGCAATGACTTGACAGACACTAACTGAGAATAATAAAGTAAAAAGTGTTAGGAAAACAAGGCCATGATATTACTAAAGAGTTATGTGCTAGAACTAAGTGATAGAGATTACCAATTTCCGTATAATCTCGCGGAAGAGCTCTTGTCCGACTTGTGTGGTCTTCATCCAGATCCACCACTGCAAAGGAGAGTACGTCTGATCACCAGGAGAGCCATGAGAGACCTGTGTAGGAACATACAAAAGGCTCCCAAGAGATAGGCCTTCATGTCGGAAGACGAGAAGATCTTGATTTGACTGAAACTGTATCCACTCCACGTATCACACTATGTGCTGAAGACCTTTTGTCCAGGCTCGACTCTAAAGCTTTCAAGAACATTTCGCCGAAATATCTCTCCCAAAGAAAGCTTCCGAAATATCTCTCCCGAAGAAAGCTTCTGCAGATAACAGGTCCTTTTTCGGTCTGTTTTGGTCAAATTAAATACATTAACATTAAATTAGTGATAGAGCCAGAAGTTAAGAGTTGAGGGGCACAAACATTGGGCCCCACATGGAAATGTTTTTTTGAGGGGTGGGCCCTAAAAAATAAGAAATTTAACGTGTATTTGGGTTAGTCTTCAATTTAAACAGTGAACTATAAAATTTTTTTTATAATAATGAGTAATGTGTCATACAAGGTTAATATTATTGATTTTGATTCAATATTATATACTTGAAGAGCTTATTTGACACTCATTTTCTTAAAATCTTTACCAAACAATTCTAATTCTAGATTAATAGAAAATTGACACATAAGTTTCAAAATTCAAAGTGAAGTCATAGATTTATACAGATATTTAGAGTAGGAGCAAGTAAATAGACTAAATTAGCAAATGTCAATCATCATTAAATGGACTAAACAAACTCTCTTAAATCATATTTGCCATTGCCAAATAATAAAAATTTATTTGAAAACTGATAATTCAAAAAAAAACCTTGGGGCGCACGTGACCCCCAAGGACCCCCCTCTGCCCCTGCATTAAATACTCTTAAGTGGATAAGATAACCATTGACAAGCACTTACCATGGCTCTTTTCATCACAAACATATTGGACTCACTGTCATGTGCGAGCCAGGGCTCCCCGAAACCCCCCCGGTCAAGTAGTCCATCCAGCATGTATCGTGACCCCAGCAGGTTCTCTCCCAGGTTCACTTTCTAGCAACATGGAGTATCATAATCAGATAATAACTCCTAGAATAGACAAATACTAAAAAATTCATAAATCATAGCATCATTATAACATACTAGAAACATTAAAAGGCAAATACTATGGATTCGACCATACAGCACACTCACCGCTTTGGGGGTCCAATATATGGCAATACCAATGTCTGAAACGATTGTCAAGCCAGTTATAAACCAAAAAAGAAGCTTTTGGGGGAGAAAATTCCTTGACTTGGATTTGTCCATTTTTCGAACAGATTTTTTTTGTTTCATGTTTCCCATATCTTCTTTTGTCTGACCCCCAGCTACAAATTTGATCATAACAAAGTAAAAAAATAAAAGCTGAGTAACAGTAATTGGAGAAAAGGAGTATCAAATAAAAGCTGAGTAACAGTAATTGGAGAAAAGGAGTATCTCACGCATGAAAATAAAGTTAACCGTTAAGCAGTAAATAAAGAGTAAAAGCAAGGAATGCAAATAGTTTATACATATGAATATATCAAAGCCTCAGACAGAGGTACAAATTACACAGAATCAAAGAGATCATAACCAAAAATTGGGAGATTCATACCATACAAAACTTATGGACAACTACTACAATGGTTCACACATATCAATCTTGGCAATCACTCTGTTTAAAGCAGACAACCACAATTCTTTTGTTAGATTCCTTTTCATCATACATGGAAGTGAACTCTCTATCTATACTACCATTATTATTGAGAACACAATCAAAGAACCATACATTTAACATTCAACATTCAACTCCAGATTGTAGAGAATAAGAGACAAAGAAAGCAACTAATATAAGCAAGATAATAAACAGAGTTGGCAATTGGTTTAGTTGTTTTCACAATCCTATCACATATTCACAAAATGCAATTCTGAACTGTAGATAGCTAGACTGAACAAACAAGAGGCACCACAATAAACTTCAAAGACACAAAACTACGACCAAAGGGAAAATTAACAGAGGCAATTGGTTTAGTTGTCTTCACAATCCTATCACACATCCTCCGCCTGGCAAAAAAACATAAGCCAATTCTAAAGAATACTAAAAAATAATAAAAAAATCAATTAAAATCTCCCGCAGCAATACAAGAAATCGACGAATTTACAAGATGAGACCCCCTTTTGGCATAAATTTCAGAAAAAATTAACGCAGCAATACAAGATGTAATCTCCCAAAGTGGTGGAGTGAGAGGATGAAAATCTCTTCAATATGAAAAATAAAAATCAAAGAATACTAAAAATAATTTCGAAGTTGAAGAATCTGAAATACTAAAAATGTGAAGTCGGTTTACAACTCACCCGCTTTTGAACAAGATGTCTATACGAACTCCGATTGACTTCGACTAAGAGCACAACTTCGACGCGTGTAAAATACGGGAGAACCACAGGAACAAACGCCGAAGGAGAAGAGGGCTTCGCAAGTTGTGGTAGGAGGTCGCAGGGCGGGAAGGAGAGAATGCAGAGAAATGAGCGGCGATGGAAAAACGCTGAGGTCCTAATTGAATTGAAAACGGCGAAGTAATACACATATATCTAAGGGGTAAATATGTAATTTGAATCATTATGGCTCCTAGCCTCCTATTATGTCACCTTTAGGATTTGTTACATACGCCATCTTTTTCCACTAATTTCCATTAATTTTTTCTTTTATCATTTTCAATTATTTATATAATTATTTTATATTTTTTAATATATTTTCTCAATTTTCAACCATTTATCAAATACATTATTCGAGTAAATCAATATAAATCAATATCTTCTATAGAACAAACTCTTCCTATGTTAGCGTAGCAGGATTCTTTGAATTTGTTATTTTTCTACGCGAGAGATATTAGTCTTTTTAACTTTTTTTTATCAGTGTTTTTAACATTTGAGAGTAAATGTTTTCCTTGAGGGTTATTTTCGTAATAGGATCCAAAAGTATTCATTTTGTAATAATTCCAATCCCATTCTTTTCTTTCGTCTTGCTAGTATCCCAATCTTTCCATTTTGTTTCATCGGATTCCCTTGTTAACATATTCTATCCATTTTGGCCGTTAAGTAATTAAGTTTATTGTTTTTATCCTTTTGTGCATTGAAATTTTGGGGTCATTTCCTGAAAATAACTCAATTTAGGAGTGTTGTTGACATTGATAAGGTTATCGATAATATATAATTATGCTATGGTGAAATTTTTGGGACTTAATGTTATGTTTATTAATAGGGCAGAGTGTTCCAAAATACAAAGGTTACTCTATCGAATTTTTTAAAAAATCGTATGGATTTTTTTTTTTTTTTGTTTTTTTTAAAGCAATGTAATTGTTTGATGGACGTATCTTCTCATGCAATACACGGGTGAAAATACTAATTTTTATGTAATATCTGAAAATGTATTTTAATTTCTCTCCCCCGCCCCTACACTGCTTGATTTATTTTCACATTTTTCTCAATATTATTATGCTAATCGCTCCTGCTCCCTTGCTGTGGGCAAGGGATATGCCCACACTTGAAATTTTTGGTGGAAAAAATTGTGGGGCCTACACGAGCCCTCCATCATCAGGGGACCATTATGTGTTATTTATCTCACTTAACGTACATGCTAAAAAAAATTTAAAAGAAAAATTGGATGACGTGACGCCATGTGAGGGAGCCACATCATGCGTGGGCATGGTCTCCTGCCCATAGCGTGGGCAAGAGAGCACCAGCATTATGTTAATTATGTACAACTCATTGTTCTCATATATGGTAAATAAACATCAACTTTGTTTCAAAGTTTGCGAAATCCCCAAGTTCATCTACCTTTTTTACTAGTATTTCAAAATTTTCCCCAATTTCCATTGACAAAAAAATAAAGCTCGAAATTGCAAGATTGTTGTCATCTACATCTTGTATCTTGGAAGACGATTGCATTTGGCTTAACTAAAGCTTCAGTGATTGTAATTTCAGAGTTATCAAAATATTAGCTCGACATTTTTTCATTTTCTCGATGCTCTCTCCTAGCTCTCTTAACATCCAAACGAGTGACAGCCCAAGTATTTTGGATGGTTCTTTCATAGATTGCCTTTGTGTTGGAGAAGGCTGCAACAATAGCACAAGACATCAAATCAGTGCATGGAAATTCAATTGTAAAAAGTCATTTTTGAATTGTTTGAACAAGAAAAACACAGTCGAGATTACTGTCCTCAAATTTCATTTCCCCCCTTCTCTTTGGGGGGTAGGGGGGCGTGAATAATAAGTAGTAAAAACGTTGTTTTAATGTTATTGATAAATGATAATATATATGTATAGTTTGTAATTATTGTAATTTTACCTGTTTGGGTGATTGAAGGCATCCTTTCAAAGCCAAAATTGTTGCACCCAATTCTCTTACAATTTCTTCAATCTCTAACTACATTTCCCATGGATAGGATAATCCAAACTTTCCACACCAAGGTTCCCATTTTGCAAATTTTGCCTGCCATATAGAATTAAATAAAAGAAAAAATAATAAAATAAGAAAGCCGTTCATTTTGGAATGTACAATCTTGTTTGCTAAAGCTTCTGCGAAGTAACATTTTCTTTTTAAAGAACGAGTTTTTACGCCCGTGCGTTGCACAATAGTAAAACCGTGTTAAGTAAATAGTAAATTATTTCAGACATGATTTAAAATTTTGTTTAATTGGTAGTAGCATAATGCTTATTACAATTTGGTAGTGTATATTATTACAATATTTCCATATTAGGTTTACAATGTGGTCACAATTAAAATGATTAAAAATAAATGGTGAGAGATTAATTTAATAAATTGTGTGATGTGTGAAAGATAAATAATATAAACTGCAATAATTAAAGTTACAATCCGATAAGTATTTAAATGGCATTAGTTTTAAATGCATTACAATGTAATACAATAAATTATAGTTTTTAAGTTCTAATAATGCTTTAACAATGTCAAATATATACATATCAACAAATTAGCACAATAGAAAGCTGAAAATTAAATAATTTAAAAATAATATCAAGACAATATTTAATTAAAATATAAACGTAATTCAAAACAAACACATAAAATATGCTAACCACGTACAATGGTATCATGCAACATAAAAGAAATATATGTTAAAGTAGAAGCATATGTAAAATAAAAAATTTGACGTTCTATCGCATCATCATCTACTATTAATTGTGGCAAATCTGGAAAAGAGATAATATGTAATGTATTACAACAGACACAAGACACCATTTTCATGCACCATTTGCGCCAACCCAAGGCACTACATCTCACACCAAATTTAAATTTCATGATTTTATTTTTATTTTTCAATTAATTTGACTTATAATTCATTATTTTACTGTCTCTTTTACAATTAACTTAAATTATGCATTATTTTTTGCTATTTGAGGTCATGTGTCGAAAGCCAGAAAATTAATTTCACAAACCTTTTTCTTAATTTTGACAAAAAAAAGCCACTACGAAAAAAGAGAGTTTTCACCATTAACTTTTTTTCCAAAAAAAAAGAACTAAAGAAAAAATGAAGGGTAGATGTCTAAAAGTTTAGGACTTCCAATTCCCAAAAAAGCAAGAGGGGTGACCAAATTATCATTTTCGATAAAATATTGGTCGCAACATGGAAATTTTGCAAAGACGAAATCGCCACAAAAGTAAATATTTTTATGACATATTAATTCTAAAGCAACAACGTAAAGAATCTACATGAACTAAATAGTAAGCAAACTCAGTTGCGGCTAATAAGCGCAAACAATCTCATACATTTTTACACCCGACATTCTAAAATTATTTTAGCATCAACTTAGCTTTAACTTAATTTTTATTTCCTTCTTGATACCAGTGCAATACACGGGTAGTAATCACTAATAAAAAATAATACGATATTAAAAATATAGCTTGATTCCAGGTGAATCAAGGAAATTTGTGATTCAAATGTGAAAAATCAGTAGATATTTAAAATTTTTAAAAGATCTATAATGTATATAATTTTGAGAGATGCTAAAAAGAAAGTAAAAATTTGTAAAACACGTAAAAAATAAAAAGACTTGTTGATAATTTTTTGCCACAAAAAGAAAAATTAATATAATATATGATTAAAAAAATTACAATGAACTATTATTAATGCATAATGCTAACATTGTGTGTGTACACTATTAATTCAACTTATTTAAAAATTATAACAGTGTCCTAAATTGATTAATAGATATTTCATTATTGGTCACCATTTAGAGTACTATAATAATTTAAATTTATAATAATTGATTAAAAAACATTTAAGTAACATAATAAATTTTAGGGTTATTTTCGCAATAGGACCCCAACGTATTAGTTTTGTAACAATTCCAATCTCATTCTTTTTTTTAGCCTGCTACCCCCCAACCTATCATAAATTATCGCAGCATCCCCCAATAACCGTTTTTCATCCTAATCCACCATTAACTATGCCTCTTTTGTCTTGTAGTGGAGGGGCAAAATTGTCACTGAAAGAATAGGGGGTTTGGTGAAATTGACCGAATTAATCCCAAAGTTCGAAGCATGTATAAATTAATCCAAAATTTATTTATTTTTGAATAAATTGGTCCAAAATTTTATTAAATTACATTATTTCACTTTTTATTTTTTTATATATATTTATTTGATTCATAATTAATTTTGTCGAATTAATTTGATGCTAATTAGATAGTTTTGATTGTAAAATTTCAATATATTAGCATTTGTTCGTATTAATATCATAATTTTTTAAAAATTTCTTTATAATGAGATACACGCATATTTTGATATGAACCAACGGTTCACAATGAATGCAATTATTGTATCTGCATAAAAAATTAATGTCGAGTGCACAAAAAAGAAAGAAATTAATGCTTGAAAAATAATTTTACTGTATATCCATAAAATTTTGAATTTTTTTTGTTAAGCACGAACTAACAACTAATAATTAATGTCATTTTGAAAAAAAATCAATATCATCACTAGATTGTTATAAATTTGTACTTTAGATTTTAGTGAAAATACACTGAATGTCTCAAAAAAGTGTAGAAACTAAATTAAATAATATATTTTCAACAAATTTTTTGAAAAAAAAAAATGAAACACCCTGCCACCGCCCAACCCACCCGCCCTCTCCGCCACCCACCCCCAAGCCACGACCAGCGTGGTGGTTTCGAAAACGACCAGCCTTGCTGGTGGTGGTGGCTTGGGGGTGGGTGGGTTGGCCGGTGGGGGATGTTTCCTTTTTTTGTTTTTGAAAATATATGATTTTATTTAATTTTTACACTTTTTTTATGCGTTCATTGTATTTTTATTAAAATATAAAGTACAAATTTGTAACAATCTAGTGATGTTATTGATTTTTTTTTTCAAAAGGGCATTAATTATTAGTTGTTAGTTCGTGCTTAACAAAAAAAATTGAAAATTTTATGGATATATAGTAAAATTATTTTTCAAGCATTAATTAATTTCTTTCTTTTTTCATTATTTTTGTACACTCGGCATTAATTTTTTATGGAGATACGTACAATAATTACATTCATTGTGAACCGTTGGTTCATATCAAAATATGCGTGCATCTCATTAGAAAGAATTTTTTTAAAAATTATGATATTAATACGAGCAAATGCTAATATGTAGAAATTTTTCGATCAAAAGTATCTAATTAGTATCCAATTAATTTGACAAAATTAATTATGAACCAAATAAATATATAGAAAAAATAAAAAGTGAAATTATGTAATTTAATAAAATTTTGGACCAATTTATTCAAAAATAAATAAATTTCGGGTTAATTTATACACGTTTCAAACTTTGGGATTAATTGGGTCAATTTCACAAAACCCCCTATTCTTTCGGTGACAATTTTGCCCCTCCACTACAAGACAAAAAAATGTATAGTTAACGGTGGATTTGGATTGAAAATGTTATTGGGGGCTTGATGCGGCAATTTATGATAGGTTGGGGGGGTAGCAGGCTAAAAAAAAAGAATGGGGTTGGAATCGTTACAAAACTGATACATTGGGGTCCTATTGCGAAAATAACCCTAAATTTTATCTTGTAATAATTTATTTATATAACTCATACCATAATTAGTTCTATTCATCAGATCATGTATAAATACTTTAATTAAATTGTAGCAAGGAAATTTAAAAATTAGTCACGATATTGTTAAAACATTTTCTCCAAAATAAATTTATTTTATTTTTCAATATTTATTTTGTAGAATTTATGAATTAATCCAGCCGAAAATGAAAAATATTGTTTCCATCTTCGGATATTATTTAAAAATATTTATTGTATCATTTTATTCATTTGTGTAATTATTATTGATTAAGATTATACTAAAATAAAATGTTATTTGACTTGTTCAAATGAAGAAGTTAGAGCAAAAAATTAGGACACATTTGTTAAAGTAAATTAGAAAACCGTTTGAAAAATCACTTCTTCCTATTATCTATGGACATTTAAAACTACCTGGAGACGTGGCATTCAATCATAGGGACATCAATATAAAAACAATTATTTTTGTCCTAAAACAGAAATTACCATGTCCTAAAACTACTACTCGAAAACAATAATATCATACACCTCTACTTTATATATGTTATAGATTTGGGAGTGTAAGAAAAATGATTATATTTTAAACTTAGTCAAGCAGGCCCTTAGTGTGTCTAACTTGTTATCACTAGAAGTTATTGTACGTAAATTTTCAAGTACCAACGATTCGTCATTGGACTTGGAATGCAACAGCAACAGTAACTTGCAAGCTTCCAAATTTGTGAAAATGTGGTCCTAAAATGTTTACACAACACTTCATATAAACTAGACCATGGCAGATGGAGAACAGTGTTAACTAGATATGTTCTATTTAACTTTTTGTGTTCTCTCAATCGATTAACTATCTCCTAAGAGAGCGATTAATATACGTGTTGCCTATTATTTCTTCAATCTACACCCTCCATTCTATTTGGCTACTTGCCATATCTACATGCGGTTGGCTTGATTGCCCTAATTCCTTCATTAATTGCTAAGACTGTTACCATTAGAAAGCATGTGACGTGCAATCGGTCAAATGGCACGGTTCAACCGAATCTCGACTAATTCTTTAATTGAAATGTTGAAATACAAAATACAAAATGTATATTTTATGATATAATGCTATAATATTTTATAATATAATAAATTATCCAAGTTAATATCATAAATTCCTTAATTTAATTAAGGAATTTGGAATATCTCTTAATAAATTTAATCATATATAGTATATTATTTTATAATTTATAATATTTATAATATCATAAATGTGTTAATTTATTAATTATTATTTATAATAATTATTTGTGATAAAGAAAGCAAACCAATTAACTCAACAACGAACGTTATTTGCAAAGAAGTGTTCCGAAATTTATAGCCACAATAGTTGCATTGCAATTTGTAAATTGTATTTTTCTAGGTTCAAAATGTCAAAATATTATGCACACTTTATCAATTTTGATTGATTTATTTATTTTTAGTAATTCCACTTGCTATTAAAATTTTTTATGTATGTCGTTCGTGCAGACGGCATAACATGAAAAAAGGACACTGCATATAAAAATTTAAAAAATATTTTTCATTCCTAAAACCACTAAAATCAGCATTTTACTGTTTTAAAACCACTATGCTATTTCGAATGTGGTTTCACCTGATTTAGTATATGTATAGATTTATTTACTTGATGCTATTTGTCCACCAAAATATTTGTGGTTTTCAGTTGTAAAAATTTCTTAATAGAAGGGACACAATAATTGGAAGTTCGACAATGCTAACGTTGCTTTTGATTCAAAAAGTTTTATTGTAGCTTATAATTTTATTCTATTGCAAGGTTGGCATGTTAGATTGCATTAAGCTTAGATACTAGATTTGAGTTTGGAAAATTTACTGTTAGATTGCATTATACTCGCTTATAATTTTTTATTGTTACTACTTTTCCAAATTCTTCACTTTCCGATCACCCAATCAGCAGTGAGAGTTCATACTTCTACATAACATGAGCAAGACATGGCTAGAATCGAGTTACAGTTAATCCAAAAACACACGGTACATGAATGAAACTAAGCTTGTTTCCAATAAATCTAAGGTTCGTCATTCGCTACATGAGTTAAATTAAAGATCCTTGTACTACAGATGCAACAAATAAAGGAAATTAAACTACTCCGCAGGGAGAAGGCAAAAATACGATAATCATTCCCATAACCCGAGGTCCCGAGCCCATGTTCTGGAAAGCATTGGCCGGTATAGTAATAACACCATACATATGCTAATACGAGCAAAGAAATAAGAAACTTTACTGTCCTTGCTTTAACGTTTTTCTACCTAAAATTTAATTTTTACCATTAGTCAAACTTAATTTTAACTTGTAGTTTAATTTGCAGCTCTGGCTCACAACTCGCTCATGAAAATCAAGCTCAGATTGTACAAAATTTGAGCTAAAGCGGAATCAAGTGATGCAACATAGGCAAACTTAAATTTGAACAAGAATGCAAAAAAAAAAAAAAAAAAAAAGCCTTACAATAACTTTCCGTGGGGAAAAGAAAGAAAAAAGAAAAACAATGAAGAATTCACAAGCCTAAAAATTTTTAAAACTGAAAACGTATCTTTCACATGCTGTTGGAGAACTAAGTCAAAAATATCGAAGGTCTAAACTAATACCCACAGTTGTCAATTGTTATGCAGCAGTTGCCCCTCATTTTCTCAGTTGGCGGTTGACGGTTGCAGTGGAATCAAAATAACTGATAAGTTGTCCATGCTGCCTCTTTTGAATGCAGCTTGAACAACACAGTCAGCTAACGAGGATGAAAGCAAACACTCAGACGACTCCTTTAATGCCTCATTGTGTAGAAGATCACACACATTTTGTGGAGTCAATGTCTCGAATATGCCATCTGATGCTAACACCATGGTGTGGTCTTCATTGGTTAAACGTCTCCAGCCAATGACTTCAGGTTCAGCAATAACACCATACCTGCAAATACCAACAAAGAAATAAGGAAATGGAATTAAGCCTTTTGTTCATTTTAACTTTTTTCAACATAAAAATTAAATAATTAGGGACCATATCAATATCAATCGCACATCTCCTGGTCCTCCCCACTATCCATCTAACATAGTTAGTTTCTAGCTAGTTAGAAAAATTGTTTACCCAAACATACTATTAAAGAACTTGGATCAAGAAAATCCACTATTATAGTTTTGTACCTTTTCAACGAGATGTCACCGATAGCTCGGGACACAGCCAACATGCCATTCACACGTGGCACGCCCCACACATGAACAAATCCACCGGCTGCTTCTATTCTGGCCTTTTCATCTTCTCTATCTGGATGGTGATCTCTTGTGAGTTCCTCAGCCTCAATCTCTTTCACTGTGATCAAGGACACATGAATGTATGGTTTAAAATTGACTCACGTGGGACAAGCAAAAGCCAACAAAATACAAACTTAGTTTATATTAGGTCGAAAATTATCATACCTCTGTTGTTGTGAGAATGAATTTTATGGGAGCTGCAGAGAATCGCCTTAGAATCGCCAACATTGGCAATAAGAAATTGGCCATCTACCAAAAGATTAACAGTGAGAGTAGATCCAGCAGTGTAACCTTGATCCACAGCTTCCTGAAGAAAGATAAGGCAATTAAATGAAGTATAATGCCAAAATTGATGACATAACTAAGCTTTGATGAATAATGGAGTCAAAGAAACTAAAATACCATAGTAAATTCAAAATCTATATCGTTGATTGCTTGCAACAGTGCTTTCTCTAAGATTCCATATATTGACGACCTGTCAACCAATGGTGGTTCTGCATCGTTTGGAACAGCCAACATTGTGTGCCACAGAAGGTAACGTATGAGATTTTTAGAAGCCATTTCACTTGCTTCCTTGCCTCCATGACCATCAAATACTGCTGCAACACCAACTTTAATCTCCTCAGGCCCGTTCTCTCCTGCACAAAAGGGTCACATTCGAATAATGACCTATGAGAAAATAGGTTCCATAGAGATGGATGCCAAACAAGCCTGTAAAGCCTCGGAACTTGTTTGGTCTAGGTTTCGCAAGAATTCATATTTCACTTTTCAATCACACATCCTCCTGCAAATCAACTCTCACTTCTAATCATTACAAGAAACTGCACCTTTAGCCCCTGCAGCCTCGCGTTTGTTGAGTATGTCGCTATTATTGCCTTATAGTCACTGTTATTACTTATTACTCTACAGACATGAGACTGCGGGGTTATTCCTGGCAGTGAATACTGTTATACCACCAAGATATTTACAATTAAAAGTTACAACCTCATCCAATCAAACTAGAATCCAGTCTATTCCTTCAAAGTGCAAAACCAAAAGCCTCAAGAAAATACAAGCCCTTCATCCTTGTAACTTGTAACTTATAAGCAGTATAACTAACAAGGTTTTTTTTATCAATCACAAGCTAGAACTCATAACACATATTTTATTACTTATAATCACAGATCCGAGCAAGTATGAAAATTACGAAAGGCTTGATCAGCAAGCGTAGATCGTCCACCACCTGTTCGCTGATATTCCAAACAGAGACTAAAACCCTACGCCATGAAATAGAACAGAGCAGAGCAGTAAAGAAGTAAGTGTACCTTTATATGGTATCTTCATGTCGAGATTGCAGATAATGCGATCTTCTTGGTAAGCTCGACGTCCCTGGAATGTGGCTAATTGGCAGTTCATCGTCGAATTGCGAGAAGATTGAGTAGAACGGACACACTGTGAAACAATAGCGCCGAGAAGAAGTAGGATTAATGCTTCAATTTGAAATTTCCCCATCATCAGATTTTGATTGTTGATGCCGTACTGGTAAGAGTAAGACTCGAGCGAACTAAACGAATGAATTTAATAAACATACATATTTGGTAACAGAAAACTAAAATTAATTGAAGTCCTAAACAATTTGGAAGAATAACTAAACCTAATAGGAAAATAACTCCACCGTATTCGTTATCGAATCAAATTTTATTGATATCACAAATTATAATTATAGAAAATTGGCGCAAAAGGTTCAAAAAAGTTGTATCAGTGCAAGTTTGGCCAAAAAAAAAAAAAAAAACGTAAATAGTCAAAAAAATTTGGCGCGCGTTTGGTCCAAAATAGAAGAAATCCGTCTGTTTTTTTCGTTAATTAAATCAAATTTTACTATTTTGTCCTCTTTTTCAAGGGTATTTTAGTCACTTGACTTAGAAAAAATTACACAAATGGTCATAAGCTTTAGAGGATATTACAAAGAGGTCCTAATGTTTAAAATATGCATAAATTAGTCCAAATTTTAATTAAATTGCTTAATTTTACTTTTTATTTTTTAGATATGTTTATTTGATCTCTAATTAATTGTATTCAATTAATTTGATACTAATTAGATAATTTTAATTTTCAAAACAATAATATTTGTTCGTATAATATCATAATTTTAAAAAAATTCTCTATAACGATATTCACACATATTTTGGTTTTAACCAATAATCAATAATAAATAGAATTATTTTATTCCCACAAAAATTTTTAGTATAAGTATATTACTATAAAAATTATACTGAAGTTAGAAAAATAATAAAATAAATATCTAATTAAAATGAAGCAGTTTTTATCGAAGTAATTTGATCATAGTTAAATAATTTTTATTGAAAATTTTCTAAATATTAACACGCAATCGCATTGACCATATAACCTTTGAAAAGTTCTTTCGTATTAATTACAAACCAAAAACTAAAAATATTAAAACAAAAAAAATTACAGACCAACAACTAGAAATTAATATAATTATTATATCATTATAAACTGTAATTTAGATATTAACGAAAACATACCGAATTTAATAAAAAAAATAAAAATGAAGACTTTTTTTTTTTGAAAAACGAGCAGCATCACCGCATCACCAGTGGACCCACGCCACCCCCACCCCTAAGAAGCACCGCCATTGGTGGGGCTGGTCGGTGGTGGCGTTACGACAACCACCACAGCTTGTAGTGGTCGAACACCACCACCCACCAACAACGATAGCTGTTGGTGGTTCTTAGGGATGGGGGCGGGTAGGGGTGGGGGCTGTGGTGTCGTAGGTTTTTTTTTAATTTATTTTTTATTCTTATATTTTTTGGGAAAAATATTATTTTATTTGTACAAATTTTTTTTATTAAATTTGGTATGTTTTCGTTAATATCTAAATTATAGTATGACGATATAGCAATTATATTAATTTTTAGTTATTGGTGGTTTTTTTTATTTGTAGTTGTTGGTTTGTAATTAATACAAAAGAAACTTTTCAAAAGTTATACGGTCAATGCATTTGCATGTTAATATTTATAAAATTTTCAATGAAAATTATTTAAGTGTAACCAAATTAGTTTGATAAATATAATACTTTTAATTTTAGAAAATTTGTGCCAATTTCCATTTGCCCAATTAGCTCGATACAAACTGCTTCATTTTAATGAGATATTTATTTATTTTCTTATTTTTCTAACTCCAGTATAATTTTTATATTGATATACTTATACTAAAATTTTTGGGGAATACAATAGTTATATTTATTATTAATTGTTGTTTAAAATTAAAATGTGTGTGAATATCATTATAGAGATTTTTTGAAAAATTATGATATTAATACAAACAAATATTATTGTATTGAAAATTTTCGATAAAAATTTTCTAATTAGTATCAAATTAATTGGATACAATTAATTATGGACCAAATAAATATATTTAAAACATAAAAAGTAAAATTATGCAATTTAATTAAAATTTAGACTAATTTATACATATTTCAAACTTTAGGATCTGGTTGTAATAACCTCTCAAAGTTGAGGACCGTTTGTGCAATTTTTTCTAAGTCAAGTGATGAAAATACCCCTGGGAAAAAGGACAAAATAGTAAAATTTGAATTAATTAACGACAAAAACGAACATGTTTCATCCATTTGGATCAAGTGCGCACCAAAAATTTTTGAACCATTTGTGCTACTTTTTTTTTTTTTTTTTATTTTGACCAAGCTCGCACTAGACACAACTTTTTTGAACCATTTGTGTTTTGAAGCCGTGTTAAGTGAGAAATAAATTATTTAATATATAACTTATAATTGTGTTTAATTGACGATTACATAATGTTTGTTATGATTTGATAGCATATATTATAATTATGTTTAAAGTACACTACCGATAATGATAATCAAATAACATAGAAGAAATAATTCTTGTTTTGTCATTGGTTGGAATAATCAGGACGCAGCCCCCCTTCTGCCCTAAGTCAAAGTAGAAATACATATAACATTAAAAATCTATTACAAACAAAACGCAAAATGTAATTCAAAACAACTTTATAATAACATTAATGATAATAAGCAAACTTTCAGCATACCGACCGTAGCCTTACGGTCCGCTCGGTGATTTACGCTTCTGCCGTTTGAAATCAGAATTTAAAGATTCATCACGACAGATAGCTCCAAGAATTTGGGGACAGCAACTGTGGTAGGACGTCAAAGTTTTTGGCAAAAAAATTACTAAAAACTTTGATTAATCTTTGACCGGTCATCACGGGTCGCCACGGTATCCAAAATTTTTTCCCTAATCATTGAGCTTCGCCTCAATGTGATTTAATCTAGCTAAATTTTCTGATTCAAAATAAAGTTCTGATACAGAATCACCCCAAGTGATCAGAAAGCATCGCCGAGCGACCGAATATCTCTGATGATAATAATGATTAAATATCACGAAACAGATAGATAATCATTTTTCAATGTCATAAGTAATCACGAATCTCTAACTTCATTGTCACAGCCTGTCTACCATCCTAGATTAAAGTAGAAACATGTCTAGCATTAAAAATATATTAAATGCAAAATATGTAATAAAGTATTTGTTATTTAGATACTTACTTTAATCGAAACTTACGCACTTCAAGTATGTTCGAGTCAATTATCAGTTTTGTCATAGATTAATCATCTTCAATTAGCGGTGCTAATTCTTCAATAGATTATATATGTAACGTATTCAATTTCAAATTTCTCCATAAATGAAAAAATAACAACTCAAAAAAATACATATATTAAATCCTTAATACATATCTTTTAAACCTTCAACTCATGGGAGAATTAATACAAACACGATCTCATCAGAGAATTAATACAAACATGATCAATTGATTCGAAACTAATTCATAATATTTAGAGCATCTCCAATGCAATAATGTGCACGGTGTGCATGTGGCATGAGAGAGATAGACACACAAAAATTCATACATAAATTTTCTCTTTCTTCATTTTCACAATTTTCTCTATCTTTGGTAATTTTTTCTCCACATTGTGCTTGACACTTTCTACAACTAGACATTATTCTTGACAACGTGGAGCAAAAATTACCAAAAGTGGAGAAAAATGTAGAAATCAAGAGAGAGAAATTTGATGCTTTAATTTTTATGTCTCTATCTCTCTCATGCCACGTATGCACCGTGCATGAGAGACTTTTAAAACTTTTAAGACTTTGTTGTCCTAACTTTTAAAATTTGTAACTTAAAGTTTGGGTGGTAAATTATTATTATTATTATTATTATTATTATTATTATTATTATTATTATTTGTTTTCTATTATATAGTTTATTTTTTCCATTTTCCCACTCCCTTTATTCATACATGCTTAGTTCTCCTTTTCTTCTTTTATATATAATTTTTTTGGCAATTGCATAAGTTTAGATAATATGAATTTACAATTTATCCTTCTCACTCAGTTACTAATTGAATTAAATACTAGTTACCTTTTCTATTTCTTCAAGTAAAAAAAACCTAGTTTGATAGTTTCCTGAATTTTTTGTCCTAACTTTTAAAATCTGTAACTTAAGTTTGGAAGATTGTATCAGTTAGTTACATTATGAGTCGTAATTATTCCCATTGTTTTGGATTCAACCCATTTGTATATCATCATTGGTAATTTGAGTACTCATTTTCCAGTTATTGATTTGATTTTCACCTAGCACTTTCAGCAACAAAAAAAAGTGAAAACAGAAATTTGTAACAAAATAAATAATGATTTTCTAGATGATTGTACAACATTGCACGTCAAATAAGAAAATGCAATGAGTTTAGTTATAAATTCCATTACGCCTTGGGACCTCAATGGGGCTCGTTCTAATAGGTGCATTAATTGTATACAATGTTGGTTCTATAGTTTATAGAGCTTGAGGCGACATTTATAAAATGGGCTGTTGTAGGGTTTCTTTTTTACCATATGGGCTGAGGAGAGGTTTATAATCTAGGACTTTGTAGACTTTTTGCCTCCTATTCGTCGATCCTTTTTAATATATATATATATATATATATGTATGATTTTCGTCTTGTTTGTCCATTAATCTTATATTTGACCACATTCTAAAAGAATAACTTTTTGTCCCATCAGTGTCGGTTGTGTAGTTTATGGGGCCTAAAGCGAGGTTTGTAAAATGGGTTCTCGTAGACTTTTAAATCATACTATATTCTACTCTGAAGATAATTAGTGTAAAATTAAATATAATGTACTATATAAAATATTTAAATTGTAACGAGACAAAAATATGAAAAAATTGTTCCAAGAGATAAATATTATATAATTAAATAGCAAAATTACTAATCAAAATTATGATTATACCAATTTTTCAATTATTTTTGTATATTTTTTTACCTTCAATTATCAAATCATCACCTGCATTTTGTTTTAACTTCATCCATCATAATAATAAATCCAACTTCTTTATACTATTCAAGAAACGATTAAGCCTTTAAAATATTCATTCTTCGTGATCAAGCAATTGCTAAAAATTATACTTTTGAAAAAAAAATGATCCAGACAACTAAATTTGATTTTTGCAATACATTGAAAAGATCCATAAAAAAATTATTCAACAAATTGAATTGAAAATAAGTTGTATACTATGATATTATTGCAATAAACTTAGTTTGGCCTAAAAATAAATAATTGAGCTTAGATACTCAGTAGATAGAATTTAGTAGTTAAAAGTTTGATAACTGGTTTTCTAGAAACTTATTTTAGATAAGACCATAAAAAATATAATGATATTTTTAAGAGATGTTTTTAGATATTCAACCACATACATACTTTTCAATACAATATTAACCACACATTTTACACAGAATACCGCGCGGATAACTTTTATCCCCAATCAAACAACCCCTAAATATTCTTATGTACAACAACCCTCCTCTCCGACTAACTTTAATTTTTCCTAACCTTTCGTTAAAATCCTACTAACCTTTTTAAAATTTATGGATATTTATTTCTGACAAAAAATACTAACAAAAGGTCCTTTTTTAAAAAAAAAAAATTCTAGGTCTAAGGCACTCGTCTTCCTTGCCTCATAGCAAAATCGGTTTATGTTGATATAAATGGAACTTATTCGGCACTATAAAGTTCAAAATTTTCAAATTTTACGCCCAACTTCGGTTTCTAGCTATGCCCTCGCCCGATAAGAACTCCGATTAATGTTGCAATTAGAGATTTTCTCATGGTCAAGTTTGATTGTTCTCTGTCTGCAATGTCATATTTGTTATTGAAGTTCAGAGAATTGGGGAATGGCAATTGTATGCATATCACAACGTTACAAAAATATATAGTGGCAAGGTTTCTTGGTAGAAAGGATACCAACAATTTTCTAGTCTTACCACGTGGATCATAGCTTATAGTTCCCGGGTGATTTACACCTTCGTTCGGACTTCGTTTTGAAATCCGAAAATTTGGCTAGATTCATCACGACGAGACGGAGCTCCAGAATTTTTTTAAAAAAATTAGACACCGTGGCGGCCCGTGGTGGCCTGTCACCACGGATCGCCATGGTGTCCAAAATTTTTTCCAATTGCTGGAGCTCTGCTCATCGTGATGAATCTAGCCAAATTTGTATTTCAAAACAGAGCTCGAATGAAAGTGTAAATCACCCTGAGACCATAAGCTATGATCCACCCAATAGGACCTGAACAAAACTATTTCGATACACCACAAACTCAATAGTACAACTACAATTCTATTCTAAAATTAATTTATACAACCTACATAATTTGTACGAACTACAACCCTATTCTGTTTGGGGAAACCAAAAAAAAAACCCTATTATATTCTAAAAATAATTTATAAGAAATAAAATTAGAGGAACTTACACAACGTTCACGAACTTGCAAATTGAAAAGATAGATAAATTCTCTTTGAAATTAGAACTAGTATTCCTCACTAAATTATGAATCAACCGGATTTACAAGTTTTGAGTAAAGGCAGATAAGAATAAGGGTTATCTTAAATGTTGAATCAACCAGATTTACAAGTTTTGAGTAAAGGCAGATAAGAATAAGGGTTATCTTAAATGTGGAGTGATAAGTTTGTGTTACATTTCAAAGGGGACACATTAAGTGTTCATTCACTTGTTGCAATTTGTCTATTAAAATATTTTTCGTTTTTAAGTGGTAAAAATTTCTTTATAGAGTGGGAACAAGGAATTTTGAATATACCAACGTCACTTCTGGCTCAAAAAGTCCTATTACGGGCACTTAAAGTTTATAATTTTATTGCTATTGCTAAGTTAGCATGTCAGATTGCATTGAGTTTAGATATTAGATTCGAGAGCGCGCACAATCACTCTCGACTGCTTACGCCCAATTAATGTTCGGATGAAATATACAGCAAAGATGAATAGTTCAATCCCCAAATTATAACTAGGATATCACTTCCTTGTGGTAGATATTCTACCATTTATAAGAGGATTCCTTAACAACTATTTCTCCAAATTCTACACTTCTCTACCCAATTTTCACGTCAATCAAGTTTGAAAGATCATAAATTCAGACATAGCTAGAATCGAGGTTCAATCAATCAAAAAACACAAGGAACATGAAACTAAGCTCGTTTCCAATAAATTCGAAGTTGGCTACATAAGTTAAAAGATCCTTGACTACTGATGCAACAAACAAAGAAAATGATACTACACCTCTGGGAGAAGGCAAAAAGCCAATTATCATTCTCTCTCGTACATCAATTCCAAACTCTAAAACATGGTTACGGGAAAAATAAAATTACTGACTCTTGCAGTTCTTCTCTTTGTCGAACTGAAATAGCAGCGGCCTTAATATGGACACAGGTACCTAATAAATCCTCACAATGAGCATTATCTTGTTAATTCAGCTGACCATCTAAGATTGATAGAGGCTTCATAATGCTCATCATGCCCACCTCAGTTCATCTTCTCCAGTATATTTAACCTGAAAGAAACATGTGAGTTTCCATCATTACAACCTTGATGTTTCTGTTTTCTTGTGTTTCCAAATAATCCCAGCATGTCAGAAATAAAACTAAAATTGCAACTAACATGTTCAGGTTGAGTGAAATTTAGAGTTTTCCTAATCACATCAATCTTGGGATCAAATATTTACTCTCCAATCTCTCGACCCACAAAGAATCCGAGTAACATCAACCAGAACAATGGCAGAAAATAGTGGCACTACACAAAACCTTTATAATCATTCTAGCAATGTACTAGGGAATAGAGAAGTGAAAAAAAACCCGCACCATGTAGGTGTGGAGGGTGGTCTGATTTGGGGCGGAGAGCACACATCACGTCTCCTAGAGTGTTCATTTGGTATCTGAGTACCCACCACTTGATGGTTAACATATAAGTCCAACCCAGTGCACGAGGTTGATGCTATCTTTCTCTTGCTCTTAAACCTTCACCTAACAGAGATATGAGGAATGAAAGAAAAGCAGCACTTTTCGTGTTTCTTTTGTGTGAGTCACAGAAAGGCAGCTTAATGTTTATGATACCTGTCTTTTTTCTTCTCAAGATATCTTTGAACTGATGCTTTTCTGGCTGATGGACCTTCTGCTGTTAAAAAAAATGAAAAATTAAATTAGAATGGCATTCGGCAGTAAAGGTTAAATTAGATCAACAAGGTCGTCACTCAGTTCACTGCTGATTACTATAATTTGCCTGTGGTAGAAGGAATTTACATTTACTTCAAGTATAAATATTTCCGGTCAATCTAGATTGAAAGTGGGATCAAGATTGAGGACGTGTTGGCCTATATGAGACTCTCTGCTCTAACAATGCAGTGAGCAGGAGGAAGGGGCCGGAAAAAAACTTAAATTAAAATAAAAAATTAAAAAAACAACAACAGTGTCCCCATTTTTCCAAAAATGAAAATTGTTGACTTTGACTGTTCCTATTGTTGATTACCATCAAGAAAATCGCATTCACCAAGAAACACTTGTTTTCAGTTCCACTGATTTCATTGGATGCAAAGCACAGAACATTAACTAAAACCATTTCCAGTGCCATATGCAGTCCGTCATCATTTTGAGAATTAATATCAAAATCAGTGGGTTGAATCATGCGAAATGCATACATATGAACCAAAACATTACCAGAGGAATCTTCATGAAACATGTTACTTTCTTCCCCATGCAGTCGATAGTTGTCATTCATTTTTGCTGTAAAAAGAGGTTAACAAATCTTATTAGGGTAACTAGTTTTTAAACAAACCATATTAGAGATTATAAAACATCAGAGGTCTCCCAGCACTTACAAAGTGCCAGTAATAACTGGGGACGATGAAGCAAGTTCCAAAAAGCAAGTCTCTTTGAGGGCTCAAACAAATTTAGAGGTTGTTCAATAATGCTTTTCAGGGAACAAAATTGAGCTTGTTCTTTTTCTTTTCTATGCAATCAGAAAAGTTATGGAGAAATGTGGAAAATAATTCTCTTATTTTATAGAGAATGAGGGACTGAGAGTGAGTATGAGTCAAAGTGATTACTTCTAAACTTTGTCAAACAAGCTCTTAACCAATCATAGTTATAAAAAGGTATATATTTCAGGCTAGAAATGAGATTAAGAAACACACAGGGAATTTGAGTTATGAATCACCTGTCTGAAAAGTCGGGGAGAGTATCACTCCAGAATCTGGGCATATATTGCCACTTACAGCCTGTGAGTGGCATGGCAATGGTTGCACTGTTCCAGGGCCGTCAAATTGTAATTCCTGAGGAAATTGGAGTGGGCTTGCAGCAATATGCATAATTGCGTGTGCCTGAGAACCGTGTTAGTTGGTCACATTAAAGACTGAATTATCAAACGTGACTCAATACATTGCAATTGAAAGAAGCTCCTATACCTTGTCAGCTGACACATCATCATACACATTCACTTTGCCACAATAAAATATTGTCATTTGTCCTGCCGTAGTACTTGTTGAACCCAAGGTTCTGAATACATTAAGAAAAATCATCAAGATATAGAAATGGAAAAGAGACATTTAGAAGAAACATCATCGTGTAGAGGTAGCGCTTTCAAATTAACATTGTTTACATAGGCTGCAAAACAAGGTCGTGAATTACTTTAGGAAAAAAAGCTATGTTGTTAGTCCCTTATTAAACCGTCGAAATTTCAATAAGTTAGAGTCCCCTGTGAATCACTCCACGTGACACATACTTCACCTTCTCACTGTCCTCCTTCCATCTAGTAACCTAAGCACCACCAACCCCCTTCTATGTGGCCATCTTCATACTATATACTAACCCACACGGTCACACCAATGCTTGTTGATGTGTGATCCAAAAATACTTATAATCACTGTAAAATAAGACAAGAGGGAGATACCAAAGAGCACACAATCATAGTATTCCTTCGAAATACACATTTACATAGAATGCAAACAATGGTGTACACGTGGATCATGATGTAGTTCCAAAGCGACAAGGACAGGTAATTCGTGATAAGATTATATCTCAAACCTGCCAGGTATGCAAATAATCGGATTTGTTCGTTTAACTTCATCTATGTTTCTTAAGTGCGGCAAAATGGATAAGTGAAATAAGTTAATAATATCATAGAGCAGCTCCATTGACATGCTGACAATGCTAAGAGAAAATCAAAATGAAAGTTTAAGATGATAAGAAAATCTACAAAGATACAATGTTGGACTGAAAAGGGGACCGATCCTACACAGATTTCATGGTCTAGAGAGCATAAATGACAACCTGTTATAAGAGTAGTGGGAATTACTTCATTACTAAAAACATTTAAAATGAATTGATCGATATATTTAGACTAGTATACTGCTTGTCGCGGTGAAATCCAACCCTAGGAGATCTTTTCTTGCACAATTATTGAGTCACGGTCATACATTGCACATTTTCTTCTTACTGAGAAAACTCCCTACACGCCGTGATAATTATGTTTGTAACCAAAGAATAATAACAAAGCATCACCTTGGAGGAGTAGGTTCATTATTGGCGGCAACGAGGCTCCCAGATAGATCACCAGAAGAATCAGGTTTGCCCAGGTCCTTTCTGGGAAATGGCATCTTCTCTTCTGCTAATTCAAGCGCCCCTTCAGTAACCTACATTTATTTAAGCATAAAGTTAAGAATGAAAGATTGTTAATTTAACAGTGCACTAATTTCAAGGCAGAACATGCAAAGAATCTTATAATCCTGTTTCTTAAATTTTTAATGTTGATAGCAACCGCCAAAAACAAAAGGAAAAGAAAATTAAATCACTCACGCGCTGCGGATTATCATCATCCTCATTATTAGCAGTACTAGGGCGGGGAATGTAGAGCTTTTTGCGAGGTTCAGCTTCAGTATCCGACGTCGTTTCAAGCAGCCTCTTCAGCATTATCACCTGCTGAATCGCCTGTGATTTGTTCCACGACGGCCTCCTCATCCCTACACTCAAACAAATCCCAGTCAAAACATATTCCTCCTAAATTCTCATCTCACGTTTCAATTCAGCCTTCATTCTTCGGTTAAACTGTAATCTAACGTCAATCAGAAGCATTACCTTTCTCCTTGAGGTACCGGCGACAGTCCTCGCGCGTAATCTGAGAAATGTCATCTTCCGTGAGCTGGTGAAGCGGCTTATCAAGAGGTGACTTGGGGGTGTTCTCCTCCGGCAACATGGCGGCGGATTCCGGCATCAATTTGACCCAATTGTTGTAAGATCGATGGATTCGGTCCAGAATTTATTCAGAATTGGGGATCTTTCGTCGTCGATAGTCGCTGAGTTAGCTCGAGCAACAGTGGAAGAGTGGGCTCTCTCAGTGTGTGTGTTCTTGGGATGTTAGAGCGCGTGTGTGGAATAATGTGAAGTTAGGGGGGCGACAAGACTGCAACCCCAGGCCGCCACGTAGTTGTCCTGTCGCTGTTTACCATCTTTTCTGCCCTTTAACCAATCAGTAAAAAGTAAAAAAGTAAAAAATCAGAGGTCGGTCAGGGCTTGTTTGGTAAAAATTTTGATTTTTATCATAATTAAAATAATAAATAAATAAATAACTGTTACTCCGTCATCAATTGGAAAAATTTGTTGACCAATTAATCAAAATCCAAATGGCAGACAGGCAATACCGTTGTTGCACTAGAAACCTTTTTGGGAGGCGCCACCGATCGCCGCCGCTATTTTTGTGACGGTGAGGTCGGTGACGGCGGCGCTGAACTTGTTATACCTTGATTCTTCCATTTCTGCATCCTACACTCGCATAAATCCACCAAATCCAATTTCTCTGTAATATCTAAACTGGAAAATCAAGCATCGCCGGAAAGATGACGTGCAAGCCGGAAACAGCCTGCTGTACCAATCGATCCAGGAAACCCCGGAGCTCCGGTGAGCTTTTATTCAAAAACGCTATTGTTCAATAATAATTTTTCAATTGCTTCTCACCATTGTTGTTGCTTCAATTATTACTTTAATTCCTCTGATTGGTATGTTTATATTCAAACAATATGAAAATTGATCTTGTTATGTTTGTGATAATTGTACAGTATGATTAGGTTTAATCCGACCGAACGTTTTAAATTTGCGTGTTGAATCTCATCGATCTTTACGGCCATGGAAAGATAGAAGAAACAACATCTCACACATGGAATTTCTTAGCAATCTAATCTACATGATAATATGATACTGATACCTAGCATTACTCAAAAGCAGAGCAAAAGCAAACTAGCATCTGAAAACACTACATGAGATTATGTGATTTGCTCTAGTAACTAACATTGTAGTTCAGATTTTCATCGAACTATTTTTGATGTCTTCGTTTTCTCTCAGCGACGATGGAGAGAAGCCTGGAGACCCCTTGCGTCCACATCTCGTATTCTCTTTCATTCTTGCATTCAAATTCAACAACGCCACGCACTTGTGTTTTCAGTCCAAAGTATCGTCTCTGCTCCCCGTCCTCAAACAAGTGCCTCCCTGGCCATGCTGGTATGTCTCTGCAAACCGCCAACACCACATCTACAATGCCAAGCACGCACATTTATCAGTCAAACATGTTGAGAATTGAGATCGTGTAGATTGTTAATACTGATGTTTGGCTTTGTTGAATAATAGAAAAAAGTTGTGTGCTTACTCTTCTTCTTCTTAGTTATTGTAGTTGAGGCGTATTTGCTTTTCATCTTCAGCATCACCTGCAAAAAAACATGGATTCGTGGGATTGTTTGAGATAATCAAACTTGCAGGTAGAAATAGAACTGGTCGAAACTCACATTTCCACTTCGATGAATGTACACTGATACAACTTTCCAGTGAAGATCACCTGCAACATTACACATGAATTAATATCTACTATTAATCCTCAGCTGATCTGATTTGATAGTGTGAGGTTAGTGGGCTACCTTTTCGTGTTCGTTTGAGAAGCTCGTTCCCACGAGCAAGCAGTTCTTCGTTGCAAGCAGCAAGAAAATTCTCTTCAGGAACTAATTCGTCACAGCAATTGTCGGAACTGTTACTGCTGCTATTGCGTGTCTTGCCCAACGAAAGTCCTTTGTCTGCTGGAATAACGGCCGCGACATTCCACACCTCCTTCAGGGCTCTTGCCTTAAGGGTAGCTACTCCACGCAATGCTGCAATATTAAAACATCAGTTTTAGGGTCCGTTTGGGATGGCTTATGAATAATCAGAAGTAGGTTTTGTTTGAATGATTTTCTGGAAGTGTTTTGCCTAGTTTTAAGAGGTTGTAGAGAAATGCAGAACTTATGCCAAACAGACCTGAAGGGCCCGTTCGGGATGGCTTTTGAAAAATCAGAAGCAACTTTTGTTTGAAATATATTTCTTGTGTTTTGTATGCTTTGAAGAGAATTAAGAGAAACGCAGAGCTTATGTCAAACAGACTGAAGGGCCCGTTTGGAATGGCTTTTGAATAATTAGTTTGAAATATGTTTCTAGTGTTTTGTCGACTTTGACGAGCCTTAACAGAAATGCAGAAGTTATGCCAAACAGACCGTGCTGATTGCTCACCTGTGGCGGCGGCAGCAGTGAGTGTTGAAATATCCCCATGCGAACGGACATTAACAGCCGAGCTAATGGCGGACATGAGGTGGTTGTAATCAGCTCCCATAGCTTCTGCCGCCTCCACACATTGCGCAGCCACCAAACTGGCGGCTGAAGCCACCGCCATATCGGTTTTTGCCATATTCTCGTCCTTGCCTTTGGAAGATGCTGTGGCTGTGGCTGCAGCTATTGCAGCCACGGCTGCAGCCACTCCCGCTATTGAAACAGCGGCATGGAGCTGAGCATTTTGGGTCCTCGTCTCTTCCTTCTTCTTCTCTCGCCTCTCCTTTAGCCACCTCCCGACCGTCTTCCCACGGGGCGTGCTAGGGCCGGTGGCTGAGATGCTGTGGGTCCCAGTGAATAGGGGTTGTATCGTGGTGTTCGCGCGTAAATACTGAAAAAACGAGCATTCGCAATCAGTAATAATTTACTCCCATTTCTGATTTCAATATCCTTGATGTGAAATTAAAATCACTGAAGTAGAAAATAGTTACTGAAGGTTGATAATGGAGGACATAACGAGAGTGTTAGCGGATGAGTTTTAATGTATTTTTATGAGTAAGAAGAGAGAGAATGAGTGGAGTTGGATGGTGGAGATTTAATGAGTGGGGAGATATATGGATGTGATTTGTTTGACCAAATTTGAAATTTGAAATAAATGCATTAAAATGCATTTTCGTAAGGGTGCTAACACCCTGTTGCTTATGCGTTTTATGGAATGAGTAAATCCAAACAACTTAAAAGAAAATTCACACTTCTTTCCCCATTTTTGCACTCAACGTATTGCTTCAGAACTGATCAGAGTTCTGGGTTTAAACGCCCATTCAATAATTATTTATTGCAGGGGTTGTACATTTACATGAAATTTGCTTGGCACAAATTTCAAGTCATCTTCAACGTAGGAGCATAATGATGAAATTCTTTATTCGGAAAAGTCGGTATTTTTCTTGTAATCAAACGGGTCAGCTTCAAAATGTCGTGGTTTTCAGTTTCGAAAAGAATAAAAACTTCTTTAATTTTACGATTTCGAAACCATATTTGGGAAGTGTCACTTAGGTATTGTGTCATGTGATTAGTGTTAAATTAGCATTCATTTACTTAAAATAAAAAAATTAAAATTTCATTTTGGAGACAATATTAAACACACACTTTATTATTTTCTTTTTCTTTAGTATTTTATTTATTTTGTTTTATTTATTTAGTATTTTTTTCGTTATTTCAATTTTTATATAAATTTTAATGTTTTAATTGTGTATATAATTGAAAATGAATTAACTACAAGCATTCATAAAAATGTGATATGATGTCAAAATTACAAACTACAATGGCAGTTGAATTATTTTTAAAAATGAGAAGCAAATTTTTTATATACATTTTAATTTTTGAATATTACATTTTAACTTTTTATATACATTTTAGTTTTTGAATTACAATATCAACTTGGTACAGTGTCTGGTTGGCAGCGGTTTTCAATTTTAAAAAAATTATTTTTATTTATTTAAAAAATTAATTTTTTTTTTACTTTATCATGTTAAAATGGTAATTTTATAGTTTTACGGATAATGTGCACTAGGGGTTCAGTGATTGAAAAATGAATTTTAACTTTAATTGGTACTTGTATTTTGAAAGTTAGACTTTCTAAATATATTATTTTATAATAATTACTTTACAATGTTTTCAAATATCCAATTTCGATAACATTTTTTATTAATCAGTACCAATTTAATAAACATGCGGTCTTTAAACATGTTTTTCAAATTTTAAAATATTTAGGTATGTCTCGACATTTATATCTATTTAAATATTATGAATATTATAATTTCGTTTTTGACTTGGACATATAATTAAAAAACTTTTACAAATTTTTAGCAGCTTCATTTTTACGGATAAAATTCTCGTGCAATGCGCGGGGGAAATACTAGTTTTCCAAAATAAGGGAATATTTTGTAAAATAGAAATGTAGGAGTATTTGAGTTTTTTCCCCCAAAAAGGTGTTAATTAACATGTTAAAAAACAAAAAACCCGCAATGTTTTTCCGCAATTTTGTATGAAAAAAAAAGTTTGAAATGTGAATTCAAAACATAATAAAATTGAAACATAGAAAGATAGTAGGGGCTGAAGTCTTTATCTTTTCACTTTTTTGCGCTTAGTTGTAAGAATAGATTCTTTGTTTTTGTTTTCCTTTCTTTTTCCTTTTTCCTTTTTTATTTTTTATTATTTTTTTATTTTTTAGTTTTTGGGATTGAGAACCGATGGAACACATCCTTTAACATGTGAAAGATCAAACTAAATCAGCATTAGGAAAGTCAAAAGGTGACTGATCGATGGCTAAAGCATTCTAAATAAAGATAAAGAAACAAAAGCTAATATCGAAAGTGACAAAAGCATTCTTTGTTTTTCACTTTTCTGCAAAAATAATTGTGAAAGCTGAAATTTCTATGCTTGTATTAATCTTTATGCTTTTTATCTTCTATAAGAAGACCCAACATTGATCAGTCATCATTGGACTACCTACTCCTTTAAATCAGAATTTATAAAAAAAAAAAAAAAAAAAAAGGTGTCACAAAATTTCGCCACATAATCCAACACATTCTTGAAAACACAAATCAATATTGTTTAAGAAATAATGATACTTGTATACGTAAGCTAGGTTACGTATAGATTACATCTATAATGTTTGACACATAGCATGGATGTATATAACTTTGTATACGAGTAATATGTTTTGTCTTAAAGAGGAAAGAAAAAAAGAGCACAAGCTTAAAACTCGACCAACTAAACCGTTTATACCGTAGGAAGGTCATTATAATCTTATCCATGTATGGAGTACCATAGTATCATGTATTCTATACGTATAAATACCTAATATACTTAGAAAATACATCATAAAATGATCAAGAAAATAAAAAAGATATATAAGATATAAGATTAATTAAAAGAAGAGGTACCTTAACAACATCCTCAAACTCCTCAGATGGAGAGATTGGAGGACTGTCTGTTTCTTCGGTCAGGCAACCATTCAGAGGTCCACTGCTATGTGACAGTCTTCCAGATGTGAGTGGTGATATTTCCTGCATTTTCATTAAGAAAACATTTAATCCCACAAAATATTTTATCATTTCTTGAAATAATTGGCATAACATAGACTACCCGATGTAATGTGACATCTCAACACTGTTGAGTCAAGCTTAGCATGGTAAACTTACTGATTGAGACATGATGCGTTCCAGGACTAGTTGAGAAGTAGTAGACGAAGCAAATGAGAACGTATTTCCTGAGAGCTTCGCCGGTTCCTCTTCCTCACAGGAGATATTTTCCTGGATGGCAAGATGGGAGTTGCTAGTGGAAGCAGCATTCTTTTGCAGTGACATAAATGGAGGAGCACTTGAAGGTGCCAAGGCCTTGGAAACCTGCAAGGCTGAGGCACTCCATGATCTTGAGAGAAATTCTATGGGCCCTCTTGGGCTTTCCGGCAGCTGAATTTGGCCGCCGGTGGAGTTCCTCTCGCTCCATAACAAGTCCATTGTATTATGCATATCACAAGTGTGTGAGTGTGTGTTGATTGGAGTGATGGTCCAACTTTTGGGTTTGTTTTGAGGAAAGCTCCTAGTAGGCTAGTAGGTTACTACCCCTAGTGTAATGTGTAATGGGATTCTCATTTTATAGAGTAGCTGAGGGGGAAATTCTTTGAGTAGGGCAGTCGGCTTTAGTTTACACCTAGCCGCCTAGTGAACCTCTGGTCAATAGATTCAAAAGATTTTTGCTGCGGTCAATAACGTTCTTTTAGTGACGTGGATAGCATAATTGATCCATCCTTGTCTCAAAAGTGGGTGGCTGCGCTCCTGCACATTAATATGCAATAGAAGTTGTATACTCCATGACTTGACACTTTGAGAGGACGCCACATCATAAATTTTTTTTTAATATTTATGTTAGATAAAATGAAAAATATATAATTGCTCCGTGATTGTGGGAGGTTCATGTGGCCCCCACGAATTTTTTTACAGAAGTGTGCATGTAAGAGTGTGTAGGAGAGTGGGAGTGCTCAAAAGTGTAACTTGTGTGTTGTTGAAAGTATACAATAATGTAGGAGATTTATTATCCACATTTGATAGAGGCAAACACAAAATTAGCATAGATCCCTTTTGGATAATTCTATTCAAATCAAGTTATATTTATAAAGGACAAATACGACATAACTTTTACGTTAGAGTGCCCAAACTACCCTTCCGTGTATTGTAGCTGATTGACCCAAATTCTGCAAAGCCAACCAACCTTTTTTACTTTTCCAGCTTGTCGACGTTAATGCAATTAATTCCTTCCTCTTGCAAAGGCTGGACTTCTTCCTTCGCCCACAACAGCCGACGTCACCTGTGGAATTGTTGAAGAATGGCATCAAATTTCCCCATTAATTCGCTTCCCATCTTTTATGAACTTTGAAGAGTGGATGACGTAGATCTAGAGATGGACCAATCGCCGGAGAAGATAAACCAATTTCTCCGGAGAAGATGAACAATCGCAAACTTCTATATACTATAATATAAAATATAGGTATTTTCTAAAGTTTTAGTAAAAAAATTCCAGCGACCACCACACTATGAAGCCCTCTGGCGAATATATATATACCACCATCCAATCTATTCACCACCACTGCTGCTAGACGACAGAGGAATTAATGCTGGATTTTCTACTGTCGAGCCTCAACAAAGAAAATAGCCACCAAATAGATTGCACAGGTTATTTAAGTGATTGCACTAGTAAGACGATTGTGCCGATTGAACGAGAGATTGCACCAGTTAGAAGAGTGGTTGCTGGTGAGGGAACAGTGAGCGTCTCATTTTTTAAAAGAAGAGAATGATGGAAGCGACGTGCCCTAATTGCAACCCCACTAAATCCAACTCAGCAAGGATTTCTCCGTTAACTCGCCTCGCATCTTTTATAAACCTTTAAGAATGGATGAAGCAGATCTAAAGTTGAACCAATCGCCGAAGAAGATGAACCAGTCTCCGGAAAAGATGAACCATTGCATGATTCTATATCCTATAATATAAAATATAGGTATTTTTGAAGTTTCAATAACAAAAATTTTAGTGACCACCACACTATGAAACTCTTCGGCAACAGCAATAAATATACCACCGTCGAGATATTCACCACCACCGCTTCCGAACGATGGAGGAATTAACACCGGATTTTCTATTATCAAGCCTCAACAAATAAAATAGCTACCACACAAATTGCACATGTTATTTAAGGAATTGTACCAATAAGACAATTGGACCAATTGAACGAGGGATTGCACCAATTAGATGAGTGGTTGCCGGTGAAGGAATAGTAAGCATCTCAATTTTTAAAAGAAGAGAATGATGGAAGTGATGTGCCCTGATTGCAACCCCATTAAATCCAACTCAGCAATGGTGTTTTGGTTCATCTATGTTGAAACATACGCCATTAATATTTTTTTGAAAAAATACTTAACTAAAATGTCTTTGCAATTTTTAAGTATATCATTTTTAGTATTTTCTCTGTGACGGTACCATATTAGAAGGAACACTAAAATTGTCAATTTCCTCTCATACTAATTACCCTCTCACCTCATAAGGAGGTCCATCTAGACGTGTAACTGTGTAAGGCCATGTGTTATAGGTTATGGGCGACATCTCTCCAGCAAAAACGCATATTTTGTTCAGTTGAGCATACTTAATTTTTTTGTTAAGTTCATTGACTCTGTTTCACCACACTAGCAAGGTAGGTACCCTTCAGTTTCCAAGGTTTTGCCACGTTAGTGGCAACGTGTGGCGCTCCGCTACCAGGAGACCTCAATAAGTACATCACATCAATAAAATGAATAATTGAAAACGATGTTTGAAACAAAAACAATCTTTAAAAAAACATGCAAACAAGCTTAAAGATTAAAGAATCATTCTATGTGGAACAACAAAACAGGCATATTGAATATTTTCTTATTTAGCTTTATCATATATCTTTTAATAAGGTTTTGTAATATTGTAAAAAGGGGACAATAAATTTGACGTTACTAATTTCGATTGGGTGATTCTAAGAGCACCCATAATTTTTACTGAGTACACTCACCCATAAAATTATTCCAATCTTACCTTTCTCAGCCTAAAAATAAAATAAAATAAATGGGAAGAAGCTGTCATTGACAACTTCTTCTTCCCCGGTTTTCTTTTTCTTTTTTTTTTTTTTTTTTTTTTTGTGGGTGAAGGGTAAAATGGGAACGACTTGAAAAGGGGGTGGACTTCAGTAAAATTATTAGGTGCATTTATAATCACCCATTTCGATTTCACTAAGTGGTGGATTTTAATAAAGAAAATGGATCCCAACCACTTTGAGTAAACCTTAAAAATAATGAAGTCTAAGAGATTTAAATAGAAAGATTAGATACCAAAACACCTAGAAACATAAGTTTGAGACCTAAATGCGATGTCAGAATCCCATGCATAATTTTGTCTCAAAAATGAGGTTGGGTTCCTTTTTTTTTTTTTTTTTTTTTGGAGTTCAGTGACTTTTCCTTTTAAGGAAAATGGATTTACAACAATGATTTGCTTAATCCTTCTTTGATCCCCTCGCATCTAATTACGAACCCTAAAAGCAAGATACTGATCACATTTCTCTTTATGTTCGTATCCTCTTTTCCTTTTTTGGGCAACAATTTCTTCACGTTTAATAATTCACAAATCACAATCGTGGCCTACACATGAATCTCTACTACATAAAACGTTGTGCTCATTTGTCCATTAGGATTGCTTGTCCCACCACCTTGACCTTAATCAAATAATTATGTGATTAGTGCCATGTCATTATTATTCTTTTGAACAATGTGAATTAAAGAATACTATCTACTCACATCAACATGTAGTTTATTTTCGCATGATTATTATGTAGCTTCATGAATTTAAAATAAACTAAACAACAATTTTGATCTCCTATCAATAGTTGATACACTTATTGTGTCAATTGTTGAGGTAACTATAATCTCAAACTGCAATGTGTAATTATAGCCACCTCAACTCCTGACAAAGTCGTAGTGGTAGTAATTTGAAATCATAATTCCCTTAACAAACAATTGGCGCAATCAGCGTGTGAACCACCAGTAGGATTTCAGCTTTGGATGGACCAGTGTAAGACTCAAATCTAAAACCAATCCACGCCTCCCCTGCAATGGAAATTGACAAAGAATGGTGCCAATCCATTTGTACATCCAAACCTTACATGTCCCAAGAATGGGCAACATCACAGCCCGGCCAACTTTGTTTTGACCCCAACTTCTGTAAATCTGTAATCAAGGCGTGCCTGAAGACATCATCATCCCCACCCCCACCCCACCCCACCCCACCCCACAAGTCCTTCAGATTCTCCCTCTCAAAAATTCGCAAAGTCCCTCCCTCCCACAGGTCCCTTCTACAGGTGATCAGAAGAAAGCTTTTGGCATAGCAGAAGAATAGAAAGGATTGTCTCTCACTCTGCAAGAAGAGACAATTACTTGTCATCAGCAAAAAGAAACAGCTTTATTCCCCTTGCTTCATAATCTTAAATCATCATCTTGTCATCTCCTTTTCAGTTTTTGCATCCAAATCAACTTTCCTCCTTACTATTTCAAACCACTCAGTCCTTTTTCTACCTTTCATTCTTTACTTTTTACAGTCTTAGATCCCATTTCACTAGATTCTATTTCACACTCAAACAAACTCATTACAATCACCATCTCATTACACTGGAGGAATATTTACCAATTGCATAAGATTATAACTTGAGATGAGATGACGTTACAGAGCTTCTTTCTTGTTCAGAGTAAAGTTAGACAAATATATTTAACTACCTACCAAACTCAGCCATCAACTAATAAGCATGGAAACTATTCCTTCTTGTTCATGTATCAAATATATTAAACTACCTACCAAATTCATATATCAACTAATAAGCATAAAATTATAACTTGAGATGACATTACCTCTTTCTTGTCTTAATATAATAATAGAGGAAATCAGTAGGCTGCTCAATCAGCCAAGCGACTCATTGAAATTAGCAACAACAATTCTACACTCATTTAATTACAACAACAACAACAAATCGTTTAGTTTTCCCTACAGATAAAGCATCTACTGCTCAATAAGCATATGAGAATACGATCGCAGGTATGAGTTTTCACATACCACGCCTTCCTATCCAAAAGTTTGCCCATCTACACGTTTAATTTAATTTATTTTCTTTATTTGTATCCTTATTTTAATTATATAATTTAATTTTCTTATAAATTAAAAAAAAAATCTTATTTTGAAATAATTATTAAATACACACATCAATTATTATTTTCCTAATATACCCTTTCATTTATTAGATGTTTTATTTCAACTACTATATTTTGATGATATCAATGTATATTAAATGAGGGCATAAAAGATAAGTAATATTTTAACTATATCTTTAAAAGGAATGTGGCCTATATTTTGGGACGGACGAAAAAGGAATAGTGGACTATAATTTTGGGACGGAGGTAGTATTAAACTACCTACCAAATTCATATATCAACTGATAAGCATAAAATTATAACTTGAGATGACATTACCTCTTTCTTGTTCAGACTAATAACACCACCCCATTTCACAAATAAATCTAAATAACTACGAAATTCACAAATCAACTAATAAATATGAAAATTTCAAGAATTTGATTACCTCTTTTCAAGATTGGCTGCATTATAACTTGACATGACATTACAGAACTTCTTTCTTGTTCAGATTAATAGCAACATTCCATTTCACAAATAAATTTAACTAACTACCAAATTTGTATATCGCCCAGGAAAAAAAAAAAAAAAAAAGGGTGCGCTAAAATTTTAAGAATTTGATACCTGTTTCCAAGATTGACTGGCTGGGCTATCTGTTTGGCTGCAAACCACTGCTACCATAATACTGCTTTGTAGTTTCGCTTGAAAATTCAGCAAAGGTCATTCCATCCTTCAGCCGTGAATATAATGGTGGAACTAACCGACGAATATTTTGAGTCAATTCATTTGAATCCTCAGAACATAACTCAGAATCTTGATCAATGGGGCAATCCGAAAGATGAAAAGTCTTGCTCCAAGCGGGCTGTAAGAAAATTACGAAAGTCTCCCTACTCAAATTTTCCATCTTTTCAGGTCTGCAAACACAATGAAGTGTGGCTCTAAGCTTCCCCTTTGACAGTATATCTGCAGATTCGCCCACCTGAACAATGAAGCTCCCCATAGACGCCTTTACCATGAACAAATGATTCTTTTGAGGATCCAATATTTGCAAATACGTATGATCACTTATATACTCGCGTTCTACCTCTTTTGCATTGGATAACATGAACATTGGCGATGTAAGAATTGTAAATATTCCGTAGTCGTAGTGCCATTGCTGCCACAAATCCAACTTTTTATCATCACATAACTTAGCTTCATTGCCCAAATTAGTTTCCCTATTTCGTCCTCCTTTCTTTCTGGCTAGTTGTTTAATAAAGGAATTATCTATGCGCGAATGATAATGTATCAAACGCCCTTTAGCCGTTCCTGATTCTAATAAGCTCTGTTCTAGCTCATGGCCACCAATTACTTGATCACAAATTCGAGCCAGACAAAGCCCTAATTCCATCATACAAAACCCTAGCTCCTTGAACAAGATTCCTAGATTCTTAAATTCCTTATCCTCAAACTCGGTTTCAATTTCTTTGTTGTTAAATCCGTTATTACTCGTTGTTTGTTCATACTTCATCTGCATGGCAAATGATGACACGACTCTATCTAGATCTTTCAACGGCACATCACTCCCTATGTTATGTTCCTATTTACACAATATTCAATTGAAAAAAAGAAATTAAAAACATAGTCATATCAATTATAACTAAATCAATTAATTTAAGCTGACGAATCAAAAGGAGGTTCGGATTTTTACCTTGAGGATTCGTTTTCGGTTATCGTTATTGAGCAGAGCGAGCTTCCGCGCTAAAGGAAGGAGAGTTTGCCGGAGAACGGAACCTTGCGGAACGCCGACAATCGATAGTAGGCCGGATCCTTTCGGTCCCAAATTTTGCATAACTGACTCAGAAACAGATACTAGCCGTCGGATTTCCTCCGGCGACGACGGTGATTCGTCGGAAGACAATTGTGTAAGATCGGAGTACTGGAGTTCATAGAGTTGAAGAATTTCCGGTCTATCTTCCATCTCACAGTAAAAATTTCAGGCAGTCTCCGAGACCTTTAGAGTCCGAGATTTAAACGCAAGAAACCTATAATTTACAGTATACACGACGTCGTCTGATACTGATGCCACAAAAAAAAAAAAAAATATTTGCTCAGATGCGCCATTTTTTCTCGTCCGAAGAACATCAGACAAACGTGGAGACCCTATACCCACCGTCGGCGCAAATAATCATCACCGCAAATTTTGCACCAGCCGGGAATCGAACCCGGGTCTGTACCGTGGCAGGGTACTATTCTACCACTAGACCACTGGTGCTTGTTGTGACAACTTCTAGCGTAATTTTTATGTAAACAATAGCTTTCGTAACCAAAAAACGCAAAGGCACAACAAGAGAAGAGTCGTACACATTTATTATCATGTTTTCATCTGATTGGATAGAATTCGAGTCAACAAATGTGCACTCCCCTCCAACTTCCAAGACCTAATTCAGGCGAGCGTCTGAAAGTTTTACCATAAGAATTGAAATGAGTAAATTTAGATATAAATGGCCAAAATAACGATACCTCAAAATAAGCATGACATTAGTAATTTTATCAATACATTCTGAGACTGAAAATAGTTTCCCATGAACAAGTAGTTCATGTGCATCAACAACCTAGTCAAACTTCACCCAAAAAAAAAAAAAAAACTACTAACAAAGCCGATACGCTACTATGCTACCACAAATCCAGCATGTCGAACGACAGAGATTAGTGCACGTGTTAGCTACTAATACTAGGCAATTAGTCAAAACCAATGTTATCCAAAATCACACAACATTCCCCTTGAAACTCTTTGCTAGCCAAATTGCGGTTTCTCTTGGAGAAACCTTTTCAGGTCCAAATGGTTTAAGCAACACAGCGAGCTCGTCCAAGCGTTCTTGCTGCATGAGTTGTGCACTAAACTCGAGCAGTCCTTCCAGGGCCTCTGCTCGCTGCTGGTAAGATGAGGTGTCAAATCTGCGTTCACGGGAATCCGATGATGAACGAGTGGAACCTCCAGTGTTAGGATTATTCTCGGATGACTCACTTCCAGTGGGTCCCACTCCACAAGTTGTGCTGTCAGGGATTTGAACCATACATTTGTCTTTCATGATTGAATGATTGACAGTATAAGGTGAGGTAGAAGAACACTGAGGAGATACTGATGAGATTCCTCTGATGGAAGATAGTGGATCTTCAGAAGATTCTAGAGCAAACTCGACCATCTTGTCCATTCGAGGAGCATTGACTGATACATCAGGTGATTCCATGCCGCGGAGGAGATTAACACTTGTGATAGCTCTGGTTGGCAATGGAAGAGACGCTCTGCGTGATGGTTGGGACGGTTTTCTGTCTGGAATTTGCGGGATTGGAAGCTGCATGTGTATACAAAATCATATCAAGAAAATCTTGGTGGTCTTCAAAGAAACACAAATCCAACTGCAAAAATTGCCCCTGTTAGCAAACTAATTCTGTTTCAAAAATGAACTTGATCAGATTAATCATGTTCACATATCTCATGGGACCTGCATGTACTACGCAAAATCTCCACAACTCATTCTCAAAGAATCTAATTCTATTTCAAAATAGAATTGATTTGCTAACAGGGGTATAATATCTCAGCAATTGTATGAACTGAACTGAAAAACAAACAAACCAGTTCGCGGGTTGATCCACAGTTGGATATCTTTGATGGAGTTGTTTGTCTCCTGGGGTTTGCAGAACCTTTTGTCCAGATCAATCTTGGAGTTTTAACAGCACTGGATAATTTTGTAGTCGCGGACTTTTTACTATCCATAACTTCACCAACACTATCCATAGAGAGTTCTTGAAATTTTTCAGACAAATGGTTTGAAAAGTTTTGTGCTCTTCGAGGTGAACGTAAGGGGTCAAGATCATGTCCAGATATACTAGGATTCAATGCCCTGTTGTTACCAAATGAGAGTCTTTTATCTGTTTTCGCTTTGTTAGTAAAAGAAGCATGCTCAAGAAATCTTGTTCTCTTGACATCAATTGGAGGAGGGGCTTGGGTTGGAAAATTATGCCTCCCAGGGTTGTTTAACTTCAGATGGATATTCAGGACGTAGGGCCGAAGATGTTGATGCCTCAGCAAGTCTGCAGCCTACAATGTTGCAAATTGGGATTTTAAAAAAATAAATAAATAAATAAATAATAACAATAATAATAAAATAAAATAATAATAATCAAAATATAGCGAACGCAAGGGAAAGAAGTTATACACTAGGTCGAAGTTCTGGATTTTTTCGCAGCATGCTTTTGATGAGCCCCCGGCTGTAAAAGAACGGGCGATTGGAGAAGAATGTCAATAAAAGAGAATGAATTTTTTCTATCTGGAAAAACAAGAGTAGAATGGAGGTTTGGCGTAGAAACTGAAGGCTTGAAAAAGGACATACAATGCACCAGAATACATGGTTGGAAGAGGCGAGACTATAGATTTGTTTATTTTGTTGATCAAACCTTGTATGTCCTGTTCACAAGTTTGAAATCAATTAGACAGAACAAGAAGCAATGAACAGGATAAACTAATATTAAGTGATAGAATAAGGCCTTGTTTGATTGGGGGTTTAGTTGTTCCGCGCGGTATTCCGTGTAAAAATGTGTGGTTAATATTATTTTGGGAAATGTGTGTGTGGTTGAAAATGAGTATGAGGTATACGGAATTGCGTGCGGATTTGGTAAACACCAAATAGAACAAGGCCTAAGTTGAAAATTTGTAAGATCATCCTAAATCTACTATCACATTAATCTGGACAAAAAAGTGCATATTTTCAATGGCAAGATTTTTTGGTATGTAAAGACAGAAAGCCATCGACAAGAATGTCCTGTCATCAATTGACAGCCATCACAATGATGGATAGTGTGTCTTTTTTTTTTTTTTTTTTTGGGAACCAGTTGTAGAATCCTCAAACATCACACTAAACAAGTATTTATATATGACAATAATGCCAGCTTTTAAACGTAAATTGCAAACTTGAATAAGTAGGTGAAAATACCCATAATGAATTAGAAATAACCAAAAACATGACTTACAAAGGCTTTAAATGCCGGTTTGTGAGCAGACATTTCATATAGACAGCATCCTGCATTAATCATGTTTTTGTTATATTGACTTTCAGCAAAAGAATATAAAAGATATGAAAAGAAAACATGTGTCTATATTAAGCTAATGAGTACAAGATCCTCCTCAAAAATGTTTAAGAAGATTACCCAAGGACCAGATATCCGACTTGGAACCATAAGGTATATCCGCAAGAAGTTCAGGGCACATGTAACTGGGTGTACCCACCACCTGCAACGAGAGAAAATAGAGACAATGCACTATTAGGGCTTGTTCTATACACAATAAAACTCCACTAACTTTTTGTCTCTCATCATTTTCAACCACTTATATAATTATTGTACATTTTTTAATATATTTTCCCCAATTTTCAACCACACATCTAACACGTCGTTCGACTAAGTAAAAAATATTATCTATAGAACAAGCCCTTAGTCTGTAGAGAACAAATATTGAAGAATGGACCCTCATAAATTCCAGTATACTTACAGAAGAAGCTAGATCATCGGAAGCCAGTACTTTTGCAAGACCAAAATCACCTGAAAATGATATAGAATGGAGGAAAATTGGAAAATCAGATGTAATGGAAGTCTGAAATGAGCAATTGGTATATCAACACATAATGGTTGATAGGGGTTGATTTTTAATGGTTTTTAAAGGTTTTTAATGTAAAGGAGGAGAGAGAATGAGTAGAGTTGAATGGTGGAGATTTATGGATGTGATGTGATATATGGATGTGATTGATTTAGGATAAAGAAATAACAGATAAAAAAGTGATAAAAAGTGGTAAAAATTTTTTAAAGGGTTGCCTAACACCCTAATAACTACAGAAGTAAGACACATCAAACATAATTGGCTTGAGTTACTTGCCTAAACGTATGTCCTGCTCTCTCGTCAGAAATATATTTGAACACTGAAAATGAGTAGAAAAGTAGATTTAGCTTTACAAATACTACATGAAGATTCAGCTGCTTATAGTTTTTAAAATGCTAAAAGCAGGTGGACAAACCTTGACATCGCGATGAAGTATATGGTTTCTATGCAAGTAGTCAAGTGCCGTCAGAAGTTGAACTAACCACTTACAAAGCTTCTGTTTATCATTAAACATTCAGTTGCACAAGGCAACAGATTGACAGTCAGAAAAGTAAGATTCACCAAGAAAACGAAAATATGATTAAGTGAAAGAGCATTAGACTTGGAAATCAGACAACCTCTTCTGAGAAATGAACACCATTGGCCTTTTTAATAGCTTCTGCCCTATAAAAACAACGAAATGGGCGATACAAGAGATTAGGTTATGAAAATACGATATAGGCAGCCTCGTGATCTATTAACACGTCAGAGAAAAGTTCCTGCATTGCTTTTGTGCAGTTTCAAGAAAGAAAAAGGAAAGTACTATCTGGCATCTTAAGTTGGTTTCAGAGAACTTCTTCCAAGTAACAAATGAAAGAACTTCAAAACACGAAACGGTGATGCGAAGCAGTCCACACAAAAGGAGGCAATCATAGCTAAGTGTCAACACCACGGAAAACTTTTTTCTTTTTTTTTTTTTTTTTTGGATAACTAACATGATAAATACTTTGAATTAGCGAGTTTTCACGAGAAAGATAGCTTACATATCTCCTCCTTCGCAATACCCAATCACAATGCATACATAACAACCCTGAAATAAGCAACATTTAGTTGTAAATTGGACAACAAAGAAAATACGCAACGATAACAGAGCAGCAAAGCCAAGTCCAGTTCGACTCAAGACTGTGGATAAGTTTATAAAAATATTTGTGATTATCATGGTCAACCGTTTTCACCCAGTTCCCCAGATAATGTCTCGGTAATGTGTGAACATACTGAAAATGCACTGTTTTTTGTTCATAGCCATTGTTAGGTGCGTTTTAATGGCCCTGTTTCCCTTTCAATATTATGATACTAATTCTTGGTAGAATGTTATCTTACATATCAGGACTCAGGAGTATACCTTTTCCACCCAGGAATCTTTGTACTCCACAATGTATGGATTCCTTGCTTTAGATATAAGTTCCATCTGCATAATGAGAAATCAAATAGATGACTTCAGGGTGAGCACCAAAAGCATGATCTTTTATTAGCCAGAAGAAGCCAGTTTAAAAAGAAAGAAAGTAAGAAGATTCATGGAGCAGCCAGCCATTTGATGAAATGGAGAATTTCTTATTCACATTTCATCCTGCCAGAAACTTGAACATGTTGACCACTCCATATTAATAACTATGAGTTTCTTATGCACATAAGCTAGCAACGCACAACACAAGTTACCCATACATATGTTTGAAAGTGCATTCAGACACAAAACCAAAACATTACACTCAGAAAGATTCGGCAAGTCAAACAATATCATAGCATCTCAATGTAACAATGCAGGTCCTACCTATTTTCACTGCTACTGATTTGATTTGTTACAGTGAAAAGAAATTGGGCACTCACCTCCTGGTGGGCAGATCTACGGGTTCTGTCAGTTTGTCGAGCAAGGCGAATTTTCTTCAGAACATACCTAGCAGCAAAAAGAGTAAACACAGTTTACCAATCATAATCGTAGCATTTATGTATCATTTGACACGTCTCTATAATCGACCTAGATTGTGTTTGATTGAAGGGAAAATATGCAATTGGAATTCATTTTCCACGGAAAATATTTCCCACCCCTCCCCATTGGAAAAGATTCAATTTTTGGCCCAACATGTTGCAATCAAATTATCAAACCCCACAAGGTAAGAATTGGAAAACATTTTCCTTTCAATTTTCCACCCCAATCAAACACAACCATAGTATTCTGTAAAGGAAAAAAGAAAGGTCCGTACTTCTTCTTTTCCTGTTTATGCCTCACGAGTAGCGCAGAACCAAAAGAACCTTTACCAATCTGTTCCAATATATCATAGTTCTCCATTTCAGGATCTTTCAACCAACCGCCTTGCTACAATTTTTTTGTGAAGATATTCAATCCCAAAAAGTTGCCCACCCCCGGTATCGTATGAATCTATCTGCAGATACATTATCAGAGAAGCAAGAATTATGAACCCTAGTGTGAAAGTAGTTCAAACTCCAAGATCATATTAATTTACAAAAAACAAAAATAAAAAATCTTGAGTATCAAGACCAAAGAATATAACAAAAAAACAGCCAATTCAAATATTGGCTGGTTGATTAAAAATATGAACAAAATTGTTCCACTTTTTTACCATAACAAAACCAAGAACGAGGGTTTTATCTACATAGCTTTGACGAAAGAAGATATAAAACAGATGATATACCATTTTAAACTCTTACCACGCCATCTAAATCCTTGTTGGCTTTACTTGAATAATAACAGCAAAATGAAGGCAATCGGTATAAAAAATTTAAGGGAAATGCTCTAAAATAGGAATCATAATGTTTACGGTTTACCTAAAATTAAGGTGAAGATGTGATGTGCAGATCTTTCAGCTCCAGTTGAAGTAGGCATATGAAAACCGACATAGTACGACGAAATACTGCATCAGAAGTTGTATTTTCTATGATTTAGGTCTAATCTGTGGAAGAAAGGTAGGAGAAATCGGAAGACTGGAGAGGTAAAATGTAGAGCGACGGGATGCCAAAAAGGGGGAATTTCAAACTTCAAATATCAGATTCCCTGTTTTTCGAGAAAGACTGGAAATGTACTGACCTGAAAATTAAAATACAAGCTCTTCATATACAGATTACTGGTCCTCTAACTATTGTTCATTTTGCAAATTCATCTACAGAAGATCCTAACAGTCTTTCTGCTTCGTTGCTTAGCTAAGTCATCTCAATTGTCATATCAATATTAGTAATCATTTAAGCAATAATTAGCCTAAAGTTAAGCGAACTTGGTGATTGCTTAGATCGTTGTTCTCTAAGGCCTTGTTCTATTTGGTGTTAATCAAATCCGCACGCAATTCCGTATACCTCATACTCATTTTCAACCACACACATTTCCCAAAATAATATTAACCACACATTTTTACACGGAATACCGCGCAGAACAACTAAACCCCCAATCAAACAAGGCCTAATGTAAAATACTTTTTACATGTAACCAAAAAAAAAAGCTCTCAAAATTGATTCATATTTGTGAAGAGCTCAAAATCAACTCAACAAACATAATATAAAATAACATTCCAAAATATTACAAGAAAGATCATATTTTTGTAGAATGCGGAGGATGTGATATTAGGATAAAATATAAGTGATCCTAATCTTTCTCGTGATTGGTGTAATGCATTTTTTGTTTAAAAATCCATTTTCATGATGAACCATATAAAATTAGGGTGAGAGTTCTGAGACCCTTCCAACTGATTGAATGAAAATTCATTATACTGTCTCCCATAATTTTCATGTTTAAAAAGTTAAACGGGTGTAGCATCAATGAAACACAATTAAAAGGAAAAAAAATACTAATTAAGCACGATTCAACAAATAGTCGATGATCACATAAAAACAAAAATCAAACAATTCAAAAAATTTCAGATTGTTGACAATTATATTCTTTAGGGCATTTCTAATGTTGGGAGTAAAAATCCAAACCAAAATTTGGGCTTTTACCCCATTTCCTACAATATCAAATAGCCTCAAGGATTAAAAACTCATATTAGGTTGGGTTTAGGGAGAAAAAATCCAAATGAGGGATCACTCCTTTAGCCTTTTTTCTCATTTCCCTTTTGCCCTTACATTTTTCATCATCACATTATAAATGCTCTTATATATAATAAAAGTCTTTATATCATTCAAAATTTAAAATTTCAACTATATTATAATTCAGATTTCTAGTTTACTTTTCTACTTATTTGAGTTGATATTGAAGATCAGAACACACGATGGATGTCCATAATTAATTAACATAATTGTAACAAAGTATCGTATTCACGTGCTCCTTTTTAAAGGTTGAGCACTAACTCGTTGGTATAACAATATTTTGGGGACCAATAGTGCAAATAGGTGAGATTCTTGAAAAGTGACAGGAGTGGGACATAGAGTAGGTGTAGGTGCACGGGTGATGGGAGACTAAGATGTCATCAAATATTAATTCGGGAGATTTTGGTTAGGTAAGCAGGATTATCACTTGTTTTAATCACCTCAACTTGCACCGTGATGGATGGGGCTCTATCACTATACAAATTTTATTTACTATTTTATTTTGTATTTATTTGTCTATTTATTTTGTACCTACATCCATGCCTATTAATTGAATCCGTGTGATAAGGAGCCGACAATAATCGATGTTGTCCATTTAATAACTTCATCCTAAAATTAGTATAAGTAAAAATTGTGGATAAAGTTTTAAGTTTTCCATATTTCGTAATAATTTAAGTGTGGATTTTTTTTTTTCAAAAATGATTGAATCCGACAAAATCAGATGGAATATTTCAGTTCAATCAGATGGAACATTTTAGTTCAATTTGATTCCTTCGAAAATATAGGTACCATTCGATATTTAGCCCACTCGATGTCCAAATAAGAACTCTTTCTCGATTTTTAAATTTTTTCATTTCTCTATAAATTATAAAAATGTGGTTACTATTTATTTACTTACTAGATGTTTCACCCGTGCGTTGCACGGGGGATAAAATTTTCAACTAATAACTTTATTGATAGATGTTAATAATATTAACATAAAATCTAAAAAAATAATTAAAATAAAGAATGAGTTACAACAATAAACTTAAAAAATTTAACTTCAAACAATTCTATAAAAATTTCGATAGAATTTCCCTTATATTTCATACTAATCCATCGTACAAATATACAAGGAGCAACTCACAAAAATCCACATAACTTAATTTACTATTTTCCATGTAATAAGAACTTAATTAAGATTTACACCTGCTGCTTTGCATGAGATGATAATTTGTCATGCAAAGAATTGTCATAATAGATTACATTTTACTCATTATAAAATTAATCTACTTATGTAAACCCAAAATAAAATGATATTAAATGTTATAGTTATTAAAATAACCATATTAAAATAACTCTACTAACATTCGTAGAGCTCATAATTTTTTCTTTAAAATTATTTTACATTTTATTATATGCAATTATAAATTTTGAGAGATATTAATTATTATACATCAGTATGATGCATGTTATTAATAATCAATATGTAAATAATGATTTTTAAATTTTAATTATGAAATATAATCAATATAAAGATATATTATAAAACAACAATGTAGCCAATAAGACAATCCGACATACCCTAAACTGTTTCTTTTCCACGCTTTAAACACTTATCCTCGTTCGACCTATCCTCATTTACTCTCAATAACGCAAATGATATAAGAATTACAAACTTCCATGCCCTGTCCCTGTCCCCGTCCCGCTAGAAAATTCTCATTCGTGTCAATGCGCCATCGTGATAGTTTAATCCAAAACTTTTGTTTCGACATTTTATTTCTTTAATAAATACATTCTAAATATATTAAACACATATATTAACATATTAGGTATAAACTTACTAATTTAACATATTCGACATATTAAATATTGAATGATTTGATATAACATTTAAATTAATTTGGATAAGACAAATAAATTGAAATATATGTGATTAATACTTAAAATATACAATCTAACTGATTATACTTAAAAATAAAATAAAACATCAACAGAGAAAATTCAATATAAAATAAATAATTAAAGTAAGTAGGATTCTTACTATTTATTTAGGAGACAGAAATTTAGATAAATATTTAATATAATTGAAAGCCAATTAAAATATTCTAATTGAGTCTTATAATTTCAATAATTGATTGAGGTGATAGCCAATTTTTTAATAAGAATTCTTCAATTTATTCCCCAAATAAAAGTGATATATTAAACCAAAAATTATTATATAATTGTTGGTTCGAGTAGTATCAAAATAAAAAATCATTACTATTTGAATACCTATTTTTGGAGCTTGTTACTTAAAAAAAGAAAAAAAATGGAGCAGATCCTTTGAAACACCCGTAATTATACAAAAAAAATATTAGTATTTTGTTGTCAACTGTAAATCAAAAGAAATATCATAGAAAATACAAAAACATATGAGAATACAAAAAGCATATTTTCAAAAAAAATGATACTAAAAAAGTAAATAAATTTAATTAGGGACTAATGATCACTCGAATTACTTTACAATAAGATATAATACCCCAATTGTAAGAATCCAAAATTTATAGGCGTTAACTTAACTTTATTTTAAAATGCATAAAAAGGCAAATTAATTTCGTAAGCACATTTTTCTTTCCGGTAAAAATCTAATTAATTTTAATTATTTTTCATTTTTTGAAATAATTATGTTTCCCCATTTTTAGTAATTTAATTAATTTTGATTAATTTTCGTCTAATAAAACTATCTCAATTTTTATCCAATGAAAATATATCCAATAAAATCTGAGAAATATAATTAATTGTAATTAATTGTAGTATAATTAATTATAATAAAATCTTGTTTTTAGCTAATTCTTTATAGAAATAATTTATTATTTCTAAATAATTAGTATTTTAACCGCAATTTTAAGAATTGTATGAATATAATTTTAAAGATATTTTACAATTAAAAAGATATCTTGCATGTAAAAAGATGTCTTCCATTTTTTTAGGAAACATCTAGCTAACCATGGAAATGTAACTAATTATAATTATTATTTATCTTTTCATTAATGTTATATTTCTGTTTTAGCAATATAATTAATTTTGATTAATTTTTTTCCAATGAAATTGTGTCAATTTTTGCCAATTGAAACCAAATCCAATTCAATTGTAACAAAATTATTAATTTTAAGTAATCGTAATATAATTATTTTTAATTAATTTTCATTTTTAGCTAATTATTTTTGAAAAGAATTCATTATTTCTGCGATAATCATTTTAATATCGGCCGACTTACTTTACAATAAGATGTAATACCCAAATTCTAATAATACAAAATCTTATAGGTGTTAACTTAACTTTATGTTAAAATACATAAAAAGATAAATTAATTTCGTAAGCATATTTTTCTTTCATGTAGCAATGTAATTAATTTTAATTATTTTTTATTTTTCGAAATAAAGTTATGTTTCTATTTTAGGAAAATTAGGAAAAATTTAGTCTACAATGGCAACCTAATTAATTTTAATCGTTATTTATTTTTTAATTAATGTCATTTTTCTGTTTTGGAAATATAATTAATTTTTATTAATTCTCTTACAACGAAACCATGTCAATTTTCGCTTACTAAAACCAAGTCCAATTAAATCTTAACACTAGTATTAATTTTAATTAATTATAATAGTATTAATTTGAATTAATTGTAATAGAATTCGTTTTAACTAATTATTATTTTTAGTTAATTATATAGGAAATGAATTAATTATTTATAAAATAACTATTTTAATATCATCACTTTTAAGAATTATATGAATTTAATTTTGAAGCAATCTTATAATTTAAAAGATATATTACAATTTAAAGGTTTTTTTCATTTTTGAGGGAAAACCCCAGCAATTTAATGATTTCTTGCATTTTTAAAATTAATTATATTTTTCCTTTTAATAATGTAATTAATTTTTATCAATCTTTGCCCACTAAACCCATGTCTAGCTAAATATTGGCAATAGAATTTATTGTTTTAATTAATAATAGTTTAAATAATCATAGTTAATTTTTTTATTTAATTTAATTATTTATAAGAAATAATTAGTTCCAAAATGATTGGCTTGATAGCCATAATTTTAAGAACTATATGAATCCAATTTAAAAAATATCTTACAATTGAAAATATATCTTGGAATTTAAAAGATATAAATATATATTCAATAAATTGATCTTATACATTTATTTTAATATTTTATTTAAAAATTAAACAAATTGTAATTTTTTATCCCATCAAAATTAAATTTTAGTGAAATCACTAATTTTAATTAATTTTCATTCATTAGCTAATTATTATTTTTAAAAATAATAAATTCTTTCTAAAATTAATAAAAGGTCCAAGCTAAGGTTTTAATTTTCATGTTACATATTTATTTTAATTTTTATGTAAAAATTTAATAAATTGTAATTTTTCATCACACAAAAAATTAAATTTTATAGAAATCGCTAATTTTAATTAACTTTTATTCTTTAGCTTATTATTTATAAAAATAATTGATTGTTTCTAAAATTAATTATTGGGTCCAACCTAATTTTTAAATTTTTTAGTACCCATTGGGGATCATAGTAGTGAATTTTCTCTCAAACTTGAGCCAGCTGCTGGTAAGTTTTTTTTTTTTTTATTTTTGTGTAAAACTTTAATGAATCATAATTTTGTAGTGTAAAAAAAATTGAATATTTGTAGGATTGTTAATTTTAATTATTTTTTGTTTCTTAGTTAATTATTTACAAAAATAATTAATTATTTCTGATCTTATTTTTTAATTTTAATGTTAAACCTTTATTTGAATTTTTATGCAAAAATTTAATCAATGGTAATTTTTTATGGCGTAGAAATTAAATCTTAGTAAAAATTGCTAATTTAAAATAATTTTATTTTTTAAATACCAAAATTATGAAAAAAAAAACCAGTTAAAAATTCATTCCAATTCTCGGAACACCCTTATATTGTTCGACACATAAATATATATTAATTGAAGATTTGATAGAAAAAATGGAAAAAAATTGAAATTTGTAATATTTTAAAGAAAAATATATAATACTTTTCCCAATATTTTAATTTATAACTAATAATAACAGAAGCTAATGAGGTAACAAATTAAATTTATAATCTGTTATTGAAGTTTGGATGTTAAAGTGCAAAATAATGAAATATCTTATTATATTTGAATTTTGCGCACAAACATCAATTAAGTGTCGTAACAAATCATCAAACTTTTTAATCTTATTACATCAGTAATCATTAATCTATATTAATATCAATTTATATTTAAGTTGGGTACTAATTTATATATTTGGGGTAAATTTTAATTTTTTTAAAAAATAAAATTTTATATATTGATAGTATACTTGTTTTAAAGCTCTCATCAAGTCGAGCAAAATAGAATCACAAATTATTATGTTTTATAAGTAGAAAATTAAAAAAAAAAAGAGAGAGGAAATGATAGAGAGAATATTTAGATATTATGAGATGAGGTAAAGTAGGGTAGAAATAATTAAATAAAATCTATATACATTAATATTAATATATTAGGGGAAAAAATAAAAGAGAGTTGGATATAGATTATGAAAGAAAAAAATTAAAAAGAGAGTTTATTTTAAGTTGGAAAACGGATTTACGACAATACAAAATATAATAAGAAAAAAGACTCATTTTCTATATATATATAAATATAAATTATTCTATATATAGATAGAAGTTTATATTAGGCAAATTCAATAGGCGGGAAAAATTAGGAATGTATTTTGGAGGGAAAAAAATATTGCTTTTATATATATATAGATTTACCTTGAAAGCCACTATCCAACTATTTGTCGGTGAGAACAAAGTTACATATTATTCGAATATTATTATAAAATTAATAATGAAATTATGGAAAACGATGAAGATTGGTTGATCACAACTTCCCAACAAATTTAGTCTTACATGAAGTCTGGAAGAATTATAAAATTTTATTTTGTACTTAGAACAAATTTTATGTCTTATGTACAAACCACAATCATTGCATTTCTGACTCTATTACAAGAAAATAAAGTTGAAGTTTAAATAAAATCGGATCAAACCAGAACGTCAAACTGTTTGATTTCATTTTTATTCGGTTATACAGTGGTATGATGAACTATCGGTCCAATTTAACAAATTTCCATTAGGACACGGTAGGTCTAGTTCCTTTTAGAATTGGACTGAACCAGAGTGCAATTATACTATTGATCTCTATTTTGTTGTTAGATTCGACTTATTATCACAAAGTTAAATAATTTTTTTTTTTTTTTTTACGTGAGGGTGAATAATTTATTATTGCTAGTCTCGTTCCATCTCATTCGCTCTTGAAACCTTGTACCATAGCCAAAAACGCGTTGCTATAGGATATGCCCTCCCACTTTCGATTTTTTATTATTATTATTATTATTATTATTATTATTATTATATCTTACTTGGTATTGAAAACGTGGGTTGAAGAAAAAAGAAAATGCAACATTTGGGTTTCATACGATTTTTTTTATAAAATTAAATGGAGTCAAAATTCAGAAAGGTACACAAAGGTTTAAGGCATAATTAGTTCAAATTCATAGTATATTAATTGTTCTAGATAAAAAGAAAATTGCTACTTTTGTAAAGGTAGAATTGAGATGACTGTAATGCAATAAATCACAAAGAAAAATTACATTCTCCATAGGATCCAACTAATTTATAGAAGAACAAAAAGAAATAATAAAACAACTTTTCATTCCGCCGGTGATTTTCTTGTTGACTATAAATCACTTCTCATTAGAAATGAGAGCATCATAACACCTATTTTTTCATGAAAAAAGATTACTTCGTGTAAAAATATTGCGTGCAGAAACATAATGTTGGGGGAAAAACACAAAACGATACTTTTTTTTTTTTTGTTTGAGAAGAAAAAAAAAATGCAAAACGATACTTGGATGAATGAGAAACTGAAACTCAAAATGCACTCATGGGAAGTCAGAAGTGGCGGATCCTGGGTTAAATTATGTGTATGAGAATTACATTTGTAAACTCGTGAGTTACACATAGAACTCATTGGCTACATATCTAATCACAACATTTATCCATGGAAATATACTAGAAATTAATATAAAATCTTTCATAGAAATTAATATAAAATCATCTTTCATCCAGTTTCTGGAATAATTAAGTGATAAGTTTGGTCATAGTTCTAGTTCGCTATAGTAAAAGTTTGGTGCTAACTTACTGCTTTTTACCCTTGTAAAATTGTATGTGATGGTATACGTCAATCGAGTGATAATCTCGACAATTCGAGGAATGATTGAGAATAGGGAGGCTGTGATGGTATAAGCAACCTCCAAAATTTGGACGATCATAAAATAGCAAAATATGAGCTTCGAGATGCATGATTAAGAGTTTCCGATACAACAGTCATTTTTAGCGATCATCATGTCATAACACTTGACTATTGACATTGATGACCATTACCCAAATAGAGGGGTCCAATCCAATGACCGTGAGACATGGCTCTTGACGATCACTCAACCGAATTAAACAAGCCTTAGTTACCCACATCTATAGATATACACCACCCGCTTTTGTTCAATTGCCCACATGTTGGCAACTTATGTTGCCAACATAAAGCTGTACTCGTGAGGCGCCACATCATCCTACTTTTTTTGGAATCTACATCGCCGGTATTTAATAATACATAATTACCCCCGATTGTGGGGCTGCTTCATCTTTTTTTTTCTGACCAAAATGGGTGTTGGCAAGTTTCAAGAACTTAATACGACTAATACACCACCACTCCTAAAAATAGAAGAACAATACAATATTTTCAGAGAATCTTCATTCTTCTCACTAGAAATCGTTAGAGAGAGAAAATTGTGATCGCATGACCATCCATAAAACGATCTCAAAGGGAATGCGTTGAAGGCCATAAATAAATTTTAAAATTCATGTTGAATAGTGTAGACGTGGAATAACAGTGTCGACTAGTAACGCTATCATAATCTAATTATGACTTAATCCAATATTTAGTGGCGTGTTAAGTAATTACAAGAAACGGATTTGACCTTTGATGCATTATTGAAGTAACTTTTTGAAAAATCATAGTGCACATTGATGTGCCGCGCACCATGACTTCCAGAAGTAGTTACCATCATGGAGGTTTTATCTGGAAATATGTTAAACTCGACAATGAGAAATAGTTACTATCACGTAGGTGTTATCTAGGAATATGTTGAACCCAATAATGCTTTTTATCGTTGTCGCTTATTTATTATTGATTGATGATAATCTAACAATTATTCGATGGTAATTTATTTATCATGTTAAATATAATATTTAAAATGATAATTAATTATTATCATATCATTGATTATAGATAGATGATTATGAATTTAATAACTCCTTTAAATCCGAAATAGTTGAATCCAATATATTGGGGAAAACATTAATAAAATCATACTCCATACTTGAGGTCAAAATTCCCAATAACCTTTGTTCAAAAAAAAAAAAAGAAAGAAATTCCCAAGAACCCTTCATTCGACTCAAAAGCCATTTACTTGTTTGTCCCTTGAACTCATTTATGGTCCTTTTAATCGTTAAAAAAGGAAAATTTGCACTTTGGGTGAAAAAAGAGAAGGAAAAAAATGATGAAATTGTTATGGCGCTTAGGAGCACTTAGACTAATCATCATTCGTAAAATAATGTAGAATAATGAAGTTCAGCGTATCTTAACCAATGTTGTCATGTGACATCAGTGACAATGTAATAGGAGTTGAAATGATATTTATTGATAGGTTTAACTAAAAGTAAGAATATAATATCTATTTAATTAGACTACTCATTATTAGCCTATGTTAAGGTTGACTTTTTTTATAAATTTTTATGTAAAATGAGAGAGATAATAAGTGGGGTTGAATTGTAAAAATTTTTGTAGAATATATAAGGCTCGCGAGGTATGTTAATGTAATTAATTTGAACAAATTTAAATTTAAAAAAAATAGATAAAACTAGATAAAAATTATCATTCTAATATACTAATGTCACTTATTGATATAGTTAGGTATACTTAACGTCGTTGTACTAATATGTATCATCATATCCAATATTATCTACGCATTTTTCTTAATTGGATCATTCCTACATATTTATATTTTTCTTACGTAAAATTTGTCAGCTTGTAGAAAAATGAAATCTAAAATTATCAACTTCAGACATTAGTTACACTGACAATTTATATTTATATACCGTATTTACGTACGTCGTGAGTCGGGTCCTACAAATTGTTTTTCCTGCTCCTAGAAAACTTTCCTCTGAGCATTTTTTTTTCTTTTTGAAAGTGTTTTTTTTTCTGAAGCTTTAAAATGTGTAAAATGTTTTTCCTTTTTGGCAAAAAAGGAACATAAGCCATTTTTGCAAGGCACATTAACGAAGTGGAAAATGTTAGTTACCTTGACAAAAATAACATTAAATTGCAAGATTGAACAAAAATGAAGTTCAATGACTTCGCTAAAATCAAAGATAATTACTTCGAATCAAAGTAGAATTTTGACACTGTTGAGACATTTTTTGATTAGTTTAGATGTGATAGTTCTCTTATCTTCGTCAAAGTCAAAATCTACTCGTGCCGGTTCAAATTACGCAACTTGCATTGTCAGTGTGACACAACTACATTTTAAATGAAGGAAATCAACTGTAGATAATTTCGAATAATTGCAACAAAATAGCTTATTGAGCCTATATATAATATAGTTATAGTGGGTGTTGTTCTTCTACCCACTGGCGGATCTACGGTGGGGACAGTTGCCCCCCACTTTAGTCCAAATTTTTAGAAAGGTCCAAAAAAGGGGAGAAAAAGAAAAAGAAAAATCATTTTTCTTAAAATACAAATTTTCTCAAGTAAAATTTAGATGTTGAAGTTGAATTAAAGGTTATTTGAATAGCAAAGACCCTGGAGAATAGTGTATATTGAGAAAGATGTATTAAAACTTAAAAGAAATTGATAATGAAACTATTATATATTATTTTTAAAGTATAGGAAACATAGACAACAAAAGTATACAAATATCTCGTATTTTATAATTTCTTCTTCATTAACATTTTGTGAATCTCAAAGGTTTTTAGTATACAATACACTAGTAGATATTTTATAATAATATAAAACTTAGAGTATAAATATTATATTTTAAAAAAAATTCGGGAGGCAGACCCGGACTCCAACGCTCGCACTTGTGTTCCAATCTTACCCCCACTGAACTATAATTCTAGATCCGCCCATGCTTCTACCCATTATGGGCATCTTACGGTGCCTATATATACTTCGGGAAAAAATTTTGCAGGGGCTTGTGGGGCTCCATCTTAGGGGACAGTTATATATTATTTATTTAATTTGACGTAGATACTAAAAAAAAATTGTATACTGATGTGGTGTTAAGAAATGATGCCACATTGATGCGGGTATTGTTCTTACGTTGCCAACGTTGGCAACGGAATAATAGCCATAATATAGTATGATGTATAAGCCCACTTGCAAATAATATGGATGGGCTGTAGATAATGTATTCTTCTGTTGTCCTTTCTTGTCATTTATAGTGCCCCGTGATATTGCCGCTTCATGATAGCTTGCTTAAATAGTTGGACTTTCTTCTCCATTATTCTTATTTATTTGGCATTTTCCTTTTTTAAAAAAGATATTTTGGCATTATTCTTAATAAATATACTTCCATTTGCTTGTAATTAAGCAATCTTGGCGTAAGAGATCAACCTACCGTGGCAATGAGCTAGGCCAAATTGCGAAGTTGGGGTTCAATCGGCAAAATTTTGAGGTTTCATTTGAGTTTTAAAAATGCCAATCAACTCCAAAAGTTGACTCCATTAGTCAAATACGGGACGGCTAATATGACTTTATCTGAATAATTTGTCAAAGATAATTATTCATTTTAAAATCTCTAAGCTTCCGAATTAAATTTTTAACATCTTAATGTATCTAGCCTGGTCCTTGGATAAAGAAAAATCGTTTCTAAAGTTTAAACAAATAAACAAAATAAGAACATAATAAAAGAAAATTCAAAAAAGAAAAAGCTTGCAAACTCTCCCAACTCGACGTGCAGCTTGAAGAAAGTTTGATAAAATAAAATGGACTAGGTGATTTAACTTGCGAGCCAACTCCACTCATTATTTTCACATATTATAATCATTAACACTGTATAAAACTGTCACGCCTAGTTATTAAACTCATCTAGTTGTATAAATGATATTTTTCAAATTTTATTCATATAGTCATGTTAAACATGTATTCAGGTGAATCTTTTTCTATCTAAAAACTATTTAAAAGTTAACTTTTTATTTGAATAGCGATGGAGACTATAAAATATGTGAACAATAATGAGTAATGATGTAATATATATGGTTGATATTATTATTTAATTTTGAATTTTAGTAAAATGTGATTTTAAGGTAGAACAAATTTAACAGGAAAGGTGGCTTTAGTGTTAGTTTCTTAATATTATTTATCCAAATAATGCTCACTTAAGTTGGCCAAAATTATAGTTAAAATTTTGATGGGTCGTCATTGGTTGTTCCGGTGTCGTTGAAAAATTTTCAAAATTACTGGAGCTCTGTCTCGCCGTGCTGATTCGAGATCTAGTTTTGAATTTTAAAATGGAGATTGTACGAACCCAAAAAAAAGCCTCGAGAACACCGTAATTACGGTGCACGCAGGTGCATTGAACACTGTGCAGTCGCTACAACATGAAATTATCAATTAAAAAAAATGTTGTGACACGTGGCTTATTATTGGTGGTGTCTTAATTGGCATCATTGCAAGTGTTGGCGTGGACAAGTAGATCCGTCAAAGTTGGCGGATTCACGAAGCTGAACTTTTGACGCCGACCCGACCCGTTTTCAAGTTTGACCCTCACCGACCTCGCCTCCCACAACATAGTCCAAATGATACAATAATATTGCAAAGCTTGTCGAAATTCAAATTCAGTAAAAATCTCTCACCTTTTCCATTGGGCAGTCGCCTTTTGTGGAACATTCATGCAATAATTAATTAGGGACATCGGACACGTGACAAATTATTATGTTCAATGAGGTGGTTATGATTTTAATCTATTATTATAGATATATTAACATTATAATCACGTAAGCGGTGAGCAAAAATTATGAAATGCTGTTCTATTTCATCCTCCTTTAATTAAAATAATACACGTCTCTAATTTTTATATACTAAATAAGAACAACCAATGAGATTTCAAATTTCGATCATAGATTTAGATTCAAAGTAGCCAGCCCAATAAATACGTTAATCGTACCTGCTGGGTACATGTGGCAAGCAGTTTGGAATCATATCATGTCTATCTAAATGGGTAATATAACATATGTTAATAGTTAGTGAGAAATCATAAAAAATTCGCTTAGACCTCATTTAAGTGACGTTTAAGTGTGAAATTGCTTTGCATTATTTTTTTTAATGCTTTTATTTTGCTTAACTTACGATTAGCTAGATTCACTTGAATTCTTGAAAATTCAAAATTTATTAGTACTGTTTCATCACGTACGCTTGAAGTTTCTAAAAATATTGCGTGGCAATCGCACACCCAAGAAATGGACTTTCATTCAATATGTGAGATCGACTTGTCCAGAGAAAGGCGGCAACGTACGTAGGAAAATGCTGTCAACCTCCAACATTAAACGTGAGCTTCTTACCCTTTGCTTCTTCATGGTATTTGGAAAATGAAAGGTTTCCCAATAATATATATATATATATTTCCATTCTGGAGAATTTATTTTATTGGAAATATAGTAATTATATTTGACGGAGTTAAAATTATAAAATGAACAATTTTATTGAAAGTCATATAATTATTTTATGATGATCGATTAACTTTTTAAGTGGTATATCACCGCTACATGAAAGGGGGAATGAGTGTAAAATATTCGATTTCACATTTTACCCACATACCTTTGTTTTATTTGTCAAAACTATCCATATTCAATATCATGAGAAACATTAAATATTTTAATGAGTGTAAGTATCTTTGGATTCTTTTTTATTGGATTCTTTCATTAGAATAAATTTGTTATATAAAATAACAATACTCTGTGATTTTTTTTTAAGAAAATGTTTATGTGTACTTAAAAAAATATTTATGTAAAATTCTTAATTAAATTTTAATTCAAAATTGATTCTTTTTATTGCTTTCTTATACATTTGATTCCTTAAACTTCAATTATTGCTTCGAAAATATTTAGTTTTCGTCTTTTCACAATAATTTATACTAATAATAAAAAAAATGTTCCATATCACGTGCAACACACGTATTACATGCTAGTATATATATTAGAAACTAATGAATTTTATTTCACATCTATTATTATTTGTAAAATATTGTTGTACAAATAGCAAAGGCCATTCTTAAGTGGCCAAATCGAGTAATAGATTTTGTTCAAAATTAAACAACGTTAATCCTATCTAATTGACACTTGTAACATAATAGCCCGTTATTATACTTTCGTTTTCACACATTAATCCCATTTGACTTTGCTCACAAAATTAATCCAGAATCCAAGAAAAATTTCACATAGCTATATAATATTTATATTTAAATTAATGTCAACTATTAATAGGAATTCATTACGTAACCGGACTTTCAATTTGAAGGTCAAGAAAGTATAATTACAACATACGTGGTTTTATATTCTTATATATATTATCCAATCTAAAACAAAATCCATTATTAAATTTTATTCAAAAATTGCTACCCTTTATATATTTGGATGTACTTTTAAGATTAATGATATATATTGGTAAGAAATGTTTATATCCATATAGCAAGAATGTTCAAGACCATCGAATGCGTTCAGATCTTTACTAACGCCGCCATTTTGATGGCTTGTTGACTCCGCTTTAAATTTAATCAGATCTAAAATCAAAGACTGCGAGAGTGAGTTCCAGGAATTTTCCGAATTTTTTCTGGCGATCAGAGGATCAGATCACGGTCAAAGTTTTGATAATATTTTTGGCCAAAAATATGCCAAAACTTTGACCGGTGGTTACGGCTACTACGTCGCCGTAAAAATTCGGAAAATTCTGACTCGCTTACGCCGATTCCAGATCTCATTCCTGATTTCAAAACGGAGGTCGCCATCAAAATACTTATCATACTTAAAAATCACTTGATGGGACCGGAACGTTCCTGATCCATATAGTTGGTAATGTAACATTAATTAATTTATTATTATCATTTTAAGTCTTTTATTTAGGGGTTGTTTGATTGGGTGTAAATTTTATCCGCACAGATTCGTGAAAAACGTGTAATATTCAGACGGAAGATTGAAAATGTGTATTGATTATACTAATTACGCCATAATTAATTTTACACCCAATAGAACAAGCACTTAAGTTCAAGATAACTAATGCAAAACGTGCTTGCTTTGCATTATTTTATACAAGTAGTCCATATGTTTATTCTTCTGACAAATTGACAAATTTGTTTCCATGCACCTTGTACATTTTTATGTGCAAGTCCGTGTCACCAACTTTTGTTAAATTCTTCCATTAAATGCATAAATCTCATCTATTGACTATTAAATTGTAATTTTGGAGGAAGCGTTGCTCATTTGCTAACTTAACGAAAAAATTAAAAAAAGGAAAGAAAAACGGAAATCTTATTTGCTATTCGCAAATTAATATGCAAGACATGACGTAACTTAAAATGTTTTCATTTCATTGACTTAAAATAAATAAATAAATAAAATATATGAAATGTGGACAATTTGTACTTGTACAAAAGTTATAAAAGATCGGAGAGTTTTTGCATTAATTATCTTTTAAAATAAGAATTAAGATTACAAATCAATTTTAATTAATTAAATATCGAGAAGAAGTAGTAATCATTATAACATTATTCTATTTCTAGTTAAACCAAATTTAATTCTGTATACCTAAAATTTATATGCAAATATCTACACAATTTTCATTTAAATAGTATATTATCTATGTGTATATATATATATATATATATATATATATATATATATATATATATAATAAATTCACAAAATTTTGACAAGAATACGAAATTTATTGAGTTATCAATATTTCAGTGGTTATACAGAACTATAGAAACACTACTCTTCTGTTTAAAAGGCACATTTACTCTATATATGGCTCTAAGCGGGGTCGTTTTCATATTTAGCAAGTTAGCATTATCTTTTGACATAATACTACACGTGAGTGTATTGTCTATATATGCGCGCGCGCACATATATCTATATATATATATATATATATATATATTCACACCTCAGATTTGATATGTTGTCACATTTCCTAGTGCCAAAATTGAAATAGATTCGTCTTATTTCAATAAAACTCAATAATAAAATTACGTCAAAAGTTGGATTCACTAAGAATATAAAACTTAATCTAAATGGGAAATCTACGGAGAGTAGAATAAAAGTAATTAAACAAATATATAATCTGATATCTAAAGAAATCTAAATATGTATATAATACTTGTAAACCCCAAGGTCTTCCACCATAACAACCCGTAATTAAATTAATGTACTAAATTGTATATGCAATCTTTTAATTGGATCGAGCAATGCTACATGACTATACAAAACTCTACTACATATTTACTACACACTAATAAGTGTGGGCTCCATCAACTTCAGGAGGTAGAGTGATAATTTTATCACATACTCTATTCGTCTATGGTAAAATTTTCATGTGGTGATTTAGAATAATCTATTGGATGGACAGCCAAAATGACTACGAAAATTGAGATACCAGATACTCACATCACGTCACACCCCCACTAAAATAATAATATACAAGAATTCCCCTATATAAAGCCTCCTCCAAGGCACCCCTCAACACTAACCTCCTTCTGCTTCTTCTCCTCTTCTTTTTCTTCTCCTCTCTCTGAGTAAGCATTGATTGGATTTGGCTAAAAAATGGGTAACTCAGATTTTGAGCGTGTACACAGAGTAGAAGTCCCACCACCACAGCCATTTCTCAAGTCATTAAAGTATAATCTCAAAGAGACATTTTTTCCCGACGATCCCCTCCGGCAATTCAAGAACCAGCCACCGGCAAGGAGGATCGTTCTAGGCCTCCAATATGTTTTTCCGATACTCGACTGGGGCCGGAGATATAGTTTCAACTTCTTTAAGGCCGATCTTATCGCCGGAATCACCATAGCCAGCCTTGCTATTCCTCAAGGAATAAGTTATGCAAGGCTTGCAAATTTGCCACCAATTCTTGGCCTATGTGAGTACTATAATTATAAATTGAACCAATCAAGATTTGGTTTGGTCGAATGTTTGGTATGCAATATTGATAATCTGGTCTGGAGTTTATTTAACCATTTAAAATATTTTACGCGATAATTATTTTATCTGGTCTAACTTACCAAACATGTAGATTCGAGCTTTGTACCACCATTGATTTACGCAATAATGGGAAGTTCGAGGGATTTGGCAGTTGGGACAGTTGCTGTGGGCTCACTTCTCACCGCTTCAATGCTCAGCGAGGCAGTAAATGCAAATGAGAACCCTACACTATATCTTCATCTTGCTTTTACCGCTACACTCTTCGCCGGTCTTTTCGAAACAACTCTAGGAATTTTCAGGTATTTAATACTCACAGTCAGAGTCGACTTTGATATATCACAGGCCTTAAGCAAAACTTAATATTGAAATTTTTTTCTTCTATAAGTTTGATTTTTAGGTCGTATTTGTATTTGACAATATAATAAATAAGATTTCAACCAATACAAACAAACAAAATGTAGAGGAAGCTAGAAACTTTTGGTTGGTTTTGTCATGTCTTGCACATGGCCATTGTACGTAGAATGTTTGTTTGTTTGTTTGCAACATGTGTCATAGCCTTATAGACAGCAACATAAATAATTAATGAGTTCAATTATTATGTTTTTGGTCTTTATATATTATTTATTAATATTGTTGATAAATATTTTCTTGCACAGGCTAGGGTTTATTGTGGATTTTCTATCCCATGCAACCATAGTGGGGTTCATGGGTGGTGCAGCCACCGTGGTGAGTCTGCAACAACTGAAAGGGATTCTTGGCCTTGACCGCTTTACTAGTTCCACCGACGTGGTCGCCGTTTTGCATTCTGTTTTCTCTCAAACTCATCAGGTTTTTCGTTTTTCTCTGTAAATTTCCGTAAAATATAAGTAATGACGATTTTTTTTTAGTGAACAGTCGTATGAGACCATATAATAATGTCTAGATAGTAACTAACAGTGATTTGAAATATGTAACTGGTATCAATATTTGACGTTGACTTTGATTTATATTGACAGTGGAGATGGGAAAGTGCAGTGTTGGGATGTTGTTTCCTTTTCTACCTACTGCTTGCTAGATATATTGTAAGTTATTCAAAGATTTTCCTCTTTCATTGATTAATTAATTATTTAATAATTTAAAGTTACACTTTTTCCGTTTTTCCACCATTAACCTATCCACTTATTGCATAAAAAGTGATTGCCTTAAGGTGTTGGACTTCTACGACAAATCTTTGAGAATATCCTTAGGGCTTGTAATAATTTAACAACTGGGTGATTGATTACTTTTTCACCTTTCACTAGTTTCCTTCTTGCTTCTTCCCCCAAAAACTGATTTTCAAATACAACTTAACTCCAATTGTTCAAAAGGTCTCCACTGATGGAACAAGATTCAAAAATTAAATTAAAAAAAAAAATAAAAATTCGTTGCTATTAAATTTATTTATTATGACGTATGATATTGTCTAATATTGTATGCTAATCTACAGAGCAAAAAGAGACCAAATCTCTTCTGGATATCAGCGACGGCTCCGTTGATATCTATTATCTTGGGAACTCTACTAGTCTATCTTACTCACGCTGAAAAACACGGCGTCCAAGTGGTGAGCCCTTTCACTGTCTCACTCTCGCAATAATGAGCTCATATCTATTGTCTGAATTCTTATTTCCTTAATTGTTTTATTCAATCAATAACACACTGTAATTGAATTAATCCACTCGTTATATAAGTGAGATATTTTATTTAGACGAGACAATTAAAAAAACAAGAATTGAGAATATTAATATGTCTGAAATTTCCGTCAATAATTGGATAATTCATAATTATTGAGGCCTTTTTCTTCTTTTTTTTTTTTTTAACACCAAAACTTTAGCCAAAAGAAAAAGAAAAATAAGGGGCTATAAATTGACAGTTGAAATGGAAATATCTAGGACATTTTAGACAAAATGTCTTGAATTATTTGCCCTTTAGCTTTTTTGAATGCCCTTTTTAAAGTGCACGAATGTGACATTTAAAAATTTGTGGATGGTTTCTCATTTGAATATGTGATTATTAATTACAGATTGGACACTTGAAAAAAGGGATAAATCCACCATCAATTATGGATCTTGAATTTGGATCCGAGTATCTGACAACAGTTATCAAAACTGGCATTGTCACGGGCATTGTCTCCCTTGCTGTGAGTTTTTTGTTCTCTCTCTCTTTTCTTCTCGCCAATCTCCTGTATACTTGTGTGACGATAAATATATTTGTTTTACATAAAGTCACCATCAAACAAATCAATTTATTCGTGTCAAGTCGTTGCACAAGGGCATGGCACTTTAAACACATAAAATAAGAGCTTTGCTTGGCATCCACAAAAAATATTTCCACACAAATGTCACACCCTAATTTCAGGAGAATAAAATGATAATTTACCACATCTCTATTAGAGTATGAATAATTTTTATTTGGACAACCAAAATTATTCATAAAATAAAGTAACTCTTGTGAACAAATGGTGAGTCGTGATAAGAAAAGGAAAACAGGCCGAAGCAAGCAACTCGGCCTCTGAAAGTCGAGCTTGATCGGCCTCATGAGCCGAAAGCCCGGCTTGGCCCACAAGCCGAACTGGCTTGGCTCGTGTTTCAAGAACCAAGTTTCGTGCGGCTTGCGGTCGCCGGATGATTGCAAACGGAAACGAATTGTCCATGGACTAGTCCAAAACGGTTGGCTTAAATTTTTCACCCTTCGTCAGCTACAATAATATTATAGCATTGAAGTTGAGAACAAAAATATTATAGTTGTTAAATAATAATAATAATAATAATAATAATAATAATAATAATAATAATAATAATAATAATATGCTTATATGAGTTGGCTCGCTAGTCGACACTTGTCCACACACTGATCTTCGAACTTTACAAGCCATATTCAAACTGTCGAATTTCCAATTTTTCGGCTCAATTCAAGTCCAAGTTCGTCTTCATGTGTGCTAAATATGAACTTGAGCCAAGTCGAGTCAAATACACAAATTCACCAACTATCAAGACCCTAGTCATGATTAGTAGATAGTATTGACCAAGTTGAGCCGCGAACTCTAGCTAGCTTGGCTCAACTCGACTCTTTCCCTAACCACATCCAGGATTATTATATTAACTAATTGCATAAATCGTAACAACTAATAGTGTCAATCTTTTAAGATAAAAACCGGGCATATATAGTTTCATAAATCTTATTTTTGGGTGACATGTATATTGATTATTGAAACAGGAAGGAATAGCTGTGGGAAGAAGCTTTGCCACGTTAAAGAATTACCATATTGATGGAAACAAAGAAATGATTGCTTTTGGGATGATGAACATCGTTGGCTCTTGCACTTCATCCTACCTAACTACTGGTAACTACGCCTCTCTCCTACTAACGACAAAAGCACGTCACATGATCTTTCTCACGGGCATTTTGTCCAACACATAACTAATGTGCATAATTTGAGTCTAATTTAATGGGAGGGACAATATAGTCAAGAAGAATTTAAAAAAAAAAAAAAAAAAAAAGAAGAAGAAGAAGAAGAGAGACTTGGACTCTTTAAGATTGAAATGCTGAATGTTGCTTGTGTGCATTGAATTCTCAGGGCCATTTTCGCGATCTGCGGTGAACTTCAATGCAGGCTGCAAAACTGCAGTTTCCAACATTGTTATGGCATTTGCAGTGATGATAACATTGTTGCTCCTAACACCATTGTTCCACCACACCCCACTTGTTGTCTTGTCTTCGATCATAGTAGCTGCTATGCTCGGCCTGATCGATTACGCAGCTGCAATTCATCTTTGGCATGTAGACAAGTTCGACTTTGTCGTGTGCATGAGTGCTTACTTCGGGGTCGTCTTTGCCGATATTGAAATTGGCCTAATCTTGGCGGTAAGAATCTTTTTTATTAGAATAATATTATTTATCAGGATAATTATCCATTATCAGTAATTTATTTGTTAGTTGATGTTTTACAATAACTGATTTATCATCTTAAATGTATTTACAAATTCAGGTTGGACTATCAGTGTTAAGGTTACTGTTATTTGTTGCACGACCGAGAACCTATGTTCTTGGAAATATATACGAAAGCAGGATTTATCGAAGTGTTGATCAATATCCAAAAGCGCATAGTGTACCCGGGATTTTGATACTCGAGATCAACGCTCCGATTTACTTTGCGAATGCAAGCTACTTAAGAGAAAGGTATTGGAATCTAACAATTCCATTGACAAGAACTATGACTAGTTATAAGCGTACGTGTTTCTAACTTCTTGGTTGAATCATAATTGCAGAATCTCGAGATGGATAGATGATGAGGAAGACGAGATAAAGGCATCGGGGAAACCAAGTTTACATTATATCATACTTGACATGAGTGGTTAGTCACTTATCGACCTTAAAAGAAATACTACTCAAATACAATTTTTACCTCCGAAAAACTTTAAACTAAATTTGATATTTTGACTTCTCATATGAAATCCGTAGCCGTTGGAAATATTGATACGAGCGGGATTAGCATGCTCGAGGAGGTCAAAAAGATCATCGAAAGAAGAGACCTAAAGGTTAGTCAATCTTGTTTATGTCGTACGATCTTGTAGACTTTATCTAATAAAGATTGAACACAGCAGCGAGAAAATATTTATACGATTGATATAAAAGGGGTTCGAGTTTTGTGTTTATTCGACCGTTTTTGTGTGAAATTTGCAGCTTGCATTGGCAAACCCTTGTGGTGAAGTGATGAAGAAGCTTAACAAGGCAAATTTAATAGAAACAATAGGTGAAGATTGGATTTTCTTGACGGTGGGAGAGGCTGTTGGGGCTTGCAATTATATGCTTCACACTAGCAAGCTTTGAAGAATTAAAGAAATGTAGTAAAAAATGTGTAACTTTTAACATTTTTGTAGAGCAAAGGCTTTGCAAATTGTGAGAATATTAGAAGCTCGTAACAATGAAGAAAAATGTATTTTTTTTACTTTCAATCATCAAAGCAAATTAGTTCTTGACTAAAAGTTGTTCTCGATTAAAAGTTGTTCTCTAGCCACTCTAGCAATATATTTTTCTATTGAATTTTAAGATGGTATTATCGTTACACTAAAATAGTGCAACACCCTTTGCAAGTTAAAGTCATCTGCAACTAAATAATTCCAAAGTTGTATTATTACTAAGAAAAATAATATAATGGGAAAATGACGTTTGCTTTACCAAAAATTTGCAGTACTATTCACAATACCAAAATGACGTCTCATCTAACCTTGTAAAAATGATCCAAAACCATCGGTCACATACTGCCTAGCTCTGAGTTGAAAGAATTTCAAACTTCATTTGGCACAAAAGGGTTAAAATTGTGTTTAGTTGGTAGATGGTAGTGTTAGTTTGGTACAACTACATTAAAAAGATCTTTTTATATAATAAAATAACAATTTATTGTTAAAAAAAAAGAAAAAATATTTATCAAAACAAAAACAATTTAGCTGGCCATTATTTACACAAGAACAAACAATAAGGGCTTGTTCGATTCATGAGTAAGAAAATTTTTTTTTTCTCTCTCTTTTTTTCAGCCATACACACATTTTCCAATACAATATTAACCACACATTTTCTATGAAATATTGTGCCCAATAAATTACCAACCAACCAAACAAGCCCTAAAATGATATATCAATGAATTGCCAATTTAAATAGATTATTATTAGCATACCTAGTTGTGAATTCAATTTTCAGCTTTAGCATTGGTCGATAACCCCTGCCATTACACACGACTTTAGCTGGCCCCATCTAAAACGCGATTTCGGATAGTCAGCATCAAGTCAACTGAAGTCGCATGAGTGACGAAATTCATCTAAATCGCCGCAGAGGAAAAAAAGAAAAAGGGTGATAAAATTGCAAAATTGCAATCATCTTGGTTGCCCGATTCATTTGATTTGACCTTTTCTTTTTTTTCCCTTTGGAGTGATGATTCAGAATTCCGATTCAAATAGTACCGAGCTGTGAAACCGCTGGGATGGCTCCTGATAAGAAACCCAGGCAAGAGGGTTCCAAGAAATTGAAGAAAATGAAGAACAAAATTAAGAGCAAAAGTAAGAAAAAGAAGAAGAGCAAGATCGTAAGCACAGTTCCACTGGACAACAGAGCCATGGATTCGGAATGGTGGGATGTTTTCTGGCATAAGAACTCTCCCACACTGGGTCATCCCTTTTCTTATCTTCTGCTTTCAAATTTCACTTAATTATTCTTATTCTGTTGGAATTTAGTAGAAATTTTGCAAATTGACTTTGTGGGTACCTGTTTTCATGCTTCAGTTTTGGGTGCATTTTGCAGCAAGTAGCTGAAATGTCCCCCCATTTTCCCCTCTTTTTTTTTTTTCCAATTTTTACAGTTTATCTTTTTGTATGTTTCTATGCTCTTACTCTAATTTGATGATTGAAAACAATGGAAAATTTTTTAGCTTCTGCTTTGAGTCTGTAGCAGTGTAGTTTATATTGCCAAGAATCAAAATCCTCAAAGGAATAATTTGAAATTCTTAGTGTTCTCTGTTATTACCTTTCACAGCTTTTAAGGTTTGTTATTATCAATAAAATCTTAGGCTATTAGAGATGGAACACTGGTATGAATCACAAGATCAGCCTTTGTGTGTAGGCAAAATTTATTTTTTCTCTGTCAAGTGCTGGCTTTGTGAACTTTTGTTTGCGTCACAGGTCCAAACGAACCTTCAGACGAGGAAGAAGGATTCAAACACTTCTTTCAAGACATTTGTTCACTTGTACGAGAAGACCTTATTTCAAGACCACCATCAGGTCTCATCAACATCGAAGGACGCCTTCTCAGTGTTGAAAAGCAAGTTGCCATTGCCTTAAGAAGATTGGCTTCAGGGGAATCCCAGGTCTCGGTCGGGGCTTCCTTTGGTGTAGGTCAATCCACTGTCTCTCAAGTCACTTGGAGATTTATCGAGGCCATGGAAGAACGGGCCAAACACCATCTCAAATGGCCGGATTCTACAAAGATGAACGAAATCAAATCTATCTTTGAACAATTTTCAGGCTTGCCTAATTGTTGTGGAGCAATAGATGCTACTCACATTGTTATGACACTTCCTGCTGTTGAGACTTCTGATGATTGGTGTGATCAAGAAAAGAATTACAGCATGTTTGTCCAAGGTGTAGTTGATAATGAGATGAGATTTCTTGATATTGTGACGGGTTGGCCGGGGGGTATGCCCATTTCCCGACTCTTAAAATTTTTTACAAACTTTGTGAAAACGGTGAACGGTTAAATGGGAAGCCCGTTTTGTCTTCTACAGGAGATGAAATTCAAGAATATATAGTGGGTGGCACTAGTTACCCTCTTCTTCCATGGCTTATAACTCCTTACCAAGATGATCTTGAAAGTTCGATGTTAGAATTCAATGAAATGGTTTAAGCTGCAAGAGCTACTGCTGTTAAGGCGTTTGATAGACTAAAGGGTGGTTGGAGAATCCTAAGTAAGGTTATGTGGAGACCTGATAAGAGGAAACTACCTAGTATTATTCTTGTCTGTTGTTTGCTTCATAATATTATCATTGACTGTGGAGACAGTTTGAGACCAGACGTTGTCTTGTCTAAACATCATGACTCTGATTATGTCGGACAGAACTGTAAGTATGTTGATCCGATGGGGAGTGGCACAAGAGAAAAGTTAATGATATACTTGCAGAGTCGCAAGAAGGCCTAGTCCGATCGTTACGTGTAGTGTCTTTGTTAGATCAACATTCTTGTACTCATTTGACCTGTGTTGATGTGTTGAGCTTGGTTGATTGAGTGATGCCTACATGCTCTACTCACGTTCATGTTAAGGCATTAATCATGTTCCTAGTGTCAACAAAGAAATGTCCTTTTTTTGGCATAGAGGTCTCTTGCTCTGTCTTTTGTGAGTCGTATTAATAACTTGCTTATGCTGTGTTTGTGGGCATACAGTATCCACGAAATATGTATAAGGATATTAAAAACCTGTGCTAAAGAAAACCTCAATCCTTTGTGGTCAAAGGCTGAATGCACCCAAAAAAATGCGATTTCTTTCGCTCGTCTCTTGTTCTTCCCACGCCACAGAGATAGTCCCACAAAGCAGTTCTTCCGTCATGCATGTGTGTTTTCCCCTTATTGTCCTTTTCATAAAATTTCAGTAAAACAAACTGTAACTTGTGGACCTCCAACTGCAACCTCCAATCTTTACGGACATTCTTCGTGCCCGCTCGGGGATTCTCCTCCCTTTGACGTTTCCTTCGTCTTGTGAGTCAAATGAGGACTTATTAACATCCCTTTTTATCAATTTTCCATTGAGATCAAATAACTTTATGATGGACATGTCAGCTTCTTCGAGCTGTGCCATTATCATCTCACATTCGGTTATGGCTTTTCCCCATATGCCATTCTCAGTGACTTGGAGCTTCCTCTTCAAATCTTGAACTGTGAGCTTCCCCTTCTGTTAGGAATTTTGTAATTGGCATTTCTGTATTCGAAAATCAAACCTATTGAGTTGTCATTTTAATTTAACTGGTTGGGCAGTTTAGGACTTGAATATGAGCCAGTCAGGAAGCATCTGCTCAGAAATCCTCAGTTCTATCAGATCAGATCGCCCGAGAACCACTCGAGCAGCGCAATAGAACGTGGCTGCTCGAGCGGACCCAAAAACCGCTCGAGCGGCCCGGCCCAGACTGCGACGTTGACCTATTTCTGCATGATTTTCAGGCTATATCAGGAGGTTTTCACAGCAAATTTTAGATACACGACTCGGGAGAGTTATTCTACCATAGAGAGCATCATAAAGCCCTCTCCACTAACCATGATTACCGAACACGGGACAACGATTCAATTTTGAGAGGTAGTCAACCATACACAAACACCAACCCCAAATCCTACACACCAATAACCTTCAGAGTTCTGGATTTTGGTTACAGGTGGCTGGAGTTCCAGCTTGGTGAAGATCCACGGGTGAAGAAGACGCGCCAGAGTTACGGAGGGTGCGGTACGCACAATGCAACAGGGTTCGTCGGGGTTTACTGGCTGGGGGTCAAGCTATGTTAGTGTTGATCGTCTGTAAGTGTTTAACCTCTTTCTAGTGGATTGTTGTGGCGAGTTCGCCCGGAGGTTTTTACTATTTGAAGAGTTCTTCAACGGGTATTCCTTTGTCAGCGTATCTGGCATTATTTATTGCTTTGATTATTGTTGAATGGAGTGAATTGATTGATTAATTGCAATAACTGTTAAAATTTATTGGGTCGCCACTGTGCCCCCGCCCCGATTTTTCACCTTCTTTACTGATTTGACTAACTGTAAATCATCATTTTCGTGATTATCAGATTCAAATTGAGTCCATAAGACGAACTGTCAGATATCTGGTCCAGCATTATGTCTTTTGTCCGAAGTTCATTGAGATTTCATTTGATGACTTCAAATTTCTCCTACATCCGCTTTTGGATTTTAACTCCTTGACTTCTCTCATTGCAATCTCCAGTTCAACAAGGAGCTAGATCAGCATTTTCTTGGACCCTTAGCCGATATATCTCAACTGCTGCACGTTCTATAGCTTGAATCCTCGCCTGCAGATTTTGAACATCCGAGAATTTGAGGGACACCACAGATTTCGATTAGTATAAATTGTTCCTGGAAAATGAAGGGAACTGCTCGTTTGAATACATTAACTCGAGACAAAAGTTGAATACTATTCTTTGAGGAATAGATTACTGTTCGATGAACTAACAAATAGTCATGGGAAAATAAAGATAGATAACTTCCCCATTCCGATCACATTGTCAAGCGCCAGATAAAGTCCCTCCGCAGCTTGATTAAAAGTAAGGTTTTGATTTCAACTTCTTTCTAAATATTATTAGATTTTCCTCAGAGTCCGCGTATAATTGACACTCCATTTTCCAATCAGTCTTCTTGTTTGCAATATAATTAATCTTGAAAATCTGTCAAGCCGTTTCATTTTTCTAGCATTCATAAGTTTTTTTTTTTATACAACAGCGACACGGGTGAGAATCAAACCAGGGCGTTGCCCGTGGCCTGGCCGGGAGCTACCACCGCAACAATCCGGGCGATCTCTCTAGCCTTCATAAGTTAGTTAAGAAAAATAATAGACGCAAAAGCTGGAACGAATATTTAATTTGTTCTCTATTTAATTCAAGGTAATAAGTTATTTGAGAAGAAACAATAATCAAGTTCAAATGTGTTAATTCATAAAATATTACATTCACGATTCTGAAGAAAAAGAATTAAAAGAATATGATTAAAATTCATAAACAATATTCAGAAATTGAGGAGCTTTGGCGTAATTATTTATTATCTCTCGAAATTCAATTAATTTAACTTGCAAGATGATGATGATGATGATGACGATGAAGCTGATGATGATAACAACATAAACCTCCGGTCCACAAAAAAAAAAAAAAACACACACACACGAACAATAATAATAATAATAATAATAATAATAATAATAATAATAATAATAATAATAATAATAATAATAATAATTGAGATCGGTCACGGGGGCAAAGCAGACAGCGGAAGTTGAGAAATATAAAGATTGTGATTCCTATTTCTAGTAGTATTAGAAATCCAAATTCCTGAAGATAAATACATGTTGAAACTGGATTGTTCCCTTCGCTCTTGTTCAACAGCATTGATTTTATTTTATTCTCTGCCACAAAAATTAACGAGGTGAAGAAGCTGGCCATGTCAGGTTTGTCTCTGCCAGATGATATCTTCTTCGAAATACTAAGTTGGTTACCCGTCAAATCATTACTAAGATTCAAATGTGTTAGTAAAACCTGGTGTTCCACAATTGAAGATCCGATATTCATCATCAAGCACTGGAAACAATCTCCCCGTGAATATGTCTATGATGATACTGAATTTACTGTCTTAAGAGAGTGCAAGGGACTTGTATTGGAGAGCCGTGATTCGGACAACACATACCGGCTGAGGAATCCGGCTACCAGGCAAATACTTGATCTTCCTAGTTTGGAAGAGACAAAAGGTATTCCTACAATCATGTGTTACATTCCATCAACCAATGAATTAAGCGTGATTTATGAGCATTCTTCGAGACAAGGAAATAGACAAGTTCTTACTTATAATGTTCTTAGAATTGGCACTGATTCTACATGGAAAAGCTTGGTTTCTCCAGTGCTGGGTGATCTCGAACATTCTATTCGAAATGTTTGGCCCGTAAGTAGAGTTGTAGGTGCAACATTCTATAACATTAGATCAACGGGGGATCTTTCTATAGATTGCTTTGATTTGGAAAATTACAGCATTAAAAATATTGAGACCCCAATAAATTCTGTCCCCAAGGGGGAATGGATTTGGTTCCTAGAATGGGAAAACTTTCTATCTCTTGCTTATATAGAACAAGAGCAACTCAATGTTTATGCCTTGGAGAACTACAAGAGTCACAAATGGGGTGATAACAAGATTGTTATACCTTTGACGTTCTTGAGAGATTGTCCGGACACCAATATGTCAGTCGAAAGGTTCTTCCCTATGTCAGGGAAAGGCAATCGACTTAAGTTTAGATTCATGTATGATTCTGATGGAGTCTTTTCATTCAATACTCAATCTAAAGTGGTCAAGTACCTGACACCATTATCTAGAAAGCTCAATTATGCATATAAACCGAGCCTTGTGCCTTTACACTTTAAGGTGAGCCGTCGAACTCAAAAAAGTACCAATCAACTTCCTTGCGCCTTATCAGTTTACTCGCACACATATCAAACTACTTTGTCCGTGTTTCAAGATGAGTTGAATAGGGGGACCGCAGGTCAGTACCGGGGGTGTGCAGATGTCGAGGCTCGCCGGATTCCTTGCACCTTACAGGTTTGCTCGCCTGTTGACTCAAGCACATCTCTAACTCCTTTGGCAGTGTTTCATGATGAGTCAAATGGGGAGCCCATAGGCCAACACCAGGAGTGTCCAGATGCCAAGGCACGCCCGAGGCATGCGCAGTCTGCGACATCCAAATTCTTGAGACGTTGTTTGTGCGGGGCATAGTGGAAAGGTTTCTTTTCAAGTGGCACGAAATGCATTATGTTATTGTGGTTTTATGTTTTCTTTTACTTTGTTTATGCATTTTTTTACCACCCCTTTTTTTCTTTTTCTTTTTTTTTTCTTTTTTGGTTAGCGGAAAATGCCTAGTACTCTTCATAAGATTGTTATTGATTGCGGGGATAGTTTGCCTATGACTCTGATTATGTTGGACAGAGTTGTCAGTATGTTGATCCGATAGGGTGTAGTAATAGTAGAGAAAAGTCAATTGAGTGTAACACCACAGATAATAGATAATACTAGAAGAATTATCCCAAAACTCTTTAGGCAGAGGATGTCTAAATGAATTTTTTTTTCCAAATAATTGATTGGTATGAAGTATTTAAGACATAAAAATTTCCGTATATATATAGGAGGAACAAACTAAACCTATTAGTTCAATCAATGTAAAAAAGTGACGCATCAAAACAACAAGCGAAACGCTTCAAAAAAAAAAAAAAAAACCAAGCGAAACCAATACATCTATATCTATCTATCTATCTATATATATATATATATATATATATATATAAAAGAAGCAACTCTGCAAAATATTTTCCCGCAAAAAAGCGTTTTATGATAATTATGGTAATTATATTATGGTAATTATGGTAATTATATTTAACTTAATAATGATAATAATAATAATAACAATAATAATTATTATAATAATAATAATAATAACAATAATTATTATTATTATTATTATTATTATTATTATTTGTAGAGAATAATTTTTTTTTAAATTGAGTATTTTTAGATAGTCCTTTTTTCCCTAATAAGTCGTTTGTTGCATTCTAACTACTAATTAATTATGTAGATTAAATATTATTTTACTTAACGTTATTTTTTATTTAATTTTTTTGAATGGGATATAACATAAAATTTATGGTAAGTTACTTAACGTTATTTGAATGGCTAATTTTTCATTGGGTTTATTTTAAAATAAACAGTTTCTTAGTTATTAATTTTTTAATAAGCAAAAACCAATAATAACTGAGAAAGTTAATGTTAATCATTTTTAATACTTATTAATTCATCTAATCATTAACTTCGTATTATATTTTAATATAAAATATTCTATTTTACTATTGTCAAATTATGAAGTACGGGTGCTGTAAATATTTTATCATTGCAATTTCTTCAATGTATTTAATTTTTTATTTCAATACAAGATAATGATTCTGATAAAAAAAATATTAGAACATTATTGAAATCCATTTTCTTATTAGATATATTTTTCTATTTTTGTTGTTAATTCATAAATAATAAAATTTTTATAATACTATTTTATGTAAATATACCATTTTAATTGTCTCCGTACATTGCACGGGTGCATCACTAGTATATATAAGAACAGTTATTTTCCCGCCTAAATACATCATAATTTTTCTCGCCTATTGAATTTGCCTGATATAATCTTCTATTTATATATAAAATAACTTATATATATAAAATGAGGCTTTTTTCTTATTACTAGCTGTTTCACCGTGCGTTACACGGGATACTAATTTTCTAACAGGTAGCGATTTTGATAAATATTAATAGTAGCACCACCAAACTTAACTTAATTAAGATAAATAATAAAAGAATGCTGTAAAAATTTTGACAGAGTGTTCTCTGTATTTCGTACATATCCATCCTAAAATATCCAAAACTTGTTATTTTCTACTCAAAATAAAAATTTCTTGCAACTTTTTCCCCTCTATTTTTAACTATAAATAAATTTATAAATCATTTTCTAAATAACCTCTACAAATGAACAAACGTTAATTAATCGTAGCCCTTTCCTTCTAAATAATCTAGATTTCGCACATTTGCATTGCACGAGAGATTTACATTGGAAAAAGTAAGCGATCGTCTAACTAATATACTTGATAATATAAATCATTATTTTCAATCCTGAACTGGAATAACACTGATTTTCCTGAAAGATGAAAATGATCGTCTAACTAATATACTAATTTTGTTACATGGGATGCGATTGTAAGTTTTAAATTTCGATTTGGTTTAACTCAAGATCAAGATTTGTTTATGCATCATACATATTTATTAGTATATTTCATTTTATTTTCTCATCGTAAGTCATTGCTATGTATATATTTGCTCATTTTTATGATAGATGTTATTCTAAAATAACTTTTCAAAATAATAAAAAGTACTCGGCCTAGTGTCATATAATTTGTAAATAATAATATTATTTTTCATGAGTCGAAAACATCGTCAACTCCTATAATAACCAATAAACACCATTTGCAAACTGGCTATAGAAACAAAGAAATCTACAAACAATATAAAACATGAAAAAATACTTCACATAAGTCAATATAAATTAAGGCCTTGTTCTATTGGGAGTTTAGTTGTTCCGCGCGGTATTCCGTGTAAAAATGTGTGGTTAATATTATTTTGGAAAATGTGTGTGTGGTTGAAAATGAGTATGAGGTATACGGAATTGCGTGCGGATTTGGTTAACACCAAATAGAACAAGGCCTAAATAACAAACCGTTAAAGGAAGACAGAGTTGAAGAGAGTAAAATTATATTTTGTTTTTCTATCTTTAACCAAATAAAAAACCATGAGCATTTCAGAGGTTCCGTAATTCATGCAAAATACTAAAACGTCAGTTAAAATGCCTAGAGTTCACCAAAAAGCATTGACTTAGAGAAGACATATCATCACCAATCCCAAATTGTGAGTCGAGTGGCATTAAACTCTTTCACTATACTTGTAGAATTATCAGAGATGGGTTCAGATTGATGTATTCCACTTTATATGACCGCCGATTCTTGGCTTATGTGAATACTATAATTATAAATTTTTCTTGTATTAACTCTAGTTGTCTTCAAAAGGGAAAAGGAGTTATTTATTTTCCAACCACCGTACCGTACACCAAACAAATCCTTTAAAAGTTTTTGACTCTGAAGTTTAATGTTTAGAGACGTTTTCGACCATAGTGTACCAACCAAATTATTGAACCAATGAAGATTTGGTCTCGTCGAATGTTTGGTATGTAGTATCGATAATCTGGTTTGGAGTTTATTCAACCATTTAAAATATTTTACGCGATAATTATTTTATCTAGTCTAATTTACCAACATGTAGATTCGAGCTTTGTGCCACCAATGATTTACGCAATAATAGGAAGTTCGAGGGATTTGGTAGTTTGCTGTAGGCTCACTTCTCGCTCTTCAATGCTCAGCGAGGCAGTGAATGTAAATGAGAACCCTACACTATATCTTCATCTTGCTTTTACCGCTACACTCTTCGCCAGTCTCTTCGAAATGGCTCTAGGAATTTTCAGGTATTTAATACTCATACTCAGAGTCGACTTTGATATGTCCAGGCCTTAAGGAAAACTTAATATTGAAGTCTTTTTCTTCTATACGTTGATATTTAGATCGTATTCTATTTCGTATTTGATAGTATAATAAATAAGATTTCAATCAACACAAACAAAGTGTAGAGGAAGCTAGAAACTTTTGGTTGGTTTTGTCATGTTTTGCACATGGCAATCGTATGTAGAATGATTGTTTGTAACATGTGTTAAAGGGCGGCTGATCACCTGCCAACATGGGTGATGTGGTGCCCTTACAAGGCGCTATGTCACCAGGTAAATTTAAATTTTTTTTTTTATATCTACGCTAAGTGAGATGAATAATACATAACTGTCCCCTGATGGTGGAAGGCTCGTATGGGCCCCACATTTTTCCCCCCGAAAATGGGGGTGTTGACATGATATATTGTCAACATGTTGGCAACGGAACTGGACTATGTGTTATCGACAGCAACATAAATAATTAATGAGTTCAATTATTATGTTTTTGGTCTTTATATATTATTGATTAATATTGTTGATAATTATTTTCTTGCACAGGCTAGGGTTTATTGTGGATTTTCTATCCCATGCAACCGTAGTGGGGTTCATGGGTGGTGCAGCCACCGTGGTGAGCCTACAACAACTGAAAGGGATTCTTGGCCTTGACCGCTTTACTCGTTCCACCGACGTGGTCTCCGCTATGCGTTCTATTTTTTCTCAAGCTCATCAAGTTTTTAGTTTCTCTCAGTAAATTTCCGTAAAATATAAGTAATGATTATTTTTTTTTTTGAGTGAACAGTCATATGAGACTATGTAATAATGTCTAGATAGTAACCAATAGTGATCTGAAACATGTAATTGATATCGATATTTGATTTTGACTTTGACTTATATTGATAGTGGAGATGGGAAAGTGCAGTGTTGGGATGTTGTTTCCTTTTCTACCTACTTTCTTGCTAGATATATTGTAAGTTATTCAAGATTTTCCTCTATTATTGATTAATTAATTGTTTAATAATTTAACGCAACACTTTTTCCATTTTTCCACCATTAATCTATCCAGTTATTGCATAAAATTAAAAATGATTGCCTTGAGTTAAGGTGTTGGACTATTATTACATATCTTGGAGAATATTCTTAGGGCTTATAATAATTTTAACAACCGGGGGATTGATCGCCTTTTCACTTTTCAGTAGTTTCTTTCTTGCTTCGTCTCGCAAAAACTGATTTTCAAACACAACCTAACTCCAATTGTTCAAAAGGTCTCCTCTGATGGAACAAGATTCAAAAATTAAATTAAAAAAAAAAATCATTGCTGTTAAATTCATTTTTTGTGACGTATGATATTGTCTAATACTGTATACTAATCTACAGAGCAAAAAGAGACCAAACTCTTCTGGATATCAACAACGGCTCCGTTGATATCTATTATCTTGGGAACTCTACTAGTCTATCTTACTCACGTTGAAAAATATGGCGTCCAAGTGGTGAGCCCTTTCACTATCTCACTCCCACTAATAATGAGCTCATATCTATTGTCTGAATTCTTATTTCTTTAATTGTTTTATTTTATTCAATCAATAACACGCAGTAATTGAATTAATCCACTTGTTATATAAGTGATATATTTTTATTAGATGAAACAACTGAAAAGATAAGAAAATGTGCGGTCGCTACGGTGCACGCAGGTGCATTGAACACTGTGCGGTCGCTACAACATCAAATTATCAATAAAAAATGTTGTGACACGTGGCTTATTATTGGTGGTGTCCTAATTGGCATCATTGCAAGTGTTGGCGTGGACAAGTAGATCCGTCAAAGTTGGCGGATTCACGAAGCTGAAACTTTTGACGCCGACCCGACCCGTTTTCAAGTTTGACCCTCACCGACCTCGCCTCCCACAACATAGTCCAAATGATACAATAATATTGCAAAGCTTGTCGAAATTCAAATTCAGTAAAAATCTCTCACCTTTTCCATTGGGCAGTCGCCTTTTTGTGGAACATCCATACAATAATTAATTAGGGACATCGGACACGTGACAAATTATTATGTTCAATGAGGTGGTTATGATTTTAATCTATCATTATAGATATATTAACATTATAATCACGTAAGCGGTGAGCAAAAATTATGAAATGCTATTCTATTTCATTCTCCTTCAATTAAAATAATACACGTCTGTAATTTTTATATACTAAATAAGAACAACCAATGAGATTTCAAATTTCGATCATAGATTTAGACTCAAAGCAGTCAACCCAATGAATACGTCAATCGTACCTGCTGGGTACATGTGGCAAGCAGTTTGAAATCATATCATGTCTATCTAAATGGGTAATATAACATATGTTAATGGTTAGTGAGAAATCATAAAAAATTCGCTTAGACCTCATTTAAGTGACGTTTAAGTGTGAAATTGCTTTGCAATATTTTTTTTAATGCTTTTATTTTGCTTAACTTACGATTAGCTAGATTCACTTGAATTCCTGAAAATTCAAAATTTATTAGTACTGTTCCATCACGTACGCTTGAAGTTTCTAAAAATATTGCGTGGCAATCGCACACCCAAGAAATGGACTTTCATTCAATATGTGAGATCGACTTGTCCAGAGAAAGGCGGCAACGTACGTAGGAAAATGCTGTCAACCTCCAACATTAAACGTGAGCTTCTTACCCTTTGCTTCTTCATGGTAAATAGAAAATGAAAGGTTTCCCAATAATATATATATATTTCCATTCTGGAGAATTTATTTTATTGGAAATATAGTAATTATATTTGACGGAGTTAAAATTATAAAATGAACAATTTTATTGAAAGTCATATAATTATTTTATGATGATCGATTAACTTTTTAAGTGGTATATCACCGCTACATGAAAGGCGGAATGAGTGTAAAATATTCGATTTCACATTTTACCCATATACCTTTGTTTTATTTGTCAAAACTATCCATATTCAATATCATGAGAAACATTAAATATTTTAATGAGTGTAAGTATCTTTGGATTCTTTTTTATTGGATTCTTTCATTAGAATAAATTTGTTATATAAAATAACAATACTCTGTGATTTTTTTTTTAAGAAAATGTTTATGTGTACTTAAAAAAATATTTATGTAAAATTCTTAATTAATTTTTAATTGAAAATTGATTCTTTTTATTGCTTTCTTATACATTTGATTCCTTAAACTTCAATTATTGCTTCGAAAATATTTAGTTTTCGTCTTTTCACAATAATTTATACTAATAATAAAAAAAATGTTCCATATCACGTGCAACACACGTATTACATGCTAGTATATATATTAGAAACTAATGAATTTTATTTCACATCTATTATTATTTGTAAAATGTTGTTGTACAAATAGCAAAGGCCATTCTTAAGTGGCCAAATAGAATAATAGATTTTGTTCAAAATTAAACAACGTTGATCCTATCTAATTGACACTCGTAACATAATAGCCCGTTATTATACTTTCGTTTTCACACATTAATCCCATTTGACTTTGCTCAAGAAATTAATCCAGAATCCAAGAAAAATTTCACATAGCTATATAATATTTATATTTAAATTAATGTCAACTATTAATAGGAATTCATTACGTAACCGGACTTTCAATTTGAAGGTCAAGAAAGTATAATTACAACATACGTGGTTTTATATTCTTATATATCTTATCCAATCTAAAACAAAATCCATTATTAAATTTTATTCAAAAATTGCTACCCTTGATATATTTGGATGTACTTTTAAGATTAATGATATATATTGGTAAGAAATGTTTATATCCATATAGCAAGAATATTCAAGCACCATCGAGCGTTCCGTATCTTACGGAACGCTCGGGCCATTTTGATGGTCCGTTCGACCCCCGTTTTGAAATTCGGGACCAGATCTAAAATCAGCACGGCGAGAGTGAGTTCCAGGAATTTTCCGAATTTTTTTCGGCGACTCCGTAGTGACCGTGACCGCCGGTCAAAGTTTTGACAATATTTTTGGCCAAAAATATGCCAAAACTTTGACCGGTGGTTACGGCGGCTACGGTGTCGCCGGAAAAAATTCGGAAAATTCCTGGCACTCCCCCTCGCCATGCTGATTCCAGATCTGGTCCCGGATTTCAAAACGGAGGTCGAACGGGCCATCAAAATGGCCCGAGGGTTCCATACTTAAAAATCGCTTGATGTAACATTAATTAATTTATTATTATCATTTTAAGTCTTTTATTTCAAGATAACTAATGCAAAACGTGCTTGCTTTGCATTATTTTATACAAGTAGTCCATATGTTTATTCTTCTGACAAATTGACAAATTTGTTTCCATGCACCTTGTACATTTTTATGTGCAAGTCCGTGTCACGAACTTTTGTTAAATTCTTCCATTAAATGCATAAATCTCATCTATTGACTATTAAATTGTAATTTTGGAGGAAGCGTTGCTCATTTGCTAACTTAACGAAAAAATTAAAAAGGGAAAGAAAAACGGAAATCTTATTTGCTATTCGCAAATTAATATGCAAGACATGACGTAACTTAAAATGCTTTCATTTCATTGACTTAAAATAAATAAATAAATAAAATATATGAAATGTGGACAATTTGTACTTGTACAAAAGTTATAAAAGATCGGAGAGTTTTTGCATTAATTATCTTTTAAAATAAGAATTAAGATTACAAATCAATTTTAATTAATTAAATATCGAGAATAAGTAGTAATCATTATAACATTATTCTATTTCTAGTTAAACCAAATTTAATTCTGTATACCTAAAATTTATATGCAAATATCTACACAATTTTCATTTAAATAGTATATTATCTATGTGTATATATATATATATATGTAAAATAAATTCACAAAATTTTGACAAGAATACGAAATTTATTGAGTTATCAATATTTCAGTGGTTATACAGAACTATAGAAACACTACTCTTCTGTTTAAAAGGCACATTTACTCTATATATGGCTCTAAGCGGGGTCGTTTTCATATTTAGCAAGTTAGCATTATCTTTTGACATAATACTGCACGTGAGTGTATTGTCTATATATGCACACACACACACACACACACACATATATATATATATATATATATTTATTCATTCACACCTCAGATTTGATATGTTGTCACATTTCCTAGTGCCAAAATTGAAATAGATTCGTCTTATTTCAATAAAACTCAATAATAAAATTACGTCAAAAGTTGGATTCACTAAGAATATAAAACTTACTCTAAATGGGAAATCTACGGAGAGTAGAATAAAAGTAATTAAACAAATATATAATCTGATATCTAAAGAAATCTAAATATGTATATAATACTTGTAAACCCTGCGTCTTCCGACCATAACAACCCGTGTAATTAAATTAATGTACTAAATTGTATATGCAATCTTTTTTAATTGGATCGGAGCAATGCTACATGACTATACAAAACTCTACTACATATTTACCACACACTAATAAAAGTGTGGGCTCCATTGCTTCAGGAGGTAGAGTGATAATTTTATCACATACTCTATTCGTCTATGGTAAAATTTTCATGTGGTGATTTAGAATAATCTATTGGATGGACAGCCAAAATGACTACGGAAATTGAGATACCAGATACTCACATCACGTCACACCCCCACTAAAATAATAATATACAAGAATTCCCCTATATAAAGCCTTCTCCAAGGCACCCCTCAACACTAACCTCCTTCTGCTTCTTCTCCTCTTCTTTTTCTTCTCCTCTCTCTGAGTAAGCATTGATTGGATTTGGCTAAAAAATGGGTAACTCAGATTTTGAGCGTGTACACAGAGTAGAAGTCCCACCACCACAGCCATTTCTCAAGTCATTAAAGTATAATCTCAAAGAGACATTTTTTCCCGACGATCCCCTCCGGCAATTCAAGAACCAGCCACCGGCAAGGAGGATCGTTCTAGGCCTCCAATATGTTTTTCCGATACTCAACTGGGGCCGGAGATATAGTTTCAACTTCTTTAAGGCCGATCTTATCGCCGGAATCACCATAGCCAGCCTTGCTATTCCTCAAGGAATAAGTTATGCAAGGCATGCAAATTTGCCACCAATTCTTGGCCTATGTGAGTACTATAATTATAAATTGAACCAATCAAGATTTGGTTTGGTCGAATGTTTGGTATGCAATATTGATAATCTGGTCTGGAGTTTATTTTACCATTTAAAATATTTTACGCGATAATTATTTTATTTGGTCTAACTTACCAAACATGTAGATTCGAGCTTTGTACCACCATTGATTTACGCAATAATGGGAAGTTCGAGGGATTTGACAGTTGGGACAGTTGCTGTGGGCTCACTTCTCACCGCTTCAATGCTCAGCGAGGCAGTGAATGCAAATGAGAACCCTACACTATATCTTCATCTTGCTTTTACCGCTACACTCTTCGCCGGTCTTTTCGAAACAACTCTAGGAATTTTCAGGTATTTAATACTCACAGTCAGAGTCGACTTTGATATATCACAGGCCTTAAGCAAAACTTAATATTGAATTTTTTTTCTTCTATAAGTTTGATTTTTAGGTCGTATTCGTATTTGACAGTATAATAAATAAGATTTCAACCAATACAAACAAACAAAATGTAGGGGAAGCTAGAAACTTTTGGTTGGTTTTGTCATGTCTTGCACATGGCCATTGTACGTAGAATGTTTGTTTGTTTGTTTGTAACATGTGTCATAGCCTTATAGACAGCAACATAAATAATTAATGAGTTCAATTATTATGTTTTTGGTCTTTATATATTATTTATTAATATTGTTGATAATTATTTTCTTGCACAGGCTAGGGTTTATTGTGGATTTTCTATCCCATGCAACCATAGTGGGGTTCATGGGTGGTGCAGCCACCGTGGTGAGTCTGCAACAACTGAAAGGGATTCTTGGCCTTGACCGCTTTACTAGTTCCACCGACGTGGTCGCCGTTTTGCGTTCTGTTTTCTCTCAAACTCATCAGGTTTTTCGTTTTTCTCTGTAAATTTCCGTAAAATATAAGTAATGACGATTTTTTTTTAGTGAACAGTCGTATGAGACCATATAATAATGTCTAGATAGTAACTAACAGTGATCTGAAATATGTAACTAATATCAATATTTGACGTTGACTTTGATTTATATTGACAATGGAGATGGGAAAGTGCAGTGTTGGGATGTTGTTTCCTTTTCTACCTACTGCTTGCTAGATATATTGTAAGTTATTCAAAGATTTTCCTCTATCATTGATTAATTAATTATTTAATAATTTAAAGTTACACTTTTTCCGTTTTTCCACCATTAACCTATCCACTTATTGCATAAAAAGTGATTGCCTTAAGGTGTTGGACTTCTACGACAAATCTTTGAGAATATCCTTAGGGCTTGTAATAATTTAACAACTGGGTGATTGATTACTTTTTCACCTTTCACTAGTTTCCTTCTTGCTTCTTCCCCCAAAAACTGATTTTCAAATACAACTTAACTCCAATTGTTCAAAAGGTCTCCACTGATGGAACAAGATTCAAAAATTAAATTAAAAAAAAATAAAAATTTGTTGCTATTAAATTTATTTATTATGACGTATGATATTGTCTAATATTGTATGCTAATCTACAGAGCAAAAAGAGACCAAATCTCTTACGGATATCAATGACGGCTCAGTTGATATCTATTATCTTGGGAACTCTACTAGTCTATCTTACTCACGCTGAAAAACCACGGCGTCCAAGTGGTGAGCCCTTTCACTGTCTCACTGCAATAATGAGCTCATATCTATTGTCTGAATTCTTATTTCCTTAATTGTTTTATTCAATCAATAACACACTGTAATTGAATTAATCCACTCGTTATATAAGTGAGATATTTTATTTAGACGAGACAATTAAAAAAACAAGAATTGAGAATATTAATATGTCTGAAATTTCCGTCAATAATTGGATAATTCATAATTATTGAGGCCTTTTTCTTCTTTTTTTTTTTTTTTAACACCAAAACTTTAGCCAAAAGAAAAAGAAAAATAAGGGGCTATAAATTGACAGTTGAAATGGAAATATCCAGGACATTTTAGACCAAATGTCTTGAATTATTTGCCCTTTGTTATGAATAATAATTGAAGAATAATTATTAGGTGTTATGAATAATTGAGAATAATGTGGTGGTTATGAATTATGAGGAATAATTTGGTGGATGAATAATTTGGTGGAGGAATAATTTGGTAAAAGATGTAATTATTATATGTGAATGACTATTATACCCTTGATGAAATTATGTAATTACGATTGTGCCATTCGAAGTTTTCCTATAAATAGGGCTTCAGTTATTAATGAAATTCATTCCTGAGAATTCCTTAGAATTCATTCTCTCTAAATTCTCTCTATTGTTTCTATACTTTTATAACACGTTATCAGCACGAGTCTCTAGCCATTTGAGTAATATGAAGGGAGTATGCTCTACAGTTGCATCTTATAGATGATCTTCTGTATCAGAAACTGAATTATTATAAATAACCTAATCTATCTCCAATCAATACTTATCTTTCTTTTCTCTCTTATCTTTTTCCCATTTTCTCACGTCTCACTCTCTCTATCTTCCCAATCACTCACGTAAAAACATTTATGCAGAGACAAAGAGTTGTGGGCAATTCAAGAATTGGCAAATGGAGGAAATACGTGCATGTTCAATTGCTTCTCCCTAAGAAAAAGGAAAAGGTATATATGTTATATTACTTTATAATATAATAATATATTAAACTATAATATTCGTTTTCTCGAGATATAAAGACATACATTATCAAAATCAAATTTTCTCGACTCCATTATACTCGATTTAACGAGAGCTTCGATTTGACACCAACATTGATAGGGTAATAACTTCGTTTTGAAATATGTTATTATCAAACTTTCAAAATTTACAAATCAGTACACCAACTTTTGAAAAAGTTACAAAATAGTCCTTGAACATTTTGATATTGATAAATTGAAATAGAAAGGAGATAATTTTCCAATCGTAAAACATTGATAAAATATTTTTGACAATTTTACCTTTACGAATTGGAATGGACAATTTTACCCTTAGGGTAAAACCGACCTAATTTTGACGACAGTGAAAATGGGATAGAATATTCATGAAGAAATTCTAAATCCATTGATTATATAAAATGGCTTGAAGTCCATTTGAGTTAAAAGATCGAATATTATTTTAACTCAGAAGAGTTTAATTACATAATATACTTATTCTAAAAGGATAAATGTGCCTTGTAGAAGTAATGAGTATTTGTTCTAGAAGAACAAATTTGCTCCCGTAAAGCGATTCAATATTTAATTCTCTACTTTATTTAGTGTAATTTAATTCTTGCAATACCTCCTACTTGATGATGGGTTCAACTCCACTAAGCGGAAGGTTTTATATATTTACGCACGTTATATGCTAAGTGATGGGTAATACCTTCTACCAAGCAGATCCTACTCTGAAGAAGTAGTTAAACATTATGCAATTTAATTCTGTAATTTAAATTCAGTAAATTTATATTTATTGCAATAATTCCCATAAGGTAGGTTCGACCACCTATTGGAGGAAATTTAATTTCTGCAATTTAAATTTATCCACTTTATAGTTTGAGTATATTTCCAATGTGGTGGGTAATACCACACGATTGGTGTGCATATTTCCAATGTGGTGGGTTATACTACACGATTGGTTATAACGAATCCTACTCCAGAAGAAGTAGTTGATCAAATATTCTAATCATACTCTCGAAGAAGTAGACGATGAGAATAAAATTACTTCTTCATATATACCGAATATGAATGGAGAAAATTGAGCAAGTGGTACTTGAAGTTACCATTGGATAAATAGACGAAAGTAAAATGTTGAATAGATCCCATGTTGATAAATCAAAGAAAATATATCGCATGGAAAGCTTATATGAAGTAATCTTATCGATGATATGAGATTGTATTAATATGAGAATAAAATGCTCTTGAAGAAGCAAAATCACTAGATATCTGTATTTGAATAAAGCCAATATGATATTATTATTATTACTCCAGAAGAAGTACAAAACAGTCGAAGTGGAACACATTGAGAATATCAAAAGATGACAATAAACACTCGAAAATATAGAAATACTAAAAGAAAATATATATTGAATCCATAAATGAGGGATGCGTCTCGAGTATAAATACTCAGTAACTCGCCACCATCAATATTAGGATTCATAATGAAATATTTAAAGGATCCGAATTTCTTTTTAAGCTTGACACCATGGTTTGTGGCCAAGCGGACTGGGCTTCCAGATTCTTGAACATATGCATGAAATTTGATGAGTAGTTCATCAACAGTACTAGCAGAAATAAGTATTTTTCTCGCTGTATGAGAGATAAACTTATTATTTACACCGTGATCTAGAAATGCTAGTAAGCCATCAAAGAAATTATTAATATTCAACAAACCTATTGGTTTGACATGAAAATTCCACTGTGCCAACGAGGCTATATTGAATATTTCCTCCAGTGTGTTGTAGCGCTGGAAGGACAATGAAAGCATCACTATTATTCATCATATACATCATGCGGTTGTGGATGGATTGCGCTTGTAGCCCCAACCTCTTTGGACCCATGGTAGAACGGCTCCAATTAGAGTATTAGATCCAACTAGATGGAAAGGTATTACGCTCGAAACTCTTATTCCCCATGATTGTGCGGCCATTATAAGTCTAGCTAAAAGTTTGTTGTTGGTTCCTCCGTATAGTATATTGATTTCTTGTCTCCCTAACTCTTTTACAAGTCGGTTTGCCATATCCACATATTGGATATGGCCTACCAGTTTAGATCCACCAAGAATACATACGGTTTTAATATGGCGAGGTAAAGGCTGACTTGTATGAGATGATTCTAAAATCTCCATATCCATCTCTACTCCTATCTCTCTTTTTGCACTATACTTTTAATGTATGAACATGAGAGATATATGAATCCCTCTATTTAAAGAAAAATTTTCAAACCAATAATTGAGTACACTATTTACTTTGACAAATATGAAAGAGAAAAAAATGCTGAAAAATTTTTAAGTGAAAATGACATATATCTGTCGGTGATTGAAAAATAATATATATATACATATATATATATATCTTAAAATCGAAAAATAATATTTACAATTACAAGAAAAACATTGATCTTCGTTATTACACCGAGCTTCCTTATATTAATATGAGAAAATTATTATACTAAAATTTTCTACTAAATTTACAAACAGGATCTTCTAAAGTAAGTTTTTCAAGACTGTAACGCGTTTGTTGATCTTTGAATTTGGCCCATAAGGCCATTAGCTCACCTTGTACGTGTCCACTAGGATGTGTCTCAAGAGCCTGTTGAATATCATCCAAAGGCTCCTTACTCAATCCATCCTTAATGAATGCTATTTTATCTTCTCGATTTACGGACAAGTACCCTGATTTACATCGAGTGTCACATGTCCATCGAGCACACTTGTAGCATCCTCCTAATCTTTTTGCTCTCCGTTTCTTTGAAAAACTACTTTTACCCATACCAGGCATGTATTTAGAAGGAATTGAAACCTCACCAGATAATCGAACCTTTGCTTCAAACAAGCATCGGATATCTTGTGGGATACCCTTATTCATTAGCATCCTTAATCTTTCCAGCCTACATCGATAAATCCTTTTTAGGATTTTGATCGGTAGTGATGGATAGTATTTTCGAAGATTTGAGAGCATATGATCCATTATAATGTATAGGCCCTTGTTAGGATGAATTTTGCAATAATTTTGATGATTTATTTATAGAATAATACGACGCGTATGAAATAAGACTCCGATTTTAAATAAATAATATGAAGCGTAAGAACTACGATTTGAATTAAATAATAGCCGGATGTGATGCGTATGAGTCAGAACTCTGTTTGAGCGATAGTAGACAATAATGTCACCAAAAGATGATGGAATATGTCGGTGAATTATTTCTATGATAAATCATATTGAGCACTATACTGATACTAGTGAAATCGATATAAGAATTTCTTGAACTAGAAGTTCAATAATACTGTTTGCAAACCTGATCGACCATCCCGGTTTAAATAATTATTGAAATCAATATTTCAAGTGAAGAATTAAAAGAATTCTTCAATGATTGTTCTCGATAAATGATGAAATCATTACTAGCCAATATTGGGAATAAATCCCAAATATATCTGGAATAAAGGATGAGAAGTATGGGCCCACTCATCCTCCATGTGGACTACTAGATATTATGATATGGATCCATTAGATAGTCACATGTGTATATGATTCGTAATTTGAAATTTACGAAATATTTGCTCACGGTATGAGCATGATTTTCAGATTTAATGATAAAGCTAGTAAATATATATCCCAATACTTGAATAAATCCCTGAAGGATTTGAGTATGCGCATACAAGTGGGATATTATATGGCAAATTATTTAAAGTCCTCAAATAAATTGCCGATATCGAGAATAGAATGCAAACGGTCTAAATTCCCATATTAAAGCTGAATGATGAGAACATATATGATTAAAATCATACCAACCGTATGAGTTTTGGTGTTCTAAATTTTCTCAGCATGAGGGGGAGTATTAAAGGTTGAAAATAAATGCATCATGTTATATCCTCGAAATTGAAATATGAACTTGAAGTTCAAAGATGCATGAAAGGCTATGAACAATCACATATATCAACTATGATGCTTTGATAAGTTAGCGCGCCAGAAGCGTTGATATTTCCCCAAACATATATATCAAAGCAAATTATAAAAGATGGTCTTAATAACGGAGGCATATGCTCTTGAAGAGTATATAGACATAACTATATTGTGTAATCCTACAAGAGGATTGATAATGAGATATCTCGATAAGTTATGTCGATATGGGGAAAGAAATGAAATTGAAATGTGTCGACACGATATGAAAATGTAGCGCTACATATGATCAATGATAATGAAAATATTGAGATATATTGAAGATGATAAATGGTGAATGTGAAATCCTTAACTTATGAGATGATGAGATGATGATGACTATTGCTCAAGTTTAAAGATAAGCATGGTGGTCATTATATGTTGCATGCTCATGAAAGTTAAATTACCGATCGTGTGTGTAGTACCGAAAAGGAAATTAAAGGATCGGATGAGCTAAACCCGTGTTTATGAGTACCCTAAAGGGTGAGCTAAGCCCCTGAGAATGAAATAACCTATTAAGTGAGTATTAAATGTTAAATGATATATTTTAAGTGTTAGTTAGTTATGAAGGTTTACTTATATGTTTACATGTTTTTACTATGAATTTATATGCTTTAAATTGTGTGTTTGGAGACATGTGTTCATGGTGAATGTTTTGTAGTTGTGTAAGAAAATTGATGCACTCTAAATGAGCAGAAGAGTATAAAACCAATGTATATGATACTCATACAAATGTATGAAAGATTTTGAAATGCTTTGCAGATACTTGATATAAAATACGCGTTGCACTCTTTTTCCCTTAGTGAGGTTTTATCCCATTGGGTTTTCTAGCAAGGTTTTTAATGAGGCAACTTTAAAGCGTATTCACATGAATAATGTACTTTTTCCTTCATTAGGGTTTTTCCCACTGGGTTTTTCTAATAAGGTTTTAACGAGGCATATTCATGGTATATTGAGAACGATAGGAGAAATTGATCTGATGTATCTATTGGATCAAGTTATAATGGAGCTAATGCTTTAGATCCAAACGATGATGATATTACCGTAAGTAAAGATATCGAGTTCTCAAGATATGAAATCAAGCGGAGCGGTATTGTACTCTTTTCCTTCGATCAAGTTTTTTCCCACTTGGGTTTTCTTGACAATGTTTTAACGAGGCGACACGTGAATACTCATATCATTGATAGACATAAGGGGAGCAATGTTTTTGATGAAGCGATATAACCACTCCAAGTTATCCTCGCAATCGGTTTGGAAGTTTTTTCCCCTGGTTTTCTCCAAAGCAGTCAGGAAGACATTTGTATTAATAGTCATTAGGGAGTGTTATGAATAATAATTGAAGAATAATTATTAGGTGTTATGAATAATTGAGAATAATGTGGTGGTTATGAATTATGAGGAATAATTTGGTGGAAGAATAATTTGGTGGATGAATAATTTGGTAAAAGATGTAATTATTATATGTGAATGACTATTATACCCTTGATGAAATTATGTAATTACGATTGTGTCATTCGAAGTTTTCCTATAAATAGGGCTTCAGTTATTAATGAAATTCATTCCTGAGAATTCCTTAGAATTCATTCTCTCTAAATTCTCTCTATTGTTTCTATATTGTTTATACTTTTATAACACCCTTTAGCTTTTTTGAATGCCCTTTTTAAAGTGCACGAATGTGACATTTAAAAATTTGTGGATGGTTTCTCATTTGAATATGTGATTATTAATTACAGATTGGACACTTGAAAAAGGGGATAAATCCACCATCAATTATGGATCTTGAATTTGGATCCGAGTATCTGACAACAGTTATCAAAACTGGCATTGTCACGGGCATTGTCTCCCTTGCTGTGAGTTTTTTGTTCTCTCTCTCTTTTCTTCTCGCCAATCTCCTGTATACTTGTGTGACGATAAATATATTTGTTTTACATAAAGTCACCATCAAACAAATCAATTTATTCGTGTCAAGTCGTTGCACAAGGGCATGGCACTTTAAACACATAAAATAAAAGCTTTGCTTGGCATCCACAAAAAATATTTCCACACAAATGTCACACCCTAATTTCAGGAGAATAAAATGATAATTTACCACATCTCTATTAGAGTATGAATAATTTTTATTTGGACAACCAGAATTATTCATAAAATAAAGTAGCTCTTGTGAACAAATGGTGAGTCGTGATAAGAAAAGGAAAACCAGGCGAAGCAAGCAACTCGGCCTCTGAAAGTCGAGCTTGATCGGCCTCATGAGCCGAGCCCGGCTTGGCCCACAAGCCGAACTGGCTTGGCTCGTGTTTCAAGAACCAAGTTTCGTGCGGCTTGCGGTCGCCGGATGATTGCAAACGGAAACGAATTGTCCATGGACTAGTCCAAAACGGTTGGCTTAAATTTTTCACCCTTCGTCAGCTACAATAATATTATAGCATTGAAGTTGAGAACAAAAATATTATAGTTGTTAAATAATAATAATAATAATAATAATAATAATATGCTTATATGAGTTGGCTCGCTAGTCGACACTTGTCCACACACTGATCTTCGAACTTTACAAACCATATTCAAACTGTCGAATTTCCAATTTTTCGGCTCAATTCAAGTCCAAGTTCGTCTTCATGTGTGCTAAATATGAACTTGAGCCAAGTCGAGTCAAACAATGGCGGATCCAGGAATTTTAGCCGGGGGGGCTGCAATACAGAAAAAAATTTAATTCGACTAAAATTATGTATAAAAATTTTTTTTTTCCATATTAACTTTCGGAATTTTTTTTGGGTCGGGGGGGCTACCACCCGTGCCGGCCCCCCCTTAGATCCGCCATTGGAGTCAAATACACAAATTCACCAACTATCAAGACCCTAGTCATGATTAGTAGATAGTATTGACCAAGTTGAGCCGCGAACTCTAGCTAGCTTGGCTCAACTCGACTCTTTCCCTAACCACATCCAGGATTATTATATTAACTAATTGCATAAATCGTAACAACTAATAGTGTCAATCTTTTAAGATAAAAATCGGGCATATATAGTTTCATAAATCTTATTTTTGGGTGACATGTATATTGATTATTGAAACAGGAAGGAATAGCTGTGGGAAGAAGCTTTGCCACGTTAAAGAATTACCATATTGATGGAAACAAAGAAATGATTGCTTTTGGGATGATGAACATCGTTGGCTCTTGCACTTCATCCTACCTAACTACTGGTAACTACGCCCTCTCTCCTACCAACGACAAAAGCACGTCACATGATCTTTCTCACGTGCATTTTGTCAAACACATAACTAATGTGCATAGGATGAATTAAATATTTTCGAATTTGAGTCTAATTTAATTGGAGGGACAATATAGTCAAGAAGAATTTAAAAAAAAAAAAAAAAAAAAAAGAAGAAGAAGAAGAAGAGAGACTTGGACTCTTTAAGATTGAAATGCTGAATGTTGCTTGTGTGCATTGAATTCTCAGGGCCATTTTCGCGATCCGCGGTGAACTTCAATGCCGGCTGCAAAACTGCAGTTTCCAACATTGTTATGGCATTTGCAGTGATGATAACATTGTTGCTCTTAACACCATTGTTCCACCACACCCCACTTGTTGTCTTTGTGAAAACTAATCAATAACATTAGTGTATCCAATGAATAGAAGAGAAGAGAAGAGAAAAGAGAAAGAAACAATAGGAAGAATTCATTGACGGCTCAAAACAATGAGTAGGGTTTACAACTATATATACATATGTCAACAATAAAATTACCATACTAAACTACAACATAATGAATAATAACAAATAATAATAATAACTAATAACTCTAATGATCCCCCCGCAAACTCACGATGTGACAGAGCGGCAATGAGAGTTTGTCAAGCAAGAAACAAAGCAGGCGTGGAGCAGATGAGCCTTAGTAAAGAAGTCGAGTGAAGTGAGGAGGAGATAAATGGCAAGGCAAGAGTCCTGTCTTTGTAGGTGATGACGAACAAAGTGACAATCAATCTCAACATGTTTGGTGCGCTTCATGAAACATGTAGTTATGGGAGATCTGAATGGCACTTTTATTGTCACGATACATAGGGAGTAGGAGAAGAGAATCAACACCCATATCGACTGAAGTAGCCAACGCAACTAAACAATCTCTCAAAGAGTGGTAGAGGCCATAGCGGTCAGATTCTGCTTCCGTAGAGGCCAGCGAAACAACAGGTTGCTTCTTGCTCTTCCACGAAATAAGAGAGTCACCTAAGAAGATGCAAAGCGGTGGTGGACTTACGATCGGAGCGATTACCCGCCTAATCAAGATCGGCGCACGAGCTCAAGAGAAGAGGTCGAAGGAAAGAAGACTCAAAACAGGAACCACGAAGATATCGCAAAATACGCACAGCTGTGAAAAGGAGTCAGTAGGAGCAGACATACTTGACTAACTACATGCACAAAGATAATGCAATATCGGGGCGTGTAATGGTAAGATAAACAAGAGAAACCAACAACGGTGCGATACAACGTGGGATCGAACCGGAACTCCATCTGTAGGAGAATAACGAGCATTAGTCTCAATGGGACTATCAACTGTCTTGGCATCGATGGCGCACGCCGCAAGAATATCAGCGGTATACTTGGGTGAAAGCATATAACCCCTGGGCGAAGAAGCAACCTCAATTCCCAAAAAGTAGGATAGTGGGCCCAAATCCTTCATCTCAAAAAGACGAGCGGTCGGGCTTTTCAAATCGCGATCCCTACAACATCATCACCGGAAGGATCATGTCATCAACATATAACAAAAGAAGAATACGTCTGCGGAGGTGCACCGAGTAAAGAGGGCGTAGTCGTGATGACTAGACACAAAACCAAGAGATAAAGAGTAGTGGAGAATCGTTCAAACCACGCAGGAGCTTGTTTGAGACCGTAGAGTGCCTTTTGAGCTTACAACACATAGCCGAGAATGAGGAACACCAGGAGGAGGTTATATAAACTTCTTCGTGAAGAATCCCATTCAAGAATGCATTTTTAACATCCATTTGAGAAAGATTCCATTGACGACAGAGGCAACAAGAATAAGAGCACTGACAGTGGTCATCTTGGCAAGCCCCAGGGCAAAAGTTTTCATAATCTAAGCCGTACTCTGGGCAAACCCTTTAGCAACCAAGCGAGCCTTGTAAGCAGCTCAATAGTGCCATCGGACTTAGTTTTAATCTTATACACCCAACGAGAACCAATAGCATGTTTACCTGAGGGTAAAGGGACCAATTCCCAAGTATCCGTCTTATGTAAAGCGGCAACAGTTCATCGACCATAGCCTTTGTTGTCAAAGAGGATCTGTAAGCTACTTCTTTATAAGATGAAGGTTGAGAGTTTGTGAAGAGAAGATAAGAAACAACAAAAGATCTTGGGTAGCAAGAGTAATCAAAATCGTGTAATTGAGTGGACTTACGGATCTGGCGGATATCGAAGGCGGTGGGAGTCTTTGGTGATGGAGATAAGCGGATCCTCAAAGTCGAGATGATGATGGAGACGGCATAGGAGAAGGAGATGGAACACCCTGATGGCGATGTGTACTGTAGTAGTAGGAAGAGGAGGCGAGGAATAGACATGGGTTGGCTGGTATCATCATCCGCAAAGGGATCTACACCGACAAAGATCTGACTTTCTCACGAGGTGTATTATCAAAGAAGCGAGAAGAAAGGAATGTGTTCAAGAAACATTACATGACGAGACACATATAATTTTGTCCAATGGGATCAAAGCAATGATAACCCTTTTGTCCATTACCGTAACCTAAGAAAACACATATAGCGGAAAGCGAAGTCAATTTACTACGTTCAACCGTAGGACTAAGGACAAAACAAGTGCATCCAAAAACTCTTAAGGAAGAATAATCAGGAGAATACCCAAATAAGGTTTCAAATGGCGACAATCCGTAAGTATAAGAGGATGGGATTCGATTAATTAAATGGATGATGAAGAAGATGCCTCTCCCCAAAACTCACCTTTGGGCACTTTGGAAGATAAAAGAAGAGAACGGTCTTGTTTCAAGAATATGTCTATGTTTGCGCTCAAAGAACACCATTTCTTGCCGAGGAGTGTCGATTACATGAAGTTTGGAAAGTAGTGCCGTCCTCAACAAGTAACTCGTGAAAGGCGCAGAGGTATATTCACCACCCAGATCACACCTAAAACACTTAATTATAGCGAGTGTTGTGTTTTGACAAGCATACTAAAAGAGCGGTAAACATCAATAAAATCGAGCGTCTTTTCATAAGATATATCCAACAATAACGACTATAATCATCAATGAGCGAGACATAATATCTAGATCCCCTTTAGTGGAAACAGAGCGTGGCCCCACACATCCGAATGAACCAAATCAAAGGTGCAAGTGAAGCGAAGTACTACGAGAAAATGGTAAAGCGAGAGAAAACTTGGCAAATTTGCAACCACTACAATCGAAATGTCATGAGTATCTAAGTCTCCTAAACAACCTTTAGAAACTAAGAACTTTAAACGACTAGTGACACATGTCCAAGGCGAAAAGCCACAAATAGAATTGAGAAGAAGAAGAATTCAATTGAAAAGATGAAAGATCAACACCGAAGGCTGCAACATGCGCGGGTTCCAGAGTGTCCAAAACATAAAGCCCTCCTTTCTTCATATGGCCTATCCCAATCGACACCTGTGGATCCTGCATAACAAGCAAAGAGAGGAAAAGTTAACCAAATATCCGAATCACATAATTGACCGACGGATACTAGATTCAAAGTAAGGCCAGAACACAACAAACATTGGAAAGAGACAAGCTAGAAGTGTGAATAGAAACCAACACCACTAAAGGTAATGGGGTGCCATTAGCATAATACTTAGTAGATGCGGGGAAGAACATAAGGAATCAAAGAGAGCGGGAATTGGAGGACATATGTTTGGAGCACCGAGTCAAGGATCCAAGGTGAAAAGGTACTGGTCGATTATGTGATGACAAACCGCATACGATCTTGCGACATGGCACGTGGGCGTGGCTAAGAACTTCTCAAACCGCTCACTAAGATCGGACATAATTGAGAATCAAAGTATGGTGGTCCAAGTATAGAAGAGCTTGCGGATGGTACAAATGCCATTATATTGGCATGTGGGCGAGAAAAGCTGCGACGATTTGATTTAGTCGAGATTGTTGCTTCAACAACTTAGGACATCGAGCCTCCAATGTCCTTTTGCTTACAAAGCTGCAGATGTATCATATGGAACCTTAGCATGCCCCATCCGATTTTGCGTAGAAGATATAGTTATCATCGAAGTCCCGAATGAGGTAAAGACACCTCTGAAAGGGACTTCAATCGAGTTTCTTGACAAACTGGTTCACTAACATGTAATCCAATGATGGAAGAGGAGAACGATGTAAAATAGAGCCTCGAGTCCTCAAAATCAACTGCAAGGCCATCAAAATCGACCAATCGTTGCTCCTCTCTATAGGTAATGTAATCATCGAGTTCTTCAACCCAACAAAATTCGATGAAGAGCCAATTCATCCCAAATTGCCGTCATAGTGTATAGAACTCCAAACGCCATACCTTTTTGATGCAAAGGTGCCAGAATATCATTCTCCAAGCGAGACGCCAAAATTAGTTTTAGTGTCTGACGCTTTTTTGTAAATGATCCCAAACTTCTTCGTGCGTCTCATACTTAGCCAACTGAATCCCTATACTATGATCCCACGAGTTGTTAATCCACGTAAGAATTTTCGAGTTATTTGCATCCCGCTTATCTATTTCCGCCTCATAATCATCATCGGTACTTTCGGGTTTGACAACCGTGCCACTAACATAACCCCATAGCTTCTTGCCTTAAGAAAGTGCTTCATTACATGATTCCAATGAGAATAGTTCTTTCCATCTAATCGAACACTAGCGCTGGAGAATCATCGACGCCATAATGAAAGAGATCACTTAACGACAACAATAAGTAACCCCAAACACAAGCAACACAACCTCAAAGTAACCCCAAATGTACTGCCGTAATGCAATTACAACTCGCCTGTAATAAGAAGTCCCAAACGAAATCGCAATACAATTACGGTCGTCATTGTAATTCACGACCGCGACTCAATCCGAACCCCAAATGAAAAACTAATCAAAGAGTAAGAAAGTACAGAGAGGCGATCACAACCACGGAAAGAACGCCGCCGAGGGCCAGACGCGCCGTCACGCCGCCGCCCAGCGGTTCTTGTCCCGAACAAGATACCTTTCGCGGTACGGCGTGGACCTACACGCCTCACGACAGGCTGCAACACACCGCTCGTACCTCCAATATGGTCTTGGTTTGTCAAAACAATGGCCGGGAGGTGGTTCAAATATCAAGTCAAAGTCGCGGATCAAGTCAAATTCAGTCGGAGAAGAAGGAAGATCTCGTCGCTAGGGTTTGATTAACCAATTTAACGCCAATTACTACCACAATAGCTCTGATACCATGTGAAAACTAATCAATAACATTGGTGTATCCAATGAATAGAAGAGAAGAGAGGAGAAAAGAGAAAGAAACAATAGGAAGAATTCATTGACGGCTCAAAACAATGAGTAGGGTTTACAACTATATATACATATGTCAACAATAAAATTACCATACTAAACTACAACATAATGAATAATAACAAATAATAATAATAACTAATAACTCTAACAGTCTTGTCTTCGATCATAGTAGCTGCTATGCTCGGCCTGATCGATTACGCAGCTGCAATTCATCTTTGGCATGTAGACAAGTTCGACTTTGTCGTGTGCATGAGTGCTTACTTCGGGGTCGTCTTTGCCGATATTGAAATTGGCCTAATCTTGGCGGTAAGAATCTTTTTTATTAGAATAATATTATTTATCAGGATAATTATCCATTATCAGTAATTTATTTGTTAGTTGATGTTTTACAATAACTGATTTATCATCTTAAATGTATTTACAAATTCAGGTTGGACTATCAGTGTTAAGGTTACTGTTATTTGTTGCAAGACCGAGAACCTATGTTCTTGGAAATATATACGAAAGCAGGATTTATCGAAGTGTTGATCAATATCCAAAAGCGCATAGTGTACCCGGGATTTTGATACTCGAGATCAACGCTCCGATTTACTTTGCGAATGCAAGCTACTTAAGAGAAAGGTATTGGAATCTAACAATTCCATTGACAAGAACTATGACTAGTTATAAGCGTGTTTCTAACTTCTTGGTTGAATCATAATTGCAGAATCTCGAGATGGATAGATGATGAGGAAGACGAGATAAAGGCATCGGGGAAACCAAGTTTACATTATATCATACTTGACATGAGTGATTAGTCACTTATCGACCTTAAAAGAAATACCACTCAAATACAATTTTTACCTCCGAAAAACTTTAAACTAAATTTGATATTTTGACTTCTCATATGAAATCCGTAGCCGTTGGAAATATTGATACGAGCGGGATTAGCATGCTCGAGGAGGTAAAAAAGATCATCGAAAGAAGAGACCTAAAGGTTAGTCAAACTTGTTTATGTCGTACGATCTTGCAGACTTTATCTAATAAAGATTGAACACAGCAGCGAGAAAATATTTATACAATTGATATAAAAGAGGTTCGAGTTTTGTGTTGATTCGATCGTTTTTGTGTGAAATTTGCAGCTTGCATTGGCAAACCCTTGTGGTGAAGTGATGAAGAAGCTCAACAAGGCAAATTTAATAGAAACAATAGGTGAAGATTGGATTTTCTTGACAGTGGGAGAGGCTGTTGGGGCTTGCAATTATATGCTTCACACTAGCAAGCTTTGAAGAATTAAAGAAATATAGTAAAAAATGTGTAACTTTTAACATTTTTGTAGAGCAAAGGCTTTGCAAATTGTGAGAATATTAGAAGCTCGTAACAATGAAGAAAAATGTATTTTTTTACTTTCAATTATCAAAGCAAATTAGTTCTTGACTAAAAGTTGTTCTCGATTAAAAGTTGTTCTCTAGCCATTCTAGCAATATATTTTTCTATTGAATTTTAAGATGGTATTATCGTTACACTAAAATAGTGCAACACTCTTTGCAAGTGAAAGTCATCTGCAACTAAATAATTCCAAAGTTGTATTATTACTAAGAAAAATAATATAATCGGTCACATACTGCCTAGCTCTGAGTTGAAAGAATTTCAAACTTCATTTGGCACAAAAAGGTTAAAATTGTGTTTAGTTGGTAGATGGTAGTGTTAGTTTGGTACAACTACATTAAAAACATTTTTTTATATAATAAAATAACAATTTATTGTTAAAAAAAAAGAAAAAATATTTATCAAAACAAAAACAATTTAGCTGGCCATTATTTACACAAGAACAAACACTAAGGGCTTGTTCGATTCATGAGTAAGAAAAAAAAAAATTTCTCTCTCTTTTTTTCAACCATACACACATTTTCCAATACAATATTAACCACACATTTTCTATGAAATATTGTGCCCAACAAATTACCAACCAACCAAACAAGCCCTAAAATGATATATCAATGAATTGCCAATTTAAATAGATTATTATTATTATTAGCATACCTAGTTGTGAATTCAATTTTCAGCTTTAGCATTGGTCGATAACCCCTGCCATTACACACGACTTTAGCTGGCCCCATCTAAAACGCGATTTCGGATAGTCAGCATCAAGTCAACTGAAGTCGCATGAGTGACGAAATTCATCTAAATCGCCGCAGAGGAAAAAAAGAAAAAGGGTGCTAAAATTGCAAAATTGCAATCATCTTGGTTGCCCGATTCATTTGATTTGACCTTTTCTATTTTTCCCCTTTGGAGTGTTGATTCAGAATTCCGATTCAAATAGTACCGAGCTGTGAAACCGCTGGGATGGCTCCTGATAAGAAACCCAGGCAAGAGGATTCCAAGAAATTGAAGAAAATGAAGAACAAAATTAAGAGCAAAAGTAAGAAAAAGAAGAAGAGCAAGATCGTAAGCACAGTTCCACTGGACAACAGAGCCATGGATTCGGAATGGTGGGATGTTTTCTGGCATAAGAACTCTCCCACACTAGGTCATCCCTTTTCTTATCTTCTGCTTTCAAATTTCACTTAATTATTCTTATTCTGTTGGAATTTAGTAGAAATTTTGCAAATTGACTTTGTGGGTACCTGTTTTCATGCTTCAGTTTTGGGTGCATTTTGCAGCAAGTAGCTGAAATGTCCCCCCATTTTCCCCTCTTTTTTTCCAATTTTTACAGTTTATCTTTTTGTATGTTTCTATGCTCTTACTCTAATTTGATGATTGAAAACAATGGAAAATTTTTTAGCTTCTGCTTTGAGTCTGTAGCAGTGTAGTTTATATTGCCAAGAATCAAAATCCTCAAAGGAATAATTTGAAATTCTTAGTGTTCTCTGTTATTACCTTTCACAGCTTTTAAGGTTTGTTATTATCAATAAAATCTTAGGCTATTAGAGATGGAACACTGGTATGAATCACAAGATCAGCCTTTGTGTGTAGGCAAAATTTATTTTTTCTCTGTCAAGTGCTGGCTTTGTGAACTTTTGTTTGCGTCACAGGTCCAAACGAACCTTCAGACGAGGAAGAAGGATTCAAACACTTCTTTCAAGACATTTGTTCACTTGTACGAGAAGACCTTATTTCAAGACCACCATCAGGTCTCATCAACATCGAAGCGCGCTTCTCAGTGTTGAAAAGCAAGTTGCCATTGCCTTAAGAAGATTGGCTTCAGGGGAATCCCAGGTCTCGGTCGGGGCTTCCTTTGGTGTAGGTCAATCCACTGTCTCTCAAGTCACTTGGAGATTTATCGAGGCCATGGAAGAACGGGCCAAACACCATCTCAAATGGCCGGATTCTACAAAGATCAACGAAATCAAATCTATCTTTGAACAATTTTCAGGCTTGCCTAATTGTTGTGGAGCAATAGATGCTACTCACATTGTTATGACACTTCCTGCTGTTGAGACTTCTGATGATTGGTGTGATCAAGAAAAGAATTACAGCATGTTTGTCCAAGGTGTAGTTGATAATGAGATGAGATTTCTTGATATTGTGACGGGTTGGCCGGGGGGGTATGTCCATTTCCCGACTCTTAATGTTTTTTACAAACTTTGTGAAAACGGTGAACGGTTAAATGGGAAGCCCGTTTTGTCTTCTACAGGAGATGAAATTCAAGAATATATAGTGGGTGGCACTAGTTACCCTCTTCTTCCATGGCTTATAACTCCTTACCAAGATGATCTTGAAAGTTCAATGTTAGAATTCAATGAAATGGTTTAAGCTGCAAGAGCTACTGCTGTTAAGGCGTTTGATAGACTAAAGGGTGGTTGGAGAATCCTACGTAAGGTTATGTGGAGACCTGATAAGAGGAAACTACCTAGTATTATTCTTGTCTGTTGTTTGCTTCATAATATTATTATTGACTGTGGAGACAGTTTGAGACCAGACGTTGTCTTGTCTAAACATCATGACTCTGATTATGTCGGGCAGAACTGTAAGTATGTTGATCCGATGGGGAGTGGTACAAGAGAAAAGTTAATGATATACTTGCAGAGTCGCAAGAAGGCCTAGTCTGGTCGTTACGTGTAGTGTCTTCGTTAGATCAACATTCTTGTAGTCATATGACCTGTGTTTATGTGTTGAATTTGGTTGATTGAGTGATGCCGACATGCTCTACTCACGTTGATGTTAAGGCATTAATCATGTTCCTAGTGTCAACCAAGAGATGTCCCTTTTTTGGCATAGAGGTCTCTTCCTATGTCTTTTGTGAGTTGTATTAATAACTTGCTTCTGTTGTGGGCGATTTAGTAGCATTAACATTTACAATGTTACAAGGCCTAAAGATAACACAAATCATCAACAAAGCCAAAACATTTAGATATGAATATCTATGACAAAATATGTATGAGGATATTAAAAACCTGTGCTAATGAAAACCTCAATCCTCTGTGGTCGAAGGCTGAAAGCACCCAAAAAAATGTGATTTCTTTCGCCCGTCTCTTGTTCTTCCCACGCCACAGAGATAATCCCACAAGGCAGTTCTTCCGTCATGCATGTGTGTTTTTCCCTTAGTCATTTTCATCAAGTTTCAGTAAAACAAACTGTAACTTGTGGACCTCCAACTGCAACCTCCCAATCTTTTCGGACATTCTTCGTGCCCCCTCGGGGATTCTCCTCCCTCTGACGTTTCCTTCGTCTTGTGAGTCAAATGAGGACTTATTAACATCCCTTTTTGTCAATTTTCCATTGAGATCAAATAACTTCATGATGGACATGTTAGCTTCGAACTGTGCCTTTATCATCTCACATTCGGTTATGACTTTTCTCCATATGCCCTTCTCCGTAACTTGGAGCTTCCTCTTCAAATCTTGAACTGTGAGTTGAAGATTGGCCAGTTTCTGAATGTCTGAATTTAGGCTTTCTAATACCTTGCCCTTGCTGCCTTGTTGAAAGGAGTTAGAAAATCTTTTTGAAATCTCCAATTTATCGATGCTCAATTGGTCCCTTCTGTTAGGAATTTTGTAATTGATATTTCTATATTCGAAAATCAAACCTATTGAGTTGTAATTTTAATTTAACTGGTTGGGCAGTTTAGGACTTGAATATGAGCCAGTCATGAAGCATCTGCTCAGAAATCCGTAGTTCTATCAGACCCGGATCGCCCGAGAACCCCTCAAGCGGCAGGCAACAGAACGTGGCCGCTCGAGATCCCCGCTCGAGATCCGCTCAAGGACCGCTCTTGCGGATCCAAGGGCGCTTGAGCGGAACCAAAAACCGCTCGAGCGGCCCGTGCCTACAACCCGGCCCATGCGACTTTGACCTATTTCTGCACGATTTTCAGGCTATATCAGGATGTTTTCGCAACCAATTTTAGATACACGAATTGGGAGAGTTATTCTACGATAGAGGGCATCATAAAACCCTCTCCACTAACCATGATTCCCGAACACATGATAGTGATTCAATTTTGAGAGGTAATCAGCCGTACACAAACACAAACCCCAAATCCTACACACCAATAGCTTTCAAAGTTTTGAAATTTCGTGAGAGGTGGCTGGAGTTCCAGCTTGGTGAAGATCCATTGGTGAAGAAGAGGCGCCGGAGTTCCGGAGGGTGCGGTACGCATAACGCGACGAGGTTTCAAAGGATATTTGACATTTTCCTTCTTTTTTTTTTTCAAAGGATATTTTGGTGTTTTCTTAATAAATATATTTCCATTTGCTTGTAATTTAGCAGTCTTGGCGTAAGAGATCAACCTACCGTGGGAGTGAGCCAGGCCGAATTGCAAAGTTGGGGTTCAATCCGCAAAATTTTGAGGTTTCATTTGAGTTTTAAAAATGTGAAAGATAAGGGGCCGTTCTGTTTGTTTTGTATTTTCTGTTTTCATTTTCGAAAATGTTTTGGTGTTTTCTGTTTTCAATTTTTGTTTTGAGAAAATTGAAAATGCGTTTGGTTTGTTGTTTTGAAAAATTATTTTTGAGAAGAGAAAATAGAAAACGTGTTTGGTTTATATTTTTTAAAAAATATAAATTGGTATAATAAAAATTACAAAACGGTCCTCAAACTATTCAAAATATTCAAACAAGCCCTCATCTTCACCCCACCCCATCACCACCGCACCCCACCCACGCCACCCTCCCTCTCTCTCTTCAACCAGTTGCCGGCGACTTTGGTGGTTCGCACCACCATTAATGGTGGTCGCGAACCACCAGCAGGTGGTTCGCGACCACCTGCACAGGTGGTTTCTACCACCACTGTTGGTGGTCGAACCACCGCGGGTGGTTTCGACCACCAACAGGTGGTCGAAACCACCTGTTTATGGTGGTCCAACCACCATTAATGGTGGTTGACCACCATTAATGGTGGTTGGACCACCAGATCTGGTGGCCGGACGTTGGCGGCGGTGATTGGCGGCGGCGGTTGGCGGTGGTCGACGGTGGCCGGCGGTGGTCGGAGGTGGTCGGCGGTGAGCGGGGATTGAAACGTACGAAAAATAAAATTTGGGACTGAAATATAATAAATGTAAAGTTTAAAATCCGAAAACGCGTTTTCCTTGTTTTCGACATTTAACATTGAAAACGCCGAAAACGTTAAAAAGACGTTTTCGTGTTTCCTATACAAATCATGAAAACGTTTTCGAAAATGGATTTTCAAAAACAATGAGCGAGCAACGTTTTCAACATTTTGGCGAAACAGCGGCCGAAAATAGCAAAGAGAACAGGGCCTAATTTGCCAAAGATATTTTATCAAAAGTTGACTCCATGAGTAAGATACGGGACGGCTAGTATGACTTTATCTGAATAATTTGTCAAAGAGAACTATGCATTTTAAAATCTCTAAGCTTCCGAATTAAATTTTTAACATTTTAATGTATCTAGTCTGGTGCTTGGATAAAGAAAAATCGTTCCTAAAATATAAACAAATAAATAAAATAAAAACATAATAAAAGAAAAATCAAAAAAGAAAAAGAAAAAACTATTCAGCACTCAGTATTTTCACATATTATGATTATCATCAACACCATATAAAACTATTTAACTCGCGAGCTAGCGCCACTCATTATTTTCACATATTATGATTATCATTAACACCGTATAAAACTATCACGCCTAGTTATTAAACTCATCTAGTTGTATAAATGATCTTTTTCAAATTTTATTCATAGTCATGTTAAACATGTATTTAGGTGGATTTTTTAATATCTAAAAACTATCTAAAAGTTAAATTTTTATTTGACTAGCGATATAGACTATAAAACGTGTGGACAATAATGAGTGATGATATGATATATGTATATTATTGATATTGATATTTAATTTTGAATTTTACTAAAATGTGACTTTAAGGTAGAACAAATTTAACAGGAAGGGTGGCTTTAGTGTTTGTTTCTTAATATTATTTATCCAAATAATGCTCGCTTAAGTTGGCCAAAATTATTATAGTCAAAGTTTTGAACTGTCACCACCGGTCTTCCCGGTGTCGTCGAAAAATTTTCAAAATTGATAGAGCTCTACTTCGCAGTGCTGATTCGAGATCTGATTTTGAATTTTAAAATAGAGATCATACGAACCTAAAAAAATCCCCTAGAACACGATAATTACGGTAGACCCGGTGGTTGCACAATCCCAATTACGGGAAACCTAAAATCTCAAAACAACAAACAACCAAAGCACAGTCTCAAGAAACAAAACAGATGCTACAAAAACCACAATCAAACCAACAAATTGCAAAATTACATGGTGATCTATCACACCCAACTCAATTCTAGTTACCAATCACTCAACAGTGGTATGAGGGCCAGACGACCACTGCTGAGAATGCGACCACCGCGAAAAGCTTTCCAATGACTAAAAGCAGCAGTAGCAGTATCCTCTTCCCATCTTTTGCCCAATAGGGTGTGTATTCCATCCAGTCCTCAGGATTGTGCAATTGGATTTTAGCTCTTGCAGCATGCAATTCAAGGAAGTTGCCCCAAATTCTAGCTCTAGCCACAAACATAGCAGCCCAAACCAAGATTTCAGCACTAACAGAATGCACACAGCGAATGGCTTTGTGCACGTCAAGGAGATCCGACATGGCAACTGCCATGACGAACACTACGGGAAACATAATCCAAATCTCGTTGAGCTTTGCCCCCCATGGGGTTACCCAAGCGACGAGATGTTTTTATTTTTCGATCCTGTTCTACGAGACTTACAGAGAGGGATTGGCTTGTCACACAGATGGGGTGGCGGACGTCGGCTGCAGAGGAGTGGCAGAGTGGGCGATAATAGTGGCGGCAGAGAGAGTGTTGTTTCCCGCAATAGTGGCGGCGGAGGAGATGTCGAGGGATGTTGGAGTGGCGGAGGGGTGGATGATAGTGGCGGCCGGGTCGGGGATGGGGATAATAGTGGCTGCGGCGGAGAAAATATCTGGGGATGTTGGAATTGTAGCGAGGCGGATGATAGTGGTGGCGGGGTCGGGGATGGAGATGATAGTGGTGGCGGAGGAGGATGTCGATGGAGGATGGAGTGGCGAAGGCGAGATGAGATTGGCGGTCGTTAGGGATGATACAGAGGTGGAAGATCTAAGAATGGGACGGCGGCAATGCACGCAAAACTAGCCTCTCATCAGACCTCCCCTCCGCCTCTACCGACCTCATTATCTCGCGTGCAGCCCCACTAACGATCGCCCCTCCGCCACTTAAACCTCCACCGATGCCCCCTCCTCCGCCAGCAGAGATGGAGACAATCAAGAAAATGAGTAGCGGCGGTGAAGAAAAGGACTTTGCATTGAGCATTTTAAAGCATATCTTGGTTAAGGCAATAAGTCTACACGCAGAGAAAGGTTCGAGCAAAGTTTTGGGAAATGGGTGCATTTTGACTCATTTACCATCAAGACTTATTACCCTCAATTCTTATTTCCTCTTGGAGATAAGCACGTTCATTCTCGACCCTCACAATCCCTAATCGAGACTTCTTCAAAGCCCTAAATTGAATCTAATTCACCTCCACGCCAATCTCCACCCGGCGACCCACGTCGGCGTCTCCCCCTTGTCGGTGAGCAAGCGTTTTTCGAGATCGACAAACACTAGCTATCTCGACACAACACCACCCTTTCACATCAACACCGACGGCCTCTCTACGAAAACCGGCGACCTCCACCAACACAACTCCTACCTCAGGTAAAGACACCCATTTCCTAAAACTTTGCCTGAACCTTTACGTGTGTAGACTTTTGGTGGTTAAGGGCGGCATGTGTCGCGTTGGGGTATTGGCGATCCCACAGCAGAATTGGCGGTTTCAAAAATCGGTGGTGGTGGTGAAGAAAATGAGTGGCTGGTGGTGAAGAAAATGTGTGACTAGTGGTGATTTGACCAGCGCATTGAGTTTTTAAATCATATCTTTGGTTAAGGCAATAAGTCTACACGCAGAGAAATGTTGACAAAGTTTCAAGAAATGGGTGCATTTTGACTCATTTACCCTCAAAACTCATATACCCTCAATTCTTATTTCCTCTTGGGAGACAAGCACGTTCATTCACAGGGTCTCAGTAGACCCGGTAATTACTGAGACCGATGGTTGCACAATCCCAATTACGGAAACCTAAAATCTCAAAACAACAAACAACCAAAGCACAGTCTCAAGAAACAAAACTGATGCTACAAAAACCACAATAAGACCAACAAATGGCAAAATTTCATGGTTATCTATCAAACCCAACTCAATTCTAGTTACCTATAACTCAACAGTGGTATGATGGCCAGGCGACCCCTGAGAATCGACCACCAGCAGCTTTCCAATGACTAAGCGGCGATGGCGGTATCCTCTTCCCATCTTTTGCCCAATAGGGAGTGTATTCTATCCAGTCCTCAGGATTGTGCAATTGGATTTTAGTTCTTGCAGCATGCATTTCAAGGAAGTTGCCCCAAATTCTAGCTCTAGCCACAAACATAGCAGCCCAAACCAAGATTTCAAAGATTTAACGAGAATGCACACAAATGGCTTTGTGCACGTCAAGGATATCCGAGCATGGCAATCGCCACGGCAAACACTGCGGAAACATAATCCAAATCTTGTTGAGCTTTGCCCCCATGGGGTTACCCAAGCGGCGAGATGTTTTTATTTTTCGATCTGTTCTCACGAGACTTACGAGAGAGGATTGGCTTGTCACACGGATGGGGTGGCGGACGTCGTTTGCGGAGGAGTGGCGAGTGGGGCGATAATAGTGGCGGCGAGAGAGTGTTGTTTCCGCAATAGTGGCGGCGGAGGAGATGTCGAGGATGTTGGAGTGGCGGAGGGGTGGATGATAGTGGCGGCCGGGTCGGGGATGGGGATAATAGTGGCTGCGACGGAGAAAATATCTGGGGATGTTGGAATTGTAGCAGGGCGGATGATAGTGGTGGCGGGGTCGGGGATGGAGATGATAGTGGTGGCGGAGGAGGGGATGTCGATGGAGGATGGAGTGGCGAAGGGGCAGATGAGATTGGCGGCCGGGTCAGGGATGATACAGGAGGTGGAAGATCTAAGAATGGACGAAGCGCTGGCAATGCCTGCAAAACTAGCCTCTCATCCGACCTCCCCCTCCGCCTCTACTTCGACCTCATTATCCGCGTACCCGGCCCCACTAACAGTCGCCCCTCCGCCACTTAAACCTCCACCGATGCCCCCTCCTCCGCAACAGAGATGGAGACAACTGAAGAAAATGAGTAAGCAGCAGCTGAAGAAAAGGACTTTGCATTGAGCATTTTAAAGCATATACTGGTTAAGGCAATAAGTCTACACGCAGAGAAAGGTTCAGGCAAAGTTTTGGGAAATGGGTGCATTTTGACTCATTTACCATCAAGACTTATTTACCCTCAATTCTTATTTCCTCTTGGAGATAAGCACGTTCATTCTCAGCCCTCACAATCCCTAATCGAGACTTCTTCAAAGCCCTAAATTGAATCTAATTCACCTCCACGCCAATCTCCACCGGCGACCCACGTCGACGTCTCCCCACTGTCGGTGAGCAGCGTTTTCGAGATCGACAAACACTAGCTATCTCGACACAACACCAGCCCTTTCACATCAACACCGACGGCCTCTACGAAAACCGGCGACCTCCACCAACACAACTCCTACCTCCGGTAAAAGACACCCATTTCCTAAAACTTTGCCTGAACCTTTCTGTGCGTGTAGACTTTTTGGTGGTTAAGGACGGCATGTGTCGCGTTGGGGTATTGGCGATCCACAAATGTAATTGGCGGTTTCAAAAATCGAGTGGATGGTGGTCAAGAAAATGAGTGACTGGTGGCTGAAGAAAATGTGTGACTAGTGACTGATTTGACCGCGCATTGAGTTTTTTAAATCATATACTGGTTAAGGCAATAAGTCTACACGCAGAGAAATGTTCAGGCAAAGTTTCAAGAAATGGGTGCATTTTGACTCATTTACCCTCAAAACTCATATACCCTCAATTCTTATTTCCTCTTGGAGACAAGCACGTTCATTACCGGGTCTACCGTAGACCCGGTAATTACGGTAGACCCGGTGGTTGCACAATCCCAATTACGGGAAACCTAAAATCTCAAAACAACAAACAACCAAAGCACAGTCTCAAGAAACAAAACTGATGCTACAAAAACCACAATAAGACCAACAAATGGCAAAATTTCATGGTTATCTATCAAACCCAACTCAATTCTAGTTACCTATAACTCAACAGTGGTATGATGGCCAGACGACCACTGCTGAGAATGCGACCACCGCGAAAAGCTTTCCAATGACTAAAAGCAGCAGTAGCAGTATCCTCTTCCCATCTTTTGCCCAATAGGGAGTGTATTCTATCCAGTCCTCAGGATTGTGCAATTGGATTTTAGTTCTTGCAGCATGCATTTCAAGGAAGTTGCCCCAAATTCTAGCTCTAGCCACAAACATAGCAGCCCAAACCAAGATTTCAGCACTAACAGAATGCACACAGCGAATGGCTTTGTGCACGTCAAGGATATCCGACATGGCAACTGCCACGGCAAACACTGCCGGAAACATAATCCAAATCTCGTTGAGCTTTGCCCCCCATGGGGTTACCCAAGCGACGAGATGTTTTTATTTTTCGATCCTGTTCTACGAGACTTACAGAGAGGGATTGGCTTGTCACACAGATGGGGTGGCGGACGTCGGCTGCAGAGGAGTGGCAGAGTGGGCGATAATAGTGGCGGCAGAGAGAGTGTTGTTTCCCGCAATAGTGGCGGCGGAGGAGATGTCAGGGGATGTTGGAGTGGCGGAGGGGTGGATGATAGTGGCGGCCGGGTCGGGGATGGGGATAATAGTGGCTGCGACGGAGAAAATATCTGGGGATGTTGGAATTGTAGCAGGGCGGATGATAGTGGTGGCGGGGTCGGGGATGGAGATGATAGTGGTGGCGGAGGAGGGGATGTCGATGGAGGATGGAGTGGCGAAGGGGCAGATGAGATTGGCGGCCGGGTCAGGGATGATACAGGAGGTGGAAGATCTAAGAATGGACGAAGCGCTGGCAATGCCTGCAAAACTAGCCTGTCATCCGACCTCCCCTTCCGCCTCTACTTCGACCTCATTATCCGCGTAACCGGCCCCACTAACAGTCGCCCCTCCGCCACTAAAACCTCCACCGATGCCCCCTCCTCCGCAACAGAGATGGAGACAACTGAAGAAAATGAGTAAGCAGCGGCTGAAGAAAAGGACTGTGCAATGAGTTTTTTAAAGCATATACTGGTTAAGGCAATAAGTCTACACGCAGAGAAAGGTTCAGGCAAAGTTTTGGGAAATGGGTGCAATTTTACTCATTTACCATCAAGCCTTATTTACCCTCAATTCTTATTTCCTCTTGGAGATAAGCACGTTCATTCTCAGCCCTCACAGTCCCTAATCGAGACTTATTCAAAGCCCTAAATTGAATCTAATTCACCTCCACGCCAATCTCCACCGGCGACCCACGTCGACGTCTCCACACTGTCGGTGAGCAGCGTTTTCGAGATCGACGAACACTAGCTATCCCGACACTACACCAGCCCTTTCACATCAACGCCGAAGGCCTCTACGAAAACCAGCGACCTCCACCAACACAACTCCTACCTCCGGTAAAAGACACCCATTTCCTAAATCTTTGCCTGAACCTTTCTGTGCGTGTAGACTTTTTGCTGGTTAAGGACGGCATGTGTCGCGTTGGGGTATTGGCCAGTCCCACAACAGAATTGGCGGTTTCACAAAAATCGAGTGGTGCGGTCAAGAAAATGAGTGACTGGTGCCTGAAGAAAATGTGTGACTAGTGACTGATTTGACCGCGCATTGAGTTTTTTAAATCATATACTGGTTAAGGCAATAAGTCTTCACGTAGAGAAATGTTCAGGCAAAGTTTAAAGAAATGGGTGCATTTTGACTCATTTACCCTCAAAACTCATATACCCTCAATTCTTATTTCCTCTTGGAGACAAGCACGTTCATTACCGGGTCTACGGTCTACCGTAGACCCGGTAATTACAGTAGACCCGGTGGTTGCACAATCCCAATTACGGGAAACCCAAAATCTCAAAACAACAAACAACCAAAGCACAGTCTCAAGAAACAAAACTGATGCTACAAAAACCACAATCAGACCAACAAATGGCAAAATTTCATGGTTATCTATCAAACCCAACTCAATTCTAGTTACCTATAACTCAACAAAGGGTATGATGGCCAGGCGACCACCGCGAGAATCCGACCACCGCTAAAGCTTTCCAATGACTAAAAGCAGCAGTAGCAGTATCCTCTTCCCATCTTTTGCCCAATAGGGAGTGTATTCTATCCAGTCCTCAGGATTGTGCAATTGGATTTTACCTCTTGCAGCATGCATTTCAAGGAAGTTGCCCCAAATTCGAGCTCTAGCCACAAACATAGCAGCCCGAACCAAGATTTCAGCACTAACAGAATGCACACAGCGGATGGCTTTGTGCTCGTAAAGGATATCCGACATGGCAACTGCCACGGCAAACACTGCCGGAAACATAATCCAAATCTCGTTGAGCTTTGCCCCCCATGGGGTTACCCAAGCGACGAGATGTTTTCATTTTTCGATCCTGTTCTACGAGACTTACAGAGAGGGGTTGGCTTGTCACACAGATGGGGTGGTGGACGTCGGCTGCAGAGGAGTGGCAGTGCGGGCGATGATAGTGGCGGCAGAGAGAGTGTTGTTTCCCGCAATAGTGGCAGCGGAGCGGCGGATGATAGTGGCGGCCGGGTCGGGGATGGGGATGATAGTGGCTGCGACGGAGAAAATGTCGGGGGATGTTGGAATTGTCGCAGGGCGTATGATAGTGGTGGCGGGGTCGGGGATGGCGATGATAGTGGTGGCGGAGGAAGGGATGTCGATGGAGGATGGAGGGCGAAGGGCGTATGAGATTGGCGGGTCGGGGATGATGCAGAGGTGGAAGATCTAAGAATGGACGAAGCGCTGGCAATGCCTGCAAATCTAGCCTCTCATCCGACCTCCCCTTCCGCCTCTACTTCGATTTCATTATCCGCGTACCCGGCCCCACTAACAGTCGCCCCTCCGCCACTTAAACCTCCACCGATGCCCCCTCCTCCGCTACAGAGATGGAGACAATCAAGAAAATCGATGGCAAGGATCAAGAAAAGGATCGTGGCATCGAGTTTTTAAAGCATATCTTTGGTTAAGGCAATAAGTCTACACGCAGAGAAAGGTTCAGGCAAAGTTTTGGGAAATGGGTGCATTTTGACTCATTTACCATCAAGCCTTATTTACCCTCAATTCTTATTTCCTCTTGGAGATAAGCACGTTCATTCTCAGCCCTCACAGTCCCTAATCGAGACTTATTCAAAGCCCTAAATTGAATCTAATTCACCTCCACGCCAATCTCCACCGGCGACCCACGTCGACGTCTCCCCACTGTCGGTGAGCAGCGTTTTCGAGATCGACGAACACTAGCTATCCCGACACTACACCAGCCCTTTCACATCAACGCCGACGGCCTCTACGAAAACCAGCGACCTCCACCAACACAACTCCTACCTCCGGTAAAAGACACCCATTTCCTAAAACTTTGCCTGAACCTTTCTGTGCGTGTAGACTTTTTGGTGGTTAAGGACGGCATGTGTCGCGTTGGGGTATTGGCCAGTCCCACAACAGAATTGGCGGTTTCAAAAAAATCGAGTGACTGGTGGCTGAAGAAAATGAGTGACTGGTGGCTGAAGAAAATGTGTGACTAGTGACTGATTTGACCGCGCATTGAGTTTTTTAAATCATATACTGGTTAAGGCAATAAGTCTACACGCAGAGAAATGTTCAGGCAAAGTTTCAAGAAATGGGTGCATTTTGACTCATTTACCCTCAAAACTCATATACCCTCAATTCTTATTTCCTCTTGGAGACAAGCACGTTCATTACCGGGTCTACCGTAGACCCGGTAATTACGGTAGACCCGGTGGTTGCACAATCCCAATTACGGGAAACCTAAAATCTCAAAACAACAAACAACCAAAGCACAGTCTCAAGAAACAAAACTGATGCTACAAAAACCACAATCAGACCAACAAATGGCAAAATTTCATGGTTATCTATCAAACCCAACTCAATTCTAGTTACCTATAACTCAACAGTGGTATGATGGCCAGACGACCACTGCTGAGAATCCGACCACCGCGAAAAGCTTTCCAATGACTAAAAGAAGCAGTAGCAGTATCCTCTTCCCATCTTTTGCCCAATAGGGAGTGTATTCTATCCAGTCCTCAGGATTGTGCAATTGGATTTTACCTCTTTGCAAAGATGCATTTCAAGGAAGTTGCCCCAAATTCGAGCTCTAGCCACAAACATCGCAGCCCGAACCAAGATTTCAGCACTAACAGAATGCACACAGCGGATGGCTTTGTGCTCGTCAAGGATATCCGACATGGCAACTGCCACGGCAAACACTGCCGGAAACATAATCCAAATCTCGTTGAGCTTTGCCCCCCATGGGGTTACCCAAGCGACGAGATGTTTTCATTTTTCGATCCTGTTCTACGAGACTTACAGAGAGGGGTTGGCTTGTCACACAGATGGGGTGGTGGACGTCGGCTGCAGAGGAGTGGCAGTGCGGGCGATGATAGTGGCGGCAGAGAGAGTGTTGTTTCCCGCAATAGTGGCAGCGGAGCGGCGGATGATAGTGGCGGCGGGTCGGGATGGGGATGATAGTGGCTGCGACGGAGAAAATGTCGGGGGATGTTGGAATTGTCGCAGGGCGTATGATAGTGGTGGCGGGGTCGGGGATGGCGATGATAGTGGTGGCGGAGGAAGGGATGTCGATGGAGGATGGAGTGGCGAAGGGGCAGATGAGATTGACGGCCGGGTCAGGGATGATGCAGGAGGTGGAAGATCTAAGAATGGACGAAGCGCTGGCAATGCCTGCAAATCTAGCCTCTCATCCGACCTCCCCTTCCGCCTCTACTTCGATTTCATTATCCGCGTACCCGGCCCCACTAACAGTCGCCCCTCGCCACTTAAACCTCCACCGATGCCCCCTCCTCCGCTACAGAGATGGAGACAACTGAAGAAAATCAGTAAGCAGGGACTGAAGAAAAGGACTGTGCATCGAGTTTTTTAAAGCATATACTGGTTAAGGCAATAAGTCTACACGCAGAGAAAGGTTCAGGCAAAGTTTTGGGAAAGGGGTGCATTTTGACTCATTTACCATCAAGACTTATTTACCCTCAATTCTTATTTCCTCTTGGAGATAAGCACGTTCATTCTCAGCCCTCACAGTCCCTAATCGAGACTTCTTCAAAGCCCTAAATTGAATCTAATTCACCTCCACCCCAATCTCCACTGGCGACCCACGTCGACGTCTCCCCACTGTCGGTGAGCAGCGTTTTCGATATCGACGAACACTAGCTATCCCGACACGACACCAGCCCTTTCACATCAACGCCGACGGCCTCTACGAAAACCGGCGACCTCCACCAACACAACTCCTACCTCCGGTAAATGACACCCATTTCCTAAAACTTTGCCTGAACCTTTCTGTGCGTGTAGACTTTTTGCTGGTTAAGGACGGCATGTGTCGCGTTGGGGTATTGGCCAGTCCCACAACAGAATTGGCGGTTTCAAAAAAATCGATTGACTGGTGGCTGAAGAAAATGAGTGACTGGTGGCTGAAGAAAATGTGTGACTAGTGACTGATTTGACCGCGCATTGAGTTTTTTAAATCATATACTGGTTAAGGCAATAAGTCTACACGCAGAGAAATGTTCAGGCAAAGTTTCAAGAAATGGGTGCATTTTGACTCATTTACCCTCAACACTCATATACCCTCAATTCTTATTTCCTCTTGGAGACAAGCACGTTCATTATCGGGTCTACCGTAGACCCGGTAATTACGGTAGACCCGGTGGTTGCACAATCCCAATTACGGGAAACCCAAAATCTCAAAACAACAAACAACCAAAGCACGCCTCAAGAAACAAAGCGATGCTACAAAAACCACAATCGCACCAACAAATGGCAAAATTTCATGGTTATCTATCAAACCCAACTCAATTCTAGTTACCTATAACTCAACAGTGGTATGATGGCCAGACGACCACTGCTGAGAATGCGACCACCGCGAAAAGCTTTCCAATGACTAAAAGCAGCAGTAGCAGTATCCTCTTCCCATCTTTTGCCCAATAGGGAGTGTATTCTATCCAGTCCTCAGGATTGTGCAATTGGATTTTAGCTCTTGCAGCATGCATTTCAAGGAAGTTGCCCCAAATTCTAGCTCTAGCCACAAACATAGCAGCCCAAACCAAGATTTCAGCACTAACAGAATGCACACAGCGGATGGCTTTGTGCTCGTCAAGGATATCCGACATGGCAACTGCCACGGCAAACACTGCCGGAAACATAATCCAAATCTCGTTGAGCTTTGCCCCCCATGGGGTTACCCAAGCGACGCGATGTTTTCATTTTTCGATCCTGTTCTACGAGACTAACAGAGAGGGGTTGGCTTGTCACACGGATGGGGTGGCGGACGTCGGCTGCAGAGGAGTGGCAGTGCGGGCGATGATAGTGGCGGCAGAGAGAGTGTTGTTTCCCGCAATAGTGGCGGCGGAGCGGCGGATGATAGTGGCGGCCGGGTCGGGGATGGGGATGATAGTGGCTGCGACGGAGAAAATGTCGGGGGATGTTTGAATTGTCGCAGGGCGGATGATAGTGGTGGCGGGGTCGGGGATGGCGATGATAGTGGTGGCGGAGGAAGGGATGTCGATGGAGGATGGAGTGGCGAAGGGGCAGATGAGATTGGCGGCCGGGTCAGGGATGATACAGGAAGTAGAAGATCTAAGAATGGACGAAGCGCTGGCAATGCCTGCAAAACTAGCGTCTCATCCGACCTCCCCTTCCGCCTCTACTTCGACCTCATTATCCGCGTACCCGGCCCCACTAACAGCCGCCCCTCCGCCACTTAAACCTCCACCGATGCCCCCTCCTCCGCTATAGAGATGGAGGCAGCTGAAGAAAATGAGTAAGCAGCGGCTGAAGAAAAGGACTGTGCATTGAGTTTTTTAAAGCATATACTGGTTAAGGCAATAAGTCTACACGCAGAGAAAGGTTCAGGCAAAGTTTTGGGAAATGGGTACATTTTGACTCATTTACCATCAAGACTTATTTACCCTCAATTCTTATTTCCTCTTGGAGATAAGCACGTTCATTCTCATCCCTCACAGTCCCTAATCTAGACTTCTTCAAAGCCTTAAATTGAATCTAATTCACCTCCACGGCAATCTCCACCGGCGACCCACGTCGACGTCTCCCCACTGTCGGTGAGCAGCGTTTTTGCGATCGACGAACACTAGCTATCTCGACACGACACCAGCCCTTTCACATCAACGCCGACGGCCTCTACGAAAACCAGCGACCTCCACCAACACAACTCCTACCTCCGGTAAAAGACACCCATTTCCTAAAACTTCGCCGGAACCTTTCTGTGCGTGTAGACTTTTTGCTGGTTAAGGACGGCATGTGTCGCGCTGTGGTATTGGCCAGTCCCACAACAGAATTGGCGGTTTCAAAAAAATCGAGTGACTGGTGGCTGAAGAAAATGAGTGACTGGTGGCTGAAGAAAATGTGTGACTAGTGACTGATTTGACCGCGCATTGAGTTTTTTAAATCATATACTGGTTAAGGCAATAAGTCTACACGCAGAGAAATGTTCAGGCAAAGTTTCAAGAAATGGGTGCATTTTGACTCATTTACCCTCAAAACTCATATAACCTCAATTCTTATTTCCTCTTGGAGACAAGCACGTTCATTACCGGGTCTACCGGCGGTGGTTGCACAATCCCAATTACGGGAAACCCAAAATCTCAAAACAACAAACAACCAAAGCACAGTCTCAAGAAACAAAACTGATGCTACAAAAACCACAATCAGACCAACAAATGGCAAAATTTCATGGTTATCTATCAAACCCAATTCAATTCTAGTTACCTATAACTCAACAGTGGTATGATGGCCAGACGACCACTGCTGAGAATCCGACCACCGCGAAAAGCTTTCCAATGACTAAAAGCAGCAGTAGCAATATCCTCTTCCCATCTTTTGCCCTATAGGGAGTGTATTCTATCAAGTCCTAAGGATTGTGCAATTAGATTTTAGCTCTTGCAGCATGCATTTCAAGGAAGTTGCCCCAAATTCTAGCTCTAGCCACAAACATAGCAGCCCAAACCAAGATTTCAGCACTAACAGAATGCACACAGCGGATGGCTTTGTGCTTCGTCAAGGATATCCGACATGACAACTGCCACGGCAAACACTGCCGGAAACATAATCCAAATCTCGTTGAGCTTTGCCCCCAATGGGGTTACCCAAGCGACGAGGTGTTTTCATTTTTCGATCCTGTTCTACGAGACTAACAGAGAGGGGTTGGCTTGTCACACAGATGGGGTGGCGGACGTCGGCTGCAGAGGAGTGGCAGTGCGGGCGATGATAGTGGCGGCAGAGAGAGTGTTGTTTCCCGCAATAGTGGCGGCGGAGAGGCGGATGATAGTGGCGGCCGGGTCGGGGATGGGAATGATAGTGGCTGCGACGGAGAAAATGTCGGGGGATGTTGGAATTGTCGCAGGGCGGATGATGGTGGTGGCGGAGGAAGGGATGTCGATGGAGGATGGAGTGGCGAAGGGGCAGATGAGATTGATGGCCGGGCAGGGATGATACAAGAGGTGGAAGATCTAAGAATGGACGAAGCGCTGGCAATGCCTGCAAAACTAGCCTGTCATCCGACTACCCCTTCCGCCTCTACTTCGACCTCATTATTCGCGTGCCCGGCCCCACTAACAGTCGCCCCTCCGCCACTTAAACCTCCACCGATGCCCCCTCCTCCGCTACAGAGATGGAGACAACTGAAGAAAATGAGTAAGCAGCGGCTGAAGAAAAGGACTTTGCATTGAGTTTTTTAAAGCATATACTGGTTAAGGCAATAAGTCTACACGCAGAGAAAGGTTCAGGCAAAGTTTTTGGAAATGGGTGCATTTTGACTCATTTACCATCAAGACTTATTTACCCTCAATTCTTATTTCCTCTTGGAGATAAGCATGTTCATTCTCAGCCCTCACAATCCCTAATCGAGACTTCTTCAAAGCCCTAAATTGAATCTAATTCACCTCCACGCCAATCTCCACCGGCGACCCACGTCGACGTCTCTCCACTGTCGGTGAGCAGCGTTTCCGAGATCGACGAACACTAGCTATCTCGACACGACACCAGCCCTTTCCCATCAACGCCAACGGCCTCTACGAAAACCGGCGACCTCCACCAACACAACTCCTACCTCCGGTAAAAGACACCCATTTCCTAAAACTTTGCCTGAACCTTTCTGTGCGTGTAGACTTATTGCTGGTTAAGGACGGCATGTGTCGCGGTGGGGTATTGGCCAGTCCCACAACAGAATTGGCGGTTTCAAAAAAATCGGGCGACTAGTGGCTGAAGAAAATGAGTGACTAGTGACTGATTTGACCGCGTATTGAGTTTTTTAAAGCATATACGTGTTAAGGCAATAAGTCTACACGCAGAGAAATGTTCAGGCAAAGTTTCAAGAAATGGGTGCATTTTGACTCATTTACCCTCAAGACTCATATACCCTCAATTCTTATTTCCTCTTGGAGACAAGCACGTTCATTCTCAGCCCTCACAATCCCTAACAAAGACTTCTTCAAAGCCCTAAATTGAATCCAATTCACCTTCACGCCGATCTCCACCAGTGACCCACGTCGACGTCTTTCCATCATCGGTGAGCAGCGTTTCCGAGATCGACGAACATCAGCTATCCCGACACAACACCAGCCTTTTCACATCAACGCCAACAGCCTCCACAAAAGTCGGTGACCTCCACCGACGCAACTCCTACCTCCGGTAAAAGACACCCATTTCCTAAAACTTTGTCTGAACCTTTCTCTGCGTGTAGACTTATTGCTGGTTAAGGACGGCGTGTGTTGGGGTATTGGCTAGTCCCACAACGAAATTGGCGGTTTCAAAAAAAATCGAGTGACTAGTGGCTGAAGAAAATGAGTGACTAGTGACTGATTTGACCATGCATTGAGTTTTTTAAAGCATATACTGGTTAAGGCAATAAGTCTATACGCAGAGAAAGGTTCAGGCAAAGTTTCAGGAAATGGGTGCATTTTGACTCATTTACCGTCAAGACTCATTTACCCTCAATTCTTATTTCCTCTTGGAGACAAACACGTTCATTCTCAGCCCTCACAATCCCTAACCGAGACTTCTTCAAAGCCCTAAATTAAATCCAATTCACCTTCACGTCGATCTCCGCCGGTGAACTACGTTGACCTCTCTCCACCGGCGGTGAGCAGCGTTTCCGAGATCGACGAACACCAGCTATCTCGACACGACACCAGCCTTTTCACATCAACGCCAACGGCCTCCACAAAAACCGGCGACCTCCACCGACGCAACTCCTACCTCCGGTAAAAGACACCCATTTCTTGAAACTTTGTCTGAACCTCTCTCTGCATGTAGACTTATTGCTGATTAAGGACGGCATTTGTCACGTTGGGGTATTGGCCAGTCCCACAACAAAATTGGCAGTTTCAAAAAAAATCGATCTCTTCAAAAATATAAAATAAAATGGAATCTTTCATCAATAATTACGTCATAGTTCTAACTTACTACTTTTTACCCCTATGTAAAATTATCCCTCTTGCTCTAATGCACACTTGATGGGCATTATATCAGGCCTACTATATGCCGATCGCCACTGGTGATTACAGTATTGTTGAAAATTTTTCTAAATTATTGGAGCTTTCTTTCATCGTGCTGATTTTAAATCTGATCTCAAATTTCAAAACAAAGATTAAACGGTTTCGTAAAACACCTCGGGAGTTCTGTAGTTACAAAACTCCCGGGTGCATTTGAATATTTCTAGTGTTTGTGCCAATTGAGAATTAATTAACAGATTAATTTGGGTTGTTTTTGTCTAACACAAAGGGTGTGATTATAAAAAAAAAATTATTTTTAATGGGTATATATATAATGTGGTGTAGTGATGAAATAATGTGGTGTATATATAATTACCCCATTTTAATTCCTACGTCGCTGCCTTTCGCATTTCGCATTTGGGTGAAACAGTGAAAGCCCATTGCTTGCGCATATGATTGTCTCGCAATATTTTTAGAAGCTTGTGTGATGAAACAGTAATAGCACCAAAATTTGAATTTTTAAGAATTTAAGCGAAGTTAATCAAAATAAAAGCATAAAAAGACATCATGCTCGGCATTTTTACACTTAAACATTGCTTAAGTAATGCCTAAGCAATTTTACATTTAAATGTTGCTTAAATAACTTAATACTTAAATGTAGGGGTGGCAAACGAGCTGGATAGTTCGTGAGCTCGTGTATTCGCCTTCGTTTGGTTCATCAAAAGTTCGGGTTCAACTCGTCAAAACACGGACTTGGACTTGTACCAAGCCGAAAAATTGAGAAATTGACAGTTCGAGTTCGACTCGTAAAGTTCGTGGACTGGCTCGTGAGCTCGTTAAATTTTAATGCACCGCAATTTTAAAATTTTTAATTGAAAAATTATTTTCATTTCAACTCTTTTCTAATTTTGTCGTCTTCACTTTTTAATTAATCAATGTTTAGTTTTAACAAACGTGGACAAGTCATGCTAATTAGTTTAAATTACTAAGCTATTTAAGTAATTATTCAAAAAAGAAAGTTACTTAAGTAATTGAATACTTGAAATTGTAAAAAAAAAAGGGACGAGCCCACGAGCAACTCGGCTCGGCACGTGAGCTAAACGAGCTCGAGCCAAACCTGAGCCGTGTGCATGGGTCATGAGCCGAACCGAGCTTGTTGTTAACGAGCCGAGCTACCTCGGCTCGGCTTGACTCATTTGCCACCCCTATTTAAATGTCGTTTAAGGAAGGTCTAAGCGACCTTTTTATGAATTATTGATTATGATTGAAATTTTTATAAATTTTAATGGATTTTTATGTGAAATATGAAAGAGAATGAGTGAAGGTGAATAGTGGAGATTTGTGTAATAAATATAGGACCCAGGAGATATGTAAATGTGATTGGTTCAATCAAATTCAAAATTTAAAAAAATGAGTTTTTTTAAGGGAAATCCGCGAAGTTTTATTAATGATGTACCCCTAAGCTAGATGCAATAACAAGAGGTTGACAATCCGTCCAGACACGATTACATCTAGAAGAGGCCGCTAAATCGTGATCAATAAAGTTCCAAGAATGTGGAATATACACGACATGTGAACATCCTGCTTGCTATAGCTCATCAAGGATATCCGCAATAATTGGCTCGATAGATGCACATGTCGCCGTTGTGTTCAGTCCCTTCACCACCACCTGTGCATCACATTCAACCAAATTGACAAGGAAACCAGAATGTGAAGCAAACCACAAGCCTTCACGAAGAGCCACCACCTCAGCTAAGCTCGGGTCGAGAAATCCCCTCCCAAGCATTGCAAAGGCCCCATGGAAAACGCCTCGCCTATCCTGTAAAGTGTATAAAAATATATATAAATTTATAAAAATTTCAATCCTAACATGGCCTAATTAGATAGCTATAATACGATTTCAAGCTACCACATGTGCCAAGTAGCTACGATTGACATGTTTATTGGGCCGAACGCTTTGAGTTCAAATCTACTATTGAAATTCCATATCTCATTGGTTGTTCCTGTAGTTAAAATAATCAATATCACCATGTTAATATCCTTCAGTCCATAAAAATTAGAAATGTGTACTTATTTAACTGGAGAAGCATGAACAACACAATATTTTATAGTTTTTTTTTTTTTTTTTACCATTTATGTGATTATGATGGTTAACATTAAATAACATATCGATATGTGACAGATTAAAATCATTGCGACTCATTACATAATAATAATTTGTGACGTTTCCGCCTTTCCAGTGTCCCTAATTAATTGTATCAATTGTTCCACTCAAAGGCCACTGCCGAATGAAAAAAGGAGAGAGATTTTTACTAAAAATATATTTCGACAAGCTTTGTAATGTTGTATCATTTGGACTAGGTTGGGGGTGGAGAGGTCGACTGGGGGTCAAACTTGAGAACGGGTCGGGTCGGCCTCAAAATTGCGGCTTCCTGAATCCGCCAACTTTGACGGATCTATTTGTCCACGATAGAACTCGCAATGATTCCCAAGTGGGCCACCACCAATTGTGAGCCACGTGTCATCAACGAGTTCTGTGATTGGCAATTTGACATTGTAAGGATCATGGGCCAGACTCAAGTCACCTATATTTGTTCGAGTGTGTTTAAAATGTAATTTTATGAGTAGAAAGAGAGAGAATTAGTGGAGTTGAATGGTGGAGATTTAAAAATACAATTGATATGTGGATGTGATTTGTTTGACCAAATTTAAATTTTGAAAAGAATGAATTAAAATGAATTAAGATTTATATGCTAGCAAATCAAATTCCATTTCACCTAAAGCGATAACGATAATAAACATTGTCGAGTTTAACATATTCCGCGCCAATACAATTCAACATGAATTTTTAAATTTATGGCCTTCAACACATTCCATCACGAACGCTTTGATCAAATGTTCAAAATGTAAACAATTTTAGGAGGTTTGCTCTAATGCACACTATGTGGGCATTATCCTATGCCCACAGTGTGCCAATCTATTTTTGGGCATAATTATCGGCGGCTACGGTATTGTTAGAAAATTTTTTGAATTATTGGAGTTCTCTTTCGCCATGTTAATTCTATATCTGGTCTCAAATTTAAAAACGGATATCGTATAGACCTGTAAAACACCCCCGGAGTTCCGTAGTTACAAAACTCCCGAGTGCATTTGAACATTTCTGACATGGACACACCACTTCAATAAACTTTACTAAGCATGATAGGGAACCATTTTTAAAGTTTTTAACCACTTTTTATCACTTTTTTATTCATTCTTTCTTTACCCTAAATCAAACACATCCACATATCACAACACATCTATAAATCTCCAAAATTCAACTCCACTCATTTTCTCTTCTCTTTTACATTAAAAATATTTAAAAACCATTAAAAATCAATCTCTATCACCATGGGTGTTTGGGAACCCTTTTAAATATTTTTATCACTTTTTACAATTTTTTTATCCATTCTTTCTCTTTCCTAAATCAATCACATCTGCATATCTCATCACATACATAAATCTCGACCACTCAACTCCACTCATTCTCTCCCCTCTTTTACATTAAAAATATTTTAAAACGTTTATAAATGGTTGCCAAACGGGGGCTAAATCACGAAAATTAAATACCGATCTTTGTCAAAGAAAGTACTGGATTGATTATAATTTACATCTTTTGTTCATTGTCGATCGTGGAGAGGAGGAGACGGCGGGAGAGGAACAACGAGGCCAAAAAGTAGAACATGAAAATTCTTGTTTGTGCTCCCGTCGATCGACGGCTGATCAACTGTGACCCATTTTCACAATCGATGAGCGATTCCTATGGTCCCATTTTCACAATCAATCGATGGAGTACCTTTGATCAGCGGCCAATCAACTGCAAATAGATGGTACCCATTTCACCATGCATTTGCAAACCAGAAGGCTTTTGATTTTTCAAACAGGGGATGATGCTGTAAGATAATAATAAGTGGGATTTCAAAGTTCATGTCATGCCGCCATCCAAACAATTCAGAAAGTTTTATCAATTTTCGTCATTCAACGCCATAACTGATTCCTTTGCAATTTCTCTCGTGATTTGATGCATATATTACCTTCACAATTTCTCTAATGTCGATTACAAATTTTAGTTGAAGGTTTAGGGTTTATTATAGTGAATATAATTTAGTAAATTAGGGATTATGATTTATTGTAGTGTATGAACTAATATTAATTAATAAATAATTATGGTTTATTGTGGTGTATCAAAGAGAGTGTTTAAGTAATTTTAGATTTGCCTATTTCAGTAAACAACTAAAAAATTAAAAATTGTAGTGTATCAATAATTTTTGGTGGTGTATATATAACTACCCATTAAAATGCTGTCAACCTCCAATATTAAACGTGAGCTTCTTACAATTTTTTTTTCTCTCCATTCTAGAGAATTTATTTTATTGGGAATGTAGTAATAATATTCGACGGAGTTAAAAATTATAAAATGTAGATAAACAATAGAACAAGTTGAATATGCATTAAAGGTAGAACAAATTATTTTATCATTCCAATTTCAAATAAATTTTTATCGTGATCCAATTCAGATTCAAACAAATTCTGAAATCGAGATTCCACCGTCGCGTTGCTTCCGTATCATGTAAATCAATCTCTGTTCCAGGGGAAAAAGAAAAAGGAAAATTAAATGTAGAGAAACATGAACAAAAAGTAAGATTTGTTGTGGGATTCTCAACCTCCAGTTTTTCAAATGAAGAAGAAGGGACGAGGTGATAGCATGAAATCTATGAGGGAAGGGATTAAGTCGTATATTTCAATCGACGAAAGATATCTCACTTCTCAAGACGCTCCCTTTATTTATTTATTATTATTATTTTGCTGAGTCAGCATGTCTAATAGGCTTTGTGGAATTGGACAATGGCTTTGACATAGTTCAATTTTATTTTTGCCAACTCTCAGCATATTATCGTTCAAGACAAGATGCATTGAAGAAGGAAAAAAGTGGACAATGTCTATTTTGATGACATGACACATTTTATTAGACATTAACATTCTAGCATTGGAGATGTTTTAAATAGATTTTGTTGGAAAACAACGTTAATCCTATCTGATTGATGCCTGGAACATAATAGCCCGTTACTATACTTTTGTTTTCACACATTAATCCCATTTGACTTCATAGCCATGTGAGCATCACAAAATTAGTCAAGAATCCAAGATAAATTTCACGTAGCTAGATAATATAATATTCATTTTTACATTAATGTCAACTCTTAATAGGAAATTAATTACGTACTCGGATTTTCAATTTGAAGGTCAATAAAGTATAATGACAACCTACGTGGTAATATATTCTTATCCCATCTGAAACAAAACTCATTGTGAAATTTTAATAAAAAAAAAATAAATAAAATTTGCTACCCTTGATATCCTTGGATATACTTTTGATATCAATTAATTAATGATATTAATTAGTAAGAAATGTTTATGTCTATATTTGATAATGTAACATTGATTGATTTATCATTTTAATATAAAGATATATAATTAATGCAAAATGTGCTTGCCTTGGCGCCTTGCATCATTTTATACGAATGGTCCATATGTTCATCCTTTTGACAAATTTGTTTCCGCACTCACATTTTTATGCGCAATTAGTCCTTGTCCCCAAATTTTATTAAATTCTTCCATTACCTAAGAGCATAAACTCATTTATTGAATATTAAATCGGAATTTTGGAGGAAGCGTAAACCTCTTACGTACTCATTTGCTACCTTAACGGAAAAAATGAAACAGAGAAAGAAAAAGGGAAATCTTAATTTCTATTCGCAAATATATGCAATTAAGTCACATAATTTAAAATCCTTTCATTTCATTGATTTAAAAAAAGAAAGAAAAAAATAAAAATAAAAAAATATATGGACTGTGGACAATTTGTACTTGCACTAAAGTGATAAAAGCTTGGAGAGCTTTGTGTATTAATTATCTTTTCAAATGAGAATTGAGATTACAAATCAGTTTTAATCAAATACTCTATATATCAAGAATAACTAGTAATAATTAATATCATCACATAATTAATATCAGTTTTAATCAACAAAGTTTGACTTTGTTGTGTGCATGAGTGCTTAATTGAGCGTCATCTTTGCCAGCATTGAGATTGGTTGGCGGTAGACCTAGCCCGAACCTAACCGGTCAAGCCCGAACCCAAATCCGGTTTGAACAAATTTTGGGCTTGCCTAATTGTTGTGGAGCAATGGATGGATGCTACTCACATTGTTATGACACTTCCTGCTGTTTAGACTTCTGATGATTGGTGTGATCAAGAAAAGAATTGCCGTGTGTGTTCGTTGATAATGAGATGAGATTTCTCGATAATGTCAAAACGGTATTTAGGTCGTAGATGGTAATGCCAATTTTATAGAGCTGCACTGAAAAAGTTATTTTTTCGTATAAAATAAGAAATTATCATTTTAAAAAAAAAAAGAAAATTATTTTATCAATACAAGAACAGTTTGATCGTTCCACACCAAAAAAAAAAAGTTTGAAGAAAAGTAAAATAAAATAATAATAATAATAATAATAATAATAATCATAATCATAATAATAATAATAATAACAACGTCAAAGAAAAACTAAATTTATATTAATGAATGTCTAATTTAAATAAATTATTATTATCTGACCTAATTGTGAATTCAATTTTGAGCTTTAGCATTTGTTCAGAACCATGGCCTAATTGTTACACGCGACTTTGGCCGGCCCATTTAAGAAATTAAAACGCGATTTCAGCTAGACAGACAACTGAAGTCGCATGAATGACGAAATTCGTCTATCGCCGCAGAGGAGAAAACGAAAGGAAATAAAAATTTCAACAAAAAATTGCAATCCTCTTGATCGCCACATTCATTTGATTTGATCATTTCTTTTCCTCCATTTTGAGTCTTGATTCGATTCAAAATTTGTGTCAAAACTGAAATTCAGAATTCCGATTCAAACGGTACCGAGCTGTGAAAACCGCTGGGATGGCTCCAGATAAGAAACCCAAGCAAGAGGATTCGAAGAAATTGAAGAAAATGAAGAATAAAGTTAAGAGCAAAAGTAAGAAGAAGAAGAAGAGCAAGAGCGAAAGCACAGTTCCACTGGACAACAGAGCGATTGATTTGGAATGGTGGGATGTTTTCTGGCATAAGAACTCTCCCACACTAGGTCATCCCCTTTCTCCTCTTCTGCTTTCAAATTTCACTTAATTATTCTTATTTTGTTGAAAATTAGTAGAAATTTTGCAAATTGATCTTATGGGTACTTGTTTTCATGCTTCAGTTTTGTGTGCATTTTGCATCAAGTAGCTGAATTACTCTAATTTGATTTGATGATTGAAAACAACTGAAAATTTTTTGCCTTCTGCTTTCAGTCTGTAGTAGTGTAGTTTATATTGCCAAGAATCAAAATCAGGAATTATTTGAAATTATTAAAGTTCTCTGTTGTTACCTTTCGCATATTTTAAGGTTTGTTCAATAAAATCTTTGGCTGTTAGAGAGTTAGAGATGAACACTGTTATATATCACGAGATTACAGTTTCGGTCCAGGCAGAATTTGTTTTTCCCCATCAAAGCTACAATGACAACATTAAATTATCTAATCTAAAAGTTCTCATATATATCACCCTTTGCATCTATTTCTCCATAAATGCTGGCTTTGTAAACTTAGTTTGCATCACAGGTTCAAGCGAACCTTTAGATGAGGAAGAAGGATTCAAACGCTTCTTTCGAGTGTCAAAGAAAACTTTTGAGTACATTTGTTCACTTGTAAGAGAAGACCTTATTTCCAGACCACCATCAGGTCTCATCAACATCGAAGGACGCCTTCTCAGTGTTGAAAAGCAAGTTGCCATTGCCTTAAGAAGATTAGCTTCAGGTGAATCCCAAGTTTCTGTTGGAGCTTCCTTTGGTGTGGGCCAATCCACCGTCTCACAAGTCACTTGGAGGTTTATCGAGGCCATGGAAGAACGGGCCAAACACCATCTCAAATGGCCCGATTCTACAAAAATCAATGAAATCAAATCTATGTTTGAACAAATTTCGGGCTTGCCTAATTGTTGTGGAGCAATAGATGCTACTCACATTGTTATGACACTTCCTGCTGTTGAGACTTCTGATGATTGGTGTGATCAAGAAAAGAATTACAGCATGTTCGTCCAAGGGGTCGTAGATAATGAGATGAGATTTCTTGATATTGTGACGGGTTGGCCCGGGGGCATGCCGATTTCCCGACTATTGAAGTTTTCCGGCTTTTACAAACTTTGTGAAAATGGTGAACGTTTAAATGGGAAGCCCTTATTGTCATCTAAAGGAGATGAAATTCAAGAATATATTATAGGTGGCACTAGTTACCCTCTTCTTCCATGGCTTATAACTCCTTTCCAACATGATGATCTTGAAAATGATGATCTTGAAATTCCAATGTCAGAATTTAATGACGTGGTTGAAGCTGCACGAGAAACTGCTGTTAAGGCGTTTGATAGACTAAAGGGTGGTTGGAGAATCCTAAGTAAGGTTATGTGGAGACCCGATAAGCGGAAACTACCTAGTATTATCTTGGTGTGTTGTTTGCTTCATAATATTATTATTGATTGTGATGACAGTTTGAGACCAGATGTTGTCTTGTCTAAACATCATGATTCTGATTATGTGGGACAGAGCTGTAAGCATGTTGATCCGATAGGCAGTAGTAGTAGAGAAAAGTTGATGAAGTACTTGCAGAATCGCAAGAAGAGTTCGTGAGGTCGTGACGTGTAGTGTCTTTGTTAGACCAACATTGTTGTACTCATTTGACCTGTGTTTGTGTTTGTGTTTTGATCTTGTTGATTGAGTAATGTCTACATGTTCTTCTGATTTATAGCATTTAATCAAAACATGTCCCTTTTTATTGGCATAGAGGTCTCTTGTGGAGGTTTTTGTATATCCATGGGAATGGTTGAATTTGGTTTACTCTTTCTTGCTGTATGTTTGGTATCTACACTGCTGATTTAACGTCCACGTTAATATATTGAATCACTCATATGAAAGAAATAGAAGCTACGTTGTTCATCAGTCTAGTACCATGTGTTATATAGCGCTTGTCACCCATGTAGATCGAATTTAATTATTGCTATTTGTACAGAAATTATGTCATGTATACATTTGACAGAAATATGTTATTACAAATACCACATTGTATTCAATGTTAACAGCTACCAATCACTTGACACTTGAGAAGCTCCCGGTTTATCTAACCTATCTTGAACACTATATGCTCAAGTTTAGTAATTCTTGACTCATTGAAAAGATTATTCAAGCTCTACTTGTTCAAATTTAATAATTCTTGAACCATTGAAAAGATTATTCAAGTGAAAACAAATCGTCTTTTGATATTCTCTCCACGATTAAAGCACAACGCTTTTATAAATCAGCATCCAAATGTACATGATAACTGACTCCAATTGATTGCATTCGACTCGGACGTTTTCTTTGCCAATAAAAGAGACATTGCCCAAGTATTTGGAAACGTCTTCATCTTGAGAGATCATATTTAATTTTTCCTTCATTGTATTTTTCATTATGTTTTTTTAAATTTCGAGCTAGAGTTGGGGGAGAGAGCCTTGTTGGCTTTCATGAACTTGTGGCCATTAGTTTTTTGATCTTCAATGTTGTTCTTCCTAGTTGTTTGAACATTCATTTCATAAATGATTTTGGTGTATCAAAGACTTTGATTCAGCGCTCATTAGCCTACAAGTTTTTACACATTTTTATACGTTCTTTTTAACTCCACTTATTCTCTCTCCTATTTCACATCCACATATCTCATGGGACCTATCTATACTACACAGATCTCCATCATTCATCTCCACTCATCCCCTTTCTTATATTACATTAAAATCCATAAAAATCCATTTTTACACGTACACTAACACGATTTCAATGTAGAAAATTTTGACACAACAAATGCGGAGTTCATCTTTACATATTAACTTATTTTGACATGTTTTCTAGATCAACTATCAAGAGCTATTGTATAAACCATTTACCATCAATGTTTTATCTTCCATGTGAGATGACTCCTTGGTTGATTTTCATATGAGACGCATGAAGTGATATTAATATTGCCAGTTTGCAGAGATTGATGAATTAAAAATTGAAGAAAAGGATATGGTAGCTTGGGACTGCTTTATTCACCCTTTTCTTACATGGATAGATTCGCCAACGTAGGACAGATCATAGTTTAAAAGTATATCTGCCCAGGACAGACAATTTAGAAGCATTAACATTTACAAGGCCTAAAGATAACACAAATCCTCGACAAGGCAGAACATTTAGATATGAATATCTATAACAAATTATGTATAAAGATATTAAAAACCTGTGCTAATGAAAACCTCAATCTTCTGTGGTCGAAGGCTGAATGCACCCACAAAAATGTGATTTCTTTTGCCCGTCTCTTGTTCTTCCTACGCCATAGAGATAATCCCGCAAAGCAGTTCTTCTGTCATACATGTGTGTTTTTCCCTTTTTGTCCTTTTCGTCAAGTTTTAGTAAAACAAACTGTAACTTCTGGACCTCCAACTGCAACCTCCCGATCTTTTCTGACATTCTTCGTGCCTGCTCGGGGATTCTCCTCCCTTTGACATTTCCTTCGTCTTGTGAGTCAAATGAGGACTGATTAACATCAGGGACAGGATCGGAATTGTCCTCAATACTTTTTATCAATTTGCCATTGAGATCAAACAACTTCATGATGGACATGTCAGCTTCTTCGAGTTGTCCCTTTATTGTCTCACATTCGGTAACAGCTTTTCCCCTTTTGCCCTTCTCTGTAACTTCCAGCTTCCTCTTCAAATCTTGAACTGTGAGTTGAAGATTGGCCAGTTTCTGAATGTCTGAGTTTAGCCGTTCTAATACCTTGCCTTTGTTCCCTTCTTGAAAGGAGTTAGAAAATCTTTTTGAAATCTCCAATTTATCGATGCTCAATTCATTCTCGATTGGTCCCTTCTTTAGTGATTTAACTCCGTGTAAATCATGATTTTCATGATTATCAGGTTCAAAGTGTTCTCTCTTGCTGATTCCATGAGACGAACTTTCAGAAATCTGGTCGAGCATTATGTCTTTTGTGAGAAGTGCATTGTCTGCCTCAGAGATTTCTGTTGATGACTTCAAATTTCTCCTATATGCCCTTTCGGATTTCAACTCCTCGACTTGTCTCGTTGCAGCATCCAATTCAACACGGAGATCAGCATTTTCTTGAAGCCTTAGCCGATTCATCTCGACTGCTGCCTGTTCAATAGCTTGAATCCTTGCCTGCAGATTTTGAAGGTCTGAAAATTTGTGGGACACCATAGGTTTTTCCTTCTGATCCCTCTCCTGAGAACCCTAGAAATGACCACATAAGATGAGAATCCAGCAATTAATATAAGCACTGCATGGGGGAAATGCAGCCAGCATGCGTTATATATAGAAATCCTAGCAATGTAAACATGGAATAATCCTAAAAAATGAAGGGAAACCACTATTTGAATCCATCCTCCTTACACATCTTGAGAGAGAGTTAATTACTGAAAATAAAACACATAATTCCTGAAAATTAAACACATACGTAGCTAGGTACATATGTGTAGAATAATGAAGCATACCTCAACTTGCTTATCTCCAGAATCTGGAAGCTTGACTGACAAACTGATATTCTTCTCCAGTGATGATATGCATTTCTCCAAGGAAATTAATGCAGGGCCATATGCTGCCAATTGAGATTTAAGACTTTCATTTTCATTTATAGAGTCAACAGAAGTTTCACACAACTCATGAAATTTCTGCTCATAAAGAAGCTGACTGATTATGGACATCTGTAATTGATCAAACAGCAACGCAGCCTCCATCTCCCACATCTCAATCTCATTTATTTTCTTTTGCAGCTGAGATTGCAAATTCTCCTCTTGGCTTTTGCTCTTGTCGTGCTCTCTGCATAATTTGTGCAGATCAAGTTCCAATACTTGACTTGCTTCACACAGATGGTTGTTCTCCATACTCAAATGGTCATTATCTGCAGATAGTTTGAGAATCTGATTTTCTTGACCTTCTTTGATCATCCTAAGTTCACTGGAGTCCGTCTTCAGGCCTTCCACAGTTCTGACCAACTCAGAATTCTTAGCTTCCAATGAAGTTGCTTTTTCTTCTGCCTCCTGAAGTTCCAGCTCCTTCAGATGTAACATTTTCTTTCCGTCTTCAATCTCGTTACTCAATTTATCATTGACGGCAGTGATCATCCTCAACTCCTCCTCTGTCTTCAGCAATCCTTCCTTGACCTGAGCATTTTCCACTTGCAGCTTTTCCAACCGTTCCTCTGTTGAGCTTATGTTTTCCATAAGAGAATCATTGACATCATGAAGTCTAGCTAGATCAGCACCAAGCTGTCTTAATAGCAAAAGTTTCCCGTCAACACAGTTTCTAACGATGAAGGAAAGATTATCTAGAGTCAAAACTTCGTCACATAAAACACAATTTTCTTCTTGTAGGATATCTTTCTTTTGGCCCAAGAGTAGGAGCTCATCTGTCAAGGATCTTTTCTCATCACGAAGTTCTGAATTCTCTTCATGCAACACCTGACAAGCATCTTGCATATTCAATAACTTAATCTGTAGATCCTCTATTTGAGCCATCAGCGCTTCCTCTTTGCCGTCCCCTACTCTTAGTTTGGACAACAATTCTTCATTTGTCTCATGGAGTTTGAGGGCCTCACTCTCCAACATTAAGAATTGCTCCGTCTTGACCTTGAACTCCTGCTCAACTGTACTCTTTTCCAGCTCGAGATTCCGTGCCTCTAGTCTTATTTCCCCAACCAATGTGACAAAAACTGACAGCTCCACCATTTGCCGCTGATTTTCCAGTTCGGCATCCTGGAGTGATTTCTTCATATGTTGAACTTCACTCAACAATTTGTCGAGATAGATAAGGTCTTCCCCATTCTGATCATTGCATGACTCACCTTGAACAATGTCAAGTGCTTTCAACACCTGATAAAGTCCCTCCCGCAGGCTAGTAGCTTGATTAAATAAGGATTTGATTTCAACTTCTTTCTGAATATTGTTTTGTTCTAACTTCAAAATTAGCTTTTCGGACAAACTGAGTTCCTCCCCAAGTTTCTGATTCTTAATCAGCAAGGAGGAGCTGCTTTCTTCTAGCTCTTGGACAGTTTTACGCAAGACAAATGTTTCAGTATCATAATTTAAGGCATTATCCAGCACTTGTTCAAGTTCTCTCTTTCTCCGTTGAGATACTTCCCCCAAAATCTCCATCTGAGCCCTAATGTCAGTGAATCGTTGCTCGTTCATTTGAACAAAATTGGCATGCTTTTGCCTCTCTGCATCCAACGACAGCTGCAGCCCTTCTAATTTTTCCAGAGTGGATTCTTTCTCCTTCTCCAGAACCATGTATCTCTCTTCCAAAACTCCATAATTTTTGCACATGTCTTCTAGCCTTGTCTGGGTAGTTCCCAACTGAGAAGTTAAATCGTCCCTTTCACTAACTAGGACAACCTTCTCCTTCTGGAGTAACTGATATGAATTTTCTAAGCTTGTGGATTCAGCCTTCAAGGCTTGAAGTTCATCGTGGGCATCGGAAAGGGAATTCTCCAGAAAGGAGTTCTTCTCCAAGAGCTTTTCCAGACTCTCTCTTGTCACCTGTAACTGAGTGATGAGAACGGCCTTCTCATCAATAAGGGAGGATTTTTCCCCAGAAAGAGCATGGCACAGTTGCTCCAGTGTTTCCATCCGTCCTCTGACTACCCCCAGTTCAGCATTCAAATCTGATAAAGAGGTTTCCAGCATGGAATTTTTCTCAAGAAGCTGCTCCAGTATTTCCAGCTTCTTCAAAAGATCTTCTTTCTCCTTTTGTTCTCTAAAGCAAGTTTCCTTTAGATTTGAATTCTCGTCCTGCAAGACTCTCACTGATGATTCCAAGGACTCCGGATTAAATCCTGCTGCTTGCACCTGCTCCAAAACTGACCTGTGGTTCTTGGTCAAATCATTCAATTCTTCTTTCAGGCAGTATATTTCTTGCTGAAGAGCATTTCTCTCATCAAGTCGAAGCTCAACCTCCTCCTCTAGCTTCCTGTTCCTTCCTTTTAAGCCAGTGATCTCATTTTCCACATCCTTTATCGACAATGCTGAAGATTCATTGATTTCACTGAGGTTTCTGTTTTCCTCCTTAACCTGTAGCACTTCATCTTGCAAACTCTGATTATGGGCCTCCATAGTCTTCAAATTTTCAGCCCTCCTCTGCAGTTCTGAAGCCAAAGACCGCAGCTCTTCCTGAGTTTGGGCATGCAAGTGCTGCAGAGTTTGAAAAGCAGTTTCAGCCTCCACAAACGCCAAGCGCTCTTCGTGTACGCAAGCCCAAAGTCTTCCCAGTTCATTCTCCTTCTCAGTAAGTTCTTGAGTTTGAGTTCCCATCTTCAACATCAATGATTCCAACTCAGAGTGAAGTGACTGGTTCGATCTTTCCAATAGAAGGCATTGCTCTTCAGCCCCCTTTAACTTGGAAACTCCATGACCTATCTCATCTTTAAGCTGTCGGGCCGCCTCCTTGGCACCAGTGAGTTTTTGCTCTAGACAAGAAATCGTCTCCAAGCACTGCTGATAGTGGAGAGCTGCAGCTTCCTTCTCCTCAGTCAATTTGGAAACAGTTTGCTTTAGAACATCAACTTCAATTTCAGCTTTTTCGGCTCTTGCATTCAGCCTAATAGCATCTTCTTCAGTGAGCTGTAATTTGTTCTCCAAGTTTGATATCATCTCCAGAGATTGCATGTAGTTATCGAGAGCTGTACTCTTTTCATCAAAGACCTTAATAAGCTCCTCTTGCCGAGATTGTGCTTCAGTTTCTGCTATGCTTGCTCTTTTGCTGAGTTCCTCCAAATCATCCTTGGCGCTAGAAAGATTTTTCTCTAGATCAGATATCTTCTCCAAGCACTGATGATACTTCTGGAGGTTAGCTTCCTTTTCGGACTCCGATTTGGAGAGCTCCTCCTTTAGGATAACAGCTTCATTTTCAGCTTTGTTTGCACGATCACTGAGCTCTCTGGAAACTTCTCGGGCACGAGCAATATCAGACTCGAGCATGGACAATTTATCCAAACTCTGTTGGTACTGAACAAGGCCAGCTTCCTTCTCAGCTTCCAGTTTGGCAAGGGCCTCCTTCAAGGTGAGTATACCCTCAGATTCACCCAATTTCTCAAATCTTGACAGCGTATCCTCCTTGACACTATTATTCTCAGTGTTCTGCATGCTTGCTTCCTTCTCCTGTACCTCATCGAAATTGAGACCCTTCCTCACTTCCACAGTTCTTCTAGTTACTGAATCCGAATCATCTGTGAGTTCTCCATTATGCTTGATAGGGTGAGAGTTAGATGAATTTAGGTCATCTATATGCAGGCTATCCCCCTCACACACTGCATGTGCCGGGGTTGAAATCTCAGGCGTTCTGGGATCAGTCCCTCCAGGTGAATCATCAGCATATAATTGGGGAACTTGATTTGGGAATGCTTCTGACATAGTCCGGTGTGCATGGCGAATGACACCGGTTGCATGATCATATCTTTCTGCCAATGCGCGATATGCTCTGTAGAATTCCTCAACAAGATTCATAAGTTCTGGACGTTTCTTATAATACATTTCTGCCCTTCTTGCAAAGGAATCTGCATCTTCTTCAATGAGCTTGATCATTGTTTTGACTTTAGAATCCATGTCTGTTTAAGCATGACAAAACTTTAATCAGTGAACTCCAGCAAGACGAACAAAATCATTTCAATACATACAGTCACATTCACTATATGTAATCTGGCAATCAATTTGATGACTAAGGTTCTGTAACTTTTCTCCTGATGACTTATTCCGCGAAATGTATCCATTTAGATGATGGGACTTGAGTGTCATGGGGTAAAAGAAAAGGAAGTGCACTGTTAATAACAGAAAAGAGAAGAACAAAACTCACATAGAAACAAGCTATGAAAAATGGAAATAGCAATTTAGCAAGTAATGATATGATAACGACATCAGGTCTTGATGTGCCTTGTCGTTCTAATTTTACGTCTCTTTAGAAAGTTTTGGGATTTGTTTTTCAGATGTTTTCTTTCTCGTGCTAGCAAACTCACTTTTATCTGTTCAATTAAGGTTCGGTGTTTCAAATTTAGATCACCCAGGTCATGAACTAATAGGAAGATCAGATTTGAAAATCCCCAATAGCAAAGACACATTCAGACCAGCACAAAATGAAGAAGTTACAAGATAGTATCACCTTGTTCTAAAAGAAACAAATCTTCCTAGCAAGTAAATCCCTCTATGTGGTTGATGCAACAATTGGATGAAAATCGTATTCTAATAGATTAGTTAAATAGATTTATGAAAAATCGTTGTAAATTACAGGGAGTCTCGCAGACAGAATGAAAATATTTGAATTAACTGGGGCACAATGTCCTGTTTCCGGTGTGATGAGTTCAAGAGCCATCCAGGATACTGACGAAGATGTCGTTATTTGTAAAAACAGATAATATGGATGGTAGGAAGGAGAAGCACGATAAATGGCCAATGCCATTGGTCACAAAATTAAACAGTAACATCTCATTATTGTTTCATTGGTAGGATAATATAATTTTCAAATTTGTTTTAAGAGTATCTACCAAGAAACTTGGCACTAAATTAGTACAAAATGCCTCATAACTATGCTTCATCCACTATATAAGCAAGGAAAGTAAGTAGAACAGCCAAACTGCACATCTTACCGCAGAAGGATGCTTCTAAACTATAGCAACAAAAAACTAACCACATTTTGCATCTTGTACAGGGTAAATTGAAAGCAAATAGTATAGATAAATAATTGTTTATTCTCGCTACAGATCAGTAAGAAACCTAAGCTATACCTGTGAGATTCTCCTGAAGCCATTTTGAATTTTTTGGGCTAATATGGCTGTCCCACCACCATGAGTACATACGTCTGGAATCAGAGTGCGACAATTTCGCCATCTTTTCTGATGTGAATCAGAATTTAGTTACAGCAAGCCAATAACAAAGCCCGGAGGTAAATCTGGTCACGAAACAAGTTGCAACACAATCTCCTAGCACTCAATTCAGTGATGACAGAATTGAGCCAAAAAATTCAGTTCTCTGCCTTTCAGTATCTACAACACTACAACAGTCAAAGGTGAGCCAAAAAACTAATAAACAAAATCCAATTATACTTTAGTCACGATGTCTAAATATAGTACGAAATGAAGATGGAAATAAAATTCAAGTGCAGAAAACTTTACCACATGGAATGGCCGTCTCCAGAGCGTATGTCAAAAGGTTCACCTGATGAAACGGAAAGTATAACAGTGAGATCGTGAAAATAAATACAAACAAAACGTAGTCGGACCAGGATCGCAGAAATTAAACGTATTTCCAATCACGAACTACGCCAACATCCAATCACGCAGAAATCTAATCTAATTTCCTAAAAATTCATCAGAATTTTATCTAGAAAATAAGTTTATATAATTCAGATCAGCATATAATCTCCATGATCATAAAAATTCGATCACAAAATCCAAAAAATAAAGTCATAACAGTGTCACACAAGTCAACTAACCAGTCATATTACACATACGGCAGGAAATACATCCACAACCGTATAACAAGTAAACCTAACTGAAATATACTCAAACGAAACGCATAAAAACAACATACTAACATAGAAATTCTGAAATTTTTAGATAGCAAATTCTGATCGGTAGCCATAGGCCAGAGCTAACAAAAGACAACCCAGCTGCTTTGCTTTCCAGCTTTCTCTCTCTACTTACCCCATTGCAGTTTGGATCTCTCTCTCTCTCTCTCTCCCTAGTGCTACAATTCTTAGGCAAGTGTCTGTTAGGGTCAAATTCTCTTTCCTATTATGTCTCTGTATATATTTTGTATGTATATGTATATGTGCAGCGCTGTGACAATGTAATAGTGTTACAAAACACAAGAAAAGGACAAAATGGGGAAACCCAGTTCCGACGGCAGGTGTTGGAAAATTGGAACGCCCTTTTATGTCGCTCATTCTCCGTTTCTCTCTCTCAAAATATTTGCTCAAAAAGAATCCAAGAATACCCTGTTGACAACATTACCCTCGTGAATTTCCATTTTCTCGGATTCCCCACTTTTCATTCTCCGAAAACAATGCTTGCGTCACTTGTATCGCTATTGTTAAACTCACTATTATGAAACAAGTATTTTTTTTTCAAAAAAATAAAAATAAATAATACAGTAATTATTATCTACACCTTTATTTATTTTACAGCTGGCCAAATTTTAAAACAAATATTTAACAAAAATCAACAATAATGTTGGTGTTAAAAAAAATAATAATATCACGGGTACAATCTCCTATATTAAAAGACTTGTTCACCATTAATATGCGATCATGACCTTGCGATTAAGTGAACGTCGGGGTACCTGATTTATATTTTTTTAATATTTTATTACTAATTTACACAACAAATACATAATGAATATTAATATTAATATGGTTAATATAATGATGAACTAGTTATTTATCGATTGTGATTTCAAAAATGAAAAAATGTTATTCATCAATTATGAGTTTTTTTCTCTTTAATAATACTTATCAAATTAGGGTCTAATTTAAGGAAAAAATTATAATTGAATGAAATGATTTTTGAGTGATATAATTGGAATTGTAAATATGTGACAAGCTAGAAACTAGAGGATAATAATAGCGGATTAAGTACGATAAGAAAGTCAAATTTTAACATTATTAGAAGTGTATTAAATGCCCATTCAAAAAAAAAAAAGACATGTATTAAGTGCCAGAACAAAAACGCCAAATTCCTCTCGGATATTCATTGTGACATAGATGACCATTTGATATGAGTTATGACTATGACCATGACCTTATTTTTGTCAAAATGCAAGCTTTGGTCAACATTATTCATCATTTATTATTGTCACACTTTTCTTTGTCTTGTATGTATTAACATCAAGAAGCTATATTTTTGTATATCACCCAAATAAAAAATTCATATCGTATTTAAGTTATTTTTTGAGTACAAATTTAGCATTGTAGGAGTGGGATTGTGTTTTATACTCTAGTCAGTGGCGGATCTAGAAATAAATAATTAGGGCGCATTTGTGATGGCTCCATGCAAGGGCAAATTTTTTTAGACAGGACTAATTATCGTATAAAAAATTTACCAGCAAAAAATATTACATTGCAAATTAAAATAATATAGTTACATAAATATAAAAGTAAAACGAAGAAAACATGCTTAACTAATAAAATACAAATCATAAAATCATATTTTATGACAAATCATAAAATCACACACTTTGTAATTTATCAAATATAAACAATTCCAATTGATCAAATTAAAACATAATTTAGATAGAGATAATAATGAGATAACTTATATCAAATTAAAACACAATTTTCCTAATCTTCTAAAAACTTATTAAAAATCTTTTTTTTTAATACTTTTGGAATTTTTTAAATTAAAGAAAATTCTCAAGAGGGGTGGGGGTTCACGTACCCCCTGGATCTCCTCTAAATCCGCCAGTGACTCTAGTCAAATATATTAGTAAAGGATATCTTTTCCATATTAAGACAAATGCCCTTAGACCATATCGTGTTCAAATTATTAATTTATATAAAACATAATGTGAATATAAATTTATATTTGATTGTTAAAATTCTTGTCTTTGCTTTCATACGTGTAAGAAAATCAATATGATCCAACTAAACTTGTTGGAAAAATTTATATTGGAAGAAAATTGGTGTTCAATGGTTAAAAATAAAATTATAAGAATTGTAAAGATAAAACTAGAAAAATAATGTTTACCGAGCATGTTCTTAGGACTTGTTTGATGAATATTATTTAATTTACTTTCTCTCTATCATTAGTTGTCACTGTTTATACATTCATTTGACCTTTTTAAATATTTTTTAATACTTTTTATTTATTTCTCAACCACATATATAAAATCAATTTTTTAAAGAAAAAAATCCATATCATACATACATAACCTTAATTACTGTTCAAATGCTCCAACTCTTGTCCTTCAACGGTTCTAATGATTGGATCAGAGGCGGAGGGGCATATGAGTAAATTGAAGTTATAAATTGGTGTCTTGACCACTCTGTCATTCTATTGGAAAGGTGGTAGCTGACGGTGGCTTGGGCGGTGGCTGTAAAGTCCAGTCGTCATTCATTACGAAATGACAGGTGGAATTTGTCCAATTGGCCCACGTTTATTAGCCTTTCGGTTATTCATGATTTTATTTATTTATATTATTTATTTTACGTACCAAATCACAAACTGTTTAATTGCTTGTTTACATAACTTGAAATGAAGTTTTTTTTTTTTGATTTTTTAAATATATTTTGTACATTATTTAGTAATTTTTAATAGATTATTTAGTTTTTTAATTTGTTAATCACGCATTCTTTGAAAATTCATCTGAAAATTACTGAACTAACTATATAGAGGTAAATTCTAAGTAGATAGACAATAGGATAATTTTATTCTACAAATAACGCGTGCCAATTAGATAAAATTAATAAATATTGATATGTAACTTTATAATATTGTAATATGTGATTTAGCTATAAAATTAATTATAAACAAAATTGTATATAATCATTCTATCACGAATTATAGGGAGATAATTGTATGGAGATAATAATTGATTCAAAAAAAAATTAGGGAGATAATCATTGTACAAAAATTGTAAATAAAAAATTGTACCAAAGTGACCCAAATGTTTACTACTTATCCTTTAATAAAAGAAATATTTACTACTTATTAATTTATCAAATAATATGAAGTGGGCAATCAATTTGTATAGGAATTTTTTTTTTTTTTTTTTTTGGAAAATTTGTTCGTAGCAATTAAAGTCCCAAATTATAATCTCTCCTACAAATCGTGTCCTACCTAAGCATAAGTAATAATTGGTACATGTGGCACAATTATTTTCCGGCTGTCACCTCTTAAGTTTAGCAGCCTTTTACCAAGGTTGTGCATTATTTTTGGACGGTTGCAACCCAACTACCATATACTAAAAAATTAGTCCTATTCCTTAAAAAAAAATAAAAAATAAAAAATTGGTCGTATTCAGGATCAGTGAATGTCGTATTTATTGTTTTTTGATTTTAATTTAATAATATAAAATAAAATGATAATCCCGATGGAATGGAAGTTTTCTTTTTCATTGGCCAAAAAAGCAAAACTGTCTGTCTGAGATGTCCGTCATTCCATCTTCAAGCCAACATCGCTCCAGCTCTCTTCTCTTGCCATCTTCTCCTCCTCCACTCGCTGTTCGGATCCACCGCCAAGAAAAGTGGTATACTAATATAAAATATTCTCTACTCGTATAAAATGTTTTCTATGTATTTTTTATTGATGGAATTGTTGACCCATTACCTTAAGCAATTGAGTGGGGTTGATTATGTGCTAAGGAACATGAATTAACAGTCTTTATTGATGGGCACTGATTCAATTTTGCATGATGACAATGTTGAATAAGATCCTCTTAAGACGAAAAGGCCACTGCAATTTCTTGTATTATTATTTTTTGTCTTTTTGAAGGGAAGACCATTGTAATTTATAAACACTAAATAATGGATGATCAGCCACTATGTCACCAGGTTGGTGCTCTCCTACACACTAGTTCATATGAGAGTGTGTACAGTACATGACGTGGGGCCACGTGATGGCGCCACTCACGCCACATCATCTAAAAAAATTTTTTTTATATTTTTTTTTGGAATTTATAATAAGTGAGATGATTAATACATAACTGCGCCCCTGATGGCGGGGGGTTATATGCCCCGCACAAATTTTTGAACGGGAATGTGCATGAGTACGTGCATGTAAGAATGTGTAGGAGAGCGGGAGCGTCTGTCACCATTTAAAACCAAGTGGTATTGTCAGTTTCACATTAACTATAATTTTTGAAAAATTATTAATTTTCCTTTGATTCGATTTCAACCACCTATTATATTGAGATGTAACATAAATTTTTTTTAAAATTTTCTAAAACTTTTTATTTTTTAACTACATAATGAAAAAATCATTTTCCTAAAATGTATCTGAAATAAATACTAGTAATAAATTGCTTTGCAGGTAATGACTTCTGATTGTGTTCTTTGGAAATAATCAAACTACACCATGAAAGAGGGGGGAAGTAAAAGGCAAGACAAGAATAAGATAAATGTTGGTGGGTAGGGTATGATTTGGAAATCCAACAAGTTAAGACTAGCTTGGAGGATGTCAATTCTAATTCCTACCCGTGTAGTGCATTTGGATGATTGATCATAAGAGGTTGGTGTCCTCGAAAATATTCTCCTCCCACCTCCCAACATTGGGAGGAGAATATTTTCATCTCAGTTCTCTGCCCCCCCTAAATGTAGTGGGGGCCACCCGGGGTTGTTTCTCTCTTGCTGGGAGGAAAAATTTCCTTCCAGCGTTGGGACCGAAAACAAGCTCTTGGTGTCACATATCGAATTATATTATTTCAATACAAATTCTCCTTTCTTTTTTACTTTTTTGTTATTGTTGTTGTTTTTTAATTTCCTTTTTTGTCTTTTCATTAAATCTGAAGAAGACACCAATTTTATACCTTTTGTTTTGAATGTAAATATGTTATTATTGTTATCTTTTAGATCACACAATATTGTCAATCTAGATGATTATTAGATTCGGAATGAACTTAAACATAACCCTAAATTAATAATGTGCATTTACATATTCAACACAAGAAAGTTGAGAATAATCAAATACTTTCTCAGTTGCTTATAAAACGTGTACTTTTGTAGTACATGATTATGCATAAATAGAGAAGAAATGAAAAGAAAAGAAGAAAGAAAATACATCTATCATTCAAATGTTCATGGGTATCTTTGTAAGAAAAATGTTCCTTTACACCATTCATTTTGGCCCCGCGCGCATGAGGTGTTGAAATTATGAGAAACAAAATCATAATGATAATGATATTGACATCACATAATTTTAACACCTTTTTAATATAAGTGAACTTGTAAAGATAAATTTGGATATAGTGTGTAGCATTACTCATCTTTGTAATATAAGCCCTCCTCTAATTAAAGACTATGCATAAAGAGAAAGTTAATGGAGAACATTATAGTTCTAGATGAATATTTGACATTGATATTTTTAAATGATATTTTTGACGAGTTACATGCTTATGCGATTTATATACATGTTCATTAGCCAATATAAAGACTTGCCAAGTTGACCGTATTAATTAAAAATGACGATTTCAAATATCAATCTAAAATGTTGATTAAAAATGGAAACTTTAGCATTTCATCATTAAGATTTTCGCAAAGCAATTCCGGATTAAAAGAAGTGGAATCTAGCATCGCATAAATTGTGACTAGTAGTACTACTAAAACAATAGAAAGTTTTATTTTCAGAGGAAAAAAAACCATAGAAAGTTTTCTCCGTAATTTGCAAGAAAAATTATTATATGCAATTAAATTAATGGCAAAAAAGAAATATACTAGTTGAATAAATATACTAGTTGAATTAATTTCATTGTGTCGATTAGTTGTCAAAAAATGTTTACATTCAATTGCTTGTATATTCGAGTGAATTTTTATTTTACTAAAATCTAAGCGTATGTGTGATACAATTTAAAATTAAAATCATTTTTATTTTCCACATTACTTTCCTCTACTTTCATTTACATATTTAAAATTGTTTTATCCATATCAAACATATCCTAAATTTTTACGCTTGATAACAGTGTGATCTCGGTGATGTGTGAATAATAATAAATAATAATGTCGAATATGTGGCCGATACTTCGACCAAACATGAGATTGTCATGATTTCAGGAAGGAAATGGCTTAAACCTTTGTAGGCTGGGCTTAAGATGTGTTCGGATAAAACCTTTTTTACCTGAATTTTTTTTAAATGAATATTGGTGGGTAATACGAGATTATGAATAATAATGATTGGCGAGATGAGATGTATAGTTAATATTAATATTTGATTTTAAATTAATAGTAAAAATTGGTTTTTAGGTATTAAAAAAAAAGTTAACATCAACAAAGGTGAAAGTTGAATTTGATTCAATCTTAGCACTAGAACTTTGTTATAGATCCAGTACTAAATGCGATACTATGCTCTGTTGCCATGTGGTTGTCCCGTTAATGTTCCAACACCAACGCTAGAAGTTGCTTAATGTTCTAGCCCTTTATGTGGCAGCCACGTAGGCGCCACATTATATTTCCTTCAATTTTGCAATCAAGACAACACTTGGTACCAAATCTAAAAAATTCATCCCTCAGAAGATAAGAATCTCACCAGCGAAGTGAAGATAAGATTCTCGCAATCCAACTTGAAGACCAGTGAACTAGAGAACGAGATCTCTAGGTCCCCGGTGTCAGATCTTTGGTTTGCCATGGTCGGCCAAACCAGAAGATGGTTCACTTTGGTGGAGACAGAGCTCCAATGTAGTGATGGTGGTGGAGCAGCGGCCAACGTGGACTACTCTTCGAGGAAGAGAGAGAGTGAGGTGGAATGGAAGAGAAAGAGAGAAAGAAAGGGGCGTCGGAAATGGAAAAGAAAAATGGAACATTATCGGGGAAGAATTAGATCTAAAAAGCGTGAAACGAGAAAAAGCATGGATCCAAAGTTTTAAGTATTACAAATAGGCTGTGCCTATATGTTAAAAAGCGTTTTTTCAATTTTTTTTTATTTTTTAAAATTTTTTAATGAGTCTAAGCTATTAAATAATTAAAATAGTATATACTAAATTAAAAAATACATCTAAATTCATAAATATTATACCTACTTTATAATTTCGATTAACTTACAATATAATTTTAATATTCTTAAATAGAAAAAGTTTAAAAAAATAGACAATTCTTACTTAATAGATTTATAGGGATTACATACTCTTGTTACAGTGTTGGCATGGTCAGATTGAGAATCTAAGATGTTTAAAATTTTGACATTAAATTGGGGTTTTTGGTCATATATTTATGATGTGAGATGTATTCAATTTCTTTTATTTTTATTTAATTTATTATTTTCTAATTTTCAACTCGGCTTTTGTTTAAAAAGTAAAAACATAAGTATGGTAATAAATTTTTTTTTAAAAAAAAGTGTGTATAGGCACGCATAGGCGACGCTTAGTCGCGCTTAAGCAGCGCTTAATCTTGTCTAGGCGATCAAAATTTGCATTCGTCGGCTTTTTCATGATTTTAACTCAATCGATGCGTGCATATCACACTTTAGACCTAGGCGTCACCTGGACGCGCATTTAAGAACACTGCACACGCTAGGTGCTGAGGTTAAAATTACCATATGAATGCTCTTTAGGAACGTTGAATCAAGTATTTGAACAATTGAACCGGATTCTCAGACCACCGTGGCACTGTGTCACTGTCCGGTATAAACCCTAATTTGGAAAATTGAATTGGTTATGAACCCTAATTTTGAAAATTGAATTGGCTCGTTTAATTGGCCTTTCCTTAACAGCAGCTCTTGCTGCCATTTCTCGCACGGAATAATGTCAGCACCAGCAAGACTTTTGGCATCAAAACTACGTCGTAGGATTCTACCATTTTCGTCACAAGTCATCAACGTCTACACTAATCTCTCCTCATCTTCATCTTCTTCAAATTCCACATTCTTTAGCTCACCCCATAATCACCATCATGGTCACGAGGATCTCTACTTTCGAAACCCCCAAGTTTTCTTCTCTCGCTCCTTTTCCGCTCAGCCCGATTTCTCGGATACCGGGCAGCCTGTTCTTCCGGTGCGTGTCCTAATCTCAGTGCTGGATAGTTATCACGATTTTACTGGCTTCCCCTGGTAAGCATCATCTCTAATCTGCATTGAGTTGAGTCTATGTGGTGGTAATTTTGGGTGAAATTATTATCCGTTTACTCAAAGTTCACCCTTTTGATGGGAGTGAACCATACACCATACAAGCTATAGGATGGAACTCCATGCTGTTGTTATACCTTGGAAGTTTGCTGCATGATTTTGAAATTTTTTTTCGTTTATTTCGACTTTAGACATTTTTGTTAGACTATTTTTCCTTTTGATCTTCTTGTAAGCATTTTTTCTTCTTTTTGATGCATAATCTTTAAGATTTGTAGTTTTAGCTGTGAGCGTGGTGTTCAGCTTAGTCCATGATGACTTAACTTCTTTTGTAGGTGGATAGTAATTTCGTCATCCACATTGATAATGAGACTCTCGTTGTTTCCCTTAGTTGTATTGCAACTTAAAAAGTTGAAGAGGATTGCAGAGTTGTTGCCTAAATGTGAGTATTTGCACATTGTTTTGATTGATTGATGCTTTTATCTAAGGTAGCTCCGTCCATGGTGCCTTCCCTAGGGGTAATATTAAACTCTCAGTCTCTCATTCTACATTCTTATATACACATATTAGTTAAGGCAGCAAATGTGAGTTTTACTTTCGTGGTCATTTTTCTTCTACTCTTATAAGGTTTTGATTAACGCTACGTGAGTATATAAGTACATCATTGTAGAATATCTCATGAACCCAAGTGTTTTATTTAGAGCAATGTACCGTGAGCCCCCGATTACCGTCCCACGGTTAGAGCCCTGAGTTTCTGAACAAAACCCAAGTGTTTTATTTTTATTTTTGTTTTTTATTTTTTATTAAATGTAACTTATTATCTTGCTCTTGTGTTTTTTCTTTCAGTGCCACCTCCATTGCCATCACCATTATCCGGAAAAAGTTTCAAAGGCCAACTGCTGCTTTTTCTGAAGGAAAAACGGGCTGCTAGATGTCCTTCGTTTTTTTGGTTCTTTTCATCATTTGCTGTCCAGGTTATATTCCTCTTTTGTTATGCCAAGATGCATTTTCCCATAAATTTTGATTCTTTCTTTGATCCTTCTACAAGCGTAGACAATATCTTTCTCCCTTATAAGGACTGATGCATCATCCAAGTGCTTCAAAATTTCAGCTCATATCCGAACTCCAGTTGATGCAACTATAAGGACTTTATTAACTAATAATTTGTAGGTGAGAAGTTCACTGTGGGGAAAGAACAAAGTTTCATGCACGCCATAACTGCTTCTTCAAAAAAGAATCATACACACATCAAATTGAGAGGAGGCAATCTATCCTTTCATTTTAACTTTGGTTATCTTTATGAGAAGAAAAAATGATGCTAGTCAGTTCTATCTAATGATTACTGTATATTACATTCTTTTAAGAATGACTAATAATTGCTTGAGTTCCAATAAGAGTCTGTGCTGCTTTAATGATAACGGCATAGAGAAAAGAAACTGTCTTTTTTTGCAATGACGCAAAAGAAATGCAAATTGTGACTTGTGACTATGTAAGGGCTTCTCCTATTTTGTTATGTTTCGGCCACTAGCTTGGGCATATACAGTTTTACAGTTTTTGCCTTTAGAGAGTAGGAAAATTGACAAGTCATCTGAAAGCAACATCCTCTGCAGCTCTTGCCTGTGTCATTACTAAAACATGAGACTGATCTTTGTAATGGTCTTTTATTTCTTGTTTTTTCTGATTAATTTGCAGGCTCCTTGCTTTCTATTGTGGATCATGAGCATTCGAAGAATGTCCCTGGACCATCATCCTGGTTTTGATTGTGTAAGACATTGAGACACCTGGTATAAACAAATTAATTTCTGTATGACTATTGTGGTATTGGCTTTGGCGCGTTGATTTTTCAGCTGTTGCATGTGTTGGTAAAACCACTAGTCTACGCTCATATCATAATGGAAGTCAAAATTATATGGTTTCTTCTTTTTTAAATTACTTCCTCTCATCCTGTCTGTTGTAATGGAAACGAAGCATTGGTGATGCTTGATGTATTGCAAAGAGCATCATAGGTTCTAATGAAATTCTGAATATGATCACTGTCAATATGAAATAAGATTTAGTGCATTTCACATGATTATAAACTGTTTATGAACATGTTTATAAACAATTCCCAAAAGTCAAACCACATATTCCCATAGGACCACAAGTACTTCTCCGCCACTGGTTTCTTTTTGTGAAAATAAAACTATCATTTACAGAAAACTTCGTGAACACATTCATTATATTTATAAACCAAATTATATGGCATGGATCAAGGGGAACTGAACCCGTACTGGGCTGTGTGCTCAGCAATGAAATAGAAGCGTCTAAGTAAATATAGAAATAGATAGTGGAAAAACTAGATAGACGATGTGGGTCTTATGAAATGAGTGGTGGATTAGTGGATAATAGAATGTGTTGTGTTGAAACTATCTTATGGAGATATCTTAGCTTGACCGGAGAAGCTCATAATAAGTTTGAGCATTTGGATTGATTGCTTTGCATATTAAGAAATGTTATGGTTGGATGTCCTTTATATGTCTTATGTGCTTTTTGATGCATTTTAATTCGAAGATATGGCAATTGTACATCCTATGCTCCCTTCACGAGTCTTTTAGCATAATCATCTGCTAGGCCACTGTTTTATGGTTTGGATCATATAACCACAAACGAATGAAGTCAACATCTGTGTTTTCTGGTTTTTTTTTTTTTTTTTTTTTCATGCAATAATCAGAAAATTCATAAATCATACTATTATTATTATTGTTGTTGTTGTCGTCGTTGTCACTGTTTTCACTTCATTTATAAGTTTCATTTTCATCATTCTTTATCTTCTCTTTTCCTTCTATTTTGTTGGCACATAATCCTACCAATTTTATTTTGCGACATTTCAGGGAGGAACTCTATGGTTCCAGAACTTAACTGAATATCCACATGGTGCTCTGGGTCCAATCTTCCCTTTAATGATTGCCGGTTTACATTTTGCTAATATCCAGGTAGAAGCTTTTGTTCGTTTGATAGGTTTGGATTAATACTTGATTGGAGCATTTGTAACCTTGTGCAATAATTCACATAACTCGAACATGTTTGGCCAAACGTTAAAAAATTGTCAAAAGTACTCTCTTGGAAAATAAGTAAATACTGACATTTTAAAATGCAAATTTATTAACTAAGAATCTCCCAAACAAAAGGAAAGAAAGAAACGGGGAAGAAGCGATATCTTGTAAACCTCAGTTATGATTGCTGTCTTCAATATTTGTCAAGCATGCTTAGGATCTATGAATAAATGACCAAGTTAAAGTGGATTGGTTATTTTGATTACTAGAGTCCATGATCCTGCTCTGCATATAGGCTCTGTTTTGGATGCCTTTAGAGTTTCCTCTTCTTCTGTTATGAAGCTTACTGAACCTGTTATTTTACTAATGAAACTGCCTATAAGTGATAAAAGAAAAGAAATGTAATGCGTAATTTATTCTTTTCTGGTCCATGTCCACTGCGTTAGAACATGGACTCTTAGTTCATTTGAAATTAGTTGACAAAAATATAATGTATTTTAAGGCTTTATTTGCTATGAATTTTCAGGTTTCTTTTCAGAAGTCAGCTGTCCAACAAGCGCCAGGCATCATTGGTATGCTAGCTAAGGTGGGTTCAACAAAGTTGTACAAGTTTTCAGATTTCTTTTCGGATTTTCTGTTGTTATGCATTTTGGCTAATGGTAACATCTGAATCTGTTTTTGCCTTGTAGTATTACAAGATTTATTTGCAACTGCTGACAATGCCTATTATGTTTGCCACTTTCAACGTTCCCCAGGTAAATTGACATTTTATCTTTACATTTTTATAGGTGGGTATACCCTCAATTTTTTGATTTTAGATTGTGGCATTTGGATGATATGCATTCTTGATTGTCTTCCTTGTTAACATTGCCATATACTATATTATACTATATCCTTTGTTTGCGTACATGTGTGTTCCTATGTCCAAATTACCATTATATTTTCCAACCTTTGTAACAGTTTGACTTTAGCTCCGTTTTCATTCTTTGCAGGGAAGTTTGGTATACTGGTTTACAAATAGTTCTCTGACTTTGATACAGGTCAGTACTGTTGTTTTGTTTTCTAACATAAAATATGCTATCAAATCCGTTGGTATTTCGATATTCTAGGGAAAATTAGCGACTGACATAATGAATGGGCAGCAATTATGCCTCGGTAATCCTGTTATTCGTGAGAAGTTAGGTTTACCTGACAAGGAAGCTTCCTCAGTACCTCCAAGTAACAAAGGAGATGAAATTGTTGCAGAAGAAAACAATAGTTTATCAACAAAGAAAAGAAAAATCTCCGTTCAGAACCTATCGCCTGAAGAACTTGTTGCTGTACGCCAAATAAATAAACCATGCACCTTTAAAGTCATTTTTTGCACTTCCATACAATATCTCATTAATTTATTGTGGAATATTTGTAACAGCTTTCAGTCAAAAATTTAACTAGTGGACATGAAGACAGAGCCATACCATTGCTAAGGTTAACATCTTTTTCTTTTTAAGGCGACTTGTTTAGATTTTATGGTTGTCTGATATATTAAGATATGAATTATAGACTTGCTCTTGACAAAGATCCTGGGTATGTAAGAGCTTCACTTCTCATGGGACAGATACTATTAAAAAAGGGACAACTTGCTGAGGCTACTGAGTTTTTTGAAAGTTCTATTTCGAAGGTTCGATTTAATTTTTATGCGGATTCTTAGATAAATAAAAACTTTCAGGAAACTTCTTTTGCTAGTGGAAGCTGTAGATTTCTTTTGTCGGTCACAATCGTGAAACCTGTGATACTTAATCCAAAACACTTCGTATATTTGTACAGTTTGTTAGTGTGACCCAGCAATTTTCTTGCCTATTTAACTTGAAATCTAATCAGAGTGTTTGATCTGAGTTCCATTCAGCTCCTTGTCACCGGCCATCCAACAGAAGTTGAAGAAATTGATCTTTTGATTCTTTCATCACAGTGGGCTGGTGTTGCTTGCGTTCGGCAGGTAAGTGAAGATGATCTTGAGCAACTCTAGGGGTACAACAATGTGCACAACAAGAATATTTTTGAAGGACAAATTTGGAAGTTGAGTAAGAACAACTTAGGATATTTGAATATTTTTAAGGACAAATTTGAAAGTTCAATCCACGTTGTACACATTGTTGTACCAATTTGTAGCACCTCTAGCATTATCCATTAAATAAACTCCCCCGTATTAAGTTTCATTACCTCTGCAGGGGAAGATCGACGAAGGTCTGGTTCACCTAGAAAGAATACCTCAATTGAAAGAGCCCGAGGATCCAAAAAGCAGGTCTCATTATTATGATGGTTTCCTCCTCCTATCAAGGTATGTAATTATGTTACAATTATTGCTTCACTTTCTTTATCCACTCTACTCAAATCTATTATTGGCTTTATCTCAATGGCCTTAAGTTGACTGTGGTAATTTGGGATTTTAGCACTTTAGTCAACGTGGGGCGCAAAGCTGAGGCGTTGAACTATTTGCGTAAAGCCAGTGCTTATGACTCTTCTTATGAGAAATATCTAAAAGATGCCGAAAATGATGAGGACGATTTTGCTAGTGATCTTGCAAATACCAGGAGAGGAGATTTTTGAGGTTTCTTCATGAGAAAGGTGAAAGTTTTTTGAAAATTTCACTCTTTCTTTTGTTTTCCTTTATTATTTGGAGATAAATTGAGGTCTAAATTATGAGAGGTACCGTACGTACAATGAACGCCAATGTAAGATAATCCACGTCATTAACTGACGTGGTAGTGCCACTCAGCTTGGGTGCTGAGGTGGCATTGCCACATCATCATGTTTAAGAAAATACTACCATTGCCACGTCAGTTGTGGATATGGATCAAACAGAGAAAATGAGCAGATATGTTTGGTTGGTTCGATAATGTGGAGAATGCTGTACAGTAGAGTGGTGTGAACACAATTTTTGTAATGGTGACGTATACCTAATTCACACTGTACTATGCGAGTCTGATTCACATTGTACTATGCGAGTCTGATCCCAATTCACATTGTACCTAATTCACTGGATCAGACCGGTTGCGCTATCGGTGCCAGGCGAGTTAACAAGTGTATTTTTTTTGTCACATGTTTTTTCTTTTTATTTTATTTTTTGGGCTGTCCAAGTTGATGTGAATGACTAACTGAATTTGCACGACTGGGTTGAAAGTGATTACTAGTGGATCACAGCTTGCAAAATTTAATGGCACTGGACCAGTAACGTCCATCTTTGTTGTCAGTGTACCTAAATTTTTGCAACACTTGCGACACTTCTGTTTTTGTCATATTTGTGAAAGATGCTCGATGGAATGTTTAGTGGCATTTTTTTTTTTGTGGGTAAAAAACTTTATATCGGTATATCGGTTTTGATCCGTTTTTCATATGTGGGTACTGCAGCGTGCCCACACATAGGCGGATATGTGACACGTGTCCCTCGATGGTGGGAGAGAGTATGTGGCACTCATTCGCCCATGTGTGGGCACTATAGCGTGCCCACAAGTAAGCAATGGATCGGGACTGAATATATATATATATATGCTTATCTTGGATTGATAATATGTTTGTGTTCGGTTTGTCATTATGGAAGTATTAAATATGCGTCGAGGTCCAAAATTTTAATAAGTTTTGATGAAAATGATATAATTAACCTTAACGAGAAGACAATGTCGCATATCCGCCACAATCAGGGGTGATAATAACTTGTATTTAATTATTTATAAATCTATTTTTTGCTTTTCGTTTGCTGTGGATGTTTATTCTTTAACCGTGAGAATAGATTTTTTCATAGAAATGTGGTGTAACTAAAAGTAACGTTCAAATCTACCACGTGCTACTAAAAAAATATAATTTTTCAGTTTGTGTTTGGTTGATTTTCTCTCTTTTTAACTAAGAGTGTGTTAACTGATATATTTTAATTCATTCTCAATTTGATCAAATCAATCATATTTGTATATCTTATAGAATTTATATATATTGTATAAATTTTCACTATTCATTCTCTCTCCGATTCCACATCAAAATTAATAAAAATTCGTAAAAATTTACGCTCTAATACACACATAGGTAACACGACATATTACACTCAATAGATAGTGATTTACGTGATAAATAAATAAATGGATTTTTATTCTATACTCATGATTTGTGATTATATAGTCGATGTATCCAAGAGTTGTTTTTGATAGTTTCATTTGCGACGTATTTATTGAAAACATCATTCTCAGAATTGCTAGGTCATATAAAATCTCCCATAATTTTAGATATGGACATTGTAAACTTCATCGGCCATATCATTGTTTACATAATACTTACACGAGAAAATCTATGGTGCACATGTATGCAGAGATGCCTATGCAAGCATTATATGTGTTTCTGATTACAAGGAACACTGAACACACGATGATAATGTTTTGTCCCATTCTCACACATATTACATCGTTTTCATCTTTTCTACTGTGCTTCTCCCCTTTTTCCTCAAATTAATTAAAAAATAATTATATATACACATACACTGGTACACACACACACACACACACACGCACAAGTTTTGAAAGTTGGATTCGATCACTCTCGCTATTTATCTGTTTCTCTACTTCATTTCTTCTTGCTCTAAATCTTGATTAATTAGTCAAATTTAGCCCGTAATCTTGGAATGGGCTATGCATTTTCAATTCAATTAAGCTCTTTTTCCTCTTGATTTTAAGCCCACAAGAAATGGATGGCAAGAATCCAGAAGAGGGGGCCTTTGAACTGAGATTAGATAACAGTGAGAACACAGTTTTCTTGAGGGCTGATAAGATTGATTTCAAGAATTGGGATATTCAATTAGAGAAGCATTTGACTCGTGCTTGGTCTATAGATACTCAACCCCAAATTACCACCAAAACTGAAGAATGGGAAATTGATTTGTCTAAGCTTGAAATCAGAAATGTTATAGCTCATGGTACTTATGGAACTGTCTATAAAGGCCTTTGTGATGGCCATGATGTTGCAGGTAATTTGGGACTTTTCTCACTTCTTCCTAAGTCTAAGATTGGTTAAATGTTGGGTACATTTTTTGTCTCGCTCTGTTTAGGGATTATGTGATGAAAATTGCTGTTTAGTTACTTAACCATTTGTTATGAACTCATTGACTTGATTGTTGATTGAATATTCTTGCTAGTAATGTGGGATGTAGTTTTAATCCCACATCTAAAGTTCGTGAAATAATTCAGCAAATTATAAGTCATTGGATTAGTCTGGTAGTCTTTTAAGCTCCAACAAGCTATTTAGTCTGAGTTACACTAAAATATGAGTACACTGATTTCAAGATTGATGTACTGAAATCAGCCATCATTTTGCAGGAGCATGTTATAGAATAATCACAAATCGAAAGATCAGAACATAGAAGCTATGGGATTAACTTTTTAAGATGGAATCCCAACTCTTAATATTACAGCTTTGGAGTCGTCTTGTCTTGCTAATTTTTACCATTCTTTTTGCTTCAAGATTCACAGCTTTTTACAGTGTGTTCTTTGAGTGTGTGGGGTTAAATGACAAGTACTTGAATTTGGTTTTAGTGAAAGTAAAGTGTGACGCAAAATATGGCTGATTCTTTTCTTCTTGTACAATTAGCACATTGTATGGCCATTGATAATACTGATGACTGGAGAGTTTATCAATATGGCAGTGAAGGTGTTAGACTGGGGCGAGGACGGGATTGCCACAGAAGCTGAAACTTCAGCTCTCCAGGCGGCATTTCGACAGGAGGTGGCTGTTTGGCATAAGCTTGACCATCCAAATGTTACTAAGGTCAAAATCAATTATTTTCTGACTTATTTTTGCTTTTGTCACAGCTTTTCTGAAAAACTTTTTTTCTCTGCCATCATTTTTAATTATGGATTTTATTACAGATTTGACAATTTTTCACATACTTTTAAAAACTTTCATTCACTTTTCAACCACACATTCAAATCTCTCCCAAAGCAAAGCCTAAATCATATGCTCGATTGTGTTTTTGTTTCCAGTTCATTGGCGCCTCAATGGGAACATCGGATCTTAAGATACCTTCACAGAACACTCTTGCAGACATTCACAAACCATTCCCTTCGAGTGCTTGTTGTGTTGTAGTCGAGTATGTACCTGGTGGGACATTAAAGAAATTCTTAATCAGGAATAGCAAGAAAAAGCTAGCGTTTAAGGTTGTCGTTCAGCTTTCTTTGGATCTTGCTAGAGGGTGAGGATATTCTCGATTACGAACTTGTTTGGTTGTGCTTAAAAGTAAATCAAACTTAGTAACTTTTAAGCGCAGCCGAACATGCGCATAACATACACTGAAGTTTGTCATATAATCCCATCTCACATCTCATATATATTCCCTGATTTTGACCTGATTCTTCAGCTTGAGTTATCTGCATTCGAAAAAATTGGTACACCGCGATGTTAAAACAGAGAATATGCTGCTCGATAGTACTAGGACGTTGAAAATTGCTGATTTTGGTGTTGCTCGGGTTGAAGCTCAGAATCCAAAGGACATGACTGGTAATACTGGAACTCTTGGTTACATGGCCCCGGAGGTAATATTTTCGTCGATGAATTATTTTATTATTACTCTTTTTATTTGTTTATTGATTGGAGAAAATGCTAATGAGTAAAATTTTGTAGGTCCTTGATGGGAAGCCTTACAACAGGAAGTGCGATGTCTACAGTTTCGGAATATGCTTGTGGGAAATATACTGCTGTGATATGCCTTATCCCGATCTAAGTTTTGCAGAAGTATCTTCTCAAGTTGTCCGACAGGTACATTTTCTATACGGGTGTATCATTTGCTATTCGGGGTTTGTTTGGCGGAACTTTTCTTGAAAAGAAAAGTGGAGAATACTCCGCTAAAAGGTACAAATAAGTTCATAGAAAAACAAGAAAGATAATGGTTATTTTCAGTGTGTGGGATGAAAAGTGACATTTTTAAAAGAAGTTTTCTCAAACAATCTCTCTTCTTTTTGCCAAAGTCAAGACTTCTCAGATTATTACTAGTTATTATCCATCCATTTTGTGGTCTCCACTGTTATTCGACCTGAAAAGTTAATTTTTAGCAAAATAAAAGTACGATGATTCTTGTTTCGACAGAACTTGAGGCCCGAAATTCCTCGATGTTGTCCAATTGCATTTGCAAGCATCATGCGCAAGTGTTGGGACGCAAAGCCAGAAAACCGCCCTGAGATGGACGAGGTTGTAAGGTTGTTAGAAGCAATAGACACCAGCAAAGGTGGTGGTATGATACCCGACGGCCAGACTCATGGATGCCTCTGTTTCACCACCGGTCGAGGTCCATGATAAGGTTAATATGTATTGATGATTTTGTTATGGTCGAAGTCAGGGACGGGGAAATTAACAATCTTTAACTTGTTGATGAATAAGATCATAGTTGTTTCTAATCTACCTCAGTGAATAATTTGTTCCATTTATGAAGATTCTTTTGGATTGTGGGGATGATTATGGCCTAAGTGGAGAATGGCATTTGAATGTGGAATATATGCGTGACTACTTATCGGTTTTGGTACCCAATTCTCAGTGACACTAAATGCAGATCACTTAATGGAATTATTTATATGTTGGTAAACGATATTCATTGACCTGAAAAATAGTGAGCTAAGAGGATATATGTCCTATATTTTGGAAATGGGTTATGTTATATCATATTGAATATTTTATTTTTCTTATCAAATTAATTACCAAACATGGCACGTCAAGTTCGCAAAGGTACTACATAGGTTTATACAAAGAGTTATTTGTATGTGTTGTCTCGAATCTCCTACAAAGTGAGATAACAACAGTAAATTACATTGTTGCTCTATTTATATACTCCTATTTCCGCATATTTTCTTGTATTTTTTAAAATTTGAGTTTAATCAAATAAATTATATTTATATATCTCATGCATTTATTTATATTATTAAAATTTCACAATTCAACTATACTCATTCTTTTTTTTTTTTTTTTTTTTAACTCATAAAAATACATTAATAGGAATATGCAAACCCCCCCTTATTGTACTGGTAATAAAAGTTGTGTAATTCGGTGACAATGTACTGGTAATAAAAGTTGTGTAATTACATTAATAGGAATATGCAAACCCAGTTGTGTAATTCACTAATTCGGTGACAATGTCCTCCATATATAAATACCGTACACAGATACAATCAGTGCCGTTAGCTTCCGCCAGTCCGCGTACAATTTCTAATCCGAGCCAGCGCCACCAAAAACTGACCTAACTGTGCCAAGGGGGCTTCGCCTGAGATTTCCATTTCTCGGGTTTTTTTTTCCTTACAAAATGGGACCCGTTGAGACCCATATGTCAGATTTCCTCCGCCAACACGGCGGCGTTGCGGTTATCGACGGCGGCCTCGCCACGGAGCTCGAACGACACGGCGCCGACCTCAACGATCCTCTATGGAGTGCCAAATGCCTACTCACTTCTCCTCATCTCATCCGTGCTGTAAGTCTTCTCTCTCTCTGTTTCTAGATTCTTCCATTTGTTCAACTATTCATTGCATTTTTCCTGATCTTTGCTGAAATTCTGAGATATTTATCGATATTGTTAGCTGTTGCTATCAGTCTGTACCTGTGTGTTCTTCGTTCGTCGAGGCGATTATAATAAGTAATATTATCTTTTTCGTTAGATATATAATTAATTCATCCTTTTAGATGCTTTATGGGCTTATTTTACTTAATTTAAGTTTTCTGTCAGATACTCGGATTCGACAGCTTTACATCTTCTCCAAATTAGTATACAAATTTAAACTGCTATATGTTTTGGCATTAACAGTTCAGTGAAGTGAAGTTGAAGGTTCAAGCCATGAGTTTCAGAATAATAAAATAATGAATTTGGACCACCACCATGTGTTAATTTGTCTTCTACTTATTACACATGTGGCTTATACTTAAACAACATGATGGACAATAAAGTTGCATGTATCTCTGTTCTTTTTCTACACTGATCTTTTTTGGCATAGCTTTTTTATACAGAGTGATTTTTGGGGAGAATGTGTGGTTAACAATTAAGAATAGTTTATGAATAAACGTGAAAAACGTTCTTTTTAGTTTGGGTAGTTGAAAGTGAGTAAAGTGATTTTTTGGAAGGTATGCGTGGTTAAAAAATAAGGAAGTTTATGAAGAAACATGAAAGGTAATTTGTTAAAGTGTGTTGTTGAAGATGAGCGTAAATGTTGCATTACAGAACGGTGGATAGTATCGTGCAACTTTTTTGAAGAAGAATCCCTCCTCACTTTTCTTATGACTCAAAATGACGACTTTTGAAATGACAATATCGTTTATAGCTTATTTATCATCTGTCCGTCATTTATGTCGTTATTGTAGCTAGAAGGGGATTTAAAGGTCATAATTCACATTTATTTGACAGGATAAAGGATGACTTACAAAAGTTTAACTTTTAAGTTATGCACTTCAATGGTTTACATTCATCCTTATAGATGTACTAGTACTTGTTATGCGTTCTTGTCCAAAACAAGCTTACTTGTTTGATACATTTAAGGTAAGATAAGAGGTGCTCCAAATATACTTGAATGATTGATAATTTATTTATAATGAGTAGGTACACCTCGACTATCTTGAAGCTGGTGCAGATATAATAATCACTGCATCGTATCAGGTACCCGTATAATTAAGAAAATTCTATAATCCCATTTATGTATCTATTAATCAACTAAACATGACATATTTCGGGTCCACGTAGGCAACAATCCAGGGGTTTGAGGGCAAAGGCTTTTCCCGAGAGGAGAGTGAAAACTTGCTCAGAAAAAGTGTTGAAATTGCTCTTGAGGCACGCGATATATATTATAGTAGATGTCGTGAATCTGCTTCTGAGTATAATGATGACGATAAAATTTTCAAGCATCGGTCGGTCATGGTTGCTGCATCTGTGGGGAGTTACGGGGCTTATCTTGCTGATGGCTCTGAATATAGGTGAATGCAACTCCAATAAACGCATCTCTATAATTGGTATTAACATCCTCATCAACAACTTTTAGGCTGTAACTTAAGGTGGAATGATGTTTTGTCTCATATTATGTTTTGTTGATAGTTTCCCAATGTAAGATACTGGAATTTATCACGACCTTCCCTGGTTGATTTGCATTTTCATACTGTGTACCTAGAGATTAACTTCTACTATTCAATCATCTGTTTGAAGATACTTTCGTTCTTGAGCTAATTGAATATCTTCCTGTTTCTTGCTGACTTTCAGTGGTTGTTATGGAGAAGCTATGAATCTGGAGTTCTTAAAGAACTTCCATAGGAGGAGGGTTAAAGTTCTTGCCGACTCTGGTCCTGATCTAATCGCATTTGAAACAGTACCAAACAAGCTTGAAGCTCAGGTATGGGCATTTTAGTATTTTTATCTTCATACAAAAAACTTGAGCTTTATTTTTCCTATCCAGTGTGTTTGGTTAAGCTTAAAACATTTACTTAGAAGAAAATAAATTAGTTTTCAAATAACTAATTTTGTTACTCTGAACTTCTGTTATTTAGTTTAGTTGTTGATGATTTAGTGTTCATCCAGGCTTTTGTTGAGCTTCTTGAGGAAGAAGACATTAATCTTCCTGCGTGGTTGTCCTTCAACTCTAAGGATGGTGTTAACGTTGTCAGTGGTGATTCTTTGTCTGAGTGTGTAGCTGTTGCTGAGTTGTCCAAGAAAATTGTTGCTGTTGGAATTAACTGTACCCCTCCTAGATTTATTCGAGACCTGATTTTATCCATCAAGAAGGTTCATAACATCTCTGCTGTTCTTTCGTGGTTTTTTTTTTTGGGGTTGGGGGCGAACTTATACCTTGTTTCATTTTCTTATCTTTATTTGTTTACTACCTTATTAGGTGACGAATAAACCGATACTCATTTACCCAAATAGTGGCGAGAGTTATGATGCTGATCAAAAGGAATGGGTGGTAAGTTCTCCCTTTTTAACCAAATCATCTTAATAGCGCTATTCATCATTACTACTTATCCATCATCTCTAAAGTGACACTTATTTGGCGCCATTTGATTTGAAATAGTTATTTGGCAGCATTTGATTTGAAATAGTTAATTGACAGCATTTGATTTGAAATGACATTTGTTTCCTTTGTAGCAAAACACAGGAGTTTCGGACAAAGATTTTGTGTCTTATGTTAACAAATGGTGCGAAGTAGGAGCATCCCTCGTAGGAGGTTGCTGCAGAACAACTCCCACAACCATCAGATCAATTTATAGGACGCTTCATAGTAGATCGCCCTCCCTTCCCTGAGGGTCGATGAAGTCGACCAATGCATGTGTTGCATACACGTAATTTGAAAAGACGAGATTTTATCTTCTTTTTGTGTTTGAGTCTTTATATTTATATTGTCCAGCTATATCTAATCCTTTCTATCCAACTTTCTGCTGAGGTTACATGGCCCAAACTCTTACAAGAGATTGTCATGTAGGGGAATCGGCTTAGGTCAAGTCAGTTGTATTGAGTTCTTGAGCCCAATAGCCCATAGAGAACTTGGACATTTGAACACGATTTTCCATTACAATGTGTATGTGATTTTAATTTATTTTACTTCCATTGCTAGTTACTAGTATTACACTATTACTTATGGACCTTGCCCAATTTAACTATTTAACAATTGATTAATTTCAGGGCATTTTAAAATTTGAAATTCTCTAGTGATTTTGTCAGTCTCAACACTTTTCCGTTGACAAATAGACATATGTTGACTTTTTTTTTTTTTTTTTGAGTACAAATTTGGGATCAGAGCATTGGCGTCTGATGTCTCGAACTCAAGACAAATCGATAAAGGGGTCATTTATCATTAGACCAAATCTTTTCGATTATTCGATAGATGTTTTGACTTTTGAGTAATAAAGTATATGCATATTTCCTCACCATTCAATTAAAAGTTAACACGTCAGTATGTTATTTAATTTTGAACGTTCTCTTTGTATTGGTTATAATAATGATTTACGTGTTGAACGTTATAACATACTAAGCATTATGCTGTAAGTAATTTTGTTGTTTTAGATTGAATGGGTAAGAATGAAAGTACGAAAAAATGATTAAATTTTAATTACATGTTTGGAATAAATTGTATAAAATTGATCTTTGCACGTGCGGCTGAAAAGCAAATTGATTGTTAAAAGTTCGAAGCAAGCTCTCATCATTCGTCACTTTGATCACGAATAAAAAAGCAAGTATCCATTTTCCCGCCAAAACTGACACCGAACAGCAAACCTGGCTTTCCATTTTCTGAAGAATAACGAGACTCAAAACCCGAACAATGGATGCTCTGTACAACACGCACGTGAAGCTTCTAGCTTCCGACTTCCTGAGGCTCACACCTCACCCAAAGGATTCCTCCTCCTTCACCCGCAAGGGCGTGCGCCTCTCACGTGCCGAGACTCTCGGCTTCGTGGTCACCCGTGATTTCAAACCCAACAGATTCCTCAGATTCACCATTGATGATGGTACAGGTTGCATCCCTTGCGTCCTTTGGCTGAATCAACTCAGTTCCCCTTACTTCTCCAGGCGGAACCCGTCAGATGTTCGATTAATTGCCAATATGGCTGCAAAATTCGCCTCGGACATCCAGCTTGGGGTTTTTGCAAGAGTGCGCGGCAGAATCACGGGATACAGAGGTATGGTTCAAATTACGGTCTCTGATGTGGTTATTGAGAGGGATCCTAATTCACAAATTCTGCATTGGTTGGATTGTGTTAGATTGGCTCGTAAATGCTATGATAAACTTTGTAAGAATACAGTTTGATAACTTGAAATATTACTATATGAGTATTAATTCTGTACATGTTAATCCTGTTTAATGTTTCTGAATGTGAAATTTTGGTCAAGTAATTAGGTTGTGCTACCTTGATTATTGCAATTTGATAATAGCTTTATGAGGATTTTATGGAGTGAACACATATGAACTCCTTTTTGCGGTAGTATAATAGCTTCCGAAGTGCTATTTGGAGCGAGTTAACGATACCAAATAAATACGTATTATATCTTTCTCCTCTGGAGACATATACGGGTCGACTTTGGTGTATGCAACACGAAACGCCATTAAGTGCAACACAAAAAGCCAAGCCTTATTCTCTATAACAAACCAAAGGCTTATTCACAATATGGAGAGATGTAAAGCAATTGGTAACTACAGGAGGCTGTGGGAGTGTTTGTGTACTCCTCTGTCTTTTGATTTGCTCATCCGATATTATCAATCCCAATAAACTGCTTAGATATATATAGATAGAGAACTAATAGATATACAGTGCAATGTCAGGTTAAGTAATTTGTGGGCCCCATTGGGGTGGAATTGGTCCTTGGAACGGGATTGCAGAACCAAGAATCATCCGGCTGCACCACCCAGAGCCCAGAAATTTTTTATTGTAGTCATCTAAAATTTTGCTACATATGGAAATCACTGCATTGCTCTTCTCCAATCCCTTCAGTCCAATCCCTTCAGTGATTAATGTTGTACTTTCAATTTTTCTTTTGAAGAAGTCTTTGTATTTATTGTTTGATGAGTCATCGACAAGACGCACTGCCCCCATTTCCTGTTTGATAGTAAAATCCAAGCCCTAGGCTAGTGTTAAGGACCCAATGTGTTCTTTGGGGAAAGCCATGTGAACAAGAGAGCTGAATTTCACCGCCCAAGTTGATATCTTTCTTATCCAAGCATTAGGTCAGCAGTTAGGAACTTCCAGTATATTACCCATATAAGCTAATCAACCAATATTTCCATCTGTAATATTATTATTGAAATTATAGGAACAAATCTACATTGCTACTCCATCTATATTTTATTGTTCAACAAAGTAAGGCTGGATGGATTTCTGTACCGTTGGGTAACCAAACTCTGACTTTTGTTAGGTGAAACCAATTCAACAAGAGACAGATTCATTTCAATATGAATTTATATAAAATAATTGGACAGTTGATAAATAAAATAGGTCAGCTTGTGGTGGCTGCATCTTGAGATATACTGATAATCAAGAATCATGCATGTCAATCTCCTGCAAAATAGATTAAAAAAAAAAAAAAAAAGAATGAAAGAAAGAAAGAAAGGAAGACAATAATATATCTAGTAGCCTAGTTGCAAAATGGTAGTTATGGGTTAAAAAAAAAATAAACATAATGAAAAAGACAGGCAAAAATGATTTGATGGGAAGTGTAACAATGGATGATAATTGATAAGGATAGGGGAATGAAAGGTAGGAAATATGGTGATAAGATCTTCTGGCTAGGTCAATGCTAAAAATAAATTTCACAAGTTTTTGGTGAAAACTTGTGCCTCATCTTTTTTACACCATCTGGTGAAAAGTTTCACATCAGTAGGAATAGGTCTTTTTCTCTCTATTCATCTTATTTGGCTTTCTTGTGTTAGTTGAAGTGCATTCAATATATATATATTTACTTTTTTTCTTTCTCCCTTTTTCAGCCAGTTCAAATGAAACTGGCAGTCATCTGTCTTTTTCTTCGTCTTATCTGAGTTATGAAATTCACTGAGGAGAGCTTATATGCACATTTACAGTTCGTGTAAAGTGCATTACATGCTTTGTGCTTTTCTATGTTTATTAAGTTTCATTTAGCTTACGTAGGTTCGTAAAAGCTTATTACTTAAATTTTATTTTCTAGTAACACCGTATACAATCTATCTTACAAAAAGTTGAACGAAAGAGAGTCGAAATGTGGGAAGAGGGTAGAAGGGACAAGAAATGATATTTGGCTAACTGGCTTAAGCTGGATTTTATAACTAAAAGATGAAAAAAGCAAACAACTCTCAAGAATATAGTACAAATCAAATTCCTTTCACTCCTTTTACAGTTTTACCCAATATTCTCCTACTATATTGTTTCACAAAGGCTTCTTTTTCCTTTTTCCAATAAGAAAGTTTTATTTATTTATTTATTTATTTTATTTTTTGTTTACGAGAATGTTCGGTTGAAATGTAAAGAAGGAAAAATTATTAAGTTTGGTCGAGTATAGTTCATTGGATAATGATATTTTGCTTTTGTATTTATTTTTACTACTGGTGCAACTTATTATGGTACGATAAATTTATAAAAAGATTTTGCAAGGTATAAATAGTATAGGAAACAAATTTGAGGGTGTTAGCATACTTTCAAAAATGCATTTTAATGTATTTTTTTTTTCAAATTTCAAATTTGGTGAAATAAATCGCATCCATCTATTTCCCTACTTATTAAATCTCCACCATCCAACTCCACTCATTCTCTCTCTTTCTACTCATAAAAATACATTAAAATTCATCCGCTAACTCACTCTTAAATGTCCAGTTGTATTTGTAAAATGCGAGTTCTCTTTAGATTCAACTCGGCGAGCATCTGAAAATGCATTTTTCTTTTTAATAATTGATGAAAATGGCTGTTGAAGAACCCATCATAATTGCCCCCACGTTCTGAACATATGTGCTTTCAATTGATTTCCATTTGAAATAATCCAAGTTGTAAGATGACTTGATGGCTTCCACGAGTTTGACAGAATTTAATTCGTTATACTTACATTTTATTTATTTAACATTTTATAATGCTTTATACTCCATTAAAAAAAAAAATGACCAGGCAAGATGTCGAAGTATAGATTAAAATATTACGCTCGTCACGTTTTCGCTTCTGTTTTCAAAATATTGAAACGCTGTTTCGCTTATTGTTTTAAAATCCATTTTCAAAACGCTTCAACATTATATAGGAAACACGAAACGCCTTTTAACGCGTTTTGGCGATGTTAAATGTTGAAAACACGAAACGCGCTTTGATTTTAAACTTTACATTTATTATATTTCCCCAAATTTTATTTTTCAGATGCGTTTCAATCCCGACCACCGCCGACCACCGCCACCACCGCGCGCCACCGCCAAAAGTCAAACCACGGATCGGGGTCAAACCACCAGACCTGGTGGTTTGACCACCTGAAGATCGGAAGTGGTGGTCTGACCACCATATGAAGGTGGTCCGACCACGGCCAGTGGTCAGTCCACTGGCAGAGTGGTTCGACCACCATTAATGGTGGTCGAACCACCTCGGAGGTGGTTCGAACCACCTGAGGTGGTTCGAATCCACCCTGAGGTGGTTCGAACCACCTCGCAGTGGTTCGCGACCACACTGCGAGGTGGTTCGACCGCCATTAATGGCGGTCGAACCACCTCGGAAGGTGGTCGCGAACCACCTCCGAGGTGGTCGCGAACCACCTCGAGGTGGTCGCGACCACCTAGTGGTGCGAGCCACCTCGCAGGTGGTTCGCACCACCTTCGCCACGCCCGTAGAGAGAGAGAGAGATGGGTTGGGTGGGGTAGGGTGGGGGTAGGTTGGTGAAGATGAGGGTTTGTTTGCGGATCTTGAAAAGTTTAAGGACCGCTTGTAATTTTTATTATATGAAATTGTATTTTTAAAAGTATAATCCAAACACGTTTTCATTTTCTTCTCAAAAATAATTTTTCAAAATAATAACCAAATGCATTTTCAATTTTCTCAAAACAAGAATCAAAATAAACAGCAAAACATTTTCGAAAATGAAATGTAAAATAGAAACAAACAACGCTTCTTAGTGTTCATGAGTTTACATTTGTTGTTTTATTTTCTCCTTTTAATTGTCTATCCAAACAACAGTTTATATATCGTTGAATTATTACACTTGATGTTAGATGTAAAGTATTTTAATTAAATGAGACAACTAATGAAATAAAAAATAATACTTATTCCATCCTACAAGAATAGACTTGTATTCCATTTTGGTTCGTCCCATAAAAATACGTTATTTTCCTTAAATGGAGTAGTTAAAATACTAAGTTCCTTTTAGAGTATTTCCAAAAGTCTCTCTATTTTTAAAGAGTATATTTCATTAAACAAAGAGCATATTTAAAATTAAGATGTGAAAATTTTTAAATGCTCTAACAAGCTCTCTAATTTTAACTCTTTTAAAAAAAATTATTGTTTTATCTCAATTTTAATTCGTAATAATATTTTTAAGTATTAATGACCAATATAATTAATTGTGGATTATATTGTTTAAGAAGTAGGATCTTGAGATTTGTAGTCATTCAATTATAAAAAATGGATTTGGCTCTTTAAATTTGGAGAGTCAAACTTATTATCTAAACTAATTGTTAGTTCAAAGAGCTTGTTCAAGTAAAATTTTAGGACTTAACTCTTTAAATTATAAAGAATCTTATATTTAAAGAGCTTGTTTGAGATGCTCTTATATATCTATATTTAATGTGTATTGTTATCAACAAAATATAATTATTAACGTGTAATAATTAGTAAGTTAAAGGGTATATTAGGAAAATGTTCTTATACTTTACTTTTCCAACAATATTAATTGATGTTTTCTTAAAATATATTTGGTAAAGCACAATAAGCTAGCTTATAACTTATTTTGAAAGCTTATGAGCTCCTCATATTCAAATAAACTCTGTTTGGTTGTAAGAGTTTAAAAAGCTAGAGTTTATTTAAAAAGCTTTTTTTACTAACTTTTCAAATAAAAAAAGTTTTTCAAATAAACTCGTGAGCTTTTTATTTTTTATTTCATTTTTACCATTTTATTTTTGAAAAAAAGAAATGTTATTATTTTAAATATGTCATTTTTAGTATTTTATATTTCTGATTTAAATTTTCAATTAATTTTGTCAAATACTAATATTTAAATTAGTTAACTTTTCAGCTATCAACTAGAAATTATAAACTATAAGCCATAAGCTCTTAATTGGCTTATCAATTATAAGCTAATTTATCATTTATCAGTTAATTTATCAGTTTGTTCTACCAAATATACCTTTAATCCCTGTGAAAAAGTCAATAAGCACATTTTTGTGGGACCGAGGGGGCAAGATTTAGCGGGTGTTAGGATGTGTGCTTTTATGTGTTTTTATGTAATTTGATGTGATATAGGAGAGAAAGTGAGTGAAATTGAATGATGGAGATTTGTATAGTACAGATAGGTCCCATGAGATTTCTGTGTAAAAATATATAAAAATGTATTAAAATTTGTAATAGAACACGCGCTTAGAGGATGTTTATATTTGAAAGGAATTGTCAAATCCCACGTGGCATAATTTATTTAAGATGTCTACCCCCAACGTGGCAAAATCCATTGGGGTTGTCTAAATCCCACGTGGATTAATGGATATAATTAGGGGGTAAGATGACAAAAGTAAATTCATCGAAGCGATATTGACTCACAACTATATGGTATCCCCTGAGATTCCACTTACATGACAATTACTACCGCCCAAAGTCCTTTCATTTGAAAGTGGAATTGATAAATAAATACGTTTAAAGCATGATAGTGATCAAATAGTTGAACAGATAGTAAAAGAAACAAATTTGGATCAACTAATTAGTCAATAAATATAAACAAAAATCGAAAACAACTAATTTTCGGGTAAATTGATTGATTATAAGGTAATTATTGGCTGCAACAATATTTTATGGATCGGAACATTAGGTGGGTACCGAACCGATCCTATTACTATTCTTGCACAATTAGAAGACTAGTTTTTTGGTTTATTTATTTATTACTTGACAAATTTCTCTGTCCCGTCCAACTATTATAGCATATAGTGTAAAAGGTGTTTTCAATCACAGTTGATAGAAAAAGGGGAATGTGAAAATTGAAAATCATGATCATTTGAATTGAATGGGATGAAATTATTCAAATGGGCCTACGAGGTGTACATGGATATAAAAAAATAAAAATCGGGTCAGTCTATGTTGAGTTAGGCATTACATTAATAATCATATATATAAACCGAACTGTATATCTATTTAGAATTTGAAAGAAAAATAAAATTAGTTCTAAATGAGAGAAAGATAGAGAGAGATTTGGATAAACAGAATTTTCAATAGTCTCAATTTTGGTTCGAATAGAAATCCAAGCACCTTATTATAGATAATTACTTTTAATCATAAACGTTTGAACATGCATTTTTAGATTTTAGGGTCTCAGCGTAACCCCCCAAACCGTAAGGGCATTAGCCTTACTGTCCTTTCTTAAAATAGGATTAATTGAATGGATATCTAATAAAGGGTAATGCATAACTAGTATTAGAAAATAAATAAAAGTAAAAAACTTTTATAGATATCACTAAATATTTAATCAACTTCAAAAAAAAAATCAGTCAAAAGTAAAATTTAAAAGAGAATTTTTTAAACAAATATATTCCAAAGAAGCACTAAGACGGAATATAAAAATAGATGCACGCCTTTCACCTAGACATAGGCGGTGAAAAAACAACTATGATAGTTTTGAAATTATTGATTAACCTTAACCCTATAATTTGTACTAATGATTGGAAGATAATTAATGTTGTTGCCATTCTCCTTTACATCAATATTAATTTCAAACATAACAAGCAAAGAAGCTAATCAATTAATAATTATTAGGATTAGGATTTGCCAAGTAAAGCCTACCAAATAATCCACTTTGTAATTATTTTATATTTTATTTCTTTGATGGCAAATAAAATTGGCATGGTAAACAATATGGGAGACCTCAAACAACCCACACCCACCCAACCTCACATCCCCCTCTCCTCTTTGAAATTTTATTAAATCAACCTTTTTGGCTTGCCAACTAGCAAACCTTTCATGTTTGGCTTGGCTTATAAACAATACTTATAAGTAAGTTGCAACCAAATACGTAATTTTGTTGGTCGGTTAAAATTATAGAACTAGAACATCATTTGGTCAAGACAATGTAATGACATTTCGAGCTAAGAGATTTTGACTTGTTATACAATGTTGAGTATATCATGCTGATCGATGCAATTTCGACATGAATGGCATATCAAAAGCTTGTCATTTGGTCAACTTGTATACTCTAAAATAATTTATTTATTGATGCGATTGATATATATTATTAGCATGAATGCCATCTTTATTTGGAAAAATGGAAAATGATATTAATTAGAGACAACAAGTTTAAGTAACTTTTGAAATTAGCCAAACACGCGGATTGTGTTTGTTAGGGATTCCTAATTTGGAAATTAATTATGCAAATTAATCCCCTCTTGGAGTGTTTTGCCGTCAATTGATTAGTTTAATCTTTGGTTTAATTAAAATAATACACCTACTTGATTGCAAAGAACCTTGAAATTGTGAAACTAGAGACCAAATTTGAGACCAGACACAGTGTCCCACATGTAGCATGTGGATTTAACAATAGTCAATTGTCTAAAAAACTAAGTCCAAGAAAATTACTTTGTTCTAACTAGGTAAAAATATTCATTTCACTTTGAGTTGCAAAGCCCTAGGATGGCGTGGGGGTGGGGTGGTTAAACTAGGTTATAGGGCTAGGTACCTTGAATGGGCCCACAAACAAGATCCTTCATGAATGTAATTTTAAGCATTTTGAGTGAAGGATTCCTCAAAGCACCAAAAAATAAAAAATAAAAATAAAAGCAAAAATAAAAACACATTAATCTAGGCACAGGTATTCTTATGTTGTAATGGAATGATCCTAACAAAAACCCTTAATTGGGGACTATTGCCTTTGGGTCACAAGACAATAGTTTGGTTTGACCCAAAAAAGAACCTTAAATTTGCTTTACAAACAAACACATTGTTCTTGCATCTACATACACAAACAATACTTTGCGAATATCCATCAAATATTACGTAGTATCAAAAAATAAATAAATAAAATTGATCAGTTTATGATAAACACAATGTGATTTGCTATACTAGTTAATCTATCCTAACAATTTCTAAACCCAAAATCTACCTCGGAGACACACCCTTTCCATACACAAACCAAAACCCAATAAAACAAACCGATAGATTTACTCAAAACTCAGTAATCCAGACTGGAAAAGGAGGAATTTTTGCATACCAAAAATTGTTCATACTAATACACGAGATTTTGTGAGCTACGAATGCCGCAGTTCTTTGTTCCTCTTTTTATAGTTCGCTTGACAAAGCGTTTTTGAGATAGATATATATATATATATATATATATATATATATATATATATATTGAGAAAATGTCCATTTTAAAAGAAAGAATAAGCATACAAAGACCAAAATCAAATTAAAAACGAAGAGGTTTGAGATGTTCTAGTTCATCAGAAATGTCGTTTATGTACTTTTATTCCACGTTCTCAGAACGTTGTAGTGGATAACATTACGCAGTTATGGGTCTCGATGAGATGTAATATGTATTGGATAGAGTTTTTGCCCCGTACCATTTCCTCCGGTTTGGAGGGTGCATGGCTAACAAGATTACTGTGATCCCCTTTCAAAAAAAATAGTGGCAAATATCTGATGTGGGAGTATATTGATTTTGAAAATGATGTGATAAGTGAAAATAATAGCATTGTGACAAACGTATATTTTGTTAATTAATGAGTCACCTTATTTGTTTGAGTAACATTTCCCGAAAATGAAATGGATCAAGTGCTTAAGACAGTATTTTAAAACACATAAAGAGTAATGAAGTGACAAGGATGGATTTTGAGTTTAAATGGATATAAACGCATGTTGTGCGAAATAAAAATGTGAAAATGTGCAAAGCATCAACACCAAACTTCAAATTTAAACACATCATTCAAGAGAGGTTGAAGCAAGCTTTTATAAATAAGGCTTTAAGAGAAAAATTTTTGTGGTTGGGCGCATCGATTGGGGGGGCGGGGGGAATGGATTTCCCCGTCTTGGTATGCCATTTAATATATAATATAAGGTGCAATAAACTCAAATTTGAATAATAGATCCTCCAAATGTATAACATAAGGTGTGTACTCGATAATTTTGAGCCACATGAATAAGAAAAATGCTATTATTTGAACCTTAGTGATGGATAATTTTTTTTTAATTAGTTTAATTCCAAATACCTATATTCATTATTTACCCCTGGTTTTTCCCTATACATTCTTTGAAAATAACTTTTTTCCACTTAATTTTTTTTCCCGTAGCTTTCTCTCTTTTAATTTTTTTTTTGTCTCACATTAGTTTTGGTTTGAGATAAATAATAACTATTACTAAATAGAGAGGAAAAAGAAAAATGAAAAACTTTGCAGACCGCGGGCAGTCTTGAAATCAAGGGAAAACGACTCCGGGCAGTCCCACAACACCCCTTAATTCGGGTCAGGGTCTCTTTGCAGTCTCGTTTGCTCTGAGGCAAAATACCTCGAGAAAAAACACACACACACACAGCCATCTCTGCACACTTTATTCTCTTCAAAATTCGATACTTTGCCCTGTACTCAAAACCTCGTTTTGAGAAGAAAACACTTTCTTTTTCCCCTCAAAACAAAACCCCATATTTCTACATTTTGTCTACTGATCAATTCATATTCACATCCTGCATTGTCCTCTTTCTACTTTCGCAGTCTATTATTTCTCTTCTTTGTTTCTTTTCCACACAACAAACTCTGGGCTTTCGTTGATTTGACTCATAAATCAGAAAATGCCTCGAAACTTTAATCTTGTTTTCTTCATTGTCTGAAATACCCAGGTGGGATTTGCCTGCTATTTCTTCGATTTCTGATTAAGATCAAGAAATTCGTTGTTTGTTGTTTGTTTGTTCATATATGAATTAGTGAAACAATGAGAAATGAGAGCTCCAAAAGAAGCAAGGTGCGTTCTTCTTAAAATATAGTAAATTAAAGATATGTAACCACACTAATGATTTTTCTTATCTTTTTCAAGATTTTCTGAATTTTTTTTTTTTGGTGTTTCTTGATGAAGCTTTCATGGCCAAAAACACTGGTGAAGAAATGGTTCAATGTCAAGAGCAAAGCCGAGGATTTTCATGCTGATGACATCATTTATGGAAGTAATTAATGTTATCTCCTTCATGTCTTCAAATCATGAATCGTATTTATTACGCAATTATTGTTGCAATTTTGGCTTAATCTTTGACCAATTTATTGTTTTTGTCATATTTTTTCTCTGAAATTTTCAAGATTTGGATTTTTATTAACAAGGCAAGAAATATATTCAATTTTGATATTTTGTGGTTTTCCAAAGGTGGGTTCTCTGTTGTAAACAGTATATGATACAGCTTTAATAATAACTTTAAATTTTTCTGCTTTTTCAGGTGTTGATGATGAAGAATGGAGTAACAATTTTTCAGAGAAGGAGGCATGCACCATCAAGAAAGGTATTGCAGGCTAACTTTGGACCACAAGATATTATTACTAATTATTTCATTACAAACTTCAAAATTGAAATCTTTTTTGTAATCCTTTTCCGCTATTGAATTGATAGAGAAACCAAGTAAGCGGTTTACCGATCGCGTTCGTCGAAGCAAGATCGATGTTGATACCACTCAAATTACAGATGTGAACAACTATAAGTATGTTCTTTTAGCCTCTTGTAATTGTTATTTCACTAATTCTAATATTCTATTTTCTTGAAAAAATAATGTAAGAGGTGCCCCTTTTTTTGACATAATGTTTGTAATGATTAATATTGAAATAGGATCTTTGTGGCAACATGGAATGTGGCCGGAAAATCTCCACCGAGTTATTTGAATCTGGAAGAGTGGCTACATAACTCACCTCCGGCTGATGTTTATGTTCTTGGGTGAGAAATTATCTCATTAATAACTTAAAAAATTTTGTTCTTTTCGGTTGTAAAATAAGAGGATGATTGACATAAGTCTGTTTCCATTACAACTCCTAGGTTTCAAGAAATTGTCCCTCTAAATGCCGGTAATGTCCTAGGAACGGAAGACAATGGCCCGGCTAGAAAATGGTTAGCTCTTATTTCGGAAAACTTTGAACAGTCTTCCAGGCAATAACGGTGGCTATCATACACCTTCACCAGTCCCCAATCCGATAGTTGAACTAGAGGCTGACTTCGAAGGGACAAATCGGGAAAAAGCTTCATCTTTCTTCCAACGTCGTTCTTTTCAGTCGTTAAGCCGTAGTATGAGAATGATGGATAGTGATATGTCTATGGCCCTGCCTAGGCTAGATCGACGGTTTAGTGTTTGTGATAGAGTTATGTTTGGAGATAGGCCAAATGATTATGATCCTAACATTGTGTGGGACGGTTCGTCTGATGATGAAAATGGGTTGGAAAATTCCCCTTATATCCCTCAATACTCGCCAATTTCATATGGTGGTTGTGGTCTGACCGAGGAAAGGGATAGACAACCAGGGCAGTCTAGGTATTGTTTGGTTGCAAGTAAGCAAATGGTTGGGATTTTTCTTACCGTATGGATAAAAAGTGATTTGAGAGACGCTGTTCAAAATCTAAAGGTTTCTTGTGTTGGTAGAGGATTGATGGGTTATCTTGGAAATAAGGTATTTATCTAACTATGAAATTGTGTAATTTGAAAACTAATTGCTATGAAAGTACGAAGAAATTCTAATGGTATTATCTTTGTAGGGCTCGATTTCGATTAGCATGTCCTTGCACCAAACGAACTTTTGCTTCATATGTAGTCATTTAACCTCGGGGGAGAAGGATGGTGATGAGTTGAGGAGAAATTCAGACGTCATGGAAATTTTGAGGAAAACAAGGTTTCCCCGAGTTCATGGATCGGGAGACGAGAATTCCCCTCAAACAATCCTTGAGCATGAGTAATTTCCTTGTCCTTAGAGCTCTTATTTGTTACAAGAATTACATTTGAAGTGTAAAAATCTCTGTTTTTTGCTTCCAGTCGAGTTATATGGCTTGGGGACTTGAATTACCGAATAGCCCTCTCATATCGATGTGCAAAAGCTCTGGTTGAGATGCGTAATTGGAGAGCTTTGTTAGAAAATGACCAGGCAAGTACATACTATCCCCATAAAGAGCTTCGATTTTACTTTCATAATACAAGGACTCCGGTAGTTATGTGGATAGCTCAATTTACATTGTTGCTTATTTTCCCTTAACAGCTTCGGATAGAGCAGAGACAGGGACGGGTTTTTCCAGGATGGAATGAAGGAAGAATATACTTCCCACCGACGTATAAGTATTCAAATAATTCCGATAGATATGCTGGAGAAAATATGCACCCCAAAGAGAAACGAAGAACGCCTGCATGGTAAATACTTCATTTTTGACAAAAATACTTATAATTTGTTTGTGTTAACATTTTTATACTTAAAAATCAACTTCTACTATTAGTCAAAATTAAATATTAATATTAACCACACATCTCACATCATTACTAATTATTATCCACACTTTTCGTGGTCCCACCACTATTCATCCAAAAAGTTAGTTTTTAGGTGAAGTGAAAAAAGGTTTTCCCAAACACAGCCTTATGTTTGGCATCTTGTTTCTATTTCTACAAAATTTCCCAAAATACTTTTTGTATACTCGGACAGATATTTTGGATACACCATTTATAGTGTGTTTTTGTTGCTAAAGGTGTGATCGAATATTGTGGCACGGTCGAGGCCTCCATCAACTATCATACGTCCGAGGAGAGTCTAGGTTCTCCGATCATAGACCAGTTTACGGTGTGTTTTTGGCAGAAGTTGAGTCGATCAACCATAGCCGGTTTAGGAAAAGCACTAGTTATTCCTGCTCAAGGATCGAGATTGAAGAGTTGCTGCCTGACTCGCGCCACTATGGTGAACTAAACTTCTACTGAGGAATATAGGCGCCTTTGAGTTGTTGAATATTAGACACCTTATCGACAAAACAAGGGAAAAGGGACCCACGAACAAGTACGTTTTTCATTGCATAAAATTATTAGGAGGCTCAAACTTTTTTTTTTTTTTTTTTTCGTTTTTACTTGCTGATAAACGTATGATTTATAATGATAGGACGCCAAGATTGTCATCAGTGTGATCAGCTCTGTTTTCGATCTCCATTGGTATAACATTTGCAGACAGGATAATGTTAAGGGTACAACGGATTTGTACAACGATGATTGAAATTCCGACGTCGCCCTTAAAGATATTCTAAATTTACTCATAATAGCTTAAAATTTTTAAAGGCAAAATTGAAATTTCAATCATCATTATACATCTCGGTTGTACCAGTAGCATTATCGAGGCACGAGCCAAAAGACAATTCTTTATCAGTGATCAAGAACGAACCTTTATGTGCGTTTCGAAGGACGGCTAGAAATTTGAATTGTCATATTTTCTCTATCCCAACAATCATCTATCAACCATAGTCTAATTCTTTGGTTTTCGATATGTTGTCAGGTTCGAAACTTTGCAAATAGTGTAAATTTGCCATTAGGAACACTCAAAATTGTTCTGAAATGATTAGGTAAGATATTTTACCGCTCGTTTTTGTATCGAACCACCAATCGTAAGACAATATTAACCCACTTCCATGTTTTTGCAGGCAATTGTAACTTGGTCGGATGAAACCTGTTAAAGGTCGATTATTGCTCGTTTGAGTTGGTAGTGAAGAAAGGAAAAGTTAAAAGAAGCATAGCATAGTATGATAACAAGATTCTTGTTTGCTCTGTAGCAATCAATGACTAAATACTGAAAAGTTGAGCATTTTACTGAAAAGATAAAGGCATTTTCTTTGATGGTTACACTGTGATTTCTTTCTCCTTTTTGGCTTTGGGGGTGTGCAACTTCTGCAAATTTTGGGAACTGTGGTTATCGCTGGGTTTTGCTCAACAGCCAAATCTGCAATCTCTCTAGTAATTCTCTCTAGTAATTATTGTACTATGGTGGCTTTTTGGAGTCAAATAGCCTACTTTGGAAGTAGGCATGTCAATCTGGCTCGCGAGCCATTTGGGCTCGCTGAGCCAAGCTCGGCTCGGGCTAGCCCTTAGGCGAGCCATAAGCCGAGCACGAACAACAATTTGGCGAGCCGCTCGGCTCGAACTCGCGAGTCGGGCTACCTTGAGCCGAGCAGCTCGCCTAAAGAATGAGCCGAGCTCAGCTCGGCTTGTACAGTGTACGAGCCACGAGCCGACCTCAAACAAGCCGTGGGTGAGCCGAGCCTAGATTGACAAGCCTATTTGGAAGTGTTAACCAATTGGGGGCTAGTTTGTGTTATTCAGTAATACTGACTTATCCATTAGTTTAATTTGTGCCAAATCTAGAATCGTGGTATGATATCTATTAAGGTGTGTGCCCACCTCGAGGAGGGGTCGGTGGACCCCACCTAGACCCAACAACCATGCCTGTATTAGGTGGGCGAGATATCTTGCTCATTATGAGCAAGTTATTAGAGTGATATATGTAGCAGTTGAGTCTAAACAATCTTTTAAGAGGAAAAAGAAAAGTTAGAATTTTGTTAAGTTTGTGGTCGTCTAGTTACAATTTTACTTTTACTATTCAGACAAAATCGAATTTTAAAATCAATTATACATACTAATTCTTCTTTATACAATTTGTGACCATAATCATATCTGTGCTAGCGGCGTCGATGGATTGCCAATTTTGTGGTGTTTTTACTTGTAGCGTCCAAATACTCTAGTACGGATACTATGACACCATTCAATACGAAAATATCGTAATCATTAATTCGATGCCATAGTAAAGAATTATATTTTTTTGCATTGAAGGAGGAGTAAGAGTAGAGAGAAAAAAAAGAATTAAGGGTGTGTTTGATTGACACCATTTTCCATGGAAAATGTCCCATCATGGAAAAAATTTTCTCACTTGGTTGTTTGATTGACAAATTTTCCAACAGAATATTTTTCAGACAATAGTTGGCAAAGATGTTTTGGCCATTTTCCATGGAAAAGAAAATCCATCTCCACCCCCCCCCCCCCCGAAAAAATTTTCCATGAAAGTGGGAAAATATTTTCTTTTCCACCATGTGCAATCAAACACACCCTAAGAGTAGAGTGATTTGTGACGTGTGATAGAGAGAAGCCCGAAGGTATGGAAAAATGCACAAAACGGCTAAAATATTTGGATGTTTCCAAATTCGAAGTTTTGGGAGAATCATGTGGGCCTGTTTGGAGCGGCCCCAGACAGATGTGACATAAGGAATTCACTTTTTTTTCTTTGTTACATCGGAAATTGCAAATTCTTATGCGCCACTTCTGTCTTCTTGGCTCCTTTGTCGTTCAACGTCGTATATATAACGCCTCAAAACATTGACTTAGATTAAAAAAAAAAAAGAGAGAAAAAAAAAAAAGTGATATAGTGTTTATAGAGATATGGTTTATTTTGTTTTTGTTATTTCAGTATTATTTTAATGTGAAATAATTATATCATGTCAAAATAATTATATTTAATATTGAGATTACATATTACTTGAGCGTAGGTGTGTCTGTATGTGTGTGATTTCAATAATTAAATTGAAATGATAATCCACAAATTAGTCATGGTGATATTGATATGAATTAGAGAAATTATATTTTTGGTTGAAACGATTGTTCCAACAATTTTAATTTTCTCCCTGGTTCTAATTTTTTTTTTTTTTGGTTCATAGGAACTAAGGCTTGTACAGAAGCTTATTTCAAAATTTCTATTTTCAACTTGTGCCAAACAGTTAAAATATATAAACCGTTACGGATGTAACATTTTCAATGAAAAAACAAGTTCAATTAAAACAGACGTTAAATTAATTTATTTATAATTGATAAAATTTTAAATCTTATTCAAAAGTTGAATCTTGACTTGTTTTAAGGTAACACTTTCTTTTTTATTAAAGAAGGGAGACAAAGATCCAAGTGGGGGATGGGAAGTTGCAGCTTGGTTTCTAATCTTGGGACACTATCAAAGGCCATATCCTATCTTCATACCATCCCACTATTCTTAAATTGCATTCATGTGTTTTCTCAAAAAATTATCAAACAGCATATGAGACTAACCAATAGTGATCTCCTTCCAATGCTGGGAAATGCTGGGAGGTTCAAACACTCACACCTTGGGCCCCCTCTGCATTCAAAGGGTTTGGGTGGGCTCTGTGTGTGCTAGGAAATGCTGGGATTTTTTTTTTTTTTTTTTTTTGTAGGGAAGAGAACATCTTCATGAGACTAACACCATTTATATACATATAGATGTTCAAAAGATTTTTAATTGCATAGATTTGGTTCGATTAAGCAACTCGTGAAAAGGTATAGACAGTTTATCATCAAGTACTTTTGATTCTCGGTTAGTTTGATTGACACCACAAATTTCTTTTTCTTTATAAGAATGTAAATTGATTCGTGATTAACAGATTCATTTTTACACTTGAGAAAACTTGTTGAGAAAAGTTGCTCGAGAAGGATGTTTATCTAAAAAAATGATTTTCTTTTAAAATGATAATCAATTAATGCAAATTAATTATCACATCATTGATGACCAGTAATAATAATTGTAAATATCATTATCCTTTATTTAATATAAAATAAAAATCCCTTGTAATAATTTTTATAATCCTCACATGCTCTAAGCGCAACGGGTGCCTGATGAGGAGGATATCTGTGATACTAAAGGCCGTATGCTAAATTTTGGCAGAAAAATTATATAATTAACTCAAAATGTATGTCAGAAGCATCGTAGGAATTTCGTCACAGGTTCTGCGATACCCACATTTTTAATCTGTGGGGTGAACATATATAATACCTAGATTATATAAATTTATAATAATTAATTAATGTTTAGAATCTTAATATATAACGAAAAGTGGGTCCAGTTTTTCCTTAATGGTCAAATAATGTTGGGATGGAAATATTCTAAAGGCTAGGTTCGTGCAGACCGTGGACAAAGCTATGTAATCAAAGGGGGCCTGGAAAAAGAAAAAGAAATGGTATATATTGCTAGAAATTGAGGACATTTTTTAATTAAAAAAAAAAGAAATTGAGGACATTTTTGAAAAAGGATGGACTTGGGTTGGGCCGGTTGGGTTCAGGCCCAACATGAAATTAATTAAAAAAGAATGGTTAATTTTATTATTATTATTATTATTTTTTTAAATAAAAGAATGGTTAATTTTGTTGATCACATATTTCATAATTTATGACCTTTCGTAACTCAAAATAATAATAATCATAATGCTGCTGCTGATAATAATAATAATAATAATAATAATAATAATAATAATAATAGTAATAATAATAATACTTTTCACTTCAAATTTTTTTTTGGCCCTTCCATTTTACTTGATGGGATTCATTTAACGTAGTAATTTTAATTTGTTTTAATTTATTCTTTTCAAAATTTAAATTTGATCAAATATATCACATTTATATATCAATTGTACTTTTAAATCTCCATCATCCAATTCAATTAATTTTCTTTTTTCCTATTCATAAAAATATATTTTAATTTCCACACTAACAATTTTAAACACACAGTTTGACCTTTGATCCATTAATGGTGCAGTGGCTTCTATCTCCCGCAGGCAGGCACACACAGACTGTCACTTCAATCAAGTGATGACAAAGTGACGTCACAATTTTTGTTTTGTAATCCCGTTTAGATAAATATTATTTATCTACTTATAGCAAAAATAAGTGGCAGCAGCCCGGTAGTGACTGGTACCACTACTATCACATCCAAAAATCAACTTCAACTCCTAGATTAGAGGCTAGCTATGTGTTAGTTTCTACATCTTTGACCTCCTACTATTTACTGCTTCTCACCATGCTATAACTTTTTGTAGTTAAAATTAATTACCATTACATTACAGGTAAAAGATTTCCTTCTTTTACATTACATTACAGAAGTTGCCATACATTCTGTTCCAATGGTTTTTTCACCAGTTTTGGTCAGCCATTTGAAAGATGGGTGGATAAAAGAAACCCAGAAATTGTAATTAATTTACCGGTCTGTAATTTTTAAAGGGGTTTTGACCAGTTTTGGAAAGAAACCCAGAAACTGTAATTAATTGTTACTGAGGTGTAATTAGTAAAAGTGTACGGAAATGGGTATTAGGGGTGATGTCATGTTATGCTTAGGTGAGGTAAAATCCGTATTTAAAGAGTTACCTTTGCTTGTTAAATAAGTTTTGTCAGGTAGACATTGTTTCTCTTCTCTTTCTGAGTCACTCACTCAGAATAATGGAGTCAGTTATAGGCTGTGTTGTTGTAATGTACAAGTCAACAATGCAGAAATCATAAATTCAATTTAGATCTTGTTCTAGGGTCGGTCCGGCTCCATTCCCGATGGTGGGTACCTTATGATATCCAGTAAGATATCCACTATAGGGAAAAAAAAATTATGGGGGTCGGGTGAGATCCTCCATCATTAGGAGACAATTATATATTATTCATTTAACTTAATGTAGATATTAAAAAAAATAAAAAACAAAGGGATTTTTACAAATAAATAATTAAAAATTAGTCGTATTCAGATTTAGTCTAAATAATAAAGGTAAATAATGAATTAAAAAAAACTTTGGTGCCAAAATGATCCATTTGGATGGAATCCGTCCGTTTAACCGTTAGTCAAAGTCAACTGCTGAAAACTTGGGTGCACATTTGGTCCATTTCACTTGAAATAAATTGCATAAAAGGTCCTAACTTTAGATATTGTTACAATCAAGTCCAAAAATTTGAAAAATGTATATTTTAGTCCCAAATTTAGTTAAATTGTATAATTGTATATTTTATTTTTTCTATGGGTGCTTATTTGGTCCGTAATTAATTTTATTGAATTAAAATTAGTCCCAAAATTAGTCCCAAATTTAGGTAAATGGTTTTATTGAATTAATTTGATACCGATTAAATGGTTTTTATCAAAAAATTTCAACACAGTAGCATTTGTTCGTATTAACATAGTATCACAACTTTCGAAAATTTTCTTTAACATTAGAGATGCACACATTTTGATTTTAACCAATAGCTAATAATAAATATAATAATTTTATATTCATAATAATAATTTTATATAGGTACAATAATTATATTTATTATAAATCATTATACAATTTAACTAAATTTGGGACTAATTTTAATTTAATAAAATTAATTACGGACCAAATAAGCACCCATAGAAAAAATAAAATATAAAATTATATAATTTAGCTAAATTTGGGACTAAAGTATACATTTTTCAAACTTTTGGACTTGATTGTAACAATATCTAAAGTTAGGACCTTTTGTGCAATTTATTTCAAGTGAAATGGACCAAATGCGCACCCAAGTTTTCATCAGTTGACTTTGACTAACGGTTGAACGGACGGATTCCATCCAAATGGACCATTTGCGCACCAAAGTTTTTTTTTGGGACCATTTACGCTACCTTTTATTATTTGGGACTAAATCTGCAATGTGGCTAGTTTTTTGGGACTATTTGCGCCAAAATCCCAAAAACAAATTTGCGTGATGATATGGCGCCACCTGATGGCGCCACATAGACGTGGGGATTGGTTTATGTTCCCCACTGTGGGGAACAGAGCCAATCCGGTTCTAGGGCTTTGATGCACTTGTAATTAATTCATGATGACACTGTAATTGTACTTTTTCCTCGTAGGTTTTAACCTCTTTGCTTCCCTGCATTCAACTATTATTTTGATAATTTATATTCCAGTCCATACTATTTTGAATTTTGCATTTTTCTCTGTCTTATCCAATCAAATGAACTCACATAAACAACTAAAGTATTATTTCAACGATACGGGTTTGAAATAGATGACTATTTAAGAGACATGAAATAAGATACTAGATTTAGGGCTTGTTCTGTAGATAATATTTTTGATTTATTCAAACGGCGTATTAAACGTATGGTTGAAAATTGAAAAAAATATATTAAAAATATAAAGTTAATAGAAGTTATTAGAATTTTATTGTATATAGAACAAGCCCTCACAATCGCTGCATTTTTGTGTATTATTTTAAGTATTTCATTTCAAGTAATCTTATCTAAGGGGTCGGAATAGAGAAAAATTGGGCCTTGTAATGCCCTCAAAATTTTCAACAACTCATTGAGCCTACTCTAAAGGTAGGCATATTTTGTGGGCTTTTAGGAATTGGACAACCCAAAGCTTCCAGCCCATTTTGTAAATACATTCAATTGGGCTGAAATCATCCTTACAAGTTTTTTTTTTTTTTTGAATAGTAATCATACTTACAAGTTACGGTCATATAATGTGTGTCTTCGTTTTTTTCCTGTGAATGTCAATATGTATGAATACTTTCCACAGTATATATTGTGGTAGAAATGTGCATGTATATACTTTATGCATTAACCTTCTTTTCAAGAGTTACTGCAAACTCAAAGTAAGCTTATACTTCACTTTTATTTCTTAAGTCTACATGGCAGAGTTTTAGAAATTCATTATAGTTTACCAATTTGTTATTTTCGGATTTGTTCAAGTACCCACTGTGGGTACCGTATGGTACCCACATTAAGCGCAAGCCACCAGTGGCGCCACGTCATCACAATCAAATTTTTTTATTTTATTTTGTTTTTGAATTTTTTTGGAATCTACATTAAGCTTGACGAATAATACATAATCGCTTCTTTTTGATGGTGGCCATTGTAGTACCGTAAGGTACTGATGATCGTAATCATGTTGTTATTTTATAATTATCAACCCTTTATATATACAATTTTTCAATTAGAACTTGGAAGTTAGAAGCACTTCTTGTCAGCCGGTAACTAAGTCAAGATACCAAAGGTATGAAGCTTCCATGCAAGACCACCTGCCTGTTCAGTGAAGACCTCAATCCTAAGTATTAGCTCATAATTATTTTCTCTATACTCAAGTTACACATCCAAAAATCTTTTCTTGAGAAATCTACATACTCAAGTTCAATTTAAAGTTATCAATGACATAATATTAGATTTGATCACCTACCCACATGTGGATAGATCAAAATACCATTTGAAAGTGATTTGGATTAGCACATAGGTCATGCTATGAACCAATGACAAACTGCTAAATCATTGTGCGGGTATTTTAACCTACTCATATATGGGTACGTGATCAAAACTAAACTAGCGGATTTGTTCAAGTACCCACTGTGGGTACCGTATGGTACCCACAGTGGGCACGTGGCACCACCAAGTGGCGCCACGTCATCACACCGAAATTTTTTTTATTTTATTTTATTTTTTTGAATTTTTTTTTGGAATCTACATTAAGTTAGATTTAATAATACATAATCGCCTTTTTGATGGTGGGGAGTGCCCGACCCTATGATTTTTTCCCGATCAGGTAGTGAAGGTACTCCACGGTGGGTACCAGATCAGAACTGACTAAACTAGTATCAAATACAATAGACATCAAGAACATTGGATGGACTTGTCGTCGATTCCAAGTTAACAAACTACCACTATGTCAACATGCACTAGCAATTTGATAACAAAGGTCTAACAAACATGGCTGTTGCTCAAACTTCTATACAAACAATGTAAAACACAAATATAGATCATCGATTATGAGGTTTACAAGATTTCCGCAGACAGTTTTGATAAGTTAAACTACTACCATTGTAACATTACACAACAGTCATGTAATTACAATCCTAATTACGTTTCTAATTTTAAACTGCAATTGAAATTTTCAGCCCTAACATTATAATTAACACCAAAATACTACAACTGGGAGGTGGGTTATATCTCACCTTCCAAACCATTTTCAGCGATCTTCCCTGTCACCTTTCTCCACATCCTGCAAAAGTTATTCAAGTAACCAATTATTATTACATTAAATAATGATAAAACCAAGTCTTTATATATCACTGTGCATACCTCTTCTCAATTCTCAAATCAGTCTACTCCTTTTATCATGAACTTTGTCACTCAGTGATTTAAGATTATCCAAAAATTCTTGAATTGCTTCGAAATTACTTTTCATACTCGTAATTTCCTCTTCCAATTTTCTTTGGGTAGCGGATATTTCTTGCTGTTTAACTTCAATTGCAGTCAGTCGATCATTTCGTCTGTCCTCCAATTTCTTCATTCTTAATTCCATGGCCTTTAAGCGTTCACTCAACCCAATATCTGACTGTATCAGCACATAATATATTAATAAATTAACTAGTTTAGTTACCTTATTGTAATGTAATGTATAAACATTAGAACAAAAATTCAACGAGAAAGTGTTAAACAAGGTAAAACCTTATCAGCTTCAGCAGCATCTCCTGCATTAGCATTATCCTCAGTGTCAACTCCAGAAGCATTTACCTTAGACTTAGCAGCATCTAACATTCTAGCATCCCTCCTCTCAGAATCTATGGCGTTCAACACATTTTCACTGTTTCGATCGAAAGTGCATGTAATGGGGCATTCAATGAAATCATCAAACTGTGATGCACTCTCTCTTATATCCTCTGTGGCAGCCTCCAGTGTTGAATTCCTAGGACTGTCGATGCACCCATCGTAATGAATCATAAGAAGATCAGGCTTTGGAAACAATCCATGAGCATAGCGTTGACGCATTTCCAGTTGTGTTGGTAGGATCATATTTACATCCATCTGTAATTCATTCAATATAGAAAAGAATTATATTACAGCATCATTACAATTACACCATAATATGTGATCCACTGTTGTAATTACGATTACAGACTACAATAAAAATCAATTTCAGTGCAATTGAAATTTATAATTAAAAATTGTAATCTGCAATTATCATAGAATTAGAATAAATGACAATCATAACGACACATCAGGAGTATAATGACTACTACATCTACATTTACAGTTACAACTAAAATTTATATATTTCAACTGTATCCATTACATTTGTACTTTATTACAGTGGCAATTGCAACTGTGGAATTACAATTCACAACAATTTAATTACAATTAGTGACAACTGCGAAAATGTGACTTCTAGCTGCAAACTGTGATACTGAATTAAAATATTTAAATACAATTAGCCTTAGAACCGTATTTGGCTACAATTATATTCAGTCGCAGTTAATAGATTACAATTGTTATCAACAGAGCTATATTCACAATTATATTTTTACCATTACTGCTAATTGTAATTTGTAAATTACCCAACTAGTAAGCTACAAACATACAACTAGCATTATGACAAGAGATCACAACTAAAAGTTATTAAAAAAAGAAAAAATGTAAGCTAAAGCACATCATAGGGAAGAAAGCTAGGAAACAATTACCTCATCATCACCAAATGGATTGTCAGAAAATACTTTTGAAGTCACATTGACGGCAGAAGACCATTTCAATATCCGAGGCAACGATGATGGATTTACATTACTGCATACACTATCTTGGAGACAGGGAACTGTCTCATAAATCCATATTTGAAAAGCAAGTAGAAATCCGTTAAGTCTATAACTACTTGGCAGTTGTTCTCCCGCAGCTAATTTTTCAGCACGATGTTTCAAAACAGACTTCAATGACATCAAAGTCACCTTAAAAACCTCTTTGCCCCAAGGTAATAAATCCATGTCAGGTGATTCCACCATCCGCATCAAAGAATCATCAACAGCTTTAGGGTACTTTGTGGTGTTAAAAAAGGATGTAATCAAATAAAGCACACCAAGCTTCACCATATCTTCATCACTAAGATTCTTAGCATTCAAGAAATTTTTCTCAACATCGTTTTTTGATACCGATCGCATTCCACGAAAAAGTACATCCTTAATTCTGCAATATCCAGAATAAAATGATGATTCTTGAATGTCCCCATGACATTTTAGTCCTGTAATCAAACAGAATTCTTCAATGCCAAACTTCACTCTTTTGCCCCCAATATCAAACCACATTTCATTCTCGTTTGGTTGAATTAGTTCCCTCAAAAGCATCATATGGATTAACTGGGGCTGAATTGTTATGTCATTCATATTTAAATATCTTCCAAAACAAGTGCCCTGAAATAGAACACTTTGTCTATCAGTGAACTTCGCTTTCAATTTGCGAATAATGTCATTTTCTGTTGACATAACAATACTCGAGTGAAACCAGTACTCTGGCTCTATAACGAAATCCCATTCCTGCAGTGAATGACAAGCACTGTTTCAGATCTACCGGTAGTTATTGCAAAAATTACACAATTGTAATAGCAATTACGCAGAAATTAACAATTACAAAATTACACAACTAACTGTAATTGTAATTCTCTGTAATGAAACAACAGTATAAGCATAAATACACATCAATCAACACAAAAATGATAAATAAATAAATTAATTAAATAATTTCAATGCAACAATTAGCGGAGTGAGTTTCGCTAGCCCATTGATTAGGTTATCACCTCGAAAATCCACTACTAAAATTACAACAAGTACAAGGTGAAGCAAACTCGAGCTGACAAGAAACAAAAATTGAACCACTTCAGTGAACAATAACTACAGAAATTCACAATAAATTTCACTAATCACATTACGCAAAAACAAAATAAATTCCAAAAAAAAAAAAAAAAATACAGAGCATTGATCTTTAAGTTGAGAAAATTACCACAGGATCTCTAGCGGGGGCCTTCTTCTTTTTGGCACTTTTTTTACGTCCTCTACTCCTCTTCATCGGAGTTACCGAAGGAGAAGAATGAAATGGAGTCGAATGAGTGGTTTCTTTTTGCTACAAAAAAATCACAAAAAGAATCAGTGAATATGCGAAGATCTTGAAGATGAATAGAAAAAAATAGAATTCCCCTCAAAATTTTAGTAAAATCGAAGTAAAACACAACTTTACTGACCGATTTTCTTCTCGTCTTCATCGTTCTCTCTCTGATCGTGAGTTTTTTGGGTGATTTTAATGGGGTGGGTTTTCAGTGGAGACACTGGAGTGTGGTCGGGTGGCATCAATCGGATACAAAATGGGCTTTTCTTGTGAGCACTGGCCACTGTACTGGGCCTTAATAAAGAGCAGGCTTGCTCCTAAACCAACCTTGGAAATATTACTAACACATCGAAAATGTTATATTAAAGCGTTATTCTCCCAAAGCGTTCTAAATTTCTCACAACCCACTGCAGGCCGAATGCGGTGGGGAAGTGCCTCACCCACATCTCTCTCACATTTTTTCTCCCAGCGTTTCCCAGCGCTCTTAACATAACATTCCCGACTAACACATTATTACTCGAGAGGACGAGAGCAATGCTATATGACCACACAAAACTCTATCAAATACTACCCATTTCTAAAAATATAGTATATTATTCTTTTTTCGTCCGTCTTAAAATATAAATCACATTTTTTAATGTACATTGTAATCATCAAAATAAAGTAATTGAAATAAAACATCTAATAAACTAGTATACCGCATCCCCGCGGTGAGTCCGACCGTAGGATATTGCATTCTAAGCTTCTAAGGTATTATGTCACTATAACAAAATAAGCGTTATAGAATGGGACGGAGGTAGGATATTGGAATCTTGAATTTTACTTTTTCAATATCATTAATTGTATTTTTCTTAATTTTTGTGAAAATAGAAATATGTTATATTTATGGGACGGACGTAGTATTTATTACACACTAATAGAAGTGTAGGTTCCCTATTTCAGAGGGAATAGAATGGTAATTTTATTACATACTCTATTAATGTATGATAAATATGTGGTCGAATTTTGTGTGATCATTTAAAATTATCCATTATGCCATCAGTCCATACCATTGGCTAAATTGACATTCTAGAAATTGTAATTAGTTATGTTGAAAAAGCAAATTTTAGTAGTATTTTTTAAAAATATTTTATATTAAATGTTAATAATGTATCTTTATTAATAATAACAATGTGCATTAAATAAGGTAAAATGGAAAAATAGAGAAACTAATTTCTTCTTTGATACACATTAAATTATATTCAATTTTTCACTCTCATTATTTTGAATGCTCATAGAGTGAGCCCATGTTAGGTTTCAAATTTGTAAAAATTTTTACAAATTTTTATCTATTCTTTTTAAATTTAAATTTGATTAAAGCAATCACATCCACATATTTCGTGGGACCTATATGTACTATACAAATCTTTACCTTTCAACTCTACTCATTCTCTCTCCTTCATTACTTAAAAATTCATCAAAATTTCAATCTAAAATGGGCTGATTTAACAATGTTTAAAATATTTTTTACCACCTCTTTTTTACTTCTCAATCATAAATCTAAAAAGTGAATCAAATTTAATTTGATATAATGTGTATCAAACAAGATACACACAAAATAAAAATTGATCGATATTTTGGGATCAGAGGAAAAGGAATACACGACTATCTTTTATAGGATAGAAAGAAAAGGAATACAAGACTATCGTTTATAGGACAGAGAGTGTACTGTTGACCGCTAGCTTGTTCACTGTAAAAGCTGACCATTGAGATAATATATATTCTCTAGTAAAATCAAGAACCTTGAGGATATTTTCGGTGCATCGGGATTTTCTCTTAATTTCTTTTAATTTATTAGTTTCTTCCTTTTATCTTGCTTCTATTTTCTTCAACTTTTCATGAAAAAAGACCAGCTTATAAAAATTTGTAAAGGAATGTTGCAATTGATAGCTAAATATTTTATGCTGATGTCTTATTTAATTTAGTAATTTTGTCATAGATAATAATGAGTATGAGATAGTTTTTGATTTTTTTCTCATAAAATAAATTTTTATTGAAATTCTGTGAAATTTTTGTTTAGAGCATCTCCAATGCAATAATGTTAAGAGGAAATTTCTTGACAAATGGCAAAATAATGCACATGTGGCATATTTAATGCTTGACATTGTCAAGGGTAATGTCCAACTCTAAACATTGTCTCTGACAATGTGTACCTTTAATATAATAGTATTTATCCAATCACCACAATTCTCTCTCTTTATTTTTTATAAGGAGTTAATAATAATTTGCCACATACACCAATTAACGTTATTGCATTGGAGACATTTTTTGGTATAATATTAATGTCCTTTGCCACATGTGCAACGTGCACATTGTTGCATTGGAGATGCTCTTATAATAGTTCTTTACTTTTCCAGTTAAAGATTTTTAATTTTTATTAAAAAATATTATTACCGACATGAGAAATGTGATGTTGTTATTATATATATGCATTCTAGACATAGTGACCAAATAAATAATTCAATAAATCAAATAACATAACTTTATGTATAATATTTATTTGTAAAGTAAAAATCTATTACATCAAAAATGAATTCTATGCAAGTCCATAATTTTTTTATTTTTTCAGTAAGGGTGTGTTTGATTGTAAACCCCGAAAATGGTTAGAAGGAAAATATTTTCCGGGTAAATGAATTCCGGGAAAAGGTTTTCCAGGGAAATGATAGTTGTAGGTGTTTGATTGGGTTAATTTGAAAGTTGGAAAATAATATTATTTTCCTTATTTTTGAGTTTTTTTAATGAAATTTGATCATTTTCCTTATCTTTATGGTTAAATTAAATTGTCCATTAAAAAAAAAAGAAAAAAAGTATCAAACTTTTCCTGAAAACAAAAACTACCTCCCCCCAAGGAAAAAAAAGGAAAAATACGGATTTCGAGAAAAGTTGGAAACGCTTTCCTAAAAAAGAAATGTCAATCAAACAACCAAGCAAGGAAAAAAAAGATGGAGAACTTTTTTTCCCGGAAAAAAACGTCTTTTGTCATCCATGAAGGACTTCTACCGTCTAAAATTTTGTGGATAGTTGGATACAACTCTATTAAATTCTGTAGAATTAAAAGTCTATATACTCTTTTTAATCGATCAAAATTGAATAAGGCTCTTAAAAGTGAGAGTAATTTTCATATTCAGAATTGTAATAACAAAAATGGCATAAGTACACACGGGTCAATCAATGCCACACACTTGTCACACATTTAAAACGGAAATAGAATGTAACTTGAAAATATATCCAAGGTGATTATTACAATATTAGTATATTACAGTGACCAAAGATACTGTTCTTACAATTAAACCTAGTTCAAGAAAAAAGAAAAGGGAAAAAGACAACATCAGAAGATCAGAAGAACCAAAGGACGATGATTCCAACTAGCATTTGCGGAAGAAATGACGAAGAAACAAAGGAAGCGGGTTTAGAAGCTGAGCTGGGAGTGAGAACTGGTCTGATCCCTGCATTTGCTGTCGGACCTAATGAGATTTCCGGTGGCTCAGCCGGTGGTGCCGCTGCCACTGTTGTCGCTTTGGAAGCTAGACAAAGAAATGAAGAAACTAAATAGCCTTCCTTAAAACAAGTGCTGGCTACTTAATTATAGATAGAGTGTTACATTATTTAGTTAATTGTAATCGTTTTCTATGTAGGTAACCAACATCTAGTAAACACAAATAACTGGCATTCTGTACAATGCAGGTACTGGTATTCTATACTAGTATATAATCGAACTATTAGAATGTACCTTTTGGGTTATGTGCACGAGGAGCATGACTATTTCCATGAGGAGCTTGACTATGTGCATGAGGAGCATGACTATGTCCATGAGGAGCTTGACTATGTGCATGAGGAGCATGAGCAATAGGTGCTTCAGTAGGCGGCGCAAATAAGGCTGGACCTAGATACGATAGTTAAGGAGATAAGAAATGACAATACGTTGAAACCATTGCGATACAACCTCTTTTTCCTTTTTAATTGAATCCTATTTGGTACAATATTATTCACGTTAATTCCTAGAGAGGAACTCGATTACACAAACTATCATGACCCATACCTGATTCATCATCACATCTAGTGGTAACCAGTATGTAATACTAATTTTAATCACATCGAATATCAGGGGTATGTTTGATAGAATTTATAGAAAATTTGATTTTTAAATATGTGGTTGAAAAGTAAAAATTAAGTATTACAACACAGCAAAAATTGTGAAATAAAAATAATAATAAGTAGCTGAAGATGATGAGAGCGAAAAATAATATTTTATATAAGATTGTATCAAACGAGCCTTAAAATTTACCTGGAGGCGGCAAGGTAACACCAGAAGCTGTAAAATATAAAGAAAAACGATTGACATTAGCAATGAGCCTTAAATATCATTGTTTATGCAGATAAAGATATATGCATTATCAATGTTTATGCCGAGAAAAATTATTTTACCTTTACAACGTAACGGCACAGAGGTTTTACACATTCGGGGGAGTGAAATTGCCAACGGCTGATTGATGAACGGGATCGAGACCGGGACATTTCCCGTTACAATAAGGCATGTACAATCCATGCTATCAGTGGTGAGTTTCTTAAGTGAATCACAGCATTCTTTAGTTGGTGAAGACCCAGAGCCACTACTCCCAGTCAAGTAATTCAAGCAAGGAGTGAAGCTGCTAATCATTGAAGTTGTACATGGTGTGCTAATTTGCCCATTTACTCTAAATATGAATAGGGATAGTATAAACAATGCATTGAGATATGAGTAAGCCATGGGAATGGCTATGGATTTTCAGTACTTGGAAAAGAGTAGGATAATTTATATTTGAAAATTGTTTAAAAGTTATTTGATTTTGGATACAAGAAATGTGGTAGATTTGAGGTGGGTTTTTGGAGATGAACTACTTTAACCAACATTTAAATCGAGTGGTTTGTGGAAATTGCAGTGGATGTCCTAAACTCTTATACTCGATAGATTGGTCCCTAACAACATGGTCTCCACCCGCTAATAGCGTCGAACCAGGTAATTTTTATGCGACAGTTAAATTTTAAAATTGACTGTATCCCAAAACCCTATGCTCCAACAACAGATATTTTACATATATAGCTGATTTCTAGAAGTACTATGAGAATTGTGAGACTCATATCAAGGTAAGACCAAGGCCATTGGATATTCGTATGCACTTTACCTTGGATAGTCAAAGTTTGAGTGAAAGACAATTTAAACCACCGTCTACAAACTCGAAAGTTTGACAAAGAATGCATTGAAAAGAAAAGTTGATGACCAACGTGGCATAACCCCTATAAGGTAGTACCCTAAACTGCAATTTATGCATTTTCTACCTGGCTAGATTGAGTTTCTTACGATTGACAAAAATTACAGGGTCCAATGATTAGATACCTTTCTTGGTAAGAACTACCAATTTTAAGCCATCCTTTCTTCTATAAGCAAGAAACTACTTAAGTCATATTCAAAAGTTGGCCAACCAAACAAACCTATATGTATATCTCTTTTCCTATTTAATCCCTTACTCCTATTTTCCTTCTTCACTCATCTTCAAAAAGTGATCAAGCAAATACTTTCAATTCTAACCAACCTTTGAAATTACATTTGTCTTGGTTTAATAAATGGCTTCCATGGTACATAAAACAAGTCTAGTTGTCGTTCTCATAGTCACGCTTTTGGATGTTACCAGAGCTCAGTCGGGCTGCACTACTGCGCTCGTGGGGCTATCTCCGTGTCTCAATTACGTTAGCGGAAATTCATCAACTCCATCCTCGTCGTGTTGTTCCCAACTGTCGAGCGTAGTTCAGTCACAACCGCAGTGTCTATGCTCGTTATTGAATGGTGGAGCTTCTTCATTAGGTGTCACGATAAATCAAACCTTAGCCCTCGCATTACCCAGTGTTTGTAATGTACAAACACCACCGGGTTAGCCGATGCAATGGTATAATAATGTTTGCATATGAAATGACATAACTTGTTCTAAAAAGCTTGCCTGAGTGTGTGACTAGTCTATGGCTTCACACGTGAAAAAGTTAAACCTTTTTGAGAATACTGATATATACTTATAAAAGTTGGACAATTTACCCCGTTATTTTCTGAAGTAAGTCAACTAACACATTGTGCTCACTTTTCTTGTAAATATAGGTGCAAATGGAGGAACAACTACGGCAGCTACTCCGGCAAGTTCTCCGGCTGAATCTCCAGAAGATTCCTCGGACGAAGTTCCTGATTCGGACATCCCATCAGGTATTAGTGAAAATCTATGTTTGTTTTGAACAAATGTTTGCAACAAAAGGGGAAAAAACTGAATGTGTGGTTGAAAAGTAAGCTAAACAGTATGATGAACTTGATTAAAGTTTCCGTAATGAACCGAAAATGTATTTGAATTTCAGGGACCGGATCAAAAAGAGTTCCCTCGACGGATGGTTCCTTTTCTGGAGTAAGCAATGGAAAAACACAATTCGATTTTGTCGGAGTCCTGCTTTTCGTTGCATCATATGCGTTGTTTGCCACCGGTGATTGAGATTATGTGGCAGTTGCAACGGTTCTTTAGCAGTTGGAGGAAAGGGGTACTTGTAGTAATGTCATCTGTAATGCCATTTGTTATCTTTGTAATGAGTTCATTGCAAGAGTGTTGTACCGTTACGATGTAAGAGTGTTGTACCTTTACGAGATTGTCGGTTAATGTACTATTGTTTTTGTAATTGTTTTAGCTTCAGTTGAACTCCCTAACATTTTATTGGCCAAGAGCCGTGATTGCCCATAAAATTTTCTGGTACTAAAGATTGAAAAAGAGGAAATTGTTTTAAGATTGGAGAAGGTTTGAAAGGATAAAGAAGATGAATTGTGTAACAAATAAAGACAAATTTCTAATTGAGCCCCATGAAATAAAAAAAAAAAACCCTTTCTAGGGTGAAATCCCCTAGTATATAAAAGAGTGAAAACGTGCTTTTCTTTTTGTGGAATAAAAAACCTTCGTACCTTAATGCACCGATTTAATCTATTCGGAGATATTAGACTGGGGTCCACTTTTTGGGGAATATGAGTCGATGCAATAACAAGAATATCTCTAGTGGAACATCTTTCATTTCAGAGTATTGTGCTAAATATGAACTTATTACAATCTTTGAAATTTTAACGTTGATGTCATTACTAACATGGTTCGTGTAATCTCAAAGAGTGGCTTGTTCAATTATTAAGAGCTTGATTATTACAATGGACTACGGATGAGGTCTTGAAGAGAAAATAGAAGTGTTACAAATATAAAATATTCTACCGAAAATTAAGTTTTATACGATAGTTATCTGGTGTGATTCATTTCACAAACTCAAATCAAAATTATCTATAACGTATATGTACCAATCAGGCACATTGACAAGTAGTCGTATGAAAATAGTACTAACAAAAATATATTGAATATGAATCTTGATATATTGGTCATAATTAATAATTGTTTTCTTGACTGTCACAATCATTCAAATCAACTCATATAAAATACATGTCCAAAAGTAGCGGTGAACCAAAGTATCAAAATAGATCGGAAGGATGTCTCAACGAAAAATGTCCATTCTTGGATTGTGTTGGCTATGCCCAATTGTTTCATTTTTCTCTTTGCACAGCTTTTGTACGCCTAAAAAGACTCGACTTATGCACTTTGAGCATAGTATTTTAGATAAAAATAAAAATAAAATAAAAAAGAAAAGTATAAGTGTCAATGTGTCATGATAGCAAACAATCGCATTGCATAACGTCTTCAATAAACGTTGCAATAGATGAAATGGAGTAGCAAAGTATGTGCGATTCATGTTTGATCCAAATTCATAGGAGATATACTCAGTTCGTAATTTCTCACATTAATTTGAAAGAAATTTGGCAGCCTAAACTATGTTATGAGCTCAACCACTATAACTAACTTAATAATTTAAAAGTTTCTAATGTAGTACAAAGATCACATTTTAGACTTATTGTTTATACATTTCCCTTTCTTGATTAAGTACTATGTTTCAATCATTAGTGTAACTAAACATAAACCAACTATTTAGATTAGAAGTTGGTTAAGCAAATAAACATGTTTGTTCATCCTCTTGTCTTCTTCCTCTAAGTGTCCCTTATTTAACCCCCAATTCTACCATCTCTCCTCACTCAACTTCAAACCATTCATTGTGCCTAACAAAATTCCAAGAAAATGGCATCCAAAATGACCAAAATTTGTCTAGTTCTTGTTTTTTTAGTGATGTTTGTGGATGGAATTAGAGCTCAATCAGGGTGCACTAACACACTAGTGGGCTTGTACCCTTGTCTTAACTATGTTAATGGAAATACTTCAACCCCTTCTTCATCGTGTTGCTCAGCGCTTTCGGGTGTAGTTAAGTCACAGCCGCAGTGTCTTTGTGTGCTACTTGATGGAAATGCCTCCTCTTACGGCGTCAACATTAATCAAACTCTTGCACTGGCATTACCTGGCGCTTGCAATGTGCAAACTCCTCCAGTTAGTAGGTGTAAGGGTAAGATGAATTTACAGTACTGAACAATAATCAAACTTGCTTTGTCTCAAAATTATAATGAGATATAAGTTACTACTTGACTAGACAAAATTATTGTGACAAGCAAAATCTTTTTCGTGTATTTAATTTCAATGTCTTATGGAAATATAGAAGGTAATGGATCATTGGCTCCAACAAGTTCTCCGGGTGGCTCCTCTGAAACACCCGAAAATCCGGCCAAGCCATCGGTTCCCACTATTCCCTCAGGTATTGTATTACTATTAACTAGTAGTAGGCTTTTTTTGCAATGAGTATGGTGTTAACCGGATGAAAATTAGATACAAAGGCGTAGAATTTTTGAAGAAAAAGAATTGACCATTTGTAATGATAGTAATGCATGAATTTTCTTTCTCTAGATGTAAAAATATCATTAATTGGTGATTGATTTCACAAAATCGAGACAAATATTAAGCATTGAATTTCTTTAATAAATCTTTTAATTTTTTAATTTTTTTTGCAGGGTCTAAAGTTCTTCCCTCGACCAATGGAACCTCCAATGGTGGAAGCAACATCAAAACACCATATCATCTTGCGGCCAGTTTCTTACACTTAGTAGCATCTTGTGCTTTCTTAGCCATCGGATTTTGAGGCTTTCAGACGAATCGGACGGCTATGATCCTTTCAAATTGTTTTCGCTTCTCAAATTCATGGAGTGCAATATTTTGTAGTAGTGATAAATTGTCGTTGATAGAGTTATTTGTATTATTATATTGTTACTTTTTTGAATGTAGGATTTGGTGTAACTTTGTTGTAGATTTTTATTGGGTATGTTTTGGTTTACTAAATTTAAAATTATTATCCGTCAGAATTAAAAAAGATTATTATTTTCCACAATATTTATGGAATTTTTATGGTCGTCAATGGATTGAGCCATTTCCGAGTGAGCTTGACTCAACCCAATGGTTTGGCTCATTTTGACACGGGTCGATCCACGAGCCAGCCTATAGTCCAAATTTGAGCTCGAATCCGCTGCGGAGCATGGCTTATGGACCCCCATTGCCATGTAGAGACTGTCAATGAGCTTGACATTTTTTTCATTTTTTTTTTTAATTTGAAGATTTGAATTATATTTGACAACCACTAAAGAGCAGGATTATAATTAAAAAAAAAAGAAAAGAAAAGAAAAAGAAAAAGAAAAACATATGTGAAATGAAATTACAAGACTAGATATGTTTAGTTTGTAAATCTTCACAAAAGCAACGAAACCATAGTATATTTTCTCTTGAGAGCCATAATCGATAATTAAATTTGAAGTAAAAAAGTCTTGAGAGTTCTGGCAAAAAGAATGTGAGTCAAAATGTCAAGAGCTAGGGTCTTGAACGAGACCATGGGTTGGGCTCGTGAGTTGTGGACCCCTGAAGTGTGGACTCGCAAGCCAGTTTGTTTTGTTTTTATTTTCAGCTCGGTCTAAGTCTATTTTATAGAAATACTACAAGCTAGTCAGTAACTATACAAGCCGAGCCTAGTAGCCCCTCTGGTCCATGTTCACACGAGCTCGAGAAGGTCGAATCTATCCGAAACAAATCAAACAATATCTCGACCTATTTCACCATCTCTCAAATATATTATCAAACCAAGCACTCCATCTACAAAAATTAGGATTTACAATCTTTTTTCTTCATTTTAATTCAGAAAAAGTGACGTGACAAGCAATTAAGACTCTGTCTGGAGGATTTGATCATGATAGATTCGATGTTCCCATACTAGTTGGAGAAGAGCGGTGTGTTCTAGATAGCAACAATGAATTAATAATAGGAGTCTTGATCCCCTCGTCATATGGGGAGAATAATATTTCCCCATCGTTTATGTGGACCAATTAAATTTTATTTGGGGGCCGTTATATTATTTTAGAACCAATAAAAAATCCCCCATGTAGGAGAATAACATCTCCCCATATGGGGAGGAGATCATTTTTGCTAATAATAAATAGATATATAATGGTAGTTGACAGATAAAAATATATGAAATACCTGGAGGCTTGCTCTCCTTTCTGGAATGGGGTGGGCACGTGGGACTTAATTCCCGCAGTGTTTGTTGTTTGAGATGGGTAGGAGAAAATTTTCAAGAATACATGATATTGATATTTACACTCGATGGTTCTAAATCTGATGTCCAGAATTTTGTGTCGTAGACTATCACATTCTATGAAAACACACCATATCGACAATAGTTAAGTGTGTTAATTTGCTAACATGATTTATTTTCATTTGATGAGATAGCCAATGAGATGGTAGATCTGGATTTACGCTGGATTATAATTACCCTAATTGCAAGAGCTATATTTATGGATTTGCGGCTTGAGAAGTTTCTATTTTGATCTAACGGTACATCCTATTGACGCATTAATAAACATATACTGACTCTAACCTAATTGAACAAATCCAATTAATTAATGTAACATAATTGAGTACAATTCACTTGAAGAAAATCAGTTGAATATGCTAGGTATACCAAAGGACTTGAGATCTCAACTTATGAACATTATTTAGTTATACGATCCCTTAATTTAATAAAAGTTGGCCAGCCAAAATACCAAATAACATTGCCTCTTATGTTCAAAACCTCATATAAATGCGTTATAGTCTTGCACTTCCCAATTGTGCTACACACAAAATTTCTTGCTTGACTAGTAAGTCTAACCTTAGTACTACCTTAAACATCAAATATGTCTCCTAAACGAGTCGAGCTTTTACTCCTAGTCCTAATTTCGTCTGTTCGTTTACGTGGGACCATGGCGCAATCAATCTCAAACTGCACGAGCACACTCATGACGCTCTCATCGTGTTTAAGCTACGTTGTGGGAAACACGTCTACTCCAACATCGTCCTGTTGTTCGTCTCTAGGCAATGTTGTTCAGTCACAACCTCGATGTGTTTGTCCTTTACTAAATGCTGTTGGTGTGACTATTGGTTTTAATATAAACCGAACTCTAGCTCTTTCCCTTCCGGGACTTGTAGCATCCAAACTCCTCCGCTCAGCGACTACTGTAAAAGTATTATAACTCGTCAATTTTTTTGTAAATTCTCACAAAATTTGTTTGAGAGGTTGTAATTATATGTTTTACTTTGTAGAGGAAGCTAATGGACCCGCCACTTCGCCTTCACCTTCACCGGTAAGCTACCCGGACGATGGTCCAGATGCTGAACCGGCGAAGACTCCTACTACCACCACCATTCCGCCTTCTATTCCTCAAGGTATACATTTAAAATAATTATTTGATAAATTAAAATATTGATCGAGGTTACATTTGGTCGTTATGTGATTAACTACAAATGAAATCTACGCCTCCTGTCCCAATTTCTACCAGTATATTTTGATTGGATGAGATAGTAAAGCGGACATAAATTGGAACAGCGTATTTGAAATCTTGAGAATGATATTAATATCTCGACAATTCTGTAATATAGAAACAGGATCAAAGACAGTACCAAATACCAGTGGGGGAACTTCTAATGGAAATATCATCAAATCGCTGATTAATCTCGCAGCTGTGGGTTTATCTGTAACGGCTTGGGATGCCTTTGAGATGAACTTCTAGGTTTATTGTGGAGTTTTATGATGATTAGAATATTTGTTAAACGGAATTATTTTGTTTTTCATCTATTGGTACATATGTTTTGAATGCATTAGCTTATGCATGTTCATGTATTCACTCATTTTGAAATTGTTATTGGATTGTATTCACTTGTTTTCAGACATGAAAGTGATTGTTGAAGTTGAGCAGTCAATTTGATTTATTAATTTAAACTTCCACAGTGTGGCATGAGCTGATGTTTCCACATCAGTTGCTTGCACAAAAATCTTTGTGTAAGCACTTGCATTGGATCGAAAGTGTAAATATATGGTATCAAAATATGCAAAGATTGATATGCAAATATTTAAGTGTCTCCTATTAATTGAAAGATAATTATAATATCCTTAACAACTGAGGGATATGTGAAAATAATAATGTTTAAATGATATGCATTTGAACTGATTTAATAATTCACAAAGTAAATATTATTATTTTAAACTTCTACAAGAAATTGTTAAATATATGGAATCAAAACATGCAAAGATCGATATGCAAATGTCTAGGTGTCCCGTGGGAAAATAATTATAATAATATCCTTTACACTGGTGAAAGACATGTGAAAAATAATGTTAAAATGATATACATTTGAACTAATTTAATCATTCACAAAGTAATACTTATAAAACTACTTTCATAATCATTTTTACGCTATTTCCAACTGTATTCTAACATAAAAGACTTATTTTTATGTTTCTAAGCATACTTCTGTCGCTTATTTATCTACAATAATAATAATCATGATAAACACGCTTTACACGTCATTTTGAAATTCTTTTAAATAACCCTAACCAAACAAAAATAAGGTATAGATAACAAAAAATAAAGTAACATAAGAAAACAACACCCCCAGCGCCCCCCCCACCACCCGGGCCCCAGCGCCCCAAAAAATCCAACCGGTAAAAGACATACTTATGAAATTTTATTAATTTAAATTTATTTATTGTAAATCAAGATGGTGATGAAAAATGATCTAACGACATTCAAGGGATTTGGTTCACTGGAAAAGCATCTCCTTACTAATTTATCTCGGGTTCGAGACACCACACCCCACCCTATGATTCCCAATTTATACTTGAAAAATGATACTACCATCGGAACAGAAAGAATGACAACGAAAATAAATGAACTTTAAATAAAGAATACTTTGTTAATTACCACTTGAACCTAGACATAGAATCTTCTCATAATAATAATAAAAAAATATTGAAAAACGAGTTTGTATATTTGGAAACTTGAAAAACAACCTATAAAATAACAAGGAGGATAAGAATAATGCTAGACTTCCATAATGTTTGCCATAAAATATGACATAATAGAGGTAAAAGTCTCATTTTGCCATTAATGTAAGTTATTCCTTAAAAGAAGAATAAGGGTCCGCAGTGCCCTTTTATCTTATTATGTCATTTTTAATGTTATTCTCAATGGCAGTGTAGCATGGTCAAAAAGATAATTAGAAGAAAATAAATATTACCGTTCTCTTTTTCTATTTTGTCTATCTTAAGTATATAATTTAAAGAAACTACTTTCAAGGGCATCACTCTAGATTAAATTTTTCTTGAATTTTAAGCTTCAAAGCAACTATTTTTCATCTTCTAATTTTTTCCTTGGAAAACGATGTGAAAAAACTTGCAAACCCACACAATCTAAATTATAAGTACCCTATTTATATTTCTCCTCTTTATTAATACTCTACCATACCATTCGATAATTCTATTTTATTTATTACCCTCTACTAATTAAATTAAGCATATTATTTATGATGTGATATGTCATGAATGAATGAACGAACGTACGTTGAAAATCTAACTAAATTTTTTATTTAGTCTTTTCGATTTTCAAAGTTTAACATTTAATTGCATATATGTACATATCTCTAAGAAAATATATATACATCACGAATTAAATTCAAATTTCAACGATAACATAAAATGGAAGGATGATTTCACAATCAAGGAAAAATTGAATATTGACACTTACACTTGTAAAAAGATTATGAAATTATATTATATATATATATGACTTTTAATAGTCTACTATAATAATAATTATAGATATGGATTAGTGATGTATATCTGTACTCATAAATTATGGTTTATAATTAGTTCGCACCTAACTCACGTTGTTGACATATCCATCCTAAACTAATTATTTTATTACTTAAATTGAAAGAAACTTAAAATTATTTACATAGAACGGTCAAACCAATCAAAATGCAAAGAAACTAGAACAATCTATAGTGTGATTCATTTTCATTTGTTTCCAATTAGACTTTCCAATAAGCAGTCCCATTTATTGTATTTTTTTTATCATTACCTCAATACTTCTTTTTGAAAAAAAATATTAAATCACAAAATTAATCATTAATTTGTATTATTATATTTAAATTAAATAAATGGATTGTCGGGTAGCGTTAGGAATATCACACCATTTACGCTGGAACCAGCTAGCAAAAGACCCACCAAAAAAGTCCAATCCAAGAGTCCAATATTAAGCCCAAAATCAGACAGCACGTGAGAATCACGTGACATTCGGGTTTGCAAACACCCACAGGTAGAGAGCATGGAATATCCTCCTCACTCATGCCAATTGCCCAATTCCATTCCATTCCATTCCATTTGTTAGGGTAATTCGTTCTTCAGTTTTCACACAATTTTTCTGAAAATCAATCTTACAGAGAAATTTTCCAGTAATATATAGGTATGTATGACATTTAATGTTTACTTGTATACGAAATGTGCGTGTGAATTGTAATACTTGAATAGTATTTATATTTATTAGTTCTTCCATCCAAATGGAAAAGCAAAATTCTCTGGGACCTAGGTGTGTTATTTTTTCCGTAATTTGTCTTCTTCTTGCTGAATGTTTGAAACCGAGTTGAGCTCTTCTCCTCATCAGGTCCTTGTTGGACAGGTAATTCTGATTTTGGTAATCATCACTGAATTTGATTTTTTCCTGCCAATTCTTGTCCAATCCTTAAATCTTATGAATTTAGAAGTTGTTTCGTGGATTTTTAGGTGAACCATGGGTGAAATCCTGATTTTTGGTGGCACCGTTGTAAATTTATTATTTAATTTTGCCTTTTTTTTTTTTACAGAGTGGATTTATTCAGCAGATGAGTGTTAGGGTTTTAATTTTATGTTGTGGGGTTTTCATGATTTGATTGAAGACGTTAGGATTTGGGGATTTGCATTTAGTGAGGGATTTTTATAGAAGTGGTGATATTTGCTCACCTCTTGCCCCTTTTTGTGTTTGACTATATGCATACGTGTGAATTTCACTCTGTTTTTCAGTTTTTCGACTGATAATTGTTGAATCGGCAACGAGTTACCTGTGTAAACTCCAGGTGACTCTTGAATTATATGCTAAATGTGGATGAAAATGGAAATGCTTGTTTTGCCAGATCATATTGAAAATTTCATGTTTTGATCCTGGAAAAATGAGAAGGATGTAAATAGAGTTTTAGTTTGTGTGTAATGATAGGAACTGTTGGCTAAACTGAGGGAATTTAGCTGAGCAAGGATAGGATATGCTCTGCTCTTGTATTTTGTTATTCTTTTGATACAATCATGTGGATCCATGTCTTTCCTTGAATACTGATATGGATATCTGGTTGCTGTTGTTCGATTATTAATCTGTGGCATTAATGATCCTCTTCATCATTGTGGACCTTGCCTACGAAAAAATACAAACGCATTATTTATTTCTTCCTTCATAATTACGTATTTATTTATTTATTATTATTTATTTTCTATTTTTTCCCTTTCTTCACATTTCATGTACTAGAATACTTGTAAAATGGATTTCCTAGTATATGTTGTGCGGATTCTCCATTTTGGATGAGGTGCCCGAGTTGTGTCGACAGAGAAGCAATAAGGGTATCACATACGTGTCGGATCCTGGAAATCAAAGATGTTCCTTTATATCATATTTGTTAATTTGGTTCGAATATTAAAATGATTTCTAACTTTTATCTCACATTTCTCTGTTGATTCTTGCCTTAAAATTACAGTGTAAAAGATGCATCTAAAATTATGCTTGACCAAAAAATTTAAGTTTGTAAGATGTATCCACGTACCCCATTCTAAATTTTGTTTCTTTTAAGCCATATCTTCATATCTTAGAGAGAAAAAAGGAAAAAAAAAAAAAAAACTTATATACTCATATCATATCAAACACCCACACCAAAATCTAATTAAGATAAGTTGTAGACATCGAGTGATCCACATGATAATATTGGCTCCATGATTTTGTCTTGAACAAAGTTAAGAGTTTGGTCTCTACTTCTTGAATGTCGTATGGGAATGACAAGTTGCTCATAGATTCTATTCAATTTAGCTAAGAAAATGATGAGTATTATGCTTAATGTAGAATATTCTTTGGTTGTTGGATGAACCTTAATTGGTGGAGTTTTGCCCTTGTTAACACATAACACTAATGAGCTTATATAGAATATTCTTTGGTTGTTGGATGAGCCTAAATTCCTGGGTGTTTGCCCTTTTTAACACATAACTCTAATGACCTCATCGATAAATTTTCAGTTGAATGGCCATTCGTGTCCTATTGCCTTGTTTCTTGACCACACTTCCGTATTAAGGTAGTGCTTTGGAATAACTGAAATATGTATTGTGTTCTCAACTTACTGATAGCAATCAGGTCATTTCACACACACACACACATTGGTCCTTGATTCTGTGCATGAAGAGACAAGCATGTAAATGCATATGTATAAAAGCTTAATGAGATACATGACTGCAAGCAATGTGAAATGAGATGTGCCTTTGCTGTGTTGTAATCTTGTAGTTTCGTCTAAAGTGCCTAGGAATCAAGGTGCAAATTGTGTGAAGGATAGTAGGCACTTTGTTAATGTTCGGGCTATTGAATACTTTGTCCTAAATCACTCATTAATTTAGGTTGTCATGTGATGGTTTTTGTGGCTCAAGCTGAGTGGCTTGTTAAAATAATACAACACGATGTGAAACTGCTTAGGTGCTGATTTTGCCCAAAATTGTGGTGAAAAATGAACTTGTGTTTACTTAATATTGTTAAGAATTTCTGCCATTTCTAAATTCTGTCGATATATAATGCTTACTTAGAGTTCTTCACTTAGAATATAAAATGAGTGCCTATACGATGTTCAGATTGACAAACAAGTCCCATGATCGTTGTTTTGCCTGTATGCAGAAGCTCTAAGACCCCGTTCTCCTACTCATTTTTACACATTTTTACACACAAATCTCGTGGGACCTACCTGTACTACACAATTCTCCACCATTCAATTCCACTTTTTCTCTCTTCTATATCACATCAAAACACATAAAAACGCATAAAAACACATACCCTAACACGTGCTAAGATTGCTGATACACCTTGATTCAAAGAGAAATATGAATTTGTGTCTTATATCTCTTCTACTTGATCATAATTAAGCGTTGAATATCATTGATTTACTAATTGGTTTACATGGTGCTCTAGATAGTGCATTCTAAAGTTGTTTCGACTGAGCAACAAATCACAAGAGAAAGAAAGTAGGAATCTATACACAAGATACTGGATGGTTATGTCTGAACTTATTGAAGGACTTCCAGATGCTGTTGCCCTGAGGTGTCTTGCCCGGGTTCCCTTCCGACTTCACCCAAAACTAGAACTCGTTTCCCACTCCTGGCAAGCGGCAATTCGAAGTACCGAACTCTTCAAAGCCCGTCAAGAAGTGAACTCAACTGAGGAATTCATATGCGTTTGCAGTTACGACCCTGACAATCTATGGCAGCTTTATGATCCGGCATGTGACCTTTGGATTTCTCTCCCTGTGCTTCCATCCGACATTAGGCACCTGGCCCACTTTGGGGTCGTCTCTGTTGGGGGGAAACTTTTCGTCCTAGGTGGTGGAAGTGATGCCGTTGACCCTTTGACCGGTGACCAAGATGGAAGCTTTGCTACTGATGAGGTCTGGTCATACGACCCAGTATTCCGCCAGTGGGCCCTATGTGCATCTATGATTGTACCTCGTGCAATGTTTGCATGCTGCGTGGTGGATGGGAAGATAATTGTTGCTGGTGGGTTTACTAGTTGTAGAAAGTCGATCTCTAAAGCTGAAATCTACGACCCTGATAAGGACGTCTGGGTTTCAATACCCGATCTTCACCACACCCATAATTCTGCGTGTACAGGAGTGGTTATTGGTGGCAAAGTTCATGTCCTTCACAAGGGGTTGTCAACCGTGCAAGTTTTGCAGAGTGTAAAGCAAGGTTGGACTGTACATGACTATGGTTGGCTTCAAGGCCCAATGGCTGTTGTTAAAGGGAAGCTCTATGTAATGAGTCATGGCCAGATTTACAAGCAGGAGAGGGAGTATAGCAAGTTGGTAGTTTCAGCATCTGAGTTTAGGAGAAAGATAGATTTTGGGATGATAGGCTTGGGGGGTGATATTTACATTATTGGAGGAGTTGTGGGGCCCGACCGATTGAATTGGGGTATCAAGATGACATCTGATGTTGATGTGCTCTCGCTTGGGAATGAGCGACCCGTTTGGCGTCAAGTGGCTCCCATGACACGGTGCAAGGGAACTGTCCTGGGATGTACACAGCTGAAGATTTAGGTGATTTAGTGGTTGAAATAAAGAAGAGACCTTGTTTTGCATGTATGACCATTTATCGGTTTCCTTTGTTTAGAATTTGGACAAACTTTTTTATGGTTGTCCAATACCTTTGAAAGAGGCGTTGCAGTGGTGTTACTTTGCTGAAAACAATGTATTAGAATGTAAGAAACCTTGTAACCTCTTATCTTCTATTGGAGGTTTCTTTTGTTTCTGTAATTTGCACCTGGAATTATTTGCTTCCGTGGTAGAGTCTTTGTATTAGTGGTTTTCATGCTGCTAGTTTTACACCTAAATGCTAATTTGTTTATTTTAGGTGCTATTTCTCGGAAGATATGTGTCCATGGAAAAGTTTTGATGTCGAGTGTGGAGCCCACGGTGGACTCTACAAACACGCAGTGTTGGATCTTGCCCAACAATAGGCAGTAGAAAAATGAGTCTTTTTAAGCCTGAGAGTTTAAGATTGTAATGCTCATATCTTATTACTTGACTTTATCTTTGACCATTATGCCATTCATCTTGATCAGTGTGTTTTGTTGACTGCACTCGAAACTATCCTTGGCTTTAATAAACCTCAAAGAAATCCATTGAATGTTAGACTTAGAATTTTATCGATATTTTTGTGTGAACTCCCAAAATATTGAGAATGGGGCATCAACCCGACAAATGTATATATATATATATATATATATATATATATATATATATAAACGTTACAGGTGATTATTGCATCCATTGTCATTAACCATTCAATATTTTATTTTTCTTAATAGTTAAGTTTATTTAACATCGAAGTTTATTGAACACGTACTATTTAACCTGCATGTTATTAGCCATTTGTTCAACTCCAAAATCAATCTTTTATCTCCATGGACATTATTTTATTTTAATCATCAATATTCAACAGCATTTTGTCCTAAATCTGAATCAAATGACTGGATTTCTTTGTCCAAAAACTTCATGTCGATGAAGTGCCCTAGTGTGATGTACCTTCAAATTATAGTGCTATTTATGCAAGTAGCCCAATAGCTTGTAGTTGAAATCCGTGAGAAGTGGGCCTTAAGTAAGGTTAACCCAATAATTCGCGAACTATCGAAGCTATTCGACCCCAAACCATCCCAAATATTCAAAACCGTTAATTAAACCCTAATTGGAAACCGTCTGACTCGGTTCTGAGCTTCTGCAAATCAACCGAACAAAATGGAGGAAGAAAACGAGAGAACTCCAGAAACTGACGTGGCTCCGGCCCTAATTTCAGTTCATCCGACCGAGAAATTTGTTTCCGTTGCCGTTGGATCAGACCTCCGAGTATTCAATGTCCAGTAAGAAACCATTTTCATCAGTTGAATTACTGAAGTTGTTTCCAAACGAATTGTTGATTTTTTTTTTCTAATTTCTTAATTCAATTGCAGAGAGAGTAGTGTAGTCACATTGGTAGATGAATCAGGAGGCCATAAGGATTCAATTCGAGCTATTCGTTTTAGCTCAAACGGGCAGCTATTTGTATCGGCTGGAGATGATAAGCTTGTTAAGATTTGGTCCACTGACGCTTGGCATTGTATTCGTTCTGTGTAAGTTTCTGCGAAGCGACAGTTGTTACAAAGTTGTTACAAAGTTCACTTGAAGAAAAGTTTACTGAAATAACTGAATTTTGCTGGTAATGCTGTTAACAGGGTTTCAGAAAAGAGAGTGAGTGCTGTTAGTATAAGTAACGATGGCCAGTTTGTTTGTTTTTCTGATAAATTTGGAGTTGTGTATGTTGTGGGTGTGAAAAATCACAATGGTGAAGATGGAGATCGAGTTAATAAGAAGGGCATTCCAATCCTTTCCCACTATTGTAGCATAATTACTAGACTGGTATCTATCTCATTTTATAAACTTCATATCTTTTATCTTTCTTATATGAGGGATTGGCAAAAGTACTATTTGAACGATTGTAGCTATCATTCTTGATGCTTCTGTGTAGTATGAATTTCATCACTACTCTCGAATCATGGAATTTTTCGCCGGGAGAATGATTTTTTTATGCTTCTATTCTTATTCAAATGGCATTGTTATGGCATTGTCTTTCAGGAATTTTCACAAGATGGACGCTTCATCATTAGTGCTGATCGAGACTATAAAATCCGTGTAAGAGAAAATCAGTGGCCATTTTACATTATGCATTTTCTTTGATACGGACATTTCCTTACTGTCCACTATGACAGGTCACCATGTTTCCAAAGAATCCATTAAATGGAGCTCACGAGATACAGAGCTTTTGCCTTGGTCATACAGAGTAAGTGCTTCCCATAATTCCTTAGCATGTGATCCTATACTTTTCAATCATATAGAATTGCTTTGATATTTTCTTTTCATACCTTTTGATTTGATATGTATGTAATTACAACTATTGACTGGTGAACATTGATATTCTGTTTTGATTACAACGTTGACAGATTCGTATCGTGCCTTGCGTTTGTTGGCTGTCAGGATTCTCCTCAGGCGCTTTTAGTCTCTGGAAGTGGGGATTCAACTGTGAGTGACTATGACTTGATATTGAGTAGGAACTATTGTACTGAGTTTTCTAGCACCTAGATCAATCTAAATTGCTATGTATTTCCAGGTGCGTTTGTGGGATCACACCTCTGGTTCCCTTCTTGATACCTGCAATGTTGGAGCTCAGGTATCCCCATTGTCCTTCGTTGATGTTTCTGAAGGCTGCTTATTCTCTTCTCTTCTTTTTCCCAGCAAGCTTAGTTTCACTTGAAATTGTAAAGAAAAAAAAAACATACTGTTAAGTTGCCCTTTTATCTCCTAAAACATACTTGGATTGCTTACTTTTGTTGAGTTAAATGAAAAAGGAAAAAGTAACTCTTATGTTATACTTATTGGCATGCACAGCTACTACTTGGACTTGCTCACCATGAAATATGAATAGTATTTTTGTTTTCTTTTCTTTTCCCCTTACATCAGGTGGATTGATGGTTTAGTATTTTGGTTCTGATATTTGGCTCTCTTTCACAACGTTACGGCTTGTGGCTCTATCTTTTCTCAGTGATCTTTTATCACTTCCATCATTTTGGTTTGAATATTTTCAACTTTCCTATAGGCAGAACTTCATTCTATCGGAAAAGATGAGGAGATCTTGCCTGTTGTCACTGATTTATGCACAACTGCTAGCGGTTCAATAGTTGCAGTAGCCATTCAGGGGTTAGCAATATTTTTATTTATTCACACTATCCCATGAACTGCAAATTTTTGTATTATTTTCATATCTTATGATTGTAATGTTAGTATCTTATGATTGTAATGTTAATCAAGCTTCTTCATATTCAAATTCTAGCTTGCCTGGTGTAATGCTGTTAAGATGCAATCTTTCCACCAGAACTCTGTCAGTCGCCAAAGTAAGTAGCCTTTTAGAAATGACGAAATCTTTCTAAGATTATACTGTGTACACCTCTCTGATAGAGGTGCCACGGTTTTCGCCGCTAACAACCCCCAACCCCCCACCGCCCCAAAAAACATAAAATTGGTGGGATCCACAAATCTGTTGTCCATAATAACAATAACCTTGTACATAACAAATCACGCCGGTCTATTGGCCCAGGTGGTTTCAATCGAAGGAGAGACGTTCATCCCGACAAGGATATCGGCTGCTTCATCATCCCCATTGTTATGGATGGTCATGGGGGCATCCATCCCACAAGCCTCCAACTCTCCGTCTTTGGCTCGCTTAAGGGCAATCTCGGGATTTACTACAAGCACTTCAGAGTCTTTAGATACATCAATCTTAGAAGATACAGAAATACCCGGGGGAGAATTGCTCCTCCAAACCCTTCAAGGGAAATTGTCTATCGGTAAAGAAGCTTTTCTGACAGCTGCAGAGGCTGTGAAGACTGCAATGCGCAATCTTTTAATCAAGAAGCAGTACTCAGTAGAGCGACGGGAATTCAGAAAGAGAGGTAGAAATGATGTCAAGATGAAACAGTAACTGGTGATTTCTCTCTCTCTCTCTCTCGGGGCGTTTATTTATTCACTAGATTTCTGACTTTGATTATAGAGACATGACATGAATTGTACAATTTTGCAGTGTGTAGTAAGATAAAATGGATACTAGAGTGTTTGATAGAACAGTATAATTTATTTGCCAAAGAGGATAATTTGTGTTTTTGACAATTGACATGATGGTATGTGAGTTCGTTAGTTTAGCAGAAACCCTATGAAATTGCATTTTTACAGCATAGGAAATACTTGAGTGACCATAGTAATTGCATTTCTCATATTACCTTCGATGAAAAAGTTAATCACCTGTTCAGAATAATGGGAGACTGTTGAAATTGGCATACTGATGTCAGCATTGATTATTAGTTGTCTCTGACTGGACCATATGAAAAGGATTGCTAGGATTTTTTTTTTAAATTATAAAACAAAAAAAGGGAAAAATACTCAAGGACTTATATAATTGTGTTAGTAATGCAAAACTCACATGTCATTCTCAAATTTAATTCCATCTCCATTCACCGTTGAAGAACGGGCAATAATGCACAAAAATAAGGCAGATTGGACTTCATTGTTGAAAATTCTAGGCTCTACTCTTTTTTCTTTTTTCCTTTTTTTTTTATCCTTTTCCTTTTCTTTTTCTTTTTCTAATGTGCTCTTATTTAATGTGTAACTTTATTAATAAAAATAAATCATAATCATTCAATATAGTGTTATTATATAATAAGAAAAATATAAGTAATATTAACTTTCTCAACAATATTAATCATAAATTTCTAATCTGATGAATGTCAATCCTTTATCTTGTACAATCGAAGAAATAATCATAATAATAATAACAACTCTATCAAAAAAGATAATAATAATAAAATGGGAGACATGAAAATACGAGTCTAACAGAAGGGTAATTTAAAAGCAAAATATTTTATTTTTCATTATTATTATTTTCAAATAGAATTCTGATCAAAACTTCCAATTAATCAAGTGCACGTAATTGTGCCATAGTTATGACACTCCCGGGGTGTTTTACTAGTACGGCGATGCGAAACTCTAACAATTGAAAAATTTCCGACAACGCCGTTTGCTGCCAATCAAAGTAATTTTCCGAATTGCTAGAGCTTTTCTCGCCGTATTAATTCTGGATCTGGTTTTTATTTTTCCAATAGAGGTCATATATGATAGAAAAACAATTGTATGGCAGCGAGGCTACAACAATTGAAAAATTTTAAAACGCCTTGGTTGCCAATCAAAGTAATTTTCATTCTTTGAAACTTTTCTCGCCGTATTAATTCTGGATCTGATTTTTATTTTCCCAATAGAGGTCATATATGATCGAAAAACACCTCAAGAATGTAATAACTTCGACATACCCGGATACATTCGATCAAACCTTTCAGAACTCCAAAAACATATGTTCAAATATTAAAGCCATTTACACATATTAGAGCATTTCTGATGTGGGGGGTTTTACCCTCTCTCCCCTACTAGACCAAATAGACCTAAGGGTTTAAAACCCATATTCCGTTGAATTTCGGGGGAAAAATGCCAAAGGAGTGCTCATTTGGTTTGTTTCCTCTCATTTTTGCCTTTTTTCTTCTTCCCCTCTATTTTTTACACCATATTAGAAATGCTATTACCTCGAAAAAATATAGATCTCAGGACCCACAAAGCATGGGAAAGTAAGTACAATACTGTGGCACCTACTTTTCATTGGAAAATTTATTATGAATTAATTGAAAGTTACTTATAAGTTATAGCCGTGCTTTTAAGCCAGCAGATGTGATATTACTCAATCCTACAAAAATATTATTGGAGATTTTTTTTTGGGGGCGGCGCTAAATGAGGTGCCAAATTCAACTTTTTCCCCTCTAAATCAATTAAATATGGGTTTTTTAGCGTTTAAAAATTGGGGGTGTTGTTTAAAACCCCAACCCTAACATTAGAAATAATCTAATGTTATAATAATAATATAATAGAGTGAAAAAAGTAACAAGTAAATTTGATTGAAAGTGTTTATTTATAAATAGAAAAACACACTTCCCAAATGAGGCACTAAATTAGCGTGCCAAGTAATAAGACAAATATATCAAATCTTCATGCGTAAGACATTTGTCTTCTTGATTGACCCTCGTAAATTCATCCCATTTTTGCAGTATCTGAGAAGTTCACGCATCCAATAAAAATGAATTTTTATTTTTAATTTTTCTACAATAAAGCGATCCATAGTAAAGCAAGCACCCACAGGAAATGGGTCCAAAATTGAGGTGGGCCCAGGCCCATCACTGAGTCAATGCAATTTTTGACTAGGCACGCCTTGCCGCAACTGTGGGCCCTTGATAAGCTTGCATTAGATAGTCCATCCAAACAAGACTTTGTGACCAAAATCTCCACTTATTGATCTCTGATAATTTGGGAGGTAATATTATTCACAAGCATTAGTGATGTGATACTAAGTGATTTATTCTCTTAAATTTTATATTTAACATAATATATTAAATTATAAATTATTTTTTGTAAATAAACCGTTTTATAACTAATGAATTGTAAATGATAGTAATAAATATTATTATTATTATTCAATAAATATACAATTTACAATAATTAATTAATTAATACTTATATATGATCGATAAGTACAACTAATATATAGTAAACAAGTTCAAATTATCTTTTTTTTTAAAAAAAAAAGTTCAAATTATCGATTAAATCATCAATTATGAAAATAAGAAATGTAATTAAAATACAATATGGAGATACGATGAAACTTTTTTCGTATTCTACTTGTGTTTCATGATTGGCTTTACATCATCTACTCGATTTTGTTACTTTAAGGTCACATGTTTGTATGATTGAGTTCCTTTATCACAATTCTCAATACCTCTTTAATAATTACATGACATGCTTCTTTACTCTTTAATTAATAGTATATATCATATGCAAAAGGCTAGCTTCTCTCTCTCTCTCTTTTTTTTTTTTCCTTTTTCTCTCTCTCTTTTTATTTAATTGATATTTTTCGAGTGGTTCAAAAAAAAATTTCCTACTTTTTTCATAGACAATACTTTTCAAGTCAAATAAAATTTCCCTACTTTTTTCTTAGAAAATACTTTTCAAGTTATTCGACTTCTAGTTTGTGGACTTGTAGATAAGAAATATTCGGAATTGTTCTCCTACTAATCATGAACACGATATCCTTCTTATCAAATACAATTGATGAGTGCGGGTTCTTTATATAGAAAAAAGAGAGGAAAAAGTGAAAAAATATATATAAAATAAATTTAATAATAATAGGGAAAGAATTTTAAATGGGTTTTTATTTTTAGACATGGCACGGAAATTTATAAAGAAAAAATACAATAAATGAGAAAAAAAGAAAATTGAAAAAAAAGTGAAACCTAATTAAATTATTATTATATTTTTTTCTGTCTAAAATACAAAATAACAATTAAGGTTTGTATTTGAGATGGCCTTGACAGGGCCGTGGCGTGTGAAGCAGTGGATTGAGGTACAAAATTAACGTCAGTAACGTCATTAATAGGTTTATATATTAAAAAAAAATCAGTGGATTGAGGTACAAAATTAACGTCATTAATAGGTTTATTCAAAAAAAAAAAAAAAATCCCTTCACTAATAGGTAAGTTTGTCGTTTTATTCGGTCATAGGGTGCGTTTTAATCGTAGGATGTCCCACTGTGTCACTGTGTGTGCGAGAGAAATTGCAGCATCATCATCAAGCTGACCCCACATAACGATAACGACAAAATAGCAATGAGGACAAACTGGAACAAAAAGAACGCCTGTGTAAATTCCTCTTTAAATTAAAAATAACAAAATAATAATAATATCATCGTAATATTTGGTAAAGATCTGGAATCCACTTGTGGGTATGTTACGGTACCCATAAGTGGAGGAAAAAAATTCGTAGAGAGTCGGGTGGGCTCCATACCATCAGGGGACAGTTATGTATTATTCTAACTTAACGTAGATCCAAAAAAAAATTTAAAAAAAAATTCGTCTGGTGACGTGGCGTCACCAGACGTGCCCACGTGGGCACCAGATCAAAACTGTCGTAATATTAGTATATTTAAATGGATATTTAAAAATAAAATTACTATTTCAAAAAAAAAGGAAAAGAAAAATTACTTGCAGTATTTTGAAATAATTTTTTTTATTTCAAAAAAAAAATTACTAACATTTGTTCATCAAAGATTTGGTCCTTTTTATGTTTTCTATATGTTTAGTCCAACTCAACGATTGAATTATATATCCATCGAGATGCTTTTTTATAGATTTCTTTTATTGAAACTTCATCAATATTTTCATTATTAGTATCAATTTCAATTCAGTTTCTAAATATTCTAAATATTTTTTCCTCTATTTTTTCCTCCTCTTCCTCCTCCTCCTCCTTCTATTTTTCTCTCTTCATCTATTCTTATTTCTTTTTCGTCTAAAAATACAAAAAGAGCCTTCAAAATTAAATTCGATTCTGATTTTTGACCTTACATTAAACAATAACGATTTACTTTTTTTATTAACTACATCATAGTTTACATAAAAACACATTTAGAAGCAAAAAAAGGTCAAGAAGTCAACTGTGTGAGACATATTTTGATACAAATAAATATTTTTGAAAATTTTATTTATGTAATATATAACAAACAACATTTTTAATCAAAAACTTTATGAGAAAATCTTCATATCGATTCGTTATTTCCTCCGAGGATAGGATTACAGTGCAAAATATACCTACGTCTGAGCATCCCTAACATCTTTGATGCTATCTATGTACTATCTAACTTGATATAAATAGTCATACAATGGAGACTCCTAATCCATGTAACAGTATATTTTCCCTAAACATAAGTCCTACGCAAAATTATTTAAAATAAAATCAATCGCACGTGTGCTCAGTATAGCGCAAATCATATCATTATAGTATGTCACTTTAACTTCAAACTTGAATAGATAAATCGTGATTGGTAGATTTATTAATCTACCAATCACGATATATTTTATTGGTAGATAAATCGTGATTGATAGATAATGTACAAATTGGCGACATATTTTATTAATCATTGATATTTTTCGGCTAGTACCTCGGCCAAGAACCAACTATAGAACTCTGCCTATACATTTTGATTGTACAATAATGTAATTAGAAATTTCTAGATTGAGCTTCCAAGATAAGATAAAGACAAATATAGATAAGTTGATTGAATAATATTAATCCATAGATTATTTTGAGGTCTATAAATAACGTAATTAACACATTTTTATCTCGTATTTAAACATAAATTTTGGCTTACAACATAGGAATTGCATCCATTTGGACAATGACTTTACTTATAATTAGTGTAAATCATTTTCAAGAAAAAGAAAATGGACACTAAAATCCAAATAAGCAGAGATAATAATCAACATAGGGTGGGGCCTACCCATAGGGTCATGTTATCTACTTATTTTCTTTAATTAGTCATTGGGCCCTTATCTTGCTGGCGTAGCTTTTTCTTGTTTTTATTTTCTCTCATCACTATAATGCGCCCTAGGAGCATGTTTGGCTAAACCTAAAATAGAACAAAAGTTGCTTATAAATGATTTTTTTAGCTTGCCCAAAAGCTCTCAAGTCTCATCCTTCTTTTAAAAGGAACCAAAACTGGCCGTGTCTCCTCCCCTTTTCTCAGTTGTCACCATTTTCTCGCAAGTTGCTTTGTCTATTTTTGCTTTTTCTTCATTGAATTATAAAACACACACTCAATCACACACACACACACACAGAAAAGCACACACAAACACGCACAGACAGATGAAGGCTATACAATCTTGTTGATTATCAATAAAATCTGGGCTTGATGAAGGCTAAAGAAATGGAAGCTAATGAGATTTAACAGGACCTTTTATTTTTATAGACGAAACAAAGTTTTGTGACCCTTTTTTCTGTTGTTTAATTCTTCATAATTAATTTTGGATTTTGAGTGGAAAAAGCCAACTTTTGCTTATTCTTTTAAGACTTTCTTTCAGTGCCCTAATCAGCTGCTCAAGAATGCTTTAAAGGTTAGTTCTTTTCTCCAAACCCATTTAACTCTTTTCATTTTCTTGAATTTATAGGAGTTTTTGTTATTTAATTATTTATTTATGTTCTTGTTGTTGTTAATTTGCAGTGAGTGTAACCAGATAGAGATTAGAGGAAACTAATGTTGAGGAATAAATCTAGTAGTGGAATGATGAGTAGTCCTAAAAATCCCACAACCTCAATTTCATCAATCTTAGGATCGCCAAGATTCCTAAATGGGATTTTGACAAAACATTTTTCAGAAGCAGAATCAGCGATTATGAGTCCAACATCAATTCTTGACACTAAAAACTCATCAATTTCTGCCAACCCTTTTGGGCATGACAAGAATTTGTTGTCCAAATCCCCAATCCCATCTCCCAAATTAGACTCAGAAGCCATTGGACTTGCCTTGATTGACTCAATCAAAGATGATGATTCAGATGAGGACAAAGATGGGATTAATTTTTCAAAGCCAATTAGTAGAATGGTTCTTTTTGGATCAAAACTTAAAGTCCAAATCCCAACAACCCTTCTTCCCTCTTCCTCGATTTCTCCGGTCGAGTCGCCAAAATCTCCGGCTGATTTCGGGATTAAGACTAGGGATAGGGATTCTCAGATGATGAGTCCATTTTCTTGTAAGGAGAAGGAGAATCCTCATAGCTTTACTAGGCAGCTTTCTTTGAAGGAAATGGAGATGTCTGAGGATTATACTTGTGTGATCACTCATGGGCCTAATCCAAAAACAACACATATTTATGATAATTGTATTGTGGAAAGCTGCTGTGGGGATCTTAATTTGTCTGAAATTAAGAAAAGGAGGGATTGTGATTTTGAAGACAATTTTTCAGTGTCTTCTCCATGTGTGGATTTTCTGAGTTGTTGTCATTCTTGCAAAACCATTCTTGGAGATGGCAAAGATGTTTACATGTACAGGTTAGTCCAGTTTTTTTTGTCTTCCCTTTATCAGCTTAAGATTTTAGATTACAAATTATTCCAAAGTTTCTGCTTTCGTTTAATAGCTTAAGCTTTTAGATTACGGATTATTGCGTAGATTACAGAAAACTTAGGGAGTTTTTGATTTAAGCGTGTTTGCTCTTTAGCTAGTGATCTTTTTTAGTTAGGGGTATCAACAATTTATAATCTTCATTAGTATATTATCAACTATAAATGGAATAAAAATCCAGAAAATAATGGGGTAGAGGGTCTAGAGGTTGAGCTAATTTTGTCTTTGTGCAATGATTTCTTGTGAATTCATTATTCATATAATAATTTCAATAATTGTAATGTTGAACAATAATAATTGTACTCATACAAGACATGGTTCCAGTGCCAAATAATACTAAAATACTTCTTCAATGCAAATATGTGAAGCATTATATGCGACGGATGAAGCTGTCACAAAAGATAGATACTGTAAAGAACTATGTCTATTTGCGTAAACTTTTCGACCTTGAGGTCTATTCAATCAATCTAAGGGAAACTCTGTATGTTTATTCGTCCCGTAAGTTACAATCCATTGAATGGATTGGAGAGGAGATGCTGTCAAGATTTCTAATGACATCACTAAACAAGAACAATAATTGTTCTTATATAGTTGCTTTCAAAAGTTGCTCATCTTTCGACATTTTTATTGTTTTTTATTGGTCCAATGATTCAATAGTTTACCTTTTTTATTTGGTGAAAGATGTGATTATTTCTAAGTGATTTTTCCCCCGCACTTTTACAGGGGTGATAAAGCCCTTTGCAGCCATGAATGCCGCTGCCAAGAAATGCTTTTTGAAGGGATAAAGAATCCAGAGATGGACAATTCTTTTTAAGACTTGTTTATTTATGTGTCATATAAATATATTCTCCATGTTTCCCTTTCTTCCTTCATTGGAATATGTATGGCATCTTTAAAGGGATTTTATTGTATGTCCTCAATTTGATAAGTGGGAATAATTTAACATAAAGACGCAAAAGTTTTACTCTGATTTTGATGTTTTGTTGATTTTCTTTTTCTTTTTCCCATTATGTATTCCTCTTGCTTCCTCCACCGCTTTTTTGGACAATATGTATTCCTCTTGTTGGATATACCGTATACGTATAAAGGAGAAGCTCCGTATGTAACAAATTATGTGAACGGAAATATTAGTGACTTCTATTGTGTATGTGAAATTTGTGTTAATTTTGTTTGTTAGTCAATGTGTGGTCATAAGCATATCGAAGTTCTTTTACTACTAGTTTGACAAAAAATTCCAACATTCATCCATGTTCTCTTCGGAGTGCTAGTTCCTTATTAAGGAACGAGCACACGAATGTGAATACTGACACAACATTGAAGGGCTGGTATGTGGGGTTGAATGAGGCTGGACAGTCACGTGGTGACATGGGGGATAGCCATGTGAGCGCTGGTGCTATAATATGGTATTAGCGTTGGCGATAGAACAATTACCCAATTTATAATACCTATGAGGGTTATAGCTAAACGGTAAATTATATGTGGTTTATCATAAAAATCACATGTGATTGCTTTTACAAACACATACACGGGTATAGGCCCGCACGAGGACCTGAACATTTCCAATAGAACAATTTTGTACTAAAGCATCGAGTATGTTTTAGACAATAAATATTAATCATCTGGTCGTGAAGAGCCACCAATGTAACTTCCCTTAATTATAAGAAATGAGTGGTAGTTAATTTTAGGGTAAATTGAAAATTTAGTCCCCAATCTTTATATTTTTTGTACTCTCATCCCCAACCTTTGTTTTTGAGTTAGCAGGGCCCCAACCTTTGAAATATTACCAACATTCATTCAAAGTTCACTTTTCTATCAATTTAATCGTTTGCCAAACTTCTTAAAATCATCTAATTTAATAAATGAGGGTTATTTTTGTAATTTGACATTTGCATTAAGGGTGAATTGCAAATTTAATCCCAAATTTTCACAATCATTTGTACTCTCGTTGCCAACCTTTTTTTGAGCTAATAACACGCCCTCAACCTTTGAAATGTTGATGACATTCATTTAAAACTCGCCCCAAACATTCATTTGTACTCTCGCTGTCAACCTTTTTTTGAGCTAACATTCCCCCAACCTTTGAAATGTTGATGACATTCATTTAAAACTCACTATTTCATCTATTTGATCAATATAAATTTTTAAAATTTTTTTATACTGAATGAATAAGAATATTTTGGTAATTTAACATCTATGTTACTTATTTTATGAAAAAAATACAAATGAGTTCCTTTTTTCATTTTTTTTTTTTGTAATTTAAATACTATTGTGTGAACATTATGCTCAAGTCCCTTAATTAATCAATTTTTCACACAAAAATCCATGTCCATATAAACTGTTCATTATTAGTCTTACATTTTCTTAAATTGTACTCCCTCCGTCCCACTAAGATAGGCACCCACCATTTTCACACATATTAAGAAAACATCTTAAATGTTCTTGGAATTATAAGATATTCATATATTCTTCCAATTTTACCCTTATATTGAATGGTAAAAAAGTAGTGTGAACATGTTTAAATATTTTGGGAGATGAAATATCTATCTTGATGTTTAGTATTCCAATTATCTTAAATATGAGTATTTTAGTACATGGAAAATAAATTATACATTCAATAAGGAAATTGGACTATAATTTGGGACGGACAAAATATAAATACTTGCCTATCTTAGTGGGATGGAGGGAGTATAATTTTAAATTTAAATTTCCATCTATTTCAATTTTGGCACGTAATTTTGTTGAAATAATTTCATCATAATTACATAGATTTCACCAAAATTATTTAATAATTAATACATGTTTACGACAATGTTGTAAGGTTAAAAATTAACAATATGTGCGCAAATATTTTAATTTTAACAAATTGTTTAATATTAATGTCGTTATATATATTTTTATTAATTTGTAGTTTAATATTATTGTTGACGTAAAAAATAAATTTTAAGCAAATAATATATGAATGAAACAAAAAACGTATAATAATAATTATTATTATTAGAAAATACCATCGGGCATTTCTCTGCCCACTTTGCACCACCAGCGGTCGGCAAAATGCTGGCAGCCTACAAAATCGTCAGCGCGTTAAAGATCAAGGGCTTTTTCCCCTAGAAAACCAAAAACTAGAGGTGATCCTCCCTGGACTTCACGCTAGAATGTGCTAGGATTTTGTGGCTATTGGCAGTGTATCGGTGATGTGGGATGGGTAGGGGATTGTCCGATGGGTATTTGTTCCCTACTATTATTATTATTATTATTATTATTATTATTATTATTATTATTATTATTATTTTACGTTTTTATTCATTGGTGTATTTTTTACACAAATTTTATTTTTATGTGAACAACAATATTAAATTAAAAATTAATAAAGATATATAATAACAATATTAATATTAAATAATTATATAAAATTAAAGTGTCCATGCACATAGTGTAAATTTTTAGATTTACAAATTAGCCTAAACACATATTAATTAAATATGACGAAATTTGTTCGATAAAATTTTGTGTCAACATTGGAATAGGTAGAAATTTAAAGTAAAAATCTTATAATTTAAGAAAATTTAGGGTTAATAACAAAGGGCTTGAATAGATATGGAGTTTTGTGTAAAAAATGATTAATTAAGAGGTTTGAGTGTAATTTTCATATTAGTACTGAAATTGCAAAAGAAGGACCTCATTTGTATTTTTCATAAAGTGTGCAAAATAGATGTTAAATTATCAAAATACCATTCATTTGGTAAATATAAAAATTTTTAAAAGCCGACTAATAGTCAAATAGATGAAATAATGAGTTTTGAATAAATATCATCAACGTTTCAAATGTTGGGGGTATTTCAGCTAAAAAAATGTTGGGGATGAGAGTGTAAATGATTGTAAAGATTGTGGACCAAAATTGCAATTTAGCCTTAATATAAATGTCAAATTACCAAAATACCCTTCATTTATTAAATTAAAAAATTTATGAAATTTGACTAATGATCAAATGGATGGAAAAATCAACTTCGGATGAATGTCGCTAATGTTTCAAGGGTTGGGGGCCTATCAGCTAAAAAACAAAGGTTGGCGATGAGAGCGCAAAAAAGTGTAAAAGTTGGGGACTAATTTACAATTTTCCCTTAATTTTAAAATACTAGAAATGTTTTCATTAATGACCACTTGGGGAAAAACCTATTTGAAAATAGTGTAATGATAAATGTTTTGTGTTGCTCGCATCAATATTTGAAATTGGTACTTTTAAGTGATATTTAACGTGCGTAGAATTTATTGAGTAATAAAAAAGTGCACATATATTTTTATCAAGTAATGTGCTACTTAATTATTATATGTAATGTAGATGAGGTTGTCTGTGTATATGACTGTAATGAATAATTCTAGATTAATATTTTCAAATGATATTTTGACGCGTCATTTTTTTATTGGAGGTCTTTTTGTGAAAATATATCATGTAGACTGTGTGAGTATTGCAATTAGTAGATTAGTTGGTTACATGGACTATTTCAGGTGATGTGTGTCAAAGAAAAGTTTAATAAATCAGATCAAATTAATAATGGTAATAATTTAGTAACTATGCATAGTAGTACTAATGATTCAATGCCTATATGTGGGCCGATGATTGACATATGTCCCCCACTACTACCATCAGACGGTGGTCAAGTGTCAATTATCGGTTCACATGTGGGCATTCGATATTTTGTGTGCATAGTAGTTGGTCCTAAACTCCCAATGGGTCACTTGAGTTTGGTAAAATTATATTCTGAAAATGGTAGCACCATTATCAATTTCTTCAATTATGTGGGTTATATTTTAATGTCACGTCAAATTGGATTTCAAAAATTGATTAATCGCAAATGTTTCGCTGTCTACACATTGGAGGATGAACGACATATGTATCCCTGATGGTGGTGGGGGGTAGGTGACACCCATACACGGGTACCCTAAGGTGCTTACATGTAGGCAATAGAACACGAGTCTTGATTAAAAACTATTCATAATCCTATTTATTTATAAATGACAATTACGATCCTTTACCCACATGTAAGCATATTAATATGCCCATATATTGATATGACAGTTTTCAAGTGGTCCAAATCAATAATTACTAAAATCACTTCATTGATATTGTGTTAAAGAAAGTCACTGCACTTATCTAGTTCTCCACTAATTAATTTCTATTTATGCAATTATTATCTTAAAAACCGTAGTAAACAATCTGAGATCTTACAATAGTCACAAATTGTTTACTACATGTTTTCAAACGATCTTCTACAAATTGTGTATTCATAAGAAAGTATAAGCATAATTTATTAGAGGACTCACAATCCCAAGACATCGCCAAAGCGGAATATTGACCTTGCATGAAGCGAGGCATCATCGAAGCACGATAATAACGCTTCTCGTGAATACGAGGCATCACCAAAGTGAAATAGAGACCTCTCACAAAGCGAAGCATTGCCGAAACGAATAATGTGGCTTTTCATGAATACGAGGCATTGCTGAAGTAGAATAGAGGCCTCTCGCAAAGAGAGCCATCTCGGAAGTGGAATAATATGGTTTCTGGTGAATACAAGGCATTGTCAAAGCGGAATAATGCAATTAAAGATTGGCCGAGCAATCGCTGTGTGATACGCTTAAGTTCGATGCTTCGGTGGCCTAGGTCGTCAAAGGCTGTCGTCTCAACAATGGCAATCGAAACTTAATTCCCGAGGCGAAAATCGGCAGCGACCTTTCAGCGAATAAAGTGTAATATCTTCATCTAGAAAACTCGGAATCACAAGCCATGAAGTGTTCCAGAAAGTTAACTCTTGTACCTTTCCTGCGGTGTATGGTTCATTGGCTGATTCTCTCCGGATTATGTGTAGCAACTCATCAAATATGACCGTGCACAATATTTCCACAGAGAAATTCAACAGTGACCGTTCTAGAAACAAAATGCAATATCTTTGTCTACAAAACTCTGAATTGTGATCCGTAAAATTCTTGAAAAATTAACATCTGTGTTTCTCCAACGGTGTGTGTCTCGTTGATTGTAGTAATTCTACAACGTAGCATGTATGAACAGGCATATTGTCACCGATGTTTCGTTTTGGCTTCGTTCGCGCTTTCTTGATTATAGATGGTATAATGTCTGTTTGAAACGAAGTGTAGCACGATTCTCATTCAAGGAGTCAAATTCGTCCTCTAATTGAGCGGAGTTTGAATTCCATTGGTGGAAAATGAAATTGTCAACTCATGACATTGGTCGCAAGACGCAAACATTTCGACCAATAATTTTTCGCCAATGGTAGATAAGGCTTTCATTCAAGTGGTATGTTCGTGGTTAAATGTGTGGCTTCCCACAGACAGTACCAAACTTATGACCGCCTCGAATGAAGGCCAGTCGATACTTCTCACCTCTATTTTCTTCTCCGTTCACTAGTACGCTAGGACACACATTAGGGCATTGACTACCCCGGACCTCAGCTTTAGACAGCAGGAGGGACGGTGATCGGACTCACTCCGATGGTCAAGTCGGTCATCTTATCGTTGGTTACGATAATACCGGAGTGGGCAACGTGAATGAGCCTGAACTGAGGGGTTTTGGAAACCCACTCAGTACGATTAAGTTCTTCTGAGTGAGTATATTTTTACGAAGTGTAATTTGAACCACTGGTAACAACCATCATCAATGGTTACTATACTAATCTTCATCATCCTCACCTCAATCTTCATCTCCACCACCAACTCCACCGTACTGTCCCTATCTCGCCACCCATTACCACCATCCCTCTTCGCCACCATCCTCTCAATTCTCGGCTTCCAAGATCTCTCCCCCGCCGCCAACCTTTCCATCGCCACCCCACCACCATCTTCTCCCCCACCGACTCCTGCCTCCCCAACTGCCTTTTTTACTCCACCCCTCTCCTCCTCCAAGAACATTCCCTCACCGTCCTTTACCCCCTCTATTTCTTCCGCTCTTTCACTTTTGGCATATAAATTAGCGTCTTTTGCCCCCAAACAAATGAATCATACGAATGGAGTACCCGACTTCTTTTCTCTCTGAAATCTACTAATCTACTATTAAGTATAAATTTAGATAAATTATCTCGGGTATAAAGTTTCAAACATTTCACAAGAATTCTTCATGGATATTTCATCATGTACCAAATTTGACATTGATTAAGTAGATGTTTGAACGCACTTTTCATCATTTTGCTCGTGTTTGTTGTAACTTACTGTTATTAAATTTTGTTTTTACTATTCAGTTAAAATAAAACACTAATTTTAACTACAAATCAACTCAGTGTTATTTGCAAAATTCGTGGTCCTCACTGCTATATTAGAAATGGTAAGTTAAATAATAGTAGGCATGTGGATTTGGGCTGTGTGACTCGAAAGTTAACCCAAGCATTGTCTTACAACATGTTGGATTGAAGCCAATTATTTACAAGCCCATGCCCGAATAAGGTAGGTGGTTAGTCCACATGGATTGAAACTTAGTGGGTCTTAACTGTAACAAAATTGAACAAATTTCAGTTGGAGCACCTAAATTTGGAAACATAAAATGAGACCCAGAAAAAAAAAAAAAAAAAAAAAGGAAAGGAAAGGAAAGGAAAGGAATGGTTGAACAAATTCGTATCGGAAACAAAATAAAAAAGATTTCCATCATATTTGCCTTTGTACGTACACAACTAGTATTACACCCGTGCATTGTATGGATTTGTCTACATATCATTGATGAACAACATACTAAAACAACCAATAGAAGAAAAATGAGCAATTACACATTATACGAACACAGTGTTTGAAAAAATATTACAAAGTTTAAAATACTTCCTTGAAAATAACATTCATAGTGGAGTTAGTGGGTTTTCGACTATCATCACATGCAAGTATCTTCAAGCCCGCACGAGTTGGCACTCTTGATATTGCGACGTATAACTGATGTGTGTGATAGATGTAATTGAGTAATATGATTAGCTAATTGAGTTGAAGAGTTATCTCACTTATCAAGATGAATTTTCTCCATATTTGAACTCTTACATGATGACGTGCTTGAATTTCAACCCTTATTTGAAGTCGTGATTTTTAATAATTTCTTTTACCATTCATGTAAATTAGTTATTAGTTATTCATGATTTGTCTAATACGAAAATATCAATTGAACTCATTATAATGATTCATGATTTGTCACAAAAAAAAAAAACCTCAAAATTCTTGATTTTTCGCATTAGTTACTCAATAAGGGTTCCATTCGTAGTAGAGAAATCATGTAAATTAGTTTAATTGATTAGTTATTATCTAATTGAAATCAATTCTTATCTTTGGTATATATCTAGCCGATTTGTCTAATGCAACATGGGAAAGAACTATATGAGCATTATATTTGGATTTGAACTCAAATTTTTAATATTTATCCTAGGTCATTATTTATAATCAAGTAAATAATTTTAGAAGATAATAACAATTTTAAGAGGCGACAAAGTACGTAATACACAAGAAAAAGAGATCTGTTGACAATAAGTGACCACTGATACTGGATAGGTGGTTTGTTAGAGTGATGAGCAACATTATTTAAAGTTTTTGTCAAATCTTCATGTTTGGTACTACCTCATATTGAATAGTTGAGTGAATCATTCACTAATTAAAATTGAATAAAGATATTCATTTTTGCAATATGTTACAAATGTCTATTTTCTGTTGTCTAATCTTATTCAGCCTAATGCGTCTAAACCTTTCATATATCCATAATGCCAATCAAAGACTTAACGAATGACGTTTGTTTGACCGTGAACCCAAATTAGGTGCAGGTGGGCTATTTAGAGCCATAATATTAAGGTGAAAAATTGATCCTATCTTTGCCATGTGGGTTCCATTGTACATTTTGTGTTGGCCTCATCCAAATATGAACCATACATTATATAGCTGAAAAGGCAGTAGTGGAGGTTGTAAAGCAACACTCCATTGACGATATTAGTTTTTGCATCATTCATCGTCCACATCTTTAATATTGCCCCTTTACTTTTGGATTCTCGTGATCTATCTACACTAGGCATTGTTCTTTGTAGATTAAATTTTATTTACTTGAAATTTGTGTTAGATATATGGTTAAGAATTTGAGAAAATATATAAAATAATTATCAAATAAATATATAAGTGACTGAAAATAATGAGAGAGAAAAGATAAATTTGAGCTGATCAAATTTAATATGAGTACAACAAACTCTAATATTATCTATCTGATACTTTTATGTCACTTACGTGTTACGACAAGATGTTATGTCATGCCTAGTAAGTACGTGTTATGCCATGCTTAGTAAGTATATAACAAAGAAAATCTGACCTTTCAGGTTTTCTTATTACATGTACAATAATTAATGTTCGACAAGAGAGATTATGGTACTGGTCACTTGAGAATTCTAAAGATTCGTGATGTAGATTGGAGTGAAAGAGATATGTAAGTGCTAACATACAATAGATTTGAATGAGCATTTTATTCATGTGATGTTGTAGCTTTTCCGTAGATTTGATGTCAATAGTGTTAGGACCATTCAAAGTACATTAATGATTGTTGGTTTCTATTTTTATTTTATATGACTCTGAATTTTTATGACAATTTATTACATTTTTATACAAAACACTCAAAACAATAAGAAGTCATTTTGAATTTTTTATAACAAAATATTCTCTTATTTTGAAGAATACATTTTTAAAAAAATATAATTTTAGTATTTTGAAAAATTAAAAACTGAAAATAACAACAAATAAAATAGAAAATAAATGTGTAAGATTCAGCCGAATCACGTCGCAAGAAAAAGTCATTTTTATCGTCGCCTAAAATGGTAAAATTTTAGAAGAAAAGAGTCGAAAATGTAAAACCCATGCAACTTTATGTGTCCATCTCTTCTTTAGACATTCATATAAAATTTTTGTATTGGAGATGTTCTTCAGAATCCAACTCTCGGATTCTATTCCAATTATTGTATAATGTGTTGTTATCCCAAGTACATTTTCATGCACATGCATGAGTCATAGGTACATGCTATGCCCAATAATTTCGTCACGTAGTTGAGTGAATCTATAAATCTATAATAAATGAGTTCACAGTTGTTTAATTAAATTATTTAGTATGTAGAATACCCGAAGTTTTTAAATTTGTCAATTGAGCTTTTTTTTTTTTTTTTTAACAAGAGATATATAACAGCATGTTTAACAAAGTATCTTCTCAACATTTACTTAATTTTAACTTTATATTAAAGGAAAAATCACTCTCATTAATTTGCTTTTGGACTGCACATTCTTTGAAATATATTTTTTCTCTAAAACGATACATTTAATCATTTTATATTTAAAGATATATATATATATATATATATATATATATTCCTTATTCTTTATGGCCTTTTTACTTTTGACTACATATTCTCTATTGTTTTAATTAATTTCCTCTGAACAAGTTACGCGAAACAAGCGAAAGAAATTAACACATAACAAATTAAAGAAGAAAATTAAAGGAAAATTAAGATAGAAGAAAAGAAAGTTACATTGCAACTCTGACGTTTCTTAAACCTTTTCTTACTTAATACAACTCTTATTGGTATAGACATTCTACTTACATGCAAAGTGCTCTTTCAAAGAGCACTTTGGAAATATGAAAACTTATAGTTTGAGGACTCGAATATGTAGCATAGTAGAAACTCCTAGCAACGTCAAGAAACGTGTTTTTAGTATTTGTATCAATGTCGTCCGAGGATTTGATGAGCACTAATTCTATTAGTTTTTGCATGTTCGATTCTATTTCGACGGCTGTGATGATGTCTCGTACACCATGTACCTGTTTGACATGAAAAACACTAGATTAATTAAATACTTCGTTACCAAAAAACAATAATAAATCAAAAAAATACACTATTAACTAGATCAAAGAAGTAGTATAAGTAATTGATCATCTGCCTTTTCCTTGCGTTGGCACAATCGTAGTTGGTCGCAAACTCTGTTTGTGATATCCATGAGCTGTTGATATTTAGGGTGTAATAATAAAGGTTTATCTGATGTTGACCAATTGTCGAAACCACTTGTTAAGTTTAGAGTACGCACGAGCAGCTCTGCTTCTCCCTGAGCCATGTCACCTCCTTCACAATTACGAATCCACTTTTCCCACTAATTATAAAAAATAATAAAATTAGAATTAGCAGAGAAACAGTGATATTAATTTTGCAATCATAGTATCAAACTATGCGTCGTCTCTTTGATATCCATGCGATCGATCGACCCCTTTCTTTCTTGTGATCACACGAATGACGTACTCAAACAAAATTTCGAGATCCACTACTGTTGTTGATAAGACAAAAGATATAATCTAAAGGGAAAAAAAAGGGTTTACTGCTTGATGAAGTTGTTGATGTATGTGTCTTCCATAAGCCAACAAAGTATCCAACGAGAGTTGATTCAGGGTTTCGAGTAGAGTGGCTACCAATCTGTCTTTTCAAAATTTCAAAGGTCAATAGTTAAGCTCAACGTACACTTTTACACCAAATAATACATTTCACTTATAGGAATCATGCTTGTGCTTGTGCTGGTTCCGTTTTTTATTTTATTTTATTTTTTTCCCCTCAAAATTTTGATGAATTTTTTTAATTCTATTCTGATGGAAATTTTAATGATTTACTTTTTTTAAAATTCAATTTCAAATACAGTCAAGATTGAATACTACGTATTTCTTTTTTTTACATAGGACCCATAACACATACAAATTTGATAATTAGATAGAGTAAAACAGATATTACCGTACTCCATTTGCATAATTGAGGCTCTTCCCGTGTAAAAACTCATCAATAAAGGCTTGTTTGCGATTAGCTTCTCGACGAAAATGCAAACCAATAGTCTCCATTAGAGTGGTTGTTTTAGCCCAAGCAAGTCGCTCTGTCGACTTCTCTGGCTCAAAATAACTTGCAGCCGCCAGATAGTACATTAAAAGAAGGTTTCTTTCGCTCATTCCAAACTCACCAAGATTATATTTTTCACACCATCTATATAGAAAACAGACCAAAAAAAAAAAAAAAAAAAGCAATACAGATTTTAAAATTAAATATTTCGCTTCAAAATGAAGTTAATATATTCTCGCAATGGAAATTAAAGGGGCTAAAAATGTTACCTCTGAATGCTTTTCCACTCGAGTTCGTGCATTTGCTGGCAATTATTGTAGTCCAATTTGGCTAGCTCAAGATAGGTGGTATTGTTCACATATCCCATTCTATAAAGAAATATAAAGTAACAAATAATTAAGCATATTTAACAATATGGCAAATCAAGGTGTATGATTTATATATAATCAGAACTTATAAAATACTAATAAAAACACTACGAAGCTATGAAATACTTACATGGGTTATAGCAAATAATTGGCCATTGAAGTGACGGATAATTAAAAATATTATTTTTTTATTTTATTTTATTTTATTTTAATCCATAGCGATTGGTCTTCTAATAGCATATTCGAAACATTCAAAAAAATAAAAAATAAAAATAGCATATTTGAAGTGAGAAATAACTTTAAAATATTATCAGTAAACAACAAAATGGAATTACAACATTATTACAATATTCCTCATTTTTCTCCGAGTTTAACGGCCGTCTTTGTACAAGTTGTTCTACGTCTCATGTTCTTTCCCATGGGTGCAAATTGACATTTATACTTTAGTGAAGTTTACAGTGACACAAATTGAGTTACGAGTCTAGATTAATTTGTCGTTTACGCCTATCTGTTGACTGTTATATCTAATTGTAATAGTCTATACAGATAATTAAGTGTATTAATTCAATGATTTGAACTATTTTAAGTGGATAAAATGGCAAAATGGACCAAAATTAAGACAAGAAACTAGGACAAGTACAAGTATAATGCCATTCTACACCCAAGTTTATAAAGGTTTATATTTATGTCTAGGTGTTAAAAAAGAAAAATATATCAATAATTAGAGTCTCAGATCATAAGATGCTACATGAGTGCGTAACCTATGCGTACGAGTAATATAAGTACCTATATAGGGTTTTGCCGATCCAGACATCATTTTCCCCACCGTAATGCTCCAAGTAAAATCGAGTCTCTATTCGAGGTAAGCTGGCGTACCATGGGACATCTAGCGCGTAACCCACCTATATATTATTTTAATCGACGCATATGTTAATAATTGTAATAAAATGACTAAAAATCCAAAATGATCACATTGTCATTTCTTAATTGGGTCCCAGGATTTTGGATAATACTAGCTTTTCCCTAGTGGCGAGCAAGATGAAACACTAATGTTTGTTTGTATATTTAGGGTTTGTTCTATGCAGAATAACATGTATTTACTCAAACGGCGTGTTAGATGTATAGTTAAAATTTTGAAAAATATATTAAAAAATATAAAGTAATTATATGAGTGGTTGAAAATGATGATAGAGAAAAAGTTTGTGAAAATTAGTAAAACTTTGTTGTGCATAGAACAAGCCCTTAAGGTAAAATGTCAGTGTAAAAATAATTAAGGTTGTTCATGCAACTTAAGAGAAATATATATATTTGAATGAACAAAGATTTTTTCTTGCCTTGAACAAATTTGATTGAAGATTCTTCTCATTTATTCAGATTAAAGATTGTTGTCATTCTTTAACACCGAGCCAAACATGCCACAAGCTCGTAAATACTTTCAGATTTATTCTCTTAATTAATTTCTATCTTTTTAGTTGTTTAATTCAATCAGAACTGTAAATATATACAAGCAAGTGTACTTATTCGATGATAGGTGTTGTTTAAACTGCATGAGATAGGTAAAGAAGCAAGAATTTAGACAGCACATTGGGCTTTCGCAAAAAAAATTCAAGAAGATAAAAATTTACCTCTCCAGGTAGATCTTTGGTGATACTCCATTTATCAAACAGTTCATTATTGGCTCTTTTTTCTTGCAAAAATTTGGCTGAAAATTGCCTTGCTTGTTCAAGTATTTCTTCTCCTTGAAACAACAATTGAGAAGCCCTATACAGATTATACATTCCTGTGACAGCTTGGTTTGATTGTCCAACAAAACAGAAGAACTCTCCCCCATTCTCAAAATTCTCAAATACATCTGATACAAACAAACACCGTTACATTATTTAGTTAATTTTGACTGTATTCGTAGTTTACATTTAATAGCGTAGCCAATAGATATCTAATATCCAATTACATATAACCCATATCTGTTGTCCCAATTTTAGTTCCTTTAACTGTCCAGTCCACTCAAAACAATCATGAGTAATTAAGCAGACGAGCAACGAAATAAACATGAATGGAGATAGCAAATCTTGATCCATTGTGAGTAAGTGGTCACAACCCACCTGCAAAAAATTTCTAGCACTCTCAAAATTTTGAATGTTGACCACTTGCTCACAATGAATCAAGATTAGCTGTCCTAATTCGTGTTTCCTTAATTATCTCGTCCAATCAAAATAGTCCACAAATATAACGAAGTATATTAATTCAATGATGTGTATGATCATTCTAATTAAATCAAACACTTAAGAAAACATTCAGTATTTCAAAAGTACTGCTGAAAGCTTTTTCAATGGACAATGGACTAATTTATTTATTTATTTATTTATTTTTTTGGGCGACATAATTCTTACATGTGTTATGAATCCGAGGAATATCATTTACCTGCCGAAACTTCGTATCCATGCAATCTCAGAAGTCTGAAACCCATTGCAGTGTCATCAATGTCCACAACTTCAGAATTTCTTGCCCAGCATATTCCCTTCTTTGTCCAATACCTGTAATTAAATTTTCACCCATCGTTTTGTTTATTATATTATATTAATAAATATTCCACCATGCATTATTGATTGATCATTTCAATTAATTAACAGTAAAAATAATTTACTTATAAGTGAAAAATAGAACCTGTGGACGTAATCAATACAGCCCTCAATTTCCTTACGAAAAAACCGAGAAATTCCAAGTCGCTGTAACCGGTCTACTGCCCATATGCGCTCGTACAAGTCGACTGGATATACATTGGGAACTAAACGCAACGATAATCAACACGAAAATAAGTTAATTAAAAAAAAAAAAAACCAGTTTTTACTTTTTTACCTCCGCCGTGAAATTTTTTGACAGTGTTGGAGAGGTATTTGAGGCAGTTATGGTCTTTGGTCTGCTGGAGGGCAAAGGCAGTGGCGGAAGGTGAAAAGAGAAATGAGCCATCTGATGACTGTAATTTTAGTAGCTTTTGCCACTCCAAATCTGGCATTCCTTCAAGGCTATGGAGTATTGTTGTGGGCACCTTGTTCATTATGTCTCTTGGTATCCTATTACACACACACACAATCATCACAAGCGAGCACACACAAATATGCGATTGTAACGCACTGAGTGCGCACACAAAAATACACACACGTGTATTCATCAGTATAATGAACAAGATTGTAATTTTTTACTTGAACCGTAATTAGTGCAACATAAATACAAACAAAAATATATTCAGAATGTAATGAATGAACACACACAAATACAAACATATTGGAGATTAGAATGGAATAAGATTGTAACCTTTTCGTAGACTGTATTGAGTGCACAAACACATACATATATTGGACGATATAATGAGCAAGATTGTAACCTTTTTATGAGACTATGCAAATGCACACATAACATATATTCGATAGTATGATGAACAAGATTGTAACTTTTTTGTCAGACTATATATAATGAGTGCACACCTATATATACATACATATATATATATATATATATATATATTTGACAATGTAATGAACAAGCGCTAGTGCTCCCCTGCCCACTTAGTGGACAGGGAGCATGCCCACATGGCGACGTGGCGCGCTGTGGGGGCGCCACGTGGCCCAAAAAATTTTGTAAAAAAAATTTTTTTTTGAAATCTACATTAAGTAAGATGAATAATACATAGCAGCCCCCTGATGGCGGAGGGCTCATGTAGGCCCCACATTTTTTTCCCAAAATTTACCATGTGTGGGCATGTTATATGCCCATTTAGTGGGCAGGGAAGCAAGACTGAATGAACAAGATTGTAACTTTTTCTGGTGAGACTGATGTAGTCATGTGTGTAGGCAAACATGTATATATGTAAAAACTATTCAGCTTTCCACTTGTTATTATCTTTACACATAAATTTGTGAAAGAAAAAGGTTGTAATAATTACTAGGGTTTTGAGTTATGATGATAATTAGGAATAATACATTCTTAATGTTGAAATTTTGTTAAAGTTCCAATGCTGATATGGTGTGTTCTAGCACTGCCACGTAGCAGTATGGGGTAGTAAGTGATGCCACATGGCAGCAAGAGACAACCATCGCGTCAACCGCTGAAACTTTAATAAAGTTTCAACATAGTGAATATTTCATTTTCGTGATGATAATACCGACCTTGTAAGCTTTAAATTTCTTTTTGCATAGATTTCTTTCAAGACAGGAGAATCATATGGGATATCAATTTCTAGCTTTTTGGCTATTTCAATAAGCGACGGAAATGCCAATTCAAATCCAATTGGCATGTGCTCATCATTTTCATCTTCTAACTTGTCCATATTTTCTTTGATGAATTTTATACCTGCAAATTACAAAATAAATTAATTAATTAAAAAAAACTATTCAAAATCACTATGATCGAGATTTCGTAATATCATTTATAAACATGTTAAATTGTCTCACTTGAAATCTTAAATATCCTTATCGCATCAATGACTTACTCCGTGATAGTAGAGTGCGCACACACGTGCACTTGTGCTAAAGTGCCTCATTTAAAATCTTAAACTGTGGTATTGAGTCGTAATATAATCACAACTTATTAATTATTTTACGACAAGGTAGATACAATCATGTTTTATAACATCGTAACACATAAGATGAGACGATATTGAACCGTTTCAACTGAAATCTTAAGTACTCATGATGAAATGTCTAATATATATTTAGGGAAAGTTATTTTTAGTTTAAACGAAAAGATTGATACAAAAATGATGTTGTGCCCACATGTGGATACCATAAGGTACCTATATGTGATCGACTGATCGGATGATGAACACGTGTCCCCCCTGATGGTGGAGGGACACTTGCCCATCATCCGGTCACGTGTGGGGCACCGGATCATTTGCCAAGATTTGATAATAAATTACCTTTAACACCTTTGTCAGGATGTATTTTCCATGTTGTCAATGCAACAACACATGCTAATGTGTTAATTATCCTGTCATGAGCCATAAAAGTGGCTTGGTCACCCCATGAGCCATCAGTGAGCTGGTGGTTAACTATCCAATCAAGGCTACTAGGAAATTGGGGTGAGCCACTCCCACCAATATCTTCCACCAGCGCCACCCAAGCCGTGTCGTAAGCCGATACGCTTGTTTCTCCATCTTCCATGGAACACAACATCCTTCGTATTGATTCCACTAGCTCTCTTCTCCTCTCCTCCACTCTTGTCTCCTATTATCATTTTTTATCAACAATTAAAAAAAACAATTATTTTTTTATCATCACCACTCTTTTGGAAAAAAAGAAACCCACAAAATTTATATTACTAGGAAAAAAGAGAAAAAAATCGGATATTCTTATTATATTACCACGAAAAAAGAGAAAATTTTCAGATATTCTTATTATCACCACCACGCTTACGTGTATTTTTTTGTCAAGAATAAAAAGACACAATCATTTATTATCATCACCATTCTTTTGGGGAAAAAACAAAAAACGAAAAAAGAAAGAATCCCACCAAATTGTTGTAGTAGGAAAAAATAAAAAATAAAATCATGATACTCATAACTGCTAATCAGTACTGACCATTTGCACCAATATCAATAGTGTAAGATTAATAACGACCTTAAGATTATCTTGTTCGGTGTCATCCTCCACAATCTCTGGCCATTTTATCACTGGCAGACCATTTTGAAACACATCTACAAATCCTGCATTTGTATATATGTTATCAATACGGCATGGAAATAAAAAATAAAAAATAAAATAACAAAAATAATAAAGATTGTTATTTTTTTTTTCTTTTGAAAGTTGTTATAAATGAACCTTGTTTGGATACAGCTTTGCATTGGAGAAGTGAAGTAGATGAAACCCTTTTCCATGAGAGCCATATACCTGAAAAATAACTAAGTGGATAATCAATTATACGTTAAAATTCGAATAGCCAAGCAAGAAAAAGAGAATAAAGGAAACGATATATGGAATAATTGAGGAGATGACTTTTTAACCATTTTCGAGTCCAAAACAAAGGAAAAAAATTTCAAAAAAAACATCAAGAATTGAAAAAAAAAATGAAGAAGAAGAAGAAGAAGAAAAATAATGACTTAATGAATACATATATTCTTGCGGAAACAATACCTAAAGAACGAAAGATCATAATTATATTTAAGTTTGATCATCAAGAAAAGCGTCAAGAATTACCAGAAGTGGTGGCGGCCGCGGGAGTATATGGCAGCGCGGTGGTTGATGATCGGAGAAGAAAGCTTGGAGAAGAAGAAGAAAAAGTGAATAAAACCGACATGTTGTACTTGTAGGAAGAAATCATTAAATGGTAAAAGTGAAAGAGGGGTTGAAATGGAGAGAGAGAGAGAAAGGAAGCAGACGGAAGCTACTTCCCAAGAGACTCCGGCCCGCGAATGGAGGATTGGCACTCCCTTCCAAATTCATCAATCCGACGGCACTCCCATCCCTTTCTTTATACTAGAACTAGAATCAGTACAACACTACAGGACAATATCAAGTAATTTTAACATAAACACTTAGGATGTGTTTGATTGTTTTAAATTTATCGGAAAAATGTCACATTTTGAAAATGTCACAATATCAATAATTTTATTTGGAAAAGTGAATCCATGATTTTGGTGAGATTGAATTTTCTGAATTTTATTTTCTTTTCAAACAAATTCTAGCTTTTTAATTAAATATACCATTACAATTTACAAAGTGAAAAGAATATTTGGACTTTGTCACTTTGCATTTATGTGGAAAAAGATGTTAGGGTGTGTTTGATTGAGCTTTTTTTTCAAGGAAAAGGCAAAAGTTGGAACTTTTTCCAAGAAAATGGAGTGTTTGATAGCCAAAATTTTCCGGGAATGTATTTTCCACCCTCTCTCCACGCGTGACCCTTTTTCCTTGTTTTCATGGAATTGCAATTCCTACCAATTTGCCAGATTTTGGTTTCTGGGAAAAAATCTTTTTTTTTTTAAGTGGATAATTTGCTTTAACTATAAAAATAAGGAAAATGATCAAATTTCATGAAAAAAACATAAAAACAAAAAAAATAACACCATTTTCCAAATTTCAAATTAATCCAATCAAACACCTACAACTACCATTTTCCCTGGAAAATCTTTTCCCGGAATTCATTTACCCGGAAAACGTTTTCCTTCCAATAATTTTCTGGCTTTGCAATCAAACACACCCTTACATTTCTCTTATAACGCTTGACAAATGTGGAAAAAATTCTAGTACTCCTAAAACACTCAACTCGGTATTCCAAATCAGTGAGAACTATCTACGTACCTACATATAAGAGGCAACAATTTAATAAATAATTTGGTCCTCTATGTGCAGGTGAACAGTTCTCATTGGTCTTGAGTATCGAGTGTTTTATACTCTCGAAGTATTATAATTTTTTCCTGAGAAGTGTAGGGAAAATGCATAATCGACCAAGCAGTTTCCATCTCTTGAGAAATGCACAATCACATAATATATATATATATATATATATATATATATATATATAAGATCATTTCTAATGTGATGATCAAAATTGTAGGGGCCGGGGAAAAGGGAAATGGGGAAATGAGAGGGAAAATTTGGTCCCTTCTTTGGCTTTTTTCCTCCCAAACTCAACGTAATATGAGTTTTTAACCCTTATAAGAGAGGGGGTAAAAACCCAAATTTGAATTTTATTTATTTTTACCCTAATATTAGAAATGCTATAATAAATTAAGTTTATACCCACTATTTTAACGGCCAAGTAATTTAGTTAGGTTTAATTATATTGATACTACAATTTATAGTGTTATGTATGTACACCGCATTTCGGCTACTGAAACTGGATCTGCGTATTCATGAAGAAAATTTAGATTCCAATTTAAAAGACTAAAAAAAGAGACCCAACTTATCAGACGCTAAATAGTATGCAATTCTTTTAATGGATTAATCACTTTTTAATGGGTTACTCACTTTTGTATTATTATTAAAAAAAAAAAAGAAAATCACTTTTGTATTATGATCAGTTGGCACACAAAAGTCCAAAAAAAATTAACGAATTGTCTTGTATTCATTGTTAACGTTAATAAAGTTTATTTATAATAATTGATTCAAACATAAAATTTCATCTTACAAACTTAAATAACTCATGCCAAAAATGAAAAAGAAAAAAAAACTTATCATGCAGAAACTCCCAAGAAAAAAATTATAGAGAAATAATATTATAATGGATCAAGTCCAATTTATTATAGTTAATTTAAGTGGTTAGAACAAAATATAAGAAAATGTAATATAAACCTTAATTAACTTCAAATGTACAATAAAAATATATTGAAGTCCATGATATCAACCAAAATAAGAAAATATATTGGTTTGATCGACATTTCTCCACAGACAACGATTAACAATTGTTTGCCCCCAAGTCCCTAGCATATACTACCTCCATTTCAAAAATATAGTCAATTATTCCTTTTTCGTCCGTTCAAAATATAGGCAACATTCCTTTTAAAGATATAGTTAAAATATTACTTGTATTTTATATCATTATTATTTAATATATATTATTATCATCAAAATATAGTAATTGAAATAAAACATCTAATAAATGAAATATCATATTAAGAAAATAATCTTGAATTTTACTTTTTCAATACCATTAATTTTATTTTTCTTAATCTTTGTAAAAATAAAAATGAATTATATTTATGAGACGGATGTAGTATAATATATGTCCCACTATCGATCTCATTACAAAATGAGGAACCCAATTAACATTCAATAGTGCATTTGACGTGGCTCACATTGTCTCCCATCTTTGACGAATTAAGTTTTCTTCCATGAGTCTACTGTATATAGTACCTCCATGCAAGAAAGAAAAAATGAAATAATCTTCAAGTTCTTGGTCGTACATGCTAAGTTATGATCACGACTTTGACAAAATTTCACAGAGATATAAAGAGCGTGCGTCTAGATTTCTTTAACACTAATGATTCATTTAGAAAATCAAATATTTCGTTTTATTTTGTTTTGTCATATCATTAATACGATCTCAAATTAGAAGCATAAGAAGGTCAAATTAGGAAAACTTCGTCCTTTTTCCTAATAAAATAAAATTCATAGTAAATTTAACACTTAAAGATTAATTAATAGACTTTTGAGTTTGGACAATAACAGTGTAATAATAAAAAAATAATAATAATTAGCAAATAGAAAATTCCTTCATTGTGGAATGAAATCATATATTCAAACTCTTCTCCTACGGAATAAATAATAATTACTTATAAAAATTGAAATTGTCAAACCGAGTTTTGATAAAATTACATCTTCATTAAGTATGAATCTATTAATCTACCTAAAATTATTTAATGATACAGATACAATTACAAATATTTAAAATTCTATTTAAAATAAATAACCAATATAATTTAAAAAAGAACACTTTCAAAAAATGATTAAAAAAAGCAAATAAATATTAGATTAATAAATATTTTAGATATATCAATTATAACCTATTGTTATACTATTATTTGAATTAAAAATTTAAGTAATTCCAAAAAAAAAAAAAGGTAAAATAACAAAAAATTATGGCAACAAATTTAGGAAGGAAAACAGCAAGAGAGCCCACAACCACTTTCTATTATAATAGTACTTCCTCTGTCTCATACTCTCATATATATATATATATATATATATATATATATATACACTAGGGCTCAACACGTGCGTTGCACGTTAATTTTCTTGTTATTTAAGTTAGCATTGATTGAATTTGAATATAAGGAATTACAATGTAAATGCTCATTTTGTGGTATTTTATTTCTTTGCTAGTAATGAAATATGGCCAGTACGTTTCGTTATTTTAACTAAACGCTAGCTCGAAAACCTCAAGTATTGAAGCAAAACAATAAACCCAACAGTGTCCATATAATGCATTTCTATTTTACATAAACATATTGCAGCCTGGGTATTATACCCATGATTATAACATGTAAAGGGAATAAAGAAGTGGTTAGGAGCCAGTTGCTCTATTCCTAAATGCCCATGAAAAATTTCCCTGGATCTGAAAACCTACAACGAAACAAAAGGAAAGGTAACAATTACTGAGAAAGTCACAAGTTTGCACCTATAGATGGAATCCCAGAACTTCAGAGAACAAAAGTTGGCAATAATAATAATAATAATAATAATAATAATAATAATAATAATAATAATAATAATAATAATAAAATAAATAAATAAATAAATAATAAATTGAAGGATTAACCCAACAAAAAAAGTATTGGGTCAACATTTTTTGGGGTCAACATCGTAATTTCATGCGACAACGTATCTACGAACATTCCAAAAAACCTTTTCCCGTTACTCTAGATGCCACTTGTTAGGACATTTGTATTTAGAGCTTGTAAGGCTGTGATTTTCCACATTTTTTCTGAAACTATTTTTAACCACATACTTGATTGAATGACAAATTTTTTTTTTTTTTTAACACTCATTCACCACTTATTTCTGTCCCATTGACCATATCCAACAACTACTTCTCTATACGTTTTAATGATATTCAAAATCATGGTACAAAAATCACTCCTAAACAAGAAATTCGAGAAAATTATTTGTACAATAATTAATGTTAGGTATAATGTATATATTTTAATTTTGTTGACTCTTTAATCTTGTTGAGTACTGTTTCATTGAACTGTTCAGATTTTCCTTGTGATATACGTACTCATTAGGTGGAAGCCTGAAACCATCCAAATTAGTGCCGAAATCATAGGACATGGGATTCACAGAAGCAAGCCTGTATAGTTACCTATTTCTCAATCAAATCACATGAATCTGTCTGAAAATAATCCTTTACACAAATGGCAAAATTAGTCTTATTTCCTAAGAGAAAAAATTTTGTCATTAATTAAAATTTACCCCAGGAACAAGAGCTTGAAGTGCCCTCACTCTTTCACTTATTTTCTCCCTTCTAACTTGAAACCAGTTAGAATTAAATATTAAAAATTTAATATTTTCACTCAATTTTTTTCCAAAAAATTTCCCAATTATTAAGAAAAAATATACGCTTTCTACAAGGCTGTGACTATCAATTGCCTGACCCCTTCTTGCTCTTACATGAATGCAGCCATTTCTATCATCTTCAGACGACTTCTTCTCTTTCACTTCTCTCATATCCTAACTAACAAAATATTAAAAGAATTCTTTATCTTTTTTCTCAACAATTAATATAATACATAATGATTAAATTAAGCTACTGAATTAATTACCTTGGATTGAGCAGAATTTGATGAGGAGGTGATGGGTTTTCGTTTCCCTTGTTCTTCTCGAGTTCCACCATGAAAGTTACCACTTCTTGATCATCTATGCTCTCATATGTATCAATAACTGAAGAGCACTTCATAATAGAATTGTTTGATTGCTGCAGAAGAACTGGGTCAAAGAGAAAAGAGTTCTGCTGCTGAATGTATGATAAAAAAGTTGCCACTATTACTATTGTTGTTCTTCAAATTCTTCATTTTTTTGGTCGAAAGTGTTCCTACTAACCCATTGAACATTGACGAGAAATACCCAATCTCACTGCCAATGCCACCACTAATAACCTTCCAAAGCACAATTGTCTACAACATATTTATCATACGGAACATATTTATCATACGGAAATCACATAAATAGGCCTATACTACGATCACATGAATCTTGTTCAAAATTGGGAAATAACTAAATGAAAACATAACGGCTAGAATATTCTTTACTATTTTGACCCCAAAGAAAATCAAGAAATCACAGAATTCATCTGTATAAGATTCAATTCAGCAAATTTAAAAAGAAAAGAATCCCATAATATTTTTCTTCATATATAATGCCATAGTCAATAATTTGAAAGATGAAAATAATAAAATTAAATGCCAGCCCTGATGTCCATTTTCCTTCATTTCACAGTGAAAGCAAACAAAATCAAACTTCCAAGATGAGTAAAACATTTTATCAAATAAACAAACCCATTATCTAAACCTAAATAATTATAAGCTGCTAAACAAGAGAGAAACATTGAAGAACAATAAAAAGAAAATTATTGTATTCCAATTAGAATCACGGAAAAACAAAAGCAAAAGCAGTGTGCAAAGGTCTACAAACAAAGGCCCCAACTTTGTGAGAGAAATTTCTGAGGAATAACAACAAATTTACCTTTTCGTTTCATTAAAGGTTAAAAACAATGAAGAAGAGTAGCTTATTCTCTTGAGAACGACCCACAAGGAACCTAGAACAATACACAGAAAGCACATAAGGAAAAAGTACAAACAAAAACCGAGTAAACAAAAGTAAGATATCAAATCTCCACTATAACAATTAATTGAAAAAATTAGTCTAAACAAGGATCCGACGAAACACTAAATTACCTTACCAATCAAACAAAGCCTTAGAAATAAAGCAAAAATCAGGAAATCAAACCTCGATAGGTAAACCGCAGGCTTGGTTGAACAGACGAAGTTCGTCAACAGAGAAAGAATGACCCCCGAAGTGAGAAACATAATCTTACGGTGATAGATGAATAGAGAGAAGGACAGAGAAAAATGAGGAACAACAATTGCGATAAAGGGGAAAATAATTTCTGATAGCTAATTTCGAGCTTACGAAGAGATAAGAGCCGAAATCTAGGCACGGGTCAAAAAAATTATGCAGTTCGCTCATCTCTAAAAACGCCCCGATCTGAAATCCTTAGGGGTGAGATCTGAAATCCCCCAACCAAAACGTAGAAAGGCATAGCAAGAACAATTCCTAGAGTTCCTTTTTGGCGGACGAAATCTAGTAGATAAGAGGGAGAAAGTAGAGAGAGAGGGAGAAACGCGAAGGCGCTGTGAAACGGGTAGAAAAGAGGGTATTCCGAGTTCGGGTCGAGCAAAGCCCGCGGCCTATTAATGGGTGGAATTTTAAAATACGGCACAAAAACGACGTCGTTTTGATGTCTCCATATACCAAACGACGTCGTTTTTGACATGGTCGTCCACCACATTGGCGCTTTTAAGATGGTAATGATATGTTTGTTTTCTTTTTCGGGATATCCAAAATATATATTATCTCTATCTCAAAATTATAGTTCTTTTTTATCTTTACACATATTAAAAAAAATACAATTAATGGTGTTGAAAAAGTATAATTCAGGATTATCTTTCTAATATGTCATCTCATTTATTAGATATTTTATTTCAACGCTCTATTTTGATGATAATAATGTATATTAAATGAAGGCATAAAAAACAAGTAATATTTTAACTATCTATATATTAATAAAACCAGCACATTTTTCCACCACTTTCACCTATTTTTTTGAATTAAAAAATTAATTTTTAATTATGGCAACGAGTTTTACCGTTTCTATATATCTTTTCCAACTCGACTTTTTCTTCAGCGTGTATACATATATACACGCATCGGGTCCACCTATTTTTCTAAATTAAAAAATTCACACCGTTAAATCGGTCTTAGAATTTTATTGAGTATAAGATGTTTCAACACAATATAAAATTATGTGAAATTTTTTTATTTTTAGTCATGTTATTTACTATAACATGATGTATTTGTGTAAATATTAGGCGAAAGTCTACTAAAAATTTTAGAAATTGTTTTGCACTTATCCCCTTATGTGGATTCTAATTTATTACATGTGCATATGTCTCCCCGTGCAACGCACGAGTAGAAACACTAGTATCTTTAAAATGAATGTGGCTTATATTTTGGGACGGACCAAAAAAGAATAATGAACTATATTTTTGGGACGGAGGTAGTAAGTCTTGTTTCTATATTAAGCAACATATATTTTTTCATTTACTAAAATAACCTTATTTAATTTGCCTAGGAACAACCATTATTTTTTAATAGTGCTAATTAACTAAATGATGGTAGATAAGGAAATTACTTTTCCAATAAATTTTCTTAATTGGGATCAACTGGTACAGATGGGAAAGGATGTGTGTGGAAAAGGATTTTGGCGGCCTTGGGTTTCGAAATCTGACGGGTTTCAATCTAGCGATGCGCTAGGGAAACACAGTTGGAGTCGATCTCTTGACAAACCCTAATTCTCTTGTCTCGAAAGTCATGTGGGGATTAATTCTTGACGGCCAATATTGGTCACAATCCAAGTAATACTTCGGGGGAGCATTTTGAGTTCTCGTGCATTGTTGGAAAGAGGGCATAGATGGAGAATAAGCAATGGCACCAATGTTAGAATGTGGAACGACCCGTGGGTGGCTCCATGAAGAGGATAGTTTCTTAATTTATCCAATCACCATCAAATGCTGAGATTGGTGACATTAGAGTACAAGAACTTCTCATTCCGAGCAGTCAAGAATGGGATCTCGAGCTTATGGAAGAGTGAGGAGTGTAAGTCATGGTATAGTCGGTCCAACTGCTTTGGTTTGGAATAGACCTCCGTCGAGCTTCATCAAATGTAATGTTGATACGGGTATTTTTCAAGCCCAAAATTCTAATGGTATTGGCATGCTTGTGACGGTTGTGAGGGACGAGGCGGGAGCTTTTTTGTGCTGCCAATCAAAGCTGTTGCAGGAATTGTTGATCCCAAAGAGGTGGAAGTGATTGGCCTTTGAGAAGCCATTTCTTGGTTGATTTCTTTGCACTTTACCTGGCCATGTGATTTTTGAGATGGATGCTAAGGTGGTGGTGGATGCTATCGGCAGGGATGTGGAGAATATCTCTGAGTTTGGAGCTCTTGTTAAAGACTGCAATCATCCACTCAACCAAAGTATAGACTACAAGGTCCAGTTTAAAAGTAGAAACCTTAATGTACCAGTCCATGAGTTGGCGAAAGCTTCAATTTTTCATGTTAGCCCTTCGGTTTGGAATAAGGTACCTCCGTTTTTGGTGAACTCGCTTTTGTACACTCTCAAAATGTTGAAGTTGAATAAATCGTTACTTTCAAATAAAAAAAAATTTAATCTCTGTAAAAAAATGAATAAACCTATATAATTGGAACGGGTGGAATAATAGATTATAATTATAATTCTCCTCTTCTTCCACCAATCATTTTTTACCAATTAGATCAAGAAAAATGAAGGATCGTACATTTTGTGTCTACATACACCATCTACTCAAAACAATTCACATTATTGAAATGAAAATGTGAATAATGATATTTCCTGAAAAATTATCTCCTACCCACTGTGGGTAGGATATTCTACCCACAGTGGATACATGTTCTCCCCTGATTGGTGGGGGGGCTGGTGGGGCTCCCACTAATCAATGGGTGACACCTACCCAGTGTGGGTAGGATATCCTACCCACAGTGGGTAGGAGATCATTACTCGATATTTCGTTACTGGTGATCGATGACATAGAAGTAAATTGATAGTAGCTGATTTGTTATGTTATATGTAGTGTTTTCAAACTCGGCCCGGCATGACCGGTCGGATCGGAAAACCGCGAGCCAAAAAATGGGGCGGGGTGACTTTTAAACGCATGGGTCAAATCTGGTCAAAAACCTGGGTTTATTCGAAAAACCAGGTCGACCCATGTGATCTGGGACCGGGTTTGATACGAGTTTTTGTATTTTCTTTTATTTTATGATATTTTTATATTTTTTATATTTATTTATTTATTTATTATTTTAATCACCGGATCGATCCCGAGTCGATTTCTAATCGATCCTCTGACTCTTGACCTAGTCCCTCATTCGAGTCGATGACCAGAGCGGGTTTTAAAACATTAGTTATATGTATTATTTAAGATATATACGGCAGATGAATTAATTCTACTATTTTGATGAATGCCATATGATTTAAAAGGACAAATCAATTAATGATATATTTATCCAAGAAACTAAGATATTATCACATCAATGAAAATAGTAGATAAACACTACGTGTTTTGTTACCATGCATGAAATTTTTACTTTCACGGTTTTGCCTAGATTGCTTAGTTAAATTAATGATAGCAAGAAAAATCCGATCGATCTAAAACCAATGGATCCACTATCTAAATTAATAAATTTTTTGCCGATCTAACAATTTGTGGATCTACAGTTGGTGGATATTTGCGGTCTGAGACGAATTTGGATCAGGCCTTACTCAATTCAACCTGGATTCGTATAATTTTTTTAAAATACATAAAAGACACAGAATGAAAAATGCTCCAGAATAAAATAAAATAAAAAGATTAAACACAAAAGAAAAAGAAAAGTTAAAGAATTCAAATTATCCCAAACAAAATCCTAATCCCGTTTTTCCATTCTCATTTCTGCAATATATAAGGGGCCATTCTGTTTGTTTTGTATTTTCTGTTTTCATTTTCAAAAATATTTTGGTGTTTTCTGTTTTCAATTTTTGTTTTGAGAAAATTGAAAATGCATTTGGTTTGTTGTTTTGAAAAATTATTTTTGAGAAGGAAAAATAGAAAATGTGTTTGGTTTATATTTTTAGAAAAATACAATTTCGTATAATAAAATTTACAAAAGGGTCCTCAAACTTTTCAAAAATTTCAAACAAACCCTCATCTTCACCTACCCTACCCCCTGCAACCCCACCGCCGGCAACCACCGGTGGTGGTTCTCCAAGGTGGAGAACCACCTTCGCAGGTGGTTCTCCACTTGCGCGCGGTGGTTCTCCACCTGAGAACCACCAGATCTGGTGGTCAAACCACCCGATCTGGTGGTTTGACTTTTCCGGCGTGGCTGGTGATGGTCGGCGGTGATCGGGGATTGAAACGTACGAAAAATAAAAGTTGGGACTGAAATATAGTAAATGTAAAGTGTAAAATCCGAAAACGCGTTTTCCTTATTTTTAACATTTAACACTGAAAACGTCGAAAACGTTAAAAAAACGTTTTCGTATTTTCTATACAAATATTGAAAACGTTTTCGAAAATAATGAACAGAACGCGTTTTCAATATTTTCGAAAATAGAAAATAGAAAACGGGTTGAAAATGGTAAAGAGAACGCCCCCTAAGCGTGCTCTATTTTCCCTCCCAAAAAGATTCGTATAATTTTTTTAAAAAGACACACAGAATGAAAAATGCTCCAGAATGAAATAAAATAAAAAGATTAAACACGAAAGAAAAAGAAAAGTTAAAGAATTCAAACTATCCCAAACAAAATCATATCCTAATCTCGTTCTTCCATTCTCATTTCTGCAACAAGCGTGCTCTCTTTTCCCTCCCACGAGTGTCGTTCTCTTATCCCGCCCATCGAGTCCTTTTTCTCTATCCGAAACCAATCTGATCCGATCTGGGGAATGATGGATTTGGATTTGAATCGAAATAATCATTTGGATCGGGGCAATCCGATCCGAACTCAATTCATTGTCATCACTAGGTTGAATGGCCAATTATAAAACAACTGACTCTATTTCAAGTGCTTGGTAAATTTGAAAAAGCATTCATTCTAAGATATTAACATCTTTTATTTGTTATTTTCAAATTACCTTTGGTTTTCAAAAATATTAAAATTCTGTTTGCTTCATGTTAAAAATTTGTAAAGAAAATAAGTCAAAACCCGACAATTTGTAAAAAGACGAAAACATACGGTTGTTTTCTCTATTCACTCTATGAATGGAAAATTAAAAATAAATTTAAAACTCAAAGAGGATGACACTTAAAACATTTACATATATTGATCAATGATCATTGACGTATAATGTTGGTGCGTTAATTTGATAAAACAACAAAGGAATAAAAACAGATTAATTAAGCCACCAATCGAGATAACAATAAAATTGTTGGACTATGATGGAAACTTTCATTTCCTAGGTCGTCTTGATACTTTCTATTACCCGACGTCTTCTACTTTGTCCAGCAATTGATTACTTTAGTCATGCTTTGCAATATTTAATTTTAGAAAGTAGAAATCCAAGAAATTACAACCCATGCTAGGAATTCATCTTGTGCAGCCAAATTGAGGACACTGTACTCTTCTCTGCATGAAAATGGATATACTCGATGATTGTACATTCTGTTCAAAAAATCATTTCGATTTCACTTAAGCGACACTTAAAACTTAAATGCGAAACTTCACTTTTTCCGTGTGAAGTTTAATTCATATGGGTTTTTATGAATTTAAGGAAACAAATTTCTTGTACTAATATCAAGTAGGAATCTAGAAACCTCAAAAATCCTTGTATGATTCTTGATATACTATCCTATTTGTGTAGATTATATTTAGTGACTAATTATGCCATCGCTGCTCATCTGTAATCAGTTATTAGCGATGGTTATTGATACACAATCGGCTGTAACTAATTGTTTTCCTATTTGAATGCTACGGATCGCTCATCAAAATCAAGATAGATTTTTACCATACGGCTTAAACTTAGGACCTCTCATTGTTTCATATTGATTGACCTTATTTTAATCTTGTGAAGAAAATACCCTGTCAAACTACTTCCCTGTTCAGTTGCTACTCATCTCCACATCAGCTAAGTAGCTAACTCAGACAGTCACTCCGCTGTAATAAAATATCAGTGCTTGAGCTCAGACAGTTGGCTGAGGCATGTGCTTGAAATTGGCGGCAAATACCTCTCACAAAGTGGCGACAACTTCCGACCCGCCCGTTTTTGAGAAGGCTTTGTCTTTATCTAAACAAGGGAATTAGATGGCGACCCAACTACTAAGGATGCTGCTGTCTTGCTTACTACTAAGGATGCTGCTGTCTTGCTTACAGCAGACTGCTGTCCTTGAAAACCACTCCCTAAAGATATCTGCATCCGGCGGACGGGACTTGAGAATTTCTTGGCTGTCGCTGGACAGTGTTTGCGAGGCTTGAACTAGCAGATGAAGATGAAATTCCAGGAACGGTTGTTGTTCTAGGTAAATTCAGTGTTCAGAGCAAAACATGTGATCGCAGCAAGAGATGTGTAGATGAATTGATGATTTCCACAACAGGTACAGGGAGAAAATTCACTGTTCTAGCTGAGCCATCAAAAACAGAAGTTCCCATCACAGACTGAGCACCAATTGATGAAAGATTCCCCTAGATAACTTTCTGTCCATCGTCAGTATTACTAGAACGGGGGGTAGTTTTTCCATCAGTGATATTAGAATTCTTATTTTGTTGCACCATTGGAGCAGCAGTAGCCATCTGGTAACACCTAGCAATATTAGGAAGCATCTGGAATATGTTGCAATTTTTGTCCAAAACAAAACATTTTTAAAGATATGGAGGAGAATATGCCAATATCTCCCGCCATAAGTTGGTGGGTGCTGCCGTGAAAGCGATCAAGAAAAATATTTTTTTCAGTGTTATTTTCTTGATCTTTCTCACATATTAGTTGATTAAATCACTCCCGGAGGAGAATCCTCCTTCCTGGAGCCAAATGCTCCTAATAGATCAAACAAACGAACCATCTCAGGAAGGAAAAGATGTAAACCTATTTGCATGCAATGTGAAACAGTCAAGACTAGCTCGCCGGTAATAAAAATTGAACATAACACAGATGAGCAAAATGAACCAAACTAAAAGACGATCCAGGTATAAAAGATAACTAGAAAACTCAATCATAACTTGACAAACTATTAAGTTTCAAACGACTCTGTAAGCAAAGCAACTAGAAGCCTCACACTTAACCCGACAACTACTGCATTTCAGACGACACTAAGCTAAGCTAAGCTAAGCAAAGCAAATCAAAGCAAAACTAGTGTCCCAAAGATCAACAAAACACAACGAATAATGATTCGCAACTGACTTGCTATAACAAACGGAACCAAAAAGTTCGACTCAACAAGAACACGGACAAGCTTTGCAGACAACTCCAGCAGATTCGTTTCCTCTATGATCAGCTCACTCTGCAAGAACTGGTGAAGAAAAGAACAAAAGGTTAGTGAACACAGTAATGATAGGATTAATGTAAAAGAGAGAGCGTAACTGAAGAAATGATTACCTGTGAACAGCTTGGTGAGGTCAACAATCTCCGACAAAAAACCAACTTTAGAAAGAGAACAAGGTGGACTTCCAAGAAGACAGCACGACATGGGTCGCGCCTAAGGACTAAAGAGCTGAGGCGAAAATGGATTAAATCTGCTTTCCTTCCCATTTTTCTTTTTAAAAAACCAGAAAAAGATGGCGAAAGGAAAGCAAAATCTTTGCAGAGCAAAGACTCGTATGTCAGATCCTATTTGCAAAACTAGAGAGGAAAAAATAAAAATAAAAAATAAAAAAAAGAGGCGTGAAGAGGATAAAGGAGATGACAAGTTTTAATACAACTAACTGAGACATTCATAAACAGGCATACAAATTAGAAGGGCCCAGTTAGCTGGTATTTGAAAACAAGAACCAAGGGAATCATTGAACAGGCTAGATCAACTATCAGAGCTGGGACAATTAGATAATAAGAAGATCAAGAGGAAAAAAAAGGAGACCTATCCAAACTAACCAGATTAGGATCCTAAAGTATATACAACTTGTGTATACCTGAAATCTATAACTAACTGACGACAAGGAGAAACTATCAGAATGAACAAGACTATGAAGCAGATATACTGGAGGATTGGAAATCAATAGAGTCATGTTGAATCATAATTCAGCCTCCTCAGATCATCAAAGATTGTTGAGTCAATTTAGAGTTCATATCAAAGGGACTCATCTCCATCATCAATCACCATTTCAATGAATCTCCAGCAATCAATTATGCCTTCTGCTCCCAGTACCATAGGCCTTGTAATATTCCATTTTAAGTCAACCAAATGACATTCTACTTTGCACACTCAACCCACCATATCTAAGTTTCTGAGTCATCTGGAGATAGTCAACCAACCAACCATTACAGCTCTCACACCAACACGATCACAATTTCCGAAAATCTAGCAAACTCACTACGAGAAGTTGTGCTGCAAAACATACTTTATTCATAGTTATATATACATACACTACCAACACAGATCACAAACTGAACCAGCATCCTTATTTACAGGAGCACACATGGCTCCCAACACATCATTCATCAGTGATATCAAGATTGAGGATGCGACGAAGGGTCTTGGTCGCACAATCAGCAGTATCAAACAGATCACTGGACGAGAGACCACGCCCCCTGGTTGGGGAAGCAGGAGCAGATTTAGCCATGGGAAGCAAATCAAATTCAGGGGCTGCAGTATGCAAGTCAAGTGAAACTGCTCTCTTTGGTCGGAGTGAAAATTTGGGCATGGGCAAAGAACTTGGGGGAGGCGAGCAAGAATAAGCAGGCCCAGCCCAACGTTCAGAGAAACGGATATCATCCTCAAAACTCTCATCCTTGTTATCAAAATTGATCCTAATTGGGATTGGAATCACACTACTCCTTGAGTTCTTTTTTGAGCTTTTTTGGTCTTCTTTACCAGATATTGAGGGGGTTTTGGGAGTCAGAGAAGTGAAAAACTCCCTTTTATTAACAGAGGTAGGGGTGCAAGACTTGGGGGATTAGGTAACAAGCCTGCATCTGACTGGAAGGCACAGCAATTGATGCCACGAGAACTACCAGTAGGCAGGGACCCAAAAGACCCTAAACGACCCGATCCATGTCCACGATTTCTACCATAATATTGATGATTCCTATGATGAGCAACAGCAACTAAAGTCTCCATCTCCGTTAATCACTAGATCTATCAGCTTCTTCAACTTTTTCCAGATTGACAGATCTAACTTCTACGATATATTTTATAACAATAATAATCTGCAAACGCTCACTAAATACGAAGTCTTTGAGCTCCCAATAATACTAAGAGATGTTGCGAAATTTTAGATCTTCTCCATAACTACCAAAATCTGAGCAGATCGACATTAATTTCAGTAAACACGACCCATACATCGAACATAACTATGTATTCGGATATATCCACAAGCACCACCCTCTCACTCTTCAGTTTCTTCAGATCTATTAAACCACATGAAAACAAAATAAATTGAAAACTGAAACAAAAAATACACTCAAATCCAGCACAAAGTAGAACAACAAGCTCATTAAACAATAAAAATTTGGGAAAACGATATGGAGTGAAGAGATAAATACCTCATTTTTTGAGGGAAGATTAAGGTAATGGTGCAGATTCGAGAGATGGATTTGTTGAGGAGATAGCGTATGCGTTAGAGTGAGATTTTTTTCTCTCTCTAAATATGTGTATGTATAGATGTATGCGTACGAGAGTCTATTAGCCCCCGTTCTTCTACATTTTTTAACAAATTTTTATATATTTTAACACATTCACATCAAAAGTCAAACAAATTACATCCACATATTTTCTGGGACCCACTGTACTACATAAATCTCCACCACTCAATCCCACTCATCCTCTCTCCTATTTCACATCAAAACTCATAAATACTCATAAATACACATACACTAACAAGATGTTAATCTTTTAGAGAGAGAAAAGAAAGATCAGACGGCCAATGGGGAAGTTGCTGGTGGGGAATCAGCTTGATAGCATTTTGGTTATTTTATTTTTTCATTTTACTGCAGAATCTCCGGATCTGAAAGTGAGTCTAAATTGTATTTAAATGTCGCCATAGGAACGGTATGCTGGAATATTGTGGCGATTTACCAAATTTACCCTTCCTTGCCATGACTTCAGTGCTTGTTTCGTACACTGACGCAAGAGTCAAGACTTCGGAGGATTCATATCTTTCATTGTTAAAAAATCAAGATTGTTGTGAACGAGAGAAATTTTCACTTCAATTCTCGTTATTGAATTCATTACAAATGACCCCTATTTATATAAAAATATTGGGGCACATCGTATTACAAATATTGATCTAATATATAATAGTCGTTCACACAATAAAACATAATCATTACACTTTATCTTTTCTTTTTCCTTTATACTTTGTGCATGCCATGTTTTACAACACTTGAATACTATTTATACAATCGTCTTTAAACTTGTTTGGAGAAAACCCAATGGGATAAAAACTTCCAAATTGATTGTGGTAGAGTTGAGTGATCATATATCGCTTGAAACCTCGTAGGACAAAAACCTGAAAAAGAGTAAATGGTAAGTTGTTCCCCCGATGATGATCATTTTATAGAGATCTTGTCTGTTGCCTCATTAAAACTTTTTGACAAAAGATTTATAGGCCATTCATCTAATTCAAGTAATGCCTTTATTATAAAGCGATCCAATGGATTCATTGATTCAATTTCTCATTATTCATATGAATACGCCATGAATGTTGCCTCGTTAAAAACCTTACTAAGAAAAACCAAATGGGATAAAACCTTAGTCGAGGAAAAGAGTGCAACGATACTTTGTATAAGCATATCAAAAATCCTTCGAGTAAGTATCATATTCATCACTGTCATATTCGGTGCTTATTTGTAATCAATAATCTCGATTTTAAATTTTCATCAGTATCGATATATATATATCCGAATATTCTCTCGAGATTTTCTATTAGTTGTGATTAAATTGCCTCATTAAAAACCTTATTTAGGAAAAACCCTTTGGGATAAAAACCTCAAATAAGGAAAAGAGTCTGATACAACAATATCATTGCTTTAAGCTATTACAAACAATGTTATCCATTAATAGTTCTATATTCAATTTTCTTATCAAGCCCGTATATATATATTTCAATATTATTCTTCGATATATCTCAATATCCTCATTATCGCTGATCGTATGTAGCGCTACATTTTCATACCGTGTCGACACTTTCAAATTTCATTTCTTTCCCCATAATGATATAACTTATTGAGATTTCTCATTATCAATCCTCTTTTAGGATTGCACAATATACTTGAGTCTATATTCTCTTCAAAATATATGCCTCCTTTATCAAAATCATCTTCTATCATTTGCATTGATTTACATATTTGGGAACTTTTATTTAAATAATATCAATATTTCTAAGCTTGCTAATTTGTCAAAACATATATAATTGATATATGAGATCGTTATTCATATTTGAATTTCAAATTCATGATGCATTTCATATATTATTTCCAACTATTAATACTACCTCATGCTAGCAACCAAACTCAAGACAATTTGTATATATTCTCAATATTTAGCTTTAATGGAGGGGTTTATTCTATACTTCATTCTCGATATTGGCAAATCGATTGGAGGACTTCAATTATATCCCACTTATATGCGCATATCAATCATTTACGGCCTTATTCAAATAATTGGGATATATTTACTAACTTTATCATTAAATCTGAAACTCATGCTCATATCGTGAGCAAATAATCTCGTCAATTTCCATTTATAATATATGACTAATGTAGTAAATCCACATCATATTATATAGTAGTCAACATAACAGTGAGTGGGCCCATATATCTCATCCCTTATATATGTTCCAGATATATTTGGGATTTATTTCCAATCATTAGCTAGCAATCATTTATCGAGAACAATCATTGGAAATTTCTTCCTGGTTCTTGATTTCAATAAATTATTTACATCAATCGAACCGAATCTATCAATCGAACCGGAATCTATATAGTGCTCAACATGATTTATTACCGTCATCACATGCATAGCCAACCGACATATCACGTCATTCTTTCTGGCATTATTACAATTACTATTGAAACGTGGAATCTTATCTCATCGTTTCTGTTACGCCACCGTTAAAACGCGAGTCTTACCTCATACGCGTTTATAAATCATCCGAGCACTTACAATATTCACCCTAACAAGGGTCCGGATATTATAATGGATCATGTGCTCTTGAATCTTCGTAAATACTATCCTCATCACGATCAAAATTCTAAAGAGAATTTATCTATGTAGACTTGAAAGATTAAGGATACTAATGAATAAGGGCATTCCACAAGATATTCGATGGTTGATTGAAGCAAAGGTCCTAAGTTATCTGGTGAGGTTTCGATTCCTTCTAAATACATGCCTGGAATGGGTAAAAGTAGTTTTTCAAGAAAGCAGAGCAAAAAGGTTAGGAGGATGCTATAAATGTGCTCGTGGACTTGTGACACTCGATGTAAATCGTGGGGTACTTGTCCAAAAATCGAGAAGATAAAATAGCATTCATTAAGGATGGATTGAGTAAGGAGTCTTTGGATGATATTCAGAGCTCTTGAGACACATTCTAGTGGACACGCATTAAGGTGAGCTTATGGCCTTATGGGCCAAATTTAAAGATGAACAAGAACTGCAGCCTCGAAAATCTTACTTTAAAAGATCCTGTTTGTAAATTTAGTAGAAAAACTTAGTATTATGATTTTCTCAAAGTAAATCGGCGTAGATCGATGTATTTCGCGTAATTGTAAATATCGTGTTTTTTTTTTTCGAAATATATATATGTATGTAAATAAATAAATAAATATATTTATATATAGATTTCAATCACCGAAAGTGTATGTCATTTCATTGATATTTTCTACTGTTTTCTTTTTTCATATTGTCAAAAGGTAAATAGTAAAATCATTTATTGGTTTGAAAATTTATCTTTAAATAGAGGGGTTCATGTATCTCTCATTTATGCGTTGAAATTTTAGTGTAAAGAGAGAGATGGAGATGGAGATGGCGATGGAAATTTTAGAATCATCTCATGCAAATCAATCTTCACCTCACCTGATTAAGACTGTATGTGTTCTTGGTGGATCTAGACTTATAGGTGATATCCAATATATAGATATGGCAAACCAACTTATAAAGGAGTTAGGGAAACAAAACATCAATATACTATATGGAGGGACCAATACCAAGCTTTTAAAGAGTCTTACAATGGCACAATTATGGGGATAAGAGTGTCAGCGTATTACCTTTTCATCAAGTTGGAGCTAGCAATCATATTGGATCCAAAGATAATCATGGGTTCATTTGGTGATGCTAAAACGCAGATCTATTCATGATCGCATGATGTACATGATGAACAATAGTGATGCTTTTATTGTCCTTCCAGGCGGCTATCACACACTGGAGGAAATATTCAATATAGCATCATGGGCACAGTGGAATTTTCATACCAAACCCATAGGTTTGTTGAATATTAATTATTTCTTTGATGGTTTGCTAGCATTTCTAGATCAGGGTGTAGATTATAAATTTATTTCTCGTTCAGCGAGAAATATACTTGTTTCTGCTAATACGGTTGCTGATCTACTCATCAAGATTCAATCATATGTTCAAGAATCATGGGAAGTTTAACTCGCTGACATGCACCATTGGTGTCAAGCGGAAAAGAGATCCTTTGGATCTTTCATTATGAACCTGAATGTTAGGGATGGCAGAGTTACGGAGTATTTATACTCTCGAGACGCATCCCTCATTTACGGGTTTAATATGTATTTTCTTTTGTATTTCTATATTTTCGAGTGTTTATTTCCACCCTTTGATATTCTCAATATGTTCCGTTTTGTGCATTCTTCTAGAGCAATAATAATATCATATTTTGTTCGAATATAAATGTCTATTGTACCATTAGCATACTATATGCTTCTTCAGTATCGTTTTCTTCTCATATCAATACAATCTCATATCATCAATAGGATTATTTCAAATGATCCCACCATATGATTCATTTCATTTGATTTGTCAATTGGGATCTATTGAGCATTTCTCTTTTATATATTTATTCAACGGTAACTTTTGGTATCTCTTGCTCAATTTTCTCCATCAATATTCAATAGGCATGGAGAATGAATATTTCTTTATTAAATACTTCTTTGAGAGCATTTCGTCATTGTATCAATGTATCAATATATTAATCTCATAATGAGATTTTTCACCATGGTATATCTTCTCTTTTATCACCATGGAATTCTTTGAGCAATTTATCAACACATATATCATCATTTGCTCAAATCTCTTTGTTAATATCAATATAACATTCTTGTCAACTATATGTAAATCGGTCACTATTATTTAGTACCAATCGTGGGGTTTAATCCAACCACATTGGTGATATACATTCTAATCGTGTGGTATAACCCACCACATCAAAAATACTTACTCCAATTGTGTGGTATAATCCTCCACATTTGAAGTATAAATTGTATAAATTTAAATTACAGAAATTAAATTCTCCCAATAGGTGGTAGAACCTCAGTATGGGAATTAGTGCAATAAATATAAATTTAAATTCCAATCAAGTGTATAGCAGCGATATGGAAATTATAGTAACAAATGTAAATTCAAAATCCAATAGGTGGTAGAACCGACCATATGAAAATTGTCAATTCCAATCCGCAAAGGTAAAATTGTCCATTCCAATCCGCAAAGGTAATGTTATTCATTCCAGTCCGCAAAGATAGAAATATCCATTCCAGTCGGCAAAGGTAAAATCATTCAATTATTTACAATATTTTAATTGTCAATATCGTAACATCACGTAATTATCATATTTCTATTTTCCATTTTCCAATAATTTATTTCAATTTTAACTCATTGTGTAAATTAAGATATTTATACAACTTTAATTTAATTAATAACTTTGATTTGGTTTAATCAATATATCCCTAATAAGCTACTTGGCATTTATTTGTTGAATAAAGTATCTAGATACATGGACCAAACTATGATGTATCCTTTTATTTACAACATCATCATCATCATCATCATTATTATTATTATTATACATTGTGGACTTGCATGGAAACATGGAAATATATACAGTATATAATTCCAAAAGTAATCTATAAATCAAAACGTGAAAATTTCTGTAAACATACAAATTTCATAACTATCAACCATGGAAACATGCACATAATGTATAATTCCATTCATAAACTAATTAGTAACCTTTTAAAAGTTTGGATACTAAGGTGCAAATAGCATATTACGAAATGAGTTATTATCTTATGAATATTGGTGTCAAATCGAAGCTCTAGTTAAATCGAGTATAATGGAGTTGAGAAAATTTAATTTTGATAATGTATACTCCTTATATCTTGAAAAAAAACAAATGTTATAGTTTAATATATTATTATATTCTAAAGTAATGTATATATATATATATGTATTTTTTTTTTACCTTTGTCCATTTCTGATTCGTGTTTTCTTCTTCCTTTTGCTCACCATCTCCCAAAGTTGAAAATCCTCATGGAATCTTGGTAATTAGTGCACAAAGCATTTATTATCACCGAGAAGGAAAAACCCGCTCGATGATGGAGACTCCATAATTTGATTGGATTTGATTGTGAAAGTGATAATTTTGCATTTCTTTCTCCGTCTCGAGATCTCGTTTTCATTTGTTGCATGTGTGTATAGCTAGGAGAGAGAGATACAAAATGGAGATTACTGATGCATTTTTCAAAGATGGGGAAATAATAGGTGGGAGAAGAAAATGAAAAATTAGATGGGACGAAGTCAAGCGAGGTGGAGATGTACTCCAGATTCAAGGGAGGATGATTTGGTTGTTGGGATTTGTTTTTGATTAGCACCATTTGAATCAATTTATTCAATAATTTGTCTTCCATGTGATTAGCTAAAAAGAAAAATTGTGTGGGTATTGAAGAAGAGACCAACTAAAGATGAAGCAGGTCATTGTTGTTGCTTGAAAAACCTTTAAGGATCTTTGGAATCAATTTGCGACAATGATGAGAATAGAGGAAGAGAAGCGGATTCAAAGCAACTAAGAATATTTTGAAGACGGTGAGACGTTTAGATAAAGAAAAGAAGAGAAACAATCGAGATGCATGTAGATCTAAAGAGGAATAAGAGAATATTATGAATACGAGAGAGACTCGTGCTGATAACGTGTTGTGAACGAGAGAAATTTTCACTTCAATTCTCGTTATTGAATTCATTACAAATGACCCCTATTTATATAAAAATATTGGGGCACATCGTATTACAAATATTGATCTAATATACAATAGTCATTCACACAATAAAACATAATCATTACACTTTATCTTTTTCTTTTTCCTTTATACTTTCGGTGCATGCCATGTTTTACAACAAAGATATTTTTATTTCAAATAGTTTTTTTTTTTTTTACGCCAAAAATCTTTGTTACGTTAATGATTCAACATTCTGTGTTGTTGTGTTCAATTCTCCCCCATCCATTCTATTAAGATAGGTATTAATTATTTTTCATCAGGAAAGTTTTGGTCCGTCCGGACTCCGGACGGATCGTAGCTTACGGTTTGCCCGGGTGATTTTCTCTCTCGTTTGGACTCCGTTTTAAAATCCGAAAATTTTGTTGGATTCATCACGACGAGATGGAGCTCCAGCAATTTGGAAAAAAAATTTGGACACCGTGGCGGCCCGTGGTGCCCGGTCAAAGATCAGTCAAAGTTTTTGGCCAATTTTTTGTCAAAAACTTTGACCGATCTTTGACCGATCACCACGGGCTGTCACGGTGTCCAAAATTTTTTTTCAAAATTGCTGGAGCTCCGTCTCGTCATGATGAATCCAATAAAATTTTCGAATTTCAAAATGGAGTACGGACGATAGAGAAAATCACCCATGATCAGAGCTACTACGGTCCATCCGCTGAACGAACACTGGCGTATTTTTCATACATATTAAAAAAATATTTTAAATATTATTGAAATTACAAAATATTTCTATATTGTTCATATTTTATCCATATATTAAATGATAAAAAAGTAGTGTAAACATTGTTAATATTTTTAGAATATGGAATAACTAGTTGATTTTTAATATTCCAACAATATTAAATAGTGGTATTTTTGTCAATTAGAAAATAAAACATATTCTTAATGAGAAAAGAGTACTATAATTTGGAACAAACGAAAATGAAATACCAGCCTATCTTAGTGGGACGGAGGGAGCATTACTTGATTAAGAATGGAGTGATCTGATACAAACGTTTGTTCTATTCAAATCAAATGTGGGAAGATTAAAATTTATTATTTTTGATGTGTGATAGAAAATTAAAATTGAAGTATTAAACAATTTAAAGGAATTGTCAAAACAATGTATAAGTGGTTGTGATGGATGAGAGAAGAAAATAAAATTAAATTCAGTAAATTTTAATGTGAATAGATGAATAGAACAATAGAGTGTTGAGATCTTTGGATTTGACGTTTCTAGTCTGTTTAACTTTAAGTGGGCGTAACTTTTGTATACAATCAACGTTTTCACGCTATGATTCCATTCCGAAATTATCTCGATAAGATCTACCGGACTCTTCATAATGCTTGAGCCCTAATGTTTTTGGGCCATTTGAAGTCGTTTAGGGGTTTGAAATCGCATTTTCCAAGCTCTAGTCATTGGTTTTGTGCTTCCTTTTTGTCGGACATTTCATCGGGTGTTAGATTGTAATTTTTATAAATTTTAATGTGTAATAGGAGAGAAAATGAGTGAAGTTGAGTGGTAGAGATTTGTGTAGTACAGTGGCCCCAGAAAATATATGGATATAATTGGTTTGACTTTAGATGAGAATGAAGGATATTATGTAAAAATTTGTTTAAAGTTGTAAAAGAACAAGCACAATCTAGCACATTAGGAACATTAGGGGCTAGTAGGATTTATTTCCTCCGTCCCGATTATATGGTCAACTTTTTTTTTTTTTGGGATATCTTATTTATTTCAGTTACTTTTATATTCATTTATAACTATACCCTCATGTTGTCTTTTTCAATACCATTTTTAATATACACTACTTACCAACTCAGGGTATTTTAAGAAGTTTGTTATCATATTTGTTATTTTTCATGCTATTCTTAATCCGTATAAAAAAAAAAAAAGTAAACTATATAATTGGGATCGTAGGAGTATAATTTAAGTCTTGTAGTTCAATTGGAGTTTTCCTTTATTTACTGTAAATACAAGAGCCAGAGTTTTTTTCCGAGTTATAATTCAAGTCGTATGAGTGCATGAGATGTAGAATAAAGAAAAAATCTAAAAAGATGAATTAAACCCATCAAGACTCGATCTATTTTTTTTTTTTTTTGAGATGAGATTCATTTGCACTTTAAGATGATAATAATATTTGAGACTTTTGTTACAATATCCTTTTTCTTTATTTTATTTTCCTCAAAGATGAGGTAATTAAATGTGTGGTTTTACTTAGCTGTACAATAGAAAATAAGCAGAATATGATGTAAATAATGTGTAACACAAAGAAATATCGATCAAGTGCTGAAAATATCAAAATCTAAAATGTATTAATGATTTGCACAATATATGTAAAAGATAAATACATTTTGCATCAATCACTCCTTTCAAAAATACTAAGAGCATCTCCAATGCAATAATGTGAAGAGGAAATTTCATGATAAATGGCAAAATAATGCACATGTGGCACATTTAATGCTTGACATTGTTAAGGGTAATGTTCAACTCTAGATATTGTCTCTAGACATTGTTTCTGATAATGTCTACATTTAATATAATAGTATTTATCCAATCACCACAATTCTCTCTCTTTATTTTTTATAAGGATTTAATAATAATAATTTGCCACATACACTATTAACGTTATTGCATTAGAGACATTTTTTGGTATAATATTAATGTCATTTGCCACATGTGCAATATACACATTGTTGCATTGGAGATGCTTTAATAATGTTACTACTAAAAAATACTTGTAATGTTATTCATAAATAGCCATGATCCATATCTGTTGACATGAAATAATAATATTTGTTTAAGATCTTACATTTAAGATAATATTAAAGTTAATAATCAACCAAAATAGTGTTAAGATAACAATATTTATTTTATTTTTTTTACAATCTACAAATTGTAATACAAAGCTCCTACAAATAACAATTTTTTTTTTTTTACAATCTATAGATTGTAATACAAAGTTCCTACCAACACAATCAAATTGAAGCACATTAGATAATAAAATCCTTTATTGAGGCAGTATAGCCTTCCTATCGAAACACTATATCCTCATATTGGGGCACTATAACCTTAAATAGAGATCATAAGATTCCCCTTTATGGGGAATCAAACCTAAACTTCTAGGTTTCAGGGCATCAACTTTGACTTTCTAAACCACCAGACCAAAATCTCATTGACTTTAAAATAATACTCCCTCCGTCCCACTAAAATAGGCACCCACCATTTTTTACGCATATTAAGAAAACATCTTAAATGTTCTTGGAATTATAAAATATTCATATATTCTTCCAATTTTACCCCTATATTAAATGGTCAAAAAGTAGTGTGAACATATTTAAATATTTTGGGAGATGAAATATCTATCTTGATGTTTAATATTCCAATTATCTTAAATAGGGGTATTTTAGTACATGAAAAATAAATTATACATTCAATAAGGAAATTGGACTATAATTTGGGACGAATAAAATAGGAATACTTGTCTATCTTAGTGGGACGGAGGGAGTATTTAAAATAACCACATATCATTAGTTATGACAAAGCTAAAAGTGATAAACATTATTATTCAATTAATTAATATATAAAAATATCATCACTCTTTGTTTTAAAAGAATCTCAATTACCTCCCCGTTATCTACTATATTAAAATTTATTCGAATTTGAAATAGAATTTTGATCAAATTAATTATATTCATGTATTGCATAGGATCTATACGTACTATTGAAGTAGGGCTGAGCGTTTTGGGTTCGGTTCCGGGTAGTTCATTATCCGGAACTGAACCGTAAATTTCGGTTTCTTGAAAAATGGGACCATTTGGTTCTTTTCAAATGAAGTATTCGTCCGGTTCCCGTTCCTTCCGATTCCAGTTATTTTATGATACATTTTTTATTACTCGAAAAGCACAAAAAAAAAAGAAGAGATTTGCTGCTACTAAGCAGCAGCGTTGCCCATGTATATATATTTGTTTGTATAAGTGCCTGCTATTAAGAATTCACAGAAGTCGGCTATTTGTTTGTATAGTGCTATTTCTTATTCTATTCCGGTTCCGGTTTCGATTCCTGGTTTTTAGAAAGGACTTGTTTGGTTTTCATTTCAGTTCCAGTTCTTAATTTTTTTTAAAAAAACCGTTCGGTTCCGGTTCTTTCGGTTCGGTTCCGATTCTACCCGGTCGATTCTGGTTTTTTTGCCCACCCCTATACTGAAGTCTCCACCATTATTTCAAAAATTCAGAGTCTATTTTAAATTTAAATTTGTTAGCTAACACTCGTTCCGCCTCAAGTCACCAACTTAAGTGTGACATTCCACTGTACAACTTATGATTTTGGTTACTTTAGCACGTGTTTCCATACTCTTACTTTCTCCTAATTTTTAAACTCAAATTTAGTCAAATAAATCACATTCACATATCTCGTAGGATTCGCATATACTATTAAATATGTACCATTCAACTCCACCCATTTTCATCCTCCATACTCATGGAAATATATTAAAATGAGTACGATGCCTCGTAAATATGTGCAGACGTGGATTACAATTACATATATGTCAGGTCACAATTTATAAAGGCAAATTAAAATTGGAAAATAGTAAAAAAAAATGTAACTAAAAAAGATTGAAATGAATACATTTTTTTTTGAACGAGATTGAAATGAATAGAGTTTCTTTTCCTCTTTCTTTTATTTTATAATTCTTTTGTGACATTTTTCAATGTGGCCATGCCTGGTTTGAAATTTATGGTACGTTTGATAGGAATTATCGCAAAATAATTTTTAGATGTGTGATTGAGTGTTAAAGAAAAAATTAAAAAATACAAAAAAAACATCAAATCAATTTATGTGTACTTGAAAATAATACTAAACAAAAATAATTATTAAAAAAAATTACATCAAACATGCTCTTAAATTGCAGCAAGATTAAAAGAGTTTTGTTTTGGTCGAGAAGTTTCAGAAGGGAATTAAATAGGTGTGATAGTAGCAGTAATTGTGGTCGATATGTTTTATTCAATGCATGATTGTGAGGTGAAGTGTTGTGGTGACACTAGTGGTACGTGTTTGAGGAAAGGGAAGCTTCAAGTGGAGGGATTGAATTTTGATTATACAAGTATAAACATGTGATGCACGTCATTTTTAACTTTAAATATTTATTCGATTCCAGTGAATTGAGTATAGCATTAGTTTTTCTTTATTTAATTGTTAAAGTATATTAAATAAGCTTAGAAGAGCATTTTTATTGCAAGAATGCATTGTGAAGTCTACTATAAGGGAGATAAAGGCACACATTTTTTTCATAAGTCCCACATGTTTCTTTATTTTTTTAAGATCACTTTTACCTCAGTTTTTTCCCTCAATTTTTCTTCCTCGACTCCTGTGCAATGTCCACAAATTGACCCATATCTAGACTTTTTCCACTAATATTTTATATTTTATTATTATTTTTAAATTTGTTTTTACTACTATCATCTTATTCACTTTCCCTCTCTCTTCTCCATAACTTATTTTCATTCTTTTCAATTAAAATACTCATCACTCCTCTATCTCTTTCCTCCAATCCACTCCCCAATAAAGATGCCCTAAACATCCTATATGTTCTTGTTTAGCTTAATTATAATTTTAATGTAATCTGTTTGTTTTGAAGTGAGTTCGAAATTGCAGAGACTATATGGTTATATGTAGATATAGATAATGCTATGTGTATCTAAAATTTTGTGGTTATTGAAAGTCTTATTTATAAATATCATTTTTTTTTTAAGAAAACATTATTGAGAAACACTTAAAGTGTTCTACATCGGAATGTTTTTCAACATCTCAGGCATCTTGTACCAAAGAAATGGATTGGAATGATTAACCGAATTCCTAGCTAGCACGTGGACTGCCTTATTAGATTGTTTAAGAATTGGGATGTGTTTGATTGTAAAGCCCGAAAATAGTTGGAAAAAAAATATTTTATGGGTAAATGAATTTTGAAAAAATGGTAGTTATATGCATTTGATTGCATTAATTTGCAAATTGGAAAACAATGTTGTTTTCCTTGTTTTTGTATTTTTTCATGAAATTTGATCATTTTTCTTATCTTTATGGTTAAAGCAAATTGTCCATTAAAAAAAAAAGAAGCAAATTTTTTCCCAAAAATAAAAACCACATCTCTTTCAAGGAAAACGTTTTCCTTCAAAATAAGGAAAATAACGGATTTCGAAAAAAATTGGAAAATAGTTTTCCTAGAAAAAAAAATGCAATCAAATAGACCAAAAGCCCAAAAAGATGGAAATTTTGATTTTTCCTGCAAAAGTTTGCCCAATCAAACACATTCTTAGTTTAAAATTATTTAAGATAGATAAAATCAAAAAATAGAATAGTAATACTTATTTCCTTCATATTATTTTCCTTTTCAATTTTATAGGTTATTCATCGTATTCGTTGAACATGATTGTTTTTAACATATCCTTTAGTTTTGTAAAAGACTTTAAATAACTTTGTTTTCGATTTGTTAGAATTATTTAAAAGAATTCCAAAATAACATGTAAATGCACGTTTACTATAACTACTATAGTAAAATAGGAGTATATCTCATTAAAAAGAAAAGAAAAAAAAAAAAACGGAGTATGTCAATCAATTCGAAAAAAATGTACTGCTAGAACCATACTTACACCTTTTGGGTAATTGAATGCTTTTAAGTTTTAATTAAGGCATAGTCTAACCCAACATTGACTTCGAAATTCGAATTCGAATATATCTAATTTGAATTCAAGAAAACTAAATTGGAATAAATTAGTGAATTCAATCAAAAATTGCACTAAGTTATTAATTGGACAAAAAAAGAGAGAGAGATCTTTGTTATATTTTACCTGAATTTTATTGATTAGTTTTCAATTAACAAATAAATAAAAATTATATTCAACCAAAAATTTATTGATTTTTAAAACTATAATCCAAACACAACCGCATGTTTAGTAATTTTAGCTACCACTAGTAGGACGGCTTTAGTACCCGTCGATAGGGCAACTAATTATCGTCAATAGTACGTCTATAGTTCTTCCGCTACAGAGCGATTAGTTCCCGCTAATAGAGCGTCTTTGATCGTTTTTATATTTTAATATAGGATGTATAGACTGATGTAATTTATTCTCAAAAAAAAAAAACAACAACAACCTCAGAATATCCAATCTACTGTGTGCTTGACGATATCGTGTAATTACAAATATTTTCTCACAACACCAATCGCCAGTTGCCACTAGCTAACTCTTTCCCTAACCACGAACGAATGCAGTCATGAATCTATTGCTACAATCACCATATTAACATGAAAAATTCAAAATATTTTAAAAATTCAAAATCCAAACATAAATATATAAGAAAAATACATCACCTACAATTTTGATCGATATTTTTTTCCTTCCTACATTATTTCGAAAAGTTTTGGATCAAATTTCTTATTTTTGGTGTGATTTAATTCAAGATGTAACCAATATATATCTTCTTAATGTGATAAGAATAATAGCGAAATGACTGTTTAAATATAGCTCGATTTTAAGAGTATTTTTAAATTTAAATAAAATAAAACCATTTCTCCAAAGGACGCCACCTGTAACATGACATCTAAGTGGCAAGTGTTCTCTTCACCACGTCTACACATGTAATTTCCATGCTTCCCACGGCGGTGCCACCACGCCCCCACCGTGTGACTATAAATACCAGGGCCGTAGCCAGAAATCATAGCTAGGGGGTAATGTTCGACAATTTTGAGATTCATAACATAAGTTCCGCGTATAACATTTGTAATCAAAATATAAGTACACCTAATAAAATAGGCCCGCAAAAATGGTTAATATACAAAATACACCTAGATTGGGTCTCGCTAAAATAGTAAAATTACGAATGCATATAGTAGAATAGACTACACAAAAATAGTCAAAATATATGTGAACCTACTAGAATGGACCACTTCGAGGTTCCCCAGCATAAAATTCATCTATAATAGAATCCATATCAAGACTCATTAGCTAACAATGAGTAAAAAACTAGTGACCTTTCTAGTTTCTTCACATCATTAGTTAATTCCCAAATCCCAATCAACTCAACAACGAAACATTTTGCAGCTAATGAGCCAATACGAATATTACATTAGAGTCAAACAATCAGCATATAATCTGCAATTAGAATCAAACAAAAATCTGCAATCAACAATCAACATATTACATTAGAAATTAGAATATGAATATCCAAAAATTTTCAAACAATTAGAATATTTGAACAATCTAGTGATCTACAATCAATAATAATCATGATGCGGTTGTTGCCAAATGCCAAAGTATACATTCAATTTTAATTTTCAAATTTGAACCCAAATTCCCAACTATATATGAATAGGATAGGATTATAGAATTTATAGTCATAACTCATAAATAAATTACAAAATAAAAATTTAAAATCCTCAAATTAAGAACTTACAATGCAAAAAGATGAAGATTGAAGAGTGAAGAAAAAAGAGAATCTTTGTACCAGAGTTCAGAATTGAGAGGGTCTCATACTCTCATTCGACAGTTGGGTTTTGAAATTCTTCCCATCAGGCTAAAAATTGGCAGTGGCAAGCCGGCGACTAGCGAGTGATGACTGACAGACACAGACTCAGCATGAGCATTGAGCAATGAGATCGGAGTGTGAACAATTGAATGGTGAAGGCGTGAAAGTGTGAAACCGTGATGGCGTGATTGACGATTCACGATTGAGAAGAACTGAAAAAGAAGAAATGAAGAATGGAGTCTTCTGTCTTTCCCAATACGCCTAGAGCCCTAGATTGAATGTTGAATCATTGCTACTCTGGGTGTATCGTACAAGACAATGAGCTGGAATGGGCTGCCAACTTAATTAATCCAATGGCCCAACAGTAAGAGTGAATGGGCTTTCCAAAACTTGGGCTAGGCTAGAATGGCATCCTCTCTTAAAAAATTAGGCAAATATTACTTTGGGCTTAGTAGTGGGTTGGGGGTTGGACTGTGCTACAGCACAGTCCCCCCCCAGCTACGCCACTGATAAATACGGCCGATCAAGTTACCCATCCTTTACAACACCAAAACACCAACAAGGCAAAACCCAAAGAGAAAAAATGAGCCAACAACAACCACAGAAGCCGGAAACCATCAAGTACGGCGACCTTTTCGAAGTTTCCGACGAATTAGCCTCCAAGCCGATAGCTCCACAGGATGCAGCCACCCTGCAAGCCGCTGAAAATATCGCACTCGGGGAGTGTAAAAAAGGAGACCCCACCGCCGTCATGCAATCCGCTGCCGACGTTAACGAGCGGCGAGGTTTGGTTGGCCATGACGAAATGACCGACATTTTTAGAGAAAATGGTGCCACCATTTCCGAATCTGACGTCGGCGGCTAACGCATAGTCACTGAGTCCATCGCCGGAAATGTTGTGGGACAGTACGGTCGGCCGACGGATGTGGTGATGACACAACCTGCGGTGGCGCTGGACAGTGTCGCGGTGACTGTTGGGGAAGCACTGGAGGCGGCGGCTTTGTCGGCTGGAGGCAAGCCGATAGAAGAAAGTGATGCAGCTGCAATACAAGCCGCGGAGACTCGTGCAACTGGGCTGGGCCACGTTGTGCCTGGCGGGATAGGGGCAAACGCCTAATCCGCTGCTTCGCATAATTCTCGAACCACTAGGGATGAGCTTAAAACCAAGCTTTGGAGATGTTTTGGGGGTAAATATACGCACCATATATTCATTACAATATATTATTTAATACATTACATTGTTCTTCTGAAAACACTGCAGACATGTCATATTACAAATTGTTCAATCCATTGTCAATTGAAATTGTATGAGTAGAATAATTTTCAGTATTATCATATAAGTATCTTATAATAATAATAATGAAGTATTATGTTATTATCATCTAATACTAAAGTGTTATGGTTACTGTTTATTTAACTAGTTTTTTATGATTGTAATTTGTAGGATGCGACTGAGAAATTGACGGAAGACAAGCCGGTTACGAGAGAAGATGCGGAAAATGTGATCAATGCGGAAATAAGGAATAAACCCTACTTGTTGACACATCCGGGTGGTGTCTCAGCCGCAATTGCGGCGGCGGCGGCAAGGCTGAATCAGCAAGGTAGTGACTAGTGAGTTTCTAGTAAGGTGTGAGTGAACTTGTATATTACGGGTTTATGGTATGGTCTGGGGGTTTGACTTTTGGCTGACTTTTGGTGTGCATGTATATTGTGCAATAAAAAGACTTTTGTACCTTATTTGGAGTTTGGTGATGAACTATTAGCTGTTACTCTCATTGGGCCATTTTGACGTGAAGTGTCTTCATGAGTTGGCTATTCAGCGCCTTGAGGCCCAATGTACATTGGGCCCAATTTAGTGTTCGGAAGCATTCACCAGGCTCGTTTGGGTTCATTTGATGCCTGTTTTGGTGCCTTGTTGAAGAGATACCTTTGTAAAGGTAAAAGAATTCTGAAAAATATGAAAAAAGTGAAATAATCGATCATGATGGTTTATTTTGCTAAAGGTTCACTACGATTCATAGTTGTGTAAATTTCCATGGTAAAGATACAATTGTCGAGATAAACATTTCCCTAAGAAGAATCCTGGAAGCGAAAATTATCCCAAATTTGCCATGTCCAATACCTTTTTAAATAAAAATATCTTTAAAGTTCCACGATACATTTTCTAAGTTACGTGTAGTGTGAAATGTACGCTATAGATGTACTGTATTGTATAGATATGAGTATAGTGTGAGATCTACGCTATAGATAGGTTGTATTAGATATGATGAGCCTTGTTATGTTTCCCGCGTTGGGAGAAAAAAATTGGCCCAGCACGGGCATTTGGCCCCTCGGCCCCCCGCATTCCCCGGGGGGGTGGGGCCCACGCTGGGAGAATTTTTTTCTCCCAATGCGGGCAACATATCACCAAGCTTAGATATGAACCAACTAAAAGTGTGGTCCTTTGTATTTAATAGTTGCGTAGCCAATTAAAATATTGGAACCATTCATTCTACCTTTGCACTTACGGATTCCTCGATTAGGAATTGAATTGGGGACTTAAATATAAAAAATGGGGGAAAAGGGTGCAGACTTTGCCAATTTATGTACACAGATGATGAAGAAAATAAGAAGGATGTGTATATTTTTATCAATTAAGGCCTTGTTCTATTCGGTGTTAACCAAATCCGCACGCAATTCCGTATATCTCATACTCATTTTCAACCACATACATATTTCCCAAAATAATATTAACCACATATTTTTACATGGAATACACATGAACAACTAAACCCCCAATCAAACAAGGCCTAAGTTGATCGGTCTTGAAATGTTAAGCTCCTTAGGACTTGAGATTTGTAGGACCTTAAATGAAACTTTATTTTGGATTTTTATGATTTTAAATTTGTTGGAGTTCTTTAACTTTTTCTTCCTTTTTTGGGGGGTTGGTTGGGTTTACAAAGTTTAGTGTGTAAGTATTAGCATTCAAATTTGAATTAGAACGAGATTTTGTGAAAATAAGTGGTCGAAATTTGTAAGTATTAGCATTTAAATTAAAATTCAATTCAAATTTGAAGTAGAAAGAGATTTTGTGAAAATAAGTGGTCAAAATTTGTATAGTAGATGTGGATTCTATGAGATACGTGAATGTGATTTATTTGATCAAATTCAATATTATATGTGAACGAATTTCATACTTGGGTTATACTTTGGGCCACCTCTAAATAAAATTTGATATTCGGAGTTTAGTTCTTTGAGTTGTTTTTTTCTATTAAAAGAGAGAAAAGAAGAAAAGAAAAGGGAAAAAATCACAGAATTATTACCGACAGTGATTCTGAGTGAAAATGAAACAAGAGGTTTAGAAAGAAAGTGTATTATTTTTGTATTCGTTACATATTTTACTTAACTGGGTCAAAAATTTAGTTTGCCCGCTTGATGATCCACATCTCCAATAGTAAAGTTGCGATTAGTGTATATATGAATTATGACAAACACAATGAAGAATGAAACGATAATATCTTTATAAGTTGAAGCACAAAATCGAGCTATGATTATTTTATTAGATAGAGTCGTAGAGATAGGGGACGGAAACACAGTACTCTGTGTCCCACAAAGATGTACTCTATATATCGGTCTAAAATATAGTTTGCTTTCTTTGTTGGTGGATATATATTTAAAATCTTCATTTTTCTAATGTGTCTTTATCGAATGTGCTTTGTTAATAAAAAAAAAAATACAAAAGCAAATTATCATCATTTACTGATGTTCAGAGAAATGCAAGTCAAAATTAATTATTTCCCATGCACGCAATATTTATGTCTAAATTTGCATGAAACTTAAAATAAGTTTACTTTTATAGGACGAAAGGAGTAGGAAAAATTAAACAAAACGAAAGGAGTAGGAAAAATTAAACAAAGGCCATGTACACATTGTTTACGTACAAATATATATCTTTTTGAGTACTTTTGAGTGTTATATATAGAGTGTTACGCAGCATGCGCTGTATTTTCACAATTTGTAGAACTAGCTAGCTAGTGTGTAGTGAAGGTGTTTTAATTTGGACATTTATCGTTCTTTTACAACTTTTAACAAATTTTTACACATTTTAACACATTCACATCAAAAGTCAAACCAATTACATCCACATATTTTTTTGGACCCACTGTACTACATAAATCTCCACCACTCAATCCCACTCATTCTCTCTCCTATTTTACATCAAAACTCATAAATACTCATAAATACACATACACTAACGGGAAGTATAAGGGGTCGTGAATTAAAAACGAAGGGACTTGAAATTAATTTTCAATTGTAACATCATATCATGTGTAATTGTTAATTAAATAAAATTGGTGATTTGTACAACAAAGAAAGCAACATGGTAGGTGAAGCATGTGAGATTGATGAAATAAGTCGCAAGTTTGGTTACAACATTATTTCATATATGTTCTGGCTTGTTAAGTACTTTCTCTTTCAGTTATCCCTAATTCCTACCGATGCTCAAGATTATGTTAGAAGCATAAATAAATAGATTAAGGGTATGTTTGATTCACAATAATTTCAAAAAAAAAATTCTCCCTCATCTTTTTTAACCCTCACACACAATTACTTTACATTTTTTAATATATCATTTCTCATTTTCAACCACACAATCTATACACAATTCGAGTAAATAAAATTTGCACAACATTTATTGTGAGGCAAACATACCCTAAATGTTGTTTTAATACACAAATTACATTTAAATAGTAGTTCTTATGAAGAACTAGGAAATGGGATTGAATTACAATAAGGAGAAAGTGACTCTTGTGTAGGATTTTGTTTCTTTTTTATATGAGCTTGTTAATTTGGTTAAGTTTAACGTTTTACCATTTTTTCTTAGATTTATCTGTCATCTTATTTTGTGTCTCTCGATCGATTATATGCATAATCTATTTTGATTAGATGAAACAAGGCAAAAGAAATTAGTATCTGAATTTGAAGAAATTGGGTGCAATTTCCTTCTTTTTTTTTTGTGGCTAAAAGAAAATTAGAAATTCTTGAAAAGACGTATGAAGATGCATTTCTTGGATTATTATTATTGTCCTTTGATACGCCAAAGCGTGCTGCTAGTAATAGGAATGGGATAATGAGATGTGATAAAACTATAAGATAAAGTTTGAAGCAAAGGGCCAATAAGAATTTGAGAATTTGTACCCACCTAATATTTAAAATTGACTCATCCTCGAAAGCGTAAAAACTAAAGCGTTTTCTTGTAAATTTCCTCTTTTTTTTTTTTTTTTTTTTTTTTTTTTGCCCCTCCTCCTTACCAAAATCTGTAGCCTTGTTCGGCAAACATACCTTTGAGTGCAAAGTTGTCAAGATTGACATACATGTTACACCAGATGTAGTGTTATTTTTAGAAGGATCTCGATGAGAAATATTAGATACATTCGATAGCATTTTTATATAGATCTCGAATTCACAATGGGTTTTCGAATCCTATATTAAACGTTGAAGGGGACATTACTATTTTTTATATGATTTTCATGTGACACTGTTACTTTTTTTGAGGAATCTTGATACGGGTATCCGATCCATCATCTATATATTATTTTTTATACGATCTTCTTGATGTGAATTGTCTAATATTTTGCTTGATTACTTGAGATATTGACGTGAGACAATTACTCCAAGAATCTTAACATGAAAAGTTTGAGTTTTCCAATGTTATTTTTCTTGAAATCTTGATATATAGGAGAAATTACAGATGTTCATTTTCTCATGTGAAGCTTGGAAACACAAGTTACCCGACCCATATAAACATGTTTATAACTAGCTGCCAAATATCAAACAATCAAATAACTTGTTATTTTACACATCTCTCTCTCTCTCTCTCTCTCTCTCTCTCTCTCTCTCTCTCTCTCTCTCTCTCGTATAAATTGAGCTTGACTGATTTCTCAACACAACATAATATAAAACTCTCTCTTTATTAGTGTGTGAAATTTGTGTTCACAGAGAAATGCCAAAAAACCTCAAATTTTGCTTCACAAAGTTCAAACCTTTGCAATCCGAGACGACATCTCTCCATCAAAATCATAGCCGTCCATTTTCCGACCACACCGCCGCCTCTTTACTAATCAAGAACTTCAACTCTCTCTATGACTTCACCATCAATTGCTCGGCCGCTACCTCCTCCACCACATCGGACCACCACTGTTTATCCGACTCCGAATCCAACACCGCCGAAACCACCACTCCGGCGGATTTCGCCACTGCGTTCGCCTCCCAACGCTTCTTCTTCTCCTCCCCGGGCCTCTCCAACTCCATTGTTGACTCAACCTCAGTCTCATCATCATTAGCATCAACCTCATCTTTCTCGCCGGAAAACCCGCCGGAAAGTGACACCCTCGCCGTCGCTACGTACTCGGCAGACCCCTTCTTTGACTTCCGGCGATCCATGCAAGAAATGGTGGAGGCGCGTGAGCTAGTGGATGTGGAATCCGATTGGGATTGCTTGCATGAGCTTCTCATGCGCTATCTTTCTTTAAACCCCAAAAGCACACATAAATTCATCGTCGGAGCTTTTGCTGATCTCCTTGTCAGCATGATGACGTCACCGCCGCCGGAGAGTGTCCGCCGGAAATAATAAGGGGACAATGCATGCAATTAATTACAACTGTAGCGTGTTATTCATTTGGGTCATAATTTTCTTGGTCAAAATGTTGACAGTTCATGAATGGATACATGTGCATTTTGGTCCCCTATTGTCTTCGATTGTAATAATCTGTAATTACTTTACCCTTTTGGTCCTGTAAATTTTTTATTTTTGTAATGGGTTTTTCATTTTATATTAGAGTAGCTAGTTATAAATCTTAAGTCAATTTTTTAGACAAAATGAGATAGAATAAAGCTGGATATCCATAACGATTGGTATAATAAGTGATATGTTCAAGATGAAAATCTTATTTTACCCTTAATAATTATTTAATATATATAAGAAAGGATAATAAGAAATGATAATACAATCATTTTAGCTGATTATATTATTCTTTATATAATTTTCTATGTCTCTGTAGTATCACCGAATGAAATAATTTAATTTTCATAGACAACTCGATTGATATGACCCACAATTTATTTTTGTAGTTTTTGTTGCAAAACTTTGTTAACGTTGAGTTGAGTGATAATGCTATCTAGCTAGCACCACTGATCTTAAATACCAGTTCAGATGTCAATCAAGTTTTAATAATAGATGAGACAATTTTTATTATGATGCTTACAGTATACATGTCATCTCCATATTGAATGATAATTAAGTGATTGCATTAAGTTGAAGTGGTCATATTTAATGTTAAGGGGACATATGTCATGTAAACACAACAAACGTTTGCATTGATATTAAATTAGTGTTGATTGATTTCAACGTTAGATTTGTGGTAGAGCAGGAAAGGTGACAACCTTTTTCGATTTCTGCTCTTACATTTTGTAAAGCTTATGTTCTGAGCCCTAATGAAAAAGCTGTTGTTTTGCTAATGTTAATAATACTTTGAATAAAAACGTTAAGCAATTAACTTTTAATTTATTGTTGATTGGAATAAACGGACCGTAAAAATAAACAATATATAAATATATCACGAGAATACACAAGATTTATACAAGTTAATCTTAATAAAATTTACGTCAAAATATTCAATATTTATCACAGTAATTCATTATTACTAGTAATATAACTATATTCAATTTTCTAGTTATATTGAAATTCGAGACAATTGATAATTTCGGTACCATTCCCCTACCCACGCGTGGTTAGGGAAATATGCCCACAAGAGCCTACTTGTACAAAATCTAAATTTAATAAGGGCATATTTCTATAGAATTAAATTTTGATTTTATAAAAATAGACTGTTGTGGGTCGGGGAACATTACCGTTGATAATATAACAGTGAAACTTTTGTAAACTCTTTGTTTATAATAGAACTGTAGATATTATTATATAATTATCTAATAAATAGTAAATTAAAAAAAATAGTATAACTGGTAATTTAGTGGAATTACAACACATTTATTTATAGTACAATTGCGCAAATAACATAATCTACACAACATAATATAATAACATATTAAGTTTCACAATTTAAAAGGAATCCGCGAAACATTTCGATTTCGTTAAAATTTGGCATACAAAACGAGATGATTAACAAGCGTTAGATTGGCATATACACCACGTTGGATTACAATTTGTGAGATCATGGATTACTAGGGGCAAAAAGAAGATTATAATCAACTTATTTGAGTAGTCAATAATGAATTATTTTTGGACATAATCTGTGGAGTTTCAGCTGTGACAGATACGGCCTATGCAGAAACAGCAGTGTGTAAGGATTCGTTTGTGATGTTTTACTTAAATGATTTATTTATTGATAGCAAGTTGAGCAAAATTTCAGAACTACTGTTTTCACTGTTATGTATATTAATGACAAAAATTGATGATCATTTTGTACAAGATTAGATCATATCATACTGAAAAGAAAGTGCAATAATGTCCTTTTAATGACAACAAAATTTGTGCCCTTGTGGGTCTCATTACGTTGATTCTTTCTCAACACCAAACTATCACTTTTAACCTATTCACAAACATGTCAATTAGTCTACTAGCATACAGTAAAATATTAGTGAATATCATTATTTTGTCATAATTGTAAACTGCAGAGTATATGATAAAACGAGTTTGTTAAGTAAGTTGCCCGTACTGGGAGAAAAAATTTCTCTCAGCGCCAGCCCCACCACACTCAGCCCTCGTGAATGCTGGGGCCCATAGGGGAGGAGGATGCACACTTCCCCAGTGCTGGGAGGCTACGCGGGGACCAGCGCTGGGAATATAAACAAGCTCTATGACAAAACATTATGACCTCACTCAAAAGCACTGTGTCTAGAGGCAGGAGGTCAAATTCATCCTTTGAAAAAAGATTATACGACAAGCAAATAAAATTTTGTGACCTCACATGAAATAATAAAAAATAGTTTCTATGGTCTCACTGACAGATGGATGAAATATTATAGCCACCATTGGGTAAGAGATGAAGAGTAACTGTCCAGTGTTATCTAATCCTCTAAATCGAGGTGGTCGTAAATTGTTCGACTGGACAATGGACAATACGAGTACATGAAAAATGTTCCATCTATCGATTGATTGAAACAGAATCTTGGAGTGAGGACAATATTTGGATTAAAATGAAGCCAAGAAAATATTATTATATTTATGAATAAAAAAAATAAAAAACTAGGACCAAAGACAGACAAAAACGGGGAATCTTGAAATTTGTTTTCCTCTCCCATGGTTTTACAGTTTTTTAAATTATTGTTTTTGGGACTTGGGGATAAGTCCCTCTCAAGATTGAAGATTCTGAAGTGACAACAACGTTATATAATTGCATGTGATTTAGTTTATATATTCAGATATGACACAGAAGCTGACTTGTTTCTTCTTACAAGTTGCTTATTTTTTCTGACTTACAATTCATTTTAAGAATGGTGAATTGATGAACTGGTTTTTGTACTTGATGTTTCTACATGGTCTGGTCCTATCAAGGTACAACATCATCACATTATCATTCAATTGTGATCGTACCATAACTACCTTGTGATTCCGATAACTATTCAGTCTAAAAGTTTAACTATCAACAAAATAAATATTTACCGACACACACCAAAGTTTCAAATTTAGGCCAACTAGCTACCTAGTCTTTAACCTCCGTGATTCAGTGCAAGTGCATTTGCAGTGAAATACCGAAGGGGGTGCCATTTTTGTCTCTCTTGGGAGCATAAGATGGCCGCTAACTTGGTCGCTTATTGCTGTACATACGACAGTAGCATAAATTGGGCACTCGTATTGCACAGTACATAGCTTTTTCGACAAATATAATTAAGCAATGATGGTTCTACACAAGACTGAAGCAGGTGCCATTTTTGTCTTTCTTGGGAGCATACAGCATTTATGAATTGTCTTGGTTCTCTCCGTTGTTTCTGCAACTATTATCACGGTAGCCAACACGCACAAATGGTACCCCAAGAACATCTCTCTAATGGTAATGGAGTATACATAGACTCACATTACAGTCTAAATGCCACAAAAATTGGACCATTGCAAAGTAACTAGGTAAATCATTAATAAATCTAATGATATGATTTTTATCACAAAAGTTACCAAAATCCAACACATAGCATTAAAGAGAGAAATCAAAAAGTAAGCAAATCACTAAATGTAACAACTTAGGTAAGCCGAATAAAAATTCCAGATAAAGAACGACAAAGAGAACATGATATAAAGATGCTGCTTATCGCTTCTTGGAGACACCAACAGTCTTTCCCCTGCGACCGGTGGTCTTGGTGTGCTGTCCACGTACACGAAGACCCCAGTAATGACGGAGACCACGGTGGTTCCTACATAAGCAAACAAAATAAAATAACACAAAAATTGCAGAAACAAAGATAATAAACAAAGGATTATACTAACTATACACCCAAATGTCTTACACCCAAGTGAACACCGTCTAATAGAGGACCACGTGAAATAACATTTGTAGCCCCCTATGTTGGTGGGGTCCAGTAAAGTGCTAGAGGGTGTACACATTTGGGTGCATACATAGCATGGTCCAAAATAACAATTAAATAATATGCTTGAAAATGGGCAAAGTTGCAATGATTGAAACCTGATCTTCTTCAAGCGTTCAAGATCATCCCTGAGCTTCATATCCAAAGCATTGGAAGTCACTTGAGAGTACTTTCCATCCTTGTAATCCTTCTTCCTGTTTAAAAACCAGTCTGGGATCTTGAATTGACGAGGATTAGCAACAATTGTCATCAAGCTGTCAATTTCCGCTGCTGAGAGTTCACCAGCCCTGCCACATACATGACTTCCAGTTTATTAGACAAATACTCTAGTTGCTATAACAAAATAAAGAAGCTCTTGCATATCAACCACAATAAACTGAGAGCATGAATAGGAAACTTATAAGGTCAATTATCAACACAAGCTAAACATTAATGTATGCCTCCGAACAATATTGTAAATCAACAAAAATTAGTGGATTTCGGTCTTTGGCGTTGACAAAGATAATGCATAAGGCCAAACACACAAAGAAACATAATATCATTTAAATATAACCTCAGAAGCGTAAAGGACCATATTCATGTGCAACAAGGTTTAACATCATGAAATTAAAATGGTCTCAAGTGTTTTTAGCAAAATACAAAGGGTGAGCATGGACTCAGAACATCAAACATGTAATTCGGTAATTGTAGAAGAATCACTACAAACTTCATTGGACACATCTTTCGTATCTCATTACCGGTTCAAAAAAATCACATTGAAAAAGTAGTCCAAGCCTTGGGTAAAAATAAAGTACACCAATGCCTGACTAACATTTAATTTAAATTTAAGGAAACAAACAGGAAAGACATTAAACAATATAATGCAACAAGAAAAAAGCATGTGATTTCCTTCATGACTCATATATCTCGCACGACAAAAGTGTTGAACAGATATATTCCACAGGTTATAGAACTCCTCATAATAATTTTAAAGCGTGGATATAAATGAGAATAAAATTGTATTTTTTTTTACCAAAATTCCAGTTTTAAAGTATCATTTACCAGGATGGAATTCAAGGATCAAAGCGAAACTTGCAATCAGTCTCATTGAGATGTGGGATATTCATGTTTGACACTGACAATCAACCAAGATAAATTAAATTATGCAATGATTCATACTACGAAGAGTGGCAATGGTTAAGATACTTAAGGGCATCTCCAACTTGAAAGTCTATATGGCACAACATCTAAACAAAATGGTACAGGGTTTACGCTATTTTGCTATCTAAACTCCAATCTATTACACCGAAGGAAGCGTATTCCTTTATTTCCATATATTTACAAAACTCACAGAAATGCAGTTTATGCAACAAAGCATTAATAATTATTTAAAAATTAACCAAACCACAATGTAAAGAATTGTTCAAATAACCAAAATTAATCCACATTTAAACATAAAATTTGCATAGAAAAACAGCAAAACAACAGAATTCACTCAACAAAACACAGGAATTAATCAACCTAAATTAGAAAAATAACGGGCAAAGGCCAACGCCAGTAGCTTCCCCAAACATATTTGTTGGTGGCAAGATGATGGATTGGAGGAAAATTTCCTAAGAGCTAAAAGAGTACCAAAACGATTGGCATCACAAGCATGGAATTGCAAAAACAAACAACCATATAATAAAATGTAGCTACATTTAGCTCGATGTCCAAACAAGCACAAATCTCAGACGAATCTAATCCAATGCCAATCATCAATCCATCACAAAAAACACCAACCAATTAAATGACTAATTGTTCATATCACAGTCATTTTGTCTATCAAATAACTTAAACCGATCTCAGGCACAACAAACAGATAAGTTTAACGTGAATGTAATAAAAACGAGTTTAATTGCTAAAGTGATAAAATATGAAAAAGAAATAAACCTCTTGTTCATGTCGATGTCAGCTTTCTTGCAGACAATATTGGCGAAACGGCGGCCAATACCTTTGATGGAGGTCAAGGCGAACATGATTTTCTGCTTCCCATCAACGTTCGTGTTCTGCACACGCAGAATATGCTGGAAATCCTCATTTGCTATCAGAGACTACAATTGAAAATTTCCAAATTATAAGCAACACATCAGCAGCAGAAACAGTAAAAATAATAAAAATGCTGGAAGAAATTAGCGAGAGAGAGACATGGAGAGAAGGCAACCATTGCGAGGGTCGTGAATTAGGCTCCGACGAAGCTGCAATAGTTCACAGATCGGCTGCTTCGCTTCAGTAGAGGAAAATCGCCACAAACCCTAATTTGCTTTTTAAACTGGGGTTGCTACATAAATGAGGGTGACGAGATTAATGGGCTTGAGCCTGCAAATACTAATTGGGCCAGGAAGATGCACCTAAAATGATCTCATTCCATTTTTTTTTTCTAATTTAGAAATTTAGAAATATTTATTTATACATTCATGAAAAATGAATATATATATATTCGATGCTGGTTAATTAGTTTCGTGAATCTAGTTATCAAATCAAATCATCAAAGAATAAGTATCTGGTAAAATTTTGGAATATAAGCATATACATAAAATACAAAATTAGGTATAGTTCATATTTTCATTGAATTTTAATCGAAAAGCCTCTTGAAGAGTACAAAATTTTTTCTTAAAAAAACATACTAAATGAACCATTGATTTAAAAAGTATTGCAATGAGAGAAAAACTATTACTAAATGCGCATCACGCCAAACTTTATGTCACCCTTATGTCCGTATTCATTAATTGAAGAACTGATATATAATTTTTATATTAAAATAATTGGAGTGTCACGTTAGTAACGATGCTAACGTGGCACACATTAAATATTTTTAAAAATTATAAAATTAATTTTGAAAATAATCTAACATTAATTAGTAGTAATTAAAAATATAATTAAAAATAAACCAATATTTAAATCAATCATTTAATGAGAAAAAATTAGTTTTGGAAAGACTTTGAATATAACTTTATTTTTTAAAGTTCTAATTCAAAATATTAAATAATAAATATATTTTATTTATTTTTATTGTATTAAAATGATATATTTTGATAGTTTTGCTTGGCCACATGAAATGGACTATTCAAAAATAGTGGGTATTTTTTATTTTTTAATTTTTAAAAATAAAACTATGAGTAATTAATATTATAATAAGATTTATGTTTAGTAATTTATCGATTTTTAAGTAAATAATAATTTATTAATCTTTCTTTATATTAAAAAAATTGGAGTGTCACGTTAGCAAAGATGCCAATGTGGCACATATTAAATATTTTTTAAAAATTAAAAAATTAGTTTTGGAAATAATCCAACATTAATTAGTAGTAATTAAAATTAAAAATATAATTAAAAATAAATCAATATTTAAAGGAAACATTTAATGAGAAAAAATTGGTTTTGAAAGATCTTAAATACAACTTCATTTTTTAATGTTCTAATTCAAAATATTAAATAATAAATATTTTTTATTTAATTTTATCGTGATAAAATTGTAAGTTTTGATAATTTTGCTTGATTACGTGAATTGGTCTATTAAAAAATAGTTAATATTTTTTACTTTTTTTCTTTTCTAAAATCAAATAGCGAGTTGTTAAAATTATAAATGAATTTATGTTAAATATTTTTTATTTAATATTTTTGTTGTTAATATAATTGATGTGATATGCTCACAAACTGGATTTTACATTGGACGCATTTTTTCTTTTGTAAGTATATAGAATTAAAAACAAGAAGTTTTTATTTCTACAATTAACATACAGTTTACGTAAAATGGAAAGAAATCAAATGAATTATGTAGATGAGGAAAATTGTCGGTATTACTAAAAATTTAAGTTGCATAAAATTAAGCATAATACTTCTTATACAATAGAGTTAAAATTAAATAGCAATTACAGCTAATCACTAAAAAAATGCATAAAATCATAATATTTAGAGTGCGTAATGTTCATTTCAAAAAGAAAAAAAGTGTTCAATATAAATATGATATGTACCAACGAGAAAGATACATTTTGATAGTCAAAGAATTTTTATATATTTATTCTCAATGGTTCATTTACAATTAATTAATCTCCATAACTATTGTTGTGCAATGCTATACGCAACAATTAGAATTAAAGTTACACATTTTGAAAAACCTTTTAATTATGCAATGTATGTAAATTTTCGTAATTTACAATTGTTAATTTACTCCGCATTTTTTGCATTAACTATAATATATAATATTATAGATTTCGATAATTATTTACAATCATACAATCTCATATGCATATATTACATCAATTATATAATTCAACATTCATCTTCAATATATTTATAATGTTATATCAATTATTTATTGTATATAAATTTAATTATTCTTGTGCATCGCACGGGTTTACTTACTAGTATGTATGATATTATTGAAGTTGTCTAAATAATTTGGAGAAAATCATTAATAAAATTATTCTCGACTCTTTACTTTATTACCTTTGTTACCACATGATGCATAAAGAACAAATGTTAGTAGTGAAAAATTGGTCCGTATTTTTTTCAACCTTTCTCACTTAGAGCATAATTAATGTTGGGGTTAATTTTTAATATTTCTCGACATATCTAGATGGGATCTTCTTAACTTCATTGCTCAAATTGGCAAAAATTTCCAGACACGTCTGACAGAAAAAAAAAAGGAAACTGCAATTCGTGCAAAACTTAAATCTCAACTTCCAAAAGTTCAAACGCACTTACATTCCACAAAAATAGCATCTGTTTAGTAAAACAAAAAGAGAGAAGCGAAACTATAAAGGGTAAAGAAAACCATTAAAATCCAAGAACCTTGGACCTACAAAGCACATAATCAGATAATCTCATTTCTTCTTGCCAGCCTTGGCAGCATCTCCAGCCTTCGTCTGCAGAGATATTAAACATGTATTATTAACAGAGCATGGTTGTAACGACATCTGGATATATACATAAAAATAAAAATAAAAATTATTTAAAAATTGTAAAGCAGAAATTTTTTTTTCCCTTAAATTGGTAAGAAAAAGAATTGGGATTTTTCTTTTTCTTTTCCTTTTTAACTTTCCTTGCTATATCCATAAAGTCGGCTGAATAAATTAATTCATACCTTCTTCACACCACGGATCTTCTTTGCTCTATTCTTCCTTTCCTTCAACTGTTTCCTGGACTTTTCGACCTTGGTATCTAGACCATTCTGCATAAAGAAATAACAAGGATTTAGAGATATGAAGAATGCAGTGCTTTAGAACTTACAACATCAGACCCAATAGAGATAAAGAAGAAACCGATAGCTTGCTTGATAAAACTTTGTTGAGAACAAAATTGATTATTTTGGAGGAGTTAGTGATTAGAAAGTAAAGAAATTTACTGAGAAACATGAAGCAATTATTAGTTTGTACAGTGTTGAAAGTGATTGCAGAAATAGCTTTTCCAAACAAACACTATAACACGATGCTCAAGATCATGATTCAATTGATTTTCTATGAAGCAGATTAATCTGCATACAGCAAAATAAACAATATGGAAAATCTTAAAAGATCGTATAATATATTACAAAGAAAATATCACAAGTCAGATACACTAACAAAGACATTGGGACCAAGAGAATGAACACAAGTCATTTCTGATCATCATAGTGCAAAAAAAGTCCACTAAGAATGACATATATACAGAAATAATTAGAATCAATCTTTCAAGTTCTTCGCCATCTTCATTCAAATGTCAATGGCAAATCAACTGTGTGGCAATTACACACCAATCAGTATGAATAAAGAAAAAAAGGGAAATCCTAATCGTTGCAAGTCGTAATTATTGAAAGGTCACATATGTGAAAGAGAGAACCACACTCACATGTTATAAAAATAAAATACTTAAAGGAGGGGCATAGTGCCACATTTAGAGTGCCTAAAAGCTTGACAATCGCCATTATTAATGATGAAGCATAATTGATAAACTACTACAGCAAACAAAAGAATAAATATGCTTAAATGGATCAGAAGAATTACCCTGATAAGTCTGTATTTAGGCTCATACTTCTTAGCATTCTCAACAGAATCATAGATCAAACCAAACCCAGTAGATTTGCCTCCACCAAAGTGAGTCCTGAACTTGAAAACAAAGATGGCATTTGGGTCTTTAACCTCATACATCCGTGCCAACTTTTCCTTCAGCTCAGCCTTCAATAATCACGGAAACCCATAAGCCATAAGTCTTAATATAAAACAATAAATATAGGAGACAATTTAATTGACATTCCCAAGTGAATGCTTAAACATAACATCTCGAATAGGATTTGGGTGATGGGGAGGTGTCCATGAGCTCTGGGTGTCATGTCAGCAATATCACTTATAAATGTAAAAAAATTTTAAAATGTCCATCTAGAATTACTTGGTACAAAATGGTCTTAACGTCATAAAAAGAGCACAGCGTTTTCAAAATCAGAAATGAAAAATCCATTCATGATATATTTAACGGTGTAAAACATGAATACTTAGCTAAGAACAACAAGAAGCAATAATTAAAATTTCTCTACAACAAAAATTTCATCACATGTGAATCCCAGAGGCTGTCTATAATGAATAATCCTTCATTATCAAATGTCAGTATGTAGGTCCTCAAGCCACTTAATTAAGCGACATTTCCATAAACCGCATCTTCTTCACCAGCTATTTTCAATTTTCATACAACTTATTATAATCATGTTTATTGACCCGAAATCATCAAAGAAAGAATCGCCTCAAACATACAAAACAATACGCTTTTAAAGCAAGTGAATATTGTAAGGAATCAAACCTTAGAAACATTAGCTCTTCCCGGATGCAAAACGTCAATAATCTACAAAAATAAGCCGACAGAAAATAATTCGTAAAAACATGAATAAGAAGTGTAACCAAACATTAAGAAGAAAGAGAAAATAGCCAATTATCAGAGAACTCCTCACAAATTGTTTCCTTGACAGGAGCCGATTTGTCATGAACTTCCTCGTTCTGATAGTCACTGCCTTGTCCGCCATTTTCCTCTAGTTAAAACTAAAAAAGAAAAAGGAAATCAATTAATTCGATAAAACTCCAAATAGCACTAACTCTAAATTGCAATTAAGCGTGAGACAAAGTAGGGGATGATTATTACTAGATCCGCGGTGAGTGCTGGTCGTCTTCTCCCGAGGATGGTGTTGCACCAGCTGCTGAGAATCTATCTAGGGTTATGAAACGAACCAACTGTTTTAGACCTGAGCTAGATAATGCCGGGCCTAAATTAGTGGACTACTCAAACTGTACATGTTAGTGTTTGGACCTTCTAAAATGGGTCAACCATTGGCCCATCATTCAACCCTTGGAGTGTAAATAAATAAAAAAAATTTTTACAATTTTTTTCATGTTATTGTGAAAGAAAAGAAAATATAATACCTTAAATCAAAATTATAATTATAATGATAAAGAAGAGGAGTTCTTTAAACTTCACTCTCTGGTGGTTTATATACGTACAATGTGAAAAATTCACTTAAATTTATAAGTAAATAAATTCGAAACTGAAAATAGATGGAGGACCCAACTACTTTAATAATTTATAATAAAAAAAAAAAAAAATGAGACCTATGACTTTATCATAATTCATAACATTCAATAGCAAATGATTGATGACATTTCATATATTTTCTAAGAGTATTAGTTTTCACATTTTTACAATTTTTAAAAGCCTTTTAACCCACATATTTCATCTAAAAGAATTTACAAACATTTTCATCTAAAAGAATTTCTAAACAAGCTCTTGATATGATAAAACCCTACCACAACCATTCGAAAATTATGTTAAATGAGTGTTAATAATCAGTGTATAACTTGCATAAAATTCACAATTAATTTTAATTAGTCAGCAATGATAACATTTTTCTTTGCACTTTCAAATTTATGCATTCGCTAATTTTAGTTGGAAGTTAACATTCGACTCTCTCCTTAATTGCCCATTTTTTGGGTATGAAAAAAATTCTTTACACGTCTCCATTGCCATTCCAAGATCTATGTTGTCCTCATCATACGCTGTTCTTGATATGCTGCTTGAATATTGTTGCGGCAGTAGATGATGTAAATCGTTATGGAACCTTAAACCTATGTTGTACCACGGTAATAAAGTAGCGTTAAAATATTAGTTGCCTCTAGGCTTTAAACAGAGAGTTCTTAAGTAAAATATCAGTTACCTCTAGGCCTTAAACAGAGAGTTCTTAAGTTCAATCGATGTTTATGAAAGCTATGATTTTAACTGCAGTAAAAATAACAGAATTTTTTAACTCGAAGAACAATCTTCATTCCAATATCACCACTTGCCTAAGAAAAAGATACTAATAGTAATCAATATTCAATCATAACAACAATACAACCACAGAGATTTCAAATCAATGTTACCTATAACACTCAAAAGTTCCCTGAAGCACATACTAAGCCTTGCGATGTGTTATACTAGGTTTTAAATAAGTAAACAAAGTAACATGGTGTCATATAGTTTCAGTTCAATCACAAAAATGAAAGTTCATTGAGATGAGCAACTCTATGAGTCTCCAGCCGAATTAAACTAACAGCCATGCCTGTAAACAAAAAAGGTCTGTCATATGCTATCACTGCAGCTAAAATCAAAGGCTTTGATTTGGAAACTCATTTCTTCTTGCCAGCCTTGGCAGCATCTCCAGCCTTTGTCTGCACAAAACTCACATCAAGTATTAGTAACAAAGCACTAGATATCTGAAAGTTATTATTAAAAATATGCAAGATAAGACTGGGACTATTTCTTTCTCGATTTTTCCCTTTAAAACTTCTTTTAGGTGAAGTCCTTATTATTTATTTATTTATTTTTTGGACGGGGGTGAAGTCCATTCTTAAAAGTTAAAAATCAACAATCTTTACTATATCCATCAACTGGGTAGGGTGAATAAACGTTTACCTTCTTTACACCACGGATCTTCTTCGCTCTATTCTTTCTTTCCTTCAACTGTTTCCTTGACTTCTCAACCTTCGTATCAAGGCCATTCTGCATAAAGAAATGACAAGAATCTAAAGATAAGCAAAATACAGTGTCTTAAAAAAAATAATAAAATTAAACCTTCAGAACCAACAAATACAAGAACAACTATACTCCATTACCATAAGCAAAGACAATATAAAGGGTCACATAGGATTAAAAAATTAAGGCTAGAGTGTCACATAGTAAAACGATTGTTTGGTATATAACATCTTATAAGACCGCCAAAGCGAGGTTCACACTCAGAAAGTGAGAATCAGCAAAGTATCATGTGACTTGACGAAAAGTAATAAAACTGTGTATAGGACACATGCTTCATCATAGAGGAGGTTATATGTAATAGATTACGGGGCCATTATTAGGGGTAAAGTAGAATTCATGAACAATAATGTGCTTAAATGCATCAATAGTTCAGCATGGAAGGAGAACAGTTACCCTGATAAGCCTGTATTTAGGCTCATACTTCTTAGCATTCTCAACAGAGTCGTAGATCAGGCCAAACCCAGTAGATTTGCCTCCACCAAAGTGGGTCCTGAACTTAAACACAAAGATGGCATTTGGGTCTTTAACCTCATACATACGTGCCAATTTTTCCTTAAGCTCAGCCTTCAATAATAGCAGAAAAGTGTAAGACACAAACGTTAATACAAAATGGTCCTAGTGCTTGTTATATAAAACCATTTCAGCAGTCACTTGTACTCATTTTTAACCACACTCCAAAACAAGAAAAGATATTATTTTTCACCTTATTCCATAAGCTTCATTACTTTCCAACACACATTCTTCAAAAAAATCACTTTTCTTTCAAAATAGCTGTCGCTAAAGACTCAAATCACCACAGCAACATTTTCAAATCAGAGGACGAAAAATCGAAAATTCACTTCACATTATATCTGATGGTGTAAGAAATGAAAAATCGAAAATCCACTTCACATTATATCTGATGGGGTAAGAAATGAACATTTGAGCTGCGGAAAGTAATTGGCAGTCCAAAGTATCCATTTTAATAAAAATACTTATTATCGAACTTCAACGACTAGGAAAAGCCTTCGTCAATTACTCTCCACTATCAAACGTCAATGCATAATTTTCGGAAACTACCTTGTATTCACTTACATTTCCCATACACGTCTACACCACCGATTTATCCCCAGTTTATAAGCGCCTAATTTTAAGCATACTTTATAAACACCTTGCGCACACACAGATACACTAAATCATCCGAGAAAGAATTGAAATGAATACTGTAAGAAATCAAACCTTAGAAACATTGGGCCTTCCAGGATGCAGCACGTCAATAATCTGCAAATGTAAACAGTGAAAAATAATTCTTAAAAATCATAATAGGAAACTATAAATATAACTTGTCACTTATCAGAGTACTCACAAATTGTTTTCTGGATAGAAGCCGATTTGTCATAAACTTCCTCGTTCTGATGGTCACTGCCTTATCCGCCATTTTCTAGTAAACCAACAAATTCAACAAAACTCTAATTAAATACAAATCAGAGTAAATCTGTATGAATCCAGAGCGAGAAGGAGATAGATAAAAATGATCATTACGATGTCGTATAGCTAGATCACCGCTGACTGTAGGCAGCCTTCAATCACTCGGTGAACGTCGTCTCGGAAGCAAGTTCTCCACTGCTTCACCAGCTGCCAAACTTTTTAAATCTAGGTTTTCAAATGAACGAACTATTTTGGACCCAACACAAATAGTATTGGGCCTCAACTGGACTACTAGTACTATGGGAAGTTCAGTTCAGTTTGGGGTTTGGGCCAATAATTGGCCCATTGACTCAAACCCTTGGCTAGAATCAAACATTTTTCATGAAACTTAAATATAACACAGTTGTAGATAAGTCATGCGAAGTGCTATGGTGGGTTTCAGCTTTTTCTATGTTTTTAATTTTAAAATCCTTTTTACATTTTAGTTAAACATTGTTTTATCTTGTTTGGTGACATTTATTAAGTAAAAATTAATTTTTTGTGGAATATATGGTAAGTTCTTGTACTCTGAGTTTGCAAATGAGTGTGGAAAAAACACGATTGTGAAACTAGTTTTACAAAAAAAAAAAAAAAAAAAAAAAAGTACGTCAAAACAACTCCATTATCATTCGTTGAAAAATACTTTGTGAAAAATGTTATAAAATATTGTATATAATCAATGAGTGTTAATCATTTATACGTAAATAATTATATTTATTAGTTAAACTCCTATATCTAAATGACTAACAATCTAACACTTATTGGTTAAGAGTAATGGAAATATTTTAGTTTAATAGTTTTCAATTTCACGTACAAGTCTCTATACGATATTTGATCTTTTAGATAGTATACAAGATTAATTAAATGATCAAATATGTTAAATATGCGTGTAAATATTCATATAGGACACAATGAATAAATTCAGCAACAAGTAAGAAGAGGAAAAAAAAGGCTTCTCAAACCACTAATTAGAATTTTGCATCATTTAGATTTGTACAAGATAAGAAAATTAAAATGATAATAAGAAAAGAAGATTTAGAGAAACAATAAAACATTGTCTTTCCTTTTATTATTTATCGACATTGGAAATTCACGCCACAATGTACGATCAGTCTATGCAAATTTTGCATCTGAATCAACGAGCAACGTCCACAGAGCGTGCACATCTTCACAGGAACATGACTTCACATCTTGATATAGCACGTATATCCCACCTCCTAAAGGAAAATAGGCGCATTAGTACTAATAAAACTATTTTTGAAACTTTCTCTATACAAAAAATAATAATAATAATAATAATAAATATAAATAAAATAAAATTAGAGAGAGAGAGAGAGAGAGAGAGATGAAATTACGGTTTCTTTTCGTGGCACGAAGCTGATGCCAAAATTTCTTCAGAGGGGAGAGAAAGGATTGAAGCCACCCCATGAGAAGAACAAGGGGAATTTGGCTCAAGTAGGTGAAAGTTAGGAAGGAAAATAGAAAAGGTTCAATAATTTATAGTGCATGGAGGTCCCTTTGAAGAAGTGAAGAATGCCATTTTTCTCTTTGTTTTTGCATTCACTCATTCACTAATCTTGCACATAAAGATGCTAGTAAAAACATTATCTCATGGTACAATGTCACCATCAACTAAAAAAAAAAAAAAAAAAGGAAAAAAACCCTCAATCTTTACCTTGCACAATGGTGCATGTATATTTACTACTCGTTCAATTGTGTGCATTACGACCTTCTAGCTACTTTATTAGTATATTGAGCACTAATCGATATGTTAATTTGGTATTTGTCGATCTCCTTGAAGGCCGATTTTTAATACTCTTAGAAAATCTTAACGCACCTCGACCTTCGTTCGAAGATCCACTATGGGGCCACTAAATGTGATTCTTGATACGACAAAATTTTACTTGAATAAAAAGAGTGCGCAACGTGATATTAACAATTTCTAGACTTATTTATGGTAGCTCTTCTGTCTCAATTAATCGATGTGCTTATACTTGTTTGTCGCAACTTTTTCTAAAAATTATTTTTCTGAAACACCAATTTCAACTTTAAATTTGAATAGATGACATTCTCGTTTCTTGTTTTACCCACTGGGGCCCCTTTTTCTTTTCCTTCCATTGTTGGGCAAAGAAGTCTCAAAATTCTTCATCAAGGCTTTGTTATCATCTTTGACTCGTGTTTTTTGCATACAAATATGGGCAGTGGTTAAGGTTCAAAACCTTGCAAGTAATCACCACTGGTCTATTCACTTCCAACAGCCTTCTTCTTCAAGTCTTCTTGCAAGAATGGCTCTCCAAGATAATTCATGTCCACTACTTTCATGGTGGATATGGAGAGATAAAAAGATCATACTAAACTTAATTGATACTCTCTCCGTTTCATTTTGATAGGCATGGTTTGACTTTCACACGGATTAAGAATTTGAAATTAATATTTGTTGGAAAAGTAAATTTTACTTATTTATTTCTTAATATACCCCTATATTAAATATTATAATTTACTTTTATTAATAACTATGCATAATAAATAGGGATAGATTAGAAAATGAAGAAATTAAATATATACTAATAAGGAAAATAGACTATATTTTGGGACATAAGAAAAAGGAAATTTAGCCTATTAAAATGAGACCGGGGTGGAGTAGGTTTTTTAATGGAATTTAATTGATAGTTGAAAAAGGAAATAAAGAAATGAGAATTAGGTTTTGGATTAATCCTCTGTTAAGATTTCAACATTACCCAAAAGATCAAAATAAAAATTAGGGGAAAAGAGGCGCGTATATAAAAATCTTTAGGGGCATTTCCGTCAAATAACTAGAATCATAACAGATTCTTGATTCCATATAACTGCAAAAGTGAGACGTGCTTCCATTTCTCCCTGCAAATCAAGAACCATCCTCATCAATGGCAAGCGCACTAATCTTCATCATCCTCAGCTCAATTTTCATCTCCACCACCACCGCCACCGCACTACCCCCATCTCACCACCCATCACCACCGTCCCTCTTCGGAACCATCCTCTCCACCCTCGGTTTCCAGGATCTCTCGGCCGCCACCGCCACTGCCAACCTCTCCATCGCCACCCCCACTACCATCTTCGCCCCCACCGACTCCTCCCTCCTCACCTGCCCTTCTTGCACCACCCCTCTCCTCCTCCAAGAACACTCCCTTCCCGGCCTCTACCCCCTCCACTTCCTCCGCACTCTGGCTTTTGGCACAAAAATCGAGACTTTCGCCACCAATCGCTGCCTCACCATCACTTCCGCCACCTCCGCCGCCAGTTTCGCCACCAAGAAAGTGTTTATCAACGGCGTTGAGATCACCAAACCCGATCTCTTCAACAATGGGCTGTTAATCATCCATGGGTTACAAGGATTCATCTCCCATTTATCTCCCCTCTCTTGCAGTGTTGAAAGAATGACTACTCTGTTTTTCCCAAGTCAGCCGCCACCTACGGCGGCGTTCTTTATGATGCGCCTTATGCTAAAAGACGCCATGATGAGACTACGCATTAGTGGGTACAGCGTTTTGGCTTTAGCAATGCGGGTCAAGTACCCGGAACTTTCGGACCTCAAGTCAATGACCCTCTTCGCCGTCGATGACTACTCCATCTTCTCTGGCGGCAGCGGCCACTCCTACGTGGCTGATCTAGTGTTCCACGTCATCCCTAACCGGCTGTTAATGGCTGCGGATTTAATGAGCCTGCCAAAGGGGACAGAGCTGTCGACTATGGAGAAAGGACAGAGTCTGGTGGTCACCACGGCCGGCGGTGGCGGTCCTTTGGCGCCTATGAGAATCAATTACGTGAAGATCAAGAACTTTGATATGGTGTATAATAAGAAGATTGTCGTTCATGGGCTGTCAATACCTTTTCGCCGCCTCAATCCTCCGCCGGAGATGGGCTTTTCACAGGCTGAAAAATCAAGATTGAGCATGTCGGAGACCGGCGAGGTTTTTGACGTAATTTCACCATTTCCCGGCGGAATTTCTTGGATAGATGATAATAACTATCCTCATGGTCTGTAAAAATTTCAATTTTAGTGCTGACTACTTGTATAGTGATACGTAGAAACTGGAAAGAATGGTGAATTCAATTTTGCCCTTGTGTCAATTACAATTGAAGTTTAGGCTTCTTTCAAATTTTACTATAATGCATATATACATCAATTTCAGTCATTTTATAAGTATCTAACTTCCTTTTTTTTCAAGAATCTACTAATAAGCAAATTTTAGATAATATATCTTGGGTATGAAGTTTCAAACATTTCATGACATTTTTGTATAGATATTTTATCATGTAACAAATTCGACAGTGATTAAGTAGACGTTGGAACGCACTTCTCATCATTTTGCTCGTGTTTGTTGTAACGTATTGTAATTAAAATTTATTTTTACTATTAAATCAAAATAAAACTCTAATTTTAACTACAAATTCAGCTCACTATTATCTGCAAAATTAGTGGTCCTCATAATGTCCTAATCTACTCTATTGAGATGGTAAGTTGAATAACAGTGGGCATGTGGATTTGGGCTGTAACTTGAGAGTTAACCCAAGGGATGTCTACCCACAGTGGGTAGGATATCCTACCCATAATGCGTAGGTGTCATCCACTGATTGGTAGGGAGAGTGGCCCCACCGGCTCCCCCACCAATCAGCAGGGGACACCTATCCACAGTGGGTAAGATATCCTACCCACAATGGGTAGGAGATCATTTTCCGTCTTGTGTATTGTGGATTGAGACCACTTATTTGCGAGCCCATGCCTGATCAAATAGGGTAACCGATTACTCCACATGGATTGAAGCTAATTAGTGGGCTCGAGCCCATTCTAGAATTTGGGCTGAAACGAATTTGAACAAACTTCAGTTGGAGCACCTAAATTTGGAAATATAAAATAGACCAAAAATTAAAAAAATAAAAGAAGTTGAACAAATTCATATCCGAATTAAGAATTGCAATGGGTGGGTTTGGGGTAGGTCGGCCGAGACCCACACCTTAAACCGACGAGCTATAGAGTGCCCTGGATCTACCCCTAGACCCACGAGTTTTAGGGGCGGGGTGGGGCGAGGTGCATCGAGGCGGGCAGATCAATCTTTAGACCCACGAGTTGATGTACAAAGTTATTTTTTTATTATTTTTACTTCGAATTTTTCTCGTAGAAATTTTGAATAGAGTAGCTGAGTAGGGGTCATTCTCGTAGAAATTGTGAATAGAGTAGGGGCTACATACTTAATCGTGTGTATAGTTTAAAGAGTTCAAATTTTACATTTGTAAATGTCAGAATATTTTTAGTTATATTGACTTTTCATATCACTTTAGAAAATATAAGTATATTTGTGGGTAATAGGAGTAGCTCGGGGCCAATACATGCCGACCCGGATTCGCCTCTAAAATATTCACGGGTCGCAAAATCTGCCCCATATCTGCCTCTATTACCCATTTAGTCGGGGCGGATCCACCCCATTAGGGGCGAGTACTCGTGGATTTCGGGTTCGATACCCTAATCCGAATCAATCAATAAACTGCTAAAATAGAAAATTTTCCATCATATTTGTCATTGTACAAAATCGTGAAATATTTATAGATAAGGGCATCTTCAATGGAGTTGTTCATATCCGAACTTCCAATTTGAGAGAGAGAGAGAGAGAGAGAGAGAGAGAGAGAGAGAGAGAGAGAGAGAGAGAGAGAGAGAGAGAGAGAGAGAGAGAGAGAGAGATTTTTGAAATAGGGCCCACAATTTTTCCAATTTTATTTTTTAAATAATTTTTTACTCATTTTTCTCGCTTTTCCCTTTTTCTGCATCGTTTTCCAGTGCCATATCCAAATTCAAACATTCAACTTCACATCTTCTACTATCATTTTATTATTTTTTAAAAATTTCTTTCTCTCTCCCCGCTCTTTTTTACTTTTCTCTCTATTTTTTGTCTACATATCTTTTTATTTTTTTCAATTAAAATAATAATTTTTTTCTCTCTCTCCCCTAAACACATATTCATCAAAGACATCTCCCATTGAAGATGCTGTAAGATGTTTGAATGAATCAAATTCAAGTACTTTTGGTCATGGAATTGAGCACACTGTGACGGATTTAGAATACTCTCTCCCCTAAACACATATTCATCAAAGACATCTCCCATTGAAGATGCTGTAAGATGTTCGAATGAATCAAATTCAAGTACTTTTGGTCATGGAATTGAGCACACTGTGACGGATTCAGAATACCTCCCTACTCACGCGGATGTATAGAATTGACGCATAATGTCTTCTTTGTCTATTAAATTGATCAAGAATGTCAATTAATTCTTAGATCCAATATAGAGTACATTTTTGGTAAAGTGTAACATATGTCAACTTTGCTAGTTTAATATGGGAACTGCTGGCCTTGGGGTTGCTCTTGGAGCACTGGATCAGTTATTGAATTTTTTTTTTTTTTTTTTTTTGGGTCAAATCTTCATGTTTTCTGCTACCTAATTTTGAAAAGTCAAGTGAATCACATCTTTTCACAAATTAATAAAATTGAACAATAACGTATTAAAAAGGTCTATTTTCTCTTATCTAATCTTATTTAGCTCAATGCGTCTGAACTTTTCATATAACTGTAATGTCAGTCAAAAACTATTTTTTCTTGATGAATGAGTTTTGTTCGACCACATACCTAACTTAGGTGCATGTGGGCTATTTGTAGCAATAACATTAAGATGAAAAAAGTGATCTGGCCTTGATGGATCCTATCTTGTCCATGTGGGTTCCATTGTATATATTGTGTTGGCCTCTTGCACAACATATGTGCAGTGCAAAGATTTACAACTACAGAAAATTGCACTTTTCATTTGCATCCTTCCAAATATGAACCATACACTATATAGCTGAAAAGGCGCACTAGTGGAGGTTGTAAAGCAACACTCCATTGGCCGTATTAGTTTTTGCACCATTCATCATCCGTATCTTTTGCCTCTTTACTTGCCATTCTCGTGATCTATTGACACTAATATCATCGATTTGATGCTTTTATGTCGTTTATGTGTTATGATTGCGTGTTATGTCATGCCTAGTAAATATATAACAAAGAGAATCTAACCTTTTGGCTTTCTTGTTATAATTAATGTTTCTACCCGTGACAGGAGAGTCTATGGTATTGGTGACTTGAGAATTGTAAGGGTTTGTGATGTAGATTGGAGTGAAACATATATGTGAGTGCTAATATACAATAGATTTGAATGAGCATTTTATTCATGTGATGTTGTAGCTTTCCTTAGATTTGATGTCAATAGTGTTATGACCATTCAAAGTACATTAATCATTGTTGGTATCTAGTTTTTATTTATTTTTATTTTTTATTTTTAAAAAACTATCTAAACTCGAAAATTTAAGTTTGAGATAAAATTTTATTGATTAAATAAAACAATACAAAGAGGGAAGTGGGCTTGATACCTGACCTCATAATAAAAATAACAAACAAATCAATGCCGTGTAAGCTAAAAACCAACCTCAACCAACAAAACAAGCTTAATTATATATTAATCTTGCATTAGGCATATCCATTTTATCTAAGTAGATGAGACCCCAATGCTACCTCCCAGCTGATGTATTTGAAACACTTTTCCTCATACCCTTGATTAGCTAGGAAGTCCACAATTTGATTACCTTCTCTCCATGTGTGCGTGAACATGATCTCCATATTAGTTTGATGTCTTCTTAACTTATCCAAATAATATTGCAAATTCCATGGGACAACACATTTATTATTGCAAATGTTAATAACCAATTCAGAATCAAATTCAACCCAAACAACCCTACAGTGCCATTGCCAACATAACTCGACACCAAGTATAATGGCCTTCATCTCAGCAACCACTATAGTAGCACAACCATAATAAGTTGGAAAAAACCCATAAAATTGTACCTGCATGATCTCAGAGAACGCCTCCTCTGGCGACGCATGAATCACCCTTTCAAGAACCATCTTCATTTAACTTCACAACACCTTCGGCTAGCTTATGACAATTTAGTATATTTTTATAGAAAACACTTAAAACAATAAAAAGTCATTTTGAATTTTCTCTAACAAAATATTTTCTTATTTTCAAGAGTACATTTTTTTTTCAAAATATAATTTCAGCATTTTGAAAAATTAAAAAATGAAAATAACAACAAATAAAATAGAAAATAAATGTGTAAGATTCAATAAATTCACATCAAGAAAATTTCATCATTTTCAAAAGCATCATCACCTAAAATAGTAAAATTTGAGAAGAAAAAGAGTTGAGAACGAGAAATGCAGACTTCAACATTTGTTACGCTCTTCTTTACTTATCTCTTAATAAATATCCCAATATGATCCTCCTGTTCTTTTGAAACAACGCTGTGGTTGTTAATTTGTGTTTCAACTTTAACTATTATTCTAAAATTTTTTGGAGTCTAGATCTACTATTCATTTCATTTCACGTCCCTTAGATTGTTTCCTCAAATAATTCAGATGCCTAAATTAGCACTTGATATTTGCAATATTATCAAAGAAAAAGAAAAAATATCATAAATTAAAATTGTTTCCAGTCAGAGATTATTTGTGGTTCCCAGGAGACGTGCCTGTAAAATAAAATGGTTGGACCATAAGGCAAGTGCCAACTCTTCCTTTTTTTGAAAGTGAAGTGCCAACTTTTTAAACTCTTCAAAAGCCAACTTTCAGACTGTCTCCAATCATTGTTCGGTGTTGTTATCCCAAGTACATTTTCATGTACATGAGTTATAGCCACATTTTCATGTACATGAGTTATAGCCTTTTTATAGTCACTTCTGATCTCCTTTTCATATAGAGAGATAATATTCTCTTAATATGATAACGTATAAAGATGTTATTAGTTTTAAAATAATTTGATTACTCCACATATAAAATCTTACTAATTCACACCAACAATGAAGAGATATTATTCTCCCCATATGAGGAAGAGATTAAGATTCGATATATAGTATTCCCAATAAATTTATTACCAAGTTAAGTGAATAATTACTATAAATCTAACAAATGAGTTAGATGGACGCTTAATTGAGTTATTTAGTCTGTAGAATACCGACAGTTTTTGAACTTGTCAATCAAGCTTCTCCTTCTTCTTCTTCTTTTTTTTTTTTTTTTTTTTTTTTTTTAATATGCATTAGCAGCTTGTTTAACAAAGTATGATTAATAGCTATCTTCTCAACATTTACTTAATTTTAACTTTATATTAAAAGAAAAATCACTCTCATTTACTATTGGATTGCGCCCATGGATGGAACCAAATATATATAGACATAGCTCAATTCTTGGAAGAAGCCCACTTCGCAAAACAACGCAAGCAACCCATTTAACAAACCAATAACCTAAGATTTGTTTAGTTAAGCATGTTATCTTTGTATATATTTGATTCACACAAATATCCAAAATTCATTTGATGGCAAAGCAATTTGTGCAATTGAAAATTTATAAAATAGGTTATGAAAGATTTGAAAATTTACTATATAGATTTCAGAGATTTTTAGATGTGTTATATAATAAATTCTTATCATCTTGTTATTTTGTTATGGAAAAAATTTATCGTATGTTTTGTATTTAGATTTTCTTTTTTTTTTATGCTAAAAATTGTATTGCATTAAATGGTAGTCTTCCGGACCTCTAATCCTGGCTCCGTCCCTTATTGCACTTTCTCTAAGGTACATTTTTTTCCTCTGAAAATATAAATTTGATCATTTTATATTTAATATGTACTTGTTTTTCTTATTCTTTGTAGCCTTTTTTTTAAACTTTTAAACTACATATCTCTATTTTTAAAATTAATTTCCTCCGAAAAAGTTATGTCAAACAAGCGAAAGAAATTAACATATAACAAAAGAAGAAAATTAAAGAAAAAGATACAAGAAAAGAGAGTTACATTGCAACTCTAACATTTCTTATACATTTTCTTACTCAATACGGCTCTTATTGGTATATATAAATGTCTATGCACTTAAATTCAAAGTACTCTTTCAAAGAGCACCTTGGAAATATGAATACTTATAGCTCCAGGACTCGAATATGTAGCATAGTAGAAACTCCTAGCAACATCAAGAAATGTGTTTTTAATATTTGCATCAATGCCTTTCGAGGATTTGGTAAGCACTAACTCTACTAGTTTTCGCATGTGCAATTCTATTTCAATTGCTGTGATGATATCTCTTGCACCATGTACCTGTTCGACATGAAAAACAATAGATTAAAACTTGGTTGGCCAAAATAAATAAATAAATAAATAAATAACAATCAGAAAAAATAATCGGTTATTTACCTTTTTTTGGCGTTGGTACAATCTAAGTTGGTGATAGACTCTGATTGTGATATCCATGAGCTGTTGATATTTAGGGTTTGATAATAAAGATTTATCGATGGCTGACCAATTGTTGAAACCACTTGTTAAGTGCAGAGTATGTACGAGCAACTCTGCTTCTCCTTGAACCATGTCACCTCCTTCCCAACCACGTATCCACTTTTCCCACTAATTGAAGTAAAGAGAGGTATAATAAAAAGTGAAAGTAATTTTTTGTTGAAACATATATGATTAAAAATGAGTTTTAAAATTACATTTTTTGCACTAATTTAAAAAAAAAAAAAAAAGAGTGCAAGAAATGTAATTTTAACAGGGAGAAAAATGGGCTTACAGCTTGATGCAGTTGTTGATGTATGTCTCTTCCGTAAACCAACAATGTGTCCAATGAGAGCTGATTAAGGGTTGCAACTAGAGTGGCCACCAATCTGTGTCTTGTTCTGTACCTGTGAGTCAAAAGGATATAAATGACTTTTCAAAATTTCAAAAGCCAATATTCAAACTCTCCAAAAGTCAAAATTCAAGAATTTTACACACAATACGTTGCATTTATAGGAATCATGCTTGTGCTCGTTCTAAAATTTTTCGAACTTTAATAATTTACTTTTACCCTTAATTCGAAATTTAAATTCAATTTTCAATTATACATTCAAGATTGAATACTCCGTATTTTTTCTTTTACATACGAATGATAACACATAAAAATGGGGATAAAATCAAAAATATTTCTGTGAGAGAACAAGTAAAAAAATTTACCTTACTCCATTTGCATAATGGAGACTCTTTCCATGTAAAAACTCATCAATAAAGGCTTGTTTGTGACTAGCTTCTCGACCATAATGCAAACCAATAGTCTCCATTAGAGTGGTTGTTTTAGCCCAAGCAAGCCGCTCAGTCGACTTCTCTGGCTCAAAATAACTTGCAGCAGCCAAATAGTACATTAGAAGAAGGTTTCTTTCGCTCATTCCAAACTCGGCAAGATCATATTTTTCGTACCATCTGAAGAACGAAACAAACGCATTACACGTTTCAATATATTAAATATTTTGCTCCGAAATAAATTAAGTTATTTATTTCAATGGAAATTAAGAGGGATGAAAATGTTACTTCTGAATGCCTTTCCACTCGAGTTGGTGCATTTGCTGACAATTATTGTAGTCCAATTTTGCTAGCTCAAGATACGTGGTGTTGTTTACATATCCCATTCTATAAAGAAATATATATTAACAAATAACTGAGCACATTTAACAACATGGCACATAAATTAATAAAGTATTTTCAATTTTTTAATGAAGTAATTTTTTTTTTTTCATTTTTGGCAACTTAATGAAGTAATTTAATATTATAAAATTAATACATGCAATATTGGCATGCAAAAATCAAGGTATATCGATTGCTCCCCTCATCCCATAAAGATAGTCTCAATTTTACTTTCATACAGATTAGGAAAGACAAGTTAAAATTCTTGGAAAAGTAATATCCATGAATATTTTACTTAATATACCCTTTCAAATTTTTATTATTCAATTTTAATTATTCTTATATGTTGATAACGTTGTATATTAAATAAAGACATAGTATATGACAATTAAAAAATTGATTAAAAGACGGGACTATAATTTAAAATAAATAAAAAGAGAGAATAGGATTATCCCTGAGGGACCGGGGAGTAATGATCAGAACTTATAAAATAAAATACTAATAAAAACACTACGAAGCTATGAAATGCGTACTTACATGGATTACGACAATAATTGGCCATTGATGATAACGGATAATTTAAAAATTATTTTAGTCGATAACAATTGGTCTACTAACTACTTATAGCATGTTCCCAGCGAGAAATTCACTTTAAAATATTATCAGTAAACGACAAAATGGAATTACAAAGTTACAATATATTTTCTTCCTGAGTTTAACGGCCGACTTGTTGCAAGTTGTTCCATGTCTTACGCGCGCGCTCTGAGTTACACGTCTAGGCCTATGGTTTATTCTTTATTTATTATTTATTTATTTTTTGACTGATATATTTAATTGAAATGGTCTATATACATAGTCAAATATATTATTTCAATAATATGAACAATATTAATTGGATAAAATAATAAATTATGACAAGTGCGAGCAATACTATTCTACACACGAGTTTATAAGGGTTATATTTATATCTTGCTAGGTGTTAAAAAAGAAAGATATGTCAATAATTGGTATTTCATTTCACAAGATTTTGACAAATTATAATGGTGTAATCTATGTGTACGAGTATGATAAGTACCTGTATAGGGTTTTGCCGATCCAGACATCATTTTCCCCGCCATAATGCTCCAAGTAAAATCGAGTTTCCAATCGAGGCAAGCTAGCGTACCACGGGACATCTAGTGCGTAACCCACCTACATATTATTTTAATCGTAAAGAATTGTTAATAAAATGAACCCCGTAAAAATGCAAATTTACAAGTTGATCACATTGTCATTTCTTGGGGTCCTAAGATTTGGATAATACTAGCTAGCTTTTCACTAGTAGCATGCAAAATGAAACACTAATGTTTGTTTGTATATTTAAGGTAAAATGTGAGTGTGAAAAAAATTAAGGTTGCAAACTTAGTGTTATATATATATATATATACACACACGAACAAACAAAGGTTTTTTCTTGCCTTGACCAAATTAGATTGGAGATTCTTCTCATTTATTTAGATTAAAGATGCTTTTCATTCTTTAACACCGAGCCAAACATGCAACAAGTTTATAAGTACTTTTAGATTTATTGTTTTAATTTGTGTCCCTTTAACGATTTCATTAAATTGGAACAGTAATCATATATAATCAAATGTACTTATTCAATTATATCTATTGTTAAATTGCATGAGATAGGTGAAGAGACAAGAATTAAGACATGGCATCTAGATTTCATTGAGGAAAATTCAAGAAGATAAAAATTTTATTACCTCTCCAGGTAGGTTTTTGGTGATAATCCATTTATCAAAGAGCTCATTATTGGCTCTTTTTTCTTGCAAAAATTTGGCTGAAAATTGCCTCGCTCGTTCAAGTATGTCTTCTCCGTGAAACATCAACTCAGAAGCCCTATACAGATTATACATCCCTGTAACAGCCTGGTTTGATTGTCCAGGAAAACAGAAGAACTCTCCTCCATTCTCAAAGTTCTTAAATACATCTGTTACAAATAAAAACGATTACATTATTTAGTTAATTTTGACAAATATTGCGAGTACATAGTAAGCATTTAGCAGCCATAGATATATAACCAATTACAACAAAGAGTTACTGCACCAATTTCAGTCCCCTTATACGCTCCGTCCAATTAAAATAGTCATGAGTAAACACACAAGGAACCATAAATTGAGACATCAAATCTTAATGCACTATGAGTAAGTAGTCACCGCCACCACAAAAAATTCTAGTACTTTGAAAATAGTACTGAATATTGACCACCACTTATTCATAATGAGTCAAGATCTGTTATCACAATTCATGTCTCTTTAATTATCTTATCTAATTAAAACAATTTATACATATTAATTCAATAATGTGAACAATAAAGAAAACATAAATTGAGATAATAAATTTTGAGTACGTTTAAGTGGTGAATATTCAATATTTTCAGAGAATAGGAAAATTTTAGGGTCGGCGGTAGACTGGCTTTTTGGGCGACATATTCTTACATGTGTTATGAATCGGAGGAATATCATTTACCTGCCGAAACTTCGTATCCATGCAACCTCAGTAGTCTGAAACCCATTGCAGTGTCATCAATGTCCACAACTTCAGAATTTCTTGCCCAGCATATTCCCTTCGTTGTCCAATGCCTGTAATTAAATTTTCACCCATCGGTTGTTTTATTATATATTATATTATATTACCTACAGATCAGGTGCACCCGGGTGCACCATAGTTATGATGCTCCCGGGTGCTTTTATGGGTCCGTCCGATCTCCGATTTTAATTCCGGGAACGGATCTGGATTCAGCACTATGAGACGGAGCTCTAGCAAAAAATAAAAAATAAAATTTTTTTGACATCATGGAGACTGATAGCAACCGGTCAAAGGCCATAAGAAATTTGACCGATAGCAACCGGATTCAGCACTTTGACCGGTTGCTACCGACCTCCACGGTGTCCAAAAGAATTTTTTTTTACTGGAACTCCGTCTCATCGTGATGAATCCAAATCCGGTCCCGGAATTAAAATCGGAGGTCGTACGAACCCGTAAAAGCACCTTAAAAGCATCCGGGAGCACCATAACTATTGTGCACCCGGGTGCACTTGAAAATTTTTGTTACCCAATATTCCACCATGCATAATTGAGATTAAGTTGATAGTAAAAATAATTTATTTAAAGCATCTCCAAGAAACATTCACATAGAACACGCTCTTTAATTTAAAGAGTTATTGTTTAAAAATTGAACACAACAAGCCTTTTTTTTTTTTTTTTAACCAAGGGATATAAGAGCGGGGATGATATTCGAACCCGTGATCTTCCCGGCAAAAAATTGAGCTCATAACCACTAAACCAACCCTTTAATCCCACGACAAATTCTTTTACGCTTTTAATTTTAAAGAGAGTTTTGTCCAAGGGGGTTGGCCTAGTGGAAAAAACATCTCTTACCATGTGATTGGTTTGATTCAAGACACCACCCCACCTCTACGATCCCCATCTTGTATTAAAAAAAATGTAAAGTGAGTTTTACTCTTCATTTGATCGTTTATTATATTCACACTACTAATAAATTTTAATTTATTTACTTTTTCAACTTTTAAAATTGATTTTGAAATTCAATGCTTATTTACATACAAATATAAAGGTAAAAAATTTCACTATTTAAATTTAAAAATTTTCTTTAAACCATTTTATAAAAGATACTCATTAAATGTAAAAAACTTTTGCTGATGCTGTTACAATAATAAGTCAAAAGTGGAACCTGTGGACGTAATCAATGCAGCCCTCAATTTCCTTTTGAAAAAACCGAGAAATTCCGAGTCGCTGTAACCGGTCTACTGCCCATATGTGCTCGAACAAGTCCACTGGATATACATTGGGAACTAAAGGTAACCATAATCAACACAAAAATTAAATAAGTATTAAAAAAAAAAAAAAAAAAGCCAAACCAACTGTTACTCTCTCTTTTTTTTTTTAAATCTAAATTTTTACCTCCGCCGTGAAATTTTTTGACAGTGTTGGAAAGGTATTTGAGGCAGTTATGATCTTTGGTCTGCTGGAGGGCAAAGGCAGTGGCGGAAGGTGAAAAGAGAAATGAGCCATCTGATGACTGTAATTTTAGTAGCTTTTGCCACTCCAAATCTGGCATTCCTTCCAGGCTATGGAGTATTGTTGTGGGCACCTTGTTCATTATGTCGCTTGGTATCCTATTACACACACACAATCATCACAAGCGCACGCACGCACACACACACAGATATACAACTATATATTTGGCAGTATAATGAACAAGATTGTAAATTTTTATGTTAGACCATAACGAGTTCGCACACACAAATACACGCATATGTGCTTGACAATATAATGAACAGGATTGTAACTTTTTTTTGGATAGAAGATTGTAACTTTTTTACTAGATTATAATGAGCGCAATATAAATACTAAAGAAATATATTCGACAATATAATGGACAAGATTGTGACTTTGTTATCGGCCTGTAATGAATGGAGACACACAAATACACGCATATTGGAGAATATAATGAACAAGATTATAATTTTTTATATTCAATAATATAATGAACAAAATTGTAACATTTTTTATCGGACTATAACAAATGCACACATAATATATATTTGACATTATAATAAACAAGATTGTAACATTTTTTATCAGACTATAATGAGTTCAAACACGCATATATACACACATACTATATACTTGACAACGTGATTAAAAAGAATGTAACTTTTTCTTGTGAGACTATAATGATGTAGTTACGTGTAGGCAAACATGTATGTATGTAAAAACTATTCAGCTTTCCACTTATTCTTATCTTTCCATATAAATTTGTGAAAGATAAGGTTGTAATAATTACAAAGGTTTTGAGTTATGATGATAATACCTACCGTGTAAGCTTTAAATTTCTTCTTGCATAGATTTCTTTCAACACAGGAGAATCATATGGGATATCAATCTCTAGCTTTTTAGCTATTTCAATAAGTGATGGAAATGCCAATTCAAATCCAATTGGCATGTGCTCATCATTTTCATCTTCTATCTTGTCCATATTTTCTTTGATGAATTTTATACCTGCAAATTACCAACAAAAAAAAAAAAGAGTAAATAATCAAATAATTAAAAATAATAAAAAATATTCTCAAAATCACCATGATAGAGATTTCGTAAGATCATATCATATGTAAACATGTTAAATTGTCTCATTTGGAATCTTCAATATCAATATCTCATCAACGACTTAGGGTATGTTTAGTAGAACAAGCGGATAAGCTAGCTTATAACTGATAAGCCAACTGAAAGCTTATAACTTATAACTTGTAGCTGATAGTCGAAAAGCTAACTGATTTAAATATTAGTATTTGACAAAATTAGTTCAAAAGCTAGATCAGAAATACAAAATGACCGAAAAGGGTATATTTAAAATAATTACATTTCTTTTTTTTTTTTTTACAAAAAGAAAAAGATAAAAATGGAATAATAAAAAATGAAAAGCTTATGAGCTTATTTGAAAGGGTAGTAATTTTTTTTTTTCAAATAAGCGCTACCTTTTTAAATAAGCTCTTCCAACCAAACAAAATTTATTTGAATAGGAAGAGCTTATAAGCTAGCTTATTGTGCTTACCAAACATACGCTTACTATGATAGTAGAGAGCATACACACATAAATATGTATGTGCATTGAAATGTCTCATTTAAAATCTTAAACTATGGTATTGAGTCTCGATCACGACTTGTTATATAACATGATCATGTTTTAATTTATAACATCGTAACACATAGGACGAGACTATATATTGTATGTATTGTTTCATCTGAAATCTCAAGTACCCGTGATGAAAAGTTTATGATACTAGATGAAAAGATTGATAATAGAAATATACTACCTTTATCACTTTTGTCAGGGTGCATGTTCCATGATCTCAATGCAACAACACATGCTAATGTGTTAATTATCCTGTCATGAGCCATAAAAGTGGCTTGGTCACCCCATGAGCCATCATTGAGCTGGTGGTTAACTATCCAATCAAGGCTGCCAGGAAATTGTGGTGAGCCACTTCCATCAATATCTTCCACCAGCGCCACCCAAGCCGTGTCGTAAGCCGATACGCTTATTTCTCCGTCTTTCATGGAACACAACATCCTTCGTATTGATTCCACTAGCTCCCTTCTCCTCTCCTCCACTCGTCTCCTATTTTCAATTTTTTTGTCAACAAATTAAAAAAAGAAAAAAATAATTATTTATTATGATCACCATCTTTTGGAAAAAAAAAAGGAACTTATAAAATTCACGTTCGTAGGAAAGAAAGTGAAAATTTTCTGGTATTCTTTTCACCAATCAATACTGATGACTATCTACTATAGGAGAGCAATGAGTGTTTATTTTTTGTCAAGGATAAACAAAAAAAAAAGAAAATTATTTATTATCATCATCATTCTTTTGGAAAAAAGAAAATAAATTCATAAAATTTATTTTAATAGGTAAAAAAAATCTAATACTCGTGAGTACTCATTAGTACACTGACCACCTGCACAGAAGAGCTTGACCAATATATATTACTATTCTAATATTAATAAGGACTTTTATATGTTCCTAATTCGGGTTAGATAAAGCACAGGTAAAGGTAAAAATGACAAAATTACCCCTATGTCCACCTCACATTCCGGGGGGTGAATTTGTCATTTTTTTGCCTTTACCTAACCCATATTAGAAACCTATAAAAATTGTATTAATAACAACCTTGAGATTATCTTGTTTGGTGTCATCCTCCACAATATCTGGCCATTTTATCACTGGCAAACCATTTTGAAGCACATCTACAAATCCTGCATTTGTAAAGGAACCTTGTTTGGATACAGCTTTGCATTGGAGAAGTGAAGTAGATGAAAACCTTTTCCACGAGAGCCATATACCTGAAAAATAATCAATTGGTTATAATTGATTATACGTTTGTTTTCGTATAGCCAAACAAGAAAAAGAGAACAAAGGAAACGATACATTGAATAATTGAGGAGGCGACTTTTTAACCATTTTCGAGTCCAAAACAAAGCAAAAAAGTTCGAAATAAAAATCAAGAATTGATTCCAAAGACAAAAAAAAAAAAAGAATAAAAATAACGACTTAATGAATATATATATATATATATATATATATATATATTCTTGTGGAAACAATACGTAAAGAACGAAAGATCATAATTATATTTAAGTTTGATCATCAAGAAAAGCTTCAAGAATTACGAGAAGTGGCGGCCGGAGTACATGGCGGCTCGGCGGTGGCGGTGGATGACCGGAGAAGAAAGATTGGAGAAGAAGTGAATAGAACTGACATGTTTTACTTGTGGGAACAGATGATTAATGAAGAAAATGGTAAAAGTGAAAAGGGGGGGTTTAAACGGAGAGAGAGGGAAAGGAAGCAGACAGAAGCTACTTCCCAAGAGATTCCCGCGAATGGGTGCTCGGTATCATCCAAATTGGCAAATTCATCAATACGAGGGCACTCCCGTCCTTTTCTTCATTTTTTTTTTCTGTGTTTTATAATTATAATTCTCCCCTCATCAACCAAGCATTTTTCGCCAATTACACAAAGAAAAATGAAGGATCATAAATTTTGCATCGACCTACATCGTCATTCTAACCTTTAAAATAAGTATAACCTCTGTTCCAAAATTATAGTCATTTTCTTATCTTCACATAGATTAAGAAAAATACAATTAATGGTATTGGAAAATTACAATTTAAGATTATTTTCCTAATATACCCTCTCATTTATTAGATGTTTTATTTCAACTACTTTATTTTGATGATATCAATACATATTAAATGAGGGTATAAAAGACAAGTAATATTTTAACTATATCTTTAAAAAAGAATGTGACCTATATTTTGGGACGGACGAAAAAGAAATAGTGGACTATATTTTTGGGACGGAGGTAGCATAACTTATAATCATTAAATGAAGAAATCGTTGTTTTATTTGAATAGAAAAAAGTTACACACACATTTCAATTTAAGGTGACAATTGAAATGACTCAAATGAGCATGTTATTTCTCATCTTTACTTATATTCTTCGTCTTGGTCAATAATGCATATCTATGATATGTATTTCTTATTACATTTATGATATGTTTTTTTTCCATTATCTTCGTGCACAAACAATAAAGGAATTATATTCCAACTTGACGAGGTTTTCAACAGTAACAAGGTTAAGACTCACGACTATTTCTTGGCAAAACATGTTCAAAACGGAAATTTTGCATGCAATAATATATAATATGTTTTCGCATTGTCAATTTTATGTATACTTATCTCGACGCATTTAAATGGAAACAATGAAGGTATTGATATAAGTAGAAATAGAGAACAAAAAATTGTATGGAAAATTACCAGATTTGCATTTATTATTACTACAATATTTTTACACCTACACTATTGGCAAATAATTCTTCTTATTATGTCCCTAAGTTCTTTTCCTTTTTAATAATATTTGAACAATATAATATGCCTATTTACTTTATATAAATCATACCTTCTACCTTCACAAACAACGTGCAACGCACGTTTCGAGGTGCTAGTTATATTAAATGGTATGTTATATGTGTGATTTAAGATAGAGAGGGCAAATTAATTGATTCTAAATTGCCACTTGTTGATCATGAATAGTGTCGATAAATTAATATCACTCAATTAATGCATTATGTATGTTGATTGTTTTGATTGAATTGAAACGTAATGGATTGTTTTGACTAAAGATAATCAAAAGGTAATTGACAAGAGAACATATTTGGACAAAAAAATTCGACTTGATCTGAATCTTACGAATACCCAATCTAGATTAACGGAGTTTTTGTCAATCCGACACACTGCGGATAGGTGATTAGTGGTACTTTGCGGTCCGAAATGATTTGGGATCGGATTTGGATAAGGTCTAACTCAATTTGACCCGATCCGTATAGGTTTTTTTCCTTATATATGGAAAAGAGACACAAAATGAAAGATACTCTAGAATTTAAATAACAAAAATAAAATAAAAGATTAAACGCAAGAGAAAAAGAAAAGTAAGAGAATATAAATTATCCCAAACAAAACCCTAATCCCATTCAACCAATTTCATTTTTGCAACAAACGTGTTCTCTTCTCCTTCCCATCGAATCACCTCACTCTTCTTCTCAGTTTTCACAACTCTCAGAGTCTCAGCTAGCGCGACTCAGTACCTTCAATCGTGACTACGTGATTCAGTTGGTTCAATTCAATTTAGTAAGCACAGTTTAGTTCAAAGAAGCTCTATAATACAAGTTGATTTGTGGATCTTTTGCTTAATTCAAAACCGATCCAATCTGAGGAATGATTGATTTGGATTTGGGATTTGATAAAATCGATTCGATTTGAACTCGATCCATTGCTATCACTAAGCTAAATGTTCGGTTATAAAACAACAGACTTTTCACGTGCTTGGTAAATTTGAAAAAGCATTCATTCCAATATATTAACATCTTTCTTTATTATTTTCAAATTACTTTTAGTTTTCAAAAATATTAAAGTTTTGCTTGTTCATGTTAAAAGTTTGTAAAGAAAATAAGTAAAAACCCGACAATTTGTGAAGAAACGAAAACATACCGCTGTCTTCTCTATTCCCCCTACGAGTAGAAAATTAAAAATAAATTTAAAACTCCAAAGAGAATGACACTTGAAACATTTACATATGTTAGGCAGCTTGCTCCAAGTACGGGATAAGAAATTTGCTTAACAACTCAAATTGACTGGGTAAAGGTAAGATCTAGAAGTTAATAGATGTCCTTATGTCAAAGTCGAGTAATTAAACTTATTGCATATTTAACTACAGTGGCTTATATTATTTATTTTTCATATTATTCAAGATTGTGTTACTCATTGGTTCAAAAAAAAAAAAGACTGATTGTGTTACTCATTAAGAACAATTCTATCATATGAAAGCTTTAAGAAAAATCAGATATTTATCAAACTATTCTTCAACAAAATGTGAAATGATTGATCATTGACATATATATAATGTTGGCGCATTAATTTGATAAAACAACAAAAGAATAAAAAAAGATTAACTAAGCCACCAATCGAGAAAACAATAAAATTGTTGGACTATTACCCAACGTTCACTACCTTGTCCAACAACTGATTACTTTAGTCATGCTTTCCAATATTTAGGCCTTTGTTCTTTTCACAATTTCACAAATTTTTTTTCTCTCTCATTTTTTCAACCACACATATTTTCCTATACGATATTAACCACACATTTTACACAAAATACCGTACATACATTAAATTTGTTCCAAAAAGAATAAGGCCTTAATTTTAGAAATGGATATACACGATGATTGTAAATTCTGTTAAAAAAAAAACTCGTTTCGACTACATTTAAGCAACACTTAAATGCAAAACTTCACTTTTTCTGTTTTGAATGCTTCACAATTTTTTTTCATTTTTTTTCACGTTTTTACTTTGTGTATGCTATGCTTACATCCACTTAAATTTAATGCGTTAATCACACTTTAAGCTTTTTTTATAATATTGGTTGTATATTGTTTCCTTGCATATTCCTCTCTTTTGTAACTTTATGAGGTTCAGTGTCAAGGAATCTAACATGTAATCTTTGTTGGTTTGCTAAAAAATACATAGGTGATGTAAAGCGGAAAATTTTCAAAAACCATCACAAGTTCCATAGTTATGGAACCATTGGCCTATTTTTAGGGCCAATTCGACATCTGTTTTGAAATTAAACCAGGATCTGAACCAAGACGGGCGATGGGAAGTTCTCCAGACTTTGGAAAATTTTCGATGATATCAGGATCGCCTCGTGGTGGTGATTAAAGTTTTGCAATAATTTTGGCCTTCAATGATTGGAAAGACTTTGATCAGCCGCCACGAATCGCCACAGTGTCGCCGGAAAATTTTTCAAATTGCTAGAACTCTCCCTCGCCCTATTGATTCCATATCTAATCCCAAATTTTAAAACGGGGGTTGAACGAGCCCTCAAAATAGGCCGATGGTTTCATGACTATAGTACTTGTAATGGTTTTTGATCAAACCAGGATGTAAAGCTTCTTAACAATACAAGATTACTGGCATATTCATCAACTTGTGGTGAGAACTGACATTGTATTATTCTCTTATGTACCTATCATCTCAATCGACGTATATTAACTAATTTTCTAAAGTTAGAATAGAATATATTATTATTCCAAAAAAAAAAAAGAATAGAATATATATTATTAGAATTTGAGAATTGGGAATAAAAAAGTCATGTTATTCCTTTGGCTTGTAGATTTGGATTTATCACTTAGTCCATTCGTATACATATTTTAATTAGCCCTATTATTATTTACATAATTTATTTAGAGCATTTTTCATGCTCATTCAACAACTAATGACGGAAGATCTCTCCCCCTCCTCCTTCTTAACTATTTTTAATAATGAATCATGTTGAAAATGTGAAGCTGATACAATGAAAATAAAACTAAGAGCAATTCCATTAATGTAATTGTGTGGATTGGAGATGATGTGAAGGAAATAGATAGAGAGAAAATGATGATTATTATTTTTTTTAAAAAAAAAGAGAAGGAAGTGCATGAAAAGAAGAGAATGAAAAGTAAAGGAGATGAGAGCAATTATTAAAAAATAATAATAAAATAATAAGTGTTGTAAATATGGAAGTAAAAGGCACCGAAAGTTAGGAAAAAGAAATAGTAATGTAATGATTATGCTTTTTTATTGTGTGAACGACTATTATATATTGTGATCAATATTTGTAATACGATGTGCCCTAATATTTTTCTATAAATAGGGTCATTTGTAATGAATTCAATAACGGTGTAATCGAAATGAAAAACTCTCTCGCTCACAACACGTTATCAAGACGATAACTCTATTTTTTTACTTCTAAACAGATTTTCTTCTCTTTGAATTTAAATCTATAATCATTCCTCTTCACCTCCTCCACTACAATTGGTGCCAAAATCACACTAAACTCTTCTCCCATGATTTATCATTAATAAATTAAATCACTGCTGCTTAGAAATTCCTTGGTCTTAATTTCTACTCCATTGTTCATAGCATCGCTACATATGGTGGAGGGATCTCATTTTCTTCTTCATAAATAACCATAAACGCAATGATCGAGATCAAGCTTCCACCCGTGCTTGTCGCACAGATGAAACTCAAAACTAACACCTACGGATTCTATGCCAATTTATTACTTTGGAATTCTAAGAAAAACTATAGTGGAGCTTTATGATAATGCTCAACAGATTTCATTTTTATTTTCCTTCACTCACCTCCTTCCCGCCTCCTCACTCCTAGCTTAGCCTCTAGCAATTGAATAATATTAAGATAAACTCACCTTCATTCTTAAATCTGAGAAATCCACCTCGCTTTCATCAACCCTCCATGATTCCATAGCCATGAAGCTTTTCTTATAAGTCATAGATATCCATCCACCTAGACTTTTGATTTCTCGATTTCGACTGAGTCTACAACGCCGACAAAGAATTTAGAAGCACTAAACTAATTGCAATGCACAAAGAAAACAAGTTGCTAATCTTTTACCCCCTACTGCCCTAACTTTCATCCCACCTGGAATTTTGTTTCCATTCTGAATGAGCTGTGAGTAGGTGGAGAAAGTCTAAAGTTTTGATAATAATATTTTCTATGCCATGGTCCACAATTTATCACAAAAGCCAAGACATCATGAGTGGATTTTGAGTAATTTAGCATACATTTCTATGCAAATAATTCATTACGTGATTAGAGAATTGAAAAGGAAGAAAGCTTATCTACAAGCCACAGACAATAATTGATTTATGATGACATGTGTGAGTGGATTTAATAGTATGACTATGTGGCTATTGAGTGTAAACTTTTACACCGTGTTAGTACATCTTATTATTATTATTATTATTATTATTATTATTATTATTATTATTATTATTATTATTTAGTGTAGAAATCATATCCTAGTATTAAAAGAAGTCCCAATTATTAGAAGATTATGAAATTAACAATGAACTAATTAACTACAAAATATTAATAAGTAATACGAATTGAGATTAAAATAATATTATTTTAATCTTATAGTTGAAGTAAATTATTGAAAATGAAAAAGAGAAATATAATAATTATATTTTGGTAATTATAATATCAAAGTATCATAAATTGATGGACAATTTTACCTTGGTAACTAGAATGACAATTTTGCCTATACGCGACTGTGAATTGATACTTCATACTTAGTTCACCACCTATCGAATCTAAATTTACATTTATTACTATAATTTATATATGGTCATTATACCGCCTATCAAATTTAAATTTATCATGATAATTCCCATACAGAGTGCTTCTACCACCTATTGGGAGAATTTAATTTCTATTATTTATGTTTTTATATTTCAAATGTAGTGCTATACCACACAACCTGAGTAAAGATTTTAGATGTGGTGGGTTATACCGCACGATTAGAATGTATATCACCAATGCGTTGGATTAAACCCCACGATTGGTACTAAATAATAGAAACCGATTTATATATTCGACAAGGATGTTATATTGAGATTAACAAAGAGATTTGAGCAAATGATGATATATGTATTGATAAATTGCTCAAAGAAGTTCATGGTGATAAAAGAGAAAGAAGATATACCATGGTGAAAATCTCGTTATGAGATAAATATATTGTGATATATTGATTACGACTAGAAATGCTCTCAAAGAAGCATTTAATGAAGAAATATTCATTCTCCACGCTTATTCAAATATTGATGGAGAAATTGAGCAAGAGGCACTAGAAGTTACGATTGAATAAATAAATGAAAGTGAAATGCTCAATAGATCCCAATTGATAAATCAAATGAAATGAATCATATGGTGGGATCATTTGAAATAATCCTATTGATAATATGAGATCGTATTGATATGAGAAGAAAACGATAATCAAGAAGCATATAGTATGCTAATGGTACAATAGACATTTATATTCTAACAAAATATGATATTATTATTGCTCTGTAAGATGCACAAAACTAACATATTGAGAATATCAAAGGTGGAAATAAACACTCAAAATATAGAAATATAAAAGAAAATACTATTGAACCCTTAAATGAGGGATGCGCCTCGAGAGTATAAATACTCGTAACTCGCCATCCCTAACATTCAGTTCATAATGAAAGATCCAAATGATCTCTTTTCCGCTGGACACCAATGGTCTCAGAATCGACGGTTTTCACTTCCATGCATTCTGAACATATGATTGAATCTTGATGAGTATATCAAGAATCGTGATAGCAGAAACAGCATATTTCTCACGAGAAATAAATTTATAATCTACACCTGATCTAGAAATGCTAGCAAACCATCAAAGAAATAATTAATATTCAACAAACCTATGGGTTTGGTATGAAAATTCCACTGCGGCTCCATGATGCTATATTGAATATTTCTCCAAAGGTGATAGCCGCCTGAAGGACAATAAAGCATCACTATTGTTCATCATACATCATGCAAGCCATGAATAGATCATGCTTTTAGTATCACCAAATGAACTCATGATTGCATCGATTCAATACGATTGCTAGCTCCAACTTGATGAAAGGTAATACGCTGACACTCTTATCCCCCATAATTGTGCGCTGTAAGACTCTTTAAAAGCTTGGTATTGGTCCCTCCATACAAAGATATTGATGTTTTGTTTCCCCAATTCCTTTATAAGTTGGTTTGCCATATCTATATATTGATATCACCTATCGCCTAGATCCACCAAGAAACACATACGCCTTAATCGTGTGAGGTGAAGATTGATTTGCATGAGATGATTCTTAAAATTCCCATCGCTATCTCCATCTCCATCTCTCTCTTTTACACTAAAGTTTCAATGTATGAATGAGAGATAATGCGGAATCCTCTATTTAAAGATAAATTTTCAAACCAATAAGTGATTTTACTATTTACCTTTGACAATATGAGAAAAGAGAACAAGAGAAAATATCAAGCGAAATGACATACACTTTCGTGATTGAAATCTATATATAAATATATTTATTTATTTATTTACATACATATATATATTTCTGAAAAAAACACGATATTTACAATTACGCTAAATACATCGATTCTACGCCAAAATTTTTCACAATTACGAAAATCATAATACTAAATTTTTCTACTAAATTTACAAATAGGATCTTTTAAAGTAAGATTTTCGAGACTGCACTGCTCTTGTTCATCTTAAATTTGGCCCATAAGGCCATAAGCTCACCTTGTACGTGGTCCACTAGATGTCTCAAGAGCTCGCTGAATATCATCCAAAGACTCTTACTCAATCCATCCTTAATGAATGCTATTTTATCCTTCTGCTTTTGGACAAGCACCCCACGATTTACATCGAAAATCACAAGTCCACCGAGCACATTTATAGCATCCTTCCTAACCTTTGCTTCCTCCGCTTCTTCAAAACTACTTTACCCATTCCGTATGTATTTAGAAGGAATCAAATCTCACCAGATAATCGGACTCTTGTTTCAATCAACCAACCGAATATCTTGTGGTATGCCCTTATTCATTAGTATCCTTAATCTTCGAAGTCTACATAGATAAATTCTCTTTAGAATTTTGATCGGCAAGTGAGGGATAGTATTTTCAAGATTTGAGAGCGTATGATCCATTATAATACTCGGACCCTTGTCAGTGAATATTATAAGCGCCCGATGACTTATAAACCCAGATGAGGTACGACATTCCGCTGCTTGAACAAAGCACTCCATGATATGAAACGATGGGTTAAGATTCAACGCCGAACAAGAATGCGGTAATAATGGCACCGAAGATGATGGGATATGTCATGAGCCATAGATATGATAAAAGTGATAAATCATGTTGAGCACTATATAGATCCCTGCTCGATTGATGTAAATAATTTTATTGAAATCAAGAACCTAAGAATTTTTCAAATGATTGTTCTCGATAAATGATGAAATCATTACTAGCCAATGATTCTGAATAAATTTAAAATATATTTGGAACATATATATGGATGAGATATATGGGCCCACTCACCCTTCATGTGGACTACTAATAATATGATATGGATCCACCAGTCACATGTATATAAGAATAGAAAATTTATTTAAATGATTTGCTCATGATAAGAGCACTAGTTCCAGATCGAATGATAAAGCTAGTGAGTGTATATCCAAAATAATTTGAATAAGGTCAGTAAATAATTGGATATAAAGGCTATTACGAGTGGGATAGAATTGGCAAAATATTTAAAGTCCTCCAATCGATTTGCCAAAATCGAGAAAACAAAATATAGAATGAAAAATTTCCATTAAAACTAAATATTGAGAATATATATGATGAAAAGTATACAAATTGTGTCGAGTTTAGTTGTTTGCATGAGGGGGAGTATTAATAGTTTGGAAATAATATATGAAATGTATCATGAATTTGAAATTCAAATATGAATCAAACGATCTCATATACCGATTATATATGTTTTGATAAATTAGTGTTCAAGTATTGATATTATTTAAATAAAAGTTCTCAAATATGTATATCAAAGCAAATGATAGAAGGTGATTTTGATAAAGGAGGCATACACTTTGAAGAGAATATAGACTCAAGTATATTGTGCAATTTTAAAAAGAGTGATTGATAATGAGATATCTCAATAAGTTATATCATTATGGGGAAAGAAATGAAATTTGAAAGTGTTTGACACGGTATGAAAATGTAGCGCTACATACGATCAACGTATAATGAGGATATTGAGATATATCGAAGAATAATATTGAAATATACATATACGGGCTTGATAAGAAAATTGAACTATTAGTAAAGGATAACATTGCTTGTAATAGCTTAAAGCAATGATATTGTTGTACGTCAGACTCTTTCCTTGTTTGAGGTTTTTATCCCAAAATGGTTTTTCCTAAACAAGGTTTTTAATGAGGCAAATTAATCACAACTAATAGAAGATCTCGAGAGAAGATTTGGATATATATATGTCGATACAAAGAGAATGTAAGATCGAGATTGTCGACATTGCAAATAAGCAATCGATTATGACACAAAGGATAAATATGATACTTACCTCAAGGATTTTGATTTAAACATACTTCAGTACAAACTACGCCAAGGTAACTCTTTTTCCCTTGATTAAGGTTTTATCCCATCTGTTTTCCTACCAAGGTTTTTAATGAGGCAACGCTGATGACGATGGCTTATAAATCTTCCACAAAGGTGAGTGTATCGCCCCAAGATACTAATCAAATGGAGTAGTCAGACTTTTTCCTCCGATCAAGTTTTTCCCATCTGGTTTTCTTGACAAGGTTTTAACGAGGCAAGACATGAATACTTATATAAGAATGATTGTTGTTAGGGGGAGCAACTTACCTCTTCGCTCAGGTTTTGCCCTACGAGGTTTTCTCTCAAGCAATATATAATCACTCAAATTTTCCTACAATCAATTTGAGAGTTTTTCTCCCATTAGACTTTTCTATAAACAAGTTTAAAAGACAATTGTATAAAATAGTCATTCAAGGGGGAGTGTTGTAAATATGGAAGTAAAAGGCACCGAAAGTTAGGAAAAAGAAATAGTAATGTAATGATTATGTTTTTATTGTGTGAATGACTATTGTATATTAGATCAATATTTGTAATACGATGTGCCCCAATATTTTTCTATAAATAGGGGTCATTTGTAATGAATTCAATAACGAGAATTGAAATGAAAAACTCTCTCGTTCACAACAATAAGTAGGTGATGTAAAGCTTCATAACAATACAAGATTACTAGCATATTAATTAACTTGTCGTAAGAACTTGCATTGTATTATTCTTTCCTACATTGACAATATGGATGACAGTATTACTTAGCGGAACCGAGATCCGTGGGTATCCACCCAGTCTAAATGGGTATTAAGGGTCGGTATGGATCGCGATTTGGACCCAAGAAAGTTTCAGGGATGGGTCTGGGGCTACATGTACCAACCCCGTACTCGATTCCAAACCCGTTTTTCCTTTTTTTTTAAGTTAAAATTTTTTACATTAGCTAAAATTTTTCTGAAAATTTACAAAATTTGGCTTCTTGTAAATGTTTTTGTAGGAAAAATTGATTTTAAAAAATCCATTCAAAATCGTATTTAAAATTGTAAAGAAAAAAGAGAAAAAAAAATGAATAGTTCGTCGATTTCTCAGATTGGACTCGACCCTGCGAGCTCATGGGTCTAGGGGTGGGTCAAGTCAACCTTGGATCTTGCGGGTCTAGGGGCTATTCTTAGCCAACCCACCCTAGCACTGATCCATTGTCATTCCTAATTAACAGTGTCAAGTATCATTTCTACTTTCTCTCATGGGTGACTAGAGTCGAGAGATCAAGGAGGATTCTCGACCGAGCTTTTGGTCAGCCAAATCCACCTGACGGGCCTTATTATATAGAGGTCGACTAACTTTGCCCAAGATAAATCATGAATTCTCTAATTTAAGGGGGAATTATGCGAAATCATCATTTAACTTCTATTAATTAAAAAAATATGACTTTTAAAAGTATTTACAAAAGTCCTGTAATCTTACTCAAAAAATTGCAAATATGCTAAAATTTAACGTATGTCGCGATCGTGCTGTTGAAATTAGGATTTTGGCTCAAATTTCAACCATGTGTTGGCACATGTGATCGCATAGTGTGAAACCCATGTGATTGTATTGTTTTTTACAAATGGTGTGTTAGAAAGAAATCACAAAGAGTGTGTAAAAAATTACAAAGTGTGTGTAACAATGTGTAATAGTGTAATGGAGTGTCATCTTAAAAAAAATTTGATTTCTACTAATTGTTTTTGTAAGTTTGTGTAATATAGGTATAGAATTTCCATATGGTATCCGTTTTGAACAGATAATATATGTTTTTCACTTTTCTCAACTCGCCCGTTCCAACCACCCTCTTGCTAGTTCTAATATCATTTTTTCGTAAATTATCTTCCATTTATGAACTATTAGCCAATTTCCCCAAAGAAAAAAGTCTCACGCAATCGTGCGTAAGGTAGCATGGCACAAGTTTGCGGAATTTCTAGTTTTGTGCCATGCACGGGTACAATCATGAAAATTGAATTTTTGTAAATAGTTTGAAGAAACCTTATTTTTGAATTTTTGATTTTCAATCTTTGTATTTGTATCCATATGCCCCAATTTAATTGGGTCATAAAATACGGCCCAAAGTTCTGACCCAGCCCTCACATTACGTGGAACGGGGGGAGCCCAATATCTGACGAAGCCCAATCCACACAACCACGTACATAGCACGTGACTTTCTCCTAAAACAATACCGAACCAGAGAGCTACCTCGACTGACAAAATTCACTGAAAAATAAAAATTAAAAAAATGGTTGCTTTCCGCTTCCCATTCTCGATTTCTCAGCCCCCGAAGCCACCGCTATCCGCCTCCTCCGGCGTTTCCCGCAATGTCTTCCGCCGCCCCATCTCAAGTGGTTTCTCGATTGCCGTCGCGGTCGCTACCGCCGGAGCTGGCATCGCCATTTCTCAGAACCCAACCAGCCCCTTTCTTCAAGATGCTCTCAATTACCTCGTCTCCAATTTCTCCGTCTCCAATTTCTCAACCAAAAATAACTTCTTTCCCATGTGGGGTTCTCTTTCTCTTGCTGATAATTCAGCTCCGGTGACTGAATCAAGAACCGGAATGTCTTTTCCGGCCGTTCTGAAAGATTCTCAGCGGCTTCTTGGAATTGGGTTAAGGAAAAAAGCTATCTTGGGGTTGAAAAACATCGATGTCTATGCTTACGGTACCACATTTGTCCTTAATTTTTATCCCAATTCATTATTCTATATGTTCTTTCTATTAATAGTAGAAAGCATTTTGCTGTGTGAAGTTCATATCGGTTTTCATGAATTTATGGAAATAAATTTCTTGTACTACTATCAGGTAGGAATCTAGAAACCTCAAAAGCCCATGTAGGATTCTTGATTTACTATCCTATTTGTGTAGTGTGGATTATATTTAGTGAATAATTGTCATCAGTGCTTATCTATCATGGGTTATTGGCAGTTAGTTGACTGTAATTAATTTGTCTTCCTATTTGAGTTCTACGGATCGCTTATCAAAATCAAGATAGATTTGTACTATGAGACTTAAACTTAGGACCTCTCATTGTTTCATATTGATTGACCTTATTTTAATCTTGTGTTGTTAGAAAGTGGTCATTTATTCTTTTAAGTATAGTGTTTAATCTATGCAGAGTCATGGTTTTTGGACTTCTTGAACCATGATCATCGTTGATTTATTGTCATGTTTCTTGGCATTGTTGATAGGTGTATATGCTGATGATGGTGATGTAAAGGAGTTTCTTGGTGAGAAATATGGAGCACTCTCTACAATCGAATTGAAGGAAAACAAACAATTAGAGGAGGATCTCATGGAAAATGATGTACGCATGACTGTTAGGCTTCAAATAGTTTATGGAAAATTGAGTATTCGTTCAGTGAGGAAGGCTTTTGAGGAATCCGTTGGTAGCAGATTAATGAAGTTTGGGACTGCCGACAAAGAGTTGCTCCAAAGGTAACAAGTTTCAGACATTATATATTACTTCAATGTCCATGGAGATGAAGAAGGGTAAATTTGTTTATAAATCTAATGTGATTCTTACATTACATGTATAGGTTTACTTCGCAGTTCAAAGATGAGTACAAAATACCTCGGGGATCCATTATTGATCTGTCAAGGGAACAAGGCTATGTTCTTCGCACTACAAGTAAGATCATTGCTTTTAGTTGCTTTAATATTGCTTTTACAAATTCATCATTTGGTTCTTGAAATGATCACTCCTCACTCCTCACTTTGTTACTCATGTAATGCTGTCGAATACTGTGTTTGGCATGTTAGGGATGGCTTCTGAAAAGCCAAAGTAACTTATGGGACTAAGAAGTTGCTTTTGTGCTTGTTTGGATAATTGTTTGCAAGTTTTCTACTAAGTTGAAAGAGCTTCTAATCACTTTGACAAGAAGCAAAAGCTATCCCAAACTGATCCTAAATCTCGTTTGGCAACATAAATGTTAGAAGAGTGTGATTTCTTTTAAAGTGTAAGAAAGTGATTAAAATTTTAGATTTGTGAAACAAGCTCTTGATTTATCTTATGTAGTTGATGGAGTGGAGCTCGGAAGTATTGAGAGCAAAGTCTTGTGTCGATCAATCTTAGATCTATACATTGGCGATGAACCATTTGATCAAAAAGCAAAAGAAGATGTTGAGCTTAACTTGGCTTCTCTTCTCGGAAAGTAGCTTCAAACAATGTTTGAACAATGTTTTCAAATAATGTGTAAACTATGTTGTTTCCAATGAGCTAGACAAGATTTGTAATGCCGTTGTATTTCACCCTTCTCGGAAGTTAAAGTAGAGATCAAGAGTTATTAATGCATGTGACACTAATAAACTTGTTTTGTTTGTAAGCCATTGATTGATCTGTATTACGCATATATAGTTGAAGTGAGTGTGTGCTGTGTACAAAATAAATATTTTCGTTGCAATCATACTTTTTGGCATTGAGTATGCTTCTCTCTTAGCATCTAGTATTGAATAATGAATTTTTATTTGTTGTTCCCTTTGTTGTTTGCTCAACTCTCCCATCTAATGTGTAGAAATTGAGTATTCTCATTGAATGCGACATCTAAAGAAACATCAAATGAGGCAGCTCATCAAGAATAATTGAACAATTCCATCTAAAAGCTTGAAAGAATTGACACAAAGGTGTATCGTTTTTATACTCATAAGTCAGCATTCCTCGTCAAAGAGGGTATCTTCGATGCATTCAACCGGTTGTAGTTTATGCAATCAGTAAATAATGGACATATGATTTTTTGTCATACATTGATTGAATAGGCTGTGCAATCCAAAAGTTGTTCTTCAATGAATTCTATCTACAAGTTATTCATGTTCATAGCATAAGAAGTAGAGATCCAAGTTGATTTAATGAAAAAGAAGAAAATATAGCAGATTCATACTAGTTGTATACGTAGGCATAGTCATTTTCTACAAATCCACCCACATAATGCTTACCTTAAGTCGTGATGTCGCGGTGGGCCGTAATGTGATCTTCATAATTAGTTGAATCAGTGACATGTATCGATTGTGAGGACCCCAAAATCGGTGGAAGACGTGTCACCTGATTAGGCCATTATGAAGCGCGTAACGATCTTGCATTGTGCGGCGATCATCAAATCCTACTTACCTAGTGCTCGACTTTCGAAGGAATGATAAATGAATATCAAAATAAATAATGATGTTAACATGTACGGATCAAATCCACTACTTACCTAGTGCTCGACTTTCGAAGGAATGATAAATGAATATCAAAATAAATAATGATGTTAACATGTACGAAAAATCAACTGCTGTTCAACCACCATAACATAACATGACTTTTTCCTAGGAGGACCTTTCTCAAGAGTCAAGACATCTCTGGTCCCCCAACACCACAAAAGGCTATCAAGATTGTATTAAAAAACAGCCGACCGCATATGGATAAACTAACTAAGACCAAACTTCTATGATTGATTACAGAAAATTAGTCTAATATGTACTTGTCATTATCATATTGACAAGAATCAAGATAAATCAAATGTCTAACTTATAATTGAATCTCAAAACTCCAATGTCAAGAAAATACCTCGTCAACCTACTTCCCTTTTCAGTTCCTTCCTACTCATCAGTCATCTCCACATCAGCTAACTCAGACAGTTACTATGCTGTAATAAAATTATCAGTACTTGAGCTCAGACAGTTGGCTGGGGCATGTGCTTAAAATTGGCGGCAAATTCCTCCCACAAACTGGCGATGACTTCTGGCCCAGCACGTTTTGAGAAGGCTCTGTGCTTATCGAAACAGGAGAATTAGATGGCGAACCAACTACCAAGGATGCGGGTGCATTGTTTTGTCCTTGAAAACCATTACTGAAAGATATCTGTGTCTGGCCATGAGAATGTCTTGGCTGTCGATGGACAGTGTTTACGAGGCTTGCAGTAGCAGATGCAGATGAAATCCCTTCAATTGTTGTTCTGGGAAAATTCAGTGGGTTTACAGAAGAAGCAAAAGATGTCATTCCAGCTGTAGATGAATGAAAGTTTTGATTTCCGGCAACATGGATAGGGAGAAAATTGGCTGTTCTAGCTGAGCCATCAAAATCAGAAGTTCCCTTAACTGATTGAACACCGCTAGTTGAGAGTTTGCCCAAGATAACTTTCTGTCCATCGTCAATATTACTAGAATGGGGTGTAGTTTTTCCTTCAGGGATATTAGAATTCTTATTTTGTTGCACCATTGGAGCAGCAGTAGCCATCGGGTAATACCTAGCCATATCAGGAAGCATCTGGAAGATAGTAGAATTTTGTCCCATGGACGAGAAGTTAACGGCTGGTGTTGTAGAAGCATTTGAACCAAATGACAAGGAAAATGCTTGAGAGATGGTAGAGTTGATGTCAACTCTACCATTGGACCCGTGCATCTGTTGATCGCCGTGCTTATTGCCGATTGCACCACTACTCAATTTTCCCGGATGAATCAGCGCAAAATTCATTGGTGGAATTGGAATCAGAAAGTCGGGGTGGCTATGTGTATTCAGAGATTTAGATACTAATCTATCAGTGTCAGACTTGCTAGATGAATAAGAGGGCAGGTTTTTCTGCTTCTCTTGCTGCTCTGAGTGCACACTTGGGACAATAAAGCTGTTGATTTTTGTGTTGGTTTTTCTATCACTAGCTTGTGACTTGTGGGATGACACATCACTGGATGTTCTAGTTTGAGGAAAGCTAAATGGTGGCATAGAATAATAGCCATTAAATAATGGCATCATGGGAGTCTGGGTTCCTCTAGGTGGAGGCATTCCGACTTTGTCAGGTAGTTTTGAATGATTAAAGTTCACAACTGAGAGTCCCGCGGCTAAATTAGAAGCATTTCCAATGGTAGAAGCAGATTGAGGAGGTTTAGAATGATTATCTTTGGCTGAATCTGCTGCTTGATGATTACCAAGAGGAAAGATAAAAGCAGGGCCATGCTACAAGTCAGTGAGAATGAATATTACCACTAAGGTTTCAAATTGTTATTATTGCAAATGAATAATACCACTAAGCTTTCAAATTGTTATTATTGTAATCAGGTGACTAACTAAGATTTATCAAACTTACCAGCAAATCACCACCAGGGACTTGATTTGGCGTTTGTTGAAGAACTTGCTTTCTATTCTCAGCCTTATCCAAAATTGCAGCAGCTTCTGAGTTTTTGTGTTTACTATTGGTGCCTTTACTCGTTGAATTGTGACATCCTGGAAAGAACTCCTGGGTTGGTTGTATAGAATTGAGATTTAAAGTAGAAGGAGCAGCTGTTGCAGACAACAGAGCTTTCTCAACGAGTTGCTGATGATAACGGATGTTATGTGAAAGATACTGATGTGTTGCACATCTCTTTGGCCGAGGCTGCGACAGTTTAAATGGAGGTAGCTGCATATTCCCATATTCAACACAAATCACATAAGCAATTTCATTAAAGAATCAATTATCAAAATAGAAAAAAAGGGAATAGGTAAAACTACCTGAAACGCAGTTGAAAATCCAGCAGTTCCATTTGTGGGGTTGACAGTCTGAAAAGAAGGCATAAATCTGCAAATGAAACAACTCGATCAGCAATGGGCTATTGCAACTGGAAAAATGACCAGGGAAGTGGGTATAGAATTCACACCCCAGATTAGGAAGAACATGAACACCAGGCAAGCTACTTGTAGCAATTGGGAAAGGCAACAAGGAAGATTGCACTGCAAATCCGATAAACCCAAATAGTTTTAAATTAAATTCTAGAAATACTGTAAAATGCAAATCCGATAAACCCAAATAGTTTTAAATTAAATTCTAGAAATACTGTAAAATGTCAAGGTCACACGCTTGATTAGAAAATTTAAAAGGGACTTTACATTGATTTTTCTGTTCTTTTTCGCTCTGCTGATGTGGTTTACCAGTGCCACTGCTACTCGAAATATCAGGATAAGCCTTCTCTATATCAATGGAGGGCAATTTGTTTTTAGGACCAATGCTTCTAGTTTTGTCCTCTGCAAGTCGAATTGCAACTGATGATTGATCGTCCTGCTTAAGCATTTCATTCTTCAGAAGTATAGAACAATGGGCAAATATTTTCAGTCAAATTGTAGAATAGAATCACAATCTAGAAAAACGAAGTTAGAGAGACGACACACCATTTGAGCATTCCGGGGTGTACTATTAGGATCAAACACCATACAAGTCGAACCATCTCTTTCAGGGGATGAAGGCGGTGGAGGAGCCTATAGTGTATAATAACACATATTCAGAATTCACACTCAAAATTCAAAAGCCAAATAACCAAATACAAGATTAAAGGAAAAAATGAAAATTCAAATGCCTCTCACCATCAAATCAATCTCGAACTTGGCCCCACGAGCAGTCTCTAGCTCCATTGCTGTAGACTTCCTGAGCAGAGAAATTATCAGAAGAGTAAAAACAAGAGAGGAATAGGAAAGAAGCAAAACGAAACAAAAGGGAAAGGAAATGAAAATTCAGGGATGCTCACTCTTTTTGCCCAGCAGAGTCAAAGGGCTCATCAACATTGATTTTGTCACACGGCGATGATTCTTTTTCTTTTTGATCCACTGTTTCCACTTTATTTACAACATCATCACCAATGGACATTTCAGCTACTGTGTTATTTGAAAATTTCTCTTTCATCGGCTCCACTGGTTCAGCCACGATCATATTAGTATCCACTTCCATTGATTGCTCATTTTGAACGTGAAAAGTATCATCCCCAGCTTTTTCTCTCTTTATGCCTTGGTTCCACAAAATATCCAGTTAATTAATTTATGGAAAAAATAATATGGAAGCAATTCACAGAGTTATTAATTTAATCGAAATAAATCAGAAACTCACCATCATCGAGCAAGGTGCTGCCAGACAAATCTGGCGCCCCAGAATTTACGCATCTATCACCAGCAGTGTTTTTGCTATCTGAATCAAACTGTTCTTTACTCTTGGAAGACTGAGACTGAGATGGAGATTGCTTTCGCAGATCGAACAGAGCTTCCGCGACCTCTATCTCAATATCATCTTGAATCGATGAAGAATGTCTGGAACTCGAAGAACTTTTCGGATCACAAATTTTAGAGCCTGATGATTTCTGCAAAATTGTCAAATGGAAATCTCAATGAGCTAAAATGTGAATTGCTGATTTTTGAAGACGACAATAATTCTCGTTTGAAAAGAAAAGTCCATACAGAAAAGCTAAGCATCTTCTCTTTTAAACAAACTTCTGAAGAAGATGGCCCAACGTCACCACCCCTTGTCCTCTTCACCACCGGAGAGTTTTTCCGATTACTCAGTTCTTCCCCAGATGCCGCACTCCCAGAATTGCAGTCTTGTGACCTTTTACCTGAAGCTAAAAAAAGGGCGAATCAATTGATTATAAGCATATTAAATTAGAATAATTACATAAACATTCAATCGAATAATTTGATTAATGATATACCAGAGCGACTTCTTCTGGGAATTGGAACACCGATAATCTCATCGGAGGCTGTTCTCAGTGCCGGCGATGACCGCAAAGTCCGAAGACTCCGGCGCAGACTCTGATTATTAAAAGGTGGCGCCGGTCGACCCATCTGATTGAGACCACGGATTCTTCCATTCTCTTCCTCCTCAAAATCTTCCGCAAAACTGTCATCCGTACAATTCGCATCACCATGTCCAATCTCCACCTCTCTGCTACTTCCACCAGCTCTCCCATGGTGTATGCCATCTCTGTCCACTCGGCTTCTCTTCAAAGGCTCTCGATTCTTATTCTGCCCCAGCTCTTTATCTCTGTACCGCAATGATTGATGTAACTCCATCTGTCCATCGTCTTCTGCAAACAACGACCAAAATAAAGAGAAATTAACAAGAAGTTCTGCAAATTAGAACTCATCAGAATATTTTCATTTCCATAGAATTTTGTTGATTTTCCTAACCATTTGAATCACGGATGTTATTGATTTTGTTTCGTCCTCTCGGTATCCCGTCGATGACAGCCATGCTCATCCTCCTTAAATCTCTGTTTCTTTCCATCACTGTAAAAGATTTACTCACTTCAATTCGACAAGTACCGGCGAGAATTATTCACCACCGGAAACAACGATTTTGATCAGTGAACAGGTCTCAGATTCAGAAATGAAACTGAATTTGTTGAAACTTTTATCTGTCAGTTTCTTTTGCACTTGTTTCTGCTCTACACTTTTTGTGCTCCCTTTCTTTTCTCTCTCTATCTCTAAAGACTAATCTAATCTGTTTTTTGTTGCTTTATAACTCACGTGAAACCTACTCAAGCACCAGACTCAACGGCACCGATTCCTCCATCACCTAGAAACTCTGTCGTCACCGTTGGATTCAATCTTCAATCCAACGGCTGTAAGCATCGGGTGCCTACATGGCAGACCGTCATTTTCATGTTGCCACGTGGATAATTACTTATCTTTTCATTTTTCAACAATTAAAAACTCCCCTCATCCCACTACAATGCCACGTTTGACATTTTCATTTGTACGCTTGTATCCCTCGTCTCAAAATATAAATTATTTTCTAAATTTTAATACATTTTATTTCTTCTTCTTCTTCATTTTTTTTTTCATCCATTTAATTTCATCATTTTGCATTGTATGTGTTTATTTAACGTGTAGGTTATTAATGAAACTACATTACCATCATTTAATATAGATAAATATTTGAAAAAATATATAACTAAAATTTCAATAATATTAATTATAATTTCTTGACTATATAAAAGTCAAGTTAGACCTATTTTTGTTGGATAGAAAGAGTATGTTAAATTTTCTTATTTAATGCGTATTGCTATTAGTAAAACTCGATTATTGTCTTTAACATTCTTTTGTTAAGAAAACTTTATTCCAATTTTCACACAAATTATGAAATGTCAATAAATATTCAGGGAAGATAAACTTTATACTATTTCCCCAATATAGTGTTATAATAAGAAAAATACCCAAAATAACTAGGTTTGAAAATACTAATTCCTTAATAAAAAGTTACTCTACCAAATTCCAAATCTCACAACAATTTCATTTTAGATAGACAAAATTACCTCCATCATCATCTCCCCCAAAAAAAAATCCCCCAACCATGTTTCAGGTAGCTTGTTTTAAGTACTCAAGACGCGGATGTTACACAAGTGAGATGGGGAAAAATGTGTGTGTGGGCTCCCCTGCATTCAGGGGCTGTCTCTGTAGGGTACATATTTCGTGTAGGGTATTTAAATAAATCTGGTGTTTCAGCCTTTCCAGCCTTTCCAGTAACAAGTTGCCCTGCATTAACCCCCGCGGGCCCATTAGTGCATTCTTCTCCACCCTCCTCTTCGATTTTCTCTCCTCAAGCAGCAACTGGTAGCGGATGCAGATTTGTAGAAGTTATGTTTGAGCAACTTCCTGTATTTCTTCCTTGTCAATGTCAACTTCCTCTGTGTTTCTTCCCATCATAGGCTATGAATAAAGGAGTTATGTTTCTGCAAATACATAAATATTAACATGTAATCACTTAAATTCCATTAATTTTGAACTGGACTCATAGCCTTGAAAACGATGAATGGAAATGGTAAGGTTTGGTCAAAAAAATTTCATCGTCGAGAAGGTAATTGGAGGTGGTGACCAGAGAGATTGCACTAACAATGGTGTCTGAGAAGGTGGCCGGAGACCCTAACTCCTATATTATTATAAGTTATAGGATTCTTTTATATGTGTGAGGATAATAATTTTGGAATAGCATGTGAAATTTTGGTGAATCGTGATATTTAGTGAACTAAATTTAGGAATGTAGAATTACCTATTTATGGTCGTTTATTTAAGTCATTTCCGCTTATAATAATCATCAGTGGTCTTTTTAAAAAAAACCATTGAATGTTATGAGAAAAATAAAGATATCTCTCAAAAAAAGTAAGGATATTTTTAAAAAATTTTAATAAAATGAATACAACTTGAATAAAGTGAGTGAACTATAATTTGAAACCAACAAATAAAGAATACAAGTTTGTTTTGATAGAACGGAACAGGTATAAGAATTTACTTTTGGAAAATATATAGGTAAAAATAAAATTTTAATAATATTTATTACAATTTCTTATTTGTATGAAAATTAATGCATGTCTGGTCTATTGTAATGGGATGATATGATGCAGAAATAGAGTAGAATAATGCTATCACGCGGATGGTGCAAGTGGAGAGAGAGAATCTGCTATCAGAAACTGAATATAATAATTAGAAGCAGAATAATATCTGCGTTACTGGCAAAAACCGGCTCACGTGGGATGGTCGATGAACCGTGAACACAAATCATGAGAACCGTTCGTTAAGGTGGGACCCACAAGAAAAATCTGACGGGGCAGTGCTCTATCATCATCTGAAAGGGCCTATTTTAGGGCCAACATCGCGGTGGTGCAACCAGGAATGAGATTTGGGCGCTCCGTTAAATGCGAGGAGACGGTAAGGCTTCCTCCGCCGGCGAAAGTCGCGGGAGGGAGAGAGAGAGTAGCGGGATGAGTGGGGAACTAGCTAGTCGAATGCCGATTTTTCTGATGGGTCAAGTGATATACTTAATTACTCGTTAAACTTCAGACAGTATTTTTTCAGATTTATCCTTTTTTATTTTTTTTATTTTTTTAATAATTTGAAATCAGAAGCAGCAAAAATGAAATTAAAGTGCTTGTTATAGAAATTTTTTGCCAATCACTTATTTGTACGGTTTCAATCAGGTATAGCATAAAGGAAAATGATTATTATTTTATGTTTCTCCATAGACATTCTTAACCTAATTTGTCAAAACATGACACCGTTGATGCGAAAAAAGAAAAAAAAAATTAAAATGATTGCATTGTGGTATTGTAAATTCATTTTCAATTCTACATCGAATATGAAGTCAGAAAATTGAAAGTGTTTGAATAATAATACCTTGGACAGTTTTCCAATAAATTAATGTTATGTTTTCGTACATCTGTCTATCTTTTTGTATCAATATCTAATGGACCCCAAAATATTGGGGCTTTTTCCTTGGCTCTATCCTTGATCTCCAAAGGAGTATGATTATGTGTTGAAACGTCTGTTCGATATCTTAAAAATCCTACACCATAATTAATTGCCTCTTACAACCTTTGTCAACGTCTACAATAACTCACGGACAAGTCCATACTGCATCTTCATGCCTAGAACCATTGGCCAACTATTAGGACTTTTCTTTGGCTTGAATGAATCCTTATATTCTTGATCTCTAAAGGAGTACAATGTGACGAAACCCTTTATTTAGCGCCGTAAATACGATAGACGTTGTATTTTCAACGTCCCAATTAACACTAGAATGTGACGAAACCCTTTATTTAGCGCCGTAAATACGATATACGCTTTCGTTTAACAGCTAGTATCAAATTAATAAACATATATTTTTTTTCTATTGCAAGAATGAGTTATATAGAAAAATCATCTTTTTTGGTTGTCTCCATGTCTAAGTATGTGTTAGGATATAAATTTTTATCGATTTGATGTGAAATAGGAGAGAGAATGAGTGAAATTGAACGGTTGAGATTTGTGTAGTATACATAGATCTCATAAGATATATGGATGCAATTAGTTCTTACACAAAACAACGAACACACTCATCCACAACGTGACAAGCCCGTAGCCTCAGTCAGATCCCGCACTTACCCCCTTACTCATGTTTAGCAATTGATCGAATCGATCTGTATACCCTTTTTTTTCTTTTGCTGCATATCGTTTATTTTTAATTTGTTATCTTTTTTAATTAATATAGTGTAGTGTGTGCATATCATTTATAATATTATTTTGTCTTCTAATGTATTATTTTATTGCATCAAATCTGTCTTTAATTTTTTAATCTAGACAAAGATTCCACCTGATTTATGGAAACTTTGTTTTTTATATCAATATAATTATTTCATGCATTATATCCATGTCCAATGTGGCATGATCGGCCTAATTAATAATTTTCTCTTCATTTCATCGTGTTTCCAATTAATTAATAGCACAAAATAAAATTCTTCCATATGATGAAATTGATATACACTTCAACAAGACAAGTTCAAAGACAACAAAAAAAAAGGAAAAATGAAAAAAAAAGGGAAAAATAAACAAACAAACAAACCATGAAAACACACATGAAACAAACATTAGTTCACGGCACTACAAACCCTCCTTATTATTCCGTTTTGACCCGTGAGGGGATCAATGTCACCCATCTTGATCATGGCCGCACCGAAATCCGACAAGAAAGTTCGAGGATTGTTGCTTAATTCAGTTACAATACTATCAGTCGATCCTCCACTGAAAAGAACCTGATCCGATTCCAACAGGCCCCTCCTCTGAATTAAATTCCTGTAGTAATTGTTGTCAAACGAGTTGGGTGTCACTAAATCGAGCGGTGCTAAATTTTCGTCACCACCACCACCACTCTGAGGGCACCGGCGTTGACGGGTACTAGCGAAACCCGCATCAATATTTGTCCCATTACTATATATTCTATCACGAAAAGTTCTACACTGTGCTTGTCCAATTGAGTGTGCACCTGATAAAACCACCATGTCTCTTTCAGTAAGTCCTTTATTTCTAAAGTTTTGAATAAGTACGCCTAGGCTATCTGTAAATCGAGGAAGATCACTATCAGCCAATGATCGGGTTGCGGTTGTTGAATCTCGCCTTCCGAGCCTCACCGTCCACGAAGGACCACCCACCGCAGCGGAGGCATCCCGTGCTGCCACCGCGAGGATGTCAGCACAAGAAACAACTCCGGGGCATATATTCTCCACTGCGCTCTTGGCAGCATCTATGACTTCGTAGCCACGGGCGGAGCGAACATTGGCCCCCGCCGATTTCTCGCTTGTAATTCCGGGAGCGTCATCAAGCAAAATTGAAGCATCACATCCCCTAACGAAGCAATCGTGGAAATGGAGACGAATGAGGGATGAGGCCATCCTACGCTCTCTCGACACGGCTTGTCGAATAGAAGTTCGGATTGTACTGAGTGCATTAGGACATGTACTGTCATAAAATGTAGAGGAGAGCTGAGCTCGGCTCGAAATGATCAAGAGAAGAAAAAATGTAGCAAAAGTTAGACTGCAAAAAGTCATCTTAAAAGTTGTATACAAGATGAATATAAATGGAAAGATTTTTAGTTATATGAATATTAGATGTTTTAGTTTGATGCTTGTGATGAAAGTATTTGAGCAAAATCAAGAATTTATAGTGCAAATTGTCCGCGTTGTGGCAATTACAAAGCTTGTACACGACTAATTCTGCTGTCTTTTCTTGAATTACGATTGAGTCCATCATATATATATATATATATATATAAAAGAAATTAGTTAAATTTTCCTCAACCCTTAATTAAGATAAGATATATAAGTTTAGGTAGGATCGCTTCATGCATTATAATTATAAAATATAATAATTAAAAAAAAAAAAATCTAGTTTGACACGGTTTTTTGCGCTTATTTAAGAAAATTTCTTGCATGGAGCATTAATTAATTGCGCTTGCATTTCTTAGTTTCATTGGTTTCTGTTTTGAAAATATTGAAAGCGTTATTTATTGTTTTCGAAAATCCATTTTCGAAAACGTTTTCAACATTTATATAGGAAACACGAAAGCGTCTTTTAACGTTTTGGCGTTTTGATGTTAAATGTTGAAAAGCAAGCAGCGTTTTGATTTTAAACTTTCATTTATTATATTTCATCCCAAATTTTATTTTTAAATGCGTTTCAATCCCGACCACCGCCGACCACCGGCCCACGTGAAAAAGTCAAACCACGGATCAGGGGTCAAACCACCAGATCTGGTGGTTTGACCACCCGGCTTTATCGGAAAGTGGTGGTCGGACCACCATATGAAGGTGGTCCAACCACCCGGTGGTCAAACCACTGCGGTGGTTCGACCACCATTGGTGGTCGAACCACCTGAGGTGGTTCGAACCACCTCAGGTGGTTCGAACCACCTCATGGTGGTCGCGAACCACCAAGGTGGTTCGACCACTGCAGAGGTGGTTCGACCGCCATTAATGGCGGTGGAACCACCTCGAGGTGGTTCGAACCACCTCGGAGGTGGTTCGAACCACCTGAGGTGGTCGCGACCACCTCCTGGTGGTGCGAGCCACCTCAGGTGGTTCGCACCACCTTGATCAGCCGGCTAGAGAGAGAGAGAGAGAGATGGGTTGGGTCAGGTAGGGTGGGGGTAGGTTGGTGAAGATGAGGGTTTGTTTGCAGATCTTGAAAAGTTTAAGGGGCCGTTTGTAATTTTTATTATATGAAATTGTATTTTTTTAAAAGTATAATCCAAACACGTTTTCCATTTTCTCTTCTCAAAAATAATTTTTCAAAATAACAAACCAAACGCATTTTCAATTTTCTCAAAAGCAGGCGAAAATGAAAATCTAAAGCATTTTCGAAAATGAAAGCAGAAAATGTAAAAACAAACGCATACTTATTTATTTATTTATTCTGATCAATATTCACCTGGAATCATTTGGCTCATTTTCTGTTTCTATATTGTTATATTCAATCAAAATCATCTATATATATAGTTAAATATATTAATTCAATAATATAAATTAAATTATTTTAATTTGATGAAATAGCCTAGAAAACCTTAAAGGTAGTCGAATGATGACTTGTCATGGTAATGGGTTGCATCTAACATTGTTTTAAGAGGTGTGCCGTATCTATGAAATGTTATACAATATAATAATTGGTAGAAATCGTTCTCTCGCACTTCATATCAATTAGAAAAAATTTTTTGAACAATATAAGAATCATGTAATCTTTGAATGTAATGTTCATAATATCGAATTGATATTGATATATATAATAATAATAAGTTGAATCTGTATAGATATTAGATCAGTTATATATGTTATTGGAATATTCAATCCTCAGTATCACTGGGTACCTTTACTGCATCTACAATCTAAAAAAATTATGGAGGTGCAGTGAGCCACCACATGATGACAATTATATATTATTCATTTAACTTAACGCAGATGCTAAAGAAAAAATTTTTTAAAAAAAATTACGTGATGATGTGGCGCCACCTGGTGGCTCCACGCCGGGGGAACTGAGCCAATCCCTTGGAATAGTATATACTAATTACTATTGTGGACTGGTTTAACATGCATGCATCCAGGCATATTATATGAAAGGCTGCTCTAAGCACGCTATTTTATTAATATAACTGAAGCGCCTAATGTCAAAGAGACAACCTCGGACTTTTCTTTTGGTCAATGACAACGTGTATGTGTAATCAGTCAATAATTAATTTTTAGCATCGATTAGTCAAAATTTTGAAAAAAACAAATTATACATTAATCCTCAACTGATTATAGTATCAAACACCCAATTGGATTAAGGATTAAGGAATGTTGGTTAGAGAGTATTACTTAATCGATTGAAAACGAAACAATGTTAAATAGGTAAATAGACATCCTTTAATAAAAATATTTCACCAATACAACATGTGAAACACGGCGTGAGAGCGTTTTGATACAAATTTAGTTAGTTTGAAGTATATTGTATACATCTTGAAATCACCTGAGACTAATAATTAATTAGTATGTAACATGTGCGTTGCACGTGATACGAAATAATTTTATTTTCACAAAAAATAATAAATCTGCCACCATTTTACTTTTACAAAAAATAATGCAACATGTTCAATTTAACAATCACGTAACCGACTTAACCATTCAATCATTTTACACAATTCAATTTCTTTCACGACCGATCAATTGCATAATTTATAATAATCCTTGTGAGAAATTAATTTTAATTTTTTTTATGGAGTACTTTGATGTAAAATATTAACTTTATCCCTATGATAGACACTTACATCCTATCTAATAATGAATTTTTTGTTTGTCTTACTCGAATTATAAATTGTGTTAACTACTCAATTTTGACATCAAAGATATGAGATTAGCTTCAAAGCATATGTGGTGTTCACTCCAAATCACCATAAATAAATTATTGTTATTTCAAAGTGAAAATGAAAATGAAAATAAAAAGAAAAAAGAAAGACTCCAAGAACCATAAAACAAATGTGAAAATGGACCAACATTGCCAATATTTAGGTATAAATGACCAAATGATTAATGTATTAAAAGTAGTGGAATGTGATTAATTAGATAGTAGTATTAATTACTACCCCCTCCATTTCAAAATAAAAGACGTTTTAGATGTTTCTTTTCTTTACAAAATAAGTGATGTTCTACATTTATTTCAATATCAAATGTTAACATTTTTCCCACTATACCCTTATCGCAATTAATTGGATTCACTTATTGTAAACATTGTTCCCACGACATGATTAGGTGACCTTATTAAACAAGATTAAATATTTAAGGGGATATGTAGAGAAATAAATTACTACTATTAAATAAAGGTATGTATGGTATTTCAATTAATTTCTTAGTATGTGTGAAACAATTTGGGTATTCTAGGTATTGAAGAAAAAATGTGATGGCAAAATGGGGATGTGAATATTTTACACACATCCCCACTTTTAAATATTAGTGATTAGTGATGATGATTAGTAATTAATTAATCTTTTTGAATTTTTGTTATAGATAAAGTTTCACGCTGTCAATACTAATAACTTGTAAGCTACATCGATCTATTAGGAACAATTTTATGCTACACTGTCTATTCAATAAATGGAAAAAAATAATTCTAAAAAAAGTAAAATAAAGATATGTTATTTATTCGTCACATAATAATTTACAATTACATTAAAAATGATCAGATGTGTTTGGCGGTTATAAATGTCTTTTGAAACATTTGTTTGAGAATTTTTTTTATATGTTTGTTACATTTGGTTTCAAAATTGAACCTTACGTATATTTCATATATTCGATTCTATGATAAAGATAATTTGTTTAATTAACTAAAGTAATTATCAAATGTCTAATATATCAACAATTATAATATTTACTATGGTATTATTTATAAGATAATTCCAATACGAAAGAATCTTTTCTTTAAAAAAATTGAGAACACGAGTTCAGAGAAAGACTGAAGTTGCATAATTAAATAAAGTTTTAACTTAACATTCAAACTTGTCCGGAAGATTAGTTTATTATTTAATATAACAATAATTAATGGCGCTAATTAATAGTAAACTAGTTATTTCACCCGTGCGTTGCACGGGGGATAAAATTTTCAACTAATAATGTTATTGATAGATGTTAATAATATTAACGTAAAATCTAAAAAAATAATTAAAATAAAGAATGAGTTGCAACAATAAACTTAAAGAATTTAACTTGAAACAATGCTATAAAAATTTCGATAGAATTTCCCTTATATTTCATACTAATCCGTCGTACAAATATGCAAGGAGCAACTCACGAAAATCCATACAACTTAATTTACTATTCTCCATAAAATAGTAACTTAATTAGCATTTACACCCGTGCTTTGCATGGGATGATAATTCGTGGCAGCAATTGTCATAATAGATTACATTTTGCTCATTGTAAGATTAATTTATTCATGTAAACCCAAAATAAAATGACATTAAATGTTATAGTTATTAAAATAACCATACTAAAATAATTCTACTAACATTCGTAGAGCTCATAATTTTTTCTTTAAAATTATTTTACATTTTATTATATGCAATTATAAATTTTAAGAGATATTAATTATTATACATCAGTATGATATATGTTATTAATAATTAATATGTAAATAATGATTTTTAAATTTTAATTATGAAATATAATCAGTATAAATATATATTATAAAACCAACAATGCAATGAGGTATAGTCAAACATACCTAAAGCTCTTGCCACTTTAAACACTTATCCTCGTTAAACCATCCTCATTTACTCCAGGTGACGCAGATAATATAAGAATTACAAACTTTCATGCCCCATCCCCATCCCCGTCCCCGTCCCGTTCCCGCCCCGCTAGAAAATTCTCATCCGTGTCAATGCGCCATCGTGATAGTTTAATCTAAAACTTTTGTTTCGATATTTTATTTCTTTAATAAATACATTCTAAATATATTAAACACACATATTAACATATTAGGTATAAACTTACTAATTTAACATATTCGACATATTAAATATTGAATGATTTGATATAACATTTAAATTAATTTGAATAAGACAAATAAATTGAAATGTATGTGATTAATACTTAAAATATACAATCTAACTGATTATACTTAAACATAAAATAAAACATCAACAGGGAAAATTTAGTATAAAATAAATAATTAAAGTAAGTAGGATTCTTAATATTTATTTAGGAGACAGAAATTTAGACAAATATTTAATATAGTTGAAAGCCAATTAAAATATTCTAATTGAATCTTATAATTTCAATAATTGATTGAGGTGATAGCCAATTATTTAATAAGAATTCTTAAATTTATTCCCCAGCGAAAGTGATATATTGAACCAAAAATTATTATATAATTGTTGGTTCGAGTAGTATCAAAATAAAAAATCATTACTATTTGAATACCTATTTTTGGAGCTTGTTACTTAAAAAAAATGGAGCAGATCCTTTGAAACACCCGTAATTACACAAAAAAAATATTAGTATTTTGTCGTCAACTGTAACTCAAAAGAAATATCATAGAAAATACAAAAACATATAAGAATAAAAAAAGCATTTTTTCCAAAAAAATGATACTGAAAAAGTAAATAAAGTTAATTAGGGACTAATGATCACTCGAATTACTTCACAATAAGATATAATACCCCAATTGTAAGAATCCAAAAAGTTATAGGCGTTAACTTAACTTTATTTTAAAATGTATAAAAAGGTAAATTAATTTCGTAAGCATATTTTTCTTTCCGGTAACAATCTAATTAATTTTAATTATTTTTCATTTTTTGAAATAATTATGTTTCCCCATTTTTAGCAATTTAATTAATTTTGATTAATTTTCGTCTAATAAAACTATCTCAATTTTTATCCAATGAAAATATATCCAACAAAATCTGAGAAATTTAATTAATTGTAATTAATTGTAGTATAATTAATTCTAATAAAATCTTGTTTTTAGCTAATTCTTTATAGAAATAATTTATTATTTCTAAATAATTAGTATTTTAACCGCAATTTTAAGAATTGTATGAATATAATTTTAAAGATATTTTGCAATTAAAAAGATATGTTACATGTAAAACGATGTCTTTCATTTTTTAGGGAAAATCTAGCCAACCATGGAAATGTAACTAATTATAATTATTATTTATCTTTTCATTAATGTTATATTTCTGTTTTAGCAATATAATTAATTTTGATTAATTTTTTTCCAACAAAATTGTGTCAATTTTTGCCAATTGAAACTAAATCCAATTAAATTGTAACAATATTATTAATTTTAATTAATCGTAATATAATTATTTTTAATTAATTTTTATTTTTAGCTAATTATTTATGAAAAGAATTCATTATTTCTGTGATAATCATTTTAATATCGGCCGACTTACTTTACAATAAGATGTAATACCCCAATTATAAGAATAAAAAATTGTATAGGTGTTAACTTAACTTTATGTTAAAATACATAAAAAGATAAATTAATTTCGTAAGCATATTTTTCTTTCATGTAGCAATGTAATTAATTTTAATTATTTTTCATTTTTTGAAATAAAATTATGTTTCTATTTTAGGAAACTTAGGAAAAATCTAGTCTACAATAGCAGTCTAATTAATTTTAGCCATTATTTATTTTTTAATTAATATCATTTTTCTGTTTTGGAAATATAATTAATTTTTATTAATTTTCATCCTACAAAACCATGTCAATTTTCGCCTACTAAAACCAAGTCCAATTAAATCTTAACAGTAGTATAAATTTTAATTAATTGTAATAGTATTAATTTTAATTAATTGTAATAGAATTCATTTTAACTAATTATTATTTTTAGCTAATTATTTATGAAATAAATTAATTATTTATAAAATAACTATTTTAATATCATCACTTTTAAGAATTGTATGAATTTAATTTTGAAGAAATCTTGTAATTTAAAAGATATATTACAATTTAAAGGTTTTGTTTTTTCATTTTTGAGGGAAAACCCACAGCAATTTAATGATTTCTTGCATTTTGTAAATTAATTATATTTTTCTTTTTAACAATGTAATTAATTTTTATCAATCTTTGCCCACTAAACCCATGTGTAGCTAAATATTGGCAATAGTATTTATTGTTTTAATTAATAATAGTTTAAATAATCATAGTTAATTTTTGTATTTTATTTAATTATTTCTAAGAAATAATTAGTTCCAAAATAATTGGCTTGATAGCCATAATTTTAAGAATTATATGAATCCAATTTAAAAAATATCTTACAATTGAAAAGATATTTTTGAATTTAAAAGATATAAATATATATTCAATAAATTGATCTTATACATTTATTTTAATATTTTATTTAAAAATTAAATAAATTTTAATTTTTTATCCCATCAAAATTAAATTTTAGTGAAATCACTAATTTTAATTAATTTTCATTCATTAGCTAATTATTACTTTTAAAAATAATAAATTCTTTCTAAAATTAATAAAAGGTCCAAGCTAAGTTTTTAATTTACATGTTACATATTTATTTTAATTTTTATGTAAAAATTTAATAAATTGTAATTTTTCATCACACAAAAAATTAAATTTTATAGACATCGCTAATTTTAATTAACTTTTATTCTTTAACTTATTATTTATAAAAACAATTGATTGTTTCTAAAATTAATTATTGGGTCCAACCTAATTTTTAAATTTTTTAGCACCCATTGGGGATCATAGCAGTGAATTTTGTCTCGAACTTGAGCTAGCTGCTGGTAAGTTTTTTTTTTTAAATTTTTGTGTAAAACTTTAATGAATCATAATTTTGTAGTGTAAAAAAAATTGAATCTTAGTAGGATTGTTAATTTTAATTATTTTTTGTTTCTTAGCTAATTATTTACAAAAATAATTAATTATTTCTGATCTTATTTTTTAATTTTAATGTTAAACCTTTATTTGAATTTTTATGCAAAAATTTAATGAATGGTAATTTTTTATGGCATAAAAATTAAATCTTAGTAAAAACTGTTAATTTTAAATAATTTTATTTTTTAAATACCAAAATTATGAAAAAACAATCAGCAAAAAATTAATTCTAATTCTCGAAACACCCTTATATTGTTCGATACATAAATATATATTAATTGAAGATTTGATAGAAAAAATAGAAAAAAAATTGAAATTTGTAATATTTGAAAGAAAAATATATAATAGTTTTCCCAATAAGCTAAATTACAACTAATAATAACAGAAGCTAATGAGGTAACAAATTAAATTTGTAATTTGTTATTGAAGTTTGGATGTTAAAGTGCAAAATAATAAAATATCTTATTATATTTGAATTTTACGCACAAACATCAATTAAGTGTCGTAACAAATTATCATAATTTTTTAATCTTATTACATCAGTAATCATTAATCTATATTAATATCAATTTATATTTAAGTTGGGTACTAATTTATATATTTGGGGTAAATTTCAATTTTTTTTAAAAATAAAAATTTATATATTGATAGTATACTTGTTTTAAAACTCTCATCAAGTCGAGCAAAATAGAATCACAAATTATTATGTTTTATACGTAAAAAATTTAAAAAAAAAGAGAGAGGAAATGATAGAGAGAATATTTAGATATCATGAGATGTGGTAAAGTAGGGTAGAAATAATTAAATAAAATCTTCTATACATTAATATTAATATATTAGGGAAAAAAATAAAAGAGAGTTGGATATGGATTAGGAAATAAAAAATAAAAAGAAAGTTTATTTTAAGCGGGAAAACGGATTTACGACAATAAAAAATATAATAAGAAAAAAGCCTCATTTTCTATATATATAAATTATTCTATATATATAGATAGAAGTTTATATTAGGAAAATTCAATAGGCGAGAAAAATTAGGAATGTGTTTTGGAGGGAAAAAATGTTGTTTTTATATATATATATAGATTAGTAATCCTTTTCATTATGGAAGCTAAACGAACTCATTAGCAATAGTCAACTTCCGGACGTCAGAGATCAAATCAATCCTGCAGCCACTTCACAACACAAACAAGGATTGTAACAAGAAATTTCCATTCAGCTGGAAAAAAATGTTGCGGACGCCAGTAAATTGTGAAGTGTACGGTAACGGAGACAGAAGTTAAGAGAGACATACATTTGCTTCTCACGGGGAAATTTTTTTCTTAGAGGGATAGGCTTATAGAAAATATTACTAAAAACAAGAATGCCAACGTGTTATCGGGCAAATTTCTAATTTAAATAGTGAGTAGAAATTACGAGACGTTTGGATAATAATGACCAGTGGTATGCGATTCAAGATTAAAATTGATGACTTTGATTGAATAATATATACCTTCAGAGCTTGTCTGATATATTAAAATTCATTTTTTTGCAAATATCAATTTCAACAATTTATTTCATTGATTCGACAACTTTTCTTATTTTTGACATATTTTTGCTTTACATTTCAATTACACATTAGAAAATCATTTTCTTAAAATCTTCCCTAAACGTATTCTAGATTAAAAGAAAGTTAACACGGACATAATATTAGTTTCAAAATTTCAAAGTGAAGTCATACGTTTGTAGAGATACTTAGTATAATAATAGCAAATAGACTAAATTAGCAAAATAAAACTCATCACTAAATGCACTAAATAAACCCTTGTGAATCATCATTTATCATTGGAAATAATAAAAATATTTGAAAACTCATTCCAAATAAAAAAATATAAATAAAAATTGGGGGGCACGTACCCCCCCCCCCCGGGCCCCATTGCACGCGCCGATGAGTGTGACGTTCCTTCAACATAGCGCGGGGATCAAATTGTCATTCTACATATGTAAATTGTCAACCTAGTTATAGAAGTAGCAAAATTCTTCATTCTACTTAGCCTACAAATTAAGAAAGATGCTATATAGACACTAACGTCCAATGGTGTGTTGCATTGTCTCCTTCACTATAAAGAAGATGGTAAAATAGTCATTCGATTCTATTAATCTACGGAGGTGCATCTCGCAGTATAGGGAATATTAAAGCATCTTTAACAAATTACCCACATTGTATAGCTGCACCCAATGCAACCAGTTGACTTGTACAAAATTCAACGTTGAATACTTCAATTGTCCAAATGTCAACCTATATTACAGAGAAAAGATTACCACTACAATTCAATGGTCCAAATGTCAACCTATATTTTACAGAGAAAAGTATTACTACAGCAATCTATTTAGAGACTTTTCCTGACCAGAAAACTCAAATAAAATGAAGATATAATAATGGATTTATCATATGCACTTAGTTGTACACGTGAACTGCTTTGACTACATTAGAGATTTAAAGAAACATAAAATAAGACAATACATCTGAACACACGACAAGACTCATCAAGTTGCTCATAATTAGCAAAACTCAGAAATGTTGGAAAAAGTAACTTCATCTTTAATAAAACTAGTACTCCCTCCGTCCCACTAAGATAGACAAATATTCATATTTTGTCCGTCCCAAATTATAGTCCAATTTCTTTATTGAATGTATAATTTATTTTCCATGTACTAAAATATCCCTATTTAAGATAATTGGAATACTAAATATCAAGATAGATATTTCATCTCCCAAGATATTTAAACATATTCACACTACTTTTTGATCATTCAATATAGGGGTAAAATTGGAAGAATATATGAATATCTTATAATTCCAAGAACATTTAAGATGTTTTCTTAATATGTGTGAAAAATGGTGGGTGCCTATCTTAGTGGGACGGAGGGAGTATAAAACACGCGCTTTGCACATGATATGAAACAGTCGTTTTATTTTATTTTTATTATTTGTATCAATTATTATAAAAACCTCAAAGAGTCAAAGCAACAAATAAAATTTAAGGAGTCAAAAATGTGCAAAAAAGCAATAAAAAGAATAAATTTTTAATCAGACATTAACTAAGAATTTCACCTAAATATTTTCTTATAGAATTAAAAAATATTTACATAATTTTGTTATTTTCCATAACATTTATGCTAATCGAATAGTTAAGCAAAAGAGAATCCTACAATAGTTAACTCCACACATTATTCATAAAAATTATTACAAGAACCTCAAGGAAATAAATTAGTAAAACTTAAAGAGTTAAATGTAGAAGAAAGCAATGAAAAGAATAAATTTTGAAACAAAATTTAATTGAAAAACTAAACTAAACATTTTTCCATAGAACTAAAAAAAATATTTATATAGTTTTGTTATTTTCCATAACATTTATTCTAATCAAAGAGTTAAATAAAAGAGAATCATATGATAGTTAACTATACACATTAAAAATATTTAATGGGTCCCATAGAATGAAGATATTTTTGACAAATAAAACAATGTGCGGGGATAAAATGGGAAACCGAATGTTTCACACACATTGCCCATTTTATATATTAGTGATTAGTGATATACAAGCTAGAAGTAATTGCACATTACAACTGTTTGGGGCCTCAAAAAGATCATAGTTTTGTCGGCTTCCTTTTCCTATTTCCAGAAACTAGAGACACCCAAATTTGCAAAAGGGTATGCACCAACATCAAGCACGACAAAAATGGGGATGGAAATGGATTTCTCGAAATTTTTCACCACGTCGATCATCTCTCAAGGTTACAAGTACGATAAAAACATCATTCTTAAACTGTCAGCAAATCCTGGAATACAAGGAAGATGGAAAGAGATCAGTCTACGATAAAGATTATCTAGAACTTGTTATTCTCATTAAAAAACTGGAATAAGAATACCTTTTCTTTTTCTTTGAAAATTGAATCAACCTTCTTAATGTACTCATCGGTCAGTTTCTGCAAATAAAAAATCCAATAATCAAGGTAGGAAGCAGTCTATGACTTATGATAATGAAGAAGTATCACACCGCAACTTCATGATTTTGAGAAAGTGAAAATGAGCAAGAAAATAATCAAACTTCCCAGCTTATTTCAATATTCATATAACTTCAATTTGGAAAAAAATTTAACTTTTAATGTTGAATAGTGGTGGAAACCAGGAGATGTCTAGATAATTACAACTAGTGAGAAGATGTGTGATTGATACGAAGTTTAACTCTGCTTTATCAGTAAAAGTTAATAATTAGGTAGAAAAAGTTAAGATGACTACATGCTTAGTCTACATTTGTGAAGATCAGTGTCTAATTTAGGTACCTGGACATCATTACAGAGGTCCTTCACATTGTCTTCAGATAGCTTTTTCTCCTGCAAGATACTTAAATACAAATTAAGATAAAAACCACATAGAAAGAAAGGGGTGAGGGATAATCTCTCTCTTGACCTTTTCAAGTTTTTGATAGGATTTATTAGCATCTCTTCTGATATTCCTTATAGCCACCTATAACCATCAAGCAACTTGAGGCTATTAACAGATATATCTTTTTCTATAAGCAAAACATAGATAATATATGCCATTAATACATACGGAAAGAAAACGTATTTGAAAGGCACAAATGCACGCAAAAAATTCCAGCAAAAACGTTATTTTTGTCAATGCACACAAGATCAAATCAGTAGCGGGTAAAGGCATACCCTCCCTTCTTCTGCCTGTTTAGCGACAACTTTCAACAGCTCCTGAAGTAAACAATAGAAGTAACCGAAAATCAGATACTGTGGATGGGTGACAGAACACACTGCACTAAGTACTTCGTCAACATTACCTTATTGTCAAAAACAAAGGAGAAAATAAAGGGGGAAGAAGATCAACATTACCTTCCTCCTTTCTGCAGTCAGTTGTGGGAGGGTCAATCTAATAACTTGTCCATCATTATTTGGAGTCATACCAAGGTAAGAAGAGTTGAGAATTGCCTTTTCTATAGCCCTCAAGCTGAAAATTATTTAAGATAAGGTTGAACCACCAAATGATGTATACATGTAACTATAATCCAAATAAGAAATGATAGACACACAACTTTTTAACGCCCAAACATCAAGAGCTATAACTGTTTGAGGAATGTGGTTGAGTGATTAATAGTTCTATCTCATTCTTTTGTAATTTCAAAAGTATAGTTCTCAATATTCACATTTCCAGGAGGTCCTGCATAGAAGTAACAATTCTTTTCACAGCATATTTCTTTCCAAGGAAGATTAAATCAAAGTGGGAGAAAAGGACGAACCATAGGTACATTTTGATTTACCCTTGTCTAAAGAGAATCCAATCTTAATAGCAAAAACCCAAATCACAACTTCTGATGTCTATATATTCCAAAGTTTGCCCTTGCTGCGAAATCGCCATACCTGGTTTTGTCATAAGGCTGGATCACAAGAGAACTTGCATTGGGAGTACTGATCTGAGCTATGCTCTTCAAGGGCACTGGTATTGCATGGTACTCCACCTAAAAAAATGCCATCTTTCAATTTCATATCATACTGCAAAAAGTACATTTAGATTGTATGATCATGAATGATTCAATAAGAGTCTCATGTGTTTAAGTGATCTAAGCATGGTATACACATTCATCAAATGTTTGGTAAACTTTTACTTGTCTAAAACTAGTTTTTCGGGTCGAGTAGTCATGGGTACAGCGAAATGTGCGGATAATGATCAACACTAATTTCAACTCTGATACCTCAATTTTGTCCAGCATTGCCGGATTAGCTCTCCCAGTTCTTATGGAAGCAAAATTGGACTTCAAAGCTTCAATAGCCTTCTCCATCCTTGCTTTCTGAGAAAAAAAATTCAAAAAAGATTAAGGAATACAAATTAATCTCTACAACAATTGCACCACCGTTAGCTAAATATAACAGTCCCCATATGAAAATCAAGCTTATGAACTTACAGCATCCTTCTCAACCGATGATTTAACAGCCTCAATTTCTTCAGAAGTTGCACATCTCACTATACTGTCTCTGATAATTTATCAAAGGAAACAGAACAAAGAAAGTAAAGCACAATAATAATTAACACCAGAACAGGAGTGATTAATCAAGCCAGCCATAACTGCAGGTAAATTTCGAAACAAACTTGCCTCTTCGCCCATCGCTTCGTAGCAACAAGAGGCTTACAATAACGCCCTCTTCGCCCGACCTGAAGTTTAATATAATTCGAAGCTGCATTCAGCGAAACCACTTTCATAGATTTTGAACTAGTATCTGCAGCAAAAATCTCAGTTACAAATACATCTTCCTCCATCGATATGCGTCAGAATATAATGAAGAAACCACAAAATTGCATTCAAAAACACAATTGATTAGATGTAATTGAATAAAGAGGACCTAGGGCGAATGACGGGAGGCTCCTCGGAGAACTATAGCGCATATGAGTTGCAGGTGTAAATGCCGTCGCCATTTGTGAGCGAACCGTGTTCGATGAAATGCTTATTTGAACTTTTAATATCTTTTTCCCTTGAAGATTGTTCTAGACTGTGAGTGGACTGATGCAATTGAAATTGGGAATTTCAATTTGTGGATAAGAGGGATGTCTGAATGTCGTCCAACAAAGTGAAGAAACTGTTTATCCCGGGATGTAATAGCAAATGTGGTCACTAAACTTTCACAAAAACTATAATGAGGTCCATGAAGTTTACTTAGCATCAAACTGATCACTGTTCCACGTTTGTTCTAACCTTTTTTCTACAACTACTTAAAGTGAAACATCAATATCAACAACACATTTTGTGTCATTACTCTTTATTACTACATGTCACTTGATCTCACTACCATTCAAAATAAAAAGATAAGGTCTTAGTTAAAAAAAAACAAATTTACCCCGAACACATCAGCTTATTTGAGAAAGTTTTGTTAAAAAAAAAGTGTTTTTTGAAAGAATGTGTGATTAAAAAGAACTAAAAATTTACATACGAAAGTGAGATATACTAGTATACCGCTATATTATAGTGGATTCAATCGTAGGCTTGGAGAGAACGAGAAAATAGAGAAGATATGAAGATTTGTTTTTGTAGATTACAGAGGCGAAATTAAATGAATTTTACATATTTGAAGGATTTTTTTAGCTCTAAGTTTTGTTGAAGACGGACGTATATACTATAATTTGATCTCACTAAGAGACTCTTTACGGCCGTGAATAATTTTAGAATCATTTTCCTACACTAATATATTGTATGTGGTTTTTTTTTTTGGGAAAACTTTTAACTTTTTTACCCCATATTGTCTGCAAGAAATTATTTTTCTAACAATGTCAAAATAAGAAAAGATGGATTTTTATTCAAGTAAGTTATTAATCATATTGGCTATTGTTCTGTTGTGAACGTTGGCAACATAAGAGCCATGCCCAGGCTGACGTGGCCCCATTTTGTGGCTCCATGTCATCGATAAAAAATTTTTAAAAATTGTTTTTTGTATCTATGTTATGTTAGATGAATAATACATAACTATCCCTTAATGATGAGAGATCCCACAAACCCCCATGAATTTTTTTTCCGAAGTATGGGCACCTTCCCACAATAGGTAAAGATCATCTCCCTAATCATATTTTACTAGCTTATTACTATTCAAATATATAGAGATAACGTTACTAGAACATTCTGATTTGTCATTTAGTTGACAATCAGCTAATATTTTATAATCTTGTGGAGTCATATATCAAGATTAATGCATCTTTATTTCATAGGATTTTGACACATAACTTGATTACTAACCAACTCATAAATCGGGATTGTAACACATCACATAAAGGTTATATTAATTGATTTGTACACTAGGTCTCTCATTAAAGACAATATTTAGGATGGTAAATCAATTACTATCAACTAACTCACTTATTAACAGTAGTGGATAAACAATCATAATAAATATCATTATTACGCAGATAATTGATAATATGGACAAAATGACATGCACTTTCACGTTTACTGGTTCAAACCGACACCCACAGCCCACAACTCCCACGCATATACCGTGACCTTTAACGTTCGCTCTTTTAACCACTGTAAATTGGTTATATAATGGCCCACAACATGCACTGAATATCTCAATTCCCCATTTAACATCTCACCCATCCACTCAAATTTGCAAATTTAGCCGTCATTTTCAGAGATTCAATCATGGGTGTCTCAGAAAAAGCAATGTTTCTCTTCTTGACCATGGCTGCCAATGGATTTTTCATGGGATTTGGAGCTGTTTATAAAGTTGGGGATTCTGCTGGATGGACTGCCAATGGAAATGTTGATTACCGTTCGTGGGCTTCTTCGAAACATTTCAAAGTTGGAGACTCCATTAGTAAGTCAATCTTCTTTAGCTACTGAGCCAATTTGCTCACATTTTTTTAAATACCTAGAAAAACGTAATAGAATTATTTATTTTTATTTATTTATTTTTTATATGGTAGGTGTAATGAAAATAAGTATAAAGAAAGTGATTGTCAAAATAATTTTATGCCATTGAAACTAACGGGGCCTATCTTTGAAAATTGAGATGTTATGGGTTCTAAACAAAACTTGATACTAATGTTTGTTAGTAAGTCCACCTGAATATGATTTCACATTTATTACAAAATCTTACCTTCAAATTGAGAAATACCGAAATAACAGGAGAAAGAAATATTCAAGGAAAAATTAGTGCTAAAACACTAATGTTTGTTTGTGACAGATGTTTGAAAAATTACATTTTAAATGTATTGATAAAAAAAAGGTAGGCCAAAAATTTAAATGAATGGAAAGTGGAGTAGAATTTTTTTTGGAAAAAATCTAATTTTTGAGTAAATCAATAGTTACATCAAATGATTTTCCAAGCAAAGTGGTAAATTATCATTGTCCAATATTTTTTATTTTTATTTTTTTACAGGATTTGAGTACGACCCGGGGTATGACAATGTGTCGCAAGTGACTCGAAAGAATTTCCACTTGTGCAACTCGACATCTCCGATCACCACCTACTCCACCGGGAATGACACCATCACCTTCACCTCTTCAGGCCATTACTACTACATCACTGGATCTAAGGGACACTGTGACGCGGGCCAGAAGGTTGATGTTCGAGTTCTGAAGCCCATAATAAGCCCAGTTGAACCTCCTACCCACTCAGAGGGCCCATCTCATGGCCCAACAGCATATAGCCCATCTCACAATGGTGCAGTGTCGCTCAATAATTTTGGGCTGATCTTTATGATAGTTGGACTTTGTGTTAGTGACTTAATGGGTTTATTCGAGTTAGCCTATGGACTTGTATCATTGGCTTGCATCGTGTCCGGATTCAGTATGTAGACATGAATTATGATCTTGGATTTGTTTTGGTGTATGACTGTATGAGATCCTTGTTTTTCTCTTAAGCTAGCACTTCATGTGGGCAATATATTTCAAAATCTTTGCAATTTTTACATGGACTATCACAAATCGTACTTATCATCCATCAGTAACATACTAGTATAATAGTGATAAGTTAATTACAGTCAAATACATGTTACATAACATTAATACGTCTATGCTATACAAGTTGTGTGTACATTCAATGAGTTAGGTGTGCAAACATAGAATTCCGCTAGGTTAATACCATATATTGTACAATACTACTACCTATCAAATTTATGCATAACGACTGAGGGGCAGAACTACGAAGCAAACAACAATTATTATTCTGAATACAAGTAATTCAATAACCAACTTACAAAAACTATTTGCTGGGTTGCTGCTTTGAATCTTTTAGGCTATTCCTTGTCCATGCATGTATGCTCTTTTATTGAAGGTAAGGTATCAAGCACCCCCTTCTTGCTTGTAGTTTTATATTCTTTTCTTTAACAACTTTATCTCAAATTTGGATTTTCGAATTGAAATAGTTCTTTAAAAAAAAAAAAACCAACTGACAAAAACTTCAATAATAAAATGATATCTTGTGATACACATTAATTAGTATTACAACACAATGTAACATGTTATGTTTTGCAGATGTTGGGAGTTGGGACATGTTTTGTTTTTCTTTTTTTCTAATTTGATTTTTATAGATATGTCATTTAATTACACATGGATTGAGAAATTCTCATTATTGCTACAAAAGAAAAATCACCGATCTCCTTATACATGGAGAAGACAGTTTTACAACATAGTATAGTTGATTAGGACATTCATTTATTATTATTAACAGTAAACCTAATTATACTGCATATCAAAAGTGAAACTAAAAAACTAAAAAGGAACGAAAGCGTGGAGCAATGGTAAGACGCTCATGTTCGGCCGGAGTTCGATTCCTACCCCCTCCCCAAAAAAGGTGAAACTAAAAAACTAAAACTAGCAAAAATTAAAATATAAATCTGATTCATTTTCTTTGACAAACAATTATCTTCCTTGAGGTTTAAATTTATCTTATCATCTTGGTTTATTTGGGTACACCACAATGGTAGTAGCTGGGTTTAAGGCTCAGAAAAAACAAATTAGATGAATTGCATTGTCTGGACTATGGATATTTCATGTCGATTTTTTGCGTTTTGCATTCAAGGAGGACTTTCTTATAAAGCTTTGAAAAGTTAAAGACCCTGTGGAGAAAATCTGAAAGTATGGGACCAGCACTAGAATATTTACACGTTTGAGACCTTATAGGTTCTACTAGTATTAATTAACCCTTTACTTTATAAATAATAAATATATAAATAACTAAAAATAAAAAGATAATTTCTTGAAATGGAAAAGACGACTCGTAAGTCTTTAACCAAACGTATGCTTGGTGCTTAAAAAGCTAAGCACAAAGAGCCAAAGGAAAGGAGTCATACATATATTAAATAAAATAAAAATAAATAAAAACAAATGAGAAGCATCCGCGTATATAATATACCACACGTAACCTCCCTCCCCCACTCTCTCTTCTCCCAGTACGTTCCCCCCACACTCTCGCGCGCAGTTACGCACAGTGAAAGGTGTTCATTGCCATTTCCATCTCCATTAATGCCTCTCAGTATTAATTCGTGACTTTCACTTTTTTCACGGATTTTCGTTCATAGCTAGCTTGCAGATCGACTTCCCTGCTGTTTTTGTCGCTCTTATTTTCGCTATTTCTACATATACTCGTGCTGTTGTTATTAATTATATTGTTTGTTATAAAGTGACTGTTAAGAAGTTGAGGTTGTTGAGAGAAATGGACCTGGATAAAGTTACGCTGGAGATTTTTTCCAAGCTGGAGCAGAAGTGGTTGTACCACTGTGAAGGAAAGAAGACGCGTGTTTTGAGCATTGACGGCGGAGGAACCACCGGCATTGTCGCCGGTGCCGCTTTGGTTCACCTTGAGTCTCAGATCCAAGCTATGACAAGTGATCCTCAAGCGCGGATTGTTGATTTCTTCGATATCATCGCCGGCACGGGGATCGGCGCTTTTCTCGCCGCGATGCTCGTCGCTGACAACGGCTCCGGTCGTCCACTGTTCTCCGCCAAAGATGCCGTTGATTTTCTGGTGAATAATCAGGTGAAGCTTTTCAAGGAGAAGAGCGTCGGTGTTTTCCGCCGCCGACAGAAGTTTTCCGCTACGAGTATGGATAGGATGCTTAAGGAGGTGCTCCGGAGAGAAGACGGAAAGGTTTTGACCTTGAAGGATACGTGTAAGCCTTTGCTGATACCATGCTTTGACCTCAACAGCTTGGCTCCATTCGTCTTCTCTCGTGCCGACGCTTCGGAGTCAGCGAGCTTTGACTTTGAGCTTTGGAAAGTCATCCGCGCCACGTCAGCGACGCCGTCAATGTTCAAGCCGTTTAAGCTCACCTCGATTGACGGAAAAACTTCTTGCCTCGCCGTAGACGGCGGACTTGTGATGAACAACCCTGCCGCCGCCGCCGTGACTCACGTTTTGCACAACAAACGTGATTTCCCGTCAGTCACCAGCGTTGATGACCTTTTGGTACTCTCTCTTGGTAACGGACCGTTGAGCACTGTGTCGAAGTTCCATGGGGGCGACTGTACGCCGTCGTCCGTGGTCGGCATTGCGCTCGACGGCGTCTCTGAAACAATTGACCAATTGCTCGGTAATGCCTTCTGCTGGAACCCCAACAGTTACGTCAGAATTCAGGTCAATTGACTAATTTCAACTTCAATTGCATTATTACTCAGAATTGAATCATAATTCCAAATCTCTTAATTCTGCAATTAATTCTACCGAATTGAATTAAATCCGGTCTTAATTTCTCTGATGGAGGAGTTATTAAACACTTAACGGCGTTATATTACAGGCTAACGGCGTTGGGGAACAACCGGAGGAGGTATTAGCAGAGAGAGGAGTTGAGTCACTGCCGTTTGGCGGGAAACGGTTACTAACGGAGACAAATGCACAGAGAATCGGCGGGTTTGTGCAACGACTTGTTGCATTGGGAAGGAGTAGTCTACCACCGAGTCCGTGCAAGGAAACGGCCGTGAGTCCTCTAGTTAACGGCCGTTAGTTTAATTTTTTTTTTGGTTATTTTCTCTTTTTTTGTCCTTGTTGCTCAGTTTAATATTTACCCCATGTCAGGGGTGCTTTAGTTAAATGGCTCTATCGTCAGCTTTAACTAGTAGCTGTAAAACTAAATAACAATGTTAGCAATGAGTAATGACTGTTTAGCATTAATTAAGTAATTTCCAATTCATTGTTGTGCTTATGTAGAAAGTAAGGGGGTGGGATGTTATCACTGAAAATCACTTTTGAGTTTTAACGTCTATTTGATTGTAAAATTTAAATTCAGACAAAATCAACATTAAAGGTAAAGTAAAAGTATAGCCAAGTACTTAATTAATTTTTATCTGTAGTTTTATAGTAGTAAATGAATTTCCAAACGTTAGTGAACGAATATGTCATTGAAAGAACTGCAATTCTGCCTGCCGGATAGTACTAATAAAGAGACGACCAAATTCCATTAAAGGCAAAGTAAAGGCATGTCTCTACTTAATACTCAAATTGCAATATTGCATCCACTTTTCTGACTGCGAGAGATTTTTATAATGTTGAAATCTACCATTGCCTGGTATTACTACTTTCCCACTATGGTAAATGAGATTTACCTGGAGCAGTAAAAAGGACCTCAATCTATTGTCCTGTCGATTATTGATATACTTACTTTGTTTGTTTGGATCGGACTCGACAGCTAAATGAACAAGAAATGAGACAACATATCTAAGGTCGTTTGGAGAGTAGTTATGACAGTTTAAATCATAAATAAATAGAAATAAGTAGTTAAGTGTGTTATATTTGTGGATATAGTGTAGTGTATAAACAAAAAAATATTCTATCATACCAGCATCGCTATCAAAAGATTTCCACATATTCAATATGACTAGATGAATATTAGGATTAATTCCATAGAAGACGTTGATTTATATTGATTTACTGGAACAACGTATTAGATGTGTGGTTGAAAATTGAAGAAAATATATTAAAAAATATAAAGTAATTGTATGAGTGGTTGAAAATGATGAGAGAAAAAAATTAATAGAAGTTAATAGAAAAATATGGTACATAGAACAAGCCCTCAATAAAAGTAGGGGCACAATAGTAATTAATCGCATGTTTACGAAAGTTTGGCCAAACATGGACATATTTAAATATTTCATATTGTGCATAGAGGCTCGCCGAGCGGCTCGCTACAGGAACCGAGCCGCTCGGCTCGGCTCGGTTCCTGTCGGGGCCGTTCGGGCTCGTGACTCGGGCTCGCCTTAGGCGAGCCCGAGCCGAGCTCGGGCTCGGCGAGCCCGAGCCGGCTCGTGAGCCGAAACGGCTCGCGAGCCAAATTGACAAGTCTACCTGTGAATTTAGGAAATCACTTCTGGCAATTGCCATTTTGGTACAAGTTCTCCAGCTCATAGTTCAACTCCTTCAAGTTAGTAAATGAACTGAGAGACTACCACCCAGCTGATTCCATCCCAAAAAGTGATAACACTGATCCATGTTAACGATTACAGTTTCCTTGTGAGTACAAGGTACAACCATGGAGTCACAGAATTACATAATGTATTCTGAAAAGGAGTATTCACGTGTCACTAGTAATGTGAATTACAGCAAAAGAATTGGCAACTAATTAAAATTTTAAGTTGTTTATCATTTCAGCTAAGACAATAACTACTCATCTATTATCCACACATTTTATGACACCAATTTTGCTTTACTGCCCGCTTAAGTGTATGGGAGTGGGTGTTCATGCACTCGAGTCAGGATAGCATCGGTATCAGCCATAGACATGATGATACCATTTTCATTCATTACGTCTTTAGAGTCCTCATTATAGTACTGAGTCTTCTAACACTCACTTATAGTATCAAATCTCGTTAGACCTAGAGTACCAGAGTTTCACTATTTTAGTACTTTATAAGGCCGTCTTATCTCTTCCTTCTTCGATCGTGCGAATATATGTAGGGTTTTCTTCTAGTGAATTTCCTTCCACTCCTTGATTAGGGACCATTAGGTACAAGTTTGGTACCCAAAGAATTGTACTTCATCAGTTGTTCTGTCAAACAATCAAAATAGACCCTTGTGTTGTTGGCTCTGTCTTTACCCTGTGCTTTTCCCTTGGTATTTTTTCGGCATTGGAAAATTATGTTATTTAATCTCCTAAGTTTGGTAGATTATTGACTTATGAGTGTTACATATGGTTGTAAAAAAATATATATAGCAATTTGTCAGCAGAATTGACAGATTAACATTGATGTTGTTGTGGTATCAATATCGTAAAAAAATCAAAGTGTCACGTTAGTACTAGTTCAATCAACATTACTGCTAAACAATATCATTTGTGTCTTTAAATGTTAATGATGATGACATGGACATATCTTATTTTGTCCGGTGCTAATGTGGTGTTTCCGAGTGCTTGAACACAACATTTTTTGCACTAATTGTTAGCAGCATGTGACAATTACATTGGTTGTGAGTAAAATAAGTTAATTAAGGTTGAATAATTGTTAATGTTTTGATTAGTAAATTGGTAAGACAACCTGGTTGATGTGGACACAGGACATTACCAGGTAGGTAAGGTGCCGTAGCTTTCATTTTTTTTTTTTTTTTTGAAACGGGAGCCGTAGCTTTCATATTGTAATTACTGGCCTTTCTTAGAAAAACCAACGGATCTTTCTACATAAAGAGGATACATACGTAAATTTGTCCGAGGACAATTTTAACTTACAGAAATAATATTGATTCAGTTATTCACCACGCCATGTCCCTAAGGTAACTATGATGATCGATTTGCTATATCAATTTCCGTTTCCGTGACAGTTCAACTCAATTAAAACAGTCTACAGCATATATGGATTGTTTTAATTGAATGAGGCAGTATGAAAAATATATTGAAACAACATATCTATAGTCATCAACTATAGTGTGACCGGGTCGTGACCCATTTTCTCATTGGGAGTGAAATGGACTAATCAAGAAAACGCATCACTTTAACCCAGCTGACTTAAAACTTGTGTGGGAGTTCACATTCAATGCTTAAGTAGACAATATCAGATTCCAATCCCTTTCACAACCCTTTTCACTTATTAACCACATTTTGCCCTTATCCCTGAATCCAAGGAAGAAAAAAAGACTTCTCTTGTAATACTTCCATGTCAAGATCAAGAGAAAAAGCTTTTGATTTCCTCTTAAACATGGACAAACCCTTCCCCCTTATAAGGGGACGATGAACGATAGTTAAATATCATCAACCATTAGTATTATCAAATATCACAAGATTTTAGACTGATTGATAATTTAGTGCAATCCCACATTACCTTTAAAAAATCGTATATTAGATTGAACTATGACAATATTGAATTGATTGTCTCGTTATTAATCGCATCCATCATTACTAATGTAAAAAACTAAGTGAATGTTTTGAGTCATGATTAATCTATTAGAATTACAAACTCGCACACAAACGAGTTACTAATATTTTACTACAACCCCACATCACGGTTTACAAAAATTATGTATAAGATTGTCATAAAATCATATATAAGAGATAATTGAACTGTGACAGTACACAGAAACGTTGAATTGCTTATCTCGTTATTAATCCCATCCACTATTACTAATATCATAAAGACATGAATTGGTTGTCATGTAATTAATTTCATACAGAAACACAGTGAAAGTTTCTGGTCAAGATTTTACGATTAAAACATAGAAATACCAAAACACATCATATTACATTGTCTAAACATGACATCCGAAACAAAAACACTAAGGGTGTGTTTGATTGTAAAGCCGAAAAATGGTTAGAAGGAAAACGCTTTCCGGGTAAATGAATTCCGAAAAAAGGTTTTCTAGGGAAATGATAGTTGTAGGTATTTGATTGAATTAATTTGAAAGTTGGAAAATAATATTATTTTTCTTATTTATGAGTTTTTTTTAATGAAATTTGATCATTTTCCTTATCTTTATGGTTAAATTAAATTGTCTATTAAAAAAAAGAAAAAAATACCAAACTTTTCTTGGAAAACAAAAACCACCTCCCCCCTGCCCCCCAGGAAAAAAACAAGGAAAAGTGTGGATTTCGAGAAAAGTTGGAAAATATTTTTCGAGAAAAAAATACTATCAAACAATATTAAAGTGGAAAAAAAAAGTGGAAAATTCACTTTTCCGGATAAATAATATTCAATCAATCACACCCTAATTGTCAATTGTGAGCCCCAAAGAACCATTTTTTAATCTCTGCATTACAAAACCGTCAGCTGAAAGGAAGAACTCCATGTGGTGTAACAGTAAGTAAGTTGTCCTTTTATTGTTAGGGCCAAACCAGTAGGAGTAGCATTTTTGAATGATTGTTTTGTGAAACCAAAAGCAAAACTAACTCTCAATTCATTTCTTGACTGCAGTTAGGGTTTCAGTAAATTCTGAAACCACCTGAACCAGACAAGATTTGGGAGGTGGACCTTGGCCTTTAGGGCTACCCTACTTCTTGATTTATTTGTGTGGAAAAGAATAATTCGCTGTAATTCATGAACTTTCATTTTTACCTGATTGTTTGTTTGTTTGTGGAGAACATGTGTACGGTTAAAATTGTAGAGACCGAACGTAAAAAAAAATATTATGAATTTATGAACAACACAATTGAAAATGAGCGTTAAAAAATGTATTTCAACGTAGTTTGTCAAACATGCAATTGCTGATTTGAAAAACATTTTTCATGATTAGTTTTACATTCATTTACTCTTTTTTAACCTCACATGTACTGAAAATAATGTCATTATCAGTGGCGGAGCTAGAATCTAATTTAACTGGAGATCAAAAAGTTTTAACGTGAAATGTTGAAAGGGGGATCACCCAACTTCTCGGGAGTTTGGGGGATTTCTTTACCAAATATATCATTGAAATAAAAAAATTTATACTAGTTTAATTTTAATGGGATTATAAATTTCAAACATGTCTATTTAAATTAAGTAAATCTAAGTATCTAATGAAGAAAAAAAAAACTATATACAACAAATAAAATTATAATTTCAAATCAATTGACTTAATTATTAAACATAAATATTCATAATATTTTCAAATTAAGTATATCTAACATAAACAAAAATAACTAATAGTACTATTTGTTAATAGGAAAAGTACTAATGATTGGTTGATTTTTGCTCATGCAATGGATGCATTAATGGTTGGTTTTGCTATAATATATCCAAAACAAAGTCATTACAAGAGTGATTGCATCTTACAAATTAGAAAAATAAAAAAAAAATTCCCCAAAGCTCAGTGGGTTCCAATGACCCCAAACGCCCCCAAGTGGCTCTGCCAGTGGTCATTATTCATATTTTTTCATAACTTTATGTATTATTTTTAACTACATTTTTTAAAGGTAACTACGTATTTTTAGAAAAGTTATTTTTCTACCCAAAACAAACTATTAGGGTATATTTGATTGCAAAATATGAATTTGGTTGGAAAGAAAACGATTTCCAGGTAAATGAATTTTAAGGAAAATGATAATTGTAAGAGTTTCGTTGCATTAATTTGCAAGTTGAAAAATAGTATTAGTTTTTCTTATTTTTGTGTTTTTTCATGAAATTCGATCATTTTTCTTGTCTTTATGGTAAAGCAAATTATCCATTTAAAAAGTCTAACTTTTCCAGGAAAACCAAATCTAGCCAAGAGGTAAGAAAACAATTTCCTTGAAAAGTTGGAAAAGTTGGTTGCATGAGGAAAAAGAACAAAAAAATTTCCTCAAAAATTTTTGGCTATCAAACACCCATTTTTCAGACAAATTTGGTCCAATTTTCCCATTTCCCAGTAAAAATGAAACAATCAAACATACCTTAGAATGTCCTAACTGTTCGAAAATTTTAAAACTACTTTAGAGGGATTCCAAATGTGGTTTCCTTTAATCCACAATTTACATTAATGAATTCTAAAAGGGTGTACGTTGGTTGAACCAATGCAGTGAAAATTTTGCAACGTGTACGGATTACAGACCATCAGTGATCCCTTTTCCATGTGGGGAGAAATTATTCTCCACATATACTACGTGTCAGCAGATAAGTTTAACACATCAGCAATGTGACCAAATTCTTAATTTCTCAAATATATTCATCTGCTAATATATGACATATGTGTGTTTGATAACCAAATTTACTATATATGAAACAGATAATTCTACAAATAGTGATGTGATTGATCTACACTGTGAAATAATAAATTCTTGCCAAATACTTTGTTTACAGTGTAGATCAATCACATCACTATTTGTAGAATTATTTGTTTCATATATAGTAAATTTAGGGTGTGTTTGATTCACTAAATTTTTTTTAGGAAAATATCAAATGAAAGAAAAAATTTTCTTACTTTAGTATTTGATAGGAAACTTTTTCATGAAAAATATTTTCCATATACAACTCTTTTATGTATAAAATAAACCATTTTCTTAGAAAATACAATCCAATATGGAGGTGGAAAAATATTTTCTAGAAAATTCAAATAAAGAAAAATAATTTCTAAGAAAGCAATTAAACATACCCTTAGATTCCACTGTAACAAAATTTTGAAATTTCTTATTTCTTGAACTCCTTTAGACGGATTCCAAAAGTTGTTTTGCTCAGTTTATGCACAATAAACATTTTACAATGAATTCTAAAAAGATGTTGCCCCAATATAGTAAAAGCTAGATTCCACCTATCAAACCCCAATAGTGCATAAATATTTGCTTCTTTTTTTTATCTTCTTCTTTAAGTACATTGCTATTCCTTTCTTAATATATAATGGTAGGTGGATAATTAAAGACCAAAAGGCTTCTTAGTAGTAAACGTTACTAGTCCTTTTTTATGATGGTGTCTTGTCATTGCTTCAAAGACAAAGTTATAGCAAAAGATTTCTTGACTTCCAACATTTATTAGCACGTCCTACATTCTCTTCCTTGAAGCCCTGGTAATTGGTATCCAAATTTGTTTTCTCATGTCTTCTCGCCAATCAAAATAATTCACTTTCTTTGTTCTTTGGTTGGATGCCACGGCACGAAAACAAGGAAATTGTGACATCAAGGATTTTGAAGGAGTCACAATTTATAACCGTGACTCATTTTTTACCTGATTGTTATAGTTTTAAACAGTGACCCACAATTTTCTATTGATAAGTCACGAGTTGTAACCTTGACCATTCGCGAGCAGTGTGGTCAAGGTTTTAAACCGTAACCCCAATTTGATAGTTAAAATTTTTTTGAAAAAGCAGCTTAAAAGTTCATCACGCTTTTCCATTCCCAAGTCCACTCTCAAAGCCCTCATTTTCTCCCAGAGTCACAGTTTTTAACCATGACCTCTTTCAAGATTGGTCACGGTTTTGAATCGTCACCCACGATCACGTTGGGTCATGGTCCATAACCATCACAAATGACTTCCATCCATTGCTTGAGTCACGGTGGTTCAAATAGCATAGTTTATGGCTCGAAATACGATCGTGACTCAATCAACTTGTCATATTTTTTGATCGTGACCAGCGGCCGTGTCGCGCATGATATTGTTACGGTTAAAAATTGTGACCCATGGTCAAAGTTATGATTTTTAACCGTGATAATTCGTGAGATCTGGCGTAGTAGGTGCTATCTCTGTTGGCATCATTTCCTCTTACGGTTAGTGGGCTTTGGGGGGTAAGATAAAAATGACGTTAATATATGCTCGTTTGATACTGAAGAGTTGTGACATATATGGGATTTAACTATACTTGACAAGATGCAAACGTCCCTTTTCAAGTTCATTAAGGGTGGATGTAAATCAAAAAGAGAAAAAAAAATTCAATTTCCATAATGATAAAAGGCCCGTCTATATCGTCGGGTTGGGGGTCACCCTAACCCCTAAGGTTGGTACAGATTACAAAATATATTTTCGTGGGGCATGAAGAAAAAGAACCAAATTGATTAAAGACCCATGTAATTCTATCAAGAATCGTCCTATTCCCAACAGACAAAGCTTATGTGGGACCTTTTGCCTTTAAGTAAGATTACTTTATTGCTTAAGCAACAAAACAAAAAATACAAAGTAGAACAATCTCTAATTATGACTTAATTATTTAAAATAAAATACCCCACAAATAAAGCATGCTTGTGATTTTATAGTCCACCCCTCCTAATATGGTAAATAAATTAAATAAAATGAGGACATTAAATTGGAGAGTGTTTGAGGAATAGTACTAATTTGTAATTTGTTTGATGTACATAGCTATCCAATAGTTTATTTCATTACTCGAACCACGATAATATCTTTGATACACTAGACTCGCCATGATTAAGAAGAGTGAACCAAAAAAAAAAAAAGAGAGAGAGAGAGAACATTTATATAAGTACATGAGAGACATACAAACAAGTAAATACAAGTTGTTGATTCACAAGAATAGATAATATTTGAGAAACTCAAAATACATATCAAAGTTTATTATAAAAAGATAAACAATAATTTGATAGACGAATTTAGAATTCTCGTGAATTTAATTTCATTAATAACTGCTCTATTTATGTGAAACTTCAATTGGCACAACCGTGACTATAATTTCATCAATGTATAATAGTCATTCACATATAATAATTACATCTTTTACCAAATTATTCCTCCACCAAATTATTCCTCCACCAAATTATTCCTCATAATTCATAACCACCAAATTATTCTCAATTATTCATAACACTCGGAATCGACTATTAATACAAATGCCTTCCTGACTGCCGGAGAAAAACCAAATGGGAAAAAACTTCCAAACCGATCAAGTGGATAAAGCTTGGAGTGATTATATACCGCTTCATCAAAACATTGCTCCCTCGACGCCTATCGCATATGAGTATTCATGTGCGCCTCGTTAAAACCTTGTCAAGAAACCCAGTGGGAAAAAACTTGATCAAGGAAAAAGAGTACACCTGCTCCGCTTGATTTCATATCTTGAGAATGATATCTTTACTTCTAAATGATTTCAATATCATCATCGCTTTGGATCTAAAGCATTAGCTCCATTATAACTTGATCCAATAGATACATCAGATCACTTTCTCCTATCGCTTCAATATACCATGAATATGCCTGCTAAAACCTTATTAGGAAAAACCCAAATGAAAAACCCTAATGAAGGAAAAGAGTACATTATTCATGTGAATACGCTTTTAAAGTTGCCTCATTAAAAACCTTGCTAGGAAAACCCAATGGATAAAACCTCACCAAGGAAAAGAGTGCAATGCGTATTTTATACAAGTATGCCTAAGCATTTCAAAATCTTTCATACATTTGTAATGAGTATCATATACATTGGTTTTATACTTTGTTCATTTAGAGTGCATCAATTTTTCTTACACAACTACAAAACATTCACCATGAACACATGTCTCAAAACACACAATTTAAAGCATATAAATTCATCATAAAACATGTAAACATATAAGTAAACCTTCATAACTAATTCAACACTTAAAATATATCATTTAACATTTAATACTCATTTAATAGGTTATTTCATTCCTGTGGGCTTAGCTCCCCTTTAGGGTACTTATAAACACGAGCTTAGCTCACCCGATCTCTTAATTTTCTTTTCTACTACATACACGATTAATTTAACTTTCATGAGCATGCAACATATAATGACCACCATGTTTATCTTTAAACTTGAGCACCAGTCATCATCATCTCATCATCTCATAAATCAAGGATTTCACATTCACCACTTATCATCTTCAATATATCTCAATATTTTCATTATCATTGATCATATGTAGCGCTACATTTTCATATCGTGTCGATTAATTTTCAATTTCATTTCTTTCCCCATATCGACATAACTTATCGAGATATCTCATTATTAATCCTCTTGTAGGATTACACAATATAGTTATGTCTATATACTCTTCAAGAGCATATGCCTCCCTATTAAGACCATCTTTTTATAATTTGCTTTGATATATGTTTGGGAAATCTCATAATATCAACGCTTCCTACAGGCTAACTTATCAAAGCATCTTAACTGATATATATGTGATTGTTCATAGATCTTTATGCATCTTTGAACTTCAAGTTCATATTTTAATTGTGAGGATATAACATGATGCATTTCACATATCATTTTTAACCTTAATATCCTCTCATGTCGAGAAAATTTAGAACACCAAAACTCATACAGCTTGGTAATGATTTTAATCATATATGTTCTCATCATTCACTTTTTTAATATGAATTTAGATCGCTTGCATTCTATTCTCGATATCGTAATTTATTTGAGGACTTTAAATAATTTGCCATATAATATCCCCCACTTGTATACAAGATACTCAAATCCTTCGTGTGATTTATTCAAGTATTGGGATATACATTTACTAGCTTTATCATTAAATCCAAAATCATGCTCATACCGCTGAGCAAATATTTCAGAAATTTCAAATTACAATCATATACACATGTGACTATCTAGTGGATCCATATCATAATATATAGTAGTCCACATGGAGGATGAGTGGGCCCATACTTCATCCTTTATTCCGTGATATATTTGGGATTTATTCCAATATCGGCTAGAATGATTTTATCATTTATCGAGAACAATCATTGAAGAATTTTTAATTTCTTCACTTGAAATATTGATTTCAATAATTATTTAAATCGGATGGTCAATCCGGTTTTGCAAACGAGTATTATTGAACTTCTAGTTCAAGAAATTTATATCGATTTCACTAGTATCTCAGATAGTGCTCAACATGATATCATAGAAACAATTCACCGACATATTCCATCATCTTTGGTGACATTATTGTCTACTATCGCTCAAACACGGAGCTACACTCATACGCATCACATCCGGCTATTATTTAATTCCAAATCGTAGTCTTACGCTTCATATTATTTATTTAAAAATCGAGTCTTATTTCATACGCCGTATTATTCTATAAATAAATCATCAAAATTATTGCAAAATTCATCCTAACAAGGGTCTATACATTATAATGGATCATATGCTCTCAAATTTTCGAAAATACCATCCATCACTACCGATCAAAATCCTAAAAAGGATTTATCGAGGTAGTCGGAAAGATTGAGGATGCTAATGAATAATGGTATCCCCACAAGATATCCGGGATACTTGATTGAAGCAAATGTTCGATTATCCGTGAGGTTTCAATTCCTCTAAATACATGCCTGGTATGGGTAAAAGTAGTTTTTCAAAGAAACTGAGAGCAAAAAAGATTAGGAGGATGCTACAAGTGTGCTCGATGGACATGTGACACTGATGTAAATCTGGGGGTACTTGTCCGTAAATCGAGAAGATAAAATAGCATTCATTAAGGATGGATTGAGTAAGGAGCCTTTGGATGATATTCAATGTGCTCTTGAGACACATCCTAGTGGACACGCAGGTGAGCTAATGGCCTTATGGCCAAAATCAAAGATCAACAAACGCGCATGCCTTGAAAACTTACTTTAGAAGATCCTGCTTGTAAATTTAGTAGAAAATTTTAGTATAATAATTTTCTCATATTAATATAAGGAAGCTCGTGTAATAACGTAAGATCAATGTTTTCTTGTAATTGTAAATATTGTTTTTGATTTTAAGATATATATATGTATATATATATTATTTTTCAATCACCGGATGAGATATATGTCATTTTCACTTAAAAATTTTTTCTGTGATTTTTTCTCTTTTCATATTTGTCAAAAAGTAAATAGTACTCAATTATTGATTTGAAAATTTTCTTTAAATAGAGGGATTCATATATCTCTCATGTTTATACATTAAAAGTATAGTGCAAAAAGAGAGATAGGAGTAGAGATGGATATGGAGATTTTGAAATCATCTCATACAAGTCACCTTTACCTCACATTAAAACCGTATGTATTCTTGGTGGATCTAATTGGTAGGCCATATCCAATATGTGGATATGGCAAACCGACTTGTAAAGAGTTAGGAGACAAGAAATCAATATACTATACTTGAGGAACCAACAACAAACTTTTAGCTAGACTTATAATGGCCGCACAATCATGGGGAATAAGAGTTTCGAGCGTAATACCTTTCCATCTAGTTGATCTAATACTAATTGGAGCCATTCTACCATGGGTCCAAAGCAGGTTGGTGCTACAAGCTTAATCCATCCACAACCCGCATGATGTATATGATGAATAATAGTGATGCTTTCATTGTCCTTCCAAAGCGGCTATAACACACCTGGAGGAAATATTCAATATAGCCTCGTTGGCACAAAGGAATTTTCATGTCAAACCAATAGGTTTGTTGAATATTAATAATTTCTTTGATGGTTTACTAGCGCTTTCTAGATCAGGTGTAAATAATAAGTTTATCTCTCATTCAAATGAGAAAAATACTTATTTCTCGCTAGTACCGTTGATGAACTACTTCATCAAATTTCATGCATATGTTCAAGAATCATGAAGCCCAGTCCGTTTGGCCAGCATCAATCGTGTCGTTTAAAAAGAAATTGGATCCTTAAATATTTCATTATGAATCCTAATGTTGATGGCGGCGAGTTACTTGAGTATTTATACTTTTCGAGGACGCATCCCCTCATTTATGGATTCAAGATGTATATTCTTTTTGCATTTCTATATTTTCGAGTGTTTAATGCCATCTTTTGATATTCTCAATATGCTCCACTTCTGACTTTTTGACTTTTCCTGAGTAATAATAATATCATATTGGCTTTATTCAAATACAGTAAATCTAGTGATTTTGCTTCTTCAAGAGCATTTTATTCTCATATTAATACAATCTCATATCATCGATGAGATTACTTCATATAAGCTTTCCATGCATATATTTTCTTTGATTTATCAACATGGGATCTATTCAAAGATTTTACTTTCGCTATTTATCCAATGGTAACTTCAAGTACCACTTGCTCAATTTTTCCATTCATATTCTGTGATATATATGAAGAAGTAATTTTATTCTCATCGTCTACTACTTGAGAGTATGATTAGAATATTTGATCAATTACTTCTTCCGAGTAGGATTCGTTATAACCAATCAGGTAGTATAACCCACCATTACATTGAAATATGACACCAATCGTGCAGATTACCCACCACATCGAAATATACTCAAACTATAAAGTCATAAATTTAAATTGCAAATTAAATTTCCTCCAATAGGTGGTCGAACCTACCTTATGGGAATTATTGCAATAAATATAAATTCTACGAAATTTAAATAGCAAGAATTAAATTGCATAATATTTAACTACTTCTTCAGAGAGATCTCGCCAGTAGAGGTATTACCCATCACTTAGCATATAAAGTGCAGAATATATAAACCTTCCGCTTAGTGACGGCTGAACCCCATCATCAAGTAGGAGGTATTGCAGTAATTAAATTGCGAGTGAAAATAAAGTACAGAATTAAATATCAATCAAGCTTTATTTTAGAACCAAATTTGTTCTTCTAGAACAAATACTCATTACTTCTACAAGAGCACACTTATCCTTCTAGAATAAGTACATTATGTAATTGAACTCTTAGTTAAAATAATATTCGATCTTTTAACTCAAATGGACTTTCAAGCCATTTTATATAATCAATGGATTTAGAATTTCTTCATGAATATTCTATCCATTTTTCAACGTCACAAATTAGGCTCGCTTTACTCCTAAGGGTAAAATTGTCCATTCCACCAGAAGGTAAAATTGTCAAAAATATTTTATCAATGTTTTACGATTGGAAAATTATCTCCCTTTCTATTTCAATTTATCAATATCAAAATGTTCAAGGACTATTTTATAACTTTTTAAAAAGTTGGTGTAAATCGATTTGTAAATTTTGAAAGTTTGATAATAACATATTTCAAAACGAGTTATTACCCTATCAATCGCCACAAATCGCTCTCTAAATCGGGTATAATGGAGTCGAGAAAATTTGATTTTGATAATGTATGCTCCTTATATCTCGATAAAACGAATGTTATAGTTTAATATATTATTATATTATAAAATAATATATAATTATTATATTATAATGGAATATATATACCTTCGCCCTTTTCTCGATTCTCTTCTTCCTTTCTTCACACTCTGCACTGACACTTCCATTTGATTACTCCGGGTTGACGGACGCTGACGCGGCAGATCAATGGGAGGATTATTATCGCACGATAGCCAAAGGGTTAGTTTCCTCCTCATGTATGTTCTCCAAATTGCTACCACCGCTTGTCGCGTGAATTAGGTAGATTAATTTGTGGTTGAGGGAATTATCAAGAAGTGGTGATTAGGGTAGTGGAAGGAAGAAGGAAAAGGGTGTTAAGTATAGTCTTAATCAGTTTATAATCATGGAGCGCCAAAGAAATATTGGCCATAATTTTCTTGTAATAATCCGCTCGAGCACAAGATCATCTATAAGATGACATCGTAGAAAGCATACTTCTTTCATATTACTCAAAGTTGCAAGCAGACTCGTAATATAACGTGTTATAAAAAGTATGAAACAATAGAGAGAATTTAGAGAGAATGAATTCTAAGGAATTCTCGTGAATGAATTTCATTAATAATCGCCTCTATTTATGAAAACTTCGAACTGCATAAACCGTAATTACATAATTTCATCAAGGGTATAATAGTCATTCACATATAATAATTACATCTTTTACCAAATTATTCCTCCACCAAATTATTCCTCATAATTCATAACCACCAAATTATTCTCAATTATTCATAACAAAAGCTTTTTAAACTATCGATTTTGCTAAATATATAGTCTAAAAACTGTGTAGCTATCAATTAAATACTCAGATTAAAAAATGATTGAAGTTCAAAAGTTATGATTCCAGTTATGGTTACTCTATTATATTGCTAAAATATTTGAATGATGTGTCACGATTAATTGCATATATAGATACATAACCACTATCTTGTTATCAACTTTAATTTCTTAATTTGCTAAAAATTGACATCGAGTGAGATCATTATAACTAATCATTTGATATTGCATCAAAGAGTTGTAAAGTTTAGGGCTAGCTAAAGCATCCCAACACCATTTTAACTTGCCAAAATCAATATGCAAAGATAAATTACGTTGTAAAAATTATTTCAAGTGTCTGATTAATTAAATAAAGCGAAAATATATAATTGATTGTCAAATCCAATATCATCAACATTAACAAACTGCAGTAACTAAATATAATATGACAATATCTAACAATCAAAAGAAGTTTTGTGCCCAACAGGTGGAAGCAATTCTTCTTTATCTTTATAATTAAGTGCAACCTAGACAGATTAGTTAGTGTGTCCCCTACCACCACATAAATAAATCCAAGGACAAAATTCTCAACTACCAAAAGTCCTTAACAAATTCATGCCCATTCATTTATATAATATTTATACCTAACTATACACATTGTTACTTTATGTCTCCATAATGATAACTTGTGCCGTTGTTCTTTCAATTTATTTCATTTATTACAAATTTGATATGTTATTAACTATCGAACAATAACATAAGAAACACTATTGTATAGCTTGATAGAAATATATTTGCTATTGAACGAGTAAAATATTATTTCCACATTTTTGCAGCAAATTGATCCTTGACCTATTATTAATTCTAATATTAAGTCGATCCACTTATTATAGTCGCATAACTATCTCTCATCACGTAACTAAACTAAAGATCGACTTTTTACTCTATGATTAATTTTAATACGAATTAATTATCTTTAAAAAAAAAGCCGGTCGACATATTTGAGTAAAGTTCGATTATTTTAATTAAGCAATATTAAACCATTTAGATTAATGCATTGTTGTAATAGTATTAGACTTTATGGCTTGGCCATGGAACATTGTGCATATGGAAAAACACAATTTTTTGAACTCTTTTGCTTCTCAAGGATGGAAGTTGACGATACCATGCAAGTCAACATTTGACAACCTTGAATTAAAAAAATTAACTTTGACACACTTCGTAATGGGATCACTTACCAAGGAATTAAAAAAATACTCCTTACATGTAATTTGTCCATAGTGATTTACGAAAATACATAAATAGGTTTGTAACTGCCGATATATAACGTTTCGATAAATAATTTTTTATTAAGTCTGTATTGATTAAATATTCTGTACAAATCATTCTATATGTCAAATATAATTGACTTATCCTTGATTAATCAATATTAACAATCGCATAATGAATCACAACTAAATGAATAATATATAACTCATGATGTGCGAACAAACTTGGACCAATAAACACCGATGAGTGATATGGTAAGAGTATCAGAAATGTTTTTTATTCACCAAAATGATTACACAAAAGCCAAAACCCCTATAGATGGACAATAAACCTTTTTTTTTTTTTTGTGGCGCCAAAAACCCCAAATTTATATGTACCACACACCGCCCATTTTGCCTTGTCTACGGATCATGCACACGTGTGCCTCTCTCTCTCTCTCTCTCTACATATACGTACGCAGACACAAAAATTATGTAGTACTACCAATTGTGTTATTATTATACTGTTCAATCACTGCTTATTGGAGACAAGCAAATCTCAAAACTTGTGAATCCTCCATTATTTCATAGTCAGAGGATTCTTGTTCATAGGAGTGATACATACATGATACCACCGTGCTTTATTAATTTTCTTATCAAAAATTTTGTCAAGAAGTTCCAATGTTACATTTTTATAGTAAGCGATAACTAAATTTGAACAATATATTGTGTTTGATTGTGTGAGCAATTAGATTGTATAACAAAAGAGGTGATACCCAATTCGTGTATATACAATCTAATTACGTTCCTAAACATTTACAAAATTATCCTAATTGGTTGACTAAACGTTTATTTAGAATTTACAACTTTAAAAAGTAGTTGATTTTGCAATTGTTCCAAATGTTTACGTTTGAGTGCCTAACTTAAGGATCACTATATCTATCTCCATTAAATAACTAATATAACAATCATACCCACATTGGCATAACTTATTGCTTCCCTGAGATACATAATTTTTCGATATAGGATAATATTAAAATAGTTATATTCAATATAAAAATAATAAATATCTTATACACACAATAATTAAATATTCGTGCGTACATCATATCAGCACGGTGGACTCGTTTAGTTGTTTCTCGTACGGCAAATAACTGCAAGCATCACCTCCATGAAAAATATGTTACATGGTAATGTGTACATTGTGAACTATTAATGATAGATTATGATAAGATCTTGTCCCCTTGACTTGGTTCATATCAAATTTATGTATTTGTCCTTTCTTTGCATTTGAGTTCTTATAAACTGACTGAAAACTCACTGACTTGTTTGCCATCACTTGTTCTCTTATCTATAATATATAGATTATGCCAGCTTTTTAACTACTGCATATTTGGCCATTTCAAGTATACATTGTACTATATCTTCAAGTAATTAAACATTGTGTGCCCATGATCTCATGACTAGGATGAATAAAGATAATGCAATAATGCAATTTTTTTGGCGGTATTATTAGTAAGCAGTGATACATTTCGCACCCAACGATTGACAATAATTTTGTCAATCCAAAATAAGGGTGGGGAGTGAGATGCACGATCGACTTCACTCACGAACACCTTGGATGTTAACGGGAAAAGAAAATCAATGATATTAATGTATTATTCAACTGGTAGAAATTTGTGTGATAAAGTTTTTGTAATCTTAATGGTAGGAAGTAAGATGGCAAATTGAACAATGTCATGTCATGATAAATTCTATCAGTTCGAAATAACATTACTTATAATTATTCAGAAATTGAAAATTATATATATATATATATATATATATATATATATATATGTGTGTGTATACTGCATAAGTAATTAGTGTCTGCATTTATACAAGTTATCGTACTCACAAAACACATATCCCTCGCTATTAGTTGATGTAGAGGTAATTACGTACATCCACTGCTTAAGTGCAGACATATAGCCACGTGTAGTGCCTTTGCTTAGAATTGATGATATAGCCCGGTTGGTCTTTCAATGTTTAGTCTAATTTTGACATATTGTTTTAATGCTGAACCACTCTATAATATTTCTCTATTATTCTACAAATGTATTAATTCCATGCTCGTGATCAATAACATAGTTTCCTAGTCTTAGAGATTAAGCTATTGTACTGATGAACGTACCAAAAAATCAGCCCTCATAATTAAACACGTGGATCGGATCATGCCAAATATTTGACATGGGCACTCGTGGGGGATCGGAGCAAAGTGATATATGAATTCTAGGTCATTAATTGTGTGCCCATGAGGTCATTAATTTGGAGTACGTAGAAAGAAAAGAGTTTTATATACGCCACTAGTTAATGTACTATGGTCGATCAATATATATTGAGCAGATTAAAGTCTACGGTTTATTTTTCTCTTATAGCTAGCTCTCCCGGAAAAAAACTAGCTCAAATTTCTCGACATGTATCCATGGTTGAAGTAAAACTAGTGTTCTTTTTTCTTTTTTTTTTTTTGGAATAAAGAGGTTGTTTGATAATCCTTTTCTGAGAGAGGAGAAAAATACTAGTAATGTTTAATTTGAAACATTAATTGTGTAGCTAATTTCAAAAAAATTTGGTACTCTGGGGTATAAAAGTAATTCACGACATCAATCCATGTTTTTGAGACGTTTTGGTGTTCAATGACTTATACATTATGCTACCCCCGTCCCATAAATATAATCCATTATTTCTTTTTCGTCCATCCTAAAATATAAGCCACATTCCTTTTAAAGATATAGTTAAAATATTAGTTGTCTTATATACCCTCATTTAATGTATATTATTATTACCAAAATATATTAATTGAAATAAAATATCTAATAAATGAAAGGGCATATAAGGAAAATAAGTTTAAATTTTACTTTTCCAATACCATTAATTGTATTTTTTTTAATTTTTATAAAATTAAAAGTGGGCTATAATTTATAGAACATAGATAGTATTTGCGAACAAATTAATTTCTAATATTCTTCTAAATGACTCGGTATTATGAACAACTAAATGTCAGTCACCTTATATACAAAAACCATCATTAAATAAGCATATGGCTCCAAATGCGTCAATGTTGATTGATATGAATATATCAGAATTTTTTATGCTTATTGAAATAATTTATACCCCCTCCGTCCCACAAAGATAGTCTCACTTTGACTTTCACACAGTTTAAGAAAAATATAATTAATATCATTGGAAAAGTAAAGTTTTGTTGCATTTTTTCAAATATGCCCCTACATTTAATAATGTTAATACATCTTCATTAATAACAATGCATATTTAATAAGGGTATAATAGGAAAAATTAAAAAATTAAATATACATAAATAGAAATGAGACTATATTTTGGGACGGATTAAAATGGAAAATGGGACTATCTTTACGGGACGGAGGGCGTATATGAATAGGGAGTTATAATTAATGTTTTGTCTCCTCAAGTTAAGATTGAGGCATGAAACAAAGAAAATGACTATTTTAATTAGAATGGATATATTAAGAGTCAGTAAATGAAATAATAGATAGAAAATATATCAATTGAGAATAAAGCAAGACCAAGTAAATTTTATAATAGACATATTTTTTTATTTTTTTGCACGGGATACCTTGAGATTTGCAGAAATTAACAGGAACTACTAGAATAAAACTTTGCTGAATCCCATGTTTCCAATTGTCCATATAATAATATACAATTTTGTAAGCACGTATGGGAAAACATTTCCAGGTTGCTTCATGGGCATACACTTGGAACACATGCAAAAGCGTCAGATCACGATTCCATTTCTTGATTATTTTATCATAGTTCACGTGTTAAACAGAGATTTATTGTTAATTAATTAGATCGTTTTCAAAATATTTGTTTCATGATGATCAAATGTGTAAATCCTAGATTTGAATTCAAGATTTTCTTGATTACAAGTTAAGCGAAGAGGAAACGGAGATACTAATCAAAACTTATAACTAAGCACTCACTAGATTTTTTTGCATTTAGTACTCACTAGATTTCATCATTAAAATTAATCGATGTTGACACATAAGGTTTCAAAATGGTCTAGCCGAATCGTTCGTGTATATATATATATATATATATATATATATATACCCCTCCAAGATGGTGGTTCTCGTTTGAACATATCAGTCTTTAATTGTGTTAGCTCTTTGCTTTTGAATATTATTATCGAACCATTCATTAGACGTTAATGAGTTTCAATACCAAACGCATTTGCATAGGCGGAGCCACATAGTGGCCAGCGCGGTCCATGGACCGCACTGAAGTTGGGAAAATTTTCAGGCACCCACAAAAAAAAAAAAATGAAGAAGAAAAGTTGAAGGATTGTTAATGAGATAAATAGATGAGTTGCAGGTCGGTTGGAGCAGATGAAGGGGAAGGAGGTGTTTGTGGTGGGACCAGTTGAAAAAAGTGGCAAAGGTCAAATAAGGGATACAACTAGCCTTCAGATTAATTTATAGAAATATACGGTGAGTTTGTGGAATTATAAGTGAAGGATCAATCCTTCTGATAACTCGTAATTTACTAGCACTGTTAATAACTCTGTATAGTAGTAGTTCTGATTATATTTTTATTTTTTGAAAGAAAAGTTGTTCTGATTTTTGAATGCTCTTTTTCAATGTGGGATAGCAAACAATGCCGGGACTTGGAAAAATCCTATAGCGAATTTTATTTTAAAAAAATTATATATGTATATATACATACATTTTACTAATATATTGGATGAGTTTTTCCCCATTTATCCTTGAAAAATTAAAATTAGATTTACACTAGAATGAGTAATGAAGAATGGTACAATGAGTGAATTTGATTCTCCTATTGGGTTTGCAATTGAAATTAGAATGTAAAATCTTAAACCTTAAATTTAATTTAGTCTTGAGTAATTGACTTTTAACTCAGTTTAATATGTAAAATCCTTTTTTTAATGTTTTATATGCAAATGAGTTTAGGAAATGCAAATATAGTTGACGTTGAAATTAAATTTGATTCATTATTAATTTGTTTTGATAATTAAATTGCTAAAATGATTAATGCTGAAAATTGGTTATTTGATTTGATATGGTAAATTATAAGCTATATTTAATTATTCATTCTTAAAATTGATAAGTTATATTACATTTTCTATTTTTAAAAATTTATAATCACATGTGAATTGAATGCAATGTAGTGATTAAGATCTTTAAATCTTTGGCGTGTGACCAATATTCGAACCACACCCCACCCGCAAGGGCGAATTTAGAGGGGGGCTCACATGGGTTGTAGCACCCGCAACCCAAAAAAAAAAAAAAAAAATTCCAAAGTTTACAAAGAATTTTTTTATATAATTTTTGTCGAATTAATTTTTTTCCTTTGTAGCAGCCCTCGATTAAAAATCCTAGATCCGCCATTGCCCACCCCTATATACCCCTTACATGGCCACTGTTGGAAATATATATATATATATAGGACCGCACTGATGGAATATCCTGGCTCCGCCACTGCGCATTTGTTGTCTCAAATCAATTTCGGCTCCCTTTTCTTTCCGATACTCACTGACATAGCAAATTGTATTAATTCGATGATAAGAATTGTTTTGATTCGATGACAAAATCAATGTGACACGAATTGAGATAATATATGATCCCTTTAATAATGATGGTTATTTTAATTGCATGAAATACACAGTATGTGAAGAATTGAGACACTATATGAAAAAACATATATATTAGTTTCATTTCATTTCTCTTTTAATTATTCAATCTAATCAAAATAGTACACATAATCAACAACAAAAATTTCCATTGAGCTAGTAAATTGCCTACAAGAACTCTAGAATGGAGGTCCATATGCTATAGAAGGAAGTACATTTCACATGGCTAGTTGGTGATTATGGACATTAATAGTGTAGAGGATACAGTGGGATGAAACAGTGGGTAGATCGAGCTGACCTTTATATGCATACCCCCGTGCCCCGTGGGATGGGGGGCGGTGGGTATACACTACTAGATATGGACCAAATAATAGCAGATGAAATTGACCTACTTGATATATAGTAGTATTTATTTATGGTGAAAAGTGAGAGACGAAGATTCCCCAAATAACATTTCTTAACACAAATGTAACATAGAGTGCAATTTTCTTATCAATTCAAAACATGGAATAGATGTGTGATTAATAGTAGATTTTACCTATACTATTTCGGATTCACAGGATACTCTACCACTAGCTGACAGAAAAAGAAAATTATTGGGCTATATATATATATATATATATATATATATATATATATATATATATATGAAAGATAATGCAACTACTAATAGTACGTGTTTTTCAGTGTATTGATGAATTTGGTGATCGATCTAGATCGGTAGGAATTTTCCAATATCAGAACTAATGCCATAAATAATACAAGCGCTAGTGTTTGATCATATTTCCTAGATTGGTAGTCAAAAAGTAAACTTTTCAATTTTTTATGTAATATGCTTGAGGTTGTTTGGTGTAAATTTGTGAAGAAAGTTGTTTTTGCAATATCATTTTCGAATAATAATTTTATTTATACAGATATATTTTTTCATGATTTTTTAGCCAAACAAATAATTTACTGGTACTTGAGAGTAACATATGTAACTACTAATAGTACATGTTTTTCAGTGTATTGATGAATTTGGTGATCGATCTAGATCGGTAAGAATTTTTCAACATCAGTGTTGATGTCATAAATGATACAAGCTCTGGTGCTTGATCATATTTCCCAGATTGGTAATCAAAAAGTAATTTTTTCAAATTTTTATGTAATCTGCCTGAGGTTGTTTGGTGTAGATTTGTTAAGAAAGTTATTTTTGCAATATTATTTTCGAATAATAATTTTATTTATATAGACATTTTTTTTTCATGATTTTTTAGCCAGACAAATAATTTACTAGTACTCGAGAGTAACATATGCCTTAGGACGAGGACCACGTTTCTAGTTTGTCGGAAAGCCACGAGAGGCCACTTCGTCGCCGACACCAAATTGCACTGTATGAAAACAACTAATGTATGTGTCACATATGACTTTGACCACCTGAGACACTGTTAGTTGAACTCTCACATCCAAAAGATTCCTTTTCAAACTACAATCAATTGTATTTTTTCCTTATCCATAAAAGATTTTAATTAGAATATAAAACCGGAAAAGAAATAAGAGAAAAGAAAAAATCCCAAAAATAGACGCTTTAATATATAAATAAAAGATATGTATATGGTTTTAAATATAGAGATGATCTACTGCTCACGTAAACATAATTTATTATATTTAAGAAACACATACACTTTAATATTAGATGATGTTGAGATGATTACATTTTGTTGAAACTATCATATTTAATGTTGTGGTAGAATATGTCACGTACACAAAATATATGTATGCCTCTTTAAGCATTAGATCAAAATTAGTTAGTTTTAAAGACGAGCCTGTTTAGGGAGGGTTAGAATGGACAAATGATATGTTGGATAAGTATTTATAAGCATATTGAGATGGATCGAACACTGATAAAGTGGATTAGAATCTTCAAGCCCCCGTTTGGATTTTAAAGGGCAGCCCGCATTAGAATCTTCAAGCGCCCGTTTCTCCACAAATCCAACCCAACTCCCAAGTACAATATATACCCATTAGCTTAACTGAGTTTAGTCCATTGGTCTGATACCCAAACCCACTTACTCCATCGAATAAGGGAACTTTAAAGATTATCCAATACACGAAGTGGTGTACGTAGTAATATTTTTCTCATCGATATAATAATAAATGGATGAAAAAGCATGAGAAAGATAATTTTAATTTGATAAAATTTAACTTGAGTAGAATAAGCTCATAAATTTTTGTGATTCAAGACAAATGAATTCGATTCTTGTGATATATTAAAAAGATATATAGAAGAAACTTATTTAACGAATTGAATTGAAAATACATCGTATACCATAATATTATTGGAATAAACTTGATTTGACCAATAAATAAATAATTTGGCTTCGATACTTAGTAGAAAGAATTTAGCAGTTAAAAGTCTAATAGCCCAATTTCCAGAAACTTATTCTAGACTAGAGGCGTCAACAGTAATTTGCACTCCTATTCGTAAAGGTACATTTTATAGCAATTTATATTATTTTTCTCTTAATCTTATGTTATCTACACAAGTTTGTTATGGATTCTCGGGATTTTCATCTATAAATCCTAATGCATATAGTAGTAGTTTTCCAATAAATTTAGGTGATGATAATGGTCATCTAGAAGTCGGATCATCTCAAACTCAAAGGCTGACGAAAAAATATCAAATATAATATGTTTGGAAAGTGTTACTTTTTTCCGTGGATGCAAAGAATAAAAAAGCAATTTGCAGAATTTGCAACAAGTCGTAGAGTAATATATTTGCACCACAATAATTGTTTAATACACCACTATTTTTATATATTTTCTTACTTACTAAAATATATATAAATTTTACCTCTATATATATATATATATATATAATGACCAAAACAACCCTTTATATCCTTCCATTAATTGTTATGCACACCGCAAACTAGGCTTTTATTCCTTCTCTTTTCTTCTCTCTCAATTTTGTTTATGTATTCACTTATATCTTCAATCCATATTAATTTCTTTGAATATAAGATATTTGAAGATCTTTTGTTTGAGAAAACATTTTATTTTGAAAAATTTGGTTTGGGTCCCTTCAGGAAAAAAAGAAAAAAGAAAAAAGGAAAAAAAAAAATCTATTAAGGCACTTAAGATTTTTATCTGCTAAATTACGAATTTGTGTCAAAAGCCAGGTAAGGCACTTAGATCTACACGACTACACCCGCCGGATCTGCAAAGCCAAAAGGCTTAAATGAATACAGAATCTCTATCAACGAAAAGAAAAAAAGGCCTTCTAATTAATTTCATCGCCATAGATTTGTATTTGCTTTGAATTTGTTTCTAAGTTTTTTGCCATGAAGAACTGATTTCTTCATGTTTATGTTAAATCGTAATCCTAATACTTTAATGGCCTATTTAATATATTGCTTTTTCATGCCGAACTCTCGTCCAAGAATGCACAAATTAAATTAGTGGGGTTAAAGAAATTCAAGTTGGAACGTGGTGTATAGTAACTCTTCAATATACGAATATATTTGTAAATTAAAACTGGCAAATTTATAAAAAGGAGGTTCAGGATATAGTGTGTATATAATGTGGTGTATGTAACAATAAGTACCCTAAGTCTTATGCGTGGGTTATAGGTAGTGGCACCGGTACATTACGTAGACACAAAGACAACCACAAGTCTCAAATGTCAACCTACTTATAATGGTCATGCAATTTTTTTTTTTGAATGTCATAGTAGTCATACAATTAATAAATAATTGTATATTTGTTTCTTACTTTTTGTTGTGAATCTTCAAACTTTCAAGTTTAATATAAATTTGTGTCAAACAATGTTTAAATAGGCCATAGTGAGCTGATTCGAACCAGCAGAAGAGCTTGTGACAAACGCCATTGAAGGCTCTGATACCAAGTGAAAAATTGGGAATTTTGAGAACTTTGTATTATTCAAAATGAAGAATTACAGAACACAGCTCAATTGAGCTCTATTTATACAACAAGAATGGAATCTGTGAATAACTAACCTAGGTATGTGGACCAATAAATAATCGACACTAGGAATTACAAGAATAACAAACATCATTTTGTGTGCGTGTGTGGGGAATAATTGAATTGTGCTCTCTGCCTCTGGATTTCTTCTTTGTATACCGATGGTGACTCAGCTTTGCTTCTAGAGGATGATGAATAGGAATGTAATGGGCTGGTACTTGGACTAAGTGAATTTCTGGAACTTAATGTTGCTGGGCTCTCTTTACTTGGGCATGATTCACTAACATTGGAGTCCAATTTGCTCTTTAATTTAACAGATTCTGATATGAAATAGGAGAGAAAATGAGTGGAATTGAATGATGAAGATTTGTGTAGTACATGTAGGTCGCACAAGATATGTAGATGTGATTAGTTCAACGTGTAAAGAGATTATGTAAAAATGTATAAAAAATTGTAAATACACGGTGATCTATTATCTTGCATATAGCTCCCTTTTTTTTGTTTTTGTTTTTGTTATTATTTTTTTTCCCAAGGTGATCTATTATCTTGCATATATCTAAATTATGCATTTGGTTTGTTAACTTACACCAACTTCTGACATTGACCACACTAATCCAATTGCTAACAAGGTTGCCCCAATAAAAGAAAATTCTGAAAATCAAAATTTCTTTGTTTTTTAAACATTATATCTTGCGTTGTAATGTATGAAAAGGACATGAGGAGGATAATAGAATTTCTGACCTCTCAAGTGGAAGTGCTACCATGAAGCCTCATTTGTGCAACCTTATTTTGTGCATTTTGAAATTTGTATGCCTCATTACCTAATGCATGTTCACTTTATCATCGTCAGTGTTGTTACCAAAATGGCGGTTTTGATCTCCTCCCCATGTGAGCACATACCATGCCCACGTGGGGAGCTGAGGTGGCGCCACATCACCACGATTTTTTTTTTTTTTTTTAGTATGATCTCCTCCGCATTTTCAACTCATAATTTTATATCCATACATTAGGGACTAAGAGTTGAATTCCCCTGCATTAGATAGAGATTATAAATAGATAAATAAAGATGAATTCCCCTACAGTAAAACCGATAGATTTTATTCTAGATTATTATTTTATTACAAACCAAAGCAAACGATTGGTAGAAAAGGTAACAACAAGACCACTGCTAGCATAACTATTGTTGAATGCTCATATTATTAAAAATCACAACTATCTGTTGAAACTTAAATATACCAAAGTGGAGGAGAAAGCTTACTACGAGATCTTCCTGCGTAACCAAATTGAATGTTCCCATCTTCCATATTAAAGATTCCTGTGTCGTGGCCACCTCCGCCAGGTTCGTTACCATATAATTCAACATCATCATCTGTAAAATATATACAATTTTTTTTTATACCATGTGTCGCGACCATTGATGTAGATACATTTCTACCCAAAAACAATGCTCGATCTCCTAAATTAGTCACCTCTGTATATTCATAAGGATAGTCACTGCCATTATCATGAGATTCATCTATCCTGAAAACGGAAAAGCTAACAGTGTAATATCGAAGTTTCTGTTTCTTCTTGTCATGGCCGTTGTCGACATTGTTCTCGACATTGTGTTTGTCATCCTCCTCACTATCATCACCATCATTCCCTCCTTCCCAATTATGAGAATCTTTCTCCTCTTCGTCACCCTCTGCTTGAAAAAGCATACCCCCTCGTTTACGACAAACTAGTAAAAGATCTCCGGATGATTCAACTATATACTTTTGAAATATACCACTGTTAGGCTGTGCAGGGGCCATCACTGTTACTTTTGGGGAGTTATTGCCATCAATGACAAAAACAATTAAACAAAGATGACAAATAGCAAAAAATTTCCCTTTATAATATATGACATCTTCGTAAACAGGACCAGGCACTTCGATATTGGTCCAAACAGTATCCCTTAGTCTTGCAAAAGCCAATATCCTTACACCTTCATATATAGCCACTATGACGCACTCATCATTTAAATTGTTTCCATTTAGAGGACTCGCTGAGATTGCTATCTTTCTCACAAAGACATCCAACATCATTTGTGGTGTAAATTCCTCGTCATAGTCACATTGGTTGGGAAAAGTCAACATTGATGGTAGACGAATTTGTTGTCTAGAGAAAGGGTGCAACAAATTTATTTGTAAATCACTGCCAAGGACAAACAACCATCCATACTGTGCTCCTACGCAATAACTGCCACTAACTTCTGGCAACTCAACCCCAAATGTTTTCGAGGTCAATAAATTCACAAAGCCGCGACCCGGTGTGTCTTTATTTTCTGCAAGCATGAGTCGAGGATATCGAGGAGACAATGAAGATTTCTTCGTCAACCTTGCAGTAATGAGCTGACATTCTTTAGATATAGCACCAAGAGACAAAGTCTTCTATGAAAGTTAAATATTGTGCTATAATTTCCAAAATGGACAAGGGAAGATCAGTCCAAACTGCCATGCCTAACGACGAGCTGCAGCCATAAATTCCATCAAAAAGGAAAAAAAGAATAGATTAAATATTTAGGGGTAATTATATTCACACTAAAAATAATTATTAATAACATAAATTATTTTTTATTTTTATTTTTGATAACCGAGGGTGTCGGGGGACCCCGCTTTAACAGTCACCCCACTATTCCCACGAGGCCCTGGCGCATCGACCGGGAGACGCCCCAATGGCCCCAAGAAGTTTTTTTGCTCTCACGGGGCTCCCAGCTCCAGGCCACTATTCCCACTAATTAAAACAAAGTTGAGTTCGAAACATCATCTCATTCTTACCATCCTAAACTGGGAGAATTGATCCCCTCCCCATGTGGGGAGGCTCCCAGGCCACGTGGTTCCCTCTGATTGAAGGGAGGTCTCAAGTGGAACCCTGGTTTGAGGCCTCTCTCCAATCCGGGGGGGGGGGGGCATATGGTGTGGGGAGCCTCTCCACATGAAGAGTGGATCAAAATTGCCTAAACTGGTACTTTAGAAAGAAAAAAATAATAAATTAAAAACTTATATAATTACACCACATCTACTGATTTTGAAAACATAACCATAATGGGAATTTTAGAACTTAAAACAAATAAGAAAAAGAAAAAAAGGGAAAAGGTAAGGGTGCGGCTAAACACATCCCATATTTTACTTTACATCGACACACACAAAAATACCCTCTGTATATCGAAGAAGGCCGGACACGCAAAGGGGTGTTTGGCCACTACAGGTCGAGACAAAAAAAATTAAAAATAAAAATAAAAAGAGCCATGGCAACCTCCATGGCTCTATGGTAGCAAACGAAGCTGCCAAAATTTTTTAAAAATAAAATTTGCAGCTTATTTTGCTGCAATGGCAGCAATATATATATATATATATATATATATATATATATATATATTTGTTGTTGCTCGGTCAGTAGTGGCCGGGCTGCCCTTTGGGGTGTTCGGCCAGTCGTGGCGAACCCCTTTGCGTGTTCAACCATTGAGATGTAAATGGCATTTTCGTACATAGCTGGGTGAGGTGGGTGTAAAGAGTGAAATATGGGGTGTGTTTAGTCGCACCCAAAAGGTAAACAAAGTACACGTATTCACAATTACAACTTCTTGATCCAAAAATTACAGTAAAGTATGAAAATTCTGTTTCAACTTTTCATCTACCTAATCTACACATCCAATATTGAGCCCCATCCCCACCTCCTAGGTGGCTCCTTTTTTTCCCACACGAGAATCTTGTTTTTCTTATATTTTTGGAAATCTGATTATGTTCAACAAGTCTAATTTGTTAAGTCATCAACAAAACATATTTAATCCACCATTTTGGGCCTATAATCTTTTGCTGCAATAGCAATGCTAGAGGAACAACCAAAAAATATATAATTAGGTGTACAATCCTGTAATAGTTGTAATAGTGGGGTTGAACTCAGGGTAAAAATAGTATTTTCTATACCTTACAGAGTTATACACCTAGCTGTATAAATTGATTGTTTCTAACATTATCCTTGCTGCAAAGGTGAATGTAACCACCACCTGTATGTTTCTCAATATAGACTTAATCAGGCTTTAGGAGCAGGGGATAAAACAATAACCTTATAAAAAAATAAAGTTGCTATTGCTCTAGGAAGATTAATTACCATCAAGAAGCAACAATTCTGGAAATAAACAAATTCAGTAAGAAGTATAATTACCTTCAAAGTTTTCCATGAAGAAAGAATTGGAGTAGAAATCTCTGCAACAATTGATAGATCTGTATCGAAGGCAAGGCCTGCCGAACACGTCTCCTCAGACAGGGATCTAGGTGAAGAAAGCATAATCTATAGTTCTGGCATTGTCAGCCCTATGTTATATATATAATATAATAATAATATTATTATAATAACAATACGGCTTAAAGAAAGCCTGGTCGTAGTTGGATTTGCGTGTCCGTTTAGGAATGGACTTCTAGGGAATGTTGAAAAGAAAGAATGGACCTCTAGGGCTCGTCTGGGTTTGGGTATCAAACTGATTGACTAAACTCGGTAAGCTAATGGATATTGGGCCTCAAAGTTGGGTTGGATTTGTGGGGAAACACGGGCTGAAAGTTTGCAAGGGACTTTTACATAAACTGGTTTACTAACACGTGCTTTTGCACGTGATATTGTAGCATATTTTTTGCATGTGATATCTATATATCTATCTATATATTAATAAAGAGAGGTAGATTTCGGAGGGGAAATTTCCTGTTCTTTTTCAATCTGCTAATTATTATTTGTTTTCTAATTTAATTTCCCGCTCATTACACCTGATAATTATTCACTTTTTAATTATTAGCTTTTCTAATTTATATTTTATTTAATCATTTAGATAATGAGGGAAAGTTCCATCGAGATTTCGTACATTTATCCCTTTGGTGATAAGGCTAAATTTGATCCGAGATTTCTTATACCTATCATAATTGCTGGAAACCATTCACCAACACCCCTAATCCGGTCGAACTTTCCCCTTTTCAACCATGGCAAATCCCCTTCTTCTCACGTTTCCTTTTTTGAAGATACATCAAGATCTGCATCCCTTTGCTGATAAGGCTAAGTTCGATCCGAGATTCCTTATACCTATCATCAAGATCTGCATCTTCGGCATCCCATTCATCACGCGTCCAAGATGATTACTACGGATCTGTCATCGAGATTGTTCATGACTCAGTTTTCCTTATCGACGATGATTACCTTTCTTAAATCTATCTTAATTAAGGTAAAGAATTTTGTTAACCCTAGAATCCTTTTTTTTTTTCAGATCTCTTCACAGGACACCTATATAAGAGTTCCCGTGTTTTCAATGCTCTTATTCAACGACATCCTCATCGGTTTGAGGTAAATAGTAGTAATATTTAGCTATTCTCTGAATTTGTGTTTATGTGATTGATTCTAATTTTTTTTAACTTTGTGTTTTTTGGTTTGTGTTAGTAGTAATCTCGAAATCGGGCACTTCATTCGTTTCTAGCATACCCAAAGGTAATTTCATACATTTATCTAAACATTGTTTCAATTGTGTTCTTTGATGCTATATGTCTAAACAACACTATTAAATATATTACTACTACCTAATATGGGAGTGATTGTGCTCTGCTTTGCTGTAAGAATTTATTGTGTTCTTTTGACACCCTCATAATGATATGGGAAATTCTCTTATCAGCTTATCAACACCATTTTCTGTTTCATGTAATAGATGAATAGAATTGTGGATAAGTTTGGCATGCAGTTGATTAATAGAAGTGTGTAATCGATTTGTAATATTTAGTTATTCTCTGATGAGTAGTTTAATCATCCACAGAATATGCCAACATGCTTCGTAATATAGATTTGTGCAAGATTCAGTATTTTGTTGTTGCTTGGGAACAGCCAACTGAAGCTAGATTTACGAATTTATTTATTTATTTATTTTGTGCTTGAACTAAACACCTTTATGTTATTCATTCATTAATGAGGTTTTGGTTGATTAAGAACAATGGCTCCTACTCCCATGAAGCTAAAAGTCATTGTTGGCGGAGAGCTTGATAGGAAGACTGCTTTCTTGGTCCATGTTGTGCGCCTTTGGTCAGTTCCTAAGAAGGGTGATGATGAACGACTTAGACTTCTGCACATGGTTCTAATGGATGAGGAGGTACTTGTGTTTACTTGTGTTTCCGCATTTGACTTTTATTTTGGGGGGACTGCTAAATTAAACAATTATGGATTTTGATAAATTAATCTTTGTGTTTCTTTCTCTGTTGATTGTTTTTATAGGGTGCACGCATTTAGGCTACTATTGAAGAATCTCTCATAAACAACTTCAAAGATGAAATAAAGGAACACGGATTGTATCTCATGAAGAACTTCCGTGTAGCAGTGAATGCCGAGACTTATAAGCCTGCTTTGCATCCTTGGAGATTATTCTTTCAGGAGAATACCCAGCTTCTTCTTGAGGACCTTCAACATTACTCAAGATCTCTGTTGAAACTTTATAACTTTAGAAATGTTGATGAGTGCTTGCGGGTGCCTTATAATTTCCTCAACAACCTGATTGGTATACATTTCATAATTTAGCTTATATTTAAGTTTCTTTTTGTTTACAACTTTATTGTGCTATCTCATGTTGTTAATTTTTTCACAGATTTTATTGGAGCATATAATCCTGTTGAGGGATACACAATAGGGGGAAACAAGACAGGGACTTCTCAATTTATATCAATTGTTTTGAAGGATCTTTCGTAAGGAATTAGATTTGATAATTTTGATTGTTCTGCCTTTTCTCACACACTTGCAATGTGATCTCATAGGAACAATCGTATTAAGTATTCGCTCTGGGATCGTTATGGCGATGAGGCTAGAAGTCAATTGGACGGCTGTGTCGGTAAAAAATTTGTAGTGATAATTTTGCAGCTTGTCCGTATAGTTCGTTGGGGTAAGGACCTCTACTGTCATTTTCCCATTTTTTCCGGTTTGTTTACCATATTTATTTTTGTTAGTTTTCATATAGTTAATCTATTGATTTTAACCCATTCATTTCCCCTATATAGATGTCACATCACTTGCTATACGTCATATCACATCTCCAAGGTTATAATTGATGAGCATCTACCTGAGATAGAAGAATTTCGCACAGGGTTGTGATACTTTCACCTCTTTTTTATTTAATTATTTTTCTTTATTACTATTACCATTGGTTTCATTATCTTTATTGACATTGGTTTTATTTAACAACTTTTCTTTGATTTTTTATTAGGTACTTGGCTTTGCTAGAGAGTGCTTCACAAAGTAGCTCGCATGTTTCATGATCGTCTTCTAAATCATCACTGTCTGGTGAAGTTAGAACAATTTCACAACTTCGGATTGACAAAAATGTAGCTACTTTATTCTTTCTCTGTTGAATTCACTTGATTTTAAGATAGTTAATTTTATTGTTGCCTGATAATAAAATAATTGTATATTTGATGTACTATATCCATCTAGGTTAAGGGATTTTTTTCTATGGTAAAATAATTCGCATTCTTTTGGAAGATGGATGGTATTACAAGGGTTGTCCTAATCGTATGTGCGCTAGAAAGGTTGATGCAATTGGAGATGAATTTGTTTGCAACAAGTGTGGAAATAAAGTGACGAATCCGGTGGCTAGATACAGGATCAAGTATGAAGTGGATGATGGGAAGAGTAAGACTTTGTTGTCTTTTGGGATGAATTGTCGCAGCGTTTGTTTGGCAAGACAGTTGTAGATTTTGTTAATGAGATGGACAAGGTGAATATAAACATTTCTTTTTTTGGGGGATGCAATTTCATTGTGGATTATTCATCATTAATTGTTACTTTATTTTTTATCTATTTGTCATAAGCCGAAGGAGAACAAGCTCCTCTAAATGAGATTATGGAACATGTTGGCAGAGCTTACCTGTTCAAATCAGTGGGTTTCTCAGAAAATGATGGAGGTGTAAGAAATTACCACATCAGTGCACTTGATGATGACCCCGAGATTGTTGTAATGAATAAGCCGAAACATTTTTCAAGCTAGTCATCGGTAATAAACAAACCATAATTATTTTTCTGCCATGGGAGCAGTTAGTTTTGTATCAATAAATAAGTCATGTGGTTTTACACATTGATAGGCAAATGATTCCGATGATGATCTAATGATGCTATCTCGCACTACGACCGAAGTGACATCTAATGAGGTATAAAAGTATCTCGTGCATTTTTTTATCGCAGCTCTATCGTTACCTTTTTCAACATATTTTGAGTGCTAAGTACTAATGTATAATCCACCGAAATAGTTTAAGTCGGCGTTATATGTGTTGTCTTCTTATTTTTAATTTTTGCTATCGTTTACAGAGTGTTGAAGTTGATGATGAAGAGGTACTTACACCTTCAAAGCGCCCGCTTGACACTGATGATGTTGGTGAAGATGTTGCACACATGAGCCAAGGCTCTACCAATAAGAAGATGAAGGGTGTGAAGATTGATAAGGATTAGGGATTTTTGAACACTGTTTCTTACATTTCTTTGTTTATTGCACATTTTTTAATTTGGTTTTGCCTCATTGCTTAGCATTTGATACTGGTTTTTCCTATTTGATTGTCGGATGTTTGGATTTATTAATTGGTTCGGAATTCATAATGATAGTGTTTTGTCGGGTGTTTGGAATTATTAATTGGTTTTGTTTCATTGATTAGCTTTTGATACTGGTTTCTATTGGACATGTTAAATGTATAGCATTACATTCAGTTAATGTATGTTCATATATGGAGCAAATGTAAGGATGGATTTAATAAGTGGAATGTGTAAAATCTTTACATTTTGAGTTATTGGTTGTTACTTCTATTGAGTTGTTATTCGGGTGGATGATTTTGATAAAGGAATTGGCAGTGACCATTTAATGTCATTGGTTGTTTTTGTTAGATGAATTTGTAGTTGGATAAATTTGTTAGAGGAATTGGCAGTGACTAAAGAAGCAGCTCCTCTACTTTATTATGCAGCTGCAGTTGCAATTCTGTTACAAAGCAGTAGCAACCTTTGTCTTGCAGAAATCCGAAGTGGCTGCATTGCCCAGATCACTAGCAAGCTCGGCTGCTGCTGCAGTAGGGAAGTACTCTTAGTTGCTGCTCAGATATTAGCAGCATGAAACATCAGCAACCAAACTCAGCGACTGGACCATTAAGCGATGTTTCACGTTTCTTACAAACATGAATCAACATCAAATTGTCAGCAACCAAACTCAGCGGCTGGACCATTAGGCGATGTTTCGCGTTTCTTACAAACATGAATCAACATCAAATTGTTAGATAATTCTCGAGTCCATTACTCAGTGGCTGGACCATTAATTTTTTCTTAAAGTACACGCCAATTGTTTCTCCTGCTTTGTAATCCCTCTCATTAGTATCATTTATTTATTTATTTATTTTTCCCGTTCGATCATTTAATTTGTATCCGTATAAAAAAATATAGAAAGGTTCCCAGGAAACATGTTTTCTTCTAGCTGCTAATTCTCTTTTTGTGTTTCGCTCCCACATTGTTAACTTTTAGTATCACTTATTTTTCAACTGTTATGTTTTTTTTTGTTTCTAATTGAAGTTTTAATTTATATTCGCATATAAAATATAAGGAATCACTCATTATCAAGTTTTTTTTGTCTAATTATTTAATTTGTATCCACATAAAAATCAAGGAAACATGGCACTGTATTAATGAAATATGTGATGATAATCGCATAGCGTGAATTTTTCTCAATTACCCTCCATTTTTTATTTAGTTTGTTTTGTGTTGTTTCATTTTTTTTTTTTGAAATTTTGGGGCAAAACTTTAACGATGGAATTGACTGAAGTGCACGCCAATTGTTTCTCCTACTTTGTAATCCCTCTCATTAGTATCATTTATTTTTAAATTGTTATTTATTTTTTCCGTTCGATCATTTATTTTGTATCCGCATAAAAAAATATAGCAAGTTTCCCACGAAACATGTTTTCGTCTACATTTTTCTCTCTTTGTGTTTCGCTCCCACATTGTTAACTTTTAGTATCACATATTTTTCAACTGTTATGTTGTTTATTCTTATTGAAGTTTTAATTTATATTCGCATATAAAATATAAGGAATCTTCTTCGAACCAAGTTTTTTCATCTAATTATTTAATTTGCATCCGCATAAAAAATAAAGGAAACATGGCACTATATTAATGAAATATGTGATTCAAATAGCATAGCATGATTTTTTCTTAATTCCCCTCCATTTTTATTTAATTTGCTTTATTTTGTTTCATTTTTTTTTGGTTGGAAATTTTGGGGTAAACTTTAACGATGAAACTGACTGAAGTACACGCTAATTGTTTCTCCTACTTTGTAATCCCTTTCATTAGTATCATTTATTCCTAAATTGTTATTTATTTTTTCCGTTCGATCATTTATTTTGTATCCACATAAAAAAATATAGAATGTTTCCCACGGGGAATGTTTTCTTCCACATTTTTCTCTCTTTGTGTTTCACTCCCACATTGTTAAATTTTAGTATCATTTATTTTTTAACTGTTATGTTTTTTTTTCTCATTGAAGTTTTAATTTATATTCGCATATATAATGAAATATGTGGCGCATTTTTTGCGGATCATTTAATATATATTTTTTCCCATATTAACCTGTCGATTGACTTAATATATAGAGATGGTAGTGTCTGATCCACGTCATAGTGTACCCTAATTAAATACTTTATGTAAATATTATTAATCTTTGTTGTTATTAATATTATAGCCGATTAACACAAATATGAAGAAATATATATATGTACTAAAAATTAGTGATTTAGCATTTAATGAATCCTTCTCATATGTACTAAAAATAAGTGATTTACCATTTAATGAATCCTTCTCATACATGTATTCTTATGAATATGTTCTCTCTTAAGAATTAGGAAACGATATGTTATTGTATTTTCCTCCAATTGGCGTGACCACCTTCCCGATGAAATAAACGAACTTGCTTGTTCAAGTTTTTGACAAGGAGTTTCACCGCATCGCCATTGCTTCGCCGAGTTTAACCAACAACCGGCCTGCGTTACCAGAGAATATACATTCGGGTGCTATGTCTTCGTTTTTCTCTCCATGTTCTTGACACACAATTTTGGCTACGGAAAGAAGACAACTAGAAAGCATTAACATTCCATTTTCCGTTTTTTCAAGGATTTAACATCTAAGACAAGGGACGACATTTAGGGATGTATTCAATAATCTTCAGTTGTTTACCCGATAGCAATTGATACAACAAATTGATTGAATCCGTTTTATTGAAATGCTAAACACACCATTCAACTGATTGAATCCTTTATTAATACACCCTGCGTTGATAAAGTGGAATTAGCAATCTACTTGGCTGTATTGTATATCAGCTTGGAAGGATGACTAACATCGTTTTAGATTGAACTGATATGATGGCGCTAAATATGCTGTCAAATACATATTCGTCTGTAATTTGATGGTACTTGAAAATTGAAGTTGTTATGGTGTTGGTGTTTATTTTGTTTATCTAATGTGTATTATCAGGGACATATCATACATTGCTCCCTTACGTTGCAATGGAAGGGAAAACGACATTAAATGGTATTGGGATGAGGAGGGAGAGATCTGCAGATGAAAATGGCATTATACACAACCAACATTTACCTAATTTTAATCTCTTTTTGCTTCGTTACTAGCTCATTGTCCTAACATTGATGATTTTTTCCAGCAACAATCGGGTTGCAGTTGAAAAAATCATGCAAATCGAAAGAAGTTAATTCCTTTACTGTGAGTTGCTTGAGTGGTCTATTTGATGGAGTGTTTCCTTTGAACCATCGACAGCCATTCACGAATATTACTAATGGTATGAATTACACAAAGGACTTACCAGATGGATCTTTCTTCATTTTTTTAAAGCTTATATCGATTATTTTCATGTTCCATTTTAATCGATGTCAAATAGAGCATCTCGCATTCTTTTATAATGGATAGTATCTACTTGTGTTTGTCTCCTTTTTGTGCCATTATTATCTCCCTAAAATAACATACACTCTTTTACAAGATGTAATGGGTTCGCAGTCGATAAAAGCACCTCTGCACAAGATAATTCCCCAATATGCGTCGGATAAGCAGTTTATTTGATGGGGTCTCATCTTTCAACAGCCGAATGGCATTAGAAGACATTAACAATGGTGTGTGCTTTTATAAATTGCTAACCTACTTATTGGTGTTGTATCGATTACACATAAATTGTTCCATGTTTTTTGATTATTCTAATTCATAAATTAACAAATTATAAATTTTTTTGTGTAAATTTTCTCTTATCCATTGATGTGAATCAATGTTCCGCCAAGGATCTATTGATTCTTCAACCACACACTGTTGATTTGTGGATGATACATTCCAAATCAGAGTGGTTAGCCAAATAGATGGAAGTTCACCACATAGTGTTTGTAATTTTTTTTCATTTTTTCATTTGTTTTTTTTCCTGACAATAAGTAGTGAATTGTTTGGCTCCAGAAATTTTATTTTTTCTTTTTTTTTTTCGGGTAGAAGAACCAACAATAGACCAATTAGTCAATCACATCTGGGTTTATCTTTTCACATGAATGTTTTCGATTATTAAATATCTTCCTTTTTCACATTTTAAATTAGTAGTGGTTTTTTGTTTCCCTGGCCTTCAATACAAATCAGCGTTCAGGCAAAGAATTTAGTGCTTCAATATAGTAAGCCATCCTACTGCACGTGGCACAGGCCAGAGTAAAGTGATTAACCAAAGTCATGAAATTTTTTCTGGTAATATTTGTAAGTTTTGTAGTTGAACCACTTTCATGAGCAAAATGAGTAATTATCGCTATCACTACAGAAATTTCATTTTTTTATGAGTAACAATTAATTAGTTAATTAATTAATTAATTGCTCCATTTTGTATTGTGTCACACCTTGCTCATTTTTTTGAAAAATTTTTGTTGACCAAATGTGTGTGTGTCTCTCTCATTCATATCAAATAATCCGCTCATGTTTTGGAAAATCAAAGTTGATCAAATCTCTCACTCTCTTACTCTCTTTCATACGTATTTATTTGCTTTCACTTTTTAAACTTTTTCACGATTTCATCTATGTGGACTTTGGAATGTACATGAAAATTATTGCTATTGATCTATAACACTAACCTATATATTAATACGCCAATTTTAAATACATTTGTATAACTAATGTATGTTGCGTTAGTGAATGTAGTTGTGTCGCAATCCAATCCACTGCATATATCTCAACGAGACAATTCTTCGAACGTGAGTCGAATGAGCGGATTATTTGATGGGATGTCGTGTTTCAACGGTCGAGCAGTCTTAACGGACGTTAACAATGGTATTCTATTTATAAATAAAGTGCAGATTTGCTAGTTTTGTATGATTCCATATGGATTATTTTATGATTTTGGATTATTGTCATTCACATTAATAGACTTTTGCTGTAACCCTTTTATCACAGCCATCAATGCAAATCAGAGTTTCAGCAATGATTTGCGGGATTCATCCGTACGTGGCACAACCCAACGCAAAGTGGTTAACCAGATTCATAAAAGTTCCCCAGGTAATATTTGTAATGTTTTTAATTTTTATATTATGAGGTATTTGCATAACAAAAAAATAAGCAATAATTCTAGGATTTTAGTAATTTGTAATTTTTGACTAAGTATTTTGCAATAATGGGTGTTGTTTCTAGCTAGATTGTTGAATAAGTATTCGGCAACAATTTCATATTAATTTTTTGAATAAGTATTCAGCAATAATGTATGTTGTTTCTACCTAGATTGTTGTTAAACTCGACATTTAACAACAACGTCATATATATGTTTTAATCCCGTTGGCTAAACTAATATATGTTATGTTATTAGATGTAAGTGGATCGCAACGAAATAAAGTGCGTATACTTGCAGAAGACAATTCTCCCGATGAGAATCGAAGAAGCGAATTTTCTGATAGGATCTCGGCCCACAAGGAAGTTCTTAACCAAGGACGTGAAAATTCCCCGCGTAATGTTTGTAAGTTTTTTTGTCCCTTTTCATGTGTTTTTTTCCCCAAAACATGTAACCCGCGTGATGCTATACAGGTTCTTCTTTTCTTTTTTTTTTCCAATTCATTAAATACATTCATTGTTTGCACGGAATGAACACATATTTGTATTTGTGTCAGTGAACCACCCTCGGAACAATTATTTTATGAACCACGATGGGAATCGGGGACTCGACGTTACCACGAATGGGAATGTTATTGATGATTCGTGGGCTACTAGAGTCTCCTTTACTAGATGTGATGGTGATGGATCGAGCAATGTGCGTAGTAGTAGTGATAGACACGATCCTATTGATAATGGTAAGTGTTAAAATTAATCTCAAAGGTTTTAAAGTGTATCTGTTGATGTCAAGTTATCTTGTGTCATTTACTAATTTTTTTATCAAGTCGCGATCCCTTCACGTGAACACTAAATAAATTTTTTTACTTTCAAATATTAGTTAATGCATTGCCTGAAGGTTTTAAAGTGTATTTGTTGATGTCAAGTTATCTTGTGTCATTTACTAATTTTTTTATCAATTCGTGATCCCTTCACGTGAACACTAAATAAATTTTTTTACTTTCAAATATTAGTTAATGCATCGCCTGAAATACCTGCTGAATCATCCGGAGATGGGATGGATGGTGACATGAATGATGGTATGTAAGAGTATGGTTTTCTTGTCATATCATCTTTGCATCAAATTTGACACGATTATCTCGGGTTTATTGCAGATGAGGGTTTTGACTGTGCTGATATCTCAAAAACCGGTAAAATTTTTTCCTTCCTTCCGTGCATATGATTGTCTAAAAGTCTAATAGCAGTTAAATACTATACAGCATATGACGATATTGGAGATCCTATACATTCGTGTGACCATTGCGGAGCAATTTTTTGGTATGATGAGAGAAGCAAAAATTATCTAAGAAGAATTTCCCAAAGTTCTCAATGTGTTGTAATCATGGAAATATCGTGCTTCCCTTAATGCGGCAACCCCCACAACTATTGGAAGATTTGATTCTTGGATTGGATCGAAGGAGTACACATTTTGTCGACAATATTCGTTCACACAACTCTATGTTTTCATTCACTTCGATGGGCGGAAAGATAGATAAGGGGATAAATAGAGGTCGAGCACTCCTATATTTAGGTTAAACGGTTAAAACCACCATAGCATCGGATCTTTGCTTCCTCGAGATGGCGATTGGCCGAAGTACTTGCAAATATACATACAGGACCCTCACAATGAAATAGTGAATCGAATGGAATCTGTCAGGTATGACTCGACGATGCATATTTTAATTTCATCTTTTGTGTTAATAGTTCTGGTATTCCCCCTATTTGCGAGTGTGGTCCTATTTATGACACTCTCTTATCATTATGCTCATGAAACAGGTCTGAAGGCACCCAAAACTTACATGCTGAGGTTGTATCTTATTTGAAGGGAATGCTCGACGAACACAATGTGTTTGCCAAGTCATTCAGGATGGCAAAGGACAGGTTAAATGAGAATAATTGTGTTGATGTTAGGATGCAACTCATAGGAAATAGGATAGGAAACGGGAGACAATACAACCTCCCGCAGCAGGAAGAGGTTGCGGTATTGATAAGGGGTGACTTTGACTTTGATCGGCTTGAGCGTGATGTGATTGTTCAGACGAAAGACGGACTCTTCCAGCGAATGAATCAGCTTAATCCTTCGTTCCTCGATTTGCAGTACCCTCTACTTTTCCCATATGGACAGGATGGCAATAGGGGGATGTGATGCTTACTCGGGCTACCGAATCTGGCCCAAAAGGCAGGAAACATGTAAGCCTGAGGGAGTTCTTTGCATACAGGATACATGAGCGAGTTAATGAGTCACCATACGTCCTGCGATCTAGGAGATTATTTCAGCACTTCCTGGTCTATGGGTACACAATGATTGAGACAGCTCGTATGATATTTATCAGAACACATCAGCCGGAGTTGAGATCTGAGTTGTATTGTGGCTTGCAAGATGCTGCGAGTCGGGGAGAGAGAAACCCTACAAGGTTGGGAAAACTCGTGGTCTTGCCGAGTAGTTATATGGGTAGTCCCCGTAATATGATAGCATTTTATCAGGATGCTATGGCCATCTGCCGATGGGCTGGATACCCAAAACTATTAATCACTTTTACGTGCAATCCAAAATGGCCTGAGATCATACGTTTCGTTGGAGAAAGGGGTCTCCATCCCCATGATCGTCCGGATACTGCCTGCAGGGTGTTTGAGATTAAATTAGAGAAGCTAATCAATGACATAAAGAAAAAACACATTTTTGGCAAGCCGAAAGCTGATAATTTTATATTTAGTAGTTGTGTTTGTCAACAGAATAATGTGGTTGTAATTGTAGAACGAAATTATTATTCATTGATGATCTTATGTCCATCCAATTATGTAACAATTGTTAATTTTGTGCTTTGCAGTTATATATACGGTGGAGTTTCAAAAGCGTGGATTACCACATGCACATATCTTGGTCTTCACTGCACAGAGAGGACAGTATCCGACGCCAGCTTACATTGATAACATAATTTCTGCCGAGATTCCAGATAAAGAGTTTGACCCTGAATACTATAATCACGTCAAGGAGCTAATGGTGTACGGTCCATGTGGGGATGCAAACAAACGATTTCCATGTATGGACAAAGGCCATTGTACAAAGCATTTTCCGAAAAAGTTTGCCAACTGCACATGCATTGATAAGAGTGGCTACGCTATATACAAATGTAGAGATGATGGTAGGATGGTTGCCAAAGGAAACATTGTTCTTGATAATAGATTTGTAATATCTCACAATCCCTACTTCTTTATGCGGTATGCAGCGCATATCAATGTTGAGTGGTGTAACCAGACTGGTGCCATAAAGTATCTCTTCAAGTACATAACTAAAGGTCACGATCGTATTACTGTTGCATTTGCAAATGTTGCTGATTCAGTTTCCACAGAACCAATTGATGAGATTAATTTCTATTATGATTGTCGTTACATCTGCGTTTGTGAGGCGGCATGGCGAACGTTTGGTTTCAAAATACACTATAGAGATGTCTCGGTTGAGCGTCTGAGCTTCCATATCCCTTGCGAACATAACATTGTGTATTCTGAAAATGACGAGGTTGGAGAAGTCTTGAGGAAGTGTTCTGTTAAAGAGAGCAAGTTTATAGCATGGATGAATGCAAATAAGATATATCCTAAAGCCAGAGAATTGCTTTACGCAGAGTTCCCTTCAAAATTCATTTGGAACCAACAAAAGCGTCGATGGGATCGGAGGAAGAACGGATTGTCTGTTGGTAGATTATATTTTGCTCGGCCAGGGACGGGAGAAAGGTATTCTCTATGTGAATTCTCAATGTTTCATACATGATTTTAGCCATTTGCATCGATTTTTATCATTTGTTCCAGTATGCAATTTATTTTTCAGGGATGTCTTAATTGTTACAATAAATTATTATTGTTATGTCACTGATGATGTTTCTTGCATTGCATTCTTATTTTAAATTTTTGCAGGTACTACCTGCGTTTGTTGTTAAATCATGTGCGGGGCCCCATGTGTTATGCTGACATTAGAACGGTAGATGGGAAAGTATATAATACTTTCAAGGAAGCATGCTATGCTCGTGGACTTTTAGATGATGACAAATAATACGTTGATGGAATTATCGAGGCAAGTCATTGGGCTTCAGAATTCTCACTGCGCAATCTATTCATTACTCTCCTTGTGTCTGATTGTTTGGATAGACCTGAGACCTTGTGGGAGAAGTGCTGGCAATACTTTTCAAAAGACATTGAACACAATCACCGGAGGGCTCTTAAGGATCTAGGTATTTAAGATTCACGCTGATATTCTTTTGTGCTTTGAGAGATTTGCGGCTTTTGATTTATTCCGTATATTTTCCAAGTAATACCTAATTGTATAAATATCCTTACAGAGTTACAGCTAACTGACGATCAGATTAGAAACTACGCGTTGGTCGAGATTGAGAAATTGCTACGCCAATGGGGGAAAAGCCTTCGAGACTGCGATTCTATGCCTTTTCTCGCTGGTTCATATTTCTCTGCTCCAGATAATATTTTGATACATGATGAATTGGACTATAACAATGATGAATTGGCCGAGGAACATGAAAGGCTGTTGTCCAAATTGACTGGGGAATAGAGAGGTGTTTATGACGCCATCATAAATGCAGTATATGGTGATCATGGTGGAGTATTCTTTCTGTATGGACATGGTGGCACCGGCAAAACTTTTTTTGGAAGACACTGTCTGTTGCAGTTAGGTGTCGAGGAGAAATAGTGCTTAATGTAGCATCCAGTGCAATAGCTTCTCTTCTTCTTCCGGGTGGTAGAACTGCTCATTCACGATTTTTTATCCCATTGAATGTGGATGAGGATTCGACGTGCAACATAAAGCAAGGGAGTCACTTGGCTGAGCTTATTGAGAGGACTAGCTTGATAATATGGGGTGAGGCTCCCATGACAAATAAGCATTGTTTTGAAGCATTGGATCGCACCATGCGGGATCTTGCCAGATTCAGTAATCCGAGAGGAGCTGGCTTACCCTTCGGTGGCAAAACTATTGTATTTGGAAGGGACTTCAGGAGATACTCCCTGTTATAGCCAAGGGTACCAGGCCTGAGATTGTGAATGCAACTCTCAATTCATCTTCGTTATGGGACCATTGTAGTGAGACTTACGAGAAATATGAGGCTTCATAATCTTCCTTGAGATGAACACACTGATGAATTGAGGAAGTTTTCGGAATGGATTTTTACCATTGGAGATGGAGATATTGGTGGGGAAAATGACTGTGAAGCGACCGTTGAGATACATGATGATCTTATGGTTCGTGGTTTCACTGATCCTGTGAAAGCTATAGTGGATAGTACCTATCCAAATTTTTTGCGCGAGGGAAGCTCTCCATCTTACTTGAATGGTAGGGCGATACTGGCCCCTACATTGGAAGATGTTGGAACGGTGAATGATTATATGGTTAACATGAATCATTCAGAGTTGAGGACATATTATAGTTCTGATTCAACATGTAGGACAGATGGTTCGGAGGGTGATTTGCTAAGCGAGCTCCATACTCCTGAGTTCTTGAATGGGAATTCATGTTCTGGAGTGTCGAGTCATATTTTAAAGGTGAAGGTTGGTGTGCCAATCGTGTTGATGCGTAATATCGATCACGCATCTGGATTGTGCAATGGGACACGTCTCATAGTGATGCGACTTGGAAATCATGTTATAGATGCAAGGCTTCTATCGGGAATAAACCCTGGAAAGGATTTTCTAATCCCCAGATTGAGTCTAAACCCGTCTGATATACAATTTCCATTCACTTTTGAGAGGAGGCAATTCCACCTGATGGTTTGCTATGCCATGACCATCAACAAGAGTCAAGGACAGACGCTCAACAATGTTGGGGTATATTTGAGGAGGCCAACCTTCACCCATGGTCAGCGATATGTCGCAGTCTCAAGGGTGACCAATAGGAAAGGACCGAAGTTCGTAATTTGCGTTGAAAATGGATGTCCAACTAGTATTTTGTGTACAAAAAAGTTTTCAACAATCTATAGTATTTTGTGTGTGAATCATGTAAGGTGCGTTGTTTTCGACTTGACATCGATCTTTATTGCTCACTTGTGTTATATCTATTTGTAAGATGAATGAGATATTGTATATATAGATATAGGATTGGTTGAGTTTTTGCTGAATTGCATATTCAGAGAGTTCATTCAATCGGAATGCATTGGTTTGCATAGTATCAACGATTTTGATATTTGCGCTACAATATATCAAATGCTTAGATGTCGGTGGGATTTATCCAAGCTTGTGTTGTTGTAGATTGATTGGTTACTTTTAGAGTACTATGGATTTCTATCGCTGTTGCAAGATATCTCATTCATTCGCTAAGCTGGCATGGATTGACATGGGCTTGGTTGGTTTTAGAGTACAATAATTGATTTTCATAATTTTTGGTATTGATTGGATTTGTGCTTGCCAGTTCTATTGTAGGTTATGATGTGTACTGATCACGCATCGATTCCGTATGCATCGTGTGACAACAGATCCATGGTGGAGAGAATATAACAAGATGCCCATTGCATGTTCAAGATTGATGTATTTACAAATGTTAAAGTTTGCTTGGTTTTGTTATCCAATGTAATTTCGTGGATAACACACTTTCATCATATTTGATACTAATTTAAACTTGTGTTACCCATAAAGATTTTTGCATGCTCGTGTGTTCATGTTGATTGTTACAAAGTGTACTTATATTTATAGGTTGGAATTGTTCGAAGTACAAACGAAACTCTGTCGATTTTTTTAATGAATATGTTTTACTTAACTGTTGTGATGTTCATGTTTGTACATACAATATTATATATTTATATATGAATTTATGAGAATTACGTATCAATATATCTAGCCCCCGTGCAACGCACGGGTGTTACTGCTAGTATATATAATAGTAAGCCTTTTTCCTACCTTTAGACACATTTAAAAAAAATTTTTAATTTATTTTTTATTCCAACTCATCAAGTTTTCACTCCAATGCACTTAATTAATTTTTTAATTCATTATTTAATTGTGTAATTATCTTATTTCATCATTAGCCTTATATAACTATGATTATCCTACCATAATAATTATCTATATTCTATAATTCTATATTCTATATCTATATCTATAAAACAAATTATTTACATTCACATTTTTTGTTTATTCTTAATTCTTACTAGCATTTTTTACACGTGCGTTGCACTGAATGATATGTTTAAAGCATTAGTAAATCCTACTGATATTAATATTTTAAAATCAAAAGATTGATATTTTTCACCTGTGCTCCTACCTAACATTTACACCCGTGCATCATATGTGATTAATTTTTTAATAAATAGTAATTTTGATAAATATTAATGGAATAATTAATTTATGATTAGTTATCAATTTGTACCGTACTCTTACCTAGCATTTACACTCATGCATTATATGTGATGATAATTTGTGATGGAGATTGTACTAACATATCACATTGTCCTTATGGTGAGATTAAATCTATTAAATATGTATAAACATAAAATAAAATTAATAAAATTAAGTGCTACAGTTATCAAAATAACAATTCTAAAAAACTCTATTAATTTTCTTAGAGCCTATGGTTTCCTTTAAAAAAATCATTCTATATTCTATTATATGTAATTACAAATTTCGAGACATATTAATTATATACTCGTGTGATGTATGGTACTGACAATGAATATGTAAATAATAAAATTTTGGAATCTAATTATAAAATATAATCAACATATATACATATTATAAAAATGATAATATAGCGGGTATTAACCCTAACACTATATTTTTGCCACCGCTAGGAAATACCTATCATCGCCCCCACCCATTTTCATTTAATCGAGTGCGAGCGATGATATTATAAGAATTGCAACATAATGACGACTCTCATTCCCCATCCCCATCCGACTAAAAAAATCTCATCCTTGTCCATGTCCCATCATGATCGTTTAATAAAAAAATTTTTATTTATATTTTTTTAACATGTATTAATGATATCTATTTCAATAAATACATTCTAAACATAGTAAAAATGTATATTAACATATTTGATATAAGCTCACCAATTTAATATATTCAGTAGATTAATATCATTTTTTTGAAACTCATCAATTTACATGTTTATTTTAAATAATTTAGATTATATAGGTTTCTTAAGGTGGTCAATAAAAAAAAATTGATATTTAATTATATTTTTTTACCATATTCAATGCTATAATCAAATTTAAATTAATTTGAATGAGATAAATAACTTGAAATATATGTGATTAATAATTAAAAAAGACGAGTTAATCAATGATCTTTAAAAATTCAATAAAATCTAAACATATAAAAATCGGTATAAAATAAATAATTTGAAGCAGTTGGGATTCTTAATATTTATTTAAAAAATAGAATTCTAAATAGATATTTAATATAGTAGAGAGACAATTAAGAAATTTTGATTGAATCGCATAATTTCAACCGTTGTACGAGTCGATAGTTAATTATTTACTAAATAAGAAATTTAGCTATTTATTTACATGTCAACTTATTTAATCTTTATTCATTAAATTTGTAATTGAAATATTTATTTACTTATCACTGAAATTAGGCCACCAAATTAAAATTTCTAACATCCGTCAATTTAGTTAATACAACTCAATTAATGTAAGTATGATGTGCACAATTAATTGTAATAATAGAGTCATGAATAAATAAAAATATTGCACCTATAAAGTCTCATGGCATTCGTGAAAACAAATATTTCGCACTAATATACTTGGTTTCGCACCAATATACTTGGTAGATCATTGCACTTAATTGAGTAATAAAGAGAAAATATATTTTTCTCAAAGTATGATTTTCCATCATGACCAACTATTTGTTTACTGTCACAAAAAAAAGAAATAAAATGTTTATTCCCGATTCTTATAATACTGCTCGGAGATGCGATAAATCAATCTTGTTAAAGAATTATTCAAATATATAACATTACAGAAATATTAATTTATTTTTAACGTTTCATAAATAATTTTTATTCTATGAGTAAGAAAATGCCAAGTTTAATAGTACACGATATTTAGTAATATTTTGGCACTCGGGTTTTTCCTTTTTTAATTTTTTTGTTTACATATTTATCTCTTTAAAAATATAAACCTCAAAATTCAGTGAAATTATTTCTTATAAAAATTGCAATTGATTATATAGTGGTAGTAGAACTGATCACAATAATGACGAAAACGATTCTTTATTTACAATTTATTTGTAATATTCTATATATCACATATAGTTAACTTGAAAAAATATTTTAGAATAAAAGTAAGAAAAAATATTTTTCATAAAATAAATTTTAATTAATATTTTGAAGAACAATGATTTGAAAAGGGTTGCATACTAAAATATACGTGGTGTAATTTGTCAGTCACAAAAAGGGGTAATTTAATTTTAATAAGTAATTTTTTTCCAAGTTTTGTTCAGCCTAAGATGTTTTTTGAAGACTTAATGAAATGCAGCGTGTCAAATATAATATCTTAAAACATGTTAGGTAAATTGTAAATATACTATAAACACAAGGTGTATTTAATAAATGTTCCTTAAATAAAAATATTTCTTTGGCTCTTATTGATTGTCATGATATAAGATACTATTAAGAAAAATTATCTTATTTGGAACTAAAAAATAATATCCGAGTATTGTAATAATTGAACCTTATTATAATTGATATAGAGTCTTATAATAATTAAGTACAATTAATCAAATCGGCGTAAGTAGTATAATTAAGTTACATAATCCAAGATAAAAAAAAAAATTTGCTGAATAACTCAAATAAGGCAAATTATATTCACGCTATAAAATATATTGAGCACACAATAATTTAATTGTTTGAAAATGTCTTTAATTTTGTTTATGATAACAATTATGTCCTCAAAATGTATAATTAATAATTTTTAGTAATTATATTACTTTGTACGTAAATATTAATTCATATTTTGATATTTTATTAGAGATATTTAAATTAAAAGAAATATTCACATTTTACATCTATTATATTTTACAATAGTTAAAAGTAAGATGAATAAATAAGTAATTTGACATTTAAATAAATAAAAATTTTCAACAAATTAAAAACGATCTTTATGGGAAAAAAGTTATAAGTAGTCAAAGATTAAAAATAATCAATATTGATGGGAATATTTTTAGACAAAAACGAACTTTATAGCTCAAATTTATAATTAGTTAAAGATTAAAAATAATCAATATTGATGGAAAAAAAATTAAAGCTGTAATTACATTAAGATGTTGACATTGTGAACATTTAAAATAAATATAATGTAATATATCAATAAAAATGTGTTGTGACAATATAATTGCCCCTCGGATTATTTAAAAATTTTCAAATAAACTATCTTACAAAATCAAACAATTAAATTTTCACACACTAATGTGAAGTTCCAATTGTCAAGTGTTGAATGTTTGTTATATATTTAATTTTAAGGATCAATATAAATTAAAATATTTACGTAATTGTAATATTGATAATTATCTAAAATAGGCAAATATAAAGAACATTAATTACATTTTATTGTATTAGAAACGCTAATTATATGGACTAAAGCGATAATACATTAAGGGGCAAAAAATTTATAAAGGACATGGGTGGAAACTATAATTAACTGATTGAATAACTAATTTAAAAAATAAATGAATTATTAATATATATATATATATATATATATATAATATTAGGTAAAATTCATATGGGAAAATGATGTGAAATAAAAAAATGAATAAAAATTAGAGAAAATAATGTGTTTAAGTGGAAAAAAAGACTGTATATATATATATATAGATATAGATTTTCAAAATTTTTTATCTTATTAATCTATGTTAATATCAATTTATATTTATATTGGACATTAATTTTATATATTTGGGTTAAATTTTAAATTTTTAAAAATAAAAATTTATATATTGATGCTATACTTGTTTTAAAGTTCTTGTTGAGTCAAATAAAATAAAGTAATAATTTTTATTTTTTAATTTAAATTTATTATTAGAAAATGGAAAAAGAGAGAGGGAGAGGGAGAATATTTAGATAGAATGGGATTGGTAAAGTAAGTTGTAGAAATCCCATTAAATGTGGAAAATTTATTATTTTAGGAGGTTTTGATGTCTAAAATTTTAGGAGCTTTAAGAATTTTATTTTAGTAATAATAATATTAAAAAAGAAAAAAGAAAAAGACAAAAAAAGCCTTGATTTTAGGTGGAAAAATATTAAAAATAAATTTAAAAATATAGTAAAATACTCTAGTATATATATATATATATATATATATATATATATATATATATATAATGGTAAGGTTTTTCACTCATTTTTTAATTACTTTCCCACCCAAAATCAAGTCTTTTTTATCTTTTTATTTATTTTTTTTCATTAGTTAATTAATTGGCTTTCCCCCTTTTATAAATTAACTTAGATGTAGTTTTATTTTTTCAATTAATTCAATTCAATTAATTTATTAGTTAATTATCCATGATTTCCTTTCGGTTAACCATATCTCTTAAGATAATACTAGAGTGACATAACCTTTAACATAATTGATGATATAATATTAATATATTCCAATATTGCCATTAATGAATGTTTTGTATTGATAATTAAAATAAAAAAAATTATCCAGTCTTCGGTGCATACTTATAGTGCACTTTTGTGATGTGGCACATGACGTGCATCATACATAATATCTTGCGTCACCTCAGGGTGCACCATAATGTGCACCCCGTCAGGCACCAAATAATCTTTGATTAAAATAAAATGTATTAAAGTCATTTTATTGCATTATGGTATTCTTTATGACATTTGATATATCACTGTAGCATGGTCGTTGTCCCTTAATACATTACGGTTGCGAGAAATCTTCTCAGATTTGTACAAATCTCCAAATTAATCCCCATATATTTGCACCAATCTTCTCGCTCCCCGTTTATTTATCACCGTCCAAATCCTTTTTGTAATGGGATCAACATCCAAATCTTTTAATTCCAATTCAAATATCCGTTAATTGTGTTGATTCTAATCTCCAAGTCCCATTAGCGTCAATCATGCACTCGGAGAATAAATCACCCAAACATTGTTTTAATCTTCCTATAAAACTTCTCTCACCGGAAAAAGAAAAAACTCGCCAGAAAATTACTCGCTAATTGCATTACGAGGAACACCAAATGAATATTTTGATGATTATCATAAATACAAGCATTCGAAGAGCCTACTATTCAATCTTCTCTTGACATTGCCTTTCATAGTCTATCAAATTAAGAACCCCACAAATCAAGGCAAATGTTCTTTTGTTCATTGTATCAAGTTAGGGTCAAATAATTTGTATTTTTTTGGGGTTTTAAATCAAATTTCTCTGCCGTCTTTTGCTATCCTTAATTTAAGATGCTAATGTTCAAGGAGAATTAGGTTAAATTTAAGAATTTGTGTGTTTTTGTTGTTGTTGTTGTGTTCTTGTTTCAATGTATTGATTTTTAGATTGTTGCATTGCTGATGGCAAATGGAGCTGATGTGAATTCAAGAAATTACTATTGGTAGGCACTAAAGTTTTACTATTTTTCCTATGCGTGCCTGCTTATCTTTTTTCCTTAATTTCATAGTTTTTTATAGGGTTAAAAGTGGGTATCCATCTAGGATGGCGTACGTGTTTCTTGAACATGTGGATATATTGCCACAAAGTTACATATTACATTTTATTTTGACTTTCAGGCTTATTATTTTCATTTTGCAGGAGGATATTGATACCATTGATCGAATGATAGCTGCTGGTAAAAAAAGATAGCTGTTGGTAAAAAAAAAACCTAAGTTGAGGCATCCCAATCCTTACTAGAGAAACAAATGCTCAACTAACATTTGACGAGGAAGCTTTGCATTTGGACCAAACTGAAATTCTTCAAATGTTTCAAACAGATTTAATTCCTCAAGCTCAATGAAGTCCAAATCTTCCAACCTGATTTGTCTGCAACCATTTTTGTGAAGTTTCAATATAAATGATTGCACTTTAGGTGTTTCACCACATACAGAAGAAAGAAAAAAAAATCAAAACTCACTAAGTTTATTTAACCATGACAAGAAACAACTTTTGTTTAAATAATTAAAAAAGAAGGGAAAATTAATAATTTTTTATAATATGTAATGTTTATTACAATTTTTAAGTATTTTAAAAATAAATAAATAAATAAAATTGTATGTGAAGTGTTACAAAACACAATTTACATGGTGTCAATTGTTGGTTACCAATAAGGGTATCTTAGCCTCTAAAGTTATTTTTAAAGTTTTTTCTAATTTTTAAAACGAAAGTTGCATGATAAAATGCATATGAAAAATATAATTTTTAAAAACATGGCCTGTAAATTGTAAATAAATACACTTTTAAATGTGAATTGTAAATATACCTTTTTTATATAATAATAATAATAATTGTTTAATAATAATAAATTAATTAAAAAGGAAATTAGTTTAATAAGAAAATCTATACCATCTTTACAATCATCCCGATATAACAGTCCCTCACAACTGGGATGCGTGTCAACTCCATTTCAATTACAAGATTTCTCAGCAAAATCCAATCAAAATGTGAATTGTAAATACACCTTTTTTATATAACTAGTGTGAAACACGTACGTTGCACGTGATTCTTAAATATTATTTTAAAACTATTCTCTGCTTTATATTACAAAGAACCAAGATGTATAATATGTAATAAATTCCCAACAAAAACATTGGAATAAAATGTGTCGAGAGTATCTAAGAATATGTTTCTTAAAAATTAACTATGGATTACCAGTGAATAGTAAGTATCGTGGATAATAATTGATTATTAGTGATGAACATATTTTACGTCATGAAGAACCACATTATTTGAAAGAGCAAACAACACACAATTTTATTGCTTTAACGCACAATTTTATTGCTTTAGTAATCAACTAACTTTGGTGATACAAGAAGAAAAAGAAAAACTTGTAGTATTAAATGGTTTAGGTGGCTGCTTCACGAACGTGGATTTTCAACCCTGCACATATTAAAAAATAATATTAATAATGTTTATGTTGAGATAACTTATGTTACGTATTAGTTAACAACACGATGATATTATACCTTTGTTGTAACAACAATTCCTTATAAAAAGTGTTCTAAACAGAAAGCAAGACTCAAAATGACAAAATTAAATAAATCCAAAACTCTAACAAATTATTTTTTCCAAGTTCATCTGCCAAAATCCGTAACTTTAATTTTATTATCAAACCAGGAGAGAAAATATGTATATATTGCTTTGCTCCCTGTATGACGAACCACCCGAACGTTGTTTAAAACACAACTAATACAAGAGACTCTGTCAATTGACTTGAAACAAATTACTTTTCGGTAAGTCTCATTTCAAAGTTCGGAAGCATAAAGTTGATATGAATTTTCAATCATACATGCTATGAACCTAGAAATCCATCTTTCAAACTCCTTACGTGTTGGTAGAATTTACAATTGACAAACAAAATTGTTAACCAAGCAATAATACCAACCAAATAAATAAATAAATAAAATTTCCCAATAATATATTTAATTCGAAACATTCAATCCCAACTAACCCTGAGGGACTTGATATAAGAGTAACATTGCGTGACAAACACTTTAGTCCATTTTGGAGAAACAAAAAGTCTATAGGCAGGAAATTGTTCAGGCATGGGTTCAGGGAATTGACATAATTTTACTATCTTACCCTTAAACCCCCTTACGTGATTCTGAACCCAAAAATCCGCTACTTTTCCCGTCGTTTCTCTACCGAAACAAATCCCTAGCGTTGCTGAAAGGCAAGATCCCAATTTGATTTCGAACAAATCCCATTCTCCAGTCGTCTTCACGTGATTCTCTCGTCCAAAGCCCCCATCCCCAATTCTCTCGTCCAAATCCTATTCTCCCGTCTCGATTCTTCAAGCAACGAAATTTTGAAATGCGCTAAATCGATGAGTAATCCACTTGGCCTTGCTTCCGAATTCGATGAAGAACCGGAGAGCGAGGGGTTTGAGGTGTGCGACGTTAAGCGTTGCCAGGTCGATTTTTCACAAGGTATGTTCGCCAAATAATGGTCGTTCGATTCTTTTTTTTTTTTTTTCTTTTGAGAATAAAAAGTAGTAATATTCTTAGTTGCAATTAGGACTAAGTAGAGCAGTGTATTCTTAGTTGCAATTTTTCTTGGATGATAAGAATTTTGCAGTAGTAATATCCTTTGTTGCAATTTGGTTTGGATGATAAGAATTTTGCAATTATAACATGGTGAATACGATTCTGCAATTACGAAGTTGGTTAGGAAATTGAAATGTTGGTTTGCAATTAGGAAGATGTCATGGGAAATTTTTGTTTAGATTTTGCTTCTTTTTTTTTTTTCCTTCAACTTTGACAGAACCAAGCAAGTTACTCCAAACATTGACCGTATTCATTCTCTATTTTTGGTGATGATAATGATAGAAATTGGTGGTGTTGAGACTTAATCTCTATGTTGAGGAAATTGGTGCAACTGTTGTCTTTTTTGTTGGTGGATTTTTTCTGTCAAATCTAAGCAAAAACCCATACTTTAGGCTTCATCGAGGATGTAAAAGAAGTAAAATATTTTAAACATTATTTATTTTCAATATGTAGATAAGGGAAATAAGAGTTTCCATTATTGATAACCTGTGTTCTGTGTATAAATGATAACCTGTAATTTTTTGTATATGGTTGCGAGTTCTTTAACATTACTTGGTTGGTGATAGCCCATGTTTTGTGGCGTTAGTTGATTTCTCTTCTGGGTAAAATTTAGAATTTTCTTTCTTTTGGACAGAGATAGTAGTGGCTATTGACAATGTTGTGGCAACTTCGTGCACTGGTGGAGATGCGTCCATTGATTCCAGTGAGGCAATGTTGGATAATCTGACTGCCGAGCAATAAGCGATCTTTGTTTGGCTTCTCTTAAAATGCAGTTGAATTTATTTGCTTAGGCTTGAGCTTTTCTATTATTAGCATTTTGGATCTATTTATAAATCTTTATCTATTATGAGATCTCCTGGTAAATGTGTTAAGAGTCATATGTGTGGATCGATTACATGTATTGACTTTATGATTGAAAGAGATGCTTCTAATCAAAGCGTTTGTATTTGGTGCAATGGAAAAGGATTCTATATGTAGTTTTCTTTCTGTGGTAGAATTGATTACTTTTACTTGGATTTATGATCATGTTGAGCACTATTGCCACATGGTTAGCCAAATACTAAATAAAGAAGAAAGTTTGGGATTGTTGCAAAATTGTATTAGAAGTTTTACCTATGCCAAACGGGATCGATCTTGCAACGGTCGCCACTTTTTTCTATTCAGGTGAATAAACTAATGGCTAAAGAAAGTTATTTGACATCTCTTCAAAGGCGAGGAATATAATTATGCATCTAAATATATAAAATCCAACTCCACATGCTCCAACTCTTTTCATCTAGCAAACTCATCTATATCTATTAATTATGACCGCCGTTGCAACAATTTTAAGCAAAGTAGTCTCCATGAAAGTTACACAGAGAGTTCATACCATAAGCAAAGCAGTCTACATGAAAGTTCATACAGAATTTGCACAAAAGCTCCAATACATTAAAACACAAAGTAGACTAAATTAACCCATAATACGGTCAATCCTTCTTGTTGCGAAACATAAACTCATATACTTTAAGCGAGACATCGACCTTTTTTGTTTCCGAAATCTCTGCACACTTTTCCAACATCGCTGAAAGACCCTCCATCTCCTTTTGCTTATTAAAGTCCTCAACAAACTTCTCTGCGTTGCTTGATTCTCCTTTTTCATAGTCAGGATCTCCCTTCTTTGAAGGGCCAACCAATTTCCAATACTCACATTCGTTAACGTGTTTTCTCATGCAAGTGTAGATAGATTCCCTTTATGTGGAGAGTCGAAACACTTGCCTCCAACAAGTCGACATGCCGGGCAACTTATAGTGTCATTACAATTCTTTGTTTCGTGACTACGTGAACGACAATGTAGACAACTATAAATTAACGAATAATGTAAGCAATTAGGATGTTGAACATCAGCACTAAAACGTAGAACAACTGAAGTATCGACCATTTCACATGCATTTCGTACTCAAAATTCGAAAGTTAATCGTACTCAAAATTTAGAAATTAAGGAATAATGTAAGCAATTAGGACTTTGGTAATGGTGGTTGAGGCTCGTTAGACCAAGAAATGTTTAAAACATTAGCTCATATTACACAAAGCAAGTAAGTAGCAGATTAAGAACGCCAATGTTAATATACCCAAAATAAAATTTAAAATCATTAATGAAATCTTTGCCTCAGCAAAAATTTCGCCCCAACCGGTTCGAACTCTGATTTTCTCCCTTAGATAAAGTTGATTTTGCCCTCTTCGAACGCTGATTTTGAATGCCGACGATGCTGATTTTGAATGCTAATGTTGCTAATTTTGAACGCTAATTTTTGCTGACTTTCGAACGATGGGAAGAGGGAATGGAGTACTTTTCCATTTCGAACGTTCCAAACGTTGGGAATTGGGGTTCTTTCGAATTGGGGTTCTTGGTTTAGCAGCGCTAAGGATTTGTTTCGGCAGAGAAAGATTTCAAAAATGGGGGATGTTTGGGCTTAGAATCTCGTAAGGGGATTTAAGGGTAAGATAATAAAATTATGTCAATTCCCTAAACCCATGCCTGAACAATTTCCTGCCCATAATAGAGTGACCAATGCATGCAAATGGAAACCAAATGAAACCCGGATTCAATAATGGAAGGCATCTAGCACCACTTTATCATTGGCATTATTCACATAACTTACATGGCATTAAGAAAGGGGGAAAAACACAAAAAATAAATAAATAAATAAATAAATAAATGAATCACATAACTTACAAATTCTTTTCAACCTTAAATCACATAAAAAAAAAACCGTCAAATTATTTGTAGCTGATTTCTCACTCCAAAGTTTATGGAAAATGAAATGAAGTTCTTCCATCACTGCAATAGAGCTTCCTCCTTGTCAATGTGAGGTCTTTGGCTTCTTCCAGCGTGGCAACTACTTCACCTAGGTATATATATAGAGACAAATCATTTGAGGAATTTGCGAGGCTAGGTAAGTGGGCGTGTTGTCGCAGTACGCCAAAATTTATTTTATTTTCTTACTCGGTTTCAAAACTACAAATTAATGTAGAAGTGGTAAGTAAGGGTCGAACCCAAGAGGAACGGTGTTTAATCTAGTTGTTCTTATCAATTAATCTAGAAATGGGGGTTTTGTGAAGTTGGATGAAATTTGAAAATAAAATGACAAAATAAAAGAGATGAAAATGCAACAATTGAAGATATATCTAGTTCTCGGGTTCGGTTGTGTCAACATCTTGTGTTTATCTTTCCCATGCAACGTGTACTTATCCCTTCTTCAATTTATCAACTCTCAATTAACCAAGAAGCTCGATTAACGAATTCTTCCTTAAGTGTATTAAATTAAAGTGAGTTCTTTAACTTAACATCTAGCTATTGGATAATCCTAAACAAGTTCTTAGGATTTAATGCAATGCTAGTGTGAAATGAACAAGAAGAATGAGTTGAATTAGATGATCAATTTCACAAACTTGAATTAATACATCTAAGTTGATTTATTAACAAATATGCACGACATTCGTTTGCTCTTTGTGGATTGGAATCTAGTGACAATTACGGATCAAAAGTTCCAATCCTAGCACATAACTTGAACTTAAAGATTAATTGATTCAATTGGCCAAAGTGAATGCAATAATCACATAAATTCAAAAGCGGGTTTAAAAGCATAACAAATCAACAAATTGAAGTAGAGGAATAGATAAAGCGTTAGCAAAGAGTTAGAAAAGATAACAACATGATAATTGAACACAACGTCCCTCGAACTAGATAGAGAAGTCTAACTACTCATATTAGCGGGTATCACCACCGCTATATGATAGATTATACTTCACTATCTCAAGTAATATATAAAAACTATAGAAATCACGTAAATAATGCTAAGAATTAAATAGAGAAGTCTAACTACTCATATATGCGGGTTAAATACTTATAACTTGCAGTAACAGTGTATCACCTCTGCAATATATGAGAAATTATCTTTCTCAAATATGAAAAATAAAATTAGGAAATAAACTAGAGAAGAAATACTCAGTTAATCATATTCACTAGAAGTATCGTCGATTGATTTTTCGAACCTATATTTAGGTTCTTACTTTTAATATGAAAAAAACTAAGAGCTTTCAAGCTACAACTAAGAACAAATGATGAAGAAATTTATTGAGGAGAAAGTTGGAGAGAATCACAAGCTAATTCTCTCTGAGTTGTGTGATTCAAGCTTGGAAATCCTCTATTTATAGGCAAAATATTACACCAAAAATATTAAAAATCATAAAAGTCTTCCTTCGTGAGTACATTGTGGTGTCTTCAGATTGTTTTATCTCTAAGAAGTCAAGAAAATACCAAAAACACGTTTTATGGTAGGTGGAGTCCATTGGTCAAAATCTGCGTGGCGTCGGCGTGACTCAGTCGCCGTAGAGACTCAGTCACGCGCGATTCTGCCTAGTCACCACGCGCCGAACGGGGAGGCCAGGGGGCGGTTCGCGGCGTGACTCGATCACTTGGCGGTGACTCGAGTCACTTGCGGCGTGATCGAAGCATGATCGGGCGTGACTCGAGTCACTGCGGCGGACTTCGATCACGTGCGGTGGTGACTCGAGTCACCCGAGTCACCCAGAAATTGCACACCAAGTCCCTCAACGTTTGAATGTTGTTTAGTTTGGTCCTTGATAAATTGCATTTTGGTCCTCAAAGTTTTTGAAAAGTTTCACTTTGGTCCCCAGACGTTTTAAAAGTTGTACTTCGGTCCCCAACAGTTTTGGATTTGACGCTTTTAGTCCTTTTTCTTCTTGCGGCCATAACTTTCACTAGGAAACTCCGATTTGCGATCCGAAAAGAGTGTAGGAATCCTCTTTTGATGTTCTTCGACTTTAGCACAAGAAAAATTGTAAAAACAACTTTTCATAAAATTACATCGGAGGTCCTCCATCTTTGATTCGCTTGCCTTTTTGGTCCCGAGTTTCCGTTTTCATTCGATTTTCATCCATTTTGACTCCTTTTTATTCTTTGTGACCCTAAACACCACAATAAAGGAAAAACACATAAAACGGAACATATAACATTAATAAAACACACAAACACGTAAAATAGAAGAGTTATTTAAGTGCTTTTCTAGCACTTATCAGTAAGACATCTGAGAAGCTCTTGGTCATATAAGAGAAGCTAGCTAGGAACCTAGTGATAGAGACGGCATGTGTCATAGACTCTTTCCATATAAAAGTGAGAAATCCATTGTGATTGTGAATTACAGAGTGAGCTTGGTTTTGAACCAGGTCATCTGAATCCTTATCCATTCGTTATACCTTTGCCTATAAAAGCCAATTTAACATAAACTGGGCTAGAATCTCCATGATCAGCATCCCAAGTGAATGTTTTTGACGGAGGCTAAGAAATGTTCGCCATCAACAGAGCCTAACAATTTGGATGAAACAAAAAAGATATGATGTCCCTTCTGACATGCATCTTGGTAGCAATTAGTAGCTGCATGCTTCCCTTTAGACTTTTCATAAGAGAGCAAAAGAAAGAATGAGCCTTTCTGGGCTTGTCATCAATTGGCTACCAGGAGGGGGCAACCAAAAGTGCCTACTGTTGCCAAAAATTAAGAAAATGGGAAAAAATCTAAAAAAAAAAAAAAAAGTCTAATAAATATAAGGCAGGTTAACTAACTTGTCCTGTAACTAAACTTTACATCACTGCTGCATGAAGTACCTCGGCTTCCACTATAAATTCCAGTCTCTCAACATTGGATAGCTTACCTCTTTTCACTAAATCAAATTTCATCCATTTTTAATATGAACTTCTAAGGTTAAAGACGGGCAGCAGGTAACCTAAATAAGATATTTTATCCCAATTTTAATCTAGAATATCATACTATTATGCACAAGACAAAAGCAGCCATGCATCATATGTCCGTCTCATTCCCAGATGCTACAATGTTATTGTTTGAGGTACTTTCCATTTCAACAATTCAATCAATTTGAACAATTTTTGAAACACAAATAACCAATTAGTATTTTCAACGAAAAATATATGGATTACTATCCAATCATTGGAATAAAATGCCACGTCGAATGGATATACAAACTGGTCAGGTCATATATATATATATATATATATATATATATATATATATATATATATATTAGTCTATAGTAAGGATATCAAACGTATAAACATTTAGGTATGACAAGTGGATGACACGGATTCTGATCAACTGAAATTATCGATCCCAACATAAAATTATATTGTGGTATTGAATAAAGACAAATACTTTTAAATCAATTCATTGCTATGTGCAGATTCATTAATCATTATCCATTATTAAGTATTTTGAATTATTCTTTAATTGCATGTGCTCAAAGTCAGCGATGATTAAAGAGCAAAATTACATAAATGAGATACATACTCGATCTTTATATATGTATATAAATAATTTATGCAAACGTACGTAACATATATATCTCAAGGGATCAGTGCTAGATATGGATCGATTACAACAACAATGTCATAAATTTAAAATCTGCAATTACCAATAAGCAGCAAATAAGTGGGGCTAAAACTTAACAAAATCAACAAACTTGTCATCGATCAGCAAATTAATAAGTGGAGGAGAATTTAAGATTTTAAAAATAATAACATGGCCAATTGTCTCTAAAAATGATTTCTTAGTCAAGCCTTGAGTAATTGTGTAAGAGATGGGAAGGTATTTTTGGTACGTACGAAATGTTTTATAAAAGATAGCCCAAACCAAGAGCGAGATCAGTCAAAAGAATGCATCATTGTTCTTTAAATTCACCAATAAATCAAATAAAGATTTTGAGAAAGGAAAATGATTTTACATACCTAAGAACCAACATCGCAGAATACACATGCTCATAATTAAGCTTGAAACAAGGGAAGAAAGCTAGACATGAAGAGGCTGGTGTGGTAGAATAGAATGATGCGAAAAGGGAGATGCATGCATGTAGATGTTATTTTAATTATGGAATTGAATTTCTATATTCCAATTGCAAATCAAGGCAATAATTGAGGGTAATAGCAGCTGAACTCTACCTGAATTACCTGACCAATTGCTACCTGAATACCCCATCAATGGCTGGACTGGATTCCACCGGTGTCGGCACCGGAGTCCCTGGCGGCTTTTAGAAGGGGGGAGGATCATAATAATAATAAATTAATTAACAAGGAAATTAGTTTAATAAGAAAATCTATGTCATCTTTACAATCATCCCAGTAATAATCCCTCAGAACTGGGATGCTGGATGCGTGTCAATTCCATTTCAATTCGCACAACATTTCTCAGCAAAATCCAATCAAACCTTTTTCTACAGATGTGTGGAAAATAGTTGGCTAGCTTAAATAAAGAACGATTGTTTTAATTGAAAGTTAATTTATATACTACTTAATTGAAGTCCAACTTTAATTTTAAGAAAACAATTCTAGCTATTTCCAATTTACAAACTTGAAAAGTAAAAATTTATTCGACTTATGTTATGTTTAATGCATTAGATCAAACAATTTTTCTTTTTTTCCGCTTTTGTACAAATGGAAAATATAGTTGCAAATTAATTAATATTGTATCTTCACTCGTCTCAAAACAATGACTATCAGAGTTTAATTTGTTTGATGCAAATTGTTCAAAAATCGCGTTACTCGATCATTAAAATTCATTATATTGATTAACAAGGATTTTTTTTTTTTTTTGCTTTTTATCTTTTAAATTTTACAAGTGTAGGAGAGGGGAGAAGAGGAAAACTATGGGAGTTGAATTCAAGACCTCCTATTAGATCCACTACCGTAACACAATTCAAACCACATATTGATTAACAACTTATTTATATTTTTAAAATTCTTTTAAACTTCTCAATCGCATATCTAATATTTTTCATTTTTTTAATAATCTTTGTCGAGCAAACCTTCAAATTATCCAAAGAATGCACAAAATGCTTTTTTATCTACAAAAATAATGTAATTAAATCAACGTTTATGTGTTTGTATATAGAAATCAAAACGTAATGATTTGTTTTCTCTTTTTTTTACATTTATTTTTAAAAATAAATTTTTCTGATAAAAAATTTTTTTTTTGTGATTCTCTATAATAGATTTTCCTTTTAACCCAATTTTGTCAATAAATTTGGTAAAAGAAGTGCTCCATTGAATTTTTATTTTAAATTTAGAAACACATCGCCAATGAAATTGTAATGTTCTTCATTATTCTACTATCCAAAATTCGTTGAATTGACAAATGGATTCATTTATGTTATTCAATATCTTGGATGAGGTACCTTTTGCAGATTATTACCGGTGGAATAAGTCGATTTTTTAAAACCATAAATCTTAAGCTAGAAAAGATGTTATTTTAGTTTTAAAAAATTAAAAAATAAATCTTATGGATAAAATCTATATAAAAAAAATTAGATAAAGATATACATAAAAAATTAGATAAAGATATACATAAATGACTTCTGTTGTTGCACACTATTTTTTCCCTTAATTAATTTATAAATTTATTGATGACCAATATTGAAATTCCCATAGATCAAGAAGTAACTCCGATATGAAGCCTCTAACTAACAAATATAAAATTTCATATTTCAATAGGAAAAAAATTGATAATAAATTTAATATTATTATTTTGATAATAATATAAAATTTATTGACGACAAATCCTGAAATTCCTTGATTATTATTGATTGCACTTTTCCCACAATACATTATATTATATGGAACAATTTCTATAATATTGAAATTAAATATATGATACCAATTACTTATTTTAATTTAAAAATATATAAATATAACATAAAAATACATAAGAATCAGTTATCAAGTTTTATTTTTAAAGAATCCAATTAACCGTCCACTTTTGAAATTCTATTTGTGATTTTTCTTTTTTAAGTTATATGCATATCTCTTTTTAATATAGAGATATCTATTTGTGATTCTCAACCCTACCGTTAATTGTTTTGGGTTTTAAGAGTCTCAACACTTAGTCTCACACGTCTCAAATCTTCAAATGTCCACCACTGCTCTTTAAATTTTTGGCAAAGTCTCAAATCTTCAAATGTCTTACCGAGCTATACTCTCAAATTCTACAAAGTATCGGTTCTCAACCCTCATATTAAATACTTTGGGTTTTAAGAATCCCGACTTGGTTTGACATGAGACGACTTGTCAAATCTTCAATACAAGTGTTCATACAAATCGAAGTATGCTAGCCAAACAAGTTTCCAACGCTCTTTAAATTTCTCAGAAAAATCTAAAACTTCCAAGCATCCAAATGGGATTGACCTTCAAATTTTGGAAAGTATCCATCCTCAACCCTTAACATACAGGTTTTGGACCTTATGAGTCGGCATCCTTGGTCTCAAGTCTTTCAACTTCGAAAACACGCATCAATCCAAGTTGATGCATAGCTCGATGTCGGCGAAATTTTAAAACATAGAACAAACGAAAGCACTCTTCTTGTGCTTTGAAAAAGGGCATTCCAATGAAGTCCTACCAACGGTGTGTCAGCCGAGATCGAATTAAAAAGAAAAGGTTTGTGAATCTCATGCTAGTGCTCGGCTACTATTATTGATATGGAGGTGGCCTTATCCTTTAAAAGTCTTGCTACCAGCTTGTGATTGATATGGGTAAAGACAAGTAGTTGAGTCATTGTAAATTCCATTCAACACGGCACTTGCATGTGTACGATTTGGAGTTTTGGTTTTTTTAAAATAATACATGCTGCTGGTTATACACAAGAGTTATATCCCAAGTTCAGGCAAATAAAGGAAAAAGGGTTTCAAGTCCAATTCCATTAACTTTGAGCGAGCACCGACTTGGTACTTGTGGATCCTTATCTCAAAAGGTTTTGATTTGAAGTCAAATTCGTGATCCTGAGTATTATATTCGGAGGTTAATATCCCATGGGGTTTTGAAAACTTAAAGGCTCTAGTCATTATCCTTTCCACGTGTGCATCTCCTAAACAACGAATGCAGATTGAGGTGAAGACGAATCCACGTTCAAATGCCTAGTGCAATTCTAATCTCAATTGATTTAGCTAAAGTCCAAAAAAAAACTCCAATCCATATCCAATTTGACTTTCAAATGGAGAAAACTCCAAACGCTACTCTAATCCGAGCTCGAAAATTTCAAATGTAGAAAAAAAAGAAGTCTCATCCAAAAAACAAAGGAAAAAAAATCTTTTATCTTGAGCAAAATTCAAGATTAAAAAAAAAATTTATTTATCTTGGGCTAAATTCAAGATTGAAAAAAAAAACCAAATCTTTTTGAAAAAAAAAATCTTTTTATCTTGAGCAAAATTCAAGATATTTTAATAAAAAATGTGTTTAATCTTGAGCTAAATTCAAGATTGGAAAATAAATCTTTATATCTCGAGCGAAATTCGGGATTAAAAAAAAAATTCGAATTCAAGATTTATCTATTTATTTATCGAAAGAATAAATAAATAAATCTTGAGGGGGCATTTGTAGACACTAAAATTTTTTAAAGTGTTTGGACCGGGTCGATTTCAATTAACTGGCCTTTTAAATTAATGGATCGGGTTGATTGTAATTAATTGACCCATTAAATCCTAAATCACAAATATCGACTAAGTCCAATTAAATTTAATTGGCAAAGGCCCAACAAAAGCCCATCCTACTTTTATTAAATGTAATTGGAATATATTATATTTAATTATTTTGGATAATTAAGGATTTGTTATTTTTCAAATTCAAATTCAATGGATTGATGGTGATAGGTCTATCCAAATCCCTCTATAAATAGAACCCCTTGGGTTCATTTGGGAGGGAGGAAGACAAAGGAAGAAAGAGAACCCTAAGTGCAAAACTTAGAAATTCTCTAAAAAAAATTCGAGAGAACAAACTCTCTCAAATCAAAACCAATCAAGAAAAAACAAAATCATCTTGAGCCTCAAACTCAAATCGACGATTTGGAAAAAGATGGGCTTTTCCAAATCGAAATCAAATCAAAGTAAAGGGGATTAGAGAACACAGTCTTCTCTAATTCAAAACGAAAGTCAAAATCAAAGTAAGATATTAGAGAACACAGTCTTCTCTAATTCAAAACGAAAGTCAAAATCAAAGCAAGATATTAGAGAACACAGTCTTCTCTAATTTCGAAATCAAATTCAAAATTAAAACAAAGTTTTGGGGAACACAATCTTCTCCAATTCAAAATCAAATTCAGGACTTTGTATAACACAATCTTCTACAAAGATCAAAATCAAGTCAAACGAAGCCGTTGACGCTCGGGAATCAAGCCACGTGGCCCAAGTTTTCACCAACAGATCGTTAATCAGAGGATTAAGCACTTTTGCAGTCAAGAGATCCAGTCCACTGTTAATTTCCCAAATTCAATTTGTAACAAAATTCCATTGTATTATTTTCTATTAATACGAGGAGAAATTTTTTGTTTACAATACTGTATACTGATACTCCATTGTGGAGTATGATAAGGTGTGATACTACAAATATAAAGTACCACTGTGGATTTGGAGCACCAAACGCACTTTCAAATATTTCACAAAACTCCCTTTTGGTGCGTTTTTATCCTTGTTTTTGTTTTGTTTTTGATCATTTATCCTCATTCTGCGTATTCTCTAGTGTGTGTTTTATTGACGAACTTTTGTTTAATGTTGGCTAAATAAAATAACATTTGAATTGAGGAGAAGATTTTGATTGGGATTCATGAAATTCGGTTTGTATTTGTGCTCACAACTAAGCTTTAGTTGTCGATGAGGAGGCATTTCCAAGTTCTACAAATAAGGAGGTTGAGCAAAAGTTTCCGGAACCATCGATGGTTCCGGATTTTATGGCACCATCGGGCCATTTTAATGGCCCGTTTAATATCCGTTTTGAAATTTGGGATCAGATCTAGAATCAGTACGGCGATGGGGAGTTCCAGGAATTTTCCGAATTTTTTCCGGCGACTCCGTAGCCGCCGTGACTGGCGGTCAAAGTTTTGACAATATTTTTGGGCCAAAAACATTGTCAAAACTTTGACCGCCAGTCATGGCGGCTACAAAGTCGTCAGCAAAAATTCAGAAAATTCCTGGAACTCCCCATCGTCGTACTGATTCTAGATCTGGTCCCGGATTTCAAAACGGATATCGAACGGGCCATCAAAATGACCCGATGGCTCCTTAATTACTTAAAAACCCACCGATGGGTTTTGAATATTCCTGGGAGTTTGAGAGCCATTCTAACGTATCCAACCCAAGAGAAAAGATATTCCAATAGGAGAGAAATCTGAGAGGGATAGAGAGAAAAATGTAATCTCTTTAGAGTATAGTTTATATTGTAGACATATTTATTTACAATATGGTTAGTTTATCATAATTTTCCCAAAAATTATTTAGAATTAAACAAATGCATATTTTGATTTCAACCAAGTTAATAATAAATTTAATCTATAAAGTTTTGGTAGGAATATATCACTACAAACAATATCCAAATGTAAAAAAGACGAAGTTTAAAAAGAATAAAAATTAAACAAAAACCAAACCCCCCCACACCAAACCTCTCCTCTAGCCTGACCCAACAATATCTACCCCATCAGAGACAATCTAGAGTGCTTCCCCCAGGGTTTTTCGCTTACCGACGAAGTCGCCGGCAGATGACAATTTGCTAATTGTACCATCAGGTGGTAAAACTAGGCAACCAGCTAATTGCTGATGATCAAATAAGGAGGAAAGCCCCTTATTTGCTACTATAACCAAGAATTTCAGGCCGAGGGGCTTTCCCCTTAGTTGCCGGGTGGCGAAGTAACACTCATGTTTAGCGGTTTTTTTCAATTATTTGGTATTTTATTTTATTATTTCTTTGCATTCAGTATAGCTTTTATAACGATATATTTCTAGTAAGATTTTATGGAGACAAAATAATTACGTTTATTATTAACATGTTGTTAAAATCGAAATATGCAGGTCTCTAATGCTAAGAAATTATTTGGGAAATTGTGATATTAATGCGATCAAATTCTATTATGCTAAAAATTGTCGATAAAACTTATTTAATCGATGTCAAATAAATTCGATAAAATTAATTATAGACCAAATAAAATTAATATTAAATTAATTAATAAACTTCTTATTATTATTATTGCCGAGAAAAGTGTGACCTCTTCTGGAATCCACGCGTTTAGTTTTATCACGGTAAAAACGTGAACCGGATTTTATACTTTGTCATTAAAAGGAAGGTCTTTCCGATTTCAATTTGTTCTTGAACAACACTACGGAATTTTGATTTGGTGTCCAACAAAATTATTCATTCCAAAAAAAAAAAAAAAAAAACCACCAAATTTTGTGTCCAAATTGGACACTACAGATTAAACTACTAACTATCCTATGTCACTTCAAGTCCGGCATTTTCTTCTTTTAGCAATAATGGGTGGTTATAATGATCGCAATTTTTTTATCTTTCGATGCCAAAAATTAAGAATATCGCGATCAAGAAAATGGACATAATTTGAAGGAATCATTATTTTTGAAAATGGATTGTTGAAATAATCAAATTATCAAAGCACGCATTTTCAATTAGTATGAACTCATAATTTTATATCCATACATTAAGGACTAAGAGTTGAATTCCCCTGCATTAGATAGAGATTATAAATAAAGATGAATTCCCCTACTGTAAAACCGATATATTTTATTCTAATTATTGTTTTATTACAAACCAAAGCAAACGATTGGTAGAAAAGGTGACAACAAGACCACTGCTAGCATAACTAGTGTTGAACGCTCATCTTATTAAAAATCACAACTATCTGTTGAAACTTAAATATACCAAAGTGGAGGAGAAAGCTTACTACGAGATCTTCCAGCGTAACCAAATTGAATGTTCCCATCTTCCATATTAAAGATTCCTGTGTCGCGGCCACCTCCTCTCGTTACCATATAATTCAATATCATCATCGGTAAAGTATATACAATTTTTTTTGATACCATGTGTCGCGACCATTGATGTAGATACATTTCTACCCAAAAACAATGCCCGATCTCCTAAATTAGTCACCTCTGTATATTCATAAGGATAGTCACTGCCATCATCATGAGATTCATCTATCCTGAAAACGGAAAAGCCAACAGTGTAATATCGAAGTTTATGTTTCTTCTTGTCATGGTCGTTGTCGATATTGTGTTTGTCATCCTCCTCACTATCATCACCATCACACCCTCCTTCCCAATTATGAGAATCTTTCTCCTCTTCGTCACCCTCTGCTTGAAAAAGCGTACTCCCTCGTTTACGACAAACTAGTAAAAGATCTCCAGATGATTCAACTATATACTTTTGAAATATACCACTGTTAGGCGGTGCAGGGGCCATCACTGTTACTTTTGGGGAGTTATTGCCATCAATGACAAAAACAATTAAACAAAGATGACAAAGAGCAAAAAATTTCCCTTTATAATATATGACATCTTCGTAAACGGGACCAGGCACTTCAATATTAGTCCAAACAGTATCCTTTAGTCTTGCAAAAGCCAATATCCTTACACCTTCATATATAGCCACTACGACGCACTCATCATTTAAACGGATTCCTACCTTTTCCTCGGATTGAGTTTTCCAGGAAAATTATACTTTTTGTGCTTTAAACGCTTGTACCTAAAAAACGTATTCCCGGGAAAAAACGAATCAAACACCCTCGTATGGAAAAAACGGCTGGAAAACGAATTTTTCAAGAAAAGTTTAAGCAAATCAAACACACCCTAAGAGTTGAATTCTCCTGCATTTGACGGAGATTTTTTTTGGGGCGGGGGGGGCTTGGTTTGAATTCCTGTACAGTAAAACCAACATTTTTTATTCTAGATTATTTTATTAATTATTATTACAAACCGAAGCAAACAACTGATAGAACAGCTATCAACAAGACCACTCCTAAATTAGCATAACTATTGCTGAACGCTCATATTATTAAAAATCACAACTATCTGTTGAAACTTAAATATACCAAATTGGAGGAGAAAGTTTACTACGAGATCTTCCTGCATAACCGAATTGAATGTTCCCATCTTCCATATTAAAGATTCCTGTGTCGCGGCCACCTCCGCCAGGTTCGCTACCGTATAAGTCAACATCATCATCCGTAAAATATATGCAATTTTTTTTAATACCATGTGTTGGGACCATTGATGTAGATACATTTCTGCCCAAAAACAATGCTCGATCTCCTAAAGTAGTCACCTCTGTATATTCATAAGGATAGTCACTGCCCTCATCATGAGATTCATCTATCCTGAAAACGGAAAAGCCAACAGTGTAATATCGAAGTTTCTGTTTCTTCTTGTCATGGCCGCCGTCGACATTGTGTTGGTCATCCTCCTTACTATCATCACCATCATACTCTCCTTCCCAATAATGAGAATCTTTCTCCTCTTCGTCATCCTCTGCTTGAAAAAGTGTACCCCCTCGTTTACGACAAACTAGCAAAAGATCTCCGGATGATTCAACTATATACTTTTGAAATATACCACTGTTATGCGGTGCAGGGGCCATCATTGTTACTTTCGGGGAGTTATTGCCATCAATGATAAAAACAATTAAACAAAGATGACAAATAGCAAAAAATCTCCCTTTATAATATATGACATCTTCGTAAGCGGGACCAGGCACTTGGATATTGGTCCAAACAGTATCCCTTAGTCTTGCAAAAGCCAATATCCTAAAACCTCCATAAATAGCTACTATGACGCACTCATCGTTTAAATTGTTTCCATTTAGAGGACTGGCCGAGGTTGCTATCTTTCTCACAAAGACATCCAACATCATTTGCGGTGTGAATTCCTCATCATAGTCACATTGGCTGGGAAAAGTCAACATTGATGGTAGACGAATTTGTTGTCTAGAGAAGGGGTGCAACAAATTGATTTGTAAATCACTGCCAAGTACAAACAACCATCCATAATGTGCTCCTACACAATAACTGTCACTGGCTTCTGGCAACTCAACTCCATATGTTTTCGAGGTCAATAAATTCACAAAGCCGCGACCTGGTGCATCTTTATTTTCAGCAAGCATGAGTCGAGGATATCGAGGAGACAACGAAGATTTGTTCGCCAACCTTCCAGTAACGAGCCGGCATTCTTTTGATATAGCACTGAAAGAGACAAAGTCCTCTATGAAAGTTAAATATTGTGCTATAATTTCCAAAATGGTCAAGGGGAGATCGGTCCAGACTGCCATGGCTAATTCGACAAGCTGCAGCCATAAATTCCACCAAAAAGGGGGGGGCAAAAAAAAAGAAAAGAATAGATTAAATATTCAGGGGTAATTATATTCACACTAAAAAATTTATTAATGACATACATTATAAATACACACCAATTAAAACCGAGTCGAGTTCAAGACATCATCTCATTCTTACGGTACTAAACTCATACTTACACCACATCTACCTATTTTGAAAATATAACCATAACTGGGAATTTTAGAATTTAAAACAAATATGGAAAAGAAAAAAGGGAAAAGGTTAAGAAAGTACACGTATTCATAATTATCACTTCTCGATCCAAGAATTACGGTAACGCAATGAAAATTCTGTTTCAACTTTTCATCTACATACACATCCAATAACTTAAAGGGGAATCTGGTCATGTTTAACAAGTCTAATTTGTTAAGTCATCAACAAAAGCGAAACAACATATTTAATCCAGCATTTTGGACCTATAATCTTTTGCTGCAAAAGTGAATGTAACCACCGCCTGTATGTTTCTCAACATAGATTTAATCAGGTTTTAGGGGCAAGTGATGAAACAATAACCTTAAAAATAAAATAAAATCAAATCCCTATTGCTCTAGGAAGATTGATTAACTATCAAGAAACAACAATTCTAGAAATAAATAAACAAATTCGGTAAGAAGTATAATTACCTTCAAAGTTTTCGATGAAGAAAGAATTGGACTAGAAATCTCTGCAACAGTTGATAGATCTGTAGTTTTGATAGATCTGCAATTGATGGCAAGAACTGATGAACAGGACTCTTCAGACAGGGATCTGGGTGCTGGAAAGCTTAATCTATGGTTCTGGCATTGTCAGACCTATGTTATCTTTGCACATAATAATAATAATAATAATATAATAATAATAGTAAAGGCTCAATGAAAGCCTGGTCGTAGTTGGATTTGCGTGGCCGTTTAGGAATGGACTTGTAGGGAATGACGAAAAGAAATAATGGACCTCTAGGGCTTGTGTGGGTTTGGGGTATCAAACTAATGGACTAAACTCGGTAAGCTAATGGATATTGGGCTTCAAAGTTGGGTTGGATTTGTGGGGAAACACGGGCTGAAAATAATGCGTAAAAATTTACGGCTCGCATTTGAAATGGGATTTACTATTTTTAACCATTAGGGTATAACAGGCCCCCGTTTGCCCTATAAAATTTTGAGAACATGCTGTACTAAATGCAACTCCATTTCTTACTTTTCATACCCCTTTTACTCACACCCCCGACCTAGTTGACCGAACCCTATTTACTTAACACACCCCCTATTTTCAATACTACTCTCAACTTATTAAAAAAAATTATCTATTTACACACTTCATCTTCTTCTTCGTATCCACAATTGTTGGTTGTTTCTTCATCATCTTCTTCTTCGTAGCCCCCATTGTTGGGCAGCTTCTTCATCTTCTTCTTCATATGCATAACGTTTAAAAACAACATTTAAACGTTTAAAGAATAATATGCATAACGTTTAAATTAATATAGATGTCGAAATTGAAAGTTTAAAAACATACCTAAACAATTTAAAATTTGAAAAATTTCTCTAAAAACAACATGTATATTGAATTACTGGTGATTAATAATAAATATTATTTAAATTGGATATTTGAAAATATTATAAAGTAATATATTTAAAAAGCCTAAAGTCCAAAACAGAAGCACCAATTGAAGTCAAAACTCATTTTCCGATGATTGAACCCCAATGCATATTATCCATAAAAACTATCTAAAACTACCATTTTAACATGATTAAAAAAAACCATTTTTTTCTAAAATAGAAAATCCTACCAACATGGCACTATAATCAAAAAATTAAAAGGTATATAAAAAAATTTTAATTTGATATTCGAAAATTAAAATGTATATGAGAAAAAATTAATTCTCATTTTTAAAGATAATTCAATTGCCACTGTAATTTGTAACTTTGACTTCATATCACATTTTCATTAATGCTTGCATTTATGGTGTGTTTGATTGCATGTAATTGGGTGAAAATGAAAAATATTTTCCATGAAAATTTTGATACTTTGTGTTTTATGCAAAGTTGGAAATGAAATTCAAATTTTATGGTACAAATATTTTAAGCTTGTTTTGGTCAATTCCATGAAAAATAAAATCCTTGGCAATAACGTGGTTTTTGTTTTCCATCATAGAAGAATTCAATTTCATTTTCATGTTTTACAATCAAACACACATTTAGTTCATTTTGAATTGTATATACAATTCAAAAATTAAAATTTATATAAAAATTAAAATGTATATAAAAATAAAATAAGGAAAAAATACTAAATAAGAAAAGCAAAATAAATTAAATAAGGAAAACAAAATTATAAGCAAATGCATATTTTAAATTTTGTTTCCAAAATACGATTTTTATTTTTTAAATAAATAAATAAATAAATACATGACAACTTGGTATTGCCAACATAACACAGTGCCTAATTGACACTTCAGATATTATAAGATTAAGATGAAGATAATGGAAGTAATTAAAGGAAAAGAAATTTTACAAAGAGGAGGTAAGAATTAGATGGTTTTGTTCAAATATCTACAGTGGATATATACCCACGTTATGTGGCGCCACGTCATCCCCCAAAATTTTTTTTTAAAATTTTTTTATATCTACATTAAGTGAAATGAATAATAGATAAATATTCCCTAATAGTGGGGGACCTCATCCGAACCCCATGAATTTTTTTTCCCGATTGTGAGTACCTTAAGGTACCCACAGTGGGTACTAGATCAACACTCAAGAATTAGGAAGTCAAATGACAAAAAGCATCAAACTTTATGGTATTATCTTAATTTTTCTGAAAGGTGAGAATCTTTTTCATGTACTAGATTGATGATAATTAATTGATTATACATATTTTTCTCTTTTTTATTCTTTTTATTTTTTATTTTTTCGTATTTCAAATAAAGGTTTCACCAAGTCCTCTGAGTTTATAGTAATCTGCAACGAGAAAACTTTACCATGAAACAATTTCAAATCATTTAGTAATGATAAGTTTCGATAACCATGAAAAAAAAAATCATGTTCATTAATCAATCTTTTACAACAATTTTGTGAAGAAAATAAAAAAATTACTTTTTGTATTATATGCACTATGCAAATAAAAATTACTTTTTGTATTATCATGTTCAATATCTCCCCAATTCACGGTCAGAGTCCATTCCACCTTCAAATTGTCACCTCCATCTTGCACCTCTCGACGTTCTGCAATCCACAACATCTACTCGATTGTGTGTGCAATTGATATATCCGCCTCTTCTTCTCTCTTCTCACACACTGTCGTAGATTGTCAATCTTTTTCCCCTTTTAATCGATCTCCCTTCCATTTGAAAGTAAGTAGTGTTATTATCCCTTTTTTTTCCCAGATTTGTTGTTTCTTGATGGTAATCAATTTTCTTATCTTCCAATCATGGTAACAGTCGATTCCTCCGGTGGTTCTCGAAGCAAAGATTAACAGTCACTTCCTCCGACTGTAAATCAGAGCAATTGTCGAATTACTTGGTTGAAATTTTGAAGCGGTGAGTTCGAATTTGAGCAATTTTGGAAATAATTTTGTGCCAACTTTTGTAAAATTTGTGCCATCAGTTTTTCTTCGATTGTTGATTCCGCTTTTGATTTAAAATGCTCCGTCCATTGAACTCTGTTCTTGTGATAATTGGGTCTGTGATGAGTTGCTCTCCGCGTAAAATCTCCTCCCAAATAAAATTCAAGTTCGGATTTTTATGACATGGTTTATTTTCAATAGCTGAAAATGGGTGATTTTTTGTGATGAAAAAAAAATTAAATTTACTACATATATAAATACATATATAGAAACATATAATTTTGATTTGATATGGGTGGATGTTTGCCATGTTTTGGATCATCGAATACTGAAGGAAATGGAAAAGTAGTCTTTCAAAGAAGCTTCAACAACTCAGGCTCAGGGGAATAGAGTGAATTCAGGTAAATTATTTCAAGATCATTTTTTTGAATTTACAAAATATTTCATCTTCATTTTCTATTGTTGCGGTAGTTATTTGTTTCTTCTATAAATCCTATCAGTGTTATTTGTAGATTAGTATATGATTCAAAATGAGCTTAACTTCATCATAATTAACAAAAGTTGTGTTTGGAGCTCAAACCTTGGAAGTTAAGTGATTAAATTTACTATTAATTAAAGTTGAACAAGAATTATGTTTAACTAATTAAAGTGGCTGCTTAATTGCATTTTACTCTTACAATGGAAAATAAGTTGATCCCATTTTTTTATGTCATGTTTTGTTTCTCTATCTAATTATTAACATGGTTTAAGTGTTGTTCTCATTCGCGTTACTCATTTCGATCCACGATGATTCTTATGACGTCATTGACTTCTTTATTCTAGCCAGGGGACCTATCATATAGGGACTTACAAACCAGTCAAGGTAGCTACTTGCAGATAGCAACATGCCTAAGTATCTATCATATTATTCCTTTACAAGTCGCAACTTAAATTTTTTTATTTTTTTATTAGAGTCTAGATCTATAGCTTCGATTTATGTCTAGGCTTTTTTCTCCCTAATTGTGGGTGACATTTCATGCCAAATCTTGAAGGCAATTGTGTTGTGGAAAGGTTCAAATGCCCTTTAATGCCTTTTAACTTTTAATTAACATTTTTGCAGGTGCACGATAGAGGTCAAGTCTTTATTTTATACACATGGGAAATGGTTTTGCACATCGAAGATTAAACGACCAAGAAACTAAGTTCTAGACCCTATGAAGAAGTTCAAAATAAGTTTGAATTTGTTGAATTTGCTAGATGTTGTGTTAAAGCAACAATTCCAGGCATTGGGTTTTGATTGCAGTTGAAATATAGGTTTTGGGGAAAAGGTTTGTTGTTATTGTTCATTTTGTTTTGGATATGCTTGTGATTTGTGTTTTCATTTTTGATTGATTAATTGACTGGTTAGTATTTTATGATTGCATCTACGTGCTTTCTAATTTGGATTTGGCGTATGTGGCATCTTTGACAATATTTGTGGACAAGCACATATGCTTTTGTAGGGTTTAATAGCATTTTCAACTATTATATCATACTACGTGCCGTGTTGTGGGAAAAATTAAATAATTGATGTGCTTGCTTGCTTTTATGAACGATGCCTCAGTAATATAGGATATCTGAGAGTTCTGCAAATGACTTGTAGGAGAACTGAGATCCCAACTATGTTTTGATTGGGTTTAGTTTTCACAAAAATCTAGGGTGAAAACTTATTTGATATGATACGCTTTTATCATTATTCATAGTCAAGATAATCCTCAGATGATATAATTGAGCTTTTAATTTTGTTTTGACACAACAGGCTAGAGTTTGCATAGCTTATATATTGATTGAAGTATTGAACCCTATTAGCCTTGAAGTAATACAAAGTATAAATGCTAGAAAAATGATACAATCATGTATCGTTCAGAACCTTTAGAATCACTACAAGGTCGGGCGGAGTTACTTCGTGTGGGAGAGGAGGTCAATGTGCGCGAACCAATCAAAGTTTTAGAAGGATGGAATAAGTGATGAACGAGAGATTAGAGATATAGACGGGTTGGATTACTTCTTTAAATGATTCAATGATTCTTTCAAAAAATGATTCCTGCTTAATTATTTTGTTTATTGTTTATGTCGTGCAGAGCAATGCATATGTGTATTAATAGGGCAGGTTTTTCCAAAATATAAGAGAAACTCTATCGAATTTGTTAAAGAATTATATGAATTTTGTTCTTCCCTTTAAAAAACTTAAGTATTTGATAGACGTATCTTCTCGTGCAACGCACGGGTGAAAATGCTAGTTGTTTTAATGATACACGTGATAATAGATGTTACCAATTAATTTAAAATTAATTATTATTTTGTGAGAGGAAAAGTGTAATTAAATTTCTATTAGATTTTAGAGAAGTCACTTCATTTAAATTTCTATATAAACCATTAAAAATAAAAATTGAACAACTCTTTCTAATAGTTTTTTTTTTAACAACAACGATGAGTTTTATTTTATTATTACTTTAAGAATAGGTTCTTTATAGTAATTAAAAAATCCAAATTGATGTCACATCATATTTTTATTAATTGGGTTAATATTTTGTTTTTCTTTGGCTATATTATATGTGTGTTATTTATAATTATACCTGTGTCTTTTGTTTATTTATTGAAAAAAATGTATTTTCTTTCTTATGAATCTAATAACTATTGCCTATTATTTTAATTGATTTGCCTTTAAATTTGTATAATATGTTGACATGCGATGCATGTTACACATATAAGTATTGTCTTTAAATTAGAATATGTAGACACAATAGATGCATTGTATTTTTTCCCTTTTTATGAACCTAACAATTTATTTATTATTTTAATTGATTTGTACTTATTATTCATTAATGATTGATTTGTATAATTTTTTTCCCTTTTAATTGATTTATATATCATTTTTTCCCTTTTTTCCTTTTTAATTGATTTGTATTTATTATTTTAATTGAACCTAACAATTGTATTTATTATTCATTAATAATGAGATCATATTTAATTGAATAGTCGCAAAATATCACTCCTTTTATTTTTCTTCTTGCACTGATTTCCATGATTTCGTATTGTCTTTTCATTAACAATTTATTCTCCTCTACAGTGCCTTTTGTAATTCTGCCGATGTTGAAGAATTTAATGAAGTGAAGAAAGAGTCTCTTCTAGTAAAACGTTGTCGTGAAGGTGCTGACTTTTTTCGTGCACTACATGAGATTATTGATTGCTATGAGAAGTTGAAGAGACAGAACCAAGATTTTAGTGCTACCTGTGCTGAGGAAACTATTGAGAGCAATGAAAACAACCCAGCGGAATCCTTGTCTGCATGGGGGACAAATGATGAAGCTGTCAACTCTTCTCGAAAGATCCCACTTTCTGCTGAAGCAACAAGTGATCTAAACTTTTTGACTGAAGCTGCTGTTGCGGCAGCAGCAGAAGATGCTTTGCGCGATGAGGAAATGCGAGTGCAGGTGGAAGGTCATAATCTAGACAGCACAGACAGTCCCATATCTACCCCATATCATATGAGAGACAAAGTTGAAATTTCTGTACCACAAAAAGGTGTGGGACAGATTACATTCACCCGAAGATGTAGAAATTCTAGGATAGATTTGGACAGACTACATAATGGCATTCTGACATCTGTTGATAATAGTAGGGGCTCAAGGCATGCTGATGATAATGCAGTTCGGGTTAGATCTCTGAGAAGAAGTAGAAGGATTATGAAGTCTTTTGATGATTCCGACAGATATTACACCGAGTCTCCTGTTTTTGAATCCAACGAAAGCATTGAAGAGGGTTCTGGAATGCTGACTGTTGACTCTGATACCCTTAGTTTTAAGCAAGGAAGCACTGTAGGCTCTCATTCTAAGCTAATTCAATCTGTTGCTGTTGCCGAAAACCGTGAACTAGAAACCAAGTTGAGCGCTAGGCTTGATTTCCAAACAAACACTAGCATTATCAAGAAGGGAGAGATGCCAAATCAAAAGAGACTTAGCAATGATACCACTGAATCGGACGCCAAAGTAGGCGACCTAGTTTCTGGGGTAGATATTCCTCAAGGTGAACATGATTTTCATGGTGATGACGAGAAACTTGTTGAGAGATACACCAAGGAAGATGGTGATGAGCACTTACCGTTAGTCAAAAGAGCCAGGGTTCGTATGGGCAGACTGACACCTGCACCGGAGGAGAGAAGTAATTCAATGCGTACAGAGGATAAAATCTCGAACATTTCCAGAAACCTCACAGTACAGCCCTCTTTGTTTTTGTTTTGCAATGATGGTGGTGCTCCCGAGCAAAAATCTTTAATTATGTTAGGAGAGACAGATATTCCACATCTATCCAGGACAAGTCCTGGAAAGGAGCCTCATATTGAAACCAAAAAGAATTTTTTGGATTGTGAAGCGGCCTTGCCCCCATGTAAACGCTTACATCGAGCTCTGGAGGCTATGTCAGCTAACAAGGTTGAAAAAAGTCAAACGGCTACAGAGTATCCATCTACGGTGACCACTACTACTGACATACATTATTCCTCTGGGGACTGCTCTATGAAGGTGGAAAACCCCTGCAATGATGTTTCTGATTCTGGTACTTCTCAGCTTGATGTCTCATTAAACCGGGAAATGTCAGGAAAAAATGGAGAATCTTTTACAGCTGCAGTTGATTGCATAAAACCTACTGATAGTGTGGATATCTCAAATTCTGAGTTGTGCAAGCTATTCAAACCTGCAGAAGGTGCTGACCCAGAAGGAGTCTTCACCGAATGATCACAATGCAGAGGTTAATGTTTCAGAAACAAATATAACATTAGAGTCTCCCAATCTTGCTGGACCACTGACTTCTGCAGATTGCCATGATTGCTCCTTAGATCTATTAGCACATCCTACTGACAGCTGCGAAATTGAATTTTCTCTGTTGGTGAATGATCTAAATGGGCCTTCCGTGATGGGTTCAGAGGCTACCTTAGCGGAAGAAACCACAGTTCATTTATCACAGGGTGCTACTGGTATGCATATAGATAGTGTGGATGGTAATGGGCACGAATCACGAAAGAGTCAATACGTCCAATTAGCTGAAACCAAGAAAGAAAGTCAAGAGTAAGCCACGTACATCTACCGTGAGGTCTTTGTTAACGAACCCCCCCTCCCCCTCCCCCCAAAAATAAAAAATAAAAACACACTATTTATGTCTTTATGTTTATGTCAACTGTTGACCTCTATATAATTTCCAAGTTATTTGCACTTGTGCAGGTCAAAAGTTGATAAAGAAGCTGGCTTGATTCAAATGCTATGGCATCTGCTATACCTGTGGAAGTTATAGTTGGCTGTCATCATCAGCATCTTTCACCTTCTAATTCTGTTTCTGATGATCTCCCAAGAAAACTGTTATAATCGCTCATTTGTTGTCACCTGTGACTGATGGGCTGGACAACAAAAGTTTGACCAGGAGTAGTAGTTTTTCCGGCAATAGCCTCTCAACCAGTCCAGATATTCAGTTACATCTTGACAAAGCTAAACGTGCTGACAAATTCGGCACTAAAAAGATGCCAATGTTGCTTTGTCATCCTTTAAGAACATTCTTGGATCATTGACGAGGACGAAAGAAACCATTCTTCGAGCAACACACATTGCCATTGAGTGTACAAAGTATGGTTTTGCCAATAAGGTAGAATTCTTTCAGATTTTGCTAAGATGGTTTTTTTAACTGTAGATCTTCCTGACATTCCATTTGAGTATCATAAACCTTTTCTTTAATTCTATAGCCTTGCTTGTGTTTGTTTAAACTTTTTTGTGACTAAAACCCCTTCTACTATTTGGTCAAAGCTAAACTTCATTTCCACAACACATCCAAAAATACTTCTCATTACCCTCCGCGCATTTTAAGATCCCACCTCTATTCAAAGTAGAAGTTATTTTTTAGCAAAATAAAAGTTTACTGGAAGATATTTATTTGGGTTGTTCGGTTAAAACGTCCTTGAAGCATAAAATTATTTCTCCACCACTCAGAGTTAGTTAGGTGTTATCCTGCTGTAAATTTTAATGGTGTCCGCCATCATTAGAAGTGAAAGTCAAGGAAAAAGTCTTATAGACCCTCATCCGAAGCTCCGATCACTATAGAGAATAGAGGTTTGTTTTTGTAATCTTCACCTGGTGTCGAGAGTTGAAATTTGAGTTTTCAATGGTATTGCTTATTCATTTTTTCTTATCAACTATATCACGAGAGATGAATCTGTGTGCAAGCTGTTCATGTTTTCAGGGAGGCACAATTTTGTTTCACACTTTTTCGTGATTCGACAACTCGGTGGTTGTTTTGCTGATTGCTCTGATGTTCATAGGATTGATATCGAGTAGAATGTCTTTATTTGGTATAGAATTTTGTTAGGTTATGAGTTTTGGTTCCTATGAAATGTGTTTTTACCACAACTAGGTTATTCATTTGTGTTCATCTCTAGTTGACCTAATGCCCAACGGTGCTACCTCTGCTTCAACTATTATTTTGGCACCTATATAAGCATGTGCTTGTTTGGATTCTACTGCTTAACCACGGCCGACCTTTAATATTAATCATACATCTCAAATCACTACTAATTATTATCCACATGCCACTATTCAGCCTTAAAATTTTATGGTTTTTGAAAACACAATTTACCGCCAACACGATTCCTTTGGCATTTCAGGTTCCAACTATTGGAGATCACATTGAGCAGTCTGACAACCACAACATTCTTTTGCATGGTCGCAGTATGATTTCAACTGACTACTTGCTCCATGTTCTGTAAGCAGTATGAGATAGAATTGGACAGCATAACGACCAATGCTAATACCTTACTAGTTCTAAATGATCTTCATCTGAACACTGCAGCAGGCAGCATGTCAGCAAAATTGTCTCACGGTATGCCTTATGTGGATGCACAGGTTGTATATATGCATTTTTGTTTACAGTTGCCATATGAGTAGAAGATACAAGAAAGGTGCTACTTTTTGCGGGTTTTTTCAAACACATATTTCCTTAGTAGCAACATAATTTGTACTCATGAATATGTGAAAGGATCTCCTTAGTCTTTGAGCATTGGTTTCTTCTGCACTTCTGTTGGAAGATGGAGATGCATGTACATTTACTTTCCCAGCTGGGGATCAGAATGATTCAAGCTTAATCTGATAGTCGAGGGTATCGCTGACTTTGGTACATTTTTATGAATAACAATGTATATATAGGGTGCTTTCATTTACTCGAGTACTACTTACTAGTAATACTGGAGTACTAAAATTGCATTGGTTCTATAAGATCCTTTAGAGTTTGAATATGGGCAAGGATGGGATTCGACTTCTGGATCTTTTCGGTAAGGGGTTAAACCCTTAACCAGAGGGCCTATCCTGAACCCATGCTGCATTTTGTCTTAATAATATTTTGCTGTGTTTCTCTAAAGCTTTAATATTCAAAGGTCACTCTTTTACTCAAAAGAAACAAGCATAGCTATTTGAAGAATTTTTTTTCGATGTAATTACCGACAAAAGAAGGAAGAGATGTTATTCACAACCTTGTAGTAAGTGCTTTCAATGTGCTGGGCTTTTGATCATCCAATTATGTCAGTGAGATGTGCATCCAGGGTTTTAACACAGTAAAAGACTTGCGAATTTGGTCTGTATTAAATTTAAAGGACAGATATAGCCATTTAGCGTCTTTTTGGCGGACATTATTGTAAATGTAATTGGAACGAAGTGGGTTTTCAGAAACAAGTCTAATGAGCAAGGCCAAGTTGTGAGGAACAAAGCAAGACTTGTCGCTCAAGGATACACTCAGGTTGAAGGTATCGATTTTGAAGAAACATTTGCGCCAGTGGCCAGACTAGAATCCATCAGGCTGTTATTTGCAGTAGCCTGCTACATTGACTTCAAACTATATCAGATGGACGTAAAAAGCGCCTTCTTGAATGGTGTGTCGAACGAGGAAGCATATGTGGAACAACCGCAAGGGTTTGTCGATCCGCTTCACCCTGATCATGTGTATCGGCTGAAAAAGGCTCTGTATGGCCTAAAGCAAGCCCCACGGGCGTGGTACGAGAGGCTCACGTCATTCCTACTTAGCAAAGGATACAAGAGGGGGGGAACTGACAAAACCCTTTTCATTAAACATTTGAAGCCTGGACTGATTGTGGCCCAAATTTATGTTGATGATATCGTGTTTGGATCCACCTCGAGTCCAAAACTATTGAATTTGTGAATCGATGAAGAAGGAATTAAATGAGCATGGTCGGAGAGTTAACCTTCTTTTTGGGCTTACAGGTGACGCAGGATACATCTCGCATTTTCATCTCACAAGTAAAGTATGCAAGAGACCTGATCAAGAAGTTCGGCCTTGAAGATGCTAAGCCAATGAGAACTCCAATGGCGACAACATTGAAACTTTTAAAAGATGATGCAGGCCAGGACGTTGACGCATCTCTCTATAGGAGTATGATCGGAAGTCTACTATATCTCACTGCCAGTAGACCAGATATATCTTTCAGTGTTGGCGTATGTGCGAGGTATCAAGCTAAGCCAAAAGAATCACATCTCGCCGCAGCTTAAAAGGATAATCGTGTATGTAAATGGAACATCCGTTATGGAATTTGGCTTACAAAGGATACCACGTAACACCTTGCGTGATATTCGGATGCCGATCTGGCCGAAATGTGGATGATCGGAAAAGTACCTCCTGGGTGCTTCTATTTGGGGAATAACAGTTGCTTGGCTAAGCAAGAAACAGAATTCCATCTCTTTGTCCACCGCTGAAGCAGAATACATTGCTGCTGGTAGCTGCTGTACACAGCTACTCTGGATGAAACAAATGCTGGAGGATTATGGGATAAGCACTGATCAAGCCACGATGTACTGCGACAATACTAGTGCCATCAATCTCTCCAAGAACCCAGTTCAACACTCCAGAACCAAACACATTGATATTCGACACCATTTCATCAAGGAACTGGTGGAACAGAAGATTATCACTCTGGAGCACATACAGACTGATCTACAGCTTGCAGATTTGTTTACTAAGGCCCTCGATACCGCCAAATTCGAACACCTTCGAAAACAAATTGGACTATCACTCCCACCTGAATAGGATCATGCATATCATACAAAAAAAACAAACCAAAAAAAAAAAAAAAAAACCTGCATTGCCATGCATTTTCTCCTTATTGCATTTGTGTTTGCATTTTCTGCATGCATATAGGTTAGATATATCCTATTCTGCGTCTGTAAGTAAGTCTAACTGTAGCTCATGTCGGTGCAGGATACATCTGTGTGCTCAGGCTAGCAGCGAGGAGGATGCATCTGGCAGTCGACGGCCAACACGCTCCTCTAATCAATCTTAAGCACTTAGTCGGACAATCCTGATGACTAAGTCATTACTGTCAAATGCTATAAGGTTATCGCTTCTGATTGAGGTCCTATATTCTGAGTGTAGACCTACGATCTGCATCTTGCTGTCAGTATTGCACGCAATTGATTGTCCAATGGCAGGGTTAGTGGAAACGAAGGATGCCAATCCAAGCCAAGCTCATACCCCTTTCCAAACGAAAAATAACGATGAAGAAAAATGTGAAAAAAATGAATATGAGCAAAATTTGAAAAAGAAAGGGGGAGAATTGAAAAGATAGCTTCTGGGGATTGAGCGTACTCGTTTCCGCATTCCAAAAGACAATGCCAAATATAGAAAAAGTCGGCAAGCCGGATATTGAAAATTGCATTCTCCTAGATTTGGATCGGTCTTCTTGTGCACTACAGTGAACGCCAATAAGTCAGGGCGACCATAAGGTGTTCGACAGTGCGTGACCGACTGATGGTTGTTCGAATCACACACACACTGTAATCGACTTAATCTATATCGTGCAGGTCTGTAACTTCCCAGGTGCATCTAACTCAATGAAAGCTGAAGGCACTTAGATATACTTGAGTCCACTCATTTTGTAAGGTACATTAGATGCATCTAGCCCGAATCTTCGTGAATTTTCATTTCTTTTGTATTTAACCTGAAACGTGGCAGTATACGGTGGGCCTGAGTGGCGAATTGCTGCAAAGCAAATCAGCTTGTTGTGGGCCCAAATCAAGTGGTAATTCTGTTGTTATCCAACTATCTCTGATATTCTTCTCCTAACTGACAACGAATTTTTGAAGGACAGGAATTTCGTGCCACTTGGAATTCTTAACGACTTGGACTCTCATAAGATCACTTCTTAAAAATAAAAAAAAAGGACAAAAGTCAAAAGAGTCTCTTCACCTTCCTCTCCTTACCCGTCGGCGTCTCTCACTCTCTCCAACTTCCACCATTAACAACTGCCCAAGCTCTCTCTCTCTCTAAAAATCAACTCTCTACATACTAGATTCACCTTCTCACCTCTACACCAAACATGGGCAGAACAAAATCGATGGCCAAAAGACCAGATCTGGATGACAACCCACGCAAATTGGCTAAGAAAAATGCCAAGCCTCAACTCACGCCTGTCTCCGATGCCGCCGCCTTTGCGACACCAGCGCCGACGCCGACGGTTCTTCTCCTTCCCGGGCCCGACGTACCGCCGCCCCAGTCGCCGGCCACCACCGCCGTTGCCGCCACATCCGAAGCGATCCCATCACCAATCACCGCCGCCGTTGCCATTCCCACCAGCTCCACCGCTCCACCAAACATTACTGGTACATCTATCCTTCCTCCTTTAGATATTCGTGCTGAAGTTATTGGGTCAAAATTTGATATGGAGAGTAAGGATGCTATTGGTGGAATGCTTGGGGTTAGTAGAGAGGTTTTTGGTGCCCATGTGTTCATGGATAATGAGTTAAGCGATGCTGTGGATGATGCTACTGTTAAATCTAGTGACAAACAGGAAGATGCTGGTGAAAAGGGAAATAGCCGTGATGATGGGGACGGTGAAGATGATAATAGTGGGGAGAGTGATGAGGAGGAGGAGAACGAAAACGAGGGGGACACTTCACAGCCTCTGCCTGCTGTTGAAAAATCGGGTTCTGACTTTGAAGACGACAATCTTGAACATGGTAACGCTACTGATGATGAGGAAATCGAGATTGATGTTATTGACACAAAGGGGAAAGGCAAAAGCAAACTCCAGGTGCCCCGTCGGAAGCAGCCCAAACGAGGGGCTTCTAGTGAGCAGGATATATCTGGGACGGCTGAAATACTCAAATTGGATCCTGCTGGATGTGCATTCCCAAAGGAGGTTCTGGTAGGATATCACTTTCCACCCGTCAGTTACAGGTTCGTTTCCAAAGATGCCTACAATGACTATCTGCAATTTATGTCACGGAGACAACTCAAGTATGAGAGATCCATGTGCTTTACTGAGTTCTTAAAATTCAACTATGAGGAGCTCTTCAAATTCTATGGGTTGGACAAACTGGGATATATTGCTCCTACATGTAAGGTGAACGAGACCGTTGTAAGAGAATTTATGGCAAATATACCCAACTCTAAAGATAAGCCGATACCTACTAAGATTTATGTACGGGGGACATTAGTACCTTTCTCTGCACGCTCTCTTCGCACATGGTTAGGATTAAATGTGGATGTTAGTGAAGAGGAACCGCTGGATGTATCTCGGGATGACATTGCTAAAGAACTGAATGGAGGTGAGTTTGGTTGGCCTACATGTAAGTTTAAAGTGAGTGACTTGATTGTGGAATACAAGGTGTTGGCCGAATTCATGCGCACTAATCTGGAGCCTCATTTACACATCTCTGAGTTGACTCTGGAGCAGGCTACGCGGCTTTACATGTTTGTCACTAGGAAAAATTACGACTGGGCTGAGCGCATTTACCAGTACATTGTCCAAACAGTGGCCTTGAGTGGTCCTTGGCGCTCCTCGGTCAAGAGCCTCCTGTTTCCGTGGCTCCTGTCCACCTATCTTCTTGACAAAGGTGTCAAAGAACATGATGGAGACATTTTAACAGACAACGCAATTGACAAGTTCACTCGGGTCACAGTCCACGGGATGCTCCACCCTCGATCCCATCATCTAAAGTCACCGGCCATAGCAGTCCCAGATACATCTAGGATGACTCAATTGGAGAGTGATGTTGCTGAGCTCAAGGGGCACAGTGCACGACAGCTGCATCTGTTGGAAATGATAGCTGCTCACATGGGTTTGCCACTCGAGACCGATGCCGGTCCGTCTGGCTCCAGTAGGAAAAGGAAGGATACATCCTGCCCTGCCTCGCAGTCTCAGCCCAAGAAGCAAAAATGATCTCTCTCTCAGATACATCTGGCTCTGTTTTTTTTAGACATTATTCTGTTTCTTTTCGTTGATTAAACTGCTTTTACTACGGTTCGCACTTTTTATGGGTCTGTACACCGCACATTGCCTCTTTCTCTCTCCTTCATTGCTGTTTTGCTTGGGACAGGTTACAGACGCTCTGTCTTTGGATGGCCCTTCGGCTTCTCACTCTTTCCAAAAAGGGGGAGTAGTACCATCATATCAGTACCATCATATCAGCACCATCATATCAGTCCATTTGAATTTGAATTTTCTCTTTCCCTTTCGTGGTGAATTACATATTGATGTTACGTATTGATATTTGTTATGACTATGTTTTTAAAGTTCGGCTCACATTTAGGGGGAGAATCATTCGATGATTCACGTACTTGGTTTTGGAAAAATAGAAAAGCCAAAAGGGGAGATTGTTAGTTCTAAATGGACATACTTAATTGAGAATAATTATTTAAATTGTCATTTCTATTTTTCTAAACTAAGATAAAATTGTCATTTCTATTTAATTAGCATGTGTCTATATTATCGTAATAAAATGCCTTGTTAAGATAATAGGAGATGCCTATCATAATACAATTCAAACAAAGATAAGGTTGGTAAGGATTTAAACACTTATCTTTTATCTTATCCTAGATACTCATACTTATCTTGACTTATCCTACATATTCATACTTATCTGGATCTTATCCTACAAATTTCAAATCGATCGATATCTCTTATGTAGGAATTTGACTGTGACACAATGACCTTGGTGGGATGACCTAAGGACTCGTGTACATCCCTTTAAAACGTGGCAAAAGTGGACTAGCGGGTTATGCATGTAAGAGAGGAAAAGAGAGGGGCGTGTATTCACCTACATGCATGCATGGCGCATTGTTTGCTCATGGTTCATCTTGCACTCATAGCTTAATAAGTGATCGTGCTCAAAGAAAGATTATGAGTGCCTCGTTCTCTACAAGCTCTACAAGCCTACTCTTGGATTAATCACTCAAAGCTTCGGGAGAAGTCAGAATCCACTACACAGGAGCCTCAACGCAGTTAGATCATCACGGGAGTCTTGATCTGTTGGAGGACCGGCACAAGTCCAGGCTGGATTGCGGAGTTTCAAGGAATTAATGAAGAGCAACGGGACGTTGGCTCACAGTACAGACTATGAAAGAAATCAGGGAGTGGTTTCGCTAGTATCTTAGTTGTTTGATTGTTTTATGCGTAATTCAATCCTTTAATTCTTGTAACTGGTTTAAACTCTTGGCAACTAGTGGATCTGCTTGTCTGCAGGGTGCAGGCACGTGGTTTTTTACCCTGAGGGGTTTTCCACGTTAAAATTCCATGTGTTAATAGTTTGTTTACGTTTCTGCTTTGTGTCTAATGCTAGATATATCTAGGCTCCTATCAAACCTGAACTCAGATATATCTCGCTTTAATTAATTCTGAACAAACTGCGTCTTTAATTGACCAACAACCAGACAACTCTTTTTTTCAATCTCTTTCAAGGCTAAGAGTCCAGTTCAAAATTAATGGAATTTAAGTTATTACATGTTAATATTTATGTATTTGCAGAAACATAACTCCTTTATTCATAGCCTATGATGGGAAGAAACACAGAGGAAGTTGACGTTGACAGGGAAGAAATACAAGAAGTTGCTCAAACATAACTTCTACAAATCTGCATCCACTACCAGTTGCCGCTTGAGGAGAGAAAAATCGAAGAGGAGGGTGGAGAAGAAGGCACTAAGGGCCGGCTTGGGTGGGAGGGGGCAACTTCACTGGAAAGGCTGAAACACCAAATTTGTTTAAATACCCTACACGAGGTATGTACCCTACAGAGACAGACCCCCCCCCCTGAATGCGGGGGGCCCCACACAATTTTTTCCCCTCTCACTCGTGTACATTCCCATCTCGGGTACTTGAAACAAGCTTGTCAAACATGGTTGGGGGTTTTTTTGGGAGGGTGGAGGGGATGCGAGAGAAGATGAAGATGGAGGTAATTTTGTCTATCTAAAATGAAATTGTTGTGAGATTTGGGATTTGGTAGAGTAACTTTTTATTAAGGAATTAGTATTTTCAAACCTAGTTATTTTGGGTATTTTTCTTATTATAACACTATATTGGGGAAATAGTATAAAGTTTATCTTTTCCCGAATATTTATTGATATTTCATAATTTGTGTGAAAATTGGAATAAAGTTATCTTAACATACTCTTTCTATCCAATAAAAATAGGTCTAGCTTGACTTTTATATAGTCAAGAAATTATAATTAATATTATTGAAATCTTAGTTATATATTTTTTCAAATATTTACCTATATTAAATAATGGCAATGTAGTTTCATTAATAACGTACACGTTAAATAAACACATACAATACAAAATGATGAAATGCAATGGATGAAAAAAAAATGAAGAAGAAGAAGAAATAAAGTGTATTAAAATTTAGAAATTTGATATTTTGAGACGTGGGATACCGGATACAAGCGTACAAATGAAAATGTCAAATGTGTCATTGTAGTGGGATAAGGGGAGTATTTATTTAATTGTTGAAAAATAAAAAGATAAGTAATTATCCACGTGGCAACATGAATATGACGGTCTGCATGTGGGCACCCGATGCTTACAGCCGTTGCACCAGGGAGCACAAAAAGTGTAGAGCAGAAACAAGTGCAAAAGAAACTGACAGATAAAATTTTCAACAAATTCAGTTTCATTTCTGAATTTGAGAACTGTTCACTGATCAAAATCGTTGTTTCCGGTGGTGAATTTGATAATTCTCGCCGGTAATTGTCGAATTGAAGTGAGTAAATCTTTTACAGTGATGGAAAGAAACTGAGATTTAAGGAGGATGAGCATGGCTGTCATCGACGGGATACCGAGAGAACGAAACAAAATCAATAACATCCGTGATTCAAATGGTTAGGAAAATCAACAAAATTCTAAGGAAATGAAAATATTCTTGTGAGTTCTAATTTGCAGAACTTCTTGTTAATTTCTCTTGATTTTGGTCGTTGTTTGTAGAAGACGATGGACGGATGGAGTTACATCAATCATTGCGTTACAGAGATAAAGAGCGGGGCAGAATAAGGATCGAGAGCCTTTGAAGAGAAGCCGAGTGGACAGAGATGGCGTACACCATGGGAGAGCTGGTGGAAGTAACAGAGAGGTGGAGATTGGACATGGTGATGCGAATTGTACGGGTGACAGTTTTGAGAAAGATTTTGAGGAGGAAGAGAGTGGAAGAATCCGTGGTCTCAATCAGATGGGTCGACCGGCGCCACCTTTTAATAATCAGAGTCTGTGCCGGGGTCTTCGGACTTTGCGGTCATCGCCGGCACTGAGAACAGCCTCCGATGAGATTATCGGTGTTCCAATTCCCAGAAGAAGTCGCTCTCGTATATCATTAATCAAATTATTCGATTGAATGTTTATGTAATTATTCTAATTTAATATGGTTATATAATCAATTGATTTGCCTTTTTTTTAGCTTCAGGTAAAAGGTCACAAGACTGCAATTCTGGGAGTGCGGCATCTCGGGAAGAACTGAGTAATCGGAAAAACTCTCCGGTGGTGAAGAGGACAAGGGGTGGTGACGTTGGGCCGTTGGGCCATCTTCTTCAGAAGTTTGTTTAAAAGAGAAGATGCTTAGCTTTTCTGTATGGATTTTTCTTTTTAAACGAGAATTATTGTCGTCTTCAAAAATCAGCAATTCACACTTTGGCTCATTGAGATTTCCATTTGACAATTTTGCAGAAATCATCAGGCTCTAAAATTTGTGATCCGAAAAGTTCTTCGAGTTCCAGATATTCTTCATCGATTCCAGATGATATTGAGATAGAGGTCGCAGACACGAAGTCTGTAACAAATCCACTCGAGATAATTCTTACACACGAAGTCTGAATTCTTTGAAATATCTAAAACAATCAATGACTCCCTTTTATTTGGTCCTTCTTGAACCCAAACGAGGATCAAACCATGTTAGGTTCAAAGGACTCGTGGGATAGAAGAACCTCCTCTTTTGCCCATCTTTCAAAATCAACGATTGAGTTTCTTCGATTTCTCATGCACAATGAAAATTTTGAGTTGATATTAATTATATTGATGGTATTCTCGTACTTACGGTTCAAGGGAACAATATTTTTCATTTCTATTACGATAACAAATGTTCAACGCATAGTAATAAATTAAGATATAACAATACTATTATAACTGGGTGGAAACACCAAGTTTGATTTTTCTCCCTAATTATTCCACCACCCACCAGCTCTAAATAGCATTGGAGAAAAAAGTGGAAAAATCCAAATTTTGAATGGAAAGTGTAAAATTTTCACCCTCATTTTTTCCCTTTAATTTTTTTGCCCAACATTAGAACTAGTGCCTTCATGGTTATAAATAACCAATATGACAAGTTAGTGCAATAATTATATGTCACATGTGAATCAAGACAATGTTTTAACCTAATACTGAATTACATGTTGCATTAACTTGTAGAACAACTCAATGTTCTATTCGGGAAAAAAGGGAATCATAACTCCGACTTTATGCATTAATGAAAGATTTTACTTCAAATCACATTCATATATGAACTACAGTTGCAATGAATGAAATTAGTGTGCATATATTTAAAGCTATACTTCATGCAAATGGATAAATGGAAGATGACATATATTGAAATATCACAAAATATCCAATGCCCACGTATAGGCTATTTAAGTTGCCCATCCATATGTGAGGAGTCGCTATTGACACATAGTCAATCTCCCTGATATTAGTAGCTTGTGGGTGTGTGTCAATTATCGGCCCACATGTGAGCATTAAATTATTAGTGATTCAAATATATATATGTGAAATATATCAATTCTAGCAATTCAAAATTGATTAAACAAAATATTGCAGTACTACTACCACATATCCAAAGCAAAATTCATAATTTACGAAAACAGTATCACATGCAGAATTCATGGATCGGTGAGAAAGGGAAGAGTCTGCATGCATCATTCATATGTCTGGATCCATGAAAATCTTTTGATTGACAATTTTGTGTTTTAAACGGACACAATTTATCTGGAGAGACAAAACTGTATGCTTAATCTTGATATGCCACTTGTGAGTCATAAAAAATTCGGGGAGAAGTAAATAATAAAATAATTAAATATAGTATCTCGATTAAATAATAATTATTTTATTTAAAAATAAATGAAAATATGTGTAGGTAAAAGAGAGGGAAAAGTAAAAAAAAATATGAAGGACATAGAAATAAATTAAATAATAATAATCAAATAGTAGTGTAAAAATTCTAGATGGGGTGAGGGTGAAAATATAGATAAGACACCAGAATTTACGAAAAAAAGGTGGAGAAAAAATAGAGTGAATGAGATAAAAGTGATTAAAAAAATGAAAAATTGGCAACGTGTGGGACCATCTCCCAAATTAATCTTCTTCCTACCTCTCTCCTGAAAATTTTTTTGGCAATTGATGGCTTGTACTAGAGATGGCCATCACGTATTTTTTGGATTGATATTGAACGAGCGTTTCGGCCACTTTCTGCATATGTGACGGGCTAAACATGACAGGCTTTGCAATATGGACTAGGGACAAAAGGCTGATTGTCTCCATAGCGATTTCCTCACACATTGCATGTAGATCCTAGCGAGAATGTTGAACGATGAAAAATATATGTGTATGTAAAATGGAAAAGAAGTGGATTTTAACTTAATATTAGAATTATACATCGGAGGGAATGAGTATCATATCTAAAGAGGTTAATATCATAACAGTAGGGAAAAAATGGAGCTAACAGTGTATAATCGAATGGTCGAACAGTCTTTAAAAGGCATTACAAAAGATTCACTACTAGAATCTGCGCCAATAGGGAAAAAAATGGAGCTAACAGTGTATAATCGAATGGTCGAACAGTCTTTAAAAGGCATTACAAAAGATTCACTACTAGAATCTGCGCCAATAGCGACAAATAACCAATGGAAATTTGAATTCACCGACGAAAAAAAATTCTGACCTTTCAACAATTATTATTTCTGAAGTGGTGAAAATTAATTACCAATGGATTTACCAACGGAAATTATCCATTGTACAGTTCCACGTAGGTGAATCCATTGGTAAATTGTGAAATAGAAAAAATAAAATTACAAAACCTTTTCCCACGGAACTTTCCATTGGTAACATTAAAATTTTAAAAACAATATTTTCGGAAAGATTTATTGACAGATTTGGGCATTGGTGTTTCCATTGGTGATAGAGGCTTGTAATACTTTTCTGGCCCAATAAGTTATATTTCTTGGGCCTTGATTGCACTCCTTTAAATAATCTATCATTCACACAATTTTAGAAAGGATTTGTTAATAAAAAAAAAAAAAATTTGGGATACAAATTTTCATGGGTCCCTTTTTTCCCCCCTATTTCCACCCCCCTTTTGCAATGGTAAAATTTATTGTTTGGATTTCATGTTAAAAATGAACAAAAATGTTAATGTTGATTTCATTAGTACATAACTAGTTGGGAATTTTATTTGATAAAAGAGAGAATGTACAAACTAATGTGTTCATGATTTTATTTCATTAGATATGTCCAACTAAGTAATTGTATTAGTCCATTATTGAAAACTTAGATTTCAATGAGACATGAGTTTATAAACATATTGACATGAAATAAGAATAGCATGTGAAAAAATGCAAGTTTATATAAAGAAAACAATAGTGCAAAGTGTTTTGTGAATTTTTCGGTTAAATCCAGTTTACAAATCTAGCGTATGGAGGATGAAAAAATGGTTAAATCTAGTGAAAAAATGCAAGTTTGAAAAATGCAATGTTCAAACATTTTCGATTAAATCTAGTTTCACTGGTGTAGTGAAAATCTTTGCACACATTCCCGGTAAATAGGAGAAAAATGTTGAAGTGGGAAAAAACTTGAAATTAGTTATTAGACGGTAGGTAACGAATAGTGCATAGTGAACGAGGTGTATTAGGTAAAAATACATGCCTTTAAATGGTGTTAATACTATGTACTAATCTTTAATTAATTTTGGAATTTTAATCCGTTAATTTCTCATATATATACACACACAGAGACACTAGGGCGGAAAGAAAGTGCTATGCATATTGGGCCAAATGTGTGCAAGCTAACGTAAAATAAACGTTAACAATCAAATATTCAATTGCACACGCATGCTTAGATTTAAACGAAATATTACATATATATGAGACAAATTTGAAAATAAAACATCTCAAAGAAAAGGCAAGGGGGAGAAAAAGTTGTGAATGAGAATAAATTAAAAGTGTTTTAAAGTAAAAGAGGAGAGAGAATGAGTGGAGGTGAGTGGTTGAGATTTGTGGATGTGATGAGATATGTGGATGTGATTGATTTAGGAGAAAGAAAAAAGTTGAAAAAAGTGGAAAAAAGAGGAGCCATACATGTGATAATAGATGTTGCCAACTAATTTAAAACTAATTATTATTTTGTGGGAGAAAAAGTGTAATTAAATTTTTGTTAGATTTTAGAAAAGTCACTTCATTTAAATTTTTATATAAATCCTTAAAAATAAAACTCGAACAACTCTTTCTAATAGTTTTTTTTTAACAACAACGATGTGTTTTTATCTTATTATTACTTTAAGAATAGGTTCCTTATAGTAGTTAAAAAAATTCAAATTGATCACACATCACATTTTTATTAATTGGGTTGGTATTTTGTTTTTCTTTGGCTATGTATGTTATTTATAATGATACTTGTGTTTTTTGCTTATTTATTAGAAATTTGCATTTTTCTTTCTTATGAATCTAATAATTATTGCTTATTATTTGAATTAATTTGCCTTTAATTTTGCATAATATGTGGACATGCGATGCATGTTACACATAAGTATTGTTTTTAAATTTGTAGAATATGTAAACATAAGAGATGCATGTTTCCCTGCGCCGCCCCTTCCCCCTTTATGAACCTAAGAATTTGCTTATTATTTTAATTGATTTGTCCATATAGTTTTGTCTGGTATCAATACCAGTGAGAAAGTTGTTATCATAAAAATTTTTTTGACTCCATTTGATGAGATTACCTTTCAAGTCTCAGAGACAATAGTTCCCATTGACTATGTCATATGCTATAATTATTAACAAAAACAAAAGTCAAACGTAATTATTTTTTGCCATGTATGCATTTTGTTAAAAAGTTGGTATTCAACCATGATCAGTTAGAATTTTGATCTGGTATACGTCCGAGTTAACAGACCTGAGAGAGAGAGAGTCTCCCTCAATGTGGGAGACCCACCAAATTTTCCTACGTCTATCGAGTCTTGTCCCAAACACTAGATCAGAACTTTGGTCAATTATAGGTCGCAGCATCTAGAATTATAAGTCATGCAGATTTGAAAGTTGTTATATGTGATAGAGATGGAAAGCCAACAAAATCATCGATGAATGTTGTTTACAAAGAATTATTTCAAAATTTATAATTTTTTATTTAATTTAAACTTTAATACATTTCGACAGCCATTTTCTAGAACTTTCGCTGGTTATACCCACACGGTAAACCACATATAGTTTACAATAAAAATCACACATGTTTATGATAAACCACCACTTAACCTGCGCCGGGATGGGAACATTTTCATACGTTTTCATTGTCTAATTGGTATTTTTAATATTATTTTAAATAGATCGTAATCTTTCGTACATCACACTGGTGTAACACTAGTTCCTGACAAATTGGAAAGCATTATTCCTGAAGAAATTGCTAACAAAATTCCAGTGATGGACAAATTGCATCGCAAATGTTCTCATCAATTTTTTTAATTTTTTAATATCTATATTAGATGAGATGAATAATATATATGATCTATAAATGCGAAGGCACAGATTGAATATAAATATGAAGAAAATGGAAGCATTATTAATTATAAGTGAAGGAAAGCGGTACATGTATTATCATTAAAAATAATTTATTTTTTCTAATTAATACTTTCAAGGAGATTGGGGGAGTCTCATCCAATAGGTTTCCCTACCAGATCTGCAACATGTGGTAACAACTAAGGTATGTTTTCAAATTTGGTAATTTATATGTTTTCAGATTTGGTAATTTATTGGTAATGTTTCAGCTTCTTGTTATCTTGAAATTTATCTAGATATTGAAATAATAAATTTTTTATAAAATTTTTTCATAAATAGTTATTCGAGGACATCTTTATAGAATTTACGGAATTTGTCCTTAGAAAGAGCTTGACAAATATAATTTTAATTTCCACATAACAAATATTTTCATGTTAGCTAAATCTGAAAAATAATTATTTTGATACCCGATATTGAATTTCTTGTACTGTTGATAAAGTCATTCCCCAAAATACTTGTATGAGAACATGTTAAGTTAGAAGAAGATTCTCCAACATTAGTATTCCCAGAACCAAGTAGACGCATTTGTGACACTGTAATATTAATTAAAGATCAGAAATCGTGGATCGTTTGTTATCGGACTTAGTGCTCTTCTTTCATCTTACTGATGAATCATAATTTCACTAACAAAATATTGCTCATTTTCACCTGCAAAATGTAATTGAATGCCAACCTCGTGGATCTGTGTGAAGAAACCGAGCTAATAAGGTAACAAATAACATATTAAAATTCAGCTATGTATTTCTAGATTTAAGTAAAACCAAACCAAAAGATTAAATCTAATATGGACTGCATATTATAATCTACTCCTAATAGACTAACCTTTAAAAGAATACGAAACTGTTCAACCTGTTAGAAATGGATGTTACTAACGTGGTTGTGTTGAAGAGATGATCATATAGTATAAGTCTGGATGATTATTTTTGACAATGCCTGATTTTGATTTTCGTGACACCTTTCAGGCTTTGCAAGCTTTTGAATTGTAGTTTGCATGTCTCAGCAATCAGCGTGTAAAAATCTAACAATTTAACCACATTTGTAATGCTTCTATTTGAATATAATAACTTCCCACTACACGTAGTTGGTAGTTTATTTGGTACAATAGATCAACAACAAAAATTGTATTAACTATATTTGACGTTGTATAGTGGGTTCTTTTGTTTGAATTATAATTTTTGTTATTTTAAAAATTACTTATTTTAGAGATAAATAAGTGACTTATTACTAAAAATAAATAACGTTTAAAATAGTAAAATTTATATATCAAAACTATACTTATATTAAAGATCTTGATGAATAGAATAATATGGAACAAAAAAATCAAAATTTTCAAATATTTATCCCTCAAATTGATCCTCCAAAATAAGGTTAATATTCACCCCGATTTTTAGGGTGAATCAAATTTTTTCCATGATCTATAACACTAGGCAAAAAATAAGTGGTCAGGAAATTCCTAACTAAAATTTTGTCCTAATAATTGTTTTTCAATTGGCCAACCTCCAATCACATCTTCTTTATAATATATATAGAAAGGCGTTAATTAGGAAATTTTTTTAATTGAAGGTGTAGATATTAAGATTATTACTTTTATTATGAAATGAGATTATGCGATTATCAGACGTGAGATATGAAATGCGTTTTGCATATGTTCAAAAATTTCCATACACATAATCTTAAACACCACTTCATAAAGACACTATATCTAAAACAAAAATGACTGCTTGGTTCATAAAAATTCATTTTCTTATTTTATAATATTATTTTATGTAAATATATATCTTAATCATTCCGTGCATTGCACGGGGTAATACTAGTCATAATGAAATAGTGTAAAGAGAAATAAAGGAATAAGATAAAATTTGGGGAGGAAAAATCTAGAAGAGGGGTCAAATTTGGCTCCACTTTTAGATTTTTCCACCTTATTAGAAATGATGCATTTGGTACAAAATAAAATTTTGCCCATTCGTAGAGAATAATTATATCTAATTTTTTCCCCATATATTATTTCAAAATAGGTTTTTGCCCCCTCATTTTTTCCCTTTAGGTTTTTCCCACTTGATTTTTTTTGTCCCAACATTAGAAATGCACCTAGGAGCAGGGGATAAAACAATAACCTCTTTAAAAAAAATCCCTATTGCTCTAGGAAGATTGATTACTATCAAGAAACAACAGTTTTGGAAATAAATAAAGAAATTCAATAATAACCATAATTACCCTCAAAGTTTTTGACTAGGTTGCACGGAAATTGAAATGGAAACGGGACATGAAACGAAACGGGAAAACTGGATTTTTAAAAATGTAGGACCGAAACGCTATGGAAACATTATATGGTAATTATTTATTTTATTATATAATTTCAAAATCGATTCTCAAAAACTATTTATTATGAAATAGATAACCAAAATATATAAATCAAACCAATGTAATTAAAATTTAATGTTCATTGTCATCGAAAAATAATTGCTAGAATGAGCAATACTCAAACCAGAAAACTTAAAAATTCAACAAATAATTTCTTGAACATAAAGTTTCCGCAGGGTGTCCATAAAATTTTCATAGAGTTTCCGAATTTATTAAAAAATATGAAAATGTTTTAGAGTTTGCAAAACGTTTCAGGAGAGTTTAGGTTTCCGAAATGTTTTTCGACACGAAACACTTGCCTTTTCGGAGTTTCCGTGCTTCATAGGTTTTCGATGAAGAAAGAATTGGACTAGAAATCTCTGCAACAATTGATAGATCTGCATTGATGGCAAGGACAGCTGAACACGTCTCCTCAAACGGGGATTTGGGTGATAGAATTCTGGCATTGTTAGCCCTATGTTATATATATATATTTTTTGTTTGGCGATCTCTCAACAAAAATTGATACAGGTTTTGTTTGATATGTTATGAGATATTAGGGTGTAGCTCATCAAAAATAAAATCTTATCAAATATTAATATATGGTTGAAAAAATTAATTTGATATCTTTGTTACCAAAATTAATACGCATTTTCTTTGATATAGCTTAGGACAAAAAGTCAAGTTGTGGAGAATTATTGACAATTTAGTAAGATAAGTTCAAAGAATTAATTGATAAGTACAAATAATTATTAATTAATTTAAAGTCCAATTTCTAAGTTGCCAAATTTTTATTTTTTCTCATTTTTTCAATTGCAAAAAAATATTGACTTTTAGTAAAATTGGTTATTTTTCTGTGAGACGGGGTACTTCTAAACTTTTTGGGGCCTTTACATTAATACCAATCTTTAAGTTTAAATTTTCAAAAATAAGGTAAATCAAAATTAATTATATAAAAGATACAAATATTATGAGATAATTAGTAAAATCTGGTGTTTTTAGACCGGATCGGTTGCAAGCATATATTACGTAAAGACAGGAGAGTAAATATGTTGTGGCCTAAAGCAACTGGTAAACCACATGACTAACTTATTTGCCCGGGTTTAAATCCTCACGTATGCATTTTAAATGTTTTAATTCATTCCTTTTCTATTTTCATTCATTTTTTTTTTCATTTTCTCATAATTCTTTTATATTTTGTGATTTTCATTTTAAATATTTTGTTCCACCTCTTCACATGCCCGTTCATAGTTATCAGACTCGACCGAGGGTTCGACCTGGATAGTGAGTTGGGTCACTGGGTTGCTGGTTCAACCAGTAATTCGATGGTTGAACCAGCGGGTTAACTCTCATCAAACCGGTAGATTGAAATAAAATAATTATACTATCATTGAAAATTTTTTAATATTATAATTAACAATTATTATAACCATTATATTGAGTAAGCGTAATTAAAATATTATTACATCCACAAACAAGAATGCTCATCTAATTCATAATTGATTTTATTTTAATGAATATCACTAACTTTTTGTTGAATATTGAAAGGTGACAAGTAGCGCTAATCAATTTTGATTTTGTTTCAAACCTATAATCGATAATATGAATATGAGCTTAAGAATATGTACTGTAGTTTATAATAGTAGTATAAAACTTAAAAGTAAAATCTTTTAATCACTCATGCTAGTCACACACTTATAAATAACTTTGGATATTTGATTATTTATTTTCAAAAAATTTAATCACGGTAAATATTTAGTTGTGAAAAATGTTTACTTTGTTTTTTACTTTTTATTTTGGTAAGAAATGATTTGATTTATTTTTTCAACCTTAAACATTCAAGGAAATAATTTTTTTTTACAATTTAAAAATATAATAATTTAAATAAGTAATGACCCGGATGGGTTATTACTTTTTGGGTCACCGGGTTGCCTATTAACCGGCGGTTCAACCGAGTTTATATTGGGTCAATTGCGAGGTGGTCGAATTAGATGAATCGGACCGGTCGAGGCACCGGGTCACCGGTTCACCGGTCCAACCGTCAGGTTCGGGTCGGGTTTAATAACTATGTGCCCGTTACACATGCCTTACAGATAAAGTGTAATGGACATATAATTAAAATATTAATTACGTAGGTGTAATTTATTACATATTCGTTACACAGAATGTATAATTCATTAGTTTCTATTCTAGCACACATTACAAATGAATTACACAGGCTGTGTAATTATTTGTATCACTTCATTTTTTATTGTCTCAAATATATCTGCAATGCATTGCACATTTTCTGTAATGCATTATATATTCATATTCTTTGTAATTAATTAAAGATTATCTACAAGCATTACATATTCTTTGTAGTTCATGTGTAATTTATTAGATATTCTCTATGATTCATTATAAATAAACTACAAATTATTTGTAATTAATGAAATATTCTTTGTAGTTAATTATAAATTATCTATAATGTATTACACATTTTGGTAATGCATAATGTCAGCCCATTTCCCAGTCCCTTTCATCCAAGTTTAATCCAAAATCTTATCAAATTTTACCCAAAATCTCATCAACTAATCTTCCATTACCAGTTTCTTCATCCTTCACTCTGAAAATATTAAAAATAATCTCAATCAAGAAACAACATTCTTCAAGAAATCATAAGCCTCAAAAAATCCACTGCATATCACCATTTTTTTTATTTATTTATAAAAATACTACCATTCACCGAAAATAAGCAAAATAATTACAGAAGGGTTCGATTTCCAATTCACAATCGTAACTGCATTTGACCATGGCTATGTAATCCTCATAATCACAAACCACACACAATCACTCAATTATTCACATCATATCACTCCTTCTTGCATCAAACATAATATGGAATTTTAACACTTAATTTCTCTAATATAACGTTTAAAAATTATTATTTCTCGTTCACACAAAATATGAAGTGCATTACACATGCTTACATATAAAGTGTGACGCACTAATAAATTAACTATTAGTTACACATAATGTGTAATTCATTACACATAATGTGTAATTCATTACACATGAAGTATAAAGAATGTATAATACATTAGTGTGTATTATGTTGCACATGACAAATGAATTACACAAAATGTGTAACGTGAAAACATAGTGCAGAATAATTACTCTATGTTAAACTTCTTAAAAAATTATTATCTCCTTTTTCATACAAAATATATAGCTCTTTGCACGTCTTACACATAAAGTGTAATGCACTAGAATGTGTAATTCATCAGTGCATATTGAATTAGACATAAATTGGAGCTTAATACACTTGAATTACACTTAAATGCGTGTTAGCAATAAATTATGAATTACAATAAAAGTTACTAGTATACCGCTTTCCCGCAGTGGATCCCAACTGTAGATCTGATTTGAAATGCTTGTTAGCAATAAAAATCTGACTAAATACATAACATATTAGTTGAACATGTGAAATCTCAAGATCCAAACTAATGAAATTAGGTAAATAAGTTCCACAACACTTTCTATAACTGTTTTCTATAGAAATAATGCAAATGAACTAATAACTTAGATTCTAAAAAATGACATAATCAATAAGCAAAATCCCACCTACAAGCAACTAGTGCCTGATTGGAAGTGAAAAAATAAACTTGTTTTTCACAAATGTGATCAATAACTCATGAACAAGCATGCCATAACTTGAAAATCCGAAAAGTAGCATGAAACCTTGACACATTTCATCGAACACTTGGCGTGCATAGAAAGTTTATAAAAAATTGAAGCAAAACTTGTGCAAGTGATTATCCAATATTTTCACCCAAGCATCTCAATTTGATCAACTAACCGTTCCTATAGCCTACACTCCTCAATTAAAGCTAACAGAACTTAGCAGAGAAGTAGATCCTTAAGGATGGTTTTTTTCCTAGAAGTTTTTCAACCGATTTCATAATCAAAGTCGGATTTCAATATTCCAAATTGAATTCAAAATTGCATATCCTCAAGTGTGGGAGTTCCGGAGTTGTCTGATGTCATCTTCACAGGGCAAACCCAACATGCCTGTTGTGTTCCCGTTTCCTCACCTCTTCCCCCTGTGAACCTGGTCGCTTGAAGGAAAATTTAGGGCTGACCAATTAAACCTGGATTATCGAGTTTGAGCAATTAGTTTAAAATCACCAAACTTTTCAAAAATAAAACTTAAAACTGTTATAAAAGTATAGAAACAATAGAGAGAATTTAGAGAGAATGAATTCTAAGGAATTCTCAGGAACGAATTTCATTAATAACTGAAGCCCTATTTATAGGAAAACTTCGAATGGCACAATCGTAATTACATAATTTCATCAAGGGTATAATAGTCATTCACATATAATAATTACATCTTTTACCAAATTATTCCTCCACCAAATTATTCATCCACCAAATTATTCCTCATAATTCATAACCACCAAATTATTCTCAATTATTCATAACACCTAATAATTATTCTTCAATTATTATTCATAACACTCCCCCTTGAATGACTATTAATACAAATGTCTTCCTGACCTGCTTGGGAGAAAAACCCGGTGGGAAAAAACTTCTAAACCGATTGCAGGATAGCTTGGAGTGGTTATATACTGCTTCATCAAAACATTGCTCCCCCTGATGTCTATCAGCGGCATATGAGTATTCACGTGCTGCCTCATTAAAACCTTGTCAAGAAAACCCAATGGGAAAAAACTTGATCGAAGGAAAAAGAGTACAGCTGCTCCGTTTGATTTCATATCTTGAGAACTGATATCTTTACTTCTGGTAAATGATTTCAATATCATCATCGTTTGGATCTAAAGCATTAGCTCCATTATAACTTGATCCAATAGATACACTGTATCAATTTCTCCTATCGTTCTCAATATACCATGAATATGCCTCGTTAAAACCTTATTAGGAAAAACCCAGTGGGAAAAACCCTAATGAAGGAAAAAGAGTACATTATTCATGTGAATACGCATTTAAAGTTGCCTCATTAAAAACCTTGCTAGGAAAACCCAATGGGATAAAACCTCGATCAAGGGAAAAGAGTGCAACGCGTATTTTATACAAGTATCTTTGCAAGCATTTCAAAATCTTTCATACATTTGTATGAGTATCATATACATTGGTTTTATACTCTTCTGTTCATTTAGAGTGCATCAATTTTCTTACACAACTACAAAACATTCACCATGAACACATGTCTCCAAACACACAATTTAAAGCATATAAATTCATAGTAAAAACATGTAAACATATAAGTAGACCTTCATAACTAACTAACACTTAAAATATATCATTTAACATTTAATACTCACTTAATAGGTTATTTCATTCCCAGGAGCTTAGCTCACCCTTTAGGGTACTCATAAACACAGGTTTAGCTCATCCGATCCTTTAATTTCCTTTTTCTAAGATTACACACACGATCGGTAATTTAACTTTCATGAGCATGCAACATATAATGACCACCATGCTTATCTTTAAACTTGAGCAATAGTCATCATCATCTCATCATCTCATAAGTTAAGGATTTCACATTCACCATTTATCATCTTCAATATATCTCAATATTTTCATTATCATTGATCATATGTAGCGCTACATTTTCATATCGTGTCGACACATTTCAATTTCATTTCTTTCCCCATATCGACATAACTTATCGAGATATCTCATTATCAATCCTCTTGTAGGATTACACAATATAGTTATGTCTATATACTCTTCAAGAGTATATGCCTCCGTTATTAAGACCATCTTTTATAATTTGCTTTGATATATATGTTTGGGGAAATATCAACGCTTAGCGTGCTAACTTATCAAAGCATCGTAGGTGATATATGTGATTGTTCATAGCCTTTCATGCATCTTTGAACTTCAAGTTCAGATTTCAATTTGAGGATATAACATGATGCATTTCACATATTATTTTCAACTTTAATACTCCCCTCATGTTGAGAAAATTTAGAACACCAAAACTCATATAGTTGGTATGATTTTAATCATATATGTTCTCATCATTCAAGCTTTAATATGGGAATTTAGACCGTTTGCATTCTATTCTCGATATCGCAATTTATTTGAGGACTTTAAATAATTTGCCATATAATATCCCACTTGTATAAAGATACTCAAATCCTTGAGTGATTTATTCAAGTATTGGGATATACATTTACTACTTTATCATTAAATCAAAATCATGCTCATACCGTGAGCAAATATTTCAGTAAATTTCAAATTATGAATCATATACACATGTGACTATCTAGTGGATCCATATCATAATATCTAAGTAGTCCACATGGAGGATGAAGTGGGCCCATATTTCTCATCCTTTATTCCGGATATATTTGGGATTTATTCCCAATATTGGCTAGTAATGATTTCATCATTTATCGAGAACAATCATTGAAGAATTCTTTTAATTCTTCACTTGAAATATTGATTTCAATAATTATTTAAACCGGGATGGTCAATCCGGTTTTTGCAAAGCAGTATTATTGAACTTCTAGTTGATAAATTCTTATATCGATTTCACTAGTATCATATAGTGCTCAATATGATTTATCATAGAAACAATTCACCGACATATTCCATCACCTTTTAGTGACATTATTGTCTACTCTTGTTCAAACACTAGATTCTGACTCATACGCATCACATCCGACTATTATTTAATTCAAATCGTAGCTCTTACGCTTCATATTATTTATTTAAAATCGAGTCTTATTTCATACGACGTCGTATTATTCTATAAATAAATCATCAAAATTATTGCAAAATTCATCCTAACAAGGGTCTATACATTATAATGGATCATATGCTCTCAAATCTTGAAAATACTATCCATCACTACCGAGTCAAAATCCTAAAAAGGATTTATCGATGTAGACTGGAAAGATTAAGGATGCTAATGAATAAGGGTATCCCACAAGATATCCGATGCTTGATTGAAGCAAAGGTTCGATTATCTGGTGAGGTTTCAATTCCTTCTAAATACATGCCTGGTATGGGTAAAAGTAGTTTTTCAAAGAAACGGATAGCAAAAAGATTAGGAGGATGCTACAAGTGTGCTCGATGGACATGTGACACTCGATGTAAATCTGTGGGGTACTTGTCCAGAAATCGAGAAGATAAAATAGCATTCATTAAGGATGGATTGAGTAAGGAGCCTTTGGATGATATTCAACAGGCTCTTGAGACACATCCTAGTGGACACGTACAAGGTGAGCTAATGGCCTTATGGGCCAAATTCAAAGATCAACAAACGCGTTACAGTCTTGAAAAACTTACTTTAGAAGATCCTGTTTGTAAATTTAGTAGAAAATTTTAGTATAATAATTTTCTCATATTAATATAAGGAAGCTCGATGTAATAACGAAGATCAATGTTTTTCTTGTAATTGTAAATATTGTTTTTCGATTTTAAGATATATATATGTATATATATATATATATATATATATTATTTTTCAATCACCGACAGGTATATGTCATTTCACTAAAATTTTTCTGCCATTTTCTCTTTCATATTTGTCAAAAAGTAAATAGTACAATCAATTATTGGTTTGAAAATTTATCTTTAAATAGAGGGATTCATATATCTCTCATGTTCATACATTAAAAGTATAGTGTAAAGAGAGATAGGAGTAGAGATGGATATGGAGATTTTAGAATCATCTCATACAAGTCGCCCTTTACCTCGCCTTGATTAAACCGTATGTATTCTTGGTGGATCTAAAGCTGGTAGGCCATATCCAATATGTGGATATGGCAAACCGACTAAATAAAGAGTTAGGGAGACAAGAAATCAATATACTATATGGAGGAACCAACAACAAACTTTTAGCTAGACTTATAATGGCATGCATCATCATGGGGAATAAGAGTTTGAGTGTAATACCTTTTCATCTAGTTGGATCTAATACTCGAATTGGAGCCAGTTCTACCATGGGTCAGCGAGGTTGGGGCTACAAGCGCAATCCATCCACAACTGCATGATGTATATGATGAATAATAGTGATGCTTTCATTGTCCTTCTAGGCGGCTACAACACACTGGAGGAAATATTTAATATAGCCTCGTTGACACAGTGGAACTTTCATGTCAAACCAATAGGTTTGTTGAATATTAATAATTTCTTTGATGGCTTACTAGCGTTTCTAGATCAGGGTGTAAATAATAAGTTTATCTCTCATTCAGCGAGAAAAATATTTATCTCTGCTAGTCTTTGTTGATGAACTACTCATCAAATTTCATGCATATGTTCAAGAATCATGGAAGCCAGGTCCGTCAGTCACAGACCACTGGTGTCAAGCGAAAAAGAAATTCGGATCCTTTAAATATTTCATTATGAATCCTAATGTTGATGGTGGCAGAGTTACAGAGTATTTATACTCTCGAGACGCATCCCTCATTTATGAATTCAGTATGTATATTCTTTTTGCATTTCTATATTTTCGAGTGTTTAATGCCATCTTTTGATATTCTCAATATGTTTCACTTATTTGTTTTGTACTTCTTCTGGAGTAATAATAATATCATATTGGCTTTATTCAAATACAGAAATCTAGTGATTATGCTTCTTCAAGAGCATTTTATTCTCATATTAATACAATCTCATATCATCGATGAGATTATTTCATATAATTTCTCCATGCGATATATTTTCTTTGATTTATCAACATGGGATCTATTGAGCATTTTATTTTCATCTATTTATCCAATGGTGACTTCAAGTACCACTTACTCAATTTTCTCCATTAATATTCGATATATATGGGGAAGTAATTTTATTCTCATCGTCTACTACTTCGAGAGTATGATTAGAATATTTGATCAACTACTTCTTCTGGAGTAGGATTCGTTATAACCAATCGTGTAGTATAACCCACCACATTGGAAATATGCACACCAATCGTGTGGTATTACTCACCACATTGGAAATATACTCAAACTATAAAGTGCATAAATTTAAATTGCAGAAATTAAATTTCCTCCAATAGGTGGTCGAACCTACCTTATGGGAATTATTGCAATAAATATAAATTTACGGAATTTAAATTGCGAGAATTAAATTGCATAATGTTTAACTACTTCTTCAGGAGTAGGATCTGCTTAGTAGAAGGTACTACCCATCACTTAGCATATAAAGTGCAGAAATATATAAAACCTTCCGTTTAGTGACGGTTGAACCCATCATCAAGTAGGAGGTATTGCAGTAATTAAATTACAATAAATAAAGTAGAATTAAATATTGAATCTAGCTTCTACGGAGCAAATTTGTTCTTCTAACAAATACTCATTACTTTTATAAGAAAGACACTTATTCTTTTAGAATAAGTATATTATGTAATTGAACTCTTTGAGAGTTACATTAATATTTTGATCTATTAACTCAAATGGACTTCAGTCGTAATTAATGGATTTAGAATTTCTTCATGAATATTCTATCCATTTTTCACCGTCAAAATTAGGCCGGTTTTACCCTAAGGGTAAAATTGTCCATTCCAATTAAATAAAGGTAAAATTGTCAAAAATATTTTATCAATGTTTTACGATTGGAAAATTATCTCCTTTCTACTTCAATTTATCAATATCAAAATGTTCAAAGACTATTTTGTAACTTTTTAAAAGTTGGTGTCTTTGATTTGTAAATTTTGAAAGTTTGATAATAACATATTTCAAAAGCGAGTTATTACCCTATCAATGTTGGTGTCAAATCGAGCTCTCGTTAAATCGAGTATAATGGAGTCTAGAAAATTTGATTTTGATAATGTATGCTCCTTATATCTCGATAAAGCGAATGTTATAGTTTAATATATTATTATATTATAAAATCATATGATTTACCTTTTCCTTTCTCTAACTATTCCAATGGATGAGATTTACTTGCAATCCATTTACGTGATCGGAAAATTCTTTGGACTCCATTCTTCCAATTTTGGGATTTTGACATCTCCAAGCGAGGTTGTGTAGAATGAGGAATTGTGGGAGAAAATATGAACAAAGGAATTTTCGATGATGTATTTGCAAAGAGAGAGTTATTTAGGATTGATGAGGATGAATTAATTCATTGGTAATAATCCAGGTTTACGTCTGAGAAGATCATCTATAAGATGTGAATCGTAGAAGCATACTTCTTTCATATTACTCAAAGGGTTAGAGACTCGTCTTGCGATAACGTGTTATAAAAGTATAAACAATAGAGAGAATTTAGAGAGAATGAATTCTAAGGAATTCTCGTGAATGAATTTCATTAATAATGAAGCGCATTTATAGGAAAAACTTGAATTCAAGACAATCGTAATTACATAATTTCATCAGGGTATAATAGTCGTTCACATATAATAATTACATCTTTTACCAAATTATTCTCCACCAAATTATTCCTCCACCAAATTATTCCTCATAATTCATAACCACCAAATTATTCTCAATTATTCATAACACCTAATAATTATTCTTCAATTATTATTCATAACAAAACCAATATTTAGCCTAATTTCCTCGCACTTTTTTCCCACAGGAAGAAACGTTCAGCCCGTACCAACCCACCCACGCCCCCCCCCGAGATCCAACCCAACCCTTAAGCCCAATACCCATATGAGTCCATTATTCTGATACCCACACCCAAACAAGGCTGTAGTAGTCCATTCTTTTCTTTTCGACGTTTCCCAGAAGTCCATCCTTAAACGGCCACGCCCGTCCAACTGCGACCAGGATTTCTTTAAGCCTTTATTATATATTATATATTATATTAAATATAATAAAGATGATAACATATGTCTGACAATACCAGAACCATAGATTAAGCTTTCCACCGCCCAGATCCCTGTCTGAAGAGTCCTGTTCATCAGTTCTTGCCATCAATTACAGATCTATCAAAAATACAGATCTATCAATTGTTGCAGAGATTTCTAGTCAAATTCTTTCTTCATCGAAAACTTTGAAGGTAATTATACTTCTTACCGAATTTGTTTATTTATTTCCAGAATTGTTGCTTCTTGATGGTAATTAATCTTCCTAGAGCAATAGCAATTTTTTTTTTTTATAAGGTTATTGTTTTATCCCCTGCCCCTGAACCCATACAGGTGGTGGTTACATTCAATTTTGTGGCAAGAAATTATTGGTCCAAAATGGTGTTGTTTTGCTTTTGTTGATGACTTAACAAATTAGTCTGGGTAAACATAATCAGATTTTTAAAAAAATATATGAAAAACAAGATTTTTGTGTGGTGAAAAAGGGAGCTATCTCAAGGTGGGGTTGAATATTGGATGTGTAGATTTGGTAGATGAAAAGTAGAAACAGAATTTCATTACTACACATCATAGTGATTTTTGGACCAACTCTGAAGTCTTATGTCTTATGTTTGAAGAATTACAAAATCCTATGTTTTCCTGAGATCTGTGTTGGAGGCGGTAGTACAGAGAAGGTTTGTTAATCCGTGTACTTCAGTTACCCTTTTTTTTTAATTCAAAAATTTCATATTTGCAAAACAGGTAGATGTATGTGGCGTAATTATATAGATTGTGTTTTTCTCTGTCTTTTTAATAGAATTTATGTTTGCAGTTTATCGCTAGGTATGGCAGTTTGGACTGATCTTCCAGTGCACCTTTTTTACCTTATAGCACAACATTTAACTCACATAGAGGACTTTGCTTCCTTTAGTGCTATATCTAAAGAATGTCAGTTCGTAGCGGCAAGCGTTAAAAAAAAATCATTGCTTCCTCGATATCCTCGGCTCATGCTTGCTGAAAATAAAGATGCACCGGCTCGTGGCTTTGTCAACTTGTTGACCTCGAAAACATTTGGAGTTGAGTTGCTGGAAGCTAAAGGTAGTTATTGCGTAGGAGCGCATTATGGATGGTTATTCGTACTTGGTAGTGATTTACACATCAATTTATTGCACCCTTTCTCTGGACAACAAATTTGTCTGCCATCAATGTTAACTTTTCCCAACCAATACAACTACGATGAAGAATTCACACCACAAATGATGTTGGATGTCTTCGTGAGAAAGATAGCAATCTCGGCGAGTCCTCTAAAGGGGGACAATTTAAATGATGAGTGCATCATAGTTGCTATTTATGGAGAATTAAGGATATTGGCTTTTGCAAGATTAGGGGATATTGTTTGGACCAATATCCAAGTGCCTGTTCGTGTCTACGAAGATGTCATCTACTATAAAGGGAAATTTTATGCTGTTTGTATTGGTTTTGTAGTTGTTTGTGACTTTGATGGCGATAACTCTCCAAAAGCAACAGTGGTGGCCCTTGCACCGCCTAGCAATGGCGGTGTAATTCAAAAATATCTAGTTGAATCATCTGGAGATCTTTTGGTAGTTTGTCGTGAACGTGGGGGTCCAAATTTCGAAAGTGACAATGATGAGGAGGAGAAAGATTCTAATAATCCGGAAGGAAGGGATGATGGTGATCTTAATGATGAGGAGGACAACCAGCATACTGACGAGAACAATATCAACAGCGGGATCGATAAGATGGAGAAGAAACCCGAATACTACACTACTGGCTTTTCTGTTTTGAGGCTAGTTGAATCTCGTGGTGGTAACTATATTTATAATTGTATGGAGGTAACTACTTTAGGAAATCGAGCATTGTTCTTGGGTTTAAATGTCTCTACATCAGTGGTTGCATCAAATGGTATTAAAGAAAATTGCATATACTTTACCGATGACGATGTTGAATTATACGGTACCGAACCTAACGGAGGTGGCCACGACACAGGCATTTTTAATATGGAAGATGGGTCCATTCAATTTGGTTATGCTGGAGATTCCCTTAGTAAACTTTCCCCTCCAATTTGGTATATTTAAATTTCAACGAATAATATATATACATATTGGCCCAACAATTTTAAATTGTAATGTATGTTTGTTATTGCCAACATCCACAATGAATGGCTCATCCACAATGTATACTTCGTATAATAAAACCAAGTGCAGCAATTTGGTTTCGTCCCTTTTTGGTTTCTTAATTTTACGTTCATAACTCCATTAACTTGATATTTAATTAAATTTTGTTTTTATTTATTATTGTTTATATTGTTTAATCAATTTAATAAAGTTTGACGTTTAACCCACCACCACTAATCTTTTTTTCCTTTTCTTTTCCCCTTTTAACTTTCATATAGTTTATGAACTTTGTTATGAATAATAATTGAAGTGTTATGAATAATTGAGAATAATTTGGTGGTTATGAATTATGAGGAATAATTTGGTGGAGGAATAATTTGGTAAAAGATGTAATTATTATATGTGAATAGTATTATACCCTCGATTTAAATTATGTAATTACAATCATGCGCTTATTCAAGCTTTCCTATAACAGTGCTTCGCTTATTAATGAAATTCATTCCCGAGAATTCCAGAATTCATTCTCTCTAAATTCTCTCTATCGTTTATACTTTTATAACACGTTATCGACAGCCTCTAACCCTTTGAGTAATATGAAAGAAGTATGTTCTACAATTAAATCTTATAGATGATCTTCCAGATCGTGAACCTGATTATTACAAGAAAATTATGGCCAATATTTCTTTGACGCTCCATGATTATAAACCTGATTAAGACTATGCTTAACACCCTTTTCCTTCTTCCTTCCACTACCCTAATCACCACTTCTTGATAATTCCCTCAACCACAAATTAATCTACCTAATTACGGCTACAAAGCGGTGGTAGCAATTTGGAGAGCATACATGAGGAGGAAACTAACCCTTTGGCTATCGTGTAGATAATAATCCTCCCATTGATCCGCCACGTCCCGCCCAACCCGTGCCAGGTAATCAAATGGAAGTGTCGGTAGTATGAAGAAAGGAAGAGAATCTAAAAGGACGAAGGTATATATATTCCATTATAATATAATAATTATATATTATTTTATAATATAATAATATATTAAACTATAACATTCGTTTTATCGAGATATAAGGAGCATACATTATCAAAATCAAATTTTCTCGACTCCATTATACTCGATTTAACGAGAGCTTCGATTTGACACAAACATTGATAGGGTAATAACTCGTTTTGAAATATGTTATTATCAAACTTTCAAAATTTACAAATCAGTACACCAACTTTTGAAAAAGTTACAAAATAGTCCTTGAACATTTTGATATTGATAAATTGAAATAGAAAGGAGATAATTTTCAATCGTAAAACATTGATAAAATATTTTTGACAATTTTACCTTTGCGAATTGGAATGGACAATTTTACCCTTAGGGTAAAACCGACCTAATTTTGACGACAGTGAAAAATGGATAGAATATTCATGAAGAAATTCTAAATCCATTGATTATATAAAATGGCTTGAAGTCCATTTGAGTTAAAAGATCGAAATATTAATGTAACTCCCGAAGAGTTCAATTACATAATGTACTTATTCTAGAAGGATAAGTGTGCTCTTGTAGAAGTAATGAGTATTTTGTTCTGTAAGAACAAATTTGCTTGCAGTGAAACGAGTTCAATATTTAATTCTCGCACTTTATTTACTCGCAATTTAATTCTTTGCAATACCTCCTACTTGATGATGGGTTCAACCGATCACTAAACGGAAGGTTTTATATATTTACGCACTTTATATGCTAAGTGATGGGTAATACCTTCTACTAAGCAGATCCTACTCCTGAAGAAGTAGTTAAATATTATGCAATTTAATTCTTGCTATTTAAATTCCGTAGATTTATATTTATTGCAATAATTCCCATAAGGTAGGTTCGACCACCTATTGGAGGAAATTTAATTTCGGCAATTTAAATTTATGCACTTTATAGTTTGAGTATATTTCCAATGTGGTGGGTAATACCACACGATTGGTGTGCATATTTCCAATGTGGTGGGTTATACTACGATTGGTTATAACGAATCCTACTCAGGAAGAAGTAGTTGATCAAATATTCTAATCATACTCTCGAAGAAGTAGACGATGAGAATAAAATTACTTCTTCATATATACCGAATATGAATGGAGAAAATTGAGCAAGTGGTACTTGAAGTTACCATTGGATAAATAGACGAAAGTAAAATGCTGAATAGATCCCATGTTGATAAATCAAAGATAATATATCGCATGGAGAAATTATATGAAGTAATCTCATCGATGATATGAGATTGTATTAATATGAGAATAAAATGCTCTTGAAGAAGCATAATCACTAGATTTCTGTATTTGAATAAAGCCAATATGATATTATTATTACTCCAGAAGAAGTACAAAACAGTCGAAGTGGAACATATTGAGAATATCAAAAGATGGCATTAAACACTCGAAAATATAGAAATGCAAAGAATATACATCTTGAATCCATAAATGAGGGATGCGTCTCGAGAGTATAAATACTCGTAACTCTGCCACCATCAACATTAGGATTCATAATGAAATATTTAAAGGATCCGAATTTCTTTTTCGCTTGACACCAGTGGTCTGTGATCGACGGACTGACTTCCACATTCTTGAACATATGCATGAAATTTGATGAGTAGTTCATCAACAGCAACTTAGCAGTAAATAAGTATTTTCTCATTGAATGAGAGATAAACTTATTATTTACACACGATCTAGAAAGCGCTAGTAAGCCATCAAAGAAATTATTAATATTCAACAAACCTATTGGTTTGACATGAAAGTTCCCTTTGTGCCCAACAAGGCTATATTGAATATTTCCTCCAAGGTGTTGTAGCGCTTGGAAGGACAATGAAAGCATCACTATTATTCATCATATACATCATGCAGCTTGTTGATGGATTGCGCTTGTAGCCCCAACCTCTGGACCCATGGTAGAACTAGCTCCAATTGAGTATTAGATCCAACTAGATGGAAAGGTATTACGCTCAAAACTCTTATTCCCATGATTGTGCGGCCATTATAAGTCTAGCTAAAAGTTTGTTGTTGGTTCCTCCGTATAGTATATTGATTTCTTGTCTCCCTAACTCTTTTACGAGTTGGTTTGCCATATCCACATATTGGATATGGCCTACCAGTTTAGATCCACCAAGAATATATACGGTTTTAATATGGCGAGGTAAAGGTGACTTGTATGAGATGATTCTAAAATCTCCACATCCATCTCTACTCCTATCTCTCTTTTTGCACTATATTTTCAACATGAGAGATATATGAATCCCTCTATTTAAAGAAAAATTTTAAAACCAATAATTGAGTGCACTATTTACTTTTTGACAAATATGAAAGAGAAAAAGCGAAATTTTTCTTTAGTGATATGACATATAGCTGTCATGATTGAAAAATAATATATATCTTAAAATTGAAAAACGATATTTACAAATAAAAGAAATATATTGATCTTTGTTATTACACCGAGCTTTCTTACATAAATATGGGAAAATCATTATGCTAAATTTTTCTACTAAATTTACAAACAGGATCTTCTAAAGTAAGTTTTCAAGACTCAGAACGCCGCTTGTTGATCTTTGAATTTGGCCCATAAGGCCATTAGCTCACCTTATGCGTGTCCACTAGGATGTGTCTCAAGAGCCTGTTGAATATCATCCAAAGGCTCCTTACTCAATCCATCCTTAATGAATGCTATTTTATCTTCTCGATTTCTGGACAAGTACCCCACAGATTTACATCGAGTGTCACATGTCCATCGAGCACACTTGTAGCATCCTCCTAATCTTTTTGCTCTCCGTTTCTTTGAAAAACTACTTTTACCCATACCAGGCATGTATTTAGAGGGAATTGAAACCTCACCAGATAATCGAACATTTGCTTCAATCAAGTATCGGATATCTTGTGGGATACCATTATTCATTAGCATCCTCAATCTTTCCAGCCTACCTCGATAAATCCTTTTTAGGATTTTGATCGGTAGTGATGGATAGTATTTTCGAAGATTTGAGAGCATATGATCCATTATAATGTATAGACCCTTGTTAGGATGAATTTTGCAATAATTTTGATGATTTATTTATAGAATAATACGACGCGTATGAAATAAGACTCCGATTTTAAATAAATAATATGAAGCGTAAGAGCTACGATTTCGGAATTAAATAATAGCCGGATGTGATGCGTATGAGCTGTAGCTCCGTGTTTGAACAGTAGTAGACAATAATGTCACCAAAAGATGATGGAATATGTCGGTGAATTGTTTCTATGATATCATGTTGAGCACTATACAGATACTAGTGAAATCGATATAAGAATTTACTGAACTAGAAGTTCAATAATACTCGTTTGCAAAACCGGATTGACCATCCCGGTTTAAATAATTATTGAAATCAATATTTCAAGTGAAGAATTAAAGGAATTCTTCAATGATTGTTCTCGATAAATGATGAAATCATTACTAGCCAATATTGGGAATAAATCCCAAATATATCTGGAATAAAGGATGAGAAGTATGGCCCACTCATCCTCCATGTAATTTACTAGATATTATGATATGGATCCACTAGATAGTCACATGTGTATATGATTCGTAATTTGAAATTTCATTTAAATATTTGCTCACGGTATGAGCATGATTTTCAGATTTAATGATAAAGCTAGTAAATGTATATCCCAATACTTGAATAAATCCTGAAGGATTTGAGTATGCATACAAGTGGAATATTATATGGCAAATTATTTAAAGTCCTCAAATAAATTGCCGATATCGAGAATAGAATGCAAGCGGTCTAAATTCCCATATTAAATTTGAATGATGAGAACATATATGATTAAAATCATACCAACTGTATGAGTTTTGGTGTTCTAAATTTTCTCAAAGATGAGGGGAGTATTAAAGGTTGAAAATAATATGTGAAATGCATCATGTTATATCCTCAAATTGAAATCTGAACTTGAAGTTCAAAGATGCATGAAAGGCTATGAACAATCACATATATCAACTACGATGCTTTGATAAGTTAGCACGCTAGAAGCGTTGACATTTCCCCAATCATATATATCAAAGCAAATTATCAAAGATGGTCTTAATAACGGAGGCATATGCTCTTGAAGAGTATATAGACATAACTATATTGTGTAATCCTACAAGAGGATTGATAATGAGATATCTCGATAAGTTATGTCGATATGGGGAAAGAAATGAAATTGAAAAGTGTCGACACGATATGAAAATGTAGCGCTACATATGATCAATGATAATGAAAATATTGAGATATATTGAAGATGATAAATGGTGAATGTGAAATCCTTAACTTATGAGATGATGAGATGATGATGACTATTGCTCAAGTTTAAAGATAAGCATGGTGGTCATTATATGTTGCATGCTCATGAAAGTTAAATTACCGATCGTGTGTGTAGTGCCGAAAAGGAAATTAAAGGATCGGATGAGCTAAACCCGTGTTTGTGAGTACCCTAAAGGGTGAACTAAGCCCCTGGGAATGAAATAACCTATTAAGTGAGTATTAAATGTTAAATGATATATTTTAAATGTTAGTTAGTTATGAAGGTTTACTTATATGTTTACATGTTTTTACAATGAATTTATATGCTTTAAATTGTGTATTTGGAGACATGTGTTCATGGTGAATGTTTTGTAGTTGTGTAAGAAAATTGATGCACTCTAAATGAACGAAGAGTATAAAATCAATGTATATGATACTCATACAAATGTATGAAAGATTTTGAAATGCTTAAAAGATACTTGTATAAAATACGCGTTGCACTCTTTTTCCTCGACCGAGGTTTTATCCCATTGGGTTTTCCTAGCAAGGTTTTTAATGAGGCAACTTTAAAGGCGTATTCACATGAATAATGTACTCTTTTTCCTTCATTAGGTTTTTCCCACTGGTTTTTCCTAATAAGGTTTTAACGAGGCATATTCATGGTATATTGAGAACGATAGGAGAAATTGATACTGAGTGTATCTATTGGATCAAGTTATAATGGAGCTAATGCTTTAGATCCAAACGATGATGATATTGAAATCATTTACCGTAAGTAAAGATATCAGCTTCAAGATATGAAATCAAACTGAGCAAATTGTACTCTTTTTCCTTCGATCAAGTTTTTTCCCACCTGGGTTTTCTTGACAAGGTTTTAACGAGGCAAAGACGTGAATACTCATATCTTGCCGATAGACATCAGGGGAGCAATGTTTTGATGAAACAAAGATATAACCACTCCAAGCTATCCCGCAATCGTTTTGGAAGTTTTTTCCCACCGGGTTTTTCTCCAAACAGTCAGGTAAGACATTTGTATTAATAGTCATTCAAGGGAGTGTTATGAATAATAATTGAAGTGTTATGAATAATTGAGAATAATTTGGTGGTTATGAATTATGAGGAATAATTTGGTGGAGGAATAATTTGGTAAAAGATGTAATTATTATATGTGAATGACTATTATACCCTTGATGAAATTATGTAATTACGATTGTGCCATTCGAAGTTTTCCTATAAATAGGGTTTCAGTTATTAATGAAATTCATTCCTGAGAATTCCTTAGAATTCATTCTCTCTAAATTCTCTCTATTGTTTCTATACTTTTATAACAAACTTAATATTTTATCAAAAATTATATCGACCTAACTAATAAATTGGTTATTATAATTTTATTATATGTCACATTATTATACAATTCCATTTTTTATATTGCAATATATCATGATGGTCACTCCATGCACATACGTACAGTCTAAAAGAAAAGAATGTGACCCATATCAATTTTCTTATTCGACATACTCGATATTTTTCTGATTCACCTATCATTTGATTTATCAATTTTCTCTATGAAAGATGTCGCTTCCCACCATACTCTTATCATCATTATTTCTTTTACATTTTTATCAACTACAACAATTCTATTATATTAAAAATTGCACATCTTGAAAAATCTTCTGATTTTTATAGTTATCCTTGATGATATTCTAAAAGTCTTTTTATTTCATTTAAGATTTTATTGTCTCAATCTTTTAATATTATTCGTCAATGTAAAAAAAAAAAAAAAGAACACTCCTATAATCTTTCAATTAGCTTTCTTTTGTATATATGTTAACTACTTTAACTAATTTTATAGAATTTTACTATTTGGAAAATATTATGTGTATCTTTCACGATTTACATACAAAGGGTGAATGAGAGTAAATTAAAAGTGTTTTAAAGTGTTTTAAAGTAAAAGAGGAGAGAGAATGAGTGGATGTGAGTGGTTGAGATTTGTGGATGTGATGAGATATGTGGATGTGATTGATTTAGGAGAGAGCAAAAAGTTGAAAAAATTGGAAAAAAAAAGTGGAAAAAGTTGTTCCCATTCAGGCTTACAATGTGTAACGCACATACTCATGTACTTGTATTCTTCAAGATGTAGAACAGGAAGTAGATCCAAACGAATAGAATTAGTATGTTGTGGATAAAAGTAATTTAACCAAAAGTGTATTTTCCTAAATGTTTTTTTTTCTAAATTGTCTTCAATTTCATTTTTAACTAGGTATCTACACTAGCTTACAATCGGGCTTCGGCGGTTAAATATAAAAAAGACAAATTCAAAAAACTTTTATTGTTAAAATGCGACCTTTTACAGATCGAACGGTAGTCTTTGTTTTTGAGCTGGCAGGTGGAGATCGCATTCTCTCGAAGTTCATTTGTCCCCTCCCCCTTCCTTTTTTGTACCCCCAATTTAAGGCATGTGACATCAATTATATATATATATATATATATATATATATATATATATATATATATATATTATATTGAAAATATTGTTATAAATAATTCAAAAGTTGGATGCATTATTGTGAATGAGATGTGAATGACTATGAAATCATGTGAGGATGAAAATAATTCATGAATAATTGTACAACTTGATTGATAATTATGTGTAATATGACTCATCATTTTTGTTTTGATTCTACACTTGATGGTCTATAAATAGACCTCAATTCATGAATTGATGAATGAAGAAGAAGGAAGAAAGTTCAATATATTTCCTCTCTATTCTCTTGTAGCATTTAAGGTATTTTTTTACTTTGATTTTATAACACGTTATCAGCACGAGTCTCTACACTAGAACTCACTCTTGTAGTAAAAGGGAATATGCTCTACAGTTGCATCTTATAGATGACCCTCTGTATCAGAAACCTAATTATTACAAGATAATCACGATTTTTTTTACAAGAAATTTTATTTTGTTATTGTTGTGCGCACGAGTACTAATTCAAATTTCAAAACAAAATATACTAGCTCATCTAAATTTTTGAAAATGTCGCTTGCAAAACTTGATTTTGTCGCTCTTGATATTTCTGGTGATAATTATTCATCATGGACACTTGATGCTGAGATTCACTTGATCTCAAAAGGGTTAGGTGAAACAATAATCGAAGGAAATGAAAGATCCCAAAGAGATCGTGCAACAAATAAGTTAATTTTCCTTCTTCGATTTACACCTACATGCATCTCTCGATGGTAGAATACCTCACGATCAAAGATCCATCTGCTCGTGGAAAAATTTAAAGGATGATTCGATCACCAAAGAAATTTATGTCGTCACGCCCAAGGCCCAGATATCGATGGATGCACTTGCACCGCAAGATTTTAAATCAGAAAGATTACAATTCGAATTATTCGTAATAACGTTCAATTACTTTTCTGTGGTGAAGAAATTATCGAGCAAGATATGTTAGAAAAGACTTTTTCAACATTCCATGCCTCGAACGTGCTCCGCAGCAGCAAAGATGATCGAGTGTAGATTTCAAACGTATTCGAACTTGTATCTTGCTTATTAGCAGCGTAACAAAATAATGAACTACTCATGAAAAACCATGGGATACGCCCAACAGATCCACGGTGATACCGTAAACAAATGGAACTATATGGCCTGAGGTAAATGCAACGTTAGGAAAAATAATTACCAGACGTGGGCGTGGACGTGACGGGCCACGTGGGCGTGGGCGTGGGCCACGTGGGCGTGGGCGAGGGTTTAGACGTGAATTCCAACATGATAATGGAAAAGCTCATTTACGATATAATGAGCGAATCAAGAACATAATAGCGGTTCAAATTTCGTAAAAATAATGGAAATGATTCATTTGATAAAGGCAAGAATGACAGATGCTATCGATGTGGAATACACGGGCATTGGTCCCGATATGTCGTGACACCAAAGCATTTGGTGGACTTATATATAAACTTCGACCAAGGAAAAGAGAAAGGAAAAGAAAAAGTTGAAACCAATTTTCTTGATTGGGATGACTGAGTCAATGGAACTCATTTTGATACTCCCGACTTTTTTCCCAGATCCTCGCAGATCATACAAACATTGGAAGTTTGATGGAAAATATCGATTAAATAATTCTCTAATGAAGTATTATTATATTTATGGTGTATTATGTGTGAAATATTTTTCTATAATGCTTTTGTGTGATAAGTGTGGAATTGTTATCTTTATATTTGTATTGTTATTTTCCATTAAGTGTTATATGTAATTGTTGTTTGTTAACTGTATGAATTTTATATTTTAAATTTCTTTTGTAGACCATGACAAATTGCCAAGATATTTGCCTAGGCGATAGCACAACTACGCATACTATTTTACAAGATAAGAAGTTTTTCTTGGATTTGACAATACAGAAAATTATGTCTATACAATTTCTCGTGCATCAAATATTATTGAAGGCTCCTTGAGAGCTCAGATTATCCTGCCAAATGATACACAATTGAATATAGATGATGCACTTTATTCTAGCAAATCCAGAAGAAATTTGCTTAGTTTTAAGGATATCCGCAAAAATGGATATCACATTGAAACAATGGAAGAAAATAATAAAGAATATCTTTACATAAACTCATTTCTATCCTGGGCATAAGCAGATTAAAGAAAAACTTCCATCGCCTTCCATCTGGAATGTATTATACATTCATAAGAACGATTGAGTCTAACAACATCATAAAACCAAAATTTATTGACTCAAAGGTTCTTAAACTTTGGCATGATAGATTTGGGCACCCAGGAACGACTATGATGCAACGAATAATTAAAAGCTCACATGGACATCCTTTTAAGAACCTTAAGACTATTTTACCAAATGAGTGTCCATGTGAAGCTTGTTCACAAGGTAAATTAGTCATCGACCCTCTAAAACAAAGGTAAATGTTGAATCGCCAACTTTTAGAAAAGAATTCAAGGTGATATTTGTGGACCTATACACCCACCTTGTGGACCATTTCGTTATTTTCTGGTCTTAGTTGATGCATCTACTAGATGGTCACATGTTTGCCTACTTTCAACTAGAAACGATGCATTTGTTAAACTATTAGCCCAAATTATAAAATTGCGAGTTCATTTCCCGATTATTCGATCCAAATTATTCGATTTGATAATGTTTGGTGAATTTAGATCAAAAGCATTTGATGATTATTGCACAGTATGGGAATTGAAGTTGAATATTCGTTGCTCATGTCCATACACAAAATGGATTGGCATAATCATTTTATTAAACGCCTCCAATTTATTGCTAGGCCTATGCTTATGAGGTCAAAACTCCCAACTTCTACTTGGGGACATGCTATATTACATCTTTGCGGCATTGATACGTCTCGGACCAAGCGCATATCATCAATACTCCCTTTACAATTAGCATTTGGTCAAGAACCTAATGTTTCTCATCTTGAATTTTTGGTTGTGAAATCTGGTACCAATTGCACTCCCCCAGCGTACCAAATGGGTCCCCAACGAAGGCTTGGAATTTATGTTGGGTTTAATTCACCGTCAATCATCGTGTAGTACCTAGAACCTTTAACAGTGATCTATTTAATGCATGCTTTAATGATTGTCATTTTAATGAAATGAATTTTCCAACACTGGGGTACAAAACTACATCCTGAAAGAAAAAATGAACTTTCTGGAATGAGAAGACTCTAGCTCACTTTGATCCCAAAGCAATAAATGTAGAGAGAAATTGAAAATCTTATTCATTTGCAAAGAATCAGCATATGAACTGCCTGATGCATTTGTGAATACAAGGAAAGTCACCAAAGTCGCATATCTAGGTAGAGAATACACTAAGGAAAATTGATGTCCCCGCGGGACAACCATTCTGACAAATGAATCTAAAATACGCCGTAAGCGTGGTCGACCAGATTGGTTCCAAGGATTACTGTACCTAGAAAGAGAAGGGTACAAGACAAAAACCAACAAAAGAATACTGCGAAGTAATGATAAAATGATTGATCAATCAAATAAAATATTTGAAGTTCCAAAAGAACCGTAAGCATCCAAGAAGATTGAGGTTCCCAGAACCGTAAGTATTCGAAAACCATGAGATATCAATAGATTATTTACTATCTAATAACTTATGGGAGCAGGAAAGCAGCATTGTAGATGATATATTCTCCTTTAATGTTGCCGGTAAAATTGTGCAAAGTGAGGATTACGAGCCACAATCTGCTAAAGATTGCCGAAATAGAAATGATTGGCCAAAATGGAAGGAAGCCATACAGTGAATTAAATTCTTTGTATAAACGCCAAGTATTCTGGGACTGTGAGTTCAAACACCAAAAAATGTAATCCCTGTAGGATACAAATGGGTTTTCGTGAAGAAAGAGAAATGAGAAGAACGAAATTACAAGGTATAAAGCAAGGCTTGTAGCGCAAGGATTCTCTCAAAGACCAGGAATTGACTATGAAGAAACGTATTCTCCGTAATGGATGCTATTACTTTTAGATTTTTGATAAGTCCTGGTCAGAATAGAAAAACTTGACATGCGTCTTATGGATGTAGTAATCGTGCATATTTATATGGTTCACTTGTGATGATATATATATGAGAATTCCCGAAGGAATAAAAGTGCCGGAGAAGCACTTAGTGCATGCCCAAATAATGTGTTATCAATTAAATTGCAAAGATCACTATATGGTTTGAAGCAATCCGAAGAATGTGGTTCAATTGCTTAAGTAATTACTCGTTAAAAAGGGGATACAAAAATGATGACATTTGTCCTTGTGTCTTCATAAAGAAAGCGGATCTTTGGATTTGCAATCATAGCAGTCTATGTTGATGATTTAAATCTCATTGGAACTCCTGAAGAGATTAATGAAGCGAGGAAGTACTTGGCCCAGAATTTGAGATGAAAGATTTAGGCAAAACCAAATTTTGTCTAGGTTTACCTGATTGAACATTTCCCAGGAAGGAGTTTTGTTCATCAATCTTCATATCTGAAAAAGGTTTTGAAAGCGATTTGGTATGGATAAAGCACACCCTCTAACATCACCTATGGTCGTTCAACACTTGATGTTGAAAGGGACTGCGTTGACCACACGAAGATGGGGAAGAAATCCTTGGTCGGAAAGTACCGTATCTTAGTGCAATTGGAGCATTACATTATCGACAAATTGCACTCGACCAGCACATAGCTTTTTCGTAAATCTCCTGGCAAGATATAGTCATACACCTACCAAAAGACATTGGAATGGTATTAAACACATTCTCCGATTATCTAAGAGAATGCCTCGATTTAGGTTTATTTTATTCACATAATTCTCGATCTACTTTAGTTGGATATGCAGACCGGAGATACTTATCGATCCCCATAAAGGCAAGTCCCAAACAGGATATGTATTTACGCGTGGAGGAATCTGGCTATATCTTGGAAATCTACAAAACAAACTTTGAGCGCAACATCATCAAATAATCTTTGAACTCATTTGCAATTCATGAGACAAGTCGGGAATGTATGTGGTTAAGGAATATGACTCATCATATACAAATATCATGTGGGCTATCCTCAATAAAAGAAAAATCAATCAGTATTGTATGAGGATAATGCGACTTGCATCACACAACTCAACAAAGGTTACATCAAGGGAGATAGAACGAAGCATATCTCTCCAAAATTCTTTTATACACATGACCTTGAGAAAAGTGGTGAAATTGATGTTCAACAAATTTGCTCAATTGACAATTTAGCGGATTTGTTCACAAAGGCGTTACCAACATCAACCTTTAGAAAATTGGTGTACCAAATTGGCATGAGGCGACTTAAGGACCTTGAACAATGTCATTATGAGGGGGAGTAGTCAGACTCTTTTCCTTCGATCGAGTTTTATCCCATTGGGTTTTCCGACAAAGGTTTTAATGAGGCAAAGATATTTATACTCTGTGGTGAACATCGTGAAGCGGTTGTACTCTTTTTCCTTCGATCGGGTTTTATCCCACTGGGTTTTCGACAAGGTTTTAACGAGGCAAACACATGGGCACCCCACAATCAACTTTATTGTATAAATAGTCATTCAAGGGGAGTGTTATAAATAATTCAAAAGTTGGATGCATTATTGTGAATGAGATGTGAATGACTATGAAATCATGTGAGGATGAAAATAATTCATGAATAATTGTACAACTTGATTGATAATTATGTGTAATATGACTCATCATTTTTGTTTTGATTCTACACTTGATGGTCTATAAATAGACCTCAATTCATGAATTGATGAATGAAGAAGAAGGAAGAAAGTTCAATATATTTCCTCTCTATTCTCTTGTAGCATTTAAGGTATTTTTTTACTTTGATTTTATAACAAATATGATGCTATTCATTTATTTTAAATTGGCAAAATATACCGATAACAGTGTAAATTCAATATCGTTAAAAACCAAAAAGGATGAATATGTGAACAAACTCACAGCATCCAAGTTAATAGTATGAAACGACAAAATGCCTATAAATGTATAGAAACCAAAGTGATCGGAATACCCATGCCTCCAAATGCGCAACGTTGATGCCCAAAGGTTGATTGAATCGAATCAGATGTACCAATTTGAAACACACAAACAAATAACAACGCACAAAGACGATGAAAAACCAAATGCCGCAACAAGACGATGAAAGCACAAAAACACGAAAAAAAACCTAGATCTATGTGACTATGTAGACAAACCACTTCTTATAATATAAAACTAGTATTTCACCCCTGCGATGCACGAAGAGATTACAATTTATTTTAAATAAAATTAAAATGTACAAATTAAATAATACAAATTTATTATGAAGTGAAGTAAATTCCCAATCAAGCTTTATCCGATTAATTATGAGGATAAAGGTTGAGCACCTAAAGGTCTCAGGTTTGAATACCACAAATTGTGTATTGCATTACGTGATTTTAGTCGCCGCCCAAAGAGCGGCTACCTTAAAAAAAAAAAAAAAGAAGAATTAGAGTAAGTAAAAAATTACAAATTTTGAAATATTTTTTGAAAACAATCATCATATTGATTTTGCTGGCTTTCCATCGCTGTCACATATAAAAACCTTCAAATCACAGAAGACTTTTTAATTTTGATACTGTGTCGTACAACTGACCATGATTGAATATCGGCTTCTTTAACAAAATACTGATATACAAAAACAGTTGCCCTTGACTTTTGTTATTATGATATATTGATACTGAATATTGAATCGAATTCGGGCCATATCCAATTCAAGTTTTTCTTTCTTTTTTTTTTTCGTCACTATTACTCGAAATTTTTTTATTATTATAATAGACGGATACTAAATATTGAATTGAATTTGAGCCATACCATATCCAAATCGAGTTTTTATTTTATTTTATTTATGATGCTATTGGTCAAAATTAATATCAAACCAAATAGTGTCAATCAATAAAACATAATCCATTTATCATATTCAATTTGAGTGAAAATTTTTATTTTTTTATATAAAAATAAACACGTGCTGTAATTCTAGTTTTCCTATTTTAGTTAGTAACAAACAGTATCAATCAAGAATCATATGTTTAAACGCATTTTTATATAGAATCAAATTTTGAAAAGAATAAACAGTTTAACATTTATTTCTAAATTCCAAATTATTTTTTGTTTCTTTGTTCTTTTTTTTTCAAAAAAAAAGTTGTATAGAATCATTTTTTAAATGGGGCCAAATTGAAAAGAAAATCAAATTTAAGATTTATTTTTAAATTTGATTTTTTTTAAAAGAAAACACGTATCAACATGATACTACTAATACGGCATTGTGCCAAGTTAGCACAACTTACAATATATATAATAAATTAAAAATTAAATTGTATATAAAAAAAGGGAATTCTCATTTTGAAAATTAATTTAATTGGTATTGTAAGTTGTAACTTTGATATCTTATCACATTTTTGCAACATTGAATATAAAAAAAAAATGAAAAAAATTGATTTTTGATACTTGTAATTTTTTACAAAAAATAAAGAGATGATTAAATGATAATTTTAATAATTACTATTTTAAGTGGCCTCCAAAATGAGGAAATGGGACATGGAAGTGATTATTTTTTGTTTGTTTTCTAGTTAATTAATTATTCATTATAAATTTAATTATTTAACAACTCAATATTTGATCTAAAATGATTACCCACTATTTGAACTACTTAACAAACATAATCGACAAAAACTATTTAAAACTACCATTTTAATGAGGTAAAAATAAAAAAGAGAATTTTTGTTTAATTTTTTAAATATGTAAAATATTTTTTCTAAAATAGAAAACCGCTGCCAACTTGCCAATGTTCCAGGTTGGTACTTCAACTTTTGTTGAAGATTATATATATATATATATATATATATATATATATATATATATATAATTCAAAAATTAAAATTTATATAAAGCAATTAAAATGTAACATCCAAAAATTAAAATTAAAATATTTATAGAAAATGTTAATTCTTATTTTTAGAATTAATTTGATATGTACTCTAAATTATAACTTTGGTCTCTTTTTACATTTTCATTAATACATGCAACATTAAATATAAAAGAATTAAAAAAAATTATATAAATTAATTTGAAACTTTTAATACACTCAAAAAATAAAATATATATAAAAAAGTAAAATAAGAAAACCAACACTAAATAAGGCAAGTAGAAAAGTTAAATTAGGAAAAGCATTAACACTTTAAAAGTAGTGCCAAACGAAGCACTGCCACCTAGATATTTTTGCTTAGGTGACACTTTAAGATTTATAATATAGAGATTATATATATATATATATATATATATATATAATATAATTAAAAATATATATAAAAAGTTAATTTTTATTTTTTAAAATAATTCAAGTACCATTGTAATTTACAATTTTAACCTTATAATATCATATTTTCTTTAAAGTTTGCATATAGTTTATTTTTATTTTAAATTATAATTATTATTCATAAATTAAAATTTATATAAAAATTAAAATGTACATAAAAAAATAAAATAAGGAAAAAAACACTAAATAAAAAAAGTAAAATAAATTAAATAAGGAAAATAAAATAATAAATAAATATTTAATGGTTGTTTTTTAAAATAAAATTTTATTTTTTTATTTTAAATAAATTTGTGCTAACTTGACACTGCCAATGTGGAACAATGGCTAATGGGCACTTCAATTTTTTTAAATATAAAGATAAAAAGAACGAGACGAAGAGGGATGATTTCAGACAAAAAAGGCCAAAATCGCCCCTCCATTGCTGATCAGGTTGGGAGCAGATAAGTTGAAGGAGAGAAGTTGGGAGCGGATGGACAATTTTATGCTAGTATGTTTCCAGAAAATACAAAAGCGTTCTTTCAAAAAATGAAAATACGAAAGGGCATTGAATTTTTCATTTCTTTTATCTTATCCCCTTTTTTATTTTCTCACCATTTTCCCCTCTTCCCCATTCCTTCTCAATCTAAATTCCTCAGCCAGGCAACCCAGACCTTTCAAATTTTCGCCTAATTTTGGGGCTTCTATTTAACGCAAAACATTTCCATTATCTAATTTCTCGAAACTCTTGAAAAAGAAAATGATGTGGGACGAGTTTCACGACTATTATGAACATCACAGCGAAGAAGAATCGGAAGGCGAAAACAATGATTTCAACTTTGATTTTTCTTCAGCTTTATGCAAGCCCAAGGTTATTCGTCATTTCGGTTTGCTGAACTGTATTAGTTGACGAGTTCACCGATTTGTTCTTTCTCGTTTCTCGTTTGTTGTTAATTATGTTTTATCTGTTATTTAGGATTATTATAAGATATTGGAAGTAGATTATGATGCTTCGGAGGAAGTTATTCGATCCAATTATATCCGCCTTGCTTTGGTGCGTGGATTTCTCTATGATTACTCGATTTTCCTTCTAAAAAAAAAGTAAAATTATTATTTGAATTTTCATGTAAATTTGATGATTTGTTTGGGGTTTTTGTTTTTCTGTTTCATCATTGGGTAGAAATGGCATCCGGATAAGCAAAAAGATGAGGATTGTGCAACTTCGAGATTTCAGGACATCAATGAGGCTTACCAAGGTAATTTAGAACACTCTGGAATACGGTTCCCAATTTTTATTTTTATTTTTTAATTTTCATGAAATCCAGAACTTTGCTGGAAAACAAAAAGGAAGAGAAAGGAGAAGAAGAAGAAGAAGTAGTTGAAGATTAATTGCAGGCTCTAACTAGAAATGAAACTTGATTCTGATTGTGTTCTTTATGCGACAACGAGATTTAATGAGATTTAAGAAGTAATGGGAGTTTCTTTTTCTGAATTTAGTTTAGCAATAATGAACTACTTTAACAGTGACTATACTCCATATAAACAAGAACAACTCACACTAACACCATAGAGAATCACAGAAAAGTAACAAGAAACCAAGAGAACAACCATAATAGTTGAACTGTATTCTTTATTTATTTAGCTTTGGAAACTTTGCGTGATTTGAAATGCATGCTTAATGAATATTTAGTATTTCACTATATATGATGAACAAAGTAGCAGATTGTTGGATTGTTAGACGTAAATTTGTGTCTTTCAAATATCGTAGGATGTTTGAAATCTCTGACTACTTCTACGTAACTGGGAATGGGCTTTGGTTTTTAAGGACAATGTTAGAAGATGATGTAAATGAGCTGAACCATATTATTTGAGAACTTTCACGGTGACATCTGCCTGCTTTTGAATGATTCTGTGTGGCAGTTTTGGGCGATCCTGTGAAACGACAAGAGTATGACAAAAAAGGGGTGCTTTTCACCTATGACAATAATATCACTGTGAGATACCTCATACCTTAGACTTTGTTTTTACATTCTACGAGTGTCCTTATTAAATGTCTTCTAAATTTCAGCGTTTCATCAAAATTTTAGAGTCGTCCCATCTTTTTGTTCATTTATGTTGTTTTGATATGCAGGATTACCTTCATTGTTACAAGGGTCTTATTTTAACGTGCAATGGTCTTGGCATGAAATTCTCGATATGGTAGAACTAAAGAATCCAGGGCTTCTTGTGGAACTACTCAAATACACGAATGAAGTTAGATTAGAGTGCAGTTTATAAATGTATGGGCACTAGATGCAGCATGGGTGTATTTTTTTCAGTACATTTCTGCTGATCGTCAATGTAGTAGGCATATTTTGTAGAAATTATTTGATGAAATTTAGTGTCCTGTTTTGATCTATACTCATTTTGTTTCATCAAGATGTCAAGAAGAATCACCTTGGCATTTATTTTGATCTGAATACTCAAAATTGGATGTTTGACAAAAATGCCCTTCAAATCAAGCAGCCACTGGTTCTTTCAAGGATTCAAGAATCTTGTCATCAAGCTCAAATTTTATCTCTCTCTTGTCTCTTCCAATCTGGACATATTCATCGAACCGTTCCTTCAAATCTTCGGGAAGGTTTGTCGTCCCACTCCAACCAAGAATCTCCTTAGCAGCTTTTGGCTCAGCATAGAAATGCTGCACATAGTGAAAAATGTATTCAAAATACTCTTCCTAATAGGCTAATTAAGAGAAATTCAAGCCATACCATGTTGCGAAAAGGAAATGCTTTCTTGCGTCCACCCCAGCTGCTTTTGGGTCATAATTTACTATCTCGACTGGGAGCCCTGCTACTTGAGCACATAATTTTGCCATTCCATTCAATGTCACAGCACGATCACTAACGCAGTTAAAGATGTTACCATTTGCAGCAGATGGATTTTTGATCGCCAAATGAGCATAGACGATAAATCACGAACATGAGCAATGTTCGTTAGTTGCATTCCTGACCCAGGAATTGGGACCGGCCTTCCACGAACAATACCTGCAAAAATGCTTCTCAATAATTCAACATTAACAGATAAATAGATTTAATACCATCGAGTAGTTTTTGTTTGTAATTTATGTTAATATTGCCAAATACTGTATACTATGTCATCACAACTTACGATCAAAGAACCATTCCTCGCAGTCCTTGTTGTTGCCAGAGCCGATCATGTATTGCGGACGGAAAACTGCCCAATTTTCAAAGATCTCAGATATGTATTTCTCAACTCCTACATGGCCAGCATCTGCTTTGACTGGATCCTGTGACATCAAGATTATATATAGCATCTGGAAACCTGGTAATGAAATTGAGAATTTACATAAAATCTTACCCCTTCAATATGAGGAGGCTCATCAGTTGTCTTGTAAATCCCAGCACTACTGATAAATAGAAACTGCTTTACACCACTACTCTTTGCCCAATCAGCCACAGGCTTTACGGGGTCCAAGTCCTTCCCATTGTTATCCAATACCACGTCAAATGATTTACCTTCAATTTAAATAGATCAGAGCAGATGGAGGTCTTGAGTTCAAATCTTCTTGTTGCCAGTTTATTAAATTTGCGTGAAAAATGAGTCTTTCTTACAAAAATTAAAAATTTCTCGATCATTGATAGGTTTATAATCTTTTAGACAAGGTGGTTCGATAGTACCTTCTAATACCTTCGCAATATCGGCTGGATCACCCCATACCGTAGCTCCACCGGCACTGACAATTTCCTGAAAAATATTCCAAATTACTACACCATTTTGATCTTTCCACAATCAATCTATCCCAATTTTCAAGATTAAGCATGTTTACCTGAAAATTAACTTTTACAGCTTAATCAAATGACTGCTTATTATTATTCACACATTTTATAATCTCATTATTGCGGCTTAAAAAGTTAACTTTCAGCAAATTGATGAATATAAACATAATTACTTAACTGAAAATCTGCTAAAAGGAGGCTTCTTCATCTTATCAGAGTTTTCTTCCCCAACAGTAAAGACAGTAACTTCATGACCAGAGCCCAAAAGTTCTTTTGCAAAGTGAAACCCGATAACGGCATGGGCGCCGCTATTCGTGTTGACGATTAGAACTTTCTTCTTCTCTGCTGCACTGGCCTTGACAGTAAAGGCAGATACAGAGGCAGACTTTCTTGAAGCAGTGGAAAGAGAAGATGGAGAAATGGAGAGAGAAGATGAAGAGAGAGTGTGAGGGCAAGAGGAGAGAGAAAGGCGCGGTGGAGGAAAGAGAAAAGATGAAGAAAGCTTTGAAGAGTGAGAGGAGGAGAAGAGAAGAGAAGTGGAAGATACAAGAGTGGCCATGGAGTGTGAAGTGAGAACCAGCAGTTTGTGATTGTTGAAGATAAAGGCTTTTTGGGCTGAATGGATTGTAACTTCTCAACTAACTTTTCAATTTGCTAGTAGCTTTCTTGGTCATTATAAGTAATTTGTGTTTGATTGTGTTCAAGTTACCTGGAAAATATCACATTATGAAAAAGATTTTCCAACTTTATTGCTTGATTGAAAAAATTTGCCTAGAAATTATTTTCCATATACTGGTACTTAAAGTACAATATAAATTGATTTGTCTGGAAAATTGAATTCATGGTTTTGGTGGAATTGAATTATCCGGAATTCCTTTTTTTTCTAAACAAATTCCAACTTTTCAATCAAACACACTCTTAGAAAGTAAATTACTTTTTAAGTATTTTTAAGGTCAATGGTCAATGTGTTCGAACTTTTTTTTTTTAATCTTTTTTCAAGTTTAACTAAGTGTCTTTGGTCTAGATTTATTATCTCATTTGTTGTTCCCTTAGCTATCTCATCTAGTTAAAATATTTTATATCTATATATGATTGTATATGTAGAATATTCTGATTGAATATAAAACAATAAAAGATATATCAAATCTTGATTCGTGTGTTTATGATATATTGGAAAATAAAACTTTATTCTACCAAAATTGACGATGGACCTCCTGTGTGGTTGGTAAAAAATTTGTTCTCACTGTCATTCCATGTGGCAAGCCTGTTAAAACTTAAAAGTTGATCGAAAAGCGTAAAAAGCGGCACCAATCATAAGCCTCTTTCAATAAATAAGGAAAAGTTTATCCCATAACAACAAAGTGGCTGTAGTTTAGTGGTAAGAATTCCACGTTGTGGCCGTGGAGACCTGGGCTCGAATCCCAGCAGCCACATGTTTTTTTCATTATTTTCCACGTTTGAACAAAATAATCAGTATATTCAATTTTAACCGATTACTTGCACGCCGATGATTAAGAGGGACCAGTAATAATATTACATGGATCTAATTATAAATGCCTCCGTTTTTTAAATTCTTCATCAACCACATTGTCAAAAAAATTCATCATCAATCACATAGAGGTTTTAGGCCATAAACGATAATCAATCATCAATGATCAAACTAATCCAATTTTAATTTTACCACTCAACACACAGTTGATTAAAAATTAGTTTTACAAATCAATTTTTGCATCTATAATTAATTCAAGCTTTTCACCCTCGCCTCTCGTCATCAAATGCAAGCATTAGTTTACTGTTTATTCATAATACACGACCATATCTTACCAATTTGAAATTGCTCTCCAGCCCGTGAAGGACTGAAGGGCAATAGCTTCCTCTCTCCACGAGGGCGGCCCCACCACAATGCCTTTGGCTGGCAAAATAACCAAGCTTTCTTGCCAAAAGCAATGGCACATTAAAACAATAGATGCCAAGAAAACTGAACATTCATTCTTCTCATCAACCCATCAATTATATCCAGTAGATCTTAGAAATCCAACATGATATCCTAGTATCATTACATAGTCGACAAAAACGAAACCCATTCAAAAGAAAAGTACACAACATGTCATCACTACACAACGATTAGCTCCATCGTCCAACACAAGTAACCTCGAAGATTTAGCTATCTAAACTACCACAATGGTAACAAAATGTTAACCAAAAGTTTAGGGTACTTAGAATTATCAAGACTTGGTCTTTTTCTCTCGGTGAGTGTACTTACGCTTGCCAGGTGGCTTCTTAGCATCATCCACTGCGTCTGGAGAGGGAACACCAATTGGAGAGCTGCCATTTCCTAAGGCTGTGTGAGGTAACAAATTTGCTAAATGTTCCTTTGCTTCTCCTGAATTGTTGATATAGATCACTTCCCTTGGCCTAGCCATCAGAGCCTTCATGTTCTCATACTGCCATCGGTAAAAACATTGATTAGAAATCACTTTGACTTCATAAATCAAGATAACTAAAGTTTATGTAAGCATTAGCAAGAAGAATAACATGTAGTAACATGAAACTGAACACACAAATTATCCAAGTAATAGATAAAACAAAGCCTTCAAATAAAGCGGTTAGAACTATTTCTTCTCTTTCCCAGAATTCCATTTAAAGCTTCTGTCATGCATGCAAATCACGTTTAATGCAAGAAGAGAGTAATGCTAAGACAGCGAGTGTGTTTGACATGATTATAAGCCATTCATAAACAATTCTCAAAAGTCAAATTATTCTTTTATCTATGTATTTTGTAGGACCCACAGCTACTACCAACTTCGCCCCCCACTCATTTCGTGCCAATTATTGTTTGTGAAAAATTTCCCAGATGCGTAAATGAAGAACTATAAAATCTAGTTAAAGATTTACCGCTTCAATCTTCCCACGACAGAACTCCAAATCCTTGTGTAGCTCCAAATTTGTCTCCAGTAGATGATCAATCTACACATTAAAATAAGATAGTTAAAAATAGGAACATGCAAGATTCATTTTATTAAACTTTAAACCACGATCACCTTCTTTTGTGACTGAAAGTACAAGCTTCTGTAGTTCATACTATCAGACGGGTCATCACTAGGCCTTTCAATAACCTGTTCAACATTCTGATAGTGAACACCAAATCACCAAAAGACGAGAATTAGATATGTTTAACAAGTTAGATTAAACAATATTACGCAAGAAAAAGAAACCATAATATTTTCTACATCCAATTATCCACAGCGGGAAAGTCTATTACACTACCAAATACATATCAAACATGCAGTACTAACAAAGCCATGCTTTAGAGGTAATATACAGTAAGCAAAGCGACCTTAGACTTGTATGCAGTTCTCTCAACCGGTATTGGCATTGCACTAACTTGCGGAACAAGTGGCCCTTCTTCTTCCTCACTCTCAATGAGATTTGCATGCTTTGTTGTAGTAACTGTGTCTTGGTTTGGAGAAAGGCGACTTGATCGTCTGACAGATGGAGTTGGAGCGTTTGGTTTTGTTTTCTTCGAAGGTAAACCGGTCAGAATTTAGAGGCTCCTCGACAGCCACAGGATCTGAAGCATTTGAGTTGTCAGTGGGCAAATGCATTTCCTCCTCGGTCTTTGCAGTCTCTTTAGAAGCATTTGGTTTTCTGCCCTGTTTGATTTACCAATCAATCAATATTCAATATTCTTCTTGTTTCGGCATATCCTCATTGTTCTTTTCTCCAAGTTTAGAAAACTTGTAGTATAATGGTAGCTGGTTGGTAGATTGATTTGTCAGTTTACACACACCCAAGTGATTTCTGTGTTTACAATTGGTGCTAGCCCCAGATCCTCAAAATTATGTAATTTCTCAAATTAACATATTCCAAAATTTGTACAGAATCACGGTGATTTCGAAAATTGCCATTATTTAATCCCAACGACAATAACAGAAGCCATGGTAAAAGGTATCGAAAAAGGCAAAGGAAACAATACTACTCTGTTTTCCGAGATCGGAGTTATCACAGACACAGTATAAAAGAAATGAAGAAGAATAAAGTAAATCAACTATAAAACACTACTTTTCGTCTATATCTGCTCTGCTTTACCCTGAGAATTCTGAAAACAGAATTTGCATGCCTATGCAAAAAAAAGGATTTCAAGAGTTTCAGAGTACCTTTCTGGGAGGCCTCCCGCGGGTTCCAACCTTCTTTCCCTTCGCCATCTTGTTCTCCCTCGTTCTCGAAGAGGAATGAAAACCCTAAACAGAGTATGATTTTAATTAGAAAAAGGTAAAATGAAAACACAAAACCCTTTCGTCTTCCTATTATGCTAGAAACGAAGGGATTTTGTATTTCAAATTTTCATTCCCAAGAAAAACACTTCTGCAGATGAGAAACAGAGCGATTGATTGGACTTACTGTTCAGTCAGAATACTTGTATATACAGTGGAAAATTGAAGGTAATGCTTGGAATTTGAAATATTATAGTCCCTCCAAAAATCCATTTTCCCTGTTTTGGACATTGTGCTGCGTGTTTATCGGTAGAGAAATATTGCATATATTTTGTACTTTTTCACACGTATCTCTGACCTATCCGTATTATACAAATTTCCATAATTCAATTCCACTTATTCTTTCTCTTATATGACATAAAAATTTATAAAAATTTATTTTTACACATACACTAATACGCGCTTTATTTGGTGATTTTAAGTTGGGTTTTTATTTTTCTAATAGAGTTGATTTTTACCTTAGGATTGCTTGTTTCAAAATGATTAAAAACCCTGTTTTCTTCTTTTACCAAACTAATAATTCCATTTCATTAAAAAAGAAAAGAAAAGAAATTCATCAAACTGATCACATTAATATATCTCATAAAACCCGACTCGCATGTACTACACAAAAAATTGATTTCTAACATGGGGCTTTATTCTCTAATTATTTACAATCACTCATTACATCGATTCAATAATTTTTCTAATACATTATCTTGCATTGTCAACTACATATCTAAAAACTATTTTTCCAATAATCTCTATCAAACTTTATAAGTTGGTTTACACTTAAAGTTATGTATTTTAATATTGTAAAGTGACATATTATTATTATGATGATTATTATTATATGAGGTTCAAAGAGTGTGACATATTATGTAATCATAAGTCAAGTTGTAAGTAGGGATATGTTTGGAAAAATATCTATTGTATCTATATGTGCGGTTCAATTATCAAAAGTGAAGAAAAGTAGAGTAGAGTAATCTATATATATATATATATATATATATATATATATATATATATATATATATAAAATAGACTTTTTTCCCGCCTTTGCACCCTTCCTTTTTTAACTTTTTGATTTTTTTATTCATTATATTTTCCTCCATATTCCTCCATATATGCTTTCTATCATTAATTTGCATTCTTCCTTTTTTAACTTTTTTTTAACTCATTATTTTCCTCTATATTCCTCTACATTATTTTATCATGAATTCTTTGTACCACTAAGTTCAAGAACACACTCTTTTAAATTATTAATAGAAATTTTTGTATTAATAATTTGTTAATTTCAGAATTTTAAATCTTTCTAAACTTCGCAAAGTTTAACATTGTGCAATTTAGTCCTAAATCTTTTTAAACTTCACAATTCTAACTTTCAATTTAGCCCTACATTTTTTAATTTCACAATTTCAACATTATTTTTGGAAGATTGGTGGCAATGGTCCATAAATTGTACAGTAGCAGCGAAATTGATACAAAATAAAAAAAAAGTAGTGTGATATTAATTTCATCGAATTAATTAATTTGATACTAATTCGTTTGGTCTATAATTAATTTTATCGAATTTATTTGACACCGATTAAATAATTTTTATCGATCATTTTCAATATAGTAGAATTTAATCACATTAATATCATAATTTTTCAAACAAACTATTTAGAATCAAACACATGCGCATTTTGATTTTCAACTACCAGTTAATAATAAATGTAATCTATAAAATTTCAGTAGGAATATATCACTATAAAAAATAATCCGAATATAGAAAAATAATTAAATATGATTAAAACATACTTGAAAAAAGAAAAAAAATAAACAAAAACCCCAACCCTATACCAGCCACACCGAATCCCACCTCTAACCAAATCCAGCAACACCTACCCCACCAGTGATAATCCAGGTAGCTTTTCCCTAACTTTGTTGCCTATAGGCAAAGTTGTCAGCAGGCGACAACCAGCTAATTGTACCATCATCTGGTACAACCAACTAATTGCTGATCACCAAATCCGAAGGAAAGCCTATCAGAAGGAAAACCCTTCGATCTGCTGGTATAAGAAGCAATCTCAATCCCAGAGGCTATTCCCTGGTTACTAGGCTACGAAATCGCCGTCATGTTCAGGGTTTTCAATTTTTAATTTTAATTTTTGTTGTTTTATTTTTTTATTTCTTTATATTCGGTATAGGTTTTACAATGATAAATTTCTACTAAAAATTTATAGAAATAAAATAATTATATTTATTATTAACTATTAGTTAAAATTGAAATATACGCATCTCTAATGCTAAGGAAAAGTTTGAGAAATTAAATATTAATATGAAGAAATGTTATTCTATTGAAAATTATCGATAAAAATTATTTAATAGGTGTCAAATAAATTCAATATAATTAGTTGTAAACCAAATAAAGTTAGTATCAAATTAATTAATTCAATGAAATTCATACAGCTCTACTTTTGTTTTTATATAATTTTGTACCAATTTCTTAGCAATGGCAAAGTTTATGGACCATCTCCGTCAATTTTTCAAAAAAAATGTTGAAATTGTAAATAAAAAAATTAGGACTAAATTGTAAAATAAAGTTAAAATTGTAATGTTTAACAAGATTTAGAACTAAATTGTACATTAATGTTAAAATTTGTGAAGTTTAAAAAAATTTAAAATTGTGAAATAAAATATTGTTTTAAGTTTTACCCCCAAATGTTAGTGCACAAAATGAGAAAAAGCCAATTTAACGCTAAATTGAATGGAATCGGTCAAGTGGGGGTCCAGGACACTTAATCTAAAGATTGGGGGACTCCACATTGAAAAAAGAGGATGTGATTGCAATTCTTACAAACTCGAAATATTTGGGAATTTATGAAAATGACCCTTAATTATTTTTACAAATAATTAGCGAAGAAATAAAAAATAATTAAAATTACGAATTTCGTTGGGATTTAATTTCGGTGTAATACAAATTTTAAATTATTTATTTTTTTGTGTAAAAATTGAAAGAAATGTGTAGCATTAAAATTTAAAAAAGATTGGACAATTTAATTAATTTTAGATATAATTAATTATTTTAAAAAAATAATTAAAAACATAAAGATTAATTAAAACTAAAAATTTCAGCTAAAATTTAATTTTTGTGTGATAAAATATTAAATAAAAAATTAATCAAAATTAATTATATTGCTAAACAGTAAATAAATACCTAAATTATTGGATATTTACAGGATGTAATTGTCCAAAATACAAGTACAACTCTATCAAAATTCTTACAAAATTTGAATATGTGTTACCTAAATCGTGTAATGTTCTAGATTGTGGTGACCTTTTTGTAATTATTTTTAACACTATTAATGATATTCTATTTATATTTATGGGAATCACGTATCAATAGATATGTCTCCCCGTGCCGTGCATAGGGGTTACTGCTGGTAGTCAAAGTATCCGATTAAACGATCACGATGGAACGTGGATGGAAATGAGAAATTTCTAGCAAGACATGGACAAGGAATAGGAGTCTCCATCCTATTGTAATTCTTATATCATCTTTAGTCGGCCTCGATCAAAATTAGGATGTAGTAGGGGTGAGGATGAGTGTTTCCAAGCAGGGTAAGAATAAGGTATTAGAGTCATTTATATAATATATATGTATGTTAATTATATTCCAAGCAGGGTAAGATTTTAGAGTCATTTATATAATATATATGTATGTTATTATTCACATATTCATTATCAATATCGTGCATCGCACGGAGGTATAATTAATACCTTTTAAAATTTGTAGTTGCATATAATAGAATATAAAATAATGTTAAAAAAAACATTGGCTCTACAAAAGTTTAGATGTGCTCGGACTAAGTAAGTAGGCTTGCTTCATTATTGGAAATTCCACCATCAAGAGCAAGCTAGATTGATTATGTCCGACTTTTAATACTATATCTTCATATTTTTATAGGTTTGTCATATAAGGCCATGAGCATTTGGATATATTTGAAGTTCGAGATAAGAATGTATGGTATTATCGTATCACGATGCATTTGACAATTAAAATGAAGTTGATATTCTCGGGGAAAGTTAGCGTTAAGATTTAGATTTGAGTGACTCGATTCTGGTATTGATGGTGTTATTTTTATATTATGTTTGTTGTTGAGAAGAATTGTAATTCAAGTTTTTTGCCTGATGTATATATGTTGTTTGCATATTTTACAGGAACAATTTGTACGATATATAAGGGAAACTCTACTGAATTTTTTTATAAAATTCTCTCATCACTTATATTTATTTAGAAGTTTTGTGCGCTCACAAGTACTCGATTTATTATCTTTGTGGTGCTATTAATATAGTATTAATTTATATCCAATTCTGAAATTGTTGATACATTAGCCTCTCGTGCAACGCACGAGTGAAAAAAACTAGTAACAAATAAAAAGAACCGCCAAACTAGTTATGTGGGACTGAAAATGAGAAACGAAAATATGATTCTGTCTAAAGTTATTACTGCATCCGTTCAAAAAATATAGTCAACTTTTTATTTTTCGTCCGTTCTAAAATATAAGCCACGTTCTTTTTAAAAATATAATTAAAATATTAGTTATCTTATATGCTCTCATATAATATAGATTATTATCATCAAATTAGATTAGTTAAAATAAAATATTTAGTAAATAAAAAGATGTATTAGGAAAATAATCTTAAATTTTTTCTTTTCTAATACTATTAATTGTATTTTTTTTAAATTTTTGTGACATTAGAAATAAGTCGTATTTATGGGACGGTGGTAGTAGCAAACAAGCTCTAAAAGTGTGTTTTGATTGGGAGGAAATAGAAATATATTTTTCATAAAAAATTTCTTACTTTGTATTTGTGGCAAAACTTATTTTTATTTATATGGAATTCAATTTCTTTTTTTTTTTTTTCCTTTTCCTTCTCCTTTTTGGCGATCAAGCATTTGCCAAGTAATGCAACAAGGATTCCCCTGGTAATGCAACAAGAATACTTTAATCAAATATCCCCGAATTAAAATACTTCAAATTTGAGTAAGTGACAATGTTACTCCAAGCAACATTCTAAAAAATGTAAAATTTGACTAAGTGACAATGTTATTCTTCAAGTTTTTTTACAAATTAAAATAGGAGTAAGTATAGACTGCACGAAATAAAATAAAATCATAAGAAGAAAGTAAAACAAAACAAATGAAGTAGATTCACACGTTTGCATCATTTAAGTGAAATCAGAGTAAATCTTCTAGAATACACGAAAGGAAAAAATAATGTAAGGCAAAAAAAAAAAAAAGGAGATTAGGAGCAGTTGGTTTTCACCCCAAACGGCCACACCACTCACTCTTCAAGTAAAACATTAATCAATTCACAATTCGTTACTTTTTTTTTTATAACAAAGAAGAAAAGTAATGAATTGTGAATTGATTCACAATTCGTTACGTGTTACTAATAGTTTATTCAAAAAATTATTTATTGGAAATATTATTTTTAATTACTTATTTTATTTTTTCTTTTGAATTTAATTAGTTATTTATATTGGGTGAGGCTAAATGCACCCAACCCAATTCCTAAGCACACCTATTTTCCCCCTTTTTCCCCATTTTACCCTTCCCCAACCCGAGAGAGAAAAAAAAAAAACACAGTTTCAGCCTTCAAGCTGCCATTGTTGTACAACCTTCAAAGAAGAGAAACGCCATTGTTGTACAGCTTCCCCTTCAAGCTCTGGGCTGATAATTAAAATTTCAACAACAACTTGTTTCGCACTCTACAATCAAGAAGAAAATATCAAGCATTTGGATGTTCATTACAATCTAAAAATTGATGAAGGTAAACAAAAAGCTCGTAAACATCAAATTAACCCAAAACTCGCGATGATGACGAAAAACCCTGAGACAATAACGATGAGGAAAGGGATTCGTCCCCACAAGGATGAACCCCTTACTGGGGCGAACCCCCCTTGTGGTGTTCGTCCCCTTCGGGACGAACATTCAGTTGAAGGTTCGTCCCCTTCGTTGAGCAGCAAAATTTTTTGTTTTTTTTTTAGATTTTACGGTTCATATGGATAATTTTGTCATTTTGCCTGTTTTTTTTTTTAAATATGGGTGCACTCAGCAATTGTAGTGGGTGCATTTAGCCTCACCCATTTATATTATTAACTTAAAAATTTTCTCTTAAAAAAATTTACTAATTTTTTTTACTACAAATTCAAAATTCATTTTTATCGCCACTCTGTACCAAAAATGCCGTTGATTTGCGAGTACTACAGTCATTTTCACAGCCAGCAAGCGGACTAGTGGAGCCCCCACACACCAACAACACGGCGATATAGGGATAAGTGAGAGAGACTCTGTACTTCACTAAAATAAAGATAAGCCTCCCGCCAACCGCCATTCCGCCACCACCGCCCGCCACGCACCACCACGTCGCCGCCTTCCATTATCTATGGTAATACAACTCTTCTCCCCGCTAATCTCCACCAATTTCCCACCCCACCTTATCTTCTACCACCCAAAATCCATCTTCTTTCCACCGCTCAAACGCCGCCATCGGTTCGTATCCTCCAAATTTTCTGCATCTTCAACCTCCTCAAATAACAACAGCAATTATTCTACCGTACCGAGCTCAATTAACGAAAACCGACCAAGAACTCTGTTTCCCGGCGGCTACAAGCGACCTGAGATCAAGGTCCCGAATCTCGTTCTCCGGTTGTGCGCCGAGGAGGTTTTAAGGGATAATAGTAATGTTCTTGATATAATTGACGATGCAGTATCGGATAGAGTTGGAATTGTGGTGCTCAATGGCGGTGTAGCAAGTGGCAAAAAGCTATATGAGGCTGCCTGTTTACTGAAGTCGGTAATCAGAGACCGTGCGTATTTGTTAATTGATGAGCGTGTTGACATTGCAGCTGCTGTTAGTGCTAGCGGAGTCTTGCTTTCTGATCAAGGTTAATATATTCACTTATTTTCACTATGCAGTAAGCAATGCTTATATTTTAGCCGAGTTGCTTAATACATATCAGTGCTTACCTGATCAATATGAAAGTTTAATAATCGAGTAAATGGCTAAACGAACTTTTCAGTAATTAATTAATTTAAGGTTCACGATTGATCATTGTGATGGGTCGTGAACCTTTGAATTTTAATCAATGACATTGGGCGCTTTGCTATCCAATTTGGAACCTTTAACTATGTCTTCTGATTTCCGTTTTGTTTGTCTTTCCCAAGATTCAAATCTATTTCGAGCTTTATCTATTTATAGAATTTTGATGTGTCAACCTGAAAATGTCAGCATTTCTAACTGTCAATCGGTTATCCATCTGACAGGTCTTCCTAGTATTGTTGCAAGGAATACAATGAACTCTAATACTGAGTCAGTCATCCTCCCACTGGTGGCTAGAAATGTACAAACTTCAGATGCTGCATTAGCTGCATCTAGTTCCGAAGGTGCCGATTTTCTGATTTATAGTGTCACTGGAGATGGTCATTCCGAGGGACTGGTAAACTCTGTATTTAAGAGTGTGAAAATTCCAATTTTTATCACAGTCAATTCACTTGGAGATGAGATATTGTTTGAGAAGGCTTTGAATTTGCTGAGATTAGGAGCTAGCGGTGTAGTGGTTTCGGTGGATGAGTTCAGCTTGTTCAGATATGATACCTTGAGCAAGCTGTTCCATGGTGACTATGCACCAAACAGGAGTGCAGAAGGAAGTCCAAGTTCCGATAAGCCCAATATTTTGGATGCTGGTAATGGTTTCCCTGGTAAGAAGCAGAAAGCTGGGTTTACGAAATTGGATGAGAAGGATCAACAGTTCATAGAAAAAGAGAGGGCAATTTTGCTTGAAGCTATAGGCATCATCCAGAGAGCTAGACCACTGGTGATCTTTTATTGCTAAAATTTGGTAGTTGAGTTGGGTTTTCCAAATGAATTTTTGGTTACCTGAAAGTTGCCCTTGCTTATGTCTAACCTCAATAATTTTGACCTTAAATGGCAGATGGGGGAAATCTCGCTTCTCAGGGATGCTGTTTCTCAACTCGATGAGCCATTTTTACTGGTTATAGTGGTAATTGTGTGCTGAACTCCAACCAATTCTGGTTGCACGGATGTACATGGGTATTAGCTCTAAAATTCAAATGATTCTTTCTTGTTTGATTGGTTACTCTGAACTTGAATGTTTTCAAATTTATAAGGAAATTTTCTTCAGAAAATAAAAAATGCCGTTCATGTTGTTTATTTACTTGCATTGTTCACAAATTATATTCAATCTCTATAGTAGCTCATAATAGTTGCAAGGTTAGATCTGTATAGTGTCTTCGTGCCAACTTTGAACAGGGCAGATATGATATCTCTTCATACTAGGACAACTCTAGCGCACAATTAATTGTACAAATATGTGACGTGTCACAATATTGTTGTAGAGTAATAATAGAATGATGGTGATATGTCACTCCACGGGATTGTGATACTTAAACTTAGTTGTAGAACTAATTGTACAACTAGCATGGTCTTTCATAGTAGTAGTATTAGTGGTTGTTTTATTTCTTATTTATTTATTTATTTATTTATTTTTGAACCACGCTTCCTGGGTTTCACTTTCTTCAGAGTCCAGGTTCAGTTTGTCTGAGGTAACTCTTTAATCTGAAGTGTAATACTTAATTTTCTACCGGCTCTCAGTTTCTTTCCTGTAGAGATCTATAATCTGCCCTAAAGAATTTGTTCAAGATCATATTAAAATTTACATTATATGCATTTCATTCAATGTAATAGCAAGTGGCTCAAACATGGAACCAGGGCAGTCAGCACGAGTTCAAGTTCAGTGCCATCCATTTAAATTAATTATCCACTTCCTAGGCTTTGATGGTTAAAAATAAACCACGCCTACTCGTAAAGAGCGTGTTTAAGATAATATTAAATGATATATTTTTGGTTCGATCAACTGGTTCAATAGAATAAAGTACTAATAGTAAAGAAAATAAGTAATACTGATTAAACAACTCATTTCCTCAAAGTAAACGATACTTAAGACTTGCCAAGGATTCAGGTTCTAATATTTCCTAATATTCTTTAACAGCATGTTTTATCGATATCCTTTTCGTTTTCCCTTTTTACCTCCTTTGTTGCCTGGATAGAATAAAATCCTAATAGTAAAGAAAATAGCGAGTACTGGATAAACAGCTCATTTCCTCAAAATAAACCATACTTAAGACTTAATGTGAAGGATTCAGGTTCTAATATTTCCTAATATTCTTTAACAGAATGTTTTGTTGATATCCTTTTCCTTTTCCCTTTTTACCTCTTTCGTTGCCTGGATAGCATATCAAGGATTCAGGTTTCTATATTTCCTATTATTAATATCAAGTAGGTTCTGCTCCAGCCTTTGGTATCTGATTTATCATACCTTATTGTTTAATTTTTGGTGTATGTTTAGCTAAATGTCTCTACACGCTTACCAATAAACATTTTCCCAAATTATTTATCCATCTCTCATGATCTGATTTATATACCTTTGATCTCTTATTTTCCACTTCAAAATCTTAACGCACATACTTGTAAACAATTCAAAATGTATGGTAAATTTCTTAGCATGTATTTGGCAAATTGTTTGTTTTGAGAAACATGTATTTTAGACACTTGCATGTTTCTTGAAAATCACTTTTTATCCGCAGATTCTCTTGAACTTCACCATTCATAAACACAATATTCATAAACATGTTCATAAATAACTTGCCAGTCATGCCATATGCTGCAGAGAAACTTACATCCTGTCTTTCTTGGTGTTGCCAGGGAGAATTCAATTCTGGTAAATCAAGTGTGATTAACTCTTTTCTGGGGCAAAGATATTTGAAGGATGGAGTTGTTCCTACAACTAATGAGATCACATTTCTCCGCTATTCTGGGTTGGATTATAATGGTCAGCGATGTGAAAGGCATCCTGATGGTCAATATGTATGCTATTTACCTGCTCCAGTCCTTAAAGAAGTGAGTTTCTTTGTCTCTTTATGCCATTTAAATAACTCATGTTGCTTTATTCATATTGCTATGTGTTTCTTCATTTTCTATCATTTCAATCTTGTACTCCTATTTCCCACTTCTAGCAAGTTGCCTTTCTATATGCAAAATTTATGAATTTCTATTTTCAGTATCGCCTCTGTCTATGTGTCAAGATTGTCACCAACGCTATAATACTAGTCATTGATTATTGTTGTATGTGAAGTGCCTTTTGAGGTATTGCATTATTTTGCAAGGATATAGATTTTGTTGGAATCTGTAGTTGTCAAAACAGCATGGTCGGTAGAGGTAATAATTAGCGGTTATAGTCTACCACTTCTTATTTCTATTGAAGGTCTTAGCTTTATATTATGAGTTTGTTTAGAAATTGTTTGTAAACAACTTCATTTATGAAACATACTTATAAAATTGAGTTGTGAAATAGTAAGTAATGCTCGTGGTTCCTATAAAATGTTTGCATACAAACTGGTTTGACTGAGAGCTCAAGTTGTATGGAAAGATGATTACTGAACTTGTCTAATCTTGTCTAAACTATCTCACATGATTTCGTCACTTCTTCGACCCCACGCAGATGATAATTGTTGATACACCTGGAACAAATGTGATTCTTCAAAGGCAACAACGCCTCACTGAGGAATTTGTGCCCCGTGCGGATATAATTCTTTTTGTTATCTCTGCTGATCGACCATTGACTGAAAGCGAGGTATGATCTAGTTGCCACTGTTAGTATGCAATGCCTCTGGAAGCTTTCTTCTACAGTTCCTTTTATGTGCTCACTCATCTTTTAGTTGAAAAGAGATATTCATTGGAGTTGTAAATCTGAGATCTTTGATTTGATAAGTTCAATTGAGAATCCTTTGTGAAGTAGAAAATGAATTGTTTTAGATTGATTAGAGATGGTCTGCCGCTCACCTTTCGGATTCCTCACAACTATGAACAGTGTATGCAAGCTAAGAACATCTCCAATACAATTAATGGATTGCGGTCTACGTGGCGAATAATAGGCAGGGTTTTATTATTCTATATAGATTGAATAGATGGTGCAGTTCAAAAGTTGGTCCCCTATGCGTTCCATCTAAAAATGTTGATTATGTGACAGTAAATTTATGGTGTACTCTCAAATCAGATTGATTATGAATTATAATGAGCCATAAAGTCTCACATGGTTTCTAGATGTAAACATAGTACCTCACAATGTCTTTTTTTTCCACAAACAACCCCAAAAAAAAAAAACATCACCTTTAAATAATGCTTCACACGCTACACTGGGAAAGCGATTTTAATGGGAATTATTTATTTTTTTCACTTGGCATGCATATGCTCTAATGTCTTACCCCATTTGTTACTTCATTGTTAAAATTCGTACAGCCTAAAGACAAATGAGAGACAGCTGGTTTTACCTTTGTGAAACTAAATTATAGATATTTAGCATTAAAACCTTGACATTTGAGTCACTTCTATATTACATAACCTTTTTCACTTTGATTAAATATTGATCATTCCCACACATCAGCTACTACTGCTGCTGCTGCTACAATAATTTACATATTTTACTTGCTGTACCTATGCTTCGAATCAGGAACTCATGTGCAAGTGTAGTTCCTTTCTGTCTTCTTGTTATTGTCTTTCATGCGCTCTTACCTGTGACAAAGATCTGATCCACTTGCATTGCCTGTCAGGTTTCTTTCCTGCGCTATATTCAACAATGGGAGAAAAAAGTTGTGTTCGTGCTGAACAAGTCTGACCTTTATCAAAATACTGCAGAGGTCCAAAAATCATTTTATTCACTTGAATTGTTTATACTAGTCAAGATGACATGTGATTACACTATATTGGAAGCTCTATGCCAGAGGATTCTCTGATTAAATTTTTGCAGTATTGATGCAGCTTAACGAAGCTATTACATTCATCAAGGAAAATGCTAAGAAGCTGCTGAATGCAGAACAAGTGATGCTTTTTCCTGTATCAGCAAGAGTTGCTCTTGAAGCAAAGCTCTCTGGTCCTTCCGGTGGTCTGGAACAGCATGAGAAACCTCCAAATGCATCATATCAGGGAGCCAACAATTTCTCTAATCTTGAAACGTACTTGTATAGCTTTTTGGATGGGTCGTCAAGTAATGGGATTGAGAGGATGAAGCTTAAGCTTGAAACACCAGTTAAGATTGCTGAACAGCTTCTTTCTGCTTCTCAGAAGCTTATCAATGAAGAGTGCCAGCAAGCGAGAGAGGACTTGAAGTTGGTGAATGATCTTATAAGTAGCATGAAAGATTATGTGTGGAAATTAGAAAGTGAGAGCATTTCTTGGAAGAGACAAATTTTGTCCCTGGTATGATCTACGTGTATTATTTCCTGTACCCTGCATTAGCTGCCTGTTGTTTGGTTTTATATTTTGTCCAGAATGATTCATATTCACTTACATTGTGCAAAATGCAGATTAATAACACTCAGGCACGTGTCATCAAGCTCGTAGAATCAACCCTGCAACTATCGAATATTGATCTCGTAACTTCACATGTTTTCAAGGCAGATAAATCAGCCCCAATGCCAGTGACCTCAAGTCTCAGAAATGACACAATCAACCCTGCTATGGCAGAAGCAAAAGTGAGTGCTGCAATTTGTTCTCGATTCTAATTAAAGTTGAACTTGCAGTTGCATGCTTGTTACTTCATCTAACTTCTTTACTTCAAAAGAGATCTTAATACCTCAAGAAATCTTTCCTTGTTTGTTCTTTGTGCTTCACATAATGGATTGAATCAATCTGACAATTATTTTTTGCATTTACAACAAATCTACAGAAACTACTTGGGGAATATGAAACATGGCTGCAATCAAACAGTGCCCGTCAGGGAAGTTTGTATAGAGAATCTCTTGAGAAAAAATGGCCTTCCTTAATTGTTCCATCAGTCCAGTCTCAGTTGGAAGCCAATGAGTTGCTAAAGATAAAGCATGACGTGGGCATGAAAGTCATCGATGATTTCAGTGCTGCAGCTGCTTCTAAATTGTTTGAACAAGAAATTCGTGAAGTGGTAAGTTGTGAGACACTGCAGTACCTTAACCAAATTTTTAATTAATTTAGCAGAAACTGGAATCAGGTTGAAGGAACGGAATGAGTCCATCTTGTTGAGTAAGGTGGTAGTCAAGAAGCATTATAGAATTGAACCTTGTCGCTGTACATTGGCAATAGTTTATAGTTACCTCCTATACTTATATAGAAGCCTAGGCACCCTCACAAGCAACTAATTTTTAGCCAAAACATTTCCTGTCCAAAATCTTTTCTTCTTGATCTGACATTTGCCAATCATAAGCTTTGTGGGATTTCAGCAAATACCTTTAAAATTATGAAATTGCTTGTGGGATTTTAGTTTCATCAATGTGAGTTTTATCACTTCAATTGGAGAACCATTTTGATAACGGGAGTTAATTTTCCCAAGCATCCACTGTCCAGTGCACTTGATTACTTACATTTTGATTGTTGAAACGTTGTTTTACTTAAAGGACTTTAAACTAGAAAGAAAAGTTAGTTATCTGGTGGGGAAGCATGTGAAGAACATGCAGTATCCTTTTTGTGGTTTGATTATTAAATGTTGGTTTGATTTTTTGCTTTCTCTAATGCATCAGTTTGTGACGACTTTTGGCGGACTGGGAGCTGCAGGTCTGTCAGCATCGCTCCTGACGTCTATTTTACCAACCACTTTAGAAGATCTTCTCGCTTTAGGCCTTTGCTCTGCTGGAGGGTAATCATCCCCTTCCTGAGTTTAAACATCATCCTGTCAATTTCTTTTCTCTGATTCATCTATTTAAACCCATGGTTTTTGCTCTCTCTTTTACATTTCAAGATAATTTGTTATAGCAATATATGGGTTTACTACTAAAGAATGCTATATTGGGATCTGAGTTCAGAAACATCATCAGTAGGGAACTTCATGCGATGCAAAATATTTGGATCTCCCCTTTGTCCGTTTTAACTCTTTTTCTACCTAATAACTTCTACAACTCAGTTGTTCAAGGGATTTGACCTAGTGGTAAGGTGCTCCCTTACTGGTTTGTCTCGAGTTCAAGATGTCACACTCCACCTCTGTGATACCTAATTTGTACTTAAAAAAAAAAAAAGCCCTTCTACAACTCAGTTAAACATCAACATCCTATTAACCACACATCTTATGGTTCTAATCATTATTCGATTTTAAAAATTTATCAACTCGCACTAGTTTACTTACTTTTGAAGTAAATGTTTCACTCTAGGTTTATTTTCCCTCCCACCAAATCTCTACATTTCTTGTTTGGTTTTATCTCCTAATTAGCTATTCACTCATTCGTACATTTTGATGTTACTGGGACTTTATGCTTTGTCATGATCTCTGCTCCCAGAATTTTGTTTGCTCATTCTTTTCAACTATAGCAATACACTTACTGATATAATCTTTTATGATAGGTTGTTGGCAGTCTCTAATTTCCCCGCCCGTAGGCAAAAGGTGATAGATAAAGTGAAACGAACAGCAGATGCTTTGGCTCGCCAGCTTGAAGAATCTATGCAAAAGGAGTTCTCTGAGACAGCTGAAAATCTAAACAAGTTTGCAGAACTTGTAGGCCAACCATATCAAGATATGGTACAGAGTCGAGTCAACAAACTCTCCAACACACTCGACGAGTTGATGATCATTGAAGAGAAAATCAAGAAATTGCAAATCGAAATCCAAAATCTTCATGTCTCAAGGTAGCAACAATGGACCTTTACCTTACTTGTCCCACACTAAACATCATATGGGAAGTCAAATGTTGTATCATTGTTTTGTGCAATGAATTCTATGTTACAATTAATAAAATATTATGTTATTGTCATTTTATGGTATTTGTGCGATCACTCTGTTGAATTTTGAGCTAGTGTTCAATTGGACACAATATTATTATATCAAAACATTGATATAGGCTTGCACATTGTCTTAAGAGTATTGTGTCATGTGTTGATGTGGACGCACTAGGCTAGTGTCTCTGTGTGTCTACTTCCATGCTGACCATAATGATATTGTGCCTAATTGAACATTATGTTGAGATTGACACGCTATAATTTTTACGCCATGTTATTTGTGTCTTGTTGGATAGTATATCAAAATTTTCACTCTCTGGTTCCTCTATTTAACTATTTTAGGTAGTGCTACCCTTCAATGAAGGGACGGTGGGCGGTTGTGCCATTTTACGTGGTCTCACTATTCAATGGATTGAGGTTAACTAGTTGAGTTGCCAAGGGAGTTTACTTATTTTTGAAATATTGTAGATATTTTATGAATACAAAAGTAAATATATCACATCATTGGTATCATGGGATCACGTGAATTTGTATGTCTTCAGCGTTGATGTCATACTTGAAAGTAAAAAAAAATAGTTAAAAATTGTACCATACTACTAATAAATCTTATTTATTATATTTTTAATCATATTAGTATATTGCAGATCAAACGTGTCTTCAACGTTCTGCGTCATATTCCTCTCAAAAAGGGTGTTTTTTTTTTATTTTTTACAAAAGTTGTGCTTTATTTTTTCATTGGCCACCATAAAGTTTCTTGTGGGCTGGAACCCTAATTCCAATTTAATTCATTTGATTATTAGAATTTAATCAGCCATTAAGATCCTGACATTTTCTATCTGAAATTTTTACTTTGTGTCTTTGTCTCATTTTTGTCTGTACAACCTTGGAACAAATTAAAATGTTTCCACTATGTTTAGTCAAAAAGGATTATCTTTCTAAATTAGGTATTAAGTATTAATCATTCATTACATACCCCTTTTTATATAATAAAATGCAAAAGATCGAATAGGGTAATGTACAATCCGACATTGTTCATGCAAAGGTGGTAGAGAATAAACAGTGTTAAATATGTAAGTTTTTCATTGGCCAGCATAGAAAAGCAAAGAATCTAGTTGAATCTGATCGTGGACGACCAACGGCAGTTACACCAGTCTAAGATGCCAAACTTTTGTGAAGTGAGATGTTTACTTCATTATCATATATATGATGGACTAACGATAGTTTCATCATCTCTTTCAAGTGTCAAAATTTTATAAAGTGATAGATTTACATCATTAATGTTATTGAACTTGATATGTTTTCATCACGTTAAACAGGGTGTTCATTGTGTATAAATAGTATATGCTGCTCAAAATGCTTAATTTTTGGTGCTTATGCCTTGTGTATTCCTAGAAAAATGTTCTGTTTAAAACTACTTGCGAAGACAATGAAGGATTGAAGAACAAGAAATAACGCTTCGTGACGATGTGATCGATGTTGATTTAATTGCATTTATATCATGCTAAGCAACAAATAGAAACAAGAAATCTGTTATTTTTCTGTTATTTTAGTTTATTTTAATAAGTAAACGACGATGAAATTTGATTGCATAAAAAATAATAATAATAATAATAAAATTATATCACTTTGTTTTATTCACGAGATAAAAAGAGAGAAATCATCTTGTATAGGGGTTTGTTATTGTTCATGATTTAGAAATTCAAACATTAAAGACAACGTCAATGCATGGTTGTTCTTCATAACAAATATTAACATTAAGATCCTCTTTTAGGGTATAACTTTGTGTATATCCTAGGAGTAATTGACATGAGATTTACGAGTCAAGGATCAAAGCTAAAAGGTCAACTCCGCACCAAGTTAGAGTCAAGGTCCTTGACTAGGTTGGACTGAACGGGATTTTAAGGACCGTCCAGTCAATTTTGATCTAGTACTAATACTACATTTGTGTACGTATAAGTTACAATAAGGAGCACACATTATTCATCTTAGGGGGCCTACGATTCAACGATTGTCTTTCCTTTAACGGTTAAAATTGATTTTTGTGAGAGCACTAACCAGCAATTATAAAGTGTGGAGTTCGAATTGTCCAATGAATGACAAACATTAGGAAGCACACAATTAGTGCTTGTTTGACAAATATTTCTTGAGAAAAAAATAATATTTTTCAAGAAAATATGTAGTTAAAAAAAAAAAAAAATTGAAGAGAGTCATAAAAATGTGAACAAAGAATTATTATTATACACAATAATTCACAACTATAAATAGGTATGAAACTAATTTTTTCAAATATGCTGGAAATATGAGAAATGGGAAAAGGACTTAGAGAACATAATACAATATTTGAGGGAAGTAAGAATGTTGATGTCATGATGTGATTTTTCTAGGTTTTCAGCGAATAACATGAACAATAAATCAATAAAATACTGAGATATATATATATAAACATCTATAACTCAATATTCCATTTAATAAAGAAGTAAGAGATACTGATTACTATAACAAGTATATTTATATTTTGTTAATCATAATAATTTTCATAGTTAATAATGTCAAATAAAAAATAATAAAGAAATTTATAGTGGATTCAGCAAAAACAAAAGAGAAATGTGAAACGATGACTTCGAAAGAAGACCACAAACTAAAGGTGATTTTAACCAAAAAAAAACTTAACATTCATCGTTTACTGTAATCTCAATTATAATTTTTTGTTTCTCAGGGTGCTCCAATTCTCTTTGCCGTAACCTCAGTGCCCAATGCAAGTTTCAATGAATGTCCTGCATTGGGACCTATTGAGTATATTGTATGCAGGAAAAATGACGAAGAGGAAGCAAATAAGAAAAAGAGAAGTACTAGGCATACACTCAAAATGTTTGTGCCGAGTCGAACACCTCAAATAAAGGGTCGATTACTCGGACATTTTCAATTTTGTTAAGAAAGAGAGTCACATTGGCATCACAAATACAAAACAACGTTTTTTTTATGTGGAATTTTGGACCCTTGTAAAAGGGCTTCTTAAAAGAATGATAGAACTAAATTTGGAACAAAAAGGGTCCATTTTTTAGTATTTTTGGCAAAAAGGGACCGGAAATAGTGGCAATGTTCCTTTATACATACTGATGTTTCGAAACCCCATTGGTTGAGCCAGATTGACCAATAGGGAGCCTTAAACTGAAAGGTTCCTCACAAAACAAAAATATAGATTTTCCTTTTTCACTTTTTAAAGTTTTGATTGTTGTGTTGCAACGAGTAAAGTGACGCTACTCCACATAGTTGATTATGAATTTATTGCAATAAAATGTCATATATTTCAAGAAGTCATAACAATCACTTGTGATTTCTATTTCAAAGCAAAATTTATTACGCGTACATCTAAGTTAATTTATCTTTTAAAAGTTTGATCATTGTTTTGCAGCGAGTAAAGTGACGCTACTTCGCGTAGTTGATTTTGAATTTATTGGAACAAAATGTTATATATTTCAAGAAGTCATAACAATCACTCATGATTTCCATGTCAAAGTAAAAGTTACTACGATTCCATTTAATTTAAGTTATAACATTAATATGCAATTCGAAATTTTCCTATTGCCAATGTTGATAAGCAAATACTGTTCAATACATAAACAATAAAAGTAAATCTCAATATTATATTTTGTCGAGGACCCCCAACACTTCAAGGTGAATCTCAAGTACGTCACTGTGTATGCTGTGTAGTTGTCTTGACATCGAACAAGAAAGCAGACCTCACTTTCAACATTCAATATTGTTGTAATATGGGATATTTCTTCTGGCTTAGTGCTCTAATGCTCACATGTGACAATGTTAAAATGATCACATGTGAGCAGATTGCTGACAAGTGTCCTCACCTAACGTGTCAGAAATCCGCCCACATGTTGACATTGTTAAGCATTGGAGGGGGAGCAATTTCTTCTGTCTATGTTGCACACTTTATGCCCTTGACACGGTCCCCACTCACCGGTCTCAATCTGTTGTGTAATTTTTGAATGGTGAATAAGAGAGCAGACTTCATTTTTGATATTCAAGATTATTGTTGAAATTTTGGCGTTCAAATTATCAAAACGGTAGTTTCCAAAAATAAAAAATAAAAAAGAAAAAAGAAAAAGGAAACAAAAAAAAAAAAAAAAAAGAAGAAGAAGAGAGAATCAAAATGCTATGAAAGACAATCAATTTAGGTCTTGACTCTAGGTGAGTGAAGTGGAAAAGCACAAATGAAATGTGCAAAGAAAAAAAATTGGAATAAAAAAATATCATGAAGAAATCCTCCGTTCCTGGACATCTTGTTGCCGTACTTTTGGACTGCTACCACTCTACCTAGTTCAAGTAGTCGTTTAAACCATTTATAGTTATTCCAAACCAATTGATCAACTTAACCGAATCTCTAATTAGAATTTACGTGCGCGCTATGTACATTGAAGGTACAATATACAAACAAGTTTAATGTTTTCCTATTCTTAGTATTGTCTAATTTTATGTTATCTATCATGTCATACCATCAATTAATATTTAACCGTTTTCACTATTTTTGCAATCATTTTCACAAAGTACGACAGCACCCTAATTAGTAATATTCTTTTATGCAGTACTGAATTATACTGGATGGTAATAAAACGAGAAAATCTCAACTTGCTACTATAATTTAACATGTCACCGAACGATTCTGACGAGCAAGGCATCAAAAAATCAATAATGTCCAGTTTGAGATTACAATTTGGGACCTTTTTCTTCACTTTTTTCATTGATTCTTTCATCAAATTAAATATGTGGTGTAAAGTAAAAAACAAATTAATTAAAAAACAAATTAATTCTAGTGGCATGAGAAAAGCCCCCTCCCATCTCCATGCAATAGAGACCACCCCTCTCTCATCAACACTTTTTGTACCTATAAATTCATCCCATCTCTTCCACTTCTCTTTCATGTAATTCTCTCCTTTCCTCTCCCATCCACAAGCCACCATTACCAACATCATCACTTTAAACTCCACAAAATTATCATAAAAAATCGAGAAAACATAGTCCTCTGCTTTTCCTTGTTTTCGGTCGAAACTTACTTGAAATTTCACCCAAACAAAACCATTATGATGATTACTTCCACCGTTCGTCGTGGGCTACCATCTTGTTTGGAGCCTTCGTTAGTCGATCCACTAGCTTCAATGTTCCAATTGGCTCGTCCAGAGCCCGACATATCCCTCCCAAGGACTAAGATGCCAAGTTTATGCAATCAAGAAAATCTTCCTCATCCCAAAAACACAGTCACTAAAAACAATCATTCTATCAAAAAAGTCGACAAAAATGTCAAATCTGACTGCTGGGGTTCAATACAATCGGTCTCTAAGAGCTGTCAAAGTTCAGAGAACGTATATGTTCATCCACTTGAGAAGAGGTCTTCTTGTACAATGAGCACAAGAAGTCTTGAAATGTGTACTGAGAGCCTGGGATGTGAAACTGGGAGCAACATGAATGGGGGAATGGATGAATTTGATTATCTTCTATCAATGGAGAGACAAAATTCCACTTCCAGTGAACGTCCAAAAACCCGAGAAATCTGTAAGAAAATGAGTGAAAACCAGAGCTTTCCACCTCCACTGACCTCCATCAGTGGCTCCAATGGTGTTCAAGTGAGCACTCATAGAGAAGGTGGAAGACTGTTGATTAAAGCTGTTAATTCACCTTCTTGCAACCTTCATTTCAAAACTGAACGAGAAAATGGAAGATTAAGGCTTTGTCTGCCCAAAGAAGATAACTGGCATTTTAACAAACACCTGGTGGGCGACAATGAAGAAGACCAAGAAAAAGAAGAACGGATTGATGAACCAGAGGATGGTGGAGTGGAAGTAGAAGATGGAGAAGAAGAGAATGATAATGATAACAACAATGGCGGATTTTGGGCAGAAAGTGGAGGAAAAATTGGTTGCAAAATTGGAAAAACAGAGTGGAGCGGGAGATGCAAGGAAGAGAACAAGAGGATCCCTAGTTTTCCTATTTGTGTGGCTATTTCCTAAAAGCTTTCTTTTGGAGCTTATTACAGCTTTAGCTTCGTTCTATGTTATGTCTGTTTTATTTGCAAACAGCCTAATTGGTAGTTATTATGGTTACTAAATGTTATTGACTTTCATGCTTTGGTCTACCTATGAATATTATAATCATTAATCAATTATAAAAGCATAATATATTGCTATAAGTTATAATTATGTCAATCTCAAGTGCTGTTTAAATTCCTGCCTCACCCAATTAATATACTTTATTGTATTTGTAGACTGCTTTGATTCAACAATACAACTAAAAAGACATGAATTCAAATAACAAATATGGAAAAGTTTCACAATTTGTTATCTATCTATCATCCAGGAAGAGCTTGTTTATATTCCTAGCCTCCGAGCACTGGGGAAGTGTGTTGCCCGCCTCCCCTCAGTGGGCCCCTACATGCAGGGGGTTGAGTGTGGGTGGGGCCCACACTTGGAGAAAAAAATTCTCCCAGCACGGGCAACTTAACAAGTTCGTATTTAGGAATTCTTGTATATTGAGAACTCATTGATTCTGACCATTTATTTATGAGGGTCTACAATAATAGGAGTAGATGACTTGTGCTTATCTATGCAAAGTATTGAATAAGTAAATCAAACTAGCAAGAACTACTGGAATTTTTTTCCGATTGAGAATTCAATCTTCCTTCAACCTTCGAAATGTAGCATCTTGGTCCTTACTCGACCATCTTCAATAATGAGAAATACTCCAAGTTTGGTGCCAGATCCTCCTATACCCAGTTCAAAATTTTGGACACCAATTCAAGATCTTAAAAGGAAAAGAAAAGGGCTTCATAAGTTGGCCGTACGAAGTTTATCAAACAATGAGATTGGAATGCTATGGATGCAATAGGCTGGGGATGAGTACGGTAATTTTCTACATTGGTTAAGGAAGACGAGTTTGGGAGTTGAGAATGATGGGCACAAACAAATAACCAACTCCTACAATGGCCAACTGCCCATAGTGATAAAGGTGGAACACAAACAACTTCATCAATGAATTCTTCAAAGGTCTCATCATTTTCATGGGTCACATTCCATTCACCCCATTGCCCAATCAAACTCTTTGGATTCTTTCACCCACATGCACACTATTGCACCTCCATTGGTCATTTTAATCAATGATACCGTACTCATATCACTACGTGCTTTCAACTATAAATTGATACCGTACTCACATTAGTACGTGCTTTCAACTCGTATGTTCTAAAACTAAATTCAATAACAAACTAAATCACAAAGTCATAATTACTACTATAAACATACGAATATAATTAATTCTCACCCAGTAATAAATTAACCAAATGAAGTTATGAAAGGTAATATTGACGTATCGAGTGTAATCCGTATAAGTCGAGAATTATTCCTAATGCGCTTTAGATTATATGGTTAAAGATAGATTATTAAACTTTATCATATATTTTTTTAGACTTTTTTTTGGGCTATAATGTGGCAATTATTTCTTGAGAGGACTTAGAGTTTGTTCGGTTGGGAAGTAAATTTTTGTGCACGATATTTCGTATAAAATGTGTGGTTAATATCATATTGGAGAATGTGTATGTGGTTGAAAAGAGGAGAGAAATTTTTTTTATTGTATAATTATGAAAAGAACAAGCTCTTAAATTTAGAAAAAATTAAAATTGCATATCAATTAGGTTTTAGCAAAAAGTTTATGGAGAGGTGGGGTTTCTGTACGACTAGCGTACGTAGGCCTAACGCTGTAACATCAAATGCATCAACTCCATGTGATGTGCTTATCTCTTTCAAGTTTCTTGCATGTTTTAAACCCTTCATAGGCTCCCAATGTCTGGCAACTATAATTATATCTTTATTCCTTTTTTTTTTTTTTTGGGCTTATCAACTCGAGACCGTTGATTCTAGATATTTATATATATTCACATGTCAAGTCTTGGTGTATGTTAATTTAAATAGCTAATGAATTGACTAGAATAAATTTTGTTAATTCGACACTTCAAAAAAAATTCATTTTTCGTTTTTCTTGATCTGACGAATTGCCAAATCAAGTCATTCTCCTGATTGAATCTATCAGAACATTGTTGACCAGATGAGGGAGACAACACAATACGATATGACACGATATATTTTTTCATTAAATTTTTGGTGAAGTTGTATAATCTCAAATTGAATCACCAAATTGACCTAGAAATGGACAAAATCCAGGCATGCAAATCTTGTACAAGATTAAGGTGGGAGGGTGGTCCTAAGACTAGAGGATATGGTGTCCTACGTGAGGTAGATCTTTGGGATTTTGGAGAGATTGGCCATATGAATTGGTAGCGTGGAGTTAGGTCTTCCATACATTTAGGGTTTTGGAAGACAACACAACATGCAAACAACATCATCAAGTGCCTATTTCGCAATTTGCATATGCAATCATATGATTTTTTTTTCTTCAAACCCCCTTTTCTTTACTTTTTTTTTCGTATTTAGATATTTTGGAATATGTGAAAAAGTTCATTCTGACGAGTATAAAAATAAGGTTATAAGATAGATATTTTCTCAAAACGATTAGTTCATTGTATTAAATTGTACAATATTGAACAATTTTCAAGTACAACTTACTTACTAAAAATACCTTAGCAATTTCGCGTATAACATCTTATTATATTTTGGTGTCATTGTCATGGCAACCTAAAACTTAATTGTCCAAAGAAATCTAAAGATAACACTGCCTATTGAATCTATAAATGGAATCTATGTAATAAATGCTCTGTCTAATGTCTCTTACCTGTTTTTGCATGTAGTTCGCAAGACGTGGTTATAATTGCTTCACAATACAGAAACATTCTAAAATCATTGGTGGTACCATAATAAAGTTAGATGAGCTGAAAGAAGAGTATATGTCCCTTATTTAATTTGAAATAATTGCATTAGTTTGCTAGTCATATTTCAAAAATTAGGAAAAGAAAAAAAAATCATATGGAAATTAAAAAAAAAATCAGAAAGGTATAATATTCTCCTTTAATCCCCTAATAGGTTAAATTGGGTTTTTGGGGAAGTCATGAATGCAGGGTTACATATATGTATAGGCCTTTTTCAGAGGAAAAAAGATTTTTTGAGAGAATATATATTTAAAAAGAAACAAAGTCAACGTTATAAATAAATATAAAGAGTTTGTCAAATCTTTTAAAATAAATTAAAAAGTCTATATATGTTTTATACTAATTTTTAACTATACATTCTCTAGAAAAATTGTTTAACATTTTTTTCTTTTAACTTTGCAACCACATTTTCGAAGCAATTACTTTCCTTTAAAAAAAGCTTTTTCGAAACAAATATTAATATATCTTTTATGAAGTACGTGTTAACATGATCAAATACGAAATAGTTAGAATGATTTTAGCAAATGAAATAAAAGCACTTAAAATGTGTCGACATGCGAAGCAATTTTTAAATCTACTCAAACATGTTTGACCTTGTCTTTGGAAGTTACCTGTTTTATTTAAGTCAAATTGTTGCTATAAGAGCAACATTAATGCTAGGTGGAACAAAATCAAATAATGTTCAATTTTTAGGGTGAAAAAACCCATTTTGAGGAGGAATTGGATAAAAATGGGATTAAATTTAGCCCAATTTTCACCCAATTTCCCATCACTTTTCATGAACCATGGCCCACATTAGCTTTTTATCCACTTATAATTTGCCAATTGTTAATTTGTGGGATCAAACTTAACACATTTATTTATTTATTTATTAAATAAAAAATGCATCTTGTTAAAAATAGACTCAATTTTTGAAAAAAATGTTAATTAAAAAGAAAAAAAATTACAAAAATGGTTTATATAAACAAAAATCTTTACCCAAATTTTCACCCTAGATTTTCCATTTCGACATTATTTCAGAATAACCTTTTCCCCCCTGATTTTTTCCATTTAGCTTTTTTCTCCTTGGCTTTTTCCCCCAATATTAACATTGCTCTAACGAGATAAACGTTTTAAGGCTAGAATCTTCAAGACTTTTTCCCTTTTTTTTTTGGGCGTGGGTGGCGGTGGGGGTGGGATTTGGGGAAATAAGAGATGGAATATTGAAGATTCGAATAATGGAGCTACCCCGATAAGGGATTGCTCTTAACCAAGTGAGCAAACCCCTTGATTCCAAATTTTATTTCTCTTGTATAATAAGTTAATAACACCATTTTTTGGGGGCCATTTTGGTAATCTTTTTAAGTATTACTTGTTTGACCAGATGATGAAATTGTATTCAACAATAATAATAATGTGTCAATTAGCCTAAATTATCATTATTTCCACATACATACTTTATTTTCCAGGGCATCATTTTTCTTTTCTTTCTTTTTGTTTCGTTTTTATTTTATTTTATTTTTGTTTACACTCACTTTTCTTTCTTTTTGTGTTCCAAATTGTTGAAGGATCAAATTCAAATAAATGACCGTTCAATCTCTATTAACACATGTTCAAAGCAGTGCATCCCCACTTATCGATCTGCTAAGAATAAATTTTTTTTTTTTTGAACGGAATATATAGAAAAGAAACGATAAAATACGAAGGGTCACGAAGCCTTAGATGAAGAAGAAGAATTCGACTAGTAATAACATTTAATTTTCAATCAATTTATACACTATATACATTTCCTGTGATTGGGAATAATTTTTTCCAAAATTTTCCACTTTTTACCATTTTTTATATATTCTTTCTTTACTCTAAATCAATCACATCCACACATCTCGTCACATCCACAAATCTCCACCATTAAATTCCACTCATTCTCTCTCCTCTTTTACATTAAAAACCATTAAAAATCAACCCCTATCACCCTTAATTGTCTATGAATTCTCTAATTTGCAAGAGAGATGGAATAATTATATTAGGAATGACAATGTGTCGGTATTGGGGCGGATCGACCAAGAACCGCCCCTAGATCCACGAAGTCTAAGGTCAACCCGACCAACCACTAGATTCGTGAGCTTGTGGGGCGGGTCGGGGTGGGTCAGTTCAAGGAGTGGAGCGGGTCTAATAAAAAACTACCAACTATCCATTTTTGTCCTTTTTTTTGTTGTGACCTTAAATATCATCTTGTATCTTTCCTTTTTTTTTTTTTGTCTAATTTGGATTTCTTAAAATTTAACTTTCCTAAAACAAGACTTAGAAGAAAAAAACTTTTGTGACTTTCACAAAAATTTTAGGTAACTTAAAAAATGTTAACTTAAAAATAAAGGAAAGAGGGATTTAGGATCGAATCCGGAGCAAGTACATGCTGCCTTAGACCAGCCCCTAAAACTTTTTCGGTTCCAAATTGGGAGTCATACCCACCCCTAATACCCATTTAGTCAGGGTGGGTCCGTCCCATTAGAGCCAGGCCAATGAATCTCGATTCTGCAGGATAAAATTGCCATCCTTAAATTACACCATTAATAAGTTAATTTCATTTGCACGTATGTTGACAGTTTCTTGGGCAGCTTTGCTGGACCATCTTGTCCGTGTGTGGATAACATGTCATTAGCACACCACAAAAACAAATCTTACGTAATAAAAGTATCCAAACATGCGGAAATTGTTCCATGGATGCATTTTTATTGTCTAGTCGAGTTGTTTTGTATGGATTGATCTCCACAAATTAAGAATAATTAACTCGTTTTTTAGGTCTACCAATCGATTTTTTCCAACACGGCTTGGCGTATATTTTGTGATGTCTTTATAAACAGAGTCGAATAAGTGATCGATAAGCGATTTTAAAAAATATGCGTGGATAAATAGCAACTTAGAAAAATATGCTAATGTTTTTTTTTTGGAAAATATGTGGATAAATGGCAACTTTGAAAAATATGTTAATGTTTATAAACTATATTTCTTTCGAAAAACTGTTGCCCCACACATACCTTCAATTTGCCACCAATCAATCATTTTTAAGTAATTCTCGTTTTTCAAATTCAAAAAAAAAAAAAAAAAAAAAGAAACGAAAGTGACTCTCGCTTTTAATGACGAAGGACCAATAGATTCTCACTAATCTCTTTTAAATGATAGATTATTACAAGCAACTACAGTATGTATAGTCATGTTTTCAAAGTCGAATCGAAAATAGCACACATGTTTTCTTCATACGGATAGACTTTATTATCATCATTGCTAAGGTAGACCAATGGACCAATAAGATCTCTCAATAGGAACTAATATTCAAATATCATATCGACCCCCATAAAGACGAGAACAAGAGCGCGATGATCAATCATATATAATCGTCTCAATCAATCTCGAGACGATGGGGTTTTGTCTCCCAATGGGGGGGGGGGTGTGATGGCACAAAGAGAAAATAACTTGTAGAGGGTGCAAATTGATAAAGTTGGTGGTCGGTCTCAACTTTCCACGGCGGCAATTAATGGAAGAGTTCTTCCACAATTCTTGTGGTGCGCTGGCCACTTGTCCTACGTGTCTAACTTCATTGCTCTAAACGCCGTATTAAAATGGACCCTGTTTGTATCCCTCTCAAAAAATGCATCAATTCTCTAGTTTCTGGATAAACATGTCATATATTTTGTGTCATCAATCTAATCCATTTTCTTTGTTTTTCTTACTAAAATCCCACAAAACAATTTTTAGTTGTCGTACAAGAATGGTTTTGTTTTCCCTGCTGACTCAGAAACAAAAAAACACAGACTTTTTGGTACCATATGTTTGAATTGGAATCGTATATTAATTTCATGCCACTCAGAAAGGATTAACATTAGACCATAAGGAAATGAATATTTTTATGCGTAATAAAGAGAAGGAAGAAAATAAATAAGGGCCATAAATCTAGGGCCCATGAAATAATTGCTTCAAAACAAGGCCACCAAAGGTTTTATGCTTATCTAAAGCATTAGATTCTTGATTCATCGTGGCTCTCAATCAAGGATAGTGCATTTTTAGAGAACAAAATGTGTTGATTATCAAGCTGTGGATATAGCAATGTAGCATTGGAATGTTACTCACGTAGGTGAATTAGGCGAATAGACAACTGTAAGAATTAAGTATTTAAAGTGGGATCTGTTGTCCTCAATCTTATTTCATTAATTGTCAAATCCAATAAAAAGTAACAAATCGTATCATCATTCAATTAATATACTTAGTTATGTTAGGTGACATATTTTCATTACATCAAACTACCAATGAACGAGTTTCAAAACAACGGATATCATTCAAATTAAAAGAACACTATAAATGGTTTCAATTCGAAATTTTTGTCAACAAAAGGGGCAAAGGATTCTAACAAACTTACAAGAAACACTTGATTTTGTGGCATATACAACAAGGCTAGAGTCTATATTTTGGATTATATTGACTACATATAATTTGTGTTGGCTATTTTGTTACTACAAAATCCAATTACTAATATTCTTGCTTATTTAGCTGCCTCCGACAAAGAATCAATATAGGATACCAAAAAAGACCCCACTTTCATACATCCATTTGGATCTTGAAAATCGATTCTACACTGTCGGGAATCAGGCGAATTGTCTCCTACCAAATTATTCAAATTTACAATTTGAATAATCGATCTTTGTAACAATATTCTAATGAAAAAGAAAAATAAAATGATTGATAAAGATCCATGGCGTGCATTTGCCAGAAATGACTGCTTAAAATTCTTACCGTGTCAGGCGTATGGAGGCCCTCTATTTGATGAATAATTGATCTCTAGTGTCTTTGCATTCACACAGTTTTCAAAGGTGCAAAATTATGTATGGATTTGATATGTACGTTTTTATAATTATAGATATTTGTTTTCGAATGCCTATTGGCTGGAGCAATCTGCTCCGCATTTCTGATTTCCCCCTGAGGTGGGAAGAAAAAAATTGATTTTGACCTTTAGAGGTTTTCTTCATGAGAATGATAGTATATATCAAATCAGATTCTCTTTTTCACTGCTTTTATTCACCACATTGATTTCCCAGTAATCCAGTATTATTTCCTTTCACATCAATTGGCTTCCTCCCCAACTTCACTAACTCATTCTCTCTCTCTCTCTCTCCCCCTCTCTCTCCCTAATCTTAAAGGACTCGATGTTTTGGGTAATGTTCATTGGAGCATACGTGGCCTAATACCAGCTCGACACAATGAGGATTTTAAGATTGTTCTTACTTGACTTACGATTGACAAGCACCTGCCTGATAGTAATTCGTACATTACTCCACTTAATATCATATAGGAAGAGCCAAAGTTCGTGTGACAAGTTTGATTCCAGCTTGTGCATGCTCAAACGAAATTCGTGCTAAATTTTGGGAAAGTTGACACATTGCATGAATTTAAGTTTGCCCTTTTTGAACTCGTCTGACTTGGGGATTTTGTGGTGATAAAGCTTAGAATTGGCGAGGAGATGTGGTTGAAAGTGAGAGTCCTTAGACTAGAAAAACAAGCTGAAGCATCAGCCTTGCAAAATGGAAATGCAAATAGAAAATTTTGCATTCCACTTTCTATAGGCAGCAAGCAGCAATTCACTCCTCATATGGAGCTTGGGAAATGCAAGAAACTAAAAGTTGGTACTGGGCTACTAGCAGAAAAGATTACTAACCTACCGGAGGTCCAATATTTGTGTTATTTTTGTCAATTTCCCCAGACTCCGCAACTCCAATCATGGCCCTTATAGAGAGAGAGAGATGACACTACACAGATCAAGCCCAGCTCAGAATCCAAAAGGCTTATATACCCCACACCCACCCAAAACACACACCACCAGAACCCTCCAACAATGCTGATTTAAAAAAAAAACAGAGAGGGATACTGGAACTTTCAGTCTCCAAACTCTAATTAAGAGAGACCAATCAAGTGTGAATATTCCCCAAACAATAATCCCCAAACAATAACCAAGGCCATTGCACATATTTATCAAATGTACAGACAGCATGTTTATAACAAAGCCAATGCTTCCATTCATATCAAATATACAGAGAGCATGTTTGTAACAAGGCCAATGCTTCCATTCATATAAAATTCCAGTACTCCAGACTCCAATAAGAAAGCCAACATGTATTCTATACAACCAAAATGGCTAAGCATATATAATTATATATAACAGTGATACCGAAAGATGATAACGAGGGGAATGTTATACCGACCGTCTTTTATTATACCATGAAATGATGTGACGTTGCCTTCCATGTACCAAAATGCAGAGATTTAGCTGCTACTGTTTTTCCTCGCAGCATAGGCACGGTATGCTGCCATTCCAACAAAAGCACTAGCAGCCCCAACTGAAATTTTTTCCATGCAATCAATTTTCATTTTAGGTGTAAAGAAAACATGCCTAAACTCTGTAAAATCTATTGAATTTTAAAATCATATTGAAATTTAAAATCAAATAAGATACCTGAAACAAATACAAGAGAGCGGTTAACAAACCGGCGGTACCGCTTCCGATTACGACCAGCAACAGTTTCTGGAACACTTAAATGGGGGTTCTCAGCTGCGCTCACAATTTTATAGAACACGTTGCTAAGATCTTTTTCTTTCACGCTGATGTGAATAGTTTCATCAATTCCCATTTCTTGGCAAATCTAGAACACAAAGCACAAAGTTACCAAAAGAACAGCAATCCATGAATGAATTTGAAACTAATATTGTTCATTTATCTCTTCAGATTTTTCTAGGAGGAACAGAAGTCCTGGTAGCGGTAGCACTTCTAGTCTCATAGTATGGGTTCCAGTTGCAAAGACAGCAGGGTTGAGTAGCAACTGTACCTTTGCCGACTCTCTGATAGCCATTGGATAAGAATCAAGATCGTTCTTTGCTGCAACTAGGAGACAGGGCATGACGAAACCAGTTTCTTCGCCTTGCTTGGTGACATCCACAAGCAACTCTGATGCTCTTGCAAGAGAATATTCGCAGGAGCTGAAAAAGAAATTAGGAGTTGACATGACTCCAGTGTAATCAGGAATAATTCCTCAAAATACAGGAGGTTTGACAAAATCATCTATGATAACACCGGCATTCAAGTGTAATGTAGAGCAACTCTGTTTAATTCCACTTCTTGTTTCCATCGCCAGGGGATGGGGACTGGTCAAGTTGCGGAATTGTTACAGTTACACAATATTCAAAAACTGCGAAGTCCATTTGTGGTTTGTAAAAGTTGTGGCACAGCATGCTCACCTGTCATAAACAAAAATCGCTACATCGCAAGGAGCCAAGGATTCCTTATTTGATAAAAATTTCTTAACTCTGTCTTCTGGAATCTCCCGAAGTACAAGTGTCTTCTTGTTACCCTGCTTTGGAAGAGGTCGATTATTGCCCAAAAAAGGTCATAAACACAGGTCATATAATTTAAATGTCAAATAATACAAATAAATATTTCACATTTTCAGCACCCACCCACGCATATAGAGTCAGTGAGAGAGGAAGGGGAAGGGATTGCATCCATCGACTCATTTACATAGCAATATGCAACTAATACTCACCGCATGCTGTTCAACCATATTCACAACATACTGGTCGCTGGTTGTTGGAACGTAATTTTCAGAAAAGGGTCTGTCTCCAAAAGAAACAACAAAAATTTATCAATGTTAACGGGAACGAAAGACACAGAAACAATACAAACAAACATAGTTCGCTCTGCTTTACGAATTTCACTGAAGTGTAATGAATTTTCTACAAAGGCCACCTAACAATCTTCTTTAATCTGATAAACTAATACATGCACAGATATACGTTGAGAGATGAACCTTCCCAACAATGACATCAACAATGCAGACTTCCCAGCCTTTTTAGGTCCAAAAACGAAGCACTGGAAAACACTGCGTTCTGTTTGTTGCTTTTTCCGGTCTATTGATCTTCTCCTAGTGATATTGAGTCCTGATGCAGCATTGCAGTTGTAGCCAATGTATATTAAGTTGGCAAGACTCTGAACTGGATCAAGTAATGTCATAAGAGCCCACTGCAATACAAATTCTATTTCATGAATAGCAGCAAAAAGCTCAAATGCAAAATAAAATGTCTTTCTACACGAACAATGTTCATGGAGCATAGCGGGAGCTAATGTCATTTGGAAACTACGTGGAAAGATGAAAACCAATAGAAAATAATTGCAAATAGTTATCACCCATCACGTTAAAGACTTCCACAACAGAAGTACAACAATGAAACTGAGAGTTGCTGTATATTCAATACTACCTACATTACAAGAGTTAAATGCTAGAACTAAAATGTGCATTTTTCTAACCCCAAGAGGGGGCGCAGTGGTTAGGGCGGGCCTGTAAAATGTGGTTAGGCGCACATCACAAGTTTGAGTCCCCGCGGGGTCAAGCTCGTTTGTGTTTCCTTCTTGAGGCCACTGGGGCGTCTCTCGGTCGAAGCGCCAGGGCCTCGTGGGATTAGTGGGGGGTGGAGCCCCCGATACCCTCGGTTATTAAAAAAAAAAGGTGCATTTTTCCATAATTTTCAGGTAAATAAAATCTTTACTGGTCTGCCTCAGAATAAATAGGCGCTAAAAGGCATCTCCGGGAAACATAGAACACATCATGTCAAATCAGGTAGCTCTCTTGCGGCAGCACAACCAATGACCCACAGTACTCACCTCTGAAAGGAACCCAGAGAGAGATAGTCCTCCCAGGGGAGTTCTCTCAACTGCATCCTTATAAGGAGCCTCATCCCAGGGACTGAAATGTAAACCATACAGTCAAAAAGAAAGGTAATAAAAATGAGTATCTAAGATTCAAGTTCTACTCAAATACAAGATAACAACAACAAACAAGAAACACAGAGAATAAGAACAGAGAACCATAGAGCATATCGTGTCTCGCAGAACTCAACATCATATATTTTATTATGAACCACAGAGCATATTGAGTGCATTCGGGGAACTTGTATTTGAGAAACCCATTCTCTTACACACATGGAAAAATTGAGCTTGTGCAGTTGAATTCACTTGCAATGGAAAGTGGTCACATAGATCCGTTATTTTTATATCACTCACTCTAGCATGCATGCAAACATTTTGTTGGAAAGGTCTGTTAAGATGGTAGTTGTAAGCAATTACAAGCCTACTGGCACACAACTGGAATGAACAAATTATAGCAGAACATTAGCAGAAAGAACATGATTACTCTAATCCCGCATAAACTTAAGGCCAAGTACAAGATCTCCTTTCACAATTGAATTTGATCAAGGACGACATTTACTAAACAGTTGACCAGTAAAACATCTTTCCAGGAAGAAACAAGGTGTTATTATCACTCATCTCTTTCTCGTTCAAAATAGCTGCAAATAAGATATAAATCAACACAAACCAGGGGTGGGAGAATGGTGAGAGACCAAAAATGAACGTCTTCAACCATGGGAAGTGGCAAATACACATAAAATTCTTCCCATTGAAACCAGCAGGAATACAATGGGCCTCATCTCATTTTGGAGGATTAATAAGATAATGTGATAAATAGTGACACAAAAATAACACACCTAGAAATACAATTTTTACCTTTCAGGTGCAGTTGAAAATAAATCCTCAAGCTCTGTATTCCGAAGAATGTCATCCTGTAAAAGAATGAAGGTAAAGCTAGAGCAGAATTTTAGGCAAAGCTTTAGACTTTAGAGCAATGTCCCTGAACTGATAGGATAGAAACCTGAAGCACCATTACCATTATATGTGTAACCAAAATGGCCAAGTACAGCATCCAAATAAAAGCATGGTCAAACTTTCAATCAAGAAAATGATTGTACAAATGCTGACAGTGACGGATATATCAGCTTCAAATAAATTAGCTGCAAGTTTGTATTCGCATACAGAAGACAAAGAATAACCAATTCCATGGAATGCAATTTGCAAGAGAGATCCAGCTGAAGTTGTAATACCAGGGCGAACAGCAGTTAGAGCATAACTTATGTAGGAGGAAAAATGTTGGGGAAAAATATGGGGGAAAATGAAGGTAAAAATGTAAAGAAAAAAAAAAGAACATAATTTACCTATGGTGGAACTAGGGCGAGAAAACCCAAATTTCAGTTTTTCCCCCGACATTAGATATGCTCTTATACACACACTACACAAATGTTCAAAGACAAACTAACAAGGTGATTGCTTTCTATAGGCATCTGTCATTTAACTAGTTCTTGTGGATTGAATTTTGAGGAGAAAAGATTAGAAGTGTTTATTAACGTGCCATCCCTTTTGAACAGTAGACACTGTGAAATGACAGTTAGTATGATTTTATAAATTCCAAGAATGAAAGTCTGTCATATTTCATTCAAGCAACAAGTAATTTTGCACTCTTATTCAAGCAACAAGTAATTTTGCGCTTCCGCCAACAGGGGATTTTCATTTTGCGGACTCTAATCTCCATAACCGCAAAACAATTTTTAAGTCCAGCAAATAAAGGAAAGCGACAAGACTCTTATCTGTGCTTAACACTAGCATGGTAAGGTGTTCCTTAGGATGCCCAAAGCTTTTGGTGCATCCATCCATCCTAAATTTTGATAACTATCGATCCATCCTAAATTTTGATAACTGGTCATAGAACGCGTATTATTTTTATCCAAACCCTTGTATCCAAACGTTTCCAAGAATATTTCATCAGGATAGACAGCATTTGAAATTATTTACACTGCGAGCATATTAGATACTTGACTTTGAAACAGGGGATAGGGGGGCAAAAGAAGAAAATTAGAAGAAGAAGATAACAACATACTTTATTATCATCAAATGTACTAAACACCCCCTTCAGGAACTCTACTGCTTCACTTGTCAATTGAAAACTCTGCGAGGAAATTCAAGCATTTTTATAGAAGAGCTGTAAAAACAGTTAAATGCCCACCCAGAATCACATCCCCGGTCTTTGCATATCAACCAACAATGGAAAATGATAAGAAACTGAAACGAAGAAACAATGTCAAATAAAATATGTTCCTAAAAGAAAGAAATATTAATCAACAAACAGCATCTACACGACATTTACTGTCTTCAGGCCTTCTAGAGAAGATATAGACTAAGATGTCATCGGATCATTATAAATGAAAACTCCTCTGTTGTGAATTGCGATTTTGATACATGTCCCTCCAACCTAAAAGTTTACTTCAATTGGAATTATTAACATAAAAAATGAAGAAGATTATATTGGTTCTATTGGTGTATTCAAGTAATTTATCATTCTCTATTAGGAGTAATACAATGCTTTCTTTGTGATATTTAATCCGTTGTTACTAATATGGCGAGCGAGTGCAAATACAACAGGACAGACACGAACCAAAGCTCTCCTATTCATCAACTCAACAAATGAAATTATTAGTTACCAAACTTCCACTTCGCAATGTCCAGAATTGTTACATGATGGTATACAAGTAGCAAAGCTTTTTTTTTTTTTAATCTAACAATTATATTCTAATGGCTTCTCGCTCCAACCTGCATTCGTTCATGTAAAGGAGAGAACAGGATAGACATGAACCAAAGCTCTCCTATTCATCAGCTTAACAAATGAAGAAAGTAAATTGTAATCAAATTATTAGCTACCGAAATTCCACTTCACAATGTCCAGATTTGTTACATGATGGTATAGAAGTAGCAAAGCTTATCTATATTTTTATCTAATAATTATATTCTAATTGCTTCTTGCTAGAACCTGCATTCATTCATGTAAAGGAGAGTCACCTGATCCGGAGCTTTCTTCAATGGCATTGACAAATAATCATCCCTGAGTCTAAGATCATCACCGTACCCAAATTTTCTCAAGACGGTCCAAGTAGTCTCAATCCGACCTCTTTCAATAAAAAGAGCATGCAGAAAAAGAAAGCCTCTTAATGTAAGCCCAAGTTCATTAACTCCTTGGGGTAACTTATCTTGTACAACTCTCTTAACGCCCACAATTTCGTTAGGCTGTAATGGAGCATCAAAACACCTAACCTGTTCACCGTATTAATAATCATGACCAAATGTTAAGTGTCAAGAAAAAATAGATGGTTATTTCACGATGGATAAATCATAATGGAAATTAAGAAAGGGAAAAAAATTCTTTTTATTTTTTAGTTTGTTCTTGTTTTGACATGAGCATGGTTACAGTAGTACAGCTGAAAAGAAATTGGAAAAAGACCTGAAATTCATTCAATTCGTCATCATTGAGAGCACTATCCATATCTAGATCACAAAGAACAAATATCCTCTTCAAAGCTCTCATACACCGTGGCTTCAAAGCTTGGGTTTCTTGATCAAATAGTGGAGCTGTTGGATGGAGCACTGCCTTCTGTGCATAGTAGAATACTTCTGGAATCTACAAACAGATGGAAACTATCACAACCGTTAGGATATTCCCACTCTTGTAATAATATTGAAGCAGCAGAACTTGATCTTTGATGCAAACCTGAAGCAAATTAGCAGCTGAACATTCTATGCAAGTCTCAATCTCACGAAACTGTCGCATGATTGGAGCCATCATAACGTTGAAATTACACTCTTCATCTCGCCTATCTAGCTTGCAACCAACAACTACAACTGGTACGCGGATCTAAGAAAATATACATGATAAATACATACAAGTGAACACAAATCAGTAAAGCCTAGAAAAAGAAATACAGAGTATTGACATACATTTTCTTTGATCTAGATTTCGTCCTCGTTTGTCCAGTCTAGTGGAAAAGGTAATTTCAAAGGAACATGGTCTTATACTACGCGTGTGTTCTTCTGCACATTTTTACACACTTTTTTAACTTCACTCATTCTCTCTCCTATTTCACATCCACATATCTCGTGAGATTTACCTGTACTACACAAATTTCCACCATTCAATTCCACTTATTCTCTCTTATATCACATAAAACCACATAAAAACTTGTTTTTACATACATTTAACGGGCGCTACATGAGATTATGGAGGTGATAAATGCAATTCAATGTTTGATGCCTAATCACATTAATTTCACATTGAGTAGGAGTTTGAAGACTAATTCTTGGAGCTCAATTATGGTTTCCAAAACCTAGTATAAATCTAAAACGACTTGCTATCTAGCACGAGGCAGTGAAACAGAGTAGCTTTGTAACCTAGCCATATGGCGGTTTTCTTTCTTTTAGCCACTTTCTAATGGTATTAAATCTCGGCAAACTGAAAGCGTTGAACGCCCCCAATTCCAGTTAAAGAAGTGCATACACCACATTAAAATGGCACAAGCACACACTAAATGATGTAACATAGTAGAGATCAAGAGTAAACCTCTAATCTACGGAGTTCATAAAGCCAGAAAGAACTTATGCGATTGAGAGTCGTTGGCTGATCGCATGCATACGTCAATACAACTGCATCGGCCCGCTTCAGCTCTTCAGCAAGCCGACCTCTATACTCCAAACTATAAACAGACACAGTACCAATCCAATCAATCCAGTCAAAACATAAATCCCATATTGAAATTTTCAATCGCGCATATAAAATTCAAACCTGGATGAGGTGTCAATGATAGTGATGGGGACATTATCGGGATAGAAATCGGCGGGGAGGCGAGTAGGTGGCAGCACAGGAGGTACTTCTCGAGGGAAGGCCTCGGACGCGGCAGTGGCAATAAGACTGGACTTTCCGGTGGCTCGATCGCCGACCACGACGATGCGGACGCTACTGCGCCCGCCGGAGACTGATCCTCCGGGCATGGATTTGACGCTATTTTTTTTAAGTGTGTCTAGAAGAGAGGGACCTGTTGGGAGTGTGTTGCCATATACATTTTCGGTTCTTTATTATCTCCTCTCTAATTAGTAAGCGGAAAAACTTTATATTTGGGCTTCATCTTTTCACCTGATGAAGCCCAATTTTGTTTGGGCTTACATCTGTTCTTCTGTATGTCATCCCTCCCTACATCCATCAAAATGCTGTCTCGTTTTGTTCGAACGTCGATCGCCGCCGTGAGCCGGTTGTCAACTAAAACCGCCGGCTTGGCGACGGCGGCGGATCCTATAGCCAATGAAGGAAGCACTGAATCTTCCACTAGTACAAAGCGCACCGCCTCTGTGAGCCATGTCTCTACTGAAACAGCCGCCTTGGCGACGGCGGTGGAGCCTACAGCCAATGAGGGAGGTACTGTATCTTCCACGAGTACTAAGCGCACCACCGGTGGCGGTCGGGACACTTTGGGGCGGCGGCTTCTTGCTCTAGTATATACAAAGCGCAGCGCCGTTGTGACCATACGGAAGTGGAAAGAGGAAGGCCATGTCGTTCGCAAGTACGAGCTTAATCGTATAATCCGTGAGCTCCGAAAGCTCAAGCGTTACAAACATGCCCTCGAGGTGATACATAGTAACTGATGCTCGATTCATATATTTCCCTCTCTTATTCCAATCTCTGCATATTGAGTGATTTGTATCACTATTATTGTTATTGTAACTCATAATTACTCCTGAAATTTCCCATTTGTACTACTGTTTATGTGTCTGCAGTCTGTTTATCTATGATCTTGACGTGCATTTTCCAATTAGGATCCAAATTACACAATTAGATATGAATGTTTCCTGTCAAATTTGAAAACTAATATAAGAATTAGGAGACAAGATTATCATCCACAGTTGTCATTTTCGAACTAAAAAGTGAAGATATACAATTTGCCCCGTGATAGATACGCTTTTGTATTTTCTGTGGAGTGATAAGGCTTATTATCATAGTTTTGGGCGACAACAGTGACCTAAATTCATCAAAATCAATGTGATACCATGTGTTTATCACTGCAAAGCTGTTGTTTTAACTTTGTGCGTGTTTGTGTAGATCTGTGAGTGGATGAAGATACAGGATGACATGAAGCTGGTACCTGGGGACTACGCTGTTCATTTAGATTTGATTGCAAAACTTCGGGGTATAAACAGTGCAGAAAAGTTTTTCGAAGATCTCCCTGATAAAATGAGAGATCAAGCAACCTGTAGTTCTCTTCTTCACACCTATTGCCAGCATAAGGACAACTGTCAAAGCAGAGGCTCTTTTTGAGAAAATGTCAGAATGCAGTTTCTTGACAAATCCTCTTCCATATAACCACATGCTATCGCTATACATCTCCACTTGGCAGTTGGAGAAGGTGCCAGAAATGATTATCAAGTTAAAGAAGAGCACTTCGCCTGATCTCATAACATACAACTTGTGGTTGACTGTATGTGCATCGCAGAATTATATGGAAACTGCTGAGAAGGTTTTCCTAGAGCTAAAGAAGGCAAAAATAGATCCAGATTGGTTTACCTATAGCATATTGACCAGCATCTATATCAAGAATTCGGTTAGGGAAAAAGCAGAGTTTGCTTTGAAAGAAATGGAGAAGAAGGTATCAAGAAAATCCAGAGTTGCTTATTCATCCCTGATTAGTTTGTATGCTAGCCTGGAAAGTATAAAAGACATCAATCGTATATGGAAGACAATGAAGTCCACCTACCGTAAGCTGAGCGACAATGAGTACACATGCATGATTACTTCTTTATTAAAACTCAAACAAATTGTAGAAGCAGAGAAACTTTACAACGAATGGGAGTCTATTTCTCCAACCAAGGATTCGAGGGTTCCAAATTTGCTCCTTGCTGCTTACATCAACAAGAATCAAATGGAAAAAGCAGAGGCTTTTCACAAACGAATGGTAGAGAAAAGCATAGTACCAGGCTATACAACGTGGGAGCTTCTTACTTGGGGTTATTTGAAACAACGGGAGATGGAAAAGGTTCTTGATTGTTTCAAGAAAGCTGTAGGTTGTGTGAAAAAATGGAATCCAGATGAAAAGATGTTGCGAGAAGTATTTGGGATTGTTGAAGAGCATGGCAATGTTGAGGGAGCTGAGCAATTATTAGTTACACTGAGAAATGCTGGTCATGTTACAACGGAGAGTTACAATTCTCTACTACAAACGTGTGCTAAGGCTGGTAAAATGCCACTTATAGTGAAAGAGAGGATGAAGATGGACAATGTAGAGTTAAATGAGGAGACGAGGAGGCTTCTTGAACTGACTAGTAAAATGTGTGTAGGTGAAGTCCCAATGGCCTCTCTTAAGATGACATAGTCATCAAATTTCTTGGTGATTTAGTCCTTCATAAACTGATGGTCGAAATGGGCTGAGAATTTAGAGCAGAATCCAAACAAGGGTGTTAGATTTGGGTTCGGTGGTGTGGTTTACACTTGGCCTTTCCAACTCATCTAACCAAGACGATTTTTCCAACCAAGAGACACGGATTTTGGAAACTTTCGTCGGTTTCTATTTCATCTGTGAAGCAGTGTAAGGGAGCTGTCTTGTTTTTTTTATGAAAGGTGTGATTTTTGTCTTAAAATTTAACCATCTGTTGTTAAATGTTGAGTGAAGAAATTAATTTGTTGGAGAAAAGTAAAATGGATAAGTTATGCAATGAAATGGTATCATTGTCTTTCCTTGTGTCGTATTATCAACTGCATGTTATAAATGGGAGAGGCAATTAACTACATTATGAAAAGCATATTCTTATTTTTACTAGAATTGGAGATTGAAACCTTTTGCATCTTACCGTATCATAATTGTGTGATTTTATGTTGTAAACACTCAATTTGCTGGTTGGTGTATGAGCGGAGATGGATCTACCTGGATCTTCATTGAATGCAACAATCTTGGATTTTTTTCATCGATGAGAGGGAGAATGATCAAACCGTTACCAATGTTCACGGTGTTTAGGGATACTTTTCTAGACCAAAATAAAGTTAAGCTGGTTTATCTCCAGCCAGGGAAGATTCGTGCCTCGCGCGTTGGGGAACATAAGATGAATGTAAACCTATCTTCGCCCCTAACAAAACTCTCGCGCATGAGTTCACTAAAGGAGTTACCAATCTTTTCTCACTTTATTTACAAAAATACGTCACTCTTAATTCGTCAAACTCGTACAATTTATTATTCTCCTTTAACTTTACATAAATTTTACATTTAACTTTCACTTTCTATCTTGTTACCATAGATACGATGAGACCATATCATCTATGCAAGTCACACAATTAATCCATCCCCAAATAATAATTTTAGCAGGTGCCTTTTCTTGTTTTCTTATATATTTTCAAAAACTGGGTACCTAATTGTTATAGAAAAAAAATTTGTATAATTCTACATCTTAAAAAGTCCCAGGTGATATTATTATTTTCGTGTATTAATACAATATCCTAGGAAATGACAATTCACAAATTATTTGCTCTAACTATAAGTATGTGTGTAGATGTTAATGTGGACTAGATTGTTAATATACTTAATTTGTTCAATAGTTGCTTCAATTGAGCTCAAAAAATTTTAAATAACTTTTCATAAGTTCAATAATACACTCATAAACAAAATCAATTTCATACAATCAATTGAAAGCATCATATGCCCAAATAATGAAATCAAATTATTATTCTATATTAGTTTGTATCTATTTTGCAAAATAAATCTAGAGGATCGTGATTTTAAATAATATTTTGCAAAGAAAATTTATATAGCGAAAAAAAATTTCGGGGCAGACCCCAAATCAACTCGGTGCTACAATAATTCCTGTAACAATTCCTAGCTTCGCCTTCGTTGTCATTATCTTCTTCAATTATGCTTTCCCATGTTTGGAGCCTGGTTCTCCACCAATAAGCCGTGCCGTGTACTAGCCAGCAGTCTACTTGATTTTAAGTTTAAAAAAAAAAAAAAAGAAAAAAAGAAGAGAATAGAAAAGAGTACCTCACATAACGTATAGTGGTAGTTTCCGTTCCCCCACCGCAATATCAAAAACCAAAGGGTAAACACGTGCGTCTGTCGTAAGCAAAAACTAGGCTTTTCCTTCCCTGCTCAAATCGTTTGTTTCCGCCCCCTAAATTCTCATCTCCATCAACTGAGACTTGCGTTGTCCCTCTGCCTATTCCTAGAACCCTAGCTCGAATCTTCCCGCGAATTTTCCCAGCGCGCTGTCATCATACCCCAAAGCTCTCCTTCCCGTATAGAATTTAAACTCAGAGACCAGGTACCGGTTTATCAGTTTTCCTTCAATATCTATTCCGCTTCCGTGAGCTTGCAATCTGACCCATACTTCCTACAATTCTAGCTATCGTTTCAGTTCTGTGATTTAATTGGGATGCTTTTGGTTGTTCTCAACTTTTCCAGTGTCAGAGTTGTGAAAAACTATTAGCCATCAAAGTTCTTGCTATTTTCTTTGTTGATTTTCTTTGGAGGATTTAAATGTGAATGAATTGAGGTCTGATTGCTCGTTTTATGCATACGTATAGATATCTATTTATGTACATTTCTGTTTTAGAAGATGGTTATTTGCGTATGTTATGTACTCGCTGAAATTAATGATATTTTACTTTTCTCTTTGTTATAGGGAAAGAAATGCGATCTTCAAAAATGATTCCGAAAAATACCTGTCTCTCTTCAATTCTTCATTGCAATAACCAGTTTTCCTCTCTGTACTGATTTTGCTTATTTTGAGTTTTTAAGCTGCTTTAGTCACACATTTTCTTCGAGAATATGGAACTTTCTTTGGATGTTTGGTTCTCTTTTGTATTGATTTGTGGTATTTATTTGCCAGTGAATTTGCAACTGAATCTACGGTTGGGATCCCACTGTATTGAAGCAATGTACTAGTAGAATGCGAAACAAAATGAAAGGTTAATCCAAACGGACCCATTCCTTGAGAAATAGCACTGCTAAACCTTTCTCTGTCCAACACCTCCACTGCGGGAGTCAACCATCAACTCACGAAAAAATGAAGTTCCAAATCGAAGACGTGACTGTGTATTTTCCCTATGACAACATATATCCGGAGCAATATGCCTACATGGTTGAACTGAAACGCACCCTAGATGCCAAGGGTCATTGCCTGTTAGAAATGCCTACGGGTACTGGAAAGACAATAGCTTTACTCTCCTTAATCACGAGCTATACTCTATCAAAGCCCTCCAATTCAGTAAAACTCATTTACTGTACCCGCACAGTACACGAAATGGAGAAAACCCTAGCAGAGCTCAAATTATTGCATAATTACCAGCTCCAGCATCTGGGTCCCTCTGCAAGGATGCTCGCCCTTGGGCTGTCTTCGAGGAAGAATTTGTGTATAAATCCAACTGTTGTTTCTGCTGAGAATCGGGACTCAGTGGATGCTGCATGTAGGAAGCTTACAGCGAGTTGGGTACGGGCAATGGCTATAGAGAATCCGAATATTCCAACTTGTTCTTTTTTTGAGAATTATGAGAAGGCTACCTCTGATGCCGTTTTGCCTCCCGGTGTTTATACTCTACAGGTTTTGCCTTTACTTGATTCTAACATTCTGTTATCCATTTGCTTGTAGACAATATATATGGGACATAAGTTTTTGAGGTATTTTGAATGTTTCAATCTATTGGCATGGGGTGTTCTGTTGAATTACATTTGCTGATACTTTCAGCTTTCATCTATTTCAATCTCATGTGTTATAATTTGATTTCCAAACTTTTGAAGGATTTGAGGGTATTTGGAAAGGAGAAAGGGTGGTGCCCATATTTTCTGGCTCGTCATATGGTGCAATTTGCAAATGTGGTGGTTTATAGCTATCAGTATCTGCTTGATCCCAAGGTTGCTGGAATCATATCGAAGGAGATGCAGAGAGAGTCTGTTGTTGTGTTTGATGAGGCCCACAATATTGACAATGTGTGCATTGAGGCGCTCAGTGTCAGTGTAAGAAGTCAGACACTTGAAGGTGCATCGAGGAATCTTAATAGGATGTCTCAGGAGATCGATAGGTATGTGCTTGTGTACCATCTTGATGTAAAATTTCTGACCAAATGTATTAATTTTTTGGCTAGTGAATTGTGATGCCCAGAGCATTTTGTTATATGCAATAATTTGTATGGTAGAAGCTAAGAAGCATTGACCACCAAATACAGCATTCTTGGAAACACTTCAAATCGTAAAATATGGTTCTTTATAAATTTCCATGGAATCAAGAAAATGTCTCTTACATATTGAACACAAGTACATTTTCTCGCTTCTTGATTTTTTGTTGAATATCAATTTTGTTTTTCCATGGTACGCTGGAAAACTTTTATGACCGAGAGAATTTTCGAAAAGGTTATCTTTTTACATGGCTTTTTCTATTGTCTACATACTAGTGGTTGAAATTTTAAACAAGAGAAAAAATAAGATGGAACGAAAAAGATCTGTTTTTTGATAAGTTTTTTTTCTCTCTTAACTATACTTCACATGGTAGGAAGGTTAAAGGCAACCGATGCTGGTCGATTGCGTGCAGAGTACAACCGGCTTGTTGAAGGTTTGGCACAAAGGGGAAACCTTCCGAGTATGTTTAATCAGTACATGTTCCCATTTTTCCCTACTTCTAGGAAGTCCTGGTACTGACATTGAATTTATTAATCTGTCACTGCAGTTGCCGACAATTGGCTTGCAAATCCTGCCTTACCCGATGATATTCTAAAGGAAGCAGTGCCTGGAAACATAAGGCGGGCAGAGCACTTTCTGTCTGTTTTGCGTAGACTAATCCAATATCTTAAAGGGCGATTACAAACTGACAATGTTGAAAAGGAGGGACCTGTTTCTTTTGTTGCTTCAATCAACACACAAGTTGGGATTGATCAGAAAATGTTAAAGTTTTGTTATGATAGGCTTCATTCGCTCATGTTGACTTTGGAGATTACTGACACAGATGAATTCTTACATATCCAAACGATTTGTGATATGGCAACGCTTGTGGGGACTTACTCTCGAGGATTTTCTATTATAATTGAACCTTTCGATGAAAGAATGCCACATATACCTGATCCTGTACTGCAGGTTTGTTGACATTATTTATTTAGGTTTTTATTTCTTGTTGATTACCAAGGATACCAGTGATCCCATATGTCACTCTTCTTTTGGATCTTGGGTAAAGCAATAGTCTGGATTGCTTCCTTGATCTTTCGTCGTTTCTTGTAATTTAATAGCAGAGTTTCTGATTAAATGCTAATGTTGGGATTCCAGCTTTGCTGTCATGATGCTTCTCTTGCTATAAAACCTGTATTTGAACGATTCCAGTCAGTTGTTATCACCTCTGGGACTCTCAGCCCAATTGATCTTTACCCTCGTCTTCTCAACTTCAATCCTGTTGTTAGTCAAAGCTTTACCATGTCCTTGACAAGGGATTGCATATGTCCTATGGTTCTCACTCGTGGAAGGTAAAAGAATTCAATAATGTTCGCCTCTCTCTTGCCTATAGAAATTCCATGTAGCATTTAGTTAATACTTTTGCGTTTCAGTGATCAGCTCCCTGTGAGCACAAAATATGATCTGAGAAGTGATCCTGGTGTTGAGAAAAACTATGGGAGACTCTTGCTTGAGATGGTATCTGTTGTGCCCGATGGAATTGTGTGTTTCTTTGTTAGTTATTCTTATATGGATGGAATCGTCAATAGCTGGCATGAATCAGGAATTTTGAAGGTACAATTGAAAGAATAAAATATGGTTACCCCTTGAAGTATTCTTGTGAAGTTAGTCAAATATATGATTCTGCTTTACTGGTTTTAATATGCCTTTTTTCGCCTCATGTTTAAATGTCTTGCAGGAGATAATGCAACATAAACTAGTATTCATAGAGACTCAAGATGTGGTTGAAACTACATTGGCATTAGATAATTATCGCAGAGCTTGTGATTGTGGAAGAGGTGCTGTTTTTTTCTCTGTTGCCAGGTACACATGGCAAGAATTCTCTATAGAAGTTTAGTTCAGTTAATAATTATTTTTTATTAAAAGAATAATTTATTAAAGAAGGAATTACAAAATGTAGGGTCAGAAACGCGCAAGACATAAAAGCAGCATAGAAATATCACATAACTGTGGGAGTGCTCAAGACATAAAATAATCTGGACTCATTTAAGTTTAGATACATTCTATCCTTCATGTGGAGCCATATGGACTGTGGATTTGATGTTTAACATCCTAAGGCAGAGATGGAAAGAATAAGCATAAAATTAGTTGACATTTACAGGATTTTACTGACTACACTTTTCCATTTTCAGGGGGAAAGTCGCAGAAGGTATAGACTTCGATAGACATTATGGAAGACTTGTTATCATGTTTGGTGTTCCATTCCAGTACACATTAAGCAGGTAAGTTGCCACAACTCTTTTGATCACATGCAAAAACTCTGGTAGATGATAAACCTTGAGTTTTTCACATAAATCCATGCTCAAAAACAGTCAAAAATTTGAGAAATCTGTCAAAACAGTTGTGTATTAAATTTGCAGAATATTGCTTGCGAGACTGGAGTATCTAAGGGAGACTTTCCAAATCAAAGAGGGCGACTTTCTCACTTTTGATGCTCTGGTAACAACATTTGGCTGCACTCACATGCGTCTCAAACTTGCATTCTAACTTTATTATTTCTCACCCCTTTTTTAAAATCAATTTCCAGAGGCAAGCTGCTCAGTGTGTAGGACGAGTTATCCGTTCAAAGGCTGATTATGGGATGATGATTTTTGCTGACAAGAGGTTTGTTTGCATCTTTGTTTCTGATTTTGAAGTCTTCTGCAGTTGTAATTACCCATAAATTGTTTGCTTTAATTAATTTACTTGCTACATGTTTAGATATAGCCGTCACGACAAGCGTTCAAAGTTACCTGGATGGATATTGTCGCATTTGCGTGATGCTCACCTGAACTTGAGCACTGACATGGCTGTGCATATAGCAAGAGAGGTGCGGTTTTCATCTCTCTTATTGCATAATGAAAGCTAACTGGCCATGTGTATTATTAAGGGTTTGTTTGATTGAAATTAAATTAATTAATTATTTTTTTGTTTAATCATTTTCGACCACTCATTATGCCTGGACAACTTTTTTTTTTTTTTTTAAATAAATTTTCTTTAATTCTTAACCACGCATCTAAAATCTATTTTTTCAATAACGATAGCAAACATACTCTGATTAATATATTTTTTTATTTTTTGGGTGATGTGTGCAGTTCCTGAGGAAGATGGCCCAGCCATATGATAAGACAGGTGCAATGGGAAAGAAAACCCTTTTGTCACAAGAAGACTTACAGAAAAAGGGAAACAGTGCTGAAGAAATGTTGTTTTGAGAGTGAGTTCGTAGTTGAGTTTTAATCAGTTCCGATTCAACTAGTAGTTTTGAGCGACGACTATTTTTATTTTCGTGTGGAGATGAAGTTTTGGAAGCACCTTTTCTGAATTTTGACGGTGAAATTATAGGAAATTACTGTTTGTACTGCAAACCATTGGAAAGTGGTAATTATGTTAATTCAATTTTGTTATTACAATCTTTAAGTAATCTTCATTAGGAGCACAAGTCACATCTTACAAAATTATAGTTTCTTGAAAAACAAGTAAGTACCAAGAAACGAACCATCGGAAAGAAAACAAATTGCTTATTGCTTATTCAATTTCTCAGAAATAGTAGCTCTCAAATCTCATGGTGCAATCGACCAATTGAACTTGGCTGCCAATGCGACCACCACAGAGGCCGTCGAGGTTCGCCCAAGCAAAAAAGAGGCAGCTAGTGCAGCCATTATAGGATAGAGACTGGCGGAAAGTGTTGTGGCCGTAAGCAATTGCTGTGGGATAAGCAAAGAGGTTCAGTAATTGAAGCCTGGCTTAGTTGGAATGACATTTATTAAATTAAAGAGAACGTAAATCACACTGTGCGAGTTCTATTCTCTTCCCCCAGTGGGGGAGGATCAAGAAAACCCCCATCCTATTTGGCATTGCCTGTGGGATGGGGCATTAAAAGCTTGCCTTTTCTCTTTCTTCCAAATACCACATCGTCTGTTTCTCTTTTTTCCAATAACCACATCATGTAAGTGTTCTTCCCTTTCTCTCTCTTCCAATTTCCATATCTTCTCATGTCCCCTCTCCTCACCTCAATGTTCTTCCCTTTTTCTTTCTTCCAATTACCACATCATTTCATATTTGTTCAATTATATGCACGGAAGAGCACTTAGACAATGTAGTAATTGGAAGAGAGAGAAAGTGAAGAACATTTAAAATACCCCATCTCACATGTAATGTCAAGTGGGATGGGAGTTTTCTTTATCGGAGGAGAATAGAACTCCACACTCTTATTATAAGGATCAACTTGTCGACATGACTTGTTATTACAGATAATGACTTTACGTTCAGTATTTGGTTCACATTGGACTGTGTAACATATCCTCAGAAGGGTAACGGATACTGCAAAAATCATCCCCTTGAATTTTGGAGGAGCCGCCATTTTAATAAATTTGGTATTTGGTGGGTTACACTCTGATGATTTTTCATTTCCTTAAAAAAAAAAAAAAAAAAAGGCATTGTCCAAGCTTTATGATACCAATTTCTAAGGATAAATTGTACGCTTGTTAAAATAATTAATTTCTAACAAAAGTACGCTTTCTAATTAATGTCGAAGTCTTTAAAATAATTAAGGATCTCTATATCAAGAAATTCCAACACTGATTGATAGCTTACTCCGTGATTTGTTACTTGATTTGTTATCTATTGCTATCTTCCATTTTTTTTTTTAGCATTTTTAAAATTTTAGATAAATAAATTATCCTGCAACATTATCTAAGATAAATGATTCAATATAAATGTAATGGCCTTTTACGAATGCTTCACCTTTTAGCATTCTAGTTTCTTGTGGTCGACTCTTTACCAGCTTTTTCCTTGACTTTCAAAAAAGCTTAACATTGCAACCTTGAAAGAGTTTCATCATGTTTAATCGGCAACGACAAAATTCCCATTCACTCGGGGATAAAAATGCCATTAACTCGGAAGATTACTGAATCTTTGTTGGCCATGGAATGCAGAATAAAGAGGATGATAACGTCTACCATAAGAATTAAGCAGCTTACTCAGGTTTTCTTCTTTTAGGCCCTGCCCAGAAAATAAGACAAGAAAGATAAAAACTTACTTGAAGAATCTTTTATTAACAACTTCAAAAATCATTACTGAGATTTTTTCTACAGAGTCTTGAGAATGCTAAAATTACTACTAGCCTGAATAGTGCGTATAAACTTTTGTGTGTGTCTAGAACTTGTATGTCTCTTATAACTAAGTTGCATGGGCTTTTATAGAAGTCATTTTACATCTTCTTCGTACACGTTGATGGTTATTAATTTACAACATGTGTTTCTTCTGATTTGAATTATGTAGGAATTTTGGAGGTTGGTCCAGCCATTTGTCATGCAAGCTTGAATAATGGTGGCCTCATTTTTCAAAGTTGTATTTCCTCAATGTTGTTTAACAAACTTTGAATGGTAATAAACATCTTTGTTGGGGTCTCGGCTATCTAACAACATTTCTTTTCCTTTGTTTAAGAGTTGAGTATTATTATGAGTATCTTGGGTTGAGCTATATTTAACCAAGTAATCAAATTTTCCACTAGACTGGCCTAATGAGTCGCAAATTTCAGTCTTGTTAAAATTATGGTTGGTAGCGTAGAAATAGTCTGCCAAATCTATTTAAGAGAATATAGGAATCAAGAGCTCTTGAGTCTCTTGAGATTTTGGCAATCCCATAGCCTTTTTCGGATTTGAAAAGTCTTTACAGTGATCGGTAACATTGGACTAGCTTATGACTTATTGGGCTTAGAAATATCTCTTACAGCATTCGTTGGAGAATGCTCACCCATCTTAATCTTTATATTATTTCGGGCTAAAGACTGGCCCTTTGCTTTAGCTCCTTGAGTTGTTTTTCAAGATTTGCAGTCTGCCGTTGAAGATCAAGGTTTTCATCAAGTAACTTTTGATTAGTCTCCTTAAGGATTTTAAGGTGGGTTTTTTTTTCCTGAGTGATTGTCAGGGCCAGGGGTGAGAATTGAACCCGGGCGTTGCCCATGGTCCGACCGAGTGCATACCACTGGCACCATCCAGCGATCTCAAGGATCTTATTGTTGAATAACTTAAAAATGGTTAAAAAAAAAAAAAATCTAGAATCTGTCTCTCTAGCAATGGGACATTCTAGAGGTGGTTCTTCAAAATTTCTAACGGAATGAGAGATATAGAATTTATACCGATCGTCTATCCAGCAGAGTTTAAAGCATGTTGGAGATTATAAAAACCTTTGTAAAAAGGATTTTTAATATCTTTAACACAGTCAAGGGCTTCTATCCAGTATGGGAAGCACAAGGTGTTCTTCCTCTAACAACAACATAATAGTTAAAAGTGTTGTATTTTGATTAAAATATTCTGCTATTGTTTTGAGACATGCTAGAAAATATTTTGAGTCTTTTGGGTTCTTATATTGTATTATGAAAAATCCATAAATTGTCTAACAAACATTTTTCTTCTTTTGCAAGAGAAATATGTGAAAATACGATAAATGAAATGTTACTATTAGGAAAACAAGCAAGTTCTTGGGTTCCGAATCTGATTTGTTCTAGAAAATTTGACTTGTTCTGAGTAGATATGATCTCAGAGGATGCATAGTTATTTCCTGATGGAATACCTAGTCTTGTAGGAGGTCTAGATATCTATAATAAAATAATCATGTTATTTGAAAAATATTAACTTTCTATTAATCTACTAGGTTTTGTACTAACACATTTATTTAAGCGATCTTCTCAGATCAATTTTCTCTGTATTAAATATTTTACCCATTTTCTATAAATTTTTTTAAAAGTATTTCTAAATGATTCATATGCCCTTTATGATTTTTGCTATGTGCTAAACCATTTCCTTTTTTCTTGATATTTCGAGTAATTTCTAAATTTATGTAATCAATATGTCTCATATAATGCTTTCTAATAATCTGTAAGTACACTGTTTTAAGGCTTTAGAAATTAGAACTCCTACTAGTTCTAAAATAATGATTTTACTATTTATTACTATTTTCTACTACTATTTGCACTATTCCTACCACTTGTTTCCAAGTCTTATCTTCTAAATCTAAGGAAACGTCTAAAGTTCTATACAAGATAAGTCTTCTATGACTTAAATGATTAGCTTTGAGGGATCACCAGAGTGGCGTAGTGGTACACACTGGGCCATGACCATGGGCAACGCCTGAGTTCATCTCTCAGCCCTGCCCCTGAAATCACTAAAAAAATGTTTAGTTTTGAAACTTTCATAAGTCTTTGCCTAAAATTTTTAAAAGTATTTGTCAAGTCTTTTCAACCAAAACTTGACAAAGATTAAAGATTTGTGTCAACTCTTTGTCTAATTCGCAAAGACTTGACAATGACTTTTAAAAATGGGTAGGCATTCCCTTACAAATGTCATAAGAGGTACTTCTTAGCCCAATAAGTCAAAAGCTATTCTAGCGTTATTCAATCGTCTTTGGTAAAACTTTTCAAATTCGAAAAAAGCTAGCGAATTTCCAAAATTTCAAGAGAGTCGGGAGACTCTTGATTCCTGTACTTTTCTTAAATAGATGCAACAGATTGTTTCTTCTCCTATAAACCATAATTTTAACAAGACCGAAATTTGGGACTCATCGGGCCAACCCAGTGGAAAATTTGATTATTTGGTTAAATATAGCTCAACCTTGATCCTCATAATTATACTCAACCCTTAAACAAAGGAAAAGATACTTTGTTGGATAGCCAAGATCCGAACGAAGATGTTGTTACCATTCAGAGTTTGTTAAACAAAATTGAAGGAATACACAAAGACTAGAACAATTTGTCAGCAGAAGGACCCTCCAGAATGTTAAAGAAATAACAATGAGTGGTACCCGTACTTCTAATTTGGTTTCGCATGTCTCCACACAGGAAAGTTCACAGGATAAGTCTCACAAGGTTGGATCACAATCAAAGGGATGAGCTTGGAAGATTCACAAGATATATCACAGGATATCCTTTTTGGTTATTGTATCTATCCCAATGTATCCTTGTAATTTCAAATTATGTACTTGAGATCTCTTGTAATTATCCTCACGTTGTAAATAGTGGAGGACTCTAGCTATACCATGTACTATATATGTAGGCAGATTTATTGTGAATACACATAGCAAATTCTCTCATTCTTCACCTTTATTATTATTGTCTTATATGGTATCAGAGCAGTCTTAAGACTCTCACGAGCAACCCTCCACCCCATCTTCTCTTTTTTTTTTTCTTTCTTTTTTTTCCTCTTAGCCATCGACTATCCACCATGGCAACCAATGATTCCACCTCTACCTCTCTCGTCCAAATAAATGCATCCACTCATCTTCCCCTTCGTCTCACCGCCTCTAATTACTCCGCATGGAAGCTTCAATTCACCTCCTTGTTCTTTGGCCTTAACATTCTGGGATTTCTCGATGGAACCACCCTTGCACCTGCGCGGACAGTCAAGTCCGGCAATACCGAATCTCCCAATCCTGCTTTTCTTTCTTGGAAGCGTCAGGATCAATTAATCCTGCACGCTATACTCGCCTCTCTGTCTGAATCTGTCATTCCTCTCATTCAGAACGTCACCACCTCCCAGGAAGCTTGGGAGCGTCTCGATCGCATTTTCGCCACGCGATCCCAATCATACATAATCCACTTGAAAGACAAACTTGCCAGCCTTACACATGGCACACTCCCGATCTCAGAATACCTGCTCAAAATAAAACACATCTCTGATGAACTCACCACCCTTGGGGCCCCCCTCACCGATGCCGACACCCTTGTTTACTGCACCCGTGGGTTGGGCCCTGCTTATAAGGAACTCAATGCTGCCCTTCGGGCTCGCGACACTCCTCTCACGTTTGACGACCTATATGCCAAGTTGGTTGATCATGAAATCGCTCTGCATGATTCGGACAGCTCCTCCAACCCTTCCATATACTATGCTAAAAGTCACCCCCGTTCTAAACCTTACACCCCACCACCGCCCACTAACTCCGTCGGCATTCTTCCATCCCCACCCCAAATGCCGGCAGCTCAACCTACTAATCGCTCCCCCAACCAATCCCGGGGGCCTGCTCGTGATTCTTCTAGACAAAGCTCTAATGCCCCAGTTATCTATCAATATTGCAATCGGAAAGGACACAAAGAAAACACTTGTTGGGTACTTTTTCCTCACCTGCGTCCTACTCAGCCTGCAGTCCACAACACAACCGCCACCACTCATGCTGCCTCGTCATCTGGCTCTTCCAATTGGCTAGTCGACTCCGGTGCGACCCATCATGTGGTCTCTCCGCTCCAGGATCTCTCCCTCCACCAACCATATGAAGGTCCCGACGACGTGCTTCTAGGTAACAACTCCACTCTTGCTATTTCTCATACAGGCAAAACGCAACTACCCCCCTATTTTACTTTGTCCAATGTGTTATGTGTACCCGCCATGCAACACAATATACTATCTGTCAAACAGTTTTGTGCCCAAAATTCTGCAAGTATTGAATTCTTTCCTGCCTCTTTTGTTGTGAAGGACCTCCACTCTCGCCGCATTCTATTCCGGGGCGGGACTCACAATGACCTCTATGAGTGGCCCGTAGCTTCATCATCCAAGCCCATACCGCACCTTCACCTCGTTTCAAAGGCGTCTCCTTTGCTTTGGCACAACCGTCTTGGCCACCATTCCGCTCAAACCACAAATCAACTTCTGGCGTCTGGGCTTCTACAGTCGTCTTCTCGTTTACCTAGTGATTTCTTTTGCTCGTCTTGCTTGTGTAATAAGAGCCACCGACTCCCTTTTTCGACATCTAGTATTTCTAGCAAATTTCCATTAGTTATTGTCTACTCAGACGTTTGGGGACCTAGCCCTGTACCGTCACGAGAAGGCTTTCGTTATTATGTAATCTTTGTGGATCATTTTACTAAATTCATTTGGTATTTTCCGCTGCGTTTAAAGTCTGACGTCGCCACTATTTTCCCGCATTTTCAACAACGTGTTGAAAAGAAATTCGGTCACTCTATTCACATGCTCTATACCGATGGTGGAGGTGAGTACATTGGCATGACAAACCTTCTCGCCTCGCTTGGCATCACACACCAAATCACACCGCCCTATACCCCCGAACACAATGGGCTTGCCGAAAGACGGCACCGTCATATTGTTGAAACGGGTCTTACACTTCTTCATCACGCCTCCATCCCCACCACGTTCTGGTCTCATGCGTTTGAGACGGCCGTTTACCTCATTAATCGTCTCCCAACGCCTATCCTCCACAACATAAGCCCCTACTTCACCCTCTACCACCATCATCCCACATACGCCACTCTAAGCCAATTCGGTTGTCTCTGCTTTCCATGGCTTCGCCCCTATTCCCACTCTAAACTTGCCCCTTGCTCTCGACCATGCACATTCCTTGGCTATGATGAAACCCACCACGCCTACAAATGTTTTGACTCCGCCACTGACCGTATGTTCATCTCCCGGCATGTTCGCTTTGTTGAACACCAATTCCCATTTGCCCCATCCGTAGGCCCCACCATACCCGCTGTCCCTTCTTCCTCTCCTTCCGCCCGTCACATCCCCATTCCCCATCTTGTTGGTCGTCCCAAGCAGCCGGTGTGTGGCCATCGCCATCGCTGCGGTGGAGGGCTGCACGCACTCCTCAAGCTGTCGCCTCGAGAGGCATTGCGGGTGCGATGTCCCCAGAAGGTGGCTGGCGACCCGCTGACGGCAGCGGGCGACCATCCAAAGCGACAACGCTACCCCCATTGTTGGGGCAGCTGCTTCCTCCCATCTCCATCATCTCCCCCTCCCCTACCACCGCCTCCACCTCGTGCCCCGTCTCATCCCTATCAAACTCGTGCCAAGAGTGGGATTTTCCATCCTAAACGTATCACAACTGTCTCCACCCGCCATCCCGTCCCTGAAACCATTGAGCCTCCATGTGTCTCTCAAGCTCTTCAATCTTCTCAGTGGCGCTCCGCCATGGCCGACGAGATAAATGCTCTCCTTCACAATCACACTTTGGAACTCGTTCCACATACTTCATCCATGAACCTCATTGGTTGCAAGTGGGTTTTCCAGGTTAAGAGAAACCCCGACGGCACGGTGTCTCGTTATAAGGCACGTCTTGTCGCCAAGGGGTTTCACCAACGCCCTGGCATTGACTACCACGAAACTTTCAGCCCCGTTGTCAAGCCTTCCACTATTCGGATTTTCTTGACCCTTGCTCTCTCCTCCAATTGGCCCATCCACCAGCTCGACGTCAATAATGCATTTCTGCACGGTCACCTTGACGAGGAAGTTTACATGAGTCAACCCCCTGGGTTTGTTGACTCTCAATTCCCCTCTCATGTGTGTCGTTTGAAGAAGGCGCTCTATGGGCTCAAACAGGGGCCGCGAGCCTGGTACCATGAGCTCCGCTCATTCCTCCTGTCCTACGGGTTCACCAACTCTACCAGTGACTCGTCTCTCTTTCTATTCTTCCGTGACAATGTCGTTCTCTATTTTCTTGTGTTCGTTGATGACCTCTTGGTCACCGGCAATCACACAGACGCCCTTCATTCTTTCCTTTCTACACTCTCCCATCGCTTTTCCGTCAAAAACCTTGGCCCTCTTCACTACTTTCTCGGCATTGAGGTTGTTCGTACACCATCCTTTATCTTTCTCAGTCAACATAAATACGTGCACAACCTCCTCACCAAAGACAACATGCTCGGGGCCAAAGCGGTTTCCACTTCCATGTCCAACTCGGGGTCTTTATCTCTCTTCGACTCTTCCACTTCGACTGATCCCACTACCTACTGCCAGCTAGTTGGGTCCCTTCAATATCTCTCTTTCACTCGTCCCGACATTAGCTTTGCTGTTAACCGGTTGTCTCAATTCATGCATCGCCCAACTGAGGCTCATATGACCGCGGTTAAGCGTGTGTTGCGCTACCTCAAACACACCATCCATCATGGCCTCCTCCTTCGTTGCTCCCCTACCCTCGGTCTCAATGCCTTCTCTGATTCTGACTGGGCAGGCAATCCAGACAACCGCTCCTCCACATCCGCATTTATCATCTATCTTGGTCACTCCCCCATCTCTTGGAGCTCCAAAAAGCAACGAACTATTGCCCGATCCTCCACCGAGGCGGAATATCATGCCATTGCTTCTTGCGCCTCTGAAATTCTATGGTTGGAAAACCTTCTCTCGGAGTTTCGTATTCATCTCCCACACAAACCCTCGCTCCACTGTGACAACCTTGGCGCCACCTACTTGTCCGTTAACCCAGTTTTCCACTCCCGCATGAAACACCTTGCCATTGACTACCTCTTCGTTCACAGTCATGTTGAACGGGGGTCCTTCGGTGTCTCGTACATTTCCACACATGACCAGCTCGCTGACATACTTACAAAATCCTCACCTCCATCCAAATTTGTTGCAACCCGCTCCAAGATTGGCGTCTCTGATGGAGCCTCCATCTTGCGGCGGCCTGTTAAAGAAATAACAATGAGTGGTACCCGTACTTCTAATTTGGTTTCGCATGTCTCCACACAGGGAAAGTTCACAGGGATAAGTCTCACAAGGTTGGATCACAATCAAAGGGATGAGCTTGGAAGATTCACAAGATATATCACAGGATATCCTTTTTGGTTATTGTATCTATCCCAATGTATCCTTGTAATTTCAAATTATGTACTTGAGATCTCTTGTAATTATCCTCACGTTGTAAATAGTGGAGGACTCTAGCTATACCATGTACTATATATGTAGGCAGATTTATTGTGAATACACATAGCAAATTCTCTCATTCTTCACCTTTATTATTATTGTCTTATATGGTATCGAGCAGTCTTAAGACTCTCACGAGCAACCCTCCACCCCATCTTCTCTTTTTTTTTTTCTTTCTTTTTTTTCCTCTTAGCCATCGACTATCCACCATGGCAACCAATGATTCCACCTCTACCTCTCTCGTCCAAATAAATGCATCCACTCATCTTCCCCTTCGTCTCACCGCCTCTAATTACTCCGCATGGAAGCTTCAATTCACCTCCTTGTTCTTTGGCCTTAACCTTCTGGGATTTCTCGATGGAACCACCCTTGCACCTGCGCGGACAGTCAAGTCCGGCAATACCGAATCTCCCAATCCTGCTTTTCTTTCTTGGAAGCGTCAGGATCAATTAATCCTGCACGCTATACTCGCCTCTCGCGAATCATCATTCCTCTCATTCAGAACGTCACCACCTCCCAGGAAGCTTGGGAGCGTCTCGATCGCATTTTCGCCACGCGATCCCAATCATACATAATCCACTTGAAAGACAACCGCCACCCTAAGTATTCGAAAAATTAAAAAAAAAAAAAAATTATATAGTTAGGGTGGCGATTGTAAACACAACCGCCACCCTAAGTATTATAAAAAAAAAATATTATATAGATAGGGTGGCGGTTGTAAGATTACAACCGCCACCCAAAATGCGAAAAATTTTGAAATTTCAAATTTCGAATTTTAAAACTCACTTTGGGTGGCGGTTGTACTATACAACCGCCACCCATTATTCGAGCAGTAATTAAATACCAGATTTACATCATTATTTCTGATTTCTTCCTCATTCTTCCTCATTCTTCTTTCTCTCAAGTGCGAAATCAAATTTTATGCTAATGTAAGGTAAGCTTCCGCTATCTATTGCTTTCAAATTCGTATATTTTTTTAATGCTAATCGTGTGTTTCTTTTCGTGTAATTTAAAAATTAATCTTTTTTTTCGAGTTTTTAAGGATGCAAACTTTAAATGGCCATAACTTTTGCATACGATATCCGTTTTCAGCCCACGAGTACATTCCGGAATCGTCGCGACGAGATCTACAACATTCACCGCTATCGCCGTGACCCCATGTTTCAGGCCAATCTGAGATCGTTTCAGCCCTTAAAATGCCATTTTTCGTTTTAGTGTTTCATTTTCGTATTTTCGTCATTTCATTTCATTGTATGTTAGGATTTTATTTCTTTTCTTATTTAAGAATATTGTTGGTTGTAATTGGAGGTGACTGACTTTGAATAAAAATCATTTCGTTCTTAATTTGTTAATTAGTTGCAACCTAATGCTATGCATGTAGACCCTCATCTCTTAACCAAAAAAAAAAAAAAAAAACAGACATTGGGTGGCGGCTCTTGTAAAGAACCGCCACCCTAAGTGTAAAAAAAAAAAAAAAAATATTAGTTAGGGTGGCGGTTGTTGGCAACAACCGCCACCCTAAGTTAATTTTGGGTGGCGGTTGTTGTTAACAACCGCCACCCTAAGTCCACGAATTTAAAAATAAAAAAGAGAAAGGGTGGCGTTTTTTGAATCGCCACCCTAAATCAAGACATTGGGTGTCGCCATTTTTGGTGGCATTCGTTAAACCGCCACCTCATGTCACAAAACAACCGCCACCCTAAGTCATTTTTGTACTAGTGAATCTACTACAAGAAACTGGCATGATAGCAATAGAGGCGACTTCTCTCAACAGACCAAGTAACCAATCACTGAGTAAGCTATCACTCAGTGTCAGAGTTTCTTGACGGACAAATCCTTAATTATGCAATAAGTTAGAAATTAATTATATTAGAAAGTGTACTTTTGTTAGAAATTAATTATTTTGACAAGCGCCAAAATTGGTATCAGAGCAATTAGACAATCTCTTGACAACGAAGATGCTGTTATTTACTATTGTATTCGGAATTTTAGTAAAAGATAAATTGATAACTGTTAGGATCGGTTGTGGAACTGGGCACACAATTACAACTAAAGTAGAAATGAGAAAAACGAGAAACACCAGATTTTACGTGGAAAACCCCAAATTAATTCGGGGTAAAAACCACGGGCAAACGGTAGAAAGATTTCACTATCGACAAAAGGATTACAACAACTTCTCTCTAATATAAGGAGAGTACAAATGAAAATAACTCTCTCTTACAATAGGAGAAAACTCACCCTCACAAATAAAGGAAATAACACGAAAAATTTAGGAGAAACTCACAATTTTTTTCTCTCTAATTTTTCTCTCTATTTCTCTCTATTTCTTGTCTATGAGATTGCTTTCTACAACTCAAGAATGGGATGATAGAATATGAAGGGAATGGCCTCAATTTATAGAGGATTTTGATGGTAATCTTGCAATAATTAGCATTTATTTAATGCTAATTAACCACTCTACCACAATTCCACAAATACAAATCCTCTAACAACTCCACAAGTTGGTAATCACTCCACGTCTCGTGACAAGACACCATTATTGAGTCAATCACTCCCACATTTTCATGAATGTTGCCTTCCACTTGTCTTATCATTATGTAGCCACCATTATTGACCCATTGATAAGACACATTTGGCTCCAACTTCAACAATCTCCCACTTGGAGTAAATGTGGGTATTCTAAGTGACCCTTCAATCCTTTCTACGCTTGCCATGCCCATACTGCTTACGTTTTTGCTAGGCCAATAGAAGATCGACACAATACAAACTTATCATTGTTGACCGGCTTTGTTAACATATCCGCTAGGTTGTCTTTCGTATGAATTTTCTGAATATCCACACTTCCTTCTTCCACCTTCTCACGAACAAAGTAATATTGAACCCGAATGTGTTTCGTCCTTGAATTAAATGCTGGATTCTTTGCCAAATGTAAAGCGCTCTGACTGTCACAAAATAGAGTAATCTTCTCATGTTTGTGCCCAAACTCTTCCAATAACATTTGCAACCATATTACCTCTTTGCTGGCTTGTGTAGCTGCCACGTATTCTACCTCCGTCGTTGACGTAGCCACGATAGACTGCAGTTTCGAAACCCAACTCACTGCTCTTCCAGCAAGAGTAAACATATATCCTGTGGTGAATTTGCTTTTATCAAGATCACCTGCATAATCCGAATCAACATAGCCTCTAACAATAAAGTCTGATCCTCCATAACATAATGTAGCATCTGAGGTACCCTTGATATATCTCAGGATCCTCTTCACAGTATTCCAATGCTCTCTACCAGGATTCGCCATGTACCGACTAACCGCTCCCACTGCTTGTGTAATGTCTGGTTTGGTACAAACTATAGCGAACATTAAACTACCCACTGCTAATGCATACGGTACTTGAGACATCTCTATCCTCTCCGCTTCACTATTAGGAGTCATACTTGAGGATAACTTGAAATTAATAGGAAGAGGGGTAGAGATTGGCTTACAATCTTGCATGTTGAAGCGTCGCAAGATTTTCTTCAAGTAATTCTTCTCAGAAAGCCAAATCTTCCTATTATTTCGTCTCGGCAAATTTGCATCCCTAGAATCTTGTTTGTCGTCCCAAATCCTTCATTTCAAACTCCCTAGCCAATTGAGCCTTCAATTACATGAATACGATCTTTGTTGGGGCTCGCTACCAAGATGTCGTCAACATACAACAAGAAATAATGAAATCACCATCACCAAATCTCTTGTTATAGACACAATGATCTGCATTCAATCTGTTGTATCCAAGGCTCGTGATGAAGGAATCAAATCTCTTGCACCAACATCTCGGCGCCTGTTTGAGACCGCATGCAGATTTGTTCAACTCCGCAAATCAAGTTCTCTTTTCCTTTTTCTTGAAACCATCTGGTTGGAGCATATAAATTTCTTCTTCAAGTTCTCCATGAAGAAATACGTTTTCACATCCAACCGCTCCAAGTACAAATCAAATGTAGCACACATCGCTGAACCACTCAGCGTTGTCAATCGAACAACGAGGAGAAAATATTTCGTATTTTCGTTTGAAATCAATACCTTCTTTCTCGAGCAAATCCTTTCACCACCAATCTAGCACGATACCGCTCTACTTGGTCATTGCCATCTCGTTTGATCTTGTAGACCCATTTATTTCCTCGATGGCTTTCCTTCCATGTGGTAGTGGAACAAGATCCCAAGTTTTATTTTTATGAAGAGCTTCCATTTCTTCTTGCATTCTTTGTCATCCACAGAGAAACATCTTGACTCTTTATAGCCTCCATGAAAGTTGATGGCTCCCCATCCTCTCGTTAGTAGACAGTATGCAATATTACCCTCCATAATATAACTGAAAGTGCCAAGCTCGCCCTCGCCTCTCCCGAGTTGACCGTCTAACTTGTGGAGTCACAAACTCGCCTTGCTCTTGTTCTTCGTGCTCGCACGCTGCGTAAGAATCTAGAACTTCTTGTTCTAGTTGATCTTCAACTTGAACTACGATAGTCTCTGGTTTCTCCTTTGAAATGCTATCATCACTTTGCACCTTATCTTACGCAAATACAACGTCCTCCGATTATAACCTTGTGGGCGTGGGATCCCACAGCGATACCCCTTTACACCATCAAAGATATCCCAAGAAAATGTATTTCCTGGATTTTAGATCCAGCTTCGATATTTCTTGGGCGTTGTACATAGCATACGCAGAACTTCCAAACGTATGCAAGCGAGAATAATCAGCTGGCTTGCCCGTCCACATCTCCATCGGAGTCTTCAGATCAATTGTGGTTGATGGTGACCGATTGATCACATAACAGGCGGTCTTGACTGCTTCAGCCCAAAACGATTTGGCCAACCCTGCAGTTCTCAACATATCTCTTGTCCTTTCTAACAAGGTTCTGTTCATCCGTTCTGCTACTCCATTTTGTTGTGGAGTGTGTGCCATCGTGAATTGTCTTTTGATACCTTCTTGTTTGCAGAAGCTATCAAATTCATTGCCAGTATATTCTCCTCCATTGTCTGTCCTCAAACACTTGATCTTTTTCTCAGATTCAAATTCAACCCGCGCTTTGAAGATTTTGAAAACTTCAAACACATCTAACTTCTTTCTAATTGGATACACCCAACATCTCCTGGAGTAATCGTCAATAAATGATACAAAGTATCTGACACCTCCTAGGGACACAACCGGTGCTTGCCAAACGTCAGAGTGAACCAACTCAAGTATAGCTTTACTTCTAGCAGTCGAACTGCTGAACTTCAATCTGTGCTGCTTACTAGTAACACAATGCTCACAAAATGGTAAAGATACCTTTTTGAGCCTCGGAAGAAGCTTTCTTTCTGAGAGAATCTTCAAACCTCGTTCAGACATGTGGCCAAGTTTACGGTGCCACATCATCGTCACGTCTTCTCCCGAATTCACCGTCGCAGTTGACGCTTCTCCTTCTTGTTGTGTTTCGCCTTTAAGCATGTACAGATTTGCTGCTATCTTTTCTGCTTTCATCACCACAAGCGCGCCTTTAACAATCTTCATGATCCCATCTCGAACATGGGTACTACACCCAATACTATCTAATTGTCCCAGTGACAATAGATTTTTTCAGCCTTTCACATGTCGTACCTCCTGGATGGTGCGTAATAGTACCATCATACATCACCAATTTGATGGTACCAATACCAGCAATTTCAAGGCATGATCGTTACCCATAAACCACGTATCCTCCTGAGATAGGTTCATATTGGTGGAACCAGTCTCTCCTAGGGGTCATATGCCATGTAGCTCCCGAATCCAAAAGCCACACGCTCGGTGAACCTTTTTCTCGCCTTCAACAACCGCCATTGTTTCACAGTATAATATCTCGCCTCATCCGATGCATTCGCTACACAACCTCGAAAGCATTTAATGTCTCAGGTCGCTTTTCCTTTGCCTCCTCAATCTTCTTGAGTCGCCAACACTCCCTTTGGTAGTGCCCCTTCTTGCCACAAAGTGATGACACTTGACATTTTTCCTACTTCTTGACTTTGATCTACTCGATTTTGACTCCCACCGGGTCAACGCCCGTTGATCTACCTCTCGCCACCATTAGAGCTTGACTTCTTTGTGAGCTCCCAATTGTCTTCTTTATTTTTGCGCCGACTTTCTTCTTCAAGAACCGCACTGGCAATATCGCCAAAGACTAGTATCTCCAAATTGTTGGTCAAATTGATGATGAGTTGATCATACGAATCAGGTAGACTCTGAAGTAGAATTTTGGCACGTTCACCCATCTCTATATTATGCCTCATTGTTGTGAGTCAGGAAAATAGAGTGTTCGTGGTGTTGATGTGGTCTGTCACCAAATTGACTCCATCATCCGAAGGGTGTATAACTTCCTCTTCAAGAAGATCTTGTTGTGTAGTGATTTGGCCTCGTACAATTTTGTGAGAGTATTCCAAATCTCTTTTGCCGTCTTTTTCTCCGCTACACTTGACAATACTCCATCGGCTAGCGCTAGATGTAGATTAGCAATAACATTGCCATCCATCTCGCTCCATTTATCATCGCGATATCGCTGGGCCTTTCTCCAATTGCCGCCAAGCAGTTATCTTTTCTCAATACTGCTTTTATTCTCATTTTCCACAATGAGAAATTATTCCCATTGAATTTCTCTATTTTGTACTTCGTCGCCATCTTTATAAATATCTCCTTTCCACTAACTGGATCTGATGTTAGCACGAACTCGGCTATAGATCTAGTGATTTTCTCAAAAAATCGTTTCTGATGTGGAAGATCAGTCTATGCTGCAACCACAGAGCATACTAAGAATTTAATGAAAAATCACAACCAAAGCTCTGATACCACTTGTTAGGATCGGTTGTGGAACTGAGCACACAATTACAACTAAAGTAGAAATGAGAAAAACGAGAAATACCAGATTTTACGTGGAAAACCCCAAATTAATTCGGGGTAAAAACCACGGGCAAACGGTTGAAAGATTTCACTATCGACAAAAGGATTACAATAACTTCTCTCTAATATAAGGAGAGTATAAATGAAAATAACTCTCTCTTACAATAGGAGAAAACTCACCCTCACAAATAAAGGAAATAATACGAAAAATTTAGGAGAAACTCACAATCTTTTTCTCTCTAATTTTTCTCTCTATTTCTTGTCTATGAGATTGCTCTCTACAACTCAAGAATGGGATGATAGAATACGAAAGGAATGGCCTCAATTTATAGAGGATTTTGATGGTAATCTTGCAATAATTAGCATTTATTTAATGCTAATTAACCACTCTACCACAATTCCACAAATACAAATCCTCTAACAACTCAACAAGTTGGTAATCACTCCACGTCTCGTGACAAGACACCATCATTGAGCCAATCACTCCCACATTTTCATGAATGTTTTCTTCCACTTGTCTTATCATTATGTAGCCACCATTATTGACCCATTAATAAGACACATTTGGCTCCAACTTCAACAATAACTGACGAGTAGGAAATAAAGCACTTCATATAGTCAAAATTTTTACATAAAATTCATTTACAAATTACAAACTGAAAAAAGCAAAAGCATGTACTATAATTTATAATCAAGAACAAAGAAAATAATTTGAATAGTAATCAAGAACCAAGAAAATAATTAAAAATTCAGTTCTACTCGATTCGGGAGGTTTGATTTCGATTATGTTGTACGTGGATTTCAGCTAGCGCCATCTAGAGCCATGGCACATTCGCTTTGCCTTGGCAAGGCCCTCGTCCATCTCGGCATCGCTGAACTGGTACTCCGCTCTCATGTCAATTTTGAAAGAAAGAATCTTGGGATCATTATGGACAGACTAGGATTAAAGCCGAACATCATGCAATGTCATAAGTGAAGGAGAAGAATACGGAGCACAAAAACACAAAAAAATAAATACATAAATTTACGGATCACAATAACGTCTCTCCTTCCATTTGTAATCACGCCGGAAAGGCATTCTCATTCTCAGATTCGCATTCCACATTTTTTAAAACTCATGCTCATTTGGCCTCTACGATTACTCTATCAGCACCACACCCAATTATTTTCTAGCCTCATTATTGCTTCTGTTTATACCTGGCCGTGACTTGACCTTCTGATCATTGGTTGTCAGTCTCCTTTTTGCGGCAATCTTTGATATCTAACAATTGATTGTTAGTGTGGAAGTTAACATTGAAAATTTAAAGTTCTCTAGATTCAATAGTGGAACGTTTAGACAGATCTGAACAGTATTATGTTAACTAGGTTAATGTAGATGCAAGTTAGTGTTTTTACCCACTAGATATATCGATCATTATATGATTGTCAGATTAATCTTAATAATGGGATTGTGATAGATGTGTCTAGGCATAATGTAGAAACTGAAAAAAAATAAAAAAACACATAACACAACTATTTGATGTAGAAAACCCGGCACGGTGAAAACCCATGTGCCCATCGCCTACGGGGAAAAATCAATCCACTAGTCACCAAAAAGTTTAAATCATTACAAGCAAATTATAAGCAAACTATGGATAGTTTTCACGCATAAAACCTATCAACATTTAAGAAAATGTGAAAACGCTCCTTGTTTTCTTCAAAGCATTCAATGCGAGCCAACATCGTGTTACTCTTCAATAGCTTCTTGTAATCTCACGATCCTCCGACAGATTTGCACTCTCTCGTGATCTCTCAGCATTGTGGCTCCTCTGGTAGTGAATGAGACTCCTCCCAGGGCCTTTGACAGATTTGTTCTTGTTAAGAACTTGTGATAAGCACTGTTATCTAGGATGTCATGTACAGGAGAAGCAAAAAGTCAAGCTAGTTTTGGAGCTGATGGAATTCGAATTTTTTGCTCTAGACTTCACGTCTCTTTTTCTTCTCTTGTTTTACGTGATTTTAATACAATTAAAGTGTCTTGTATAATAAGAATCTTAATTGTATTAAAATACTAATATCCTACAATAAAGATGACACTATAAATATTAGTTGTATGATAAAATAAAAGATAATGTAAGCAAATAAATTTAATTATAGAATTAAATATTAACTTATCATGCAACATAAAATAGAACAAAATGAACAAGAGATGACAAGAGATCATGGAAAAATAGAAATAACAAGAGATCTGTTAACCTATGTACTGTGCTGATCATTTCGATCATCTTCAACAGATTAAAATGTATATCCCTAATTAAATATAAAGTTTTAATGTTTTAGTGCACGATTTAATAATTTTGGAGAAAAAGGAAATATTGTAAACCCCACTAAGTGAATATCATCATTTGTGTTTGTATGGAGAGCAACAAAATGAACAAAAACCTAACTTCAGGGCATATTAAGCCAATAGCTTCATTCATTAGTGACATAACTCTCCGCCGTCATCGGACTCTCTTCAGCACCAACACCGACCGGCAGCCGTGGGAGGTGTATGAAATTGGTGGACCATCCACTAAAATGAAGTCGAACTTTCATTTAGTAGTTGTATTAGCCATTTGGATGTTCTGTATTTCACGTTTAGTTGTTTTTTCCATTCAACTTCGATTTTTGGACACATTTAGCAAATTATTATTATTATTATTATTATTATTATTATTATTATTATTATAAAAACTATGATTATTTTTTTCTAAGAAATGAAAAAAATTGTAAAATAACGAAGACAGAGCGAAGCTCTGGGGAGGTTGGATTTTTGATATTGAAGAAAATCAATCTAAACTATTATGGTTCGCTCAATAATCAAACAAAATTAATGAGTATATATTCCGTAATTTTTAATACACTCAATAGATTGTGATTTATTTGACAAATTAATAGAGGGAAGAATATTTTATGTCAAACAAATAGACGACATATAATTCAAAGTTGACTCTCCAGTAGGTTCTATTTGTAACTTTTTAGTGCTACGGTCCATGCCCAAATTAGTTTAAGCAATTAAAATAAATAATGTTTTAGGGTTTTGGCCTAGTAGTAAGACACTCTCTTACTAGTTTGTCTTTGGTTCAAAACACCCCACCGCTATGATCTCAAATTTGTATTAAAAATTTAAAATAAATAATTGTTGAATCATAATTATCACATGGTTTTTTGGTTAAATATAATACTTAGGCAACTTAGCAATGTTTTTTGTTTTATAACATATCAACCTCATATAATTAGCCATGAAATGAATGTTTTCAAATCTTATATAATTATTTAATTACTTGATGCTTCAGGCCTTTTTTTATTAGATTAATTAATTATTTTTTGTCATGATCATTTTCAACAATCATCATACATTGATTTGTTATTTTTTTATTTTTAATATTTTCTTCACTTTTTAAACATACATTAAATTTTCATTTTTCAACAATCCCTATTCAACATACACTTAACATGGTTTTCACATAATCATAATGTTTCATGTTCTGCCAGTTTCGTGCAACCTAGCCTCTTTCACATCTCTGCCAATGCTGGTTAAGAATTAAGATGGTCTTACTAATAAAAAAAAATTTATGATTTTAGTTTCAACATGTATATGTTTTTGGTATAAAAAAAAAAGAACTACTAGAAATATAACTTTTAGGAGTGATTGTCGTACCTATAGTCTTGTATGATTGTATCTGTAGAATAATAGCAACGATATACTTATGTTTATAGAGTAATAATAACGCGCAAAAATTTTATGATGACGTGGTGTTCTGTACAAGCGCTATTTGACATGAATTTGATACCCACGTGGGTATTAAATCAAACGCGTCCGAACAATCATGTATTCATGTCATATCTTTCGACAGTAACAAACATGTTATATTAAAATACTCTCAAGCTTTACCAAATTGCACCCCGTGTCACAATTAGGGCCATTGAATAATGTGAGTGGAACTGTGTAAGAGGTTTTAATTAGCACATCGATATCGCACGTCAATACGTCATACAAACGTTAGCAGATATTTCAAGTTATAAAATAGACCATACGAGTTGTAATTCCGTGCTACGGAAAATACAATTTGTACATTTGTACCTTTGCCTTTTTTGTCATGCATGTCAATTGTCCAGGCTGATCCCATGTCCTATGGTTCGTCACCCTCCAAATTCAACAGCACACACCACTCTTTATTGCCTAATTAATGATTTTTATTTAAAAAAGAAAATCCTCAACCTCAATCGTGATATGTAACATTGTTAAAGATGATCCACGCGTCCTCTCCACAAAAGTAATTGAAAATGAAACGTGTTTGGCTAGTTAAGGAATTTACAGAAATAATTAGTTTAAGTTGATGGTTGTTCCATGTAATGCGAATCTCGTTTTCAACTTATACCAAACATAAATTGTGATTTTTTTTTTTTTTTTTGTAAAAAATATTTTCCTTTTCACCGCAATTCCTAATAGTAAGACATATACGTAGTTAAACGTGACCGGAATATCTACATATATAGACAATGGAAGTCCAATGTGTCACTAGTTTTCATTTATTTATTTATTTTAACTATTTCGACTCAAAAATCCAAACTTGAAATAGAAATTTTTATTGATATGGAAAAAATTATAAAGGAAAAGGGGACATAAATCTTACCTTCCAATTACAAAGGTGATTATATCTAGAGCCTAAAAACGTATCCATATATAAAATCTATGGGAGTACCCGCATCCATGCATAGTCGAGTAAATTATAACATCAATAGTCACAACTGAACTAATATTAAAATTGAATATATCTAGAGTCTAAAAGTTTTCATTAATTTTAGTCTCCACAAACATATTTAGAACCTGTTTGAACTAAACACAATATTTATTTTTATTTATTTTTCCGTTTTCCCCATTTTTTAACTATACATTTTTTCCGGCGAATAATTAAGCATTTAATATTGTATTTTTTTCTCCTAAAATCTCTATAAAACATGACCTTAGTTCTTGGTGAGTTTAGAGCAAAGTGGCAGAGAGTTCCACAAGTTCGCTTGGTCGTAAAACTCCAAAAATAGCATCCATAAATATTGATTATAATTTTGGAGCTTGTTTCTCCTACCTGTGCGGGTTGACACCCGCAACCTGGGCGGCTGGGCCCCACTACATTCGGGGGGTGCGAGGTGGGGTGGGATGCGGGCCTCTACCTGCATGGGTAGGACTGTAGAAGAAAATTCTCCTATAATTTTACCTTTAAAAAAATATATTGATTATAATATATCACACAAATAGGTTTCGATCAACATCATCTTTATAGGAATGTCTCCAACGACATCAAATGTACGTCCAAAATTCAAAAAGATGTGAGAAAGCTATTATGGCTTCGTAAAACATTGAATTTTTTAATCTGTAATTTTTTTAAGTGAACATTAAACAAGGAGTGCCCACCAACTTAAAAGCATTTAATTGCTTATTGGCTTGATTAATTGACAAAAACTCAACAATTATAAATAGTTTCAACATTTCCTTCACCGTGTCTATACAGTGTGGTGGATTATAATCTTTAGTCAGATTATAAGTTGACTTTAGTTAACGCACTGAGACGTACGGATGTCAATCGATTCAATCATAATCACAAAAAATCACTTCCACAATCAATTCTCACACGTATTTTGTGAACACTCATTAGACACGATGTTAGGTATTGATTACACCTCTTAAAATGAGTGTTTTTTTTTTTTTTTTTCATATATATCTAGGACACAAATTACATCATCAAATTCATATTTAAACACAATAATACAAACTCAATTGAAACTCTACTAAGCGGAACCTATAGCAGTCTAGCCGACAAAAAAATCATGGCCATATTAATACAATTGCAACTCCAACTGCTATTTAGGCCGCCCTATGCAGTCTATAGAGTTCTTGTTTGGTCTAAATTCTTCACAAAATTCTTTGTTTTTTTTCCTTAACTGTAGTATGAGTTGTCATATCAATAAAATTAATGTTTGGAAGCAAAATATCTGCATGATCAGATTACAATTTGTATCCTTCCCCAAAAAAAAAAGGTTTACGATTTGTATTGCATTAGGCAATTAAATGATCCTTTCTTCCCACGCTGAAGTTCACGCCATATATGGCCCTCCCGATTGGAGGAGTATATAGTGGTGAACCTCCCTCATGGGAGATCAATCCTCTAGGCAAATTATTGGAATTCCCAAAGTAATACAATATTGCAGCAGGGGCCAGAGATTTTGGAGGCTTTAAGTAAAATTTATTTGGGGTCCTATTAGTACTAGAGTTGAGTTTATTATATAAATAAAGAGAAAAAATAGGTATTTTGGATCACTTTGAGCCAAAAGTTGTAGCTAGGCCTTTGGACTTTTTATATAATCCAAAAAAAAAAAACACTTGGGTATTCTAGGCTTTTTCTGGGGGCCTAAACGGTCGCCTATACATCGATCGCTAACTGTTGAGAATTACAATATCTCATATGCCCAGACATACTTGCAACCGATATATTATCTTTCCAACATTGTTATGTCCCTTTTCGGAAGAAGGTTGAAAATAATAATAATATTTGAATAGTTTACAAAAAGATCTATATTTGGAAGTGATTTTATTCACGGTGCGTCTGTCACTTCAATATTAGATGATGTTAAAATAATTAAATCATGTCAAAGCAATTACCCTCAATATCAAAGTGATATGTATTTCTAGAAACATAAAAATATATTCATGATCATATATATATTAAATGAGCACTGATATAGTTTTTTTTTATATATATAAAACAAACATTTTGGCGGGGGACAAAAACGATACACCGCACCCAAGACATCGGTGGTGTCAATTTTAAGAAGATGATAATATCTACCAGTTTTTCAAGTTTGGTCAGCTGTTTTAATTTGACATGGTCCACATCATCATGTCTCCAAGATTTCAGCTACAAATTATCCTTAAGCTACACTTAATTACTAATAAAACTCAACTAAGTTTGAAATATTTCTAGTGCATATATATATGCGTACTGGGCTCTCTAGAAATCCACTTTATAATGTTGCACTGCAAGAAAATTTACTTTTCACAATAAAAAGTTTGTCCCAAAAAAATCATTTCTAGCATGTTTAGTTGGGAAAAAATCATTGATAAAAATTACAAAACAAATCTTTTTATATATAATGATTTAATAATAACATTGTTTATTAACATTGTTGATTGGATTAACGATAATATGATAAATTTGTGCTTTGAGGTCATGTGCCAGTATGCTGCGCGCTATAGGAGCAGGGATCAAGGGATTGACCCAGTGATTAAAGGCTCAACTCCTTAGCGGAAAGGTCCCAAGTACGAATCCCATCTTTACCCCTATGTCCCCGAATAAAAAATAAATAAAAACTAAAAATCTATAGGAGGACCATAACACAAACCACTGTTAAAATATTACATTAACCGTTGTTGATCTAATAGTATCCTTAAGGAATATAATAACAATACTCTTTTCTAAGCATGTGTTAGGGTAAAATTTTATTTTATTAAAATCTAACTTTGGAATAATAGTGAAGATTACGTGATATGAAGATAATAATGAGCAGCTATTTAAGAAAGATGGGTTGTGTTGACCTACCTTTGCAACATATAATTTGGTCCTGAATTGAGAAACGACAAATTAAGCACTAACCAAAAGAGATTATATGTGGACTACGTTGCTGTCGATCATTGGATAAGGGAATTGTCACCAAGCTTCTAGTTAGCTTTAAGTGAAAAAATCATGCTAAATAAGAGTCGTAACATGTTTGGTCCATTGGACCGACTACAAAAGTAATAAACTAAGAACTAATTAAGAAGATACTAAAAGTTTAACGATTTTGGTAAGAATAAATAATGCCTCGTCACGTATACGCGAAATTACTATATTTTTTTTCCCATCAAATTCTAAAACCAAACGCACAATCATCTTTGTACACAAAGTCGGGTTGCAATTTTGAAATCCTTATTTTTAAAGTAAACCCATTTACTTGATACGCTCAAATACTCAATCAAATAAATAAGCAAAATTCCTAAATAGAAAATAGACATATAACTACTAGGATAAGTAGAAATAGACTCGAATTAAACTTAAAGACTCCAATCGAATTGAAGTTATGAAATTACCACATTTTGACTATCTACGAAATCTGTCTAGGTGAAGCTACATGCTTTGTCCATGTCGGCAAATTTGTTTTTTCAGCTTCTATATCTACTGTCATGAATCTTGTGTCGTTGGGTATTTCATTTAATGAAAATGTGTCACATACACAACTATGTGTATTGATTCAATGGCGATGTTCGTTTTCGTTGGATATGAGTGCCAATATAACAATTAGAAGATGGCAGACCTGGACTCGTTTTTTCCAAGTAGTCCAAATTAAGCTACTTTTACTTTATTGTGGTCATGTGCTTCATCATTAAACCACTACATATAACAACTAAAACGTATTAGATGGGACAAAATGTACTTTCGACGCTCATCGGAGACATACGTACTATTCGCGTCGTACTACATTTTAGATGGACAAGACATGGTAGACAAGCGTGTGCCACCACTAGGATCACCAACCACAAACTACGGGTGCAGATATAATGCAACAACTTATTCTCAAAGGTTATTTCATATTTCATCTTCTTTTGGACAAACCATCATAGTGTAATTGTGAAACGACCTAATTCCACCTCAGCTACCTTCTTACGTCTACTCTGTATCCACTCTCTCTCTCTCTCTCTCTCTCTCTATATATATATATATATGTGTGTGTGCATACACACACATATTGCATGTCTATGTAGTGAAATATTGAGAAGGAAGCCTCTAATATACATTCACATATGATCATGAAGATAAATGTATATGGCTTTCTTAAGGGAAACAATTGTAAATATGACCAAAGGAAAGTCATCCACAGCATCAAAGTTGGGATTGCTTTGGTATTGGTTTCTCTTTTGTATTTGCTTGATCCACTCTTCAACCAAGTTGGAGAAAATGCCATGTGGGCTATCATGACTGTCGTCGTTGTTTTCGAGTTTTTCGCAGGTAAATTTTATTCACAATAATACTATTTATACACCTAGAGTTACACATGCATTAGACAGCACAATATTAGATGTCAAAGCTACGTGAAATAAGATGTTTGCGTCATTGTAATAGTAATTCACATGATTTTTACACATCACAGTCTATAATCTTGTGTGTAACCATGTCTAGACAAGTAGCATATCGACAATATTGTTACTTTTACACGCAAAGCTACATACTGGATCACATATATAATTATGTAAAATGAGAAGGTTCCACCATCATCGCAATATAATGTGTGTGTATATATATATATATTCTTTGACTTACTTTATTATTCTATTTGTGGGATTTAATTTTAATTTTGTAATATGTTGATGTATAGGTGCTACATTAAGCAAAGGAATAAATAGAGGGATTGGAACGGTAGTAGGTGGTGGATTGGGGTGTTTAGCTGCAATTTTGGCAGGTGAAATTGGAGGGAGAATTGGCAATGCAATAGTAGTTGCTTCTTGTGTCTTTATTTTTGGTAATTACAATTCGCATACTCCCACTTTCAATTCTTTTCCTTTTTGACCCAGCTTTTAATTAAGTAAAGAATAAGTAACTTTTTCTAATTTCAAATTATTGTAACATGCAGGGGCAGCTGCAACATATGCTAGATTAGTTCCAAGAATAAAGAGAAGATATGACTATGGAGCTATGATTTTCATCCTAACCTTCAGTTTGGTGGTGCTTTCGGGTGTTCGGGGCCTTGGGGCCAAGAAGGTGATACAATTAGCTCGGGAGCGCCTCTTAACCATTGGCATGGGTTTCGCCATGTGTTTATTCATTAGCTTGCTAGTATTTCCTATATGGGCAAGTGATGAGCTTCATTACTCGACGGCTTCAAAATTTGACAAACTTGCCTTTTCTATTGAAGGTACGAGTAAAATTCAAGAGTTGATTATCTGTTGAATTGAAAAACTTTCTATTATCTCACAATGACAACGGAATGTCGGTGAATTTTGAGAACATAGTTTACAATTTAATCAAAAGAAAAATATTGTTCCTATTAGGTTAAGATTTTTAGTAGTGAATGTGTAATTGTAACTTTTTGGCGATTAAAATAAGTGAAATAATTGATTAAATTTGAATTAATTTGTTCTATTCATTAGGGTGCTTGGAGGAATACTTCAAAATGGCAAGTGAAAAGGAGAGCAAAACAATGACAAATTTGGAAGCTTGCAAGTCATTGTTACATTCCAAGTCCAACGATGAATCATTGGTACTTGAAAATGACTTATAAGTAGCTTTTTGTGATGACAAGTTAGGCAACACTAAGGGCTTGTTTGACAAAGTTTAAAATATAATTATTTTGCTTATACTCACAAATTCTTTTTAAAAAAATTAATATTATGTCGTCGCTGAAGCTTTAGCAAACAAGTTTGTGCATTCGAAAATGAAGGGCTTTCTAATTTTTTTTTATTTAATTCTATATGGCAGGCAAATTTTGCAAAATGGGAACCTTGGCATGGAAAATTTGGATTATCCTATCCATGGGAAATGTACTTAGAGATTGGAGAAATTGTAAGAGAATTAGGTACAACAATTTTAGCTTTGAAAGGATGCCTTCAATCGCCCAAACAGGTAAAATTTCAATAATAATTACAAAATATACACATATTATAATTTATCAATCACATTAAAAGAACTTTTTCACTGTTTCATTATTCACGACTCCCCCCACCTCCCCAAAGAGAGAAAATAAAAATAAAAATAAAAATAAAATTGAAGACATGCTTGTAATCTCGACCGTCTTTTTCTCGATCAAACAATTCAAAAATGACTTTTCACGTTGAATTTCCACGTATTGATTTGATGTCTCGTAATTAATATTGTTGCAGCCTTCTCCGATACAAAGGCAATCTATTAAAGAACCATCCGAAATACTTGGGTTGTCACTCGTTTGGATGTTGCGAGAGCTAGGAGAGAGCATCGAGAAAATGAAAAAATGTCGGGCTTATATTTTGATAATTCCGAAATTACAATCCTTGAAGCTTCAATTAAGCCAAATGCAGTCGTCTTCCAAGATACAAGATGTAGACGACGACAATCTCGCAATTTCGAGCTTTATTTTTTTGTTGATGGATATTGTGGAAAAAGTTGAAATACTAGCAAAAAAGGTAGATGAACTTGGGGATTTCGCTAACTTTGAAACAAAGAAAGTTGATGTATAGTTACCATATGAGAACAATGAGTTGTACATAATAAGCATAATATTTTTTTTTTCACAAAAAAAAAAAAAGAGAGAGAGAGATAAAATAATAATAAATCAAAGAAAATATGAGTGGAGGGGAAAAAGACAAAATTAAAATACTTTTTCAGACATTACATTACATAACTTGGGACATTAACACCCAAAAATATAATAAATCAAAATCTATGACAAAGAAAGGCAGTGGTATAAAATTTTGTAATTTTTCAATATTTCATTTCTTTCTATTTGAATAAGTGACGTGTCGAAAATGTTACAATCGAAATTACAAACGTGAAATAATCATTGTTCTGTACATCCTCTGTGTAGCACATTAAGCTTAAGAATTGTTACTTTCTTGTTTTGGAAGCAACAAAGTTAGAGAGTTAAAGTGGAATTAAAATGAAACAAACAGAAACCTGAATTTGCCAGAAATTAGAAAATTCTGATGATTGAATATGATTTGAAACCGTCTCCAAAATGTAAGATTATGTGTTCAAATACGTTAAGGCTAATATTTACATCATACTTTTCAATAATTACACCATATTTAAATTTTAATGGACTTTCTCACTTTTAACTCATTTTTTTTAAATTTATGTCCCCAATTTTTTTCTTCAGATTATTATTCTTAAACTTTGATTAAATAATTACATTGTGTCTCGAATCACAGCTCATTTCTGACTACTTTCTGCACGTGTATTGAATTTAGGTTCAGATATTTCCTTGGAGTTTTATGTTTTTTGTTAATTCTTCTTTTTCAAACTTGCAATAAATAAAATAAATATATTAATACTCCCCCGGCTAATTTATAATTAAAAATTTGTAGTGCAAACAACATGCACAAATTAGAAAAAAATTGATGATAAGAATTTGATATAAAAATTCAAAAGACGCGAGTGAAAAAATAAAAGGAAACGAATGGTATGAATTGTAATTAAACATCCAAGAAAATGACATGGTTGATAAAAAGACCAAAATAGACATAAAAATTGACAAAAGTAACACTGGCATTATAATGTTATTTTTTCGAAGTTTAGAGGAATTCAGTCGAACAAAAATGCTGAGCTTGTCCTCCTCAAAACATACTTTAAGTCCACTTTTGAGTCAAATATCAAATATTTAAATTTCTATTGCGTTAATTTCAAACGAACTTGTTTTGTAGCTATTCGTAGTACATGTCAACTTGTTCATTAAAATTATTCATCTATTATCATATCCTATGACGAGACAAACATATGAGACAAAAAGCAACAAATGAAATTCTCATAATTGGCGAGGAATGTAATGCTTTAACACCACAATAATTCTGCCTCATTTCTTCATATATAGTTCACACATAACTCAAAGAGAAAAATAACGGAAAAAGCCAATCCCCAAATGGATCTTCATCTTCCTCTTCCTCTTCCTCTTCCTCCATAAATAATCTCAAAAAATATACCAATATTTCCGATTTTATTGCTCACTCTGTGTTACATTGTATCGAGTGCACCCAACAATGGCATCAAATTAGAGCAGTGCAATGTTAACTCGTATTCAGAAGGTGATCCTTTTGCTATCAGTCTAGCTTATGTTCTTGCGGAATTGGAGTCTGATACGCCAACTCGTGAAGGCTATGATTTTTATAATATTTCGCCTTATCCGAATGCCTTTGCCTTCGGCCATGCCACATGTAACCGAAATTTGACTAGGTCGGACTGCGCTAGCTGCCTTGGCAAGGCCAAGACCGCCATGTTGGGGTCTTGCAATATGCGGATTGGAGCTCGAGGGGTGTTGTATGATTGTAGTGTCAGGTATGAGCAATACCCTTTTGACAAATGAGTTTTGTGTGCACTTACAACAAGCGCTTTCAATAAAATGTGCGTCTTGATGTTGTAATTAACTTCTAATTTTAACGTTGTTGTTTCTAATTTTCAAAGCTCGTTGTATATTTTTTTTGGCTGATTGAAGTGTGTCACATCATCGGTGAACTATAGCGTTGTTGATAAACAAATTATTCATTAATGATAAAAAGTATCTTAAAAATCTTTATCTAAGAAATAGTTGTTTCAACTGGACATTGATGAGTACTGCTGAAATAGTTATAACATAAGAATTAGTCACCATTTTTTTGCATCTAAACAACCTATTAACAATTATCACTGTAGATCAACATTTGTTGATATCTTGACAATTAATTCTAGTGCCCTTGAAACAAGTTCAATGCTACAATTTGAGTGTGCAGTGAGATAATAGAAACATATAGACTAAAGCTTGTGACAATAATTTATGTGTATTTGTAGCATTATTCTTTCAATTAAGTTCTCTCTCTCTCTACTTATTTTTGTCTATAAACAATTTACAAATTAAAATTCTTTTATGGCTCCTAGATAGAATCAAATTGCTTTACTCTCACAAGTTCGATTAAGAATTGCAAGTGCTACTCTTGCGTTGTAGCTAGGCATGGGTCTCATTGTAAAGAATTTCGCCCAAATGAGGACCCCCCCCCCCTTGTCCCAGATATTTCATGGCTAGACTCGACGTCTCACTAGTTGATCGAGTTTATTATTAATCTTAGATATGGAAGATATTAAAACATTTCTGATTTTATTTTCCCCAGCGTTAAAAGGCATATAATTGCTAGTGGTGGAGTCAGGTGGTCCTGTGGGGGCACAGGACGCTACTCACTCTCCGCCCCCTGGTTTTTATATTGTTGAAGCTTTTTCCATTTTCTTTTATTTGTTTGGGTTATTTATGCAAAAGGACCCTAAACTATGTGTTTTGTAATAAATCTAACCCTATTCTTTTTTTTCATCCTGCTAGGGCCCCAAACTTTCAATTTGTTTCACTGCAGGCCCCTTAACGGATTTCATCCATTTTCCATCCATTTTATCCTTTTGTGTGCGAAAGTTTGTGGTCCTTTTCTGAAAATAATCCAAATATCCATCCATTTTGTTCTTTTGTGCATGAAAGTTTGGGGTCCTTTTTTGAAAATAATTCAATTCGACAAATGTTAACTTCAAATGTGTACAAATTAGTCCTAATATTTTTTTTATGTTTACAATTTTAACTTTAATTTTTAGGCAAATGACACAAATGTCCAAAAACGTGGTTACTAAAAATTTGGTCCAAAATAAAAAAATTTGGTACACATTTAATTCAAATAGATGGAATCCTTCCAGTCATGCAGCTTAATTTGATACTAATTAAATAATTTTTATCTAAAATTTTCAACACAAGAAAGATTTGCAGATTAATATCATAACTTTTCAAAATTTTATTCAGTATTGTATTTTATTATTTCTTTATATTTAGTAGTGTCAAGATGGGTCGGCCGGTCGGACCCGAACTAGCCCACTAGTTGCTAGCCCAGACCTTGGGCCGCCCCGCGGCTTGTTATGTCTGGACCCGAGCCGAGTCAAATGTCATGGGCTAACCGGCCCATTACATGTATTTAAAAAAATAAATAAATAAAAATTGCCAAAAAATTTCAAGGCCGCAAAGCTGCAGCCAACTACTTTGACCATAAGGGGACAATACGTCCCATATTGTCAAATAATTTTTTTATTTTCCTTTTTTTATTATTGCAATATTAAATTTCGAAAAATAAATATTAAAAATTTACATTTTAGTTTATATGGGTTAGCCCGCCCATCGACTTGTACCGGCTGGATCTATAGGCCGATGGGTTGGGTCACAACGAAAAAAAAGGGCCAATCCAACCCAGTCTGACAACCTATGTGAGCATGCCTATAAACCAAGCAGGCTGATCAGTGGCCAACATTTAGCTGGTCGGCCTGACCTGACCCGACCAATCAGGATTAACACCACTATTTACATTTGATATATTTTTATAGTGATATATTCCTGCTAAAATTTTATATATACACAATAATTACATTTATTATTAACTGTTAGTTAAAATCAAAATGTACGGGTTGTTAATGCTACTGAAAATTTTGAAAAGTTATAATATCAATACAAACAAATATCACTGTGTTGAAAATTTTCGATAACTATTTAATTAATAACAAATTAATTTGATAAAATTAATTATGGACCAAATAATTAAAATAGCAAAAATAGAAAGAATTAACTGCATGACTGGAAATATTTTATCTTTGAATTAAATGCACACCAAATTTTTTTAATTTTGGATTAAATTTAAAGTAACCACTTTTTTGAACCATTTGTGCAATTTTCCAAAAAATTAAAGTTAAAACTATAAACATAAAAAAGTATTAGGACTAATTTATACACATTTAAAGTTAAAATTTGTCCAATTGAATTATTTTCAGAAAAAAACCCCAAACTTTCGTGTACAAAATGACAAAATAGATGGAAAAATAGATATTTGGATTGTTTTTAGAAAATGACCCTAAACTTTCGTGCACAAAAGGACAAAATGGATGGAAAAATGGATGGAATCCTCTAAGGGGGCCTCCAATGAAACAAATTGAAAGTTTGGGGTCCTAGCAGGATGAAAAAAAAGAATAGGGTTGGATTTGTTACAAAACAGATAGTTTGGGGTCCTTTTGCGTAAATAACCCTATTTGTTTCTTTCTTTCTTTTAGTTAAAAATTAATTGTTCTCATACCACAATTTACTTTTCTATTATGTATTTCACTCTATAATACTATAAAACGCAACTCAAATAGATATTATACCTTGGTTTAGTATTTTGCTTCTTTATTTTGTCATTTCCTTTTCATCCTTCTCCGATTCCTATAAAATTTGGTGATAATTTTATATAATTATATATTATTATTTAGAAAAATCATTTTGATAGTTAATAAGTGCTCCCACTGAACTAACTTGCTGGGCCCGCCATTGTAATTGCATGTGTTAATGTAATTTTTTTTTTTATTAATTACAAAAGAAAGATGTCGACTTGGTAACACACACCATTTTCAAAAAAACAAAAACAGACCTTGGTAATATACACCAAACTATGCAAAAAGGGAGTATATGCCCAAACAAATTCTCATCATCCGAAATGGTGAAGAAACCCATAAATCAACTCCCCTATATATACCAATCAATTCCACATAACTAAGCCAATCAAAATTAGAAAATACAGCCTAACAAGCAAAAAGTACTTAAAATCATGAATCTTGTTCCAAAACTCAATCTTGCAATCATTCCAGTGGCTCTTGGCCTTGTCCTAGCCCTAAGCCACAAAGGTACAAGTGATCCAAATATCGGTATTGTTTCATTTATTTGCAATGTCAACACATATCCCGATGGAGACCCATATGAGAAGAGTGTGACTTATGTTTTTAACGACATGATCCACGCTACACCGTGGGCGAAAGGATTCACCTACTATACCTACTCGCCCTATACTAAGGTGGCATACGGCTATGCCACTTGCAGTCCTGCTAAGACAACTCCAGATTGTGTTCTCTGTCTTGATGCTGCCAATTCAATTCTCTGGAGCAATTGTGGTCTTCGAATTGGTGGTCAACTACAGTTGGGTGACTGTAGTATGAGATTTGAAAATTATCGTTTCTGGTGATCAGATTGAAATGGCCCATTGATGAGTCATGCAAAATGTTACTTCTATTGGAAACTTGAAATAATAGCTATGAGAATATTATTCGGTCATTTTCAAAATAATTTTTAGTCCAATTCTCATAAATCATGTGCTTCACCATTTACTATATTAAAATTGCAAATATAATTTTTTGCCCAATTCTCATCAATCATGTCCTTTATCTTTTACTATACTAAAATTGCAAATAAAGTCCGCTTCCAAAAATTGCCAACTGGGGTCCAACAAATTACAAATCATCATCATATAAAATATTAAAGAAACGTTTCCTTAACATTGTTTCCGTAGACTTTTAATATTAAAAATAAAAAATAAAAAATTGTTGCTGTAGGAATTGATGCCAAATAAACTGTCGAGGACGATGCCAAATAAATTGTTGCCGTAGACTTCGTAATTGAAAAAATCGCGGAAAAAATATGCTTAAAAACCAGTGTTTTGAGCACGGAGTTGACCGCACATGGACTGTTCGAGTCATGGGCTTGCGACTTCTTTGTTTTTCCAACCTTTTTGCCTACATTTTGACCTACACTATACTAAGACTCCCATTTTTGTACTAACATGTGTTGAAAGATTCAAGCCCAATCAATCCATGATCATCCTTTTTTTCTCTTTGATTCACATCGGTTATGAACGGTTGCTGCTTTTCTGCCCACACATGGGCAGGGAGCCATGCCCATATGATGACGTGGCGCCTCATAGGGTGCCATGTTATCCAAAAAATTTTGTAAAATTTTTTTAGTATCTATATTATGTGAGATAAATAATGTATAATTGTCCCCTGATAGTGGGAGGCTCGTGTGGGCCCCACGATCTTTTTCCCCCTCAAAATTGGGAGTGTGGGCGTCTTCCCTGCCCACAGCGGAGTAGGAGTGGGTTATGAACTAATATCAACACAATAGTGGATCGATTGAAATCAACCCATAAAGAACACCAACCCAACCCTTTTACCAAAATTAAAAAATATAAAAAAGAAATATAAAATGAAAAGAAAAAAAAATCTTTTGAATTCTAAAGTTTGGAAATAAATCAGAGGGATATACCATATCGTATACTCTATACCAAGTAAAACAATATAATATATCATATATGATCTATATGAACTAGAAGAAGAACTCGAGAATTGAATATTTTTTACGTCTTTCATTTATCACAATCGAGAAATATATACACACTACACACTTTTACAATCAGCCAATCAATCTTCTAACTTATGGAAACTAATTAAATCATATCTTTTCTACTTAAACTATACACACCAAAAACAGAATACACATAGAATCACCATGGCATATACATACATACTATTCCTTAACAAAATAGCGGTTCGAGTTCTCTAGCGATGAAGAACGTGATCATTTTGGGAGATATTCCACGTGGGTGAGAAAAAGACTTCGGAGTTGCTAGAGGAGTGCTGATTGACCAACCAGAAGAGGTTCTTGGGAACTCCAAAAATAAATAGTGTTGTTTGTTAGCAACAATGTTAATTAATTGATATAACACTTTCATATTAGTTATGTGGAGGGAATATTCACGCTCACAAGCTCATGTAATAAGTGCGTTACATCACTATCTAATATTCGAATTACAAAATAGTGAAAATAATGCATCAATACTAATATATTAGTACCGCCAGATTTAATTGTCAATACATATAATTTCACCAATCACAAGCTAGATTAGTTCAAAGAATTAAAAGAAGGTATGACTACGGAGCTACTATTTTCATCCGAACCTTCAGTCTGGCGGTGGTTTCAGGTGTTTGAGAATTTGCTCCGGAGCGCCTCTCGACCACCAGATATAGACCTCTCCCTTGACAAAAGTAACACTTGCATTACAACGCTAATTTTTCAAAGTTAAGAAGAATTCAGTTGCACAAAAATGCTAAGCTCTTCCTCCTCAAAACATACTTTTAGGTCCACTTTTGAGTCAGATATCAAATATTTAAATTTCTATAACGTTAATTTCAAACGAACTTGTTTTGGAGTCATTCGTAGTACATGTTAACTTGTTCATTAAAATTATTCATCCATTATAATATCCTATGACAAGACAAACATATGAGACAAAAAGAAGCAAATGAAATTCTCATAATTGGCGAGGAATCTATTGCTTTAACACCACAATAACTGAACCTAATTTCTTCATAGTTCATACACATAACTTAAAGAGAAAAAGAAAGAAAAAAAAAAGCCAATCCTCAAATGGATCTTCATCTTCCACTTCCTCGTACTCCAAAAATAATCTCAAAAAATATACCAATATTGCCGATTTTATTGCTCACTCATCTATGTTACATTGTATCGAGTGCACCCAATACTGGCATCAAATTAGTGCAGTGCAATGTCAACTCGTACTCAAAAGGCGATCCTTTTGCTATCAGTCTAGCTTATGTTCTTGCGGAATTGGAGTCTGATATGCCAACTCGTGAAGGCTATGCTTTTTATAATATTTCACCTTATCCGAATGCCTTTGCCTTCGGCCACGCCACATGTAGCGGAAATTTGACTAGGTCTGACTGCGCTAGCTGCCTTGGCAAGGTGAAGACCGCCATGTTGGGGTATTGCAATATGCGGATTGGAGCTCGAGGGGTGTTGTATGATTGTAGTGTCAGGTATGAGCAATACCCTTTTGATAATTGAGTTTTGTGTTCACTTACAACAAGCGCTTTCACTAAAATGTGCATCTTGACGTTGACTTCTAATTTTAACGTTGTTGTTTCTAATTTTTAAAGCTAGTTGTATATTTTTTTGGCTAATTAAAGAGTGTCACATCATCGTTGAACTATAGCGTTGTTGATAAACAAATTATTCGTTAATGATAAAAAGTGTCTTAAAAATTTTTATCTAAGAAATAGTTGTTTCAATTGGACATTGATGACTGCTGAAATAGTTATAGCATAAGAATTAGTCACCATTTTATGTATCTAAACAACCTATTAACAATTTTCAGTGTATAAAATAGATTAACGCTTGTTGATCTCTTGACAATTAAGTCTAATGCCCTTGAAACAAGTTCGATGCTACAATTTGAGTGTGCAGTGACATAATAGAAACAAATAGACTAGAGCCTGTGACAATAATTCATGTGCATTTGTAGCATTATTCTTTCAATTAAGTTCTCTCTCTCTCTCTACTTATTTTTGTGTGTAAACAATTTACAAATTAAAATTCTTTTATGGCTCCTAGATAGAATCAAATTGCTTTACTCTCACAAGTTGGATTAAGAATTACAAGTGCTACTCTTGCGTTGTAGGCATGGGCCTCATTGTAAAGAATTTCGCCCAAATGAGGACCTCCCCCTTGTCCCATATATTTCATGACTGGACCCTACGTCTCACTAGTTGAGTTTATTATTAATCTTAGATATAGAAGAATTAAAACATTTCTCTTTTTATTTTCCCCAGTCTTAAAAGGTATATAATTGCATGTATTAATGTAATATTATTTTTTATTAATTGCAAAAGAAAGATGTAGACTTGATAATTCACACCACTTTCAAAAAAAAAAAAAAGAAAAGAACTTGGTAATATACACCAAACTATGCAAAATGGCAGTCTATGCCCAAATAAATTCGCATCATCCGAAATGGTGAAGAAACCCATAAATCAACTCTCCTATATATACCAATCAATTCCACATAATCAAGCCAATCAAAATAGGAAGTACAACCCAACAAGCAAAAAGTACATAAAATCATGAATCTTGTTCCAAAACTCAATCTTGCAATCATTCCAGTAGTTCTTGGCCTTGTCCTAGCCCTAAGCCACAAAGTTACAAGTGATCCAAATATCGTTATTGTTTCATGTATTTGCAATGTCAACTCATATCCTGAACGAGACCCATATGAGAAGAGTGTGACTTTTGTTCTTAACGACATGATGTACGCTACACCATGGACGAAAGGATTCACCTACTACACTTACTCACCCTATACTGAGGTGGCATACGGCTATGCCACTTGTAGTCCTATTAAGTCGACTAAAGATTGTGTTCTCTGTCTTCAAGCTGCCAATTCAATTCTCTGGAGTAGTTGTGGTCTTCAAATTGGTGGTCAATTGCAGTTGGGTGACTGTAGTATGAGATTTGAAAATTATCGTTTCTGATGATTAGATTGAAATGGCCCATTGATGAGTCATGCAAAATGTTACTTCTGTTGGACACTTGAAATAATAGCTATGAGAACATTATTCGGTCATTTTCAAAATAATTTTTAGTTCAGTTCTCATAAATCATGTGCTTCATCATTTACTATACTAAAATTGCAAATATAATTTTTAGCCCAATTCTCATCAATCATGTCCTTTATCTTTTACTATACTAAAATTGCAAATAAAGTCCGCTTCAAAAAATTGCCAACTGGGGTCCAACAAATTACAAATCCTTATCATATAAAATATTAAAGAAAACGTTTGCTTCACATTGTAGTCGTATACTTTTAATTAAAAAAAAAAAAAAATTGCCATAGGAATTGATGCCAAATAAACTGTCGAGGACGATGACTCTAGAACTATATTAGGATTTTTATAATTGACTATAGTGTGAATAAAAGTTAAACTAATTGATTTGTAATTGGAAAAATAGCGGAAGAAAGATGCTTAAGGCCTTGTTCTATTTGGTGTTAACCAAATCTGCACGCAATTTCGTATACCTCATACTCATTTTCAACCATACACACATTTTCCAAAATAATATTAACCACATATTTTTACACGGAATACCGCGCGGAACAACTAAACCCCCAATCAAACAAGGCCTAAAAACCAGTGTTTCGAGCCCGGAGTTGACCTCACATGGACTGTTCGAGTCATGGGCTTGCGACTTCTTGGTTTTTCCAACCTTTTTGCCTACATTTTGACCTAACCTATACTACCTGAAGAGGTTCTTTGGGAATTCCGAATTAAAAAATGAATAATATTAGAATCTCTCCATTGCATAACTTTTCCACATCCTCTATTTTTATCTATGTGGCGGAGCGATAGAGATAAACAAAAAAATTATGGGTCCCATTTTTTTCTCTTTTTCTCACTTTCCTACTTTTTCCCATTTTTTCACCATAAATTCTCGTGCCACCTCTATATCTAGAAGCTCAACTTTACATCCTCCACTATTATTTTATTATTATTTTTGAATTTGTTTCTACATCTCTTCTACTTTTTCACTTTTGTGTCTCTTTTACGCTACACATCCTCTATTCTCTTTTAATTCATATAATCATCTTCTCTCTATCTCTCTCCATATCATCCCTTAACATCACTATCCATTAAGATGGCTCTCACCCATGATGTAATTAATACCTTGATATTAGTTACTTAGAGGTGTTCATGATCATAAGTTAATATAATATGTGCGCTACAACACTAACTAATTACAAAATATTGATAATGTATCAAAACTGCTTAAAAATAACAAATTTTTGTAGATTAACTTAGTTAATTACGTCCGGAATTTGAAAAGGATTGGAAAATCAAAACTTACATGATCGATGGCAATTCAAGTTTACAAATTTATTTGTTATTTGTGTCAATCACATAAAAAGTGAGTTTTATAAATACACGAATATATTATCGTTCTATTGAATTATTAATTAGACAAATTGGCCTATATATATTTTTAAAAGTGGAATGATATATTGATATTTATTTCAGAACAAACCACACCAGTGTGCTCAAGTGTCCAATCCACTGTGTTACGACAGAAATCGCCATCAATAACGAACTTTGATATATTGAGACATCTTTTTTTTTTTTTGAGACGTCTTTTAAATTTTTTTTTCTATTTTTATTTTATCTTTTTTGGGGGGGGAGTTGTTTTATTTATGTTCTTACTTTGACCTTTTTTTTTAATTCAACAATAAAAATAGAAATTGATACTCGAGGCGCAAAACGATGGCCGTCGGCACCTGCACCATCCAAAATGGTGAAAAAACCAATACATCCACTCTCCTATATATGCCAATCAATTTGACACAACTAATTAATCCAATCAAAATTAGGAAGTACAACCAAACAAGCTCAAAGTACTTAAAATGATGAATGTTGTTCCAAAACTCAATCTTGCAATCATCCCACTAGTTCTTGGCCTTGTCTTGGCCCTAAGCCACACAGTTACAAGTGACCCAAATACTAGTATTAGTTCATATCTTTGCAATATCAATTCATATCCCGAAGGAGGTTCGTTTGCGGAGGGTGTGACCTTTGTTCTTCGCGACATGAGGGCCGTCACACCTGTGACAGAGTCATTCAATTATTACACCCAGTCGTATACTCTCGAGGTGGCGTATGGCTATGCCACTTGCAGTGGTCCCTTGTCGACCGGTGATTGTGCCTATTGTCTTGCTATTGCTGAGGATTGTCTCAGAGACTATTGTAGAGATCGAATTGGCGGTCAGATACAGTTGGTCGATTGTACTATGAGATATGAGAACTACGATTTTAGTTGAATTGAAACGGGGCCACTGAGTTTTTTGTGTTTACGGGTGTTTCATTTATGAATAAATTTTATTGTGTAACCAATTGCATACACAATGTTACTTGTATTGGAAGCTTGGATTAATAGCTATAAAATTGCTGTTTGCTTATTTTCACATAATCTTTAATCCAATTTTCATTGATCTTTTTATGTTTTACTAAAATTGCAAATGAGGGTCCAACAAACTACAAAATCCTCATTATAAATATATTGACGATAAAGTTCGCTCAACATTGTCATTGTAGGAATTGATGCCCAATAAAAGCTTTGTAAAATTATTTAATTAATCTACATAGGCAAAAAGTCCCACATTGGAGAAAAAGTAATCCAATGTCAATCAAGTTCACGGGGCCAATGTGTCGTTCGAAATAATTAACAGATCACCAAAAGACTGTTAAGCTCGTCTTGAGAGTTGAGGTCGGCATTTTAAATGGATGATAGGCGAGGGCACCAATAGTTTTCCACATACAATAAATATATGTGTTTGTTGAATATATTTGACAATCAAATTTAAAAAATTATTATTCGGATATTTAATGTAACACCCTGAATCTTAAGGACCTGGAACATCACATAAACCTTTAAAAACTATTTTAAAGGAAATACGCCGAATAATAAGAGAGATTTAATGCGGAAGGAATTTTACTTAACAAAAGTATCCAACAAACTTTAAATATTTGGAAACAATCCCGATAAATAAATTTGATTATTTCAATCGATATCAAAGATGGAAATTCGTAATAAATAAAAGCTTTTATTTAGTAGCCACCACCAACTGCTGCACCATTGACTTCATCATCTGCAATGACATGTAATTAAAAATGTGAGTATTTCATAGAAATATTCAGTAGGCTCGCTCAATATTAATTTATCTATACGTCATATAAGGTAAGTAAGCATGCGTAATACATAAAAATTATCCTCGAGAATAGTAAATACTAATCTCGTCCTCGTGCGTAGCACGTAATCCTCGCTCACGTAAAACCATGCTAGCAGGTAACATTATGCAATTAAGTAAATAGCTTTACAGATCTCATATTACAGGTAGGGGTGGGCAAAAAACCCATAACCCATAGTTCATGTTGAGGCCCTAGTGGCCTGCTAGTCACTTAAAGATCGATTGGGACGAATAAATGCGATTGAGAAAAATAATGGACGCTAAAATAAAGCCAAAATAAAACACCGAGATTTAACGTGGTTCACTAAACCGCCACGCCCACCTGACCCACACCAATATATTTCACTATCTCAAAATGAGAGCACAAAAAATCTACCACATCAGTATTTTCTCTGCCACGCAAAGCTTTATCACTCACTCACTTTTTATCTCTCGTGTATAGCTTCTACACTGAAGCACTCACACTCTCTCTACACAATGGCTATTGTGTTGGTGTATTCTGGTGTTGTGGTGTGTTTACAATGCAGAATGTAGCCTCTATTTATAGGCGATCCATGCACCTACTCCTACGCAAATTGTCAACAATTACGACTGCCACCTAATCTTACACAAATTGTCAACAATTACGGCTGTCTTTTGTCAAGAATGACGGCTATAATTTTGCATCCAATTTCTTCCTCTGCAAATGTGAACTCGTGCAGCCCACAAATATTGAGCCATAATTTTTGACTTTTGAGCACATGCAGCCTCTTTCTTTGACTTTGTGGATATTTGGCTTCACAGACCAACAATCTCCCACTTGAAGACAAATGGATCTCATCTTCTATGAAATGTGGTGTGGGTCATCTCCTCTGTCTTCATTGAAGAAGACCAACTGAAGCTGAGCACAGCTCCAATTTTTCCTTGGTTACTGTCTTCGTCATCATGTCGGCCGGGTACTTAGTACCTTGAATCTTTTCAAGCCTCAACACTCCATCTTCCAAAAGTGATCTGATGAAATGATAACGGAGTCCAATATGTTTGGTCCTCGAATGAAATGCCGAACTCTTTGCCAGATGTATCGCACTCTGACTATCACTGTGCAAGACATTCTTCTCCTGGTTGAAACCCAATTCTGCCAACAAACCTTGTAACCATATCATCTCTTTGCTAGCCTCGGTCATCGCAACGCGTGTTCGCTTACGCTTGTTGATAACGCAACAATCTTTTGTATCTGCGAAATCCGACTAGCTAATCAGAGGTAGCACCAATCAGAAAGACATAACCGGTCGTGCTTCTTCTACGATCTACCTCGCCAGCAAAATCAGCATCTACGAAACCTCGTAGTGTCATATCGCCTCGTCTAAAGCATAAGAATTTCTCAGTAGTTCCCCGTAGATATCTCAATATCCACTTTATCGCATCCCAATCTCGCTTTCGAGATTTGCCATATATCCGCTCACAACTCCCATCGCATGAGCAATATCTGGTGCAGTACAAACCATGGCATACATCAAACTTCCAATGGCTGAGGCATATGGAATTTTAGCCATGAAGTTTCTCTCCTCTTCTGTCGTAGGAGACTGGTCGTTGGATAGACGGAAATGATTCGCTAATGGCGTGCTGACTGGCTTTGCACTGCTCATGTTGAACCTTTGCAGAATTTGATCAACATACTTGGCCTGTGACAACTGCAAAACACCCTTTTACTTGTCTCTACAAATTCTCATCCCTAGAATTTGCTTTGCTTCTCCCAAGTCCTTCATTTCAAATTCCACCGATAGTTGCTTCTTCAACTTCTTGATCTCGCCCATGTCCGAAGCTCGCTACTAACATGTCATCGACATAAAGTATCAAAATGATATAGCTAGACTCGAACACTTTGAAAGTAACAACAATGGTCGGCATTACACTTCATGTAGCCATTTTTACTGTATAAATCCGTCAAACTTCTTGTACCACCGTTTCAGGCGCTTGCTTTAAGCCAGTATAGGCTCTTCTTCAATTTGCACACCAACTCCTCTTTTCCTTTCGCTGCAGAAGCCTTACGGTTCTTTGTATATATATTTCCTCCTCTAAGTCACCATGGAGGAAAGCGGTTTTCACGATCTAATCGCTCCAAGTGCAAGCCCTCCCACTTTGCAACAATGCTCAACACTAATCGAATTGTTGTCACTTCACAACCGACGAAAAATATCTCGTAGTCAATTCCTTCTTCTGCTGGAAACCTTTGACTACCAATCTCGCCTTTGTACCCTTCGAACCATCATGTTCTTCTTTGATTACGTACACCCATTTATTGTTGAGAGCTTTCTTCCTTTTTGGGCAACTCACCTAGTTTCCACGTCTGGTTGGAGATGAGAGACTTTATCTCATCTTTCATTGCAAGCTCCCACTTAGAGAATCTCCCACCGACATGCCTCGTCATAGCATTCGGGTTCACGGTCGATGAGCAACACATGTAGTTCATGTACTTTCGATTCGAACATGAGGTCGACTTGACCTCCTCACAATGGGAATTGGGTGGGCGTGGTGAATCGGCCTCGAGGCGGGCTCCTCTATCTGGAACTCTCATCTTCTCGCTTCGACTGCCTTACGGAGTATCATCCCAGGAACATATGTTGGATAAATCGCGTTTGTTATGTCATTGGAATGAAGCTGCATTTACGTCTTGTACATCACCTTTTCATTGAATATGACATCCCGAAGCCGATGAGCTTTTTGTTACGATCATCCCAAAAGCGGTACCCGAACTCGTCTCCACCATATCCAAGGAAAGTACACTTTAGTGATTTGGAGTCTAACTTACTCCCTGGCATTATCACTAATGTGCACATATGCGACACAACCAATACTTTCAAATGAGAAAGTTTCATTTCTTTCCCACTCCAAACTTCTTAGGTATCACAGATCCAATGGTACCGACGGTCCACGATTAACTAGGTATGCGCCAGTATTGACAATTTTCTCGCTTAAAGCTGTTTTGGCAGCGGCCTGCATGTATTCTCATGCTTCTAGCTCGCTCTGTCAGCGTCCGTTCATGCGTTACGCAACTCCATTACATTGCGGTGTTCCTGACAACGTTCTCTCCAACTTAATACCATTTTGGTAACAAAATTTCTTGAACGCCAAATCTTCGTGACTCTCCACCATTGTCGATCTCAACTTCTTTACTCGCAAATCGGTTTCATTTTCAACCATGGCCTTCCACTTCTTGAACGCATATCGAACACATCGGATTTGTGTCTCAAGAAGTAAACCCCCACCTTTCTCGAAAGTGGTCATCAATGAAAGTCACAGTATGACTTTTCGCCAATCGATGAAAGCTGGCATTGGACCCTACACATCTGTGTGTGGACAAGTTCAAGCTTCTCTTTCTTGAGTTACGCCACTTGTATTGAAACTCACCGTTTACGCTTCCCAGAAATACAACTTTCACAAAAGTCTAAATCAATAGACTGAAGCCCTGGTAGTTTCCTTTTGAATGCATGTACTTGCCCTTTCGCTCATATGCCCAAGTCTTTAGTGCCACAGTTCGCATCCTTGCTATCAAGAATCGCAATTGTCATACACGCATTCGCCGTCGTGTATAGGGTGCCACTATCCTTGCCACGTGCGATTATCATGGCCCCCTTGGTGATTTTCCAATTATCACCAGAGAAGCTTGTGTCACATCCTTCTCTCGACAACTGTTTGATGGAGATCAAATTTTTCCTCAATTCTGGAATATGTCTCACGTCCTTCAATTTCCATACAGATCCATTGACATTGATCTGCATTTCTCCTATGCCCACCACGCCGTTGCAAGGATGATCGCCTCTCGAGATATACTTCTCAGAAGTTTCAGGCACATAATTTGCGAAAAGTGTCGATTTGTGGTGGCATGGAACGATGCTCCAGAGTCTATTACCCAATAGTCGGCCTTCTTCTCCATGGAGCATATCAACGCATCACGCGTTTCTTCGGTCACGACATTGACCTCGGTCTTATTCTCCGTTTCCTTTGGAGCTGCCCTACACTGATTTTTGTAGTGCCCAACTCGAGTAATTCCAACATTCAATGGACTTGTTGGAATTTTTGTGATTTTGGATCTCGATTGCCATTCCTCGACTTGCTCGCCCACGCCGTTCCCTCTGTTTGAACTTCTACCTCTGCTATCTACGTTGAAAGCGGCCCCGGAAGTTGAAGCTGCATCTGACTGTCTTCGGATCTCCTTAGTCAAAATCATGCTTACAACATCATCGAACTTCAATTTCGACTTGCCGGCCAAAATTTGGCGATGCGTATTTGTGTCATTCCGACTCTCGAACAGCGCCAAGAATTAATAGAGTCTTAACCTCATCACTAAAAGTGATTTCCACCGTGGTCAATTGGTCTACTACCTCATTGAATTCGTTGAGGTGTTCTCCAAATCTCCCGCTTTCCATCATCTTCATATTGAACAATTTCGTGATCAAATGAACTTTATTTGCTACTGACGCTCATACATCTTTGGATAGAGTCGCCATAAGAGACGCCGTTGTCTTCTCATTTTTAATGTTGAAAGCGGACCGACTTTGATAGAGTCAATCTAATTGCGAGTGCTTTTCGATCAAGCACCTCCCATTCGTCGTCTTTCTCGCCTTCGGCTTTTCTTTCAACGGCTTATATAGGTCCTTCGATACAAATAGTCCTCCATTTGCATTTTCCAATATCCAAAATTTTTGCCATCAAATTTATCAATTTTGGAAATTCTCTCCTCTTCATCGCCATTACTCCCACTCGAATAAAATGTGATTTTTCGAGAAATCGTTTCGATGTGGAAGATCGGATCTATTTGCAACCACAGAGCATACTAAGAATTTCAAGAGATATCACGAACACGGCTCGATACTGTTGTTGTTGAGAACTAAGGCGCTGCTAATTCCGCCCAAGATCGATGGGACGAATAAATGCGATTGAGAAAAATAATGGACGCTAAAATAAGCACAAAATAAAAAACACCGAGATTTAACGTGGTTCGCCAAATCGCCACGCCCACTGACCCATACCAATATATTTCACTATCTCAAAAATGAGGAGTACAAAATACCACATCGCATTTTCTGCACTTACTGTAAAGGCTTTATCACTCCACTCACTTTTATCTCTAGTGTAGATAGCTTCTGCTGAAAGCTCTCACACTCTCTCTACACAATGGCTATTGTGTTGGTGTGTCTGGTGTTGTGGTGTGTTTACAATCGCGTATGTTGCTCTATTTATAAGCGATCCATGCACCTACTCCTACGCAAATTGTCAACAATTACGATCGCCACCTAATCTTACACAAATTGTCAACAATTACTGTCTTTTGTCAGAAGAATGACTATAATTTTGCATCCAATTTCTTCCTCTGCAAATGTGAACTCGTGCAGCCCACAAATATTGAGCCATAATTTTTTACTTTTGAGCACATGCAGCCTCTTTCTTTGACTTTGTGGATATTTGGCTTCACAGACCAATAGTTCAAACTAGCTCAAACCAACCCAAATTAGTTTAGGTTACTTTAAAACTTTTTTAAAATTGAATTGGTTAAAAACCAGTTGCTAAATTTTTATAAAATGGTTTGGATTAACCCAAAACCGATTAACCCAACCTCAACTCAAATATTACCGAGTTTTCAAATATTTGGTTCGATCGATTAGAAAGGTTGAAGAAAAATTTTTGGTCCCAACTCAAATATTATCCCAGCCATAAAAAGAGAGAAAAATATGAATATATAATTATATTTTCAACAAGTTACAAATTATAAATATAAACTTAATTAAACCAAACCAACATAAAAATGGGGTGGATTGGGTTGAAGCCAATATCAAAATGGTTATATTGGTTTTAAACCAATTGGCTAAATTAATGATATTAGTTTGGATTGAGTTTGTATAAAAAGGGTCAACCAAACCATTGCCACCCACTTACATGGTACAGACTACTTAATAATGTGCAAAAAAACAAAGGTTTAGGCCTAATCCGAGTTTGAGCTTAAAAAGAGGGAATAGAATTCAATCGTACATCTGGTCTAGTCAAAATAAATTAATTTTGATTAGATATTTTGAAATAAATTGTTTACTAATAAATATAAAAATATAGAGGCTCAATAGAAACTTTAAAATAATAACTTTACAAAATTAATTTAAAGAGATTGTTCAACTTAAACAAAACATTTTAAAGGCCAGGGGCTGTTTTAAATGATGTCAGACATTGAAACGGGTCATCTAAAAGCCTCTTAAAAATGAATCAATAAAATATGATTTCCGAGAAAAACAATCGCTCTGATGGGTTGGAAAGAAATGACCAAATATGGCGACATTCCCACACCAATTCGACACCAAAATACTCTTCGTGATGGTGTGTGACGGCTGTTTTTGGAATAGATAACTTGATGTTTTCCGGCGAGTAATTTAAGTAACCCAATTCGACATTCCCACACCAATGTTTTCCGGCGGCTGTCAATTGAGATTTAAAATTGATTTGAGCTTGTCAGATCATTGAATTGTATAAAAAAGATTCTAAAAAGCGCAAAGCGTGGCAAGGCAGCAATGCGAAGTCTCAAGCCTTAGAAGCCTAGGCGAAGCGTAGACATAGAAAGACGTTTTTCATTTTTTTATTTTAATTATTCTAAAGTGATAAATAAGTTTTAAAAAATTCATATTTGAGATATTTTATACAAATTTCAACATATTTTTCATTTTTTTCAATAATATATAGTATTTGAAGTATTAAAAATTTCTAACACTTAACAAACTATTATCAATTCCTACAATTAGATTACAAAACAAATACAAGTGGAAAATATTCTTTTCAGAAGTTAGTCTAACTTCAAACGCAACAATTGCAAATGATTCAATATTTATAATTTAAAAAAATATAAAAAAAAAACCTAATTGATTTTAACTAAAGGCTCGCATATTTTCACGCCTAAGTCCTCCTAGGTTTGACTTTTCACACCTTTTCCGCCTTTTTCCACGCCTACCTACTATGCAAGGAGTTTTCACCCCGCCTCACATCTAGGCGCTCCTAAGCGACGCCTTTTCCCGCCTTTTAGAGCACTGAATATAAAACGTGGGACTAGATACTGACAATCGATTGGGCTGGACATGAACTTGGGCTAAGGTCTCAATTGGCTAAATAGAATTATTGGTCAATGCTAAACTAGACACAGACTTGTAATTGGGTTGAGGAAAATACTGATTGAAATTTTTATCTAAACTTTCGCATTTAGACCTTATATAGTTTTAAATATTCATTAATAAAATTAAAATGACTAGACGAGCGCACTTTTATTAAATTGGGTTGCCGTAACGACACGTTATAAAAATAATATTTTAATCACAATGTTTTTCAGTTGCTATATTTATTGTCTATATCATGCATTGCACGTGTTTATAATTAATATCTCTCAAATTTTGTAATTGTATATAATAGAATGTAAATTAATTTTAAATAAAAATCATAGGCTATACGAAAGTTAGTAGAACTTGTTATTTTGATTATTTTGATAACTATAGCATTTAATTTAATGTTGTTTTATTCTGCATTATATTTTGTAAATTTAATCTTATAATGAGATAATCTATAGCACGAATTGTCATTACGTGCAATGCATGTCTGTTGAGTGGAAATGCTGGTTAGGCGGAAACCAAGTGACAAATTTTATTTTTTCATCTCACTAAGTAGCATATTTAGAATTCATAAAGTTGGACGAAGTTGAACCTTAAAAATAATAGCGTAATAAAATTTACATGTAGAAAAAAGAGAATTCATTACGTCATATTTAAATCTTTTTTTGAATAGAAAATCCATCTTAAAAGTTATCTAAAACTAATTTCCAATCTCTTTCTTTTATATACGTGCGTTGCACAATGGACAAAATTTTCAATTAATAACATATTGATGGATATTGGCAGTATTAATATAAGGCCTAAAAAATAAAGTAAGGAATGGGTAACAACAATAAACTTAATTAATACAAGTAATGAAATAATTCTACAAAATTTTTGACAAAGTTTCCCGTGTATTTCATACTAATCCATCTTGCAAATGTACAAAGAACAACTCACTAGAATTCACACAACTTAATTTACTATTTTCCACAGAATATAAACTTAATTAGCATTTATACTCATGTGTTATACGGGATAACAATTTGTGACATAGTTTTTGATAATATATAACATTTGCTCGTTGAACGATTAATCTACCAATATAAACCCAAAATAAAACGACATTAAATGTTATACTTATCAAAATAACCACACAAAAAAGCTCAATTTACATTTGTAGAACCCATGGTTTTTTTCTTTAAAATTATTTTATATTTTATTATATACAATTATAAATTTTGGGAGATATTAATTATACATTTGTGTGATGCACATTATTAACAATTAATATGTAAATAGTGATTTTTAAATTTTGATGATCAATTACAATCAACGTAGAGATATATTATAAAAACAGAAATGTAGCGGGTATACTTCTACAGACCCTAATACATGTTCTTGCCCTGCTAGGAAACATTCATCCCCAGCCCCGGCCCATTCTCATTTAACCTAGGCCTATCGATGATAATATATGAATTGAAACAGGATGGGAACATCCACTCAACAAGTCACCATCACTGGCATGCTAGAAAATTTAATTTCATCTATGTTCACGCCCCATTGTGATAGTTTAATGGAGACCTTTATTTGTTCTTTTTTAATATATGTGTTAACAAATTTGGTATATTAAATATTGAATGATTCGATATAACATTTAAATTAATTTGGATAAATATAATTCTTTTGTAGAAAAACGTATCTGTTAATCAAATAATTTTCAGTCATTTCACATGGCCCCGTTGTTGCTCGATTTCTTTGCTATATTAAATATTATGCTACCCGAAATTTGTGTTTGAAATTGTTCGTAAGTTATTATAATCTTATATCACAACTAATAATTAAATAAACTTTCTATGCAGGCGCACAATACAACTTTACTAAATTTTTGAATTTTTTTCTTAGTTTTTTTGGTTTCCATATCTATGTTGGATTGTTTTTCTTATTTACATGTTTTTCCTATAGTAATTAGGTTTATTTTAGCATATTTATTATTTGCACTATAAATATATTTTTTATGTCACATTATAAAGAAATTTGATATCATTCAGGTAGTTTGAGCCCTAATTTGGTTCTCTTGTGGAATATGAGAGAATTAACAATTTATTTCTTGTTATTTTAAACAAATTGTTAGTCTTGATGAAGAAGTATCCAAATTCTTTATGGTGTATTTTAAAATTGTGGTTTGCCGGATTGATCCGAGGGCTTGATTCAATATTTAATCTTGAAATTGATTTTTTTGGGTTAATTCAAATCAATCGAAAGCATAGAGAAATTTATGATAAATGCATGTATTAAGAAACTAAAGTTGCAACTGGACACCATAAAAAAATAAAAATAATAAAAAGGAAAATCACTAGGTCAAATATAATATGAATAGAGCATTTTAGAATTATACAAACAAAAAACACGAAAATAAGGGGCCGTTCTGTTTGTTTTGTATTTTCTGTTTTCATTTTCGAAAATGTTTTGGTGTTTTCTGTTTTCAATTTTTGTTTTGAGAAAATTGAAAATGCGTTTGGTTTGTTATTTTGAAAAATTATTTTTGAGAAGAGAAAATAGAAAACGTGTTTGGTTTATAATTTTTAAAAAATACAAATTGGTATAATAAAAATTACAAAAAAGTCCTCAAACTATTCAAAATATTCAAACAAGCCCTCGTTTTGAACCCACCCCATCCCCACCCCCCACGCACCCTCCTCTCTCTCTTCAATCAGGCGACTTCGCCATGGTAATCGGTCTGAACCACCAAGTCTTGGTGGTTCGCACCACCATTAGTGGTGGTTGGACCACCAGATCTGGTGGCTTGCCGCCAGATCTGGTGGCCATGCGTTGCCGGCGGCGATGGGCGACAGTGGTCGATGGTGGACAGCGGTGGTCGGAGGTGGTTGGCGGTGGTCGGAGGTGGTTAGCGGTGCTCGGGGATTAAAACGTACGAAAAATAAAATTTGGGATTGAAATATAATAAATGTAAAGTTTAAAATCTGAAAACGCGTTTTCGTTGTTTTCGACATTTAACACTGAAAACGCTGAAAACGTTAAAAAGGCATTTTCGTGTTTTCTATACAAATCTTGAAAACGTTTTCGAAAATGGATTTTCGAAAACAATGTAATAACGCGTTTTGATATTTTCAAAAACCGAAAGCGGCCGAAACGGCAAAACGAGCAGGCCCTAAGTTTTTATCAGAATTCACAATAAACAGTACTATTATGGAAGGGGCATAGTACACAAAATTAGAAATCAATAATAATCCAACTCGGACGGTCACAGTTCATAGTTAATGGAATCTTACGAGTCGTTAATGTCAACCCAACTAAGAATTCTTAGACTTATTTCTTAGCAAGAGCAATAGATTGCACCAAAAAATCATTATATAATTGTTGGCATGGTTTGAGTAGTGTCCAAATTATTATTTAAAAAAAAAAAAGAAAGAATAATTACTATTAATATTTGACGATCCAGCTTTGAAGCTGAGAGAGAGGAATATCTTTTGAAATATTCTTAATTATACAAAAAGAAATATTAATGCTTTGACACAAACTATAATCCAGAAGAAATATTATAGAAAATAAAAAACATATGAGAATCGAAAGATTGTTGGAAAATCTGGCAATGAAGACTTGCACAAACTGAAGTTGCTGTCCTCAATCAAGATTCATCCTCCTATGTTTGCAACTTGCTTGTAGAACTGTTGTGGGAATCGAATTAAAGGATTTGGCAAGCTTTGTATTTTGAACATAAAATAAAGATAGCTTTAATATATATTTGCGATAAAAAAATTAAATTTTAATTTTAATTTGATTTATTGAATTTTAGGCACAATTAATATCAATTAACTTTCATCACAAATTATCAATTTTTTTTATCTCATTATGTCATTAGTCTATATTAATATCAATTTATATTTAAGTTGGACACTAATTTTATATATTTGCGGTAAATTTTAATTTTTCAAAACATAAAAATTTATATATTGATATTATACTTGAATTAAAACTCCCATCGAATCGAACAAAATGGATTGACGATTTTATTTTATTTTTAGTTTATAGTTAGAAAACGAAACAAAAAGAGGGAAAATGAGAAAGAGAGAATATATATTAAGATCTTATGAGATTGGGTAAAACATGAAATAAATAATCAAATCAAATCTATATACATTAATATTAATATTAATATATTATTATTAAAGGAGTTGGACTTTTTTTTTTTGGAAGAAAAAAAGTTGGATATTGATTAGGAAAGACAAAATAAGAAAAAATAAAAAGCGACTTGGTTTTAGGAGGGAAAACTTATTTTTTTGGAATTAAAACATAGGAGGAAATTTCCTACTTTTCTTTATATATATATATATATATATATATATATATATATGTAAACGACGCAAAGCAAAAATTAAATAAATTAAATATATGATATCTTACTAACAATCAAACCCAAATTTATATTTACACACATACCCATAGTTTGGAAATTTTGGACAACTAATTTCCTATTAAATATATATATTTTTTCCCACAATATACAACTATGCACTTCTGAGTAATTACTCTTAAAAACTTCTAAAAGGATAACATGTTAATTCTTTTTTAAAAGAGTTAAAAAAAAAATTTTTTTTTTTAAAGGATAACATGTTAATTAAGTCAATATTCTTTTGGCATTCAAAAATGAATAATTAGCTACTAGCAATATAGTTGATTGACGGTGATATAACACTTTGATGTTTGTTAGTTATTTAAATGAGTTCATGCTCATTAGCTACTGTAACATTGGTGTTAAAATACTGAGATAATGAAAAATTGATGTTGCACCATTGCTACTATATATATCAATACTAGTGTTCACATCCGTCTGTTGCACATGAATAAAATTGTGTAAGGGAAAATAAATCAAAGCAAATATGAGTGGAGGGGAAAAAGACAAAATTAAAATACTTTTTCAGACATTATATAACTTGGGACATCAACACCCAAAAATATGATAAATCAAATTCTATGACAAAGAAAGGAAAAGAAAGGCAGTGGTATAGAATTTGTAATTTTTCATTTCATTTCTTTCTATTTGAATAAGTGACTTGTTGAAAATGTTACAATCGAAATTACAAACGTGAAACAATCATTGATCTGTACACAGCCCTCTGTGTAACACATCACAGCTTAAGAATTGTTACTTTCTTATCTTGGAAGCAACAGAGTTAGAGAGCTAAAGTGGAATTAAAATGAAACAAACAGAAACCAGAATCTGCCAGAAATTAGAAAATTCTGATGATTGAATATGATTAGAAACTGCCTCAAAAATGTAAGATTGTGTGTTCAAATACGTTAGGCTAATATTTACATCAGACTTTTTAATAATTACACCACATTTAAATTTTAATGGACTTCTTCAATTTTAACTCACTTTTCTATTTATGTCCTCAAATTTTTTTGTTCACATTATTATTCTTAAACTTCAATAAAATAATCACATTGTATCTCCGATCACAACTCTTTTATAAATACTTTGTGTACGTGTGTTGAATTTAGGTTCAAATATTTTCTTGGAGTTTTATTTTTCCATTATTTCTTCTTTGTCAAACTTGCAATAAATAAAATAAATATTTTAATTCTCCCTCGGCTAATTTATAATTAAAAATTTGCACTCCAAACAACATGAACAAATTAGAAGAAAGCTAATAATAAAAATTTGTTGGGCCATGTGCTGCCTTTAGTCATATGGACCAGAGTATTTTGGGCTTGAGTTGACGCAATGGAGGCCCAGCGTTAATGAGTATTAGGGTTGGACATATATTGGCTCTTTCCTTCATTCTTTATGAAGAATGTATTGGCTATTGTTCTTCTTTTCTCTTTGTAATTCAGATCTAAGCGTATGTGTGAGTGTATCCTATTCTGTGAGGAAGGCAAATCTCTTATTTGCTTTAGTGATACAGTGTTATTACTTAGATTGTACTCATTCGAGCAAATGAGTGTTGACAGAGAGAGTTGATTCGAAGAGAGAGTTGTCAATACTGTGTAATTTTTGCTATCGGCTCTAGTTTTTAGTGGAATGTTTGAGCAAAACCCACAGATCTGTGGAGCGCAATGGGGGAGTAGGTTTATACCAAGCCTTCGGGGCTTCGGCCAAAAAATCCTTGTGCTCTTGTGTTCTTCTTTTAATTTTGTTAGTTTTTGCTGTATATCCTTTGATCCACGTTTGGTTGTGTTTTTCTATCCTAACTTTTGAAATCTAATGTAAATATTCGAAAGATGCAAGTGAAAAATAAAAGGAAAGGAAGGATGTTAATTGCAATTAAAATGTGATGCCTAAAAAAAAGTATATATAATTCCCCATACATTAAACATCCAATAAAATGATATGATTGATAAAAAGGCCGAAATAGACAAAAATTGACAAACACTTGCATTACAACGCTAATTTTTCAAAGTTTAGACGAATTCAGTTGCACAAAAATGTTGAGCTCGTTCTCCTCAAAACATACTTTAAGTCCACTTCTGAGTCAGATATCAAATACTTAAATTTCTATTACATTAATTTCAAACGAACTTGTTTTACATGTCAACTTGTGCATTATAATAATATCCATTGTCAGATCCTATGCAAGACAAACATATGAGACAAAAAGAAGCAAATGAAATTCTCATAATTGGTGGGGAATCTAATGCTTTAACACCACAATAATTCAGCCTCATTTCTTCATAGTTCACGCATAACTTAAAGAGAAAAAGAAAGAAAAAAAGCCAATCCTCAAATGGATCTTCTTCCTCTTCCTCTTACTCCAAAAATAATCTCAAAAAATATACCATTATTTTCGATTTTATTGCTTGCTCTGTGTTACATTGTATCGAGTACACCCAACACTAGCATCAAATTAGTGCAGTGCAATGTTAACTCATACTCAAAAGGAGATCCGTTTGCTATCAGTCTAGCTTATGTTCTTGCGGAATTGGAGTCTGATACGCCAACTCGTGAGGGCTATGATTTTTATAATATTTCGCCTTATCCGAATGCCTTTGCCTTTGGCCATGCCACATGTAGCCGAAATTTGACTAGGTCAGATTGTGCTAGCTGCCTTGGCAAAGCCAAGACCGCCATGTTGGGGTCTTGCAATATGCGGATTGGAGCTCGAGGGGTGTTGTATGATTGTAGTGTCAGGTATGAGCAATACCCTTTTAATAATTGAGTTCTTGTTGTGTGCAGTTACAAGAAGTGCTTTGAATATAATGTACGCCTTGACGTTGAAACTTCTAAATTTTAACGTTGTTATTTCAAATTTTTAGGGCTCGTTGTGTGTGTGTGTATATATATATATATATATATATATATATATATATATATATATATATATATATATATATTTAGGGTAGTTGAAGAGTGTCACATATTACTGAACGTGTCTTATTTGTTATTAATTGTAAAACGTGTCTTAAAAAATTCTATCGAAGAAATAGTTGCTTCAACGATTGTTGATATCTTGACAACCTAAACAACCTATTAACAATTATCATTGTATAAAATAGGTCAACGATTGTTGATATCTTGACAATTAAGTCAAGTGCCCTTAAAACAAGTTTAATGCAACAAGTACTTGAGCGTGCAAGTGACAAAATAGAAACAAATATACTAGATCGCTTGACAAGGATTTGTGTGTACTTGTAGCATTAATATTCTTTCAATTAAGTTATCTTTCTCTCTTTACTTATTTTTGTCTATAAATAATTTACAAAGTAAAATTATTTTATTGCTCCTAGCTAGAATCAAATTCTTTACCCTCACATGTTAATTATAGGTGCTCTGCTTGTGTTGTAGACATGGGTCTCATTGCAAAGAATTTTGTCCAAATGAGGACCTCTACCCTGTCCCATATTTCGTGATCGGATCGATTCTACGTCTCACTGGCTGAGTTTATTATTAATATAATCGTCGATATAGAAGAAATAAAACATTTTTCTCTACTTCTTCTTTTTTTTTTTTTTTCTTTTTTCGACTATTAAAAGGTATATAATTGCATGTATTAATGTAATATTATTTTCTTATTTCAACAATTTCCTTATTAATTGCAAAAGAAAGATATGAACTTCGTTCCACCAAACTATGCAAAATATATGGGAGTATATGCCGAAATAAATTCGCATCATCCAAAATGGTGAAGAAACCCATAAATCAACTCCCCTATATATACCAATCAATTCCACATAACTAAGCCAATCAAAATTAGGAAGTACAACCCAACAAGCACAAGGTACTGAAAATGATGAATCTTGTTCCAAAACTCAATCTTGCAATCATTCCAGTAGTTCTTGGCCCTAAGCCACAAAGTTACAAGTGATCCAAATATGGGTATTGTTTCATGTATTTGCAATGTCAACTCATACCCCGGAGACCCATATGGGGACAGTGTGACTCATGCTCAACGACATGATGAACGCTACACTATGGACGACGGGATTCACCTACTACACCTATTCGCCCTATACCGTGGTGGCATATGGCTATGCAACTTGCAATACTGCTAAGACGACTAAAGGTTGTATTATCTATCTTCGTGCTACCAAGCCAGTTCTTGACAGCAATTGTGGTGGTCGAATTGGTGGCCAGCTATAGTTGGTCAGCTGTAATATGAGATATGAGAATTACCGTTTCCATTGATGAGTCATGCAAAATGTTACTTGTGTTGGAAACTTGAAATAATAGCTATGAGATTATCATTTGGTCATTTTGAAAATAATTTTTAGTCCAATTCTCATCAATCATGTGCTTTACCGTTTACCATACTAAAATTGCAAAGAATGGTCCGGCAAATTTCAGGATATTTATAATTGACTATCGTGTGAAAAAAAAGTCAAACTAATTAATTTGTAATTGAATTTAACTAATTGAGTCAGTATTCAGGTAGGTTAAGACTCGATTGTGGTCTCTGACATTAATTGAAAAAATCGCAGGAAAAATATGCTTAAAAACCATGGACTACTCGAGTCATGGCCTCGCGACTTTTACATACATTTAATTTTGATCTACACTATATACTGAAACTTCAATTTTTCGTACTTACCTGTGTTGAAAGATTCAAAGCCCCGCGATCATCTTGGTTGATCTTGATTTGACTTGATTATGAACATATATCACCAACAGTTGATCGATTGAAATTTTTAACAAACAAACCTTTCAGAGTTTTGGAAATAAGTTAAGAGGATACGAAACCGTATATTCTATACCAAGTAAAAGGATATAATATCTCCCACATGATTATATGAACATTGAATTGGAGAAGTGAATTCTATCTCTTGCGTCCGTTAGAACAAAAAAATACACACACGCTACATACCTTTACAATCAAGCAATCAATCTTCTGACTTATGGAAATTAAATCATATATATATATATATATATATATATATATATATATATATATATATATATATATTCTACTTAAATTATATACATCTAAAATAGAATATACATAGAATAACCATGAAATATAACTGATACTATTCCTTAACAAAATAGTGGTTCGAGTTCCAGCAATGAAGAACGAGATCATTGTGGGAGATATTCCATGGGAGGAGCAATGCTATAGGAACAACCAAAAATGTCATAGGATGTCTGTTTTTAATAGAGGGAAATTTCACCAATAGGGGATAAAATTGATATTTTCAATCACATACATTAGAGGTTGTCTGTTAATTGTATAAATAGGTTGTTCCTCTAACATTAATCTCCACGTGAGAGAGAAAATGACGGATAGTTACTAGAGGAGTGCGGATCAACCAACCTAAAGAGGTTCTTTGGGAACTTCAAAAATAAATAATTAAATAGTATTGTTTGTTAGCAACAATATTGATAAGTGATGTAACACTTTCACATCAATTATGTAGAGGGAATATTCATGCTCATATAAGTTCATGTAATATGGGCCTTATATCACTATCTAATTACAAAATACTGATCACTACTAATATATTAATATCGTCTGTGGTAACAGATTTAATTGTCAATAAATTTCTCCAATCACAAGCTATATTAGTTCCAAGAATTAAAAGAAGATATGACTATGGAGCTATGATTTTCATCCGAACCTTCAGTCTGGTGGTGATTTCGGTTTTTCAAGCTGAGAGCACCTCTCGACCACCGGCATGGATTTCGCCGTGTGTTATATTAATTGCAAAACAAAAATATCAACTTTGTAATATACACCAAACCATCCAAAATGACTGTATATGCCAAAATAAAAATTGGTCACCATCCAAAATGGTGAACAAACCAAGAAATCCACTCCCATATATCACATTGCTAATTAATTAAACCAATAAAAGTTCACAGTACAACCCAAAGAGCACAAAGTACTTCATGATGAAAGTTGCCATCATCCCACTACTTCTTGTCCTCGTCTTGGCCCTAAGCCACAAAGTTACAAGTGATCCAGCTCTCATTATCACTTCATACATTTGTAATGGCGATTCATATTCAGAAGAGGGCCCTTTTGCAATTAGTGTGACATATGTTATTATCGACATGACGATGAGCTCTACACCATACGCGGAAGGATTCAACTACTACACCCAGTCGCCCTATGCCGTGGTGGTGTACGGCCATGCCACTTGCAGTATTTCCATGTCGACTATGGACTGTGCTACCTGTCCTAGTGCTGCCAAGTTCTTTCTTGACAAATATTGTGATGGTTGAGTTGGCACTCAGATGCAATTAGTCGACTATAGTATGAGATATGAGAACTATTCGTTCTCGTGATCGAATTAAAATGACCTATTGAATTTTCTATTTTTACCAATATTTCGTTTATTAATAGGCATTGATATGTAATTAATGTGCATTGTATGTAAAAGGGGAGTGTGACTTTTATCACCTCCTTTAACGGGTTATTTTAAACCCCGTTATAGCCTTGCCCATCCTGTTCTCTCTCTCTCATCCTAGCATGAAATATCCCACGTGGCCCCTTCCCCCTCATTCTCTTTCTCCGGCTCTCTCTCATTAAATATATTTTCTTACCTTTTTAAGTTAATTTTTAACGATAAACCAAAACAAGAAAAAAATTTGTTGAGTTTATTTTATTTGATTCATTGAGAGCTTCGAAATGAGTACAATATTAATATATAAATTTTGCTTTGTTAAAGATTTGAAATTTATAGTAAATATATCAAGTTGGTCAAATTTACACATAAATTACAACTATTTGGTTTGGTTATTTTAAAGACATTGCAATTAATATTAACATAGATTATTAAACTATTTCCAAAAGCATAAAGAATTTCGATTAAGAATTTTTTTATGAGACTTAATAATGTGAAATGAAATAATAAATGAGATTATGATATAAAAAAGGAGATTATTATAAAACAGAAGATCTTAATATTACTAAAGTAGTCACAAGAAATTATATCTAGAAGGTTTCTGCATTAGAAGCCTCTTGGTAATTTAGATTTATTATCAATGAGATTATACTTATCGATGGCCAGCAAAGTTTCCATTGGATGATACTGAAGTAGATTCAATCAATTATTCATTTTTGATAACGAGTTTGAATAGGATAATTAATTTGTTTATAAGAAATTATAATTTGAAGCTAGAATATTACCGGAAATGTTCACCTTCCCACTGTGGGGAGGTTATCCTCCCCACAATGAGGAGGTGTCCGCCCCTAATTGGAGGCGGGTGGGGTCATCCTCCCCACCAATTAAAAGGTGACACCTCCCCACAGTGGGGAGGTGAACATCACTGAGAATAATACATGGGTCGAGATCTGCTGTCCCAAATTCATGTTTGCCCCAACAAATAAAATGTTGACACATCATCTCATTAGTTATACATTCCTTTCACCATACGAGCTTGAGGCCTTCATATGTTAGGCTTCTTGGCTACTTAAAATAGTGTAGTTATGATCTGGTACACCGCAAGTATGCCTTCTGATCTGTGACAAGGGGAAAAAAAAAATGATAGGGGTCGGGTGAGACCCCCACCATCAGGGGGCAGTTATATATTATTCGTCTAATTTAACGTAGGTACCAAAAAAAATTCAAAAAAAAATAAAAATAAATAAATTTCGTGTGATGACGTGGCGCCACGAGGTGGCGCCACGTGCCCACTGTGGGTACCATACTATGGGTACCATACGGTACCCACAGTGGGTACCTGATCAAAAGTGTAAAACAGTGTTTTGTATTCTTGGGCCCCACGTTAATTTTGTAAAACCTCACTAGAATGCCTACATGACATATGTATGTATGCTGATTAGGTTGCCCATGTATGGTGCCTGGTTCTATTACGATCGCTATCAAATTTCAAACTTTGACCCTAGCGCACAATTCTTCGTTTAAACTTTACATTTTTGTCTATCTTCTTCGTGTCTTCAGTTCAATCTGCTTCCGTTAATGTGTAAAAGTACTGGTTAAAATCAAATCTACTAAAAGAATGGTGCATTTCATCTTCTCCGGTGAGGGATACATCTTCTCCGGCGGCCAAAAAATCTGTAAAACTCACACTTTGTAGCCAGGGGCCGGGGGCGAGCCACCTTATTTTTTGGGTTTAATCAGCCAGCCCAACAATGTTCACTTCCGTGCAAAATAAGCCAGCGACAGAGACATATAGTCATACGTACAGAGCTCTCTGTTGTCTATACTCTGTCTCTCTCGACTCTCATTCTCTCATTATATCCCTGAAGATCATCGAGCTTGTCAATCTCAAGTCGCCGTTCTACTGCCTCGCCAGACGCCAGACACCAACGGCAAACTCTATTTCTCTATGGTAACTGGTAAGTCGACTGCTCCCTAAATCCCTTAGCCCCAATTTTTTGTGTATTTAGTACTATTTATGTTTGGAAATCGGGTATTCAACCGAAATAATGTTTGAAACTAGATGTGAAATCGAAAATTAGGTTTAATTTATGAAATTGAAAGCTGGGAATTGGGATTTGGGTGTTGTTTCACCTTAATTTGTGCCCAATAATGGATTTTTGGAAATTGAAATTCACCTATTGAGAAAGCATAATGTCTGCCCTAATAGCCTTTTTTGTTCTGAAAACGTGTCTGCAAGCATTGGCTTTTCTCGTGGAAGAACTATTCACGCTTATATTGAGAAGTAGGGTTGCACATGTTATATTGTTTAATTGTTGCAAAACACGCTTGTGAATTTATAAGCTTCTTTTGGGGAGATTGGGGAGATAAATGATGCCATCCACCTGTTTGACAGAATGCCTCAAAGAGATTACCTAGCTACTCCCTCCGTCCCATTTTGATAGGCATGGTTTGACTTTCACACGGATTAAGAATTTGTAATTAATATTTATTGGAAAGGTAAATTTTACTTGTATATTTCTCAATATACCCCTATATTAAATATGACAACTTACTTTGATTAATAACCATGCATAATAAATAGGGGTAGATTAGGAAATGAAGAAATTAAATTTATACCAATAAGGAAAGTAGCTTATATTTTGGGACGGATGAAAAAGGAAAACAAGCCTATCAAAATGGGACGGGGGGAGTAGTTAATATTTCCACGTGAATATTAATTGCTATGTTTGCGGGTTTGATAATTTAATATTTATACTTGAATAAAATTAATTGCTTTGTTGAGTTGTTGGATAAATCATTCGACAATTGTTGAATATGTTAAATTATTTTTCTTGGACATTTCATATTATGGATGAACTTTGTGAAGTAAAAATTACCCAATTGAATGAGTGATGAATGGATGAATGATAGCCTAGTTGTTTATGTTGAGAAAAATATTTTTCACAAATTGATAATGAAGTTATTGTAAAACGATTTTCGAATATGAAAACTTGTAACGAACGATCGTAATGTGCAATATTTTTATTTGTTTTTATTATTAAAGAACATTTCATTTTCTATTTCCAAGATCAAGAATGTGTGACCGCAATGTCTCATAATCCTGGCTACGCCCGTGTTTGTTGCCACCCAAAAACTAACTTTTAACGAAAAGAAAATTTACAGCAAAATTCTTTTAACATAATTGTTCTTCACAGTTTTTAACCAAATCAAATACTATAATATTCAATAATCACAAGATTGAAAGTGGTTATAGAATATTGAGACAGAGAAGGAGATCTTCGCAAGGAAGCCATTAATGACTTGACTTCGATGATTTTAAGGGAGAGGATTGATGGAAGACGACGGTGGAATTAGGGAATGTGAATGTCTGTGAGGCTGTTGGGTGCGGGGGTGAGAAGGTGCTGCAAGGAAGAAGACGGTTGAATAGGAGGACGGTGGAAAGTGCACGTGTGTGTGAGGCTATTGGATGGGGGAGGAGGGGGTTGGGTTGTGAGGTGGGTGGAGGTGCAATTGTTTTGACGAAGGGCATTCCGGTCGAATTATCTCCAAATTGTTGTGAGGATTTAAGAAAGTAACTTTTGCATTTTCAATTATATTTTCTAACCACGTGATTTAATATATTTTTTCTTAATTAATAAATTGCACTGATGCATCAATGGAAAAATACCATAAATGAATCTCACCTCTGCATTGGAGGATATGTAATGATCTCCTCAGTGGGGAGAGATCATCTTATAACATGCGATTGGTGGGAGGCCAGTGTCGTCACACCACCGCTCCTCCACCAATCACGGAGGCGTGTGTGTTGTGGGCGTGATATCACTCCCCACGTGGGAGAGAGATCATTACCGGGAGGATATGATATCATATATGCCTTATTTATTTTTGAAATGAAAGGAATGATATCTGCCTTACTAGAAAAGAAAAAGTGATGTGGGAGAAATCCTACCCTATTAGGATAAACTTATTTTTATTTCCTTTAAATTTTATTTCTTTTGCAATTAAGATTATTCTTTCCTTTTCTTAATTAATAGGATTGGGACTTTATAATAGAAACTAGGCTGTTTTTAAAGTGCGTTGCGAGATAAATACATGAACTAATATCCGTATTAATAGATATTAATAATATTAACATAAAACCTAAAAAAATAATTAAAATAAAGAATGAGTTACAATAATAAACTTAATTAATTTTTACAATAATAAACTTATTTAATTTGACTTTAAGCAATTCTATAAAAATTTAAATGATTTTTCACTATATTTAGTACTTACTAATTCATCCACTGCAAATATGTAACGAATAACTTCGTGAAAATCAAAGCTTAATTACTTATTCTCATAGAATAATAACTTAATTAGCATTCTACGCTGTCTTTGCTTGGGATATGATTTAATGAAAGAAATTGTGATAATATATCACATTTCATTGATTGGATTAATCTCTTAATATAAACTCAAATAAAATAGCATTAGATATTTAGTAATCATAGTTATCAAAATAACCATATTAAAATAACTCTAATAATATTTGTAAAACTCATCATTTTTATTTAAAATTGTTTTATATTCTATTATATATAATTATAAATTTTGGGAGATATTAATTATATATCATTGTGATATATCGTTATTAGCAATTAATATGTAAATAATGATTTTTAAATTTTAATTATAAATTATAATCGGCGTAGAGATATATTATAAAAATAATAATATTGTGAAGTGCAACAAAATGACACTGCCATAACACCTAGTTCTACCTTATAGAAACATTTATTTTCATTACGGCCCATCTTCATTTAAGCAGAGCAAAGAATGATATAATAATTACAATAAGATGGGAACTTCCATTCCCCATCCTCGCCCCATTAGAAATTCTCATTAAATCTACGTGTTGTGATGGTTTAATCAAAGACTCTTATTTCTATTTTTTTTTGTTTAATATATGTGTTATTGACATTTATTTCTTGATAAATCATTACAAATATATTAACATGTATACTATTATATTAGAGTATAACTAAGCTAATTTAACATATTAAGCGTATTAAATATTGAATGATTAGATATAAATTTAATTATTTTGGATAAGATAAATAAATTGAAATATATATGATTAATATTTAAAATATATAACCTAATTGATAATACTTAAAACTTAAATAAAATATCAAATGGAAAAATTAGGTATAAAATAAATATTCAAAGTAGTCGAGATTTTTAATATTTATTTAGGAGATAGAAAGTTAGAAAAATATTTAACATAGTAATTGAAAGTCAGTTTAAATATTCTAATTGGAGTCAAATATAATTCAATAATTGATTGGTCGATAATCGATTGTTTAGTAAATTCTCAAACTTATTCCTTAAGCGAAGACAATAAGCTTGAACCAAATAATTATTATATAATTGTTGGTAGTGTCAAAATAAAAACCATTCTTATTTGAAGCGCTAGTTTTTGGGCGTATTTACTTAAAATGAGCAAATCATTTGAAACACTCTTAATTATATATATAAAAAAAAGAAATATTAATATTTTTTCAACTTTATATTGAAAAAAATATTATAGAAAATAAAAAAACATATGAGAATCAAAAAGAAAAGTATGTTTTGAAAAAGAATGATACTAAAAAAATAAATGAAGTTAATTAGGGGCTAATAATCAATGAAACTTACTTTCTGATAGATGTAACACCTTAATTCTAAGAATCCAAAATCTTATAGGTATTAAATTAACTTTATTTTAAAAAAGACATAAAAAAGACAAATTAATTTAGAAAACACATTTTTATCCACATGACAATCTAATTAATTTTAATTATTTTCATTTTTGAAATAATTATGTTTTCCCTAGTTTAGCAATTTAATTAATATTGATTAATTTTCATCTAATAAAACTATCTTAATTTTAGTCAATCAAAATATATCCAATTGAATCTAAAATATAATTCATTTTAATATAATTAATTCTAATTAATTCTTTTTGTAGCTAATTATTTATAAAAATAATTTATTATTTTAAAATAATTAGTTTTTAACCATGGTTTTAAGAATTGTATGAATCTAATTTTGAAGATATTTTATAATAAAAAGATAGCTTGCATATCAAAGATGTCTTTCATTTTTAGGAAAATCTAGTAAACCATGACAACCTAATTAATTTAATTATTATTTTTTTAATTAATACTATTTTTCTATTTTAGCAATATAATTACTTTTGATTAGTTTTCTTTTAATGAAACCAAGTCAAATTTTGCCCACTGAAACCAAGTCCAATTAAATCTTAATAGTATTATTAATTTTACTTCTAATTAATTGTAATACAATTAGTTTTAATTAATATTCATTTTTAGCAAATTATGTATGAAAAGAATTAATTATTTCAGAAATAATCATTTTTAATAAGCTTGCACTTTTATTAATTATATGAATATAATTTTGAAAAAATCTTGTAATTTAAAAGATATATTGCAATTTAATTTTATCCCTTTTTTAGAGAAAACCCATAGCAATCTAATTTTTTTTACAATGTAATTAATTTTGATTAATCTCTATCCAATGAACTCATGTCCAACAAAATATTTGCAATAGAATTTATTATTTTAATTAATTATGGTATAAATAATTTTAGTTAATTTTTGTGTTTAGGCTAATTATTTCTAAAAAATTAATTATTTTCAAAATAATTTGCTTGACAACAATAATTTAAAAAATTATATGAATCTAATTTTAAAGATATCTTATAACTAAAACGATATCTTAAAATTTAAAAGATATAGATATAGATTCAATTAATTAAAAAATTGATTAATGTTACAATTGAATGATTAATTTAACAAGATTGATGTTAGACATTTCTTTTAATTTTTTGTAAAAATTAAATAAATTTGAATTTTTTATCTCATAAAAATGAAATATTTGCGAAATTGCTAATTTTAATTAATTTTTATTTATTAGCTAATTAGTACTTTTAAAAATAATGAATTCTTTCTAAAATTAATTAAAGGTCCAAGCTAACTTCTAATTTTTCATGTTGCACATTTATAAAATATAGTTAGCTTTAGCATATATTTGCGAGATAAAAAATGTAGGCATTAGTTTTTATTTAATTTATTCCAAGGGAAATCAAATATAGAATAGAATTAAAAGTAAAAATAATTTATACATTTCATTATATTTGAATTTTATGCACAAATATCAATCAAGTGTCGTAACAAATTATCCATTTTTAAAATCTCATTATGTTAGTAGTCGTTAATCTATATTAATATCAATTTATATTTAAGTTGGATACTAATTTATATATTTGTAGTAAATTTTTATTTTTTGAAAAATAAAAATTTATATATTGATAGTATACTTGTTTTAAAACTCTTATCAAGTCCAACAAAATCGAATCACAATTTTTTTAAAAAATTTATAGGTAGAAAATAAAAAAAAAAGGAGAGAAAATGGTTGAGTATTTAGATATCATAAAATTGGGTAAAGTAGGGTATAAATGGATTAGGAAAGAAAAAATAAAATAAAAAGAGAATTTTTTTTAAATGGGAAAACGAATTTAAAGCAATAAAAAAATATAATAAGAAAAAACCTCATTTTCTTTATATATAAATTATTCTATATATAGATCGAAGATTATATTAGGAAAATTTAATAGGTGGGAAAAATTGATGATGCATTTAGGCGGGAAAAAATGCTCTTTTTATATATATATATATAGATATATAGATTAGGTATTGTTGTACCTGTATATATAAAGAGACGCATTGTACATATTTTTTATTCATTCTATTATTCAATTCAATAGAATACAATTCTTCTATAAATTCTTTAAGTTTTCGTTTTCTTTGTTTTTAATTTGTTATAAATAGACTAGTACGTATGTAAGATAGGTCATTAATTCTCAAAATTGATTGGTTTGTGATATATCGATCATGGCAGAAAATATTGTTCATCTTGGAGTTGTCTTCCTTCTCTTTTGCCTAACCTCTGTTACTCAATCGATGTTCACTGTTGATCTGGTCGATGATCTCAAAAAATTTGAAGGTTCTTAAAATGATGATAACATCAAAGTCAAAAAATATCTTAACCGCTATGATTTTCTTCGTACCCTTGATAAACATAACACTAACAAAAGGGTAATGAAGAGCAAGATAGTTGTAATATTGGCTGCCATTGATATGATATATCAGGGACTGTATGTAGGGTAATAATTTGGATGATATCGTACAGACACAAATTAACGCAAGCCCTAGCCTAAGCCTCTCTATTTATAGAGCAAAGGCCAATATAATTATTTTTAAAAAATTCAAAACACATTTTTGAATATAATATATGGTGAAAACAAGATGCATTGATATACCTATACCCAGTTCACCCTTTTCCTACCTATATTGTACCATTTTTGTACAAGATTGCGTTAATTCATCATTTTAAGTACCTTGTGCTTGTTGGGTTGTACTTTGGATTTTGATTAGTTATGTGAAATTGATTGGTACATATTAACATATAGGGTGTGGATTTATTGGTTGGTTCACCATTTTGGATGGTGCCAAGTGCCGAAGAAATATATATATATATATATATATATATATATATTGGTGTGTACTTCAAAAAAGTTAAAAATAGGAACATCAACAAATAAAATAAAATAAAACAAAATAGAAAAATTTTAAAAAAATTAAAAGAATGGAGGCCCGATGAATTGATAACTTCAATCTTTAACATTCTTTTTATCATCTCAATCCCTCAAGATGTGAAGTTAGATGGAGTAGTTGCACTCTTTTTCCTCTGGTCGAATTTTTTCTCATAGGATTTTTTTTACAAGGTTTTAACGAGGCAACATATGGATACTCATATAAAAATAATTTACATCAAGGGGAGGCCTTTATTCTTTTATTTGCTCAAGGTTTTTGTCCCACTAAATTTTTCCTGACAAGGTTTTAACGAGGCAATGCTAGATACCCGCAATCAATTGTAGATAGCAATTATAAATGGGAGTTGATAAATAATTTGATGGAGAATGATTGTTACTCCGAGAATCACTCCAAACTTTTCTACAATTAGTTTGAAAGTTTTTACCTCGTTCGATTATTCCCCAAACAAGTTTAGAAGACCTTTGTATTAATAGTCATTTAAGGGAGAGTGTTGTGAATTATTTGATATGAGATCAACTTTCTATTATTATGAATTATTAAAGTTATTGAGGTCCACAAGTTTTGTTTGATTCCTTAAACATTTGCCTATATATTGATTTATCTTTGTACCGTAAATGGATGAAAAGAAAGGAAATGATAAAGCGATGGGTTCTCCTCCTCCTCAATTCTTATATAGTCCATCATTAATAGGGGCGCCATGGAACCTTCAATTAATTATATTAGTGCCACAACGAGGAATGAGTAGTTAAATATCGATCTTATGAATTTTTATTCAAGTACGTACGCACCTACTTTAATTTTGAGATTAAAGCTAAGTAGCAATTATACATGATAATCGTCATCGTACAAAGCACTAATGCCTGCAAGATCATCCGGTGCAGAGTTCTTCTCATCTCATTTCTTCGAAATTCCGACTACATAACTGCATCTTCAACACTGGTATGCCCAAGACCAAGAACATGATGATTTTGTGTTGCTGCAATGGTAATTATATCAAACTTGCTTGGACTTGTGCCATCTATCTAGTCATCATCCGCATCGAAATGAATGTAGGCACCAAATCTTGGATAAGTAGCATGGGCAAGTACTCGACCAGGCCCATCAAAAGGATGTCCGTCCCCGCGAGTACCCCTGTAAAGAAACCGATACTTATATGCTCATGATCCTCATAATTGTCACCAATTCCATAAAAAATAAAGGGTGTCTTTTCTTCTTCCCATATGTCAAATGCTTTTTTAACAGCATCTTTAAACTCTGGAGGAAAAGAATTCGTAAATCTATATCGGAGAACTACCAAGCCCTCGATGTCAACATCCCATTTCACTTTTTTATCCGGGTAGAAGAAAGTGTAAAGCGAGCCATTCCATTTCAAGCTGGACCCTATAGCAATATGGTAGGTGGAATGATTCATCGTGTTGATGCCATCGACGATGTCAGGGGTCCCACATCGTGGAGCTGCCATCATCACCAATCTAGCAATATCCAGAATTCCAGTAGGTTGGAGATCAAAATTGAGTTGGTATGTTGTGATTGCATTTGTCAATTCTTCGTCGTTGGGTTCCAACCGACCCAGATAACCATACTGGTATAGAAATTGCTTGCCTTCAAGATCAAATATGCTGATCTTATCCTTGCGGTTTTTGAGATCAGATAATCTTTTAAACCTACGGCATAGCGACAACTGCCAGCACTAGAAAAACAAAAGGGTAGTGAAGAGCAAGATACTAGTAATATTGGCTGTCACTGATATGATATATCAGGGACTGTATGTAGGGTAATAGCATTGATATACCTATACCCAGTTCACCCTTTTGTTTTTCCAGTGATGGCAGTTGTTGCTATGCTGTAGGTTTAAAAGATTATCTGATCTCAAAAGCCGCAAGGATGAGATCAACATATTTGATCTTGAAGGCAAACAATTTCTATACCAGTATGGTTATCTGGGTCGGTTGGAACCCAACGACGAAGAATTGACAAATGCAATCACAACATACCAACTCAATTTTGATCTCCAACCTACTGGAATTCTGGATATTGCTATATTAGTGATGATGGCAACTCCACGATGTGGGACCCCTGACATCGTCGATGGCATCAACACGATGAATCATTCCACCTACCATATTGCTATAGGGTCCAACTAGAAATGGAATAGCTCGCTTTACACTTTCTTCTACCCGGATAAAAAATGAAATGGGATGCTGACATCGAGGGCTTGGTAGTTCTCCGGTATAGATTTACGAATTCTTTTCCCCAAGAGTTTAAAGATGCCGTTAAAAAAGCATTTGACATATGGGAAGAAGAAAAGACACCATTTATTTTTTATGGAATTGGTGACAATTATGAGTATCCTGAGCATATAAGTATCTGTTTCTTTACGAGTGCTCACAGGGACGGAAATCCTTTTGATTGGCCTGGTCGAGTACTTGCCCATGCTACTTATCCAAGATTTGGTGCCTACATTCATTTCGATGCGGATGATGATTGGATAGATGGCGCAAGTCCAGGCAAGTTTGATATAATTACCATTGCGGCACACGAAATCGGTCATGGTCTTGGGCATACCAGTGTTGAAGATGCAGTTATGTACCCGAAATTTCAAAGAAATGAGATGAGAAGAACTCTGCACCCGGATAATCTTGCAGGCATTAGTGCTTTGTTCGACGACGATTATCATGGATAATTGCTACTTAGCTTTAATCTCAAAATTAAAGGAGGTGCGTGCGTACTTGAATAAAAATTTATAAGATCGATATTTAACTATTCATGCCTTGTTGTGGCACTAATATAATTAATTGAAGGTTCCATGACGCCTTCCATTAATGATGGACTATATAAAATTGAAAAGGAGGAGAACCCATCGCTTTATCATTTCCTTTCTTTTCATCCATTTAAGGTACGAAGATAAGTCAATATATAGGCAAATGTTTAAGGAATCAAACAAAACCTGTGGGCCTCAATAACTTTAATAATTCATAACAATAGAAAGTCGATCTCGTATCAAATAATTAACAACACTTTCCTTAAATGACTATTAATACAAAGGCTTTTAAACTTGTTTGGGGAATAATCGAATAGGGTAAAAACTTTCAAACTAATTGTAGAAAAGTTTGGAGTGATTCTCGGAGTAATAGTCATTCTCCATCGAATTATTTATCAACTCCCATTTTTCAAACTAATTGCGGGGTATCTAGCATTGCCTCGTTAAAACCTTGTCAAGAAAAATTTCGTGGGACAAAAACCTTGTGCAAATAAAAGAATAAAGGCCTCCCCTTGATGTAAATTATTTTTATATGAGTATCCATATGCTGCCTCGTTAAAACCTTATCAAAAAAATCCCGTGAGAAAAAATTCGACCAAAGGAAAAAGAATACAACTACTCCATCTAACTTCACATCTTGAGGGATTGAGATGATGAAAAGAATGTTAAAGATTGAAGTTATCAATTTATCGGGCCTCCATTCTTTTAATTTTTTTCAAAAAAATTCTATTTTTTGTTTTATTTTATTTTATTTGTTGATGTTCCTATTTTTAACTTTTTTGAAGTACACACCAAAATAAATATATATATATATATATATATATATATATATATATATATATTTCTTCGGCACTTGGCACCATCCAATGGTGAACGAACCAATAAATCCACACCACAAGGTACTTAAAATGATGAATTAACTCAATCTTGCCATCGTCCAACATGTTCTTAGCCTTGTCTCTGTCCTAAGCCACACAGTTGCGTTACAAGTAAAACAAATATCGGTATTATTTCAACTATTTGCAATCTCGATTTATATCCCAAAGCAGACCCATTTGGGAACTGTGTGGTTTTTGTTCTTATCGACATGATGAATGTTACACTGTTGACGGTAGTGATGGTAATGGGGCAGATCGATAACAGATCAGTGAAAATTATTATTGCCCCATGAAGAAATCTTGTTCGAAATATTGCCCCGCGATCCACAACCTAAAAAGCATATCAGATTGGAGCAGATAGTAGAGCAAAACAGACAGCTTATGATCCACAAAATGATTTGGGAACTTTTTTTTAAATAAATAATTTCCCTACCGCCGTTGCATATTAATCGCTTAAAACACTAATAGAAAAAATGTACAAATTATCGAGCTTAACTCTAATAAACTAATACTTCAACAATTTATAATTTATGAGTTTAATATTTTAGTCATTCAACATTAACAAAATATTTAATAATGAGAAAAGAGTGATTCAATAATAATAATGATAATAATAATAATAATAATAATAATAAAAACAATAAGGAGCAAAGAGAACTTTGAAAATGCTCGTTAAACTTCTCACAAGTTAAAAGTATTTAACAAAAATAATCAAATAAGCCTGGCTGCTTAAATAATAAAGAGATGAAGTGACCAATGAGCATATTAAATAAAAGTTTCTCAGGCATCCCAAAAGAGTGAAATATAGTATAAATAAGATAACGTAAAACTTTTTTAAGTAATTATGACGTTTAAGTTTGCTCTCCAATGCCCTTCATTCTTCAACCTTTTATAATCCAATAATATAGAATTGGAGGATTGGTTATTTGGGTTGGGCCAAATCTATTGCACATGTCATGCATGGTGCTTATTATATTAATTGTTCCAATATCGATATTTAAATGTCTTCTTTTTCATTTTTGGCCAACTTTTTTATTTTTATTATTTTATTATTATATCTTTTAGTGGGACGGATCGATCGATTTGTTATTGCTCCACAAACTTCACAGATAAGAAAATCTAATTGTTATTACTCCATTGATCTGCAAATCAACGAAAATATTTACCGTTCACGGCAGATATCTATTAGATTCGGTGTGCACCAGATTTTTTTTGCCATCCCTAGTTGAGGAAGGGATTCAACAACTATACCTATTCAGATATTGCCCCAATGCCATATGGCCATGCCACTTGCAATAATATGCCTTGGATGTTAGGGATTGTGGTCTTTGTCTTGCTGCTGCTAAGGCCTTTTTTGAAAACAACTGTGGCTCTCGAATTGGCGGCCAGACACAATTAATCGACTGTAGTATGAGATTTGAAAATTACTATTTCTTGTGATCGAATCGTGATGACCATGTGAATTTTCTATTTCCGCCGGTGAATACATGACTAATGTACACTACTACACATTGCAAATTGTTACTTAAAAAAAATAGTGGCATTGCACAATGTTATGATAGGGACAACTGCTGCATAACAATTAATAACAATTAACAACTATTGTTATCAATTTAGGCCTTTGATATTTTTGACTTGGTTCTCCCTCTCCCTCTCTCCCCTCCCCTCTCTTTTTCACAGAATGTTATGGTAAGCATTTGTTCATTCTTGTTCAATTTGAATTTTCTCTCTCAGACTAAATATCACAGCAACTAACAAATTAATGTGATAGAATCACCAACACTGTAACTTCTAGTTTCTATCTGTAATTTGCACTTTGTATTCATAATTCAATTATATTCATCCATTTCAAACAACAGTGCGTGCCAAAACGAAAAATCATCAATTCGAATGAGAGAAATATGTGCATCTTCTTGCATTAGATCATAACATCATGTGTATGTATGTACCTTAGCCGACCGAGTCGGATTACGACGTCTTTCCTTGCTTCAAATGTATGCACAGAGACTGTATAGTTGAAAAAAATCCCATTAACCTACCGAGTTGAATTTTGTCGGCGAGTAATTTCTCGTTTGAGGAAGACTGACAAGAGAAGTTCGTTCCAAGAATCTGGGACGCCTGGGAGGCACCAATGACTGCAGTCTTGTCGGTGGAGAGGAGCGGGACCCACTATAGGCCCAAGATAATACACGGACGAATGACCATCTTTTCTTTGTGATGTCATACCCGTAACATTCAATAGATTAATATTCCGAGCATTCTTATGTTCTGATAATGCATCAATGACTGTTTTAAACTCAGTTGAGGCCTCAGAAGAGAATGACGACGAGCTCAAGTCGGGTAGTCTCTGAAGGTGACAGCTGCCACCAGTTTTCCAATCCCCACCTCTGTTTAAAATAAAATATTTGAACTTTTCTAAGTTAATACTGCCCGGTACCATCTAATCCTTCTAGGAAAACATAGCAAGATTAACGAAGAAAGGAGAAAAATGTCACCGTTGATCGAGAATGAGATGTACCTGAAATGTACGGGAGCATAGCTTCGGAAGAAGACGTGGGTTTTTGTGACGTCTATTTCGTGACTTATCCAATCGACTAATGTCATAATTGACCTTCGAAATGCACTCTCTACTCTCATCTTCATCAGGATCTCTGCCCCTTCTTGGAAGTAACAACCCCTAATAGACCAAAACAATATAAAGTTTAAAAAGTGGCATATATGTACACACACACAACACAATATCTTTTATTGCTGACAGTGGGCAACGCAACAGCTCCGATTAATACTGATAAGATTCCACACAGTCGAATAATTTCCATAAAAGCATCAAAACCACAAGAAGCTCCAAACATGCACAAATACTTGTGAAAGGCACAAACTTTGTCTATGAAAGACGTGTTGAACTAGTTGATCGGGGGGTTCCCCTGGACTTTTACCTAGTCCAATACCATGTTGAACTAGTTGATTTAAAACCTTAAGCTGATACATTGGTTCCAATTTATATTTATTTAATATTATCTTCAACAAAACGAGCCTCTAAGAGAATAAGTGAAAATGCAATAAAATGAATAAATTATCTAAAATTGACTAAATCAAGAAAGAAACATTACTCTCTAATGGTCTTCTGGTAATTCCACCAATGTCCACTATTGAAAATGAGCAAATCCGCACCTTTCCACTTAGCCGAGCTCCAATCCATCCGATCCAACTTCAAAGTCATCTTCACGTTTTTAGGACTCCCAGGTGGGGCACGACTCTGTAACACTAGAAACGGGGCTTTGTAGTACTCGACCGTGAAGTTGAAATCCCTAAACTTGAAAACTAATGACCCTGAGTGCTTTGATATTGGGTTCCCATTCACTTCGTAAACCGAGGCCTTATTGGTAATCACAGAGGATAACATGCAAAGAAGGGACTCCCACTGGTTTCTTCCTATGGAATCTCCCACAAACACTATCCTATGATGTCTAAGCTTTTCCAACATCATTTTTGCATCAAATCTGCTCATCACCAAAAAGAATACAACATAAGAAAATTTCACTATTTCACATTGAATGTTAGAGTCTACTTCTGAAATTCTACAAATTCAAACCATCAAGAACAACATTCCTGGTGCTGCTTGAGTACCTACTCCTACTTATTTGTTCACGTAATCTTTGATACTCCAAGAGTACCAGAAATCTTTCTTCCACAAAAGATGAAACCTTAAGACTAGTCCCATAACAAACCTTGGAACAAACAAAAGACTCCGGTGATTACATTTTCCATCCATAGTCTCCCCAATAATGTTATTCATCTCTGCTTATCCATCATCTGTGCTCAGACTCAGCAATTAACAATTAATTGACACTAACTGATTTGACTTATCTTAAATATATAATCTACTAACATAGGATATGAACTCATAGTAGTATAGTACCTAGTAGAAAACAAGAACCTTAATCAACCCAAAACATAAATAAACATAACCAGATAAGATAACAAATTACAACCTAGGAAAACTCGAAAACAATACCTGGGCAAGTTGCAATCTCTGGGTTGCCAACGCCACTTAGAGTACAAATTATCAGGCCTTCCATTTTCAGAACATCGAAAACCATCGTCCAAGAAAGGACAATCTTTCGATTGGTAAAGAGGATAATGCTCATCATCCCAGACCCAATTTCCCTCATATATATTACATCCAGCTCCATTATCAAGAAACCCCACTTTCTCCGAAACATTTGAAGAAGAAGAAGAAGAAGAAGAAGAAGAAGAAGAAGAAGAAGAAGAAGAAGAATCGTTGAGCTGAAACCAAGTGATTAACAGTGACTGCCCTTGAAAACGATTGGCAATTCTGTAATCGAAGAAAAGGAAACAGAGGATGAAGCAGAGAGTGAGGAAGAAACATCCTACAACACCTGGTGAAGGTTCTATGGGCTTCAAACGTTTGAATTTCTTGAAGAAATCGAAGTGGGTTGTTCTGTTTGGAGGTGTATCTGTGTTCTCACTCATCTGTTTGAACTTTTTTCTTTTGTTCTTTACAGTTTGTGAAAACCTTTGGAGAAAGAAGACAATGGAAGTTAAAAGGAGAATGTGTTCATACACTGAAATTTGAACGGGTAGAGAGAGTGGGGACATAAAGCGGAGAAAATGAGAGGAGGATAGGACAGAGTTGGGAGATGATGAGGTGGTGGGGTCTCAAACGAAGACAAACATTCATAGCAGGGAGACGGTTTTGCATTTTGTAGTACTTTTGATAACGTTCCTGTGTATCCGGGTGTCTGTGAGCAGACAGTATTCTCCTTGTCGATTAGTTTTGAAATCCGAAAATTTTGTTGGATTCATCACGACGAGACGGAGCTCCAGCAATTTGGAAAAAAAATTTTGGACACCTTGGAGGCCCGTGGTGACCGGTCAAAGATCGGTCAAAGTTTTTTGTAAAATTTTGGCCAAAAATTTTAACCGATCTTTGACCGGTCACCACGGGCCGCCACACGGTGTCCAAAATTTTTTCCAAATTGTTAGAGCTCCGTCGTGATTTGAATCCAACAAAATTTTCTGATTTCAAAACTAATCCCGACGAGGAGAAAATCACCCGCTTATGTTTAAGACACCCTGCACCTAACAGATTGCTTACAATTTCCTTTTCTTTTCTTTTCTTTTCCTTTTTTTTTCTTTTTTTCTTTTTTATTTTTTTAATTTAACTTTTTTAATTTCTTTTAAACATGTGTTTACTAGTATTTGTTTGGGATCCATTTTGGAAAAATCAAGGTTCTAAAAATCGCAAAGTGCTAAAAACTATCGAACCAGCGCTTCACCCCTTTTTTTGCACTTAGGCGTGCTTTTGCACCCTTTTTTCACTTTTTTTCGTGTTTTTGGGTCCTTTTTTTCAAGTTTTTTCACGCTATACTTACGTTTGATCACGTTTTATGCGTGCTTTTTAGAATAGTGGGAAAAATTACTTTTAAACGTATAATTGGAATAGTAAAATGAAATTTTAAAAATATGAAAGAGTTATCGCGCCAGTAAAATTGATAGTTATGAATTTTTTCAAAAATGCTAAATCAGACAAGCTCTAGACAAAAACCTAGTCAAGCGTTATTTCCATTTAAACTATACCATGTTATCTTCATTTATAATTAACTATTTTTATTTTTATCAATCATATATTTGACTTTATATTGCAGAAGTGTTGTTTTAAACTACATGTTTTATTCATTTACAATTTTTAACTATTTTTATCAATCATATATTTTATTTTATATAGCAGAAGTGCGTTACAGCCACATGCTAGGACCTGGTTTTAGGGTGCGATGGAACAGGATTCCTTGGAAACTTTTCCATTATTTTCCTAGAGGGCGTGTTTGATAGGAAAAAATGGAAAAGAAAATATTTTTCAAAAAATATTTTTTTTTAGTGGTGTGGAAATTATTTTTCATGGAAAATAGGTTAAAATATATTTTAAATGGTTGTACATGGAATATTATTTTCATGGAAAATTTTAGAATCAAACAATCAGTTTGAAAAATAATTTTCAAAATTTCATATTTTCCATAGAAAACCATGGCAACCAAGCACACCCTAAAAGTAATTTTCTATGGAATTTGGCTAAGTATACTTTATTTAACAAACAAAAACAAAGAAAAAAGAAAAAATTGTAGCTAAAAAAAAAGTTTTTGTTAAAACAAAAAATTTATGAAATATACGAGTGGGAAAATAAATTCTTTGATGAAACATTTTCCATAAAATTTGAAGGACATAATTGTGGTAGTAATGAAAAGTTAGGGATCTTCAAAACCAATTGCCCAAAAAAATAGAAAAATGGCAGAATTATTTGGCGAATCAAGGAAACGTTACCGTCGTCCTCGTGTGGGGTCGAGGGCTCTCGTGTGGAAAAATTCGTCATGTGGCCCAAAGATCTTCTGAATTTCAAGAAGAGGACAATAGAAATACCCTAATTGCACTCCGCGTCTTTTTTATTTTAACAAATTTAAAATTACTTATTATAACCAAATTAACATTGATTAATGCTTCAAATAATTGAGCAATAGAATATAATAATACTTTAACAACAATATTACTTTCCATCATCTCTCAAAAGTATCGATCTCATATGCATGTGAACACATAGTTATTAATCACTGCCTTTGTCCCAAAATTATAACCCACTTTTTTCAAATTATAGGCTATATTTTTTTAAAATATGTAGTTAAAATATTTATTGTCTTATATATCATCATTTAATATATATTGTTATCACCAAATTAAATTAATTGAAATAAGACATCAAATAAATGAAATAACATATTAGGAAAATAACCTTTAATATTATTTTTCTGAAAATAATCTTAAATATTATTTTTCCAATACTATTAATTATTTTTTTTAATTCTTGTGAAAATAAAAATAGATTATATTTATGAAATTGATGTAGTATGTATATATATATATATATATATATATATATATATATATATTATCTTGACATTGTATGTGATTGACTGATTGCTTCAATATAATATACTAATCTCGATGTTATTTAATATTAAAATAGCGTCTACTTCAAAAAAGAAAAATATTGAATAGAGTCTTTCATTGCACCATATCAGCATTGACAATGGGGGATCCGAAGAAAAAGCCTCGCCAAAATCTGAGGATGATGTCAAGTTGAAGGTTCACAGACGGTGATAAATTTCGTCCACCTAAACATTAGGCCATTCCTAAATTATTGAAATGTGAAATATATTGCTGTCAAATTGGATAGAACACCTTATCTTGTACTTTTAGTCCCATTGATTTAAATATTTTGACAATAAAGGCATACATGTTAATGTCAAATTCGAATCAAAATATTATTTTGACAGTGATAGGGGAAAGGCAAAAGGCATCCACCTCATAATCTTGGGAAGAATCCATTTTGAACAACAAATCAAATTAAAATCACATGTGTGTCTATATATATATATATATATATATATATATATATATATATATATATATATATATATATATATATATAATGTATGTAATTATATTTAATTAAAGTCAAATTTCAATATTTATCCACATCATAAATTATGTCCACACATCTTGTGATCATCACTGTTATTCGACTTCAAAGGCTAATTTTTAAGTAGAATAAGGTTGACCCGATTAGACACTTATGTGTTCAAGAATGTAACTAGCACAAATATCTTATTCACAGTGATCTAATGCCCACGTGGGAATGGATTTATTATATCCATTAGACACACTATCACCTATGTCTTGGATGAGTCAAATTGATTGCAGAGAACAAACATGGGATCTTATTGCAACAAAAATTTGAGTTGCATACTAGAAAAGAGCACGATTAGTAAAAACAGTGTCCTAACCATGTATGTTAATCAACGTTGTATTCACAAATAGTAAAAACAAAAACTAATACAAGTTGCAATACCTCCCAAAATCCAGAGTCTATCCAACATGTCTTCATATCTCATCTTCTTCTCCTTGAGCTCCGATTGCACCTTAGCATACAAATGGCACGACTCAAGGGCTTCATTGTAATTCTTACTCCGGTGACAGCTTAGCGCTTCTTTAAGTATAAGCAAACTATTCCTACCATTGACATGAGAACCATCCATATCCTCTAGTTGCATACTCAGTTCTGTCAACGCAAGAGTCGTTTGGACATTTTCGCCCTCCACACTCATCACCCTAAACTTCATGATGAGTATACATTCTACTACTTGACAAGGAAGTATATCTTTAGCTGGAAGAACTGACCCAAACCTTATTACAAAATCCTCGTCCGTTGGCCAATGTCTTTGCCCGCCAAGTGGGGCCCAGCTCGATAGATTGGCAGCCTTTTTAATCTTTCGGTTGACTATAATCCAACTAAGGTTAACCCCCTCACGAAGCTCTTGCCAGAGTTTTCCGTCTTTCCTCTCTCGTTCAATGGACGTGATAGGTGGCAATCCGTCAGAGACTGACAGTGTCACCTCATCTGAATACGTTAGAAGATCAATACGAAAAGGACAGTTGTAAAACCAACCATTATCACCATCGGTATTCGGGATTCCCCAGAGGACCTTCGAACAGATTGTTCTTTCTTTATATCTGATATCCATGATAGAGACAAAATCCGAGGGTGAAATATTGTCAACTTCGTCCACATCGCCGTAGTATTCAGCTTCAGTCAACTCTTCAGGGTACTCGAAATGTTCGTTCCACCGAAATTCGGGGACCTCGTTGACAATAAGTGGAAAACAATCTGCATAAAATTTTTTGAATCCACCAATTGATGAGATCAAGTTTCTTACGTCGTCCCGATTAGTTGAAGGCCACATGGATGAGCACATGTTTTCCCATAGTGCCTCTTCTTTTGAGATTGAGCAGAATGTTGCACAAGCACAGGCAGCACTGGCTAAAGTCGCACCATCGAGACGCCTAAGTATATCATAGAATAGATCACTGCTTAATGCTGTCATGCTTTCAACTGATGAAACTGACATTGTTGGTTGCTTGGATCATCTGAAAAAGAAAAAACTAGTTGGATGCAGTTAAACAAGAAGAGTGACAGGAGATGAACTTGACATTTGCACAGGCACACATTGTAAAAGATTGTTTTTGCTTAGAATGTCAGTACCATATACCTCAAACCTAGGTTCAGTGGGACAAAAAGAATGGAGACAACAAGAAAAGTTTTACTGTTTTAGATTTCAAATTTGACCAACAGCACTGCAAAAATTATACAACGGCCATCCTTGCCCACTCTGTGATGCATATCAAGCTCATCCCAGCAAAAGTATGTATCCAATTCCAATATTTAGCTAGTTTACTAAAATGAAAATCGAGATACATCACTTGACAAGAGTAATAAGAACTGAATCATTCGTGATTTTGTGTGTTGAAATGACACAAATCAAACTATTTTGAACAAATTGTTTGAAAACTAGAGCCGTCTCCATACTTAACTTGCCTCAACGAAATTCAAAAGTAAGACAAAGGTTTGATCCACAATATCCCTGGATGGAAGCACGAAATTTATCTTCCTAAATTTGAAGAATAAAGTACAATGAATTTTTGCCCTTCTCAAGGTTGTCTCTATGCCAATGTCAAATATTTTCTTCAAAATCACCACTCGCTCTCTGCAAGACTGTAACTTTGACACAACCTTGAGTCCAAACAGAACCTTCATTTGTTTACTCAACCCATTGTCTTTTTTCCATATAAAAAAAAAAAAAAAAAAAAAAAAAAAAGGAGGAAGATTGGGATGAATTGTACCAGTTGATCGATTGCACATCACATGGTTTCCAATGGGAAAAGTCTCAGCAATTAATGAAGAATTTATGGCAATCAAGTCAACTTTGTGTAGATATGGCAAATAGAATGGAGGGTGTAGATGAAGAAGTAATAAACTACTACATCTTTATCAATCACTCTCTTAGGTAGGGAAAAAGGGGAAGATGGTGAACATGATGAATTTAAAGCTAACGTGCCAACTTGTAACAGGCTATGATACTAACAATATCTAGAGAAACTTCAAAGGGGATTAACTGCATTAATTTGCCTATGGTGATAAGACTGATATCCAGATCCAACTTTGCCTAAACCTATTTAGAGCAGGATAACTACAAGTAGAAAAAATGCACAAAAACAACTGTTCAATTTTGAATCCCCATATGCACCATAAATCTCTACATACGTTGTTTTAAATTTCAAACAGTAATTCAACACCTTAATTGACAAGACCATTACCAACACCCCAAATCAAACCCTAGAAAATTCAGAAATCAGAGTACATAATCCCCTTTACAAAATGAACTCAGCAGAAATCGTTTGCAGAAATTTAAATTGACACAATCAATCGAGATTTTTCACAATGTAAAGAATGGTAACCCCAAAGCATTAAATATTTAAAACTCAATTAATTAAAAAGGGGGGAAACAGCAACAAACAGGAAAAATTCGGGAAAGAAAAAACACACCTCATAGAGAAGCCCAGAAATGCTGAAACGCGATCTGAGATTGCAATTCAAGGGAGTCCACCACTGATTCACCAGAGTTATAAGTAATAAATAACAAGCCGAGAGGAGATATTTGTAGTTGAAGAGAGAGGGTTAAAATGTCACTTTCTGTAAAAACAATTACGAAGGTCTTTTCATTTGTCGGTGACAGATAAGAATTTGGATCATTGGAAAGATCTGTTGCTCGAGTAAATTTCTGGGCTGCGGAATCTGGATCCACCAATGTTTATCTTGACACGTAAGGATTGAAGAAGACGATGTGTGGACCCCAAAGACGAGCTTAACAATGCTGGAGAACCGTACCTCCGTTCTTTAGCCGAGCTGTGCTTTTGTCCGTGGAAAAAAAAGGGTAAAACAAAAGGGTGGGGCTAAATGCACCCACCTCTTTACTTTACACACCCAAATTTTTGGCCATGTTTCCATTCTACCCTTACACCCATTTCTCTCTTTTCTTTTCCTTTTTTTTTTTTTTATAAATAAACGTTCACCCCATTGGGTGCGAACAACCATCAGGTTGTGGGGGCAAACAGCCTCATGGCTGTTCGCCCCAACTGGGGGGAATAGCTTTGAAGTTGTTCGCCCCAATTGGGGCGAACAGCCAGTACACTGTTCGCCCCATTGGGGGCGAACAGCCAAAAAAAAAAAAATTTATACTATTATTTTTTAAAAAAATTTTAATAATTATATTCGATATTAATCGGATAATTTATTAAATAAATTTCGAAATTCATCGCTAAAGTGGTTGCAAAAAAAGTAAAAAAATTAAGAAATTACTCGATAAAATGATTGTAAAAATTTTTATTTTTTTAATGATTATATTAGACAATAAAGCCAATTACTATATCATAAAAAAAAATTTGAAATTCATCGTCAAATTGGTTGTAAAAAATTTGAAAAAAGCGAAATCGCTGTGTTTCACAGCGAACATTTAAAAAAATTAAAATAAAGGCCAAATCCCACGCCGACGTGGTGCCACCTGGCACGTAAAAATTTTTTTTTAAAAATTTTTTTAAAATTTTTTTTGGAATCTACGTTAAATTAGATGAATAATACATAACTGCCCCCTGATGGCGGGGGGTCTCACCCGACCTCCAAACTTTTTTTTTCCCCAACTGTGGGTACCAGAGCCTAACCCGAGGTTTGGGTATGTAGTTAAGATTGAAGGAGAGTTTGGCTTTTCGACATGAGGTTAAGAAGTGCAAAATATATAAAGAAAATGTCAAATTAAAGTAATTAATTGAAAACGAAGGTAGAGAAAGATAGTTTACAAAGAGTGTGTTTGATTGGTAAAAGATTTTTAGGAAAATATTAAATCAGTGAATTCGTTTTCCAGTTTTGTTGTTTGACTGTAAATTGAAAAAATAAGTGATTTTTCATGGTATAATCATTTTAAGTGCGTTTTAAGCGCTTTTCGAGGAAAATGAATTCTTTGGGTGTACAAGATTTTATTTCCCGGAAAAATATTTTCTAGGCTTTATTTTTCATCCTTACCAATCAAGTACACCCAAAATAAATTGTATCAATCAATCTCTTAGGCCTATTCGATAAGTTTAAGTTTAGTGAGGAAACATGTGACATTAGGCTTGACTCTTGGCTTACTTTAGGCCTAAAAATGACAATTGAGCGAACTTCGGCTTAGACGGCAAAGCTTGGCAAGGTTTAGCGAGCTGACTAAAAATTATGAATGAATTGTAATTTTTCGAGCTAAAAGTATGACAAATGTTTGCATTTCAATGATCATTTTCAATATTAAGTGTATCAAAATTTTGAAATTGTCTATCTTTTGTCACAATTATTACACTATTCAATCTGACTCAAATTTGACTTGCCCTCAATCAGAGTCAAACTCAAGCCCGAGTCAAACAACACTTTTGGATAGCAAGCTGAGCTCAGGCTTCAAAGAGGCTCAATTAACATCAACTTAACCCGAGCCTGAAATTTCAAGCTTCGACTCGACTTGTAGGCATACCTAATTTTATGAAAGGTTAGACACTAGAAAAAATGATGTCCAGACTCTTGATAAATCTCTACCAAACGAGTCGACGCAATGTCGTTCGCGCAAAGGTTTGAGCACGACCACATGGACCACAATGCCCCAATTCCGTGGCTAATAACCGAAAACAGTTACATGAAATTCCAAACTTTAAATAGTATGATATGTTTTTGTAAATAAAGCACTACTTCGACACACACACGTTTAATTAATAATAAACTGGTCCAAGAAGGGTTTACGTGTCCTATAAAGGATATAATCATACAAAGTCAAATATTTTGTATCAAATAATGTTCAGACACGTAATTTTATACTTTCTCAAAATATATATCTATTTTTATTTTTAATCCTTCGTAAAATATAACTTACTTTTTATTTATATTTATTTAATTTCTTTATTTTTCGTATTATCCTTATTTAATATGCATTGACATTAATGAAAATATATTATCACCATTAGTATAAGGGCATATTTGAAAAAATACAACTAAATTTTATTTTTTCAATAATATATTAATTATACTTTTCTTAAGTTATATGAAAATCAAATTGAGTCTATCTTATGGGACGGAGGGAGCATACATAGATAGAATTACATTCATGCGAGTGATCACAATTCTACTTCCTCAGTCCCACTAAGATTGACACCTGCCATTTTTCACACATATTAAGAAAACATATTAAATATTGTTGGAATTACCAAATATTTCTATATTCTTTCTATTTTACTCTTGTATTAAATGACCAAAAATAAAAAAAGTGTGAAAACGATTAATATCCTAAAGAGATGGAATACCAAATTAATGTTTGGTATTCCAACAATATTAAATATGAGTATTTTAGTCAATTTGAAAATAAGTCATGCTCTCAATAAGGAAAGTGAATTATAATTTGAAACAAACGAAAATGAAAAATAAGTCCATCCTAGTGTGACGGAGAGAGTATAAGATTAAAAGAATTTGTAAGAAATGTCTTATTCGATTAATTTTTCAAACATCATCAGATAAGGAATTGTCAATTCTTAGTAGAATTAAAATTGAAATTAGAACAAGTAGTACGACGTAGTAAAAGGAAGAACTGAACCCAAGCCTTGAAGATTGAAGATCGAATTGTTATCCACAATCTACATCTCTAGTTGTGATCCTCACCATTGAATTAGACCCATAAATCCTCCAAAAAAATCATCGTTCTTTTGTAATAGAAGGTTGATGGTCGGGAAAGCCGGCCCCACACGCGTATTCTTAACATTTTGTATAGTGTAGCAAAAACGGAATGGCTCGATTGGCTTTATTAATGTAAGGTCGAGCATAGCAGACTTCTGCACAAATGAATCCGTTAGAGCTTTTAAAATTGAAGATTCTGAGATTGTGCATGGCTAGACGTGCTAATCCTGATTCCTCCAGATCCAAGGTCATCTATGGCAAGTAGGGTTTGGTTCAACACCACAAAGTTTCTATTGACTTTTATACGAATCAACCCAATATAATAATCAGGAGATTTGTAATTCCTGTAAATTTGAGTGTCGGCCCCAGTTGGGCCCACGAGGAGTGGAGTGTAAATAAATGATTTCGAAAGGTCAATTCCAGGAGAAAAATAGTATGGCCTGGGAGCATGAAATAAAACCACCCCAGTGGCCTTTGACGAACCGGGCAAGCACACTGCAAATATTTGAGGAGAAGAAAGGGCCAGCTCAACTGCGCGGGGTGAGAATAATTATGCCGGCCTAGAGCGGCTAGACCTTTGGATCCTTTATAAGCTTGTCCGTGAGGGGTTCATCAGTGCCACCTTTCTGAGTCACTTGGGCTTTTAGGAAAGAAACTGCACGAGTCATTAAAGCAAGCTGGGCCCGGATTGAGATCCTGGAAAAGAGAGGAGTTGCTATAGACCGGCTGGCATGATGAGGACTTGTCGTACGTCGACCACAGTCGTAAATTGGGATATAAGAACCGAGGTCGAGATGTAATTTCGATGGTCGAAGAGGGGTATTTAGCTAAATAAACAAGGTATATAGGTTTTTTTTTTTTTTTTGCTTTTTGTTTTTTCCTGAGGAACGTGGTATATAGATTGGTAATCTCATCTTTGGTAATGAGACTGACTAGAAGTTGCTGCTAAGTGAGAGCAGAACAAGAAAACAATGCAAAGCTGATGATTAGAAAATAAGACCTTTTTTTTTCCCCTCTCAAAAAAAGGGACACGAAAGAAGAAGAAAATAAGACATTTTTGAAGTTGAATACCAATGCTGCAATGCACGCACAACAATATCACACATATATCCGATATCTATATGTAGGCAAAGCTACAATTAGTATTAGAGAACAAGATTTTGTAATATATTACTCCTTCCTTCCGTTCCACAAAAATAGGGCTTAATTATTATTTTTGTCGTCCCATAAAGATCATCTTCTTTCCTTTTAAATTATTAATTTTCTTATATGCCTGGATTTAATGTTTATTGTTATTAACAAAATAAAATTATTAAAGTGTAATAATAATTAGTGAATTAAAGAACATTTTAGAAAATATCCTTAAGTTTTACTTTTTCAACAATATTAATTGGTGTCTTCTTAAACTGTGTGAAAAAATCAACAAGCATATCTTTGTAGGACAGAGAGAATAGTTATGAAACAGTATTTTTTTTAATGAATTACAAAATGGCACTTAATCCTCTCTATTTATATCAATCAACACTCACCATTCAAATATGAAAAATTGTGTTGTGTACTTAATAATGATCTATTTTGTATCACCAACCAATATTTAATAGTCTCGAATAGTAGAAATCTTTTCGAATATTATAATATTTGAGTTGGGCTCTCGAGTAAATTTCATTCCATTGCATTTCACATACTAACGATGGAAATGAAGGAAAACATGTCTACAAGGGCATCCCCAGTCGGACTACATAATGGGCATTATGCAGTCCGATGCAATCCAAGCTGCAAATGTAGTTTCACTGTTGAGATGCAATCCAAGCTGCATCTCTTTATTATTATTTTTTAAATATTTTTTGTTTAGTTATTATTGGATGAAGTGTAATATTTTAATTAGGTTATTTCCGTTTTAGTCGCATATCTTGTCTAATTGCGTATGGTTAATTGATGGAATTCGATTATTTTTTTCTTAACAAATTGTATTTGTTTTAATTGCTTAGTATTTAATAATAAATTATATTATTTTTTTGGTTTTATGTTGTTCATTTAAATGATTTTTTTAATTACCACTAGACGTTAATATTAATTTATATAATTACCTTTTAAAGCCAAAGGATATAATTATTTTAATAAAAATAAATATATAATTAACTAATTTTTAATAATATATGAAATGGTAGAATAATATATATCTACAACAATATATGAAAATATATATTTTATTAGATCTGAGGTTCACTATAGAATTTACGGTTTAAAAAGATTTGTAACGTAGAGTTTGCGAAATTCTTTTGAAATTTTAAAATATAGTTTTGGGTTGGAAATGCTCTAGAAAGAAGGATTTAGCGTGTGTTTGTGTGGGACTTTTTTTTGTCTAAAAAGTAACTAAAAGTAGTTTTTTTGGTAGGTAGTGGTGGGGGTCACGAGATGTGTTGTTAATAATAAGTGGTGATATGAGATATGTAATTAATATTGATATTTTATTTTGACTTTTAATATTAGATGATTTTTATAGAAAAAAATAGGGGCGAATATATGCTTAGAATCCACTCGAGGATCAAGTTTCCTTATGGTCTATATTTGTTTTTTTCGTTCAGATTGCACATCATTCAGGTATTCAACACCGTTGACTGCAATTTGCATTTGTTAAATTATATTTGTTCAGGAGTTATTGCATTACACGTAAGCAGAATATATATTGTAATGAAGGGGGTCCAAACATGGCTGTCTACCACTTTTTTATTGATGGTTGTATACCCCAAATTAGAGTCACGTGGGAAATTAGATTTCTCCGGTTTTTGTTCAATTTCTCTAAAATTTTTTACTTCTGGAATTTTTATTACTTAACATTTCTACCAAAGTGAAATGAGTCTCTTCTTAGAGTGAAGTAAATTATGTTTCCTATTTTACTAGGATTAGGATTCGCAAGAGATGAAGTCTTTGGGTGGGCTCTCCAGGTCCATACTTTATCTTGGTCTTGGCCTTGGCCTTGGGATTAACTAAGCACCAAAGGTCCCAATCACAAGTCATGCTATAACTTCAGCAAATAGCAACTAAGACCATTGCTAAAAGAATTAATCGAGGCTTCTCTGTCCGATGAATTGTCTCAATCTGTTATGGTCGAGGATTTACTAGTCCCCAACTACACTCTCTCTAATATGCCAATGATTGAGATCTATATCATTTATGTTGGAAGTCGACAGGGATTTGGTGCTAAATTCTCTTCCCTTTCGAAATCAGTCGTCTTGTTGAGATAAGCTAAGAGTCCACTTCAATATTTTCATCGGAGAGAAATTTAAATTTAAACATAGTATTAGGAAACATGAATGTTTATCTCGCGTCTATAGACCTCAATGAAATCGTTAAAGAAAATGGCAATCGCAACTGAGATTATAGTTAGAAGGGAAAAAGGTATTCTAACATTGAACTAATTATTCGACGTCATACCAAAGTAACGCCGCTTGGGACAAGTTAAATGATTTAACTACATGGTGTCTGTGATTAAACAAATTATGTGATTTTATATATTCGTGAGCATTTCAACTTCTCAGTCGTAATGAAAGAAGTGGGAGGGTATAAATATACCGAGGAGCCTTAGGATCGGCTAGTTTAGTATAATAGTAGTTAGTAATGTAATGAGTGGTTGAAAATGAAGAGATAAAAAATTAATTTTTATTTCAAGTTGTACCAAACAAGTCCTAAGTTCACTAGAAAAAGCTCTAGATGCTTTTGGGAAAGAAAATATTTATTTTCACCCGTCTAATTTCTTGTCACGTTCAGGTAATTCCTTCAGGTACTCATGCAAGTTATCAAAATTCTATAAGATTGTAACTTGTATGAGATGTCTTATATATTCATGGTCATTAATTATTTCGGACAACATATAACAAGGTGCTATCAGTCCTCGATAGAGTTAAAAATCAAAATTAGCACAACTACTACTACGTAGCAAAAGCGAAGAACTAAACCCAAGCATTGAAGATTGAAGATCGAATTGTAGCAAATTATCTGCAATCTGATGTCCACCAATGATAATAGGTGTCTTGGGACTTGGTCCACCATCAACAATGCCTAAGCACCAAGCATCTACCTCTTTAGTTGTCATCCTCACCATTGAATTAGAACCATAAATCCTCCAAAAGACATTCTTTTGTAATACAAGGTCGATGGTTGGGAAAGCCGGTCCCACGGTCGTACTCTTAACATTTTGTACATCGTAACAAACACGGAACGGCTCGATTGGCTTTATTAATGTGAGGTTGAGCATAGCAGATTCGTGCACAAACGATTCTATTAGAGCATTGAAAATGGAAGAGGCCAAGATTGTGTAAGGTCTAGACGTGCTAATCCTAGTTCCACCAGATCCAAAGCGATTTATGGCAAGTAGAGTTCGGTTCAACGCCACAATTTGTCCATTGACTTGTATAGAAGTCAACCCGACGTAATAGTCAGGAGATTTGTAATGCGAGTAAACTTGAGTGTCGGCCCCAGTTGGGCCCAAGAGGAGTGGAGTGTAAATGAGTGATTTCGAAAGGTCAATTCCGGAAGAAAAATAGTATGGCCCGGGAGAATTAAACAAAGCCACCCCATCGATTTTTGACAAACCGGGCAGGCACACTGCAAATATTGGAGGAGAAGAAAAGGCCCTGCTCAACTGAGCCGGAAGGGAGTAATTATGCCGTCCTAAAGCGGCTACACCTTTGGATCCTTTAGCAAGACCTCTATAAATCCTCGAAAATTGAGTCCGGTAGGTGCAAGAGAATAGAGAGTCAAAGACCGGTCCAAGTTGACCCGGTTTTTTTGTGGGCAAAGCAAGCTTGTCTATAAGGAGTTCACCAATGGCAATTTTCTGGGTCACCGGGTTTTGAGGTAAAAAACCGCACGAGTCATTAGAGCAACCCGGGCCTGGTTTGTCACCACAGCTGATGTAAATGCTAGTGTTAAGTTGTAAACACAGAGAGCTATTGTAATAGATGGATTGGTAGGAGGAGGACTTGTAGTGTCGAGCACAATCGTAAAATGGGAGGTAAGAACCGAGGTCAAGATGTAATTTTGAGGGCTGAAGAGGAGTTTTTAGGTAAACTAACATGGTATACAGATTTGTAGACTCATCTTTTGTAATGGGACTGACCAGAAGTTGCTGCCAAGTGAGAGCAAAACAAGAAAACAATGCAAGGCTGATGACTAGAAAAGAAGACATTTTTTGGAATACCAATAATGCACACTCAACGATATCAGACATATATCCAGTATCCATATATATAGTCAAAGCTACAATGGATAGAGAACAATATTTGTAATATTATTAATTGACGATAAATAAGGTACCCCACTACAAAGGGTATTCTTGATCTATACTATTTCTTTAGATGTTTTTGTTTGTGAGTTCACATTGAACATTATTTAAGTATTCAACATGGTTGAATGCAAATTGCATTTGTTTATTAGATGTTTGTCTCCTATTTATTGCAATACAGGGCTTACAGCATTTATATTGTAATGATGGAGGTACAAACATGGATGGCTACCACCTTATCTAGTGATGGTTGTATATTGTATAGTGTATACACTCAAAGTAAAGAGTCAAGTGCGAATTTAGATTATTACTGCAGTTCTTTGTAAAGGTCTCTAAATTTTTACCTTTCGAAATTTTTTATTACCTAACGTTTCTACCAAAATTGGGCCTTGGGATAGATCAACTAAGCACCAAAGTTCCAATTCACAAGTCATGCTACAACTTTAGCAAATAGACTAATAGAGGGAGGTATATAGTCAGGCGACGAGAGCTACGTCCAGTACACAGTGAGCTTAAGGTAATACTAATTAATATGATCGAAAGGACAAAGAACTGAAGAAGGTTAACAAGACGACCTTGCCAAGCACTGACCACCCGTGCTCAATAAAGGTAGTGAACAGATCACCTTACTGAGTTTTGACTACCTATATGCCCAAGGACGGTAGTGACTTGATGACCTTAAAGGGTACAACCACCAATGCTCAAGGTGTTGGCTAGACGACCTTACCGAGTCTCAACTGCCAATGCACGAGGAAGGTGTTAGCCGCAAGACCTATCGACTACCAATAACCAATGCTCAAAGAAGGTGTTGATAGTTGATCTTATCAAGTGCCGACCACTCATGCTTGAGTTAGTTAGGGTGTGTTTGATTGGTTCCGCGTTACGAGGAAAATAAAAACAATATCTAAGGTTAGAATTAATTTTCCATAGAGAGTGAGTCAAAACAAAATTTTGGGAGTTGTACCTAAAATTGAATTTCGTGGAAAATTTCTTGCCAAAAAACAAATATGGAATTGAATTCTTTAGGTGAGACATTCTCCATGGAAATTAGAGGCAATCAAACACACCCTTAGTGACGATTCGACTTTACCTAGTACCAACCACCCATGCTCGAGAAAGGTGTTGACTATACAAGCTTACTAAACAGAGGCCCCGCCTTTATCATAGATAGAGCAAGTATGATTGCTCACTATTCGAGCCTTGGAGTGAATCGTATAAGGACCAATCGATTAATAGTAGGATGGTTGCTAAAAGAATTGATTAAGATTAATACCTAATCTATTATTTTCTTGTTTTTGCTATTCTTGAGCCGTATACTCTTTGATATGTCAATGAATGAGATCTATATCATTAGGTAAATATTATGTTTGAAGTTGACAAAGATCTGGTAGAAAATACTCCTCCAGCACGGAATACGTGGCCATGACGAGATAGGCTAAAACTCTGCTTCAGTATTTTCTTCAAAGAGAAGTTTAAATCTAAACTCAATATTCAGGACACCCGAATAATTATTTTGTGATTACGACACAAAGAAATTGTAAGAAAATGACAACTGCAAATGAGATTATAGTTAGAAGGGCACTACAAGGTGGAGGTGGTCTAAAGGTATGCTTGATAGAGATGATTGTAAAAATGATATTTAGACGTGTGGTTGATAAGTAAATAAATGTATTAAAAATATAAAAGTTTAGTCAAATCAATATAATTAATAGTTCAAAGTAGTAGGAGAGAAAAATAATATTTTTATTTTTTAAAATTCACCAAAATAAGTCCTAGGTCGTGTTTGATTGGAGGAAAAAGATGGAAGTGGAACTCATTTTTCATGGAAAAAGTTTCCCACCACCCCCACGGGAAAACATTTTCGATGATTTCAAAATAAAATTCCCATCTTTTGCCTTCCATGAAAAATACTTTTCATTTTTCATATTACAATCAAACACTACAAAGTGAAAATTTGAGTGAAAAATATTTTCCAATTGCATTTTCCATCTTTAATCAAACACAACCTAGATTCACTACAAAAGGCCACGATTGCTTTTGGGAACAAAATACTTATTTTCATTGGTCTACTTTCTTGTTTGGTTCGAGTAATTCCTTCAGGTGTTCATGTGAGTTACCAAAATTCTACTATAAGATTAGAAGAACTTGTAAGACATGTCTTATTCAGAGTCACTAATTTCTTTGGACAACATAAAATAAGGTATTATCAATTCTTGGTAGAGTTAAAATCAAAATTAGCGCAACTAGTGCTACGTAGTAAAAGGGAAGAACTGAACCCAAGTCGTGAAGATTGAAGATCGAACTGTAACAAATTATCCACAATCTGATGTCCACCAATGATAATAGGAGTCTTTGGACTTGGCCCACCATCAACAATGCCCAAGCACCAAGCATCTATATCTTTAGTTGTCATCCTCACCATTGAATTAGACCCATAAATCCTCCAAAAAACATTATTCTTTTGTAGTACAAGATCGATGGTCGGGAAAGCCGGCCCCACAAGAGTATTCTTAACATTTTGTACAGCATAACAAAACTGGAATTGTTCGAGTGGCTTTATTAAAGTGAGGTTGAGCAGAGCAGACTCCTGCACAAATGAATCAGTTAGAGCTTTGAAAATCGAAGATTGTAAAATTGTGTAAGGTCTAGACGTGCTAATCTTGGTTCCACTAGATCCAAGATCATCTATGAGAAGTAGAGTTCGGTTCAATGCTACAATTTTTTCATTGACTTTTATAGAAGTCAACCCAATGTAATAATCAGGAGATTTGTATCTCCAGTAAATTTTTGTGTCAGCACCAACGGGTCCGACGAGGAGCGGAGTGTAAATAAGTGATTTCGAAAGGTCAATTCCGGGAGAAAAATAGTATGGGCCCGAAGAATTAAACAAAACCACCCCATTGGCCTTTGACGAACCGGGCAGGCACAGTGCAAATATTGGAGGAGAAGAAAAGGCCCTGCTCAACTGAGCCGGGAGGGAGTAATTATGCCGGCCTAGAGCAGCTAGACCTTTGGATCCTTTAGCAAGACCTCTATAAATCGGATCATTTGGATCAGTACAAGAGAATATAAAGTCAAAGACCGCTCCAAGTTGACCTGGTTTTGTGGTGGGCAAAGCAAGCTTGTCTATGAGGAGTTCACCAATGGAAATTTTTCGGGTCACTGGGCTTTCAGCAAAGAAACTGCACGAGTCATTAAAGCAACCGGGGCCCGGTTTCTCAAAACAATTGCTATAAATGCCAGTGTCAAGATCTGCACACAGAGAGGTATTGCTATAGATCGGTTGGTACGATGAGGATTTGTAGTGTCGAGCACAGTCGTAAATTGGGAGGTATGAACCAAGGTCGAGATGTAATTTCGAGGGCTGAAGAGGGGTTTTTAGGTAAACTGACATGGTATACAGATTGGTAGAGTAATCTTTGGTAATGGGACTGACTAAAATTTGCTGCCAAGTGAGAGCAAAACAAGAAAACAATGCAAAGCTGATGATTAGAAAAGAAGACATTTTTGAAGTCGAATACCAATGCTGCAAGGCACACACAACAATATCACACATGTATCCAATATCTATATATATAGGTAAAGCTACAATAAATAGAGAACTAGATTTGTAATTTGTAATTTATTAATAATCATGCAGTGCTAGAAATAGAAGAAGTCAAATTATGTGTTTAATAATGATACTAGAAGTCTTTTCAAATATTATAATATTTGAGTTGGGATCTCGAGTAAATTTTATGCCGCATGCATTTCATATTTGGAGTAGAGAAATGAAGGAAAACATGTGTATAATTATAAAGGCAGATTCAAAATCCACTACCGGATCAAGTTTCCTTTAGATCTATACTTGTTTTTGAGTTCACATTGAACATTATTCAAGTACTCAACATGGTACTGCAAATTGCATTTGTTAATTAGATATTTGTCCCCAAAATTTATTGCATTACAGATTTGCAGCATATATATTGTAATGGTGGGGTTACCGACATGGCTGGCTACCACTTTATCGATTGATGGTTATATACACTCGGGCTCACGTGGGAATTTAGATTTCTCCATTTTTTGTAAAGAGGTCTAAAATACTAATTGAAAGGTCAGGGAAGGTTAACGAGATGATGTTGCCTAGCACTGACCACCAGCGCTCAATGAAATTGGTGACCAAACAATCTGCTAAAAGAATTAATCGAGCATTGTCTAGTGAATTACCTAAATTTGTAACGATCTTGCATTTGCTATGCTATTTGTTAACCCTAGACTCTCTGATATGCTAATGAATGACGTCTATATCATAAAACCAATACCTCACTATCTTGGGAGTCAACAGAAATCGATGGTAAATACTCTTCTCATAAGGAATCCGTGTCTTTGATGAAATAGACGAATCCGTCTCTTTGATGAAACAGGCTAACAACCTGTTTGAGTATTTTCTTTGGATTGGGAATGCCTAAATGTTTAGTCTATGACTACATCAAACTTTCAAAGAAAATGACAACCGCAACAGAGATAATAGTTAAAAGGGAAAAAGGGCAATTTAACCATGCTCTAATTATTAGAAGCCAGACAGGGATAATGTTACTTGGATGACAAGTCAGAAGATTCAAATGCAGGGAGTTTGTGATTAAACAACTTCTATTACTTTATATACTTGTGAGTATTAGATGAAGAGGGACGGTAGCATAGGTGTTTATGATTCAACAACTTCTATTATTTTATATATTTGCGAGAATTTATCTTCTCAGCCATGGTAGATGAAGTGGGAGGCTAGCACACTGGAGAGCCTAAGCATCAGCTGATTAAATATACTTTTAGTTAGTACTGAACATATATGTCTCGTTAGGTCCCCTTGGTAGCTCTAGCTCGAGCTCGAGTCGTTGACATACCTAATTTTCATGAGAGGTTGAATACTAGAAAAAATGATTTTTTTACAAATTCCAACCCAACAAATTGAACCAATGTCAACGGGAAAAGGTGGAGTACAACCGCATTGCCCCAATTACATGATTAATAACAGTTGAATGAAATTTCAGACTTTAATATGATTTGTTTCCGCAAACGAAGTACAACGTTTTGAAAAATATTTATATGCAAATTTAATACAATAGTCTAGGAAGAGTTTATGTATCCTATAAAGGAAGCTGTCAAAGTCAAATTTTGGATTGAGTAATGTTATTCTAACTTTCGCATAGGATTATATTCATGTGAATTATCAAAATTCTGTAAGATTACAAGAACTTGTGTATGACTTCTTTATTCACATTGTTTAATTTTTTTCGTATTATCAATTCCTGGTTGAATTAAAATCAAAATTAGCACAACTACTACTAAGTAGCAAAAGAGGATAACTGAGCCCAAGCCTTGACGATCGAAGATCAAATTGTAATATCCACAATTTGACGTCCACCAATGACAATAGGAGCCCTTGGAATTGGTCCACCATCAACAATGCCGAAGCACCAAGCATCTACATCTTTAGTTGTTATCCTCACTATTGAATTAGACCCATAAATCCTCCAAAAACATTATTCTTTTGTAGTACAAGATCGATGGTCAGGAAAGCCAGTCCCATGAGAGTATTTTGAACATTTTGTATAGCATAATAGACACGGAATGGCTCAATTGGCTTTATTAAAGTGAGGTTGAGGGTAGAAGATTGCTGCACAAATAAATTTGCTAGAGACTTGAAAATTCAAGATTCTAAGACTGTGTAAGTCTAGACGTACTAATCTTGATTCCACCGGATACAAGGTCATCTATGGAAAGTAGGGTTTGGTTTAATGCCACAATTTTCCCGTTCACTTTTATAGAAGTCAACCTGATGTAATAATCAAGAGATTTATACCTCCCATAAATTTGGGTGTCAAGCCCAGTTGGGCCCACAAGGAGTGGAGTGTAAATAAATGATTTCGAAAGGACAATTCTGGAAGAAAAATAGTATGCCCTGGGAGAATTAAACAAAGCCATCCCATTAGCCTTTGACAAACCGGGCAAGCACACTGCAAATACTTGAGGGGAAGAAAAGGCCCAGCTCTGTCATGTGTATGTTTATTGTATAAAATAGGCCAACTGTAAAACAGAATAGACCCATTATAAATTAGGAAAGTTAGGTTATAAGTTGTATTTGTAATTCTATTTAAAGGTAGGGAAAATCTCAATGAAAGGCATTGAATTCAATTGAGAAAATCAGTATATTGATTTCTTGATCACATGGTACAAGTGAGCCGGGAGGGAGTAATTATGCCATCCTAGAGTGGCTAGACCTTTGGATCATTTAGCAAGACCTCTATAAATCCTCCAATTTTTATTCGGGTATGTACAAGAGAATAGAAAGTCAAAGACTGGCCCAAGTTGACCAGGGTTTGTGGTGGGCAAAGCAAGCTTGTCTATGGAGAGTTCACCAATGGTAGTTTTCCTAGTCACCGGGTTTTCAGGAATAAAACCGCGGGAGTCATTAAAGCAACCCCTATAGCTGATGTAAATGCCAGTGTCAAGTTGTAAACACAGAGAGCGATTGTAATAGATCGATTAGTAGGAAGAGGACTTGTAATTTCAAGCACAATCATAAAATGGGAGGTAAGAACTTTTGAGGGCTGAAGAGGAGTTTTTAGGTAAACTAACATGGTATACAGATTGGTAAACTCATCTTTTGTAATGGGACTGACCAGAAGTTGATGCCAAGTCAGAGCAAAACAAGAAAACAATGCAAGACTGATGACTAGAAAAGAAGACATTTTTTGGAATACCAATGCACAATCAACGATATCAGACGCATATGCAGTATCTATATATATAGGCCAAGCTACAATGGATAGAGAACAATATATATAGGCCAAGCTACAATGGATAGAGAACAATATTTGTAATATTATTAATTTCTTACAGGATACTACAAAAAGTATGCTTGATCTATATTTCTTTAGATCGATATTTGTTTGCGAGTTCACATTGAACATTATTTAAGTATTCAACATGGTTGACTGCAAATTACATTTGTTTGTTAGATATTTGTCTCCGATTTATTGCAACACAGGCTTGCAGCATTTATATTGTAAATGGAGGGAGTATAAACATGGCTGATACCACTTTATCCGTTGATGGTTGAGATACTGAAAATAAAGAGTCGCATCCGAATTAAAATTATTCCTTTTTTTTTTGGTAAAGTTCTACAAATATTTACTTGGATTTTATATTACCGGACATTTCTACCAAAATTTGTACATGAGATGGTGTTAAATTGGGATGTCCTCAAGACTTGAGCAGACATTACTCATTAGAGATCTCTTATGTTGGGATGAGCTGGAGGACAACTTGGAATACCGAGGTTGACCTCCAAAACCTGAAAAAAGCGGCAAGCATTACCTCGTCCCCTTCCAAGAGTAAGTTGAGAAGTACGTTAGAGCATAACAGAGTCCAATGTAGCTATTTAATGGCATCTCCAAGTAAAACTTGGACTTTGAGGGAGGCTTGTGTGTCTATTTATTGAATCCTGAGTTGGAGTGAAATGAGTCTTCTTTTTTTTTTTTTTTTTGATAAGAAACAAGCTTTATTATTATTACCGGCGGAACCAAAAAAGTACATCAACAGGTGGGCAAGCCATCCACCAAAAAAGCAGTGTTCAAATTCTAGTTCCTACTATGTACAATGGTACAAAGCGAACTAAATGAGTCTTCTTAGAGTGAAGTATGTTTCCTATTTTACTAGGATTATGATTCTTAAGAAATTGAGATGTCTTTCAGTGGGCCCTTTGGGTCCATAATCAGGCCTTGGGATTAACTAGGCGCCAAAGGTTCCAATCACAAGTCATGCTAGAACTTTAGCAAATAATCGATGCTCGAAGATGGTGTTGATCAGGAGACCTTACTGAGTGCTGACCTCCCATGTTCGAGGAAGTTAGTGACAATGCGACCTTACCTACTTCCGAGCACCCAATCTTGAGAAAGATGTTTAACGAACAGCCTTGTAGAATAGAGGTCATACCATCACGAATGGAGCAAGGAATGGTCAGAAGATAGAACACAAGGAACGGTGACAATCAACAAATCCAAAAGAGATTTAAACACACCACAAGGGTGATTCTGCAACCTTCTTGGGTTTATGTTTTTTATTATTTTGAAATAAGCAATTATATAGTCACATCTTGGCATATGTTGTATGTATTATTGTTGCTGTTGTTGTTATTATTATTATTATTATTATTATTATTATTATTATTATTATTATTAACTACTTCGTGTATTTGGAGCATCTCTGGAAAGTGCATAGAGAATTGTACACAATTTTCAACTGTTAATCATTAATTTAAACTAACCATTACAACTAGCCAAACAGTCGTTTCAAAAATTTTATGAACAGAAGCATGTTAATAAACATCTTTTGCCAAAGGAGGGCAAAGAATGTCTACTCTTTAATTGATGATTGTTCTACTACCGCCCATCTTAAAGACAAAAGTTCACTGTTTATGAAAGTGCACATCTCATCTCTAATAATTCAAGCTTTTATGTCAAGTTGTCACTAATATGAAATGTAAAGAAATAAACCTATTCAAGAGTAGCAAGTTGTCACTACTATGTAGATTCGCGATGAAGAAATCCAAGTCAAATAGAAAGTAACTGGTAAAGTGAACTCACAGGCAACTGATTCTGACCACTCTTCATTTCTGTCCTTTTCAAGCAAGCACACCGGGCACCGCAGCAGGGTTTCTCTTGAATGCCTCATCAATAAACGTATCAACCTGTTTTTTTATGTAATCAATCACATCAATAGAGAGCAGCATAACAAGAACCAATATAAGACTCTCTAGAAAAGATTTATACATACAAGAAAACTGAAAATGCGAGTAGAGTTATGTTTCACAGAATCCCACATTGAATTCATTCAAACTTTGTCCCAACAAATGCATGCATATAGAGTTATAAAATTAGATTATACTATTTGTAGATAGGGTTACACCTATGTAATGGGTCAAAAGTTTGTGAATTGGAATAACCCTACCATGCGATTAAACTTGTATGGACAAGAAGCATTACCCTGTTGGATGTATCGTGCAAGTGTATGAGGAGAAAAAGGGAAGATTACTACACGGTACTTCGCTGGCCTATTGGCCACAGTATAACACGAGAAGATGATTATTCAATATTCTAAAACACAAGGCATGGCATGCCATATTGACGTGCAACCAAGTTAGCATACCTGTCTTTTCCACTTCCACATCCTCCTCACCTGCCACATACCATCCTTATGAATTGCCCATGTTCTGATGTCAGATGATGTAGGATGAACCTACATAGATAGCAACCAACACAGCATCAATTCATCATTCTGTACGTCTCTAAAAAATTTCAACTGGTCAGTGCACCGCCTTCAACTGTCTTATATGGACACAACATCAAACCATGTACCCAACGAGTAGTCCGTCTCCCTCGATAAGATGCACGAGAGCTCCCACAAAAAGTTGAACATTTGGATTACATGCAAATATGACCTCAAGGCTAATTTCGAATCTACCAAACCCACAACTGCAACAGAAGTTGTTAACTACCATGACGAAATGAAACCCAGACCAAATCGAAAAGAGAAACTAATATCGGGTACACGAATCTTCGAATAAATTATTAAAGCGACAACCTGAGCCAGCCGCAGATGGCTGACCAATGGTAAGCCTCCCCGACTCCTGGTTCACGCCTCTTTCTTGACTCCAACCCCCAAATGAAGCCAGCCTCAACTCATATAAGCCTTTGAAAAATGTATTTCAGGCTTGTCGGTTGCAGAATGTATTGTCATTGTTACAATAATATTCTTGGCAAAACGTAGAAGCAAGCATCAGTATTATTATAACATTACCATTAAAAATTGCAATTCGAGAAAAGCTCAGACAATGTGGAAAAACACAGCCCAATAATATTGCTTGAGCAAACAAAGGAAATCACATGTAAACTGCACATGTAAATGGAAACTGAACAGGCGCCCAACACAGATCGGCAAAAAGTACAAATAGGAAAATATTAGAACTTTAGCGTATACATAGATATAAGCCGAAGCAAATTGTACGTTTTGCATCATATGGAATGGACAGCCTGAAATTTATTATCTAGACAGCACTGGATGAGCTGAGTCAATCAGCAGTTTCAAAATCATACATCTAAATCAAATATTCAATATTGAAGCACAATTTCTCATTCAAACCAGGACACAACCTTCCATCACCATGGCAGCTTTTCCTCGAAGTAAAACTCGCTGGTTCTTCTGATCAAGATGCAGATTTAGCACGCCACTTCTAGGTGATGCCTAATTTATACACAGAATTAGCATGGTCTACATTAGACAACGTGAAAATATAAAATTGGCTTCTGTACTTGCTTATGTCTGTGTGAGTACGTTTTTGTGTGTGTGTGAGAGAGAGAGAGAGAGAGAGAAGGACCTGATAAGCTACAAAATCACATTTTCCGAGCCTTTTACTCCAGTAGGGTACCAGGGCACAATGGGCACTTCCACAAACGGGATCCTGAACAGCATGAAATGCACCAAAATATCAAATCTAATGCAATATTTACAACTGTGATGCTCAGTCTTGATTTGATATACATCAAGAAGATGAAATTGCATTAGCTGAAATTGTGCTAATAAAAAAGATAGGAACTGTTAAGTAATTAGTTTATGCAACATGGAAGGAGAGAGAATGAAAGGTGAACTCAGACACATAGCCTAAAATAAAATATATTCCCTCAAAAGAACTAACGATATAAAGGAAAAAATTCCTACACGGAGAGAAAACTTGAGAGGATCAAACTATCTCAAGCACATGGATACCTTCTGTCGTATTCTTATTCTATTATAATTTATCAACAAATTGGAACGGAAAATATACAATCTTTGATGGACTGCCTTCTGTCAACCTAAACCCATGGAGGAAACTGCAATTATTATTTGCTCCATTATGGTGTGTGACAATGAGGAAAAACTAGGAACTAGCATCCTAAAGAATTTGGTTAATGTTGTGTTACGTACAAAGGGTAGAATATTTTGGGTGTGGTGAAATCGATGCAATATTTTACTTACAATACTTTGAGTGTTTTGAACAAGCGAGATAGTTTTATATAATTGCAACAAATTTCCACATAATTAAATGTTTTGATAGTTGGCGGTCTGTTATTTTCCATCTATTGTATTTTCTCTTCTATCTTCCTAATATTTCCTCAACTGAATCCCAACAAAACCACAGTTGAGAATCAACTTCAGAGAATTCAAAAGCAACTGAAAGAGCACAATATCAGCCAGATAATATAGAAGTGAACTCCACCGAGGTAAACATCCAAGGGGTTGTTTTACAAGGTTTTATAAATGTATAGATATGAGTAGTGAAAAAGAAAATACTACATGTGGGTCCTATAGGATGTGTAGTTAAAAAGTGATTTGACCATAGGTATTTAAAAAACGATGATAAACACCATCCCGAACAAGGCTTAAGAAATATATACTGAAAATTTTGCAAAGATAAGCATGTCACTTAGTCATTGTTTATTATAGGTTTGGGAGTTGAGAATCAATTTTCTGACAGAATGTATGTTTTTAGAGTTGCTGAATAATAGGAAAAGTATGAGGATGCATAAAATGTGTAGTTCAAACGACTCGTCCACATAAGTTGATTTCATGAAAATCTATACCAAACAAGCTCTTAATTGATTTTTCATCCCCACTTCTGTCCTACAAGTGTTCAGCAAGCATTTGATATTGATAGCTAGAACAAGGTAAAAGAGACAAACATATATTTGTGATGGATTTTGACCATTATTATTTACGCTTTACAGTATCAAAGTACAGATGTAATGCAAAATGCTAGAATTACATAACTAAATGCAGGCAGATAAAGTTGTTCGGTCTTTTCAATCAAAACACTGCACATTACCTCATCAATGCCTAACTTTGGGCAGAAGTAGCGACTAAAGAAGTCGAATCCCGATCCAGCAGGAGCAGGTCCTGTAATTATAACTCCTCTGGCAGGACAATTTTTTATCTCATTGATATCTGGGTCTGCTTCCGCAACTGCACTCCCTGATGGCAGCACAACCTACAAGTATAAAAAGTATAAACGCCTTGTAACAGAAAATAATCACATTTGACTCGATTTCTTCGACATATCTCAGGTCAAAATTTTGGCCTTTCCTTGAGCAATTAATATAACCACATCCACTTCACCATTTTCCTATCATCAAAGAATACCGTCACAGATGCTTAGTACAAGGCTGTGAAACAACAATGTATCGCAATGTTTGCTAACTTCTTTTACTTAATGTTGTCTAGTATTGTGTGGTCCACCTCACAAAACATGCCATAAAGGAAGAGTTAATGGAATACTCACAAGAAGGTCAGTAGCGGTCTTCATTATCTCCACTACAGAAGAGCCATTCAAGCTTTTAGAAATGGCTGAAACATCAGCCGCATAATCATATTCCATTATTGGCACAACAGGAAAGTTTAGTTCAATGAGCCAGGTCCCAGATACATCACTATTCTGAAAGTGAGATGGTTCTGAAACCTTAATGTCAGGTATTCTCTTTGCAGTCAATATCCCCGACAAGGTTGAGAACTCGATCACCTCAGCATTGACTAAACCATAAGTAAAGAGAAAGTGAGATGCTGCTAATGTTGCATGTCCACAAAGTTTTACCTGCAAAGAACCAAGATTACATATTGCTACTATCACAATTACAAAAATAGATGCTGCAAGTCACTTGATATCATCATTCATGAAACTTTTTAAAATTTTGGATTCAGATCCTATGCCTAGTGCAATTACAACTATCACATTAGGAAGAAGAAATATATTTAGGATAAAAGGCAACATATAAATTAAATTAGTGTTTGAAAAGCAATTAATATGCACAAGAGATTTAAATAAAAGTAAGTGTGCACTCTAAAAACATAAGCTTTCGAATGAGACTATTGTAACCGCAAATATGAATCAAATAGAATTAAAATAAGACGTGAATTAAAAGAAGACGTAAATACTAACAAATAAGTACAGAAATTGGAGGTCAATACATAAAGCGCAGGAAAAATTTATACCTCAGCAACCGGAGTGAACCAGCGAAGTTTGAACCTGGGAATGGGGAGAACACCGCCCGAGTCATTGGTGGACTCAGGTGACTCAGTGAGCCGAGTCAAATAGCAAGTCTCAGAAAGATTAAACTCACGCGCCACCGCTTGCAACCACTCATCATCTCTCTCCTCCTCCAGCAGGCACACTGCCGCGGGGTTCCCCTTGAATGCCTCGTCAGTAAATGCATCAATCTGTCATATTTTCAAGTTAAGTCGAACATTAAACCCTCAGTTTTGAATCAAAAGCTCGAAAGAGCAATCGAGATTTAAGAACTCATAACGTTATAATCCGAAATGCATATAAACGAAAGATTACCACACAGTACTTCACGAGCTTCTTCGTCATGCTGGAAAGTGAAGAAGATTACTTAGACTTGAACTCTTGTTAACTTGAAAATGCATTAATTTATAGGTGGAGAGTGAAACTTGATACATGTATGACCATCCAAATCTAGTCAACAAATTGGAGTACAAAATAGAAAGGCAATGGTTCCACAAAGCTCAACTGCATCCTTGTCTTGTTACCCACGCAGTCAACAAATTGGAGTATAAAATAGAAAGGCAATGGTTCCACGAAGCTCACCTGCATCCCTTTCTTGTTACCCACGCAGTCACGCTGTCAATTTGGGCCTGATCAGTTTGGTTTGGCGCCGATTATTATTTTGCTTTTTCAGTTTTTTGGTTTCAACTTTTATTTCTACAATTCTACTAGTCGAGTTTTTTTTTTCTTTTTTTTTTCTCGCTAAAATTCGAATGTGGAGATAATTTTTCATGGAAAGTTAAGATTGCAGGATTTTTTAGTTCATCAATGGTTTCACTATAAAAGTATAGAAACAATAGAGAGAATTTAGAGAGAATGAATTGGGCGAATTCTCGTGAGATAATTTCGTTAATAACGTGCCTCTATTTATGCGAAACTTCGAATTCTGGCAGTAATTACATAATTTACCGCCAGATAATACTATTCATATAATAATTACATCTTTACCAAATTATTCCTCCACCAAATTATTCTCCACCAAATTATTCCTCATAATTCATAACCACCAAATTATTCTCAATTATTCATAACACTTCAATTATTATTCATAACACCCCCTCGAACGAATTATTAATACAACGCTTCCTGACCTGCTTTGGAGAAAAAACCCGGTGGAAAAAACTTCCAAACCGATTGCGCAGGATAGCTTGGTGAGATATAATCGCTCATCAAAACATTGCTCCCTCGACGCCTATCGCAAGATACGAAAGATTCACGCCACGCTTCTAAAAACCTTGTCGAAAACCTGGGAAAAAACTTGATCAAGGAAAAGAGTACAAATCCGTTTGATTTCATATCTTGAGAATCGATATTTTTACTTCAGAAACGATTTCAATATCATCATCGCTTGGATCTAAAGCATTAGCTCCATTATAACTTGATCCAATAGATACAAGATCAATTTCTCCTATCGTTTCAATATACCATGAATACGCCAAAACCTTATTGGTGAAACCCCGTGGAAAAACCCTAATGAAGGAAAAAGAAGTACATTATTCATGCTAATACGCCTTTAAAGTTGCCTCATTAAAAACTCATAAAACCCAACGATGATAAAACCGATCGCCAAGTGAAAAGAAAGTAACGCTGTATTTTATACAAGATCTTTGCAAAGATTTCAAAATCTTTCATACATTTTGTAATTATCATATACATCTGGTTTATACTTTCTTGCTCATTTAGAGTGCATCAATTTTCTTACACAACTACAAAACATTCTACCATGAACACATGTCTCCAAACACACAATTTAAAGCATATAAATTCATAGAAAAACATGTAAACATATAAGTAAACCTTCATAACTAACTAACACTTAAAATATATCATTTAACATTTAATACTCACTTAATAGGTTATTTCATTCCCTGAGGACTTAGCTCACCCTTTGTGGGTACTCATAAACACTGTTTAGCTCATCCGATCCTTTAATTTCCTTTTTCTAAAGATTACTACACACACGATCTGGTAATTTAACTTTCATGAGCATGCAACATATAATGACCACCATGCTTATCTTTAAACTTGAGCAATAGTCATCATCACCTCATCATCTCATAAGTTAAGGATTTCACATTCACCATTTATCATCTTCAATATATATCTCAATATTTTCATTATCATTGATCATATGTAGCGCTACATTTTCATATCGTACGACACTTTTCAATTTCATTTCTTTCCCCATATCGACATAACTTATCGAGATATCTCATTATCAATCCTCTTGTAGGATTACACAATATAATTATGCTCTATATACTCTTCAAGAGCATATGCCTCCGTTATTAAGACCATCTTTTATAATTTGCTTTTGATATATATGTTTGGGAAATTTCATAATATCAACGCCTAAGGCTAACTTATCAAAGATCTTAATCGATATATGTGATTTTTCATAGCATCTTTATGCATCTTTGAACTTCAAGTTCATATTTTAATTTTGAGGATATATCATGATGCATTTCACATATCATTTTCAACCTTTAATACTCCCCCTCATCTTTGAGAAAATTTAGAATACCAAAACTCATACAGCTTGGTATGATTTTAATCATATATGTCTTTCACATTCAGCAATTTTATATGGGAATTTAGACCTGTTTGCATTCTATTCTCGATATCTGCAATTTATTTGAGGACTTTAAATAATTTGCCATATAATATCTCACTTGTATGCTGATACTCAAATCCTTCGCGATTTATTCAAGTGATTGATATACATTTACTAGCTTTATCATTAAATCAAAATCATGCTCATACCGTGAGCAAATATTTCAGTAAATTTCAAATTACTTAATCATATACACATGTGACTATCTGTGGATCCATATCATAATATCTAAGAATTCACACATGGAGGATGAGGCCCATACTTCTCATCCTTTATTCCAGGATATATTTGGGATTTATTACAATATTGGCTAGTAATGATTTCATCATTTATCGAGAACAATCATTGAAGAATTCTTTAATTCTTCACTTGAAATATTGATTTCAATAATTATTTAAACCGGATGGTCAATCCGCTTTTGTAAACGAGTATTATTGAACTTCTAGTTGATGAAATTCTTATATCGATTTCACTAAGATTCCAGATAGTGCTCAACATGATTTATCATAGAAATAATTCACCGACATATTCCATCATCTTTTTGGTGACATTATTGTACCACTATTCAAACACTGAAAGTTACAGCTCATACGCATCACATCCAAAACTATTATTTAATTCGAAATCGTAGCTCTTACGCTTCATATTATTTATTTAAAATCAGTCTTATTTCATACGCGTCAGATTATTCTATAAATAAATCATCAAAATTATTGCAAATTCATCCTAACAAGGATCTATACATTATAATGGATCATATGCTCTCAAATCTTGAAAATACTATCCATCACTACCGATCAAAATCCTAAAAAGGATTTATCGATGTAGGTTGGAAAGATTAAGAATGCTAATGAATATGGTATCCCACAAGATATCCGATGCTTGATTGAAGCAAAGGTTCGATTATCTGCAGGTTTCAATTCCTTCTAAATACATGCCTGTGGGTAAAAGTAGTTTTTCAAAGAAACTGAGAGCAAAAAAGATTAGGAGGATGCTACAAGTGTGCTCGGTGGACATGTGACACTCGATGTAAATCATGTGGGGTACTTCTGTCCGTAAATCGGAAAGATAAAATAGCATTCATTAAGGATGGATTGAGGAGCCTTTGGATGATATTCAATGCGCTCTCGAGACACATCCTAGTGGACACGCATAAGGAATGGCCTTATGGGCCAAATCTAAAGATCAACAAACCTGATACTTTGAAAAACTTACTTTAGAAGATCCTGTTTGTAAATTTAGTAGAAAATTTTAGTATAATAATAATTTTCTCATATTAATATAAGGAAGCCTTGCAATAACGAAGATCAATGTTTTTCTTGTAATTGTAAATATTGTTTTTGATTTTAAGATATATATATATGTATATATATTATTTTTCAATCACCGACAGATATATATTATTTTCACTTAAAAAAATTTTCTCAGATTTTTTCTCTTTCATATTGTCAAAAAAGTAAATAGTGCACTCAATTATTGGTTTGAAAATTTTTCTTTAAATAGAGGGATTCATATATCTCTCCATGTTCATACATTAAAAGTATAGTGCAAAGAGAGATAGGAGTAGAGATGGATATGGAGATTTTAGAATCATCTCATACAAGTCACCTTTACTCGCCATATTAAACCGTATGTATTCTTGGTGGATCTAATGGTAGGCCATATCCAATATATGTGGATATGGCAAACCGACTTGTAAAAGAGTTAGGAGACAAGAAATCAATATACTATACTTGGAGAGGAACCAACAACAAACTTTAGCTAGACTTATAATGGCACACAATCATGGGAATAGAGTTTCGAGCGTAATACCTTTCCATCTAGTTGGATCTAATACTCGGACTGGGAGCCATTCTACCATGGGTCCAAAGCAGGTTGGGGCTACAAGCGCACCATCCACAACCGCATGATGTATATGATGAATAATAAGTGATGCTTTCATTGTCCTTCCCAGCTACAACACACTGGAGGAAATATTCAATATAGCCTCGCTGCACGAATTTTCATGTCAAACCAATAGGTTTGTTGAATATTAATAATTTCTTTGATGGCTTACTAGCGTTTCTAGATCGTGTAAATAATAAGTTTATCTCTCATTCAAGAAAAATACTTATTTCGCTAAAATCATTGATGAACTACCTCATCAAATTTCATGCATATGTTCAAGAATCATGTGAAGCCAGTCAAGTCGTTCATCACGGTTGGTTAAAAAGAAATTGATCCTTTAAATATTTCATTATGAATCCTAATGTTGATGGTGGCAGAGTTACGGAGTATTTATACTCTCGAGGCGCATCCCTCATTTATGGATTCAAGATATGTATATTCTTTTGCATTTCTATATTTTCGAGTGTTTAATGCCATCTTTGATATTTCTCAATATGTTCCACTTCAACTTGTTTTGTACTTCTTCCTGAGTAATAATAATATCATATTGGCTTTATTCAAATACGAATCTAGTGATTATGCTTCTTCAAGAGCATTTTATTCTCATATTAATACAATCTCATATCATCGATAAGATTACTTCATATGCCTTTCCATGCGATATATTTTCTTTGATTTATCAACATGGGATCTATTCAAAGACTTTACTTTCGCCTATTTATCCAATGGTAACTTCAAGTACCCTTGCTCAATTTTCTCCATTCATATTCTGTATATATGAAGAAGTAAATTTTATTCTCATCGCCTACTTCTTCAGAGTATGATTAGAATATTTGATCAACTACTTTTCCTGAGAGAGATTCGTTATAACCAATCGTAGTAGATAACCCACCACATTGGAAATATGCACACCAATCGTGTGGTATTACCACCACATTGGAAATATACTCAAACTATAAAGTCACATAAATTTAAATCATAGAAATTAAATTTCCTCCAATAGGTCAATAACCTACCTTATGGGAATTATTGCAATAAATATAAATTTACTAATTTAAATTATGAGAATTAAATTGCATAATGTTTAACTACTTCTTCAGAGAGATTCGCTTAGTAGAAGGTATTACCCATCACTTTAGCATATAAAATGCAGAACATATAAAACCTTCCGCTTTAGTGACTTTGAACCCATCATCAAGTAGGAGGTATGACAAAGAATTAAATCATAAAGAACAAAGTCACGTAGAATTAAATATCAATCGCTTCTACAGAAATGATTTGTTCTTCTGTAACAAATACTCATTACTTCTACAAAGAGCACACTTATCCTTCTGTATAAAGACATTATGTAATTGAACTCTTGAGTTACATTAATATTTCGATCTTTTTAACTCAAATGGACTTCAAGCCATTTTATATAATCAATGGATTTAGAATTTCTTCATGAATATTCTATCCATTTTTCACTGTCGTCAAAATTAGGTCGGTTTTTACCCTAAGGGTAAAATTGTCCATTCCAATTCGCAGCGTAAAATTGTCAAAAATATTTTATCAATGTTTTACTGATTGGAAAATTATTCCTTTCTACTTCAATTTATCAATATCAAAATATTCAATGACTATTTTGTAACTTTTCAAAGTTGGTGATCTTGATTTGTAAATTTTGAAAGTTTGATAATAACATATTTCAAAACGAAGTTATTACCCTATCAATGTCAAATCGCTTCCGTTAAATCGAAGTATAATGGAGTCGAGAAAATTTGATTTTGATAATGTATACCTTATATCTCGATAAAACGAATGTTATAGTTTAATATATTATTATATTATAAAATCATATGATTTACCTTTTTCCCTTTCTCTAATTATTCCATGGATAAGATTTACTTGCAATCCATTTACGATCGGAAAATTCTTGACTCCATTCTTCCAATTTTGGATTTAGATCCATCTCCAGCAGTAGAATGAGCGAATCGTGGAGAAGAACGTGAGCAAAAGTGGAATTTTCAACGATGTATTTGCAAAGAGAGTTATTTAGATTGATGAGGATGAATTAATTCATCGGGTAATAATCCGGTTTACGATACATGTGAAGATCATCTATAGAGACGAATCAGAGAAAGATACTTCTTTCATATTACTCAAAGGGTTAGAGACTCGTCACGATAACGCGTGTATAAAAGATAGAAACAATAGAGAGAATTTAGAGAATGAATTCTGGAGGAATTTCGTGAATGATTTCATTAATAACTGAAGCGCTATTTATATGAAACTTCGAATTAGCATAAACCGTAATTGGTATAATTTCATCAGGGTATAATAAGATATTCACATATAATAATTACATCTTTTACCAAATTATTCCTCCACCAAATTATTCCTCCACCAAATTATTCCTCATAATTCATAACCACCAAATTATTCTCAATTATTCATAACACTTCAATTATTATTCATAACAGTTTCACTTTTTTTACAACGATTTTTGAAAACAAATTCGAAGATAATTAATGGAGAATTGATCCCCTTTCCATGTAGAGAGACTCCCCACTTCGCGTGCTCCCCCGATTGGAGCCTTGGAGGGGGCATCAAATCAGGGTCCTACTTAAAGCCCCCTCCAATCGGGGGAACACGTGGCGTGGGAAATCTCCCCACATGGGGTGGGAAACTTTCACATGGGGTGAGAATAGAATCACTTGTGATAATTAATTCTATAGATAAACATAAGGGAAGTGAAAATCGAACCGTAAAATTAATTAAAGAAAAGGGTAATGAGTTTTCAAATGAAGTAAAGAAGAACGAGCGGGGACTTTGTGGAGTATGAAAAGTGAAAACATGAAAACAAAGGCAATCTTTTGCCACCTAACAGAGAAAAGGGTAATGAGTTTTCAAATGAAGTAAAGAAGAACGAGCGGAGACTTATAAGTGATTTATAATTATTATCAACTAAACACAAAAAGGAAAAGGAAAGGCTATGCCAAATGAGTGTGTTATAGTAATTGACATTTCTAAAGAATAATTACAGTAAATTCTGAAGCTAAGCCATGACACGCCCCTCTGGTTAGTGCTCGTGCGAGGAAACGAGACATTACAACGCAACAAACATTACAAATCCAGGGCATTGAGGTATTATTCCAACGATCAAGTTGCAAGTTTGCCAAGTCTGTCATAAATTGAGCAATAAACAAGTTTTCTAATAGTACATCAGTCGAGCTAAACTCGAGATAATGTACAGGTTGGCCTAATAGTACACTGGTCGAATTCGGGCAAAACGAATCACCAAAACCCCCCTTTTGCCATCTTCAGGAAGTTGCAGAGGGTGATATTTGGAAGCTCAGCCTCACTCACTTTCTTCTTGCATATCTGAGTCATCTTCAAGGCATTGGATCCCTCTGACTGACTGAACGTGGTCGAGACAAGATTGTAGAACTGTCCAAATTTGTAAAGCATTTGAGAAAATCATAAACTTTGTCTACAAGAGTGATGCATAACATAACATACAACAAAGTGATGCGTAACATAACATACAACAAAGTTATACAACAAGTTGTATAACAAATTAACAATAAACTTGACAGAATCTTTTTTTTTTTCATATATCATATCAGTTTTAAATCAATGGTTATCAAATTATCACACGTGTGTACTCTACACTTTGTTGTACCAATAGCATTTTGCCGTCTACAGTAACCATTTCAAACACACCGAGAAGTTACTTATTACAAAAGTAGCCTTTTCTTGCTATAACTTTTTTCAATCTCTGACCAATAAGAACTTTTTTACATTCAAGTTACTTTTAAGTCAACTTTTTAAACTCAGAGAATTTTAATGAACGCTGAAGTCTGAACTGATATACCTCACAAACGCCATGCAGTAGCAACCGATGGAAAGGATCTTGAACTTGTACCACAAGAACATCTCCATCCTGACCCTCCTTAATAAAGGATCTTACACGTTCCTGAAAAAAAAAGAGAACAATATTACTTGGGAACTAAAGAAAAACACATTCACTGTTTTACATTTACAGGTTTACCAGGCTCATGCTTTTCAAACATTTACATAGTAATTGTGAAAAAGTTGAAAAAATTGAACTGTGGCAATAGTCTAGCAATAAATTGCAAGTACCTCATAGCTATTAATCAATTCAGAAAGAAAGGAACGGCGAAGTGCATCTCTAGTTCTACAATCAACCCTGTGCCATGCAGTAAGTACAGCAACTTTATCAGCATCTACACGGCTACTTCGCTCTCCAGAAGGCCCCTCAAGAGACTCTATGATTGAAGCCTAGCAGAATTAAGCAAAGATCTGAGAGAATATAAGCACGTCCTCATCCCGCATACCAAATTCTTATAGAAACATCAATCTCACCAAATGCATCCTTAATAATGAGTAGCAGCTATAAATGTGAGGTTGAAGTTAAAACTTAACTCTGACTGACTTATTGAAACCATTTTTATCAATTGTATCCACTCTCTCTCTCTCCCCTTTTTCTTTCTTTCTTTTTTTTTTCTCTTTATGTATTTAAATAGAGTATATGCTTTAGCAGAAAAGAAGAGAATGAACCTGCTTGTCCATGTCTATGTTCCTGAACTTGTCCCACTCTTCCACATTTGTCATGCAAAACGGGGAAAGTGGCACATCATCACCTGTAAACTAAAATGTAAATTCCCCAAAAGTAAAAAAAAAAAAAAAAAAAAAGCTCTTTGTTCTGTCAACTTCTACAATTCGATAAAATGTTGCAAAAAGTAACTTTGTAAGACATATATTCCTACAGCTAAAGAAACACATTCGGAGTACACTACTAATTAATTTGGGTCTTGAAGAAATCATTCATGATGTTCTAAAGCTGAAGCTAGCAATCATTATTCATGATGAATGATGATAGCTTATTAATCGTATCATAAAAAGATTGTTAAAGTGAAAAAAATTAAATAGTTGCGAAAATAGATATCTAAAAACTTCCCTTCCTCACCAGAGAAAATTTTTAAGTCAATAAAACAGACTCTGGAAGTAAAAGTTTGTCTATTTTAAACAATATATATATATTTTTTTTTTTTTTTTTTGATAACCGAGGGTGTCGGGGGACCCCGCTTTAACAGTCACCCCACTATTCCCACGAGGCCCTGGCGCATCGACCGGGAGACGCCCCAGTGGCCCCAAGAAGTTTTTTTGCTCTCACGGGGAATCGAACCGGGGATTGGTGAGATCCCAAGCACCGCCCTTACCGCTTGAGCAACCCCTTGGGGTTGTCTATTTTAAACAATATTAGAAGCACTCCAACTTCCAATATTGTCTTTTACTTCAACAAACATGTAGAAAGTTATTTATGCACTTTAATCAAATACAGTGTGCTTCGACTGCGTCCTTTTTTGCTTTGATACTCGAACGTGAGCCAAAGAAAATTAGCTCTTTTTGAAAACCAAACTTACCCCATGGTGGTGGAGCAAACAAGCCTCTGATTTCATCGGCATTCAAAGGGGGAACAAGCTCCATTAACAAACGATCATTTAGCCATCTACGGGATCTCCTGTTGCTGACCTGTAACCAAACATTCTAATGTCAAATGGATCTTCCCTTGAGCTACATTTATACATTTTTAAAATAGATCAATTGCACCCCAAGTCAATATAATCAATATATTGTGGATCGCACAGCTAACAGACATAAAATGGGAACAATTTAATGCATCAATTCAACAAATTGAACTCTTTCGAAAATAGAGAGAATTGAGAAATTACTTTTCCAGTCAAGCTCTCGAGAAATTCGATCTTTTTCTCAATCTTCGTTTCACGAGAGTTAACATTTTCACCTGCAACCACTTCTAGCTAAAATTTACTGGCTTTTAGCAGAATATTAGCATTATTAAAAGTATTCCAGAACACCCAAGGGAAATTTTACAGCACAAAAATAAGAAAAAAATCAAATTAACGAACAAATAAAGAAGACAGAAAAAAAAAATAACAGTAACCTACAAGCATAAATATATTGTTCAGAGGAAAAATATAAATTTGAACCTTTGGAATTGTGAAATAGAGAGGAGAACATAAGAAAATCTTGCTCTGTATGCAGAATACCAGAATTCCGCCATGATTATTTGAGTATATGTAGGTTTTCTCTCGGATACTTTTTGTTTCGGAGTTACAGAGAGAAAAAGTGAAATCGGAAATCTGGAAGAAGGCGACGACCAAATAAGACAGAAGCCCTCAGGATTTAGGTCAAATGGAATATGCGATTTGGAGCCAACGACATCGTATCGCGGATTCAGGGTTGCTCATAAACATAAATCATCTCTCGATTAAAAGGGTGAGGCTAAATGCACCAGTTTATGATTTCATGCACCCAATTTTTGATCCATTTTTCAATTATATCCCTCCCACTCTTCTCTCTCTCCTCTCTCCTCTCTCCTCTCCTCTCTCTAGTCCGCTGTGTTTCACAGCAAGCTTCACAAAAAAAAAAAAATTTAAAAAAAGTAAATTTTATGAGAAATATTAGATTACCAATAATTTCAACCTCTCCACCACTTTTAAATAGATAGTTATAAAATATGTCATCTACCATTATCCCAACGATTATGACATATATTATAGTAGGGCCGGGCATTTCAATCGTCAAACCGCCAAACCAACCGAAACCGACCGCATCGGGTCGGTTCGGTTCGGTTTTTTTGGGTGGTCAGTTCGGTTGGTGGTTTGGTTTTCACCAAACCGAAAAACCGATAGGTTTAAAAAAAATCGAAAAAAATGGGAAAAAACCGACCGAACCGACTCGGTTGGTTTATTCTCAACCTAGCGGTCGGTTGATTCGGTTTAAAAAACCCGTGATCGATCGATTGTGGTTCAGTGAAAACCGACCGGCAAACCGACGCCCACCCCTACGTTATGGTGTTGTAGTATGATCCAAATTTTATTTGATTTTTTGTTGATGGATACAATTTTTTCAAACTTTTTATAACCACTTTTACAAGTAATTTCGAAATTTTTTGCAACCAATTTGACGATGAATTTCAAATTTTTTTAATGATATAATAATTGGCTTTATTGTCTAATACAGTTATTAAAAATTAAAATTTTTGCAACTATTTCATTGGGTAATTTCAATTTTTTTTACCTTTTTTGCAACCACTTTAACGATTAATTTCAAAATTTATTTGATAAACTTTATCCGGTTAGTTTCGAATATAATTATTAAACAAATTAAAAAAATAATAGTACAAAAAAATTTTTTTTTTTTCTTTTTCGCCTGATCGCCTCATTGGGGGGGAACAGCCCCAAATGGGGCGAACTGCCTTAAAGTTGTTCGCCCCCAATCCCATTGGGGGCGAACTGCCTCATTGCTATTCGCTATTCGCCCCATTAGGGGAGAAAATATATAAAATAAAAAAATGAAAAAAAAAAAAGGAAAAGAGTGCGAGTATTATGGGAATATGGTAAAAATATGGGTGTATAAAGTAAAGGCGTGGGTGTATTTAAATTTCACCCCTATTAAAATTGCAGTGGTAAACAACTACTCGGGAAATTGCAGTTAAGAGTCCCTAAACTTTGAGCTTTCATTTTTGGTGGTACGGTCCCTCAAGTTTGGAAAGATGAGAGTATCAGACAATTTGGGTTGGTTCCATCCAAAACTCCAAATAATAAAATTTGACTAAAAATTGAACTTGCACAGAATTTTTCTACACTTGAACGAACGGTTTGACAGAACTGATGACATAACATATATGTAATAAAATCTTCCTTTTTTCACATATCATATTCAAAAATCAACAACATGTTAAATTCCACGCCATCTTGATTATTCTCGTTTCTGTGTTAATTAGAAGGAAAATTCTTCGACTTGATTACGCATAGGCCAATTAATACAAATATGACTTATAGCTTGTGGTAGCTACGCCTTGAAGATACATTTTCAAAATTACAACATTTTGGTTTCTACTTATATATATATATATATATATATATATATATATATATATATATATATATATAACTTCTGAGGTAGACAAATAAAAATATTAAAATTATGTTTCTTTCTAATTCATACAATATAAGTTCAATTATAATTGAATGGGATTTTTAAAAATGGGCAAATTAATCATAATATTTTCAATTTTACAATTATAACTTTGATTTTTTTTATATACTTCTATTTATCTCGTAATAACTAAATAAATTGGCATATCTAGTTCTACTTAAATAGTTTTCATCAAAAACTTTTAAATTGATATAAATTTATTTTTTACAAAATCTTCTAATATTAGATATTTAGATATAGTTTTTCTTCCCCCCTCCAACAAAAAATTTATTAATCTACTCATTAATTAGAAATTTCAAGTCTTACAATTTGATTTTAACATTCAACTCGTCATATCTTGACAAGTTGAATGCCTAGAGTGTGATACAACTCCTGACCAATAATCTATTCTAAGGTGATATTGTCTTTGATTTCTTGTAAAAATTATCGTCAAATTCCTACACACATTAATGATATCTGCTATTACTATCGCAACTGTATGGTTATTTCTCTCTAGGGGAAATGGAATTCGAATTCTAAAGTACAATTACTCTAAGCATGTTTTCACCTATTTTCCCTGTAAAATTGAAACTTGGTAGAAGGTAAGAATTGTGTTCCATGAAATTGGAAAGCATTAATTTTTTTTCTATCCTTTTGCAATGGAAGACGCCCTGAACTGGGTGGAATATGAAAATAATTTCCATAAACATTGTTCCACTGTGTGTCTTATGCAAAGTTAAAAATGTAATTTAAATTTCATTGTATAAACATTATATAAGCTTGTATATGGTTAATTCTGAAAAAAAAAATATATGTATATATTGTTATTATTATTACCAATTGCAATGATTTTTTTCCCCTTATCTACAGTCACAAAAAAGGCAATATTATTATACCAATAGTGATCAAGTGCTCCCGGGAGTTTTTTAACTACGAAACTCTCAAGGTATTTTAAGGGTCTATACGACTCCGTTTTGAAATTCGAGACCGAATTTAAAATTAACAGCGAGAGGGAGTTCCAGCAATTTGGAAAATTTTTCGGCGACACCGTGGCGGCTGGTGGTGGTAGGTCAAATTTTCCGGTGATACCCGGGAGTTCCATAGTTAAAAAACTCTCAACAGCACTTGATCTTTCCTAATTATTGTCTATTCTTCATTGGTCCGTCTTCTTTTATCACTTGTTTCCTTCAACTATTTTTGCTACTATAAACCCACCCACGGTTTCAGTTCCAAACCGAAACCGCGTTGACCGTTTCGGTTTCGGAATCAAACGCAAACCGCATTCCGTATGGTTCCGGTTCGGTTTTAATTTTTTTGGAACCAAAACCGCAATTTATCAAAAAAAAAGAAGAAAAAGAAACTAATTTCTAATAGTTACAAAGAATATTCTAATGTAATTGTTTGACTATTATTGTTTATTGGCTGCAATACATATCAACACTAGGGTGTGTTTGATTCAACCAATTTTTTCCAGGAAAACTCATTTTCCGGCTCTTTTTTCCATCCTTGGCGTTTGATTGCACTTTTTTCCTGAAAACGTTTTCCGGGGTGGAGGTGGTTTTGTTTCCTTAGGAAAAGTTTGGCACTTTTTCTTTTTTTTTAATAGACAATTTATTTTAACTATAAAGATAAGGAAAATGATCAAATTTTATTAAAAAAAACCTCAAAAATAAGGAAAATAACATCATTTTCCAACTTTCAAATTAACCCAATCAAACACCTACAATTATCATTTCCCTGGAAAACCTTTTCCCGGAATTCATTTACCCGGTAAACGTTTTCCTTCTAACCATTTTCCGGCTTTGCAATCAAACACACCCTAAAAAAGATCTTCTACGTGAAATAGGATAGGAAGATAAAATTACAAAGAGTTATCAAATAGAAAATATAAAAAACGCAAATACAATAAACACAATGACTCCCTTTCTACCTTCAAATTTCATCATAAGAGCAATCTTCCGAATAATTATTAAAACAAACTCTAAAATCACTTTGACTTTCAATTTTGACCCAAAAAAAAAAAAGAACAGACCTAGGGACTCGGGGCGTTTACCAAAAAGAAAAAAAACTGTGAACGGGCGGAACCGTGGTGGCCGGGTAATCTTAAATTTTAGTATTGATTTCCACTCACAGGTAGGAGTGGGCGTCGGTCGGTTTGGGTCGGTTTTGGACCCAACCCAAAACCGACCACCGGTGGTCGGTTTGCAAAAAAAACAAACCGAAACCGACCACCCAATCCACCAAACCGAACCAACCCAAACCACCTTGGTTTGGGTCGGTTTGGGTCGGTTTTTCGGTTTTTTAGATGAATCTCGCAACATGTTTTCTCCAAGTCATATTTAACAATTTAAACCACAAAATACGATGGAATTACAAAATAATTCAAAGTCCTAAAACATAAATCAATGTCCAATAACAAAAGTTAGCAAATATAAATATATAGCTCATATTACAATCCCATAACGCTAAGTCGCTAAATAAAAATTCAAATAGCCATTCTGTCCAACTTCTTGAAAAAGTGGAATCTTGATTGAGTGAAGACAAAAAACTTTGATAATTAAAATCACTGATGAAGAACTAAACTTTAAAGTCATGGTGTGAAATCTTGAAGCGAAGTCACAACTTTCTGCTTTCTTGGTTCTTTCTCTTTTTCTTTTTTTAAATATGGGTGGGTCGGGTCGGTTAAGCAACCCGACAAAATACTCAACCCACCAACCGACCGAACCACCATCGGTTTAGCCACTTCCAACCCACCAACCGACCGATTGCCTAAAAACCCAACCCGAACCAAGTCGGTCGGTTTGGGTCGGTTTGTCGGTTTGGTGGTTATTTTGCCCAGCCCTACTCACAGGGCCGTTTGGTCACTCACGACCTCCCAGTAGCCAATAGCCATGGTGAAATTCCACTTCTGCCATCCCCTGTTGTAGTCTGTTAGACTGTTGCACGAGTACGTACCTACGCACTGAGCATACAATAGCAGCCATCATTGTACCTCATGACACCCACCGCGCATCGCCGTCTTCATCCATTTCAATGTGATCCTCTTTCGCGTTAAACAAAACCCTAGCGACATAAATCCTCGGTAAGAAATTTCTCCCATTTTAGTTTTCTATGTGTGTTCTCTGTTATTTTCCTTATCTAGCTGTTCTAGCTGATGCGCTTAGAAATCTATATTCCATTTGCAGGTAATCAGCATGGAAGAACAGGATCGTTCAGATGCTATGCAGTTAGCGGCGATGTCTTATGGAGGCATGATAAATAATGCGTCTATCTTAGTCGGCGAAGGTGATGGAAATCAGCATAATATCATGACAACAGGGAGTAATGGAATCCACAATGTCTCTGTCCCTATACCTCGATGGATGAACTGCGAAAATCCCCAAAGTTACGTAGAGTTTCTGACGGAGAAAGGTTTTCCTGAGATCCAGAAAGATGTATCATATTACATTTCTGCAGAGGCATCTGATTTTGTGCAAGGTTATGGCTATCATTCTCCTGTTGTAAGTAGGCCGAGCCATCTATTCATGAAACTCAAATGCTATTGCCGAAATTATTTGGACATGGAAGTTGAAAGTGGATTGCATGATATACACTGCACAATCAAATGTCCATATATTTACTGCATGAATGTAGATTGTCTCAAATGTTAATGACATGGAAGCAAAAGGAAACCATCGCCTATGGATTTAGGATATGTTTGACCGATTTGAAATTTGAAATGATTTTTAGATGTGTGGGCTTTTTATGGTTGACAAGTAAAGAAAATGTATAAAAATAGGAAAAATTGGTTTAATTAATGTGATGAGTGGGTGAAAATGACAAGGGAGAAAATGATTTATTGTTTGAAGTTGTAGCAAACAACCTCTTAATTTTTCTCCTGCTTTGACAGGAAGGATATCCAAGGCTGCAGGGTGAGTGGGCTCAGGTAACAGATTTCACAGGCATGGAGCATCAGCTTGGTGTTCAGGTCAATTGTTATAGAAATGTCTGTATTTATATAATCAATATTCACGCTGCAAGATTGTTTGAGCTTGAAGTCATGTAATGCATATACATGCTTGTTGTCAACTATTAATCACTTAACCTGATACTGTGATCTGCAGAAACAAGATTGGAATGAAGAGTATAGTAATGTGTCTCAAGCTATTTTAGAGTTGGGTACTGCTTCAGCAAATTATTCTCCCGAAACTTGTAAGAAAATGTCAAGACAGAGATCTTATGCTTCTGATCGTGTAAGCATCAGTAATTCGATGAATACTAACCAGACAAAATTAAGGCCCTCAAAACTCAGCAGTGAGCTGATGAAGTGCCCTATTCCTTTCAGGACCGCAGATTGAGGATTGCTGAGAGGCTTGACGCATTGCAGGAACTGCTGCCACATCCTAAAGAGGTAACTTAAGTGGATGTGTAGTGAAATACGTAATTTTCTTGTGTCATACTTCTTGATTACTAAGATATTTGTCCGCGAAATGTTTCACACTTCGTTTTATGTCTATGAAAATTAGAGGCATGCATTTGTGAATTGTCATTAAATTGTTCCCATTGGATATTGATCAACTTCCAGTTTTGTGGCTAACACAGAGCACATTTTGTAGAATTTGTTAGACTTCAGCATTTTCTTTTTAACTTAGAGACTCGATATAACATAGTTACAAATAAGTCACGTAAAGATAAGGTTTATGCCTGCCAGCACTTGACTCTTGAGATAGACATGGTACTCCCTTAACAAGACAATGTAAGATTATTAGTTTTTTCTGTTCCTTGCTCTTTGTTTTTTTTTTTTGAATTTAGACAAGTTTTACGGGAAAATAAGTGGCAAGACTATATACTAACTGGTTCTACCTGCTGACACAAACCGTGAACAACAATAATCTATGTTCCTTTTCACTGAAACCCAATTCTGTCTTGACAAATAAAACTAATTCGTGAAAGTGGCTTAGTAGTGTTTTATTACTTTCCATTTTGTTGTAATTGTTCGTAATTTTTTTTTTTTATTATTGTATTGGGCTTCTATTGAAACACTTTGATGTGTTCATTGTGAGGTCCACTGTTTAATGAGTTTTAGTTGAATCTTTGAAGAGTGTTCTTCAAATACATATCCAATCACTTATTCTTTCAAGAATAATGCTTTTATAAGTTTGTGTCTGTTATCACGTCATTAAAAATGACTTATATGGATTGTTGTTTTGCAGGGTAGTAAAGCATCTGTCCTGGATGATATAATTGACCACATCAAATATTTGCAATTTCAACTGAAGGTATATTTTAACCGGAGACTTTGGCTACAGTGGTCTTTAACTTGCCTAAATATTGAAGAGATAGAATGACAAATTTGAAGAACAGATTGATTTTAGATTCCTGAATATATCTTTTGATGCATTAACTTGGAGATTTTCACTGTCTTCACATATCTTGACGTGAGTAACATGCTTGCTTCTTTTTCCTATATGCCAGTACATATTGCACGTTGAATGTCTGAATTCACCAATGAATAGTATCTCTATGGATCATATGTTTAAGTGTTCAACTTCAGGGCAGTAGAATTTGATTCTGCCAAAGTTTTCTTAGTGTAACATTGTCTGTTTTCTGCATAAAATTGTTCTTTTTCCTTTTTCCTTTCCCTTTTTTTTTTTGGTTTGTTTTTTCCTCTCTTTATATGACTCTTTCAGATGATTTTCTAGCATTTTCATATTTTTGAATTCTCTTCCCAGTCTAATGCAAGTCTTATTTCGTGGAAATTTGACCATGCAGGATTTGAGTCGAAGCAGACTGGGAGGTGAATCAACTTCTAGCTCTTATATATTTCTTGAGGTACTTGAAATCACACATGAAATAGATAACTAGATTGCTTATGGGCCATTTTACTACTCTAGAGGCAGCTATTTCCTATGTACTCTTGCGTCCTATAATGATTTTTCATGTATTTCCTTTTGTAGGGATATGGCCATTATTTTGTTGATGAGCGGATGCTCCAAGAGCCTCTTGAAGAGATAGTGGGGAAGTTGCTCGAGGTCAACCCTTCAGCAGCCACTGATCTATTGCATAGCAGGGGACTTTTTCTGATGCCTATGACTTATGCAGGAGGATTACTTTAACCGTTATAGGTGCTCCACATCCATGTCAGTTATAAACTTTTACATCTATGCACTAATTTCATCATCTTCATGCCAGACATAGTCGTAAAGATTTTACATACATATGTGCAAACTCTGGTTTGGTTTCATTTTTGCATGATGTATCTTTCTTCGTCTCTTTATAGTCTATGATATTTCTTAAATGATATGCTATACAAATGACTGCAGTTTGAGTACCAGTTGAAAGAAGTGATGCTCTCAATTTTTTGCTTTTAGCTGCCCCGTATTCTAATGTCCTGAAATCCATACATGCCTTAATATCTGGTGCATGAAAATAAGTACAATAATCCAGGCGGTAATGTAGGAATGTATGCTAGAGGTTATTGAAATAATGGCTTTTAGGTGTGTGGTTGAGAATTACAAAAAGTAGATTAAATAATATAAAAAATTTGTCAAATCAATGAATGTCTGGCTGAAGTGGTGAGAGAGAAATTTAATTTGATTAAATTTGTATAAAAAAAGCCCGACTTCATTCATACTTCTTTCTTGAGAGCTCTAGGGGACTATGCTGTTAACTGAGGAAAATTAATGCAAGCAGACCCGAAATAGGAAAAATAAGGTCATAAAGGGGAGTGGAAAAACTACCAAAATCTTAGAACCCAATAACAGAGCCCGGTCAATGTCACACTGCAAGCAAAATGCCCCAGAAGTAATGAAATTCAGTGTAGAATAAAATTTACAGTAGAGCTGAATTCCTCATCAGAAGTGCTTTACACTAGTGTCATTCTGTCAAAATATACCTTTTTACAGAGCATAAAATTGCTTTGGTTTTGAGATGCCTGTGAAAGTGTTATAGTTCTTTCATGCTAAGTGGTGCCTTTATGCTTGCCGACAAGACTTTCTATACAGAATAATATAGGATCAATGGAATGGGGCCTGTTGCTGGCAAGTGGGAGACAAAATCAGCACAATTTTAAATCTCTGGGCTTGCGAATATCAATGATAATGCACAAATCCTTCAAAAAAAAATATATATATATAGAATAGTGGACACAAGGAACCAACAAGTTTACATGAGAAAAATGGGGACCAATATTACCTTGACCAACTTTTTAGCAAATGTTAGGTAGTCCCTCCGTCCCACTAAGATAGGCACCCACAATTTTTCACACATATTAAGAAAATATCTTAAATATTCTTGGAATTATAAGAGATTCATATATTCTTCCAATTTTACCCCTATATTGAATGGTCAAAAAGTAGTGTGAACATATTTAAATATCTTGGGAGATGAAATATCTATCTTGATGTTTAGTATTTCAATTATCTTAAATATGCGTATTTTAGTACATGAAAAATAAATTATATATTCAATAAGGAAATTGGACTATAATTTGGGACGGACAAAATAGGAATACTTGTCTATCTTAGTGGGACGGAGGGAGTATCATTTAAGGTTCCTTATGGTTCAAGGTACAACGGTGTCGTCCAAAGGAGAATAGGAGATAGTTGCTGGTACTCATTGACGATAAAATTCCAGCCTATCTAGAGCGAGAATCTATTGAGGCGTCTGTTTAGTAAAATTTGGTAGGAGTTCTTCAAGCATTGTTGGCTAAGCTTAGAAGTAAGTTATACAGATGCCTTATTTTTGGCCAAACATAGTTCTAAAGTTACTTTTTCTCTTCCAAATCTGTCCTAACACACTCTTTTGGGGCATATGCAAAAAAACCTTGTAGCAATGACACTTAGTATTATACGCCTACATGAAGGTTTATTTTCATGAAACCCTCGACTCTCTGTCAACTTAAGTGGTTTGATGGTCTTTGTTGCCTTTTGCAACGAGAGGACAACATTGTGTGTGTTTGGAAGGGCCTTGTGCTTGATGGCCATTTAGAAGTCTAAAGGTACTTTGCCATTTACAAGTCTAAAATACTATTTAAATAGCAAAAAGCACTCTAGCTAAGTAATTGATATTTAATGAAAAGTTATTTAAAATTTCATTAAACAAATAATAAAGTTGTATTTTGGTGTACTTAAAACACTTTTTAGATTAACATCCAAACAATCAACACCTTTTAGCAAAAGCTCTAACTGATAAAAATTCTACTACTTAAAAGCTCTATCATATATAATAGATGTGCCAAACGGATCCTGTAAGTGTCCCTAGTGTCATAATCTTGTACGGATTTGAGTCCTAAAAATTCTACTTTGGCAATAGAATTATGGTAATCTTGTGTGAAAGACTCATTGTACGGGGGCGGCTTTTATCATTATGCATAAAGCCAGAATTGTGTTGTCATCCATTTTAACTTCTTTGTTGCATGAACTAATGCTGTAATTATTCTCATTTCAGCTGAATCAGATTATGATATGATGTAATCCAGGGTTGCTGATGGGATTGTTTCAGATAATGTAAGCTTTTATCCATATCGAACTGAGTAGTCTTTTCCATCGGTGGATTTGACTAGTCTCCAAGGTGATGATCATGCAAATTTGTTCGTTGAGTATTGGGATTCATTCAAATTGATGGGATCATAGTGCATAAATTGCATGAGAGGACATCACTTTTGATGCGTTTAAGGATATCATTTATTGCATTCACATTAACAGGATTTATAACTTCTTTTAACAAGTTTTCAGCCATTTTTCTTAAACATTTAATCAGTTAATTGATGTGACTATCTTTTTTATGAGTTTCAAGATTTTTATTTAGTTGTTAATCGGACACTAGTATTACGCCCGTGCGATGCATGGGAACGATTAAATTTATATATAATAAATAATTGATATAACATTATAAATATATTGAATATAAATATTGAATTACATAATTGATGTAATTTATATATAAGAGATTGTATAATTGTAAATAATTATTGAAATCTATAATATTTTATATATTTATATAGTCCATGCAAAAAATACGGAGGAAAATTACAATTGTAAGTAAAAAAAATTCACGTGGATCGCATAATTAAGAAGTTTATCAAAACGTATAACTTTCATTCTAATTGTCGTGTATCGAATTGCACAACAATGCTCGTGGAAATTTATTAATTATAAACAAATCATTGGAATAACTATATAAAAATTCTTTGATTATCAAATGTGTCTTTCTCGTTGGTACATATCAAATTTATATTGAACACATTTTTTCTTTCTAAAATGGACATTTCACACTCTAAACTCTAGCTGTAATTGTTACTTAATTTTAACTCTATTGTTTAAGAAGTATTATACTTAATTTTATGTAACATAAATTTACAGTAATACCGATAATGTTCTACACCTGCATAATTTATTTGATTTTTTTCTCTTTACGTAAAAAGTATTTTAATTTTAGAAAGAAAACCTTTTTATTTTTAATTTTATATACTTACAAAAAGCAAAACGCATGCAATGAAAAATTTAGTTAATGAGCATATCACATCAACCATATTAAAATCGAAAAATATAAATTAACTTTTTTAATTAGAAATCATGTCATGTTGGCACCCCAACAGGGCATTCGCCAAATATATCACTTCAATTATCATAATATAAAGATTAATAAATTATCATTTATTTAAAAATAAATAAATTATTCGACATAAATCCAGTTATACTTATAACTACTCACTATTTAATTTTAAAAAATAAAAAAAGTAAAAAATACCCACTATTTTTGAACAGTCCAATTCATATAACTAAGCAAAACTATCAAAACCAATAATTATAACATGATAAAAATAAGCAAAAAATATTTATTATTTAATATTTTGAATTAAAATTTTAAAAAATGAAGTTATATTTAAATAGATGCTTGCCAATTTGGCACAATGTTTAGTTGGCACTTCACTTTTTATTGATAGTATGATTTTTAGTAATTCATGCATTTAGATCATTTCAACGATATACATAGTTCAAAATTTAATATATATATATATATATATATACACACACACGTACACACACATATATATATATATACAAACACACTAAATAAGAAAAATAAAATAAATTCAATAAGAAAAATAAAATTACCAAATGTACATTTACTGTTTATTTGCGAGTCATTTTTTTTATATATTTATAACAATAAATGAGTGTCGACTTGGAAATAAATAAAAAATAGTAAATATGAAAATGAAAATAAATTAAATAAGAAAATGAAATTATTAAATGTCATTTAATATTGGTTTCCAAATAAGATTTTAAAAAAATTAACTAAAGAAATGCCAACATGGCAATGTGCCTAGTTGGCACTCCTTTTTTTATAATATAAAGATTCAAAAATTAATTTTTAAACATCTCTACAAACTAACAAATAATGACTACATGGAAGTTGGATTCTCTGTCACTTCTAATGTCATTTTCAATAATTTTTCTCTCAATTTATAAATGGTTCTAATTTGGGTTGGCCGACACTTGCTTTTCACATTAGGCTCACTAGAGGTTTCTTGGGGATACTGTGAATTGATTTTCGTAGAAAAGAACTATTTTTCGAGATATATGTTAGTGCAGGAAAATTCAAATTGCTTCTACATTGGAGTGAGATAAGGATGATGCAAGGATGCATAATCTTTGAATAATATTGATTTCAATATATAACAGGTTTCACAATATAGTTTACCTTTATATTTATTTATTTATTTTTTTATATGAGATCTTCTCTTCCCAACTAATGATATATTGTCTTGTTAACCCAAAACATGACATTGGTTCCAGACCCGTTTTATGCTTTGCGTTGACAAAATATCACATTAATTATTGATAAGATAACATTTCACTTACATGATAATATGTTAGTTTTCTTTTGATTTTTAGTTTGAGAATCACATTTAAAATTAAAAGATAGATGACTTTAATTTTAATATATTAATCCACCACAACAAAATAGCAAAATGGGTTCATTTTCTAACCTCCTTTGTTTTTTCCTCACCACTATCACCATGGAATCAAATCTCAAATGGGTGCAAAACGGACAAATTCATCTGAATTTACAGATTCCATTCCATTCATGAGAATCAACAGTTTTTCCAATTGACAACCTCAGTCGACATCAAAGTTGAGGTGAACGATAGTGACATTATTCCATTCCATGCTAGTTTTCAATTGCCCACATGTTGACAACTTATGTTGCCAACATGTGTGACGTGGCCAAATTTTTTTTTAATTTTTTTTGGAATCTACGTCAAGTGAGATAAATAATACATAACTGCCCCCTGATGGTGGAGGATCGTGTGAGCTCCACCTTTTTTTTTTCTGACCCAAAAAAGGGTGTTGGCATGTTTCGTTGCCAACTTGTTGGCAACGGAACATGACTATTCCATTCCATAAGGCCATCTCTAGTGCAAATATCCATTTCTAAATTTCACTTAGGATGGAGAAAGATACAAAAATTTAAGTAGGTTTCACATGTTTCCTATTTTTTCTAATTTTTGATTTTTTTTTACTCATTTACCCCACTTTTCCTATTTTTTTTTACATAAATTTTCATATTATATTTAAAAATAAATACTCATCTAGAATTCTTTTACTATTATTTTATTATTTTTTTGGATTTATTTCACATTCCAATTCGAGACGCAGAAGCTATTTATGGCTACCTCTCTGTCTTATCACTTTATGAAAAAAGTCACAACCCAACAGTTGTTTAGTACGATCAACATTGTGCAGCAGCCACTTGACCACGAATTTTACTAAGCGTAATGTGACCTCAAAACGAAATTCACGGTGGCGAAAATATCATTATAGGTTATTGAATATTATCCTGGACTATAATTAAACTTGAAAAGTTGATTAGTGACGTGTCCCAACTGATAAAGAAAATAGGAAAGAAAAAGAATATAATGAGAGATATAAACTAGTAGGACTTGGCTTTACTGAAGTTAATTATATATCCCTCTTTCATTTCTTGTACTAGATCATCCATTTAAAATATAATCTCTTCCTTTAAAAAAAAATAAAATACATATATATAATCTCCTCCTCCCACAAACACCCCACTCCCACCCCCATCCGACTAAACGAAAAAAAAAAAAAAACAAAAAGGGGAAAAAGGGTGTAGAACCTCTTTTCTTTTAAACACCATAAACAATGCTTCTATTAAAAATTAATTTTTTTTTTTAATTAAATCTGACTCCGCACAACGATATAAATGTGCACAAAATAAAACCTTTCCACTCACTTTTGTTTAAAAAAAAAAAGACTTGATGGAACTTCGTTGGCTCCCTTTTAAAGCCATTTAGCAACTTGTGTAGTAGTTGACTATCATTAAGTTGATGAAGCAAATTGATCTATTTTGTCTTCACTCCCTCCATAAATACTCACCAATTCTCTCAATTGGAGTCGCCCATTCCCTACACTTCTTCCAATTTAAAGCTTCTCGCACTCTTCGAGTCGATCCCACGACACCGTTTGTTACAAATAGGATTAGTCACGTGGACGCTCGAGTCATGACCATTGCCCACTTACTGTTGAATACGACAAACTTTTGAACTTTTTTTTTTTTTTTTTTTAATTTAGTCTCTTGGACACTAAAAAAAAAAAAAAAGAGAGAGAGAGAATGTCAATCTCAATTTGCAAACAAACAAGTCCTTCCCTTCACATTCCGACTACTGGGATCGACATGAGAGGCACACGTCATTGTCCACAGAAGGAGAAGGTGGTGGTAGTGATGGGAGCAACCGGGACGGGCAAATCCCGGCTGTCCATCGACCTTGCGACACGTTTCGCAGCCGAAATAGTAAATTCGGACAAAATGCAAGTTTATGAAGGACTAGACATTGTCACAAACAAAATCACCAAGGAAGAGAGTTGTGAGGTACCCCACCATCTCCTAGGCGTAGTTCATGATCCTACTAAAGATGTCTCTCCCACAACTTTTTCCACCATGGCTTCTCATGCCATCAACTCCATACTCACCCGTCGACAACTTCCGATCATTGCCGGAGGGTCAAATTCATTCATCGAGGCATTGATCGACGATCAAGATCACAAATTTCAATCCAAGTATGAATGCTGCTTCCTTTGGGTAGATGTCTCAATGCCAACACTAAACTCGTTTATATCCCATCGAGTCGATCGAATGGTGGAAAAGGGAATGATCAACGAGGTAAGAAACATGTTCGACAAAAATGCCGACTATAAAAGAGGGATAAGAAGAGCAATTGGAGTACCCGAATTTCATCGCTATTTTCAAGCCGAGTCATTAATCTCGGATTATAAAACTCGTGCTAGGCTACTCGAGGAGGCCATAAATGCAACCAAAATTAATACGAGCAAATTGGCACGTCGTCAACGAGCTAAAATATATCGTCTGAAAAATCTTAAAGGGTGGAAGATACATCGGCTTGACGCCACCGACGTGTTTAGGAGACGAGGTAGAGAAGCTGACGAGGCTTGGGAGAATCTTGTCGTGGGCCCGAGTACGGAAATAGTTAGCCAGTTCTTGAACAAGTTTTATCCTGTGGTTTGTAGCAATATGATGGGAATGAGAGAAGTGACAACTCTCATATAATAATCTGTGCATAATAATTGGATGTATACATTGCAGATTAATAGATTATTATGGATATCAACAAGGGTGGGACTATTTACACCCCTTCTCTTGTCAAGCACACCCCAAAAAAATCCCATTCCCCAAAATACCCTTATTTTCATTAAATAAAAAACAAAAAAACAAAACACACAATCCTTGCCACCCACCCCACCGCCTCCCTCCCCGCCCCGCCCCGACTGCCGGCAGTGGTTTTGACCACCTACAATGGTGGTCGAAACCACCTGCAACCATTGCAGGTGTTTGAAACCACTTGCAATGGTGGTTTCAACCATCGCCATTAATTGTGGAAATTAAGGGAAGAAGAAAAAGAGAAAAAAAAAAAAAAAAGGAAAGTTCACCACCGGAGGTGGTCGAAGCCACCGTTAACGGTGGCATAAACTCGCTGGAATTTTTTTTTCCTGTTTAGCTTGTTCGGCCAACCATGGCCGAATATCTTTGAACCTGTTCGAGCATGATTGGCCGAACGGCTTTGAAGTTGTTCGGCCAACAATGGTTGAACATTTTTTTTTTAAAGTCAATTGAGGGCATTTTGAGGAAGATGAAAATTTTTGGGGTGTGCTAAGCAATCCTTCGGGTGTGAATAGTCTCACTCTATCAACAATTTCAAACACTTGTTGAGTCATTAGACCATAAGACAATACACAAGATTTATGCAGATTCGTCTTAATTAGTTATGCAAAAATTTTAGGACAACCGATATTCTGAAGATGCAAAGTTTTAGAAACTGAGAAACGCGACGAACAGAAGTTTAGAGATAGTGAAGAGAATAAAATTTGTCAACTTTAAACACTAATGATAGTTTTACGGGCCAATCTTCTTCAAAAGATGGAATAAAGTGTTCTAATAAATAATAATCAATCACTATCACCAAGAAAATTACTCATTATTCTCAATTTTCAACTCTATTATCCAAGAATTTTTCGAAATTAAGATGCATTCATATATGAGGTGGGTCGGTTGGACAACAAGCACTACAAACTGGTTGTTCGCTGTTCAAGAATTCTATTCATGATACTTCATTTGTCACATCTTGTTACAACTTACAGACATAGTGAAAAATAGGATTTCAATTTCTTCCATAAGCATAAATATATATGTAGACATAAACTAAGTAGACAAACAAGAACACACACACATATATAGTACTAAATCAAAGGAACTCAACTTCCTCCCTCTCCCATATTAAAATTCAGACCCTAACCCAACTCGACCCGCATTGGAACGTTACGTCACATGTCTCATCAACAATGACGGTGTAATTATGTACTGGCCTTGAAAGAAAGGGCGGCAAGTGGACTAGTAGATCACAAACACAAATATCGTCGAGTTCTTTTAACCACCGGCAACAATCGTGTTCACCACGCGCCTCTTTATGTCCACGTCTGTCCCTCGTGTGTCTATGTCTGTGCCGGCTGTGTCGGTGGTAGTGGTGATTTGACCCCTCGGACTGCGAAGATGGTGATGTTGCAGTTGGTCGAGAGGGTGGGGAGAGCGGCGTGAATGGCAATGCAGCACATGCATGATTCACTAGTGCATACTGGGATGCACAAAGTGGTGTTGGACTAATTGGCAGTGGAGGTGGCCGTGGGACCCATTGGCTTTCGGTACCGGGGTACCTTATGAAAAGTATGATACAGAGTAGAATGATGGCTCGGCTCATGATCGTCTTGATTTGCGATAAATACGCCGTAAAATTAGAGTTGGCTAGTAAGTATCTATTGCTGCACGTAGTTATATATATGCTTGTTTGTTCACAAGCTTTACATGTTGCTTATTTAGGTCATTCTTAGGTTGAGGACATGAATTGTAAAAAGGGGCAAAGAGAGTGGGTTGAATATTAGGCTAAGAATCATTCAATTTTTGTGAAGTTAATGGTTATCCCTTTTGGGCTTCTAAGTTGTTGCTCTGTCCAGTTATTTGTTAAGATTGTAGAAAGTAGGTTTTGGAAAGAATTCTTCACACACGCAAAAATAAAAATAAAAATAAATAAAAATAATTCATGAAAAATCTGAAAGGGGTCTAAACATTTCGATGGTCAACTCAGAAAAATTTTCGGCGTGAATCTAACCTAAAAATGAAATATTAAGGGTGTGTTTGATTGCAAAGCTGGAAAATGGTTAGAAGGAAAACGTTTTTCGGGTAAATGAATTCCGGAAAAAGATTTTCCAGGGAAATGATAGTTGTAGGTGTTTGATTTGGTTAATTTGAAAGTTGGAAAATAATGTTATTTTCCTTATTTTTGAGTTTTTTTAATGAAATTTGATCATTTTCCTTATCTTTATGGTTAAAGTAAATTGTCCATTAAAAAAAAGAAAAAAAATGTCAAACTTTTTCGGGAAAATAAAAACCACCTCCCCCCCAAGGAAAACGTTTTCCTCCAAAACAAGGAAAAGAACGGATTTCGAGAAAAGTTGAAAACCTTTTCTAGGAAAAGAAAATGCAATCAAATACACCAAAACCGGGAAAAATGTGAAAAAATGGTTTTTTCCTGGAAAACATTGCCCAATCAAATACACCCTAAAATTCAAAAGACGGATAAAAGATGACGATAAAAAAATAATGCTAAAATTAAAAGAGAAATACCAAAAATGGTATACTTAAAAATTTTAAAGACATTTGAGTCAAGTATTTTTTTCAAGAAGACATCAATGGTATATGTTTTAATATAGATGGACCAAAACACCCTTGTTGAGTTGGATTTAGTGGGTTTGCAACCAAGGTAAGTCGCTTCCATGATTCTCTTCTTTTCAAAAATGAGACGCACATTGTTCCCCACCGGCAACCACTCTTTTAACTGGTGCAATCCCTCGTTCAATTGGTTTAATCGTTTTACTAGTGCAATCCTTTAAAAAACCAGTGCAATCTGTGTGGTGGCTATTTTCTTTGTTGAGGCTTGACAGTAGAAAATTTGGCGTTAATTCCTCCGCCGTCCGACACCAATGGTGGTGAATAGATTGGATGATGGTATATTAATTGTAGTCATTGAAGAGCTTCATAGTGTGATGGTTGTTGGAATTTTTTTTACTGAAACTTCGGAAAATGCCTATATTTTATATTATATGATATAGAATCTTGGGACTATTCATCTTCTCCGGAGACTGGTTCATCTTCTTCAGGGACTGATCCAATTCCAGATCTACTCTATCCAATCTTCAAAGTTCATAAAAGATGGGAGGCGAATTTGTAACATCCCGCCCGAATTCGTTCCAAAACCGTATATGATTTCGTATATGCTGTGTATGTGATTTCGTATACAAATTGAAATGATATGAACATGTTTTGACTCGATGAATATGTGTATGTTATGTTTACAGCATGTTTGTAAGTGTAACTGATGTCTTGGAAACCGATACGGCCTTCAAAGTCATGAAGAAAGGAAATTTTGAGCAAAACATGATTTACGGCCGTAAATGTGTAAATTATGGCCGTAATTGTGGTGATACGGCCGTACGACATTAAGTTACGGCCGTAACTTTGAGATAGGGGAAGTGTGGAAAGTATTCAGAGATAGTGGTACAACCGTAAATATGGTAGTTACGGCCGTAAAGTGGAAACTATGGAAATGAGCAGAGTTTTCAGAACCTTGGATACGGCTATAAGGATAATGGTATGGTCGTATGATTGTGATTTACGGCTATAAGAAGGATGGTACGGCTGTAATTTTGTGATTTATGGCCGTAAATGTATAGGTTATGGCCATAATTTTAAGTCGGCAATAGTGAGTTTCTAGGCTTTGTTCTCCATTTCTTGATATATATCCACCAAAACTCGGTCCCTAACACCAATATACACCCAAGACCACTTCCAAAGCTCCCAAACTATGATATGAATTTATGTATGATATGACATTATGATGATATTTATGGATGTGGAACTAGAGGCATTACAGAATTAGTGGAGAAATTTGATGCCATTCTTCAACAATTCCACCAGTGATATTGACTATGGTAGGTGAGGAAGAAGAAGACTAGCATTCGCAAGAGGAAGGAATTAATTGCATTGACGTCGACAAGTTAGAAAAGCAAAAAAGGTGGGTTGGTTTTGCAAAATTCGGGTCAATAAACTATAGTACAAGGAATTATAGTTTGGGCACTCTAACATAAAAGTTGTATTATATTTATCGTTTGCAAATATAACTTGATGTAAATGAGATTACCAAAAAAGAATACGCTAACTTTGTCTTTGCTTCAAATTTAAAAATAATTTTTCCTATTATTAGACAAAACTCATATAGTCAAAATACATCACAAGTCAGATTTTGGTGTGTTTGATAGGACTTGTCTTCTCCTTTCTAAAAGGATATTATTTATGATTCCGTTCAGTCATACATTCTTCACTGAAACTCTTACAAATGTTTCTTTTATTTTTGTCCCTAGTTCGCATGCTTAATACAAGTTAAAATCGTTATGTAATATTTCAATATTAATTGGTGTCCTTGTATCCATATTATACCAGTGTACAACACATTACAAATGAAAGTACTACATAAGTGCCCATATAATAAATTTCATTTTTTATGTGTTTAATTTCTAGCCGTTGTGATTTTTCTTCACCACAATAAACGCATTTCAATTTGGCAGTTTTCGACATTTTGAATGACTTTTATTGCTTAAATTTAATTCACTCTTTATTATGCTTTCATTCTCACCTTCGCGTTTTAACAAATTTCATGACCCCACCAGGCTACTACTGCTATTTTCTATCATGTTTTTCTTTTTTCTTTGTTTAATTTTTTTAAAAATTAAGTATGGGTCATGCTACAAGAATAGGTTTTAGGGTTATTTTCACTTTTCGTCTCTATTTTTTGCATTTTGAGGCGATTTGTCCCTATTTATTTTTTCGACCTACTGGATCCCCATTCTTTTCAAAAATATACACATTTTGTCCATAATTTCAAATTCCATCAATTTCACCGTTAAAACATCATTTTTTTGTCATTTTGTGCACTTAAAGAATAAGGACTAATAATAATAATAATAATTAATAATAATAATAATAATAATAATTATTATTATTATTACTACTACTACTAATACTTCTTCTTCTTCTTCCAATGATTAATTAATTTAAGTATTATTTAATTATTATATATTCCATTACTTCGAAAATTTATTAAATAATAATAATAATCCTTAACTCAAATAATACTTAAATTAATTAATCATTTTAAGTAATAATAATAATAATTGTCACTTCTCGACCTCATTCTTTGAGTGCACAAAAAGACAAAAAAATGGTAATTTAATAGTAAAATTGATGAATTTCAAAATTAGGGACAAACGGTGCATATTTTGAAAAGAATGGGGAACCCAACAAGTCGAAAAAAAGAATAGGGACAAAACCGTCTCAAAATACAAAGAATGGGAATGGAAAGTGAAAATAACCCTAGGTTTTATCTTTAATCTTCAATCTAAAATCTAAAAGGTGATAGGGAACAATTTTTAATGCATTTTTTTTATGTATTTTAATGTCAAAGAAGAGAGAGGATGAGTAGAGTTGAATGGTTGAGATTTGTATAGTATATATAAGTCCCACGAGATATGTGGATGTGATTGGTTTGATCAAAAAAGAATTGATAAAAAAGTGGTAAAAATGACCGGCTATCACGCTTTAATTTAAATTTAAAATATATAAAGGGTGAATGAATTGAAAATTTTTTAAGTTCCATATTTACCCTCACATTTTCCCTTATATTCCATAATGAATTCTAACATTTTTTTTTTTAAGTACGATCCTAACCTTTTAATTTACCCAAAACTCATTTGCAATCAATGAATCAATTGTTGGAGAAAAACAAAGCGTTTCTTTCATGAAAATTCGAGAACTGAAAATCCATATCCAATAGTCTTCCATGGCTTCAAGAACCGCCACACCTTTACAAATGGGCCGCCATTCTCAGTGAATTCTCGGGTTTTTCTCTTATCCTCATTTTTGGAAGATTTATTTTATTGTTTTTTGATATTTCTCACTAATTGTTTGTATTTGATAAAACCCTTTCACTTAATTATAATGACGATTTTTGCAAAATAAAAATATGAGAGCCAGAGATAAAAAGAAAGAAAAAATATATGAAAATGAATACTTTTTTATGAATTAATTAGTAAAGCTGTAAAGATGAATTAAAAATTATAAAATATATACTAACAAAATAGGGAAATCAAAAGTTTTCAATCATCCATCCGTTTATATATTAATTAATTAATAATAATAATGATGTGTGAGCTTTTGTTAATTAATTAAAATGGTACACGGGTTTCGCAGACCTAGTATTTTCACATGTATGTTGCACATGGAGCTAGATATGTGTCCAAGATATAATTTAGACCTATAAAAAGTTTAATATAAGTAAAAATATTTGAATATTTGAAAATGAAAAATATTTATTTGAACCTATAAATTATAAATCCACGATAATGTGTCTCCCTGTTATCACATTCATCATTTGCTAAAGAACAATTTGAGACGAGAAAAAAAAATTGCTTCATAAATCAACTCTCGGATCCAAAGTCTAATCCTGCCCGCCCTTTGACCTACCCCTAGAATTCGCAGTTGGGACAATTCTATAGCTCATGGGTTTAAGGAATGGTCATAGCCGATCCATCCCAAACGCGACATATTGTCATTCCTAAAAATGAATATTAATATATTTTGTATGAACTTACTAATTTAACATATTAGGTATATATTAACATTTTTTTAAACTCGTCAATTTAAATATTTATTTTCAATGATTTAAATTATACATATAGCATTTTCATGCATCCATTGCACGGAAAAATATGTTCAACATATAGTTATTTTACTGTCCATAAAATTGTAATAAAAAATAACAGCAAATTGTATAAGATTTTTTAAATATTTTGAGAAAGTTTTACCAGTATTTTTGAAAAATCCATCCCGTAGATGCTCATAGAAGAAGTCTACAACATCAACGTAGCATAATTTTAAAATTCCCCCCAACAATCTCAATATCAACAACAATTCAAAAACAATATACTACACTATATCTCGCAATTTGTCATGGTTTTAAACCGTGACAAAAAACAGCGTCGCAACTGGTTTGTCACGGTTTAAAACCATGAAAAATTTTTCACGGTTCTAAACCGTGACCATTTGTCACGGGTTTAAACCGTGACAAATTGGAAAAAAAATTTAAAAAAAATTACAATATAATTTTTTGATATTAACAAACATATTTGGTTGATGGTATAAATTAGTAACAACAATTCATTAAAAAACCCCTAAATCCATGTAAAATGACATTCTCAAATCAAATTTGATCATCACAAGAACCCGATATCTTTTTGTGCAGTCATAATAAAATTACAATTGTGTACTAAAATTCGATGTACATCCATATTTCATAAATATACACATTTCAACCGGAAAACAAGAGAACAAAAATGACAAGAAAAAGATGAAGAGAAATATGTACATCCATATTTCATAAATATACACATTTCAACCGGAAAACAAGAGAACAAAAATGATAAGAAAAAGATGAAGAGAAATATGTACATCCATATTTCATAAATATACACATTTGAAAATACAACATTATTCAATCTTGTTGCCATATACATCGAATAGGTTGCTTAATTCAAAAGTACAAGGCAAACGGCGGCAATAAGCACTAAGCTAGTAACTCCTTGTATAAATCGGAGCATCAACTGGAAATTAGTCGACTTCTTGGCACAATAATCAAACTCTTCTTGTCCCCTGATTAATCAAGGATTGATTGACAACATACTAAACATAAATACATATAAGAATTAGAAAATAATCACAAAGAACTAAATTTCAGATCTTCCATTAACCAAGCAAACCACCTAGCTACTTAGTTTAGTACTATCATAAGAAAAGCATAACAGAAAACAAGCTACTCCATGATAAATCCCAACCTTTAAATCATTTCAATCATGAGACAAACTTATACAAATTTATATCTATTGTTCCACCACATACAATTCCAAAAGCAAGCATCCTCTACTCATTTACCATCGATATTGTAGAAAATAAATTGATCAACAAACAAAAGCCACAATTCATTAGGTAATTGCAAATTATAGAGATAACAGTTAACAGCTAGCTCAGTTCAATACACTATAATTCAGTCATTCCTAGAGTAAGTCCTTAGGCAAGAACAAGAGATTTTTTTATTTATTGGTAAACCACTCAGTTTTATTTTCCTTCATTCCATAACATTAGTAATCGGAACAAAGGTCAGATTGAAAAAAACCAAAAGAAGAAGGGAAAAAAAGGACCAACAATCGAGTGTATTTCACATAGCCCATTAGTGTTGTTTAGTTTTGTATAGATTACCATCATTAGTTACGCCAGACGAACTCAAATAATCTTCACAAGTTCCATGATGTAGAAGTGATGAACCTTTTTGAGTTGCATCTTTCATTAGAATTTGCCTTCCATTTTCGAGTCCAGACTCTTGGTCTAGCAGATCCTATATAAGAATTACTGCTAAGGCCAAAATGTAAGAACATATCTTCCTCTTGAAACAAATGAAAACTCAAAGCAGAGTTGGTAATATAACTCCAGATGAAGAATAACAAAGGAGCAAAAAAAATTCAAGAAAAAGTAGTAAAAATGAGAGATACAATGTATATATCCTTAATATAAAAAGACGAGATACCATATATATCTCCTTAATATGTTATCCATAAACAAAATTACCCACAAGAATTTTCTTATAAAAAGGAAAAGGAAAATCAAGCAGCTAATGTAATATCTCCAATCTCTAACTAAGCATCAATGTCTTCAAGTTGCTTCTTCACACTTATATCAATCAATTTGGAACCACAACTTCCATCCCTTATAGTGAATCCAACAACCAGTGAAGGATCAATTTGAGTTCACAGAGTATTGAACTACAACATGCATACCATTAAGAGAAGCAACTATTAGGTAGTTTGAAGTAATAGTTATTCTCTTTGATATGCTTTATTGATTTAGGAAGATCTTTCTTTCAACAAACACATTGCAGAGCTCTAATATTGAAATACAGCGACAAAATTAGAATAAAAATTGTACCTTAATCCACTGGAAAATAGTCCCTAACATGTAGTTTGAGTTGAAGATATTTTGGTCAGAGTTATCTCCTTTACACTTGCCTAGCAGAATAAGTATTCTTATCACTAAGAATTGAATCACGTAAAATTAGGAAAGCAACACCGAATGATAAGCCATAATATATTGTTGAAACCAATTGTGTATAATGTATGTTATTTTTAAGTATCATACAAGATTTTAACTTTATATTGCTTTCATTTTTTACTTCTATCATTAATAAGGTTTGATTGGTTTTAAGCCTCTATTTAGGAAGACTAGTTGGTCAAGTATTGGGAGTATTGATTTTACTTCTATCATATAAAAAGCATTAATCCAATTTTCAAGTATTGGGTCGAGTTTCCTCGGATTGGGGCGACATCTTCAATATATGCTACCACGTTGAACCATGCATAAAAATAAAATGAAACATGAAAAAGATAAGCTAACAACTATCTTCAAAAAATTGGTGCTCAAAAGTAAGTACAATGTGCATGAATAAACATGGGGAAGGTTGTTACGTGATATAGATCAAGGAAACGAAGCACAACGTAAGCATCTCAAGCAATTAGCAAACATTTTGTATAGCTTCAATGAGACAATATCTCAAACACTTTGTAGGCATAAATGGAAAACTCACAATGGCAACTCAATGGAGGTTTCAATCCGAAAATTCCATGTAAAATGAACCTCAATCACAAAATATACCCACAATTCATGAATCCCTTCAAGATTATCATTATTTTGTGTGCCCTACTAGAAGAACCCGAATTACAATGCAAACATTCATTCTCATACAAAACCATTTCTAATGCCAAATTTGCATTCCATTCAAAAAATTACCGTTGGAGATGCTCCAAGTTCCATGAATTAAAGGGTATGTTTCACACTCCATATACACAAAATATACACAAAGAATACTACATAATCAACAAATTATAGCATAATTTCTAAACCAACGAAGCTATATGCCTAGATTTGTCAATAAAAAAAATTAATAATCAATGAGACCAATTTCATTAATATTCTTTTTCCATTAATACTTAAATTTCATTTTAAATATTCTTTTTCCATTTTTCCTATTCTACAAACATTATTGCCAAAAATTCATTAATCATCAAGGAATGTAGCTATAAATATATGTATAGCTACCAAGAATTCATACAAAACCATTTCTAATGCCAAATTTGCATTCCATTCAAAAATTACCGTTGGAGATGCTCCAAGTTCCATGAATTAAAGGGTATGTTTCACACTCCATATACACAAAATATACACAAAGAATACTACATAATCAACAAATTATAGCATAATTTCTAAACCAACGAAACTATATGCCTAGATTTGTCAATAAAAAAAATTAATAATCAATGAAATCAATTTTAGCTACCTCCATGAAGTTCACTACAAGAGATTACCTTAAAATTCAGACGATGATTAAGTCGGTACTTGAGCAAAAACCTTGATTTTAGCTTGAATTCAAGTTTTGGGACTAATTTTTGCAATTTTCATGGTGAATTTCGAGTAGAATTAGGGCAGAAATTTGGGGATCTCGTTTTCTTCTTGCCTTCTGCATCGCTACTCACGGCTTTAACTCTTTAATTCAGATTTTATTTTATTTTATTTTTTTTATAAAACTCGCGAGTTGTCACGGTTTAAAACCGTGACAACTCGCGAGATAGTTGTCACGGTTTAAAACCGTGACAACGCGCGAGATGGTCACGGTTTTAAACCGTGACCAATATCTCGCGAATTGTCACGGTTTTAAACCGTGACAATCCTTAAAAAAAAATTATTGTCACGGTTTTAAACCGTGACAATCAGCGAGAATTTTAGTCACTGTTTAAAATCATGACAAATTGAAATTTTATTGAGTGACAAATTACACATTTTGGTGTAGTGATAACAGCGATTATTGTATAACAATATTTTTGAGAATAACTTGTTTTCCTTGGTGCAGTGAAATCAATTTTCCTTTTTTTTTGGGTTGGGAAAACTTAAACTATAATGTTAGGTTTATGAAAAATATGTGAAGGTCTCAACTTCCCTTAGAACCATGACTTCATTTATATATGTTGTCCTGCATCATTTTATTCTCGAAAAGTATTAAAAGATAGGATGGATGAAAATCTCAATCCATAGCCTACACTCTAAATGGTGGTGTAGATTTCCCGCAAATACGAGTCGACGAGACAGTCTTCTTCTTGTTTGCTTTCCATTTAGCTAATTTTTAAAAATTAATTGATTTTATTATTATTGAGAAAATTAATAAAATGTCAAAATTAAATTAAACAATTATTATTAACGGTGTGTTTGATTGCAAGGTAGAAAAGAATTGGAATTACAATTCCATGGAATTCCATTCTTATCGCACCCCATGAGAATTTCAATTCCTTGAAATTAAGAAAAGTGTACTTTTTTTCCCTACATGGAATTTAAATTCCCTAGAAAATGAAACTTGTTTGATTAAAAAGTGAAAATTTTGTATGGAAAATATTTTCCATCTCCAATCAAACACACCGTTAAGTTCTTTTGTCTATATATGTTGATAAAATTGAAAAATAAACCCAAATCTTGCAATTTTTATAAAATAACACCAATCTTTTAATTTTTAAACATAAATTAATATCAATCAATTGTTAAACCATCTTTGAACCAATTTGTGAATTGTGGGTTTAATAGAAAAAATGAACAATCCTAATGTTGCCTATAATAATAATAATAATAATAATAATAATAATAATAATAATAATAATAATAATAATAATAATAATAATATAGATATTACGCTATAGAACAAATCGAAGATCAAGATTGTTGTTGCACATATTTCCATTTAATAAGAAATATAGAAATATGAATAAACAATTGCCTAGTAAAATAATTAATTAATAATCTCATTTAACATTTTAGGTGGAAATTAAAAATGAATTTAAAAATAATCAAAGATGCAGGAGATAATTAATAATCTAGTTTGGATAATCTCGATTTGGAGCAGATTGCATGAGAAAATTATGGCAAGATAGGGTAATTTGGATTATCTCGATTTGGAAAAGATTGTGGGAGATAATCATGCCAAGATATAGTAGCTCTTAAATTAGTTAAAAATTAGATTATTAACATTGAAGAATATCTGGAAAATTATTAATATGGAACATTAAATCTAGAAAAAATGAAGAGAAAAACCTTGAGAGGGAAATGTGATTTTTAATTAATTATTTAATTTTGAAAAATACAATTTTGAGCGGGAAAATATTCTTACTTTATTTATATATAGAGAGATATAGATACATAGTGCTTTTCTTCAATTTTCTTACTTTAGATTAGAAAGATAGATTATATAATCATTTGATTCACGCATCACAATTTATGGATCAGTTACCTTTGTAGTCTGTACTCTATTGCTATAAGCAGCATAGAAGAATGAAGGGACCACCAAGGATATGGCAAGAAGTGACGAGGGAGTTTCATCACCAAACAAATAGTCCAATTGCATCTTCATAAGAGAATTAACTGCATTTAAATAAGAATAGAGTATAAAGATATGAGTACTACAAAAAGGTTTCATCAAAATCTACAAGAGGAATAGCCTTGTTGATGTTGTAGAAATAATCGTGCGATGAGGAGGTATTCCATAATGTTCCGATTACCGATTGGTCTCTCTTTGTTTTGTTCTTTTTTTTTTTTTATGTCTTGTTTAAAGAAATATAAGACTGGACTATTAGTTTATTTATTCTTTTATTTATTGGTTTTTTTACAACAAAAAATTAGGCAAACAAGTTTCATGATACTCTATTAAGGGAGGTAATCAACATTCAAAAAGCTCTTTCCTAGCTCAAGATGGGCAATGCATACAAAAACAATGCCTAATGTTAGAAGTAGCATTGTCCTTGTGGATTTTCAATGCAAACAATACAATTCTTTCCAAAAACTCAACCCAAAAGAGATGTGGAACATTGACAAAAAATATTGTGTACAAAAAGGTGTTATTGTAATCTCAAAATCACACTTTAGAACGTTCAAAATTTCCACCATTTGATAAATACATATATTTTGATAACTACTGTGCCTTTAAAGCTAGAGTAATTATGATATCGAAATTCAACTTTTTTCCCCAGAAAAATTTAGTAAGATGGCTCATATTTAATCTATAATTTCAGGTGCAATAAACATGTTTGTCACTAGTCACTTGTCACTACTAATATAATATTAAAAGTGGATTAACATAAGAATCATTTTTTGAACGACTTTACCCATCCAATTTTTATATTATCCCAATAATACCATCTTAGTTTAGTTTTCTTTTTCTTTTTTTCATTTTTTATTTGAAAATTCAGAGTACTGACACGTCTTAATTTCATGCCTTGGAAATTGAATGCAAGGAGTTGAGGTTCTATGGACCAATTTTTCCATCTTCTATACAATCTCTACAATCTTTCATCTTTTATTTTAACACACCAACGCATATATATATATTATATATATATATATATATATATATATATATATATATATATATATATTTCATTTTTGTTTAGACCATTATTCCCTGGCCACATAGTTTGTTCCAATAACTAAACACCTTATAATACACTATATTTCCAGGTTTAAGGATGATGAATAACAACTCAATACGCGTAAACTTTTTGATTTTGAGTCAATTCCTCGCTCTATTTGTTTATTCTTAAAATTTTAATTTCTTTGTTATGAGCTTATCATATTTATTATATATTCTTTTTGTATTTTAATATCTTATTTTCCTGTGATTTAGCATTCAACTATGCAACTAATGGTTCCTTTTATGAATTTGAGTTTGAAAAAAGGTTGATAGGTGAAAAGTATGACACACCTTCTAATTTGACTATGAACATGTGTACGTAGCACGACACGAGACTCTACCACCAAGCTCTTTGATTGCAAAACTTCTTTTATATTGTTTAGTAAGTAATTTTATATTTATAAATTGTAATGCTCTTTCTGTCATTTTAATTTGTGCTTCCAAAGTCAATTTAAAATTTGTTGTTAAAATGCTGAAGGGTTTCATATATTTTTATCAATAATTAATATTTCAATTTTCATGATTTCTTTGAGATAGTCATGGCCAATTTTGTGCCTACAGAGTCATGAAACATATAAAGAAGAAATTAATGGTTGTTATTATATTTTATCTTACTATGTTATTGGATTTTAGGTTATTAAGTTAGGCTAACTCTACTTGGTATAGTTCATCGATGTTATAGAGTTCATCTAGCATAAAATATAATAATATTAATATATAACATTATCATATCAACATTACTCTCCTCTACGACACACTGAAAAAAAAAAGAATAAAAGGAACAACATATAATACATATATAATTAATAGTTTGTATATCCATATTTTATAACAACAATGATACACGTGAGTTTTCTACATTTTAAAGCACTACATTTCTACATTTTAAAGCACTACAACAATGATACACGCGAGTTTTCTACATTTTAAAGCACTACAAGAAATATGAAGATTTTGAATATGTACAGTGTAAAACAAGCATGATTTTGTACATCAATGCAAGAACAGTGCTATAATTTGGCTTGGTAGTATAAATTTAAAATTTCCATAAATAATGTTTTTGTGAAAATAATATCTTTTTTTCTCTTCTTAAAACATATTTACCACTTGTTCACATGAAATATTTTACATACAACGGGCATCACACGTTTGGTTAGACTAGTAATAGAAATAGAGTGATATATCTAGTACACAGTGCATACTAATGTACTTTGGCATTAAATTGATAATTCAGTTGTCCTTGATTAAAATATTTATTATTCAACTTGACAAATTTTCAACTTGTAAAAGGCAAAAAAATAAATAAATAAAAATAAAGAAGATAACATGTTCAATAAAGAAATTTAGGTCCTACTAAATAAATTGAAAAAATGAAAAAAATTCAAATTTAAAATAATGTTTTCAAATTATGTCCGACTAACGACGGTGTTGACGGATTGATCAAGAGTCAAAAGATCAAGCTAGAAACAATCGATCCAGATTAAAATAATATTAAAAACCAAAAGACAAAAAAATAAAAATAAAAAAAAAACCCCACAAAATGTGAAAAAACAAAAGAAAATGCAAAATATGATATATTCCAATACTCATTACCAAAAACAACGAAACCAAAATTTGTATATTCAAAAAAAAAAAAAAAAAGGAATCATAATATATCCAAAGAAGTTTTTTTTTCAAATTCCTTAGAACATTAATTGCAAGAAGTTTTATCTGTGATGAGACAAAAGTCAAACAAACGTATGCATGCACTTTTCATTGAAAACTCCTATTCCCTCTCTATTTTATCAAAAATTCATCAAAATTTTCGTTAATCTAATTAATTTCGTCATTCAATTCTCATTTATCACATCTCATTGAATTTTAATATCACATCTTTTATCATCTAACTATATATAAAATTAAAAGAATCACCTAGGCAAAATTCTCATTTATCATATCTCATTGAATTTTACTATCACATATTTTATCATCTGACTATATATAGAATTAAAAGAGCCACTTAGGCAAAGTGTTTAAGTGACAATACCACATTTGGTATTGATTTTTAAGGATTAAATACTTTTATTATTTAATTTATTTTACTTTTCTCATTTGGTATCATTTTCCTCATTTTTTATTTTTTATATGTATTTTAAGTTTTGAATTAATTCATATAATTCATTTATATATTTAGTGGTGCATGCATAAATGAAAACCTAATAAGAGATCAAAGTTACAACTTACAGTACTTAATAGATTAATTTAGAAAATGAGAACTAAAATTTTCTATATACATTTGAATTTTTGGATATTACATTTTAATTATTTATTTTTAAATTATATATATATATATATATATATATATATCTTCTCATTAACAAAATTGAAGCGACAATGGCACAATGCCATGTAGGCAATGTTTTTCTGTTTGACGAAAAAATATTTTTACATATTTAAAAAATTATATAAAAAACCTCTTTTTTTACCACGTAATGGTAATTTTATATAGTTTTCATGAGTAATATGTATTGAACGGTTCCAATGCTAGGTAATTTTTTTAAAGATCAAATAGTGAGTAGTTAAATAATTAAATTTATTATGAATAATTAATTAATTAGAAAACAAAGAGAAAATGACAACTTTCATGTCTCATTTCGTCATATCGCAAAGCCACGTAAAAATAATTATTAAAATTATCATATAATCATCTCTTCTTTTTTGTAAAAAACAACAAGTATCAAATTTCATACAATACATGATCTACATCATATAAATTCTCCAAAACCCAATATTCAAAAATTCGAGTTTAAAAATATCATCGTGGCTTGACTACTTGAATGACGTTGATGATAAAAATTTTGGCAAAATTTTTAATACCCACATTTCATTTTGCTTAAATAAGTGTTTTCTAAATTTTGATTTCAAATATTTTGTTATTGTCTAAAATCATCAATTATATTACAACAACTTATATGATATTTTTTCTTATAAGATAATAGTTAGAATTAAAATTTGTAAACTATTATTGAAATCTATAATATTATATATATAGAGATATATATATTTTTTATTAATATTATTTTATATAAATAAACCATCTTAATCGTCCCTGCATCATATGGGGGAAATATTAGTATTACATAAAAGTTATATAATTCTTACCACTAATCTCTTCCAAATAAAATTATAATGGATTCTCCTTTATAAAAACTAGTATCACCCCCATGCGATGCACGAGAATAACTAACGTTGGTATGTCTCAATTTTATAATATATTTCAATTTAATTAATAGAAGCTAATACATGTGTCATACATGTTCAAATTTTATTATAACGCTAGTGGTGATAATAGTAATCTTTATGTTTGTGTTTGATTTTGTTTGTGAGTGATTATTATTTTATATCTAATTGATAAATTAGTAAACATAAATAGATGAAAACTATTATTAGTTTATAATCAACCAAAACAAATTCTTGATCATTAAAAGCATAATTGGAAAAATATTGAAACAAAAATAAATGTAATTTGGAAAAACCAAATAAACATCGTTAAAGATGATAAGTGTGTATTTTGCACACTTATTTATATCTCTTTACATTAATTTGGAGTGGATATCTACTTATATATGTGTATTTATTGTGTTTATAGGTACTATTCCTCATTGTGGAGGAAACGAGACGAAAAGGAGGAAATGGACTAAAAGTGTCAAGAAAAACCCGAAGTGGGGACTAAAATGCAACTATTCAAAAATTGGAGGACTTCGGGTGAAAATATGTGAAGATCTTCTTAGCCACATTTCTTATTCTAACATGGAAGAACACGGAATATGGAGTCCAACGCTTTTTACAGATCACAGTTCCGAGTTCCAGATCAAAAGATATGGCCAGACGAAGATCAGAGACGAAAAGTGCAAAGAAATCCGAACTTAAGGAGCATTTTTGATACAGATGCAAGTTGATTTGGAAAACATGATCAACTAAAGAGTTGTAGATCATCGAGTCTAGTTTCCAACTCAACTTGAATCAGCTCAATCGGACATCGGGATCAAAAGTTATGGCCAAAATACTGAAGCCTGCGCGTGCAGAAAATTGGTACGGCCGTAACTCGTATTTGTACGGCCGTAATTCATATTTTTACGGCCGTAACTTATAATGTTACGGCCGTAATTTCTCAGAAAACTGGTCAATTTCATGCAGAGAGCTAATTACGGCCGTACAAGTAAATGTACGGCCGTAAAAGGGGAAAATACGGCCGTAAAAGTGTAAATACGGCCGTAAAAACACCAGAACCAACAATTTCGGATTTCCCCTGTTTTGGCCGATTTTCTCCCTTCTTTTCTCTCGACTTGGGGACCTTTTGGGGATCATTTGTACATGAATTTGGGGCCTTTATACACCCTTTTTCATCCCCAATTGATATCATCATATATCTTCATCCTTAGTTTTAGTTTAGCTTAGGTTTTTCTTGCTTTCTTCTTCTCTTTTCTTCTTCTTTTCTCTTCTTCTTTCTTTCCTTCTTTTCTTCTTCTTTTCTTTTCCTTTTCTAGTTTAGGGGTATTGATTGGGGATTGAACACTTGGAGAAGAAACCAAGGAGATCAAGAGGATATGGATTGGAAGTGAAGAACAAGATTTTACTCTTCAAAAGGGAGATTGTCTTTAATCTTGTTTTGTTCTTTCATTTTCTTTCTATTTATGCTTGATTATATATGTATCAATGATTTCCTATACTATGGGCTAATATTGTAAGTTGGGATATTTGATTAATCTTAATATATGTTTAGTTAATCCATTTGAGTTGTTGGACTTGGTTTGTAATTGTTTATTCACCTCATGTGTGTTTGCTATTGATTTTCACCCATATGCTTGATTGATCACCAAGTGTGTGCAATTGTGATGAGTGTAGGATCCTAGAGATGGGAGTGCACTTATTAAACCAAATAGCATTCACTCTAAGTTCTTGTATGGGATAGAGATATACCTCTAACCTTAAATGATCCATTGAATGTTTTCACAAACCTTTATGCGGTTGATTGGTAACACATCGACACAGAGATGTAGTAGGTTGAACCAATTGACTAGGGATAGCTTGACATGCGAGAGCGGAGTTATCTACAATAGGAAAATCGGATCTAACATTGAAGATGGATAATATGTTAAGTTCAACGACGGATTAACATAACTAGTATTGAGTGGCTTCATTAATCCCGACTATCCATTCATCCAAGTGTATCTCCAATCATGCCCATTTCTTGCTTTCTTGTATTGCTTTCTTAGTATAGCTTAGTTTAGTTGTTTTCTCTGCTTTTGATTTGTGTTTTTGGCGCTAGAATAAGTAACTTAACTACAAATACCATTCCTCGTGGGATCGATATCCGGACTCTTAACCGAGTCCCACTTTATTACTTGATTACGGCCCGTGCACTTACGGTTCAATTTGTGCGTGTGTATAAACGCCTATCAAAAGACTATGAAACATTAAAAGATTCTTAAGAAAAAAAAAAAGAAAAAAAACATTAAACAGACATATTTCTTTGTTTTTTTCAAAAAAACATTGAGCGTTACAAAATTATATATATAATAAAAGTCTACTTAATTATTACAGGATTGAAATAATATATTGTTTTATAATTTTCTTCTTTGAAACTTCCATTAACTAAGACTTATTAGCAAAAAGGGTTTTTTTTTAATACAATTTATTTCTTAAAGGAATTTATATAATAGATTTATCTAAATAAAACATTCACTTTATAATTGATTTTAGAATTTTGAAAAACATACAAATACAAAATCATAAATATATGTTTTAGGTAGCTGTGAGAAAGAGCTTATAAAATACATGTTGATCCATTGATTGAATATATCTTTCACACTTTTTAGAACAAATAACTCGAAGTAATTTTTGTATAAAAATGAGAAATTCGTAAATATATGTGACATCCGGTCGAAGACGACATAAAAAATCAGTTGACAAATCTTTATAATTGTTTTACAATAAAATTAAGTAGTTCCCAAAGTATTTTTTTTGACCACGCATATATAATAATAATAATAATTATTATTATTATTATTATTTTATGTGTAATGAGTAGTAAAAATAAGAAAATTGATAATTAAAATAAGAAATTTAAAATTGTGACTTTAACTATATGGAAGTTATGGAGATAATGGCAGGTAAAAACGACTCTTAAAGGCAAAAAAAAAAAAAAGGAAATGCACTTTAGGACATAAATAACCAACTTTACACGTAGCAAATTTTTATTGGTACAGCACAACTACAATTGAAATTTTGTCATAATGACTATTTTTCAATGATCAACAGTCAAATGATTCTAACTTTATATAATATATATATGTAGATTGTGTCCTACTATGACACGTCATTAAAATGAAAATGGAAAAAAAAATAGAAAAAACAATGACCAGTTTGTCATGCCGTTTTTGTCAATTGCTCCTCTCAGAAATATTATATAGTTTTAAATAAATCCCTATATTAAATAATAATTTATTTTAATTAGTAATAACACATATTAAATAGTGATATAGCGGAAAGTAAAAAATTTTAATATATAATAAAAAAAGAAAATAAATTATAATTTGAAACAGATAAAAAATAAAAATAAGACTACCCTTATGGAACGAACGGAATACTCCATGTATCCTTAACTCCCTCCCAGGCGGACCCCACGCCACCCCACCCCACCCCACGCCACACTCAGCCCACAACTCTCGTGATCATTCCGGGTCCATTGCACTGTCGGATCTTCGATCAGATTCTTCTCACAGTCTCTCCCTACTCATTTAACGGTCCACATAAACCCTTAAAATCCATATAAAACCTTGAAATTTCTTGAGCTTATTTTATATGTATATAAAAACATGTACAGTCTCCAAGTGAGCACCAAATGGTAAGACAATTTCTTGAGCTCGCAACACGTAAATTTTCTTGTCCATTTCAGCGCACCGTTCGTCATATCAATCACTTTACTGTAATTCAATTTGTAAAATACAAAAAGAGAATACATAAAAGAAAAAAGGAGAAACAGAAAGTGTCTCTGTTTTACTGCCCACTGCGAAAAAGGGGGTCAAAGGGGTCAACGGGACAAGGATTTTTCGGTTTTAAATGAGGGTTTTATCAATGAATGCGGTGGCAATAGGCGCGATTTTAACGGGAGCGTTTTATGTGGATTCCGAGGACATTGAATTTGGTAATCCGTGGTGGTTTGTTTACGCCGGAGTTTCGTGTGTCCTCGTGATTTTCGCCGGAATAATGTCCGGCCTGACGTTGGGGCTGATGTCACTCGGCCGTGTCGAGCTCGCGATACTCAAGGAAAGTGGCACCTCCACTGAAAAGCAACAAGCAGGTATAGTAACAAAAATTTCCCATTTTTTGGGTTTTTTTGACTAATTAGTTCTTGTTGTGGATTTTGATATTGGGAACTGTTAAAATTTGAATTACTTTTTTAGCGATTATTTCTCCGGTTGTTGACAAGCAGCATCAGCTTCTTGTCACTCTGCTGCTCTGCAATGCTGCTGCTATGGAGGTGTAGTAATTTTTTTCATTAGTTACTTCATGGTTACTCAGATTTATAATTTATCTGATAAATATATTGGAAGAAGGTGAATCTTGGAAGAAGATGAATCTGTTATTGAATTAGTGATAAAGTTGTTTGCAGGCTCTGCCAATATATCTGGATAAACTCTTTCACCCGGTTGTTGCTGTTATTCTCTCCGTGACATTCGTTCTAGCTTTCGGTGAGGTACAATATTCCAATATGATTTAAACCATATGCGATGCTTTGTTAAGCGGTGATTAACTTGTTGTTTATTGTGGCGAGTAGATCATTCCGCAAGCAATATGCTCTAAATACGGCCTTGCCGTGGGTGCGAATTTCGTGTGGCTTGTGCGAATCTTGATGATAGTTTGCTTTCCTATTGCCTACCCAATTGGAAAGGTAAATTTTACGGAGGAAGCGATTTTCTTGATATCTTTCTATTGCCAGTGCTTGAAGTATACAATACCCATTTTGCTTTCAAATGCATGGAGGATTAGTTTATGTTTGATGGAACTACTTCAGCATATCACTTTTTCTATACTAATTTTCAATTGCAGTCTTCACATTTCTTTGGTAAAGTTCCTTATTCATAAATATAAATGTATATACATATATAGGTACTAGTCTGTATGTACGTGTGTTGCACGTGATATATAAAAGACAAATGACACGTGTAATTATTATTTTTTGAGACTTTTAAAGTAAGAAACAGAGAATAAATGTGTTTACAAAATTTTAGATACAACGCAAAAAAAATAGTTAGTAGTGATAAGATGCACAAGTACATCACCAATAGTATAAGACAACACTTTGATGTCTAATTTTGTAATTTGTCCAAATATGGAACAAAATATATATTCTCGTTAAAACAATAGAATAGACATGCTAAAAAAGTAAAACAATTAAAATAACAATTACAAAAAAAGTCTATGTTCTGTTAAAAAAAAAAAAAACAAAAATCTCTATGAATACTTATATAACAATAAAGGTTTTTTCAGCTATTCTAGATATACCAAGATCTTTGGGTTGGGATAGTTCTCTAGGGAAAAAAAAAAAAATCTAGATATAATGTGAAAAAAAAAAGTTGGTATTGGTATAAGATAGACAAATGCATTAGCAATTATATTAAAACAACACGTTGATAATTTTCTTATTTTTCCCATCTCCCTCTTACGTACGAATATTGAACAAATATAACTTCTCACTAAAAAATTAAAATAGACATGCTAAAAGAGTAAAACAATTAACACAAGAATTAAAAATTCTCTCTTTTAGTAGAAGTGATTCTTTGCAAAAGCATGTTTAATAGAATAAATAATGTCATTTAATAAGTATCAATAACTTAATTGGTAGTAGTTAAGAGTATTATTGACAATAAACATAAGGGTAAAAGGGTATTATTGGAAATCAAAAAATTTCCCACTATCCACACTTTTTAATATAAGTATAGATTAAGGTTTAGTACATCACATTACTAAGCTTGGATATCCAACTTTTTGCTGTTCAGATTCTGGATGCCATTTTGGGCCACAATGTTGCGCTGTTTAGGCGACCTCAGTTGAAAGCGCTTGTTTCTATCCACAGCCAGGAGGTATTTCCTTGGACTTGAAAGTGACTAAAAGTAAATTTGATGTGTGCTTACGATTTATAACTACAACGTTATCAACTAGTAGAATTTCTATTGAGTGCTTTTATTTTGGTATATAATTCAAATTAGTGCATTGACTTATATTATAGGCTGGTAAAGGAGGCGAACTCACTCACGATGAAGCAACTATCATAAGTGGAGCATTAGATCTGACTGAAAAGGTGCCCTAGGACTCTTAGAAACTTTACTGTTAATGCCACTGCATACTTCTTGTAAGCAAGTGAGATAGATATACTTGCTTTCATTGGTTTTGAAATCACTAGCCAGCATTTCTGCATTTCAACTTGTCTTGATTTTACAGCTTCATTGGTGAATTGTGGTTTCTGGTATTATTGTGCTGTAAAATGAGAACACAGTGAGATTGTTTACATTATTTTGCAGACAGCAGAAGAGGCTATGACTCCTATTGAATCAACTTTCTCGCTAGATGTCAATTCAAAATTGGATTGGTGAGTTTGATGATGCCATGTTATTTTCCCTGTTTCTCGAGTTAATTTATTTTGGGAGCCGTCTTATTCTGGTAAATTTCCTACAAATACAGGGAAGCAATCGGGAAAATCCTTTCACGAGGACATAGTCGTATACCTGTCTATTCGGGGAATGCTAAGAACATTATTGGCCTTTTATTGGTCTGTGTGTATTTCCAGATTATTGAACATCTTCTGTTTATCGGGTTTTTCCCTTTTCGCAAATCGCAAGTCAACTAATTGATGTCAGTAATATCTTTCTGCTTCTTTGTAAATAGGTAAAGAGTCTGCTTACTGTCCGAGCAGAAAATGAAACCCCAGTTAGTGCTGTTTCAATCCGAAAAATCCCTAGGTTTGTCTGTCTGTTTAAATTTTCCCTTTTTCTCTCTTTTTGTTTGATCATCGCATATTCTTGTGCTTATTTCAGGGTACCAGCAAATATGCCCCTGTATGATATCCTCAATGAGTTTCAGAAAGGGAGCAGTCACATGGCAGCCGTTGTGAAAGTGCGGGAGAAGGAGAAAAAGAATAGTTCTTCTTCTGATACAAGGAAACATAGAGAATACAATTATACCAATGGCCATTCACGGTTGACTATTCCATTGCTGAATAAGCATGATGGTCGATCAGATAGTGTTGTGATAAACATTGAGAAGGCATCAAAAGATCCCTCGCAAGACAAGGATCTGACAAAGGATATTGAGGATGGAGAAGTCATTGGCATTATCACTTTGGAAGATGTTTTTGAAGAACTTCTTCAAGTATGCGTGATTAATTTCCGTTTTGACTTTGATTGAGTAGTAGAAGTGAATTTTAAGGTAGAAAAAGTGAAAAAATGCATGATAATATTACTTAACACACTCCCATTTCAAAATTTCACCAAAATCTATCTGTTGATGCAGGAGGAAATTGTTGACGAGACAGACGAATATATCGATGTACATAAAAGGTGTTAAGAATTACCACTTTCATCAATATAGTATTCATTCTACCTTAATTGTTTATTATTCTTGCAAAACTTTGTTGATGATGCATGGTAATGTGATTGTTGTAGAATACGTGTGGTTGCCACTGCTGCTGCTTCATCTGTTGCCCGAGCACCCTTGAATCGCATGCCGGCCAGTCAAAAGCCATCATTTGTAAGTTTTCAGTCACTTTCTCTATAGTCTTAAATTAACTTTTAAGTCTCAATTAAAGTCAAACTTTAAAATTAACCACACATGTCAAATAACTAAGTTTTCAATTCTCGAATTCTAGTGAAGAGGATGATGTGGATTTACATGTGTATTACATCTAGCACGTATTATCGGATTTTTCAGGGCGGCCAATCTAAGCAAGGACCAATACCAAAGAAATTAGATCGGAAGTCTACAACCTGTTAGGATATAAACATGTTTTGGATAGGATAGATGGTTTTGCGAGTACTGTGTGGTGACAACGATGTAGACTTACAATGAATTACCTCAACTTTGATGAGCTGTGAGCTGTAGTTTCTCATCATTGTATGTGTTGCAAGATGTAGCCTTATTTAGACAACCTGAAGCCCACTACCAACCTCTGTATTGTATGTAGCCCAGTGGTTATGTTAAAACATCGTACTATGTACGGCTTTGTCAAGTACTATGTAGAGTTTTGTCCAGTACTGCATCAAGTAGGTAGTGTCTATATTTGAGAGTCAATCGTGTGAGCAGAGAAGAAAAATTGTACATCGCCATATGATGCAGAGTCGCGCTCTATGCTGTCTGATATGCTTCGAACAACGTTGAGTCGACAGGAATTTGGAACTTCTCGGGGAGAGAATTGAAAGCGTCATATTTATATTAAGGCTGGAGTTTCAGTGGTATTTTGTTTTTGAGAACTTGATGCTTTTGGCTGTGTGATGAAGAATTTAGAGGTTATTTTTCTGGTTTTTATATTTGAAGAAAGTTGGGGATATGTAGATGAGAGGGAATATGCAGTGAACACAGAAGTTGCTGTTTGTCCCCTAATTGTACCCCACTAGAAAAAAGACTTGTTATCGACTTTCTTCATTGGAGGGCTATCCCCCCCCCCCAGGGACCACACACCCCAAAAAAAACCGAACACAACCACCCAGGTACCCTGCACCTCCAAAGTGTAATGACGTGTTTGATACGATCAACTGAATAACATCTTCTGTGTCTTTTGTTTTTGATCTTATCATTCTCATCCGCATTTGTTATCACTCTCACCTTAATTAAGATAACGAATCGTTACGTGAACACATTGTTATTATGTTTTAAAGGCACTGACATTGGGCGTGCGTGATTATCTAGATATGATGTCGATTGTGGATAATAAATTGCGTTCAGATGGACAGTAGATGATTAAGCTGTTGAATACAATGGTTCAACGCTTAGGTCTTGAATTAGTTTAGATAATGTCATATTAACCAACGCTATTATTGGGCACCGTCCGTAATTAAAGGTAATGTGAGATGTGACCTGTCTTGGGGCCAGAGGGTCGTACCATGAAGAGTCCAATATCAAGGGCCCAACCCACGTGCTCAACATTGTCCTCCTGTTGCATTTTAGAGCAACATGAAAGGCCTCCTAACCTTATCTCCACGCTTTGTTTGGTCCACATTTGGGCTACTATTATCTTTGGCAGGCCACAACCTAGTGGCTGTGAGAAAATCTAGTCACAACGAACACATAGTCAAGTCAACTTGACAGTTTGATGTAAATGATGTAATACTTACGTGGCATAATTTATCACCCACAAGATGCATACTTCGACATTCAGTACTGTCTAAAGTGATTGTACCATTTCAAGGTTATCAAAATGAATGTTAAGATCACATGAGTCCTAGAAATATCGTCTCGAGAAAATAGTAACTATACGTTCAAGTGGACATTAGGTACATACTAACAAACCTACAATATGTTACTCAAACTAAGATGATGTTATACACACACAAAAAAAAAAAAAAGCGCCTATCAAGCTATTCGCAAACAAAGCTAATACGGTGCACCTTAAAATAATATGACACGTCAATTGAGGATCACATGAGTTGGGAGGTTGCCATAATTTACACTTTGCGGTGCATCTACCACTTCTGCATTAAATATCCGCAACAATCAATGATTTACTACTTTTGCATTAACTAATACAGCAAAATTTGTGTGATAGTATCACATGGTGGACATCATAATACCATTCAATAAAAAGATGCTACATCATTGCTAGTCTGTCGACATCACTTATGAATATGAACAATTACAACGTTTACAATTTTTTGTTTCAACTTCTTCGTACTTTTTGTGTTCCTTATTAACCACATATTCACTCCCAAAAAAGAGAACAAAAGTCTATTTTTCACTTCGCAAAACCTGCACAAACAGACTCCATGGTGGTCGAAGAACATCTAACAGTAGCCCAGAGACAAAAACAAGACTTTTATCACCATCAATCAGTTAGATGATGAAAATGCATAAATGAAAGAAGTTAAGTTCGGTGAACAAGCCTCTAGTATATGAAGCAGAAAGCAACATTGAGCATTTTTTTAATTAAACATTTCAGAACGAAATTGAGATAGAAAAGTTAAATTTGCTCATAGAAAACAGCACTAATTTGGACAACAAAAATATACAAGGAATCATATTCAATATCGACATAGTAAAAGAAGTCATATGCACAACAGTTGAGATAGCACAACATAAGATCATTTAGCGTATAATGATATCACTAGCTGATTCTCTTATGTGGATACAAATGTGTGTCAGTTTGTAGCATCCAGGTCAAATATCAATCCATCAAACATCTCCCAACGCTTTTTGAATATCAGCCTGCAGTAGACAAATGCAAAATACGAACTATTTAAATATAATTGCCAATTTCCAGAATTGTATCCTGAAAAACTCCAATTACACATGAGGAAATGGAGAATCCTATTAGTTTAATAAAAAAGACAAGTTGTATGAAAATAGCCCTGAGTAGTCATCTGTTCCCTCAATTCCGAAATCTATTTTTATTATTCCCATGAAAGAAATTGCATATAATTGAACTTCATTATTTGATTTTGGAGGGAAGAATATTACCGAAATGTCGGCGTCCTTCGATGCGAACTTGGAAGCCATCATATCCAGACTCCAACTGTTCCTCTAGCATTTCACTTACTAAATCAATTAGTGAACCACCACAGTACCCCACTTCTATCAATTCAAGCGTTGGTATTTCTCCAATGCAATGAGGGATCTCCTTCAGGTTGGAGCAAAACCTAATGATAAGTTGTTGAAGGCTCGGAAAGTTTACACTATCTGCTGTCCAAAGCTTTATATCCAAGTTTTCAAGCAGTAAATATTTCAGCTTAGGAAATTCGTCTTCAGTTGATTCCCACTCCCACTCTTCGCCTTCAAAGGATCTATCTCTCAGTTTGAGCACTTCCAGATTGGGCAACGAACCAACAAATTTCATCTCTTTCCAAGGAAGATGACATCCCTCAAGGGTCAACTTTTTGAGTGATGGTGGGAATCTCAAAATGTGCAGGAGAGTGGGACATGGCTTTTTCAAGGTGCAGGTTAATGCTTCCAATTTTTGTAGACAACTGAGATTCTGGAGGCAGTAGTGTTGCCAATCTGATTCCTCCAATTCATAAAGGATTCCCAATTTCTTCAAATTTGGAATTCTTACAAGAACTTCATCGGACCATCTGAAATTGCTTACTTGGGACAACGTTTGTAGGTGTGCTAGAACAACGATGGTGGTATTTTCCTCCTCAACAGGATCAATTAACCACAACTTTGACACCTTGACATGTCTCAGTTGTGCCATATTCCATATATTTGGACATTCTATAAAACTCATCGTCCATGGTAATCTAGAAATAATCAAGGTTTGTAATTCTTGAAGCACGGAGGATGATAGCATATGGTTCATACCGCCTGGAGTGTGAAAATTGGCAGAGAAGTACCGCAAGTTATGAAAGAGAGATTCATTTGGTTCCAGATTATATACACATCCTTTACTCAAGTCCAATATTCTAACTGATTCACGATTTAGATGATGCATTGAAGAACCAAAATATATATCAAAATTATGAAGAGAGCTCACCTCTAAAGACGATAATTTTTTTGTATCAGTCGGAATAATATTTCTCCCATTCCGATGAATCCCTAGGCGGAGGGGTATTTTGGCATCCAGTGGTGTACCATAAAGACTCAAATCAGTGATATAGAAAAACATTTCCCTTTTGGCTTCTTGGACGCAAAAATCCCTTACGAGGTCGTGAATTTTGCATGTTTTGATTTTGCCTGTAGGATTATGTTGAACAACCAGAACAAGACTTCTAGCAACGAGATCCGATAACGTCTCATATGCTATATCTTCCACTAATCTATTAGAATTGGGCGGTTCTAAGAATCCCTCGGCAACCCATAACTTGACAAGTTTGGAGATGCGGATGCTACTATCTTCTGGAAAAATTCCGATGTGGAGGAAGCACTTTTTCATATGATGGGACAAATGAGCATAACTTAACGATAATATTCGTAAGCAATGATCATTTCCATTTGATAGTATTACAGAACTCAAATCTTGAGAAACATTTTCCCAATAGTCTCGTGTTCTCGTGATTCTCGAGACAAGGCCTCCGATGACAACAATTGAAAGTGGTAGTCCTCCACAATTTCTGACTATCTTCTTCCCAATTTCCTCGAGATGAGGAGGGCAAGAATCTTCGCCAAATACTTTGCTGCAAAATAAATTCCAACTTTCACCCTCGTTCAGAAAACGAACTTGATGAAGACAAGAGTTGGCATGAATAGCTACATCTTGGAGCCTAGTGGTCAAAATGATCCGACTAGAGCGCTTGTCATCAGGAAATATTCTTTTCAAATCATCCCAAACCTTGGTGTCCCATACGTCATCTATTACGATTAAATACTTCCAACCTTTTAGTCTCTTGTACAAACATTCAGATAAATCCTCAACGGTGCTCTTCTTGTCCACCATGACACTGTCCTTTTCAATAGAATCTAAAAGCCCTTGCAGGACCTTTTGTCGGTCATAAGATTGAGATACTGTTACCCAAGCACGAATAGGAAAAGATCGCGTAAGACACTTTTCATCATAAACTTGTTTAGCAAGAGTGGTCTTCCCTATTCCACCCATCCCAACAAGACAAACAATTTCAAGTTTGGAGGATTCTTGAAGCAACTTATTCTTAATCTCCCTGAAATCTTCTACAATGATATTGCCAACAGGAGCAGCAGGCATGGATGAGGCTCCACTGGGCAAACAATGAAAATTTTGTGCCTCCTCCTCCTCATGAATCTTCGAAATCAATTTCTTTACTAAACCAATTTCTTCTCTTACTTCAGCCAAGCATTCAGTTGAGAATGTCAAGTTGTATTCTGTAAAACGTGATTCGGTGAAACCCTTTACCCTCTGTTCTACATTTACGATTTGATTCTCCAAAGATTTTGTTTCTTGGGTGCTTTTTCCAAAAGAATTTTCAAGAATAATACCATGTAAAAGGCTAACCTTCTTTGGAGAGCTTCAACTTTCATTCCAGTCTGTTGAATCAGATCTTGACAATACACATTCTGCTCATGGATGGTCGGGCGATGGATATAAATACTTGAAGACTTTGCAGAAAGAGCCACATTCTGGAGCCTAGTGGTCACCAAGAAACCACAGCCTCTACTTTTCAATATTTTGGTCAAATAATCAAAAAGCTGGATATCGCGCAAGTCGTCCAAAACAATCAAATATACCTTATTCTGTATGCGCCTATACAAACATTGTTCCAATTGTTGTTGGGTGGTGTCTTGATGCATCTCCTCACCCAAAGAGTGTAGGAGGTCGATTAGGATTTGTTTCACATCGTAGTTGTAAAATTGGGAGACAGTTGCCCATGCACTAATGTCCAAAATTTTGCTTAAATAGTTGTAAAATTTTCTAGCTAGAACGGTTTTGCCGATTCCAGCCATCCCCACAATAAACACTGTTCTATGAAAACTCAGCAGTTCACCGATAACCCTTTGATGACTAGTAGAAAAATGAATGGGTCTGGTACTCCAACCTCAATCTCCTCCAGGCCCAGCCCTTGGACTATGACGTCAAGTTCACCTTTTGCTTCTCCCAATAACTGCCGGCATGACGAGAATATCAAGTTGTTCCCACGAATCACATGCTCCCCGATGTGGGTTTCAATGAAATCTCTTACTTTATTTGCTGCATCCACCAAAGATGCTGCTGTATCTTCCCTGTTCAGCTTATTATTATCATTAAGAGCAACCTTTAAAGAAGTAAGCTCGTTGAAGAGAGATTCAACTTCTTCTCTGTTTTCAACATTGAAACATTGATGCTGCAGTATCTGATCCAGAATCCGAGCAGCAGAAAAATAGCAGTGAAAGCCATGAAGAAACAAAATGCAAACAAGATAGGATGAGGTAAATTAAAATGAAATTGTTTGAAACAGATTTTGGGATCTTTATCTTTATTTGATGATGATAAATTGAACACAAATCAACACATTTCTCGATCAACATGACTCAGTACAGTACATACATATAAAATTCTATGCATCTTTCATTATTGCCTTCTGGGGTAGAACGAGAATATATATATATATATGGCCGACAATTTTTACCGGTTTAAATTTTTTACTTTTCCGCCTCACTTGTTCGATTGAGTTCATTTGATAGGGAAATATTTTACGGTGACATCCCAGCACTAACACTAGCAAATCCAGTATATATTGTTAGTTGGTAATAAACTAAAGATAGAATGGATTCAAGACACAAAACTTGCTATTTTTTAAGAGATACTTGGCTTTTATCGACAATACTATAATAAGGCAAGATACACTGAACGTATTTGATTTCAAACTATGATTGTTTAAATCAAATCAAGAGAACCCAATAAGAATAAAATTGATATTGCAAATGAAGAAAATAAAGAGCCAAGTTGTCGTGATGTCTCCAAATGAGAATCCCCGTAGAATAAATAGAAACAAGGCCATCAGTTTGAACAAGGGTGTTCCTTGTACGAACCAATGTGTCTATTTGAGACTCAATTGTGCAAGCAGAGAAGCTAAATTTTACATTGCTAATATGCTTGGAACAACGTTGTGTCTACTGGAATTTTAAACTTGTAGCGGAGAAAATCGAACGCCTCATATTTATATTTGGAGAATGAAAATTCACGACTTCTTTGATTGAAAACAACAAAATAAGAGATTGTCACTTAAATAAAAAAAAGAAACTAAATAAGAGAAAATCAAATGGCAAAAGTTGAAGAAGATAATTACACATAAAAACTAATTCCCTGGTGTTCTTGGTAGGGGTGGGCATGGGTTTGGGGACAATCTTAACCCAACCCTACTAAATCAATTTCGTGAAAGTGAACCCAACTCAACTCACTCAAAGCAATCAAACCCAACTAATTAAAGTCGGTTAGGGTTGGTCGGTTTGAAATTTGGCATAATGACAATTTAATATAATGTTTTAGCATTTAAATTAATCTAAAATTAGCTATTAGTCAATCTAATTCTAAATGGTACGTTGACGATTTTGTAAAACCATACATTATGACGACCAAAAAAAAACGAGTATCATAAAATTATGGTGGTATAGAAGATACATCAAAAACTTAAACTTACAAACCATTTGTCCAATTGAGACAACCTATCTTTGATCACGGTGGCAGAAAAGCTCGAAGTATCTTCGTCATAGTGATGATACTCGGGGTGTTTTTCAATCACATACGCTCCCCGTTATAAAAGTCGAGACAAAATCCAGAACCAATACTGTGTTAAGATTTTTTGATAAAAATTATTTAGTCGGTATCAAATTAATTCAATAAAATTAATTACGTACCAAATAAGCATACATAGAAAAAATAAAATATAAAATTATACAATTTAACTAAATTTGGGACTAAAGTATATATTTTTCAAACTTTAGGATTTGATTATAATAATATCTAAAGTTAAGACATTTTGTGCAATTTATTTCAAGTGAAATAAACCAAATGAGCACCCAATTTTTCAAAAGTTGATTTTGACTAATGGTTAAATGGACGGATTCCATCCAAATGGGCCATTTGGGTACCAAAAATTTTTTTGGTACTATTTGCACACCAAAGTTTTTTTGACCATTTGAGCTACCCTTTATTATTTGGGACCAAATCTACAACATGATTAGTTTTTTGGGATTATTTGCGCCAAAATAACTTCAAATATAACATACATAATCCTACAGGTCTAATCTGGCACCCATTGTGGATATCTTATAGTACCTTGATATCCACAGTCGGGGAAAAAAATTCGTAGAGATCGATGGAGCCTCAGAGACAATTATGTGTTATTCATCTCACCTAATATAAATACTAAAAAATATATTTTTTATGAGGTAACGTGCCACTGACGTCACGTGGCTTGGATATATAACCACTGTGGTTACCTTGACAAATCCCATATGATCCTATGCATCATTCATTATACCCTAATACCCCTGTGGGGTTGGACGAGAATGGCCGACAATTTTTATTTGAAAATCTCCGTTTTCTTTAAACTTTTTGACTTTTCTGCCTCAAAGGAATACGAAGGCTTGTTTGATTCATTTGATAGGGAAATATTTTACAGTGGCATCACAGCCCTAGCACTAGCAAATCCATTATAGTGTGGGTTACGTTTTTGTTTTTATTTTATGATACAGATTATATGTTATGACAAAATTAGTTTATATATTATTGACCCAATCAAATATTTTTCCCTCACTCAAAGTCTTTCAATCCTCCAAGTCATGTTTCTGACTCTTCATTTTCCACTATCTCTTGCCATCAATCGCCATCAGTTTTTGTGACTCTAGTAGTAGTTGTGGTGGCGTGGTGGTGTTGTGACTGCGTTTGTAACTCAACGGAGTTGTAATTGTAAATTTGTAATGACGAGTTATTTTTCACTATTTTTTACTGTGATGAGTTTTGACGCATCAAAGTTGCGATTTCTTGGAGGGGTAGTGGTGACGATGAGCTGTGACCCATAAGAGTTGTGACCTGCCAAATTTGTAGTGGTTGTGGCTGCGATGATGAATTGTGACTTGTCGAACTGGTGGCGGTAGCGAGTAAGACTTGCGGAAGTTGTGACACTTTGGCAGTGGTGGTGTTGTGTGTCATGAACGATTATTCCACCAATTCAATTTTCAATTATAATTTCTATCATGTAATTCATTTTGTGGTTTTTGTTATTATCTTTTTATTAGTCCGCTGATTTTTTTAAACTTTTTTATGATTTATTTATTTATTTATTTTTGAAAGGACGCCTGATTTGTGGTTATTGATTAACACTTCCGTCAAATATCAATTCAATGGTGTAATTATAGGCAGTTATCAATTTTTCCCTCTGGTTGTAGCCTCGACGAGACTGGCTAGCATTTTCTGTTTGAAAATGACCTTTTCATTTGTTATTATTATTATTATTATTATTATTATTATTATTATTATTATTATTATTATTACCTGCACATTACACGGGAAAGATCGTTCATAAAACAATTATGTTGCTTTAAAAAAAATAGAAAAAAATTCATACGATTCTTTAAAAGATCAGACAGAGTAACTCCTGTATTTCGGAAAAATCAGCCCTATTAACATATATGGCATAATTTCCAAAAATTTCAACATAGCATAATTATATATTTTGTTATCGTCGATAACCTTACCAATGGCAATAACACTTCCAATACAACCATATGCATCGCTTTGCACGATACAAACAATACATAAAATACAAAAACAAAATTATTTTTTCAAAGAATCATTGACTCATTTACAGAAGCAATCCAACTCATCTATGCTTCACATCTCTCGTTATTAACTTATTTCATCCTTTCAAAACCTTCATTGGTTCACGCACCATCGATCTCTTCTCCCATACAACCAATCTATATTGGAGGAAACACATTATTAGAAAATGGAGGGAATAACATCCTTGTGAATGTAAATATGAAACAATTTCAATCATAAAGCAAAAAGACAATATAATTTTTCATTTAACACATATACGACTTCTTGGAGATAGAAGGATACCAGATGGAATTGAGACGAAATATACTATAAGTTACCAAAAAATTTTTCTGTAAACAATATTTGTAGTGATTTATTTAAAAGATATCTTTCATTTTTTAAGAGAAATATTACCCATAGAAATCTAATTAATTTCAATTAATTTTTGTTCCTTTAAATTAATTTTATTTTTCCCCTATTAGCATTGTAATTAACTTTGATTAATTTTCATCCAATGAAATTGTGTTCAATTAAATCTTAGTAATATAATTAATTTTAAATAACTGAAAAAACTTAATTATTTCTAAAATAATTAATTTAATAATTGCAATTTTAAAAATTATATTAATCTAACGTTTTCACTTGTGCATTGTACGTGAAATTAATTTTTCAACTAATAGAAATTTTGATAAATGTTAATAGAATAATGAACTAATTTTTAATTTTTAATTTGAAACTTAATTGTACGGATTAAAAAAGATTGGGATGACGGAGATGCGCAAAAGTGCAAAACAATCTTTGTAAGTCTATTAACCTTTCGCTCAATTAACCTTTTTATTTTTAAATACAACAATTTGTAGCATTCTTTAATGAAAATTTTAACTTTCCTAATCATGTATTCTATCCTCGCGGGGTTTACTATATCGAGTAGGCCTAATTTAAGACACATTTGTAATTAATATTTGTAAATGACGCAAAAATATAATTGCAAATGATGTAACTATACTCATGCGATGCACGAGATTTTTATCAAAACTATCAATAATTATGTCAATTAATATAAAAACTAAGTTAGAGAGACATTTTATTTTTTAAAATAATTTCAGATATTAAAATAAGTAATTTTTAATATATATTTGACTACTTAATTTATAAAATCTAGTCTAACAATGAACATTTTTGTTCGATTAGACTTTGAGTTAGTCTAAATTCGCTTCTTTTTAAATAGCTGCCTGAGTCCATTGCCTCTGCCTAAAGACAGGACCATAGCATCACGATTTACACATTTTATCAACCGTGCTGACGGCGCAATTGCAATTTGTACCTTAAGACGTAAAACAGATAGTGGGAGCTTGTTACAATCGCTGCCATAGCCGACAATAATCTATTCAATTTTAAAATCACATGTTGAATGGATAAATATAATTAATTTTCACCATTTTCTCCCAACAATTTGAAAACGATTATTATGTTATGCATTTTATCTTCTATTTGAGTACATAGATTGTCGCACTTTCCATAATGCATATGGTAGGTTCTATATTTGAAGCGGTGTGCAATCAATTTGTTTTACGTGCAATATGTGTAACAAAAATAGAGAATCCATCATATATATATATATATATATATATATATTATTATATGTATTTACAATCATATTAATTATTATTTTCTCAAAAATAAAGTAAAATAAATATTTTATCTATTTACAATCACTATAGCATCACGATTAACACATTCTATCGACTGTCCAATTGCAGTTTGATCCTTAAACATAAAATAGATAGTGGAAGCTTGTTACAAGATACAACTACATTATAGGAAATTGGTCTTTTACCGAGGTAAGGTTTTACCACAACCCCACAACCCAACCACACCCCTCCCCTCCCCGGGCGTCTTCTTCCTGTAATTCTTTGCTAATTTCAATAAAATTTCTATCTCAAGTTTACACTTTCGAGCTGAGGTAGATTCAAATAAAAACAAAAATAAATTACTTTTTCATACCTTATTAACCACACATTCCAAAAAAGAGAACAAAAAATATACATATATATTTTTCACTCCACCAAACCTGCACCAAACAAGCTCCATGGTGGCTGAAAAACATCTAACTTATTAGCCCATAGACAAGAACCAGCTTTTATCACTGTCAATCAATTAAATGAAAAGGCATAAATGAAAGAAGTTAAGTTCATTGAACAAGTCCCTAGTATTATGAAGCCGAGAGTAACAATGAGCATTTTCCATTAAACATTGCAGAATGAAATTGGGAGCGAGAGAAAAGATAAATTTGCTCATAGAAAACAACACTGATTTGCACAAGAAAATATACAACAAGGAACCATAGTAAATATCAACATAGTAAAAGCAGTCATGCCGGCGGGGAACCAACCAAGCAACAGTTGAGATACCACAACATATGATCATTTAGCGTATAACATGAGGAGCTGATTCTCTTATGTAGATACAGATGTCTGTTCAGTTTGTAACATCCAGGCGAAATATCAGCCCAAAACCTCTCCCAAGGCTAAAAGGGTATCAGCCAGCTGCAATAGACAAACACAACGCAAAATAGTAACTGTTTAAATATAATTGCCAATTTCGATCAATGTGACCATGTGAGCGTATATATATATATATATATACCTCTGCATTCCTGAAATTGTACCCTAAAAAATTACAACTACACAAAAGGAAATGGAGAATGCTATTATTTTATTTTTATTATTAAAAATAAAAAGACTAAATTGTATGGAAAAAGCCATGAGTAGTAGTCATTGTTGGAAATATATGGGTGCATGAGGAGTATGAATGGGACATTGGAAATTGGAGGGAAATTGGAAATTGGAGCAAATTGGAAATTGGAGGGAAATTAGAAATTGGAGCACATGGAGTAGTTGGAATCCCACATAGGAAGTTTACAAAATCATAGACCAACTTATATGTGGGTGGCTTCAAGTGAGGTGCAGCTCTTGTTACATTGAGAATGCTCCATGGCCTACGCGCGTCCGCAGGGGGGGTGCAAATCACGAGCCGATTTCCACACGAACTTTGGGATTCGAGCGCGACCTGCGGACACGAATGTCGCACCGGATTTGGCTATTGAGTGCAAGTCAAGTTTTGCTCTATTTCTTTTGAATACGGTAGCAGCCTAACGGATGGATTACACAGCTACTTTAATGACAGAAATCGAAGCGGCTCTGCATTACGTTGCTGCTGTTACACAGCTGCAGTGATGCCTATAACGGCTCCTAATTCAATGAGATGAGCCTCCAGTGCACCTATGTACCCAGCAACCTCCCCAGTCTCTGAGGCCGGAAAAAAAAATTACGAAATCACTTTAATGACAGATTCAGCCACTACATTCTGTTCGCCTGCGACTGCAGATTCAGCCGTTGTATCCTGGGAGGTGATCGTTCCGTGGTGAGGGCAAAATCACTTTAAGGAAATTGCGCAATACGGCAAGACTCGGCGACCTCCACTTATCTTTTTATCAATTGTTGTGTATTGTTGTTAATTCATGCTATTCGAATGTTGAATGTCTTTCACATCATCTGTGCGTTCGTATAATCTGCTTAGCACATATTCCTACAGTCATTCGTTCCCTCAATTGTGAGTCATTTCAGAAATCTATTTTTATTATTCCCCTGAAAGAAATTGCATAAATTTAACTAACTTCGCTATTTGATTGGAGGGAAGAATATTTTACCTGAATATGAGCGCCCTTGGACACAAACTTGGAAGCCATCATATCCAGACTCCACTTGTTCCTCTAGCATTTCATTTACTAAATCAATTAGCGAACCAGTACAGTCCTCCAGTTCGATCAATTCAAGCGTGGGTATTTCCCCAATGCAATGAGGGATCTCCTTCAGATTGCGACACGACCTAATGATGAGGCGTTGGAGGCTTGGAAAGTTTACACCATCTGTTGTCCAATGCTCTATATCCAAGCATTCAAGCAGTAAATATTTCAGCTTAGGAAATTGATCTTCAGTTGATTTCCACTCCCACTCTTTGCCCTCAAAGGAATTTCGTCTCAGTTTGAGCACTTCCAAATTGGGCAACGAACCAACAAATTTCATTTCTCTCCAAGGAAGACAACATCCCTCAAGGGTCAACTTTCTGAGTGATAGTGGGAATCTCAAATGGTGCAGGGAGAGGGACATCGAATGGAAAATGTGCAAGTTAATGCTTCCAGCATTTGTAGACAACTGAGATTGCGAGGCCGAGCCAATAGTAGTGTTGATAATCTGATTCCTCCAGGTCATAAAGGATTCCCAATTTCTTCAAATTTGGAATTCTTCCAAGAACTTCATCGGTCCATCTGCAATTGTATACTTGGGACAACGTTTGTAGTTTTCTTAGAACAACAACAGCATCTTCCCCCCCCCCCCCCCCCCCAAACAAGATCAAAAAAACAAAGCCCCCGTTAGTGTATGTGTATTTATGAGTATTTATGAGTTTTGATGTGAAATAGGAGAGAGAATGAGTGGGATTTGAGTGGTGGAGATTTATGTAGTACAATGGGTCCCAAAAAATATGTGGATGTAATTGGTTTGACTTTTGATGTGAATGTGTTAAAATGTATAAAAATTTGTTAAAAATTGTAAAAGAACGGGCTGAAAGTCTCGGCACCTTGAGATGTCTCATTTGTGCCATATTCCATATATTTGGACATATTGTATAACACATGTGATAAGATCCTTGAAGAATTAAGGTTTGCAATTCTGGAGGCAGCGAGAGCGATACGGTCTCGTGCAACCATTCATGTTGTTCAAAACAGACGTACTGCAACACTACTAAAAATGAGAGTATTAAGGACATTTAGAAGTGTCCCAATTAATTTTAATAGGGGCATAAAACAAAGTTAAAATGTCTCTAATAGAAAGAGAGACATATTAGCAAATGTTCCTAAAAATGATGTCTCTAATAATAATTAGGGACAAATTGAACACAAAAAGTGCCCCTAATATTATGTATGCCACGTAGGATTGAAGGCCTGTATAATTCTATTTGAGACACTTAATAAAATGCCCCCATTAAAATTTAAATTAATAGGGACACTTGGAAATGTCTATGTTTTTAATGGAACGTTGAATTAATTTTACTTATCGAGCCACATCTAAGTGCCCCTAATAGACTTCAATTTAATAAAATAAATAATAAAATTTTCAGCTGTAACAAAAAAAAAAATTGAACCACTCGAAAAAATTGAATATTTCTTGCTAAATAGAAATTGAAACAATAAAATATTAATACAGAAATTAAGTACTTGTAATCACATGCCAATAAGACCTGAAGAATATATATAAAACATTACACGAAATCAAATACAATATCATCCCTGACATCATATAACTATTAACAACCGAGTCACTAATTAAAAGCACAAATCTCCCTAAAAATGTATAACAAGAAAAATACAAGATAACCTAATCGTATTAACTGTTTCTCGTATCCAAAGGCGTGAAATGTTTTATACTGGTTATTGAGCAACGTTGCAACTTGTAAACTCTCTGTGAGGGTAAGGCAATGGTGGATAAAACTGAGTAGCGAATATAACACCTTGACGACCAAGCCTTCACGGTAAAGTTGCGAATTCGACCGTGACATTGACCTCTATATCTTGAATCTTGTCTTTCTTCCTTGATAAATCTGAACAAATACAACAACTCAAATTACAAGAACTACAAATGTGAGAAACTAATTAACAAACTTAAAATCTATATATGTTTCAAAAATTACCTTCTCAACACTGTTTCTGAACTTCAGCACCCAATACGAGCTGCAAGTTTAGGCAACAAGTCTATGCAACCACATGGGTGTTCAACTAAATGCATGTAAGCGAAAAATAAAATAAAATAGTTCCCTACTTCCCTTACCACGAACCTTGGTTTTATCGAAAGCTGAAAGTTATACCACAGTCAACACTAGCATTAAAATCAGCCTTAGCAACCTTCATCTTCCTATTTGTTAGCAATGAAAAAAGGATATGAAGTCAAAATCAATATGGCTATGCTAATACTATAAGAATCAGATTGTTGATTCTTTTACTAGCACTCTCATGACTTTGGCAGAAAAGAGTTTTACTCACTACCAATTTTGCAAACTTAAACTTCCACAAAGAGGAAGATGAATTAACAGAATCTGAGAATAGTTAGGTGATCTGAAGGCCTAAGGGTAGCAGTACATAACTAATAATACCATCTAGAATGGAGATAGAGAAGAAGTTTGACAGGCAACAAGATTGCAATATTGTATTCAAAGTGATCTCTGAACACTGGAGCAGTTAAAAAAACAGAGCTCCTTGATGGTAGTTACTTTATGGTATCTGTGACGATTACAAAAAGAATCCTTCTTTCTAATCTACATGTACTTCTTGCACAACATCAAAGAAATCTTTTGCAAGTGTCTCACATAATATTGAGTATAGTCTAAGGCCCTCATAATCAAAATACTACTATTCATTTACTTAACTGCACTTTTTGACACATAACTTCATTTCTCAGTAGTTATTCATTAATTACCTTAGCATGGCGAGGAGGAGAAACTCTTCAACTCCTAGTTGCTAGGATATCTCACCTTCTGCCGATTGGCGAATTTACCACTGGCCGTGCCTGCAAATGGAAACATATATATTCTTAAGTTACAGAAAGGAGAGAGGTAAAATATGTGGAAGCCTAATCCCAAAGTTCTAGTCTTTTTGTGTTGATAATGAACTTATAAGCACAAATTTACCGAATACACCAAAAATTCTTTTAATCATTAATTTGGACCTGATCTGAAGCCATTTTATGCCTATGCTTATAAACTAAAATCCACGAGACAAAGAAACTGAACTGTGTTACTAGGCTTCCAAGTTTGAATTGAGACAAACATTGATCTTCTCTACAAGGAAATACATTTTATTAATCAAAATCAAATAAGATTTCAAGTCCAACTACAAGTTGGAAAACAAACAAATAAAGTAACTCAAAAACCTCACAAAGAAACAAAATGAAACCAGCATCAACTACTTCACATCTAAGGAAATAGGATCAATCAAGATATGAACCACTCAACAGAAAGCAATTCAGATTTCCAAACTTAACGTTGGTTCAATCCTATTAGCGCCATCGACCAAGGATGAAATCTGTGTAAAAAGATTTTCATTTGGCATAACTCGCTTTAATTCATCTCCTCCTAATTTCTAGGGCTTTCACATCTTTTTGAAGTTTAAGAAACAATAATCAGCACCAATAACTCTCACTTTCATTAAAGCATCACGTATAAATTTTATTCAAGGACATGAACAATCAACTGCAGTTCTCAGTTAACTACACAAAATTGATGTGCCACATTTTCAATGTGTGATCCTCCACATCAGAAATTCTCATCATTTCGATGAGCTGATCTTCTAGTGACTGAACTATAAGGCTACGTATATGCAAAATCCTTATAATCAGCCTACCATACCAATTTAAGTTAATATGCAGTTAGTTTTGAAAAAGCTATAATAATTTTGTTGAATTTCAAACAGAGATGCGGCTACTTTACTAAATTTGACATGTGATTCTTCATAAATCTACGCAAATTTGATATATGATTCACTTAACGAAAATTCGAAGCACAAACTAACAGAACAGACAAAATTATCTGTAATTCAAGGGGTGCTAGAAATTAATTGAGTATTTGTGAAAAATTAAGAACAATAAATAGGAAACTAACAGATGGATATCTTACCTTAATTAATTTAATAGTGGCACCATATTAGTCGAAGATTCAACTATGCGAGAAGGTCTGCCGTTGATTTGCTGTGAACAAAAAAAAAAATTAAATAGACGAACGAGATGAATACCTTGAAAAATCGAACTCCGGAAGCTTTACACGGTGGTTTTTATGCCGTGATGTGAAAAAAGGAAAAAAAAACCCTCAGTGAAGAGGATTAAGGCGCTGCACCACCTGCACAAAGAAGACGAAGAGACGACGGAGAGAGTTAGGTTTTGAAAATAATTCTCTATTTTTCAAGGAAAGATTACTATTACGGGCCTTTTTTTTAATCTTTAGTAAAATAAAATTCCACGTAAGCAATTAATTTTGTGGAGAAGAATTAGAGACATTTTTATTTGCCCTACTTAGCATTAATAGAGACTAAACATACTTTTGCCCCTAATTAATTAACAATAGGGTCATATAATTTATTTTGTCCCTAATTTAATGTCCCTAATACCCTCAATTTTAGTAGTGCAAGTTATGGGAGAGGAATTCATTCACTTCTCGTTGAGTAAAAAAGAATAAATTTGGATGACCTAAGTCCAATACTCTAAGCAGTTCATCATTTAGATGATGCAATGAATCAACAAAAAACGGATCAAATATATGAAGAGAGCATGGAATAATATCTCTTCCATTAGGCGGAATAATTAGAGCTCTTACTTTATTTGCTGCATCCGGCAAAGATATCGCTAATTAAATTTAAAAGTACTTTTAAATTCAGATCGATTTAATTCATTCGTTTTTTCTGCTTACGTAAAAAGCATTTTCATTTTAGAAAAGAACGCAATTCATATTTAATTTGATGTACTTAAAAAAGAGAAAACACATGCAATTCGAAATCTAATTATTGAGCAAATTACCCACTTTTTTCTTATTGAGAAAACTCAAAAGTATTATAAAAAGGAAAATAATAATTAATTTTTTAATTGAAAGCGCGTGTCGCGTTGGCACTACCAACAAAGCATCTGCCAATGTGGTACTTCAAAAATTTATAAATTAATTTGAAAAATATAATACATGTAAAAATGATAAATACATATAAGAAAATAAAATATGAGGAAAAAAACTAAATAAGGAAAGCAGCAGAAATTAAATAAAGAAAATAATTAACACCTAAAAATTATTGCCAAACATGGCACTGCCACCTAAGCATTTTGCTTAGGTGGCACTTCTCTTATTATTATATTAATTAATAATTAATAATAATTAATAATAATAATAATATTATTATTATTATTATTATACCCAATTGAAGTGCGTGAACTGTTAGTGATAAGATGAGAAGGAAATACCCGTGTATGTAAGATTTCTTTAATAAAAAATTTGGGCTTATCTCAACATATACCATTTAATCTTATATATCGGGAAATTTCTTTGATAAAAGATTCGGGTTTATCTCAAAATATACCATTTAATTTTAAAAAATAAATATATAGGGATTAGGTAGGAAATGAAATTTTGTAATTAATTTTTTAATTCTAAAAATTGATAGTTTGAGCGGGAAAACGTGCTCATTTTATTAATATATAAATTTGAACTCTACAATAGATATATTAAAAATTAGCTGTTAAATACCATGTATCGACATTTTATTACACTAAAAAAGTGAATAATAAAAATAATAATGAAAAAGCCATTTTCCTAGAGATAATAATGATACATCATGTGTTAAAATGTTTGCTAAATTTATCTAGCAAATTAACATGTGAGCTAAAAAGATTCCTTTAGCATACATGTTAACATATATATTTATTGTAGACAAAAAATAAAATATTTACCTACCTTATACCACTAATATGTGACTTAACATATCTATTGTGGATGCGCTAATAGGCATATTAATATATGTATAAAAATATATTTTTATGGATGTTAATGTGATATAGAAGAGAGAATGGGTGGAGTGGAATATATATAGAATGGATTCCAAGCCGCAAAACTCACTATTTTTTTTTTTAATGCTTCTCCTTTATCGACAATGCCACAATAAGGAATCTAGAAGATTTCCCTCAACATACATTGAATGTATTTGATTTCAAATTATGATTGTTTAAATCAAATAAATCAAATCAACAAAACTCAATAAGAATAAAATTGATGTTGCCAATGAAGTAAATAAAGAGCCGAGTTGTAGTGATATCTCCAAATGAGAATCTGCCTAGAATAAATGGAAACAAGGCCATCAGTTTGAACAAGGGTGTTCCTTGTAGGAACCAATGTGTCTATTTGAGACTCAATTGTGCAGGCAGAGAAGCTAAATTTTACATTGCTAATATGCTTGGAACAACGTTGTATCTACTGGAATTTTGAACTTCTAGGGGGGTTTTTGGAGAACTAAAGAGTATTTAATCTCTTCTTCTCCTTACTTCCTCTTAGCTTCCTTACTTCCTCTTTGCTTTAACTCTTCTGCCGTTCCTTTTCTTCTTGAGTTGCCTTCCCCAATACTTATACATTTAATTTGAATAAGTCTCATAACAAAACCGTCCTTATCCAATTCCATTTAAATGATTTTATAAATATAATTAAAATTTAATTATATTTAATAAATCAAATAAAAATTAAGAAAAGTAGACATTGAGGTTTTAATTCGCTTAATTGATTAATTAATTAAAATTGATCCGGCCCAAAAGAATTTATTTTCTTACAAAAAATTTAATATCTACAACGCCCAAAGCGCTATTCGTGTCCAAGGGAACGAACACCTAGATCTGCTGCAAGGGAATGAACAGCTCTCAATTTTGTCACAAAATTTGTCCAAATCTCATATTAGAAAAGTTACCCAAAATTCGTAGTATAACATCAATTAAAACAAATACAACTCCTAATTGAGAAGAAATATGACATTGCTGTTCAATCCCTTGTTCATGCTCTTGCAAATCACCTTCTCTTTTGATGTTTACGATGGCTTCTTTTCTGTTTTTTTCTTTTTTCTTTTTTTTGGGGGTGGGGGTGTGAAGGGCAAAGTTGGAAGTGGTCGATGTATGAAATAACTGAAAAGAAGAAAAAAGAAATTGGATTGATGTATTCAATAATATGGGTGTAGTTAGTTAATGGGGGGGGCGCATTTAGCCCTTATTATTATTATTATTATTATGCATCAAAATAATACAAGGGCTTGTTTGATGGAGATTATTTTATAAGGAAAATATTTTACGATCACATCCTAGCATTAATTGATTTGCTCGCATAAATTTATTATTATTATTATTACCGTATAAGTTTAATAAAATTATTATTACTAAATCTTTTACTTGGTATTAACATCATCTTGTCACACCTATTTTTTGCTCTTTATCATCGAAGACGCTGTTTCTTTGGTAATATTTATCATTTTTGCCGTTGTAACGTTCCAATTTCAATAGCTTTGCAGTCTGGATGGCCATTCTGTGTCAAAGATGTGACTAAAAAATGAAAGTGTCATAAAATTATGGTGGTAACGATGATTATCAAAAACTTAGAATGTACAAACCATTTTTCCAATCGAGACAACCTAGCTCGAGTCATGGTCGCAGAAAATACTCAAAAAGTATCGTAGTCATCATCTCTATTTTCGTTTCCTTAACAAGTGCGTGCAATCCTTATTATTGCCTCACGTCGAAAACTAAAATTCATAAAGATCGTTATAATGGAGATTTTCAAGACAAACATATTATAGAATGAATAAAAAATTATCACAAATCATTGATTTGGGAATAAGTTAGTTAACTCGAACATTTAACACACGGTATATAAAATTAATTTATCACCTCTCACCGTATGCTACTGAATAAAATTAATACACTGAAGCTCCACGGCGGTCGAAGGACATTTAACAGTCCAAAGTTTTATCACCATCAATGCTACCATCTACAGAAGAAGGCAGAAATGAAGAACTTAGGCCCGTTGAACATTAAAATTTAAAAATATTATGAGACCAGAAAGACGAATTTGTTTTTAGGAAACAACGCTAATTCACACAACAACAAAATTGTACCACGATGGCGCGAGCCATATACATGTACGTATAAACATGGTAAAAGGAGTCGTGTGCTCAAAACGAAGTTTAAGGAACCATCCAAGCAACAGTCCATTTGATGCTAGACCACAGAAAACTGTCTTTACTTGCCTGAAGGACCTTATAAATTGGTGCTGCAGCTTCGCCGTTTACTTTTACCTATCACCAGAATTTACAATGAATTCACAAACAAACCAATGAACAATTGTAGGAGCAGGAAAATATCTCAAGTATTAATATTCAGTGTATGTTCAGGAGAGATATTTTAAATAAGTGACTTTTCAATAAATATGGTTCTTGAAGAAATCTCATCCAAACAGGCCCTTAGAGCTTGCTTTGGTAGTCATTGAATGGTAAACATAAAGAACGTAATGAAAATGTAAAGTGCATTCTTGTTCAATTACATATGGCAGTTAACCCATTGAATCCACAGAACCAACAAACAAGAAAACAGGGGCTAGAATCAAAATAACACAACTGAAGCATCAATTGGTCACCTAGAGGTGCAACACAAGAAAATACTTTCTGTGAGAAGCATCAAAAGAAGAAATTGCAGCAGCAGTTGATACAAGACCATTTACCTTTTGAAAGATTGGATATTCAACCTTAAATCTTGTGCAAGCAAATTGTTCTGCTTCCTCACTCAACCCTGCAGGTTCTTGATGCAAGAATTGATTGCAAGGGAATGCAAACACATCTTTTGCTCGCGCAAGCACGTCACACCCAAATTCAAAAAGTGATCATTTTTTCCCATATATTAAAACTCCACATCAGCCAGTTTGTCAAATTTGTGAGAGTTCTCATATAACAGCATCAAAGTATTATAATAATCAAGGATATGCTTTTACAGGCAAATTGTGTTGTGGGTCTCGCATATAAACTTCAAAAAGTGTAAAAATAGCTGTAATGAGTCCAAAGATTAAGATTAAAGTAGAGAAAAAGTAACTGGCCCTTATCTTTGTATATCCTCTAAAGATCAGCCAATTGGCTGTAGTTAGCATTCTTGTAGCTGCTAGTTTACCTAATTAATCAGAACACCATCAAATTCAGTAAACAGAAAGGGTTAATTTCATTTCACATATTAAAAGTAACCACAATAGAAATGCTTAAGAAAAGCATTAAGAAGTAAAAATGGGAAAATAGGACTAGCGAGAAGAAGAGCCATTTTGAAGCAACAGTGACGATAAGCAAAACTTTCTCTCTGCATATACTCCAGTCCACTTCTCTACCTTTAGCATCCTGCATAATTATTTTCGAAAAATTACAAAATCCTCCGAGAATTTCCTGAAAACCAATTTAAACGAGTGTACATATAATTGATAAATAAAGTGAACTTCATTATTTGATTGGAGGAAGAATATAACCTCAATCAATGGCGCTGGATGCGAACTTGGAAGCCACCGTATCCAAGCTCCAGCTGTTCATCTAGCATTTCCTTTACTGAACAAATTAGTGAATCAGCACAGCCCACTAAGTGGATCAATTCAAGCGTGGTTATTTCTCCAAAGAACTGAGGAATCTCCTTCAGGTTCCAGCAACGCCTAATGATCAGGTTTTGAAGGCTTGGAAAGTTTACATCATCTGCTGTCCAATGCTCTATATCCAATCGTCCAAGCAGTAAATATTTCAGCTTAGGAAATTCGTCTTCAGTTGATTCCCACCCCCACTCTTTGCCCGCAAAGGAACTATTTCCCAGTTTGAGCACTTCCAGTTTGGGCAACGAACCAAGAATTTTCATCTCTTTCCAAGGAAGTCTACAGCCCTGTAGGGTCAGCTTTCTGAGTAATGGTGGGAATCTCAAAATGTGCAGGAGAGAGGGACATGGACCCTCCAAGGTGCAAGTTAATGCTTCTAGTTTTTGTAGACAACTGAGATTCTCGAGGCGGTAGTGTTGCCAATCTGATTCCTTCAATCGATAAAGGATTCCCAATTTCTTCAAATTTGGAATTCTTCCAAGAACTTCATTGGTCCATCTGAAATTGTACACTTGCGACAATGTTTGTAGGTTTCCCAGAACAACGATAGAATTTCCCCATTCAACGGGATCAAACAAACGCAGTCTCGACACCTTCACATGTCTCAGTTGTGCCATATTCCATATATTTGGACATTCTCTAAAATGCATGGGACAATCTGAATATATAATTAAGGTTTGTAATTCTGGAGGCACAGACAGTGATACTGTAGATTTCAAATCTTCGTCATAATCAAAACAAAGGTACCGCAAGTTATGAGAGAGAAATTCATTCGCATAGCGTTCAGGATATGACTCTTGATCACAGAAGTCCAGTACTCTAAGAAGTTCATTATTTAGATGACGCAATTCCTGAAGAAAACTCAGATCAAATATATGAAGAGAGCTCGCCTCTAAAGACAATAGTCTTTTGTGGTCGAACGGAATAATATTTCTTCCCTGCGGAGAAATAATTAGGCGGATGGGTATTTTGGCATCCAATGGTGTACCATAAAGACTGATATCAGTCATATGGAAAAACATTTCTCTTTTAGCTTCTCGTATGCAAAAATCCCTTACGAGGTCGTGAATCCGGCATCTTTTGATTTTGCCTGTAGAACTATGTTGAACAACTAGAACACGACTTCTAGCAACCAGATCTTGTCAGATCGCATATGCTATATCTTCCATTACTCCATTACAGCTTAGCGGTTCTAAGAATCCCTCGGCAACCCACAAACTGACAAGTTTGGAGATGAGGATGCTACTATCTTCCGGAAAAATTCCAACGTAGAGGAAGCACTTTTTCATATCATCATCCAAATGAGCATAACTTAAAGACAATATTTGCAAGCCATGATCATTTCCATTTGAATGTATTAAAGAACTCAAATCACGAGAAACATTTTCCCAGTAGTCTTGTGTTCTCGGGACTCTCGAGAAAAGGCCTCCGCTAACAACAATTGAGAGTGGAAGTCCTCGACAATTTCCAACTATCTTCTTCCCAATTTCCTCGAGATCTCGAGGGCAAGAATCTTCTCCAAATACTTTGTTACAAAATAAATTCCAACTTTCACCCTCGTTGAAAACGAACTTCATGAAGACAAGAGTCGGCATGAATAGCTACATCCTTGTGCCTAGTTGTCAAAATGATCCGACTAGAGCAATCGTCATCGTGAAATATTCTTTTCAAATCATCCCAAACCTTGGTGTCCCATAAATCATCAATTACAATCAAATACTTCCACCTTTCACCTCTTGTACAAACGTTCAGATAAATCTTCAACGGTGCACTTCGTGTCCGCCATGACACTATCCTTTTCCATTGAATCTAAAAGACCTTTCAGGACCTTTTGTCGGTCATAAGATTGAGAGATTGTTACCCAAGCACGAATGGGAAAAGATCCAGTAAGAAACTTGTCATCATAAACTTGTTTAGCAAGAGTGGTCTTCCCTATTCCACCCATCCCAAGCCGAGCATCCAAAAAAATTTTTTGTAAAAAAAAAAATTTTAATTGATACTGTTTTTGATATTATTTTTGGATTTGGAGAAGGAACACGCGATCTATGAGTGAGATCGAATGGGACGAAATCGTAATTTGGAGATTTAGTGTTCGAACTCGGTTTTGGACAAATAAAATAAAATAAAATAGAAAAACAAATAAATATTGAATAAATTTTTTAAAAATGCACTTATTTTATTTATGGTGATAAAATAAAATTAAAAACAAATAAATAAATTAAATTAAATTAGTCGAAAAATAGAAAATATTGATTTCACGCTTAAACGCTTGGATGGCTAAAATCCATCAGATGTCATCCCAAAGGAATGAGTTCGACTACGTGGCCGAAATACTCCAAATCGGTATATTATTTGTCAAAACGAAGTTCAACACTAAATTCTCCAAATCATGGCGGTTTCGCCCCATTCGATCTCACCATGATCGCGTTGTTCTTCTCCAAATCCAAAATAATATCAAAAATATATTATAAAAAACATTATCAATTTAAAATATTTAAAAAAATATTTTTGGATGCTCGGCCGAGGATGGCCGAAGGCGTCAAAAGGAGCTCGCCATCCTGGTCGAGCCTCATGGGAGCTCGGCCAAGGCTGGCCGAGCTCCATTTGATGAGCTTCGCCAAGGATGGCGGAGCTCACTTTTGACGCCTTCGACCATCCTCGGCCAAGCATCAAAAATACTTCCTGCACCCACCTACTTTCCTACTTTATTACGTGAGGGGTAAAATTTGAAATTGAAATTTTTTTTAAAAAAAGGTGGGTGTAAGGATTTACTTTCCTACTTTATTACGCGAGGGGTAAAATTTGGAATTGAAATTTTTTTAAAAAAAAGGTGGGTGTAAGGATTAAAAGTGTGGGTGTGAATAGCACAACTCTTTGCCGATTCCAGCCTCCCCCAAACACTGGTCCACCAACGGAAAGTTTGCTGACAATGTCACTCACATCAAGATCCACATCAGGAGAAGAAATTATTGGCTGTGGCAGTACTCCAATATCAATCCCCTCCAGCCCTTGGACTATGAAGCCAATTTCTCTGTTTGCCTCTTCCACCAGCTGGCATGACGAGAATCTCAAATTGTTCCGACGAATGACATGCTCCCCGATGTGGGTTTCAATGAGATCTCTTACTTTATTTGCTGCATCCACCAAAGATGCTGCTATATCTTCCCCGTTCAGCTTATTATTATCATTAGGAGGATTTTCAAGAGCAATCTTTAAAGAAGTAAGCTCGTTGAAGAGAGATTCAACTTCTTCTCTGTTTTCAACAATGAAATGTTGATGCTGCAGTATCTGATCCAGAATCCGAGCAGCAGAACAAATAGCAGTCAAAGCCATGAAGAAACAAAATGCAAACAAGATAGGAGGAGGTACCGTAAATTAAAATTCTTTCAAAACAGGATTTTGGGATCTTTATCTTTATGCGATAAGATGATAAATTGAACACAAATCAACAAATTTCTCGATCACATGTATAATTAATTCTATGCATCTTTCATTTCATTATTGCCCTCTAGGGTTTATTTGAAAAATCTCCCTTTTGTTTCCACTTTTGACTTTTCTTCGGCCTCAAAAGCGTGTTTGATGATAAATTGAACACAAATCGACACATTTCTCGATCCACGTGGCCCAGTACAGTTCACAGCTATGCATCTTCAGTTATTGCCCTGTGGTGTAGGACGAGACTGGCCCACAATTTTTGTCCGTAGCCCCATTTTCTTACTCATTTTTACATATTTTTACCCATAAATCTCGTGGGATCTACCTGTACTATACAAATCTCCACCATTTAATTCCATTTTTTCTCTCTCCTATATCACATAAAAACACATAAAAGCACATATTTGACTTCTCTGCGTCAAAGGCGCGTTCGATTGAGCATGTGTTTACCTACTAATATTTTTGAAAATTTCGTCATATTTATATTCATGTGCAATTGCAGTGTATTATTTTGTTTATGATAACCTAGGGTGCACACTTGGGACTATAATACGGCACATCAATCGATAACTAATAAGTCATATTAGCCTGGACGATAATGTACACTACATGGTACCATGAATCAACTTCATTGCAAACCAATTCGCTGTCGTCCAAATACTTTACAACTTGTTTGGTGCAACTTTCCTAAAGTTATCCAAGATATATGTTTACCATATTAATTGAAAATCTAAATTGTAGATGAACGGTTGAGGAATAAAAAACGAAGTACTAAAAAATAATATGTTATGGAAAACTGATTTTCCATAACTCGATAGAGCCATGGCTTTGGAATAATGTTAATAATCAATAACAATCACTGATTCACCGCTCCCACGAAAATAATACTATGGAAACCATGTGATAGTTTCATCATATGGACCTCACAACACCATTTATGAATAGCAACAATTATAATTTTTTCATACCTTTATATCACTTATTATCCACACATTTACTTCGGAAAACGAAATAAAAAGAAAATAAAACATTATTTTTCACTTCGTAAAACCAGCACCAAACAAGCGCCATGGTGGTCAAAGAACATCAAACTTTAAGCCATGGACAAGAATCAGAGTTTATCATCATCAATCAAATACATGGAAAGGCATAAACGAAGAACTTAAGCTCGTTGAATGAGCCCCTATTATTATGAACAAGAAAGCAACAATGAGCATTTTTCATGAAACATTTCTGAAAGAAAAAAGAGAGAGAGAGAAATTTGTTCATAGGAAACAACACTAATTTGCACAACAAAATATACAAGGAACCACAGTCACCATCAACATAGTAAAGGGAGTCATATGCTCACACGAATTATCCAAGCAACAGTTGAGATAGCACAATATATGATCATTTAGCGTATAACATCAACAGCTGGTTCTCTTTTGTGGATACAAATGTCTGTCAGTCTGTAACATCCAAACCAAATATCAGCCCATCAAGCCTCTCCCAATGCATTTTGGATATCAGCCTGCAAACACGGATGCAAAATAGTGACTGTTTAAATATGATTTCAAGAGATTCAAGAAAGCCGACCCTTGGGGGAACCTCAATTGCAAATGGTGGAACAGTAGGACCATAACGTTTAATTACTTGCCCGTCCTTGTCGACTAGAAACTTAGGGGGTGTTTGATTGAACAAAATTTGGATGGAAAATGTCGACCGAGGAAAAGGTTTTACTTGTGTTTGATCTGGCTTTTTAGGAAAATGTTTTTCCAGTATGCTCATTAAAGCCTGAAATTTGAGCTATTTTCCCTGGAAAAGTGAATCTGGTGTTGAGGTGGGAAAAATTCTGAAACCTTTTCCATGGAAAAGGTTTTCCACCTCCAATTCCAGGTTCAATCAAACACGCCCTTAGTGAAGTTCCATTTGATTCTAGACCCAAGTAAACTGCCTTTACTTGCCTTGAGGAAATTATAAATTGGTGCCGCAGCTTTACCGTTTACTTTTACCTACCAGCAAACATTACAATGAATAATGAATTCAAAAACAAACAATTGTAGGAACGGAAAATATCTCGACTATTAATTTAGTGTATATTTAGGAGAGATTTTTGATGTGTGGTCAAAAAGTTAAAAAAAGGTTATAAATAATATGAAGAAAGATTTCACATCAATGAAAAGGTCTGCTTGAAAAAGAACTTGAATAAATACGTTTTTTTGAAGAAATCTCACCCAAACAAGCGCTCAGAGCTAACTTTGTAGAGACTCTTTCAAGTGAAAACTGATTTTTTGCAAGATTCAGATTAAAGTAGACTTTGGGAAAAATAATGTTTGTAAAAGCTACCGAACAAGCCCTTAGTGGAAAGCTGAGTGGTGTAGCACAAGTTCTCATCACCCAAACTAAAAAGCTATCTTCTGAATTCACAAGCAATAAGCTGGTGACAAATTCCTTATGATATTTTAGAGACACTGAGTTTCTTCAATATAGTGGTGAAGTATGACCAGAAACGGATATTTTCCTGGTCTAACAGTATTTCCAAACATTTTCAAATCATCCACAAGAACACCACACCAGCCTGCAACACCACAATCCATCCTGACCAAAGGAAACCAGTATTCGTGAAGCAATGCAGGATGACTAACGAGGGTGACAAATGGCAAAGCTGGGCAGATGGGTTAAGGGAACAATGCTGCAAATGGTTGTTGAATATGTTGACCGAAAAGGAACTAATCAAGATTAACAGAGATTGAGGTAGTTCATAGTTGCTAGTATTTGACCATAGGATTAAATGGCAGACACAAATGAACGTAATGTAAAAGCAAACTGCATTTTTCTGCAGTTACATAACAGTTAACCCATTAAATCCAAAGAACCAACGAACAAGAAAACAGAGGCAACAATCAAATAAAACAATTGAAGTATCAATAGATCGCCTAGACATGTGCAGAAGGTATCCAAAGAAGACATTATAACAGCACTTGATATAAGACCATTTACCTTTTGAAAGATTGGATATTCGGCCTTAAATCTTGTACAAGCAAATTCTTCTGCTTCCTCACTCAACCCAGGTTCTTGATACAAGAATTGATTACAAGGGAATGCCAAGATCTCAAAATCTGATCATAAATTCACGTTACACATCTTTTCGCTCACATTCAATTCACATCCAAATTCAAAAAAGCGGCCATTTTTTACATATATTAAAACTCCACGGCAGCCAATTTGTCAAATCCAAGAGAGTTCTTATATTACAACATCAAAGCATTACAAAGATAAAGAGAAAAATGGAGAAAAACGAACTCACCCTTATCTTTATACTTGCCATAAAATTTAGTCCGTTGGGAAACGTGTTACTGACCTTTTTCATACCTTGTATTCCTTCTTAAACACCACACTCACTCCCACAAAAGAGAACAAAAATACATTTTTCACTTGGTCACACATGCACCAAACAATTAGCTCCATAGTGGCCGAAGAACATCTAACAGTTCCCATGGACAAGAATGGAGTTTTATTACCATCAATCAGATACATGAAAAGGCAGAAATGAAGAGCTAGCTTAAGCACGTTGAACAAGCCCCTATTAATTATGCCCCTTTGAATATTCTCTAAAGGACATATCTCTTCAATTGAGAAGTGTTCTTTCATGTAAAACCTATTATATAGGGTTGCATCCTTTCTAAGAGATGCACCTATTTAAGAGACAACCCTCCAACATATATTTAAAGGGTCCCTCATTTGCATATTTTACAATCCTTCTTTTTTCCATATCACAATGTATATTCATCAAAGTATTAATTTGCATTTGTTCGAGTCGGGTCGTTCATATGGAGAGAGTTCAAAACTTCAGTACAGTTCGCTGGTCCATGCAATTTGGAGTGCTCCTATTGCGGGATGTGGTCGTTGTATCTTGAGAGGCAAATGCCGGAAAAACCGTGAGCACCAGTCCGGGGCATTATCGTCTTAAGGAAAGATAATCAAATTCTCGCCTCGGCCAACTTATGTTCATGCTTTTTTTCCATTCTAATTTCTACGGTTGGAAAGTCATGATCATGTTAAATTCACACACGTTAAAGGTACGTTTCCTAGAATATAATTAGCACTACTTAAATGAAGTTTCCCCAACAAATACTTGTGGCTGCCACTGCTGCTGCTTCATCTATCGCTCGAGCACCCTTGAATCGCATGCCAGTCAGTCAAAACCTATCATGAGTAAGTTTCCAGTCATTTTCTCTATCTATAGTCTTTCTACTTCTGCTATCTCTGGTTATACTTAAAACTTAAGTTTTAGTACTCAATTAAAGTCGGACTTTAAAATTAACACACTCCTCTCTTCAAACCACACCCCCAACCCCAAACAAAATCTGCACTCACCTAGATACCCTGCACCTCCAAAGTGTAATAACGTGTTTGATACTATGAATTGGATAACATCTCTCATCCTTACCTTTTTGATCTTATCATTCTCATCCACATTTTTGTTGCGTTGATATTATCAATGTTTTGTGTGAATGCATCATCTTTATATTTGAAGGACGTGTAATCTCAATATTGGACGTGATTATTCGAACATGATGTGGGCATTGGACAATGAGCTGTACTCACGAGAACACTATATCATTCTAAGATAATATGATTACAATAGTTCAACACTTAGTTAATTGAATTAGTTTAGATAATGTCATATTAACCAATGCTATTATTGGGCACCGTCCGTAATTAAAGGTAATGAGGGATGTGACCTGTCTTGGGCCACAGGCTCATACCATGAAGAGTCCAATATCAAGGGCCCAACCCACGTGCTCAAAATTGTATTAATGTTGCATTTTAGAGCAACATTAAAGTCTCCTAACCTTATCTCAACGTTTGTTTGGTCCACATTTGGGCTACTATAATTTTTTGATATCATAAATCTAGTCACATTGAGAAGTACACATGGTTAAGTCAACTTGACATAAATGGTGTAATACCCATGTGGCATAATTTATCACTCCCACAAAATGCATAAAACTTCCACATTAATTGCACGCTATCTAGAGTAAATACAGTCAAAGTTATCGAATTGAACGTCGAGCCAACATGAGTCCATGGACATAGTAACAGTATATTCAAGTGGACATTAGGTAGGTATCAGCACTCCTACTCCCCAGAGATGCCCATGTTTGAAAAAATTGGGGGGAAAAATTGTGGGCCCACACGAGCCCCCCCACCCCCCCCAAAAAAAACACTGTCAATGAGTCATTATATATTATTCATCTCATTTAACGTAGGTACTAAAAAAAAATATATTTATTATTTCAATTAAAAATAAAAAAATAAAAATTGGATAACGTGGCACCTTGTGAGGATGCCATGTCATGCGTGGGCATGGCCTCCTGCCCACGCTGAAGAGCATTAGCACAGGCATCACATGGATACTTGCAAATCCACAATATGTTACTCAAACTAAGATGATGTTGAAAAATAAAAAATAAAAATAATTGCCTACCATGCTATTTGAGAACAAGAAAGCTAATATGATACACTTCAGGTGTTGTGTACTTGGCAATAATGTGGCACATCAATAGAAGTTCATTATGATATCCCCTACCAAAGGTGGAGCTAGCGGGGGTCGTGATTGCCCATGCAATATTTTAAATTCTTATTTTATTCTATATGTAAATTCTGAAATTTAATTTGATATATGTAGATATCATATATTACATGATATCTGCCCTGCAATATATTTTTTTTGCCCTTGCAAAATAGATTTTTTGGCTCCGCCACTGCACCATACGGTGTACCGGATCAGCTTCATTACTTACGAATTTACTTGTAAAGCAAATAGTTTAAAACTTGTTTCGTACAACTTTTGTGAAATTACCTTTCTTAAAACTGATTTCCCATAACTCTAAAGAGCTAGAGCTTTTGTATAATGTTTGATTACCAACAACAATCTCTAATTTACCACTTCCACATTAACTAATAATGTAGGATTCCTGTGATACTATGGATGTCGCACCACGCCCAATAGAAAGATGCAATATCACTACTGATCTGTCAACGTTACTTAAAAATGGAAACAAGTACAACTTTTTCATACCTTGTATCACTTCGTAAAACCTGCACCAAACAAGCTCCATAGTAACTGAAGAACATCTAACAGTTGACCTGGACAAGAACCGGATTTTATCACCATCAATTAGATGCATTAAAAGGCAGAAATGAAGAACTTAAGCTCATTAAACTAGCCCCATGGACAAGAACCAGATTTTATTATCAACAAGAAAGTAACATTGAGCATTTTTGAAAGGAGTGCGAGTCACATGCTCATGCAAACCATCCAAGCAAACAGTTGAGATAGCACAATATACGATCATTTAGCGTACAATATTAATAGTTAGATCTATTCTGCGAATGCATATGTCTATCAGTTTTTAACATCCAAGCCAAATATCAGTCCATCGAACCTCTCCCAATGCTTTCTGGTTGTCTGCCTACAGTAGACAAACACAAAATAGTAACTGTTTAAATACATTTCAAGGCTTTATACCTCAGCATTCCAAAATTGTATCCTAAAAAATTGCAATTTTTTGGAAAGTAAAAAAATTACAATTAAACTAAAAGGAAATGGAAAATGCTATTATTTTATTAAAAATATAATGACAAGCTGTATAGCCTTGAGTAATCATTTGCCCTCTCAATTCTGAGTACTTTTAGAAATCTGTTTCTTATTACTTACATGAAAGAAATTGCATAAATTGAACTTCATTATTTGATTGAAGGGAAGAATATTACCTCAATATGAGTGCCGAATGCGAACTTGGAAGCCACTGTATCCAGACTCCAACTGTTCCTCTAGCATTTGCTTTACTGAATCAATTAGTGAATCATTACAGGCCTCCAAGTCGATCAATTCAAGTGTCGGTATTTCTCCAATGCAATGAGGGATCTCTTTCAGATATTTGCAAAAAATAATGATAAGTTGTTGAAGGGTTGGAAAGTTTACACTATCTGCTGTCCAAAGCTCTATATCCAATTCTTCAAGTAGTAAATATTTCAACTTAGGGAATTCATCTTCAGTTGATTCCCACTCCCACTTTTTCCCTACAAAAGAACTTTCTCTCAGTTTGAGCACTTCCAGATTTGGCAATGAACCAACAATTTTCATCTCTTTCCAAGGAAGACTACATCCCCCTACAGTCAACTTTCTGAGTGATGGTGGAAAACTCAAAATGTGCAGGAGAGAAGGACATGGCTTTCTCAAGGCGCAGGTCAATGCTTCCAATTTTTTGAGACATCTTAGATTCTCAAGGCAATAGTGTTGGCAATCTGATTCCTCCAATTCATAAAGGATTCCCAATTTTTTCAAGTTTTGAATTCTTCCAAGAACTTCATGGGACCATCTGAAATTGTATACCTGGGACAGCGTTTGTAGGTTTCCTAAAACAACGACAGAATTTTCTCCTTCAACAGGATCGAACAAGCGCAGTCTCAACACGTTGACATGTCTTAGTTGCACCATATTCCATATATTTGGACATTCTGTAAAACCGCGACTTAAAAATCTATGAAGAATTAAGGTTTGTAATTTTGGAAGCACGAAGGATAATAGTATAGAGTCCACATCATTTGTAAAAGATAAGTACCGCACATTATGAGAGAGAAATTCATTCGGATCCCACTGAGTTCGATAACCCAAGTCCAATACTCTAAGCAGTTCACGATTTAGATGATCTACTGAATAATAAAAACTGTGATCAAAGATATGAATAGCACTCACCTCTAAAGAGGATAGTTTTTTGTGATCGCAAGGAATAATACTTCTTTCGTTCGGATGAATACTTAGGCGGAGGGGTATTTGGGCATCCAGTGGTGTGCCATAAAGGCTCATATCAGTGATATAGAAAAGCATTTCCCTTTTAGCTTCTCGTATACAAAAATCTCTTACAAGATCGTGAATCTCGCATCTTTTGATTTTGCCTGTAGAACCATGTTCAACAACTAGAACAAGACTTCTAGCAACGAGATCCGACAAGGTCTCATATGCTATATCTTCGATTAATCTATTAGAATTCAGCGGTTCTAAGAATCCCTCAGCAACCCATAACCTGACAAGTTTGGAGACGAGGATGCTACTATCTTCGGGAAAAATTCCAATGTGGAGGAAGCACTTTTTCATATGATTAGGCAAATGAGCATAACTTAAAGATAATATTTGCAAGCAATGATCATTTCCATTTGAAAGTATTAGAGAACTCAAATTTCGAGAAACATTTTCCCAATACTCTTGCGTTCTCGTGACTCTCGAGAGAAGGCTTCCAATGACAACAATTGAGAGTGGAAGTCCTCTACAATTTCTGACTATCTTCTTCCCAGTTTCCTCCAGCTGATGAGGGCAAGTATCATTTCCAAATACTTTGCTGCAAAATAAATTCCAACTTTCACCCTCATTCAGAAAACGTACATGATGAAGACAAGAGTTTGCATGAATTGCTACATCCTCAAGCCTAGTGGTCAAAAGGATTCGACTAGAGCACTTGTCATCAGGAAATATTCTTTTCAAATCATCCCAAACCTCGGCGTCCCATAAGTCATCTATTACAATCAAATAGTTCCAGCCTTTTAGCCTTTTGTACACACGTTCAGATAAATCTTCAACAGTGCTCTTCTTCTCCAACTTGACACTATCCTTTTCCATGGAATCTAAAAGTCCTTTCAGGACCTTTTGCCGGTCATAAGATTGAGAGATTGTTACCCAACCACGAATAGGAAAAGATCCAGTAAAAAACTTGTCCTCATAAACTTGTTTAGCAAGAGTGGTCTTTCCTATTCCTCCCATCCCAACAAGACAAACAATTTCAAGTTGGGACGATTCTTCAACCAACTTATCCTTAATCTTGTTGAAATCTTGTACAATGATATTGCCAACAGGAGAAATAGTTATGGACGAGGCGGCACTGGGTGAACAATGAAGATTTTGTGCCTTGTCAACCTTTGTAATCAATTTTTTTACCAAATCAATTTCTGTTTTTACTTCTGCTAAGTATTTCGGTGAGAATGTGAAGTTGTAGTCCATAAAATATAATTTGGCGAGAGCTTTTACTCTCTTTTCTACACTTATGATTTGATTCTCCAAAGATTTTCTTTCTTGGGTGCTTTTTCCTGAAGAATTTTCAACAACAATACCATGTAAAAGACTAACCTTTTTTAGGAGAGCTTCAGCTTCCATTCCACTATTTCGAATCAAAAGTTGACGACGAAGATTCTGTTTATGAATAGTCATGTGATGGATATATGTTGATTTTGCAGAAACAGCCACATTCTCGAGCCTAGTGGTCACCAAGATTCGGCTTTCAGTTTTGTGGTCCTCTGGCAATATTTTGGTCAAATAATCCAAAACCCGGATATCGCACAAGTTGTCCAAAACAATCAAATATCTCTTATGCTTTAGACTCCTAATCAAATATTGTTCCAATTGTTGTTGGTTGATCTCTCGATGCATCTCCTCACCCAAAGAATGTAGGAGGTCGATTAGGATTTGTTTCACATCGTAGTAGTAAGATTGGGTGACATCTACCCATGCAAGAATGTCAAATTCTACCTCCATGTGGTTGAAAACTCGTCTAGCTAGAGTGGTTTTGCCGATTCCAGCCACCCCGACAATGAACACTGCTTCAACTTTTAAAAACATTTCGAAGAGAACCTCTCGAAAATCATACCCATCAAGATTCACAGCAGGCGAAGAAATTATTGGCGCCAATTTCTCTTGGACCCCAGCATCAATCTTCCCCAGGCCGAGCCCTCGTCCTATGGCGTAAATTTCTCTTTTTACTTCTTCCAACAACTGGCGGCATGACGAGAACATCAAGTTGTTCCCACGAATGATTTGCTCCCCGATGTGGGTTTCAGTGAGACCTCGTACCTTATTTGCTTTATTCACCATTTCACTCGCCAAAGATGCTGGTATATCTTCGCTGCTCAGCTTATGGGTTGAATTGTTATTGTTAGAATTTTCAATAACAGCCTGTAAAGAAGTAACTTCGTTGAGGAGAGATTCAACTTCTTCTCTGTTTTCAACATTGAAACACTGATGCTGCAATACCTGATCGAGCATCCGAGCAGCAGAACAAATAGCAGTCAAAGCCATTTCCGATATCACAAGAAACAGAGAGAGTGATGAGGCAATAAAATTGTTTGAACCAGATTTTGGGATCTTTTATGTTTGTTAGGGTATGATTAATTCACAACAAATTTCAAAACAATACTCCCAATCCTCCATTTCAATCACACAATTATTTTATATTTTTTAATATACTATTTTTTATTGGGTGGGGCTAAATACACCCATGTATTTACTTTACACACCTATCTTTTAAAAAAAAAAAGTTAAAAAGACAAATATGTCATTGTCCACGTCTCCCAAAAAAAAAGTATTCATCCCAATGAGAACGAACACCCGAAAGGGTGTTCGCTCCAAGTGGGGCGAATGGCTGTTCGCCCCAAAAGGGACCAACACCCTTTCGGGTGTTCGTCCCAATTGGGACAAACAGCATATAATAAAAAAATAAATAAATAAATAAAATTCTTTTAGTATTATTATTAGTTGAAATTTTTTATAATCACTCAAATTTTTTTTAATAATTGTATGTAACACTAATCGGATAACGCGAATTATTTTATCATATATAATTTTTATCTTTGTTGATCGATACAATTTTTTCCAATTTTTGTAATCACTTTGACAAATAACTTCGAAGTTTTTTTTAACCAATTTGATAATAAATTTTTAAATTTTTTTAATGATATAGTAATTGGCTTTATTGTCTAATATAATTGGGTAACCAAAGTTTTTGCAATCAAATCTTTTACAATCACTTTATCGAGTAATTTCAATATTTTTAATCATTTTTTGCAATCCCTTTAACGATAAATTTCAAAATTTATTTGATAAATTTTATCCGATTAGTGTCGAATATAAGTATTAAAAAATTTTGAAAAAAAAATACAAAAAAAAAAAAAATTTGCCGGTTCGCCCCTAGTGGGGCCAACAGCCTAGCTGTTCGCCCGCAGTGGGGCGAACTTTAAAAAAAAAAAAAAAAGGCAAAAAAAGAAAAGGGTGTCAGGGTAGGATGGGAATATAGTAAAAAATGGGTGTGTAAAGTAAAGTAGGTGGGTGTATTTAGCCCCACCCTTTTTTATTTTCAATCATACAGTTTCCACTTTAAAAAAATAAAATTTATTATGAATTAAACATACCCTCAATGACGATGGTAACTTTAACAATTCTCGATCGACTTGCACTGCACATGTGGGGCAGGGCCGCCAATGTTTACTTGAAAATGCCCCCCGCAACCCCCGGCTCTGCCTCAGACCGAGTCAGAAGAATACAAATTGCTCAATTATCCTATGAGAGTCAGAGGAATACAAATTGCTCAATTATCCTATGCATTTCGTCATGGGGCAAGACTAGAACTCCATGATGTAATTGGTGAATGGGAGATGATATGGAGAATGACAAAATAAATGAGAGAAGAGAAGTAGAAATAACGGTTGTGATCTGGTACCCACCGTGGGTATCATAAGATATCCATAGTTGGAATAAAAAAATTCTAGCAGTCGGGTGAGGTCCCTTATCATTAGGAGGCGGTTATGTATTATTCATCTAACTTAATATAGATATCAAAAAAAATTTTAAATTTTTTATCTGGTAATATGGCATCACCAGACTTTCCCACATGAGCGTGGGTACATGCCCACGTGTGGAATTGAACGTAATCGGTAGAAATAGATTTAACAAATAATAATAAAATAATGACAGATGATATTTGGATGGAAGTGGAAATATAGATACAATCCTATGGTATGGGAAATGGTGAAGAAAAAGCGGTGACAAAGTGAAGAAAATGAGAAAAATGATGCTCCATTAATGTATTAAGATTTTCATTGGAAAAATAAATGATATAAATATTTTTCCTAATTTACTATTATTAATGAGTCTAAAATTTATTGCAACTAGCAAATAATTTTAAAGTATATTCATTAAATGAGAGTATATAATAGTAAAAGAATAAAAATTAGCTTATATAATTGGAACAACGAAAAATGAAATAAAACCTTACATAGTTATTGGGGCAGACTGAGTATACGAAAAAAATGAAAAATAAATTAAAAGCAAAAAAAGCAATGAAAAAAGTATGAGACCCGTATGATTTTTAGCGTTTTTTCCTGTTATTCCATAGACATTATCTAAAATTTTATGCTCTTAGCTAATTCCCAGAAGCTAAAAAATTTGAGATTCAGGCTGGTTAAGTTTTTGTTGAATATTCACGTATTAAATTAAATTAAATTTATTTTATGATACATTATGTTATGTCAAAACTAATTTATATATTACTGTAGATATTTCCTAATCTGACATAATTATTAAACCTCAATTAATCCAATCAAATATTTTAAGGGGGATTACAAGAATATCAATATTTTTAAGTAGTTAGAAAGCTTATTTACCCTCATCCTATAACATAGGATACATAAATTTTCTACGGATAGAATTTAAATACGAATGCAGCTCATCTTCTCCGGCCAAAACACGATGAGTTTCTATATCTTCGTCGGCAAATGAATCACTTAAAATGGCACTTATCACACTTCAAGAAACCGTAGTACCGGTGGTAAAGCAATGTCGCCGGTGTTGCTGGTTGCGAACAAGCAACCAGCTGATTCGTTTTGTCCAGCAACTCAAATTTGGTTGCCAGAGCTTTGGTTTGTCGGCGAACCACTGGTTTGCCAGCGAGGGAAGCCAGTCTTTTTGGTGTAGAAGGGAGGGTTAGATTGAGGAATGAGGGCACATAAATCTTGACAAATTAGTAATTACAAGTTTTATTTTGACAAATCAACAGTTAAAAGTAGACATATATATAATTATTTCAATATTTTATTCTCACACAAAATGAAGAAAATGAAGAGCTAAATTGATGTTGCCAATGAAGAAAATGAAGAGCTAAATTGGAATAATGTCTACAAATGAGAATCAACCCAAAATAAACATAAATGAGGACATCAATTTGAACAAGCGTGTTCATTGCACGAACTGATGTATCTACTGGAACGAGTCACTCGAACTATTAAACATCAATATACATGATTTTTTAAGTCCACCTAGTCATACTGTCAGAAATTCAATTTCCTTAGCGCTGCCCGCCACCCCACCACCAGCGGGAACCCACCAACAAAAAAAAAGAAAAAAAAAAAAAAAAAAGAAGAAGAAGAAGAAGAAGAAAGGCCTGCTGAGCTGTGTGTTACTGATGTTATAATGTTGTACCCTGCACGTCAACAGAATAGGTATGGTGTCTATATTTGACACAGATTTGCGCAAGTAGAGAAGCAAAATTGTACATAGCCACATGATGTAGAGTCATGCTCAATGCTTGTCTGATATGCTTTGAACAACTTTGCATTGATTTTTGAACTTCTAGGGGAGAAAATCAAACTCAGTGATATTTATATTCGCATGCAATTGCAGAGTACTATTTTGTTTATGCTAACTTAGGATGCACACTTGGGATAATATAGCACATCAATCGAGAACTAATGCTACATATCAGCCAATGTGGACAATAATGTACATTATCTAGTACTCTAGATCAACTTTGTTGCAAAGAATTTAACTGTCATCCAAATAGTTTATAGCTTGTTTGGTGCAACTTTAGTAAAATTACCCAAGGTATATGGGAAAAATTTCAAGCACCATCGAGCGGTTTTTAACTATGGAGCAGCTGAGGTTTTGATGGCGTTGATCTCAGTTTAAATCAGGGATCGGATCTAGAATCATTGGCAGTGAGTTCCAAGAATTTTTGAATTTTTCCGGCGCGTAGCGGCGTGATCGCCGCGGTCAAAGTTTAACAATATTTTTGCCCAAAAATGTTGTTAAACTTTGATCCGGTCACGACCGCTACATCCGGAAAATTTAAAATTCCTGAACTCACTCGCCAATCATTCTGGGACATGTGTCCCGGATTTCAAAACTGGATCAACGCCATCAAAATTCATAGTTCCACGATACTAACGCTACTGAGACAGAAACAACCCTGGTATATGTTTGCGGTGAATTATTTGGAAATCTAAATTTTAGATGAATGGTTGAAGAATAAAGAAGAGGTATTAAAAAATCTAAAAACGAATTTTCAAATCAATTATAAATGGTTGAAAATGATTAGCAGAAGAAAAAAAGTAAATTAAAATATAATTGGTATCAAAGAAGCCCTTAAAACAGATTTTCCATAACTCAATAGAGCCGTTGCTTTGGAATAATGTTAATTATCAACAACCACCAGATTTACCACTTTCACAAAAATAATATTGTAGAAACCATGTGATAGTTTCATCATATGGACCTCACAACACCACTTATGAATAGCAACAATTATAAATTTTTCATACCTTATATCATTTATTATCCACACATTCACTTCGGAAAACGAAATAAAAAGAAAATAAAACATTATTTTTCACTTGGTAAAACCAGCACCAGACAAGCGCCATGGTGGTCGAAGAACATCAAACGTTAAGCCATGGACAAGAAGCAGAGTTTATCACCATCAATCAAATACATGGAAACGCATAAACGAAGAACTTATGCTCTTTGAATGAGCCCCTATTATTATGAACAAGAAAGCAACCCCACCAGCAAGTGGTGCAGTGGTAAGCACTAGGGGTATCAACCGGGAGGTCGGTGGTTCGAATCCTCCCGGGGGTTTAATAAGCGCATTTATTGGGGTTTAATAAGGCGCCACACTTGTGGGTAAGAGAGAGCAGTGCGAGATCTTCTGATGTGAGATCTTTGCCGCAGGTTGAGTTCTACGGGCCGAGGACCCGCTCCGTGTGTAACGGCTGTATCATTGGATTTAACGGCGGGTGAACCATGGGGAAGGCCACTGTCACAGGATTAGTCGGTATGGCACAGGCAATTTGAGTTATCAAAAAAAAAAAAAAAAAAAAAAAAAAAAGCAACAATGAGCATTTTTCATGAAACATTTCTGAAAGAAACTGAGAGAAAAATGAGAAATTGGTTCATAGGAAACAACACTAATTTGCACAACAAAATATACAAGGAACCATATTCAATATCAACATAGTAAAGGGAGTCATATGCACAACAATTGAGATAGCACAACATAAGATCATTTAGCGTATAATGATATCAATAGCTGATTCTCTTATGGGGATACAAATGTTTGTCAGTTTATAGCATCCAGGTCAAATATCAATCCATCAAACATCTCCCAACGCCTTTTGAATATCAGCCTGCACTGGACAAATGCAAAATACAAACAGTTTAAATATAATTGCCAATTTCCAGAATTGTATCCTGAAAAACTCCAATTACACATAAGGAAATGGAGAATGCTATTAGTTTAATAAAAAAGACAAGTTGTATGAACATAGCCCTGAGTAGTCATGTGTTCCCTCAATTCCGAAATCTATTTTTATTATTCCCATTAAAGAAATTGGATATAATTGAACTTCATTAATTGATTTTGCAGGGAAGAATATTACCGAAATGTGAGGGCAAAACGCGAACTTGGAAGCCATCATATCCAGACTCCAACTCTTCCTTTAGCATTTCACTTACTAAATCAATTAGTGAACCAGCACAGGACACCAATTCGATCAATTCAAGCGTTGGTATTTCTCCAATGCAATGAGGGATCTCCTTCAGCTTGGAGCAAAACCTAATGATAAGTTGTTGAAGGCTCGGAAAGTTTACACTATCTGCTGTCCAAAGCTTTATATCTAATTGTTCAAGCAGTAAATATTTCAGCTTAGGAAATTCGTCTTCAGCTGATTCCCACTCCCATTCTTCGCCTTTAAAGGATTCATATCTCAGTTTGAGCACTTCCAGATTGGGCAACGAACCAACAAATTTCATCTCTTTCCAAGGAAGATGACATCCCTTAAGGGTCAACTTTTTGAGTGATGGTGGGAATCTCAAAACGTGCAGGAGAGTGGGACCTGGCATTTGCAAGGTGCAAGTTAATGCTTCCAATTTTTGTAGACAACTGAGATTCTGAAGGCAGTAGTGCTGCCAATCTGATTCCTCCCATTCATAAAGGATTCCCAATTTCTTCAAATTTGGAATTCTTACAAGAACTTCGTCGGACCATCTGAAATTGCATACTTGGGACAACGTTTGTAGGTTTGCTAGAACAAGGATCGTGGTATTTTCCCCGTCAACAGGATCAATTAACCTCAAGTTCAACACCTTGACATGTCTCACTTGTGCCATATTCCATATATTTGGGCTTTCTGTAAAACTCCTTGAAAATCGAAAAATAATCAAGGTTTGTAATTCTTGAAGCACGGAGGATGATAGCATATGGTTCATACCGTCTGGAGTGTGAGAATAGGTAGAGAAGTACCGCAAGTTATGAAAGAGAGATTCATTTGGTTCCAGATTATATACACATTTAGAACTCAAGTCCAATATTCTAAGCGATTCACGATTTAGATGATGCATTGAAGAATCAAAAGATCCATCAAAACTATGAAGAGAGCTCACCTTTAAAGACGATAATTTTTTTTTATCACTCGGAATAATATTTCTCCCATTCCGATGAATCCCTAGGCGGAGGGGTATTTTGGCATCCAATGGTGTACCATAAAGACTGATATCAGTCATATGGAAAAACATTTCTCTTTTAGCTTCTCGTATGCAAAAATCCCTTACGAGGTCGTGAATCCGGCATCTTTTGATTTTGCCTGTAGAACTATGTTGAACAACTAGAACAAGACTTCTAGCAACCAGATCTGACAAGATCGCATATGCTATATCTTCCATTACTCTATTACAGCTTAGCGGTTCTAAGAATCCCTCGGCAACCCACAAACTGACAAGTTTGGAGATGAGGATGCTACTATCTTCCGGAAAAATTCCAACGTAGAGGAAGCACTTTTTCATATCATCATCCAAATGAGCATAACTTAAAGACAATATTTGCAAGCCATGATCATTTCCATTTGAATGTATTAAAGAACTCAAATCACGAGAAACATTTTCCCAGTAGTCTTGTGTTCTCGGGACTCTCGAGAAAAGGCCTCCGCTAACAACAATTGAGAGTGGAAGTCCTCGACAATTTCCAACTATCTTCTTCCCAATTTCCTTGAGATCTGGAGGGCAAGAATCTTCTCCAAATACTTTGTTACAAAATAAATTCCAACTTTCACCCTCGTTCAGAAAACGAACTTCATGAAGACAAGAGTCGGCATGAACAGCTACATCCTTGTGCCTAGTTGTCAAAATGATCCGACTAGAGCAATCGTCATCAGGAAATATTCTTTTCAAATCATCCCAAACCTTGGTGTCCCATAAATCATCAATTACAATCAAATACTTCCAGCCTTTCAGCCTCTTGTACAAACGTTCAGATAAATCTTCAACGGTGCACTTCGTGTCCACCATGACACTATCCTTTTCCATTGAATCTAAAAGACCTTTCAGGACCTTTTGTCGGTCATAAGATTGAGAGATTGTTACCCAAGCACGAATGGGAAAAGATCCAGTAAGAAACTTGTCATCATAAACTTGTTTAGCAAGAGTGGTCTTCCCTATTCCACCCATCCCAACAAGACAAACAATTTCAAGTTTGGAGGATTCTTGAAGCAACTTATTCTTAATCTCTCTGAAATCTTCTACAATGATATTGCCAACAGGAGCAGCAGGCATGGATGAGGTTGCAATGGGTAAACAATGAAGATTTTGTGCCTCCTTCTCAATCTTTGTAATCAGTTTCTTTACCAAATCAATTTCTCCTCTTACTTGAGCCAAGCATTCAGTTGAGAATGTCAAGTTGTATTCCATAAAACTTGATTCGATGAAACCTTTTACCCTCTGTTCTACATTGTCGATTTGATTCTCCAAAGATTTTCTTTCTTGGGTGCCTTTTCCTGAAGAATTTTCAAGAATAATACCATGTAAAAGACTAACCTTCTTTAGGAGAGCTTCAGCTTCTATTTCAGTCTTTCGAGTCACAACTTCACAATTCAGATTCTGATCGTGGATAGTCAGGTGATATATATAAATATTTGAAGATTTTGCAGAAAGACAAACATTCTGGAGCCTAGTGGTCACCAAGAAAGTGCCTCTACTTTTGCCGCCCTCTCGCAATATTTTGGTCAAATAATCAAAAACCTGGATATCGCGCAAGTCGTCCAAAACAATCAAATACAACTTATTCTCTAGGCGGGTATACAAAGATTGTTCCAATTGTTGTAGTTGGGTGGTGTCTTGATGCATCTCCTCACCCAAAGAATGTAGGAGGTCGATTAGGATTTGTTTCACATCGGATTGGGATACATCTACCCATGCAACAACTCGTTCAATTACCCGTCGAACTATAATATTGGGGGTCCTATTCATCTTCGTGTAGTGGTTCAAAACTTGCCTAGCTAGAAGGGTTTTGCCGATTCCAGCCATCCCCACAATAAACACGGGTCGACCATCGGAAAGTTTGCTGGCAATGCCACTCACACCAAGATACACATCAGAAGAAATTATTGGCTGTAGCAGTGCTCCAATATCAATCCCCTCCAGCCCTTGGACTATGAAGCCAATTGCTCTGTTTGCCTCTTCCACCAGCTTCCAGCTGGCATGACGAGAATCTCAAATTGTTCCGACGAATGACATGCTCCCCGATGTGGGTTTCAATGAGATCTCTTACTTTATTTGCTGCATCCACCAAAGATGCTGCTGTATCTTCCCCGTTCAGCTTATTATTATCATTAGGAGGATTTTCAAGAGCAATCTTTAAAGAAGTAAGCTCGTTGAAGAGAGATTCAACTTCTTCTCTGTTTTCAACAATGAAATGCTGATGCTGCAGTATCTGATCCAGAAAGCGACCAGCAGAACAAATAGCAGTCAAAGCCATGAAGAAACAAAATGCAAACAAGATAGGATGAGGATGAGGTACCGTAAATTAAAATTCTTTCAAAACAGGATTTTGGGATCTTTATTATCTTTATTCGACGATGATAAATTGAACACAAATCAACACATTTCTCGATCACATGTATAATTAATTCCATGTCATCTTATCTTTCATTTCGTTATTGCACAGTGGGGTTTATTTGAAAAAAATCTCCTTTTTGTTTCCACTTTTGACTTTTCTTCGGCCTCAAAAGCGTGTTTGATGATAAATTGAACACAAATCAACACATTTCTCGATCCACATGGCTCAGTACAGTGCATACCGATGCATCTTGAGTTATTGCCCTGTGGTGTAGGACGAGACGGGCCCACAATTTTTGTCTGTTTAAACTTTTGACTTCTCTGCCTCAAAAAAGCGTGTTCCATCAAGCGTGAAAATCTCGTTATATTTAGCATATGTTCGTTTTTATTTTTTTTTACCTAAAAATAATTTACTATTAAAAATTAAAATCAAACATCAATATCAATCATATATCTCACCTCATCACTCATTATTAACCACACATCTCGTAGCCCCCATCACTACCTACCCAAAAAGTTACTTTTAGCTCATTTTTAGACAAAAAAATCCCGCACAAACACACTAATGTACAATTGCAGTGTATTATTTTGTTTACGATAACTTAGGGTGCACACTTGAGACTATACGGCACATCAATCGATAACTAATGCGTCGTATTAGCCGGGGTGAACCATAATGTACACTATATCGTACTATGAATCAACTTCATTGGAAACCAATTAACTCTCGTCCAAATACTTTACAACTTGTTTGGTGCAACTTTCCTAAAGTTATCCAAGATATATGTTTACTGTACTGACTGGAAATCTAAATTGTAGATGAATGGTTGAGGAATAAAAACGAAGTATTAAAAAATCTAAAAAGAAATTGTTAAATCAATTAAAAATGATGAGCAGAAAAAAACAAAATAAAAAAAAAAGCATATTAAAATTTAATTTGTACCAAAGAAGCCCCTTAAAATTGATTTTCCATAACTCGATAGAGCCATAGCTTTGGAATTATGTTAATAACCAATAACAATCACTGATTCACCACTCCCACAAAAATAATAATATTGTAAAAACCATGTGATAGTTTCATCATATGGACCTCACAACACCACTTATGAATAGCAACAATTATAACTTTTTCATACCTTATATCACTTATTATCCACACATTCACTTCGGAAAACGAAATAAAAAGAAAATAAAACATTATTTTTCACTTGGTAAAACCAGCACCAAACAAGCGCCATGGTGGTCGAAGAACATCAAACGTTAAGCCATGGACAAGAAGCAGAGTTTATCACCATCAATCAAATACATGGAAAGGCATAAAAGAAGAACTTAAGCTCTTTGAATGAGCCCCTATTATTATGAACAAGAAAGCAACAATGAGCATTTTTCATGAAACATTTCTGAAAGAAACTGAGAGAAAAATGAGAAATTTGTTCATAGGAAACAACACTAATTTGCACAACAAAATATACAAGGAACCATATTCAATATCAACATAGTAAAGGGAGTCATATGCTCACACGAATTATCCAAGCAAAAGTTGAGATAGCAAAATATATTATCATTTAGCGTATAATATCAACAGCTGGTTCTCTTCTGTGGATGCAAATGTTTGTCAGTCTGTAACATCCAAACCAAATATCAGTCCATCAAACCTCTCCCAATGCATTTTGGATATCAGCCTGCAATACACGGATGCAAAATAGTAACTGTTTAAATATGATTTCAAGAGATTCAAGAAAGCCGACCACGCACAGGTGTGTGTGGTGGTGGTTGGGGGCTGGGGGAAGAGAGAGAGAGAGAGACCTCAATTGCCAATGGTGGAACACTAGGACCATAACGTTTAATTACTTGCCCATCCTTGTCGACTAGAAACTTAGTGAAGTTCCATTTGATTCTAGACCCAAGTAAACTGCCTTTACTTGCCTTGAGGAAATTATAAATTGGTGCCGCAGCTTTACCGTTTACTTTTACCTACCAGCAAACATTACAATGAATAATGAATTCAAAAACAAACAATTGTAGGAACGGAAAATATCTCAACTAATAATATTTAGTGTATATTTAGGAGAGACTTTTTAAAAATGATTTCTGGTCAAAAAGTAAAAAAAGGTTATAAATAATATGAAGAAAGAATTCACATCAATGAATTTGAATAAATACCTTTTTTTGAAGAAATTTCACCCAAACAAGCCCTCAGAGCTAACTTTGTACAGACTCTTTCAAGTGAAAACTGATTTTTTGCAAGACTCAGATTAAAGTAGACTTCGGGAAAAATATTGTTTGAAAAAGCTACAAAACAAGCCCTTAGTGGAAAGCCAAGTGGTGTAGTACAAGTTCTTATCACCCTTTTCATCTGAATTCACAAGCACTGAGCTGGTGACACAAATTCCATATGATATTATAGAGACGCAGACGCTGACTTTCTTCAATATAGTGGTGAAGTACGACCAGCAACGTGGTCTAACAGTATTTCCAAACACTTTCAAACCATCCACAAGAACACCACACCAGCCTGCAACACTACAATCCGCCCCGACCAAATGAAACCAGTAATCGTGAAGCAATGTAGGATAACTAACGAGGGTGACAAATGGCAAAGCTGGGCAGATGGGTTGAGGGAACAATGCTGCAAATGGTTGTTGAATATGTTGACAGAAAAAGAACTAATCAAGATTAACAGAGATTGAGGTAGTTCATAGTTGCAAGTATTTGACCATAGGATTAAACGGCAGACACAAATGAACGTAATGTAAAAGCAAACTGCATTTTTCTGCAGTTACATAACGGTTAACCCATTAAATCCAAAGAACCAACGAACAAGAAAACAGAGGCAACAATCAAATAAAACAATTGAAGTATCAATAGATCACCTAGACATGCAAGACAACAAAACACTTTCTGCAGAAGGCATCCAAAGAAGACATTATAACAGCAAGTGACATATGACCATTTACCTTTTGAAAGATTGGATATTCGGCCTTAAATCTTGTACAAGCAAATTGTTCTGCTTCCTCACTCGACCCAGGTTCTTGATACAAGAATTGATTACAAGGGAATGCCAAGATCTCAAAACCTGATAGTAAATTCACATTAGACGTCTTTTCGCTCACATTCAATTCACATCCAAATTCAAAAAAGTGACCATTTTTTTTTTACATATATTAAAACTCCACATCAGCCAATTTGTCAAATCCGAGAGGGTTCTTATATTACAACATCAAAGTATTACAAAGATAAAGGGAAAAGGGAAAAGTATAGAAAAACGAACTCACCCTTATCTTTATACTTGCTGTAAAGTTCAGTCAATTGGGTGTAGTTCACATTCGTGTACCCGCTGGTTTAGCCAATCAATGATACAAAGAATCAAAACACCAAGAAATTCAGCAACAGAAAGGGGTTAATTTCATTTCACTTATTAAAAGCAACCACAGTTGAACAGCTTAAGAAAAGCATGAAGTAAAAAAGGCGGAAAATAGGACGAGGGAGGAGAAGAACCATTTTGAAGCAACATTGACGATAAGCAAAACTTTCCCTTTGTATATACTCAAGTCCACTTCTCTACCTTTAGCATCCTGCATAATTAATTTCACAAAATCACAAAACCCCCCAGAAATTTCCAGAAAACCAATTTAAAGTGATCTATGCATAATCATCACATTGCCCATATAAAAGAAAGAAAAAAAGAGATTAATCAAAACCTTAACAGTGAAATCATGGATCGATTTTTGTTCGACAGAAGGAGATGCACCCATTTCTATTCAGCTCAGATTCAAAATCCCCCAAATTGACGATTGTTATCCGTTTGAATATAATATTACGGCTTTAATATAGAATTTTTGTGATAAGGCTCTGGGTTTTCGAGATTGCGGTGTGAACCCGACGAGTCAAATTGCGTCATCACATGAGATTTGATGAACAAAGGCGCAAAATCTCGTGGAATCTTGTAAGGACAGCTTATTCGAGTCATTTTATTGCAAGCTCATACCAATTCATTAATAATCGTTTAAGTTTCCCATCTTAGAACGACATGTCGATAACGACAAGTCATTTTATTGCCAGCTCATACCAATTCACATAGATTAAGAAAATTATAATTAATAGTGTTGAAAAAGTAAAATTTAAATTTATTTTTCTATTATACTCTTTATTATTTATTATTGAATATTTTGTTTTAATTAATTTATTTTAATAATAACTATATATATTAAATGGAGGCATATAAGACAACTAATATTTTAATAATATCTTTAAAAGAAAGGTGACCTATATTTTAGAACGGCCTAAAAAGAAATAGTGAATTATAATTATGAGACGGGAGGTAGTACCAAATTTGCAAGTCTTTTACTATGTTAAAACCCTAGATGCACTTCTCAATGACATAATTGGACTCTGATCAAAACCCAACACATTGAAAGCACTTACTACAAAATTGTGAATAACATCTCTTCCTTCTTTTGTGGGTAATTACATTGAAAAAATAAATTCTTCAAAATAGTCATGCTTGTTTCTTTTGAGTAAAAGAGTGGCATTTGAATATGATGCATGTTAAACTGATTAAAGCTTAGAAAAACACCACAATATATATATATATATATATATATATATATATATATATATATATATATATATATATATATAAAAGAAGCATGAGTTCCGGATAAGGGATTGACCCTGTGGTTAAAGGTTTAACCCTTTATCGAAAAGATCCAGAATTCAAATCCCATCCTTGCCCATATGTGCCCTATGTCCCAATAATAATAATAAGGTTCAAACTCTAAAGGATCTTACAGAACCGATGCATTTTTAATACTCCAGCATTACTAGTAAGTAGTACTCTGAGTAAATGAAAGCGCCTTATATACAAATTGTTATTCACAAAAAAGCACCCAAGTCCTCTTTACCCTCGACTACCAAATTAAGCTCGAATCATTCTGATCCCCAGCTGGGAACGTAAATGTACAGACAAATCTATCTTCCAACAGAAGTGCAGAAGAAACCAATGCCCAAAGACTAAGGAGATCATTTCACATATTCGTGAGTACAAATTATATTGTTACGAAGGAAATATTTGTTTTAAAAAAAAAACCCGCAAAAAGTAGCACATTTCTTGTATCTTCTCATATGGCAACTGTAAGCAAAAATGCATATATACAACCTGTGCATCCATAGAAGGCATATCGTGGGACAATTTTCCTAACATGCTGCATTGCTGCTTGCTGCTTGCTGCAGTATTCAGATGAAGATCGTTTAGAACTACTAAGGCATTAGCATTGTTCCTTTTGCTGTCGAGACATATCTCATACTGGTTACAAAACATGGAGCAAGTAGTGAGTTGAAATCATACTGCGACCATGCAGGAGAACGCTGTGGTTGTCAGACTGCTCAGTATGACCTCCAATAGTTGGAACCTGAAACGCCAAAAGAATCGTGTTGGCGGTAAATTGTGTTTTCCAAAAACCATAAAATTTTAGGCTGAATAGTGGTATGTGGATAATAATGAGTAGTGAGTTGAGATCTGCAATTAATATTAAAGGTCAGCCGTGGTTAAGCTGTAGAACCCAGACAAGCACATGCTAATATAGGTGCCGAGATAATAGTTGAAGCAGAGGTAGCACAGTCGGGCATTAGGTCAACTAGAGATGAACACAAACGAATAACCTAGTTGTGGTAAAAACACATTTCACAGGAACCAAAACTCATGACCTAACAAAATTCTATACCAAATAAAGACATTCTATTCGATATCAATCCTATGAACATCAGAGCAATCAGCAACACCACCACCGAGTTGTTGAATTGCGAAAAAAGTGTAAACAAAATTGTGCCTTCCTGAAAACATGACCAACTTGCAGACAGATTCATCTCTCTGGATAGAGTTGCTAGGAAGGAAATGAATAAGCAATACCATTGAAACCTCAAATTTCAACTCTCGACACCAGGTGAAGATTACAGAAACAAACCTCTATGCTCTATGGTGATCGGAGCTTCAGGGAAGGGTCTATAAGGGACAAATTGCCTGTGATTTATAGGTCGATAATAATCCCGCCTAGTGTTATGTAATGATGGCTCACGAGGACCATTATAAAACATTGCTGCATGAGGCATCCTGGCTCCATCAGAATAGCATGGACCTGGAGACGGAAATAATCAGATCAACAAAATCTACATGAAAGCCTGAATACCTGAAATGTTTCAATACATACCGGAAAAACTTGACTTACCAGAAACAGAATGCAATGGAGGCTTCCAGCACTCTCGAATACTATCCCGTCGGGGAAACTTCAATCTGTCACGATCCCGGTAAAAATTTACATTTTCTTCGTCCTGTGTATGATATCTGTAGGGATACAAAGGAGGTGAAATATCTCTCCGTGACTGAACTCGTTGATCTTGGTCATAGAAAAACTGGTTTGGAGAGGGATGAGGTGGATGCAGAAAACTCTTGTTGAAAGCACCTTCCGGTGGCTGGATGCTATTAGAGGCTCGAGTGGGTGGACGGGACGTAGGTCGACGACCCTGAAAAGAAGATGAGTTAGTGCAATCATTCATCTGCCTTGGCTGCGCATCAGAGATTGGGTACCCAACCTCTGGACAACCGGACATGATATAGTAATTTTCCAAAGAGTCCGGAGAATTGCTTTTCACATTCTGAAATTTTAAGAGATCAAAGCTACTTATCTACACATCATCAGCCATCAAGAAAATATGGATCACCAAACCAGGATGAAATAACAGACCTGTGAACTTGAATAAATTCTTGATTTTGGTGATAGTGGACGTGGACGTGGACGTGATCGTGGCGGTTGAGGCCAGGAAGACCTTGGCACATATCTTCGTTCAATGCCTTCATGTGGTGGAGCAAATGGTGCACAAAAATGGCTATCAGATTGATGGTGTGGAGTCTGCGCACCACTAACATTATGGGTAGGAGAAATTTTGCCTTCACAAGAAGGAGCCAAATCCTCCATCTCAAGTTCACCATCAACATCTTTCAAAACATGGCTATGCTTTTCAACAACAGGATGTAGAGTCTTGTCTCCTACGTTATTTTCAGTTTTGCGCTCAGGAGTGACAGCCTCAAAACTTTCTTCATCAGAATCACTTCCTCCATCTTCAACTCTTAGCATGGGAGGCATACAAAAACCAGGCAGCTGAATGCTTGAGTTGCTGTAGCAATAAGAAACACATAATTGACATTTTTGAAGCAAGAAAACATAAAAAGTACATTAAATTATTTTCACAAAGGATTTGCTCAAAGTATTAGGGTACCTTCCATATTCATCAACAAGCATACCCTCCATTTCTCTGATAGGGTCATCAAAAGCCCTCTCATTTCCTCTTGAAGGACGGCGACAGGATGCCCACGAAGAATAAGAATTACAAAGGACATCAAGCTCCCGGATATGGTGACGGACTATTGGTTCTGGAAGAATCTTTCTTTCCTGCCAAACTTTCAACACCTATCCAGTAAACCAGAAAATAAGTTAACGTTGTGCCCATAAAACTCAACTAAACGGGAGGAAGGTCAAGAAAGAAAATTTTTTGGACTCACTTTCAAACACTGCCGATGATTTTCAAGACAACTAATATTAGGAGGAGCAGCAGCTAACAACAAACGCGGCAATATTGCCTGGATTGCTGCGGGATATATGCCACCTTCACCTGAGAATTGAAATAATTTCAGCAAAAGAAACCCGCTTGAAAATCAAAGTCAAAATACAGCCTGCACGCCAGGTATACAGAGAGTCCACACCACAACAATGACATATATGTTACCTTTCATGCCACGAGAGCACTGAGTGATAGAATCAACAAGAAAAAACAAGTCCACTTTTCTATGCAATCGTGACTCATTTTCCAAATTATGGGCCAGCATTTCCACCACCTACAGCAAAAAAGATACAAAGAGGATGGAAACGACATCAGCCACAAGTTTATTCATCATTTCAACAGAGATGCAAGTAATAATGGTTAAAAGGAAATTAGAATAATTAATTAAATTTATGTGGCACTTAAATCATCCACCAAATATATATTTACCAACCCCAAATGACTGATTCCTTGACTTTCACTTCTAATGACGGCGGACACCATTAAAATTTACAGTGGTATAACACCTACCTAACTCTGAGTGGTGGAGAAATAATTTTATGCTTCAAGTAAATTTTAACTGAACAACCCAAATAAATGTCTTGAGTAAACTTTTATTTCGCTAAAAAGTAACTTCTACTTTGAATAGGGGTGGGACCTTAAAATGCGCGCAGGATAATGAGTAGTAGTTTTGGATGTGTTGGGAAATGAAGTTTGCCTTTGACCAAATAGTAAAAGGGGTTTTAGTCACAAAAAGTTTAAACAAACACAAGCAAGGCTATAGAATTAAAGAAAACGGATTATGATACTCAAATGGAATGTCAGGAGGATCTGCAGGTAAAAAACCATCTCAGTAAAATCTGAAAGAATTCTACCTTATTGGCAAAACCATACTTTGCACACTCAATGGCAATGTGTGTTGCTCGAAGAATGGTTTCTTTCGTCCTCGTCAATGATCCAAGAATGTCCTTAAAGGATGACAAAGCAACATTGGCATCTCCTTTAGTGCCGAATTTGTCAGCACATTTAGCTTTGTCAAGATGTAACTGAATATCTGGACTGGTTGAGAGGTTATTGCCAGAAAAGCTACTACCCCTGTCCAAACTTTTGTTGTCCAGCCCATCAGTCACAGGTGACGACAAATGAGGGATTATAACACTTTTCTTCTCTGGGAGATCGTCAGAAACAGAATTGGAAGGTAAAAGATGCTGATGAGAGCAGCCAACTATAACTTCCACAGGTGTAGCAGATGCCATAGCATTTGAATCAGTCAATAGAAGGCCAGCTTCTTTATCAATTTTTGACCTGCACAAGTGCAAATAACTTGGAAATTATATAGACGTTAACAGTTGACATAAATAAAGACATGAACTTTTAAGCCCGGCGGGGACCGCCACGGTAGATGCACGTGGCTTACTCTTGACTTTCTTTCTTGGTTTCAGCTAATTGGACGTGTTGACTCTTTGACGATTCGTGCCCATTACCATCCACACTATCTGTATGCATACCAGTAGCACCCTGTGATAAATGAACTGTGGTTTCTTCCACTAAGGTAGCCTCTGAACCTATCGCGGAAGGCCCATTGAGATCATTCGCCAACAGAGAACATTCAGTTTCGCAGCTGTCAGTAGGATGTGCTAATAGATCTAAGGAGCAATCATGGCAGTCTGCAGAAGTCAGTGGTCCAGCAAGATTGGGAGACTCTAATGTTATATTTGTTTCTGAAACATTAACCTCTGCACTGTGCTCATTCGGTGAAGACTCCTTCCGGTCAGCACCTTCTGCAGGATTGAATAGCTTGCACAACTCAGAATTTGAGATATCAACACTATCAGAAGGTTTTATGCAATCAACTGCAGCTGTAAAAGATTCTGTATTTTTTCCTGACATTTCCCGGTTTAATGGGACATCAAGCTGAGAAGTACCAGAGTCAGAAACATCGTTGCAGGGGTCCTCCACCTTCATAGAGCAGTCCCCAGAGGAATAATGTATGTCAGTAGTCGAGGTCACCGCAGATGGATACTCTGTAGCCATTTGACTTTTTTCAACCTCGTTAGCTGACATAGCCTCCAGAGCTCTATGTAAACGTTTACATGGGGGCAAGGCCGCTTCGCAATCCAAAAAATTCTTTCTGGTTTCTATTTGAGGCTCCTTTCCAGGACTTGTCCTGGGTAGAGGTGGATTATCTGTCTCTCCTAACATAATTAAAAAAATTTTCTCGGGAGCACCACCTTCGTTGCAAAACAAGGACCCAGAGGGCTGTATTGTGAGGCTTCTGGAAATGTCCGAGATTTTATCCTCTGTATGCATTGAATTACTTCTCTCCTCCAGTGCAGGTGTCAGTCTCCCCATACGAACCCTGGCTCTTTTGACTAATGGTAAGTGCTCATCACCATCTTCCTTGGTGTATCTTTCAGCAAGCTTCTCGTCATCACTACACAAAACATGTTCAGCTTTAGGAATATCTGCCCCAAAAACTAGGTCGCCTACTTTGGCTTCCGATTCAGCGGTATCATTGCTAAGTCTCTTTTGACTTGGCATCTCTCTCTTCTTGATAATGCTAGTGTTTGTTTGGAAATCAAGCCTATCGCTCAACTTGGTTTCTAGTTCACAGTTTTCGGCAACAGCCACAGGTTGAATTAGCTTAGAAGGATAGTCTCCAGTGCTTCCTTGCTTAAAACTAAGGGTATCAGTGTCAACAGTCAGCATTCCAGAACCCTCTTCAATGCTTTCATTGGATTCAGAAACAGGAGACTCGGTGTAGTATCTGTCAGAATCATCAAAAGACTTCATAATCCTTCTACTTCTTCTCAGAGATCTAACCCGAACTGCATTATCATCAACACGCCCAGAGCCCCTAGTATTATCAACAGATGTCAGAATGCCATTTTGTGGTCTGTCCCTAGAGCCCCTAGTATTATCAACAGATGTCAGAATGCCATTTTGTAGTCTGTCCAAATCTATCCTAGAATTTCTACATCTTCGGGCGAATGTAATCTGTCCCACACCTTTTCGTGGCACAGAAATTTCAACTTTGTCTCTCACATGATATGAGGTAGACATGGGACTGTCTGTGCTGTCTAGATTATGACCTGCCACCTGTACTCGCATTTCCTCATCGCGCAAAGCATCTTCTGCTGCTGCAGCAACAGCAGCTTCAGTTAAAAAGTGCAGATCACTTGTTGCTTCAGCAGAAAGTGGGATCTTTCGAGGAGAGGTCACAGCTTCATCATTTGTCTCCGATGCAGACAAGGATTCCGCTGGGTTGTTTTCATTGCTCTCAATAGTTTCCTCGTCACAGGTAGCACTAAAATCTTGGTTCTGTCTCTTCAATTTCTCATAGCAATCAATAATCTCATGTAGGGCACGAAAAAAGTCAGCACCTTTACCACGACGTTTTACTAGAAGAGACTCTTTCTTCACTTCATTAAATTCTTCAACATCAGCAGGATTACAAAAGGCACTGTAGAGGAGGATAAATTATTAATGAAAAGACAATACGAAATCATGGAAATCAGTGCTAGAAGAAAAATAAAAGGAGTGAGATTTTGCAACTATTCAATTAAATATGATCTCATTAATGAAATTCTGCATCTACATGACCAAATTGCCCAAGGAGCACATAATCTAGCTCAATGGTATATGAACTTAAATGTAGATAACACAAAATAACCTACTAAGCCTGTCATCAAGTGACATCAAAACAAAGATCTTCGGGAGAAGAGAGGGGAATCACTGTGGGAGACCATGATCCATTCTTCGTAACTTTGAAGAAACATGAGGGAGGGAGAGAAACAAAAGGTAGCATTTACAAGGATCAGATTATAGGTTCAAAGAACAGGGAACCATACTCCACTAGAGACATGATAATAAAGGTATGTAATTTTGTAATAATGAAACTTCTATAACATCAAGATAAGAAACTGATATTACACAGCCAGAAGCGGAATAGTGTTCAAGATTGGAACTCTAGGAACAAATCAGAATATTAACAACTAAAACCATACAATTCATTAATCATGAAACAAAAAATGTTATTCCAGTAAGATAATGTGTCTCTGTATGTGTTTTTATTCTCTTGCCTTACTATCTAATTTTTGAGCTAAATAAATGTAAAAAACCTCTGAACAACTTACTGGATAGATGCCCTAAATGTTGGAAAGGAGGTCTCAGGATCCAGTCATGAGGCGTGTGGAATATATTTTGGATTCAAAACCAATTCAATGTATGTGTTTACTGCCCTGCACAGTTAACCAATTCTAAACAAATTATCCTGGGTTTGCCAGTCCTAGAAACTTGGGCACCTCAAATGATCTGCTGAAACTACACAGACAATAAAGGTGGCCGGCTCACAGATACCCAGTTCGACTGGCCAGTCCAATCAGGTTTAATAACAAAGATTGATTACAACTTACTGCACCCTTTTTCCTTTTTTCCTGTTGGCATTGATCTAAAAAGCAAGGCGAAGGCGGGCCTCAAGGCCTGCCTCACACTGAGGCCCGCCTCTAGCGCCTTGAGGAGCTGGTGTGTTACTATTTTCTTCAAAACTTACGCCTTAGTTTGTGAGGCGTACGCCTCACGCATCTCAAGCTGTGAGGCATAAGCCTCACACAGTTTTGCATTTTTCAATATATAACTATTGAGAGCTTGTTCTATATACAATAAACTTCCACTAATTTTTTCTCTCTCATCATTTTCAACCACTTATACAATTACTTTACATTTTTCAATACATTTTTCCCAATTTTCAACCACACATCTAACGCGTCGTTCGAATAAATAAAAAATATTGTGTATAGAACAAGCCCTGAATTTTTTTGTCCTACTCCCGCCGTCCCACTAAGATGGGCACCCACCATTTTTCACACATATTAAGGAAAGATCATAAATATTGTTGGAATTACAAAATATTTTTATATTGTTCCTATTTTACGATTGCATTAATTAACAAAAAAGTAATGTGAACATTATTAATATTTTTGGGAGATGGAATAGCTAGTTGATTTTTAGTATTCCAATAATATTAAATAGGGATATTTTAGTCAATTAGAAAATAAATCATATTCTCAATGAGGAAAGTGGACTATGATTTGAGACAAACAAAAATGGAATATAAACCTATCTTAGTCGGACAGAGGGAGTATATTTTACCAGGACCCTCTTTAGTAAACAATAGAAGCAACTTCTTCTTCTTTTCCCCTTAATTGTTCAGAAGTTCCTGGTCTTTATTTTTGACTTATTTGAGGCTTCAAAAAGCTATTTTTTCTGCTTTAATAGAATAATAGCTAAAAACAGGTTCAAAATTTACTTGTTATATTTTTAATTAAATATAAATATGTTAGTCGACGAATCAATTATTTTGAACTCTGTTGCAGAATACATCAATGATTTAGAATTCATTCTTTATAAACATGTCGAAGGATTTAAAAACATCCTGCTGTTTAAAATGTGTTTGGGAGCAAGTCACTGATTAATCAGCTCAAAAAGAAATGTAATTAACTCATTATATATATTTATTGATTACCCACATTGGTCATGATTTAAATGAAAATAGTTGTTAATAAAACAAAACACTCACATTTGTTGGGTTCCAAAGAAACACACGAGCACTTTCTTCCCATCGCCAGAGTAACCCCACTTCTCAGGCTCAGTCACCTGCCATTAAAAATGAGATACACAACAGTAAATAGGATTACTGAATTACAGTGGAATAGAACAAGCACTATATAAATAGTCAAGGTAAAATATCAAATCATGAAAGTTCAGGACAGATAAACTGCACAAGAAACTTCTTCACAGGCCTGAAAATCATATCTTCCAAACATGCAAAGAAACATAGTATATGCAAGGACATGACTTTTTTTCCACATTCACAACACATTTACGGCAGATATCCTTTGTGGCCTTCAATAAGCTGCTAAATACAGAATATTCCATCATTTATTATCCCTCAACTTCCGATTACCGAATAGCGGAAAAGTACAGAGTCCAAGATAGACCGGCATTAAAAACCCACTAAAAGATCGGCTATACCGGTTGCAACATCAAAATCGGTAAATAATTGAAGACAAGTAACGTGCAAAACAAACCCAAATTCACGCAGAACACGAAGAAAGTTATCTAGCGAAAATTGTCAAACTAACGGGCAATAAAAACACATATTCAGGCAGAACAGAAAGCAAAATATCTAGCACAAATGAATTAAAGACATACTCTTGCAGGCCATGCTGGAAAGCCTTTAAGTTTTGCGAGCACAAGATCACCGATTTTCCATTGCCGGCGAGCTGATGAAGCCTTGTTGGCACCTTTTCTTCGACTTGGCGCCATGAAATTCGTAAAGCTTTACAGGGCCAGTGAATGAAGCACTCCACGGCGAAAGTGGAGACCGAAACACTGGGGCATCAAAGCTTTCTAGGTTTACTGTCAAACAATTGTAAACGAAAATTCTCAGGCATTAAATGATCAAATTAGAAACCAACTTGTGGTTAAGAACCCTAACCCTAATTTGTTCTGTAGAGGCTACGGAAGTGGCCTGCGAGAGCTATGCGGTTACTGATTTGTGGAACAAGGTCGTGTGTGAACTGAGAGAATAATTTGAAAGTGAGCTGGTTTTTGGTGGGGGGTGACTGCTGAGTGCTAAAGTACGCTGGGGTATTCTCTCTCTACTCGCCACAACGCGTGCAGTGACTCGCCTGCTATTCAACACAGACACAGTCGATGATGACAATGATTATTGGGCGACCTTGAAGAGTAACTACGGGGGATATTGGATGGGGCCAGCGCTGCCAATCGGACTAGGTAGGTAGTGTTAGGTCAGGCTCATCAAAAGTTTGGATCGTCTAAACACGGACCTTGACTCTCCCACTTTTACCCGAAGGCTGAAAGATGGCTTTAATTTTAAAGCATGTTGAAACTTTACACTTCAAATCCATAGTATATAGTATTTTTCATCTACCGGAATCCTAAAGAAACATAACTTTCTTTTTTTAAAATAAAACAAGTCCACAAGTTTGGAACGGGACCATGGACAACTCAGGTTCGACTCGTGGTATAAACGAACCTTAGCTCCTCGTTCGGCTTGTCTCATGTCCCGAACAAGTCGAACTCGACCTCATTTCTACAGCTCGCCCGGTTTGCCATCCCTAAATGAAGGATGTTAAGGGTGCGCCCAATTTGATAAGTTTAGGTTCGACTATGCTTACGATTCGCTTTAAACAAGCCATGAACTGAGTCGGACTTTAAAAATTAGGATCAAGTTGAGTTGGGTTTCGCTTGCAAAGCACTGCTAAAAAAAAGGACTTGTAGAGGTGACAATTGTCCCTACAATCTCGTGCTTATAGAGCAATAACAACGATATACTCGTGTCTATAAGCAATAGTAGCGACGACACTCCTATTGCTCATCAGACATGAGATTATGGGGACAATTGTGCCGTCCCTAAAGGTCCAATTTCGTATAGTGAAGGTTGACGAGCTGACTTAAAAATCGAATTCATCTCATCTCATAAAAACTCACATTTTATTGTTTATGTTCAATAATAAGTATATTATTATATTTTGTGGGTCCTTATGTTTAGCCATGTTATAAATTTCATAAATACTTCTAGTTATAAAATTTTGTTTACAATTAGTTAATGTGTTATAGTTCGATGGATTGGTCACACCGTATAATGTTGGTGATATATGGCTCCAGGGAATTGTGCACAACTAGTTGTAAATAAAATTGTATAAATAGCATTGTCCAAAATCTTAGTGCTTATTGTCAAGGTAAAAGTTAAACCTTGAATGTGAACAGTTTGTTTATAAATGTGGATAGTCGACTTCATTTTATACACTCTACAAAATTTTGAAAAGAAAAATAAATAAATATTACCAGTACTAGTTACCATTTTTTCAAACTAGAAAAAATCTAAATTCTATATGTTAAAAAAATAAAATCGACCACGAGTCAGCCCAACTCACCTCGGATCTAGCCGAAGTTGAGCTCTATTTTCCACAAGCAAGTCGAGTGGCTGCTCACTAAAATGTCCGCTGGAGGTGAGCCAAGCCGAGATATTAAGGTCCTACTGGACTCAGCTCGTTCTCATAGCTAGATGAGGGAGTGAGGACAATAAGAGTTTGCTTGCAACAACTAAATTTTCAAAAATTATTCTTTAAACTTTTACTTTTAGTTTATTTTTTTCCATGTAACAAATTTTCATACTTTCCAGAGGATATAATACTCTTCCCTTTTTCACAAATTGTCCATTTTTTTATTTGTACTTCTAGTCCTTCAGCTTTTGATTTCTCTTATTCTACGTCTCAAGCTCTTTGTTTTCTAAATGGTAGCCATTTACTCAAACTCTTTGTTTTCTAAATGGTAGCCATTTAGTCTTCATAGTTCGTCTGGACCTCCAATTTTGCACCACTAGTTGTCTAGTTCTGTGTATATGTAAAATTGTAGTCAATTTTTCTTATTCTTTTTCCAATTTCCTGCAAATTTCTTGTGTACCTGAGTCAAATGCTAAACAATACAATAAAACTAAAAGTAAATGCAGTTACATCAACATTGACCTATGAATTCCCAATCACCGAGACAAGTATGAAGGCTATACATATTAGTTCGCAGCAATAATCGCATGATGAATGATTGTTAAATGTTCGACAAGCATGTTCTCTCATCATTTATTAAGAAATCCAATTTCATACATTTCAAAGCTAGAAATATCGACGAGTCAACAGACTGAATAAATTCACAATTAACTAATAATTGACTGACAACACACTATGAGTTAAGCTAGACTTTAAAAATCACAGCTGAAACTAACCCTAAAAATTGTTAAATTTGTTAACAATTCCGAGAACTCAAATAGTGATGACACTATCACTATGTATGTTAGTATTCTACTTTATACGGTGTAATTAAAACTAGCATTTTCTTTCCTGCATTGCACGGGAAGACATATATCCAAGATATAATTTAAAATTCCATGGCAGATTTTGCAACTTGTAAAATTTTTTTGGGACAGGTTCAGGTTGGCATGTATGTGCCCCTATTGACCACAAATATAATTATATTTTTGAAATTAAAAAGTTTAATATAAATAAAAATATTTGGATATTGAAAACGAAAAATATTTAAACTCATAAATTATAAGTCCACGATGAAGTGTTGTTATGCCATTCATCCTTTGCTAAATACAAATTCGATGTCAGAAAGAATTGCTTTGTGGATGAACTTGTGGGTCTAAAATCTTATCCAACCCGCCCCTTGACCTATCCCTAAAACTCGAGGGTCGGGGCAACTCTACGTGGGTCTAGATACAGATCTTATGCATTAATTAGTTTACTCTTATTGATTATTATTAAAAAATAATAAATAAAATAATTCTTATTAAGTTCTTTTATCTATATATATTTATAAAATTGGAAAATCAATCTAAATTTTGTAATTTTTATGACATTAATAACAACAATTTTAATTTTTAAAATAATAAATAATATTGATCAGCTATTAATCCATCATAAATTGATATCTGAATCTAATGTTTTAACAGATGTGCTGTGAATTGATTTAACTCAAATTTTAATTTTTGAGATTAAATGGAGAAAAAAATTACAATCGTCAGTTATCATTCAATTAATTTATTGCTATCAAAATAAATTAATAAATAGTTAAATAGAGATTTTAATTGATAATTAATAAGGTCTATTATTGCCAATAATATAATGCGTTAATTCAAGCATTGAGGCTTATAGATTTTAATACATATGCTATGTTAGTTAGTCGAGTAGAAAAATATTCCACTTATGAGTATATAAATACCTAACACAACAATCTTATATTAATCATTAATAAGCTTCCATCTAAGAATACAAAAGCATATGCAATGCTTATCACTTTAGAAAATTGATATACCTCAAATGACAAATATTTAGGAGTTAATTGAATTAGGCTTCGCTGAAATTTCATAACTTTATCCAGAAAGTAGGAAATGGAAGAATAAGGCCAAATATTTTATATAATTCAATTAATAAATTTTTTCAAAATTTGAAAATATATATAAAATTTGTATATATATATATATATATATTAGAATCCTCAACAGGTAAATTTCTATGAAAATGCATGCCAAATTACCAATTAAATTTGTGATTTTAGAATACCACAAATTATTTGGCATGTGTTTTTCTTCATTGAGTGGATGTGAGAGAGAGGTGTGGATGGATTTTTTTTTTTTTAAACACACACACATAAAGATGCAGAAATACATCAGGCCGGATGTGGATGGATTTTGGGAGATGATGGTGTGAGTGATTTTAGAGATGATGAATCAATTTTGAAATGAATAAAATAATAATTATTGCAAATAAAAGAATGAGTGGGAAATGTGAATAAAATAATAATTTTTTATTCTAAAAAAATATAAGTTTGAGCGGAAAAATATCCTTAATTTATTTATATATAGATTATATATAGATATAGATTTTAGTAAATCTGGAATATTTATAATTCATTAAAAAAGTATGACGAAATGAAAGTATTCAATTTTAAACGATTTATTTCGTATGACGCATTGTAGTGGCAAATTGCCTTCTACTTTTACTTAGGGTATATTTGATTCATAATAAATGTAAGTTTTAATTACTCGATTTGCGTGTAGATAGTGTGGTTAAAAATGGGAGATAGTATATTAAAAAATATAAAGTAATTGCGTGTATGATTAAAAAGAATGAGAGGGACTTTTTTTTTTTTAAGTTGTTGTGAATCAAACATACCCTTAATTGGACCCTTCGTGGCCTCAACTGTTTTGGAGCTAAAAATGACGGAGACAAAAGCACCAAAATGGGCTCACTATTTTTGGTCTGTACACCGGTGTTGTAATGAGCCAAGAACCATTTGGCCCATTCACGCAAATTGTGTGGCTTGTTTCTCACCGAAATGTCCCTCCATTCCCCTCAAAAAAAAAAAAAAAAAAAGCCATTGCCACACACAGTAAGTGATGATAAATGACTTGATTGTGTTGTATTCCCTTCTATCGCTGATCAAAATTTTAACTTGTTCGATGTACAAATAACTTGCAAAATGATAATAACATTATGAGAAATCTATTAACGAATAATAATTTTCCATTATAAACGTATATTTGAAACAACAAATGTAAAAATGATTATGATTCGTGACACACAGTACATTGGAGTTGGCGCATATAAAAGCCGGCATCCAATTGCCATAATTAATTAGACTTTTTACTACATTCGATTTATCTTGTATAATTTATTATTTTTTCCTTATAATCTAATGAAACGCTCTTTGGTCCAGTACTCAATGTGTACATATGTGATCAGTCTAAACATGTGTCCCCCAAGTCACCAGAAGGATATATATCGATCATTCGACCACAAAAAACTTATACGTGGGCACTTGATTATTTGCAGCTAACGAAATCATAATCCCTACCCTTAAAGTTTGTGAAATTCTAGATAGCTCCTAACTGATCAAAAGAAACAAATGAGACCCCCGTGGCACGGAACCTGGATTCCCACTAGTGGAAACTATTCTTGTCCTTCATATTTCACTGGATGACTGTATAAAAGTGCACATAACTTTATTACTTTGTATATAAAACTGTCAAACTTTTATTGGTGATCGAGCTTCTAGGTGCCTACACAACAAAATGAGACATCTATTACTCTACGTCCTCTAAATATGAAAAGATAAAATTTGAATGGAATACTCGTACAAAAGTAATGATAAGTGTCTCAGATATTTACAATTTTTAATAGTTAAAATGCAATGGGTACTGAATTAGTTGCAACACTGAACACACTGCAAATATACGAGTGGATTTTATTTATTTATTTATTTATTTTTTACGAGAGGAAAGAAAAATCCACAAATAACATTATTTGATCAAGAGTATGTCCAATGTATGAGCGTATCTTGTCGAATGTATGATATGTCTACAAGAAGCTCGCCTTCAGATGAAATTTGAAATTCAATTATATACTAATGTGTTGATAATCGACTTTGAAAGTGAGTTTTGCCATGATGAAGAGTATGTAAGGCTATACGCTAGATTTGTAGAAACTTGACATTTTAAAATTATCAGTGATGTTCAAATATAATATAAATTTTTTTTCCTTCCCTACAAAAAAAAAATCTATTATCTATTATATCTATTATCGATATATATTAATAAAATTAATAAAATGAGATCAGTTTCCCACTCAATCTTATAATTTTCAGAATTAAAAAAATAATATTTTATTTATATTTCCCACTCAAATACAAATGCCTAATTTTCAACCCATACATAATCTCCCGTTATTATCACCCTTGATGTTTTGACAGAATCACTCCTTATCCCTCCAATCCGTGTTATTATCGTGTGTGATCTTTTTAAATCTCACATCCATATCTCTCCCATTAAATCACGCAAAATCAAGGAAAAATTTATAACCAAACGGGGACGAAATAATGTGCTTTTATACTTTTTTGAATGAATGTGCTTTTATATAGCTTCGTCATCTCCCTTAAAGATATTATATCACATATTATTTCTGACCAGTTCTTGGTTTTATTATTTTTTTCTTATGTTATTTACCATAAAAAAGGAAAATATGTTATTATAATTTTTATTTTACGATATTTTAAATTATAATTTGGTCATAAATCTCCCCGTGCAATACACGGGAGAAAATACTAGTATATATAAAAACATAAGTATCTACCTTCTGTTTTCCAACCTATTCCTTTTCCTTATTTTTTAATTAATTAATTTATTATATTTTTTCCACAAGATAAGATTATTTCAAAGATATTGATATAATCTTCCGATTTTTATTTATTTATTATTATTATTATATTGTTTGTCTAACAAAATAAGATTATCACAAAGATATTGATATATGGGCTTTTTCTATACAAAATTTTATTAATGTTAGTAGAAATTACTCGAATTTCGTGTAGAATTTGTGGTTGAAATTTGGAGAAAATGTATTAAAAAATATAAATAAATCATCAAATCAATATTTGGATTGTGAAAAGTGATAAGAGAGAAAAGGTAGATTTGAGTTTTTAAATTTTATAGTGTGTAAAACAAGGCCATAATCACAAAAATATTCCTATAATCTTTAGTTTTGCATTTTTTTACAAGTTTTTTATTTAGTTCCATTTTGTTCTGAAAATATAATTTATTTATTATATTATTTATTTATTATATTATGTTTTCCATAAGATAAGATTATCACAAAAATATTGATATAAACTTTAGATTTTCATTTATTCAAAATTTTAGAAAATATATTTATTTAAATTATAGGATAACATTATCACAAAAATATTATATTAATTAAATATTTAATTTTATTTCTTAATAATAGTATGATAATAATTATTTCAATATAATTCGTATATTATCTGTGGTTAATTGAAATTCAAATTAAATTTTAAAATCATTCTCTCATTTGTATGAAGCTCCAACCTGGAAACTCAAAAAATAATTATTTATAACTTAAAAGTGTTTTCTTCAATATTTTTATAAAAACAATTGCTGAGTAAATTAATAAATAAATAATAAGTTCATCAAATTTTATCTAAAATACGTGAATGATTCCCGTGCATCGTACTAGGGTAAAGATTAGTTATAATAAGTCTAAAATAACTAATAAGTCTAAATATCATACATATAAGACATTATTCTACAAAGTCTTAACATATCTTATTGCAAATTACTACATGTGTCCCATAAATATAATCAATTTCTGTTTTCACAAAAATTAAAAAAATACAATTGATAATATTGCAAAAGTAAAATTTAGGATTATTTTTATAATATGTCATTTCATTTATTATATGTTTTATTTCAACTAATTTCTTTTTGTGATAATAATATACATTAACTGAGAGCGTATAAGACAATTAATATTTTAATTACATCTTTAAAAAGAATGTGACCTATATTTTGGGACTAAAAAATGACCACTCCCTCCGTCCAAATTATATGGTCCACTTTGTATTTTCACAAAGATTAAGAATATGATTGAAAAAGTAAATCATGTAAATTGTGTTCTTAATTTACCCTTATTAAATGGCCAATTTTTAAATCAATACTCCATCCATCCCACTATGATGGGCTTGTATTCTATTTTCGTGTGTCCCAAATTACAGTCCATTTTCCTTACTGAGAATATGGTTTTTCATTTAGTTGATTAAAGTATCCCTATTTAAGCCTTATTCTATCCACTACAATTTTTATCAACTGTTTTTCTCTTTTCATTTTCAACCACTCATTCAATTATTTAATATATTTTTACACAATTTCAACCACACATTCGACCCTTCGAAAAAATAAAAATTATATCTCAAAGAACAAGGCCTTAATATTATTAGAATACTAAAAATCAACCGCTATTCCATTTGTCAAAGATATTAATAATATTCATATTAATTTTTATCATTTAATGCAAGGGTAAAATATGAATAATATAGAAATATTTTGTAATTATAATAATATTTAAAATATTTTCTTAATATGTGTGAAAATAGTGGATGCTTATCTTAGTAGAATTGAGGGGGGTAGTTACAACTATAGTATTAAATAAGGTCATGTATGTAAAGTAATAAAAAAAATAAGTTTCATAATATAAAAATAAAATTATATAATTGGGATAAATGAAAAAAAAAATCATATAATCAGGACGGAAGGAGTATATTTTTTAGACTAGGTAGTAATAATTTTTCAGTGATAGTAAACAAAATCTAACAACTACAATTATTCTTCTTTAATGTGGCACAACCCACATGCGGACGCTTAAAAATTATACATCCTCCCATCAAAATCTAAAAGTAGTCAACAAAAAGTCAAAATTCACACGTGGCAAAATGCCACACTCCCGCGTTGTTGACCCACCAAATGCAGGCATCAGTTATCCCATGACAAAATTCTCAGATAATTTTTGGTTTCCCTTTACCCAACTCTGCCACGTATTTCAATCTCACATTTCGAGCCACGCAGCAGATATTTAGGTCACCACGTGGCACCTGTTCCCATCATCGATCTCAGATCTTACGTTTTAATTGATTCTACAATACTCAAATAGACCAGTCATTGCTCACCACGCGTCCAATGTCCAATCAGAAACAAACACGTAGTCGTCGTCCCCAAATCATTGTCCCAATTTCAGTAGATATTTTCGCCTGTACAATTCCCTCACCGGAGACACGTATAAAACCCGACAACGGTCTTCGACAGAGTTTACAAGCTTTGGGAGGAGATTTTAGTTAATTCAGAGTTGAAATTTGAAAATGAGTTGGAAGTCGAGTTCAAGTCCGAGTCAGAGATTACGAATCGACAACGAGTCAGTTGACTCGGGGATTCAAAACGAGCAAATCATCGTACTTGTATTCGAGTCATTGAAATGGGATATCCATGTCCTCTGTCAGACCGCTGCAGTGAACCGGAAGCTCCGTGCTCTGGCTAACCGGCGGCTCTGGCGAGAGCTCTGTCTCCACAAAGCACCACGCATGACGGAGACACTAACCGATGGCGCCGGAAAAATCGGCGGCGGGTGGCAAGCACTCGCAAAACTCCTCTTCTGCTGCGGCGGATGGGTGTCAACTCCGGATTTCAAACTCAACCCGCCTCGACCGGGTCACTTCATCAGCACCTCTCGGTTCTCAAAAACCTCCGGTCGGAGTTTTCTGATGAAGAAATGCAGAGAAGACGTTCTCTACGTGAGTGATCCTTGTGAGCACAAAACAGGGGATATGGAATACGATGTCGGGATTTACAGAGGAGTGTTTAGAGGATTTTCAAAGTCGAAGACGAGGGAGTATCTGATAAAACGACAGGTGCAGTTTGAGGAGACGATGAGGTGTCCGTATTGTGGGGCCCGCGTGTGGAGCATGTCGGCGACGAGGTTGATTCCGAGGAAGAGTGCGGCGAGGAGACTGGGGTCGTGTGATGATGGGGTGGAGTATTTCGTCTGCTTGAATGGACACTTGCATGGAGCTTGCTGGCTTGTGCCTCTGTCGACTGATGAAGATGACAGTGAAGACGATGATGATGATGAGATTAATGATGATGATTTCGATTATCATAATGATCATTAATTAATGGGTTAATTAAAGAAAGATTTATGGATTTTCTCTCTCTGTGTTTTATGTTGTGATCTAGTGCTAGGTTAATCCATTTTCGGTTAGTTATTAGTCTCTTTGAATGAGGTTTTTTTACTTCTACTTTTTGTTGTAGCATGTGTACTCGTCCTTTTCTTCTCCGTTTGAGGAGAGTGTAACAGTATTTTGGGAACATTATTAGAATTTGAATATATTTAGATGTAACAATTCGTTTTACATTCTATATATGTTTGCAGTTTGTTATGCAATGGTCTATACAACTGTGGATGGATTAGAAATTTAGGGTATGTTCTTTACAGATTAAATTTGGTCAACTTAAATTTATTTTTTCTTTCTCATTATGTTCAATTATTTATTTGTTGATTTGACAATTACTTTATATTTTTTAATAACCCATCTCCAATTCTTAACAACACAATCTCACCAACTTCCCCATCAATTTAATCTACACCAAATTAATCTGTAAAGAACATACCCTTATTTTGAGACTTGATAATTAAAATTTCGAAGTTTGCTTAATTAAGAAAACGAAGGATGTTCGGTGTCGATTAACTTGTGACGTAATGTTGAGACACTTGTTGGGCCGTCTATAAAGAGTTAGAATATCGGAATTTTATTACGTTTGTTGTACGATTGTTCTCTTTGATTAAGCGGATTCAAATTTAGCTACATTTTTAGGGAATCGGGTTGTGTCTCTAAACAAAATTCAATTATACAGCACAAATGATCTTTTCCCCATGTGGGGAGGAGTTATGATCCACACCTGCTAATGTGTTAGCGTGGATTAATTAAATTGGATTTTACTGTTGATATATTAGTCCTTATCTGCTGATATATCAACAGTGGGGAGAATAATTCCACCCCATATGAGAAAGAAAACATTACTAAACTATATAGATATGCTTTGCTTGATAACAGTCCTCTAGATATCTTGTATGCCGATCACAAGCATCACGAAAGCTAGAAGGTTGACACAAGAGTTCGAGAGGTGTTTGTATATTATACTTGAGAGTATTATAAGATTCTAACAAAAATGTTTGGAGAGGTCGATTTGAAAATCTATGGAACATGCTGGCCTCTACGTAACGTAAGACACCCCAACTAGGAAGATTTGGCCTATAATGATATGTGATGAACTAGTGAGGTCATAACTGCATCCCACAATTCCTTCAAATTAGAATCGCGTTTTAGGCTTACAAGTTTTGCTTAAAATGCATTAGAAAGTGTTGTTGTCCTAGAAGAATGCTTTGAAACCGTGGTTTGAGATTGTAAATCAGTGGTCCACGTGCGTTTTCCTGTTTCCCCTCCATTAGCTTAGCTCCCAAAAGACAAAAAAAAAAAAAAAGAGTCGCACTCGCATCATGCACATCATGTTGCTTACTGTGGAAGGGAATAAGAATTTATTTTGAATTTATGATAACAATTTTCTATCCGAAGGAAAGGAAAAAAACAATAAATAATAAAAATTAGCCATCAATATATACAAAATTATGTTAAATAAATTAAATGAGATATTAATAAATATTTTTCCAAAAAGAACAAACTAATCAGAATAACGAGAGCATAATAGGAGCCTAAAGATGTTTTTTCCCCCATTTTTTCCCTCTCTAATTGGGGGAACTCTATTATGCAAATGAATGAATGATGCTCATTTCAAAATAGAGAGTCCTTAAAAAATATAGAGCTGCTTGAAAATGTTATTCTAGCATATCTTTTATCATATAGACTATTTATGGTATTTATTTTGTATTTCACACAGGCCCACTTCTTATTCGTATCACGTCCAAGTGTTCAACCAATTGATCAAAGCATTGCTCGATATTGAGGAATGCTTATATGATAGCCATGTGTCCTCCTCGACTAGAGTCTTAGAAATGGATATTTGTGTGTGTTAGTTAATCACCTCCTATAAGAGTGTCTTCAACAAGTTACAAAGTTCTCTATTTTTAAGACCATTATTTCCTTAAGATAGGGAGTGTCTTTAGATTTAAAAAGTGAAAAATTTTAATCACTTCAACAAAGTTTCTATTTTTACCTCTTTATTTTATTTTTTTCAAAGCAGGTTTATTGTGTTGACTTATTTTAATTGAGAATGACAAACTTAAATACGAATAATAATTAATAGAATTAAATCTAGAGTGTGTTATTATTCACGAAGTCAAATATTAAAATCTTTAATATAATAAAAGTTGGACCCCCAGTGTATGTTTTTACACACACTTTCCCGCCAAAGATAATATTTTTTTATTGAATTAATTATTAATTAATAATAAAAGAAAAGTATGGAAATAAACAATTATGCACGTTTTGTATTTATGGAAACGAACAAGTATAGAAACACGTTTTGTATCTATGGAAAGAAGCGTGTATTATTTCAATCTATGCAAAAGTGTGTGGAGTACAAAATGATTTTTCCCGTTGATTAATAATAAAAAATATACTTTCAAAATAATAATAATAATAATAATAAATAATAATAATAAATAAATGATGATGGACATTTTAATTTTAATATATATATATGAAAATAAACAATTAATGAAATATGCTTTGTGTTTATGGAAAGATATGTGTATTCTTTGGAAAGTCTGTCGATTTTAGCGACTATATATACATAAAAGTAGGACCAATAATGTGTAAAAAAACATTAACGTTCCCGTTAAAAGCTTTTTTTTTTCATTGATCTTAATATAGATAAAAATTGGACCATAAGTATATGAGAAAACACACATATTTCTATCAAATGTGTGGAATTTATTTTTTTATTAATTTTTAGGCTTAATTTATAGCAGAATTCATATATGGTAACACGTATTTAAAAATATAGAAATACGTGTTAATATATATGGAAAATTGTACATATAGAAACTAGCGTTTATAATTAATATGGAAAGTTCATGAGTTTTTTATTATTATTTTTTAATATCGTTAGATAAAATATAATATTAATCATTAGATAAAATATAATATTAATTATTAATAATATAATAATTTAGGAATTAATATAATTTCATATCAAGTTAATTGAATCTTTTTGGGTTGTAGAACTATTTATTTTGGAAGTCCTCCGAAAATAAAAAAGTTCTCATGTTTCCCTCCAAAAGTTTGGACAATAAGGATAATTTCTATGCTATTGAAAAAATAAAATATCTCACATCGCATAGTTATAAAAAAAACAGTGCGTATATAATAACTCTATAAAATACTAATTATTAAGCAAGTAGAAGTTATACCCAATGGCTATTTGGGGGAATCGTATCTGGTTCTCTTTAGTTTAATAATAACTTTTTAATTAATAATAATGAATGAAAATCTCATAGTGACCCCATAATGGGCGCCTAATTTGAGATTAAAATACACTTTAGTGGCTCTAAACAATCAATGCAATTATTCGTCGTATCTTTCGTGCAAAAGTATGTGCAATATGGAAAAAAATTCTACATTATTGGAAAATATAAATACAAATCAAAACCAACACTATCAATTATTTAGGATAATTTTTAATTTTTAATTTTTAAAAAATGAAAATAAAATAGAAATAGAAAAAAATCAAATTATTGGTTTGTAACATTAAATAAACAAAATTTTCCGCTCATTGTTTAAATTCCATTTATAATTTTTAATTAAATTCATTTTTTAATATATATATATATATATATATTTAAATTGAACACTAAATAAATTAATAAAATTCATGAATTTTTTTATTTTAATTTCACTAGATAAAAGAAATATTAATTATTTACAATGTAATTTAGGAATTAATATAGCACATAATTAATTTAATGTCTTACATCTTTTTTGATTTGTCAAAATATCTTTTTATGTTGTAAAAATATTTATTTTTAAATTAAAATCCACCAAAAATAAATTTCTGAACTTTCCCTCCAAATGCTTAAACAATATGGATAACTTTCTATATAGTAGAAAAAATAAATATTCGACATCAAATAGTTATGCGAAAGGAGGTGTGTATGATCATTAGGCATGTAGAAGTTATAGCCAATGCTTAATTGGAGAAATTTCCTTTAGTTTAATAACAATTTTATTATTTTTTATTATTTAATTCAATTACTTTTTAATTAGTCTAATTTTTAATTATTGATAATGAATGAAAATCTTATAGTGTCCCATAATTTGCGCCTAATGTGGGGTTAAAGTACGATTTTGTGGCTTTAGGTGGCGAACAAGATTATTGACATATTTTTCTTTCAAAAGTTCATAAGATATGTAAAAAAATTTTAGGATATTGAGAAATAAAAGTATAATAAAAAAACCAACTATTAGTTTTTTAGAACAATTATCAAATTTTAATTTAAAAGAATATAAATAAAATAAAAATATAAAAACAAAATCAAATTATTGGTTTTTATCTTTGAAGAAACCAATTTACCGCTCATTTTTTAAAATTCCATTTATAATTTTTTAATTAAATACATATTTTTTTAATGTGGAGATAAATACTTTTTTAAATTAAAAACTGAATAAATCAATAAAATTCATGAATTCATTTATTTTAATAATAATGAATGAAAATCCCATAGGTGATTGCAATTTTATTCGCCTAAAAATTTTAAAAATAAAATTTGAAAAATTATAAGTCAATAAAGTGATTTTCAAATCATTAAAATTAAGTTGTGGAATATTTTTCATTGCTAATTAAGTGATTGCATTCTTATATTTTTAGTTAATCTATTATATTAATTAACGCGAAATTATTGAATTTTTGAAATTCACTGTTAAGATATTAAATACGAATTATGGAGGATTGTTTTAGAAATTATTTTTAAATTAATAAATTTTGTTAAGTTATTCATTAATTTTCAAAATCGTTTATTTTATTAATAAACGTATAATGTTTTAGGAATAATTTGATAACTACAATTCATGTATATATAAGAAAAATTTGGATTGTTGCAACTATTTAAAAAAATAGAGATTTTGTTTTTTGAATCCATGATCAAATACTTGGAAAAATCCTTTTTGTAGTGTAGATCTGATCTGGCATCGAGATTCGTAGCCAAAATCTGGACTCTTTCGAATGTGGGTCGTGTTCGTGTATGCAGAACGAATCATCGGCATCGAAGTTTGATATGTGTTTTTGTGTGATCGCTACATTTCGTCAAGAAAAGGTTTTAGGGTTGTGTATTGGTGAACCATAGAAGAAAAGTTGGATAGTATGCGTTTTAGGCTAAGATATGAAATTAGGTTGGATTGGTGATTTTGGCCTCGGTTGGTAGAATGTGTAACGTATTTAATTCTTTTTGGGCTGAAGAATTGTCAATGTATAAAGATATAATATGTTAAAAATTTGTTAGTTAGCTAATTAATTTAATTGAAATTGGCATTAATTTAATTGAAATTGGCCTACCGAGATTTTTAAATTGTTTTTGCTTTTAATATTTTCTTTAAACTTTTTTAAAAGATAAATTTAAAAAAATTTTTTATTATAAAAAAATATTTTTGTAAATTTCCTTCGTAATAATTATATTTTATTTCCCATTTTCCTCTATTTTAAAAATATTTTTCATTTTTCGAAAAAAATTAAAAAACATATTTACTTACTTTTTTCTTTTTACAAATTTTTAATGTATTTGTAGTTTTAAATTGGGCTACACAATATAAATTTGTATGAACGATTACAAAGAATGGACAATGTTTTCGTTTATTTTGTGTTTAAATTAAACATCATATTTATTTGTGATGACATACAAATAAAATTGGCAACATCACAATGTAAAGAAGTCGTGAATAGAAAAGTTGATACTTAATTAAAAAATTAAGAATGAAAAGATACACGCAATTATAATCACACATACATAGAAATTTAAAAAGCATCGTATTTGGAAAAAAAAAAAAAGAAAAGGTCACATAAAAATAATGGATGAATAAAATGTTAAAAGATGTGTGTTTTTTCAATATTTGTGCAGTGCAAATGTGTGTTAAAAATCTTAATTAATTATGCATTTATTATTATATACAATGCTATTCCATCTATTCAAATATATTTTCATCTCATGTGTGTCACATTATAACTATTAACTTTTTTAAATCGATTGTTACATACTATTGTTCAACAATATTTATATCTAATGTGTTTAACGTCACAAATATTTTGCTTTAATATTCCAATAATTTTTCTTTTAATGTGTGTTCCCTTAAATATTTATATGTTGTTCTCTTTATAATGTTATCATCCCGTGCAACGCACGGGTTGTATACTAGTTGGTAATCAGTAAATGATAGATAATAGATTTGAATCTCTACATTTGGAGAGTGAAACCATCTCTCTAAATTAATTAGAGTATCTTTAATAAATAGATAAGAGATTCTTCACTTGGAATATTCTCTCTACTTTAAAGAACCATTGCCTAAAAATTGCCTCCAACAATTTCTTTATTATTCTCTCCGTCCCATTTTGATAGATTTAATTTCCTTTTTCGCTCATCCCAAAATATATACTACTTTTCTTATTAATATAAATTTAACTTATTCATTTCCTAATTTACCCCTATTCATTATGCATGGTTATTAATAAAAGTAAATTATCATATTTAATATAGTGGTATATTAAAAAATATACAAGTAAAATTTACCTTTCCAACAAATATTAATTTCAAAATTTTTATCTGTGTAAAAATCAAACAATGCATATCAAAATGAGACGAGGGAGTATACCCTTTAAATTTAGAGATTATGTTTTGTCTCTCCAAATTTAGAGAGTCAAACCCACTCTTTATCTGCTTTTGTATTAACTCATTTAATGCATTTACACTTATATCAATAGTAATTTATTTACTTTTTGTGACTTAGGCTAATTGCAAAATCCAATAGCTTGACACACATAAATATAAAGTGTGTGCATGTCGAAGAAGATAAAAAAAAAAAACCTTCATTCTTTGAATTTGAAATTGCTCTTTATTTTTTAAAGATTCTCTTAAAATACAAAAAGTCTATTGGAGATGCTCTTAAAACGTTAATATAGAGAGTTTGTTAGAGTCCAATTTTAGAATTTGTGTATTTAAATTAGAGAATATCTTATGTTTGGAAAGTCTATTAAAGATGCTCTAGCAAGATTTTCACATTAAATTAAATTAAATGAAAGAAAAATACAAATAAATCTATCTTCACAAACTCTCGCTCTTCATTCACCTTTCAAATAGTTTAAATTTTTGCCCCCAAAATTATGCAAGTTTTCATCTTATTTTTTTTTTATTCCAATTAGATTACGTTGCAATTGGATTCACCTCAATCAATCATAATTAAACTTTTTTCCTCCGAAAATCCAAATTTAAGATAGCCATTTTATTAATATATATAAGCAAACTTTACACGAAGGGGGACGTCGTTAGCCCAAACCTTCCGAAGTATTACGAGTTAACAACTCTAACCAGATAGATGCAAGAAATAAAAATAAATAAATAAATAAATAAATAAATTCAATGCTATTAGGTATACAATAAAGTGTTAAATCAATATTAAAAATTGCTACTCATTATTATATATACAGTTTTATTGTAAATGAGATTACAAAGATAAAAATAAAAATATACCGTCAGATTGACACAAGTTGACAGGGTTGATTAACCAAACTTAGAGTTGTATTTGTAGTGTATTTCATAGCGTCTGTAATTCTAATCCTGTTGTAATTCTATTTAATCATCGACTGTAAGAAGATTTTTTCTCCTACAAGGACAGAAGAATACATTGTTGTCGGTCCTTTGGTCAGTTTGTCGAAATCCTTATTGTCTTCTTCAATAATTTTTTTAGAAATATTACAATCGATATCTACCGCAAAAAAAAGGATATTCTTGTTTACATATTTGACCAAATCGTAAAAATGTGTTGTTTTAAATACCAATTTGGTATTTTAGCCAATAATTTGGTACTAATTGCGTAGATATATACAACACATTTGTGTCATTGATGAAACTTTAAAAACCAAATTATTATTAATAAAATAAAACCGTGTCACCTCACAAATATAAACTTCAAATTAGAAGTAAGCGACAAGAATGGGCCAAATGCCCAAAAATGGCGCTATAGACACAAACTATTAACATCCAACAAATCTGCATTCTCAGGAAGCAACGATGAAACCAATATTCAAATACAAGACAGGGGTAAAATCGACATTTCACAATTCAAAAATACGTGTTTTTGTAAATGTGTAACGTTACAAACTGTCATGAAACAGGAGCCTCGGGCACCGCGAATCAATTTGCCGTCCCGAGCTTCTTGCCGCCTCTGCCAACCGCCCAAATCCGCCGCGGGAAACCCCTATCTCCGCCTCTCGCTCGCCGTATTCGTTTTCTCCAATCGAATCCGGTCAATTTGGACGAGTTTTTGCACATTCCTCCTCTTCTTGCGCCACCAAAAGAAGCTTTGTTTTGATAGGAAACAGAGGTAATCGATAGCGAATGTGAGGTTTCATATTGTTTTAGGCCTTGGATCGGTCCTCTCGTTTTCACGTTTTGATTTTGACGTCCAAAGCTGAATGTGATTGATTTTTATTTTTTATTTTTTCTCTTTCCACTTTTGGTTCAATATTTCTTGTTACATTGCGAAATCCGAAAGTTGGAAACCGTGCGTTTTTCAGTTTACCTGATTTTATTTTATTAGGGCATTGGGAGAAACAAATATTTTTCTGAAGGAACATAGGCAGTTTCAGATTTCTAGTCGACTTTTTTTCTTCATCACCAGACTGGGAAGGAAGGTAGTATCACATTTATAGTGTGAAAAATAGGTTTGTATGTTCTGTTGAAATCCCACTCAAATCAGCTTCTTAGGATTTATTTATTTTTCGGCTTTGTTTTAACCTTCCCGTAGCAACAGCAATTTGATTTTGAAATATTTCTCAGAATTGGCTATGGTGTTATCCTTGTCTCAAGTTTAATCACTGAGATAACCAGAACAAAATCCTCACCCGACCCCAGGGGGCTCCGCCCCTGTTTAACATGGTATACGTGTATTCAACATTTTATTCTATACTAGCAGCTTTAGTGAAACAGAATCAGCGTTTATTTGGAATTTCCAGCTACTGTGAAGTAGGTTCAATCTCAATCCTGTGGGATGTTAATTCAAGGAGATTGAGTCCAAATCATTTTGCTTCTGTTGATTGCTTTAGATGAAGTGTGTGAAATATCTTCCCTTGTATAATTACTATTACTCTTACTATTACTATTAAGCACCAAAGGAGAATTTGATTTTCTATTTATTTCAATTTGCAATCATTTTCCTAGCATAATATACCACTCATGTCCGACAATATGTTCTGATCTATTTATGTTCATCGACAGGTGAAAGAATATGGCAAATATTCAAGATATCTCTGTTTCAGCGTCTATCAATCTTCTGTCTGCATTAGCATTTCTTCTGGCCTTTGCATTTTTACGGCTCCAGCCATTCAACGATAGGGTCTATTTTCCAAAATGGTATCTGAAGGGTATAAGAGCAAGCCCCAGGAGTTCCGGACCTGCCGTCAGGAAATTTGTCAATTTGGACTTCAGAACCTATTTAACATTCTGGAATTGGATGCCTGCAGCACTAAGAATGCCAGAACCCGAGCTCATAGATCATGCAGGGCTTGATTCTGCTGTGTACATTAGGATTTACCTTCTAGGGTGAGCTCTACTGAAATTGCTGTTAGCCCCAAATCCTCAATCAAGCATAGCACTTCTATGGCGTATTTGACAGGGTGCACAAGATGTTACTGTACTATATAAAAGAAACATGCACTGACAATTTGAACCAAAAATTAAACAATAGTCCTCCATTTTTTATTACATCAGACAACACTAATCATAAATTTCTGTTGCAGGTTGAAAATCTTTTTCCCCATAGCTTTACTTGCTTTTGCAGTATTGGTGCCTGTCAACTTCACTGGTGGAACATTAGATAACATCAAGGATTTAACTTACAGTGATATCGATAGGCTTTCGATATCTAATGTTGCTTCTGGATCAAAAAGGCGAGTACTGAGTTCATTTTTCTCTTCTTATTCGTAAATTTTTGGAGTTGGCTGATGGTTTCTGTCTTTATTGGAAGGACTGTCTACACATGTTCTAGTTCATCATATTTTGATGGGAAAATTGTGTTTATTGTTTCTTTTTCCCAATTGGGATTTAATTCCTGCTCATACCTTAAAGTTGTCGTCTACTTTCAACACATATTAATGAATAACAAGCTAATGGAAGCTGACTCACCAATTTGTACACATTCTGTATCTAGAACTTCCTGCAATTGAAGATGGTGCGTAATTGATAATTCAACCATCCTACTTGACTGTTAACAACACCAATTGGCTTCTTACTATTAAATTGACTAATTTGTAAATTCATGTTCAATGTGCATAAAGATCCAGTCGGTAGACTGTTGCTATAACCTTTGCATGCCACAAGTGAAGAGCTGCTTCAAGGATGTTTTTGTTAAATGGATAGCTACCTTCGTAACGACTAATTTCTTCAAATCAATTTGTATGCTATGCATCTCCAGTGGTTTCTTACAAGAAATCAATAGACGGAAAGTATTTTTTCATTTGTTGATGGTACTCTTGGGGTATGCTTGATAGAGATTCTTGGGGGGAAAAATGATTTTTGAATTTGTGGTTCAAAAGTAAAGAAAAATTCGGGTAAAAAATTGAAAAATTGTCAAGTAAGTCAAGTTAGTGGTTTACGATCCTAATTGGAAAAATAAGTTTTGTTTTAAACTCTATCAAACAAGCCCTTAGTTTATGTTATGCTGTTTCTGGAATTGCCAAGTAACTGGTATTTTTCTTGTTTCTCAGGTTTTGGGCTCATATAGTAATGGCATACGTATTCACATTTTGGACATTTTACATCCTTTACAAGGAATACAAGATCATTTCTATTAAGAGGTTGCATTTTCTAGCTTCTGCTAATCGAAGGCCAGATCAATACACTGTGAGTGGAAAATTTTATAGCGGCATGTCTGCTCAATGCTGGATCCACTTGTTCATATGATTGCACTTACGGGCTATCAATGGAAATAGCACCAATTTTTTGCCCTCTATTAATCAGCTAGAATTGATTTTTCAGGTTCTGGTGAGAAATGTTCCTCCAGATCCGGATGAATCAGTTAGTGAGCATGTTGAACACTTCTTTTGCGTAAATCATCCTGATCATTATCTTTCACATCAGGTTTGCATCATAAGACTCCCTGAACAATAGTTTGAAAAATGAACACATATTTCTTAGTCTCTGAAGGGTGGGTAAAATGAGATGAGGTTTAATTGTTGGAGCCATACTGGAATTAAACGTGTGTGCTAGTAATGAAATTGAAGTTTTTGCTTGTTCATTTTATACCCAAGTTTTGTAATTCTGTTTAGTCTCACAATAACTGGATTGCAGATTGTATACAATGCAAATAGGCTTGCTCAATTGGTGGAGACAAAGAAGAGTCTGCACAATTGGTATACTTACTACCAAACACATTATGAGAGAAACCCTAAACAGAGACCACGGACAAAGGTATTTCTCTTATCATGAAAATGCTGTAGCACGGCTGGTCAATAAATTTGTTACATAAATATTCACACTATGATGATTCATGAATTCATAACCTCATAATTAGAAGTGTATAGACAGGTTTAAATTCATAACCTCATAATTAGAAGTGTATAGACAGGTTTCTGGGGCCTGTGGGGAACCTCGGTAGATGCCATCAACTACTATGAAGAAGAAATTAAAAAGATAAGTGAAGAGGTAAGCCTCCTAAGGTCTTAGTTATGCTTGCTCATTTTTCCTGACACTTCTTCATCAAAGCTTGGATAATTTTATAGAACCTACCTATTTAGGCCACAGCGCTGCATGCTTTGTGTCAATATTCTTCTTAGTGCTCATTTGTGATCTTAGTTACGTTGGTTCCTGTTGCATATGTTGATGTTGTGCACAAGGATAAATGTCAAGATTGAGAAAATCAATTCTTACGAGGTTCTACAGCAGCCTGGTAAATTGGAAAGCCAAAAGATGAAAGCTTGTGAAGATTCATTGTCTTTTAAACATATCACTGAAATGATTATCACTTCTTTGTTTCTAGTAGTTCCAATATTCTTTTTATTGAAGAATGATAAGACTAAGAACAACTAGGCTTTATTTCTTATCATATATTGAACTAGAAATTATGGTCCATATCGTAATGCGAATCATAGTTCTTAATGATAAAATGCTTTCCTTTAGAAAAAAGTTACAAACTCGAAGTACCACAGGCAAAATTCTTAGTTGAGCCTTCAAAAATTCAAACCTGTTCCCTGAATATATGAAGTTAAAAAATTCAAATCTGTTCCCTGAATATGTGAAGTTAATATATACCTGTCCTATTCGTTATTCGGTGAATACTAAGAGCTTGTTTGACACCCCTTTTTCAAAAAAATTCATTTTTCTGCACCATTATTTTCAATCACTCCTTAAATTGATTTAACAAATTTTCATTTTTTTCAAGAACATTTTCTTTATTTCTCAACCACACATTCAAAAATCATTTTTTCAATGATCTCTATCAAACAAACACTAAGAGTTCTTAATTTTCTAACCAAACTTGTCGTGGATTAAAGCTCATTGTAACAATGCATTATTTCAGGTCAATATGCCGTCTTAGTTTCCTTTTCTCCAGATACTTGTCATGTGTATGGCATCTTTAGGATGCTCTGACATTTTGCTTTCTTGCTTTCTTTTTATTTTGGGTACAGGAGGCTGCCGAAAGAGAAAAGGTCATTAGTGATCCCAATGCCATTATTCCTGCAGCATTTGTTTCTTTTAAATCACGATGGGGAGCAGCTGTTTGTGCTCAAACTCAACAAACCAGTAATCCTACCATTTGGCTAACAGAATGGGCTCCTGAACCGCGTGATGTATATTGGGACAATCTTGCAATACCATATGTTGAACTCAACGTCCGGAGATTGCTAGTGGCAGTTGCTTTATTCTTCCTCACATTCTTTTTCATGATACCCATTGCAGTTGTACAGTCCTTAGCGAGCATCGATGGCATCGAAAAAGTTTTTCCATTCCTAAAGCCACTAATAGAAGCGTAAGCTAACTTCTGGAGAAGCAATTATTTCTTTTGTATGTGTGAACATAATGTTCTGAATTTTTGAATTTTTCTGTCTCAGGAAAGGTATCAAGTCCATCATTCAAGGTTTTCTTCCTGGCATTGCACTGAAGATATTTCTGATTCTTCTCCCAACTATTCTGATGCTGATGTCCAAGATAGAAGGTTTTACATCGCTTTCATATCTGGACAGAAGATCGGCTTCAAAGTATCATTTGTTTATACTTGTCAATGTCTTTTTCGGGAGCATCATCACGGGAGCGGCGTTTCAGCAGCTTCATAAATTTATGAATCAAGCCCCATCAGAGTAGGTTATCTTTTGTATCTAGCAGTCTTACTAAGACAGTAATACTTGTTGATAATTTAGTATTAAAAGCATCCCCGCTAGATAATTAGATTCTATCCTTACTTGTCAATGTGCACCTACGGAACATCATCTTTTTGGCTCAGACGAAACCTTGTTTTCATTCAACCGGACACCTATTAAGCCATATGACTAAACCTTCTTGAAGTTGAACGTAAACTTCCAGATGTCGAGGAGACAACTTTGTGCTAATTGGATGGGTTGTAAGAGTATTGCACACCATTATGTCACAGTGGTTCTTTTGGATCATGTAAAACCCGTTTCAAACAACTGATATGTTCAACTGCACTCTTATATGTCTGGTTATGTGGACGTTTTATGTTCCCTGAAAATGGTTTCTCCATTAGGCATTATCCTACCTGAGCTTGTGATGAGGATTATTACTTTTTCCCCCTTAATCCTTTCCTATAGCGTTATATCCTTGTTTGTCTCTCAAAGTAAACTTATTTTACATCCATGTTGATTTTGTAATTTATTATACTTTGTGAATGCACTGTAGAATTTTGATATCCAAGTGCATATAAATGTCCTGTATGTCGTTTAGTGTTGCTAGGATCCCTGGATTTTCTGTAGCTGAGGCAAAACACTGAAGAACGGTAAAATATTGGCATCTGTTTGATTAACATCATTGGAGTTCTTGGTTCAATTTCTTGGGAATTCCTTGAAAATCTCTATTTCAAATTTCATTTACTGTTAAAAGAATGGATTCCTCATTATCTTCATCTATGTGTGCACTACCTCCCATGCGACTTTATTTGCGAGTAGAAACATATAACCATTTATCTTTATTCAGACAATGATATTCTCGATATAATGCTACCTTGCAGGATTCCTAAGACCGTGGGTGTCGCGATTCCTATGAAAGCCACTTTCTTTATTACTTATATTATGGTTGACGGTTGGGCTGGCATTGCCGCTGAGATCCTTAGATTGGTCCCGTTGATCATGTTTCACCTCAAGAATACATTCTTGGTAAAAACAGAACAGGATAGGGAGCAAGCAATGGATCCTGGTTCTATTAATTTCTCCGTATCAGAACCTCGTATACAGCTGTATTTCTTACTTGGATTTGTCTACGCGCCGGTCACACCCATTCTTTTGCCTTTCATACTCGTCTTCTTTGCCTTTGCGTATGTGGTTTTCCGCCATCAGGTATGGTAGTATTGGAATTATTATTAACATAGGAGTACTTTTGAAGATATGGAATTAAATTCTGATTTTTTGTGCTTTGGAAACTAAAGTCTGATTTTATATTAGAGCTGAGCATGAGTTCCTTTTCTATTAACTGCTTGGAAAAAATTCACTGTTCACTGAGTAATATTAGTGATAATCATTGGTCAGAAAGTAGTACGATATTACAATTGCGTGTTTGATCTAGATCATCAATGTCTACGACCAAAAGTATGAAAGTGCGGCGACATTTTGGCCAGATGTGCATCGTCGTATTATTATTGGTTTAATAATAGCACAAGTTCTACTGATGGGATTATTGAGCACCACAGATGCTCCAAAAGCAACGCCATTGATACTTGTCCTCCCCGTCGTGACCATCTGGTTTCATCTATTTTGCAAGGGGCGCTTTGAGTCTGTGTTTGTGAAATTTCCTCTGCAGGTACTTGTGGCATTTATTACTTCATTGCTCTCTTCTTGAACCCTTCCCTGTGTTTCATTTCATCACATTTACTATACGAACTATTGGTACATGAACAGATCTTATTGGTAGTCAATGTTAATTGTTACTCCTAAGCATGTGTTTGACAAAAGATGTATGTTTAATATTGAAACTTGACTTTGATCGAGTAAGACTACATCGAACAATGCTTTTGAGAATTTCGTTTTTCTTTAAAGACAGTGATATGATGTTTACAATTCTTGATAATCATTTTCGTTTTGGTTACCAAACAGGACGCAATGGTGAAAGACACATTAGAAAGGGCCACAGAGCCAAACCTAAACTTGAAAGCATACCTCCAGGATGCTTATGTACATCCCGTGTTCAAAGGCATCGAGTTTGACCGACCACCAGTACTCGATGATGAGGAGAATAACCCACTTGTTTCAACCAAGAGAACTTCTCGGAAAAGTAGTAAACCAGGTTCTATTGGCTCTCCTGATGACGCCGTTTGAGAAACCAAGTAATCCCTTTCATACTTCGTGCATAATGGCACACAAATGGGTCGATATTTTGTCATCAAAAGTATCAATTTCTGGGAGAAGATGGTGTTTGGTCATACTCGTCAACACATGCACAAAACTTATTGCCAGATCAGGAACTAACTATTCATTGTTTGGTTGTATTGTACCTATTTATAACCTCAGACACATAGAAGCTATAACATTACTAGAGGAATCGAGGAAATATACTGACTTTGTCATACCTGCTGTAACAAAAAGGAGTTTCTTGAATTAGTATTTGATTCTTTATGGTATAAGTTCCTGTATTACGATAGTATTGTTTGGGGCAGTCGAAGAATGCTGTACATTTCGTCGTCTTTTTTGAGTTGTGAAGGTTTCTCGAGAACCACCGTGTGTCACTAAGATGGAGAGATTTCACTGCTTCATATCTAGTGCAAGCTGTTTGCACCAAATCTTGTGGCAACTGATGTGTGGCGCGATCTGGATCATGCTGAAAGTTGGAAAAATAGCTGATGTGACATATTCATATGGCGCCATATCAATTGCTCATACAAGATCTAGTGCAAGCAGATTGTACCATGTCACGACTAAAGATTTCAAAGCATTCTTTTATCAGTAAAAATTAGTGTCCATATAGAAATTGTGTACTACAATGCATATATGAGCAATGCAATTTACTACCAACTCAAATTGATAGCCAAATCTAACAGAGCTTCTACTTGTCTAATGGCTCTCTGCTTCTCCTGTTGCTTTAGCCTGCTAGCCACAGATTGAGGGTCGAGACCTTGCAAACTTTGTGCTTCACTTTGCTGCAAACGAACCTCATGCAATAGTTCATTAACTTCCCTAACAAACTCGCCCCTTAGAAGAATATCGTCATCATTTTCGAAGTCCGGTCGAATTGGCCCTTGATGCTTGTCAATGTCAAATCCAGGTGGGATGAGGATGCTAAAAGGATCCTCTCGTGGAAAAGTGTCCATCATACGCTTTTTACATGCCTTGAGCCATCCTTCATCGCTAAATCCATCGTGCATATTCAAGAGATCGTTAAGTAGTCTCATGGCTGGAGTAGCCTCCCTTTTCAAAATCTCCATCTGTATTGTAACGACGATTAACACAATATGCAATGAAATATGGAACAGTACCCAAAAATTTTATCCTTTTTATATCATCATTCATGTGGGATCAGCAATGTCACTTTACACACGTTATATGAACAATGATATGCGGGCAGGTGGACTCTGACCATCAAAAATTGTGTCTACTGTGAGTATTTGAGAATAGTACTTAACATTTTAACTATCCTTTTACATAGTTATATGTCAATTCATGGTGATCATTTGAAGTTCGTACCTCAACTCGCCTATACAGAAGATCAAGACTTCGAACAGCATCCTCTTCGTCCTAGAGAAAATGCAACACGAAGGAAAGATTATTATCTAAGAGATGAAAGCAATATAACAGCTATAAAGCCGATTCTTGTACATTGTTTGGCATCGATTTTTCAAGATGAGAATTAATTTTCTAAGAAAATGAGTGAATGAAGTAGCATAAAAAAGTAATCAGTTCCACAGCACGATTACTTACATCTCGGCGAGCAAGATCAAGCCGATTCCATATGACCAATAGAACGAGTTCATTGAGTTCACCTTTCTCAGCTGCTTCCTCAATTTTCTGCAGTCAACAACAATACTTAAAATGGAAATCGATCTAATGAAGTCATGATATTATTATCATTTCAACCTTTTCTCCTCCTTTTCAGCTGGGATAGTGTAAACCAGGTGACACAAAAATAAGAATCACAAACATAGTATAAGAAATCATCCGTCTCTAGTCTTCATTATACTATGTTCTATTAATACTGGTATGACTGACACAAGTATTATCAAAATCACATTTACAATAAAAATTATTTTGTTTCCGTAGCTTTCTTTTACTTTTTAACCGCATATCATCTGAAAAAATCACTTTTTATCTTGAAATTATCTTTATCAAACAAGAACATTTACCTCCTCCACTTCTTCAGCTGATTTAATGAAACTAGAAACCAATTTCTTGGCTTTCACAAGATCTTCTTTGGGATAATCATTCATTCGAAGAGCAATTTCTCGATACTCATCCACCTTTCTTTCCTCTTCTTCATCCTCCTCTTGGCGCCTCTTGTGCAGTTCTTTAGTCTTTTCCCTCTGCTTAGCTTGCCATTCCTACACAAAGCTTAGCATCTGAATTACAAGATCTGCTCTCTCTTCTTCTCTCTCTCTCTCACTCTCTCCGTCTCTCTCATTTCGTTAGTTGTCTCATCCAATCAAAATAGCCCACGTCATTGAATCAATACACTGGCAAGGGCTGTTTCGATTAGATGGGACAAGGGAATTAGCAACAGCAGTTCTAAAACATATGGGTGGGGCTATTCGCACCCCCTCTTTTGCTAAATACAACCCAAAAAAATTTTGGACAAAAATAACCTCCAATAAAATTACCAAACATTACATTCCCTTTCTTTCTTTCTTTCTTTTCCTCCCTTTTTTTTTCCTTTTCCTCCCTTTTTTTTGTTGTTGTGTTTGACCACGTATGGTAGGCTGTTCGTCGAATAGCCTTCCAGGGTCGAATGTCGACTGCCATTTCCTGCAGCATAGTGGCTGCAAAAGGAGCTGCCAACTTTGCTGCCATTTCCGGCAGCACTTCTCCAAGTTGGCTTTTTTTTTTTTGGTAAAAATGGGAATTTGGGGGTCTTTGGGTGGTTGTGTTTAGCAAAATGGGTGTACATTTGGAAAAGAAAAGGAGGAGGGGGTCGGGGGGGGGGGGGCACCCCAAAACATAATTATGAAAATTTTTAAATTTCTTTTTCTAACATCAGAAGTTTATTTATCAAGGAGCAAGAAAACCCAGAGGCCATTTTGATTAAATTAAGGAAAGTACAATTATCAATTAGAGAAAATTCAATAAGACAACTAAAATTGCAAGAAATGAAGACACTGATTAACCAATAACGTATACATACATCATCGTAAAATTCTTTTGGCATGCCGTACAATTCTTGCTCGTCTGCCTTCTTACATCTACGCGGAGCTGGTAAAAAGTTCAAAATAAATAAATAAATAAAAGAAACCGAAATATACTGTCATATAAAAAGGAGAAATTTGATATACGGGCAAACGGAAACCTGTGGGAAGAGAAATCTTGGCCTTCATCAGCTGAGGTGGGTATGGAAACGCTGCGGACTTTGTTGATAGGGTTGATGAAGAAGGTGATGCGGGCTGCAGTGGCAGCGCTGCCCGAGTCAATTGCAACATTTCTGCTGCCATTTTTGTCTCTTTCTTTCTGGAGGTTTATCGGTCTTCATATTAGACCCACGACAAGATGCTGAGGTTTATCAGTTTTCTGTGACTAGTTAATAACACGTATTTTATATACATCATATTATCATAATCTAAAATATTGGATTTACCATATTTAAGAGCTTGTTCGGTTGGTGTTAAAACAACAAAAATAAAATAAAATAAAATAAAAAATTCTCTCCCTTTTTTTCAACCACACACATATTCTCCGATACAATATTTACCACATATTTTCTACGGAATATCGTGCCCAACAAATTATCTTTCAACCGAACAAGCTCTTAATCTTTGAGCCTAATATCATTTAAGAAAGTAATTGTATTACATATGTGATTGTATGAAGTTAATATTAAAGAAAAGATCCCAAATTTGAAACTTTCTTTTATCCCAAATTTTCTACAACTAATTACCTGTACCATTAAAATGTGTAATGACCCATAATAAACCATTTTAGCTCATTTGTTGATTTACCCCCTTGTATAGAATGTTGGATGATCAAATTGAAATATGAAAACATCAAATAAAGAGAGATATCAATAAAAAATAAAAAGATTTAAAAAATTTAGGGATTAAATTAACAAATTACAAATATACTTTGGACTTAATTTGACGAAACATCATAGGGTAAGTTTTTTTTTTAATGGAAATATAGAATAGAAAAACGAACTTTTACCTGTAGTCATTAGTACCTACAAAAAATCGTATGTTCAAAATTAGCTTTTGAAAGTGAGCTTGGATTAAAATTGAGATCTTTGATTTAATGGCTATATTGCATACTTTTAACTTAATTATGATACAGATTTTTTTCAAAAAAAAAAAAAATGTGAGAGCAGAAAAAGAAAGAAAAGAAAATAGAAGGGAAATGAAGAGTTTTTTATCCATTAATTAATAAAACAGAACTAATTAGAAATTATAAAATATATGTAAGGGTAAAATAGGGAAACAAAAAGTTTCCAATCATCCACCATTTTATATATTAGTGATAGTGATAGTGATAGTGATAGTAATCTCTTCCCCATGTGGGGAGAAGTTATTCTCTCCACATACTACGTGTCAGAAGATGAGTTTAACACATAAGCAGTGGGACCCAGTTCATAATTTCTCAAATATATTCATCTGTTAACACATGAAATTTCTCCCATATAAGGACGAGATCGCTAGTGAATGATAGTGATAATAATTAGTGCTAATGGTTTATCAGAGTTACAATGCAATCTATATATATTTTGGGTGCGGCTAAAAACAAACTCCATTTTTTACTCTTCACACCGCATCAATTTTTCATCAAACATATCCCCAATGAAAATCAACAATATATCATTTTTGAAAACATCATGAGTGGTGTTCGATGATAAGTGTATATTTTGCACACTTATTTATATCTCTTTACGTTTCATTTGGAGAGAACTTCTACTTATATTTATGTATTTTTGTTGTGTTTTAGGTACTACTCCTCATTGTGGATGAGAACGAGACTAGAGGAGGAAAAGGACTCAAAATGTTAAGAAATCGGAAGTTGGAGACTAAAACGCAACAAGTCGAAAGTTGGAGGACTTTGGGTGCAAATATGTGAAGATCTTCTTGGCCCGTTTCTTGAGGTCATATGGAAGAACACGGAATATGGAGTTCGACCCTTTTTACAGATCTCGATTCCAAGTTACAGATCAAAAGATATGGCTAGATGAAGATCATGAACACAAAGAGGAGCATTTTTTATAAAAATACAAGTTGAGTTGGAGGACACAATCAACTAGAGAGTTGTAGATCATCGAATCTAGTTTGCAACGCAATTTGAATAGGCTGAATCGGACATCAAGATCAAAAGTCGTGGCAAAAATACTGCAACCTGAACATGTTGAAAAATAGGGCAGGGAACTTTTATACGGCCATAAAAATATTTTTACAGCCATACGGTCATTGTCTCTACACCAAAAAGTCCCAAAAATGCAATTTCTTTCACCAATTCTTAAGGGCCTTTTTGGGGAGGGGGTTTGAGTTGAAATATAATGCGGAAGCGAAATTAATAATGTATTGCTATGAGTAAATAGGGTTACAATCACTCCTTTATATAGGAGGAGAAGCCTAACTAAACTAGGAAATAAGATAAATTAGAATCAATTAAAAAGATAACATTCCTAAAATAACTAGAATCCTAAAATAGCTAAAATACTTTCCAATACTCCTCCTCAAATTGATGCATCTACACAACATCAACTTGGACAGTAATGTATGGAATAAGGAATTGTAGACCGGTAGGATGACCGACTACTTGTGCCCGGTTGTCAACTCTGATTGCACTCCACTTCAAATGGTAGTCAATTATGATTGTAACTCCACGTTGCAAAAACTCCCCCTTCTTCCAATTCCAAGTAATCAAGCGGTCCTCCTAGCATAGATGTGAATTGCCTGGTCCTTCCATATCCGAGTGGAGGCCTAGGTCAACCTCAGAAAGTTAGGGTTAAATGTAGAAACCCATGAGCTGCCGATCCCCATGGAGCACCAAAAAGACTGAGCCAACTAAAGTGAAATGTTGCACAGTTCTGCGAGAGGTCATCGGAAGTTTTTGACAGTCACGTAAATCTTCCAACGCACCAAAATGGCTAGTCAACCGAGAAGGATTGGTTACTTAGCTCTGAACAGGCCGTTGCAGGTTATAAATTCTAATATGGCTATTTAAGGGTTTGAACGTTAAATGCAAAAGCCTGATCATACCAGTTTACACAAAATTCGAAAAGCGGGGCTGAATTGGCTGATAGGTGAAGGACCGAAAAATAATTGGATAGTGGACACTCTCACAATGGGCCGAATCATAATACCAACCCAATAAATAAGCTCCAACAAACTCCAAACGAAAAGCCCAATCACCATCTTAAGCCTCAATAATAGCCCAAACATCAGACACTAAACCCAACACATATAAGCCCATAAAAGGTATAGCCCAAAACCAAATGGCCCTAATCATATAGCAATATCACCAAATCTGCTGCCCAAACTTAAAACCAGCTAACCAAAAACATTTCATAGCCCCCAATAATAAGAACCAAATAGGATCACTAGCCCAACTCCACAAAAACAGAACAATCACCACCGACTCCAACAAGAGTAAAACAGAGTCGCCAGAGAGAAAAGCGGTGAAAACTCCAAACCTTAGCCAAAAACGAAGAGAAACAACCAAGAAATGCAGTCACGGGGTCAAACGAATTTGCAGGAGCTCATTCTTTGGTCGCCAGAGGTCAAAGCGACTTACGGAGGTTGCAAGACAAGAAGCAGACGAGAAAATTGGACCAAACGAGCTGTTCGAACTGTTTGAACCGAAACCACGAGAAGCTGTTCGGAACGAGCTTGGCTTGTCGGTCGCCGGTGATGGGAGGTGATCGGCCAGTGGTCAGTGGTGGCAAGACTTGCCAGAGATGACATGGGTCTTCTGAGATTTGTGCCTAGGGTTTTTCAATTTGGGGCTTTTCAATTTTAGGGCTTTTAGAATTTGGGGTTTTTTTTTTTGCCTTACGCTCTGATACCAAGTTGAAATATAATGCGGAAGCAAAATTAATAATGTATTAGTATGAGTAAATAGGGTTACAATCACTCCTTTATATAGGAGGTGAAGCCTAACTAAAGTAGGAAATAAGATAAACTAGAATCAATTAAAAAGATAATATTCCTAAAATAATTAGAATTCTAAAATAGCTAAAATACTTTCCAACAGGTTGAGACATGAATTGGGGGGCATTTTATACATCATTTCACCTCTGAATCCCTAATTCTCTTATCTAGTTTTAACTTAGGGTTCTTTTTCTTCCTATTTTCCTTTCCTCTCTTTCCTTTCTTTCCTCTTTCTTTTTCCTTTGTTTTAGCTTTTAGTAGTAGCTTAGTTTAGTAGTAGTTTAGGGCTTGTTTTTGGTTCAATCCTTGGAGGAGAAGATAAGGAAATCAAGAGATGAAGCTTGGAAGTGGGGAAATCAACTAGAACACCAAAAAGGGCGTTTGTTCTCTATTTGTTACTGTATCTCCATTCCTAGCTTATGTTTATGATTTTTATGGATCATTCCCTTTGATTTCCAAACATGAACTAATTATTGTAAGTTGGGATTTTTTATTAATCTTAATATATATTTAGTTAATCCAGTTGAGTTGTTGGGATTGATTTGTATTGAATTATTTATCTCATGTGTATTTGTTATTGGGTTTGCTACACATGCTTACTTGATCACCAAGTGTGTGAATTTGTGATGAGTGTATGATCCTAGAGATGGGAGTGTACTTGTTAAACCAAATAGCATACACCCTATGTTCTTGTAGAAGATAAAGATATACCCATAACCTTATGTGATCCATTGAGTTATTTTCACAGACCCCTATGCGGTTGATTGGTAATATATCGACACAGAGATATATTATATTGAGCCAATTGACTAGAGATAGCTTCACATACGAGAGCGGAGCTAGCTATATTAGGAAAACCAGATCTAACATCGAAGATGGATAATATGTTAAGTTCAACAACAACATAACTTATATTGGGTGAAGTCATGAATCCCTACTGTTTCTTAATCAGAGTTTATCTCCTTTCATGCCCATATTTTGTGTCTTTCATTTATTTGCTTTCTTAGTTAAGTTAGTTTAGGATTCCTTCACCTTTTTATTGTGTGTTCTTTTGTATAGTTTTCTTTTCTTTGTTATAATTAGTAACTCAATTATAAATATATTTCCCTGTGGGATCGATATTCGGACTCCTAGAATCCACTTTATTACTTGTACAGCCCGTACACTTGCGGTATATTTGTGAGTGTGTATACGCCCAACATTCAGCCAACTTTTTGGGAAAGGGGTGGCGGCCAATTTGGCTGAACTTAATTTTTATTATTTTTTTTATAGTCATTTGTTTTTCATAATAAAAAATATTTATATTTCATAGTAATAATGATTTATTCATATTAACGAATTTTATATTGATTATACTTACTATAAAACTAATAATTGTAAATCTAAAAATTATTGTAATTAATATTAATGAAATGATTTTTATATAATTGTTTGGCTCAATTTTTGTTTATATAATTAATTGAGTATTATTTCGTATTGCAATAGTGACGTATTCACGCTGAAGACCAACAAGTTACTATAAAAATAATAAATATAAATATAAATATAATAAAATGTATTAATATGGACAAGTAACTATTATAAATAATAATAATTGTTAAATATAAATAATTATTATCATAAATAAATAATCAATATAATAATTATTAAATATAAATAATTTTTATTATGAATAACAAATTAATATAAAAAAAAAAAAAGTAAAGAAAATTGATGTTCGGCCAAAATGGGCCAAACACCCTTTAACTTCGGCCGAACACTGCAAAGAGTGTTTGGCCTAAACTAGTGTTCGGCCAGTTTAGGCTGAACACCCTTTTTGTAGTTTTGACCAAAATTGTTGAGGTGTTCGGCCAAACACTCTTTTGGCCGAACAACCCAAAATTTGTTTGACAAATTAGTGTTCTATAGATCCGAGGGATGTGCAAAAAATTTGGACAAAATTTGATTTTTACGTAAGAAAATTACTCAATTTTTGTATTGTAAATTTCTCCCTTAGTGTAAAGTTCTCCTTGTTCATATTTGCAAATGAGTGAAATTGTTACAATCTCAGCATTTAATAGCGCACACGCAGCCCTCCTAAATGGTTTTTTTTTGGGGGGGGGAGGGGGAGGGCTGGGAGAATATCTTTCTCCCAATGCTAGCAACTTAATGCTGTTGTGCAAATGAGCTTGATTTTGGTTGTTTAATCTTGTAGATGGAGATTTCACTTCGCCTCTCCTTTTGTTCGAGTAAGGCTGGAGAATTTTTTTTTCTTTCAATGGGCAAACTAGTAAAATTGGAAATAGAGGGTGTACTGAATAAATTAGGAATCTTATTGAAAAAAAAAAAAGAAAAAGAAAAAGGGGTGGGTGTGTCTAACACGTGGGTGTGAAGGATAAACAGTCGGGTGTGTTTCGCCAGGCCCAATATTTTTTGTCATTTTCCTTTTGGAACTTCAACACCCACTAATATTTCTTTGCCTTTAATTATACATACTCAAAAATAAAAAATTAAATGACGGGTTGACCCTTTTGGTAGAGAATCTAATTAAACACATAAATTAATACTTCAATTATTCTTTAAAAAAATTTTTTTTTTTTGAGAAAATCGAATATAACCATTGGGCCGAATCGATTTCCAAAAAAGAAAAAAAAGAAAGAGAGAGAGAGAGAGCGGTTAGCGTCATGGTCTCATGTGGAACTCAATCTCTTGATCTTATGCATAGGCAATAGACATTATTTATCAACAATGCCAATGGACTTCGCAAAAATGTAATACTTTTATATTAGTAACAATGCAATACTTTCATATTAGTCGATGAAAGCTAATATAGCATAAACACTATAGTACCAGTCATATTATAATTTTACATGATTGTTGATCCGTCAACACTACTCTACTTAACAATACTCGACAGAGAAAAGTATGACATTTTCCTATTTCTTGCATTATTAGAACTGTTAAATCATGTTGCCAAGATTACAGGAAGAATAGAAAACTAGGACTTTGAAATCCCAGCTTGGAGCCAAAATATACAGAACCTAATAACCTAAACTAATGTCCAAATAAGTCTGCTCAAGCACATCATATGTACAGAGAATCAACTAACACTTTGCCTAATCTTCCAACTATACATGACTACATTCCACCTCTATGTTAACATTTATCAAGCAACTCTCCAAAATTAAAGGGGGAAATTCCAAACCCCACCCCCCCCCCCCAAAAAAAGGGAAAGAAAAAAGAAGACGACGAAGAAAATGATTTTCTGAATAAATTACTGAAAAGAAACTCAAAATCCAGTTTCTATAATCATTTCAGCGGCTGCACCCATGGCGTTGATCCCACTGACCCCAAGCAGAGCCAGTGCAAGTTCTTCCTCATTCCACTGTTTTAACCCTCCACTAACTCTCTTCAAAACCTGTACATCCACCTCCAGCATCCACATTGGCGTGCACCCCACCATCAAGCTCACGAAACCCGTCACATACGCCTTCCACGTCGCCTTGTTACAACCAAGCGATATTTTTCCATCTAAGGCACTTGCTAAAAACTCAAAGTGCTTCCCAAGAACTTTAGGCCTATGTTTAGAAGCAGTTGGTGTTAACTCAACTCCCCAGGCGAATATTCCAGAAAAGACAGCAAAATATGCTAGTGCATAACCACCTAGCATTGCAACCACCCCACCCGACTCCTCGCCATTTGGGGCCCACCCATTAATGGATATAAACCGTGATGGCAGTGTTTCTTTGATTAAAGATTGGACTAAGCTCAACCCACCAGTCATCCAAACTAAAGAAGCCCCCAATGAAGCTGCAACTTTCACCCTAGTCATAGCCGAAGCAAGAGAAACCTGACCATATTTTGAGCCAAATTTAGTTTTCTTGAGTTTCTCTAATTTCTCGGTAGATAATCCAACAGTCATGATATCTTTGACAGTATGGAGTAGGAGAGATACAATTTCTTCTGTCATAAACACCACATTTCTAACAGCTCGATGAACACGTAAGTAAAGTATACCAGGGGCAACAGCGGAAATTCCACCCTCGAAGTGAGAGCCAAAGCCATGACCTAAAAGAGCACCTACACCACCATGACTGGCAACAGAAGGTTTAAGGCCAAGTGCTGTTGAGAAACAGGCTCTGAGGAGTTGAACTAAGGCATCAGCGTTGTGGTGGAACACAGTTCGGGAAGCCGAGAATACAAGGAAGTCATTCCAACGCTTTACCTTTTGGGTCCACAGGGCGGCTATAATTGACATACATGGCCAGGGACAACTAGTGCCAAGGTGAGTCAAGGCAGGGCCCACCAAGTTCAAGAAACGGTCAGTACTTTTGTCAAGTTTATATGTTATTGTGAGGCTAACGAGGGCTGCCAAGGGTAATGGAAGAGTCAGAGAAGTTGCCCCTGAAGATAAATTTTTGAATGAATTAATGAACATCAAGTTAGTATGATCTACTTCATTGACATGTAATAGTCATACCATGTTCTAATTTCTATCTGTAATGGAAAAAATGACCAGTTAAATGTATACAAACAGAAGAAGAAAGTTACCTAGAGGCACACATGGGACATCAACACCAGTGGCAGCTAAGATTTTGTTAATCTGTTGTTCGACCGAGGATAAGTTTGCAGCAGGACTGGGCCAGTCTGTTCCATTCATGAAAGCTGGCTTCCAGAGACCTCGGGTAACCTCCGCTGACAAGTAGCTTATAATTGTTCCCAAGGAAGCAGGAAGAAAATCGGCAAGATCTTTGAGACCTGAGTTAGGGGGAGTGTTTTGTATTGTCAAAATGGCAAGTAGAAAGCAGTTCATCAAGGTATCCAACATGGCAATTGTAAGGGAATTTACATAGGTGACCAAAAATAAGGGTGCAACTGAAGCATGTGGAGTTCTTCCACCTACCCTACCTTACCCACCTACCCCCAACTGAAACCCCAATTTCGCCACCACCAGTGGGGAATATAGCACTGGGGAGTGGTGGTGGCAGCACCCCAACTAATGGGGAGAAATTCACGGTTGCCTACCAGGCACCCCACTTGTGGTGGAGGCTCCCCAGCCAGGTGGGAAGAAACCCATGGCAACTCTGATGCAGGAACTCTCTCCCATTGATTGGGTAAGTTGTGCGTTTTCACCCAACGGGTACTCCATAAATCTAAACATCTGGAAATGCTTAACCACACAACTTAGCATATGTTTGGCAAAATGCTTATAAATTAGAAACTAGATTATAAATACCTTGTGCATTTCCACAAACCCCCACCAAATAAACCAATATATAAACTACTTGGCAGGCATGCTAGAAATCAATATGGTGCACTGTTACTAACCAGTAGTCAGCTCGCGGGGCGACAATCTCCCATGGGCACAGGCAGTAAGGGAAGCATCAAGCACAAAGGGAACAGCTTCAAGAATATCCCAAGCAGGTAGCTTAAGACGTTGACAGAAGTCGTCAGCTCCAGATGCAGAAGAGGTGCTACTTCCAGAAGTTGAAGGAGTCAAAGGTTGGCCTCCCCTATTTATTTTTCTGAACATCATACTCATGAGAGCCTCAACAATATGGTGAACAGGGGTTCCAGGTACCAGACCAGAAAGGATAGAAGCTATACATTCTTGATGCTGCCTATACCAACGCTTTAACTTTGGAAAAGAATCCATGAATACTGGCTCTCTTGATGATGGAATTGAAAATCTTGACAATCTATTGATTTTATTTTTATCCTCCAATGGATTCTCATATGATGCTAACTGGGAGTTGCGCACCATTAAGAGGTATTCTGGAGTTATATGGGATCCAACTGGAGGGACGTCTCCTGATACATTTTCCATTGGTGGTTGATCAAACCTCCACAACTTCAACAGCAAAGTGAATGCATTAGTAAATACAGCATGGGATGAAATTTCCTCCCCTGTTGTAAGAGTCCACGACATGGTGGGTGCACAGGAACCAAAGACCTCACATATTGGCATCAATGCAGCCGCAAGTTGTGGAACCTGGAAAAAATTGAATGTAATCAACCCCACCAAAAAAAAAAAAAAAAAAAAGAGAGACACCAAGGAGGAGAAAATAAAGTTTTGCATGCCTCTGTGGAATCTGCTGTAGTTTATTTTTAAAATTTACCACTTTCTGGTATTGTGTTCATATCAATATTCAATTCCTATACAGATGGCGTCAGAGATGAATTGCATGCAAGAACCATGTACAGTTGCTGCACATATCTTTAGACATGGAAAGTGACATGCATTAGTTATTCAAATATGTATTCCACTGGTTACCGTACTACCTTAATTGTTTAGTTATTCCTTTGACTTTGAAATTCTGTATAGAATTTATTGTTGAATTGCGATGCAAACCACGTGCAGTTACTGCATATTTGTTTACATATGGAGAGAAGCGTGCATTAGGCAATCAAACTCAGAAGGCACTTGTTGCATTACTAGCTTTGGTTTTTGGTTGTCTGGTCAATAAAACAACATAGTAATTCATGTTTAAGGATTCTTTTGACGATAATCTCTGAAATATTCAATTAATTTTTTTTTTTTGTTTTTGTGTGTTTGTGTGTGTGTTGGGGGAGTGGTGGGTGTTGTACTGTTATCCACAAACTTGAAGTTGCTTTTGTCTTACTGATATTCAAAGATTCTATACAAGATTAAAATATTCAGATTAACCATAAATAGGTAGAGTTCACCTACCATGCCATGTAAGGAGAAAATCTGAATGCAATCGATGGATGATATTCCAACTAGGAGAACATTCAGGAGTGGAGCATAGGCTATCAAATGGCTCTCACTTCCAGAAAAATCTGTAGGAACTGCAGGTGAAAGCAGTCTTGTGACGAGGATGACAGTGTGCTCCTGCAAGCATAAAAAATGAGGAAAAACTAGTGAGTTAGGAATGGAAGTGCACAGAATACATAAGAATAAAGTTATTGAGATAAAGACTTCCCTCATTCAGGAGTACCAATTACTACTGGGGGAAAAATTTGTCATGGGGGTTTGTGGGGGTGGGGAGCCTTTCACAAGTTCATATGTATTCCCTGATAGTGCCTAACTTGTCAAAGTAACATCTGATAATTCGCACTCCAAGCAAATAAATTTGATGGATCATAAAATTCACAACTTCCATCTACAGAAAGACATAAGAAATGGAAAAGAACGGAAAAAAATAAAATAAAAAGAAAAAAGGCGATGCCACAAGTCTGGTATATTCTTTGTTGGAATCTAATGTGATCATATGTTCTGTTCTACCATCACCAGAAGTCTAAAATATAGTGCATTACCTGTATATTCCAACCACGAGTTAGAGAAGCCCCGCAAAGTATTGTAACAGCAGACATCTTCTCATCATCTGAACCAGTGACAGCAATCTCATACATTTTCTCTATTTCTGACAAGCTTCCATCAAATCACATGCTTAATATCAGTACCAATGACTAATATTACAACTTCATTTTTCTCTTGCTGAAATTTTTATCAATAGAAATTCTATCGTGTTGAAAATTTAATCACATTTAACATTTAAGGCTGCGTTTCTGTTTGGCATTTTCGGCCATTTTCTATTTTCAATTTTCGAAAATGCTGAAAACGCGTTCTCTTGATATGTTTCCAAAAACTGTTTTCGAAAATGGCCCAAAAAGTTTGTGAAGAAAATGGAAAATGAAAAAATGACGTTTTCCACGTTTTCACACCAAATGCCTGCAGATTTGCAAACGTGGAAAATGCCTTGTTTTCAAAGTTCAGGTCCAATTCCGAATTAAAAAAAAAAACAGTCGGCATTCTCTCTCGCTGAAGGTCTGAATCGCAAATAGGTTCTTTCCTCCAACACTCTCGCCTCTCACGCCCGAAGGTGATTTTGTCTCCCTCTCTCGCCTATTGCTCTATGTTTCTCACTAATTTCAGTCCATGGTTCCTCTTAAACCTTACGTCCTTGTTTTCCCAAAATTAGAGTGGACCGGATTCTGGAAAAAGATTTGCAAGATGCCCGTACATCCTAGCATCACGCAGATATCAATTTTATCATATTTAGATATTGGGAAAGTAGTGATTTATGTAGCGATTCAGCACTTTGGAAGGGAAATTGTTTATTATCGTCTTCAGCCAATTCTTAATGTTTAATCTGGCGTGTAAAATCACATGCCCCTTTGTATGCACATTCATAGAAAAGATTTTTTTTTTTCATTTTTTTCCTTAATGCGCACAGATTAGAAAGTTCTACATAGTTATTGGTGCCTTCTAGTTTTCCTGGAACCAAAGATATAGAAGTTTAGTATTGTGCTTTTGAAACATGAATCACAAAATCACAATTGACAAAATGATTTTTGATTTTAAGTTGTTGTAAAGAAGCTCTAGTTCCAATTTTTTCTTTATCACAAACAAAATCATTACGGATAGTGAAATAGATTTCCCAAAATAACAAACCAAACGCATTTTCTAGTTTTCTATTTTCAAAAACAATTTTCCAAAATGATAAACCAAACGCATTTTCAACATTTTTGAAAACAACCACTAAAAACAAAAATTAGAAAATATTTTCAAAAATGAAAACAGAAAATAGAAATACAAACAGAACACACCCTAAAGTTTTACTATGTAAATACTACCTTGATCAAAAATGACTTTCAATCACATTCGAAATATCTTTAATATTGAAAATATGTAAAAAAAAAAAAAAAATAGTAGTTTGCAATATAAAAACTTGATGTTGAGAGTTAGACCTGATTCTGAAGTCCAAAAACCACATATTTTTTTGGTGTTCAGACAAATTGTTTCAACATAGAATACTGTATTAAAATATTGAAAACAATTTTAAACTTGATATAAATGAATAGTGAGATTCAAAATCAAAATGGCATTTGTTTAACAATTGTGAAACTATAATTAAAGATTGCAAAATTGTGCACATCAACTTTAGAGATTCAAATAAAATTCAAGGCTAATAAGTCAACCGATAATATGAGCTTGAATATTGATGCTTGTCATGTGCACTTGTTAATCAATTCATTAAACTAAAAAGAATAAAGTAATAAACAGACAAACAAAATCAAAACAATTAGAAATTAGCCCATATTATAGTAATGAAGTAAAAAACAATAGAAAATTCGGATGTACTACTCAAAGAACTTTTCTTGTACAAAAAATCAAGAGCGGACGAGGTTATTATTTGAACCACTTGAAATAATTTATCATCACTCATCTTAAATTCACATATATTTCGAAAGTATTCACATCTTTAAAACTTTTAAACAATATACTACAGGTATATACAACGTAAGAACTTATTATTGAAAGTAAATTACAAATATCTAAAAGTAGTCAGTAAAATAATAATCTACCATCATCAACATATAAAAACAATAGGAAGAGTTGGAAAAAAAAAAAAAAGAGAGGGAGATATAGCACCTTTTTTTTTTTTACAAGAAACTGAAAATTTTTATTAAGAAGATAACACTTCCATAAATACAACAAAATGGTGGGCTAGTCATCCACCAACAGAAACAGCGTAAACCTGCGCTCATACAAAATATCAAACCAAGAACCTATGGACTGCTCAGGACAATGGTACATAGAGAGCTCATAGGGTCTAAGCAAAACAAGAAAAAGTTACAGCACACGAAAAAGATGAGCACACGAAAAAGATGATTATAAACAATACAATAAATTAAAGAATAAAAGGATTAGTATGAAATTCTACAAAAAAAAAAAATGCAAGGACAAAATGGTCCAAATCTTTTTTTTCCCCTTTTGAGGGACTTCTGAATATAACATATTATTATACTTCTTAGGAACAAATACTGCACAATTTTATGTTCTGAGATACTCAGGAGATAAGCTCATTTCAGGGTTAAAGGATTTACATCCAGGGCTTGCTTGCATTGCTATTGAATTTATTGGATCCCCAACTAGCTGGTAACACTATTAGTCGGAATGGCCCTTCAATCTTTTTTTGTCCCCTTAAAACAGATTTTAAACCACTCTCGGTTTGATATCTCATTCATAAAATGCTATTTTCATTTGCAAGACAGGTACCATTTTGTATTATTGGGAGCTACACTGATAATGTGAGCCTAGAACTGTAAGCTGAATAGCTGATTAATCACTGCAAGCGATTTTGACCTCTTCAACAATATATCCCACAGGTAGCAGTGAACTGTTACAAAAATCTTTTAAAGTTACAAATGTCTTCATACCTAGAAGCTGGAGTTGACACCAAGGAACTGATCATTGGAGGAGTTAAAGGGGCTCCCTTCATTAATGACGACCAACAAGGCATCTGTCCAGAAACGCTTCGAGGAACCTGGTTGCAACGACCTTTCACATATCCGGGCCACAAATAAGCTGATGTGTCCAACACATGTCTGGCAATGCAAGCCTCAACAATCAAATGCCGCAGGTTTCCAGCTGTAAATGGTTACAAGAAATCACCAGCACACAATTAGCATAAAGGCAGTTATCCACCAGTATAGAAAAAATACCCCATTGTACCACCATCAATGCTGATCCCTTCGCTCTGCATTGCAGAGGAAAAGACTTGGCAAAAAAAAACCCACACCGGAAAGTAATATTTTTATATGAAGGTTGAAAGCATAAATGGAGAAAAGGATGACACAGATTGAACTTGACCATGTGAAGAAGACGATAACTGAAGTAGGAGGCAATGAACCAGAAAAGAAAGAGAAGCATTTTCCCACTTTATCTCAGGCAAAAGGTATGGCACTATATAGGAAAGGGAATGCACAATTTACTAAATTGAGGGGTCATATTTACGAGTGTTCTAAAAATGTATACCATCATTAGGAGCGAATGAAGCAACGCTGAGCTTCAAAGTGCTTACGAAATTACTTAAATTTTCTTCTCAAAAAAGTGAAGGAACAAAAAATAATAAATCAAAGTAGCAGGAGCTAAGACATGACTAAGAGTGATTAAGTTCACATCGGAACGTGATTCTTTGGAACAAAAATGCAATCTACACTTTTTTACACGCCTATCACCTAAGAATGGCAAGGACTCCACACAGCATCCAAGACGACTCCACACCGCATCCAAGGCGTACTTTCTAGAAGACTGGTGGTATTCACTAATCCTTTAGCACAATTTAATCGTCGTGGTTTAAATAAATAAACTACCGAATAACTCCCCCAAAAATGCAGTTGTGAATTAGAAATATGGAAAATAGCATACACAATGGTCCAAATCAACGGGATAGGAGAAGTAAAAATCTTTATCACTTCCGTGCAGATAATGAGATCACTCACAACAATTCACAGGCATGTCATTTAAACTCATGCCATCAAGGTGTCCACCACTGACTGTTAGGCCTGAAAGAAACATCATTGCTTTTGCAGCAGCTTGATTAGCCAATGAACTTGCAATGGGTGGTGGAATCAGCAAACCTTCATAATCATCCAACTGCTGTAAGCTGGAAACCAGGTCTTGCCGACGCATTCCAAGGGTTTGTATGTCTTTCCTTTGACTGATGGAGCTTCGTTCAGCTTCACCGATCAAAGAACTCTCTTCCTCCTCAATAATATTGACAACAGCAAGTGTCGTAATGGACAATAACATGCACAGACAAGTATCAAGCCGAGGAACCGGACCCTCACTTGAATTCCTTTCCTGAACAGATCTAAAGTTAATATATCACCCTACTGGATAGTTCAAAAATGAATTTTCTAGAGATGCGAAGCTTCCTATGACATTATATCAAATACTGTGAATTAACTATAACTCTCACTAGGTCACTTTCTTAGTAACACATCAAAGGGTCTCAGCAGATGGCATGGGGAAAGAAATAGGGTTGTTGACGATGTGAATAAGCCAAACTTGGGTCCAACATAATGTTGATTATTACTAGTAACGGACTAGAAAATAAGTGATAACTTCCAGCAAGGATAAGAGTATAGGATAGTTCTTATCATAAATTTTCTTTCTTCCCTTCTATTTGGGGAAAGGTAATTTTCAAAGGGTCGGCCTCAATGGGAAAGGAAAATGGAGCACCTAGGGGATCCAACTACCAGAAAAGGGGTAGTCTGATACAAATTTCATAGAAGTCAAAACAGGAAGAAACAGATATGCCAAATTAGACTGTTTCCGGAATATGGCAGGAAGAAGGCATACTGCACAGTTTATCGCCCTAAACTCCCATGATTCAATGAAATCACACTATATAAGATCTCTACTCAATTCTAAGAGAATCAAGATGACCTAATTCACTTACATGTAAATTTAAAATTTGGAAAGAAATATTCATCTTATTCTATTTAAATGAACTCTTACCCTCTGAACAAGACGAAGAGCAGCAATCCACAAACCAAGAAATGAATCCCGCCAGGTGGTCTGGTTTAAAGCCTGGAGAGCCTTCAACAAACCTACAATACTCAATCTTTATCAATGAAACTATGCCAAAATAAATAGCATGTATGAACAATAAACTAATATTAGGATAACCATACCTGTAAGAGTTTCAGCAGCACTGGTAGCTGCCACTTGTTGTCCATCCATTGTGTCCTCAAGATAAAGATCTATAGTATGCCAGAGGGCTGAACAGCCAACACCATGACACTGACCAGCAGCAGGTACAGGGGACCCGGCTGTTACAGCATGAAATTGTTGCTGCAAACTTGTTTTGCATTTACGAGATAGGACTTGACGTGTATTAGCTGTTAATTGCAAGAGGGCCTCCGGAGAAATATGTTTCGAGCTTCTTAAAGATGATGAATTAGAAGCAAGCAGTCGCAAATTCCGAAGAAACCATTCCCAAATGGTGGGCCTGAAAATAGAAACACATTTTAACTAACCATGCATGAGCGTGACAGCCATATTCTGTAACACAGAAAGAGAACTGTGAAGAAGATCTCCCAACGAAGCTCTTTATGTTGACAAGCATATACGATGAGAGTGTCTTGAAGATTTTCTAAAACTAAAGACACCATTTATAGAAATCCAATAACTTTTAATTTTTATTTTGCCTTTCCCCACAAGCAATGAAGGTTCAAAGGGAAAAAACTCAAAAAGGTTTCTGGAAAAACCAGAGGTGCAAATAAAATATAATACTAAAAAAATCAATTCATACACAAACAAAGACCAATTTGTAAAATAACAAGTAAAAGCATTAAAAGTAGTGTATGGATAGTGGGGCTCTGTATGAACAGTACTTACTCTTTCTTTTAATTTTTATTTTTATTACTACGAGCTGTTGGACTTCTCAAAAAGAGGACTACTATCTAAAATAAAGAGTATGCAGTACGTAAAGAGCTCTTGGAGATGCTTTGTTTAAACAGGACACATTCAGGTGAGCTGCAAACCAAAACAGAAAACAAGATTTTTACATGTTTCTACGAGCCAAATAGAGGATCCTAGTAGTCACTCTATTCCGAAAAAATTCACCAACTATTTCAAGAGCTGTTATCGTATTCATTTTAGGCATTGCTTGGCTTTCCAGTCTCGTCCCATCAAAGTTATCAAGATTGTCTATTTCCATGTCTTGACTCCTTGTAAGCCACCGAGATTTCTTCTCTGGAGTGAGCTCTAGCAAACCTTCATCATCAAGCGATGCATCGAGTAGCTCCCATACAATGGAAAATATAAATTCAACAACAAGAATCCCAGGTTCAGATGACTGAATTTGAAATATTTCGGAATAATGAAGGACATCGTTAATGGATTCCATAATCCTGCAATTGGATAGTCGAAATTAGCAAACAACCAAGCTGGCAAGTGGCAACAAAAGATCACTCTAAAAACCAATATAGCTTATAATTCGAGTTTCAATTACATTGTGAGCAATTCTTTTGACTTTCCCGCATTATCAGTGCTGCTACGAAATTGTCCGATTGCTAAACAAATTTAAATAGGCAATTATCATTTTCAAACTAAACTAAGTAGTTGCAAACATTTATTGAATATATTTTACAGCCAGCACTAATATATCTTAAAATATAACCAAAGGGGTATAAGTTTTTCAACTAATAAAATTGAATACAGAGGGAAAGAGTTTCTGAGAGTAAAACTCTAGAAGTTCAAAAGTTCACAGGTACAAAATCCTGGAAACTTCATGGATTCGGCATCATTTTGGCTGCGACAAAAAAAGGTATGCTGCAGCAGTTTTCTCCAGAGGAACAGGATGAGCCTAAATCTATACTCAATTTGGCATCCAAATTATAATCTAGCAAAAAGAGAGAAAAAAAGATATTTATCCCTGTCTGATCCCCAGCATCAGATCAAATTACTAAAGGATCAAATCCTTCCTTCTATGGTTCACTATCGAATGAAACATACCGTGGTTAGAAGAGCTATGAAGACTAGCGTTTACTGACTACCACAGCACGAGGTCAGTGCCAATAGTTATGTAGCAATGGCATATCCTTGGAAAGTTGCATTCAAACCAAAACGTTTTTAAACACTTTGACTACCTGTCTTTCCACAACACGTTTCATATAACCCACATGTACATACATTTCTGCACCACTCATTTCCATATGATTTTAAGTATTTGGTTCATAAAGACGTTACGAAAAAATTATTTTGAATTTGGTTAGAAAGTAGATAGAAGTAGAAAAATATGGAAATCATATCAATGAAATGAGTAGTTGAAAATATGTTGAAGTGAAATGATTGTCCAAAATATCTATACTAAACAAGCTCTAAAACACTTTCTAAACAAGCCCTAAAAAGTCTCCGACAGCTAAATTAACTAATTGATGCTATAGGTGTAGATAGCAAGTGTCCAACAAGTTCACATAAAATTTATGTATTCTTGGAACAATGAGTATTCAATGGAATTTATGTACAGGTTTCCCACAAAAGAGGCAAAAAGCAAAGAACTTGAAAATAATACTTAAACATAAACCGTGTGTACCATTCTCAATGCTAATGAGGAAACAGGGCACAGAAAGATCAAATAGGAAGATCGAACATACAATTAGAAAAATATTAAATGAACTATTTCTTTTTGGTCCCAAATTGAGAGTTAAAAACCTCACTTAAATTTTAACTCTTTCAAAGAAGAATCAAATAACTCAAATCCCAAGGGGTTGGTGCAGCAATAAGGGCGAATTTGAAATTGTGTGATTACGCGCACGATCACAGGTTCGATTCCCCGTGGCGTAAAAATAATGCCTCTTGGGGCCAGTGGGGCGTCTCCCAATTGAAGCATCAGGACCTCGTGGGATTAGTGGGGATGGGGCCCCCGATAAATGATCCCCCAAAAAAAAAAAATCAAATAACTCCAAAATTAGAAAAGGCAACAAACTCGTACTTTTGATAGTTCGGGCCATTAATTAGAGATGGCAACGAAAAAGCATATCTTCTAAGAAGCTCCATATATAACCTATACGCCACCGGATACCTTCTCCTATTGGGGATTACCCTGCAAAGCATAATACGCAAACAAACATCAAATATGCAGACTCTATTGGAATTTTATTCCAAGAATTGCTCAGATGAGGAGTTCGGTACTAAAACAAAGTAAGCAAACCATATGAAAATTGGATGAAGTGGAAAAGAACCAGAAAAACAAAGAAAGAAGCAAGCAGCATCATATTAGGGACCTATGCAAACGGAAGGCCCCAATAACTTTTTCAAGGACGCTGAGGATAAAGCCTTGCATCCGCAATGGCTTTGCAGGAACAAACATGAAACATTTGATACTTGTTTCAATCTTTGAGTTCAATTAATGTCACTTTCTTTGTATTCACATGTCTATTCACCTATGATGCTTTTAACACCTATACATAGGGGCCGGAATTGATTATTATGATGTAATTAACATCTAAGCAATCTAGAGGTCCAACCATCAGTTCCAAAACAACAAATTCAGGTTTTCATATTCATGTGCTCGAGTTCCAATAGGTTCTCCATTATTGCTTGATCACTTTTTGACAGCAATTTCAGATCATGACTAGGCCTTGTTTCTCAGGTTTATTTGTCACTTTTACTAGTTTAATTATTACCATGACCTTTCATTTGTTATGCGTCGTTAAGGAGCATTTGTCGTTCAAAATTTCAGACTGAATCTAGTGAAATGTCCCCAACACACGCGCGCGCGAGCATACAATAATGTGTGGCATTACGATTAAGAAGCTAAGAAGGGATGAGCATAGACCTTGCAGAGAGAATGGCAATTACAAACATAGGCGGCACTATACGGATAGTGAGGGCCTTCTCAAGGAATTTCCAGGCGATGGGGACATTGTTGGACCAACAAATATGCGACACAAGAAGCTCCGCCACCTCGGTGGAGGGCATGGAGATTCCGGCGGCGGTGAGGTGAGAAGAAATCTGCATGGCCCACAACAGAGGGTCGGTGCCCTTTCCCTGAGCCGCCTTTGTCAACTCCAACACTCCGTCCCATAACCGCTGCTCCGCCGCTACCGCCACCTCCGCCGCCATATACTTTTTAATTCAAAAATGTTTTGGGCCAGATGAAGATTTACTGGTGTGTGTATGTATCACTTTACGCTAATTTCATGCGAATTGGGTAGGACTCGGATGGGATTGAGGAAGAGAGTGATCAGGTTGTGTTGTCGGAGGGGCTGTAGAAGTCAATTTTGGAGGCTTTTCCTACGTGGGATTTCCTTTTGCTTTTTATTAATTTTGACTGGCCAAAGGGATTCATGACAAGAACAATGTCCACTCTTTCTCTCGTCATTTGAAAAACTTTGTTAAACCTTGCGTATGTTGTTACGCTAGGAGAAACTCAGTGTTCTAAAAAGCGTGAAGCGTGGAAAAAGCGTGAACGACCTTCGCATTCATGCGAAGATAAGCGCTTAGCGATCTGGCGTTAAAAAGCGTTTTGTCTTTTTATTTTTTTTATTTTTTAATTGATCTAAACTATTAAATGATTGAAATAATGTATATTAAAGTTGTAAATACATCTAAAAGGACTAAAATCATAAATATTTTATTTATTTCATGATTTCAACAAATTTAAAATACGATTTATAATTTTCAAAAGTCAAAAGATGGATAATTCCTACATACTAGATTAATTGGGATTAAGTACTTCATACATCTCAACAAAAAATGATATCAAATCTCAATACCATATGATATTTAGTGATTAGTGATTACATGATTAGTGAATTCAATCTTCAACTTGTTTCATGCCTTCCGACTAGACACGATTAAGCTTTATAAAGCGCGACTAGGCGCGCCTAGTCGCGCCTAAGGGATCAACGAAAACCGCTGACCGCTTTTACACGCTTATGCCATAAGCGGCGCGTTTAGGCGGTGCGTCGCTCCTAGGCGGCGCCTAGGCGCCGCCTAAGCACGCTTTTTAGAACACTGGCTAAAATAAAGTTACAGTAAAAGAAGATAATTGGTGCCTCTTAAATTCTTAAGTCACCTGTGAACTATTGGACAATACCATCGCTTGAATATTGATTCACTATGGGATTTGAGAGATTTTGTTGGAAAAAATAGTTGAGTTTGGTAAAGTTACGAGGGAATTTCAGAGAGAGTGTTGAAGTGATGTGGAGGGGAAACAAATATGGTATCTTTTCCCTCCACTGGCTGAGAAAATATCCCTCCAATTATTAGTCACTAATTTGTTGCTCGGTAATGGAATTTGATATGAGAGAAAAATTATTTTATGGAATCACAATAATGTTACTTGGAATTGTCAGAATCATGAAGTGGCGAGGAAGATCGATAGTTTTTTGTAAATGCTGAATACATAAGTACGTTTGTCTTTCTTTTGCCATCTTAATAAATAAAACTCCATAGTATCCGGTTGATAACTAATATAGCTTTCTTTTTTCTAGTAAACAAGAGGGGAAAAAGAAAAAGAAAAATGACATGTTAAAAATAGAGAAAGACTGATTGACAAATGACATTTATTATATGCATTCAAGTTTCAACGATGGAAAGATGGCAAAACCATGGGGAAAGTGATTTAGAAATAGCATTAACAAACTAACGCCCCCGGGTCAATAGGTGGTAAAACTTAGTTCTTTGTAATTTGAGCATCAGGTGACAGTGGGAAAGAAAGAAATGTTAATTAATTAGTGAAGAAGATAACTGGACAAATATGAAAATATATATAAGAAGTTATGAATGAACTCTTTTCTTGTCAATACTAGAGATTAGCTTTTCTCGTGGTATCCATGATGGATGGAACTTTAGTAGGAGGCTAGCAACATAGCATTTGTTAGTTTGAACAAGTCGCGTAATGTCAATATCCTTTTGTTGATGACTTTGGGGAACATATGTGACAATGGTCGCAACTCTTGATTTATAGCAACCTTATGGACTAGACTCAATTTCTTCAACCATAATTCATATTCCCACACACAAACATTGAGCATTTGGACGGGCAAAATTTGTACTTTGTTGAAAAGGAGCTCTATATGCTGTGAGATAATATATGCGTGGAAAATGTTGGGTGGTCATAATTGAATTTCTATGTTTTTTTGAATGGAATTAAATTTCTATGCTTAAATAGTAAGATAGAAAGCAAAAGTTGAATCATGTCAATTTCAACAAAGTATATTGGAAAAATATTACTTCTCATATTTATTCATAACTTTCAGCTTACACTTAATACAATATACACAAGGGTTGCATCTATTACAATTTAAAAAAAAAACGAAAAACAAAAAAGCTAAAAAGCGGGTTTGATAAATCTATTTCAAGAATCACTTTTTTATATACTACAAAAGAAAAAGGAAAAAAAAATTCCTCATGACTTTTTATCAACTTTCTCTTTGTACTTAAAATGCTAGCCATGACCGATGTCAGAGCCGGTTCTGCGATTCGAATGCCCTTAAGCGAAATCTTATTGGAGGCACTTGATAAATAAATTCTTTTCCCTATATACACGAATTCCAAATACAAACTTTTACTAACTAAAAACTTTCAAAATTATGATAATGATAATATAAACTCTCAAAAGATTAAAATTAAATTCTAATAAATAACAATTTGACTTTTATTTAAAAAAATCACTTTACCCATAGACTTACAAATCTTGGGGCCTTATATTTTCAGGGTCCTAAGTGGCTGCTTAAGCTGCTTATACTCATGACCAATACTCATGACCAACTCTGACTGATGCTTAGACATAGATATGACTTTGCTGCTTTACATTCTTATCACACTTTTATCTTTTTAATTTTCATACAATATCGACTTACATCTATTTCTATAATTTGTAAAACTTCGATGTTGAACCTTTGTTTAATCGCATTTTTATGCTTTACAATAATGTTTCTAAATTCCTTTTAGAAGCCAAAAAAAGAAAAAAAAAAAAAAAAAAAAAAAGGGGGTTTCTAAATTCTACTCACATTCTTTGATTCTCCGAAGCAATTCTTCGATTCTCCCAAGCAATTCTTCTGACCAAAACTTTGCCAAACAAGTACGTACCGTGGAGCATTTATTAATTGAACCAGAAAATGTGGCATGCATATAACCGCTCATTCTCAAAACCATCGACTGCTCAAAGATTATCGTCTTCTCCAGGTGAAAAGTGAAACCACGCACTCCAGATGTCAGGCCCGCAGTGTTGCGAGAACCCACCGACGCTGAGCCCGAGCAGCGGAGTCGGGTCGGTTCTCGAACTCGGAGGCCACAAGGCCTACGTTTCGGGCCCTTCCGGCTCTAAGCTCGCCGTTATCCTCGCTTCCGATGTTTACGGTGAACTTCCTTGACTTCTTATCTTACTTCTTTGTCGATTTTGTAGAAGTTCACGAACTCGAGTTGAGTGAAACTGTGAAATGGAAAATTGAATTTGGTGCCGTGTTGGGCTTGTTTGGAATTTGTCACTTGCTTTTAGCTGAATTAAGAGGAAGATAAACTGTAGTTGATAAAATAGGCACATATTTGCGTCGTGAAGAAACGGGAGTATTTTTGTTTTCTCCTTTCACTGTCTGATAGCAGTATTTACTGTTCTGCAGGTTATGAAGCACCCAACTTGAGGTATTTTTACTTCTCCTTGTTGAATATGATTTTCGGACTTATTGTGAATTTTATTGAGATTTTATGAAGACTAGTAACTCAATTTGTTTTTATATTTTTTTTAATTTATTGCACGTTCTTTTAATGGGGGATTTTTTTACTTTAACATGCTCTCCAATATGATGACTCTAGCTCACCTCAGTTGTGATATATGTCTGTGTGATCGAGTTTTAGTCACACCGAGTAGCTAGTTGGAGTGTAATGGGGCTTTATACGACATTGAGACTAGCATTCCATCTTCACGAGGAGAAATTCAACGTCTCATTTTGTGTATATTGACTTGCGATCTATTAGCTAACACTTTCAAGCATGGCAATGCTGTGGTCTATGTTTTTTGCTTTTGTGTTTAATTTCAGGGATCAATCGGCCCTGAAATATTGGGGACTTTGCGTGAAACTTGATATAAGGGACTTTTTCCTTCCATGAATTTGATTTTCGATCTTCGATGTTAATGTAGAAAACGTTTTGTATGAGGGGACTTTAGGCATAGGACAATTGTATTATGATATTAGTTCCAAATCCATTCAATGCACATCTTAAGGATCTCCTTCTTTTAGACAGTAATTTTCTTTAGACTGATCCGCGATTTCATTATAATCTTGAAGGAAGCTTGCTGACAAGGTTGCAGCTGCTGGATTCTATGTGGTTGTTCCTGATTTCTTTAAGGGCGATCCGTACGACCCATCCAATTCTGAGAAGCCTCTCCCAGTTTGGAAAGCACTGCATGAACCAGTAAGTTTCCTCTCTCAAGTTCTTCTTAATCTGATTCAAAATAAATTCCTTATATATCCACTCTTTGAACTGATTGAATGAACCCGTTTCATAAGTCTCACTTTTCTAACATCATAATTGGATTCATTTTTGAACTGGTGACAGCTTAAAGCATTTGAAGATACTAAGCAGATTATTTCAGCTCTAAAAAGCAAAGGGATATCTTCAATTGGTGCTGCTGGATTTTGCTATGGGGGTGAGACTTCCAAAAAGTCACTTTCCTTTCATCGTAGTTTTATCAAGCAAGCTCTTATTGGGATTAGGCCTTTCAAATGTTGTTTGTTATGATGACTTGTGGCTTGTATTGTGAATGCGGTATGATACAATATTTTCTAATTGTTTGTGGTTCTGGTTACTCTTCAGCCAAGGTAGTAGTGGAGCTAGCAAAGGACGGCCTCATTCAAGCTGGAGTGCTGCTGCATGCATCATTTGTTACGGAGGACGATATCAAGGGTATGGAACTTTTTATTTACATAAAAATTGTCCAGATAAATTTTTATTTTGCTAAAAACTAATATTTACATTGAATAATGGTGGATAAAATAACATGTATGGAAATTAGCAATGATTTGAGATGTGTGGTTGATATTAAAGTTTGACTTGGTATTTGAAGGTAATTTTTGTGTAGGAAAAGTTAGAGTGAACATATGCGTAACTATATGCTCTTGCCATTTCATTCATTTATGCACTTTTTCAAAGTAACAAAAAGAATCACTGTTCTCTACTGCTTCTAAAGTTGGTGACTTATAATTGATTCAAGAGTCAGAAGTGAGCAAGTTGTGTTCTTGTGCATCGGTTAGTAGGCATTTTGCTGAAAATCAATGAGAAAGAATTGATGAAAGTATACCATCTGGATCTAAATAAGAACTGCATATTGCCTTAGTGTGACTTAATGATCCACGGACACTAATCAACAGTTTGTTTGCAGAGGTTAAGGCTCCAATGGCCATTCTAGGGGCGGAGTTTGACAACCTTTCTCCTCCAGAGCTTGTCAAATCGTGGGAGAAGATTTTGTCCTATAAACCTGAGGTATGAGCACTAGAGCACAGGCAACACAAAAGCACAAGTCATTAGTTTTTATACATTAAATCACTAGTGACTTTGTCTTCGCCTTTTTACCTATAGGCTCCTAGCTTTGTGAAAATCTTTCCTGGGGTGGCTCATGGGTGGACTGTGAGGTATAATGTGGAAGACAAGAAGGCTGTGAAATTCGCTGAAGAAGCTCATACCGACATGCTCAATTGGCTTGTTAAGTATGTCAAGTAGAGAATGCAGTCTAAGTCAGAACAAGTTTATGATCTTTACTAGGCAAGTTTATGCTAACTTTGGTTGTCTCTGCTAGATATGTTTTTCAATCCTAAGAACATAATCCAATACTATAATTATTGGATTGCATGCCAGAAATAAAGATGAAACTTCCATAGTCTGTAGACACATTCACTGAAGATGTTCAAAACCAGTATGATTCACTGCTTGTTCTGTTAATTTTTTGAAACCATTTCTCAAGAGCACCTAAACATGCCAGATGTATCTAGCAAAGTGTTTTGTTTAGGTGTTTTTACAGAACAGTTTCTGAAAAGTGAAAAATAAGCCAGGCAAGGGTGGGTGGTGCCGCATGGACTCACACCTATCCCTGTATTGGGCGGGAAGTTTCGGGAAGGAAACCTGCTTGTGCCAAACATACTCTGAATCTTGATTATTTATAGTTATGAAGTAGAAACACAATCTAAAAAACTCGATTATCAGTGTAGTACCAATTATAAGAAAATTAGTGCAACAAGGATGTTTAAAGTACATAGAACGAAGATCCACTTTCCACCATAAGAGCAAGCAGAGTCTATTCTTCATCTGCTTTACATTATTGAGCAGCTTCTAGAATTTTCGTCGCTGAATGCGGTGAAGGCATCATCATATGGAGATATGGGCCTTCCTGGCCCAAAACCGTATCCACCAGGCTGTTGCATAGTCGGTGAATGAAGGCACGTGTCATCCCTAAATGGATAATGCCCCCCTCCTCTGTAGCCATGATAGTGAAACCTTGGATCTGTCCCATGATATTGAAACCTAGGATCTGTCCCATACATGCCTTCACTTCCCCTTGCATGCATGTCCGCGTTACTCATATTCCTCGGATTATGAATTCTGCAGTGTTCGTCTCTACATGTATGTTTGTCAGCCTGTGGTGGGACGTGTTCACGAAATCTGTTAGAATTTTCTCCCATGTTACGACCAGGTCGATTATCGTGATTGTGAAATGTGTGAGAGTTTTCACCCGTCTTGTGGCCATTACAATCTGGGCAAGAGCAGTCATTCTGCATCCATTTCTGATGAGTAGGATGGGAAGTTCCTGTGCTATGTGGACCTTTAGGGTGTTCCTCAACATGTTCTCTGTTATTCCTTGGTTGTCGTTCATTGGACAAATGCTCCGCATTTCTGCCCAATTTTCCTATTATAGCCTTGATCAGTGTAGGGTCCACTTTGCCTTTCACTAGGACAAGATCTCTCTCTGGATCTATACCAACAAAATTCACCCCTAACATCCAACAGTAAAGACACTAGAAATCAATGTCTATGCATACAAAGTCAATGAATAAATAGCATTTTGAACTCGTGCCAACGGTCGACGCGCTTATTGTTGTGTCAACCGTTGAGGTGATTATACGCTATTGCTCCCCTGACCACTTAGTGGGCAGGGAGTATGCCCACATGGCGACGTGGCGCGCCGTAGGGGGGCCATGTCGCCCAAAATTTTTTTTTTTTAGAATCTACATTAAGTAAGATAAATAATACATGATAGCCCCATGATGGCGGGGGGCTCATGTAGGCCTCACATTTTTTCCCCAAAAATTACCATGTGTGGGCATGCTCCATGCCCATTTAGTGGTCATTTGAGCAAGACTGAGCGATTATAATCTCAAGCTGTCACATGTGAAATGTTTTTAAAATGCCATAGTATGAATTCATTGTCACCTCAGTAAATGTGTGAACTGTCGACCATTGTGGCAACAGTCGACTATTGATAGGAAATCAAAATTGTGCCATACAATAGAGAATTTTTGGTACCGGGAATTTTGGATAGATCTTTCTTCAGCTTCTTCTGCAAGGCTTTACAGCAGACGACGTCCACTTTGAAAACATTACTCTGCAAAGAAACAAAGCGATCGTTTATGGCTTGTTTGATAAAGTGAATTGCTTGAAGTGCTGTTAGAAATTTTAACGAAACGAGAAAGAAAGATTTACCGTTTCGTGATTGTCATATTCCATCCAATAATAATATGTGAAGAAGAATGTTTCTTGCAGTGAAGAATTTCTTGGGGAGCAAAGATAAAGTAGAAAAGGAGAAGTGAAGCGTGTAATGAAGATGGAAGAAAAAGATATTGAAATTTAATTTTGGAGAGAAGATTGCGTTTATATTGTCATTGCAATATAAGAAGGAAGTGTTTCAGTATATTGTGTAATAGTGTAATTCAAAAATGGAAAGATTACATATTTAGCCCTCTTAATACGGTATCTTAAGGTGACAATTATGTATGCTAACTGAGAAAGATATTTGGGCACAATTAGATCATTATAGACAACGCAAAATATAAAGTCCACAATGGCATAATCTCGTACAATCACACACTGATTTTTAGGATTTCTTGACAAATTTAGTGTTTATTCGACATTTGAAAAGTTGAATTTTAAATGTATTGTCAAGCAGAAATAGTTTTGAGAAATAATAAAGAGATTGTAACAATCAAATTTGTCATTGAAAATAATTAATTTCTAAAATATCTTTTACAAACAAGTTCGTGCTTATTGGATTGGTAGAAGTTATTGAGAAAATAAATTTTAAGGTTGTGTTAAATTAATATTGGTGAAAAACATTATTTTCAAAATAATAGTCTAATGAAGCTTTGATAAATTTTTTAGAAGAAAAATATGTAAATAAAAAATTAAGGAAATAATAGTCTCGCAGCTTTAATAGATTTTTGAGAAGAAAAATATGTTAGATAAAAAAAAATTATACGACGTTGCGAGAAAACATGAAAAATAAATTTTCACATTTTTGTTGCGGTCGAAAATTGATTTTCAGCAAATTAGCACATTCGTTTCGCATTTTGCCCTTGTACTTGTTCGGACTTATCAAGAACAACCATTTTTCTTTATTAACTCCACTTCCAACCGCTCATTCATTTGATTTAGCATCTATTTTCCAAGATTTTGTTCTTTCCAGAATTTAGTGGGTGTTTATGTACACTTTTTTTTTTCCTAAAATTTTCCTAAAGTATGGATAGTGGTGGGGGCCACAAAATGTGTGAATAATAATGAGTGATGATTTGAAATGTGTAGTTCATATTAATGTTTGATTTTGATTTTTAATAGTAAATAATTTTTAGGTAAAAATAAGTGGGGACAAACACATGCTTATTTTCAACAATAAAAATAGAAAATCTTGATCTCCCACCCAAACTGGGATTTTAAGAACTATTTTAGAAAAAAATTCATTCACATATCAAACCCACCTAGGAGATCAAGATTATACAAGCAGATTCACAATTCTTTCAATCACGTTGCAATGAGACCTTATCTGAAAGTTCACTTTTCTCAACGAAAAAGGGAATAAAACCAAACTCAAAATCAAACAAAAGTCTGATACCCGGATCACATCTTTTGAGATTAATCATACAGTAACTGCAAAATAAGTCTGCTTACAAGCTATACCCTACATTACAGACTAATAAGAGCCATAAATTGAGCAATTATCTGCAGGTGTGATAGCATTAAGTGGATATCCAAACATTTCTTAGTTATAATAAAATCAGAGAGTTCCCAAGGCTCTACAAGGTAGAGCACATCACATTCAAAGGGTATTCTTGTGAAATTGAAATTAGCCACCTCGAGCTTCTCTTCTTGTTGCATCGTGAAGCAGTTCCACGTCGACTCCATCGGGTGGCAATTGGACATACCTCACCACTGATCCTCTGATGAAGCAGTTCCTCACAGAGAGCTGCCAGAGTGCGAAATGATCAGCACATAACTCTAGCGTCACTAGTCAAAGTAGAAAAGAAAACGGAAACATGCACAGCACACACATGGGAAAGACACAGCATTTGGCAAACTTGATTTGCTTGTTTGGTATAGCTTTCTAATGGATATTCACGATCATGTGATGTTGCGAAGTGACATCCCATGTTCGTTGAGTTTTTTGGGCGAAAAAGGAAGGAAAAAAAAAAAAAAAAGATTTTTGAGGAAAAACATACCAAATGAGCACTAAATAAGCCTAACAGAAGCAAGAGCAACAATGCATGAAAGATTGAACTACTACAAGCCGCATGGAATTGTCAATGCCACCATCATGCTATCAGAGCATCACTTCAATTTCAACCAAAGTGCAATGATGCCGTCATGCCATTCACAACAGAGAAGGAAAAGAAAATAGTAGGTTTCCAGAGAAAACTCAGATTGGTACAAGGATATTATTTGGAAATATGCTAGGATGTGTTTGATTCATGTTTTTTTCCAGGAAAAAGTCATTTTCCAGCTTTTTTTTTTCCTTGGTTTGCTATTTGATTGCTTTTTTTTTTCCTGGAAAACGTTTTCCAACTTTTTTCGAAATCCGCACTTTTCCTTGTTTTGGAGGAAAACGTTTTCCTTGGGGCGGATGTGGTTTTTGTTTTCCGGGAAAAGTTTGCCTCTTTTTTGGTTTTTTTATAAGAAACAATTTGCTTTAACCACAAAGATAAGCAAAATGATCAAATTTCATGGAAAAAAAGCACAAATACAATGAAAACAACACTATTTTCCAACTTTTAAAATTAATCCAATTAAACACCTACAACTACCATTTTCTTTGGAAAATCTTTTCCAATTCATTTAGCCGGAAAACGTTTTCCTTCCAACTATTTTCCGGCTTTGCAATCAAACACACCCTTAGCTTTCTCAGACTTTTTGCATGTTTTTAACACATTTTAAGAAAAAGAAAGCACAAATCCAATTACTATGAATGTCTTAAAAGCAGTCTCAATGGTGTTCTATAAGTGGCTGAATGCTTGTTTGAAGAAACCTTTGCAGAGAAGAAAAGTTAACTTTTCAAGAATGCATGGGTAAAAAAGTAAAGAAAGCTCACCGAGAAAAGTGAACTAATCTTTATGAAGGATGTCTGGTAAAAAATAAAGTGCAAGAAAAAATGAAATTTTATTGAACACAAGCACTGAAGGTGTCGATAGAAATAATTCATGCCCTAAATGGTAATATGCAGTAAATGAGCACGCTTAGTTGCGCATCATTTTTGTAATTGGCAACACTGACAATCAGTGGTTCGAAGAGCCATTCTGCATTTGCAATTCTATATTCTGATGAGTTTTGATTTAGTATGTGTTAAATTCACTTGAAAGTTCACACCTTGCAAGTGGTGGTGCATTGATATCCAATATCACAATTCACAGAACAATGTTTATCTTACAAACATAAAATATACAATATATTCCAAGAAATATTACCATCAACGTGCACTATGACAAACATAAAATATACAATATATTCCAAGAAATATTACCATCAACGTGCACTATGAAGCTGGAATAATAATAATAATAATAATAATAATAATAATAATAATAATAATAATAATTAAAAAAAAGGGACAAGATACTATGGCAATACAATTCCGAGTCTAAACCTCCTCCTGTAAATGGAATGGGTTAGGTGTGGTAAGTGCATGGAAATTGGAATTGTTACTGCAAACAAAATAAATTTTGATGACTTCTTTCTTGTTAGAAAATGTACATTGCATCACCAGTTAGGATTCAAAAATCTCCATGACGTTGGATACGTAACTATAATCCCACTGGAGATTTTCATCAGAGTGGAGTACCACAGTATTACTACACATTATGGAAGCAAATGAATCTTCTAATGCCGAAAATTGGCTGTTGAAGTAAACCTAAATCCACAAAGGTTCACCACGGGTGCAGACATGATAAAACCACAAGTAAAAGAAAACCTTTCTCATTTCCAGGGAATAATTTTAAACACACTGATAACTAAAGTCAGAAACAGATTTCATTATATTCACAATCACTAATTTGAGAATTTCTATTAACAAGCCAAACCCTTTGCCATTGCCTCAGCTTTTCCAAGGATCTCAAAATTTTCACCTTGGCATTACACATTTACATTTAACACTACACAATAATCTAAGCAAATAATGGCATTTCAGAAGATACCCAGGCAAAGCAATGCATTGTACAAGTAACAGAAATCAACTAATCAACTTGGTATGATGGCATTCTCTTAACTCCAAATTCTACTTAAAAGCAGCGAAATTTCAACAGTCACCAAACTGAAATTTCCAGAGAAAATTCATTATTTATGAAATTAATAGAAAATCAGGGATCGTCATCAGAACAAAACTCTAAACCCTAAACCCTAAAAAGGGAGAGAATCACAATACCATGTGGGGGTACTTGTCTTGATCAACAACCCGAGTGTTTTCGAGCTTAATGTTGAGGTACTGATCCACAGAATGTAAGGTTCCCCGTATTGCTAAATCGTTCTTCAATTCGACGGTAACTTCTCGTCCCACCAAATCCCTGAAGTAGGAGAAGAACAACTGCATATCAAAGCAAAAAGTAAACGAAATCAGTTAAATTAGATCAAATCAAATTACAACGCAAGAGAATGAGGAACATGCATTACCATATTTTCTTTTATCTGAGAGAATTGGGGATTCTATTCAGGGGAGACGAAAACTACGAGTGTACAACCGGGTTAAGTGCGTTGGAACTATGAAATAGTGGCGGGCCAGAAACTTCGCGGGCCGAAACGGGCCGAACTACGCTCCACTTCAAACCACGGGCCGACTCATGTATTTGCGGTTTACCAAAAAAATAGGTAAGATTTTACCAGTGATAAAAATTAAAAAGAAACTAATAATAATGAAAACCACTTAACATTTGATGAGCACAATCATTGTGAATTTTTTTAAAAATTATCATTGAGAAAATCTTGAAAGCATTAAGTTTGTATTAAAACATTTGAAAAGCATTAACTTTGATCAAATTGTGCTATTTTTAGTTTTTCAACCATACACCTTCAAAAAAATATTATTTTTACATTTTTCTATGAATTTTCTTAGTTCGAAAAATATTTTTTATTGAGAGAATGTATATCTAGTGAGTAATGAATAATTCTTTAACTATATATATGGGAAAAATAATTCTACTTCCATCTCACAAAGATATATTTGTATTCCATTTTTATCCGTCCCAAAATAGAGGTCATTCTCTATTTTATTTGCATTTAATTTCTTTCATTTTCCAATTGTATCCTTATTTAATATACATTGTTCTTAATTAGCATTATTTAATGCAGGGGTGTATTTGAAAAAATACAATTAAAATTTACTTTTTCAATAATATTAATTGTAATTTCTTAAATTATATGAAAATCAAACCAAACCTATCTTTGTGGGACGGAGATAGTATCTGTCATTTCCATTGTAAATGATTTTTCTTTGTACCAAGAAAGTGCCGAACATATACGGAGAAAGTGTTAAACATGAGATTGTCTTCATCATTTTTAAAAGCCGTTCTCCCTATTTATTTCGCCAAGAATATTTGTTAATTTTGTCTTTAAATTTATAGAAAAAATTGTCTATTATAATCAAATTCGACGAGGAAATGTATTAATTACCACTCTAATAGTAAGTTGAGAGTTTATTTATTACAACTTAACTCAAAAATCATCTTTCACGTCATTACTTTTACTGCTCATTATATTAATTTCACATCTTGTTTATATTTGTCAATGTTTTTTATTTACCTACCGTTCATCAATCACACATTTTAATGTGATTATTTTTTTCTTTAAAAAAATCACTTTTTTTTTCTGCTTTAATAATGTCCGTCAAAAATACCATCAAATAGTAATTAAAAAATTGTAAATGACAGCTGCCAGCCTGCCAGACTGACAATTTCAAGAATGAACCCGAAACTCTTTTTGTCTTGATCGAGAATCACGACCCGCATCGTGAATGTCGCCACACGAAACGTATTGAATCTGTGCACCACATAAAAACGTTTCCCCTTTTTCCTTACGATTAAAGAGGGCCGTGGTTTTGGAATAATATCTGGACACGCCAATAATTTGCGGTGCTGAGCAGGATAATTCTCATTATGATGTGACCTTAAACAAAAGGAGAAGTCCGAGAGAGATATGGTATCTATGGTATCAGAAATGAATCGGGGTTTCTGAAACTGTGTTTCCCTTCGACAATCAATCGAATCAAATAGATGGCAGAGCTTTGTTTGATGGCTTCGACAATCCATCCTCTCCCTGGATTTGTTTCTAAGGTTGACGATGATCTTTTAGATTGGTTACCTTATCTCGATTGAATTGATGAGATTTGTTGTAAATTGAATTGGGTGTTTCGATTGAGATTGAATCATTTGATGTTAATCTAGTGTAGAATTGAGATCTGTTTATAATCGAATTGGGATTTGAGTTTTCTGTTCGTCTTCTTCGATGAGTCAATTAGGCAGATTGATTTCTTGTGACTGGGTGATTATCAGTTCTCACTGTTTTTGTGGGATATTTGGCTTCTATGAACAACAAAGAAGAGATAAAGCCTAAAAATTTTATATTCATGTGTTAAGAATGCATTTCTTATGTTATCTGACTGATTTGTAATGGTTTAATCATTCCTTTGTTAGCGTTAGCTGATATAATTGGAATTATGATGAAGCATTTAACTATTGATTGCAAATTTTGCAGGGCCATCAACTTGTTCTCCCTTATTATGGGGCAAATCAAGATTTCGCAAAGTTGGGCTCCTCTAATACAAGTCTGCAGGAGAAAGTGGATTGGAAACCCAAGAATCCGATGTTGCGGAGTAGCCAAATCTTCTGGAATTCGACTGATAAAAGGACTGCACTGATTGGTGTTCAAGGTCCATAGCTTACTAAATTTCTATCCATTGCGCAATATCGTTTATGACACTGCTTGGTTTTTTTTTTGTACTTTTTGTTTTTTCTTTTTTGCATATTCATAAAAATTGACAAAATTGAATCAGCAACATGACGATACCCGTTAGGTATTTTGTTATCCTTGTTTCGTTATTCTTAGCTTGTGTTTGTCTTAATTTTTTCTAGCTAAAAATTAACTTCTGCCACTTAGTGTCAAACACGAATAATAATCACACATCTCAAACCACAGGCCGTGAATTCGTTACTCCATTGGAATAATAATTTCAGTCTCCACACATTTGTATGCTCGTTGCAGTCTTTTGAAATTGCATGATAATGAAGTAACCTTGTCTTGTTATTTATTTGGCCGACAGGTGCTACTCGAGATGCGATACTGTTTAGCTTTGGAATTGCTGAACAATGCATCAAGAGGGAGAAGATTATGAAGTTACTTACATCTGGATCAACTGAAGTCGAAGGAAGTTTACTAGATTTAACAACGCTTTTTGCCTTGTGGGACCCTCAACCTCCAATCACAGATTTTCCTCAACACACAGTTGCTTCTTATTGTGGATGGCACTGTAGTGACGATGAGCCCAATCAGTTGCTTGTATATCCAAAACAGGAATTTCATGAGGCGGGAGATTTAGTCCCCGAGGGACAACTATATCTTAATGGTACCAGGATTCAGTTGGAAGATATAGTATCAGTTATTAATGAATTGCATTTGTTGAAGAACTCGATCAAGTCAAGTAACCGGGCAATGGTGGTTCCTTACTTCGAGAGGTATGCTGTTCTCTTTGTAACTATTGACTCTGTTTATCAAAGTTGCACATCATTATATAATTTGACGAAGTTTGACCTTAATTCCTCGTCTATAAAAGGATGCCAAGTTAAGAGCTTGATTGGTAAAGCTTAAATGAGAAGAAAAACAATTGCTTGGGGGAGAATGTATGGTTAAAAATTGAGAGAGGTTATGTAGTATCGTGAAAATAATTTTCTTTTTTTTTTCAAGAGTGTGTTTGAAGGTTAAGTAAGAAAAAGTGATTAAACTTTGCCAAACAAGCTCTAAAGTTCGAGTCTTCTGCGCTCTGTGTCTTTGCTTGGGCTGAGCTTTGGATGTGATAGATGTCTGCCACTATGGCTACATGAATCTCTGTGTATTCATTTTCTTAAACAGGAGGAGAAGAGGGGCAAATGCTAATTCGAACAAGTCGAAGCTCGAAACAATCACAATTGCTCCAACAAAGAGGTAACCTATTTCACTTTACATGAAGAAAAATAGTTTCTCTTATGATGCCTTTTAGCTGTAGGTGGATATTTACAGTTCGTTCAAATCTTGGTTGAACAATGTAATATTGCATTATCATACTAGGTTCCCGAAGTTCATATGATGCCTTATCGATAGGCTACCAAGACCCAATATCATTTTTTTTTTTTTAAACTCTATTCAAACTGCTCCTCAGAAACACCTAAAAAACACTACAACACGGAAAAAGTTTGTTCGACCCTTGGTGTCCTTATGTTACCCATGCCGCCCCCCCCCCCCCCCAAAAAAAGCGCCCACACGTCGTGGGTTGTCCACGATTTCGTTTGTATCTCACACGATACCTTGTGTAACTGTAATTGCAGTCCCGAGAAAGCAAAGGATAAAACACAGCAGCAGAAGAAGAAAAGTAAAAAATCGACCAAAGACAAACCTTATTCCAACAACTACCTCCATGCCTGTGAAAGTCTTCTTTCAATAATGGTCAACCGTAATCAGCAAGGACAAAGCATCATCCATTCCCTAAAGAAGTCCAATCCTGAACTTCCTCACCTTCTGACCCAATTTTCAGCCACTCTAGCTGGAACAGGAATTGCCCTGTTTCTCTCAGTAGTATGCAAAGTCTCCTGTGGACGAGTACCCTTTAATACCTCTAAAGTTTTGACGACTGGGATGAGCTTTAGCTTAGTTTGGCTGTCATGGGCAGTGAATAAGTTAAGGGATACAGTTATTAATTGTGTTGGCAAGAATTCTGGTAAGTTGGCTATGAAGGAAGAGGAAGTTATGAGTAATCTTGATCGGACTTTGAAGGACGTGTACTTCAGAGCAGCCACGATACTGGCAATAGCTATGCTGAAGGTGGCCTGAGTGTGTGTAATAGAGTCCCATTTTGTTACGAGGGTTGATGTAGATAGTCACCGGTATAGAATGTAAAGTGTCATTGAACTTAATCTTTGTACTCTTCCGATTTTGGTAATTTGGTTCTGAATTCTGATTTGTAATGAGGTTTTGTTTGGCTATTAGATGTAACAGTTGAATATTGCTTTATTTCCTATTGCTCGATGGACGATGGTCGAAATAAAGAGAATTTGAACCCTGTATTTAACCAAATATAAGATACCATTGTATTTGTATGTGAATTTTCAATTCTGAATTTATTTTTACTTTCTATTTGTCGAGACAAGAAAGAGGCCTTCGGGGTATTTTTCGTGTTTTTCACATTTCGGTAAGCATATATAGTAGTCATTACTAGTTTTTTAAACTCATGTTTAAGGCAAATTCAAGGCAAACTTTTATTCATCTAAAACTAACCTTTTAGTTGAAACGATTTTAGTTAGTTTAGAGCCTGTGATGATGTAATCTTTTATCTAAAAACGAAAATATAAAAAAACCTTTTGTTTGAATAGCAGAAGATTACCACGTAACTATGAGGTGTCAAAAGATTGAAATTACCTCACCATATTTCAGCTCCTTGGAATATTTCCATAGATACAATAATTTTTTTGATAAGATCCATAGATATCTTTACTATATTAAAAAGTGGGGATATGTAGAAATCTTTTGATTTCCAATAATGTCCCCACCTATATTTTATTAGCCCAAAATGCCCTTATTAAAGAAATACATTTATATAAATAATTAATTAATGACTTTTCATATTACATTGAAAAAATTAAACTACAAATATTTTAATACGTTTTTATTTTATTCAATGTATACGACCTAAAATAATTATTAATAAATTAAAAGAAAGAATATTTTACAAAGTCATGTAGTTGAATGATAATCTTTTGATTTAAAATTATGTCACAAACATTTTTGTAATCCAATAATTAAAAAATATAATTACATAACTAATTTTTTAGCAATGTTTAAAATTACTTTCATTTGATTAAACTACAAATATTTCAATATATATGTATTTTTACTCAATGTGTATAACTTAAAAACGCATATTGATCATTTTTTCTATAGCATAGTTCACAACTTTCTAATTGAGATATCATATTTTTGTAGTTTTAAAATTGGATTGGTATCATATATTCATATTAAATCAACTCAGATATACGTGACTAATTTTATTGGATTTTTTTTGTAGATTAGATGTTTCGACTAACTTGGCAGACAATTGAGATATTAATATTTTTACTTAGAGCATACAATAGCCAAAGTGTTATTTAGCTTGCTCGTATAAGTTACTAATACTACGTTAGTTTAATTTTATATTTTTTAGAAAAAATTTAAAGTCGAAACTTAAAACTTTGTGACTAAAAAAATCATCCATTTATACCACGTGCAAAGCACGTACTCAAAACTAGTAATAATAAACGAAGACACTTCAATTATATGTGATTATAGTTTTTTATTCACTAATTTTTTTTATTTTTTATTTTTTTTTTTTGATAACGGAGGGTATAGGGGCCCCACCCCCAAATAATCCCACAAGACCTTGAAGCTTCGACCGGGAGACGCCCCAGTGGCCCCAAGAAGGAAATACAAACGAGTTTTTTATTTCACTAATTGGTAACCAACTAATAAAATGAAATTAAGTAGAGAGTCCTAACACGAGTGAATCCATTGTAACCATTCTAGGACAAACCTTTGTCCCGCAAATAACGTATTCCGAATGAATCTTCATCTCTAAACCCTCTTCTGGTGAAACAAAATTAGACAAATCCAGGCAGCCGGAAAGAGTCTTGCATCTTCAGCTCAGCATATGACCTTTGATACAACACCAGCACCAACAGTTCTGCCACCTTCCCTGAGGGCGAATCTTTGTCCTGCAAATAAAACAATAAGGTTGTGAGATCGCATAACAGGTATGCTGATGGCGTGTTTGGTGTGTAGCATTGGATTGTACAAGAACGAAAATCGAGGCCATTTTTAAGTCAGCAGAATGCAATCCACCTTCAGAAAGGAAACTACCAAAATAAGCAAGAAATAAGTAACTCTGTTCGTGTTAGCTTTCTTCTTCCCAAAAGTCAATTTTTACTGTTAGTCAAAGAAAAACACTAATATTAGGCCTAGTTCTTCTCACTATCTTTTTCCACTAATTCCCACTAACTTCCATTAACTTTTTCTCTCTCATTATCTTCAACCACCCATTTAATTACTTTACATTTTGTAATATATTTTTCTCAATTTTCAACCACACATCCAACACGCAATTCGACTAAATCAACACACACTCCAAAGAACAAGGCCTTAATCACACATCTCGCATCATCAGTCACTATGATCGCCGTCCCCACCACTATTCATCTACAAAGTTAGTTTTTAGGTGGAAAAAAGTTTACTTGAACACAACAGTGTATGTTTGGAAGAGATTATTAGAAAATGAGTGGTTAGAAAAATGATTTTTTTCAAAAGTAATATCAAACGAGCCCTAAACATTGTGGTCACTGGAATTAAAAAAAGAACAGAACATGCTAACATGCAGACAGAGCAACATTTTTCCTGCAACTCGTAAAAATAAGGATGCAAACCTGCTTCTAGTGGAACTGGGTATATGAGCCTGAAGGTAGCTGTGACATTGTCCCCGGGCATAACCATCTTTACATTTTCGGGCAACTCAACTTTACCAGTAACATCAGCTGTCCTCATGTAGAATTGGGGTCTGTAATTTGAGAAGAAGGCCGTATGGCGACCGCCTTCCTCTTTAGTCAGCACATATATCTCTGCTTCAAAGTTTGTGTATGTTTTAGTAGTTCCAGGCTTTGCAATCACCTACAACAAAGATCAGCAAATAAATTTTCATCAGAGGTCAATTTCACGTTTCTTCATATAATTCCGAAGGATAAATTGGCAGCAATTCGTAAAATTTACGTAGAAATAGACTATATCTTCACATTTTGATAAAAATTATACCCACCATTCCCCGTTGGATTTCCTCACGTTTGGTGCCACGTAGAAGAAGACCCACATTGTCACCAGCCTAGAAACAGAAAGATTTGTAATGAGAGCCAGATAGGTGACGTAGGAATTGAGGTAAAACAATAGTAATTGAATTCGTTACCTGCCCGAAATCCAATATCTTCTTAAACATCTCGACACCAGTCACGGTAGTTTTTCTAGGATTCTATAGTACAGAAATGAAAGTTAGTGGCACAATAGACCGAATTTACCATATAGTATAACTAGAAAGCAATGTAGTGAAGTAGGATTTCAGCAGCATAATTATAAATGATGAATTTTAGCAGAAGAAACTTGAATCCAGGTAAATGATCCCTCAAAAGTTTGTATTGGGTTAGATTGGATCAGCAATCAATCATCCACCCATTAGAAGCATTATTTTACACCAACCAAAACTAAGATAACTAAGTAAAATAACTAAACATCAGAAAACATTGACTTCAATATTAGATATCGTATTGACCTGTGTCAGCCCCAAAATCTCCACATCGTCACCTGGCTTGATTATTCCCTGTTCGACACGGCCAGTGGCGACAGTACCACGCCCCTTCAAGACATAAAGAAAACAGTGTCAAAATAAAATCACAAGGATCACATTGACATGAAATTTTAACCTCACTAATAGGGAGCATGTGGCATATGAATGATGATGATGAGAGTATAAGTCAATAGTTAGGATTAAATTCGCTTTTAAAGAAGTTGAGATTGTTGATAGGAAAATAACATTCATCGAAAGAAGTTAAAGAAACCAGGCTTTCTATGATAATGGATAATGTCAAAAAATTTGAACAAATAAAATGTTGCAATTATAACAACAATTCTTGGTGCATAGTATTTTAGGTAGAGGAAGTTTCGCACTCTCATTTTCATTTTTTCTTTTTTTTTTTTTTTTTGCTTTTTTGTAAATTCACCAAGATATTTTGGTTGTTTGAATTCAAAATCCATGATAAGTTCAACATATAGTTTCTTATGATGAGAGAACAAGTAGTCATTGCTAAGCAAAGATGTAGTAGAAATTGTTTTCTCTTAAATTTTAATTTTTAATAGACATTCTCATCATTGGTTGAAATAATGAAAGGATGTACCCATGCTATAATCATCCCAATAACTGACTTTCAGTTCAATTTACAGAATAGAATGTAGAAAACTTCGACTATTATCAAATCACATGAACATTGACGTTAAATCTAAAGGTGCAACTTATTAACATGAGATATTTAGCTTCTTCCGAGTAAATAAGAGTAAATAAAGTGATATGACCGTAAAATTATATTCAACAAAAAATAAGTTTTAAAATTGCTTTGATAAATCCCCAATTTTCTTTCTTTCTCTCTTTTTTATTTTTTAGTTTTTCCCTAAAAAATATAGAGGAACATTAAGGCCCTTCAAATCTGCATAAAAAATACTCCCTCCGTCCCAATTATATAGGCTTCTTTGACTTTTCACACGGATTAAGACTCGCATTGGAAAAGCAAACAATACAAGTAATTTTCCCACCTTACCCTTATTAATAAGTTCAAAAATTATCGAATCTATAAAAACACTTTAAAGTGTGCAAATTAAATAGGGATATGAAAGTAAATGAATACAAAATGGCCTATATAATTGGGACATCCAGTAAATGAATAAAGGCCTACATAATGGGGCAGAGGGAGTATTACACTATTACCTTTTCAATTCGCTTTATTTTGAATAAATTGAATTTGTGATGTTGATTAGAAAGAAGATCAATTCAAGGCAAAGTCGACATATAGGAAAAATGATAAGGAGCAAACCGGAAATTAAAAGTTTTTTTCATATCTACAATTTTATGTCATAGATTATCATTCAACATAACCCACTTAACCACAATTTTTTATGTTGTAGATTATCATTCAACAGAACCCACTTAACCACAATTCTATGCCCTTAGCATCGTAAAAAATCGAGCAGAGATATCTTGAGTATTCTAAAATGACGGAAAAGGAGGGCAACACTTAACAAGCAGTCTTTGCACGACATAAGCAAGTATACAAACCACATCAGGTTTACCTGAATAGTGAAAACATCTTCGACAGGCATCAGGAAAGGCTTATCAAGTTGACGCACAGGATCAGGAATATATGAATCTACAGCTTCCATTAGTTTCAAGATTGCCTGCTTCCCTATTTCTTCATTTGTACCCTCTAAAGCAGACAAAGCAGATCCTCGAACAATGGGGATTTCATCCCCGGGAAACTTGTAAAAGCTGAGCAATTCTACATATGTGATGAGGTCACACAAAAGAATTAACTCACAATTCCATGAATGCGTACACAATAACAGGCTCAAGATTTAAAATACCCCGTAGCTCCATTTCAACAAGTTCTAGCAATTCTGGGTCATCGACAGCATCAACTTTATTAAGGAAGCACACAAGTGATGGGACACCAACCTGCGTTCACAGCAGCGGTAAATTGTAAAAACAAAATGAGGGCACTAGAAAACAGAATGCCCATACTGGGGGCCTCAAGAGTTGTCAAGTTTCACGTAATCGTAGCAACCTGGCGTGCCAGTAGAATATGTTCTTTTGTCTGAGGCATTGGGCCATCAGGGGCAGAAACAACCAGAATGCCCCCATCCATTTGTGCAGCTCCTGTAATCATGTTCTGCATTGATCAGAGCAGATGAACAACACATCAGATCACAATTTTGGCAAACAAAATTATTTTTTTCCAAGAAATTGATGTCAAATTTGTTTGTGCACGTTAATAGGTAACAATATCTTCAGCTACAGTTTTTGAAATTTTCCTGATAATAATACTTTAAGAATAATTACTTTTGCAACTTGCAAGCAAAATGGCTCCCATGGACGTGTCTATGTTTCCTCCAGAAAATAGTTTTTAAAAATGTGTTGAGACCCTTGATCCATATAAATTGTGAATGGCAAGGTGCCTAGCCTTAAGCATATCTTTGCAGTTCCAGGGTGGGATCACTACAGATGATTTTGGGCTCTATGAAAATTTAATGAACGATAACTTTCTAATTTGAATCGTGTAAGTGCCTTTGCTATCGCTTCCCCAATAATACATCCAGGCAATCATGTCTACACAAATAATCATAAGCCATTATGCCAGTTCTGGTAATGGAAATGGAAAGCAAAAAAACTTTAAGTTGCAATAAGAAATTGCAGATTTTACATCTCACTTTGACATAATCAGCATGTCCAGGGCAATCTACATGAGCATAATGCCTCTTGGCAGTCTCATACTCCACGTGTGCCTGCAAAACCAGATTGTACAGTCTAAGTGGAAATAGAACAAGCATCAGGCAAAAAACATAAAGGATAGATTCAATGGGACGAAAAGCAGAAAAGAAAAAACCCTCCAACCGTCGCAATAGTGATTCCTCTCTTCTTCTCTTCTGGAGCTTTGTCAATTTCATCAAAAGCAATAGCCTTAGCCTTTCCCTCTTCTGCTAAGACCTATATTAAATATTAAAACCAAGAAAAGGCATCATGGAGTCCACCATAAGAGAAAAGGAGAGTAGAAGCCACAAGAAACAAGAGCAATACAGTTCAAAATATAGTGTCATGATATCACCTTAGTGATTGCAGCGGTTAGGGTGGTCTTTCCATGGTCAACGTGTCCAATTGTTCCCACATTCACATGAGGTTTTCTGCAGGAATGCATTGCATTGACAGAATTACAAAAGTCAATAGCAGTAAATTGTGATTCCACCTTCACCTTACTTCATCCATTTCTTTTCTTCTGCCTTAGTAAACCGCAGATATTAACAACAACTAACCGTCCTTTTTCAAATATTAAAAATAAAAATCAAATTCACAAAATCCACTTGTCGTGCATATAGTGTTTAATCCAGAACAATAGGGTAATACGGTTAGGCCATTTGACAGAAGGAGTCAACAAAAAACATAAAAGTAACATGGAACGCTTAGAATCTCATCTAATCTAAGTAATTTGACACTCTAAAAAACAATTATATGAGGATTTTACTTATTTGCGCATCCGTAATACATGTATAGCTTACGTGCGAGTGAAAGTGGCCATGGATCTCCACCAAGGGTTCGAAATGGAAGGGGTTTCATGAGTAATCTGCGAATCCGATACTGAGAAAGGCGCTGTGGCTGCTGATACTCGGCAGCTGGAGGCGTATATCTGCGGTGTCAGCGTGAAAACTCGCCTCGAATTAGGGTTTCGAAATGCTACAGAAGCCATTCCGATGAAGAAAGTTGTCGACTGAGAGTGTCTGTACAATAAGGTTTGGGAACTCCGCTAAGTGGGGTTTTGCAAATGCAGGGTTTTAGCAACGGGAGGAGAAAAGAGCCCCTCGACGATGAAGTTTGCGAGCCGGTTATCTTGCGCTGGGCTTCACTTAAAACTGTGTCGCTGGGCTTTATGAAACTGGCCTATATTTGCAATAGAACATGGCCCACCCAAAATGTAAAAGCCACTTGCTTGTCTAAGACAAAAATTACTTTGATTACCACTTTCTCGAGATGAATTTGACCGTAGGATGAAAAATGGAATGATATTTATATTTTAATCTCATAGAAAGACTTTCTATGTATCTAATTAATATTTTAACAAAAATCTTACCAAAAGATTACTTTTAAACCTCATTTGATGCAAGCTTTTAAAAGAGAAATACTAGTATATTTCATCCCAGTGAATTCGATTGTAAAACTTGATTTTGATATATTACAATAAAGAATTTGAAGAGATTTTACAAATTATGAAAGTTTTTTTACAATGAATTTTGCTAAAGACGAATAGACATCTTATGGTGTGTTTTAATTGCAAAGCCGGAAAATGGTTGGAAGGAAAATGTTTTCCGGGTAAATGAATTTGAGGAAAAGATTTTTCAGAGAAAATGGTAGTTATAAGTGTTTGATTGCATTAATTTGCAAGTTAATAAATAGTGTTGTTTTCCTTATTTTGTGTATTTTTTTTAATGAAATTTAATTATTTTCCTTATTTTTATGGTTAAAGTAAATTGTCCATTAAAAAAAAAACTTTTTTTGGGAAAATAAAAATCACCTCCCCTCAAGGAAAATCTTTTCCACCAAAATAAAGAAAAGAACGGATTTCGAGAAAATGTGGAAAGCATTTTCTGATAAGTGTGTATTTTGCACATTTATTTATGTCTCTTTACTTTTCATTTGGAGCGGACTTTTACTCATATTTAGGTATTTTTATTGTGTTTTAGGTATAAATTCCTTAATGTCGAGGAAAATGAGGTGAAAGGAGCCAAATGGATGAAAAATGCAAAAGAAACTGGAAGTTGGGGACCAAAACGACACATGTCAAAGTTGGAGGATTTCGGGTCCAATGTTCGTGAATATTTTCTCGGCTGCGTTTCTTGAGCTTACATGGAAGAACACGAAATATGGAATTCAACGCCTTTTACAAATCACAATTCCGAGTTCCGGATCAAAAGATATGGTCATATGAAGATCATGTAGACAAATATGAGCATTTTTTATAAAGACACAAGTTGTTTTGGAGGAGACAATCAACTAGATAGTTGTAGATCATCGAGTTTAGTTTCCAACGCAACTTGAATCAGCTCAATCAGACATCGGGATCAAAAGTTATGGCCAAAATATTGAAACTTGTGCATGTAGAAAATTTGTACGACCGTAAATTATATTTGTACAGCCGTAACTTATATTGTACGGCCGTAAAGTAAGTAATATATTTACGGCTGTAACTTATCAAAAAGAGGGTCAATTTCATGCAGAAACATTTGTACAACCGTAAATTATATTTTTACGATTGTAAACCCCTCCCAGCAACAAAAACTCACGATTTTTGGCATTTTCTTTCTCTCAATTCTCTCTCTTATCTTCACTAATACTTGAGGACTTTTTTGGGGATATATGAGACACGAATTTGGGGCCATTTAACACATAAATTCACCCCCAATCCATTCTTACATTAGCTTTGTAATGCCCCGCTCAAAGTCGACCCGACATAATGTATATGTGTATGATGTATTCATGAAGTGTTTGGGAATGTATGAGACATGTCGGGAGTCGAAACGGCTGTCGAAATAAGGAAAACGGAAAATTTCAGCAGAACTGAAGTTACGGCCGTAAATGTAAGGATTACGGCTGTAAATGTCAGGTTACGGCCGTAAGGTTCGAATGTTACGGCCGTAAATGGTGAACAGTGGAAAATGTCCAAAAGTTTCAGAGAGCAAATTACGGTCGTATGATCTGAAGATACGGCCGTATGGTTGGAGTTACGGCCGTAAGTCAGGAAGATGAAATGCAGGGGATTTACAGAGAGTTTATTACGGCCGTATGATGGTATGATACGGCCGTATTAATCATGTTACGGCCGTAAGGTTATGGTGTTACGGCCGTAAGTAAGGGGTTACGGCCGTAAATGTGCAAGTTACGGCCGTAATTTTAAGTCGGCAGAAGTGTTATTTTAGAAGATTCTGGCCATTTCTTGGACATTTCTCACCCAAACTCGGTTCCAAAGCTCCCAAAATCCTTCCAAGACCCTCATGAACACATGTGATCATCTCCAACTCCATATATGAGCTATGTAATGTTTGTGTAATCTATGATTACAAGAAGAAGGAAGAAAGAGGAAGGAAGAGGAAGAAGAGGAGGAAGCTTTGGGATGTCAATGCTTGATGATCTTGCAAGTATATGGTGAGTAATGGATGTATTTCATGTTTAGGAGGTAAATTTATGATTATAAGTAGATTTATCAAGGAATATGCATGTTTATGATGATCATGAAGTTGGTAAGTATGCTAGGGTCCATTGTTTATGCCTATTGATATGTGATAAACTATAATGGTGAGTAATAGTTGTATATTATGTTATAGTATGAATATGATATGTTTATAGCATGTTTTTATGAGTTTAAGCATAAATATGAGAGGATATTCATGTTATTGCTTTGATATGTGAGTTTAGGTGAAAGTATGTGAAAGTATATGATGAACTTAGCATGTTGAAGGTTGTTCTTTGATAGATGTGAAGTTGTTTATGATATATGTAATGAATGAGACCATGTAATGATGCTAGAATGACATGAAAGCTAGGATATGTGAACGAATGCCAAGTGAATGATTACGTGAAGTACGTAACATGTTATGATGATGAATGTGATGTTATATGTAAGGATATGATATGTTCTATGATATGCAATGATAAGACGAAGTTCATGAGAAAGTACGCTATGTAATGTCTAAGAACGTTATGAGTACGATCATCAGGTAAAGCATGCATGATGTATGACACGAGCATGTATGTAGAATGTAGTTGCCTAACATGTGTTTACAATACGCTTGATGATGATGTGGCGGCCTAACGGGTAAAAGAACCCTTAGGTGACGGCCCGGCGGCCTAACGGGTAAAAGAACCCTTGGGTGACGGCCTAGGATGTGATGGGCGGTCTAAGAGTAAAAGAACTCTTTAGACGACGGTCCCGGCGCCCCAAAGCGTAAAAGAACCTTTGGGGGACGGCCTATGTTATGATATGACAAGGTACTCACATGATTCGCAACTAGGGCCCAAAGAAAGAAAGAAAAGAATGTCACGTGCATTTCACGCACTGCATTGCATTCATTATTCACTGGGTCATTATGACTCACTATGTGTTTATGTTTATGTTTGTAGATTATGTATGCGGGAGTTGGCGAAGGGTCCTACAGTATGTGATGTTGGTGTGTGAATGGGAAAAGGAATCAGACGATCCAAGAGCCACGCGAAGGGTTTTGAAATTTATGTACACGAGTAGCGCTCCCTCCATCCGCTGCAATGTGTTTGTGTACGTATATGTATCGTATGTTATATGTGTTACGGGGGCGGGGCGTTACAAGCTTAGTTAGGCTTTCTCTTTATTTTCCTCTATTTTCTCTTCTTTTCTCTTTTCTTCTTTCCTTTCTTCTTCTTTTCTTTTAGTTTGGGGCTTTGATTGGGGAGCTTTGCTTGGAGAAGATCATGAAGAAAGCAAGCGGAGATGATGGTGGAGATGGAGGAATCAAGATTTAGTACTACAAAAGGAGATTTTTAGCTTAATCTTGTTCCTTTCCATTGGCTCTTCCATTTGTGTTGTATATGTATTATTGTCTTGTAATTACTTTATGTTGAGCTAGTTGTTTGTTGTTGGGATGATTGATGAATTTGCCCTAGTTTAATCACTGAGATGTTTATGGTTTTGAATGTGGTTTGTTGATTTTATGTGTGGTTGTATTTGAGTTATTTCCATGATTTGTTTGATTGCCGAATTTATGTATTTGCAACTTGTGTCAATATTTGAGAGAATGGGCACATTTTGGACAATGGAAACAACCGCTCTATGCTCTTGTAGAGGATAGAGATATATCTCTAATCCTATGTGACCCTTTGAGCTACTTTCACAATGTGTAATGCAATTGATTGATTTACAATCGACATAGAGATATAGTGGGTTGGATAAATTGATTAGGAGTATTTTGGCATTCGAAAGAGGAACTACCTATTTAAGGAGGTCGGGTCTAACATAGAAGATGAGCATATGTTATGTTTAGACGATGATTTGATTGGACTACGATTAAGTGATTCATGATTCCTAACTATCCATTAATCCAAGTATTGTCTCCCATTCATGCCCCATTTTAAGCAATTAGTTTAGTGCTTTGTAATTTAATTAATTAACTCTCGCTCCATTGTTAATTGTGTGTTCACTTGTACATTTCATTTCACTTTTCTTTTCACACTAGAATTAGTAACTCAATTACAAATACCAATCCCTGTGGATATGATATCCGAACTCTCACGAGTCCCACTTTATTACTTGTACAGCCCGTACACTTACGATATATTTGTGTGTGTGTAAACGGCCAACATTTTCCAAGAAAAAATGCAATCAAACAACCAGAAAAGATGGAAAATGGAGGAAAAAATAATTTTTTCCTAAAAAACTCTCCCAATCAAACACACCCTTATATATCAGCAATGTTCCGGTACACCCGGGTGTGCCATAGCTTATGGCACACCCGGGTGATTTTCTCCCTCGTCCGGATTCCGTTTTGAAATCCGAAAATTTTGTTGGATTCATCACGACGAGACGGAGCTCCAGCAATTTGAAAAAAAATTTTGGACACTGTGGCGGCCCGTGGTGACGGGTCAAAGATCGGTCAAATTTTTTGGCCAAAATTAACCAAAAACTTTGACTGATCTTTGACCGGTCACCATGGGCCGCCACGGTGTCCAAATTTTTTTTTCCAAATTGCTGGAGCTCCGTCTCGTCATGATGAATCCAACAAAATTTTCGAATTTCAAAACGGAATCCGGACGAGGGAGAAAATCACCCGGGTGTGCCATAAGCTATGGCACACCCGGGTGCACCGGAACATTATCACCCTTATATATAAGGATTATAGTTAAGTATATTAATATAATGTAATCATTTTTGTTTTTTGGGCAAAATTAAGGCCATTGAAATGTTTTCTTTTTGATGAATTAGGGAAGGGAGACAACATTTTTTACAGAGGTGAACACAAATAGTCATTTTACTTTTCTCTACTAACGGAGAAAACATCCTCAGGAGATAATGTTACCTCCTTAGGTACTCCAATGAGCACCAGAAATACTTTGAAAACAATAATGCATGCGTGTTAAATAATGAGAAAAATAACCAACAAATTTACCATCTTGTTTAAGAGTGCACAATTGAAAATTAAAGTTTGTTCGATGCAATTTATTCAAAACATTATATATTTCATAATTATTTTTACGATTATATTACGGGGACATAGAAAATTATACAAAAAGAATATAATGAAATAAAATAATTGCATTTTTTTTACTATTTCATATAGAATATTATACAATCATAAGTATAAAATACAACTTTCACGAAGGGTGCAATTGGTATTTGTATGTGATAATTTGGGCATCCTGATTGTAGTGGTAGAATTGAACTCGTTGCTAGTCATTGGACGTATCCATCAGCTCTCCCTTGGAGATTGTTGACGATTGTTGCCATGGTTGCGGGCTCACACTCGAGTGAAGAGTTCTATGTATGTGAGGATGTCCCCTCTCCTATCTCCCATGCCGTGCATTCAAATTCAATTTCGTTGCACAATTATTCAAGTGCTTTCCATGTGCAAAAAAATTATTAGTATCTTGATTTGACATATTTGTTATATTTTTGAAATATTCTCTCGATTTACCATGTACCGGTCATGCGCTCCTAGCGCCTCTTACGTACATACACTCATGCATACACGGGTAAAAAAATTCGTGAGAACCACGTGAGCCCCCCACTATCGGTGAGCAATTATGTAATTGATGATGTGGCGCCCAATGTGACAGCGCCACATTATCGAGTGTGCAGCTTCTCGTACACGTTAGTGTGGAAGAGAGCAGCAGCATACCATGCACGTATGAGCTTCTTCCTTAGAAACTCCTCAAATAATTATTTTTCTTTATCAACATCTTCAATCACTCCAAAAATTATCACATTTTTTTATATGTATTTTTCTTTAATTTTTTCAATGACATCCCAACTTCATTTTCAATAATATATTTTCTAAGAATTTATGTCAAACAAACTTTAGGCCTTGTTGTTTTACACATAAAGTTATATGCACGCAATTCTGTATAATCACATACATATTTTTAATCACACATATATTTTCTAATACAATATTAATCACACATTTTATACGAAATTGCGTACATATCAACGTTATCCCCTGGCAAACGTTCCCTTGATATAAACGTGATTAAATTTTAAACCTTATATACTTTTAGGGTGAGTCTAAATACACCCGGCCATTTTCTGAGTACACCCAAAATTTTGCAGCTATTCCTATTATGCCCTCACCAACAAATTAAAAAAAAAAAAAAGTATGTTCGCTCCATACATGGAGCGAACACACACTTGAGTGTTCGCTCCATCCGGAGCGAACATGAAAATGCGTGTTCGCTCTCCATGTGGAGCGAACACAGTAAAAAAAAAATAAGGGATGAAAAATTTTTATTATTATTTTTTATTAAAAAATAATTACATTTAATACTAACCGGATAAAGCCAATTACTGTATTATCAAAAAAATTTTGATTTTGTTTTTAAATAATTATCTGCAACTACTTTGACGAGTAATTTCGACAGTTTTTTGCAATCACTTTGACGATAAATTTTGAAATTTTTTTTATGATAAAGTAATTGGTTTTATCCCATTAGAGTTTAAGAATAATTACATTCAACACTAGTCGGAATTTTGTTAATGATAAAATAATTGATTTTATCCGGTTAGTGTTAAATACAATTATTAAAAATTTTAATTTTCTTACCACTTTGGCAATTAATTTTGAATTTGAAATATCTCTAAGTTTTTTTTGCAATTGCAACACTAAATTTTAAAATTTTTATGATGATAAAATAATTCGCTCCATCTGATTAGTATTAAATATAATTATTAAAAAAATTTTTGAGTGATTATCAAAATTTTAACTAAAAATAATATTAAAAATTTTTTATCCTTAATTTTTTATTTATTTATTTTTAATTTTATGATGTTCGCCGCAGTGGGGCGACCAATTGGCTGTTAGCAGCGGCTAACACTCCTGTGTGTTCTCCCCATTAGCGAACACCCGTGAACGGTGTTCGGCCAACGCCAACAAATTTTTTTTTTTTTTTTCTGCAGATTAAATAATGGAGAGGGTAAATTTGGAATAATGGATAAAATGGGTGTACTGAGTAATTTTAACGGGTGTATTTAGCCGCTCCCATACTTTTATACATTTTAATTATAATTTGCAGAAACATTCTCCATAAATTTCTGCGAGGTACAAATTCATGAACCCTTCTACAAATCTATGACTACGATTCTGCGAACTTATTCGGGCGATGAAGATTGTGTGAACAAGACGCACGGGCAAGACCAGTTTCTTCCTCCTCCCTCCACTCCTTGCATCTGATTCCCTATTACATTTTGCTACCCCATTTTTCCCCTAAAAGAAGAAACCAAAATTTAACCTTTTCTCTCTTATACCGTTTACCTCTCTTTTGGAAAAGAATTTTTCCCCTTTCCCGATATCGGTATTATTACTTATTGTAAGCGATTATACTGCTGAATTTCTGTATATGAAGGCTGCATCTCGATTATTTAAAACCTGAATTTTGCCTGGAATAATTAGATGATGGTTCCAATTGGTGGATTAACATGCTGCCTGAGTGCAGCCGCGCTTTACCTTCTCGGCAGGAGCAGTGGAAGGTCTGTCTAATTTTATATTGAAATTGATTCAGCGTTTCATGTCAAAATGGGATTAATTAAGTACTTTAATGTTCAATTTGGAAATTAATTTAAGGCTTTCATTTACAGGGATGCTGAAACTCTGAAATCAGTTACCCGAGTAAACCAGTTGAAGGAGTTAGGTCAGTAGGGTTTTTTTATGTTGCCTTGGTTTTCTGATTGAATTAATTTAATTTCTCTGCTTGCATAAATTATGTTCTTGAGCTCGATAATCTGCATGGGCGCATAAAAGTTGTATGTTCTGTTCTCAAGGCTCTTAAATTACCATAAGAATGTTTAAGGGGGTCCTAAATGTGTAATCTCATGATGGAGTATCTGCAATTTTTTTGCAGTAATGGCCTATAAAAATTGACATCATGTGAAATTTTCAAGCCATCAACATAGTTTCGATGATCTTCTTCTGTTTTCTTATCAGCTTGAGGTTTTTTGAGCTGAATATAGTGTGAGATTGCTATCTTGATCTGTTATGACTTGAAATTCGGGATTAGAAACCTGTATAGGATAATGAAATTTACTTGCTTTTTACACTGTTCAGCTCAACTACTAGACACTGCATGCAAAGTTTTCCCATTGGTTGTAACTGTGTCTGGGAGGGTTGGCTCAGATACACCAATCAACTGCGAGTACAGTGGGTTACGGGGTGTAATTGTGGAGCAAACGGTATGTGGATTAATCTTCCATGAAAATCCAGAAATGAAAATTTTTCCTAGTCATCAATTGTCAGTAGTTTTTATCCAAGCATTCTTCTCATATTCTTTCAGGCAGAGCAGCACTTTCTGAAACACAATGATGCAGGATCATGGATACAAGATTCAGCCTTGATGCTTTCAATGTGCAAAGAAGTCCCCTGGTACCTGGTAAAATTAGGTTTTGTTCTCCTTGCTTTGCCCTACCAGATCAAACCGAACAAGCACTTTGAAAAGCACTCATGGACATGCTTCTGTTGTACTATGGCACATCTAACTGGTTGAGAAAACTTCTAGTACTCCTAGAGTGTTGAAAACTTGGTAATTGTGATCGGTAATGAATAATTTGGCTTCCTGTGTGTAGGTTGTTAGTTTCAATTAGTACAAAACTACAAATAAGTAAAGAGTGGGTACTCTAGGAGTACTAGAAATGTGCTTTCTAACTGGTTGTAGTCATAGCTTTTGTTTGTCTTTACTTATTTTTACTAGAAATAAACTTCTACTACTTACTTAAAGTTAAAATTTAAATTAAACTATACATTCAATTACTAATGCTTATTATCCACACATTTTTCTAGAGCTATGCAAGCTAAAAAAAGTTACTTTTTGGCAAAATGGAAGCCTTTCGTGACACATGCATAATGTTAAATGAAAATTGTTGCATAGACACGCTTATTCTTTTACATGACTTCAGACCTTGTAGTGCAATTTTAGAGGCTATACTTATCCTGTTGCTTTCAGGATGATGACACTGCTCGCGTACACGTTGTTGGGGCCCGTGGTGCCACAGGTTTGGTGTTGACAGTTGGGAGTGAAGTATTTGAGGAGTCAGGACGGTCCCTTGTGCGTGGAACTTTGGATTATCTCCAAGGTCTGAAGGTCTGTCTGCTTTGATCTCCACATATTCTTCCATTTGCTATCCTACATCTACAACTAAGCATGCTCATGCTTTTGGCCTAAACTCATTTTATTATGATTTTCTTGGATAGATGCTTGGAGTCAAAAGAATTGAACGTGTTCTTCCAACTGGTACACCCTTGACAGTTGTTGGAGAGGTAAGATATTGCTCCAGAGAACAAATTATCTGGTTCATTATTTTGTATTCAAAAATGCATTTAAAACGTGTCTGAACTTATTCATCTTACAAATTTCAGTGTAAATGTGTGACAAAAATATATTAGGACACAGAATGTACTTTATCAAATTGTGACTGTAGTTGATACTTCTAACTAGATGATAACTTTTAAGGTATTAGCGTTTATTGCTTGGAATGTCTTGGTATATGTTGTTTTCATTCCTAACATGAATAGTGGGAATCACTCCCCCCAAAAGATGGTGAACATTGCTGGGGAGTAGTCCAACCCATAAATTAATCAATTGGCTGAATGAGATCCATTGGGCTTTAATTTTATTATACCTTCTAATTTAATTTGTAAGTGAGTTGAGATTAGTTGGTTGTGGAAATGTTATATTCATCAACCTGTGTTACCATGGTATCCTGTTATTACTTGTGGAAATTAAATACCATCTCGAAAGTCCTTTATCTTCAGAGTTGGCTTTCTCCCTTAAATGGTTACTTCATTTTCTTTATCAGGCCGTCAAGGATGACATTGGAACAGTAAGAATTCAGCGACCCTACAAAGGCCCCTTCTATGTCACTGACAAAACCATTGATCAGCTCATCGCAAATCTTGGCAAATGGGCAAGGTTTAGTCGCCCCCCTTTACGTTGTTAGTAAAAACCCTGTTTCCTATTCTGATGTTGCTTATAAATTTACTTTCAGGTTGTATAAGTATGCCTCAATGGGACTTACTGTGTTTGGGGTTTATCTTCTTGCGAAACATGCTTTCCAATATATCATGGAGAGAAAGCGTCACTGGGAACTGAGAAAGAGGTGGAGTTCACTATACCTTGATTAGGCTTTGAATGCATTAAAGCAGACGAGTGCATATAGATCAATTAATGCATGTATACAACGTTCCATTGAAATCATTGAAGTTATCCATGAATTATTTAACTCGGGGCGTGTTTGGGTTATTTTTTATTTTTATTTTGCTAAAACTAACTTTTTAGTTTGAATAGTTGTAGAGACCACGGGATGAGTAGATACCAGTGACTTGTGATATGAGATGTGTTTGTTGCTATTTAACTCGGGGCGTGTTTGGGTTATTTTTTATTTTTATTTTGCTAAAACTAACTTTTTAGTTTGAATAGTTGTAGAGACCATGAGATGAGTAGATACCAGTGACTTGTGATATGAGATGTGTTTGTTGCTATTGAAGTGTGACTAAGTGCATAGTAAAGATTAATTTTCACGTAGAAAAAAGTTAAAACGAACACATGCTGAGTCTTGGACTGTTTTCTAAGGAACATTCTGCATGCAGGGTTCTTGCTGCTGCTGCAAAAAGAGCTGGGCAGGACGAAGAAGGTAGCTTGCTGTGTGCCTTAGTGTGTATTGACATTTTTCGCCCTTTTCATAAACATTCTGTTTCAGTGCTCAAACTTTGCTCATAGATCTTCTGTCCTTATCGATAGGTTTAAATGGAATTTCTGAGAACGGATCCTCAGATCATACCAAGAAAGACAAACCAATGCCGGATTTGTGCGTGATATGTCTAGAGCAGGACTACAATTCAGTGTTCGTCCCGTAAGTGCCTCAGTTAATTTTTCTTGTTTTGCAAGACAGTGGATACCACTAGATATATGGGTAATGATTGGTGCTAGTTTGAGATGTGACGTTAATCTTAAAGTTTGAGTTGGACTTTGACTGAGTAGTAAATGTTTAGTTTCAGTAGAAAAATAGTTAAAAATAGTTAAAACAAACACATGCTAAATTAGTTACCAACTTCTCAGGTGTGGTCATATGTGCTGTTGTATGACATGCTCGTCGCACTTGACCAGCTGTCCACTCTGTCGAAGACATATTGATCAGGTTGTTAGAGCTTTCCGGCATTGAAAGTACAAAGTTTCAGCCAAGGACGGAATTTGAGGTTGCTCACTATCATGCCAAACACTTAGACGACTGGAAATATGTTCTGTGTGGCTCGAAGTTTAAAATCGCCCGTCTCCAACTTTCTTCACAGTTACAAGCATCGGTGGAAATTTCATTTGAAGATGGATTTCTACCTGAGAAAAAAATTACAGATTGTTCAATTACTTCTTGCTAAGTGCTTCCTGAGCTTCTCCTCTGACATTTTCTGTAAATATTAATATGTTGGGAATTAAATCAAGAGATATATATCAGTACTTACTACGTTAGAGTGCTTGCATGTTTCTTTAAGTTTTTTGTTCATCCTGGGATTTACAGCTAAACTAAGTGGATTGTTATCGGTTCATTTTATATTTGAAATCATGAATAATATAATTCATGAATGTGTTAATCTCAGATCCTCTTTGTCTTAGAATTATTGGTTTATGGGTTCTGTGTTTCTTGGCTGAATTGGATGTTCTTAATATGGTTGATTTATAATGTAAGGAACCTTTGTGATATTTGTTTTCTTTTTCTTTTGTCCCTTTTTCTTTCTTCTGGCTGGATATGTTCTGTTTTAGAGGGGGCTATGAGAGTTGGGTGAATGGATGGTGGCGTTATTCTTGATGTTTTTATGTGATTTTTCGAGTGTTATTCAAGTCGATGATTCATCAATTTCAGTTGGATCAATGTCTGATCTAATTGGATGTATTGTAGATATATTGGCTTTTAAAGTTGATATATTTTGAGGTTGGGTTGCATGTTTATTGGCAATGCCAGAAATACTTGGAAAATTCATGATTTTCTTTTTTTTTTCTCCTCGCTGTGGAATGGAGTATGCGAGGGGTGAGATTGCTCGGTATGGCGATGGCGATAAACTTGAAAGAATGGGTATAACCCCATGAAGGCTTCTGTCTATGGTGTAATCCTTTGGGCTCTTCGCGATATTTGTCCCCTCTGTTTAAATATGTACATTGAAAGTGTAATCTGAAACTGATAAACTAGAATTAGTCGCGTAGCCGTGAGTGGAGTAGAAGCAGTGAACTATTGCAGTTTGATATGGTTAATAGAAGAATAACGGTAGTTTTAGTATTGTATTGATGCACTCTATCAGCCTATTGTGTTCAATACGGATATTTTACATTGCTTAAATGTGTTTTTTTGGGGCAAAACTATCAGATAGGTATTTTTTGTTTCGCAAAAATGCCACTTTAGTGTTAAAAGTATCTCTGACGGCACTTAGACCAATTTTGTAATTAATTTGGTCATATGGGTCCACAAATCTCGCCGGTGGTGAGGTCTATATTAAAATACTAGAATACCGCTGCTTTGTCACGGTGGATCCAACTGTTGACTGGTGGAGGAGGAGAAGATGGCTGGATGTTGAAGACAGCAGGAAGGAGGAAGGGCTAGAGCGGGTTGAAGGAGGGAGGAGCGTAGCTTGAACAAAAGGTTGGGACGGAATGACGGAAGTGAGAAGTACATATCCTTTTTTCGTGAGTGGAGGAGAAATCCTCCCTCCAATCGATTAATTCCTTATTTTTAAATCATGTTCATCCTTTTTTTTTCTTTTGTAATTCCATAACTTATTATTCTTATTTCTTATGTATAAAGCAACATCCCCTATTCGGCAATGTGGTGTCGTTTTATACATAAGAAATAGGGTAAATTCCATTGGGGGTCATTAATCATTGGGGGTCGTTACAATTAGGTCCTGAACCTTCAAAGTCTCGCACCAGGGGTCTTTAACCATTCAAAAGTTAGCGTTGAATGTCCTTCCGTTCAAAAAAAATTAGTTTGACCGTTAATTGGTCTTTTTTGTTTTGCATAAAATAATGAAATTGCCCTCTTTACAATAAATTACAATAGCAATTGAATTCCTGACTTTAAAATATGTATAAATTAGTCCAAAACTTTAGTTACCCTACATGACTTTAATTTGAATATTTTTTATATGTTTATTTAGTCCATAATTAATTTTATTTAATCAATTTAATATTAATTAAATAGTTTTAAATTCAAAATTTTCAACCTAATAACATTTGTTCGCTTTAATAGTATAGCTTTTCAAAAATTACATTTAGCATTAATTACACGCATATTTTGATGTTAACCAATATTTAATACTTAGTGGTATTATTATATGTTTAAAAAAATTTAGTATAACACTATCGAAAATATATTGAATGCTAAAAATAATAATAATAATAATAATAATCAAAATCAAAATAAACCCTAACAACCCAACCCCCCACCCCCAACCCAACCTGCCACCCCATCTAGATGTTCGCCGGCCCGCAGGCATGCAGACTAGAGGGAAATTCCCATGGTTTTACTCATGCTGGGTAACCAATGCTGGTTACCCAGTGTTCCCACACCAGGGGAAGGGTCTTTTCCCTGGTTGCCTATGCCATCGCCAGCATTTTCTGTTGGCAAAGTGACCGGTAGCACAGGCAACCAAGGGGAAGAATTCACGCTAGGTAACCAGCCTGTGTGTTGGTTACCCAGATGAGGGTAAACTAGGGGGTTATCTCCCTAGTTGTTTTTTGGGATGGGGTGGTGATACTATTTATTAAGTGTTGGTTGACATTAAAATGTACGCCTATCTTTATTATTTTTTGACAGTAAAAATGTCTGCATAACTTATGCGAAATGAAATTTTTGAAAAGTGATATTATTAAAGCGAACAAATGCTATTGGGTTGAAAATTTTCGATAAAAATTATTTAATTAGTATTAAATTGTTTCGATAAAATTAATTATGTACCAAACTAAAATATGGCTTTTATGACATTGTACTCATCAGCTTTTAGAAGAAACATTGGAACTCAGAATATATTGTAGTTCATGATATCTCAAATGAGGATGTTTGCATAATTTTGATCATATATCCAACAGTTGTCTGAGAAGATTGTATGTATGATAAAAGATTAAGGCCTTGTTCTATTTGGTGTTAACTAAATCCGCACGCAATTCCGTATACCTCATACTCATTTTTAACCACACACATTTCCCAAAATAATATTAACCACACATTTTTACACGGAATACCGCGCAGAACAACTAAACCCCCAATCAAACAAGGCTTAAATATCTTGAGACTAAAGTTGACTTGTGGGTAACCGACTTGTGGGTAACCGATTTGCGGTTAAACTACATAGTTGAAAATATATTTGTCTTTTCTCTAAGGGATAATTACAAAAATATTAAATAATGTCTTGTCACTTTAAAGTTCAAACTAGCGGTGTGATGTTGATCAACAAAGTAAAAAAAGAAAAAAAAAAAAGGGATCATTATTACAAAATGAATTGTTTGAAAGGAAAATAACATAAAAAATAAGAAATGAATACAATTACCAACTATGCTACTTTAATTAATATATATATATATATATTGCTGTAAAAAGAAAAATATTGACAATAATACATGAATATTTCTTAAATTTGAAATTTGCATTTATTATATATTGAAATTTGTAAAACAATGTACAAATAAACTAACAAAAAAAAAAGGCAACAATGTTTCATAGATAAGTTGAGCTTCAATTTATTAATATTTACATCAATGCATAATAAAATATAGTTTTTTGAATGAAATTTATACTCTATATATTGTTAACCTTTTACAGTATCTATTTGTTTAATACATGTAATTTTACAATGCTTTTGTTTACAAATGTCAACCGTTATGTAATATTTGTGTTATTGAAATAAATTGGACAAATTTTAATAGATTTTGACTTAAGAATGATAATTTGAAACAAATGGAGAAATAATTTTAATATATCCCCGAACAACTTGTCTAATAAAATGGTGTACACAACTTGGCCCGCACTGCCCACTATGTGAGAGATCCTATGGCCATTAGGCTTTCCTCCACTCCACAAACTTGCAACGATGGCAGGTGTATGTAAAAAAGGGAAAGCACCCGTTCGACACATGGGAGATATCTTTGACAATCAATTAGCAATAACATATTGATAGATAAACATGAAAATAATAAATAGCACAGGAAAAATAAAATAAAATAGTTTATATTTTTATATAAATAATATCGACAAATTCACATATAAAATCAATATATAATGTCTTCAAGGAGGAGGAAAACTACTTAGATCTGGGATGAAAAATTGCTTTAAAAAATTAGTGTTTGGCATAAAATGGAGATTCAATGATGTACGTGAATTTGTGTTATGGTCTCAAGGCTGATGTCCGAGATTGGTATGAGCATTCGATTCATTCACATATTTTTTCCAATTATTTTCTAAAATAAATAATACTACTTCTCACACTAAATTAATTACAATCTAATGTTGATTAGAGTAAAAATTACTTACATTAGCTAACATATAAAATCCATATTATTTTTTAGCGGAAAATTCCTATTAACTAACATTATTGTTTTAATTTATGTGGTTCTTGTACGTTCTCTCTTTTGTTTGCATTTTGTGTAATATACATAGCTAAAATTTTTGTGGTTATGTAATTGTTCATAGTTATTTCAATTACATTGGTAAGATGAATAGTTTTTCAAGAAATTGTAATAAGATTGCATTATAAGATATTTCAATTACAATCAAATTTCCTCTATATATAACCCCACCTACACAAATAGTCTAAAATCACGTGCAATGCACGTGTTTGTAGACTAACAAGAATTACAAGTCCAGAAAGAAAGCATAGAATAGTACTTTATTGATTTACTTTTTCTCAATCAAACTCCATTTGTAATAAGTGGATCAGACAATGTAGATGAACATCAACATATTAACAATCACATTGTATATCGAAAGTTTATATAGTATTTTCATTGCAATCGACTTAGTATTTTCGTTGCAATTGATGTCCTTGTTCAGCCTTCATATAAACAAGTCCACATTTAATCCTCTACACACAAATTCCATGCGTCAAGATAATATAAGAATTACCGTATACTTTGTAGACCAATGAAAAACTTTTCAAAAATTTTTCTACCCTCATGGTATATCATAATCCCAGCTTAACTCACCTACAGATAGAGGATCTAGTCGAGGTGGCAAGCATTTAGTTGTCAACAATACCTAATACTCAATAAATGAGAAGTACTATAAATTTTTTCTTATCCAAAAATGTTTGGGAGTGGGGTAGAGGGGGAGGGGAAGGAGGGAGAGAGAGGATAGGTACCTCTTTCGTATCTCTTACGTGAATGAGATCTAGCCTTTTTTTAGGCTTTTGATTTGTCAAGGTTCTAAGCTGCATGTATACATTGCAACATAAACAAACTACAAACCCTCGGATTGATGGAAATAAAAATACTAAGTTAATATGTATACCCGAACACTGAAGAGCTCGACGTAGCGGGTGGATGGAATTAATCCTTCTGTTTTAAAGAGTCGTTCAAGCCTTTTTTGATATGCAAGCAAAGCAAAGACCTTGATTATCAAGAATTGGAATAATCCAAATGTGATACATTGTCAACACCATTTTATTTGTCATCTCCATTAACTGTAATTGTGCAAATGATTTTTTGTTACAAATTGCAGATTCCTAGCTCAATCAAACAACACAACAACATAGTAGAAAGCCACAATCTCAATTAACCCAACTCAATCGAACTGATAGAGTACAATTTATTCAAACAACAGTAGGTAATATTAATAATCGGGACCCTTCAAATGAGATTATGATCGTAATTTAAACTAAAACTCATATTGGGTTGTAAACCCCAAGTAGGCCAACCCACTAATCTACACCATGACAATTTTAAAATCCCAAAAAAAATTTCCTTTCAAAGAAAGCCCTAGAAGAACATCACAATAACTGTCAAGTCTACTACGTCTAATGAGCAAAAGGACACTTATATAATTTCTCTCTAGCGTTGTTTTTGTTGGATATATATCCTGTGCCCAGTCTACCTCAAAAATACGGTATCTACATAAAAAATGACAAAATAAGACAATGGAGCAAAGATTCAACTGCAAAAGCTTATCTATGGTGTATTAGGCAAATAACAAAATCTTACCCATCTTGTTCCCAAACGCGAATTATACAGCATTTCCTTCGACTTTCGACCTGTATCCACAAATACACTATAATAATTAACTGAACTATGGAAATAAAGAAAATTTAAATAAACTAATGCGTAATTTATAAGTGTAATGATATTTCACCTCTAAAAGGAAACGTCTATCTGGATGTGGCTTACAATTGTAAAGATCAAAAGTAATCATCATCGATGAGATAAAAGCATCACTAAGATACAACTCATTATTACCTAAAAATAAAATTTATTATTTAAAAAAAAAATTAAATCCCTAAAACCTACCTCGTAATTTCCACTATGCATGCATAATCAACAACTGAACCTGTAAATAAGTCAATTATGACCTACATCACCAAAAGATAGGCCAAAACAGGGAACATTGAGTAAACATAGTACCAAGAAAAGTATTAAGAATAGAACAGAAGAAAACAATAAAAAACTAAGTCGCATAAACCTACCATTCCTATTTGTCTATTTCCTTCCATGATCCTCCGTACTTGTTTCAAGAATGAAGCACAACCAAAAGGTAATTTTTATCATAAGATAATTTTTTAAATGTGCATTTATTTAATTATGTAAATAGCTTTCACATTTATTGATTCAACTCACCATAAGTGTGTCTGTAACACGGTTTCACTATCTTAAGCTGAAACTTCTGACATGGTAAGACGACATCCATGACGAAAAGAAGCAACAAAACAACATCCGTATTTATCAATCTGTCATTCCCCAACTTCCTTTTAGTATACTCCTCAGGAAACGTCTACTACGTCTAGTGAGCAAAAGGACACTTATGTCATTTCTCTCTAGCGTTGTTTTTGTTGGATATATATCTTGTACCCAGTCTACCTCAAAAATACGATATCTACATAAAAAATGACAAAATAAGGACACTACGTCAAGTCTACTACGTCTAGTGAGCAAAAGGACACTTATGTCATTTCTCTCTAGCGTTGTTTTTGTTGGATATATATCATGTGCCCAGTCTACCTCAAAAATACGGTATCTACATAAAAAAAAATGACAAAATAAGACAATGGAGCAAAGATTCAACTGCAAAAGCTTATCTATGGTGTATTAGGCAAGTAACAAAATCTTACCCATCTTGTTCCCAAACGCGAATTATACAGCATTTCCTTCGACTTTCGACCCGTATCCACAAATACACTATAATAATTAACTGAACTATGGAAATAAAGAAAATTTAAATAAACTAATGCATAATTTATAAGTGTAATGATATTTCACCTCTAAAAGGAAACGTCTATCTGGATGTGGCTCACAATTGTAAAGATCAAAAGTTACCATCATCGATGAGATAAAAGCATCACTAAGACACAACTCATTATTACCTAAAAATAAAATTTATTATTTAAAAAAAATTAAATCACTAAAACCTACCTCGTAATTTCCACTATGCATGCATAATCAACAACTGAACTTGTAAATAAGTCAATTATGACCTACATCACCAAAAGATAGGCCAAAACATGGAACATTGAGTAAACGTAGTACCAAGAAAAGTATTAAGAATAGAACAGAAGATAACAGTAAAAAACTAAGTCGCATAAACCTACCATTCCTATTTGCCTATTTCCTTCCATTATCCTCTATACTTGTTTCAAGAATGAAGCACAACCAAAAGGTAATTTTTATCATAAGATAATTTTTTAAATGTGCATTTATTTATTTATGTAAATAGCTTTCACATTTATTGATTCAACTCACCATAAATGTGTCTGTAACACGGTTTAACTATCTTAAGCTGAAACTTCTGACATGGTAAGATGACATCCATGACGAAAAGAAGCAACAAAACAACATCCGGATTTATCAATCTGTCATTCCCCAACTTCCTTTTAGTATACTCCTCAGGAAACGTCTACTGCGTTTAGTGAGCAAAAGGACACTTATGTCATTTCTCTCTAGCGTTGTTTTTGTTGGATATATATCCTGTACCCAGTCTACATCAAAAATACGGTATCTACATAAAAAAAATGACAAAATAAGGACACTACGTCAAGTCTACTACGTCTAGTGAGCAAAAGGACACTTATGTCATTTCTCTCTAGCGTTGTTTTTGTTGGATATATATCCTGTGCCCAGTCTACCTCAAAAATACGGTATCTACATAAAAAAATGACAAAATAAGACAATGGAGCAAAGATTCAACTGCAAAAGCTTATCTATGGTGTATTAGGCAAGTAACAAAATCTTACCCATCTTGTTCCCAAACGCGAATTATACAGCATTTCCTTCGACTTTCGACCTGTATCCACAAATACACTATAATAATTAACTGAACTATGGAAATAAAGAAAATTTAAATAAACTAATGCATAATTTATAAGTGTAATGATATTTCACCTCTAAAAGGAAACGTCTATCTGGATGTGGCTCACAATTGTAAAGATCAAAAGTTATCATCATCGATGAGATAAAAGCATCACTAAGACACAACTCATTATTACCTAAAAATAAAATTTATTATTTAAAAAAAATTAAATCACTAAAACCTACCTCGTAATTTCCACTATGCATGCATAATCAACAAGCTGAACTCAGAATAAGTCAATTATGACCTACATCACCAAAAGATAGGCCAAAACATGGAACATTGAGTAAACGTAGTACCAAGAAAAGTATTAAGAATAGAACAGAAGAAAACAGTAAAAAACTATGTCGCATAAACCTACCATTCCTATTTGCCTATTTCCTTCCATTATCCTCCGTACTTGTTTCAAGAATGAAGCACAACCAAAAGGTAATTTTTATCATAAGATAATTTTTTAAATGTGCATTTATTTATTTATGTAAATAGCTTTCACATTTATTGATTCAACTCACCATAAGTGTGTCTGTAACACGGTTTAACACGGTTTAACTATCTTAAGCTGAAACTTCTGACATGGTAAGATGACATTCATGACGAAAAGAAGCAACGAAACAATATCCTGGATTTATCAATCGTCATTTCCCAACTTCCTTTTAGTATACTCCTCAGGAAACTTTTTCCATATTACGTTCTTCAATGTGAAACTATCAAACGATGAGCAACAATTGTTAGATGTTAGGAGTTTTTATTTTTCCTAGTTTCTTATTTCTTAAATTCACAGTTTTGTTAAGTAAGTCATATTTCTTAGGTATTTGTAGATAAGGGTTTAGAATTTTCTTCTATTAGTCTTCACGTTGTAGGCCATGTAAAACGTGGTTTGTTAGATGAAGATGGTTAGAAGGGCAATGAAGAAGAGAACAATGGTGCTAATTCAAGAAGCACGAGTGACAACTCAGATGAAACAGGTTCATTGCCTAATGAGCTATATCAGGGTCTTCAAGAAGCTCCAGTTGAAGGGAGGGTTAGAAGGGCACCATTTTAGAGTACCGATTACGAAACTCGTGAAGCTTTGTCGGATGATCATGGTTTGAATGCAAATGATTTTTTTTTGAACATATTAGTGAAAATCATTAAGGAAAACATTCAAATTTTTGGAACATACTAAATTAAAAAAATCACAGGCTCCACAATCTAAACTTTGAAAAACAACTCCAAGTTGATAAAAAAATATTAACACCATGTAGACTTTCAAAATCTTGTAACCGCAACCCAATTATAGCAATTAACACTCATCTATCTGTATCTTTAAAACTCCATTGTAGTTTTTTAGCCCTAGTGAGTGTCAGTCACATGATCCTCCATCTCGACTTCAGTCTTGAAGAGAGATCCACAGATTTGACATGAGGCAGAGTTTGGAAACGTGTAGATTTCTCGATGAGCAATCTTGTTGCGCTTTGTCTAGTCCTGTCTGAAACCCTTGTTATTGCAATGAATGCAATTCGACCCAATTTGCTGGTTTTGATTTGCGTTGTTTTCCGTAGTGATTTGATTTTTCCTTGTTAGTTGCATTCGATCGATTTGGATTGCTTTCTGAATGGAATGATTAATACCATCTAACATTTCATCTCTCATTATTGGTAGACTAGTAGAGGAGTCTTGTGATTTTTTTGGTGTGTTTTTTGTTTTGATTTTCGAAAATATTATAGCAAAAAAGACTTGGAGCTATCTGACTTACCAAGTAGACTGAAGCCAATTGGGATTAAGTGGGTTTTCAAAACCAAACTTAATGAAAAATGAGAGATAGATAAGTATAAAGCAAGATTGGTGGCAAAATGGCATGCACAACAATATGGAGTGGATTACACCGAAGTGTTTGCTCTAGTGGCAAACCTAACACCACTCATTTGATAGTTGCTATGGCAGATCAATATAGCTGGGACATTTTTCAATTGGACGTAAAGAACTCATTTCTTCATGGTAAACTCAATGAAGAAATCTTTGTTGAGCCGCCTATTGGATATGTGATGAGAGGTGAAGAACAAAGAGTTTACAAGTTGAACAAAGCGTTGTATGGGCTTATGCAGTTGGTGGGGGCATGTTACAGCAAGATGGAGGCTTACTTTGTCCGAGAAAGTTTCGAAAAATGCTTCTTTAAACACACATTGCTTACAAAGTTGGAGGGATGTAAGATTTTGATAGTAAGCTTTTACGTTGATGATTTGATATATACGGGAAATGATAGTAGTACGTGTGATGAGTTTAAGAACTCAATGATGTTGGAATTTGATATGTTTGAATTGGGGAAAATTAGGCACTTTCTTGGAGCTGAGGTCATGTAGGGTTAAAATGGAACATTTGTATGTCAGAGAAAGTATGCTCGTGAAGTTCTAGCAAGATTTGGAATGGAGAATAGTAATGCAGTGAAAAATTCCATCGTTATGGGCAGGAAATTATCAAAAACTAAGGTAGGAACCAAAGTTGATTATACCATGTTTAAGCACGTGGTTGGCAACCTAATATACTTGATGGCAACTCGACCAGATTTGATGTATAGGGTAAGCTTAATCAGTATGTTCATGTTTTGTCCAAGAGAGTCTGATTAGTTTGCAGCAAAACGGATATTAAGGTATTTGAGAGGGACAACTGAACCAGGCACTTTCTACAAAAAGTGTGATAGCACAAATCTTGTGGCATGTACTGATAGCGACTTCGCTGGTGACTTGGATGATCAGAGAAGCACCTATAGTTTTGTGCTCTTTCTTGGTTTTGGGCTAGTGTCGTGGTCTTCAAAAAAAAGCCTATAATGGCATTATCTACCACCGAGGCCGAGTACGTAGCAGCTGCGTTTTGTGTATGTCAGTATGTTTGGATTAGGAAAATGCTAACTTGGCTAGAAAGAAGAGAAGAGTACTTTGATTCAATGTGATAACTACGTTACCATACAATTATCCAAAAATCTAGTTTTTCATGGCAGGAGTAATCATATTGACATAAGGTATCATTTTCTAAGAGATTTGGTTGCAGATGGAGTTGTGAGATTGAGCTACTACAATTCTCAGGTTCAAGTTGCAGATATAATGACAAATCCCTTCAAGTTGGAGTAGTTCTTGAGACTTTGAAACATGCTATGAATGATAGAAGCTTCAGAGGTAAAGTAAATGTTGTTGCATATAGTTTAAATAAGAGAATGTTAGCTATTATGAGTTTTATTTTTCATAGTTTCTTGTTTCCTAAGTTCACATGTTTTTTAAGTCTTATTTCTTAGGGATTTGCAAATAAGGGTTTAGATTTTTCTTCAATGTGGGGGACTTGTCTTCCCACCATCAAGGGGCATATGTTTGTCATCCAGCCACGTATGGGTAACTTGGGTACTCGGTCATTTGCATAGACACTTTCGATTTGGTGCCCTCATCTGGCCGGATGGTGGGCAAGTGTCATCTTCATCATTTGGAGGTACGTATTAATTATCCAGTAACATGTGAGCACTTGACTATTTATGTAGACTGTTCCCAATTTGGTGCCTCCATGTGAGAAATGATGGGTATGTGTTTCCTCCACCATCAGGGGGCACATGTCGATTATCCAACCCAACTAGGTGTCCATATGCGGGCACTTGATCATTTGCACAGATTGTTTCCTAATTTAGTGCTTATTTATGGGCACTTGATCATTTGCATAGATCGCTCCCAATCTGGTGCCCACATGTGGGAATATATGGTTAGATTATGGGCACGTGTCCTCCCACCATTAGGGAACCAGCCAAGGTACCCACATGTAGGTACTTGATCATTTGCGTATATTTTTTCCAATTCGGTGCCCACATATGTTTGGATGATGGGCACGTGTCCCCTGCTATCAGGGGAGATGCGTGTCAATCGTCCAACCACATGTGGGCACGGAAGTCATGTATTGATCGTTCAATTACATGTTGGCACCTGAGCACTTATTATAGAGTTGCTTCAAATATTTTAAGTTTCCCTTGCTGAAGCGATTCACGTTAGATTGGATCCAATGCAACCCATAGGAAACTAGAACAGAAAAACCAAAAACCCGGTAGTTGGCCCTTATGATCTCGCCTTCTAGGACTTACGGTATGGTAATAACATCCACAGGATGTGAATCTTCAACCTGTGGGTTTGTTATGCCACAAGAGTGACCAATATCTCGATAAGTCGATACGTCTAATGAAGAACGGCGACGAGACAAGCTCGACTCAACAAGAAAGTATAAGTTTTTTTCAATATTCTTCAAAGGTTCATGCTACAAATGAGCCAAGTTTCCTGCGTATACAAACTAAGGAGAAGGAAATAATATAAAATATACAAAAAAATCTGAAAATATCCTAAAAGTGACCTTAAGTCGGTCTAATTTACGGCCGTAAAACCACAAAGTACGGTCGTATGAACAAAAGTTAAGGCTGTAAAAAGGTTCTTGCTTGTTTTTTGCCAAAAACTAGATTTTCTTCTCTTACAGCCATAAGAAAATATTTTACAGCCCTAAAACTTCATTGTATAGCGTATGATACAGATTACCACCGTATAATCTTCTTTGTAAATTTTCTCTAGTTTTCACCTCTTGGGCTGTCTCTTCTGTTTTTGGCACAACTTTTGATTCTGGAGTCCGATTGAGGTAAATCAAAGCTTGTTGTAAACTAGACTCGACGAGTTACAATTCTTCAAAAACATTAACTTCAAAATCCAACGCGTATCAAAGATGTGTAGTTTTACAACTTTTGATTCTGGAGTCCAATTGAGGTAAATCAAAGCTTGTTGTAAACTAGACTCGACGAGTTACAATTCTTCAAAAACATCAACTTCAAAATCCAACGCGTATCAAAGATGTGTAGTTTTGAACCTCAATGAACCTTCAAATATGCATGAAATCGCTTTGTAGTTTTGAACCTCAATGAACCTTCAAATATGCATGAAATCGCTTCAAATTTGCTCCAATCTAATTGTTCTCGATTCCACGTTGCCTAAACAAGGCTCCAAGCTTCTCAATGATGTTGGAGGGTGGCTTAGATCATATCATCCTTTTTACTTCAATTCGAATGGTTGAGTCCAAAAAAGATATATATAAAATGCTCTTGATTCGGTGTTCACAGGTTTGCTGTATGATGGGCATGTGTCCCCTGCCATCATGGGGCACACGTCAATCATCCAGCCTGGGCACTTTATCAGTTGTGCTAAAAATAATGTGCGTTGATTGTGACTAGTATGTGACGACAAGTGTGTGATAAAGATTTGTGCATACTTGTACTATTATATATAAAGACTATATTTGTGCTCATCCAGACATGATTCTTGCCATGACTAATCATATTGCCATGTTATCTATATAAGTCAATGCCACACATTTGTCACGTATATTTAAATTCTTAAATTTACCTCTCGCTTTCACATCACATCGTTAAATGAAAAGTACAATTAAGAATCTATGGCCAACAACATTGACTTGTGTGTAACTAGATTTTTGTAAGTTATTTCTCTTCGAGACTGTGCAATAAAATCAATACATATGGTTTTCAAAGACAAGGAAAATGAGATTCAAACCTTAAAGGGAATGTGGGAATGTGGTCGTGGTTTTGACAAAATATAGAATGAGATTGCCTCTTTAAGATACGAATTTAGACTTCTAGCTCCATTGCCATTGTGCAACCAACGAAGCACATTGCCATTGTGCAACCAACAAAGGTGTTTCGTGAAATGTTTCGTTTATGATAATTTTTTAGCTAGATGATTTTTAAATTTAAGAAAGAGTTGTTTTCACCTCATATCGTTAAATGAGAGGTACAATTAGGAATTTAAGTGTGTGTGGTAAATGTGTAATATTGATTTGTATGTGATTAAAGATTTTTATAATTTATTTCCCTTCGAGACCGTGCAATAAAATCAATGCATTCTGATAAATGGTTTTCAAAGACAAGGAAAATTAAGAATCTTGGGAAATGATTGATATTCACCTTTTGGACTCGAGTTGTAGTGAAAACTTGGCCATCCATAATTGAGTTAAAAAAAAGTTTGCACAAAAAGTAACATGCAATAAAGAGAAGATTCTTAGCACATATATTTGAGATAATATCTCGTGGAAATATGAAATATATTATCTCGATGTCTTGTAGAACATCTTGTTTATGACAAATTTTCAGATAACTTTTGAATTATTTTGTAAATTCTCGCAAAATGCGTCTATTGCTATAAATGCACTTAGGCACCCCAACCTATGGATGATAAGCATAAATTTGTCCATGCAAGATTCTTAGCACGTACATATATATATATATATATATATATATATATATATTTGTGTATGCAAAGTAGGCACTAGCGAAACTTAATTGGTAGTGAAAACTTGATCATCAAGAATTGGGTTTCGAAAAAATACTTTTGCACAAACAATTTCTCGCCACATATGTTTTTGTCTGATGCCAATTTTAGACTTCTACTCTAGCTCCACCGCTATTGTGCAACGATCGAATTGCCGGTGCTTCGTGGAATATTTTGTCTACGATAACTTTTTAGACGATTTTTAAATTTAAATTCTTCGCTGTATTGTTGGAGTCAATAATATATTTTTCACGCTTTTAATACTTTGATTGTTTCCGCTTAAAACACTTAACAAAGGTGCTCACAACCAAAAAAAAAAAAAAAAAAAAAACAGTTGGTTCGAGTTTTCTTTATAAAATCTTTTATTGTTTCATGAAATGTGAATTCAAAAATATCAAAGTAAACATAATTTTTTAGATGTTTTAGATGTCTACCATTATTTTGTTGCAGTCACATTGAATATCCCAAATGCAGAAATTGAATATCCCAAATTACACATTTGTTGCAAAAACAAAAATTCTCTAGAGATTTTATATCTCATGGTAAAAATTTTCATATAATAAAAAATTTTAAACCCACCGTGTGCATTGCACGATGGCCACACTAGTATAGTGTAATATTTAAGTAATCTTCTAAGGTAAAGGGAATATGGTCACGGTTTCGACATTGATATGATGATTTTTATATATTTTTAATATACATTCTCTATTTCTCAATTGAATATCTAAAATCTATTTTTTCAAATACTCTATATCGAAATATATACTCGTTCAAAACGTGTGATTAAATTGGTGCAATTAAAAACTAATAATAAAAGTATTGTCAAATATTGAGTGCATATATACGTGAGAAATTTACTTGATTGTGAACTTTCTCTATTCTAATTATTAATTTATCATGCATTCTAATTATTAATTTATCATACATTAATTAATATTTATAAGAATATCAATATTCTAGATATTTCTGTAAATTATAATTAGGATTAATTATCCTATAATTTAAATTTAAAAACTTAACTATCTAGTAAATTTTTCTATATTTTAATTAATAGAAGTATTGTCAAACTGTTGGAGGCGCTTCCTCAGTTATCAATAGAAAATGAGATTCCCACATCAAATCTGATACGAATTTAGACTTCTAGCTCCACTGTTCTTGTGCAACAAATTGCCGCTGGTGGAATGTTTCGTTTATGGTAATTTTCTAGACGATTTTTATCTTTAAATATTTGGTGTATTGTTGCAGTTAATAGTGTATTTCTCACGCTCTCAAGACTTTGTTTGTTTCAGTTAAAACACTTAACTAGTTAATGATGGCAATGAATCGAGTTCAGATCGGATCGATCTAATACAAATCCAAATTCAAATTCGTATTTCTTGAATCGGATCGGATCACGAAAAATATTCATATAAGATCCATATTGGTAGATATTTTTAAAAATATTTTTCTAAATTTTTATTTCGACATCAATGTCACAATTTACAAATGAGCGACGATTAAATTGACTGCCTAAATAACTTAGAAGTAAAATTTGTTGAGATACTTTTAATTTTATGTCCCTAATTTATGTCCCTAATTTACCTAAATTAAATTAAAACAAACAAGTGGTTATTGTTTGTCATAAATTTCCTCAAGTCAATCGCTTTCAGAGAGAATTTAAGCAACAGTAAAAATATGCCGTTAAATGTAAGCGACACAACTTTAAAATATGAATAATATTCCATTTTCCAATCCTCTATACTACATTATTATCAACCTCAATTATTATTTTTAACTGAAAGCATATATGTATATAAAAAAAAAATATTATTTAAATTTTTTCACTTGCGGTGCACGCTAGCGCCCAAGCCTTCTACGCCTTTGAAATTTGTTGAACTCTCTTGATTTTGTGCAGGTATTCCAAAACCGTTCAAATTACGATTAAAAAAAATATATGTATAGAAAGAGGAAAAAAGGCGCGGTCTAATCTTCACTAACCCTTACTTATATATATAAATAAATTGCGCCACGCATTTTTCCTTAGTTCTCTGAGTAACAAACAAACCGTCATTGAACAATGGCACACAAGCAAAACACCAAAAACACAGAAGGAGTGGGTGATAAATTCTTCAATGCAATTTCGGGCGGACGAAAAATTCGTCACATCTCAAATAGTTTTCAAGCCTCACCCTCGACCAAAACATGCAGTAGAAGTATCCCCACTGAATATGAACCTTCCATTATGCATTCTCCAATACAAGAAAAACCCTTAGCTTCAGATGCCGACTTCTCACACTTTATCAAATATGTCAGAAGTAAAATGTTGGAGGTGGAAATCGAGGATGGCGGTGATGACAATGGAACAACTCGTGCTTGAAGAGATGAAAGTGCGAACGACAAGAACGTTCTTCATGTATCCATTGATTTGAGTGTGGAGAAATATTTTGTGATAAGGCTTGTCAAAGCCATGCATGTGATTTTTTGTGTACTATCATATCCTTAAAACTGTGATGACTGTGTGATTATTAAAAATAAATTCTTGAAGCATAAGAATCTTGGTTTGTATGCCTCAAATGAGACCTTCTTGAGTTGTATTCCTCCTTCAAGATAGCTTCTTTAGTTGTACTATTAATTTAAACACGCTGCGACACATGTATGCAGATAAATTTGAAATTGCATATGTTGGTAGACGAGTAATTCAGGATTGAATCAAAATACTTGAGACAATATCGGTGGAACTTCTCGTTTACGACAATTTTTCAGATTACTTTTTCAAATTTGTCCATGCAAGATTCTTAGCACGTATATATATATATATATATATATATATATATATATATATTTGTGTATGCAAAGTAGGCACTAGCGAAACTTAATTGGTAGTGAAAACTTGATCATCAAGAATTGAGTTTCGAAAAAATACTTTTGCACAAACAATTTCTCGCCACATATGTTTTTGTCTAACGCCAATTTAGACTTCTACTCTAGCTCCACCGCTGCTGTGCAATGAATTGCCAGTGCTTCGTGGAATATCTTGTCTACGAAACATTTTAGACGATTTTTAAATTTAAATTCTTCGGTGTATTGTTGGAGTCAATAATGTCTTTTTCACGGCTTTAATACTTTGATTGTTTCCACTTAAAACACTTAATAAAGATGCTCACAACAAAAAAAAAAAAAAAAAAAACAGTTGTTTCGAGTTTTCCTTAGAAGATTTTTTATTGTTTCATGAAATGTGAATTCGAAAATATCAAAGTACACATAATTTTTTAGATGTTTTAGAAAAATAGCAAAAGAGAATAAATCGTTATTGTTTGTCATGGATTTCCTAAACTCAGTAATTTTTATGAGAGAATCTAAAGCCTTGTTTGATTGGGGGTTTAGTTATTCCGCGCGGTATTCCATGTAAAAATGTGTGGTTAATATTATTTTGGGAAATATGTGTGTGGTTGAAAATGAATGAGGTATCACAATCATGCGTGATTTAGTTAACACCAAATGTAATGAACTTAAAAGTAACAATAAATTACGGGTCTCATGCTATTGAAAACAAGTTTTGAGGAAAATTATTCTTGGAAAATGCATATGTGGCTAGAAGCTAGGAGATGTGGCTAATTATTATTAGTTTTTAGAAAAAGGCAAGAGACAAATGTATTGACGGTTCCGATCCGGATGGGCGCCACATTAATGGTGGAAGGTGCATGTCAAGGACAATGACTAAAATTAGATATTGTGCTAGGCAACTTCTAGTATTAAGGCGTTGTTTTATTCGGAATAATTTTTATCTCACATTCTTTTCTCTCTTCTTTTCAATTATATATATACTTTTCAATATACTAATAATATTAACAACATATTTTACACAGAATACCACGCGGATAACTTTTATCAATTAAACAACCTCTAAATATGCCACATAAATATTTTTTGACCACTTGTCAAGAAAAATGCTAGACATTCTCCCTTAGCAATGTGGCATTATTGTACATAAAAAATGTTTTGTTGACAGTTGGATTTTGGGGCGAATCTAGGATTTATTAGACTAGTGGATTGATAAAACTTTTGTTACATAAATTCTAAAAATACGAGAAAGATGAAAATGTGAAAATAGAAGCATAATAAGACTTAAATGCATATGGTTATAACATAATACACTAACATAAAAGTTAGACTTGTAAAAGATAAAAATACATTGATATAATACTTATTGAACTATTCTTTCTTTGAGGTGAAATTGAACTTGAAGTAGAAATTTTTAAAGGGTAATTCGTATTACAGTATTACTTGAATATCCATCACCATCATAACGTTTCTTGTTGAAGTACTTCAAATTTTTAAGTCTAAAAAATACAAATATTAATTGGAGAAACACACATACCCAAGATTCAATTTCAATTCCAGAAATCACATAAAGCTCTAATTAATTTACAATTCACAAGTCAGAAGTTACAACATCCGAATACTAATTAAATTCCAACTCCGAAATCATGATTGAGAAATTAATGTGCATAAATTTCCATACTCCATTCGATGCATAATAATCCTAACTTTCAAATAAAAAAAAATTCCAATACTTATGTTGGTAGGAGATCACGTCAACACCCTCATTTTTTAAGGAAAAAATATGGGGCTGACATGAGCCCCTCCATTATTAGAGGGTAATTATGTATTATTCATCTCACTTAATGTAGATACTAATTTTTTTTTTAATTTTGCCGTTGACATGGCGCCCTCACAAGGCGCCACATCACCATAACTGCCAACAGATTGACATTGGATCATTGGCGTACTTACCAAACAATGAAACAATTCAATTTTATATTGTACCTCTTTTGGGCTCCACCCTCGTAATTGCACCATAAGGCAATTACATCCAAACATAACATATTCTAACCAAAGACCTATTCTCAAATCTTTATAGCCTATACTGCATTAACCATTGAACTAAAAAGCATCATTCCATTTTTTACCACTACAGAAGTGCACGCTGGTGGTGCACGTTAGTGCCCGAGACTGTCTCCGCTTGGAATCTCCTGATTTTGCCCTAAAATGTGGCAGTTGAAATAAAGGGCAAAAAAAAAGATGAGGTGGCCAAATCTTCACCAATCCCCATAAATTGCCATGCATATTTCCTTAGAGCATCTCTAATGCTATGTCTCTTCCCAAAATCCAATTTTTAGAGAGATACACTCACATAAATTTTGATTGGATTCCGTAATTTTTTAATTTTAAATTTTTCTTAATCACTTTTTTCTCATTTTACTCACTTTTTCTTTCTTGTTTCCCGTGCGATATCCAAATTCAAACATCCAACTTCACATATTCCACTACTATTTTATTATTATTTTTGAATATCGATCTTTCTACCTCTATCATTAATTTTTTGCACTTTTTCTTCTTTTCTTATCTACACATCTTTCCATTCATCTACAATTAAAATAATATTTTTTTCTCTATCTCTCTTAAACACACATTCCCATTAGACACTTCCCATTGGAGATGCGCCCTTAGTTCTTCTCTGAGTAACACACGACCATCAACGTTCAACAAGGGCACACAAGCAAAACAGCATAAATTCTGAAGGAGTGTGTGAGAAATTCTTCAATGCAATTTCGGCTGGATGAAAAATTCACCGCATTTCAAATCGTTTTCAAACCTCACTCCTCACTTAGCCTCTTTACTGATGCGGATTAAATTCCAATAGGGAAAGTCATAAAAGGTGCTTTGCGGCCAGTTGAAAAATAAAAATGACAATAAGATGATTAGGCGGTCAAATATCCAATAATCCTTGAGTATAAATTGCCATTCATCTTTTGTTTCTTCTTTGCGTCACACACACACAACCATCATTCAACAATGGCACACAAGCAAAACAGCAAAAACTCCGAAGGAGTGTGTGATAAATTATTCAATGCAATTTTGTGCGGACGAAAACTTCGCCGCCCTTCAAATCTTTTAGAACCTTCACCCTTGACCGAAGATAAAACCCAAGTCAAAACCAGCTTTGTGAGCCAATCACCCGATAGAAGTATCCCCATTGAATATGAACCTTCCATTATGCATTCTCCAATACAAGAAGATGACAAACAAGGACGACCTTCTGTTCCAAAGAGGATCTCAAAGACTAAGGTTGCAAAGGATAACAAAGGCAAGAAGATTGAAGCACCCTTAGCTTCAGATTCCGACTTCTCAAACTTTATCAAGCATGTCAGAAGTAAAATGTTGGAGGTGGAAATCGAGGATGGCGGTGATGACGGTGGAACAACTCGTGCTTGAAGAGATGAAAGTACGAACGATAACAATGTTTTTACGTATATACATATATAGATATCTGTCTAGCTATTTGAGTGTGGAGGAATATTTTATGATAAGGCTTGTCAAAGCCATGCATGTGATTGTAGTGTGTACTGTTAAAAATGTATTTGTGTGATGACCATATATGTGATTATGACAAATGTCAAATTCTTGAAGTATGTTGGTCTATGTTGTAACTTGTAAGCCTTAAAAGAGAGCTTCTTTAGTTGTACTTGGATGGCGAATAATTCTTGAAGTATATGAATCTTATGTTGTATCCTTATTTGTACTCCTACATGCATGGTGAAACCTAAATTAAATTAAATCAATTTTCATTTTTTAATAGGGATTCGATCCGATCTGGTCGACCCGATCCAAATCGTCTCGGATCGGATCAGGTCATCTTTTTGTGATCCACGGATATGATTAGGGGATTAGGAAAATTCCGTTCCATTCAAATCGGATATATATTCATCAGATTTGGATATTGGAATGGAAATTTTGCCATCGCTACACTTAACAAAGAATCGTTTTGAGTTTTCCCTATGAATGTTTTCATTGCTATACGAAATATGTTTTCGAAAATATCATAGTAACCATATTTTATTTATTTATTTATTTATTTGTTTATTGTTGTTGTTATTATTATTATTGTTATTATTATTACTATTATTATTGAAAAAATTGAAAACAACAAAAGACAACAAGTCGTTATTGTTTGTCATAAGTAAAAACATGCTGTTAAAAGTAAGAGACACAACTTTAAAATATTCGAAGCGGGGACCCATTTTCCAATCTTCTATACTATACATTATTATCATTATCAACCTCAAAACTGAAAGCATCATATAAATGTATATTAAAAAAAATATATATTATTTATATTTTTTTACTAGCGGTGCACACTAGTGCCCAAGCCTTCTACGCCTTTGAATTTGTTGGACTCTCGATTTTGTGCAGGTATTCCAAAACCGTTCAAATTACGATTATATGTGTATGTATATATATAGAAAGAGGGAAAAAGTTGGTCAAATCTTCACTAATCCTTACTTATACACTGTGCCACGCATTTTTCCTTAGTTTTCTGAGTGACAAACACAACCATCATTGCACAATAGCGCACAAGCAAAACACCAAAAACACTGAAGGAGTGTGTGATAAATTCTTCAATGCAATCTCGGGCGGACGAAAAATTCGCCACATCTCAAATAGTTTTCAAGCCTCACCCTCGACCGAAACATGCCGTAGAAGTATCCCCATTGAATATGAACCTTCCATTATGCATTCTCCAATACAAGAAATGCCGATTGATGATGAACAAGGACAATTCCCTCATGTTACATTTACAACGAGGATGTCAAAGCCTAGGTTTAGGTTTGCAAAGGATAACAAAGACGAGAAGTTTGAAGTACCTTAGCTTCAGATTCCGACTTCTCAAACTTTATCAAGCATGTCAGAAGTAAAATGTTGGAGGTGGAAATCGAGGATGGCGGCGATGACAATGGAACAACTCGTGCTTGAAGAGATGAAAGTGCGAACGACAAGAACGTTCTTCATGTACCCATTGATTTGAGTGTGGAGAAATATTTTGTGATAAGGCTTGTCAAAGCCATGCATGTGATTGTTTTGTGTACTATCCTTGAAACTGTGTTGACTGTGTGATTATTAAAAATAAATTCTTGAAGCATAAGAATCTTGGTTTGTATATATGCCTCAAAAGAGACCTTCTTTAGTTGTATTCCTCCTTCAAGATAGCTTCTTTAGTTGTACTATTAATTTAATCACGCTGCGACACATGTATGCAGATAAATTTGAAATTATATGTGTTGGTAGACGAGTAATTCAGGATTGAATCAAAGTACTTGACATAATATCTCGTGAAAATACGAAATATTATACCTTGGTATTTTGTGGAACATCTGTAAAACATCTCGTTTACGATAATTTTTCGGATTACTTTTGAACTATTCTGAAAATTCTCGCAAAATGTGTCCATCGCTATAAAGGCACCCCAACATCAACATATGGCTGATATTCATAAATCTAGAAATCATCTCTCTGAGTTTGGGAATCTCCTAATTTTCCTAAGTAAGGTTGTGTTTGATTCCTTTTCGGGAAAACGAATTCCTGGAAAACGGATTCCTGGAAAACGGATTCCTACCTTTTTCTCGGATTGAATTTTCCAGGAAAATTATACTTTTTGTGCTTTAAACGCTTGTGCCTGAAAAATGTTTTCCAGGAAAAAAAACGAATCAAACACCCTCGTATGAAAAAAACGGCTGAAAAACGAGTTTTCCAGAAAAAATTTAAGCGAATCAAACACACCTAAGTGTTTTGTTGACCGTCGGAGCAAAAGACAAAAAAATTACTACTACGGCTAGGCAGCCAAATCTTTAGCGTTCTCTTTGCCGCTTTTACTTTTATTTTCGCCGAAACGCTGCAGCGTTAGTTCATTGTTTTCGAAAATGCGTTTTCGAAATCGTTTTCAAGATTTGTATAGAAAACACGAAAACGTCTTTTTAACGTTTTCGTCGTTTTCTGTGTTAAATGTTGAAAACAACGAAAACGAGTTTTCGGATTTTAAACTTTACATTTATTACATTTGAATCCCAAATTTTCATTTTTTGTACATTTTAGTCCAACCACCACCGACCACCGCCGCCGACCACCGGAAAAAAGTCAAACCACCAGATCGGGTGGTTCTCCACCTGAGAACCACCGTCGTGGTGGTTCTCAGGTGGAGAACCACCATCCGATGGTGGTTCTCCACCATCCGATGGTGGTTCTCCACCATCGAAGGTGGAGAACCACCTGTCGCAGGTGGTTCTCCACCCTCGAGAACCACCCACCTCGAAGGTGGTTCTCGAGGGTGGAGAACCACCTGCGTGCAAAAGGTGGAGAACCACCTTCGCAGGTGGTTCTCCACCTCGGAAGAGGTGGAGAACCACCTTCGCCGGTGGTTCTCCACCTCGGAAGAGGTGGAGAACCACCTTCGCCGTGGTTCTCGAGGTGGAGAACCACCGAGCATGGTTCTCCACCTCAGGTGGAGAACCACCTTCGGTGGTTCTCAGGGTGGAGAACCACCGGCGAGGGTGGTTCTCCACCTTCCCTGGTGGTGGGGTGGGGTTGGGGGTGTGGGGTGGGGTAGGTGAAGATGAGGGCCTATTTGAAATTTTTGAAAAGTTTGAGGACCTTTTTGTAATTTTTATTATACGAAATTGTATTTTTGTAAAAGTATAAACCAAACACATTTTCTATTTTCCCTTCCCAAAAATAATAATTTTTCAAAACAATAAACCAAACGCATTTTCAATTTTTTCAAAACAAAAATTGAAAATAGAAAACACCAAAACATTTTCGAAAATGAAAATAGAAAATACAAAACAAACAGAACGGCCCCTTAGTAATCCTTGCCTATAAATTGCCATTCATTCATTTGGTTTTCTTCTCTCTGAATGAATAACACACAACCGGCCAAAATGGCACAAAAGCAAACCAGCAGAAACTCTGAAGGGGTGTGCGAGAAACTCTTCAGTGCGATTTCCAGCGACAAAAAATTCGCCGAATATCGATATTATTTCGTATGGAGGTTGTATCTCGACTGTTTAAAACCTGAATTTTAGCTGGAATTATTCGATGATGGCTCCAATTGGTGGATTAAAATGCCGCCTGAGTGCAGCCGCTCTTTACCTTCTCGGCAGGAGCAGGGTAAGGTCTGTGTAATTGCTTTTTCTATGCGTTTTTGGGGGCTCGTTTGGTTTCTATTGAAATTGATTTAGAGTTTGCATGTCCAGATTGGATTATTTAGAAATTAATTAATTTAAGGGTTTTGATTTACATGGATGCTGAAGTTCTGAAATCAGTTCCACGATTAAATCAGTTAAAGGAGTTAGGTCAGTAGCCCCTTTTATGTTGTTTTGGCTTTCTGATTGAATTGATTTAAGTTCTCTGATTGCATAATTTATGTAAGTTTAGATGGCCACACAACAAGTATATACTTCTATTTTCAAGTCACTTCAATTACAAAACGATGTTTACAGGGATGCTAAATGTGTAATGACATGGAGGAGCATCTGCAATTCTTTTGCAGTAATGGCTTAAAACAGTTTGACAACATATGAAATTTTTGAAGCATTTACATAAAATTCAAATTCAATGATCTTCTTTTTTCTTATCAGCTTGAGGTTTTTTGAGCTGAATAATATAGTTTGAGATTGCTATCTTGATCTGTTATCACGTGAAACTCAGGATTAGAAACCTGTAGAGGATAATGAAATTTGCTTGCTTTTTACACTTTTCAGCTCAACTACTAGATATTGCATGCAAAGTTTTGCCATTGGTTGTATCTGTGTCTGGGAGGGTTGGCAGTTGCTCAGATGCACCAATCAACTGTGAGTGCAGTGGTTTATGTGGTGGCGTAATTGTGGACCAAACAGTATGTGGTTTAATCTTCCATGAAAATCCAGAAAAAAAAAAAAAAAATCCTTGTTGTCAGTTCCAAGCAATAAGCATTCTTCTCATATTCTCTCAGGCAGACCAGCACTTTCTGAAACATAACGAAGCAGGATCATGGATGGAAGATTCAGCTTGATGCATTGGGTTTTAAGCAGTTGCTCAGATACACCAATCAACTGTGAGTGCAGTGGTTTATGTTGCCTAATTGTGGAGCAAACGGTATGTGGTTTAATCTTCCATGAAGATCCAGAAAAAAAATCCTTGTTGTCAGTTCCAAGCAATGAGCATTCTTCTCATATTCTCTCAGGCAGACCAGCACTTTCTGAAACATAACGATGCAGGATCATGGATGGAAGAATCAGCTTGATGCATTGGGTTTTAATTTTATTACACCTTCTAATTTGATGGTGAAAACCCATAAATTTGTTGGATGGGCTGAACGAGATCCCGGGTTTTAATTTTATTACACCTTCTAATTTGATTTGGACGTCGTGGAACGGGGAAACGTTATATTCATCAACCTGTATTGTAACGGTAACCTCTAACTGCTTGTGACAATTAAATGCTATTTCATATTTGGAAAGTGCTTTATCTTCATAGTTGGCTTTTTCCCTTAATTGGTTTATTCATTTTCTTTATCAGGCCATTGAGGATGATAGTAAGAATTCAGCGACCCCACAAAACCTTGATTAGCTCATTGCAAATCTTGGCAAATGGGCAAGGTTTATTCATCCCCCTGTACGTTATGCTTGATATTATAAACCTCTTATTATGTTTATGTCTCCTCTTCTGACGTGGCTTATAAAATTATTTTCAGGTTGTATAAGTATGACTCAATGAGATTAACTGTGTTTGGGGTTTTTGGAAAACATGCTTTCCAATATATCATGACGAGAGCGTCATTGGGAAATGAGAAAGAGCTAGACTTCACTATACCTTGATAAGGCTTGTAATGCTTTAAAGTTACCGAAGATGAGTGTGTATAGATCAATTAACAAGTCCAGTAGTTCATGTATACAATGTCCATTGAAATAATTGAAGTTCCATTGAAATAATTGAAGTTGTCAAGAATTATTTAATTCGGCATGGGTTCGGTTAAATTTTTAATTTGCGAAAACTAACCTTTACGTTGAATAGTGGAGGGGAGCACGAGATTTGTAGATAACAATGATAGGTGATTTTAGTTGTGTTTTGATATTGAAGTTTGACTTATGGCATAGTAAAAGTTAATTTTTTCTGCATGCAGGGTTCTTGCTCCTTCCCCAAAAAGAGCTGAGTAGGACAAAGAAGGTAGCTTGCTGTGTGCCTTAGTGTGTATTGGTATTTTCGCCCCTTTTGTGAATGTCTGTTTCTGTTTCAGTGTTCAAACTTTGCTTTATCGACCTGCTGTCTTGATCAGCAGGTTTAAATGGATATTCTGAAAATGGATCATCAGATCTTACCAAAAGAGACAGACCAACACCAGAATTGTGGGTGATATGTCTGGAGCAGGCCTACATTTCAGTGTTCGTCCTATAAGTGCCGCAAGGAATTCCCTTTTTTTAATATTATTTATTTATTTAGTTTTATTTTGGCTCGACTTTCTAATACTTTTATTTGGGGGGACACTCAACAAGCTAAACACATTCGTTGGTCTTCATGGGATGACATTTGGTTACCCTTCGATGAGGGAGGTTTAGGTTGTAGAAACCTGATTGATTACAGTAAGGGATTTAATGCTAAGCTATGGTGGAGGCTAGAATTCAATCATCTTTGTGGACCTGGTGCTTAAAGGAGAAATACTGTAAAGACCGACACCATACTCAGGTTACCCCTAAACAACAAGATTCTACCATTTGGACTTACTATGCGAACCTAATATTCGTCGGTCTATAGGCAAAGGTAACTGCCACTTTCTCTATGATCACTGGATTCGCTCTCGCAAACTTGATGGCCATATTTCCCTCTCTTCTGATATTGTTAATGTTTGAGTCCTTTTCATGCATTGGATTCTCCATATTCTAGCTACCCCATGTAAGATAGCTACGTTTAACAAAAACACAGCTAAGCACCAGAATGAACAAATGAATTCCTCTGCCATTATTTCTCGAGTTAACAGCATGGTACAAAGGGCTCATATTTGCTAGTCAGCAAAGTTATTGTGAGCATGTTAAGATCAAATCCGGTTACTCTGTGGTTAAATGGTCGAAGCCTCTTGCTCTCCACACGGATGGAGCTCTAAAAGGAAATGAAATGGCTACAGGAGGTGGGGTCTTCGGGACCACATAGGAGAATTAAGTTGGAGTTTTCATGATTTTTATGGACATTCTTCGATCATTGAGGCTGAACTAAGTGCTATAGACAAAGGGCTTTAACTTTGTGTTCAACGTGGTATCAAAAAAGTTTGGCTTGAAGCAGATTCAGCTGCTGCTATCCAGTTTTGCACCACCACTACCCCTGGTCCTTGGGTTCTTCATTATACTGTTAATAGGATTAAACAACATATGACAAAAGTTGCCCTCATTATCTCTCATGTTTGGTGTGAAGGGAACCAACTAGCCGATCATTTTGCTTCACTCGGTTATGATTCTCAGAAATTTGCCATGCTCTCTCAATCAGATCTGGACAGACTTGTCAATGGTATCATTTGAGTCGACAAATGGGGATCAGCTTCTATTAGAATTAGGAAAAAATTGTATAAATGGGTTCTTTTTTGCTCTCTTTGGAAGTTTGATGATCAATTACTAAACACTCAGTTTACTCATTGTAAGCTCGTTGGGAGGTTTTGGTATTACATTTCCCCCCTCTATAGTTTAATTGGGGGAACCGTGAGATGTATGGAATAATTAGTAGTGATTAGAGGCACGGGGTAATTTTGAAGTTTGACTTGATTGAGTAATAATAGTTTAGACTGTTTAGTTACGTGCTAAAGTAGTTACTAAATGTTGCGAATTTTTAGGTGTGCTGTTGTATGACATGCTCATCGCAATTGACAAGCTGTCCACTCTGACGAAGACATATCGATGAGGTAGTTAGAGCCCTCCAGCATTGAAAGTACAAGGCTTCAGCTTTGGACAGAATTTGAGGTTGCTCACTAAAATTGGAGACAGACAACCCGAAAGATGTTCTCTTGTTCTGTTTGGCTCTGAGTTTAAATTTCCCGTCTCCAACTTTCTTCATATTTACAAGCATCGGTAGAAATTTCATTTGAACATGGATTTCTACCCTAGAAAATTTACATGTTCAATTACCTCTTGTTAGCTAACGGAGCTTCTCTTCTAACAATTGTAAATATTAATATGTTGTGAATTAAATCAAATGTAGACGGATACTTTGTGTGCTCTCACTCTTCATTTGGAATATTAGTTTCTTTGGTGCATGGACTTTCACGCACAGCGACACAGTCGAGGTAACTGAATCTTTCAATTGTGTGCTACCTTAGCTAATTTGAATGATTGATGACATCAAATGCTACTCGATAGTTGCTGTATTTCTCTTAAGTGACAGAAGTATGTAGATGTGCGTTAACTGGCAGAAATAGATTGACACATTGTTTTAGCCACTTGACAGAAATAGATCGGTGTTTCATTGTCTCAATGGCAAGCAACAGAACTAGATTACTAAGAGTTGCTTTGGCTTGGGTATGGTACGGTGTTCTTAAGTTCTGTGCTTCACTAAAGTGCATTGTAGATGCCCTTCTTAGCTAGACAGGAGTTAAGATATGTTGTTCCATAAATGTCTCGTCTCTTATGACGTTCTCTAATTTAACATCATCAATTTACATGGTGGTGTGAGTTCTTAAAACTCAGGGACTATGAAGGATACATGGAATAGGGACCAACATATCTACACTTGCCCGAGCAAATTTTTGAAAAGGCTGCTTGTATATTATGGTTGACATAATGGTTTACATATGCTGATGTGGCAAATAATAATGGAAAAATGTAAAAGATTGATGCTCATCAATCATTTCACAGACTGGTTATCATGTAACAACAATTTTCTGGTGCGGCCTCTGGAACCTTTGTAATGTTCAGCCACCCACGTGGCTGCACAGGTGGAGATCCATGTCGACCTACTTTCGGTAGATTTAAATTATGGACGGCGAAGGACCAAATGTGCAAATAGGTGGTAAAATCAAATGCCCTAGTCGGATCACCATTCTCCTCATTCCATTTTTTCTCCCGCTCCTTGAAAATCACCCACCACCACCAAGGCTTGACTGACGAGAAATTATCACCGACCGGCGACCTGTCGACTACAAAGGTAAATGTCCGAGTTACTTCTTCTCTAAATCGACTTCTTCTCCATCCTCCATATCATTTTACCCTCTATTTGAATTACCCATGCGCTCTCTTTTGTGTCTCATTTGTATCTGTGTTCCTCGAGTCGTCTGGAAGCTTTTGTCACCGCTCCTCCACTCCCGGTAAAGCGTTGCTTTACGAAAATATTTTTGAAATTTCAGTGATTTAGTAATTTGTTTGTATGGCTACAATGAAATTTCTGGTAAAAATTCTGACAAACATTATAAGAGTTCTCTACACATTGTCTTGCAAGACGATCAGTGACATAAATATCTAAAGTATTACACAGCAAGCACGGTTAGTGATGGCGCGTCTCGATGAAACGAGCTGCGTGCACTGTCATTTGCGTTGGAGCCAATTCGGCATCACTATGACTCATGCCTTCATCACGATCGACGATGATTGTCCCTGAAGTGCCCTCATTTACATTCCCATATCGTTCAATTTTGATTCCCGCTAGTTCGTCATGCCAGTAGAACCGACCACATACCTTTTGGTCCTACAACATCACAATAGCAGGGGAATCAATGTTCTCTATACATGCAAATCAAATATAGCATGCAAATGCAAATAAAGAAAGTGTACAAAGTGTGTTTGTCACAAGTACCTTTTAGCAAGACACTTCCAATACTTTGCGACCTGCATTATCGAATTTGAAGTCATTAGTGTCATATAGTATGCAAATTACCAGACATTTGCAATGCTAGCATCCAGAAATAGAAGAAGGACGTGTTCTATAAAATAACAACATTAGTAACGTTGAACCGGTGAATTAATAAGCCAAAGTAATCTTGAACAACAAAATTACAAACTTGAAAGTTCATCTCAAACTCAGTCTCGTGTTATTAAAAGAAGTGCAAATTAGGAGACTTGTTCATGAAGAAGAATCCAATTAGTGAAAACCAAACTTAGCTCAAAACTATCGAAGTATTCTCCATATAAAAGGCCAATGACATGTGTATGTCCATCATAACTATCAAACTATGAAATTTGATAGTTAATCTCTCATTGATAATCATTATTAACAAGTGTCCATAAATCTTTCATTGCAGGCCATACACATTCTAATACTTGACTGCATTTCTATGTCTTCAATAATAACCATCGTCGTGGCTCCACCTTGTGTCATTATTTCCTTGTCTTTGAAAGCCATATTGATTTTATTGACCCATCTGGAAGGGAAATAAATTAACATAGCTATGGATCACGTGGCATCCGCAGTGCAATTAAACATGTAGTCAAGTATTAGAATGTGTATGGCCTGCAATGAAAGATTTATGGACACTTGTTAATAATGATTATCAATGAGATTAACTATCAAATTTCATAGTTTGATAGTTATGATGGACATACACATGTCATTGGCCTTTATATGGAGAATACTGATAGTTTTGAGCTAAGTTTGGTTTTCACTAATTGGATTCTTCTTCATGAACAAGTCTCCTAATTTGCACTTTAATAATAACACGGAAAATTTGAGTGAGTTTGAACTTTCAAGTTTGCAATTTTGTTGTTCAAGATTACTTTGGCTTATTAATTCACCGTTCAACGTTACTAATGTTGTTATTTTATAGAACACGCCTTCTTCTTATTTCGGATGCTAGCATTGCAATGTACGTGTATTTGCGCTGCAAAGGCCTATATGACACTAATGACTTCAAATTCTGATAATAACCGAGGTCGCAAGTATTGGAAGTGTCTTGCTAAAAAGGTACTTGTGACAAGCTTACACACTTTGTACACTTTCTTTATTTGCATTTGCATGCTATATTTGATTTGCATGTATAGAGAGAACATTGATTCTGCTATTGTGATGTTGTAGGACCAAAAGGTATGTGGCATGGATTTACCTGGCATGGCAACTAGCAGCGAATCAAAATTGAACGATAGATGTAAATGAGGGCACTTCAGGGACAATCATCGTCGATCGTGATGAAGGCATGAGTCATAGTGATGCCGAATTGGCCCACCAAATGACAGTGTATTCTGAGCTCGTCATCGAGACGCGCCATCACTAACCGTGCTTGCTGTGTAATACTTTAGATATTTATGTCACTGATCGTCTTGCAAGACAATGTGTAGAGAACTCTTATAATGCCTAGACTAACTGTAATATGTGGGTGTTATCTACTTATGTATTGATGATGCTTAAAAGCACTTGTTTAGTAATGCCATATGTTGTTTCATGTCATCTAATATATTCAGTGTTTGAGAAAAAAATTTTTGTTGTGTAATTGATAGCATTGAAGATGCTTAAAATTAAGCATTTTAGTGGTACCATGAGCTATACATCTTGAAGAGCTAAACAACTGAAAATGCATAAAAAAACCTGAAAATGAACTACAAACCAACAAAATGAACTACAATCTAACTTATATACATATATAAACAATACAATCAAATTGGAGATGACATATACATCCAAAATAAATAATCTACACTATGCCACGAATATCATACACAACGGCATACAAATCAAAATTTGTTTATATAACACTGTGGAGCTTCAAAGCTACTCATTATGGATGCTTCAACAATAAATAGACAAAATGTGAACCCAATAAAAGTAAAAATAGTGGATGCCCTCTAAACTTTACCAAATGTTGGAAATAAACTACTTACACATTCATCTGGCGGACCTTTATTTTACCTAACAAGTTATTGCATTAAAAGGATAATGTTGTTTATACAACCAAAAATAACCATCAAACATTCTTTGTAATTAATAAAATGAAATAAAATAAATAAAGTAAAATTTCATTCTCTTATACTAGTAAAATTTCATTAAAAATTTAAATAAAATTTCATTCTCTTTTGACAATTACTCCCTCAAGTCGACAACATAAAGAACCCCCTCCAATTACTGTTCATTTATGACAAGTTGCATTCTCTTATCCAAATAAGTAAGACTATAAAAAATTTCTACTAACATTAAAATAATTCACTTACGTTAATATGTATCTATTAACATCATAGAAATGGTTCATGCAAAAAACCACCAACTTAAGTGAGGAAAACAAAGTCCTTTCCCCTCTAACTAGCTATCGCATCTTTTAGTTTCAAACATAAACTTCCAAATTGACTAATCTTCTTAAAAGATTCATTAAGCTCCTTGAAAATTCATTAACGTTAATCAAAACTTACAAAAAACACACATAAAAAAGAAACACATCTACCAAAATTGACTTTGTTGTTTGGTCCGTTCGGTCCATTGTCACCCGAGTGCTCAGACATTGGCAAGAGAGATTGAACAACAGAGAGCTAACAGAGAACTTCCAGAAGTAGGCGTGCAAACAATCTGCATTAATAAAAAGAGAAATTGTTCAATTTCAAGCTGACAGAGAGCTGAGATGAGGGAACACCAGCAAAAAACGGTTAAATCTTGTACCTTGCTGACAAGAACGTGACAATGGCAGTTGATCGGCGGCACTCCGTTGACGAAATATCAAGTTTTTTCCCGGATGTCTGTCCATTAAAATGTTTGTCAGAATTTTTACCAGAAATTTCATTGTAGCCATACAAACAGCCGCCTAAATCACTCTGAAATTTCAAAAAATATTTTCAGAAAGCAACGCTTTACCGGAGTGGAGGAGCGGTGACAAAAGCTTCCAGACGACTGAGGAACACAGATACAGCTGAGACACAAAAGAGGAGCGCATGGGTAATTCGAAATAGAGGGTAAAATGATATGGAGGATGGAGAAGAAGTCGATTTAGAGAAGAAGTAACTCGGACATTTACCTTTCGCCGTCGATTGGTGTCGCCGTCGGTGATAATTTCTCGTCGGGCCGCCGGTGGTGGTGGGTGATTTTCAAGGAGCGGGAGAAAAAATGGAATGAGGGAGAATGGTGATCTGACTAGGGCATTTGATTTTACCAGCCTATTTGCACATTTGGTCCTTCAGTTTTCGTCCATAATTTAAATCTACCGCCGGGCTGTGTGTCTGACATGGATCTCCACCTGTGCAGCCACGTGGGTGGCTGAACATTACAAAGGTTCCAGAGGCCGCACCAGAAAATTGTTGGTGCTAATGAACACATTTTTCTCTTCTACCTTTTTCAAGTTCTCTTCTGAAATGACTGGTGTTGGACTCCATTAATTAAAAACTTCATCCAGAATTGAGTTTCAAAAAAGTTACTTTTGCACACACACAGTACCCATTAATTTTCTATTTTCTAAGGCCATCTTCAACGCCACCGTGAATTGCCCCCATGCTACAGTGACCCACAGTAGAGAGAGAGGAGAGAGAAAGGAAGAAAAGATTATTTTATATTAAAAGTGAATGGAAGGAAGTGTAGGGAAAAAAAAAGAGGAAAAAATGAAAAAGAAGAGAGAGATAGAGATAAATTCAAAAATAATAATAAAATAATAATGAAATAATTCTAGACGGGCGTCTATATCTAGACGTAATACGGGTATCAATGAAGAAAAAATGGAGAAAAAATGGAATAATTGAGATAAAAGTGATTAAAAAAATAAAAATTTAAACAAACATGGGCCCCACTATTTTCCTCCATTCCTATCTCTCTCCTCTCTCTCTCTACTGATGCAATCACGTGAAGATGGCCTAAGTAATGCGGTGTTATAATGACATATTTGTACACGTAACAAAACTGACGTAAGTGTTCTGTTTCCAACGAAAGTTAAGTATATAATATTTTAACTAATCTTCTTTGGTGAAGGTAATGTGATTGTGCTTTTCACAAACAGAAAATGAGATTCCCACAGCCTAAATCCGAAAGGAATTTAGACTTCTGATGCATTCTGGTATCAGATACCTTCTTAAAACATTAGATTTATAGTTCCCATTGCTGTTGCGCAATTAATTGCCAATGCTTCTTAGAATGTCACGTTTTCAATTATTTGGTTGTTTTCAGTTAAAATACTCCATAAATAGTCATTTTAATTATTCTTTACAGAATTTTTTGCTGTTCATCGAATGCATTTTCGAAAATATTAAAGTAAATTATTATTATTATTATTTTAACATGTTTTGGAAAATTGAAAATTGAAAATTGCGAAAGAGAATAGGCTATTATTGTTTGCCAAAGATCTTCTGAAGTAAAAAATAATTAATTTTTGGGAGAATGTAAGCAACAATAACTTTGTAATTACAGGTCTCATAGAATATGCTGTTGAAAATGAGTTTTGAGAAAAATGACTCATGAAAAACGTGTTTATTGATTATAATATATAAATCTACAAAGTAAGTGTCCCTATTTCTTGGGAATCTCTTGAATTTTCCCAGAAAGTGTTTTGCTGACAGTAGGAGCAAAAAAAAAAAAAAAAAGATTAGGCACCAAATCCTTCCTAATCCTTCCTTAATAAATTGCCATGCATTTTTCCTCCTCTGAGTAACACACATAACCAGCAAAAAATGGCACACAAGCAAACCAGCAGAAACTCTCAAGGAGTGTGTGAGAAACTCTTCAATGTAATTTCCAGCAGACGAAAAATTCGCCTCATTTCAAATCGTTTTCAGGCCTCAACCTCAACTGAAGCTGCCCAAAAAACCCAAGTCAAAACCAGCTTTGTGAGCCAAACATGCCATAAACATATCCCTATTGAATATGAACCTCCCCTTAGGCCATCTCCAATACAAGCGAAAGAGGATGATACTAAACGCAATTCTGAGATTCCCATACAAGAAACAACGAGGATGTCAAAGACGACTAAGGTTCCAAAGGACATCAAAGACAAGAAGATTGAATCCTTGAGTTCAGATTCTGATTTCTCAAAGTATATCGAACATGTCAAGCATAAGATGTGGACGGCGGTCGAGGATGGCAGTAATAACAAAGGAATAGCTCGTGCTTGAAGAGATGAAAATACGATTGATAACCGTGTTTCTGCGCATATATATACATATATACATATCTACTGATTTGAGTGCGAATTGAAGAAACATCTTATGATATATGAGGCTTGTCAAAGCCATTTGATTATTGTGTAATCTTTAAACATGTGTGTGTTTGATTACTATGTGATTATTACAAAGTCTTCAAATACATGAATCTTACGTTGTTTCCCTTAAAGATGGCCTCTTCTTTAGTTGTATATACTAGTGGATGATGAATGTAGAATGTAGATTCTACATGGTCAAAACTTGAAATGCCAAAAGTTTAAGATTTGAACAGTACCCTCCCTCACGTGTACTCAGATAAATTTCATATAAATTGTAGACGAGTGGTTAAACGTACGTCGTATAACATGTGATCCAATATCATGAAAATATGTGATCATATTCTATTACAAGATTAAATTCTGATACCTGACAGAAGACTAATGTTATTCATACACGATGACAAATCAATTACTAGATGATGACCATTCTACATTATGAAACCTCGAAATGTCCAATAGTGTAAGATTCAAACACACTCCTTTACATATATGTACGCGGATAAATTTCATATACTTTTAGACCAGTGCTGAGTATGCGAAATGGTATCATAGAACTACACGCGATATTATATTACGAGGCTAATGATAATCATAAACGATGACAATTCAATTAGTGTCAACTAAATAACAAAACATTATTATATTCTTGACAAAAACCTCTAGAGTGAATGTGGAAAAAAATTGACAAATCAATCACTTTCTTGAGACTTGTCCTATCAAATACTATGGTGTTGTCTAGCACACTGATTATGTTGACAAAGACTAGTGCTATTTATTAGTGACATGGCACTAATTTAGATGAACTATACAATTCTCGTCTCATTGCAATTGCAACCTAGGTAAAGTGACTGAGTGTCCAATAAGATCGACACATTTTCGCCATCTTTTAGGTTAATTAATCAGTTAAACGTGACTATAAAACTCCCATCTTTTTCTAGTCACATTTCCTAATTATTCACAAACAAAATGTGAGAATATAATCACTTGTTTTACAAGAAAAATAAGGCAGAAATTGAAGTTTGATTGGAATTAATGAAGACTTTGATGCACTCCAGAAATGATTGGTGTTCACCTTTCGGACTCCATTAATTAAAAACTTGACCATCAAGAATTGAGTTTCAAAAATGGTACTTTTGCACAAACAGTGCCCGTTAATTTTTCTAGTGACGCGGTGTAATAAATAAATAGATATTATATTTGTACAAGTAGCGAAATTGATTAAGTTTGCAGTTTCCAACTAAACTTAAATATATACTAATATTTTAACCAATCTTCTTTGGTAAAGGTAATGTGGTTGTGCTTTTCACAAACAGAAAATGAGATCCCCACAGCTTAAATCTAAAAGGAATGTAGACTTCTGATAATGCACTCTGGAATCAGATGCCTTCTTAAAACATTACATTTCTAGTTCTCATAGCTGTTGGGCATCTAATTAGTTGTTTTTGTTGTTTTCTTTACAAAATTCGTTGTTCACTAAAAAGTGTTTTTGAAATTTTTTCAATGGTTTTGAAAGTTCGAAAAAATTCAAAAACAACAAAAGAGAATAGGCCGTTATTGTTTGCCAGACACTCGAAACAAAAAAAATGATTTTTCTAGGAGAATATAAACAACAATGAATTACAAATCTATTAAGACCTTAAGAGAATGTACAGGACACGCCCTGGGAGAAAATTCTTGAAAAACGCGTATATTTCTAGAGCCCAAAAAGGCACCCCCAAACTATGATTATAATACATAAATTTGGAGTACCTCTTTCTTGGGAATCTCTTGAATGTACAGGACACGTTCTGAGAGAAAATTCTTGAAAAACGCGTATATTTCTGGAGCCTAAAAAGGCACCCCCAAACTATGATTATAATGCATAAATTTGGAGAGTACCTCTATTCCTTGGGAATCTCTTGAATTGTCCTAAAAAGTGTTTTGTTGACAATTGGAGAAAAGGAAGAAAAAAATGATTAGGCAGCCAGATCTTCAGTAATCCTTTCTTATTAAATTGCCATGCATTCTTTCCTTCTTCTCTGAGTAACACACACACAACCAGCAAAAATGGCTCACAAGCAAAACATCAGAAACTCTGAAGGGGTGTGTGGGAGACTTTTCAATGCAATTTCCCCCGGACGAAAAATTCGCCTCATTACAAATCATTTTCAAGCCACACCCTCGACCGAAGCTACCCAAAAAACCCAAGTAAAAACCAGCTTTGTGAGCCAAACATGCCATAGAAATGTCCCTATTGAATCTGAACCTCCCATTAGGCCATATCCAGTACAAGCAAAAGATGGTGATGCTAAACGCATTTCTGAGATTCCCATACAAGAAACGACGAGGATGTCAAAGACTAAGGCTCCAAAGGAGAAGCTTGCGCCTTTAAATTCAAATTCCGAGTTCTCAAGGTATATCGATGTCAAGCATAAGATGTGGACAGCAGTTGGTGATGGCAGTGATGACAAGGGAATAGCTCGTGCTTGAAGAGATAAAAACACGAGCGATAACAACAATTTAATTGCGTATATACGCATATACATATCTATTGATTGAGTGTTGAGAAAAATTTTATGGTAAGGCTTGTTAAAGCCATGTGAATTGTGATTGTTGTGTACTATCCTTAAAAATGTGTGTGTCTGATTGCTAAGTGATTATTACAAATTCTTGAAGTATATGAATCTTATGTTGTTTCCCTTAAAGATAGCTTCTTTATTTGTACTAGTTATTGGATGATGAATATTCTACTTGGTGAAACCTTGAAATGTCCAAAAGTTTTAAGATTCAAACAGGCTCCTTCACATATATGCAGATCAATTGATATACTTGTGGACCAGTGGTTTAAGGTTGTATCAAAGTAAGTGAGACAATGTTGTGGAAATATGTGAGATTATATTGTGGGGTTGAGTTCTGATGCTAACAGAAGACTAATGTTATTCACAAATAATGATTAATCAACAGCTGAATGATGAATATTCTATATACATGGTAAAACCTCGAAATGTCCATACATTTGAGATTCAAATTAACATGCACCCTCAAATATGTGGATAATTTTCATGTACTTGTAGGCTAGTGGTTTAACGTCATATCAGACAGTAACACGGACGGAAATATGTGATATAGGCCTTGTTCTATTCAACATCAACTAACACAAATTTTATCAACTTTTTCTCTCTCATCATTTACAACCACACATTCAATTATTTAATATATTTTCCTCAACTTTCAACCACACATTCAACACGTATATAAAAAAAATTAACTCTATCACCAATCAAACATACCCATAATGTTACAAGGCTAAATTTTGATGTTGATAGAAGACTATATAATGTTATCTATAAACGATTACAAATTAATTATTGTCAAACGAATATTACATTACCGATGATAAATAAGCAGTCATAACAAACATTATTCGTGGCAGAAACTATGGAGTGAATGAGAAAAAACAATTGACAAATGAATCACTTTCTTGACAAATTACTACTCCCTCCGTCCCACTAAGATAGGCACCCACCATTTTTCACACATATTAAGAAAACATCTTAAATGTTCTTGAAATTATAAGATATTCATATATTCTTCCAATTTTACCCCTATATTGAATTGTCAAAAAGTAGTGTGAACATATTTAAATATCTTGGGAGATGAAATATCTGTCTTGATGTTTAGTATTCCAATTATCTTAAATATGGGTATTTTAGTACATGGAAAATAAATTATACATTCAATAAGGAAATTGGACTATAATTTGGGATGGACAAAATAGGAATACTTGCCGATCTTAGTGGGACGGAGGGAGTAGGTTTCATTTAGTATTGTGATGATGCTAACATTATTAATTAGTGATGCGATATTAGTTGATTGCTATTTTAAATCCATAACATGTTACTATCAAACGTCACACTATTGAATGTGAATAGCAGTCACAATGAATTAAATGATTCCTACATCAAACCTTTTGAGTGAAAGTGGAAATTAAAGTGAAAAACAATTGACAACTCAATGACTTTCTTGCGACTTTTCCTATCAACATACTATGATTTCATCTAGTATTTGTTTGTTCGTTTGTTTATTTATTGGTTGATTAATTCCATCGCTATATATATATTTAGATCAACTATACAATTCTAGTCTCATCTTTATATTATAAAAATAGGAGTGCCACGTTGGTAGTAGTGCCAACGTGGCACTCATTAATATTAAAAAAAATAAAAATCAATTTTGTAGTTAAAAAAAAAAGGAAATTTTATTTTTGGAAATAAATCAATATTAATCGGTAGATTTAAATAGGGAAAATTCTTTAAATATAATTATTTTTTAATGAAACATAAATTTATCATTAAATGTGATAAATAAAATTTAATAAGAAAAAAATGGTTTTCAAAAAACTTTAAATGTAATTTCATTTTTCAAATTTCTAATTAAAAACATTAAATAATAAGTATTTTATTTTCACCGTATTAAAAAATATTATAGTTTTAGATAGTTTTGATTTATAATGTGTATTGGATTGTTCAAATAGTGGATTATTCTTAAATAAAATAGGGTGTGCGAAAATTATAATTGAATTTTCACTGAATAATTTATTTATTTTTAAATTAAAATAAATTTATTTATTTTTAAATAAAGAGTAATTTATTAATCTTTATCTTTATATTTTGAATTGTTATATTACCACACCATTAATCTTTATTATATTATAATTTGTGAAATGCCACTAGGCAAAGATGCAAATGTGGCATACATTAAATATTTTAAGAAAATTATAAAATTAGTTTTGAAAATAAACCAACATTAATTAGTAGTAATTAAAAATATAATTGAAAATAACCAATATCTAAAACAAACATCTAATGAGAAAAAATTTATTTTTGGAAAGACTTTATATATAATTTCATTTTTTAAAGTTCTAATTTAAAATAGTGAATAATAATTTTTTATTTAATTTTATCGTGATAAAATTATAGGTTTTGATAGTTTTGCTTGGTTACATGAATTGGTCTATTAAAAAATAGTGAGAATTTGTTACTTTTTTCTTTTTGAAAATCAAATGGTGAGTGGTTAAAATTATAACTGGATTTATGTAAAATAATTTATTTATTTTTAAGTAAAATAGTAATTTATTAATCCTTATATAATTATAGTTGAAGTGTCACGTTTGGTGAACACCTTATTGGTAGTGCTAACATGACATACTATTTCTAATTTAAAAAATTAAATGATGCTTTTTGTTTTTAATGCTTTTGATGTGATATGCTCACTGACTGAATTTTGCATTGCATATTTTTTACCTTTTCTAAGTATATAAAATTACAAATAAAATTTTTTTATTTTACAATTAACATACATTTTATGTAAATGAAAAGAAATCAAATAAATTATGTAGATGAGGAAAATTGGCGGTGTTACTACAAATTTAAGTTACATAAAATTAAGCATAATACTTCTTATGCAATATAACTAAAATTAAGTAGCAATTACAGGTAATCAATAAAAGAACGTATAAAATCATAAAATTTAGAGTGCGTAATAACCATTTTAGAAAGAAAAAAAGTGTTCAATATAAATTTGATATGTACCAACGAGAAAGACATATTTTGATAATCAGAGAATTTTTATATATTCATTCCCAATTGTTCATTTACAATTAATTAATCTTCTCGAGCATTGTTGTGCAATGCTAAGCACGGTAATTAGAATTAAAATTACACATTTTGATAACCTTCTTAATTATGCGATGCACGTGAATTTTTATAATTTACAATTGTGAATTTACTCCGCAATTTTTGCATTGACTATAATATACAATATTATAGATTTTAATAATTTTTTACAATTATATAATCTCCTATGCATAAATTACATCGATGATGTAATTCAACATTCATATTTATAATTTTATATCAATTATTTATCGTACATAAATTTAATTATTCCTGTGCATCGCACGGGCGTGATACTAGTTAATACTAGTTTTCACTCCCGTGCGTTGCACGGGAGTAAAACCGTGTAAGTTTGCGTGAAATCTAAAAAAAAAATTGTGTAGATTGATTTTTGTGGTGTGAAAAATAATTTTTTATACATTTTAATATAAGTCTTGAAATATTTTTTAAAAGTAACTCAATGTAATTTTTGTGTAAAATGAAATAAATCCTCAAAAATATATTGCATTTCGTTGCAACCCAACTTTAAAAAATTTAGGAAAATCTTTCAGAACGAAATACAAAAATTGATAGTGTCAAATATCGATTATTAATATACAGCTGATATTTCTTTTTAAAATAATCAAAGATATAAAGACTGCAAAGGAAAGATCAAAAGTCCAAAATCTATTACGCCAAAAATTTTTTAAGAAAGGAAGTACCAAATATCTGATTTGTTTCCATTCCTCTACTCATCATTCACTTATTAAACAAACAATAAAAATTAAGTAATAGCACCAATTTAGTCTATCCTTACTAAAAACCTTTTTTTCCTCGAAATTAACTACTAAATAATTTTCAAGACTACTTCAAAATTTGGCTAAGCCTCTGCAGCCTATGTGCAATCATTGAAAAAACCAAGAATTGCGCTACTGGCGTCTATCATTTTCTTGTTTCACCGCTGACCTGATTCAATCTCAAAAAAAATTATTTTTTGATCGAAGGGGTGGTGGTTTAATTGAACAATTAACTATATATAATCTAAATTTATATTTCAATTAAGTGTAATATAGCTTGACTGGAAATAAACAAACATAAAATAATGACATTTAATCATAAATAAACTATTCATCTAAAAAGCTATTTTAGCAAATAGATGGTCAAATAAATAAAAGAAATCAATTACTCTACATGTCAAATTGGTAAATGATAAATTGGCAAATATAAAAGATAATCGTAACAAAGAATGCAAAGATGCTTTGGAAATAAATTTTATCATTCAATTTCTCTAGATTTGAGGAAACAATAAAACATAAACGATTTTAAACAATTTAAAACAAATCGATTGCTATCTTCTTATTTATGGAATAATAATTCCTTTAAAAGATATTTGGCTAACATGTAGCAAAGACGATCCACACCGCTTTTCTTGATAAAAAAAGAGAACGACTTGTTCATATGCCATAATTGTCCATTTCTGCACACAACGGACTTTTGACGTCCCATGGCAACACGGATTTTTATTTATTCCGTGCATTCATAATATTATACATATAAAACTACTATTTTATATCAAAAGTAGAATCATATCTATTTTACATATACTACCTTCGTCCCACAAAGATAGCCATATTCAATTTTTGTCATTCACAAAATATATGTCACTTTCTATTTTGTTTGCATTTAGTTTCTTCTATTTTCCAATTATACCCTTATTTAATATACATTGTTATTAGTTAGCATTATTTAATGCAAGGGTATATTTGAAAAAATACAACTAAAATTTACTTTTCCAATAATATTAATTATCATTTCTTAAACTATTTGAAAGTCAAACCAAAGCCTATCTTTGTGGGACGGAGGTAGTACTATAGATATATGTTTTATACACAATCTATTAAAAACTCTAGCCAAAATTTGAAATATTTCAAGAAAGAAATAGAAACAAAGATGTTTGCAGAGAGAAATGGTGAATGTATAGACATAGAGAAATTTGCAGATAGAGATAGAGATTTTTAGACAAAAATGGTTAGTAATCTTTTGAAAGTATTCTAACACACAAAAATATTAATATAAATTAAAATTATAAGATTTAAAAATTAATTGATATAATTGGTAAATGATATAAATTTATTAAAGATGTTATTGAATATCAAATTCAATTTAAATTATGAAATAAGACTTATTTTGTAACCAACAATTATTTTATTATTTGGTTAAATATAAAATTATTGTTAGAGCAATCAATCAAATGGTAGTTATAATAGTTTAAATTCATGCTTCAATTAAATTAAAACAAAAAAGTTGTGTTGGTTCAAATGGTAAGGATATCATTATTTTGATGATAGGTCATAGGTTCGAATCTCAAAACTACATCAATTTTTAATAAATATACCTAGTTAAAAACCACCATTTCAATAACTAATTGGGTCCTAAAACCACTATATAAAAACCATGCGGCATTCACCTCTTCTTTAATATATATATAGATAATACATGCAATTGCAACCTCGCTGAGTGACACATTTTCGCCATCTTTTAGGTTAATATAAACAGTTAAACTTGACCATAAAATTCCCTTCTTTTTCCAATTATCACATTCCCTAATTATTCAGAAATAGAATGTAAGTTTTACAAGAAAAATAGGGCAGAAGTTGAAGCCTGATTGGAATGAAGACTTTGATGTACTCTAGAACCTGATTCCACTTAGCTTGGCGTTCACTAGAATTTCTAACTCATTTAATTTAGAACTTTTGAGTCACTTCAGAATCTGATACCTTTGCTGACTAGATTATTCTGTTTGCATTTCAATTTTCAGTTTTGAATTTATTTTCAATTTTTTCGTTTTGCTAGAAAAGGCAACGGCGTGCCTTTTTCATTTCTAATATTTTGAGGTTGTTCAAGGACAAAATGACATTTTGAATTTCTTGTTATATAAAATTTTTCTTTGTGTGTTTTCTTGAGAATATGAAAGTAAATAAATTTTCAGTGTGAAATCGGAAAGTCACCAGTCGCGGGGAAGTGAATAGTAAAAATATAGTTCAACTCCTTGGACTTCAACATGATCACCATTTTCATTACTTTATTAGTTTGAGGCTTTCAGCAATGGCGATAACCACAAAATATATTGGTACATGGTCGAAATTAAAGCTTAACTTTGACTCAATGCTGAACATCAGTTAGGAAGCTTAATCTTGCTTGCTAAGCTATGTTGTATCAATACTTTGTTTTCTAGCTAGGAACGAGATGGAAAAGTGTAATAAAGGTCCAAAACTATGACGAATCATACTAAGAATACATACACTTTTGTGTGTGACAAATGCCACACTCTAATAAGGGCCTACATTCAGGGGGATAGTATGATAATTTTATACCACACACTATTAGGATGTGGTATTTGCCACGCAAAAAAGTGTGTGTACTTCTAATATTATTCAACTATGACTATAAGTTTATAATAGTTAAGCCTGCTAAATGATCAGTCTTTCACTATAAGTAAAATGTACAAACTTTATTTAGGAAAAGAATCCTAGGTAAAAATTCCCAAAAAAAAAATATATATAATAATAATAATTAAGCCAGCTACCCCTTCACTAATCCTTTCTTATTAAATCCCCTTCCATTTCCTCTTCTCCTCCTCATCTCATCAATTTCGAGTTTCACCAATGGCAAAGAACAAAAGCTCCCAAGGTGTGTGTCAAAAAATCTGCAGTGTATTTTCCGGTGGTAGTCGAGAACACAATTCATCGTCTAGCGAAACTACTCAAAACCCTACCAATCCCATCCCAAAGAAACTAGTGCATGTGAACCAACCAAAGGAGAATGGCACTAGTAAACATTCACAAGATATAGTGATCAATAGTGAAAGCCATGGCCTTAAGGGTAAGGCTTCTGGCGATGGCTCAACGGAGGGAAGGACGAAGGTGAAGTGGAGGATGCCATCGATGGCGAAGACTAAGTCCACGAAGGAGAAGAGGACAGATGAAAATAAGAAGATTGAGTCCAAAGAGAGTGATGGTACGTTTACGAGCTATATTGATCGTGTGAGGAACAACATGGGGGTTGTTTCAAATAGTGGTGGCAACAGTGGTGATGGTGGCGGCGGTGGTGGTAATGGGGTTCGAAGAAGTGCGACAAGAAGAGATAGCTTTAATGATAAGGTCTGGAGTTATATAAAACGCACAAATATGAAGATTCGTAGTGCGACAAATCTTGATGGGAAGAGCAACACCGTCAAGTAAAGGTTGCATGTTAAGCTAAGCATATGATTACATATATCTATTTATGAACTGGTACGAAGTGTGGAGTCTTAAAAGGGAGATTTGATATTATGGAGTTCACAAAGTTGCGCTTGTTATATAGGATATTTTTTCTCTTTGTTGTTGCGCTGCACGACACAATTAAGATAGCAGAGATGAAATCTAGAGTATTCTAATATATGATTGCGAATTGCGATGCAATAATTTGTAAACCATGTTATGATAATGATTTCCTTAAATAATGAGCTTGTTTTGATATAGATTTTGCCCCCCTTTTTATAACATCGATTTCGGCTATTCATTTACTAACGTGACAACTATTTTTTATAATTATATTATTTAACATTTTTTTAAAGCCTCCTTGAATTTCACCTAACTTCCTAATTTGTTATTGATGTCTAGTTGCTCTGAGAGATGCTAACCAAATAATCTTGTTCTCTCACTTGAATCAAGTGGGAACATGAAATTCATATGAATGGACCCCACAATGCAGATGGGGTCCACCCATACAAGTATTGAGTTGAACCGATACCGAAGGGAAGAACAAAATTGGCTAACCAAAGGTCCCAGATTTCGACCATGTGATGGCATGGTTTCTTCCCTTCTTTCTTTTTAAAAATTTTTTTTCCTTTCTTCCATTACAAATTTTGTGTAATAAATTACAAATATTGTGTAAGAAATTACAAAGAGTGTGTAACAAATTACAAGGAGTATATAAGAAATTATAAAGAGTTTGTAACAAATTACAAGGAGTATATAAGAAATTACAAAGAGTTTGTAATATATTACAAGGAATGTGTAAAAAATTACAAAGTGTGTGTAACAATGTGTAATGCTTTGTAATAGCATGTACTAGTGCCATCTTACAAAAATTTTGATTTCTCCAAAAGTTTTTGTGAGCTTATGTAATATGGGCATATAATTCGCATACGGTGTCCGTTTTGGACCGATAATATATATTTTTTGCGTTTCTCAACGAGGCCATTCCAACCATTAGCTTTGTTGGTGCTAATATCCCATTTTTTGCAAATTATTTTCTGCTTATGAGTTATTGACCAATTTCTGAAAAAAAAAATTGTCATCACGCTTGCGGTCGCATAACACAAATATGTGGAATTTTCAGTTTTGTGTCATGCAGTCGCGCATGTGATCGCATGGTACAATCACAAAAACTGAATTTTTGTAAATAATTTGAAAAAAAAAATCTTATTTTTGAATTTTTTTTTTCAATATTTTTATTTGCTTAAAGAAGCCACAGAATTGGCTAACCAAAGGTTTCAAAACAAATCAGACAAATTCCATTGCAACTCGTTGGTGATTAGCCCATTTCCAACGTATTTTGGGCACTGCAGGTCGAACATATTTTGGCCCAAAAAGTAGAAGGCCCAGCTACCTTCTAATCCAATCTTCTACCTCCCACTCATCTCCATTTACAGATCCAAGATCTACCTTTCCGGGTGGACCTTTGATTTGGCTAAGGTTGTCTCGAGACCATCCTTTACCTAGCCCAGTAAGGTAACACAACTGCTCATGTAATCTCACTCGGCATAGAATCCGTCAAACCCCCGACCCGGTCCAGTTTAGTTGCTCTAATGAAAAATAAAGAGTAAATTGCAGCAAGGGTCCCATACTTTTAGAGGTTGTCACGATGCGGTCCCCAACCTTTAAACTCTCACACCAAAATCCCAAATCTTTAAATTGTCTGCACCCAAGTCCTTTTTGATGGAAATCCTTTTTGATAGAAACTATTAGTTTGATTGTTAATAGGTCAATTTTTGAGCAAAACGACCATTCTAACCTTAGTTTGACTTTGACAAATAACAATTAATAACAAAAAAATGTAAAATAAAAACCAAAAGCAAAAATATTAAATAGCAAAAACGACCAAGAGCTTCAAACCTGCGAGGCGGAGGGGGGGAGGAGGAAATGATTGGAGAAGGACTAAGAGCTTTGCTCCTTCTTCATCATCCTCAATTGTTGCACCTTACCCGTCTTCCTCCACCATCTCCTTGTTGCTCAAGAGTCAACCAAAAACAAAAACTTTAAAATTTTATTCAATCTCAAAAATTAGCATACCCAACAACACTTTTAAATATTGTAATTCCATTGTTCAATTATTGACGCACCCTACAACAGCACTTCATTGTTAAAATGAATCTAGCGTAAAATCCATATCCCAATATTTTACCATAAAATCATCACTAGCCACCGATAATTAATTCTTTGTTGTCTAGATAATTTATAACCTCAACCTGTAATTTTTACTACTTTGTCCAAGATCTATTTCTTGGCTCTTTGATTTCTACAAGTTCGATTCTGACAGCCATAAATAGCTTCAATAGTCATGGACCTTCTCAATTCTCTCTTTTCAACAAGATTTTATTTCCAAAAGCAAGTGTGTGATATAAGCCAAATCATTCCATCACTATAATATCAATCGATCGTTGAAACCAGTGTTCTAAAAAGTGTGAAGCAAGGAAAAGCGTCTATTCGAAACTTCAAGTATTGGAAGTTTAAGCGCGCATAGGCGGTGCTAAGGTATTAAAAAGCGTTTTTCAAATTTTTAAATTTTTTTAAAATTTTTTATGAGTCTAAAGTATTAAATAATTAAAGTAGTATATACTAAATTAAAAAATACATCTAAATTTATAAATATTATATATACTTTATAATTTCAACAAACTTACAATATAATTTTAATATTTTCAAATGGAAAAAGTAAAAAAATGGACAATTCTTATTTAATATATTTTATAGGGATTGCATACTCTTGTCATAGTGCTCACATGGTTAGATTGAAAATCCAAAATGTTTAAAATTTAAAATTAAATTGAGGTTTTCAATTGTATATTTATGGTGTGAGATGTATAATTTCTTTTATTGTTATTTAATTTATTATTTTCTAACTTCGAACTCAACTTAAGCTTAAAAAGTAAAAGATCGGTATGGTAAAAAAAAAAAAAGCGCCTAGGCACTCCTAGGCGACGCTTAGTCGCCTAGTCGACGCTTAAGCGTCGCTTAATAGCGCTTAAGCAGTCAAAACTTGCATTGACTACTTTTTCTACGCTTTTAACCTAAGGGACGCGTTTATGTCACGTTTCACGCTTAGGCGGCGACTAAGCGCACTTTTTAGAACACTGGTTGAAACCAAAAATTTTCTGAAGTTGTCATCTTATTCACTACTATCTCCTGGAGTTCGACGGCGACGACCTGGATGTTGGTGACTTCAATCGAAAGAACTTTAACAGTCCACACCCTGAAGCAATTTTGGTGAGTCTTTTTTTTTTTAATGGCAAATTTTAGTGAGTTTTAAAAACCCCAGAATTTGAATTGAATTAGGTTTTGGATTAATAAAATAAAAATACTCAATATTCTCTATCATTCCCTTTCTACAAAAAAAATTAGAATTTTTTTGTAAAAGAGATTTTTTTTCAATTATTTATAAATAAATTGACATTCTTGCCCTTATCCAACAATCCATGTGAGCAGCAACATGTCATTTACCGCCCAAAAACTAACAGTATCCATCGAAAAGGACTCCAGGTGCAAATACTTTAAAGGTTTGGGACCCCTACTGTAAAATTTAGAACCCTAGCAGGCGATGAACCCTAGCAGAGAAATCATTCACCCACGCGTCTTGACAATACACACTCCAAATTCGCCAATCGCCGCCTCCTGCCGCTGGTCTGAGCTGTCGTCGCCGTTCGCCTCTCTTGCAGTTCGTGGATTCATCGCCTTTCGTTGTCGCGTGCCGCAGACCGACGCTGTTATGGATTCAGGTTAGTAGCAGCAAGTGAGTTTTTTTTTCTCTGAATCATCTTCTATGTTCTTAAGTTTGATTTCAACTGATTTCTGTACAAGAGATTTTGTTGAAGATATTCAAACACGTATTAGGGCAAGGAATTTTAATTTTCTGAATTGTTGCCGACCCAATCCAAGTTTCACAGTTTTCATGTCTGTAGATCTAAAACATTAGCCTAACGAACTCAAATTTGGTAATTCGTGGAAAATATTAATAAATAATGGTTCTTTTCAACCCATCCTCTCCAGATTAAGCTTTCTTCTCAAGTAATATCAACCTTCCGCCCTCAATTGAATTACTTTAGATAGTTGTACAGGCAATAGTGTATACAGAAAGTTTCAAGCACCAACACAAGTGTTATAAGTAAGGAACCAACACGTCATTTTTCAGTCACTCCGTTTTGAAATCCCAGGATCTGGAATCAAGACAACGAGGGGAGTGAGTTCAAGAATTTTGAAAATTTTCTGACGATACCGTGGCGGATCGTGGTAGCCAGTCAAAGTTTTTGCAACAATTTTAGGCCAAAATAATCACAAAACTTTGGTAGCCACCACGATCCGCCATCAGATCGTGAAAATTTTCAAAATTCACTCCCTTCACGGCTTGATTCAGATCTCATTCCTAATTTCAAACTATGTCTGACACTTTGAAAACTAATTGTTGGTTCCTTAGTTATGGTACTTATGTTGGTACCATAACATTATTGATAGTGTATAACATTAAGAATAGCAGTAACCCTGTTCTAGACCAACTAGTGGACCCAGGCTAAATAATAATTAACTTATGATTTTAAACTAAGCTTTACAATTATATTTTGAAGCAGAACTTGTTTTAACGAATTTATATATAGGAGGCATAGTTCTTTAATATATAGTATTGGGCCCTGTTCTAGTCCCAGCTGCTGGAGCATATGTATTGTTCATTTGTTCCAGCAACTCACAGCCTCCCGGGGCCCCGCCTCCGCCCCTGCATTCAGGGATTGTCCTGTAGTTTTTTGGGTCTTAGTCGAACTTTTGAAAATGGACCCCCTTTTTTTCGTAAAGCTAGTATAAAGAGCTATACACGAGACTCAATTACGGCCACAATAAAAATTAGTCAAATGCACAGTAATAAGCCAATAAAGAATATAAAAAATTTAGTCAAAGCTCCAACGCAAAGTAAAAAGGAAAAAAACTTAGTCAGAGCCAATATAAATACTTGAATTTATCTATTGTTTTATTTAAAAATAAATATCGACAAAAAATGGGCCTAAATTTCTATATATATAAAAAAAAACTTAGAAATTTGGATTCAATGCTAGAATTTATCCATTGTTTTACTTAAAAATGGTAATGATATGTTAAGAGCGTTGGGAGAAAAAATGTGAGAGAGATGTGGGCGCGGGCCCCACCCTCCCCACCGCATTCGGGGGGGTTGCAAGTGGGTTGTGAGGCGCTGGGAGAATAAAATTGGGAACATAACATTTTCTTACTTAAAAATGGGCCTAGAAGTTTGCAATGAATCTAAATTTGGACCCTTTAATTGAAAAAAAAAATCCTAATACAGTTGAATTTCAAGTATAACGGACTAAAATGAGCCCCTCGAAGAGTTGGGCTTGAGTCGGCCGACTCACCGGACTCATGACAGGACCATCCCTGCCTGCATTTAGGGGGGTGGTTGATACGGACCTCATTGGTCTTAATGCCAACGCAACCCAATCCAAATAGATATAAGCCTAGAAAAGCTAAACAACTGGTAGTAATCAAGAACCTGTCGATCTTCTACTCACAAAGTGATAATAATAGATTGAAACCTATCACTTTCAACTGTGCGCAGTAGACAACCGGCAGGGGTGAACGCCACAAGAGTTGATTACGCTCTTGATAAGTTCGAAGTGTTCAAAAGAACAAGAAGAGAAAATAATTTCTCTCAAAGAAGTTTAAAGCTTTCATTCATTTAGCAACCAAGAAAAAAACTCCTACAAAATGAAGGAAATGAGGATGTTATACTTGGTCCTCAAGCTAAGAAGACACATAGCAAGTTTACAAGTCTTACATGTGGAAAATAATGATAAAATACAAAAAAAATCTAACCAAAAGTAAAAAATCTACTTTATCCTCGCAGACCAGTCAATACGGCCGTATGGGACCGGTGTTACGGCCGTATGACACTTTTTGCCCGAAAACTATAAAAATTGGAATTTTGGCTCATACAGCCGTATGGACCAGGTGTTACGGTCGTATGGACTTTTCTGCCCAAAAACTGCAAAAAACTGGAATTTTGGTTGATACGCCGTATGGAAATTCGATACGGCCGTATCGAAAATTCTGTCTGGACAGCCTTTACTGTTTTGGTCATAACTTTTGATTCCGAAGTCCGATTGGGCCAATTCAAAGTGCGTTGGAAATTAGATTCGACGAGCTACGATTCTTTGTGAAATAGCAATTTTCAAATTCTACTTGTATCTTGATCAACTAAAATGAGCAATCTTAACCATCAACGGACCTTATTTCTTGATCTTTCTCGTCCCTAATGCTCAAGTAGGTGATTTCTTTCATTTCATGAGTTCTCGTTGAACGTCCCAAGCTTGGAGATGACTCTTGAGAGACACTTTGACAAACTTCATTAACCCATGTCATCATTGCTTGTCCCATTTTCTTGGTCCGACTCCTAGTAATCGGCCGGGGGTGTTTCCATTGTCGTGGAGCTATTCGGAAGCGTATCATCCCCTTCCTCTTCGGGTAGATTCGTCCACGAATCTATTCCTGCATTAAACGGAACAGGATCAGAGATGTTAAATGTAGCCGATACATTATACTCACCTGGTAGATCGAGTTTGTAGGCGTTGTTGTTGATTCGTTCAACTACTTGAAAAGGCCCATCGCCCTGTGGTAACAATTTTGATCGGCGTAGTTGAGGGAATCTTTCCTTTCGGAGGTGTAGCCAAACCCAATCTCCCGACTCAAAGATCACTTCTTTTCGCTATTTGTTCACTCTAATCGATACTTGTTGGTTCTTTTTCTCGATCTGCAGTTTTACCTTTTCGTGTATGGACCGAACAAGCTCGGCTTTGAGTTTACCATCCAGGTTAACCCTTTCACTTACACAAAGTTCGAAAAGGCAAAATTAGGTACTGAAACGGTTTTCCCTTATGAGGTGAGGCATAGCCTTGAGGTGCATTGAGGCGTAAGCCTCGACAAAAATTCAAAATATTACAAAAAAATGCAATTTAACACATTTTATTCAAATAGTCAATAAAAGTCTACTTAAAAGAAGATAGTTCATAGAAATTGAAATAAAGAAAAACAAATAAATCAACGTAGTCCTAAAATTTGGGATCGGATCATCAGTCTTGACCATCATCCTTGAACTGTCGTCATATCTAATTTCCAATATCATCTTCTTCATCTTCACTATCTATGTTGTCCATCCACTCAGCTTCTTCATCATCATCCATCAACTGCAAAATCTCTTTCCCCTTTCCTTTATCTTGCACCTTTCCCTTACCCTTTTGTTTTATCTTTCCCTTCTTATGTTCTTCTTTCATTTTCCCTTGATCGACACAGAGCGAGAGGGGAAAATACCTTTTGGTTATGCGATGATGTCTGTGTGCAGTTGAATTTGATGATGTCTCTGGTTCTTGACTTCTCAGCTTCTTCTTGTTTCTTTTCTTGTTTCTTTTCTTTCTTGGCCGATGAAGATGATGATGTCTCTGGTTCAAGACTTCTCAACTTCTGCCTTTTTGTTGTTTGTTTCTTGGTCGGTGATTGTCTCTAAGAGTTTAGGGTTGGGCTTTTTGATTTGTTTTTCTTAATTAGTTGTTAATTGGGCCTTTCAAGTAAGTTTAATTCCACTAACAATTTTGAAAATCAGTGACCTTCTTTGAGGCTTAAGCCTCAACGCCTCGAGGCGAAGGATGTGACGCGCACACTTCAAGTGAAAAAGCGGGAGCCTCGTACAGAATAGCCTCACCTCATGCTCCTTGAGGCATTGGAGGCACGCCTCAAGGTGAGGCGCGTCTCACAAGCGCCTTTTTAAACAATGCACTTACAGGTAAAGGAATCAAATCTAACGGGGTTAGCGGATTAAAACCATAAACCACTTCAAAAGGCGCAAAATCAGTTGAAGAATGTTTAGCATGATTATAAGCAAATTCAGCATGTGGTAAACATTCCTCCCACGTCCTAATATTCTGACTAATGATAGCCCGAAGTAATTGTGACAACGTACGGTTTACTACTTCAGTTTGACCGTCAGTTTGGGGATGACTCGTGGTTGAAAATAGCAGTTTGGTACCTAGTTTTCCCTACAAGGTCTTTCAGAAGTAGCTAAGGAATTTGACGTCTCTATCTTACACAATTGTCTTTGGCACTCCATGTAGCCGAACTATCTCACGAAAGAACAAGTCGGCAATACGACTTGCATCATCGGTTTTGTGACAGAGTATAAAATGAGCCATTTTACTAAATCGATCAACTACCACAAAAACCCAATCTCTCCCATTTCTAGACCTAGATAACCCCAAGATGAAATTCATAGATATATCTTCCCATGGCGATTGAGGTATGGGAAGGGGAGTGTAAAATCCTTGAGGTAATACCTTGGATTTGGCATTTCTACATGTTATGCAAACTCTCTCCACATCTCGTTTCAACTTAGGCCAATAGAAATGGTCATGCAAGACATCAAATGTCTTTTCTACACCGAAATGTCCCATGAGGCTTTCTCCATGAGCCTCTCTCACTAACAACTCTCGTATAGAACTAGAAGGAATACAAAGTTTGCTCTCTCGAAATAAGTACCCCTCTAGCTTATAGAACTTTTCAAATCCACTCTTTTCACAAGCAACATAGATACTACTAAGGTCCGGGTCTTTCTCATATAATTCCTTCATTAATTCAAAACCGAACAATTTAGTATTTAGAGTTGTGAGTAAGGTATACCTGCGTGATAAAACATCTGCAACAATGTTTTTCTTTCCTTACTTGTACTTGATCACGTAGGGAAATGTCTCAATGAACTCCATCCACTTAGCATGTCGCTTGTTCAACTTGCCTTGGCTTTTGAGATGTCTTAGCGATTGGTGATCGGTGTGGATCACGAACTCCTTCGGCCAGAGATAGTGTTCAATTCTCTGGCATTCGAACCAATGCATAAAGCTCCTTGTCATACGTAGGATAATTGAGGATCGTACCACTCAATTTCTCGCTAAAGCATGCAATTGATTTTCGTTCTGCATTAACAACAGCACCAATATCTATGCCCGACGCATCACATTCAATCTCAAAAACTTTGTTAAAGTCGGGAAGAGCAAGTACGGCAAAAATTTTGTTAAAGTCGGGAAGAGCAAGTACGGGCGAAGAACACAGTTTTTCTTTAATTGTTTGAAAAGCTCGTTCTTACTCTTTCTCCCATTTAAAACCAACGGTTTTTTTGATTACTTCAGTTAATGTTGCAGCTAGTGTACTAAAGTTAGGTACAAAGCGACGGTGGAAACTAGCTTAACCATGAAAACTACGAACATAGGTTGTGCTAGATGGTGTAGGCCGTTCTTTAATTGCCCTAGTTTTTTCTTCATCGACCTCTACGCCATTGACACTAACCACATAACCAAGTAATACAATTTTTTCAAGACAAAATTGACTTTTAGTAGGATTGACAAACAATTTTTCTTTCCTTAGTACTTCCAAAACAAGCATAAAGTGCTTCACATGATCATTGAGCCTCCTACTATAAATCAATATGTTATCGAAGTACACCACTACAAATTTATCGATGAAAGCACGTAACACGTGATTCATTAGTCTCATAAATGTACTTGGTGCATTCGTCAAACCAAACGGCATAACTAACCATTCATATAAATCCTGCTTGGTTTTGAAAGTCGTTTTTCATTCGTCACCCTCTTTCATTCGAATTTGGTGATAACCGCTTTTTAAATTAATTTTGCTAAAAATACTAGCACCATATAGTTCATCAAGCATGTCATCAAGTCTTAAGTATAAGGTGGCGATATTTTACCGTAATGTTGTTGACGGTTCGACAGTCAACACACATTCTCCACGATCCGTCTTTCTTGGGCACGAGCAAGACCGGTACGCACATGGACTTAGACTTTCCCGGACATATCCTTTGCTAAGCAAGTCCTCCACTTGGCGTTGCAACTCTTTTGTTTCCTCGGAGTTGCTACGGTAAGCGGGGCAATTTAGAATTGCAGCTCCGGAAACTAGGTCAATGTAATGTTCAATGCCTCGAATAGGCGGCAACCCTCTTGGCAATTCTTCGGGTAGGATATCATTGTATTCCTGCAAGAGAGAAACAATAGAATTGGGGAGGGAGTCAAGGTTAGAATTGAGCACTCGACCACTCTCTTTATATACTAACACGATCACTTGTTGGTCCGCCGAAAGAGCCCTCACAATTTCTCTCGGCTTTGCAAAGAAGTACTTTCTTTTTCTCCTCATGCTCACTCTGCTCCTTTTACTCTCTCTTCTTTTTTTCCACTCAACTCTCGTCTCTCATTTTCCTTCTCGTCCACTTCCTTTTTGAGTTTGACTTGATCCTTATACACTTGTCGTGGTGTCAAATGAGCAAGTACAATTGGCTTTCCATTGAATTTGAAGCTGTATCTATTCCGATATCCATCATGTGTCACTTGTCTATCAAATTGCAACGGTCGGCCTAGCAATATGTGTGTAGCTTGCATGGGTACTACATCACATAACACTTCATCCTCATATGTTCCAATTAAGATAGGGATCTTCACTTGCTTGGTAACCCGAGCCTCGTCTGTATCACTAAACCATTGCAATCGATACGGTCTCGGGTGTTTGATCGATGGAAGTCCAACCCTATCAACGAATATATAGCTAGCAACATTCGAACGACTCCCCCTGTCAATAATCAAACTACATGGTTTACCTTGCACTAGGCACCGAGTGTGAAAGATATTCTCCCGTTGAGAAGTCACTTCATCCACCTTCGCCTTCGTGCTAAGAGCTCGCCGTGTAACTAAAGTCTCGGGGATAGTCATCACATATTGCTCATCCGAATCTTCCTCCTCCTCCACAATAGGAGGGTTTTCTTCCTCATCCTCCGTTTCAATTTCCTCATTCTCCGCACTCACCATTGTTCAAGCGATTAGGGCACTCCGAGGCAATGTGTTCTCGCCCTTGACATTTGAAACATTGGATTTCTCAATTCCGGAGGGGTGGTGCACCCATTGGCCTTTTCCTTTTATCTTCCCCCACCGAAGAAGACTTAGGGGTTTCACTCCGCCATTTCCATGCCGGCTTTGGAGTTGTAGTCTTGTCATTACTCCATTTCGATTTCCCAAAACTACTACTTCCCCCGGCTTGAGGTTTAATGAAACTCTTCTTCTTCAATTGCATCTCAACCTTGGCGGTTTTATGTACCAATTCTTTAATATCGGCATAATCGTGCAACTCAACACGATTGACAATTTCTCGATTCAATCCACTTAGAAACGGTGTCATGGTAGCCTCTTCCTCTTCTCCTATATCGGCTCTAGTCATAAGAGACTCCATCTCTTGGTAATACTCTTCCACGCTTCGTCCCCCTTGAGTTAACGTTTGCAGCCTAGTGTACAAACTTTGATAATAGTAGGTAGGAACGAACCGCTTTCTCATTATAATTCTCAACTCATTCCAAGTACTCACCGGAGCTTCCAAATTTCTTCGCCTAGTCGTAGTAGTTTGTTTCCACCAACTAAGAGCATATTCTGTGAATTCTTTCACTAGAAGTTGAACTTTCTTCTTTTCCGGGATTCTATGAAAGTGGAACACCAACTCTGTCCTACTTTCCCAATCCAAATAGGCATCCGGGTCGGTTTTACCTTGGAATGAAGGCACTTCAACCTTCACGTTTTTCACATCACTCTTTTCCTCACGTGGTCTCTCATTACCTCGACCTCCTCGGCCTCCTCTACCTCCTCTACCTCTACCACCTTTATATATCACCTCATATTCATCCTCATCACATTCTTCAAACTCCAGCATACGAACATTCAACCTAGCTACCGATTGCTCAACATCCTCTTGTAATTGTTGACTCTACCGACGCTCCATGGCGGTCATAGAAGCCTGAAGAACCGACTGGATATCATCCAAGGTGGCAAATCTAGATCGCTGTCCTCGATCAACCTCAGATCGTACATTGTGTGCAAGTGTGTGCAAGACCTGTAGTGTCTTCTCGTGAATATCACTCGTGTATATCACTCAACACTCTCTCACTCAACACTCAATAATGCACTCACACTCTTTTGTTCAATCGAACTCAACGAAGTTGATCAAGGTAAGATCTTCTTGTATCGTTCACTACAAAATAATGTTAAAGCAGTTGATCACCTAAGTTACAACTCAATGACACAACATAATACAAACTAAATTACAATTCGATGTAAAACCCTAGTACAATATAACTCGACTACTAGACTCACCACAAGACGATGCAACAACAATAAAATACTAAGTGCCGCCAATGGATTGACTAACATTCGTTCAACATAACAGGAGAGCCATTGCTCGTTTTTTTTTTTTTTTTGGAACTTTCTTCGGCCCTCTTTGTTTTTTTTTTTGCCCCCCCAACACTTATAAGCACAATACCAATACAATATTAGAGAATGGATGAATTCTAAGCACAAATCTCACTTTGCACCAAGAACCCCAAGAACACACTAAAATCCTACAATTCTAAAAGCCAAAATTCAATATTCTAAACCGATAACAATACCAATGATAACAATTTACGAACTATTAATAAAGGACATATGCTATAAAAACATAAAATAAAGGATAGATACCAGATGATTAGAATCTGTGCTCTGATACCAACTGATACGGACCTCGTTGGTCTTAATGCCAATGCAAATAGATATAAGCCTAGAAAAGCTAAACAACTGGTAGTGATCAAGAACCTGTCGACCTTCTACTTACGAAGTGATAACAATAGGATGAAACCTATCACACCTTCAACTGTGCGTAGTAGACAACCGGTAGGGGTGAACGCCACAAGAGTTGATCACGCTCTTGATGAGTTCGAAGTGTTCAAAAGAACAAGCAGAGAAAATGATTTCTCTCAAAGAAGCTTAAAGCTTTCATTCATTTAGCAACCAAGAAAAAAACTCCTACAAAATGAAGGAAATGAGGATGTTACACTTGGTCCTCAAGTTAAGAAGACACATGGCAAGTTTACAAGTCTTACATGTGGAAAATAATGATAAAATACAAAAAAAAATCTAACCAAAAGTCAAAAATCTACTTTATCCTCGCAGACCAGTCAATACGGCCGTATGAGACCGGTGTTACGGCCATATGGCACTTTCTGCCCGAAAACTGTAAAAATTGGAATTTTGGCTCATACGGCCGTATGGACCAGGTGTTATGGCCGTATGAACCTTTCTATCCAAAAATTGCAAAAACTGGAATTTTGGTTGATACGTCAGATGGAAATTGACACGCCATATCGAAAATTCTGTCTGACACTTTCATCGCTTTGGTCATAACTTTTGATTTCGGAGTCCGATTGGGCCAATTCAAAGTGCGTTGGAAATTAGATTCGACGAGCTACGATTCTTTGTGAAATAGCAATTTCCAAATTTCACTTGTATCTTGATCAACTAAAATGAGCAATCTTAACCATCAACGGACCTTATTTCTTGATCTTTCTCGTTCCTAATGCTCAAGTAGGTGATTTCTTTCATTTCATGAGTTCCCGTTGGACTTCCCAAGTTTGGAGATGACTCTTGAGAGACACTTTGACAAATTTCATTAACCCATGTCATCATTGCTCGTCCCATTTTCTTGGTTCGACTCCGAGTAATCGGCCCGATTGGCATGTGGGGTGTTTCCATTGTAGTGGAGCTATCCGGAATCGTATCAGTGGTGGTGTGTGTGACTGCTGGAAGATTAACATTCTTGCAGCAGCTGGGAACAAATCAAACCCACTATTAGGAGATGTTTGTATGAGCGAGGTTCTATTCCCAGCTGCTGAGAGGAGATTTCCTCCTAGCAAGAAACAAGGCCTCTCCCAAACACACAGAGCAATCGGGGTGGGGGTGGGGAGGGAGTGTGCTGGCTCCCAGCTGGGAGGAGAACGTCAGCGATGTTTGTATATGATGGAAGTTTGAAATGTTGAGGACTAACATGCTACTAGAGAAATACAACTTCTCTTTTGTTGAATTGTTTGTTTGATTTAAGGATTTAGTGGGACGTCTTGAATTATCCTTCAGGAAGATCTTGACAATTGTTCAGGAACGTAAGTCCCTTTTTAATAATGTAATAATTTTGTTTGGACTATTAAATAACTTTAAATAATTGAAACATACTTATAAAAAAGGTGTAGTATTATATAAAAGAATTTCTTAAATGTGGAAACATATTTGAATCCTTATCATTTTTTTTTTTCAGAATATTTCAAACAAAAAAAATAATGCCCTGTAGTTGGTTGTATTTCTTCATAGAAAATTTACAGAAAACAAAGATGACGATAAAGGGAGAAAGCAAAGGTTTGGTGTCAGGGGTTCGGGGAAAAATATTGTTTAGTTTAATTCAAATTTAACCACAAAATCATGTAGACGAAACTCTAGATGACTGTTCCTAGATTTTCGATTCTCACAATTTACCGAGCATTGTTTGTAATGGTGACGATAGTACTAACAATAGTGCATCTAATTCGAATTTTTCAGTGGCGAACGAGCTGTCCTCTTTGATTTCTTCTGTAACCACAAGTTTTGATTCTCGAGCAGAAGCAACCAGTCGCAGTCAAGAAGAACTTGCCTTCGCCCTAGATCGCCTCACCGGAGAGCTTGATAAGTTGCTCGAAGATGCTCCTTCACCCTTCATTATGCAGCATGCCAAAAGGATATCTGGGGTTAGGAAAAGGGTTACATCCTTAAATTCAGTTTTGAAGTCTATACAATGTCGAATTGACAATATGGATCGAATGTTATCAGCTGCATCTTCGCAAGCTGTTACAGAACAATCAGTAAGAGAGAAAGCTATAGAGCATTAATATTCCATAATGCATGAAGGTGTTTGTGGGGCAAGATCTTGATGAAAAATATTGTTAATTCTTTGACATAATGATGATGTACTATATCAGGTACAAACACCTTGCTACAGAGGAGCCGGTTGTTAAACTCAATTGTGAGATTACTAGAACCATAACTTGGGCCTGAGTGCACATTTTTTTGGTACGGCAAGGGTGAAAACGGTTTGGGTGGGTTGCAACAAATTTCCACCAGAATGCACTTAAGCCAGTCTAGTTTTAAGGGAATTGTGGCTGGTTAGGCTTGTGGGTCCGCATGCCATGTGTAAATAAAATGTGGCTTATTAGCGCCGGAAAGGACTCAACGTTTGATCTCGCTTTGCATTGAAGACCTATGATTTATTTCTTGGCATTTTAGTTCCAAAACTCGATATTTGCTGCGTCGTAAGGACTTCCGTTAGCTTCCCACCATTAAGCTACCTCATGTGCACTTCATGTGCGATTTTTCAAGTCCAAAATGGTTCGAAACTTTGGGTATTAGTACAATCAAGTTCCACAATTTGAAAAATGTATATTTTAGTCCCAAATTTAGTTAAATTGTATAACTGTACAATTTATTTTTTTCTGTGAATGCTTTTTGTCAGTAATTAATTTTATTAAATTAATTTGAGATTGATCAAATAATTTTTATAAAATTTTTTTAACACAATAATATTTGTTTGTATTAATATAATATTACCACCGTCCAAAAATTTTTTCGCATTAAAAATGCGCACATTTTGATTTTAACAAATACTAAATAAAATATAATTATTGTATATACATAAAATTTTATTAGGAATATTATAATATATTACTGCAAAAAATATATCAAATACAAATAATTAATCAAATCAAATTACAAAAATACAAAAATGAAAAAATCGAAACTTTTCTTTAGTATTATAGATGCACAAATTTTGATTTTAAACAACTAATAATAATAAATGTAGTTTTTTTTTTTGAATGGCAAATAAATGTAGTTATTGTACTAACATAAAATTTTATTAGTAATATAGTACAATAAAAAAATATTTCGAACATAAAGAATTAATCAAATCAAATAAAATTTATCAAAAAATCAAAAATCCTACCCACTCAACCCCTCCCCCAAACCAAACCACCACCACTACCAAGCTGGTGGCGCGGCGGTAAATATAATTTAGGATCCTAAACTTTTACTAATAATAACAATTTTGTTCTATATTATTTTGAATCATATTTTTATCTTTACTTTGATTATATAGCGTATATTATCTATACTAACAGTCTAATAATGAATTTTTGCTATAATGTTAATCGGAAGGAGTCAAAATATATATATATATATTTTTTTACTAATCAATATATTAAACAAAAAAATTTTAATATCACTTATAGCCACAAAATTTTGACGGTTTGACAAAAAAATTAGAAAAAAAGTCATGAGGAATTGGAAATTATACAGCCAGGAACTTTGACCACAAAACTTAAAATAAAATAAAATAAAATAAAAATAAAAAAATCCACAAAATTTGGGGTATTCCCTACCTCCACCGGTGAATACATATATGTGACTCACACATCACCATAATAGATCTTAATGGATTAACATAATCAGCGATGCAGATTTATCCTCTGAAAGCTCAACTACTTATCACTTTTGGGATGGATGGCCATTAAATACGCCAATTGTTATTATGTGCCAACCATTACGACATTCATTACACAAATTTCAAGATTTTTCACACACATATGACGGGTTATCATGTCAAATAGTTTAAATTTCAAGCCTTCAACATATAACGGGTAAATTGCCAGATTGGTATTAAAAATTTCGCCATTTTGCCATATTGGTATTTAAAATAGCGCCGGCGACATATTGGTATTTAAAATTGCACTTTCAGCACATACACCCGCAATGTTTTGAGTGGCTTTTCCGCACTCTTGGTGGCCATGGTTGTCTCTCGCTCGCAATTCTCTTGGTGGTCATGGTTGTCTCTGTGACCGTTAGTGTCTCTAAAAATGGCGAACGCTAAGGCAATCGACACCTTTCAAGGCCCCATCGACTACAAGGAGACGCGCAAAGCAAATTTATCGCTTGCCAAGAACACCAAAGAACCCTAGAGAACTAATTAAGGTCGCATTCAATGTGGCCGAGGAACACATGGCTCAGGTCATCAATAATACATCTGCCAATAATTCGATGTCTCCAAGATTGATGATTTTGTTGAAAATGTCAGAACATGGTTGAACGGTGCAATTACATATCAAGAAACTTGCTTTGATGGCTTTGAGAACACGACAGGGGACACCGGCAAACATTCTGGGTGTATGTGCGCGAAAGTGCAATTTTAAATACCAATATGTCGCCGGCGCTATTTTAAATACCAATATGGCAAACTGGCGAAATTTTAAATACCAATCTGGTAATTTACCCACATATAACTCTTAAGAGGCACATCATCATCGTTACAGTCAAGAGTCAAACTTTTATATCCATTTTGTATGAGAATCCTGACATCTTTGCATATAAAATTGTAGAAGTCACATATCGTAAGGCAGAAAACAATCTTCTAATCATCTTCAAACTTCTCAATCTTGAACCAACTGCAAGTTTCGAAGCCCGGATTGCTTTCGACTCCACCGGTCGATACAAAATATTTTCTAGCCAATTCGTCACAGTCATCAAGCTTTCACATGGTGGACTGGACATATAAATTGACACAACAGAGAACTTGATGTTCAAAACAGTAGAAACATGATTTACGAATTTCTTAGAATTAGTCGATGTAAACGTCAACATGACCATTTCGAATTTCAATTTGTTCTCGAACAATTCTAAAGGTATGTTCTATAGAGATTAAATTTGATAGGATAAAATTTGATATAGAATGTGTGGTTGAAAATCGAAGACTAAATATTAATTTGTATAGAACAAGCCCAAAGAGCGCATAGGTTGTTAATGCTATGAAGTTTTTCTAACCATCACGTCATTTCAAGTCCGGGTTTTCTTCTTCTAGATTAGACGATGATCAAAATTTTTAATCTTTTGTTATCAGAAATTAAGAATATTCGGATAGAAAAAATCAGCATAATATAAATGGTTCATTATTTTTGATAAACAATTGTTGAAATAATCAAATAATGAAAGCACCGTACTGTTGAAATCAAATAATGAAAGCACCGTTTATTTTTTATGATAAACTCATAATTTTGTCCCCAAATATTGAGGACTAAAAGTTGAAATTCCCCCACAGTAGAACCGATAGATTTTATTGCAGCCAGTGTTCTAAAAAGCGCGCCTAGGGCAACGCCTAGGCGCGCTTTTTTTTTTTTTTAATACCATGCATATCTTGTACTTTTTAAGCTTAAACCGAGTTCAAAGTTAGAAAATAATAAATTAAATAAAAATAAAATAAATTATACATCTCACACTATAGATATATAATCTGACCATGTGATCACTGTGACAAGAGTATGCAATCCCTATAAATCTATTAAATAAGAATTGTCTATTTTTTGATTTTTTCCATTTGAAAATATTAAAATTATATTGTAAGTTTGTTGAAATTATAAAGTAGATATAATATTTATTAATTTAGATGTATTTTTTAATTTAGTATATACTATTTTAATTATTTAATACCTTAGACTCATAAAAATTTTTTTAAAAATTAAAACATTTGAAAAACGCTTTTTAACGCCTAGGCGCCGCCTATGCGCGCTTAAGCTTCGAATGCTTGAAGCTTCGGGTCGACGCTTTTCCGCGCTTCACGCTTTTTAGAACACTGATTGCAGCCAAAGAAAAGATTGAGAAAAAAAGGCAACAAGCATATGTAACTCACAATTTACAATTAGTTATTTATTTATTTATTTTCCAAATCACAATTATCCCTTGGAACTTAAATATACCAAATTGGGGGGGAAAGAGTACTACTAGATCGTCCCGCATAATCAAATCGAATGGTTCCATCTTCCATATTAAAGATTCCTGTGTCGCGGCCACCTCCTTCAGCTTCCCCAACGTATAATTCAACATTATCATCGGTAAAATATATGCAATTTGCTTTAATACCATCTGATGCTGCCACTGATGTAGACATATTTCCACCCAAGAACAATGCTCGATCTCCTAAAGTAGTCACTTCCGTACGTTCATAATCATAATTGCTACTTTCATCGCGGTTTTCATCTAACCTCGAAACAGAAAAGCTAGTAGTGTAGTATGGAAGTTTCTTCTCCTTCTTGTCACTCCAATTGTCGACATTGTTCTCGCCATTGTGTTGGTTATCCTCTTCATTACCATCATCACCACCATCTCCTTCCCAATTATGAGAATCCTTTTCCTCGTCATCATCGCCGTCAAAATCTGTACCTCCTCGTTTACGACAAACTAGCAAGAGATCTCCGGATGATTCAACTAGATATTTTTGAATTCGTCCGCCATCGCCAGATGGTGCATGGGCCACCACTGTTGCTTTCGAGGAGTTATTGTCATCAATGTCACAAACAACTACAAAATCAAGAGAAACAGCATAAAATTTCCCTTTGTAATAGATAACATCTTCGTAAATTGGAACAGGTACTTGAATATTGGTCCAAATAGAATCCCCTAGTCTTGCAAAAGCCAATATCCTAAATTCTCCATAAATCGCAACTATGATGCACTCATTACTTAAGTTGTCCCCCTTTAAAGGGCTCGATGAGATTGCTATCTTTCTCACAAAGACATCCAACATCATTTGTGGTGTGAAATCCACACGATAGTTATATTGGTTGGGAAAAGTCAACATTGGCGGTAGACAAATTTGTTGTCGGGAGAAGGGGTGCAATAAGTTGATCTTTAAATCATTACCAAGTACAAATAGCCATCCATAATGTGCTCCCACGCAATAACTGTCTCTAGCTTCTGGCAACTCAACTCCAAATGTTTTCGGGGTCAATAAGTTCACAAAGCTGCGAATCGATACATCTTTATTTTCGGCAAGCATGAGCCGAGGATATCGAGGAAGCAGCGATTTCTTTTTCAAGTTTGTAGTTACGAAATGACATTCTTTAGATACAGCAGTAAAAGAAGCAAAGTCCTCTATGTGAGTTAAATATTGTGCTATAATGGCCACAATGGGCAAGGGAAGATCAGTCCAAACTGCCATACCTAGAGATAAGCTGCAGCCATAAATTCCATCAAATAGGTAAAAGAACAGATTAAATATTTAAGGGCAATCTAAAAATAATTATTAATGATGTATACATTATAAATAAATACACACTAATTAAACACAATTGGGTTCGAAACACCGTTCTGTCCTTACGGTGCTCAACTTGTCCTATATTATTTTAGAATTGACAAAAAGAAAAAATCCTTGAACTGCCGTATCAACAAATTCACGTATTAACAATTATAACTTCTTCCTTGAACTACCGTCTCCAACACAGATCTTAGGAAAACATAGAATTTTATAATTCTCCAGACATGAGACTTGGTCCAAAAATCACTATGAATTAATTAAACTTCTGTTTCTACTTTTCATCTACCAAATCTACACATCCAATATTCAACCCCATCTTGAGATACATCCCTTTTTCATCACACAAGAATCTTGTTTTTCATATATTTTTGGAAATCTTGTTATGTTTAACCATACTAATTTGTTAAGTCATCAACAAAAGCGAAACAACATATATAATCCACCATTTTGGAGCAATAATTCTTTGCTGCAAAATTGAATGTAACCACCACCCGTATGCTTCTCAATAGAGAAACCCAAACGGGGATAATTTTAATCAGGCTTCACCGCTTCAGGGGCAGGGGATAAAACAATAACCTTAAAAAAAAAAAAAATCAAATCAAATCGCTATTGCTCTGGGAAGATTGATTAAATGATCACCATCAAGAGACAACAATTCTGGAAATAAATAATAAATTCAATAATAAGTATAATTACCTTCAAAGTTTTCGATGAAGAAAGAATTGGACTAGAGGTCTCCGCAGCAATTGATAGATTTGTATCTTTGATAGATCCATATTTATAGCAAGTACTAATGAACAGGACTCTTCAGACAGGTATCCCTGGGCGATGGCCGATGGAAGCTTTAATCTTTGTAGTTCTGACCTTGCCAGACCGATGTTATCTGATCTTTATATATACAATGATGATAATAAAGGGTTAAAGAAATCCTGGTCGTAGTTGGATGGGCGTTGCCGTTTAAGGATGGACTTCTAGGGAATGCCGAAAAGAAAAGAATGGACCATCAGGCCTTATTTGGGTTTGGGTATCAGAATAATGGACTCAAATGGGAATTGGGCTTAAGAGTCGGGTTGGATCTCCAGGGAATTACGGGCTTCTATCTTATAAGTGGGAATACCAGGAGAATGGTTTATTAGAATGACACAAAAACGACGTCATTTTGCTCCTCATAGTCCCAAAACGACGTCGTTTTCAGTATGGCCATTAAACATAACCCGAATCAATTCTCGCGAAACCCAGCCCGCTCGCGATTATACCGTCTTGACTTCCTACTGCTGAACCTTAAGTCCTTATCCAACTTTCAGGTGTGTTCGTGTAAACTTTTTTTTTAATCTAAAAACTAGCTAAAAACTAACTTTTTGTATGGATAGTGGTGGGAGCCATAAGATGTGTTGATAATAATGAGTGATAATTTTGGAAATTGTTTTAATTGATTAGAAAATGAAAGGATTTTATTTTAATTACTAGTATCATCCCCGTGCGATCGATGCACGGGAATAGTTAAAGTTGGTTTGTCTCAATTTTATAACACATTTCAATTTAATTAATAGAAGCTTATACATGTGTCATACATGTTCAAATTTTATTGTAACGCTGGTGGTGATAATAATAATTTTTATAATTACAATGCTGCACAATGTTTGTGTTTGATTTTGTTTGTGAGTGATTATTATTATGTTATATCCAATTGGTAAATTAGTAAACATAAATAGATTGAAAACTGTTATTACTTTATAATCAACTAAAACAAAAATCTTGTCTCTTGATCATTACACTGATAATTGGAAAAATATTGAAACAAAAATGAATAAAATTTGGAAAAACCAAATAAACGCTGTTAAAGACTATGAAACATTAAAAGATTCTTAAGAAAAGAAACATTAAAGAGTCGTATTTCTTTGTTTTTTTTCAAAAAAATGTTCATCGTTACAAAATTATACAATATATATATATATATATATATATTATAAAACTCCACTTAATTATTAAAGGATTGAAATAATATATTTTTTTATAATTTTCTTCATTGAAACTTCGATATTTTTTTTGTTTAATACAATTTATTTCTTAAAGGAATTTATATAATAGATTTATCTAAATAAAACATTCACTTTATAATTGATTTTAGAATTTTGAAAAACATATAAGAAACACAAAATCATAAATTTATGTTTGAGGTAGCTATGAAAAAGAGCTTATAAAATACATGTTAATGCATTGATTGAATATATCTTCCACACTTTTTAGAACAAATAACTCAAAGTAATTTTTGCATAAAAATAAGAAAATTTGTAAATATACTTGACATCCGGTAGAAGACGACATAAAAAAATTAATTGACAAATCTTTACAATTATTTTACAATATAAAAAAGGATGTCGTAATGGAGATGAACCAACTGCTTTATTCTTGAGAACTCAAACATATAACCTAATTTATATATGCCAGGATTTAGTTTCCAGAAAAGAATAAATTTCATTCATCATATTCTTATGCCTCTTTTCTTTCTTTTTTCCTTTCCCATTTTAATTCTTAATAAAGTCCATGAGTCCATATAAGTTTTACTATACATAAAAACCCAATACAATGTGAAGGAAAGATACAAAATTGGCAAGGATACCCATGATCTCAGTTTTCTTCTAACCCAAATCACTCAATTGAAATCCAGATTCCAATTATTTAATTCAAAAAAGAAAAAAGCCACAAAAATTGCAATATAAAAAAGTCACTAAAGAGCATGTTATGATATAAGAGCATGTTATCATACTCTTATTAATTTATATTTTCTCCTACTTTTTAAAATTCAAAATTTTATTAAACAAATCACATCCATATATCTCGTAGGATCATCTGCACTAGAAAGTAAATAGTACTTAAAAGTTTTTAGCATAATTATGAAACACAAGGAAGCATGAAAATGAAGTTTGTTTGACAGAGAATTAGAAGTAAAAATCTAGATTCTAGCAAAATCAATAGTCCTTAGAAATCGGAAATGTAACTGACATGTGACCTAAAAAGCTTCATCTTCTCACAAAGAAAATCCAACATAGAATATAATGTATCCACATCATGGACCACAGAGTCTATCTCAATCCAACTCAATTCAAATAAATGTTAAACCAAGATGTTATTTCCAGTTTGTTATTTCATTATAACTCAGTTTGTTACAGATCAATTATCATCAATTAAACCAAGATGTTACTATGCCCTATTTCTATTTCGCAACTTCCACTTATTTCCGTTGATTATTCGGGAGTTCATAACATTGCTGTGGTAATGAACAAGGGCTTGTTGAACAAATACCGCTAGATAATCATAGCATGCTCGCTACTGAATAATCGCAATCGAAACGGAACTAAGTAATCTATTCAGAAATACCTAGCGAGCGTGTGTTCAAACGGTGAAAATGAATAGTAAGTGATGTGAATAGCCAACCCTAGAAATTGAATTATTAATTTAATCGTTGAAATTGAATAGTAACGGATGTGAGATGGTTAAAAATGCAGCAATGTTAAGGAGCACTCGGGTGTTCCATAGTTTACAGAACACCCGAAGCATTTATGGCACCATGCGACTTTTATTTTGAAATCCGAGAATTTGATCAAGTTCAGCACGACAAGACGGAGTTTCAGCAATTTGAAAAATTTTTGCGCGACACCGTAGCAGCCGGTGGCGGCTAGTCAAAGTTTTTGGCAAAATTTACCAAAAACTTTGACTGACCGCCACCGCCCTCACGGTGTCGTAAATTTTTTTTTCAAATTGTTGGAGCTCTGCCTCATCGTGCTAAACCTGGCCAAATTCTCGAATTTCAAAACAGATGCTAGATTGGGCCGTAAACGCCCCGGGTGTTCCGTAAGCTACGAGCTACGAAATAGCTTACGGAACACCCGAGTGTTCTTGAACAAGGCTGATGAAATATTACCGATCTGCTAGTTTTGATTCTGCTGGTTCTGATTTGCATTGTTTTGAATGTTTACCATGGTGCTGGTGCTTTGATTTTTCTAATCGATGGATTGGGATTCTTAGTAAGAATGACCAATAAACCATCTATCTATCATTTACAGAAATTTTAAGGAACCAGCGGGCTATTTTGAGGGCTCGTCGGACCTCCTTTTTGAAATTCGGGACCAGATCCAGAATCAGCACGGCGATGGGGAGTTCCAGGAATTTTCCCAATTTTCCCAATTTTTTCCGACGACACTGTGACCGCCGTGGCTATTGGTCAAAGTTTTGACAATATTTTTGAGCAAAAAATATTGTCAAAACTTTGACCAGTGGCCACGGCGGTCACGGTGTTACTGGAAAAAATTCAAAAAAATCTTAGAACTCTTCATCGCCGTGCTGATTCTAGATCTGGTCCTGAATTTCGGAAACGGATATCGAATGAACCCTCAAAATGGCCCGATGGTTCTATAAAATCTGGAACCATCGATGGTTTTGAAACGGGACTACTATTATATATATAATACAAATAAATGTTGGTAATTTTCACTAAAGGTCCCTCATCTTTTTAACTTTTCGAAACTTCGGCCCCGTTCCTTTGTTTCTCAACGTCTGAGGTCCCACACTTTCAAAAATTCATACAAAAGGTCCCAGTTGACTATTTGCATGCAATAATGTGGTTGATGAATGAATAAAAAGACTACTCTACCCTCCTACTTAAAATTTTAAAAAAGTTAAAAGAAAATTCTTACAAAAGAAAAAATAACTTCAAGAAAAAATATCAATCCCTATTAGATTTCAGATTTACTCCAGGACCTTCCTTTATTGTAGAATTTATCTTCTTGGTGATTTTGTACATATGCGGTGTGAATGACCCATGACAACGGAAAGATCATGGGCAGATTTGAAACTAGATAGAAGATTTGTCACATGTCTATATTAAATGCGTCTTAGTGTTGCCCAATATGGGTATTTAGTTAATCTCTTTTGGAGTTACAATTCATCTTCAAATGTGCATGTTTTTGTTTGGCAAAACAGATCTTTAAAAGTCAATTTGTTAATTGAACTTTTAGCTTTGTGTTGGATTGGTGGAGAGAACGAAGAAGTCAATCATAACGAGCAAAGACTCTTGTGTAACAATGCTACGTACTAACATTTAGAAATTGTGCCAAAATTAAAATGTTAAGGATACATGTACACTAATTGAGGTGTACTTTAATTTTAACGGAGGTAATTGACGGTTCACTTTTAGAGATCAATACAGCATATTATTAGTTTTCTCATTATATAATCTGCATTCATTATCGATGTTGATTGTTAATGATCTTGAGCATTTATATAATCTACATTCACTAAGCTGCAACTATGGTTTATCATGTTGATTGTTAATGCTCGACATCAAATCAGCAAAAAAACTATTACCAGACTCGTCGTCATCTATATTTTGGAGCCTTTATTTCTTTGTCAATCTCAACACCTTACAATGCTACCACAAAGATGAGGAGTTAATCGTAGCATGCAGTATATCTTGCCTCGTTCATCTCGGAATAATTAGTATTTCTACTTTAGCAAATCAATGAAGGTGTTCTGGAATAAGCAAGGGGTTTGGTCTTGGGGAGGTCTCTAGATTGGTCTGATTTGTATGGTTTAAAGGAATTGTTGGAGGTTCATTTTGTGGGGACCACAGTGCCATGTGAAAATAACAATGTTAAGTAAACACTTTTGTCTAATGTACGTAGTAGGCTAAAGAAGGATAAAGAATGCATGAAGATCTTTAATCACATAATAGAGTTTGAAAGAATCTATTATACATGTTTTTTGCATATTGATGCGGTTAAAAATGATGCACCCCCAATTTATAATAACGGTCAAGTATAGTAGTCAACGTCGATCAATTTGACCCAATGGTATACAATGTAGCTTAGAGTTATCTATAAAATTTGTACACAAATATCCTAGTACGTACATATGTCACATAGCATTTGTGTCTCAAAAGTAATTCCGAACATTGTTAGGCGTGGTTGAATATATATATATATATATATATATATATATATATATATTGATAGTTTCACTCCTTTTATCCATCTTCCTTATATTCACTTTTAGAATAAAAAATGCCATCTTCACTTAGAATCTATTCATATGAGACAAGTGCTATTGATTTGCCGGTGGAAGAGGGATCACCGCTATAATATTTCTAATTTAAAAAAAAAAAAAAGGAACAAACGACTAGCACTAAACAAAAATCGTTTCTTTTCAACTGTAGAAATTTTTGGGAGACTGATTGGAAAACAAAATGCGTAAGTTGTTTAGTTGGAGTCCTTCAACTCTTGAGTTCTTATGTTCTTTAGTATACTTTAAATTTACTCAAAAATAAGCCCAAATAAGCCCAAGTTGGTTTTTGAAAGAATAAGAAATGTAATGGAATTTTAGAAAAATTTCAATTTTATTTGTCTTATACGTCAACAATCTCATTGTGATTCTCCTAGCCGCTTTCTAAATAACTATAATAAGCATAGTAGACAACTAAACTAAAAGCTAATAATAATCGATTTATTAATCACCACCAATATAATAATATTAATTAAAATATTAAATTAATTACTATTAATCAAACATCACATTATTGTTTATAAATAAACAGCACACAATGAATGACTTTAGACCTTGTTCTTTGGAAGAGTTTGCGTATTTCCATGTAAAATGTGTGGTTAGTATTGTATTTGAAAATATGTGTGATTGAAAATGTGCATAAATTGTACGAAAATACACGAACTCACGAAAAGAACAAGGCCTTAATCTTTTAACTCTGTATTAAATAAATACTAGTAAACATAACTAGTGAGGAATTTAGAATGTTGCTATTTATGCTTAATGAAAAAGTTTGTGGTAATAGACCTTCATTATCAACAACTTTTTCGCTAATGTTTATGTAGTATTTTAATGATTAGCACCAACCATAATTAGAAAAGAAGATAAAATGTTGTGAGCCCCCTATTAGACTATGGGAAATGCTAGACTGCCATAATGAATGTCATAATGATTAACATAATGGTAGTTGACATATTTAATAACCGTCCATCTAAAAGTGATGGAATTGTTGAAATTGTAGGATCATGCCACATATCTATTATGTCAACCATTACGGCATCTATTAAGGTGTTGTAGTATGGTCCATTAGACTATAATAGACCTCAATGATTCTTTATCTATTAATTAAAATTTCATAGTAAATAGTATCAATATTACAAGATATGTTTTTTTATGAATCGTTAACATGATATCTTATTAACACAATACATGTGTTAGTAGGGTCAACTGTAAACCCTACACCCATCTCATGCAAATAGTTAATAGGATGTCATATGCATGCTAATGGTTTCCCTTCAATCCAAATTCCTAACATTTCATTTCGAATTATTTTAAAATCATACTAATTGTATAATTGACATGTTACAATATGTGTTACATATTGTTATCATTCTCTATGATTATGACTCATAGCTATACAATTAATTGTAAACAAAGTTATATAATTAGAATTAGTATTCTAAAAAGTATAAGGTGTGATTAAGTATTTATATCGAACGTTGAGTTATGCAGATATAAAGATATACTATGCGAAGCAAAAATTTAAAAAACATAAAGCTTGTAAAGCAATAATGTCAAGCATGTTAAAGCGAGCTTAAAACGAGCATCTTAGAACAAGACACATAATATTTTTAAAAATATAGATATAATAACCACAGTTATGTTTTGGTATCCAACTACCCACTCTGGATATCTTGTAGATGCCATGATCGAGTGAAAAAAATTGTGAAGTGATCGAAATGAGTGCCCCCACTATTGTATAAGACTTATATATTATTCATCTAATTTAATATAGATATCAATTTTTTTTAAAAAAAAAAATTTAGCGTGATGCCATGATGACATGACATCCTGTGAGTGTGCCACATAGTGTGGGTTTGGTACGCATGTGGGAACCAGATCAAACGCGATAATAACCGTAAGCTTTTGGCTCTTAGTTTATGAAAAGAGGCCCCACGTTGAAGCTGGCCAATGAACAAAAGGGAAGGGTAGTTGCGTCCCAGAAGAGCAAGTGCGCAGGTTAGTTAGCTCTGTTTGGGGTGAATTCTGACCATCGAAGGAGCGCATTACGCACATGGACATCGTGCACTCACAGTAACATACACCAAACATGTAATGGCCGAGCCGTCTAACTCTGAAGCGTGTGGATCGGCTCGGCTTCCCGCGATGCCCACCGTGATCAAAACTCAAAAGGCTCTAAAAGGTTAAAACTGAAGAGCTGCGCTGTCTTATATTCCTTAAAATAAAAAATGATTTTAATTTCTTTTCTTAATTCTTTTAGGCAAAGTATGTGTGCTGATAAGAAAGAATTTTTAAGAGCAGCTTTCAATCCAAACATTTTTTTTTTCCTTTTCTGGTTATTCCTCCTAATCGAAATATATAGTTCAAAACAATGAATTTGACAAGGAATTAAACAGTAAATATTGGCTATGTCTCACAAACTCTATTTTGAAAAGAAAGTAATTTCTAAAATCACGTGTGATTGACAAATAAATAAATTTGAATAGAATTATGAAAAGTTTTTTTTAGTAACAAATAAGTATAAGGAACGATCATTATAATTGTATATTTGTTTCCTTTTCAAGAGAAATCAATTGAATTCGAGTAATTGACATTTATTATCTATTTCCTCAAAATTAAGTAAAGGCCGTTTTTGAAAGATAAATGAAAGTATTTTGTCTTGGAAAAGATAATAGATGCCTATTCTAGCAAAAGCAGTGTTTTGAACTAAAAGTTGCTTTTAGTATTTTGAGATGAAAAAAGGGGAGTTTTGACTTTAAAAATATATTTGGTTAAAATTTGAAAAAAAAAATTGATTAAGCTTAAAATTAATTTTTAAGTTGTTTTCTTATATCTTAGGTTCAAAAAGAATTGCATACTAATTATTTGTATATTATAATGTCAATCTATTAATTAGCTATTTTATGTTTACAGCACTTAATTGAGCAGTGATATACCATATAAATCGACATCCATTTACATATTTATAACACGATTTTTTTAAACTGAAAAACACACATCCTTTATTATCTAATAAATATTGTATAGTGCAATGTTCATGTTAATATTTTACCTTTATTTGCCTTGAATGTCAATATTTACATATTTATCATTTGCACTACACTCCAATTAAGCAATTGTTTCTTAATTTCACCATTCAAAAATGGCACACATCTATGTTATCATTATTGTTTTCATATCGTTTCCAATTTTTAGTTTTTATAAAAAAATATTGAAATCTTGTTTATTTTCATATTTTTAGATATGCATTTTCAAAAATAAAAAGAAAGAATAAAAATTTGTAAAGACAATTTACTATTATTTTTCATCGTCTCAAGTGTTTTCGATGCAAGTATCTCAAGATGCTAAAAACACAAAAATTTAGGGCTAAGAAAAATGAGAAGGAATCAAGAGAAGAAATACAAAATTTTAAACAGATATAAAGAGAACAAAACCTTGTGGTGGAGACCAGACTTTAGCCAGTTAGTGTATGTATGCTATAAAGGTTTTTATTTACATTTTTTTTTCACATATGAATATGGTTTTCTTTTTATTTGACGGCTTGAGCCAGAACGGGAAGCCAGTGGCTTGTTGTGGGTATCTTGTGAAGAAGCCAAAGGGGACCAAAATATTGTGGGATCCGCCACCAAAGGGCGTGATTCCCATTTCCCTTTTTAGCCAAAAGTCAAGCATGCACATGATGGACGCTCTTTTAAAGTATGCAAGCATCAGCTGATATAAATAGAATTTTTCATCTGTTCTGATAAATTTTTATTTTAAAGCTACTTTTTTATTTATACAGCATTTACAAAATATAAGATTAACAGTGATCGAGTAATTATTTTGAACATCAATAATAGTAATTTATTAATCACGTGCACGTAATTTATTGTCTGTAAGACGATGCATGTCACTTTAATATTATATAATATAATATTCAGGTCAGTATCAAATATTGAGATGACAGTGAACACAACGAAGTCAATTCTGCTACAAAACAAGTAAGGCCAAAGAATGTGAATGTTTTTGTATGTATGGCGGAAACCAGCACTATTTTCTTTCGCTAGTCGTAACTATAAAGTCGAAGTGTTGCTATCCCAACTTCTAAGGTGGCTTACATTACAACTCGAGGCTAGCTAGGTTTAATTAAAAAGATGTAATGATTTTTAAATTTTAAAGGTATTGAATATATGTTCTACTTTGGAGTGGAAGATTTCTGATTTTACCCTTTGATTTGAGAAATGAGAGATTGCCCTTAAATATTGCAATATAGACAAGCCACCAAGTAATGAACAAGAATATGTTTGGCTTTATAAATTGTATTGTTTACTCATCAATGACACTTTGATTTTTTATGTGATTCTTCCATGGTCAACTTTTTCTCTTTCACTAACTTTACATAGTTGCTTTTGGGGGCCTTTTGAACGGTTGATGTTAAAGAATCGTTTCAAGAATTCACGAGGAAGCAATATGGACCATCCAAATTTATTGATGCCATTGTTCTTTGTGTAAAAGCATAGATATGTTGAGACACCAAGTGGTTTCATGGTCACCACTAGATTGGGTTGTAGTAGAATTAATGGTCATTATATGTATATATATATATATATAAAGGGATCGAGGAGGATTTCTCACAATGACAATGATTTTTTGCAATGTTTTAGTAATTTATTTTTAGAAACTTATAATTTAGAATTATTGTACGTACGACGATCGGTAAAACGAAAGAGGAGAAAAGTCCTCGTCAAGAATATTAATTTGTTGAATTGACTAAAATATTTTCTATCTTTGCCTCAAAATACTCTTCAATTTCTAATAATGTAACGATTAAAAAGTTCTACATATTTTATATAGTGAAGGGACCGTCTGAAAGATATTGCATGTTAATAATAAATTAAATTTATTTTGAGCTAACAATCATTCACTCAATATACTATTGGATTGCTAATTAAGAATGTTTGCTGTTGTCATCATTCTTGATTTATTGAGACAAATAACTTTGATAGTATACTTTCGTTGTTCTTGGAACGTTGTTGAACATACATATTTAAAATGATTCAATTTTATTTTAAAATATAACGGGATGAAATATTCTCAAACAATTCTATTTTTAGATTATTCAATCCATTGTATCACAGTGTACTCGAAGAATTTATATATTCTTACTCAAGTGAAAATGAATAAATAAAAAGTTATTCCATGATATCCATTTATACACGTCCTTTCAAATATAATTTCCTCATATATATTCCGATATAGATATTATTATTCAGACCCTCATGCTAGTCGCTAATCTAAATTAGAATTGTAAACTAACTTATACTACCTCCGTCCCAAAAATATAGTTCACTATTCATTTTTCGTCTGTCCCAAAATATAAACCATATTCTTTTTAAAGATATAGTTAAAATATTACTTATTTTTCATACCCCCATTTAATAAACATTGTTATTATCAAAATAGAGTAGTTAAAATAAATCATCTAATAAGTAAGAGGGCATATTAGGAAAATAATTTTGAATTGTACTTTTCCAATACCATTAATTACATTTTTCTTAATTTGTGTGAAGATAAGAAAATGACTATAATTTTGGAACAGAAGTAGTATTCAACTTTAGAACACGTAGAACATGCGTTAATTAATAGCTTTTAGACCTCTAACAAATTTCTTAATAATCCCCACAATTTATAGAGTTCTAGTTCAACTTGTTCTCTACTTTGCTCAATGAATATAATTTTATTTGGAATTGGTCTCCATCCATATATACTTATGATGATGTAAACAGTTTAAAATGCATCAAAGAAATTGGCAGTTATTTCATTAAATAATAATAATAATAATAATAATAATAATAATAATAATAATAATAATAATAATTGTATATATGTACCAAAAAGCTGAGGTGGAGAGTCATGGGCTTTTGGCCTAAAATGTTGTCTTTTTTAACCTTTGAACAAACTTTTATGCATGATGTTGCAATGCACGAGAGGGGGTTGTAGTCATTGTCATAACCCAAAAGCTAATAATGTCAAAGAGGAAATAGAACTTCTAGACTAAACTAGAAATCCACACCCACCCCACCCCACCCCACCCCACTCCACTCCACTCATATTTTCAAGATGTAAGTATGTAAAACAAATTTTCCCCACACTACATATTTGTGCAATTTGACGATCATAATTAATCAATACATGATTTTTGTGCATAATTGAGACTAGCTTTACATTTTTTTTTATATATTATCATCCAAATTCTTTTATACTTTTAGAGTGTGTGTGTGTACATATATACATGTATTTGCATAGCAGAGAACAGGGCTTGCTCTCTCTTATAAATAGAGAGAAGATATATATGTATGCATCTCTGTGACTGGAAAATGATGGTTCAACAGATTAATCCATTTTATCGCCATATCTCAACGGGTACAACTAAACATGCATAATGACATCAACAAAATAATTTTCCACTTAAAAAATAAATATTATTTGAAAATAACTTCTCCAATACATATCAACCCCAATTTCGTCTAGCTGAAATGGCTCGAAGAAAATGTTAAAATAGTTTTTTTTTTTTTTTTTTTTGGGGGAGGGGGTGGGGGTCAAAAATAGATCCAATCGACTTTTCAAGCTAGTCAAATTTTGGGCATTCGATTGTTTTCTTTGGGCCATGAAATTTGCTTATTTTTCAATGTATCATACTCGATGTTTTGCTTAAAATTTTGTTTCTAAATTTATTAATTTTATCAATTAATGTTTCGTCACATAAGATTATAAGAAAGTGTGCCACAAATCATTATTGCTTCCCAATAATTGACAACAAAGGAGGAGCATTGACCTCCATTTTTTAAATACGTAATGTTTTTAAAGAATAAAAAATTCTAATAAAACCACCAGATCAGATTTAGAAAGGACACTTCAACTTTCAATTAATATCTTGACATTAGACGGTCGAAAATATTTTTAAAAACCAGTTTTGCTTAATTAATTTCATTAAAATAATGCCTCAACAAATTCATTACATGAATAATGTCGCCCGTTAACGCTCAAAAGCACGCAAGGATACAAGTTGACTCAAATACATTTATTTTTAATCAGTCAAACTACTAAAATAGCACTACTTTCGTCCTAAAAATATAGTTTACTATTTTTTTTTCGTCCGTCCCAAAATATAGGCCGCATTCCTTCTAAATATGTAATTAAAATATTACTTATCTTTTATACCCTCATTTAATATATATTTTTATCATCAAAATAGGATAATTGAAATAAAGCATCTAATAAATGAGATGGTATATTAGAAAACTAATTTTGAATTTTACTTTTTCAATACCATTAATTATAATTTTTTTAATCTTCGTAAAAATAGAAATTGACTATATTTATGGAACGGAGGTAGTATAAAAGATATTTTGCTCGATCACTGTAAAGAAATCGATTCTGTGGTTAAAAGTAAAAATTGACATAAAAATAAAGTCATAAATAATACTAAAATGTTTGGTGAGGAGATCAAACGAGGCTTGTCTTGTACTGTACTTCAAATGTTTAGTATAGTCACTATACTGCTTGTGCACAATGAAAGCTGCATCACTCTTCGAGAACCCTAAAGACACTGTTGAAACTAATTTATATTAGCACATATGTCAGCCTTGCCACATTAGTCAACTCTCATTGCATTGTATTGCATGCACGATTCTAAAGTTAAAAAATATTTATTTAGGTTGATACAGTCAGAGAAGGTTAAATATGTTCATAATTATTGTAAAAAATTCCACTTCTAGACCTTCTATTTTGTTCTTTGGCATGTTTAAAAATATGCAGGAGATAATGTCAACGTGGACGCGGATTAATTTGCTAGATATGCATTGTTCGTTTCACCTTTTGCATTATTTTTTTTATTCTATTTCTTTTTTAGCCCGTAATTAATATGACACTGAATCATTACTTTTTCAATCAACATCCAACATTGGAGATATTTTCTTTTCCTTTCTATAATCTGATTACTACAAGAAACAGAACCTATAGAGTAATACCAGTGCCATAACATTATATCCAATATTTTTAAATCCAAATCGATCATCGATCCCGATCGAGGGATTGGGTTAAGAGTTAGAGGGTCGATTTGAAATCGACTCGCGGTCAACCTAGCTACTAAAATAATACTAAATAAATAAATATAATATAAAAATATCATAAAATTTCAAAAAATAAAAGACAATACAAAAATCCGAATGAAACCCCAATCATGGGTCACATGGGTTGACCAGGTTTTCCGAGTAAACCTGGGTTTTAGGGGTCACCCCACTTGATTATTAGGCCAGGTCACAAGTTTCCAGTCCTACTGGCCGGGCCGGCAAGGTCTATAAACCCTAATTATATCGCACTGACTTACTACTATTGCTCGACAGACAAAAAATTAGAAGAGAGACAAATCACGCTATAGATCAATTGGCATATTAACAAGAAGAGTACGTATTTGGATATGTTGTAAATTTATATGACATCATCCAACAATAAAGCTAGTCATGTTCTCCTAACCACTGTGGATAGCTTATGTTGCCCACAATTTTTTGGGAGCGAAATTGTAAATAACCAGCTCCCCACCATCAGGAGCCAATTCTATATTATTCATCTGAGTTAATATAGATATTAAAAAAATATTATATATATATATATATTTTTTAAAAAAATTTTTGATGATGTGGCGCCCTTGGGAGGGCGCCATGTGGCGTGAGCACCTCCCTACGTGGGGAAGTGAACAAAATCCACAATAAAGCATGCATGACACATTTCAACGCGGACCATTTAGTAATTAATTTAATAAGAAGTTTGATGATTTAATTGGGTAGTTGTAACAATATCTATATCTATATATATATTAAAGAAGAGGTGAATACCGCACGGTTTTTATATAGTGGTTTTAGGACCCAATTAGTGGTTTTAGGACATAATTAGTTATTGAAATGGTGGTTTTTAACTAGGTATATTTATTAAAAATTGATGTAGTTTTGAGATTCGAACCTATGACCTATCATCAGAGTAATGATATCCTTACCATTTGAACCAACACAACTTTTTTGTTTTAATTTAATTGAAGCATGAATTTAAACTATTATAACTACCATTTGATTGATTGCTCTAACAATAATTTTGTATTTAACCAAATAATAAAATAATTGTTGGTTACAAAATAAGTCTTATTTCATAATTTAAATTGAATTTGATATTCAATAACATCTTTAATAAATTTATATCATTTACCAATTCTATCAATTAATTTTTAAATCTTATAATTTTAATTTATATTAATATTTTTGTGTGTTAGAATACTTTCAAAAGATTACTAACCATTTTGTCTAAAAATCTCTATCTCTATCTGCAAATTTCTCTATGTCTATACATTCACCATTTCTCTCTGCAAATATCTTTGTTTCTATTTCTTTCTTGAAATATTTCAAATTTAGGCTAGAGTTTTTAATAGATTGTATAAAACATATATCTATAGTACTACCTCCGTCCCACAAAGATAGGCTTGGTTTGACTTTCACATAGTTTAAGAAATGATAATTAATATTATTGGAAAAGTAAATTTTAGTTGTATTTTTTCAAATATACCCTTGCATTAAATAATGCTAACTAATAACAATGCATATTAAATAAGGGTATAATTGGAAAATAGAAGAAATTAAATGCAAACAAAATAGAAAGTGACATATATTTTGGGACTGACAAAAATTGAATACAAGCTTATCTTTGTGGGACGAAGGTAGTATATGTAAAATAGATATGATTCTACTTTTGATATAAAATAGTAATTTTATATGTATAATATTATGAATGCACGGAGTAAATAAAAATCCGTGTTGCCATGGGACGTCAAAAGTCCGTTGTGTGCAGAAATGGACAATTATGGCATATGAACAAGTCGTTCTCTTTTTTTTTTTTTATTAAGAAAACTGGTGTGGATCGTGCTGCTACATGTTCGCCAAATATCTTTTAAAGGAATTATTATTCCATAAATAAGAAGATAGCAATCAGATTTGTTTTAACTGTTTAAAATCGTTTATGTTTCATTGTTTCCTCAAATCTAGAGAAATTGAATGCGCATAAAATTTATTTCCAAAGCAGTCTTTGCATTCTTTGTTACGATTATCTTTTATATTTGCCAATTTATCATTTACCAATTTGACATGTAGAGTAATTGATTTCTTTTATTTATTTGACCATCTATTTGCTAAAATAGTTTTTTAAATGAATAGTTTATTTATGATTAAATGTCATTATTTTATGTTTGTTTATTTCCAGTCAAACTATATTACACTTAATTGAAATATAAATTTAGATTATATATAGTTAATTGTTCAATTAAACCACAACCCCTTTGATCAAAAAAATAATTTTTTTTTTTGAGATTGAATCCCAGAGGTCGCGGTGAAACAAGAAAATGATAGAGGCGGTAGCGCAATTCCTGGTTTTTTCAATGATTGCACATAGGCCTGCCGAGGCTTAGCCAAATTTTGAAGTAATCTTAAAAATTATTTAGTAGTTAATTTCGGGGAAAAAAAATTTTAGTAAGGCTAGACTAAATTGGTGCTATTACTTAATTTTTATTGTTTGTTTAATAAGTGAATGATGAGTAGAGGAATGGAAACAAACTGTATAGCTGGTACTTCTTTTTTTTTAAATTTTTGGCGTAATAGATTTTCAGACTTTTGATCTTTCCCTTTTGCAGTGCTTATATCTTTGATTATTTTAAAAAGAAATATCGAATCAGTATATTAATAATCGATATTTGACATCGCCAATTTTTGTATTTAAGATCAAAGATTTTCCTAAATTTTTTAAAGTTGGGTTGCAACGAAATGCAATATATTTTTGAGGATTTATTTCATTTTATACAAAAATTACATTGAGTTACTTTTAAAAAATATTTCAAGACTTATATTAAAATGTATAAAAAATTATTTTTCATACCACAAAAATCAATCTACACAAATTTTTTTTTAGATTTCACGCAAACTTACACGGTTTTACTCCCGTGCAACGCACGTGAGTGAAAACTAGTATTATATAAAGAAGATGTGATTTAAAAGTTGTTAATTTAAAAACGGTTATTAGGACAAAGTTTTAGTTAAATATGTGTTGTACCACTTATTTTTTGCCAAGTGTCATATTTATTGCTAATTGTTTTAAGATAATAATTATTATTTGTAACTTCCCTATTATATTCTTTTATAAAACCTCCATAAATCATGGAGGATAAGTTTGTTTACTACCCTCCTTTTGAAGGGTCAATTTGAGGGATAAATAATTGAAATTTTTGAAATTTTTTTATTCCATATTATTCTATTGATCGAGAACTTTAATATAAGTATAGTTTTAATATATAATTTTTACTATTTTAAAAGTTACTTATTTTTAATAATAAGTTACTTATTTACTTGTAAAATAAATCATTTTTAAAATAGTAAAAATTATATATCAAGATTATACTCATATTAAAGCTCTTGGATGACTAGAATAATATGAAACAAAAAAATAAAAATTCAAAATTTTACACCTTAAATTGATTCTAAAAAAAAAAAGGTAATATTTACCTCTTTTTAGGGGGATGAACAAAATTGCTTCTAAATTATGGTTTCATATAATTTTAATGATAAATAATACATACTTAATAATTTGTAATTATTTATTTAGTATAAATTCTCTATTAATGTATTTAGGACGAGTTTAATAAATATTTCATACGAATGATAGAAAACATCACGTTTAATAATTCTATTTAAGTATACATTTCAATTTTTTATTAATAAATGTTTAAATTAATTTTTTATTTGTTAATAATTTAATCTCTTATTGTCAACTTATGTTTATGTTTTAAAAATATTTGCATAATCTTGAATAGAAAATTTAATATTTTTTCCACTAATATTTTTAGGAATAGAAAAATGTCCTAACACAACAAAATTATATCTTTAATTTTTAATTTAAATATTTTAAATTATATCTTGAATTTGTACTTTAAATGTTTTTAATTATATCTTTAATTTTGATTTAGGAGTATAAATATTTCCCAACACGACAAGATTATATCTTAAAATTTTTATTTTACATATTTTTAATTATATCTTCAATTTGTAATTTAAGTATTTTTAATTATATCTTTAATTTTCACTTAGGAGTAAAAAAATTTCCCAGCACAACAAGATTTCCTTAATTTTCTAATTTTCTATAACCCAAAGACAACATTAATATTTCCTAATTATTTTCTAAAAGCAGCAGAGAAATTTCCTAGCATTTATTATATTCTACATGTAAATTGAAAATTACAAAAAATCACAATGCTTTGACGAATATGTAAAGAGGACTTATTGAAATGAAACTATTCCATAATAATTTTGATTTCTATATTTTTTTAGGTAAGATTAAAAAATATACAGACATTTTTTAGGCGAATCATATACAGATTTAGAAGATCCCTCTTATATGTGTCAATTTTATAACATGATATATTGGTACGACGAAAGAATACATAAGCGTTATGACAGATGTCGAGTTCCAAAATTTTCATTTTGTTGTCTGTAAGGGCAAGTGGTCAAGCTTTCACGAATAAGACACACCCCCCCCGGGGGAGGGGGCGCTATGATTAGGCGCGTGTTCTCCTACAAGTTTTAACTCATTTTTACATATTTTTACACATAAATTTCGTGGGACCTACCTGTACTACACAAATCTCAACCATTCAATTCCACTTATTCTCTCCCCTATATCACATAAAAACAAATAAAAATACACATCCTAACACCCGCTAAGTGATTTACTATATAGCATAAATGGAAAAAGTAGCCACTTTGTGCAAATCATTCGGGCCTATAATGTTTTTATTTATATCAATTGGATGATAGATGGATTCTACTATTAATGATAGAAATTCACAAATGAATTTTCTAGATGAAGAGTATCTCATTAGTTATTCACTAAATTTATTTCATCGTTTAATACATAGTAGAGTATCTAATTAGTCATTCACTAATTTTATCTTATTGTGTAATATATAATTTGTTTATGTTATGTTATTTTTATTTTCTCTTATGTTGGTTAAGTTTTTTTTTTTATTTTTAATTCTCATTTGCTCAATTACAATTTATTTCAGCAATGAAGAAATGCATTACACTCTTTCACAGTATCGTGGTACTGAGATGAATAATTATTACGAATTGGTTTGAAATTAGTTTATCACGATTATATTATTCATTTGTTGAATTCAAAGTTTGAATGATAGTTAATTGAATTTTTTTTATATAAATCATTTTTCAATTGTGGATTTTCCATTTACATTATATATTATGCATTCACAAGAAAAGCAAAGCTAATCGATGGTGATCGCGGGAAATGACTATTGGTTAATGCTATATACTTAAAGTGTGTACATTTCAAGCAAAGTAATTACTATTAGTATTTAATTGATTATATATTTTGTACTTAATAAATTTTTATTGTAAAATCTTTTTATAATTTGATTTGGGATGACAACAAACCACATATGAATTTTGTGAATTATGAGTACATCATAAGATGAAAAATATGAATTTTATTTTCTATAGTATTTCATTCTTATTAACACTTTTTATTTAGTTGTATTGAATTACATTTAATTTTCTGTTAAAAATTGTCTTGATTTCTTTTCTAATTAATATAATTTTTCTATTAGAGTATCATAAAGTAATTTGTTATTTTGTTTACACTTATTTTCATGTTTTAATAAATTGGTTTTGATCTATGATCTAGATTTTAATTAGTGATTATATCTTTTATAATTTTTATTGTCTTCTGTATTATTTTTTTTTCTAAAATCACATTTACATTTTGCATATAAATTTAAAATAATCAAATTATTATATACCTAATGCCTATAATAAGAATATTTAAAAAGAGTGCTTATATTAATGATAACCAATTTAGTTAAAGTAAAATTTCAATTATAAGTCAATTTAATTTAAATAGGTTTATAGCATCATATGCTACAAAATATTTATATTTTATATTACGCTATGATATTATCGATTAAGCACAATTGTCATCTGTTAAAAAATTTGATTTTCACTATTCTTTACCAAAAGAATCAATCTACACATTTTTATTTTTTTTAGATTTCAAGTAAATTTATACAACTTTACTCCCGTGCAACGCACGGGGGGTGAAAACTAGTATATTTTCACCTAACTGCATGTTTGAAATCCACATTTTCAAAAATTATTTATTTAAAAGCTCGTTATTAACTACGTAGTTAGTGCGATCAATGACATTTATTACTTCAAATACCTCTTAATCATGCATTCGGATAAAAGCTAATTCGATATTAAACGAAGATTAAAGTTTACCATTTTCCTTTCCAACCACAATTTTATTGATCTAATAACACACTACAAAAAATCAGGACTTTTAGGGACAACAGTTATTTCTATAGTTTCGTGCATGTAGAGCAATAGCAGCGACATACTAGTGGATGTAGCAATATCGCTTCTATTACTCTACAGGCACGAGATTGCAAGGACGATAGGGCCGTCCCTAAAGGTCCAGTTTCTTATAGTGACATTTCTATGTGCCCAAGGTTATAGCACAAATGATAAGATCCTTTTTTTTTTATTAGTCTAACAGAAAGTCTTGAGTTCAAGTCCACATGTACTCATTTATGAAGTTTCTCTAATTCTATCCAAAAAAAAATAATATTGTTCTATTTTTAAAACCAATCTAATTTCTCATAATATTTTAACTTCACATGCAAAAATCATAAAACATCCATTCCAAATTTATATGGACTCATCACTCCTTTTCAAAGGTTTGTAAAATCTTACTTTGTGTTTGTGGAAATTACAAATTGAGCACTAATAATGCAACGGTTTCTATTTCAAATAATAGGAATGATATATTTTCGGCGCTGGAATTTTGTTAAAATCAAAGTTTTAGTACTGACGTGACATGTTAATGCATTGCCATGCAGCAGCGAGGGAGACTAATAAGTGGACTTTACTATCATATGACAGTGAGACAATTGCCACGCATGAGAATATATGATTTTCGTTATAAATAATTTCCGGAGTAGGTAATACATTAATCCGGAGAATCAATTGAAAATATCAATTTTGAATATGTATTAATCGTCTAATTAACAAATTTCCACTTCTGTATGAACAGTATTTTATTGACACGTAGCATTTGTCCCCACAAGTACGGACCTCCCACAATTCTCTTTTAGTCATATAAATCCACCTAAACCTCAACGAAACCAAACCCTCGCTTTCCTCGAAAATAATTTTTGTATTTTCCAAATCACTTTTTCGTTCTGTGAAATCATTTTAGTAATTTTCAAAGAAAATTTCTATATAACCCGAAAATCATCACTGAAATATAGGCTGAAGACAACAGACTATATAAGATATAAAAATAGCCAATTCAGCATTCAAAAATTGAACAGAATCGCGTGAAGAAGATATTTTTTCGGTTTCTGTTTCAATTTCCTTTTATTGACTGAAAATTTACACTCGAAGATGCCGCCGGCTGCCGGTGTAGTAGCGCATGGAGATCTGGTGCCGGTAAAGGTTGTTCCGGCGGTGGTGCAGCAGCCTCAGCCGTCGCCGCCGGCGGGACTGGTGATGACGACGGCGACAGAGGCTTTCGCTAAGGACTCAATCATTGCGTGGTACAGAGGAGAGTTCGCGGCGGCCAACGCCATCATTGATGAGCTGTGCAAACACCTGAGGATTCTCCAAGGCGGTGAACCAGCAGGGTACGAGTCAGTATTCAACGCTATTCATCGTCGGAGGTTGAACTGGATCCCGATCCTCCAGATGCAGCAATTCCATTCGATTGCTGACGTCACACTGGAGCTCCGGAAAGTGGAAGCCGGAAAGTGTGAAGAGAAATGGATGGATGAACAGAAAATTGAAGATGTGAATGGTATTGTTTTGACGGACGAGAAAGAGAAACTTCTAGAAAGCTCGATTGTGGAATCAGAAGATGGTAATGGAAATGGTGGCGTAGAACAAGTTACTGGAGATTTCACCAGAGATGATCCACCTGATAGTGAGATTAAAGATACAGGTAATTATTCTATAATCTATATCATCTCGATCTTCACCGTTTGAATCAAAATTGTGTAGTTTAGTTGATTTTTGTGTGAATTTAAAATTACAATAATGCAAATTCTTCTTCGAATTTTTGAGAAAAAAAAATCAATTTTTACCTTGTTTTCAAATCTTCGATTAAACTGAACTTTGCTTTGCATAAAAAGTTCGAGATGTAATGTCAAAACCGAATTTGATTGATCGATTCAACTTGCCAGCAGACGAAAGGGAAATTCACAAATGTGTGAATATTTTCCAAAACTGAAAAAATCGAAATGGGAAACTGTGTTAAGGCCTACTCTGTGATCGTCTTCCTCGGAGCCCCACCCACCCGATTTACAGTTAGTTTCGGGAATAGCAAATATGATTATTAATTGTATTCATGTGAGAGAAGGTCCACCTGGAGATGCGTGAGGTATCACTAAAATATTAAATAAATTAAATTAAAGTTGGAAACATTCGATCTTAATATATTTATTACTACTACCTCGATCCCATAAAAATAATCAAATTTTTATTTTTCATTTATTTTAAAATTATATGGGTTATTTTAATAAATAAATTAATATACATTCTTATTCATAAAATAAATTATCTAATAAATAAAAAAATATATTAAGCAAATAATCTAAAATTTTATTTTTTCAGTATTATTAATTAATTACATTTTTTAATTTTTATAAAAATAAAAAAATAGGCAATATTTATTTGACGGAAGTATTAATGAATGGGCTGCTTGGTAATGACGGGTCTCCATACTCAGCCGTCTTGATCGTTTAACGGACGTCATGGCTGCGACTGGTTGGACTTCTGTGGGTGTGGGGGCATTGAAAAGTCTGAACCCTTTTTGGGATATTCGGATCGCTAAGTTGGTTTGTTCTAGAAAGTAGGAGTTTTCAACGAGTTATTCCTGAGTTGACTCGCCATGATGGTTGGCCACGTTGTTTGGTGACATTTTTGTGTGGGGTGGGGTCCTTAGAGAACGTAGAGGGAATATTCTTTTGATTTGTGCCGAAAGAGGGTTATTAACTTCTAAGATCTTCCACGCATACCTTTTGTAATAATGTTAAAATTTGGGGCCTTTGATCAAGTATCCACACCAACGTGGCGTCTTATAGTGGAGTCATGTTATTTTTAAAATTTTTTATATTTTTTTGAAATATCAATATTGGATCGGATAAATGATATATACTCCCTAATGGTGGGGGTCGTGGGAATTCACAATTTTTTTTCCGGCGTGGGTACATACCCACAATGGATATCGGATCATTATTCTAATATTTGGTCCGTGAACTTTTTCGTTACTTGCTGGTGATTGACGACGATGACGTTGGAGTAGAAAATAAAGAAACTTTTTCGTCAAAAAACAATGTTGTGTAGGCATACTGGCATAGTCATCTTAACTTTATCACGAAATATCATGTATGGTAATTTTTCTTTTTTTCTTTTTTTACATCCATCTTTGCTGATATTGAGAAGTTCTATATTTTGAAATTACAACTAGTCTACAAGATGCGCACGTATCTAGTACGATGATATAACAGATTTCGTTGCTGAAGCTATAATTTGGGTCAAGTCTACATAAGGGGCGGCCGTGATTTCGACACTAGCGACAAACTTTAAAAATCTAAAATTTCAATCTTCGTTTCTATAACCTGGGATGTGGGCCCCCTAATTTAGCGGTATAATTGTAATTTAATATCATATTCTAATGGGGAGTGGTATTTGCCACACACATTTGTGTGTGGACTTCAAGAGTTTACCCTATAACCTTCACCTGTGTTCTCTGTTGTACCCTGTTTTTTCTTTTTCTTTTTTCATCTGACTTTGTTAATTTTGCGATCTGCTTTTCTTCCTTCGCTTTAAAGGGCCGGCCATGATTCGTTTGTTAATAGATAGAATCCACGAACACATGTTTGCTGTGGTGCGGGTACACGCTAGAAATAGTCCATTGTAGAGAACAAAATATTATCTTTAAAGTTTATACCAGATACGGATAGCATGGTACGCTACATAGTGCTTCTCCTTTGGCCTTTGGCGTGTCATGTATGCTTTACTATTTTTGTCTGAGTGCGCTAGTGGATTCGGTACAGCAAAATAGTGCTTTCCAATATATCAGTTTCTAAAATAGAAATTTTTATTCGCTACATAGTGCTTTCTAAACGAAATTGTAAACACTTTTTTTTTTTTTGTTTGCTTCTTCTTCTTCTTAGGAGTGAAGTGATAATCTTGTGGACAGTTGGGGTGCAAAGTCCAAAGTCCGACTGTCCGAGGTTCAGTGTTTGCAGAACTATCGTTTGTCCCAAGGGAAAAATATGGTCCTTTTATGGAACAACTTTTGGCTTGCTTTCATTAATTAAAACATAAAATAACCAACCAGGGCCATATTAAATTCAATCATGTTAAAGGACCTGATGCTCTTAAAGATAGATAGTCAGTCTGAATTTACTATATGCTGACAACTCTGCTATCCATTGATTCATGAATTTATCCCTTCTCTTTTTCCTGAAAGAAAATTCCAATCTTTCGATGATATATGTATGGATTATTTCTTAGGCTGACATTTATGGTAAGTTAATACAATTCATAAACTGAAGTGCATGTTTTATACTTTTATATGCAGTATCTAATGGATTTTTGCATAAACCTGTATAATAAACTGTTTATGTTTCTCTTCTGTTCTGAATTATAGGATCTCAAGAAGTGCAGTCTATGCTTGAACATGTTGATATATGTTTGAACCATGAAGAATGCGAGGCACGTCGTGAGAAGATCAAGATAACAAAAGGATTTGTCGCAAAGGAGCCTGTTAAAGGCCATTTGGTCAGTTTTGATCTTACCTTAAAAGTTTTACAAGTACTACCTATAACTTATCAGCTCATTTCAAATTTCTTTATTGATTGTGTTACAACTGATAGGTTAACGTTGTTAGAGGTCTTAAGTTGTATGAAGATGTATTCACCGATGTTGAACTGGCAAAATTGAATGACTTTGTGAATGAGCTCCGAGTTGCTGGCCAGAACGGTGAACTCTCAGGTGGATCCCGTGAATCGTGATGCTTTTATAGTTAAACTAGTTGTTTCCTTTTCGGCCAGAAGTTTTGAGAGCATTATTTTTACAGTAAGTTGAAATATTGCTACCTTCTGTTGATTATACTAGACCAGCACTGTAACTCCATTGCCAACAAGAATCCATAAATAAGTTGAAAGGTTTAAGGTTATCTGAAATCTGAAACTCATCTCGTTGTTATGCTGTAGTTAACTCCATTTTGCAACTAGCACTGATTAAGAATCTGTATGCTTGTATCAGGTGAGACCTTTATAATATACAACCAGCAGGTGAAAGGAAAGAAGAGAGAGTTAATTCAGCTTGGAGTTCCCATTTTCGGACATATAAAAGACGATCCGACTAGTAAATTGCAGAAGAGTATGGAAGAGTTGTATTTTGTTACATTCATTGGACTTCTATTTTTCTTTCCTTCCTTCAATGATAATGCATACATTTACAGGCTATATTGAGCCAATTCCTGCCCTTCTACAAGGCGTCATTAATCACTTGGTCCAGTGGCATTTGATTCAAGAAAATAGAAAACCAAATAGCTGTATTATTAACTTCTTTGACGAGGTATAAACATTTCTTCATCCTTCTTCTTTTCACTTAATTCTGCCATTTAATCAACAACTGTAATCAAGTTTTTTACTTCTATTGAAGAAAAATTATTTTGCTGGTTGCGTAGGGGGAATATTCTCAACCTTTCCTGAAACCACCTCATTTGGATCAGCCTGTCTCGACCATCGTCCTATCGGAGTCAGAAATGGCATTAGGTCGAACACTCATCAGTGATGGTGAAGGGAATTATAAAGGGCCTCTCATCCTCTCTCTCAAAGAAGGGTATGTAGTGACTCACTGATTTGTACATATAGCGAAAATGTGTCCATAAATGTCACACAATTTGATTAAAGGATCTTTTATCAGGTCACTTTTGGTCATGAGGGGAAACAGTGCTGATACCGCAAGACATGTTATGTGCTCCTCCACAAACAAGAGGGTGACCATCACATTTTTCAGAGTTCGTTTGGAGCAAACCACTGAGATACCCCATTTCAATGGAGCAATGACATTATGGCAACCTGGTGTCCAAACATCGTATGCGGTCCCTAATGGAACTATGGGCCCCTATGATTCAATGGATACTACCCCAAAATGGGGCATCCTGCGGGCCCCTGTGGTTATGTTATCCACTGTCCGCCCAATGGTTTTAAGTCCTCGGCCGGTCCCACAAGGTGGGACTGGGGTTTTCTTGCCATGGACTGTTGGATCAAGAAAACCAGCAAAGCATCTTCCCCCACGTGCTCAGAAAGCACGATGTCTTGCTCTACCTTCCACTGTTGAGACGCATAAAACTCAGACCTCTTCTGATGCAAGCATCATCCATGATGAAAAATGTCTGTAAGTTTAATCTGTTATACATTTCTTGAGATGCCAATGGGCTCCAGAAATAGCTGAGAGTTTGAAAATCGAACGGAGTGTGGAATAGTTGATTAGTTGTAACAGCGAGTTGAGAGTTCTTTTTGTAGTGTATTGAGTTTCTCGTGGATGCAGTCTTCTTTGCTTTACCGTATATTTGTTACTGTTTTCCCTTTTTCAATTTAATTTAATGTTTATCAAGCTCAATCAATTGCCCATTGTTGATTTGGTGGTCTTGTTCATAAATTCACATTTATAGCCACGCTTTACCCTAACAGTTTGTGTGCTTGCTTTATGCTATTATTTTGCATCTAATTGTGATTCTTTCCGTAGTTCCAAAAGAACTACCATCTAATGGCAATCATATTTTTATTTCATCAAGTAAACCGAATAATCATGTATCCATAAAGCTCTATTTAAGTGATATATAATAATTTACAAAGATATTAAGACTGTGAGTTTTTACTCTTACTTGACTTTTCAACGAAATGTGATGATTCTACATATACGTTGTGGAAGTGAAATGTCAACAGCATTGTTATCTCACTTTATTGGATTCTGACACCTTATATATTTATAAAAGAAGATGTAATTATAAATGTGAAAGTAACATTTTTCTTGCAACTTATTCTTAAAAGTAGACTTTTTGCTGAATGTGATAATATAGAATAGAAGGATCTTGAATTTGGCAGGTGAAGTCCATGTCATGATCCCGATTCCCGCAATACCCCATGTTTTTAACAATTTAAGCAAATTTAGTTGGTAGTTACTATTAGGGAATGAAGCATGCTTCAAGAAAGGCATACTATTCTTGTTGGTATCAGAGGGATGTGGATATAGATACTTTATTCTTGCAAGCTGTTCATGCTTTTGACCTCATAAAAGACAGGTGAAACCCATGAAATAATGGAAAGGGATGTGAAAAAGAAAGTCATGACACAATTGGAAGATCACATTCTGCTTTTTCTTACCCCCACTTCAAAGAATAGAATCATACTTACAAGCCAATCTTTTCTTTTGCTGATAAACACATTCAATAACTTCAATATTTCTCGTGTTCATCAAATTCATACCAGCAACAGAGATGAGGAAAAGGGATGATAATTCCCAGCCCGTTGGCATTTATCAAAGGTTCATCAACTTCATCTGTTGCTTCTTCTGCCCTCAGAGGCCTCATCTGCCAGTCGAAGTTCCCATTGAAGAAAGTAATCCATCGATAAACAACAGACAAGGTAATGAATCTTCTTCTTCTTCTTCTTCTGAGATTGAAGTTGAGTTTAGACCCATTGGCCCATTGGAGAATTCGAACAGTCGAGTTGATTATCAAAACTCATCGAAAGACCACGACAGAGGGGGCATAGGCTTAAATGGGCAAAAAAATGGTTTTAGGAACAAAGACAGTAATAATAATCTTTCGGGTGAAGGAATAAAGGTGGTTAACAAGCCCAATGGAGAAATAAAACCGAGGCCAAGGGTGCCATGGGTTCTAATGGGTGCGAAACCAGACGTAGACAAAGAAGCCGAATATTTTATAAAAAGAAAGATGGAAGCTATGCATGGAAGCAATGATCCCAAAGAAGATTGAATTTTTTGTTAATTTTGTGACTCATAGATACTCTCAATTGCTATATATATTTTCTATCTGATTCTCGTTTTTGATCCTCTGTCAAGTACCTAGAATTGGGATAGATTAAGGTTTTGATTTTTTATGCAACAAGGTTGTATTGCTACGATCTCAAGACCCACAAGAAAGGGTTGAGTCTCATTTTCTGAAGAAGTTTGTCTTTCATTATTGTTGCAGCCATGATGTCCCATACTGGTTGTAGTACATTGACGAGGATTTTTTACTATTTTTTCAAGGATACGTCATATGTGACCTCACGTCATTTTCGCATCAATACTTATATAACTTGTTATATCATATCCAACAAAATTGTATGGCGTGTAACTTTTGAAAAATTCATAAAGTCGCAATAAAAATAATGAATATAGAATACCTTTTCTTTTATTCGCCTAAAAAGTTGAATGACTTTTAGTACTTCGGCTCGCTACCATGGTTTTAGTAGTCAAAGAATTCCTCTTTCTTTTTTATGGTGGTGCGCACAGGAACCTGGCCGTGCTCATCCGCATTTCAGAAGCAATTGATGAGTGGCTTTTGCTCCTTGGCTTTCTGTAACTCTGAATGATAATTTCAATTGAATGATCCACAAAGAGTAATGATATATATCATCACCATTTATCTATCATTGATGATCTGATAATTAATTGAATGTAATTGATTTGAGTGGTGCTATCTGATAAGTGTGTTTTAGCACACTTATTTAATACTCCAAATACTTCAAAATTGAGTAAATGGGTAGATTTCTACTCATAAATATCTAAATTTCATCTTTGTAGGTCAAAAACTATGTTTTGGAAGGGAATGATGCAAAAAGAGGAAAAGGACTAGAAGCATCAGAAAACTTGAAGTTGGGGTGAAAGTGTAATTTTTTGAAAGTTGAAGGACTCTAAGTGCAATTAAATTGGGGTATTTTCCTAAGGAATTTGAAAAGTCATGGACCAAAATGTACAAGTTCAAAGTTGGAGGACTTCACGTGGAATTTCATCAGGTGAAGCATTGTAAAATCTTCAGGTGATAACTTATGGTTGTGAAAACTAGGAATTACGACACTAAAGTCATCATGTTACGGCCATAACGTATACTAGTTACTGTCGTAACCACTCATTTAGGCCAAAAATCTGCAGCATAGGACTTACAGACGTAAGTCTGATACTTACGGGCTACGGCCTCTAGCAAACCCAGTTTTGCACAGCAAAACCTCATTTTTGACAATTTTAACCTTTAAATGAAGGATTTTGATGGAAATTGCTCCCTACCAACATTGGGAGGACATTAGGGCTCCTCATTATTCACTTCGGGGATCAAGAATTGGAGAGAATATGAGAAGAAGCTAAGGGTTCATCCAAGAAGAAATTGGGGAAAAGAAATTCTTCAACCATTTGAGCTCCTACATATACTTCAATCTAATGGAGTTTTCATTATTGTTGTTATATTTTCCTCATTAATATTCTATTGTAATGGATTCTATTAATACTCTCTTTGATTATTTTGTCATTATGAGCTAAATACTCATTGTTGAGATTATTGATGTAGTTTAATCAAATTTTTCAATGTTAATCTAATTTCTTATGATTAAGTCACTTGTTTTTGTGTGTGGATGTTTTAGTATTGATTGCTCTTTATTTATTTGGCTATTAAATGTTGGTGTTTTATTATTTGTATAAGTTTCAAAAGAAAGTATACATTTTAGACCGGGTAACATTCTACTCTAGGTTCTTGTATAGGATAGAAATATACCCCCTAAACCCTATATGACCATTTGAGCTATTTTCACAAAGTTTTAATGCTATAAATTGATTTTCAATCAACATAGAAATATGGTAGGTTGGGTTGATTTATAAGGATTTGTTTGACGTTCGAGAGAAGTAACGAACTAAATTTGAAAAATCGGGTCTAACACAGTTATGTAAGTAATTCAACAACTCGGGGCTTGAGAAATATTGAGTAACAAAGGTTAAATGAAATCGATAATCCCAACTAGTATTTTCCGATTTCCAATCTCATTCGTGATAAATCTTTATTTGCTTTCTTTTTAATCTCATCTTGTTATAATGAAACTTTAAATATATATGTATGTGTTATTTATGTGCTTTTCATAAGTTAACTTGTGAGAAATCAGATGATCAATCCTTGAGGGATAGATAATCGGACTTCTAGTCCACTTTATGATTATAAAAATCTGTGTACTTACGGTAATTTCTACGTGCATTTGGAAGTATCATTATTCGTAAGCAATGATGATGTACATTGGTTACTTATGTTAATTGAGTAGTATATTGAATCCTACATTTAATGTCACATTTAATATAACAACTCAGATACTGTTGACTAATTAGCACAATACTGATAATGAATAAGCAATAACGATAAAGGTCATTATTCAATTGATTTGGCAACTTAATTATTGTATTCGATATAATATTTAAAATGACAAATTAATTAATGAAATATCCTTGATAATTGATTAACATCGGCCTATAAATAACAAATTTTTATGTTCAAATAATTAGCAATAATATAATATTACATACTTTGACTTGGCAGTATGTGACATTGAATAGTGCTATTTATTATCATTATTTATTTATTTATTTTGATGGACTATTATCACTAGTAGACAGTAGTTGATGATGTAGTATTGAGACTTTTTTAATTGATTCATCGTCTTATATATATTGAATAGAAAATGATATATTGAATGATTAACTTATCTAAATGTCACGTGATTGCTTATAAATAAGGCAATAATAAATAGGATCATTGAAAATAGTTAATATACATATCGAATATTATTTACCGATAATCACCGCTTATCAATAAGGATATGTAATGGCCCGCCCGAATCCGTCCCGAAAACCGTATGTGAATACGTATGTGATACCGTATATGATCCCGTACATGAGATGAGATGACGTGATGATGTTTCGGCATGTTATATATGTATATGATATCCTCACGATATGAGTTGAAGTACGGATATGCCTCGAATGCTTAAACGGTAGAAGATGAGAAAATGGGAAAATTACTAGAGGTGATAATTACTACCAGTAAATGTAAAGCGGTTACGGTCAGAATGTCGACGGCCGTAAGGTTCAAAGGTTACGGCCGTGAAATGGTAAACAAAGTGGAAAATGTCCAAAGTTTCGTAGAGAGCAAATTACTACCGTATGGTTCGTAGATACGGCCGATATTGGTGTTACTGGTACCGTAAGGAATTGAAGTTACTACCGTAAGTCAAGAAGAAGAAATACAGGGATTTTCGAGAGTTTATTACGGTCAGTATGATGAGAGGATACTACCAGTATTGATAGGGGTTACGCCGTAAGTATATGGGGTTACGCTGAAGTAATGGGTTACTACCAGAATGTAGGGTCTATTACACCAGTAATTATAAGTCGTAAGCACGGCTATTTTAGATGGTTCTTGTCATTTCTTGGGCACTATTCATCCAAGCTCGGTTCTAACACTCCCAAAACCCTTCCAAGACCCTCATGAACCCATGGAATCATCTCCCCACCCATATATGACCTATGTAATGCTTGTGTAATCTATGATTACAAGAAGAAAGGCAAGAAGAGAAAGAAGAAGAAAAGGAAGAGAAGGAAGAAGAGGAGGAAGAAGATGGTCTCCATGCTTGTTTGAACCCCATCTATGGTGGGTAATGGTTGCTTTACATGCTTTATGACGTATTTACATGATTTATACATGAATTAAACAAGATATGACATGAATATGATGATTTGGGAACTTAGAGGCATGCTAGGATCTCTTGGCCTTGTGTTATGTGGTTGACATGATATGTTGATGATGTGTACATGATTGTGTGACGTATATGATCCTCCATGCCGTGTCTAAGCATTAGTTGGTCCTAAGAAAAAGAAACCTAGTTAGTGGATGTTATATGTAATGAATGAAGAATGTGATAAGCTTGGCATTCATGTATGATTATGTGGTTCAACGTGGAATATTATGTGCGGTTATGTGACGACGCTATATGAACCAACGTGAACCAACGTGGAACACTTTGTAACCGTAACTGCTTTACGTTTGAATGTCGTGGCCTTATGTGAAGTTAACGCTAATGCACGAATATGTAATGTTTTATGCTTGTGTTCACGATGTGATGATGAAGCCTTGTTTATGGGTTACGTATGAATGATGATGATGCTAAAGAAACAAGGCATAATGGTAAGTGCTACCTATGATCATGTCATGAATGCATACGTGTGAATGAAATGCCTATCACGTATTTACAAAATGAAAATGTTTTGGCCTAACGGGATCACGCCACGGGACTTTACCGCCCGATATTTGGGTCTAACGGGACCACGTCCCAATGGGAGATCGATGTCTCCAATGATGTTATGTTATGTTATGGGACCCGGCCATATGTTTAAAAATGGCGCCAATGTAAGCACGTGATTCGCAAGAGGGCCCAAAATGAACGCGGTGACATGCATTGCATTGCATCTATTATCCACCGAGTCTTTATGACTCATTATGTGCGTATGTTATATGTTTGACGTAGGTGATGTGCGTGGAGAGTGGGGCTAAAGGTCACTAGACACTATGATGAGTGTGTGGGCGAAGAATCAAAAGATCTTGGCGATGCATTTAATGAAACCTAAACCCTTGCTCTTACGTTATATGCTTGAAAGAAATGAATTTAGGTTTCGTGGTCTAAATGAAGGACGGACGACGCCTAGTTCCATTATGTTATGAAATTGAAAGAAAAACCTGCACGCCCGAAGGTGGCTATATGTTATGTAACGCCCGAAGGTGGCCTAAGCCCAAAGGTGGCTCAATGTTTATGTTCATGATGTGCACGGCGCACTCTGATATGACGTCATTTATGACGTATATGTATGTGGAACTGGACGGGGCGTTACAGGTGGTATCAGAGCAAGATTCTTTATTCCCCATACATCAATGGACTCTTTCGCCACTCCACGATGAGGTATGATGTATGATGCTATGTTATAATGTGAATGCAATGAACGTATATGATGATATGAATGCTATGAACGCTATGCTATGAATACGGGAGCTAAATGAATGATATGACATGAAATGGTGTGCTATGCCCCCGATGGTGTCCCTATGTATATGATGTGGCTTATGTGCGTCCCAATGTGAAAGCATGTTATGTGTTATGTATGTTATGTTATATGTAATGGTACGGAACTTGGGACGTATAAGACAATGTGTGAAGGGATATTGGATGTATGCTATGGCCGTTATGTTATGGTATGGAAGTATGAATGCATGATATGAGATGTGTTGACCGAGAACCAAATGTAAAGTGTGGAATGTCTCCTCTTTCCCTAATTGTCTCCCTCCGCGATGTGTATGACGATTTGATGAATGAAGATCCGAGTATGAGTATGACATGAATGTGATGACGTATGAACGGATTGTTATATGAATGTTAGCTTCTATGAATGAAATGGGAGTGACTTCATTATGTTGTGTAGTGGAACGAAGGCATGTGGTGTTTGAACTACTACGGTTCACGGTCGCTCAATGTCGTGCTGAAACGGCATATGAATGTGAATATGCACGTGACGTTAATGGCTCCGCATGTTGAGCGAATGTATGTGTATCCGTGATGTCACTCAACCGAATGTTTATGCAAAGATGGTATGACGAAATAAGAGGAACTGAAAGCTTACTCCGATTGATTCGTAATCCATAGAGTATCTCCGAACGAAATATGAATGAATGTATTTCGCTGCAAAGATGTTATGTCTCCTGATGTTTAATGAACTTGAAGGAGATGCTACGCTATCATGTGATGCATACGGATGATGTTATGTAACGAGTGGCCGATATGTTTGTTCGTTTATTTCGAACCTGAATTAAGTCAACGTGTGCAATCAGGTTATATGTTATCTGCTATATGCGATATGCTATGTTATGTTGTGTAATGAAATGAGTTCGGCCTGGTTTAACGTGACTGCTATGCTTCTATAGTTTGCCTATAAACCGAGGGCACTACCGAACGGCTTATGTTATGCGATGTATTATGTAATGAAACAAAGGGCTCTAATGTGTCCAAAGTGACAATATGAGTAGCCTGGCCTTTCTTCAATCTTATGTTTATGATTATGTGTTCGATCATGAAACGGCTGAGGGTTTTACCAAAGGCCTATGTTTATGCAGTCGTTTATATTCGGTTGTAGATCGAGGCTCTTGCTTCTCGTTATGAGAGTGACAATTATATGTTATGTCATGTGCCGTGTTCTCTCCGGCGAACCACGCTAATGTTATGGCGTGTCGCGAAGTCACGACCGATGTTGTGTATGTCTATGTTATGTATGTCTATGAGGAAAGAAAAAAAGGCGATGTATTCTTCGCTTCTTGAAGTTCTCAATGTCTAACCGACTTCGAATAGCTCAATGTATACCAGTATCGCTATTTCGATATATAGCCTACATATGTTTTATATGATTTATGACGCAGTGTATGTATGTATCGTCACTTCTCTACGCTTTATGCTAGCTCGCCTTTCTTGTGAATTGGTCGAGTATGTAAGTTCTATGTTACCTCAATGTTATGCAACTTCGATTGCTTCTTAAATTATGAATTGTCAATCATATGAAACGAAGCCCATCAAGTCTTATGTGTTATGTGACGAGTTATGTTTTGCGAATGTTATGCGGCTCGTTATGCTTGCCAAGTTCGCTTATGCTCTATGTCCATGTGATATGTATGCATTCGCCCCAAGCTACCAGCTTGTTTTGGCTGCTTCTTTATGTGATGAACTATGTCAATGGGATGAATGATAAGAAGTTATATGCTAATCAATGCATGAACCGAGGGTTACATTCCTCATGGCCGTGGGTAAAAATGTGTTTGATCGGCCGTTAGTGACAATATGTATGTATGATCTCGTTAGGGGGAAACTGAGTCATGATTCATTATGTGTTAGTTTCATTCCGACCGCGGATTCGTTGAACGCCAATGATAATCGAATCAAGATATTCTTTATGTTATATGATATGTATACGCCGGGTATTTAAAGGCTCGCAGCCTTATGTCTATGTTACTTGATGTTATATTACGCTTATGTTGAATCCCTAAAATGCACGAATGAAATGTTCCTATGTTCTTTATTCCGCTTCAGTGGGAAGTATATGTCGGGCATTTTAGGTCAGAAATTATGTGCAATGATGTTCAAATAGACGTGACTTCCCTGGAACGAATGAATGGCTTTTTCTTTATGTTATGTTACCCAGAAGAAGATGTGAATGATATGCTCGATGAAATGAATCTCGAGTTCCACGAGTCTCATGAGTGCTATATTATATGATGTTGAACCTTAGCTCGGCTTATGTGGTCCGAGGGCGCGCTATGTTGAGCACGTGATATGAAATGAAAGAGAAGAGCTCGAATATGAAATGTTTCAATCCGCGGAATTCGATTGATAGTTGTGGTCTTTCGTTGTTTTCTTGTTCTTGTTATGTGAAAGAAGCTCAGGGCTATGTAAATGAAAGGCAGAAGAGTGACACGAACGTGAGCCGACGCGATTGTGTAGCTGATTCAAATATGGCCCGTTACATGCTGCTATTATTATTATATACATACACATCAATAAAATTGTACACGTGATTCTATTTCTGATTTGTGTTTCTGCTCTACGACGAGTATTTCATTCTCGGTGGATAAAGACATCTACTTATGAAATTTCTCTACATTTAGATGACAAATTTAATCAATACACTCGATTATATTTGTACATATAAAAAAGATGATCATATCAATATTAAATTTTTTTTTCATCTCAATATGCATGTTTACCAAATATTGTCCCGGTATTTTCACCTCCGAACACACTTCTTGTGACTCCCTGAAGTAGTTCAAGATGTGCATTAGCTCTCATCGCAAGGGCATCGACCACCCTAAATGAGCCTACTTACATCACGGATAACTTTTCATAAACCTTTTGAAATGATCATTAACATATGTATCACCATTGACTCTCAAGTGACATTTTTATTTTTCAGTATCAGTATTATCATGCAACTCACAATGGTGGGTCCCATTTTTCCAGCGAAACCACCTATACGAGATGCTGATAATTTTGAATTTTGATTTTTACTCTCAAAACATATACGCTACAATATTTTTCATACGTTATACGTAAAATACTCATCCAGCCGGACACCTCTCTTTATCCCAACCGCGCCCCATTCTACAACATGCATCGATGGCATCTAGGTTGATCGTCCAATTTTATGTAACAAACTTCTTTTATGGTTCTCAATGCATTACAAAATATTCGATTTTGTGCCACCGATATGCTGTTATTAGTAAACTCATCTTTTTACTAAATTATCTATCAATAACACATTGATGATTCCTACGCACATTTTCCTCTTGATTACCGGTCTTTGGGAGTACATTACAACTTCGATAAAATATCCAAACAGCCAAATAAATGTAGCGTCGTCACCAAATTTGTTTGTAGTAACCTAAAAAGTTGACTCAACCACCGCTCTTCGGATGAATAAAAATGCCTCAACAAACCTCATCCCAACTCGAGTCAATTGACTCCACTAATTTACTGCAGTAAAAAATTCTAGATTTTCTCAGCAAATTTGCAGCCAAATATGGCTTAATGTGGTCAAATATTAAATAAGGTAGATGATCGTAATATACCAATTAGGTTTACAGAATCAAATTACAGAAAATATCTTCTGTTTTTGTTACCCTAATCTGTGGTTAAAGTTAAACCCAAAGCCAGAGACTGGTGCAGAAAAGGAACAATTAACCCCACGTTTTGGTTGGGGAAAAACCACATATATATACAACAATTTCCGTACACCACTTACACAGTGAGCGAGAGAGAACTCGCGGAAGAGAATAGTGTGTGTTTTTTTCACTCGACACAGAAAGCGACCGGAGGCTGCCCCTTTTCAATTCATAACGCTCTGTGAGTTCGATTTTCATTGATTGATTCAACTCTTACTCTTTGTTTGATATGTTTCTGAATTTTTGTTTACTATTAGCATTGCTTCTGTTGCGATTTTGCCTTTTTGGTGACTGATTTTTTTTTGTTGTTGTTGGGCATTTCAACTTTGGCAGCTTTTAATTGGTTTTATCTTTGGATCTTCTGATGGTATCTTTCTCTTTCATTTCTTCTCCCTTTGAATTTTCTGTAAGAATTTTTTGCTTGTTTAGCTGAGTGGGCTTGTCTAATTTCATCGCCACATATGGTTTTTCTTTTTGTTGTTGTTCCAGTGTTTTTTTTTTTTCATGAATTTGAGTATAGGAGATGAGAACAATTATTGAGAACCCTGTGAATCAAAATTTAATTCACTCTCCCACTCCATCATTCTCAATGAAGTTCTACATTTGGGGTATTTGTGCAGAAGAAGTTGATTTCATTTTAGAAATGGGAATGCGTTTTTCTTTGCTAGAATTTGTTTTCATGATATCTGAAAATTTTACCCTCCTTGTTGCTATAACTAATGGGATTGGCGAGTTTGATTTTGGAGTCACCATTAGATTCTATCTGATAGTCATGATTGCCATGACGTGTTTGATTACCATCTTTACTTTCTTGTTTGCCCTGGGTTGTGGGATTTACCCTGATTTGGCGCGAGTTTTGAAATTCTGTTCTCATGATTGATGAGTTGTGTTGAATCGCTATTTTGTCTATTGGTTTGATCGTCATCCATTGTTAGAGTTTCATAGACTTCATCAATTTCTGCTCTTGATTTGTTTAAGCTATGTATTATAGCATTAATTGTTAAATGTTTTTGCTCTCTAGGTTCCTTAGCGTATTCAGTTCAGGGAGTTAGTTATAACGGCTAAACTCACCAACCATATGTGGATATCGATAGGGCCCCATTTTGATTGGTCTCACACTTGTTCGTTTCTTAGGTCATTTATTCGATTGCTATATGAAATTCAGTTGTTGGTGTCTGATAATTACAAATATTTATTGTGCCTTCTTGCATTGATCGTGATCGGGTTAATTAAGAACTTCTGTCGTTTTCTTTATTTAATAAATTCACAATATCTTCTGTTTTCTTTTGTTTCCTTTGTTTCGTTTTTGAATTCGGTGTTCTCTATGCAACAAATCCAGTGGGCCTACAGGTACATCATTGACAACTAAAGCTGTTTTGTGATAACATGGGAGATAATGGTAATGTTGATGGGAATGAAGGGTCATCAGCTGTTGTGTCAACAGAGAAAGGAAGTAGGAACAAGAGGAAGTTCTTATCTGAGTTGACACTCGACGCCCAAGTGACACATCAACCCTTTCTTTGACAGAATTCCCAAGATATGAATTGTTGGATGAACAATTTAAGAATACTTTTACTGAGTTAGGGTCTCTGATGTCAAGGTCAGAAAAGATTGTCGAGGAATTGGAAGCTGAAGAATCTGAACCCTCAGATTGGGACGAGCCTAGTGCACGTCAGCTTGAGAAACTTTTAACTAATAATCTGATAGCATCTTTCAGCAGTGCAGTGAAGAAGATTGCTGAATGTGGATACAGCGAGGAGACTGCTGAGTGGGTCGTCTTAAATTGTGGCATATACCATGGTCGTAAAGATATAGTGTCAAATGTTGTTGATGGTGCTTTGGCTTTATTAAAGAGGGAAAAGGAGTTCAATATCCCGACGAAGCCTGTGTTTAAGGATTTACAGACTTTGGCATTGTACACAATGCTGGAAATGATACATGTTGTTCGGGAGGTTAAGCCATCTTTCACTGTCGTGGAAGCAATGTGGTGTCTTTTGCTATGTGATTTGAATCTCTTAAGTGCTTGTTCAGTCGAGGAAGATTCTGAGGGTCGTTTAAGTGGTGGTCTTTGTGGGCCTGTAGTTTCTGAACCAATAGTTACTGAATCAAAACCCGAGGGGTCGGATAGCAGCCATTCAAATGCTAACAAACCAAATGACCCGAAACAGTTAGCCCAGAGTTCTCAGCCTGAGAGCCCCATCTCACGGGCTGCCTCTCAGTTAAACTCCAAAATTTCAAGGCCCATTGAAATGATTAAAGCTAAGAAAGGTAATTCAATCACTCTTCAAGATGCTACTCGAAAGCTTTCAGGTATTAATAGGGAAAATATTCAGACTTCCGCCCCTGCAACAGTTTTGGATGAAAAGTCAGGGGGTTCTAGAAAAGTGTCGACTGTTAATGCCAAGAGAGACATGCTTCGACAGAAGGCATTTCACTTTGAGAAAAGTTACAAAGGCCGTTCGTCTAAGGGAGCTTTCAAAGCTAAGGTTGCTGCCTGGGGTAATATGGTATTAGACAAAACTACTCCCAAATTACAATCTGATTCGCCTAGTCTCTTGACAAAGACTCAAAACCCTCCAAGTGTACCTTCGGCCACCTTGCCTGCTAAAGATAAAAGGGCTGTGCCTGTTAAAGATACTGAATCTGTTTTACCTACAACGGACGCTAAATCCCCTGCATCATCTGTCGAATCTAAACTTTCTACTGACATTTCTGGTCCTCCAAGTGCTATTGATTACTATGCAGCAATCCCTTATGATGAATCTCTCAAGACTTACGTCCCTAAGGATGAAAAAGATGAAACCTTACTGATATTAGTGCCTCATAAAAAAGCACTTGAGAAGGAGCTCCAAGATTGGACAGATTGGGCCAACGAGAAGGTTATGCAAGCTGCTCGGAGGCTGGGCAAGGACCAGGGCGAGCTGAAAACCCTGAGGCAAGAGAAAGAAGATGCAGAAAAATTTAAGAAGGAGAAGCAAACTTTGGAGGAAAATACCATGAAGAGGCTTTCTGAAATGGAGTATGCATTGTCAAATGCTAATGGGCAGATTGAGATGGCTAACTCCACTGTTCGCAGGCTTGAAGAGGAGAATGCTTTGTTGAGGAAAGAATTGGAGGCTGCTAAACGGGATGCGTTTAAGTCTTTGAATAATTTGGAGGAAGCTAAGTCAAAGGAGCAAGAGGCGGTGAAGAAGTCCCAATCCTGGGATGTGGAGAAACGTTTGCTGCTTGAGGAACTGACGAACCTAAAACCTCGTGTTGCTGAGTTGCAGAGTCGAGTACAAAAGACTAAAGAACGAAAGGAGCAGTTTAAGGTAAGCTCTTCCAAGGAATAACTTTACCTATTATGTATTTTCTGCATGTATGCAATGTATTGTTAGTGCATTAACTCATAATGTTTTCCATAATGGTTGTCTGAAAGAGTTCCACTGTCTACCACACACAGTGACACACACACAGAAACAGTGATTAACATGTATAGGGAAAATGAAGGCACATTGCCATTGAGGTTGCTTCTGTTTCCAGTCAAATTCATTTGGGTTTGTAATTGGTTTGCACGATAGAGTAGCTTTTGCCATCTACAACTCTGTTTAATTTGATTGCCTTGTATAAAGGCTGAAACTTAGCCCATGTTCTCCTACTCATTTTTACACATTTTTACACATTTTTACACACAAATCTCGTGGGACCTACATGTACTACACAAATCTCCACCATTCAATTCCACTTTTTCTCTCTCCTATATCACATCAAAACACATAAAAACACACGCCCTAACACCCTTTGACTGGAAAACAAATTTCAGATTCTTTTGAGGCAAGAAGAGAAGGAAAAAGGCAAAGCTGTATCCCTGATTGACTCCATGAAGATGAAAAGAGAAGAAGAGGATGCTATAGCGAAGGCCGAGGAGGATGACCTGAAACAAGTCGCGGAGCTTGATGTCCAAAAGTGTAAAGACGATATCAAAAAACTTGAGAACATGATCTCCGAGTTGAGATTTGAGGCTGAAGCTTCAAAAATAGCTGCCCTCAAAAGGGGAATTCATGGAGGACAAGGTACGAGGTTGTCCACCTTTGATGACAATTTTGAGGCTGGAGGTGTCAAACCCGAGAGGGAATGTGTTATGTGTATGACAGAGGAAATTTCAGTCGTCTTCCTCCCGTGTGCACATCAGGTTCTTTGCACTGAGTGCAACAGCATGCATGAAAAGCAAGGGATGAATGACTGTCCTTCTTGCAGAACAGTGATCCAGAAGAGGATCTCTGTCTGTTATCGCGATTCTTAGTATCCTGAAAAGGAGTATATATAGCATTATACTGGAGTCGGGTTGTCCGATGATTGATACATTGGTTTTGTTCAAGGGATGTTGAAATCATTTGACTGTTAATTTCATCTGTCCCTATTTGGTTTATGAGTTTACCTTGATAGGGAAATAGAAAATTTAGAAAAGCCTTAAATAGATGTTTTACAAAGTAATGCAAGATTTGACTTTGTCAATATGTGTTTACCATAGATCAGATTGTACATTTTGTGTTACCATATTTTCCCTGTTCTTTGCTACTATTCCTCCGCATTTGCCTCCTCCTTGTTTTTACGCTAGTCAAGCGATTGAGGTAGTCGTAAATGTGGCTAGTCTCTGTTGATTTTAAGTTGACTATAGGCAGGTAAATTCGTCAATGGGTAGTGTCATTGATTACTGTATGAGTAACACGATCAGATTAGGCTTACTACCCTAGTTGGAATGGGCGGAACTAAAATGTATTTGTTACCCTTTTCTGTTAAGATAGTCTATTTTCTTATTTGTGTGTTTGAAATTAAGTGTATTCATTATCTGGGCTTACCTTCTCTTGTTGGGCGCAACAAAAAAGAAATTTTCGCGTAAAGGTCGAGCATTATTGCTGCTCAACAACTTGTGCAGAGTGGTGTTCGATATCGTGTAGGAAGTGGGTGTAATATACGAGTGTGGGGTGATCCTTGGCTATTGGGTGATCATGAGGGGCTTGTGTCATCCAACATAATATACGATGGTGAACTCGTCATGGCTAATCAACTTGTGAGAGTCGAACATCCATCTTGGGACCTTGATGTGATGAACGATCTGTTTAACGAGAGAGAAAAAGCTTATCCTTCGAACCCCTCCTAGCTCTTGATTGACTGAGGATCGGATCTTCCAGCAATTTTAACCAAAATGCATCTACTCGGTTCGGAGCGGATAAAAGGCAGCATGGATCCTATGACAACCATACATTCCACTCGGCTGCTGGTGCTTCTTCATCAGATCAGGTAGTGCATTCATGGATGAGGCCACCGGCTGGAAGATTGAAATTGAATGTGGACGCAGCTACCTTCACAAACTGGAATTGGTATGATCCTTCGTAATTCCTCAGCTCCCTTCATTCGAGCAAAGTGTGTAAGAGATGATGGTCTATTTGCAGTTCCACACGAGTTCATACTACCAACAGATATCCCTGTCTAAATCAAATAAATACTGTTGACGGTAGGATTGTGATCCATACGCGTCCAAATCATGATTTTCGGCCACCGAAGGCGATTTTGCCTCCCCCAGGACTAGAATCCCGCATCCAGGGATATGTAGGGGTTCATTGCAAGTTCTGGTACCACCAAGCCCTTTTTGTTGACGGTAGGATTGTGATCCGCTACCAGGACTTGCAATGAATCCCTACATATCCCTGGATGCGGGGTTAGTCCTAGGAAAAAGTTTCAATTCCGCGCCGAAATAAGAAATCACGAATGACGCGCAGACGGATCACAATCCTACCGTCAACAAATACAATTTCAAAACTAGGATGGGTCTCATCGACTTTCTAATGAGAAGTGTGCTTTAGTGTACATTTTAAATTTAAAAGATTTGAAAAGAAATATATACACTGATAAGGCAAGTTGATTTTGAAAATAATAGGGCCAGCATGAACATAATTGAATATAGTAATTTGATATTAGATAAAGTAACTTTCAAATAATAGGTATTTAAAACATAATCCTATTTCCGAAAATCACTTGATATGATTTGGAACAAGAGACGGAAAACCTAAATTATCTCTAGATGGACTCGTGAACACATACCATTGGCACATCGCGTTGTGTGTCACATTGTGTTATGTCTTTTAAAGAATATATACGTAAATTATAGTTACAGCTACAACAACGTCGATATGTCCGAGTGGTTAAGGAGACAGACTTGAAATCTGTTGGGCTTCGCCCGCGCAGGTTCGAACCCTGCTGTCGACGGTTTTATGTGGCTTCAATTTTGAACAGCTTATTTTGGTTCATTTATTTAACTGTTCATTCATTATTATTTTCTGGTTTCTTTAATTTATTTGTTTTGTCAAAAAAGAAAAATTCATTTGACACTGATAATTTATTCATATGAATGTATAGAAATTATTGTGACAGTGGCTTCATTTTTTAACAGTTTATTTTGGTTCATTTACTCCTCCGTCTTATTTTGATAGGTATGTTTTTCATTTTAATTTGTCCCAAATTATAGGCAAATTTCCATAGTGAGAATTTAATTTATATTTTACTTGACTTAAATACCCCTATTTATTACGTAGTTTCTTAGTATATTTATTTATGGAGATGATATTTTCGAAAAATTATAGAAAAAGTTTACATTCTCAATTATAATAAAATAATTGTATCTTATTAATATTTCTGAAAAAAACAAATATGCTTACCAAAATGGGATGGATGGAGTATTTTACTGTTCATCCAATATTATTGTCTGGTTTCTTTAATTCATTTATTTTGTCAAAAAAGAAAAATTCATTTGACTCAGATGATTTATTCATATGAATGTATAGAAATTAATGTGATAGTTTTGTGATTAGTATTGATCTTTAAAATGATGTACTGTGTGAAAAAATAGATTATGTATCAGATTTATATTCAAACAAATTTCTGTGCAAATTATCCGTCGATATCATAAATCTGCCAAAATTTAGGGTGGAAATTTACATATCCACTTTCTTTTTCTTTTTGTGATTATGGCCTATGGGTTGGAGTTCATTATATCCCCTTTTCCCTTCTTTTCCACAATTGGCGTTTTCTATATGTTTGATGTTCTCTTTGATTCTAGGGCCGGATCACATCAAAAACATGTTATTTAATTATTACAACAAACATGATATATCAAGAATTTAAATCGTTGTCTCATTTTTCGGTCTCATTTTCGATCTCCTAACCAAATATTACTAATTCAATCATTAATGATTTGACCTCACATTTTCTTGAAATCATTTTTTCATTCACTGGATTATTATTATTATTATTATTATTATTATTATTATTATTATTATTATTATTATTATTATAAAAAATTAAATTAAATTAAAAATTAAAAAAAAAAAATCTTGTCAAACACACACTGATTGATCACATTTTCTATTAGCTCAAGTTGTTGTCAATGGTCCTTGTGCCAGATAAATGCTCTTATCTGTCTCACACTCTTTATGAAGTGGCTGCTTTATAGCCTCTAACTGCATTATCATTTGAGAACGAATACATACTTGAGAGCTAGCTACTCTTATTAATAATTCTTCAACATGTACATCCAATCCTATGAAAGAAGTTAAGACCTAACATTTAGCATTTATTCTATGTTTCTTGCAAGATGGAAAGCAAAGCACACCTCTCTATTAACACAAACAATGGTCTTTATGCCGTGAGAGATCAGTCATGAGTCGCGCGTGTCTCTCAATTGACATGACAATGTGATACAGACAAATTTAACAAATAAATGATAATGTGACTCTGTCACTGCCGACTTCAACCTAGAAGATGATTTTATCACTTAAGAATACCAATAAAGGCCACCCTAAAGATTCCACCTTATGGTGTATTTGAGAGTATTAACTGCTACTAAACACTTTATCTAAGGTTTGAGCTAGCTTTTAAAGCCTTGTTTGAGTTGTTTCTCCTCTCCCCCACCAACCCACTCCCATTCCCAACCTCGAAATCTCTTTATTATTCATTATGTTCAACATTTTTTATACTCTTCTTTTATTCGTGATCAGTATCACCTCTAATAGTAATAACAATAATGCAGTGCTAGTTGTACGAACATGATGCACTACAGAAAGTCAGAAAGGCTTATACATAGTTGAAGAATCATCAATTTACCATTATTTTTATTAATTTTTTTTATCTTTTATTTATTTGTATAAATCAATAATAAAATACCGTCACATCAATTGTGTGTATAAATCTTTCAGCTACGAAATATATGCATCAAGATTGTGCTATTTTGAAAGCATATGCATAGGTTGTTTTTCTAATGCATGATACTTGAGCACGGCTTCAACAGAGAGAATCTGAGTAGAGCTCGTGAAAGGTGGCAGTGAAATGCACATGAAATATCAGATATTAATCCAAATTAATTAATATTATCAAATCTGGCCTGCCCCTTTTCTCTTTGAATTATTTATTAATTTCTTGTTGGCTTAAGCCCATCCATTTGGCATCTTTTTCATACAATTGCCCCAGTCCCAACACATATAATTGTTAGTAATTAAAAAAATATTGGGACACCTTGCTACTTAACAATTATTTGTCTTCTCCTAATAATATATATATCAACATTTAAGTCGGATTTGAAACCATCAATGTTCCATGTCTAATCGTGTCTTTTAATATCAAATTTCGTCTAGACCCCCAACTTCTTGGAAATAATCCCGAACAAAAGTAACTCAATCCTTTATAAATCAATCCTTGCTTATCCTATAATTAACGACTTTACTCATACATTTTCCACATTATGATTTCTCATTTTCTTGAATTTCTTTTCTGTAATTGGTTCCATTTTGTGATGAAGGAACTAGGTAGTGAGTTGGGATTTGGCTGTCTAGCTAAAGGATCCTACTTCTTGTTGTGTGTTTACTTATTTTAAGTCGGAACTGGTTTCTTGGTTCTTTCTTCTAAATTGTGAATCACGATGCAAAATGACGTTTATACACCAAAAGGGTTGCATTAACAAACTAAAATCTAACCTCTTTTCAACAAGAAAAAAACTAAAATCTGACCCCTACAATTAGGGTTTTAACATTTGACCTCAATTGTAATTACTCGGATTTGATGTTAAGACAATAATTTAATAACGCGACTTGGGTGGCAAATATAGTATTTGAAGGCATGCATACATAAAATATCAATTGTGATTAGTCATGCAAAGGTTAAATTACGTGTCTCGATGTGCATTATATTTAATTAAAATAGCTTACATATAAATTACATTGTACTAATTAATTTCTAAGAAATACTCCCTCTGTCTCAATTTGATAGGTTTGTTTTCCTCTTTAGTTTGTCAAATTATAGACAAGGTTTCTATATTGAGAATTTACTTTATATTTGATTTTACTTAAATGCCTATATTTATTAAGTAGCTGTGGATAGTGTATTTATTTTAAAAAATTACTTTATAAGAGAGTATTTTAGAAAGATTTTAGAAAAAACTTTGCATATCCAATAATAATAACTCTGTCTTTTTAATGTGTGTCAAAAAACAAATAAGTCTATCCATTTGGGATGAAAAGAGTAGACAATAAGACAATACATCTCAACCTTGGCTATGCATGATACTGTGGGCCTTAGGCCTAATCAAGTTGCATGCAATGATGCATTCCAATCAAAGCTTAATTAATTACGGTTTAATTAGGATGATCTTGACTTCTCCGAAAAATTAATCACGCTGAAAATGACAGCGAAAGTGAAAGAGAGAAAGACGTACACAATCATCCTCTGAGGTTTTGTTTCCCACACTGATACATAAATAATTGGATTTTGACAGATATTTTACGTACACACGATTGACATCAAATCAAAATAATGGAGGGTTTGGAGTTCTATTCTCCTTCCAAAAATAATGAATAATTTTAGGTGTACACACAAATTCACTATCATATATTATCACATTTTAATACACAAAATACGAAAAGATCAAAATACCCCCTAAATATGGGGGGAGCCATACCCCTATTAGTGTGTGGTGTTTTATCACACAAAAAATATATATACTTCTAGCATGGTTCAAAAATAATAAAGTACAAGAGAAAATATTGCCATAACTCAAAACACTATTTTTGTTTTTCTTTTTTGAAGAAACAAAAATTTTGTTTTGAATTGCCACGTATTGGGTTTTCTTTATTTCTATCCTTTTTTTATAAAATTATTTTTTAGATTCATTTTCAATCATAAATTATATTTCTATATAGAGTTCTTTACTTTTTAATCATATATTCATAGAAAATGACATTTTTTATTAAGAAAATGACATTTTTAATTAAAAAAAATGTCAGATAAACATAAATAAAATTTAGAAATTGACGCAGATAGTCCAAAAAATGTGTCATTGGAAAGTTTAGTTCAAAATAAACAAACATAACTCGATTGGTCCAAAAAAAATTTAAGATGCGAATTTAGTCCAAATGAATGGAATCCGTCCATTAAACAGTCAGTCAAAGTCAAAATATCATATTTTGTCCTTTTGTGAAGGGGCATTTTGGTCAAAAATATTACGAAAAATCCTCACCTTTGTAGGTTCTTAAAATTAGGTCCTAAAGTTTTTAATTTTGTCACATTAGTAAAAAATTTTAATTAAATTATATAATTTTATTTTTTATTTTTTTTATAGGTATGAATTTGGTCCATAATTAATTTATCGAATTAATTTAACACTAATTAGATAATTTTACCAAAAATCTTCAACGCAGCAGCATTTGTTTACGTTTTCTTTTACATTAGATACGCCCACGTTTTGATTCTAATCAACAGTCAACAATAAATATAATTAGTATATCTTCGTAAAATTTTAGTAGGCGCGTACTACTAATATAATGAATATAAAAAAATAAAATAAAACACAAACGGGCACATTTTAATTTTAATAAACGGTTATAAATGAATTGTGGTATCTAAATAAAATTTTATTAAAAATACATCGCTTTAAAAAAAATATACCGAATATAAAAAGTTATTCAAATCAAATAAAAAATTAAAAAATCCTACACCCCCCAAAAAACCCCACTAGTGGTGGCACCTACTAGCCGCCACTACCAACAGATCTGGTTGGTGGCATTTTTGCCACTACCGATAGTGGCAAGTGGCTTTTGGTGGCGAAAAAGCCACCAGCAACTGGTGATGGTGAAAACTCCACCACCAGATATGCTGGTGGTGGTGCGTGGGTGGGTGTTCTTTGGGGGGGTGTGGTGGTGCGTGGGTGGGGCGTGGGGTGTTTTTAAATTTTTTATTTGATTTGAATAATTTTTTATATTCGGTATATTTTTTTAAGTGATATATTTCTAATAAAATTTTATTTAAGTACCACAATTCATTTATAACTTTTTGTTAAAATTAAAATGTGTTCGTCCGTATTTTATTTTATTTTTTTATATTCGTTATATTAGTAATACGTGCCTATTAAAATTTTATGAAGATATACTAATTATATTTATTGTTGACTGTTGGCTAGAATCAAAATGTACGCGTATCTAATGCAAAAGAAAACGTAAACAAATACTAATGCGTTGAAGATTTTCGGTAAAATTATCTAATTAGTATTAAATTAATTCGATGAAATTAATTGTGGACCAAATTCATACCTATAAAAAAAAAAATAAAATTATATAATTTAATTAAAATTTTTTACTAATATAACTAAATTAAAAACTTTAGGACCTGATTTTAAGAACCCACAAAGGTGAGGACCTTTTATGCAATTTTTTGTAATATTTTTGATAAAAATACCCCTTCACAAAAGGACAAAATAACGTATTTTGATTTTGACTAACGGTTTAATGGACGGATTCTATCCATTTCACTAAATTTGCACCTCAAATTTTTATGGACCAATCGAGCTACGTTTATTTATTTTGGACTAAACTTGCCAATTTTAGATTTTTTAAAATTATCTGAGCCAATTTCCCTAAAATTTAAATACCTCGAGTCTAGTGGCCAAATGATTTCTTCTCTTTTCTCAAAATTTGTCGATATCTAAATCGGGAATTATTACTATTTTATAGGAAATTTGGCAATCTACCCAGATGCAGACGCTGGCCTCAAAAAAGAAATGGCCGTGTTGGCCAGATGAGCTCGCCCATTTTCTCAGCTAACTTTTCAAATACTTTATTCGTCTTTCATTACAATCTAAATTGTTATGATAAATTCGCATAGAAGTGCCAACTTTTGAAAGTTATTAAAAAATCAATTTGTTTATATTAGTTCAAAATTTTAATTAAATTATACCAATTTTATTTTTATCTTTTATGGGAGAGAATTTTGTCCATAATTAAGTTTGTCTAATTAATTTGATACTAATTAGATAATTTATCGAAAACTTCAACGTAATAGATTTACGCTGTTTTTAACATTTCAAATTTTCAACGAATTTAATTATTGTTCATAAATAATATTTTATTAGAATATATTCTTGAAATATAATAATACAATTAATAAATCGAATCAAATTAAAAAATTCTGTAATAAGCCTATATCTTTCTTGTAATAACTCTTTATCAATAAAATTTATTTGAGCTTGAATTTTGACTGTATGTTTTAAAAATGGAAAAAGAAATTAAAAACCAGAAAAAAAAAAAAAAAAACCTACCCTACCCACCCTCGCCTCACCCACTTCCCAAACCACCACCAAGACTCCTGGTGGTGGAACCACCATCGATACAGGTTGAAAACCACCACAGATCTGTGGTGGTTTGACCACCACCACCAAGCAATGGTCTTGGTGGTGGTTTGGGAAGTGGTGGCGAAGGGTGTGGTAGGGTAGGTTTTTCTTTTTTTTCGTTTTAAATTTCTTTTTCCATTTTTAAAACATACGATTCAAAATTCAAGCTCGTAAATAAATTTTATTGATAAAAAGAGTTATTACAAGAAAGATATAGGCTTATTAAACGTAATTTTAATTTTTCGATTCGATTTATTAATTTTTGTATTCTGTGATATTTTTTACAAGAATATATTCTAATAAAATATTATTTATGAACAATAATTAAATTTACGTTGAAAATTTTGAAATGTTAAAGTAACGTAAAGAAATCCTATTACGCTGAAAGTTTTCGATAAAATTATCTAATTAGTATCAAATTAATTAGACAAACTTAATTATGGACAAAATTTTCCCCATAAAAGATAAAAATAAAATTGTATAATTTAATTAAAATTTTGAACTAATATAAACAAATTGGATTTTTTAGGACTTGATTTAATAACTTTCAAAATGCTTTTCACGCAATTTATCATAACAATTTGTAGCCACAAAAAGACAAAATAAAGACTATTCAAAAGCTAATCTATAAAATGAACTAAATCATCCAATCGTAATTAAACGCAAGAACTCTTAATTTTTTCCTAATTATCACGCTTACCTTTTTTTTTTTTACCAAACGCAAGACTAACCTATTTTTTTCTGGACCATTTGCGCCAAATTCCCATTTTTATATATAAAAGTTCAATTTTAACAAAAATAAAAATTTATTCGTATCGTCATCTCAAACGTAGGCCGTAGATCCTATTAATGTAGATAACTAATTTCCAAGACGACTTTCCATTAGGTAGAGGAAAACTAAGGTGAAAGACATTGGAGTTTGGCACGCCGTGTTTTGAGTGACGTGGCGTTCCAAACAAGAATCCTTGTTTTAGTGAGATTTCACTAATTATTATTATTGAAATATAAGTATTTAAAAACATGTTTCGTTGCTTCCTTTGACCCACCCAAATAATGATAAAATAAAGTATGGGAGTAGTTGGGTTTTCAGTTTTTTTATGTATATACAAAAAAGGTACTTTAATGTTGTACCCCAAAAAGACAGTTCTCTAGCGTCCAAGTAATCCTCTCATCAGTTCATCTTGATCGAGTAGTTAGCATTTGTTGGGGTCAAATGTTTGTTTTTTGTTCTAGTCATGTTAAGGCATGGAGTGCCTCTCAATCACGAATACTAATATATGGAGAGTTTAAATCTATTGTTTTATTTTGTATTTTTTTGTAGTTATTGAGCAAAATAATTCATGCTATTTAATTAATAGTTATGTATGTGGACTATTATGATTGAATGAGATACTCACGAATAGAATAGCCAATTTGAACACGTATACAAAAGCATTTTTAGTATTCTAAAAATATTTACTTTTATCAATTAATTAGCATGACTATATACAAAAGGTCGATGTTACTTATTTCCATTGTTCATTGAAAGGAAAGACGATAAATTAGGGGTGACATTTTCTTATTGGACTTTCCTACCATTTTATATGATATGATTGTTTTCCTTTTCAGGGTGACGACGGCTCAAATTGGTGGTCCACTTAATGGATTATACGTGACATTTTATATAAAAGGATATTGTCAAACACACTCTTGATCATTTTAAAGATTTAACCCCAAGAATCATCGTATCACGATGATCAAAGATAGAGTCAGAGGGGAGCATGAGGTGGCACTATCCCTACAACATTATGAAATTCCCTTAACATTAGTGCGTAAATATACATATATGTTACTCTATTAATATTTTTGTCAACCATGCTAAATAAATTTTCAAATTCTCAAAAAGTTGATTGAGAGAGTAAAGATCAAATCTTGGACCAAAAAGATGAGACAAGAAAGGTGAAAAGTGAAAACCATCCCTTCACTTGTGAAGCATCCAAAAGGAGCAAAACTCAAGGACTATAACAAAGCTTGTGAATTATGATTACAATTAGAATAACTGTTTTTATTATTGGATTACACTTATCCATTACAAACAAAAGAAGACTCCTTCCCATTTTCAAATTCCAACCTTTGCAATCTTAATTTCAACCAAACTTCTAGCCAATTTCCTATTTTTCATATCTTCCATTTTCTCATGTTGTAATCAATTCATATTCTTCTCCAATGCTCACTCTCTTGACCAGAAAGCTCAAAAGCTTCTATTCCAAGCTAAAATGGCCTCTTCGCCGCCGTTCAAAGCCGAAAATCATCGTCAGGAAGCTCGGAAAATCCAACTCAACAACGAGGGACAACTTAAACTCCATCTCCACCGTTGGATCAGCTGTGATCCATCCAAGCAATGAATCCAACGGCCTAAAATCCAAGAAACCAGTATGTGTAGCCACATTCAATGCTGCCCTGTTCTCCATGGCACCTGCAGTTCCAGCCATAGAAAGATCAGCCAGTTTTCAACATGGAAATGAAGCCCTTTTCCGGAAATTGAATGATTTTGATTACGAATTACGAGCAAAGTCAATGAATGATCGTCCAAAAAGTATTCTTAAGCAATCTCCATTACGTTGTGAGTCGATGAATGCATCCAAACAACAAAAGTTCGCAAAATCTAGATTAAGAGTCTCAATCAATTTACCGGACAACGAGATTTCTTTGAAAAATAGCACTCGGTCGAGCTTTTTTGAAGGGTCGTCTAGTATCAGTCAAGGGGCAAAAGGGAAGGCTCCGTTGACAAAAACGTTGTCTTTGAGCGCCATTAACGACGATGATTGTCGGGGTTTTATGAGTACTAGGACAGTTCTTGATGTGCTTAGAGAGTTGAATGCTGATATATTGGCTTTGCAGGATGTGAAAGCAGAGGAAGAAAAGGAGATGAAACCTTTATCTGATTTGGCTATGGCTTTAGGGATGAATTATGTTTTTGCAGATAGTTGGGCTCCTGAGTATGGCAATGCAATCTTGTCCAAATGGCCCATCAAGAAATGGAAGTCCCAGAAAATCTCTGATGAAACTGATTACAGGTTCGTTCGTTATATAGAGTATCTTACCCACTATCATACATGTCAGATTCAGAGTTAACGATTTTAGATAGTACTGTAATGAAATAAGTTGTTAAAATTTTGTTCGTTACAGCACTGTAATGCATTACAAAGTCTTGTAGCTGATGTGAATATCATGTGATGATGTGTTGTTATTTTTGACAATTGATTGTAGGAATGTTTTGAAAGCCACCATCGATGTTCCTCATATTGGCGAAATTGACTTCTTTTGCACACATCTCGATCATCTAGACGAGAACTGGCGAATGAAACAGATAAACACTATAATCCAATCGACTGAAAAACCCCACATCTTAGCTGGTGGTCTAAATTCTCTTGATGAAACTGATTATTCCCAAGAGAGATGGACAGATATTGTCAAGGTAATTGCTTTATTTTCTTGTGTTTCCACAATTTAACTCTTTTTCTTTTTCTTTTTTTTGGGACAAATTATAATTCGAAGTTTCTTATGACACAGTATTACGAAGAAATGGGAAAGCCAACCCCTAAACTAGAAGTGATGAAATACTTGAAGAATGAAAAATACACAGACGCGAAGGATTTTGCTGGAGAATGCGAGTCTGTTGTCATGATTGCCAAAGGACAAAGTACAAAATAGCAAAATCCCTTTCCAAACATTCTTATTGCTTATTTTCCTAACAAGTGATACTATTCATCAGCAATGTTGATATATCAGCAATTAAATAACAGTTTAACATTGACAGCAACAGTCAATGATAATCTATTGATGAAATCATAACTGCTGATAAACATCATTATTCTTTTCCAGTTCTGTAATCGCTGATTCTATTTGGATTTTTGCTTTTAAACAGATGTACAAGGGACGTCTAAGTATGGAACGCGAGTCGACTACATATTATCATCACCAAACGCAGGGTATGAGTTTGTTCCTGGGTCGTACTCGGTTTTTTCTTCAAAAGGGACTTCAGATCATCATATAGTGAAAGTTGATTTGATGAAAGTAGATAACAATGCCAATGTTCATAGGAAGGGGAGGCAGTCCAAACAGAGAGTTGTTAAGATTACACAATCTTCTTCTCCATCAAAGGGTATATGGAAAGCATAATCTTTGAGATGATGATTAATTAGTACACACCATTTAGCTTTTTTCGACTAATTGTTCATCTATTGTGGCATGTTTGGTAGATTAGACTTGATATAGTATTTAGTGTACTAAACGTGTCAGTAGAGAAAAATTGAAGGGTGGAAGAGTTTTGAGATTGCTTCCCTTGTTGTTTGTTAGTGTAAAGCAATATTCATCAACAGAAGAATTGAGGAGTTTTTGGATTGTCATAATTTTTTTTTTTATAGATGTTTTTGTTGGAGAATTTTAGTATAATGTTAATATAATCTGGTAGAACATTTTAATTAATTTGGATATACTGATTGGGATCGTGATATCTCCATGTCCAATAAAGATATATCACTTTAAGAGGATGATATTTTTAATTGTGGGTGTGAATTGAAAAGTAATGACATACGTATATATATATCAATTTATCAATTATTATTCATCGCAAATTTGATAATAAAAAGAGTCCAAAAAATTGAATAAATAATGTTTTGGAAATTATTTACCTTGTAAGGTACAGTATAAGTATTTTTATACCACACAGAATCACATTTTTACAACCCACGAAACATTGATTATGTATTTATGTTCAAGGTGAGAATGAATGTGGACTTGGATCGATATGACGTTACAATTAATTGGACGACAATGTGGGCCTCACAAGAGGGTGCTCCACCGGTACCAACAATTGGGCCTGTTTCCGGGGCCTCACATGAAATGATATCGCATCATTTATTGCACAATCCAAGGTGATGTGTCTAGGCCAGACGCAGAGATTTTATATTGTTTCTCCTATTCCAATTGTTTGTACGATTCCTATTTACAGTAGATTTTGTAGGTGTTAGTATATAAATTATAATGTATTTTTATGAGAAAAAAAAGAGAATTAGTAGAGTTAGATGGTAGAGATTTATTGGTACAAGTGAATCCTACTAAATATGTGGATGTAATTTGTTTGATTCAATTTAAATTTTAAAAAATAGGAGAAATAATATCTTTTTATCAATATGATAACATGCAATATTTATATAAAGATTTTGCTCATGTTATTTTATCATATCATTTAGTTTTCATTCCAATAATAATTCAATTCTCTTTTAGTTTCACACATTGGTTTCGAGAGCATGAACGAAAAAGAAAAAGCGGAGGAGTTAGAATCTCCGGCCACTCCACCGGAAAGTAGAGTCGAAATAGGATCAAGAAGTGCACACAAGACAACGATGTGGAGGATTTTCTGGCATCACAATGTCGATGCTGAACAACAATGGGTGGCCGAGGTTTAATGTAACGCCCCGCCCGACCTCGCCCCAAATATGATGTGAAACTCAATAGGATGTGAAACGATAAGAAAATGAGTGGATGTCACGTTATGTTTGGCAAGTGTTTGTTAGTATATGTGATGTTTCTGATCATAAAATGGCCGCTGAAAACATGAGAAATGGAAAATTTCAAGAAAGCTATGTTATTGGCTATAAATTATTACGCCGTAAAGGAGTTACGGTCGTGAATGTGTAAGTTACGTAGAATATCAATCAGAGGCAAAGTGAAGAATTACATAGTTTATTTACGGCCGTAGTATGTGTGTTACGGCCGTAATTTGTGAGTTATGGTCAGAATAATTTAAGTACTAACCAGAATTTTATGTCGGCAGATTTTATGTTCTAGACATTTTAGGTCGGTTGAGGGTTATATAAATACCCAAATCTCGGTCCTTCATGCATATAACACCCATAAGATTATTCTTGAACCCTCTTTAAGCCCCAATTCAAGAATTAAGTCTATGTAATGCATGTGTAATCCTCAATTGCAAAGAGAAAAGAGGGGGAAGAAAGAAGAAAGCATCGAGGTTCAAAATGACACATCTTTGAAACGAATTGGATTTTTAAGATGATGTCTTCTTACGAGTTGTAGTCCATTGAGTCTAGATTGCAACAAGCTTTGAATCACCTCATTTGGACATCGGACACAAAAGTTATGACCAAAACATTGAAGGCCGCCAGTGCAGAAAATTTTCAGCAGAAGTAATTACGGCCGTAATTAAAGGACATACGGCCGTAATTTCATGTCTGCAAAGTGAGTTTTCTCGAATTTTCTTGATATTTTTGGGTATTTATTCCACTCTAATGTGTCTCTAAGATCCATAAGACACCCAAGAACCTCTCCAAGCACCCTATAAACCTTGTTGGATCTTTATTTACACATAGTGGGCAACATGGTGCTATTTTAGGATGAAGAAGAAGATGAAAGGAAGAGAAAGGAGAGGAGGAAGTTGGGGATGCTATCTAAGCTTTCTTGAGTTTGATTTGAGGTGAGTAATAGGTGTTTTATGTGTATTATGAATTGGATATATGCTTGGAATGGAATAAATGAATGAATAGCAATGATTATATTATTTGTGAAACTAGTGACCATACTAGGATCTTGTAGATTGCTATATGTATGTGTGGTGATGTGGGAATGTTATGTTTGAGTTGTGTGTGATCTTGTGATCCTACATATGTGTTAAATGAATGATTTGGTGATTGGTATCTAAGAAGCAAAGAAATAGAGTGAATATGAAATGGATAGGAAGGAAAAGGCTTTTGGAAATGACTTAACAACTAAACTTGTGTTTGGGATAACAATAGATTAGTGTGAATGTAATTACATGCCATATGTGATCAAAATAGTAGGTATTAGAATAATGAAGGATATGTGCTATGTGTATGCAACGGAAAATGGGACAAGAACCGTATGTAACATGCCGAATATCGAAATGTGTTATGTGAGACGAATGTGTTTTAATGTGAGGCGTGATGTGTGTTGTGTGATAAAGATATGAATGTGTCTATATGCTACATGACCGTTGTGACACTATGAGAAATTATGTGTGTAATGGCCATATGTGAATGTTTAATGAGAAATTTATATGTGTAATGGCCATATGTGATACACCACTCAAGTAATGCAACGAATGTGAATAAGTTGTGCACATCACTGTAATGTTGGAAATGTTGCATTACAAAGAGATATATGTGAATTGTTTAGCGCAAGAACGGCAATGCCATATGAACGAAGGATATGTGAAATGTGAATGTGAAAGTGAAGCCTTGGTTATATGTGTAACGCAGCATGTGAAACGTAAAGTGAAAGAAGACAAGGTTTCTAATGGTAAATGTGTTATACGAGATATTGCATGAGCATCGTGATGAGCATGTGAATGTGTTAGCGCGTTTATCATGTGTTCACCTTTGTGTATGTGTGAAGCTTGAGGAGGGGAACCCAGGCCCCTATGTATATGTGACCGTGGACCTTTCGGAAGAATTGATATCCACGTTATTGTGATACGATGTGATGTGCAAAGACTCATTAATTGTGCTATATGTAAGGCGCTGTGAACACATTGATCAAAGAACGGGCCCGTAAAAGAAAGAAAAGAATGTGACAAAGGACATGTGTTTCGTGCATCGCATTGCATCCTGTTACTTCATCGAGTCTTTATGACTCATCGTGGTGTCCATTTGTTTGTGTTATGATAGGTTATGGACGGGAGAACTACGAAAAGTCCTAAAGCTTGTTGGTGTGTGGGAAAAGTGAATCCAAAGATCCTCAGACGTTGTGTAAGTGTTGGCCGAACCCTGGAGGATTTGTGTTTATGTAAGTGTTTTGAGAACGCCAAACAACCCAGGGTATCGTGCAAGATTGTGTAAAGTAGCGTCCCTCTAGTTCAAATATGTTAAAAGATGTGAAAAGAAAAGTTTAATTCCGTACAATGGGACGTCGATATGACGTATATTTGTGTGGAACTAGAGGGAGCGTTACATTTAATCTGGTGAAAACGAGGGGCAACGAACGGCTGCAAATAGTGATGGTTCAGATAAAAGAATTAGGGTGCCTAATGTCAGGAAAAATTCTAGTACCTTTGTATACTGAAAACTTGATTATTATGTTACACTCACTAAATACTGATCATTTAGAAGCAAAATTATAACATATATCTTGCTTTCTATTTGAAAACTACTTTTAATGGATTTTTTGTTCATCATGATTCGTGATGAATACTTTTACATTCGTCGCAATCACAATGTTGGTGATGGTGGTATAACGAAAGATGGGTACTTCAATTCCTATAGACATTATTGAATTCTTTCAAAAAAAAAAAAGACATTATTGATTAGTTTTGATTGCACGGGACCATCAAAAGAACAGAAAATAAGATAACATAAAAGAACCGTAACTTGTAATTTTTATTTTTTTTATTTTTTTAATCATGAAAATCAATTATTGGCAACGTGCATACACATTTTCACCCAACAATATTCGCAACTTCGTTCCACCCAGAATGTAATAAAACTCAAGAGTAATCATCAAAGTATAAATCAATGGTTTCAATGATTCATGACAATAAAGATCACACGACATATTCCATTACACGTCCAAGAATGTCGGAAAAGGAAGTTACCGAAACATCAAAAAATGTCCTTCCTTGAGTTGTTTAAGAATTAAGCATTTATCGCCGACTGTATTTGTTCCAGAGTTCTCCCTTTTGTTTCAGGTACTACTTTGATCACGAACAAAATGGCAAGAACATAGACTGCAGCATAGAGACCGAATGTTCCTGCAGTCACACATTGAAGGAATTACGTTTACATTTGTTAATAATGTTTGGTGAAGACCGTAAGACTTGTGGATAATAATGAGTAATAAATACTGGATAGTAAATTTAATTTTAAACTAGAATTAGTTAAAACGAATACACCATGTAAAAATATGGATACATTTGCTTACCATAGGAGCTCCAACTCATAAGAAAATTGAACGTGTAAGAACACGCCCACGCGCCAAACCAATTCACAAGTGTCGCAAGGCTACCCGCGACTCCTTTAATGTTTATCGGGAATATCTACAAGAAACGTGCTTCTTAGATGAAATTATCATTAAGTTGTCCATGAACGATGATTGATTGTTGTTTTAATTGCATTATATCATACCTCGGACATAACTACCCAAGGAACTGCTCCCATCCCAATTGAAAATGCACCTATGTATACCTGAATGCCAAAATCATCTCCACTTAGAGGAGATACTGAATATAGTACTTATAGGTCCTACAAAATATGAAAGACTGTTTACTCAGTCTTTTGCTAGTCAAGGAAATGAGTGGACTTACTAGTATGCCTGTCACGGCTAGCGCTGGTGCTGCCTTCACCGCTATCCCATGCTCCTATGACATTAACTTAGTACTTTATGAATATGGAGTAAAAAAAAAAAAAGAATAATATTGTTGATCATCAGTGTTTATCCATTGTGACAGTTGGTTCACATAAATTATTTGACGCTACATCACTAATGAATTATCATCACATACGAGTAGCATTACTCAAAAATAGGGAGTTGAATCTTTACCTTTACAAAATATGAGCTCCCTGTCAATAGACAACCTATGACCAAGCCAAATGCAGAAACCTGAAGAAACAAGACAACATGTATACTTAGCATTATTTTTCACTAAAATTATGTTCAACTTTCATATGTTTCAAAACTTTGGTTTACTTTCGACCAACGCATTCAAAAATTATTTTCTGAAAAATCTCTGCCAAACAAACACTAAGACTTAATTACCAATAAAAGCGGTTTTCGTCCTGCTCTGTCTATTAAGGTTGCACCTATTGTAGTGATGATGATTTGAAGAATAGCGTAAACTACAGTTCCAACATCGGCCGGGAATCCTAAGAAAGAAACACATATCCAACGGTTGATGAGAGTCGGAAATTTTCAATGTTGTTTGAGAAGATTCCTAATAGAATGAAGTAATTTCATTGGATGTTTACCTGAGGACTCAAAAATACTGCTAGTGTAGAAACAAACTCCATTGATCCCCCCAAATTGTTGGAAGACCATTAGTCCAACACCCATCTGATCAGTACAATGAACAAGATTTTAACTTCTTCTGTTTTAACACTGTCTAGATTCATCTTACCTTAATTGTGTCAAAAAGATTAGATTTACCGTGACAGAGCTCAAGTATCGTTTTTGAAATAAATCGAGTATTTTAGCCTTGGGAAGCTTCTCTAGAGTTTCTATATAATCCTGTCCAAGAAAAATAAACATTTTTCACATATACATCGTCACATAGAAGCATAACGAGGAATTAAAGTCGGGATTTTATAATTTTATACTTGGATTTCATCCGCCTCTGCGGATATGTTAGCATTCTTCCCTCGAAGTCTTCGTAATGCAGCTTCAAACTCTTTCTGTTTTCCATTTTTGGCCTAAAGATATTTTGACTAAACATTTCAGTAAGATATAGACATAGATACAGATATGGATATAGATATATCCGAACATTGCATTTCTTACAAGCCATCTCGGGGATTCTGGGATGATTGCAAGTCCAACGAGCAAAATGGCACATGGGACTAATCCTGTCGAATTCAAGAAGTGAGTATTTTTCGACCCGTGTTACTTATTTTCGTACGTTTTTCAGGTAGTTTTAGGACAGATTATTTGAACTAGGCTAACTATAGTCACCTGTCATTGCTAAAGCCCTCCATGTTAGAAATGTGCCTATGATGAAAGAAACAGACACTCCAGTACAGATCATCAGCTGTGATTTAGATTAAACAATGTTAATTAATAAGACAAAGACTTTCATATCTGTATCCAAATTAATGGGGTATGTTAGGAGACAAGTTTTTGGAACTGTTTCTGCACAGTTTCTCAAATCACATTTTATCCAACATACTTTTTCGAACTACTTTTTCACCGGTCGGTTTCCACTTTTCAGAGACATACTATAAATTCACATTCTACGGCGATCATTTTACCTGGTTTAAGGTTGTCAAAGCTCCGCGTAAATCTTTGGGAGCGATTTCAGCAATGAAAACTGGTACCTAACAACGAAAATATAAAGCATTATCGCTGTTGTAACACAGTTAAATAAACAAAGTTCTAACACGTGACATTTTATCTACTGAGAATAAAAATATTTTACCACATATGAAAAAACTCCCATTCCATATCCTGTTGCCAATCTTCCAATGTCCAATGGAAGAGGCCCCTGTTGTAATTATTTCATCGTTATTAGCCAATTAGAGATTATTAAGAAAAATAATAAGTTGCGAAAGAACAGTAATGTAAACCTTGGCGAAGTAAATTGCTAGCCACCCTGCTATACAGAATCCACTTGACACTGCCATCGCCTGATCAAATTTCATATCAAATGAAGCTAAATTAATCAAGAAGAAGATCTACATGATGGTATACATATTATAATTTCTTCCAACTTACCCCTTTACGACCTATGTAATCCGCGATTTTACCACTGGTAATCGCTCCAATCATCGCTCCAAATGTCAGTATCGAGCCAAATAACGAGTACTACAAAGTAGAGAAACGACGAAAAAAATGCTTAAATTAGAAAACCCGGTAAAAAAAACTACATCGGATGTAACTTTTTGTACTCGATCATTTTCAACTATACATTCTATCATAGAAAAATTTACTTATCTTAACTAACCTCTGCCAAGGATAAACCCAGATCATCTCGAATTGCAAATTGAGTAGGTGATGAATACCCTGCCTAAATCATTAAAAAGTAGAAAGAATTAAGAAAAAATCAACTTATAATTAAGCTACTTAAAAAAAAGAGTACTTATTTACTTACACAAGTTCCAAATGAGTAGGAGCCACAAACTGCAACAAAAGTGCTGAAGTAAACCATGAATCTATCCTCCTTGATCTTCTCTTCACTTGTATTGCAATTTTCGACATTTTCGACTCTCTTCACTTGTGAAATAAGTGGCTCTGTTATTTCTTCTTGAGAACTTTTTTGAGCTTTCTTTGTATCTCGAGTCTCAGTCATGGCTATCTTCTTGTGTCCTTAACTTAATTCCCTAGTGAATATGTTGTTTCTTTGTGTATATCTCCTAAAAGAGAGCTTGTTCTTTTGCTGTTAAATTTATCCGCACGTAATTCTGTATAACCACATACACATTTTCAATCACACACATATCCCAATATAATATTAACCACACATTTTACACGGAATATCGCGCGGATAAACTTTACACCCAAAAGAACAAGCTCGAAGAATAGTGTCCTCAAGATATATATATATACATATAAAAATAGGAAGTAGGGAGAAATAATAAAAGTATAAGAGAGAAACAAGAAAGTTTTTTTTTTTTTTTTTATGCATCCTTTCGTATATGTTGATATTATTCAAACGGATCGATTTATTAAATTGTCTCGTTGAAAAATTATAGTATTTAGATAAAATTTCCAATTTTATAATAAATTTTGAATCAAAGCTTAAATTTGTTAAAGAGTAATGTTATTCATGAGGGGTGGTATCATATTGATCTGTCCGGCATCTTAAATCCTATATATTCAAGATAACAATTAAGATAACTAATTAATTAATGTTATTTCATTTCCATGTTACTAATGACCAATCAGCGTCATGTAACTATCACTATTCATTATGTTATGAATATGTACACAATATACATCGGGTTTATTTATCATCTCATTATTTATTTTATTTGTTATCTCATTCAATCATAACAATATATATTATCATATATTCATATATATATAGTGATAGATTAATTCTATAACATAATCTATTTTAATTGAATAGAGAGGTAACCAAAAAAGAAAAGAAAAGAAAAGAAAGTGTAGTTACAGACTTGAAAAGATGACTATCATCAATATCAAATGTACAACTTTTGCAGCTTGAGATAACATGCACATGGATGACATTATGTCCAGGAGGAAAACTGTCAATTTATCGTAAATCCCAAACTTGTCTTTTGCAAATTATTTTATTTATTCTTGGAATATCGACAAATATAAATAATCTTTATATATGATTTGAGGATATGTTTGATTCATAATAAATTTTCAAAATAATTTCTCTTTCTCATTTTCAAGCACATATAATTATTTTATATTTTTAAATATATTATCTTCTATTTCACACCACACAATCTACACGTAATTCGATTATTTATTGTGAATCAAGTATACCCTAAGTATAAAAGTGTATTCAAAAACCTATTCATCCCCTTCGTGGTTAGGGAAGCTCGATTAGAAATTTCGTGTTACCGATAAATAATTATTAATCATAGAGTTTGTTAATTATAATTAGAATAATTATAATAATGTAATGTAATATTAATTAATTACCTTTTATTTTTTTTTCAAGTTTTAATTAATTAATAAATCAATTACAATCAACAAGATAATCGATAAACAGCATCAAGTGATGGCATTAATTGCTGTCCACGTTGAAAAGATGCCAGCAAAAACATGACAAAAATATGTCAGTGAATCCAGTTAAAATTCAGTAAAGAAAAGAAGGAGGAGAAAAAGACAGCAACAAATGAACTGGAAAATTGGTTTTGTTTGACAAAGATTGATAAAGAAGGACAAGATTTATTAGAGGTCCTTGTAGAAAATTTCCAATTGGGTAGCTTTTTGTGGCTGCTACTGATCTAGCTGTGGCCCCACATATAAAACTGACGACTAGATTTATTCAAGTCATATTCTATTGCAACTGGAGTAATGTATTAGCAAATTGTGGGCTAATACACCAATAATGTTACTCAAAAAAAAAAACATTAATAATGGGTCCAATTTAATAAATTTATTTATTGACATAGTAGGTGAAAAAAATAACTCCTTCTCAAATGAAGAGGAGAACATCTACCATGCAACTAGATACATAGGATTATTGATGCGCATGAGTCCATGGATTGCTTCATTGGTCGGTGTGCGAAGAAGTGGGCATAACTTTGTATATGATGTCCATTTTGGGTCCATAACACTAATTCGGAAAGCTCGTGAGAAGTTGTAATTGACCCACACTATTTTATTGTACAAAAAGGATTTATTTTCACGTTTTGAGATTGTTTAGGGGAGTCAAAACTGTAATTTTATATTTTATTAGTTCGTTTCGTGTTTATTTTAATAAAGCCCAACTCAGTGTGGGTCTGCTAGCCCAGTAAGAAATTTAAGACTTCAACATGTAGAGTTTTTCAGTCGGTTGCGTTTTAATAAGAGCAATGCTTATTTTTTCATTCATATTATTTATAATTCGTGAATTATTGAGGTTGTAGCTGCGGCCTATGTCAATTATTCAATTTTTATTTTAATCTAATGCAACTGGATATATTCAATCATATGTCCAATGAGAAGTGACAAAATCACAAGAAGCCAATTCGTCCATAAACTCCAAGATTTACAACTTTTGTCGTCTAGGAAATTGCGTAAGTGTATTTGGATAATTTTTTATTTCGGTACAATTAATTATTGGTGAAATAATGGCAATGATGATTGCATGTATATGCATAATAATTAGCAGTGATATTCTACTTGTCATATCATCGAAATTTCTCTCCTCAAAGAAAAAGGTTGGTTAAATTCAAAAATAAAGAGTTGTTTATTGATTTTATGTAAATTCGCCAAATATTATTATAGTGAAGAAAAGAAAGTACGTGGGGCAAATGGTTTGTTATATGAAAGAGATAGAATATTGAAAATTAGCAAAATATCTTCAACTACCAATTGAAGATATTGGATATGCGGTGTTAGGTATACAAGAATTCTTGGCATTATTATTAAATGTAAGAAACGTAGCTAAAAAATATACTAAAATATACTGGAAATCATATATATACAATAAGTAAACTAACAAAAAGTGTTGCATCAAATCAAAATAAATATCGCTAAAAAGTTTAGAAATGATAACAAATGGTAGGAGAAAATTTTGAATAGAGAGTTCTATTACATAGGTCAATTTTAGTGTTGAAGGAGACATTAGTACCTTAACAATGGACTCGTGCTCGATAAGTTTGGTGGAAAATACCTGAATAATCCAAATAACAAACGACATTTCAATGAGAGATACAACATCCAGACCCATAAATAAATCCATATTATGCTATAAAAATGCTTCTCCAATATGGTCGAGAGGTTGTAAAATGGAATTGTGCTATAAAAATGCTTCTCCAATGTGGTCGAGAGGTTGTAAAAGTGGAATTGGTAAAGAATAGATATAGACAATATGAGTGTATGACAATTGAGACACAATGATCTAATGTCGTTACATTTTCAACCATTTTGCACCAAATAAAGGAACCCAAGGATAGACGTTACTGCACCAACTGACACGTGAATGTCCACCGTTCTCTCCCAACCATGAGGTTATTCTATGGGCCACGACCCAATTACCGGACGTAAAATGAGCCTCCAGAATGCCATGATCCAGTCATTGTGGGCGCTTAAAGCTAAAGGGTTTGTAGTTTGAAATTACAAATAAGTTAATGTGGCACATTGTCATGTTAGTTACGACACTGTTGCATCATTATTTTTGACAAACATACGATGATATGGACTATCACTTTATCATCCACCTATAATATTACTCCAACTTTGTTTTGATTGATGAAAATAAAACAACACGTAGGAACTCCTGTCAAGATTTCATTCTCAAATCTCTAGTCCCAAATCTCCAAATTTTAATCAATCAGGTACGAACAAAAATAAAGACATCAAATGATCAAATACCACCTTGAATGTCTCTTCACTTTTTATCAATCTATCATATATACATCTAAGGAAGAAGCAACAAGCAGCTCCTCACCTCTTGTACAACAATATTGATCTCTTCGAAATTGTTAAAAAGAACAAACATTGACTACAAAACAGCAAGCTTTACACCACGAAAAACGTGGCAGCCATTCTAGAGCATCTACCTCATTCACCCAATCTTTCTTAATAAATGAACAAAAGAACAAGCTATAGAGCACTTTGAAGGAAACAAATTCCAATATGAGATCACCTACCATCAGAATTCTCACTATCTCCCTTGGGCGTACGAGGTCTATCTTCATCAAAAGTATACGACTGATAACCGGCAGGCGTGGACAAATTACCGGAACCACTACTGCTCGCTAGCCTCTCAATATCATCAATATTCGCTATGAGAGATATTGGTCTCTCGGGTATAGTAGGAATTGGTACATCAGAGTTGTCTAACAATTTAACAACTTGATCCATTGTCGGCCGAGCATATAATTGCGGGTGGGAACAAAGAATAGCCACTAAGACATACTTCTCTACAACCTCGGGTGGTCCCAATTCTGGCATATCTTCAACGACGTCCAATGCTCGTCCGTCCCTCACCAAAGCCCAAGCCCAATCCGTGAGAAGCACAGGTTGGCCATCATTAAACGCCATCAATGCTTTCTTCCCACTCAGAAGCTCCAACAGAACTACTCCAAAACTGTAAACGTCACTTCTGTCTGTTAACTGTCCATATAGAGCGTACTCAGGTGCCACGTAGCCCATCGTGCCAGCCACCCGAGTACTCAAATGAGTCAACCCCTCAGGGTTAAACTTTGCTAATCCAAAATCCGCCAATTTAGGATCAAATTTCTCGTCCAAGAGAATGTTACTAGCCTTAATATCACGATGAATGATTGTCGGTTGTGCCCCGTGATGCAAATATGACAACCCTTTAGCCGTCCCCTGTGCTATCTTTTGCCTAATAGGCCAACTCAACTTCTTGTCCACCAACCCAAAGAGATGATCGTGTACACTCCCGTTTTTCAACAAGTCACACACAATAATCCTTTGGTGACCCTCATAAGGGGTAGTCGCTGTGCAATACCCTCTCAACGCCACTAAATTTACGTGCCTAATGCTTGCGATCACTTCCACTTCATGTTTGAAACTTGCATCGCCCGAAGCTGAGCAATTCTTGAACCTCTTCAATGCCACTTCAGAGCCATCTCTTAAGACTCCTTTGTACACATTTCCATATCCTCCTCTACCAATTATGTTATCTCTTGAGAAATTCTTGGTGGAAATCTTAATTTCATCAAATGTGAACCTAATTAAAGTAGTACTCCCACTAATTGAATCCAACCCAGAAGTTTGGTTAACTTCGTTGGTCATATTTATCGATCTTAGCTTAAGAAAGTTCTTCCTCCACCGCCGGAAAACCCAGAACCCCAGAACTCCCAGAATCAAAACCACCGCAGAAATGGAAATGGCTACAGGAATTACAATCTTTTTCTTCTTACCAGTGGAAGTAGGCGACGAAAAATCGAGGTTAAACAAGCACTTTGCTGTACCTTCATCTGTGGGCCCAAAGTGATTAGCAAAGGCGGCGACGTAGATGAACGGGTAGGCCGTACAGTCAGAGACGTTCCCGATCGACGGGCCGGTGAGGTACGAGGCTTGGAGCCTAGAGAGGGCAGTGGTACACGTGGCGCAAGGAGAGTTGTTGAGGAGAGACTGGTTACAAGCCGAAACGACGTCGTCGAGGTCTCTTCGCGGTATGAGGCTTTCGAAATCGGATCGGGTGACGATGTTCATACAGCCACGGGAAATCCACGGCGTCTCGAATCCACACCGGCGGCGTACGTCGAAGTTCGGTTCGTACTCGTTGACCAGAGACTCGTACTCGTCCCAGCACGACTCAGCCGTATCCGGCGGCGGGAGGAATGAGTTGGTGCCTCGGAGGTACTCAGATTCAACGAGTCGAATCCCCTGTTTAATATACTGGCATTCCGATCGACTATCCACGTTACTCGGTCTCCTCCCTTTCCGTAACACACCAAAGTCTAACGGACAACTACCGGAGTCATTACCGTTCTGGAGGAGGCTCCGACCTAGCTGGTGGAGACCGGAGGTAGAAGGAATAGCCAAAACGTCGAACAAAATTGATAAAAACAGCAAAAAAGTAACAATACGTAACATTTATCAATGAATTTTATCACAACGATTCACAAAACTTCGAAAAGATGCAAGATTTATTCCACGGCGGTTTGTGATTGAGCTCTTGAGAAGTGGAGCTCAGAATGAAGAACATAGCTATTCCTTTAGCAGTCGAGGTGGAGATTATACAGTAGATGATGAGATGAAGGCAGGTTCTGCGAAGGAGAAAGAGGAAATTGATAAACCAGGAGTTGACTTTGAGGGATGTGGTATCGAATTGGGGGGTCCACCATTGTTGTTGAGCTGTGGAAACCAAAGGGTGAAAGAGTGACAAATTCACAGTAATGGCGGTTTTGGAAGGGTAATTTGCTTTTGCGCAGCCACCTTTGGAAGTTTTACCACAAAGTCCACTTTCGTCTCCCAAACCTTTCTAGATGAGTCTCTTTAATAAAATTAAATACTCAATGTATCGTTTATTTTTATTTTTAATTGCACACATGTTAAAAAAATATTAATTTTTTATTTTTATTATAATTTTCCGTATACCAACATATTTGACACGAGTAATTCGAGCATGTGAACAATGCTACTAGCACAATCATTTTTCATGTCACTATCGTGCATGGAACCGATATCAATTTAAAAGATGTGGTATGTTCTCTTGCCTTATTGTTGCGATGAAATTAGAGAGGTCAATCCGAGAATGTCAACTCAACTCAAACTCGAAACAAACATTTCGAGTAACGTCTAACCATTGGTCTTATTGGTGCTTACAAAGGAAGATATTGGTTTCAATCAACCTACATGTGGGATATGAAAGAGCGAGCCATCAATTACAACTCATGTCGTATTAAATGTTCCAAAAAGAGGAACTTTGGTGAGCATTGAGGCCTTGTTCTCCATATAACAAATTTTCACTAATTTTTACTTATTTTATTAATTTTTTCTCTCTCATTATTTTTAATTATTCATATAATTATTTTATATTTTTTAATATATTTTTCTTAATTTTCAAACACAAATCTAACACGCAATTCAAATAAATTAATAACATCTTTAAAAAGAACAAGGCCTTATTTCATCGTGAAGCATTAAAGAGTATGAAAATTTTTCCTTAACGATCTAAATAGATGAGGGTGGTCGGGTCTATAGCATCCCTGTCTAAGCGACAGGGCAAGCACGAGAGGGATTGGAAGAAGAAAATCTCTCTTATTGAGTTTGGATCTCAAATGAAAATATGATCAAGAATGACAAGACAAAATCATAGTGGAAGTTTGACGCCCACCATTCCCTTCCCCGCCCGCCCCCCCGGTCATTCTTCTTCGTCGAAACCCTAAATCTACCATCAACCCCACAAAAATTTTTGTTAATCTTTCTAGTTATATAATGGCTATTTGAAAAGTGAAATCATCAACTTACTATATTTTTTTAAGCAAATGAATTCTTTTCTTATTCCAAAAAAAAAAAAAAAGAGTAAATGAATTGTCTTTGTGTTATTTTATTGCATACTTCAATAGTGATGGTCAGGTAATAGATTTGATTCACATATTTGATTAAGTTGTGAATTTGAAACCTTATGTTGCGTTTGGTAGAAGTAGAAAAAGAAAATAAAAAATTATTTTCTAAAGAAGTGAAAATTTTCTTATCATTCTCCCAGATGCAATTTTCCATGACATTTAATTTTCTTTTCTAGAAAAATATTGTCAATCACACACAAGTACGCAACCATACTTTTGAAAGTTTAGGACTCATGATAGTCCATCAAGTGAATGGTAACTTAGCTCTAATTTTCCCATGCACTAAAGAACAAAACAAAGGTTTTTTCTGAAGTTCAAATTCACAAAAGACATTCTTAATTAATCCAATTCTTCAAAAAGCTAGGTGTGCAATCTCATAATTGCATCATTAACGTGGATTAGCAAAAGAAAGTTATAAATTAAGATAAAAATAATTATTTGTCCTGTGTAAATATGCAACATATACATTACTCACTCCGTCCTACAAAGATATGCTTGTTTTCCTCTTTCATCTGTCTCAAAACATGAACCACTTCCTATTTATATCTATTTTATTTTTTTATTTTTTCAATTATACCCTTATTTAATGTGCATTGTTATCTATACTATATTAAAAAGTGAGGATGCAAGGAAATCTTTTGATTTCCAATAATGTCCCCACTAATATTTTGTTTAGTCCAAAATGCCCTTATTAAAGAAATATATTTAATTATAGAAATAATTAATGAGTGACTCTTCATATTACATTAAAGAAATTAATTACAAATATTCTAATACATTTTAATTTTATTCAATGTAAAAATGATTATTAATAACTAGAAATCTTTTACATGGTCATGTAGTTGTATGATAATCTTTTGATTTAAAAATATATCACAAACATCATACTATATTAAAAAGTGTGGATGTGTGGAAATCTTTTGATTTCCAATAATGTCCCACTAATATTTTATTTAGTCTAAAATGCCCTTATTAAAGAAATATATTTAATTATATAGATAATAATTAATGAGTGACTCTTCATATTACAATTACATTAAAGAAATTAAACTACATACAAATATTCTAATACATTTTGATTTTATTCAATATAAAAATGATGATTAATAACTAGAAATCTTTTACAAAGTCATGTAATCGTATGATAATTGTTTAATTTAAAAATATCTCACAAATATGTTTGTAGTTCAATAATTGAAAAAAAATTACATAACTAATTTTTAAGTGATTTTTAAAATTACTTTGATTTGATCACACTACAAATATTTCAATGGATAATGTATTTTTATTCAATGTGTATAATTTAAAAATATATATTGATTATTTTTTTCTATAACATCTTTCACAATTTTCTAATTAGGATATCATGCTTGCATAGTTTTAAAATTAGATTGGTATTGTTGACGTCGAAATCAGTAAGGACTGATTACTTATCAACTGGGGTAGGTGTCAGGACCTGGATAGTAGTACTGAAGAAGAAGTAAAATGTATAAATGTATATTGTCCGAACTGGGCTGTATTTACAGAGAGTTTCTCCCCCCCTAAATACATGCTAAGTGTTCTATTTATAGTGTGAAATCGGGTAGGGAGCTGTAGATCATCATTGCATCCGAAGACCTAGGCCCTGGGTAGGTGTAATGATGTCTCTGCGCACCGCAAGCCGCCAAGCATTTAAGGCGTTGACCTCGAATCTGGGTACACCGCCGATGCATTAATGGAGACGAGATTCTCTCGGTTGCGGTGGTGTCGTGGTGTCGATGACACGTGGATCGCCCTTGTTGCCCGCCATGCAAGTGTGGATCGGCACGAGCGCGCCGAGGTGACCTCGGCCCGTCGGGTGGTCATCTGTGAGGGGAAGAGTTCTCCGTGGGTTTGCCGACTGGGCCCTAGGGCGCTCGGCGATGGGCTTAGCCGAGCCGAGCCGGGCCTCTCCGCCACATCACAATTGGGGTGAATTTCGTGATTAATCCGACCTGGGACACGTGACACGCCATGGTCGACTGGCTCTCCCCAGACGTGAGACGAGTGGTCCACGTGGGGCGCAGCCTGGCGCACTCGTGCCACGCTACCAGGGTGCCAACAATTGTCCCAGCGTTAATCTGCAGCCTAGGTCGGGGTTGGCGCTTTCGCCTGGCCGCACGCGCGGCGTGTGCGTGGGCGAGGTTGGACCACGTGTCCGCCGACGATTGGATGAGGTCACGACTTTTCATCTCCCACCGCCATCGCCTATATATACCCTCATTTCTTGATTTCCACTTCTCCGTTCTCAACACTTGTCAAATATTCTCTCGATCTCAAGCTAAGCTTAGAACCGTGCGACCACGAGCTCCTTCCGACCTAGCTTTAAGGTAGATTTCAGAACTCCATACTTAGCAAATTTTACAAAATGTCGCCGGTTCGTAAGAGGTATACGACTACGACGAGGAAACCGATCTCCTGGGCCCTCCCCTCTCCTCAAGACAGACAACTCCCGGCGTGGAGGAAGTCCCGGAGGCCGTGCCACCGCAAACCGTCCGAGCTACGGTTGAGTCCGGCTGAAGCTTGCCTCCGACGTGGGCACGCTGTTCTGGCCCGAGCCGGTCTCCCCACAACCGACCTTTCTCAAGAGGAGGAAGAAGAAGCCGACCAAGCGCGACGGCCGAGGCCGTGGGGATGTTCCCGATTCCGTCGGCGGCGACAGGAAGGTCTTGAGCTGTTGACGCCCGATACTGGTCTCACCGCACGGCGGTTCGTGGTACCGGAGGCGGACGAGCGGGCTGATTATCCCTCCGCAGGGCGCGTGGCGGTGAGCCAGGCCCTGCTCGAAGCCGGGGTAAGGCTACCGTTTCCGAGGGCGGTGAAGCACTTTCTCAGTGCTTGGGGGGTGGCGCCTACTCAGCTCACCCCTAACACGTGGAGGACCGTCCTCGAAATGATGGTTTTGTGGCACCGAGCCGGGCTTAGCGAACTGACGGTGTGGGAGTTTAACCACTGGTACACCTTCAAGTCGGACGGACAGCACTCGGGCTGGTACTATTGCTCGATCCGGCCGAACTCGGGGGGAGCTTTCGTCACTGGACTGCCGGACTCGGTAAAGGCCTGGAAGCCGAGCTGGTTCTGGGCGGAGGGGTGCCTGGTCAGTCCGGACGACTGGGAGGGGGAGGTCGCCATTCCTGTGAACTACCACGAGCTCGGTAACTATTCTTCCGATCTCGACCTTATCTTATTTCGAACTGAGCCAACTCTCTTTCCTTTGCAGACTTCAAGGAGGCGAGACCGTTAGAAGGCTGGGCTGAGCGTGCTGCGATCGCGAGATCGATCTCAGATCGGGATTGGCGCACATTGGCGGCGAGAGAACCTATTCGGCGCCGACTTTCACGAGCTCGCCCTCAAAGATCTTCTTCCTCGTAACGGGTCGTCCGTCTTATTCCATTTATTTCCGACCTTGGTGCCTTTTCGCCTTACTAATCAAGCTTTGAGCCTCGCAGCCCCAATCATCCTCCCAACCGACCATGAGGGGACGTCAGCCCTCCCAGCCCCCAGCGAAGAAGGCACGAACTGAGGCCTCGCCGACCTCGAAATCAGCCGCCAAAGGCGTGGGTCCGCCCGGCCGGCTTCCGCTGGCACGGGCGGCAGGGCCTCATGATCGCGCCAGGCGCCGGAGGTCGGCCTCGACGCGCGCCGCCTCGACGGAGCTACCCTACTTGGGCACCACGCCAGAAGGAGGAGGCGTACGCCTCGTTTAAGTCGACCCCAAGGTGCTCAGGACTTCTTAGGGCTAAGTCCCCACCGGAGGAGATCGGCCATCCGGATTGCCGGCCTCGGTGGATCTTTGCCGCTGCGGGCCCTATCGAGGTCGTGGACCCCACCAGAACGCTACCTGGGCATGCTCACCGAAGACAACATGCTCACCGCCATGGCGCCTGCGGTCGGGCCATGGTGCACATGATCCGAGTGGCGAGCAATCCAGTATGGCCGCTCTGAGTGAAGTCCGGCTTGGCCGAGTCCGACTCGCCTTTGCCGCTTCAAGTCCGGTCTTCGCGAGGCCAGGCCAAGATAAAAGAGGCCCGTAAGAGGGCTAAGGACAAGGCCCGTGAGCCGGAGGATCGTAAGAAGGCCCACAAGGCCGAGGTGGGCTCGCGGCCGAGCCGAGGCTCAAGGCGCCAGGTCCAATGAGCCCGGTCCGTCGCGGGAACAGATGATTGAGGAGTTCAAGGCCTCGGAGGAGTATGCCTACGAGCTGAACTCAACTTTTGTTTTTGTGGCGGAGGACGTCATGGCCGACATCTCCGAGAAGCGGCCGGACTGGGATATCGGGTTCCTGGCCGAGGAGGTGAAGAAGCTCAGGGCGCAGTACGGGATGCCCGAGGCTGAGGGAGGCCAGTGATAGGGCCTTGTACTCTTGTCCTCTCTTTTTTTTTTTTTTTACTTACTTCTGTAATGTACTTCGCCAGGTCGGCCATACCGATCTGGATTTTGTAACCTTTTTCGGATTAATTATAATGAAGTTTTGAGTTCAGCTCTCTTTGTTCTTGTTCGGCCTTTTCAATTTCTTGTTTAAGTTCTGCGCAATCATACAAAACTGTCTCGACGTCGACTCATCTAACTAGGTCGGCCCCGCGCTGGGGTCATAGGAATAACTTAATAATCCAATGATTTTAAACAAGTGTTGGTTCCTCCTGGTGGGTTCAGTATCCGATCTGGCGCCTCGTAGGCGGCATTAGTGTTACGAAAGCCCTCGCGTGAGCCCCGTGACCGATCGTGACTTGTTTCGTTCATGTAACGGTGAGTTCGATTCGGTGTACCCCTTTCCTTCAACTAAATGTAATCGGGACGGTCGAGCTCATATGGTCGGGTCGGTCGCAGCGATCTGTCCCAGGCCGGTCCGATGAGGCCGCCGTGTCAAGAGTGGGTGGAAGTAGCGGACCTAGTCTGTTTTTGGTTGGACGCCACCTTGGTGGGTCTGTCCCCAGACCGGACCAGCGAGGTCGGCCCTTTCAGGGAGTGGGTCGCCGTAGCGGACCTGGTTTGTTTTTTGGTTGGACGCCACCTTGGTGGGTCTGCCCCGCACCACCGGCCGAGGTCGGCCCTTTCAGTGGAGTGGCGCCGTAGCGGACCTGGTTTGTTTCTTTTTTTTTTTTTTATAGCCTTGGTGGAGTCTCGCCTCAGGTCGGACTCGAGGTCGGCGGCCTCGGGGAGGATCGCCGCCAATCGGGCACGATTGCTATGTCAACTCCGATTCAAACAATTCAAAAACTTCCATTCATTACTAGTGAAAATATTACAACTGACTTGCCATCATTTACAATTTTGAGATATTTTACGACTCTATAGCTATTGGAAGTACTTTTTCAGGTGCTCGATGTTCCAGGGTGGGGAGCTCACCCTTCCGCCGTCCCGAGGCGAAGATCCGCTGCGAGGGCTCGAGGACTACGAAGGGTCCTTCCCATTTCTCGGCCAGGGCTCCTGCGCCTGGTCTCGGTAGCGAGGAAGACCTTCTCGAGTACCAGGTGTCTCGACCTGGAAGCTTCGCTTTACTCTCTGGTTGAAGTACCTAGCATGCGGCGTTTGTATAGCTTCGGCGCGGTCGGCGCCCATTCGCTTCTCCTCCGGCAAGTCGACCTCGAGCATAAGTCCCCTGGCTATTTGTTTGTTCGAGAAGTGCCGAGTTCGGTATGAGGGCGGCTTCGACTTGGCGGTACTATAGCATCCACCCCATAGGCCAGCGAAGGGGTCTCTCCGTCGGGTCCTACATGTAGTTCGGTAGGACCACAGATCGGCGGGAGCTCGTGCCCACCCTCCTTTCAAGTCCTCCGCCCGGGTCTTGAGTGTGTGCTTGATGATCTTGTTCACGGCCTCCACCGACCGTTGGACCGGGTGGTTCGGCGTGAGTAGTGCTTTCTTGATCCCCGATCCTCGTAGAGAAGGACCTCAATCGACGGTTGTCGAATTGCCGGCCATTGTCCGTTACGATGGACTCGGGTATGCCGAATCGGCATATAATTGACCTCCAGATGAAGTCGGTCGTCTTCTGCTCTGTGATCCGAGCTAGGGCCTCAGCCTCAGCCCACTTGGTGAAGTAGTCCACGGCCACTATCGCGTACTTCACTCCCCCCCGACCAGTTGGCATGGGTCCTATGAGGTCGATTCCCCACTTGCAAAAGGGCCAGGGACTGAGCACATGAGTGAGCTCAGCGGGAGGAGCCCCGCCAACCTGGGCGTGACGCTGGCACTTGTCGCAGCGCCTGACGTAGGCAATGGCATCCTTCTTGAGGGTGGGCCAGAAATATCCTTGCCTCAGGACCTTATGCGCCAGGGCCTGACCACCAGAATGGTTACCACACGTCCCGGAGTGGACCTCGTCGAGTACAAAGGTCGCCTCCTTCTCAGTCAAGCATCGTAACAGAGGGCCTGAGAAGCTGCGCTTGTAGAGAATGTTGTCGATGATGGTGTAGCGAGCAGCCGGCGCGTAACTATCTCGCCACTGGGGTCCTCTGGGGCCCTACCATCATTCAAAGGACAAGATTTCGTCCGTCCATGAAGTGGGGCCTGTGTCAACTGTCGTGACAAGGGAGGGTTGAGCTATGGCCGACCTCGTCAATCGGTTGATTGGTACAAACTCCAGTTCCTCTATCCCTCAACTGGTGGCGAGCCGAGCCAGGGCATCAGCCAAGTTGTTCTGAGTTCGGGGATTCGCCGGCGATCCTCATCGAAATTTTTCATTTCGGTTGCGGCTAGGTCGAATAAGCGGTCATCCGCTCGTCTTAGCAAGGTAGGTGCCGCTGTTGGTGGTTGACGGCGGGAGTCACTTCGGACTGGAGGTGAGAGACACCCATCGCTGGGTGTATCTAAGGCCTCGCAATCAAGGCCTCGTGCTCGGCTTCATTATTGGACGCCAAAATGAAAATCGCAAGGATCGCGTAAAGACTCCAATGAGGGGCTCAGAGCACGAGCCCGGCTCGAGTGTGTGTCCGCCGACGAGCCGCCCACAAAGAGCGTCCAGGGCTCGACCTCGACCGACTTCGGTGGTGGCGGTGAACTCGGCTCTGAATCGGCCAGGGCCTGGCCCTTGACCGCGAGCCTAGGTTTCCAGATGAGATGTCGAATCGTCCCGGTTCTACCGCCCATTTGGCGAGCCGTCTGAAGAGTCCGGCCGGAGCACTCGCCGCAAGGGTAGTTCGTCACCACCTCGATGGAGTGCTCGAGGAAGTAAGGCGAAGCTTTAGAATCGTGACGAGCGCGAGGCTAGTTTCTCCATCGGATGTAGCGCTTCGCGGATCGATGAAGGACGGCTCGTGTAGTATACTGGGTCGGACATCCCTCAATGCGAGTAAGGCGAGCTCACCGCATGCTCTGAGACGGCGAGGTAGAGCGAGAGGACGCCCTCCTACCGGGCTTCGACAGCAGAGGAGGTCGGGCCAAGTGTTTCTTGAGCTCCTCAAAAGCTTCCTGGCACTCGGGAGTCCATCCGAAGTCCTTCCCTTTCTTCAGGGCCTCGAGGAAAGGGCGGCACCTGTCAGTGGCCTTGGACACGAACCGATTCAGGGCGCTTATCCGGCGGTGAGACTCGGACCTCTTTAACCTTGGTGGGAGGTCTCGAGGTTCAGCACGGCACTAATCTTCTCGGGTTGGCCTCAATGCCTCTCGAGCTCACTACATAGCCGAGGAATTTTCCTGACTCAACCCCAAAGCACACTTTGCCGGTTGACTTCATCCTACATTCCCTCGGGACTGGAACATGTTACCCAGTGCGGGACGTGGTCAGCTGCTCGACACTCTTCACCAACATGTCATCGACGTATACCTCCATAGTAGTTCCGATCTGGGACGAGAACATCTTATTGACCAGCGCCGTATCGCCGCCTCGCTGCTTCTTCACCGAACGGCATGACCTGGTAACAAAGAAGACCTCGGTCCGTCCACGGCCGTGTGCTCGATCCGGGGATACATGGGGATCCGTTATAGCCCGAGCACGCATCCATCATAATCGAGGAGCTCGTGCCGCCGTGGCGTCGACCATCCGGGTCTATCCGAGGTAGGGGAATGAGTCCAGGGTCCGGCCTTATTAAGGTCGGTGAAATCTATGCAGACCCTCCAGCTACCGTTGTTCTTCTTGACAAGGACCGGGTTCGCGACCCAGGTCGGATACTTGGCTTCCCTGATAAAACCGATTTCAAGTAACTTATCCACTTCCTTTGTCAAGGCCTCATAGCGCTCCTGGTTCAGCGGACGTCGTCGCTGCTGCCGAGGTCTTACCGCGGGGTCGATGTTCAGCCGGTGACAAGCCACTGACGCAGGTATGCCTGCCATGTGCGAGGGCTCCCACGCGAAGACGTCGACACTACCGCGGAGGAATTCAATAAGGGCAGAGCGCGTGGGCTCAGCCAGTCCCTTTCCGATCTTCAGAATCCTGTCCGGTTGCCCTGGCTCGACCTCGATGGTTTCTAGCTCTTCCATAGGTCAGGCGCTCGGTCCTCGGTCGGCCACGTAGGTCGACGAGCTCTCGGCCGGGCCGACCTCAGACGAGGGTTGGGTGGACGCCGCATCGGCGTCGCGGCTTTGATCTCCCGGATCGCCGCTATCCCGGGTGGGGAACTTCATGGCATAATGGTAGATGGAGGTCAAGGCCCTGAGCTCGTACAGGAGGGGCCGACCTAGGAGGGCATTGTAATTGCCTGGGAGGTCTACCACGATGAAGGTTGCCATGACGGCCCGTAGACATGGCTTTTCCCCGAGCTCTACCAGCATCGATATCTGCCCGACTGGCTCAGTAGCGTGACCAGTGACTCCAACCACAGGGCCAAGGGGGCACGGGCTCAGGTGCCGCTCATTGAGGCCCATGTGGAGTAAGGTCCTGAGGTATAGCAAGTTGACCCCGCTCCCGTTGTCGATCAGTGTCCGGTGTACGTGGGTACCATTGAGGACCATACTGATGACAAGGGCGTCCTGGTGGGGGTGGCGGACGTGAGCTGCGTCGGCCTCAGTAAAGCTGATCTCCTGGTGCTCGGACGGGGTCGAGCTAGTCCTTATCCTCTGCGCGGAGTACTGGTAGTCGTTGCAGGCCTCTCTCGCCAATCTCTTGCGCTCGTTCCTTGACCCGACGAAGTGTTGGTTACCCATGACCAATGTATGGACCTCGCCCGCGGCCCGCGGGGCGGCGGAGTGGGGTCCCCTGGCTGAGGTCGGCCGTGATCGGGCCGCGGGGCGACGAACTCGCGCAGCTGCCCTCGCCGAATCAAGCCCTCAACCTCATTCCTCAGGTCCCTACAATCATCGGTGTCGTGCCCAGCCGATCTGTGGTAACGGCAAGATCTCTCTGGTTACGGCTCGAGGAGGGGTCCTCATCGCGATCCGGGGTGGTAGGACCCCGATCCTTCACATGCATCGACGCCTTCCAGCCGTGGTGTTGAGGACGTGGAAGGACTGGAACCTCTGGGAGCCGGTCGAAGCCTCGCGCCGCTACTGGGCCGATCCGAGTACGTGGCGCTGGCCGAAGCCGGTGTCCTTCTCTTTGCCTTTCTCCGGCCGGGGTCCTGGGCTTCGTCTCGGTCCCCGGACGCCTCTCGGCTCGATATGGCACTCACTCTGGCGAGAACTCATGATATGTCTCTGGTGTTCGTGGGTGACCACCGAGAATCTGGACACTGCACTGAGGCCGCTAATCGCCACCAGGGTCGCTTTCATCCGACACGCCCGATTTCAATGTATCGGTTGTTGAACCGCTCACATAATTCTTCGTGGCCTCGCCCTTCCTCGCTAACGCCCACTAGTCTCGCTAGGGGTCGACCTCAGCGGGACCCCATAAAAGCCGCTTGGAACCTGGTCGCGAGGTCTCCCACGCCTTTATGGAATGCGGGGGAGCTTCTTGAACCACTTCATGGCCTTATCTCCTAGCGTCCGAGGGGAAGGCCTTGCACATGAGCCCATCGCCACTCCTCGTAGCTCCATGAAGGCGGTGTACTGCCGACGTGACTCGTCGGTCGCCGACTCAGTCGTGAGTTCCCTTCTTTGCCGGGCAACTTCAGTTTGGCTGGCATGAGCTCGGCCTGGATCTTAAGGCTCAGCGGGGAGGCCTTCCCTACCCGGCCAGGGGTCAGCCTTCTCCGGGCCTCTAGCTCGGCGACCCTCTTTCGCAGGAGCTCGAGCTCGGACTGCGGAGGTGGGGTGCCGCGCGGAGGTGGGGGCCTTGCACGTTTTCGCCCTGTCCCTCGTCCGTTCTCTTCCGCTTGTGGTGGGGGCCGAGGCGATCAAGACGCTGGGGTCTTCCGGATGATCTGGTTCCCGAAGTGCCGGTGTTGATGGGGCGTGGTCCGGCCTGGCCGAGATCGATCGAACTCGAGATGGCGCTGGCGGCGTCGAGCCGAGCGCCTGGTGGGTGATATGACGCCGCCTCGGCAGGGCTGTCCAGGCTGCCAGTAGGTCGGCCACAACCTGGGTGAGGTCGTCCAGCTGGCTCAGGACCTGGGCCGGAGTGACCTCACCGGTTGCGCGATGCCCGGCCTCCGATCGGGGTCGCCTACTCGAATGAGGGACGATTCCGTCTTTGGGGTCGGAAGTCACTCACCCAAGTGCGGACGGTCCGGCTGTGACTCATAGCTGTGCTTTGGTAGAGCTGGGATGTGTTGCTGAAATACAAAGGGATGCCCTCCTTCTAGCGCCAATTGTTGACGTCGAAATCAGTAAGGACTGATTACTTATCAACTGGGGTAGGTGTCAGGACCTGGATAGTAGTACTGAAGAAGAAGTAAAATGTATAAATGTATATTGTCCGAACTGGGCTGTGTTTACAGAGAGTTTCTCCCCCCTAAATACATGCTAAGTGTTCTATTTATAGTGTGAAATCGGGTAGGAGTCAGATCATCATTGCGTCCAAGACCTAGGCCCTGGGTAGGTGTAATGATGTCTCTGCGCACTGCAAGCCGTCAAGCATTTAAGGCGTTGACCTCGGAACTGGTACACGCCGATGCATTAATGGAGACGAGATTCTCCGCTTGCAGTGGTGTCGTGGTGTCGGATGACACGTGGATCGCCCTTATTGCTCGCCATGAGCAAGTGGGATCGGCACTTAACGCGGGCCGAGGTGACCTCGGCCCGTCGGGTGGTCATCTGTGAGGGGAAGAGTTCTCCGTGGGTTTGCCGACCTGGGCCCTAGGGCGTCGGCAGTGGGCTTAGCCGAGCTGAGCTGGGCCTCTCCGCCACATCACAATTGGGGTGAATTCTGCGATTAATCCGACCTGGGACACGTGACACGTCATGGCCGACCTGGCTCTCCTGTACGTAGACGAGGGGTCCACGTGGGGCGCAGGCCTGGGCGCACTCGTGCCACGTCACCAGGGTGCCAACAGGTATCATATTTAATCAACTTTAATATATGTGACTAATCTTATTGGAAAAGAAGTTTGTGTAGATTAGATATTTGGACTAACTTGGTAGAAATGGTCAAAAGTGTGTAGATTAGATAGTTTTGTGTAGATTAGTGTATAAAATGGTCAAAAGTGTTATTTAGTTTGCATCCATGAGTTTCTAATACTATGTTGATTTAATTTTATAGTTTTTGAAAAAAATTCAAATTGAAACTTAACATCATTATTTTATACTACGTGCGAAGCACGTATTCAAAACTAGTATTTGTAAAGTGGGGATGCAAGGAAATCTTTTGATTTCCAATAATGTCCCCACTAATATTTTGTTTAGTTCAAAATGCCCTTATTAAATAAATATATTTAATTATAGAAATAATTAATGAGTGACTCTTCATATTATATTAAAGAAATTAATTACAAATATTCTAATACATTTTAATTTTATTCAATGTAAAAATGATTATTAATAACTAGAAATCTTTTACATAGTCATGTAGTTGTATGATAATCTTTTGATTTAAAAATATATCACAAACATATTTGTAGTCCAATAATTAAAAAAATTATATTACATAACTAATTTTTGAGCAATTTTTAAAATTACTTTGATATGATCAAATTACAAATATTTCAATATCTAATGTATTTTTATTCAATGTGCATAATTTAAATATATGTATTGATCATTTTTATCTATAACATCTTTCACAATTTTCTAATTCGGATATCCAAGAGTGATCCAGTGCTTCTGAGAGTTTTTTGACTATGCAACTTCCGGAGTGTTTTAAAGGTCCATACTACCTCCGTTTTAAAATTCGAGACCAGATCTGGAATTAACACGGCAAGGCAGAGCTCCAGTAATTTGGAAAATTTTCCGGCGACACCGTGGCGGCCGATCAAAGTTTTTAGCCATAATTTGGGCCAAACTTTGATCGGAGGTCACAGTGCCGCTGGCAAATTTTTCAAATTGCTGGAGTTTCCCTCGCCATGTTGATTCCAAATCCGATCTCGAATTTTAAAACGGAGGTCGTATAAACCCTTAAAACACCCAGAGAATTTTGTAGTTAAAAAAACTCCTGGGAGCACTTGATCTTTCCTTTTAGGATATCATGCTTTTATGGTTTTAAAATTGGATTGATATCATATTTAATCAACTTTAACATATGTGACCAATCTTATTAGAAAAGAAGTTTTTGTAGATTAGATATTTGGACTAACTTGGTAGAAAATTGGGATATTAATATTTTTACTTAGTGTATAAAATGGTTAAAAGTGTTATTTAGCTTACACGTATGAGTTGCTAATACCATGTTGATCTAATTTTATAGTTTTAAAAAAATTTTAAAGTTAAAACTTAAAAATTTATGATTAAAAAAACCATCATTTTATACCACATGCATGAGCCGGTCCTTGTTGGAGGCTGTTGAGGCGCTTGCCTCAGGCGCCCAGAGGCGCAATTGGGCCAGCCCATAAGCGTTAAGTTAAATTGAAAAAGAAAAAATTGAAACCGAAGCGTGGTTGTTTGAGAAGAAACAATGGTGTGGTCTGCCACTCTGCCGCCTGCGTCCTTTCAATATAATCATCGGAATTGCAAATTGGCGGGCTGCTTGCAAAATTGATGCCCAATCCTGGACTTTTATCATCCGAATTGAGTCAATTCTCACCTTTTTCATTCATAATTGGTATGTTTATGTTTCTATTTCTCAATTTTCAATCGCCAATTAATTAGACACCATACACCGATCGAAAATCAAATACCATAGGAC